>CM057451.1:171370000-176170000 GCA_016271365.2 Neoceratodus forsteri | reverse complement strand
GCAAAGGGAGGTACTCCTGATTGAAGATTTTAACGCAGCATGGGGGGCAGAAAGAGGTCTTAAATTACAATCTGAATTTCAGGCCTTGAGCCTTAATCAAGTAATAAATATTCCAACACGTAGAAACACTCATGCCAGTATAGGAAACATTCTGGACTTGATATTTATAACAAATGGTGTTCATTTATTGGACTATAAAGTGGGTCCTCCGAATCTAGGAGATCACTGCTATCTCGAGTGTAATATTAAACAAGATCTTGAAATCATTGATGTCTCAAAATGTCGATATGTTAGAGATTTCACTCATTTTAATAAAACTTCTTTTCAGCTCCAAATGGGACAAGTAAATTGGGTTCATATAGATTTGATTCCAGGAGTAGACATGGCAGTTAGAGAGTTTACAAAGATTTATTTAGATATATGTAATGAAAATGCCCCTTTCAAAAAATCTAAAGAAAGACATAATCATAATCCTTGGGTAAATGAAGCAATTAAAAAACAGATAAGATGGAAAGATAAAATATGGAAAAAGGCAAATCGATCTTTAAAAGTAGATCGGGAATTGTTTAAAAAGATCAGGAACAAAAGTAAAAGTATGATTAAAAAAGGCAAGGAAAAGATATTATAGAAATAAAGTAAATCAAACAAAAAATCCAGCTCAGTATTGGAATTTAATTAAAGATTTGGAAGGTAGGAAAAGGAAACATTCGAGTATAACTTTTAAGAATGAGTTGGGAGGGGAGATAACAAATAGCAAATAATTTTAATCAATATTTTTGTCGTCTTCCAGATATAAAAATGGAACAGGTAGTCGGTAAACAGAACCATGTTTTTCAACAAATTAAGCCATTGGAGACATACTATAGGGAGAACACAACATGCTTTTACTTTCGAGCAATTAAAATTGGTGAAGTAAAGAAACAAATAAGGCAGTTAAATTCATGGAAAGCAATAGGTACAGATAAAATAGAGACAATTTCTTTAAAAGCCTCAGTAGAACAAATAGGCCCAATCTTGACTAATCTTTTCAATTTTAGCTTACAGCAAAAAGTTTTCCAGATTTTTGGAAAAACTCTAAAGTGATTCCTGTATTTAAGGGAGGGGACAAAAATAACCAATCAAATTATCAACCGATAGCCTTGCTATCAATCATCTCGAAGGTATTTGAACATCTGGCCTGTGCTCAGTTATATGAATATCTGGAGAAGTACAAACTATTGACAGATTGTCAAGTGGGTTTCAGGCATGGGAGGTCAACGGACACTGCCCTGATGGACTTTTTGGACTCTGTGACAAGTTGTCTTGAGGCCCGGGAGTCTGTCGGGGTGGTATTCATTGACCTCTCAAAGGCCTTTGATTTGGTCGATTTCAATATATTACTGGGAAGGTTGGCTCAGATAGGTACATCTGAGCTTGTTCAAACCCGGTTATTATCTTATTTAACTGAATGTACACAACAGGTCTGTATAGACGGAATAATGTCAGATATGGAGGGCACCTTTAGGGTGTCCCCCAAGGCTCAATTTTGGGTCCTTTGTTATTTTTGATTTACATAAATCCTCTCCCATCATGTATTAAGAACAGTAAGATTTAGCTGTATGTTGAAGATATGGCCCTTATAGGAACAGCTACAAATTTGCATGACTTACAAAAAACTCTTCAATCTGATTTTGACATTTTACAAAATTGGTTATTACAATCTAAAATGGTTCTTAGTACAAAGAAAGCTCAGGTAATGCTTTTCATTCAAAAGGTAAATTGTCTCATAATCAAACATTAAATATATATTCATTAAAAGGTCAAGTGTTAGAGCAGGTTCAGGCATATAAGTATTTGGGAGTTTATATGGATAGCTCTCTTACTTTTTCTACATATATAACAAACGTAACTAAAAAGGTTAACTCTAGATTGAGTGTGTTAAGAAGGAAAACATCAATTCGTTCAAGAGAATCAAGAAATAAAGTGGCTGTACAACTACTTTTACCAACATTGGAATATGGTAGTCTAATGTATCAATTTGCTTCTAAATCATTATTAAATATTTTGGACAAAACTTATTATAGAATAGCAAGATATGTGGCGAAATGTCCTTTTTCCACTCATCATTGCATTCTACTTCAAGATCTTGGTTGGAATTCCCTTGCAACTTGCCAGAAAAAGCATGTAGGGTATAAAGCCTTGATGGAGTATGGGGAGAAAGTTAAGCATGATGTGAACTCTCTTAGTGTTTCTGTTTTTTATAGGTATAATCTGAGGCAATTGAAACATAGATGTCAAAAAGTTCCTCTGGAAATTAATATTTATAGTAGAATGCAAAGACATTTCTACTTACCAAAAATATGGAATGAGATAGGTCCAGAAATTAAGACTATTGAGGACTATTGATAGTTCAAGTAAATTTAAGCACCCTCTGGACTCCATCTGGAGAAACAGATGTGTTTGCTATGGTGTTAATTAAAACACTATCATCTGTTCTCTTGTATATGACTCTAGATTGTTTTTCCCAAATTTTATTTTTGTTGTTTCTGTGTGTGTGTTGTATATGGGGTATTAGCATTTGAGGATGGAATTATTATGTTTTCTCTTTCCCCCCCCTTCCCCTTCCCCTTTTTCCTTTTGTAATTTGTTCTAGATTGGAAATCCTGGAAATGAAAAATTCCTTGCACTTAATTGTGTATCTAAATATATATCCATCAGCCCATCTTGTAATGTCTATATTTATCCCTTGACATAATAATCTTTTAGATTTTTTGGTATATTGTGTACTTCCATTTTTGTATATAAGTTGTGAAACTATGTCTGTGATATATGTAAGATTGTTCCTGTAATATATTTTATTACATGATGTCTTGTATTTGCTGAAACTGTATTTCAAATTTCAAAACAGGACAGCTTTGATAAACAGGGCCTCTTTTGGTCCTAAAAGTTATTCTCCTGTCAAAAAATAAAAGTTTTTATCTAACCGTCTATTACTTTGTTGCATCCTGGCTGGTGCCACTGTATAACATAGTTTTGCACTTTTTATTTTCAACATGCATCACCTTTTTCCGAATTATAGATTTTTAAAAATGTCAGTAGAAAAACGTACATTTTCAGCAGTGTTACACCTGCATGTTGAATTAGAGTCAAATTAGTTGTACCCTATTTTTTTTTATTTTGGTCTTTGGTAACTGGGTAAGGCCCGCTAGGCACAAGTGCCTGTTTTCAGGGGTGACCTGGGAGCACTGAGCGGTTAAGTGACTTGCTGAGAGTCGCACAGTATGCAAGTGGAGGTTGTGAGAATCAAACTCAGGTCTGGTCTGCTGGATGTACCAAGCTTGTTCACACTTCATTCCTCTAACCTATACTGTCAACTCAAATATTCAACTAGCACTGCACCACAAAATATGCATCTTCAGTTTCTGAAATTGTGCATTTTTGGTGAAAGAGCATTTCATACAGTATTTTCAGGAAATAGTTTATAAGGGTAGGAGATGAGAGAGAGAGATGTATGATGCATGAGTTCATGCAGCACCTGAACTGGTACTGAGCTTGCTGCACACATTTTATTTTTTGTTTGAAACTTCTCCATCTTGCGACTAGAAACCACTACCAGTTGCCCTTTTAAATTTCAGATACTAACTGGATATTATGCTAGCCATTGTTAATGATTGTGAATTACTATACTGATGTGGTCCCTCCCACCACTGTGACCCTTGAGAATTATGTACACACACACCATTTATTATTGTGGTGGGCACTGAAGGATGAGGGTGCCTGCTCCAGTATGGGACCATTTTCTTCTATTACAGGGGATTTTTGTATCCTTCAAGTCTTTTAGACTTTATGGGGCTAGGGAGAGGATGGAGGTTGGGTGCTGACAGAGAGGTGTTAAGTTTGAGGGTTATGCTTACAACTGTTGGGAGGTGTGTGGTGGTGGTGTTGATTGGCAAAAAGGAGGGAGGACTATTCCTATTGTACCATATTTCACCATTTTGAAGCTGCCTCCATTTAGAAGATGCCCTGAATTAAAGCTACAGCTGAAAAATAGTTTATTAATAGAAGCCACCCCCAATTTGTAGCCATGGCTTTTAAAGGGGTTAGCTTTGAAATGGTGAAAATCGGCAGTCTAGTCAGTATAGTCAATGCAGCCTGTATTGCCTTCAGGATACTCACTTAAGAATAGAACTAATGTAAGATTAGGAGTTGTGGTCCTGGTAACTCAGCATACTAGTCTGTGTTCTCCAGATGGCGTGGACCATGTGGATGGTTAGCGTCTTATGCAACTTCCCAGTTGGTCTTTCTTCTGAGCCTGCAGTTCTGTTTATATATGTTTATTTGTTAAATTTAGAGATAGTTTACCTGTGAGTTTTGTTGAGTGAGTGGATCTGACTGAGGAACTTGGGGATCGAGATTGGCATTGTTGAGCTATCGGTGTAATGAAGTACATAGTAAGCAGTATTTCAGCACAGACTAATTTTTCTTACTAACAGTTATACAGTTTGGAAGTGGCAGTGGCAGGTAGAGAAGGGACTTTGAAGCCACCCCTGAATAGTAGCTACCCCACTTAGAAGCTGCAGCTCAAATAAAAAAAAAATGCAGTAGAAGTTGCAGCTTCTAAATTGTTAAATATGGTATTTGCATCGGTTCCACCAAGCTGCATTAACAGGAAATTTGTCAATCAGCATTACAGCGATGGCACAATGCTGACAGTCAGCACTGTGTCATAAGTAGAAGAAAGTGTTTTTTACGGGAGCTTTGTCCTGCACCCCCCACAGTTTTAGATGATCGATTCTGAGTTAGAGTTGTTTTGGGGAGGGGGCAAAATCACCGTAGAAAGCAGTGTCAGAACTACCACAAACCATTACAGCTAACTACCAATTTTGTCGCTGTAATGGTCTTCACGGTATTTCAGTCGCTGTTTCAATGGTATACGATTTGTATCTACTCTGCAGCCCCTTTAAACACAAACCCTTGGGACCACCAAAAAGTATGCATTTAAGGGGGCTATGCATTTATCCAGACTTGTATTCTTTTAATGACAAGTGCAAATTGTATTGTGTGTCAGTGGGTTGGGTAGGGAAAAGTAGTGCCAGTAGCACCGAAGTGCTTCTTTGATTGGGATAAAGTGATTTGTGACTTGATGGGCCAGATGTTCAAACCTTAGCACCAGCGTGTGAGGGAGGGTGCTTTTGTGACTTGGGTTTGATAGATAAAAGATTGAAGTAGGTAATGAATGTCTCATTTTAAATTTGGCAGTCCATTAACAGACAATTAAGATCTCATTAGTAAGGTAGCTACAGGCAGTGTCAGTAAAATTGAGCCAGTCAGTCCACACCTGAACAGCAAAATCGAGGGGAAAAATGTGCATTTAAAAGGGATCCTTTATACATTTAACAGGAAGTATATGGGGGAAAAAAGGGACTTGGAAATTCTATGCATGTATGTGGGCAATGCATTTATCAGGTATGCGTTTTAAGTAAGATGCACTGTTCAATCAAACCAAAACCAATTTACAAATTTTGCTGGGACTGTGAGTGGGAGGTATGGTGCTAGAAGGTGGTGGGTTGGGAGTACAGTACGTAATTCTAAAGTGTAATAATGATAAGAGGAGGGTGGGAAGAATATGCTACTGCGGGGTTGTGCAAAGACTTGTTTTCTAAAGAAAACACTGTATGTAGTTTTTCTCAACAAAGTGATGGTTTATCCTGGAAAAATTACTCAGTAGTGGCAGTTCTCTGACATGTTAGTCAGCAAAGTGCCATTATGTGTACAGTAGTCTTTGCTTTGCAAAAGTGGGCACTTTGCCAGGTGAAAACTTTGTACATTGCAGAAACAAAGTTGGGGAAACTTTACAAAGTTCTTTGCAAAATGTTTTTCTACTTCACCCATCCCTAGTACTGATTGATTCCAAAAAAGAAGGTTGTTCCTTTTAAAGGGAATATAAACTCTTTGTACATATTTTAGTAATATTTGTAAATTTGGGCATCTGTGAAGTTATTTTTAATAACCTTTGTGTATTATTTTGTGTGTTTGTTTTGAAATGGTCTTATTTCGTCCTTTGTTAGGGTCCTCTTGTAATGCAGCCTTTTTACATACCCAGTATTATTTTTTAAAATAGTTAGCAGTTCTGGAACAGGGTGGCATCAGTCAAATGGAAGCCCTGTACGGAAAGCTTCATTGCAAGCTTCAGATCAACTATTGTCACTAGGTTCTAGAACTAAATAATTCAAAAATGAATATTGGGCGTGAAAAAGGCGTACCTGATAAACGCATAGCCCACAAAGGTATGTATGTACGTACATGTCCTGATTTTTTTCCACTTATATTTCCTGTGTAAAACAGACATGTTAAACACATTAAGGATCTCTTTTAAATGCATACTCTCTTCCTCCATTTTGCTGTTCAAGTGTGGACTGACTGGTCCAATTTTACTGACACTGTCTGTAGCTTCCTTCTAATTAGTTCATAATTGTCTGTTATTGGGCTGCCCTATTTAAACTGAGGTGTTAATCATCTACTTCAACCTTTTATCCATCACACCCAAGTCACAAAAGTACCCTCCCTCACACTGAAATCAAAGCAAAGAACCCAGAAGAATGCCACAGAAGAGCTTTACCATATCGCAGAAGCACCCTCCCTTACACCAAAATCAAAACACAGAATGTCACAAAACACTTTACACAAATCACAGAAACACCCTCCCTCACACAGGAATTGGACCAAAGAATGACACATCATGTCACAAATCACTTTGTCCAAATCAAAGAAGCAAAATTGCTACCAGCCTTACTTTTTCCCTACCCAGTCCACTGACACATAATGCAAGTTGTGCTCATCAATAAAACAATACAAGATTGGATAAACACATATCCCTTAAACATATACTTTTTGGTGGTCCCGAGGGTAGGCATTTAAGGGGACTGCAGTGTATGTTGAAACAAACTTAGAAACAATAAATTGGAGTTATTAAACAGATCTCACACATGTCCAAATTAAAGTATGTTGAAAATGTGGACAACAGGGTTTATGTTCCATTTAAACTACTCCTGCAGATTGAAAAAAGTTTCCTTTTAAATTCCAGCTGGTGCAAAATGGCCAATTGTGGAGCTGATGACTATAAATTAAAAGCACTGCATGCAGACCATGCAGTCACACATAATACAGGATGCCTCGGTGAAAGAGTTGTCCTTTCTGGTACTGGCTGATCACAAAAAAAATATTTTCCATTTACACTACTACTGATAATTGAAAGAAACAATTTCCATTTAAATTCCTGCTGCTACTATTGTAAGAAATTGAAATGCTGACCACAGTTAGAAACTACTACGCTGCATGCATATGATGCTGCCATGCACGTATAGCTGCACTTACACTACTATGCTACGCTATTGCTAAATAATACGGCTGAGAAAAAGCTTCCTTTTTACAAATTACTGATTCTCTGGCAATATAATAAACCTTATAAATTGCCCCTCTAAACTAAAGCCACTGGAAAAATAATAGCAAACTAGCCATTGATGGCTACTGATGCCTGTTACAAAATAAACGTAAGTTTATTTTTCCAATGAATAATCTACATTAAATTCAAAGTTGGTCTAACTGCTGAGGGCTATTTCTTTTGAATGCACACAGTCCTCTTTCCAGATTGGAGCATGTTTAGTGCAAAATTACAAGGGATCATGGGAACCCACTTTCAAGAAATGCTATATTGTCATATTCTTCACTTTTCTGTCAAGTAAGATTGTGCAATTTTAAAACTATTTAAAGCATTTCACAGTGAAAGTCACATGGTGCTCATGGATGTCTTCCATATCACAAGATTACATTAAGGATCACTAAGGAAAAGCATGGAGCAAAAGGTGAAGCCCATAAAAACTCCCATCATTCACCCATAATACCCCAATGATCTGTTCCAAGACAGATTTTTCAAGTCTGTTTTTAAAAGTTAATTTACAGTCACTAATAGAAACATAAAAACATAAAATTTGATAGCAGATAAGGACCGCTTGGCCCACCTAGTCTGCCCATTTCCCTACCTAATGGATAAGCTGCAGATCTAGTTAACCAACAGCCTACTTCCTCCTATCCCCCACTAGAATTGCCTTATGTCTGTCCCATGCATTCTTGAATTCCCCCACTGTTTTTGACTCTACGACCTCCTCAGGAAGGCTGTTCCATGTATCCACAACCCTCTCTGTGAAGAAATACTTCCTCACATTACCTCTGAGCCGTGCCCCCTTGTTTTTGCACATCTCTTTTTCTGAAAGACGCTTCCCTCTTGGACTTTGTTGATTCCCTTGAGGTATTTGAAAGTTTCTATCATGTTCACCTCTCCCTCCTTTCCTCGAGGCTATACATCTTTAGTTCCTTTAGTCTTTCTTCATATGTCTTCTGATGTAGACCCTGCATCATTTTGATTGCCCTTCTCTGGACAGCCTCCACCCTGTCTATGTCTTTGCGAAGATGGGGTTTCCAGAACTGTACACAGTACTCCAGATGTGGTCTTACCAACTGTCTGTACAGAGGACCAACAACTTCCTATTTTCTACTGGTGATGCCTCTCCCTATGGATCCCAGTATCCCCCCAGCCCTCCTGGCCAGACCACAGAAGTTGGAACTGTAATAAGTTCCATGGTTTAATAACTCTTTGAGGATAGAAATATGCCCACTTATTGGTGAAGGAACTGTTGCATGATAATTGTAATGGGTGTCCCCTTGTGTTTATAGTAATTTGTTTTAAAATCAAAACCCATTTCAGACATGAGATCTTAGTGTCTAATAATTTCCCTTGTTAACATAAGGTCACCTTGAAACCTTCTAGATTCTAGTGACATGAGGTTAAATTTTTTGAGATGATCCTCATAGCTCAGATCCCGAGCTCCATGCATGTACTTGGTTATTTCCTTTTGGACTTTTTCCAAATGTATAGTTTCACTCTTCTTATACGGGCATCAGAGTTGCGAGGCATAGTCAATATGAAGGTGAATGCTTACCTAATAAAAAGGGAGAACCGATTGATCTTTTGATATATTTTGCCTAATTGCCTACCATATTTTGTTAACTTTATTAAGTTCTGTTATGTTTTTATTTTTATTTTATTAATTCTCAGATTACAGTACCTTTGAGCCAGAGGCTCTTTTACAGAGGTTCCACGTCCGACAAATATAGAACAAACAGCATAGAATGTTGCATATACAAGTGGAGAATTAGCACACAGTAATCTCCTCCATGGCCCTCTTGGTAAATCCCAGCATCTATCTCTCCCCCACATCACCCACACTTTTCATCTCCCCACTGAGTGTGCTAAAACTTCCTGCCCTATATAATACCTGAAAACATTTCTGTTTATCGGTCTGCCTTCTGGTCGACCCTTGTACAGTTTTACCCATGTAATATGCTAGTTTTATTTTGCACTTGTTAGTTCCTTGTACTTCTATACACCTGTATATATAATGCATTTATTTAATTGTATGTCATAGGTGGTTCATTGTATGTCCTATGTATTCCATCGGCCTATGTGTTTGTTCATGTGTTGTATTTCCTATGCAGGATGTTTGTGAAAACAGGCATTTTTGCTCACATACTTTCCAGTAGACAAATAAAATTGATTGATTGAATATAGAAAACATGATAATGAACAAGTCATGGGGAGATTATTATAGCAGACATATTTGAAAAAATAGTTCTTGTCATAAGTGTATTAGCAAATAAAACCGCTATTTTCAATAGTGCAAAAGCAGATAACACAATGTTGATACCCTGGCCCTGAGTTGAGTGTTTAAGAGGATGAGACGCAGTAAGGGGTGGGAGCAAGATGGTAGTAGAGTGTGGAGCCATATATAGTATAAATGGGGAGAGATAAAATAAGGTGCAGTTAGGAGAGAATTAGGTGAGGAAATCAAAGGGGTTGTAGGGCTCCTATGGGGGGAGCATAAGGGAGGGGTACAAGAGAAACTGAGAGTGGGAGGGCAGGGTATGGGTGACACTAAGAGAGGCATAGTTGTGGTGAGTGAGGGTGAGGAAGTAACAGGAATGAGAAGGGTGGGGGAAGGGGGTTCCCAGATAGAGATAGGGGAGGAGGAGGAGGAGGAGGAGGAAGAGGTGGAAAGGGCAAAGGAGAACTACCAATGATTTTAAGGATTGGATAATAGTGTGATTGTTGAGATTAGTACACACAGTCACACTTACTGTTTGATGCTAGAAAAGCTTGAAGTTTTGATTGAAGGGGCCAAGTTTTAATTCATTTAGTGTATCATCATTGAACGAGTTTAGCCAGAGAGGTGCTAGGTACTCATATGAACGTTGGCCTTGTGTTGTCCAACAGAACGGGATTTTCAGGTGCTGGCTATTTGACCCCCTGGTGTGCCTAGTATTGTTGGCCATACGGAGGAGATTTTGCACCCCATGAGGAGTTAGGCATAGTGTGGATTTCTTAGCGAGGAGGCAGTTTTGGTACTGTATACAGCAATCCAGGTTGAGACAATCTGATTGTGCATACAGCTCACAAATGTGTGTAAGGCAGTGTGCTCAGAGCACCAACCTACAGGCCTTGTTAAGGGTATTTTTTGTCCTTTTTTAGGGCCGAGTCTATTGTGGCACCATAGACCACTAGTCCATATTCAATTACAGACAATACTGAGCTTGTCACTGCAATTTTTAGTGCATCATTTGTGAGGCACTGTTTGTTTCTGTATGGCAGACCTAGTTTGTTTGCAGATTTAGCCACAAGGTCTGTGTGTTGTGCATAGGAGAGGGTACTGTCTAATATTACCCCAAGATATTTAAAATTGTGTACCATCTCTAGGGGTGTATTTAGGTTGAGTATTTTTAGGAAGTAGGATCTGTGTCTATTATGAGTAGAGGAAAAAAACATGGTTTTAGTCTTAATAATTTAGCACAAGTTTAGACTGTAGGAACCATTCTTTGACTGTGGTGAAATTAGCCTGCATCTGATTTTTCAGTGCTGCAGGAACCGAGTGGTTTGAATATAGTACCGCTTCCTCAGCGCATAGCAGGACCTTGTCTTGTATAGCTAGTGGAAGGTGATTGAGAAATAAACTGAATGGTAGTGGGCCCAGGATGAAGCCTTGGGGTGCCCCTGTAGTTGTATTCTGACTTTCAGAAAGAACATCCAGAATTTTCATCTTTTGGACTCTTCCAGTGAGGTAATTCCTAAACCATGACACCGATTCTGGGGAGAGTCCCGTGATGGGTAGTTGGTGCAGAAGTAGCTCATGGTTTACTGTGTTGAAAGCCTTGGTGAGGTTAATGTATGTAGTCCTCACCAAGAGCCCCCTGTCGAGTGCTTCATGGATAAACCCAGTAAATTCCAATAGGGCTGTAGTGGTGCTATGCTGCTTACGGAACCTGTGTTGTTGTGGTTACTGCAGCTGATATTTGTCAAGGCAGTCTGTTATTTGATTGTAAACAATATATTCCAGGGCTTTTGATAATGGGAGTAGAATTGAGATCGGTCGATAATTTGAATGATTTGTTCTGTTCTTGCTTTTGAAAACCAGAATCTCCACCTCAGCTTTCCAGAGTCAGGGGAATTTGCTGGATATTAGTGATAGATTTTAGATTCTTGTGGGGGGAGAACAATATCGAGAGTGAGCACAATGAACTTAAGGTCAAGTGCATCGCTACTGTATCTTGATTTTGCAAGAACTTGTGATAGACACATTTGGCCTCTGTCTGGGTGACTATTTTGAGGTGGGGAGGGACATGGCTGTGTATCAGAATTGTGAGTAAGATTGTAGTCACTCAAGGGTTGGAGGAAACCCAGTGGCAGTACACCGCTGAGGTCAGTGAAGGTCTTATTGATTGTGTTGATGATGACACTAGGGTCCCGAGTAGAAATTCCCTCCAAATTTAACATGGTAGGGGGTGTCTTATTCAGTTTGCTGGACAGAGACTTGATATTATTCCAGAATCTTCAGCTGCCCCCCCTCCCCCAGGAGATCGTCCATTCATTTTTGAAATGTTAGCTTTTGGCCTTTTGAATTGCCGAGGTGCACTTGTTACGTGCTGATTTATAGTTCAGCATGTCTGCTTGAGAGCCCATGTTTTTGACTTTGCACCACAGGTTGTCTCTCTGTTTCATTTATTCAAGGAGTTGGGGAGAGATCCAGGATATACAGGACCCCCTGTTTTTGTGTGTAGTGTAAGGGGCATAGATATTGCAGGCTTCATTAAATTTGTAGATGAAACTTTCAAGAGCTGCATCAACATCTGTTGTGGTGTCTAAGAAGCCCCAGTCTTGTTAGCTTAGGTGTGCTTTGAGCACATTTAGGTTTCCTTTTTTTTAGTATTCTAGTAGTGATTGTTTTAGCAGGTACCTTTGGGGATTTATTTCATCAATTGAAAAGTATAGGGGAAAGATCACTGATGGAGTCTGGGAGGACAATTTTGAGGGTTATTCTCTCAGGACGGTTAATGACTAGCCAGTCTGTCAATGTGCTTGTCCCAGTACAGTAGTTGGTGCAAGTGGGTGAGTCTACTAATTGTGCTATATTAAGGGAGGACAGGGCATCTCTACATGGTCCAGCTTCAGGGTATAACCAATTGATGTTGAAATCACCAGTCATTATGAGCTCCGTGTTTTGGCAGAGCTTAGCAAGGTAGTCGATGACCACCTTGAACCGTGGGCATGTTTCTTAGGAGGTATATAGACAGATACCAGAGTTAGTGCTTTGCCTTTTGTGCCTAATAGTATCTTTATTGCCAACAACTGTGCCCTACAGTTGGCATTTATTGGCAGAAGCACTTGCCCCTGGAGGTGCTCTTTTATATAGACAATGCATCCACCTTCTCTATTGCCAAGCCTGTCTAGCCTAAAGAAGGTGTAGCCTGGTAATTGTAAGGCTGTGTCCATGACCCTAGGTGTAGACCAGGTTTTGACTACTGAGTATATCAGGCTGATGAGGGGTAATCCCGACTTGCAGTGAGTCAAGTTTCAGCAGGAGGCTGCATATATTAATGGAGGCTATAGTTAGTCTGCTGTGCTTTTTATGTGGATCTGTTACATGTGGCATAGCGCCAGGATTTGGATGTATATTCCCTGTGAGCAGCAAAAGTAGCCAGGTCAGTTTGATAGCCTGCCACTTTAGATGCTTTAATATCCATGTTCAGCTATGTGTTTTTGATTCATCATATTGTGTTTTAGTACAGGTAAGGATAACGGTAAAGATTGGAGGAGGAGGGGATACATAAGTTTGTTCAACACCAGAGCAAAACTGCGTGGTTGAGATTTATTGCTAAATATTTGTGTTGCAAAGGTGGAAGAAGTTTGGGGACTTTGCAGCATAATACAGTTTCATTGCTTATAGTAAAACCAAATTGTGTGGCGCTCTTCATTGGGACAGGTGCAAGCATTGCCCACTTAGATACTAGGCAACTGACTCCTAACAGGATCATTGTGGAAATGTAGGGGGGTAATTCTCAAGAAGGAAATTCCAGGGTTGGAAATAGTACCATTGTTGTTTGTAGTCCCTAGGTTATGGACCTTTAGTACTTATTTGAGAGAGTGGAAGACGAAGTGCTTAAAATGAGAGGATAGGGTACCTGGGCTTTAAGACTGGATTGAGACCTTGTCTAGCAGCCAATAGGACAAGTGAAGATGGTTGAGGGAGGAGCATTAGTGTATTTAATAGAGGTTGGGGACAGGGGTGGGGGGCAAGAGAAAAATCAAGAGAGGAACAGAATAGAGCCAAAGTGTGGGACCCGCTCTATTAGGTAGCAGCAAGGACCGAGCTAGAGTTCCAGGGCAGGCACTGAGACTCAACCAATGGCAGCCCAGAGTCTCGTGGGTGGACCAGTTGGAAGCTCTGCATCCACGAGCCTAGTCAGTTGGAAAAGGAGCCAGTGCCAGGGTTCAAGCCTGCACTGTGGCAGAGTGAGAGGCATACCTTGTCTTTAGTGGTGGAGGTCAGGCAGAGAGGGGATGGCGGTAAGTGAATACCATGTTCTGAGGAGGAGTGCACAGCTGCTTCTGGCTGGAGCACCGATTCAGGGACTTCTGCTGGAAAAGAGCACAAGGGGAGATGGAATTAGCATAATAAAGGGCAGAAATCAGTGGGTGGGGCTCAGAGAGGGTGAGGGGACACTCTAGCAGCAGGGGTACAAAAAGCAAAGAGATTAGTTAGATCAGGAAGAGGGCCCCAGGAAGCGAGTCAGGGGCCGGGGGTGAAAGGTAGAGAGAGAGACATATACAGACTCGGACCCAGGAGGCCCAGAAAAAAATGTAAAGAGTTTAAAACCTGCTTAACAACTCTAAGTGTCCCACCTTTCTAATCGGTTACACAAAAGGGCTGTAATTCACTTGAGCAATTTTTAACATTTAAAATGCTAACATACAGTGAAAGTCAGCTTGCCTACTGTTGAATCAGCATATAAAACATTAAGCATCAAGAGATGAACAGAACAGAGCTGAGGAGCAGGACTCGCGTTATTAGGTAGCAGTAGGGACCAAGCTAGAGTTCCAGGGCAGGCTTTGAGACTCTGCCAGTGGCAGCTCAGAGTCCCACGAGTAGACCAATTGGAAGCTCCGTGTCCACCAACCTAGCCAATCTGGAAAGGAGCTGGCACTGGGGTTCAGGCTGGTGCTGTGGAAGAGTGAGAGGCATACCTTGTCACTGGTGGTGTCGGTCAGGCAGAGAGGGGATGACGGTAAGTGAATGTCATATCCCAAGGAGGAGGGCATAGCCACTTCTGTCTGGAGCTCCCGTTCAGGGACTTCCACTGGAAAACAGCACAAGGGGAGATAGAATCAGCTTAGTAGAGGGCAGAAATCTGTGGGTGGGGGTCAGATAGGGTGTGGAGACAGGCTAGCCACAGGGGTACAAAAGACAAAGAGATTAGTTAGAGCGGGTGGAGGGCCCAAGGAAGCAAGGTGGGGGCGGCAAAAGGTAGAGAGAGACAGACAGACAGACTCAGACCCAGGAGGCCCAGAAAAAAATACAGAGAGTTTCAAACTGCTTAACAGAGTGAGAGGTATACCTTATCTTTGGTGGTGGTGGTCAGGCAGAGAGGGGACGACGGTAAGTGAATGCTGCATCCTGAGAAGGAGGGCAAAGCCGCTTCTACCTGGAGCACCCGTTCGGGGTCTTGTGTTGGAAAAGAGTACAAGGGGAGATAGAATTAGCTTAGTAGAGGGCAGAAATCAGTGGGCGGGGGTCAGATAGGGTGTGGAGACAGGCTGGAGCACCTGTTTAGGGGCTTCTTGTCTTTGGTAGTGACAGTCAGTCAGAGAGGGAATGGTGGTAAGTGAACGCCTCATCTCAAAGAGGAAAGCACAGCCAGTTCTGGCTAGAGCACCCGTTCAAGGGCTCTATGTCTTTGGTGGTGGCAGTCAGGCAGAGAGGGGTCGTCGATAAATGAATACTGTATCCTGAGGAGGAGGGCATAGCCACTTCTGGCTGGAGTGCCCATTCAAGGGCTCCTGTTTGTCTTTGCTAGTGGCAGTCAGGCAGAGAGGGGATGTCAGTAAATGAAAACCATGTCCCAAAGAGGAGGGTAGAGCTACTTCTGGCCAGAGTGCCTGTTTAGGGAGTCCTTGTCTTTGGTGGTGGCAGTCAGGCAGAGAGGAGATGGCTGTAAGTGAATGCCACATCCCAAAGAGGAGGGCACAGCCACTTCTGGATGAAATGCCCATTCAGGGGCTCCTTGTCTTGGTGGTGGCAGTCAGGCAGAGAGGGGATGGTGGTAAGTGAACGCTGCATCCTGAGGAAGAGGCCACAGCCGCTTCTGGCTGGAGCACCCATTCTAGTAATTTATGTTATGTGTTTGTTGAAATTGAGGTCATTTGATATAAAGACCCCTATATCTTTTTTATGTACTGTTTTATTTAACAATTGATCATTTAAAGTGTAGTTATATCTTGGGTTCTTAAAACTGAAGTGCATAACACTGCATTTATTGATTTTGAACATCATACCCCAGTCATTTGCCCAATGTGAAAGTTTTTCTAGATCCTTCTGCACCAGGATTATTTCCATTCAGTTGTCGCATGGGATGTTTTCACCTTTAAATGCCTGAGTGTTTCATTGAACTGTATTTTATTTATTTATTTATTTACGAGATTTACCAGGAAAGCATACTGAGCTAAAAGCTCGATTCCAGATGCGACCTGGGGCTGAGACACAAATAGCAATACATGGAATAAATAAAATAGCAGAACAGTTGGGGAAGCCAAGACTTGCATATAAATATTTGATTTAGAGGACAGACAGGGTTCAATAACATTGCACAGAGCATCAAGGTCAATATACATTACTTATACTTATGTATTACAACAAGCATAAAAATTTGAGAAATTAGTCATAACAGGAGCAGCTGGAAGCAAAGTGGGTACTAAGAAGAGGGTTGCGTTGGTAAGTGTTCTGTGCGTGCCTTATGGTGGCTGGCAGTGCATTCCAAAACTGTGGGATTTGGTAGCTAAAGGCGGCCTGGCCTTTGGTAGTTCGCATAAATGCGACGTGCAGCAGTCTGGGGTCCATATTCCTGAGGGAGTAAGCCGGAGGAGATTGTTTGGAGAGTGTAGAGGCCAGATATGGGGGGAGGGAGTGGGACCAGAATTTGGCAGTGAACCTGGCGCAGATTATTTGTCTACGATCTTGGAGGGATGGCAGGGTAGTGGAACTGTATAGGTAGCAATGGTGTGTGGATTGCGGACAGTCTAGAATGAACCAGCAGAAAGAGTGGAACATGGTGTCTAGGCTGGCTAGAGTGGACACAGGGGCTGTGGAGTAGACTATGTCGCCATAGTCAAAAACAGGGAGAATCATTTGTTGGACAATGGCTTGCCTGGCTTGCGTAGGGAGGCATTTTTTGTTGCGGAATAGAGCACCTAGTTTGGGTAGGAGTCTCTTCTGTAGTGAGTCAATATGAATGGAAAAATCTAGGCGCTGGTCTAACCAGACGCCTAGATATCTGAAGGAAGTACAGTTGTCCAGGGGGGTCCCATCCAAGGTTATGAAAGGGGGGCAGGTGGATTGGCATGAGAGTCTTTGTTGGGTTCTGAATGTTAGTGATACTGTTTTTTTTGGGTTTAGGAATAGCTGGTTTGTCCTCAGCCAGCACTGGATAGCATAGAAATCCTCCTGTAGTATGGTTGTGACACTTTGCATGGTGGGACCGGAGGCATACAGGACAGTGTCGTCCACATACATTTGGATTGATGAGTGGGAATAAGCTGAGGGGAGGTCATTTAAAAAATGGAAAAAAGTAGTGGGCCTAGGACTGATCCTTGTGGTACGCCAGTAGTGACTGGCAGTGGGTTTGAGATGTGCGAGGCCAGTTTGACAGATTGCATCCTGTCTGCTAGATATTCATGGAACCAACCAGTGGCTGACTCAGAGATCCCTGCTCTGGAGAGTTTTGAGAGGAGTAGTGAATGAGAGATGGTATCAAAAGCCTTTGCTAGGTCTATGAAGATGGCCGAGGTGACATGTCCTTTATCCATGCCCGTGAGAATGTCACCAGCGACACGTAGGAGGGAGGTGGTGGTGGAGTGGGATTTACGGAATCCTGATTGGAATGGGGTAAAGAAGGAGGAGGCTTCTAGATAGGGGGTGAGCTGGGACATGACTAGCTGTTCCTGTAATTTTGCCAAAATTGGGAGCAGGGAGATGGGTCTATAGTTTTCTGGGGAGGAGGGGTCACCACCTTTTGGTAGGGGTATGACTGTAGCCATTTTCCAGGCCAAGGGTACCTTGCCCAAAGAGAATGAGAGGTTAAAAAGGGCAGTGAGAGGGGCAGCTATGGCTGGTGCAGACAGGAATAGCATCTTTGCGTCCAGGGAGGTAGGGCACTTCCCCTTTGTTCGGGTTTAGGGCCTGTAGTGAGCAGAGTACTTCAGCTTGGGTTACTGGCCGGAAAGAGAATGGTAGGACTGGGGGAGTAGGTTTTGGGAGGCATGAGCTAGGGAAGGAGGCTGAGGGGAGTAGGTTTTGGGGGAGATGCACTATGGGAGGGGCCAGGGGGAGTGGGTTAGGGAGGGAGGATAGGAGTTTGGCTGCGCAACTGGAGAAATACAGTATGTATTAAAGGCTTCAGCTACACAGATGGGGTCTGAGATGAGGGAGCCCTGGTCTGATAGTATGGGGGATGGGGGCGTGGTGGGGGGTGATACCAGGGATTTGAGTAATTTCCAGAAATCAGTCTGATGGTTAATGTTAGAAAGTATGCCTTTTTTGCTTGCCAGATGGAGTTTGTGCAAGCATTGCAGAGTTTTCTATATGTGGAAAGGGTTGACTGTGTTCCTGTTTTCTTACAATTTTTCCATGCACGATCTCTGGTGTGGCAATTCCCAATTATGTCGGCTGAGATCAAGGGGACATGCACTCCTCTAACTCTCTTTGTCCATTGTGGGGCGTGTCTGTCCCAGATTTTTAGGAAGCGGGATTTGAAACCTGCATAAGCTGCGTCAATGGAGGGAGACTCAGGTATGAAGGTCCAATTTTGGGTGCTTTGGGGGTGGGGGTCAGCGAGCAGGAGCGTCCAGAGGAGGGCTGGGCAACCCTCACAGCCCATTCAGTGGCTTAATCGTCTGGAGTCTGGGTGCTTGGGGTGGGGGGTCGTGAGCAGGAGGCGTCAGGGGAGGCTGGGCAACCCTCACGACCCATTCAGTGGCCCAATGCGTCTAGGTCTGGGTGCTTGAGGGTGGGGTCAGCGAGCAGGAGCGTCCAGGGAGGCTGGGCAACCCTCATGACCCATTCAGTAGCCCAATCGTCTAGGTCTGGGTGCTTCGGGGGTGGGGGTCGCCGAGCAGGAGCATCCAGGGGAGGGCTGGGCAACCCTCATCACCCGTTCAGTGGCCCAATCATCTAGGTATGCCACCCATAAGACACTCCTCTCTAAACTTTGTTCACTTAACAGGAACAAAGCCAATATCCCTTTCCCCACCTGTTTTGAGATTGTTATTAAAATTATCGTACCAGCACCATCACCAGGGACATCCTGTGTAATGTTGCCCCTAGATCTATCCTTACATGACTAGGCCCTGATGAAGCAATTTTCATCATGAAGCACTGGGTTAATCTGCCTGCCACCTCTGTGCTGCCATGATTTTGTTCCTACCAAGATTTGATGGTCTCTAGCCCTATAAAAAATGTTTCTGCAATCAGTTGCTATATGTCTGCATCAGCACTGTTCCTGAGTGTGTTGCATTCACCTGAATATACAGTACCACTATATCTGGAAACTGGTTTTGTTTGCTCAGTTAAATTTTCATAAAAATTATAACATTTGAAAACTATTTCTTGGTGTGGTGTGCTCCTCTGGTTTGGGTATACCTTCTATTCCACTCCCTCTGTTACTTTGATCTTGACAGCCCTCCCCATTCTCATAAGTGTTTCATTTACTACTTCTCTCTTTTTGCTTGAGGACAGAATTTTCTTTCAGAGTTTTGTGTTTTTTTATTTTAGAATTTTGGTCTGGAAAGGTACAGTGAGCTTTATCTCATTTTCTCGTGTGTCCTATTGCACAGAGAGATTAAGTGACTTTTTAAGGGTTGTGCAGTATGCACGTGGCACTTGTGGATTTCAGACCCAGGTATGCTAGGTCTCCAGGTTCACAGTTTGGTTCTCTAACCTCCCAGCTCTCTTGTTTGTGCCCCCTCCTCTCCTTCTACCCTCTCAGAAACTGACCTCATCCTTCCCCATACTAAAACCTTAGTCAGCCACCCTTTTTTCTCTTTCATGCCCATCTGGCTGTGGTCTAACGTCCCCTCCATGTTCTTCCTCCTCTCCCACTGCCCTGAAGACTGCACTGTGACCACATCTCTCATGCCTGTTCTTGTACTTTACCCCCGTCAACTTCACTCCATAACCTCCATGCATCTTGTGCCTTGTTTATATTACTTTGTTTGTGTGCCTTTACTTAGATTCCAAAATTGTACTGTTTATTACTTTTGTACTAGACATTTGAGTCCCTTGTTGCTGTACAGTACCTCTATTCATCTGTTTGTTTTCTGCACTCTCATGTTGCACATAATGTTTCATTTTTAGTTTCTATTTTACCTTCAATATTTTCTCACATTATTGTACCATAATGTTTGTTTTCCTTGTTCCCTTTTCTCAAGGAAACATCTGGAAATGGGATCTTTGCACAGCATGCTTTCTTGGTGAAAATGATGATCACAGTGTCTCTTATTTGTCATGAGCTGTTTCACCCTGTCATTTTGAGCTACTTTTAATGCTGCCATTGCCTAGGAAGACTGTTATGTCCCAGTCATAAAAAGAGCTACTATAAATGTACCATCCACACTAGAGATGAGAAACATTCTCACTTAGGAAATTTATTTCCAATAACTAGTACTTCAACACTCTGTTCCCTTCCTGAGTCACTGTTTTCTTAAATGTGTATTTGTGTACAGTATATAGGTAACCAAGCCAACCTGAGTACTAAACTTGGTTGTTAACAGTTGGGTATGTGGTTAACTTTTGAATATTTTGCTTATAGAGTTGTCACACTGACATGAATTTGTTTAGGGAGGTAGCTGAAAGAGAGACATACATTAGTTAAAAACATACCCTACATAGTAGCTTCAAAGAGTGGTGTTACTGACTCGTAAAGAGTGATATATGTATTGTATGGTAAAACATGCCTCTTAACAACCACTGATTTTCAGAGATATCATTGACTTTTTGCCTCAAATATTCCCTTGGTCCCATTAAAGTTGCCTTTTTTTGTCACTGAAAAGTTGGATTTTCAAGCATAAAATATTTCCAGACAGTAATGTAACATTTTACTGTAGTTCTCTTTCAGAAAATTCTTTTCACACTAAGCCCCACAATATAGTAGGCTTTTTGAGCTGATATTTGTATTTTGTCAGATGTTTCCCTGATTCTGTTAAGCCATGTCCCAGATATGCAAGACAAGAGGTTGATAGGTATGAGGATGAAAGGAATTGCAAAGGTTATACATTTCCTTTTTTAGGTCTTAAATAATGACAAGGAAAAACTGGAGCAGCAATGTTCTGTCAAAATATAATCTGAGGTGTCTGAGTTCCGTGAGTTCTACTCAAGGTAATGTAGAATAAGTTCAGCTAAGCTTTCATGGTATTCTTCTATTGAATTATCCACTAAATTTCAAACCCAGCATTTTGTTGGTAACCCAACTTTATCAGGGAAATTATTCGTGGAAATATTTGTTACTAAATTAAATGTATATGTTATACTGGACATAGTTCTGTATTAAATTGAAAAGATTCATTGGACTAGTCTGAAATAAATACCTGAGAATGTATTTAATATTCATTCCCACTCAAATTGGTTATAAAAAATACCCAATTGAACACATTTTATGTTTACAAATTCATATAAAAATTGTTTTCTCAAGACTGTTTTTTATGTTTGTAAAATACATGTACTACCTTAAAAAGCAGTAATTGTGTTCTTCACATGTGTTATTGGTATTCTGTATGAAAAATAAACAGTCAATTCACTGATAGAATTATTATAATTTTCTGCTAGGTCAAAGCTTTCAGTTATTAAGTAAAACTCACTTAATATTTGTGTTGTACTTTTTTTCCAAGAATACTTTGTCTCACTTTTGGACCATCCCTCTGTTTTTAGAAATATATACTGTACAAAACAATATTGAGTTTCTGATATGCTTAAAAATGTTCATATTGCTACCGTGCTGACCTCTAAAGTAGTACTCCCTTTTAATCACTTGGTTTTTTCAAACTTGTGCCTTTGCAAAGTGCTGCCTTTAAATTCTAAACAGCCAGGTTCCTAAATAAAAGAAAGAAATATTTTACTTTCAAAACCCTCCAAGTTTCCAGCAGTGTAAGCTGAATTACACTACTTGTAGTTCAGGCACTTCAAACTGAAGCAATATATCTGAATGCTCAGGTCAGAAATGATTCTGTCTGTGTTGCTGGGATGCCAGAGTCTCCACGTGTAAATCAGTTTTTTAAAGCCTAGTGAACAGGGCTATGTTGATGTCACAGGATGCCAAGTCTGGTGAATATCGCAGGATGTCCAACATGATAATGAGTAGTGTTGTCTGTATTGCACAGCCGTGACTATACAATTTGTGCAGCATTCTGTCAAACCAAAGGCTACTAACATAAAGAAATCTACACTGAAATAGGACAGTCTCCATCTTAAATCAAACAGGCACCAATCTCCTTTGAATTTTAAGGACTGTTTGCCGATTTTTATATATATATTAAAAAACCCCCACTAAAAATAGGTCTGTGCTTTGCCTGACATGTTTCAGATAGCAATCGATCCTTTAGCAAAGACACAGTGTTAACACACTCCAATGTTACAAATTGCATATCTTCAGTTAAAACTATGTCATTGAACAGGTTTAATACATCTCTTTGAGAATCGAGATATAACCAATGCTGCAGCTGCCCACATAGTAAAATTGAGGAATAGTGGTACACATAATTTTACATTCCAGGGTATCGAGAAAGTAAGTCAGAAACTGAGAGGTGGCAGTTTTAATGATCTCCTTTTAAAAAGGGAGACTTTTTAGATTTAAATTTAGATGCAACAAAAATACTGGCTTGAATGCAGGGTTTGAATTGAAACCATTTTTAAAGAAATGAACTTTGTCAATATGTGAAATGAAAATCGAGCTGTATTAAGTTGTGTATTTACCCCTCTCCAGTACCAACACCTATATTTATGGAGGGTTTTAAATGTTTGTGTCTTTAAATCATGACATTTGTCTATCTTTATTGACTTTCAGTAACTTACTTGTGTAACCAAAGAATTGAATCGATTTTGAATTTTAAATGTTTGTATGATATCATATGTATGTATAAATGGAGTGTGTTAACATTGTGCTGTAGCATTTGATAAAGGATATATTGCTATCCAAAACATGTCAGGTGAAGCACTGCCTGTTTTATTGTTTTTTAATAAAAATGGAAATACAGAAGTCCTTAAAATTCAAATGAAACTGGTGCTTGTTTGATTTAAGGTGTAGAGTGGCCTATTTCTATGTAGATTGTGCTTTTTCTAGGAGCACCTCCATCCCAGTGCGAACTCTGATGCCTGCCTGAAATAACATAAAGAAATGTATAGTCAGGGGGATGAAAAAATCTAAATATAGTTCTGTTTAAGGATATTGCTATTTTAAGCATATTTGCTGGAGATGAGTGGAGGGGAACAATGTGTTTTCCATACTGACTGATTGTACATCCTAAAAAAAACATGCATCTCATAAGAAACCAGTTACATCACATTGTATATTCCATTCTAAATCCTAAAATCTGTACTCATTCCTTCTGGAGTTTGACAAGAATGTGCAAGATCAGGGCTGGTGACAGGAATACATATTGACTCAATGTGGTGTCTCAATGGAATTTGAGGATACCATGTTTCTAGGAGCCCTATGCCTATATGACTGGAAAAGGATGGCTACACAATGCTGCCAATATATGAGAGATGAACTTCCACAAGAGATGTGGAAAGGAATCCATAAATGGGTATAGTGATAGGGAATCCCAAGTCCCCTGTATCCTGGTGAAAACCCAGACCTTAGAACAGGTGTGGCTTGAGGGAAAATGCCCATCTACACATGGCAGTGACATTTCTGAAGATATGCTGAGCTCTCCAACAGGTCTTGTAAGTCAGAGACCAGTCTCACAGATGCGGGGCTCATGGCATATGCACATCATCTACATTCTCTGATCTGTTAATATAGAGGAATTTTCTAGCTGGAATAAATTATCAGTGTTTACCATGGAAATGGTAATCAGGACTGTAGTCCCAGTATCACTACTCTGTGCCTCAGGATGCTGATGTACAGTACATCTCTGCTTTTTGAGCTATTCATATTCTGCCAAAATCACAGGCAAACTAATAGCAACCCCATCCTTTCTTGTACACATCTATAGTCAGAATGAAGACAGGCTTAAATGGAAGAATCTCTGCCAGATTGTGCACTTTCATTGTAGACACAACACAGATCTTACATCTGTGTTCAGACAGTCCACCAAGCTTCCAAAGCAGAGAGAGGGCTGTAGTTTGGGGCGTAGGAGTTTACAAAGACCCTTACCTTACCCAAGCAGCATGGCCCAATTTTTTGAGACACTTCATGGCTTATTATCTTATCCAGCTGTCAGAGGGACATTAATAACCTGAAACTAAGAGATCACCATTCTCTGTATACCCAGTAGCTCTGAAGAAGGGGTTTGCAAGTACACACGCTTATTGTATCTGGGTAGAAGCCTAGTCAAGGCATGGCAATTTTATAGCACGTTATACCAAAGTCTCACAGTGCTTTACATACACAGATCAACACAAAAATAATAACTATGCAACAATACCACAAAATAAAGAATAAATGCAATCGGCAATAAATCTAAAAACAGAGGTACTACTAAACAAAATTGGGTATCTGTATCAGGAGCTTGGTCAAACATGTTTTTAATCCCCTTTTAAACACCTCCTCTGAGGGAGAACGCCATAGGTGGAAAGGCATAGAGTTACAGATAATCAGGGCTGCCATTAAGAATGCTGTGTCGTCCGATTGCTTTAGGTGGCACCTTAACAGTAATTTCTCAGTGGAGCGAAGAGAGCAGCTAGGAGTATACTGTACCAAGAGGTCTTTCTGATAGGCAGGGCTCAATTAATGCGGTGCTTTATATGTTAACAAAGCAGACTTGAAGGTGGTTCACCACCTAATTGGAAACCAGTGTAGCTGCTGCAGCAAAGGGGAGATGTGATCCCTGTATCACATCCTCGATATCAACCTGGCTGTGACATTCTGAACCAGCTGTTGGCTACAATGAACTGGGTTACAGAAAAGATGAACTTCACTACATACATGTAGCATTGCATTACAATGTTTGACAGAAATACTGCCTGTTCATCCCTCATTCCTCCCACTGATAACCTGGTACTTCATTAGGATTCATAGGATATAGTTACGTTGGTTAGCGTTAGCCAAATGTGACCTATATTCAGACCTACCCCATCATGTGATTCAGTAATTCACCACCTGAGATTTGATCATTGGGGGGCCGGCGGTCTGTTTTAAGTCCAAACTTAACCTTGCGAGTATACCAGTAGAGGAGACTAAGTTATTTGAGTGTACCATGGTAGCAGGTGTAGGTTGTAGGATCACCCTGATCTACCATCCAACAGGAGATGAGAAGCATTTCCTTCAGGAAGTGGTGGACTTTCTGTCATCGACATGACATTTGTCACCCAGACTGATGGTTCTGGGCGACTTCAGCGCCTGGGTCAATGACGAACTCTCGCCGTTTAGACAATACTTCCTCCAGTTAATGTCATCTCTGGGCCTGACACTGGTAGTTACCACTGCTACTCATAAATATGGTAACTCTCTTGACTTAGTCTTCCTCCTGGGGATCGAGGCCTCTGACGTGGGGGTGGAACCAGTTGGATGGTCCGACCACTACACTGTGGGGTTTAGTTTTAGTGTCCCCCTTTCATAGGCCTACCCCTATGGAGATGGTCAGGTACCGCCCTTTATGGGATATCGGTTCTGAAGGCCTGGCAGTGGTGCTTGACCTATCGTCCCTTCCAGTAGCAAACAGCGACCCAGAAGCCCTCGTGGTAGCCTATAATACAGTTATTTCAGCGGCCCTGGATGTCATTGCTCTGGTCCGTGTTCGTCCTCTCTCCCTTCACCTTCGGTCTCCTTGGTTTGATGGGACCTTGAGGGAGATGTGATGACTAGGACGAAGGTTACAGCATTGCTGGCGGAGATCCTCCCTTGTGGCCGACCAACTTAAATTGATAGAGCATTATCAAGCCTATCAATCCACTATCTCCTATAAGAAGGCTGAATTCCTGTCCAGGGAGATTGCTGTTGCTCAGAATCGACCAGCTCAGCTTTTTCGCACTGTGGACAGATTGTGCAACCCAGCCTGCCGACAAGTGCGAAAAGCATTTTAGCAAGTTGAGTGCGAAGAGCTTGCTCGATTCTTTGCTAATAAGGTGGCCGACATCAGGGTGGCGCTCCATCCAACACACTTTATGGGTGTTTCTCTGGACCAGCTTGAGGCTGCTGCCCCTCAATTATTCTGGAGTACCTTCGACCAACTGGAGTTCATGGATGTCATGCGGATTGTCCAGGGTATGCGCCCTACATGCGCTATAGTTTGGATCCGGGACCGACTTCCCTGATTTTGGGTTGTATTGATATCATCGGTCCAGTCCTTGCATGGATAGTCAGGTGCTCCTTGGAAACAGGTGTGTTTCTTAGCTCACTGAAGGAGGCGGTGGTAACACCTCTCTTGCAGAAAGCTTCTTTGGACCCTGACTGCCATGCCAACTACAGACCGATCTCAAATCTTCCCTTTCTAGGGAAGATGATCAAGAAAGTAGTTGCCATACAATTGGAGAACCATTAGACCATCCATGACATCTATGAACCCCTCCAGTTCAGTTTTCGAAAGAGGCATAGTACTGAGACAGCGCTGGTTTGAGTGCTCAATGATCTCCTGATGGCTAGAGATCAGAAGAGCCGTTCCATCTTGGTTCTTCTTGATCTCTCATCAACGTCTGACACTGTGGACCATGGGGTACTACTTAACTATCTGAGGTCCATCTGCAGATTATCTGATGTAGTCCTCAGGTGGTTTACATTGTACCTCACCTGGAGAACACAGAGAGTGGTGTCTAGGGCTTATTCCTCAGACCCAGTTCCTCTGTCTTGTGGGGTCCCTCAGGGTTCAGTATTGTCCCCAATGTTGTTCACAGTGTATATGCTTCCCCTCAGAGACATTGTAAGAAGGTATGGGCTGAGGTTTCACTGCTATGCTGATGATACCCAGCTCTACCTTTCTTTTGCACCTGACCAGGATGGAGCTGTCTCGGTCTTTAAGAACTGCCTCACAGAAATCCAGGAGTGGATGGACTTGAGTTGGCTGAAGTTGTACTCTTATAAGACTGAGGTGCTGGTTGTGGATCTGGCATGTCAGACGGGGGTTTGGGGGTTGGTTTGCCCTCAGGGTTATATCTAAGGGGCATATCACTCCCAGTCTCTGAACAGGTGCGGAACCTGAGGGTAATTTTTGATGCAGGGCTTACTCTGCATTCGCAGGTGTCTGCTGTCATCAAATCCTCTTTTTATCATCTGAGGAATATCTCCAGGATTAAGCACCTTGTTCCATCCAGCGATCTTAGTACGCTGGTCCATGTCTTTGTGTCCTCGTGCTTGGACTATTGCAACTCACTTTACCTAGGGCTACCTGGGGTGGAAATCCACCAACTGCAGCTGGTGCAGAATGCTGTGGCCCAGCTTTTGACAGGAACCTCACAGTCCAGTCATATATTGCCAGTGCTGCGCCGACAGCACTGGCTGCCTGTGCAGTGGCAGATCTCCTTTAAAGTCGGTCTTCTGACTTTTCTAGCCCTACATGGTCTGGGCCTGGACTACTTGAAAGAGCTCCTGGTTCCCTACCACCCTGGGTGATTGCTCCGCTCAGCCGACGAGAGGTTGCTAGAGATCCCAAGGGTATGTTTAAAATCTTCAGGGGCCGAGCATTTATGTTTGCGGCCCCCACCCTCTGGAATTCTCTACCCCATCGGGTATGGGAGTACGTGACCGTGGAGGAATTTAAACAGGATTTGAAAACTTAGTTATGAATGTAAGATTTTGGCAGTTAGGTTCTTATTCAATTATATTGTTTGTTTTGTTGATGTTTTATATTGCAAAGACACTGAGCTGTATGATTTATTTTAAATGTTGTGCGGCGCCTTGGTATTTGAAAGGCGCCATAAAAATAAAGCTTTATTATTATTTGTCATATTTCCTAACCCTGTTGTCATATGTATCCATATCTTCAACCAAAGATTATTTGAATTGACCAATGTTGGTACAACATACCAAAGCACTGGATAGGTTGTTCCATTATGATACAACCCGTTGGTTGATTGCAGTGGGGTGAAGCCTAGTTTACATGATTAACAGTGGAATACTGCTGTTTGAATAAATATGGTCAGCAATGGAAAGTGGTCTGTACAAGACATCCAGAAACACTGGCAAGCTGAGGAATCAAATAAAAACGTCACTCATTATTCTCAAGTGAATAAAAGTCCGCCCTGTGACTAAGTCATGATGCAGAAGAGTGACTCCAGATGTTGTGCACAAACAGGATGTGTGGATACTAATATCAGTGGTAATACCGGTGCTCTGACACTGACTGCTGTGGGCACAGATACTACTACCTTGTCCCCATCACATTGGCCTGTACCGGTTAGCTTTGAAGCACTGGGGTACTAGTTTGCTGTAACCTTTACCACTGTTTTGGCCCTTTAATTACGTTTGCATATATGTCATAGTGTGGAATTTGTTTATTGAAAGACCTCTATTGTAAGTGTGGGCTTTTTGTGTGTGTTTACTGAGCCTTTGTTTTGGCCATGCAATCAGCTCAATTAAGAGTACTGAGCTTTTTTTTGCCACCATGTAACTGCGTGGCATTGTGCCACAGTTTTTTGAGTTGTTGTCATTGCCATTGACTGGGAAACGATGGCTAGACAAAACTGCCTGTTTTCAGCCTTATCTGTAGGAATGGAGCAGGATAGGGATGCAAATCAACTGAAATTGAACCAGATTAAGCTGTTGGTTATATTTTTGTAAAAGGGGGAAATTTGGCCAGGACATCAGGGACATTCCCTTATTCTTTTTGAGAAGTGCTTTGGGATCTTTAGCGTCGATCTGAACAATCTCTAGACTAGGCAGAATGGAACTTGGTTTAATATCTTAGCTGAAGGGATGGCACATCCAAGACAGTGCAGCATCCTTCTAGTACTGTGCCCAAGTACCAGCATTTATGGTATGAGCCCAGTTCTTGAGTAGAACTAGAACCCATGACCTTCTGGCTCAGTGATGGATGTGCTACCAAGGGAGCCATGCTGACATTGGCTCGTACAGTGTAGGCTGGTATTTTACACTGTTACTGTGCCAAAACTATGTGCACAGTATTAGCTGGATAGGGTAATTCAAAATAATGTCTGTAAAAGTGGGTCTTTGCCCTACCCCGGTGCAGGCCTCTCCTTCTCAGCATAACATATTTTATGTTGGCATGACAGGACACTTTTTGCACCACATTTCATGGCATAAAAAATTGCAGCTGAGTTTTGGCTCCTGTGTTTTAATACAAGGTTTTAAAAGCTGCATGTGTCTTACAAAGTTGTGCAAAAAAAGTACAATGAAGCTTGGCCAGTACCTTCTACATGATAGCAATCAATAACAGAACAAAATGGAACCAGAGTGCATTATTTTTACAACATTCTGTTTTAATTTTCTGTGTTTTAATATTAAGTAGGATGTTGGTAATTTTCATTGTTGCTTTGTTAAGCTACTCTGTGAAGCGAGTTAGAAACAGTACACAAAGCAAAGAGAACTAAAATGACTTAAGGTGCATTTCTCTATGTAACAGAGCATTCAGTTTAAGAAAATAATGAAATATTTTCTGCGGTGTCAAACAGTTTTTCTAGCCCTTATACGAGTTCACAACAGATTGATGTAATCATCTAGCTCAGCCTGTGGCATACAGTAGTTGTGGATGAACAAGCAAACAGTTATTCTTAGGCCTGACATCCCCACACCTGACATTTCCACACATTTGTTTCCTCTCAAAGAAAGGCTAAAGCTATTTTGCTGCATCTAACAGGGAAAGTCACAAGTAGCAGACAAAAAGAATTGTGTGATCTAGACAGCAACAGAAAGCAGCTAGGAACAATTAATCAAACCTTGTCATGCTCATGGGATCAGGCTTCTCATTATTTGTTTTTCTTTATTCATTTGTTCACCTTGTAAGTTCACTAGAACTAAGGCTCCTTTTTCAGTCATGACCCAGATGTCAAAAAAACAATGTTAGTGCTGAATAACGTGTACATATATACAGGAGGATACTGGAAGGATACAGAAATGTGCACAGTATACAGTAGGACACACAAGTTGCAGCGGAGCAGATAGAATAAGTAGGGAGCAATAGCAACGTGTAAGGTATTGTATGCATTTTTGTAGAAGTTTTCACCATTAAGAAAGAAACAGGTTAGTGGGGCATCAAATGTGTGGGTAATTTTAAGGCTGATTAAAGTTCTTAGGGGATGTAATAAAATATGGTCTAAATGTAAGAAAACTCGACCAGCAACCTTTGTAAATGAGCTACCCTGGCTCAAGGATGTATATCTAAACTTTCAAATAAATAAACTCTTATATCTGGCAAGATTTGAAGAACGGCAAAACCTGTGTAGAAAGAAAATTGAGCAAATAAAGGCAGATTATTTTATGAAAAATAAAATGAGACATTTTCCATTCAAAGTAAATGTTGGCACAGACTAATCTGTTGTGAATCAAATATATATATATATATATATATATATATATATATATATATATATACTGTATATATATATATATATATGGAGGGATTCTGCATTTCACTGGAATCCTCCCACAAATTGTTACTGATCCAGTCAAATTTGTCAAATGCTTTAAAAAGTATTTTGATAAGATGAGTCATTTTGCTGTTGTAAGGAATCAGAGTATCCCCTCTAATGCAAAAATGCTGAGGAAGATATTTGGAGTTTAATCATGTTTTATTTTGAACATGTGACCAGTGCAGATGATTTGAACTATATCAATAAAGTCAGTAATAAAAAAAAAAAAAGGTGTGGACCTGAAGGAATTGACTTTCATCCATTTCATTTTTTAGAAAGGTAGCTATTTCTTTTGAACAACGATCAGCTTTCTTATTTGTAAGGAAACCTATGAAAACCCCATTTGTAACAATAGTAATCCCTTAACAATTGTACACCAGTTTCCATCTTTTTTTGAAATTCATATTTTATTAGGGTTCCAACTTTTCAACAAATAGTTATGCAATCTGGTATTGAACCGTGTAAAAATAACTAATGGATGAATAGACTAATGGAGGAGACCATAAAAAAACATGTACACTTTGCATACAGCATGCAGACAGCAGACTTACTGAACCACAGTAAAATCACTGGCAACAAACATTTAGTTAATTTATACTTTGATATACTTGTGCATATCTAACATTTTCATTTTCCCTAAGCTTCCATATAACAGGCCTGAGACCTGCAGTAAACCACCTATTTGGTATTGTGAGTGATTGTGGGGATATGTCCCTGAAGGCCTTGTGCAGATAGGGGGGTGCCTGTCCCTGAGTGTCCTAGGGTACTGCGGGTAACTGCCCTGAGGCTTGTACCTGTGAAACAAGCTTATTAGTGTTCCTGGTTCATTACTGAGGCCTATCCATAACCCTTATCTTGGTCTGGGATATAGCAGTGGTGGGAATCTGGATTCTGGTAATTTGCACAGGGGGGATGATAAAAAACCACCCCATGTAGCCTGGTATAAAGGTAATCTATCCTGTATTACGTAATGGACCCTCTCATAAGCTGGCTTGTTTCCCTAATTCCTGGATCCACTTCTGGGCATCTGGGTCTTATGTGTCCCTCCAGTGTCTGAGGACTATTCTCTTAGTCATGGTCAGGGCCCCAATCAGCAATCTCTTTTCTCCAGCTTGGAGGCCAGGTCCTATGGCCGGGGGTAGGTAGTAATTCAGTAACACTAGAAGGGGGGACAGTGGCATTTGGTTTGATAGGATCTTATTCAGGGTATTCTGAATAGTGTTCCAGTATGTTGCTAGTGATGGGCATGACCACAAGATGTGAGTGATTGTGCCACAGCCTGTCTGACACCTCCAGCAATTATTCGAGGGAGACAGACCCCATGCATGCAGCTGCTGTGGAGTTCTGTGCCAACGGTGTAGCACTTTAAATTGGACAAACCTGCTCTGGGTGTGTTTTGCGGAGGTCTTAACTGATTGCCAACAGGAGTTCCACATTTGGGGGCTGATGACTATACCTAGCTCCTCTGCCCATTTGTCCCTGACTCTGAGAGTGGTATCTGGGAGGAGCTCCAATATGTGACTGTAAATGGCACTGCTACATGGGAGTGCCCCTTTATCAGGCCATAGTATTGCATCCAGTTCATTACATTGTGACTCTCAGATTTTCAGGCCTAGGGTAGTTGAAATGGAGTGCCTTATTTGGAGGTATCTCCAGTGATGTTGTTTGGACAAGTTGAACTCTACCTGGAGTTGCTGGAAGCTTTTTATGGTAGCTAGGCCCATGTGTTTTAGGTCCCTTAGCTACCTTATGCCTCTGTTGGTCCAGTCTTTACCCATCAGGGGTGCATTCCCAACTGTTAAGTGAGGATTGTCCCAGAGAGGATAGAATTTAGCATGAGCTGGGTCCCACTTACTCAATTTATGGAAATGTTTCTATACTGCGAACGTCCACTCTATGGTGGGGGTGTATGGTCTGTTTCTTAGCTGGGCCATGAAACTACATTGCCAGCAGCAGAGGTTGTTTCAGCACTGAGGCTTTGCAGTCTGCCCAGAGTGGTGGTATTACCTCCTTGTTCCAAGGAGCTGTCCTTGCCAATTGCAGTAGGGTGTGGGCCATGACTCAGAAGGGAAATACCGTGAGTTTGAGTCCTCCCTGGCTTAGAGGGCTCCTTAGTTTAGCCCAGCTAAGACGAATTGGGCCCTTGCCCCAGAAGAATGTTTTAATCATATTTTGGAGTTGTTTAATAGCCTTGGGCTCAATACGGCGGGGTAGGTTGTCCAGTACATATTGGAGTTTAGGGGTAGCCATAATTTTAAAAGCCTGGGCTCTGCCCTAGTGGGAGAGGTGGATCAGTTCCCATCTCTTGATACCTTTACCTATCTCTTCCAGCAGTGGGGTTAGGTTATCCTTCCGTAATTGCTGGAGGTTCCAATGGAATGAAATTCCTAAGTACAGTATGTTAGGCTCTGGGGGGGGGCATATGTCAGTCCCCGGGGTTAGTTGGGTAAAGCAGAAATAGATGGGTTAGAAGCTAGAAACTGGGGTTTCAAAAGTATTTAGTTTGCAACCTGATAATGCACTGTAGGTATCTATGAGGTTAATTAGAGCAGGTATAGACTCAGCTGGATCCTGGAGTGTGAGCAAGATATCAGCAGTATATGCCATTGCCTTGTGGTCTCTGCCCATTTCCACCCCTTTGATGAACTTGTGCATTCTGATGGCTTAAAGTAAAGGTTCTAGGGCTAGTATGAACAATAATGGGGATAATGGACAGCCCTGCTGCATGCCTCGGTGTAGCCCAAAGGGTGCAGATGTCCGCCCATTGGTGATTACTTCAGCTGTGACATCCGAGTATAGTACCCTGACCCATAATCTAAAAGTGGGGCCTACATTGAAGGCTTCAAGTGTGGTGAGGAGATAGTTCCACTCTTCTCTGTTGAACGCCTTTTCAGTATCTAGAGATAGCAAGGCTGTCAGGGGGATGCCTTGTGTCATGTGTTCCACAGGAGGTCCACCAATCTCCTGGTGTTGTCTGTCCCCCTGCGACCTGGGCCAAAACCTAATTGGTCCCTGTCCACCAGTGTTGTAATAAGGTCTTTTAGTCTGGTGGCCATGACTTTTGCCCATAATTTACAGTCAGCATTGATTAGGGAAATTGGCTGGTAGCTACTACACAAGGTATGATCCTTCCCCGGTTTGGGAATAAGGGAAATTTGTGCCACTCTCATGGAAGCAGGGAGGGTACCTCGTTTGGTTGCTTCCTCCAGTGCCTCTGTCATGGGGGTTATGAGGAGATCTTGAAAGACTCCTTTAAATTCCACTGGCAGTCCGTCCCCTCCTGGGGCTTTCCCTGCAGTAGTGGACCTGATGGCTTGTTCCAGTTCTCCTCTTTCCAGGGGTCTGTCTAGCCAGTCCAACTTCCCCTGAGTGAGCCTTGAGAGCTCCAGTTTGTCTAGGAAGCACAAGATTGTGGCATTAGAGGGCTGCACCTCAGAGGAGTAAAGGGAGCTGAAGAAGGTTAAGAAATCTGCACTAATCTCATCCTCAGCTCTGGTCAGTGTCCCATCCTTCTTTTTAATGGCCAGTATCCTGGAGCATTCCTGTCTTTTTTTTTTTTTTTTTTTTAGTTGGTAGACTAGGAGTTTGCCCAACTTCTCCCCTGATTTTCCAGAATGTATGTTTTAGTCGAAAGAGGGCCTATTCAGCCTTTTGACATAGGTGTGTATTTATATTGTATCTGAGGCCCATAACTTCTGCATGCAGGTTCTCTGACGGGCCGGGGGTAATGTACATTTGTTTCTCCAGGGTTTCTAAGTCTCTCTTGTACTCCCCTAGGATCTTTTCCTTTTGTTTACCCATAAAGGAAGTGTAGCTGATACATCATCATCCCCATATGAAGGCTTTAAGGGCATCCCACCTTGTGGCTGCTGTGATGTCCCCTGGTTTATTATTTATCAGGAAGCCCCTGATTTCCTCTCGAAGACTGGCACAGAACTTGGTATCTTTAAGCATAGTTGTATTGAGCCTCCATCTCCCCCTGCCTTCCTGGGATGCAGAGAGGGGTAGCTAAGTAAACGACACTGGCGTGTGGTCCAAAATCAAAATGGAGCCTATGTGTGCATCAGTTATATGGGGCATCTATGCCCCTGGCATGAGCCAGACATCTATTCGGGAGTGTGTTTGGTGGGGTGGGGAGTAGTATGAGTTGTCTGTCCGTGTGGGGTTGACCAGCCGCCAAATGTCTACCAAGTGTAGTTCCTGAGTTAGGGCCTTAAATGCTTCGGAGGCCTTGGTAGGTGGGCCTTTCGGGGGCTTACTCCTATCCAGGAGGTCATCCATTACTGTGTTTGTGTTTCTCCCCTATCATCAGCTGCCCATGCTGTACCTCTTGTAGTGACTGGGTGAGACTTGAGTAAAAGGAGGTATCTTGGTCATTTGGTCCATATATATTACAGAGGGTAATCTCTTGACCCGTGAGGTCCCCTTGGACTATAATATATCCGACTTCCGCATTTCTTACGACCTTGTGCGTCAGAAAGGGTGTATGTTTGCGTATTGGGATCGCTACTCCTCTGCTTTTAGAGTTGAAAGTTGACCCATATACTTGGGACACCCGTCTCTGTTTTGGGGTTTCCTCTTGCATCAGGTGGGTTTCTTGCAAGAAGGCTATCCCTGTCCCTTCCTTTTTGAGATGATCTAGGAGCATTTTTTTCTTTACTGGGGTTTTGATCCCTTTAACATTCCATGATATCCATTTTATCCCTGTGTTAGCCATAACTTAAAGTATGTTGGTCAGGATGGTCAATTTTCATTTCTAGTAGCATTTGGGGTAGGTGCTTGAGTTTCGTGAAGTTGAATCTTGGGGTATGGCTGACTTGCTGACCCCTCAAGGCTGTGTAAGTGTGTGGTAAATGGTCCCTTCTTAAGGGTTCGTACATTGGTCCCTGTGGTATGAGTACAGTGTATTCTACATAGCTGTCTCCTGCAATCCCTGCCTGCTTCTGGTTGTCCTGTGACCTGGGAGGGTGGGAAACCCTGATCCAGGTTATACAGGTGTATTTTTCCTGTGGCTAATTCACAGTAGTCAGTATTCACAAACCTTGTCTGCAACATCTATAAAAACAAACATTTTCATTTACACTTTCCCTTGTTTACTGGGAAGTTCCGCTGTGAGGGTTGTAGGGGCACCCTGGCACTCCCCATCCATATCATGTGAAACATTGCCAACATTTTAGCAATTAATGAGCTTTCCTTTCTGGGGGTGGTAATCCCAAATTGTATCCTCATTAACTACAGGCATGGCAAAACCAGTGTCCTCCTGCCTTGCTGACACTGAAACTACATACAGTGGAGCTTATTATACATTTTTCAGTGGTTTTGGGGGGCATGGGAATGGGGAACACTAGGCTCGCGGTGTTGCTTCTGCCTTTCTCCCCCTGTAGCTTTACCTGGGAGGGGGAGAAGGCCATGGTGTGTGTGTGAGGGGAGAGATGATGAGCAGTAAAAGAAAGGAAAATGGGGGGGGTGGCCTTGAGTCCTCCGCTGCTTCGTTCCACCCCCTTTCCTATGGGGAGTAGGAAAAGTTGGTTGTTGGTGTCGCTTTTTAAAACTCCTTATGAGAGTTTAAGAAAAGAAAGGGGGCCAAGGGGGGTGTGATGCTCAGTCTCTTCACATTGGGTTTGCATTGTAAAAGATGTGGGGGGGGGGCAGTGGACTGCACTGGCCCCCTTCTTTATCCCTCCGAGGCTTCTTTGCACATTATTCCTTGTGTTTCAGGGTACTGCCTTTGTCTTTCTTTCTTTCTTTCTTTCTTTCTTTCTTTCTTTCTTTCTTTCTTTCTTTCTTTCTTTCTTTCTTTCTTTCTTTCTTTCTTTCCTTCCTTCCTTTCCCCTGCCTGAACCATACACATTGTTCTTGTCTCTTACAGATGTGTGTCAAACATCCCTGGGGCCCCCTGCTTCTTGGCCAAAGAGAGTGGCAGTTCCTGCAGTATCATCGACCATGAGATCAACTGCAAGGGTTCTGTTCAAGACTACATTTTCCCTCCACCCACCATGTGACCTTTCAGCTGAAGGCTGACCCATTGAGAGTGATTATGGTTGTTGGGGGGGGTAGAGTGTTCCTCAGCTCACAGTCTGTCGATCTCCCTTTGCAGCCATTGCCATATGACTTGGAGTCATGCCACCCTTGCACACATTCAGGATGCAGCTCTCCGAGCTGCTGTGCAACAGTTGGAGGGAATGCCTTGTACAGCTGCATGGAGCATAGAGTCGCAGACATAGTAACCTTTCGAGTACGCAGAGGGCTTTGGTGATAGCTGTCACCCTGAGTTGCTAGGGGACCAGGCTGTGGTTGCAGGTCTACTGTTTCCCTCTCCCTCACTGTAGACAGTTTTCAAAAGGGGCAAGGGATTCTGATGGAGGAGAATTCAGGTTAGGAGGGGAACTTCAGTCTCTGGCTTTGACTCACCCCATAGGTGCATATGAAACATCCCCCCACATGTTGAGTCCAGAGCTCATTGGGACCAAGTGTGTGGCTAGAAATTGATTGAGATGGTGCTGGTGAGAGTTCTTTATTAGCCCAGAGGGAAATGTCTTCATGGGCAGCTCCACCCCCAGTAATACCGGGTGGCATGCAGGCCATCCAACAGGAAGCGATCCTTTTATCCCCTTTTTGCCTGGAGGCTAAGCTCCATTCTTGATGTATGTGGTGTGTGTGGCTCCTCCTCTAGATGTGCCCCTCCTCCTGACAGCCCTCTCCTGGCAAGTGTTATCATCCAAGAACCACCCTTAACGAGCACTGGATGTGAACATTCATTTACACTGCTTACATACATTCTGTACCCTAGAGAAAGGCAAATTAAGAAGGGGATGACAGAAGTCCCTGGCTCCCTAAATCCAGATGCGGGGAGGTGAGCCATTTATGGGAAGGGAGGAAAGTGAAAACAGGGTACATAGGCTTGGCACAGGGCTCAGGAAAAAATAGAGTAGATTTATACAAGAGTGGAACAGGCAAGTGGTAAATTTACCAGTGCCAATAGTACTCACATTTTTACCATGTCTGGGATAAACATTATAGTTCTGTCCTGCCACTGCAGGTCTTTTAGGCAAGGAAACTTTACCAAGTCGAGAGGGCCGATCAAGTGTCCTCCTGCCTGTGCATGGGTGGGCTTAGATTTGGTGGTGCTGTCCAGATGCCATAGATCTCATTCTGTCCTGGGTCTATGTCTATGTCTGGGCCAGCCGGGAACACCTGGCATACAGCATCAGCCCAGGACTCTAGAATTTCTTGCTGCTGGGCCCCTTCATCTATCGATGCCCGTGGGTCTTCCTCCGCTTCTGCCTCCAGTCTATGCTTGTTGGGGGGATGGTGTCGGGTCTTGCTCCTGCCTCTTCGGCATTGGTTCTCTCAGGGATTCCGATCCCATCATGCAGGATGCTCTGGTGCATTGTCTGGTTGTGGCCATCTAGGCTTTTGTTGGTGACTCTTCCTTTCTCCTTTTCTCCTTCTGTTTCTTTCTGCACTTAACGGTTTGCCACTCCATATTTTTATTGGGTTCTACCTGCGCCAGTACTGCAAACCTGTTTGGTGGGCTTCATTGGTTTCTGCTCTGTACCCTTGGGCAGTCTTGTAGCACTGCGTCCCGGGGTGGCATTCTGTGCTGTGGGCCCTTGTTCAGCCAGTGAGCCCTGAAATAGTTCTTTGCCTCTTCTGGGGTTTCAGAAGTGTTGTATTCCCAATTTTTTAGGACCTGTAGTTTGGCTGGGTATATGAGGCAATATTGAACTTGGACCTCTTGCAGTATTTTCCTCACCTCCGTATAAGCTTTACGTTTTTGTGCCAGCTCAGTGGAGTAATCGTTGAAGATATAGATGCGGTGCCCTTGCCACAGCAGTTGGCCCCTTTCCCTGGCTAAGCTTAAGATACGTTCTTTTTAAGGGAAATACAGCATTTTTGTAATGAAGAGTCTGGGGCCTGTCTCCCTCCTTAGGTGACGGTGCCAGCATTTGGTGTGCCCACTCCACTTCGAGCACTGGTCTTCACTCATACTTTAGCAACCTTGGCAGTTTGGCCTGTAAAAATCTGACTGTGTCTCTTCTTTCAGCCCCTTCGGGGAAACCTACAAACCGGAGATTATTTCTCCAGCTCTGATTCTCTGCATCCTCAGCATGGGAGCAAAGGAGCTGTACCAGTCTCCCTAATTCTTATATTCTGGTCTCATGCCATGAGTCTTTTTCATCGATGTATGAGAGAGAGGTTTCTGCATCTAGGGTGTGATGATGAAGTGCCTGGACTTTGTCTTCCAGAGTTGTAACCAATGCTTTGAAAGTTTTTATTTCAGAGAAGACTTGCTGCATCATCCCCTTTATTTCTGAATATTCATCGGAGTTAATTGTGACAGCCCGCCGATTTGTGTCTGCGCTGGCCATTTTCAAGAGAGCACATAGTGGCTGGGCCCTCCAGATGGTCTCCTCTTAAATTCTTTCCCTTTCTAGATAAAGCTTCCACCTTGTTTCATTCATTAATGCAGTTGCTTCTTTAATGAGAAAATTTTAAGTTGTGGTTGTAGTATACCTGGAAACATTTTTTCGGATAGTTTAAGCGTGAGTCGAATGGAGCTATAGACTCAAGCTGCCATTTACTTTCTCAGCTTGCGCATGTGCCCCAGACTAGTTTCCATCTTAACATTGTCCCCCAAAATGTTTAAAAGAGTGGTTCATGACCAACTATTTGAGCTTTTAAATAAGTATGATATCTTAACTTGTGCCCAGCAGTGACATAGGAAATAGCACAATAACTGCTATGCTTTGTTTTGTGGAATTCCTGGTCAGGGCTTTATATGACGATGCACTTTTCGTCAGTCTATCCAGAGTCTTGCAACTCTTTCATCACACTGGTTTGACAGAGAAGTTGCATCAGCTTACAGTTCAAAAAATCTTCAGAAAAGTTAGTGATTAGTGAATACTGTAGATATCAATGAGTTCATTTGGGACTAGTTCTCTAATGCCCAAAGCAAATGGAGTTTGTTGTGCTACAGGGATGGATTCTAGGACCCCTTCCATCTGGTCTGTTTATTAGTGATCTACCTGGTAATTATAAGGATGCCAGTATTGTGTTGCATGTGGTTGTTGTATTTTTCTCAAAAATAATGATCTTTAGAATGTAAACATAATTAGATTTTGATTGAGTGCAGTACTGGTTTTCATACAGTATAATAAATTAATCTGAAATATAAAGAAAAAAAAATTGTAATGGTAGGGATTTATTGGGAGGACTCCAAAATTGATCTAACTACAGTGAATAATTCTCCCTTCAGAATGGTGAGTTCTTTTCATTACCTGGGTATTGCATTAGACAATTCATTTTCATACCTAAATCATAATGAAACTATGCTGATGTTAGTACTGTATCTAATAAGTGTTTTGTGATCATGTGTCTGCAAAAAGCTCATCTTTCAATTGTGACATGAAAAGTAGCTGTTCAGAACTTAATTTTACCCTTAATTGAATATGGTCTCCCAATTTTTAGATCAGTAACAGATGACACTTTCTCAAATGTACATCTTCTGTAATCAGGCATGCCACTTTATTCTTAATGCACATCCATGAATACACCACATGGTCATTATAAAATAAGTGAACCAGCTTTAGCTGAGGTTAGAGAAACCTACATAAGTAGAAGTTTAATGATGTGGACAATTTAAACTGTGTTGCCCCTCAAAATTCTGTAAGTGTAAATGATTTTACTCTTAAGTCATTTGTTGATGTTAAATTAAGGTGTTCCTTGAAGGATAAAATTTGATCAATGTGCTTTTTTATAGCATGCAGTTGAAAGCTGGAATTGTATTCCAACTGAAAAAGGTAATAGTTGAACTGGGCAAACATTTTAAATTGTTAAGTTGTAAATTAACAGATGTACTAAATGATGAAATGTCAAGTTTTTGTGAAAATCATGAAATTCGATGATAATTTTGAAAAAGCCGTATCCATGAAATTTGCCCAGTCGTACTCCTGACCTTTCACAAAGACACAAGGAAAAGGCTTGGTGTAGTGACAAAAAGCTAGTATTAATTAACGGACTTCACAGAAGCTCTGCATATATCTGAAATATTCGGCCAAGAAGGTAGAATATTATTGAAAAATGTTCTAACTTTACTGGCCCAGATACAGAGAACAAACCTTTCTAGCACTTCACTTGTCACTCTGACTTTATGAAATCCCAAGTATAGCCACGTTATGTACATTCAGTATTTATTGAGACTTCGTCAGGGCAGTTGATGAGGTGGAGTGGTACTGTGGCTCCATGATGACAGTGCACTTCAGGTGATTAATCTGCCTGCACCACAGGTTGATTGAGTGCTATCCAGGACCAAGCGGTGCAGCTGGAGGGAGAAGTTAACTGTTATTGTTCACATTGGCATGAATTACATAAGCAGTGCAGCTGGAGGGAAGAGTAAACTGTTGTCCACATTGGCATGAATTACATAGGGAGTTCAAGTCCCAAGGACATGAGCAGGTCATTTACAGAACTACAGTACTTATATTCCTAAAGGGAAAGGTACCACATTCAGGGTGATCTTTCCTGAGATTCTGAAGGTCCTGGGTGCCATTGAGGAATGACAGTGGGCCTTTAGGCAGGCTATCTCTTGGTAAGGGTCTGTTGCAAGAGGTCCTTTTTCTGGCGAACTTGTGGGCAGTCTTGGGCAAAGAATGCTTGCAAATCCAAGATTGGTTACACCTGTACCAAGAGGAAAGGGGGGTACTGACAAAGAGAGTGGACAGGGCAGTCAGGAATTTAAACTGTAGTATAGATGAGGGTCTGGGGCAGAAGATCACCAAGGGCAGGAGTCTCTAGCAGATCAGTCATCCCAAGAGTTCTGCTTGAACTAACCTCTCTCCACATCAACTTCACCAGTATCATGCGTCTGTCCCACACTCTTAAAGTTTGCCACCATGTTACAACTGACCACAGCAAATAATTTGACATTTCTGTACAGAATTTGAATTCTGACAACAGAATTTTAGATGAATTTCCAATTATACTTCCATAAAATTCTGTGAAAATCTCAGACCTTTTCATAATATGTTGCCAATAAGTTATTTGTGGTGGTGTCCTTGTAATTTTAAAACTGCTTCCCCAGAATCCTTCATATATGACCAGTTCTGTGACATCACAACAAAAGGTAAGCATCCCAAATTTATTTCAGGTCTCTAGATTTAATGGTGGCAGAGAAGCAAGCAGATCAAAATGTAAAACATTTTCATAAAATTTTGTATATTTTGAAATTGAGTTATTTTTGAGCAGGTGCAACATTATAACTGCTTAGAAAATGGGTAAGAGAAATGTTGACCTCTGATTGACTGACAACATTCTCTACCCATACAGTTATCAGGCAACAATAAAAACAAATTCTGGTCACAGCCGTTGTGGCTGTGGAGTGCTTTTGGGAGCGGCAAGAATATGCGGTGCTCTCGCTGCATCAGAGTCAGCTGTTACTAATACTGTAGCGATTACAGTATTGCACATGCGTGATACTTGCATATGCACAGTTTGCCCTAGAGTCAGCCATGCACAATGTGGTGGTGCTGACATGACTACGTATGAATGATACTCATGCATGCACAATTTGTCTGCGCCGACGTGTTGCACACGGCAGACGTCACTTCTACAATTCCAGAAAGGAAAGGTAGTGCACTGGGAAAGAGGTGTGTTTATGCGGCCCATGGAGGGGAAGGGCTGCATAAACAGAATCATTGGAAAGTATGCTAGAGCACTGAGGTAGCACATCAGACAGCGGTCCTTTCACGTACTTCCACAGTGCTTTTATACAAATCTGATGATGGCATGACATCTGCGGAGCTTAGCCCACACAGCTGTAAAAATCTGACTGCTATTTATCACTTCAGAAGGCAGATTATTGCAAACATCTAATGTCCTTTATGTGTAATAAATCTTACACTTGCTTGTTTTAAAATTGTTTAGCCTAATTTGTTGTTAATGTCCCCTTACTTTTTGTTCCATTCTACAATTTTAAATTGAATTATTCCATTAGATCCTCCTTGTTAATGACTTTGTACATCAACACATTCCCCCAATATGCCTTTTGTGCAGAGTATTTACCCTGCCTACTCCCTCCGCAACTCCCCCTGTAGGACCCTTGCCCTCCCTGCCCGTATTTCCACCTCAAGGAGAGCTGCCTTCTCCTGTCACTTTCCAAATATTTGGAACTCCCTCCCCCTTGGATATCCATTCTGCACCGTCTACTCGTTTGTTGTCCTATCTTCTTTGACACTATATTTCCCCATCCTGCAATTCACCTGGCTTGCCCCTCCTTCATTACCCCTCCCTGCCTCCCTGCCCTCTCTTCTGTTCTATTTCCAGTACTCTACCACCCTTCTACCCCTCCCTAGGCATGCTGATAGCCTATAGCACTAGCTGAATTTACATCAAGTAGTGTTCATACCCTTGATATTTCACTCCTGTGGATAAGGGTTGCCTCCCCCTTCCTCTTCACTCCTCTTTAATTATTCCTTTCACAAATTCATACCACTTCTTCCCATCCCATTTTTGTTACCAATCCTCCTCCCACCCTTTCCTCAAGTTAGCCACACCCACCTCTTCTGTTCCAGTATTCTGTTCCCCATTTTATCCCTCACCACTCCCCCATTATCCCCTGCCAATCCTCTTGTGGGGTGTTCATTCTGGAGTGGTGAAGGCTCACCTAATCTTCAACGATCTCCCCTATTCTGACAAGGTTTCTCACCTATTTATTTATTAAATTTTGTTGACCGGATAGGCCCACTGAGACTTAAGTCCCTTTTCAGGGGCGGGGGATACAGATGGTAACCAACTGAAATTGAACCAGATTAAGCTGCTGGTGGTATTTTTAGTGACTGGGGAAAATTTGGCCAGGACACCAGGGACATTCCCCTACTCTCCAGCAGGGGGACCCTATGGCTATCTAAACCAGGACAGTCAGTATGGAGGGGCTGTTGGAGGAGGTGGATGCAGAAAGTGCAGGAGAGCAGGCATCCTCTCCTGATGCTGATTTGCAAGAGGCCATTGATGCAGTGCTAGTAGCTGCAAATCTATTGGAAACTGATTCTTATCGAAGTTTGAGATCTGACAATGAGAAAGAGCTGCAAGGTATGTCACAGAAAAATAATGTACAAACAGATGAGCAAGAGCTTATTATTAAGAAAGACTTGTTGAAGGAAATGGAAAGAATTAATATGGTTATAGACAATGAGAATACTGCAACTTCGTCAGTCAGTGTAACAGGAGCTGCTGTCAGTTCACGGATGAGTCAGGAGAATGCTGGTGTGGCAGCTTCTGAGGAAACACCCGGTGACAGTACTGATGCGGCTCTTTCTTGCGAAACTCATGGATTGCAACAAAAACAGGCTGGCAGTTTAAATAGCGCTACAGCCATGTGCCCAAAGCCTGCACCGTGTACAAAAGTAAGACAAGGGCAGTCAACTATCAAAAGACTTACAATGGGCCACAATGTTCGACTCGACAAAATAAACACCAAACAGGTGGAGGATCTAGTACCACAGCAGGAAGTGGTTTATTCGTTCACTAAAGAACAAAATAATGCAGGATGGAGTAAAACAAACTGGCCCATAGGGAAACCACAGAAATCTGTTGCTACAAATAGCGATTTACAGACTACGGACATTGACAGCTCTAGTTGGTCTCCTACCCAAGCACTGGAAGAAGCTGTCTGGGAAAATACTGTTGATGGATGCTGAATCTCAGATAAAACAGATCCTTCATGCGTAAAAATGATGGCAGATGCATCTTTTCCTGTGGCCACCACTTCTACAGATGAAGCGAGCTCCAATGTACCCCAGGGAAATATGAATTTTTCTGACTCTAATATGCATAAAACTGTTGTCGGTGCATCTGTACAGATTATAGATGGGCCTGTTTCAGAGGGCCTGATCAGTTTAGGCCCACCACCTAATTTTTTGACAAATGATGGGGAAAGGGGAATGGAAGCTGCTTTTAAATTATCTGACCTATTTCAGATTAGAAGTGAACCAGCACCTTGTGGGAATGAAGTTAGGTTACTTTATAAAGGTAGCCTAAATGAACACCCGGACCATATTTTTGTTGCTAAAACTCTGCCAAAGGTATCTTTAAAAAAAATTTTGTTCTGAAATATTCACTCTGATTAGCTTGGGTAATGCCAATTACGATGTTAGTTTTAAAAATGTATCCAGTCTAGATAGATTCTGGGCACAGTACAACTCACTCAAATACCCCCTTATGGTCACCCTTTCATGTTGTTCCTCTGACTAAACCAGTAGTTAAGAATATTATTATTATGTTGAAGAATGAAGGGGTGAACATGGAGGACATTCTTTTCTGGCTTCGACAGTGGTGTGAAGTACTTAGTAAACCTAGCCCCACTCTAGATAGTGAGCAGATCTGGGACGGTGGGTGGAGTTCGTATGAAGTTAATCACTACCAATTCTGGTCCAGTATATCTTCCCAGTACATTCTATTTGGGTAAAGACCAAGGTACAATCTTTTATGCAGGCCAGCCTAGGACATATTTTAAGTGTGGGGCCAGAAGTCATTTAAGCTCAGCATGTGACACCATTTAATGCAGTCACTGCTTAGAATTTGGGCATTCCATATTGGAATATAGAAAAGTCAAGAAGGCAAAGCCCCTATAAGCTTTCCCCACAATTCAGTGGTGGTGACATCAGTCACCAACTTCATTGAAATACTTATCCAATCTCACCTTAAACATTCCCACATTTTCTGCATCAACAACTACCTGAGGTAATCTATTCCACATCCTAATTACCCTACATTTGAATTCATGTCTTATTTCTGTCTTAAATATTATTTCCTTCAACTGTCTATCATGTCCCCTCAATTGATGCTATTGATCTTTAAATTCCAATCCCATCTCCTTCCTCATACTATCATCTTTCAAAACTTTATACAATAACAATAAATCGCCCCTCTCTCTCCTGTCTTTCAAGGACCACAAACCCAACCTCTCCAATCTCCCCTCATAACTCAAGCCTTCACATCCTGATATCAATTTTGTAATGGGCCTTTGTGGCCTTTCCACCATTTTAACATTCTTCACTAAGAAGGGACTCCATACAGTCAAACAATAGTCCAACAAGGGTCTAACCAAAGTCTTAAACAAATGCATCAGCACCTCCCTACCTCTAGACTGGAAACCCCGTGTTATACTATTTACTAAATGAATGGACTAGTTTGATACGTTTCTGCTATGAATGACACATTTTAAGTTATTTTGGATATAGACTCCCAGATCTCTCTCGCATGTAGATACCTTCAATTTTATATTCTTCAAGTAATAACTTTGTTGTATATTCCTCCTTCCCAACCACATGCATTTATCACTATTAAATTTCATCCTATTTTCTTCAGCCTATTCCAAAATATGTATTAAATCTCTTCCAAAAGTTAATCTATCATCAAATGTATCCACTCCTCCGCCTATTTTCACATAATCAGCAAACTTCACCATTTTAGTATTACCACTATCTATATCCAAATCACTTATAAATATGCCAAATAGCAATGGTCACAGCACCGACCCCTGGGGCACACCACTTCCCACTCCCTGAGGCTCTGACAAACAGCCCCAAATCCTAACTTGCTGTTTTCTATTTCTTAGCCACTGATAGACCCACTTAACAATACCCATATTAATACCCATACTAATCAATTTCTTAACAATCTTTATATGGGGGACAGTATCAAAAGCCCGACTAAAATCCAGCAACACCACATCCATGCTTTTCCCCTCATCTACCCACTTATTTATGTGTTTACAAAAGGTAATCAGATTAGTCTCACAAGACCTGCCAGAGACAAATCCATGCTGGTACTTATCTACTTGTCCCTTACTAATCATCATGCCCTTTATAGCTTCACCAATGATACCCTCTATTATTTTCCCCACCACTGACATCAGACTTACTGATTGATAATTCATCCCCTGATCACTTTTCCCCTTTTTATATATTGGCATAACATATGTCGTCCTCCTCTACTCAGGCGCCACACCCTCAGCAAGTGACCTCTGTCCCAGCAATGTAATAACTGTTACCAACTCATCTTTCAACTCCCTTAACACATAAGGGTGGATCTCATCCAGTCCCACTGCCTTATCCACCTTCAGCCCCATAATCTTTTTCATTTCCTTCTCTTTTGTTATTATTTCCTTTGGATCGAGTTCTCCAACACACTCTAATCTGATTTCTGTCCTATCTTTATGATCCTTATATACAGAGCCAAAACATTTGGCAAATTAATTTGCCATATCCAGTAGGTCTGATAACACCTCTTTATTTGCTGTTAGTGGGCCTACAATATTACGTCCTCTCCTCTGTCTATTTACATAGGTATAGAAACTTTTATTATTCTTACTCATTGCTAATCTCCTTTCGAGCTGTTTTTTAGATTGTTTAATTTCCTTTTTTAACTTCCTTAAAATTGTTCTATACCTTACCCGCTGTTCAGCTGTCTTATCCTTTTTCATCTTTTGGAAAAGTGCTTTCTTTTTTCTAGATAATCTGACTATACTCCTAGTTAGCCATGGGGCCTTTTTTCCTTTATTATTGTACACTTCCTTTGTGGGACATACTTTCATCTAATCTCATTTTTTGTAAGAAGATTTCCCATGATTTCTCTAAATCCTGATTACTTACTGTAACATGGCCTCTCAATTTATACTCCTAATACTTTTCTCATAGCCCCATAATCTCCTTTTTTGTACAGATATTGGATTGTACTACCTCGCACCAACTCAATCGACCAATCTAACTCAAAAAATTTGGAATTATGATCACTCATCCCCACCTGTTGCTGTATATTAATCTGTTTAATAATATAGCTTCTATTTGTAAAAATGACATCTAGTATGTTCTCCCCCTTGTTGCCTCCTGTATACATTGCTGGATGCCTACTGCCATTAGTTCTTCCTGAAATCTACAGAAAATATTATTACCTGTCTGTTTTTTCCACATTCAATTTCTGGCATATTTACTGTAGATCCCCCATCAGTACAACATCAGCATCTTCTGCCAGATTACCAATGTACTCAAAAAATGCCTCTGTCTCTCTTAAATTCGTGTCTGGTGCTCTATAAAAAAACTGATACCCCACATTTCTTTCCTTTAATTCCCAACAGTTTGATTGTTATACTTTCTCCTTTACTTAACTCAACTGTTTCCTCCACCCTCCTAATTTCCAAATCTTCCCTAACATAAAGAGCAACTCCCTCCCGCTTCTCTCCTCCCTATTCTTACTAATCAGTTTGAAGCTGGGTATATGTTGGGACCAACCACTTTCATTCCTCCACCAGGTTTCGGCTACCCCAATCATGTCTAATTTTTCATCTTTGAATCAGAATTTCTAATTCTGATCTACATGCTTTATTTAAACTCCTCGCATTACAAAACATAACCTTTAAGGATGATACCCCTTTAACTTTACTTTTGCTAGGAATCTTTCCCTCTATATTACCCTCCATTGTCCCCCTCACCTTTAGTTTAAACTATTTTCTATCTCATTTTTCAACCTCATTCCCAATATTCTACTATCTCTAAAATTTAAATGGAGTCCATCCTTACAATTCGGTTCCTTTGTATTGCTAAATGTCCCCCAATGCCTGATAAATTTATACCCACTTGATGCAGCCCACTTCATCAACCACTCATTTGTTAAGGCAATTCTTTTCTGCTTATAAACTGATGCACTGGGCTCAGGTAATATTTCCAAGATTATTATTTTGCTCCCTTTATCCACTAACTTTTCTACCAGCTTCTTATAGTCCTTCTGCATTTCAGGCAAGGTCCTTTTTGCAATAACATTTATTCCTACATGAATCAAGGCCACGGGATGCTCCCCTGCTGTTTTAAATATATTAATAACCATCCCATTTAAATCCAGGATCCCAGCCCCAGGAAAACTACTAACCATTTTGCTTTTCTTATTTCTACAGATATACTGGTTTGTGAATTTTATAATTGAGTCTCCAGTAACCACTACCTATCTCTCTACTTGTTCTTCCTGAATTCTATCACAGTCACCCTGTCCCCCATTTTGTTGATCAAGTTCTCCCAATATATTAAAACTATTCCTCACCTGAATTCCCTCATATACAACATCTCTCCCCATCTCCTACATTCCCAAGGTCTACAGTATTCTCACCCTCCCCATACTCTTTCAATACATTCTGGTCCTGTTCATCTCTTAAATATCCTGGGACTGGTTGTAAAGGGCTACCTCACCTTCTTTTTCTTTTACTCTTACTTTTCACCCTCTGATCTCCCTGATTACTACATTCCTCTTCCTTATTTATCTTTCTTTTTCCTAAACCAATCTCCAATCCATGCCCCCCCAGCGCCATCACTTTTGTTCAAACTAGACATAATCCTTAATCTCTATATTAGTTCCATCTGGCTATTCTCAAGAATTTCCAACCTTTCTGTGACCCTTTCCACGTTTTCACCTAATTCTTTATTTATATTACATTTACTACATTCAAAGGAGACATAGTTGACTCCTAATTCAGCTATTATGAACATTAACAGCTAATATTCTTCAGGTGAAGCTACCTCTGGCTGGAAGCTGGAATACTGAACATAGGATTTTCAAGAAAGCGAGTTGTGCTCACAACAGAGGGAGGTGAACCTTACAATTGTCTTTGGTTTGTAGCAGATATTCTGCAGGTGGAGGCTACTTCTAACTGAAAGGTGAAATAAGGAACTTAGAATTATCAGGAAAAGACAGTCTTTCAAGCAACAGAGGGAGGTGGATATAGCTTTACTTTTGTTACAATTCTTAAGATTTTCAGTGCAGGAAGAGTTTAAAGCACAGCTGACTTATTTTGAGGCTGACTGCTTTCAGAGCACAAACCACCAGGCTGTTTTGGGGCTGGTGAGGTTTACCTGTGTCTGACTTGGATGTCTGGATTTTTCTCTGTTTGATTAGCAGGGTATTTTCTCTGTCAAATTGTTGTGTAGGGCATCTTGCTGACAGGAAGGCACTCATCACAGTGATGGGTCAGAGCTTTTAGCTGATTGTTTCATGAGGGCACAGTTTAGGCCCAACCTGCCCACCCTCACCCCACCCACCCCTGGAAATAGTTCCTTTATACCTGGGGTTCTGACATCATTTCCTCAAGAGTGCAAAGTGCATATCACTGTCATATCCTCTCTAGCACACTGTACTGATAATACAAGCATACACATTGTATAATGTATATATTTCTATATAACAAACCAATCACACACACACACACAGTAGATAAAGATGTGGGGAGTAGTGCAATGTAATGGCTGTGGGGCAGCAGTCTTCTGGGAGTCTTTCTGGAGGCTGAGATGCTGCCCTATTTGCAGACAACTCTCTGCCCTGAGGGAAGAAGTTGCCCATCTTCAGGCCACACTGGACAGTAGGAAGGGAACCTCCCCCATCCAGGGAGCACCAGAGCCACCACCACTACCTCAGAGGTTGCGAAGAAAGCACAGCAGTTGGATGACAGTGGGCTCAGGGAGGGTGAGGATGGCGGAACAGAGGCACACCCAGTCAGTTGTTCCACTCCACAATCCATACACCATTCTGGGGGAGCATAGCTCCCCTATCGATGTACCCACAGAGGAGACTAAGGAGGCTGAGGACAACTGTCACAAGGGAGACCCACAGGAAGTAGGCAGAGGACACCACAGGAAAGAAGCAGCTCCTGGTGGGGGACTCAATTATTAGGGGGATAGAACTGGGGGGAGCAGGGAAAACTGAAGTAAGGTGCCTGCCTGGTGCCATGGCTTGGAGGGACAGGAAGTGCATCCTCAGGATCACGAGAACAGCTGCACGGGAGTCTGAGCTGGATGTCATTGTCCACCTAGGGACAAATGACTTGGCTCATCATGAGATTAGAGCAGTGCAGGAGGACTATGTAGAGTTAGGGAGGGGCCTAAGACAAGTAGCACACACAGTATCCTTCTCAGAGGTGCTGCCTGTCAATGGCATGGGTGAGGCGAGGGTTCTTTGCACCATGCAGTTTAATGGATGGTTGAAAAAAATGGTGCGGAGCACAGGGGTTTGGCTTCATTGGGGACTGGGGTTCTACCTGGAGGGACACCAGCCTATACTGGCAGGATGGTCTGCATCTGTCCAGGAAGGGAACAAGTCTTTTGAGCAATTGGTTTAAATGCTTCATTGGCAAGCTTTTAAACTAGTCAAGAGGGGAGGCACTGATAATCAGCAGGAAAATCCCAGCCTCTCCCTACAAAACAGGGTACTAAATGAGAAAAAGACCGAGGTAGAAAGGTCAGTGGGGGATGCAGCAACAGAAGGTCAAAGCTATCAAAAATTGGAGAGCAATGAGTACCAATGCCCGTAGTCTGAGTAACAAGCTTCCGGAATTAGTGGCCTTGATGGAGGAGGAACATCTGGATATCGTGGCAGTCACAGAAACATGGTACACACAGAACCATGACTGGGACATAAACATACCAGGATACACTATCTACAGGAGGGACAGGGAGGGTAAAAGAGGAGGAGGAGTAGCTCTTTACATAAGGGAAGAAATCAAAGCAACAGAACAAAAGGGTAAACGAGGAGAAGAAGCACTGTGGGTAAATTTGGAGACCGGCAATGGCATCACAATCTGCACAGGGGTTGTATACAGACCCCCTTCTCAGGGGGAGGAAATGGACAAGAAAATGATAGAAAGTATACTTAGAATGGCAGAAAAGGGGAGATATTGCTGATGGGTGATCTGAATATGCCAGATGTTAACTGGGTGCAGCTGCGCAGCAGCCACTTGAAGAGTGGGGTTATTCTAGATGCCCTACAGGGGCATGCCTTGAGACAACTAGTATTGGAGCCCACTCGAGAGGAGCAATCTTAGACCTGGTTCTCTCAAATGGAGATGGAGAGAGGATCACAGATGTAGAAGTGGGTAGCCATCTGGGAACTAGTGACCATCGAACAGTATGGTTCACAATAAACACAGCAATAGAGTCAAGCCATACAAAGGCAAAAGTATTGGACTTTAGGAGGGCTGACTTTGTCAAAATGGGTGAGTGCCTAAGGAATGCACTAGCAAATGGGCAGGAAGGAGGGGTGGAAGAACAATGGGGAATAATAAAAACTGCATTACAGAGGTAACAAGCCTTTGTGTGAAGCAAATAAACAAAATGAAATGATGTAAGAAACCACTATGGTTTTTAAAGGAAGTGGCTGTGAAGGTTCAAGAGAAAAAGAAAGCATTCAGGAAGTACAAGGAATCACAGAAGGAGCAGGACAGAGAACTGTTTCAGTTAAAGCAAAAGGAAGCTGGGAAGGCAGTCAGAACAGCAAAGGCCCAAACCGAGGAAAAGATAGCCAACTCAGTTAAGAAGGGGGATAAAACCTTTTATAGGTACATCAGGGAGCGAAGGAAGACCAAGGGAGGGATAGTGAGGCTTAATAAAGGGGAGTGAGGGTGGGCAGAAGGTGACTGTGAAAAGGCAGAGATACTAAACAAATATTTTTGCTCAGTATTTACAAATGAAGAGGGGGAGGTACCTAAAACAAACAGTAGAAACACTCTGGATACAGAAGTTGATACCTGCCCATTTACAGAAGAAAGGGTTCTGAAAGAACTCTTAAAACTGAAGGTGGACAAAGCAATGGGGCCTGATGGGATTCATCCCAGAATTCTAAAGAAACTAAGGGTAGAACTAGTGACACCTCTGACTACCCTCTTTAACAAATCATGGGAGGATGGGGTGGTACCTGAGGACTGGAGGAGGACAGATGTGATTCCCCTTCACAAAAGTGGGGGCAAGGCAGAAGCAGGAAACTACAGACCTGCTAGTTTAACCTCAGTGATAGGGAAAATGATGGAATCACTTCTGAAGGAAAGAATTGTCGAGTATCTAGAGGCCAGAGGGGCACAGGACCCAATGCAGCATGGATTCACAGCAGGAAGGTCATGCCAGATGAATCTGATAGATTTCTTTGACTGGGTGACCAAAGTAGTAGATCAGGGAGGGGCTGTGGACATGGTCTACCTATACTTTAGCAAGGCATTTGACACAGTCCCACACAAAAGATTTAATATACAAGTTAGCCAGCCTGGGAGTGGGTCCCAAGATGACAGCCTGGGTAAAGAATTGGCTGGAGAATAGGACACAGAGTAATAGTAAATGGAGTCCACAGTGAAGAAAGGGGGGTTACTAGTGGGGTACTGTAGGGTTCAGTATTAGGACTGGTCCTCTTCAATGTCTTTATAAGCGACATTGCAGAGGGACTGGAAGGAAAAGTATGTCTCTTTGCAGATGACACAAAGATCTGCAACAGAGTTGATGCACAAGGTGGGGTGGAAAGGATGAGAAGGGACTTGGCAAGGTTAGAGGAATGGTCAAATGTATGGCAGCTTAGATTCAATGCTAAGAAGTGCAAGGTAATGCACCTGGGAAACAAAAACCCAGGGGAAGAGTACACAATGGGGGGTGAGATACTAACAACAACAAAAATGGAAAGGGACCTGGGGGTAGTCATATCAGATGATCTAAAGGTGGGCAAGCAATGTGAGAGGGCAGCAAGGAGGGCTGGGGGATACTGGGATGCATAGGGAGAGGCATCACCAGTAGAAAACAGGAAGTTATTATCCCTCTGTACAGACAGCTGGTGAGACCCCATCTGGACTACTGCGTGCAGTTCTGGAGATCCAGTCTCCACAAAGACATAGACAGGATGGAAGCTGTCCAGAGGAGGGCAACTAAAATGGTGCAGGGTCTGCACCGGAAGAAATATGAAGAGATACTTAAGGAGCTTAATATGTATGGTCTCGAGGAAAGGAGGGAGAGGGGGGACATGATAGAAACTTTCAAGTCCCTCAAGGGAATCAACAAAGTCCAAGAGGGTAGCATCTTTCAAAAAAAAGAGGTGTGCAAGAACAAGGGGGCACAATTTGAAGATGGGGCGGCTCAGAGGTAATTTAGAAGTTTTTTCACAGAGAGGGTTGTGGATGCATGGAGCAGCCTTCGGAGGGTTGTGGAGTCAAAACAGTGGTGGAATTCAAGCATGCATGGGACAGTCATAAGGCAATTCTAGGGGTTGGGGGTAGGAAGAAGTAGGCTGCTGGTTAACTAGGATCTGCAACTTATCCATTAGGTAGGGAAATGGGCAGACTGGGTGGGCCAAGCGGTCCTTATCTGACGTCAAATTCTATGTTTCTATGTAAACTGCTCCTACAACATATCATCAAATCCCCCTCCGATGTTAACAATGATAATATACCTTCTTGCACATTTCCTTCTCTCGACCCCATTTCATCCCCTACACACATTTCCTACCTTACTGTTTGCAGTCTTGCCTTCTCGCCCCTTCTCCTTCTCTCCTCTCCCTGCAAACATGCTAACATGCACACAGACATGCGTGTCTCCACGTGTCTCAGATGCCAATGTGCACCGCACATGCTCGCGTCACTCACGTGAGCGCCTGTTTAAATTGCTTAAACACCTGGAAGTTCAGCGGTCCTCAGCTCTCACACACTATCAGCTGTACCTGCCAAATTACTAAAGTGCATATGCACTAGCTCCAATTAGAACTATCCCTTTAAAATTTCCCACACAGTAGCAGGAATATAGCTACCACTGTTTAACATATAGAGGGCTTCCAGCCTCAATATTATGATCCTCCAGTACAGTGAATTAGCAATAGAGCTGTAGTCCACATGAGAGAGCACACTCGTCGGTTACGGCACCCCTGTCTCACTGCTTTTGGCAGACCCACAGTACTTGCAGAAACCTTTAATGTGCCACTCATGTGAGCACCTGTTTAAATTGCCTAAGGACCCAGAAGTTCAGCGGTCCTCAGCTCTCGCACACTATCAACTGCACCTGCCAAATTACTAAAGTGCTTGTGCCCTAGCTCCAATTAGAAATACCCCTTTAAAATGTACCACACAGTAGCAGGAATGTAGCTTCCCCTGTTTTAACAAATAGAGGGCTTCCAGCTACAATATTATAATCCTCCAGTACAGCGCATTAGCAATAGAACTGCAGTCCACACAAGACAGCACACTCATCGGTCACAGCACCCCATCTCACCACTTTTGGTGATCCCACAGTACATGCAGTAACCGCAGCAAGTAAATGCCTGAACTCATTTAAATGCAATCTGTGTGAGCAGACTGGACATGTGTATGGTCGAGGACCCTGGGCCTCACATAATCATGAGGATTGCCCCTCACATGAGTGATTAATCAACACTGCACAACAGCAACAGGCTAAGAGAACTGATGAGCAAACTTTGAGGGCAGGTTTAGCTATCCTAAGACAGGAGGATACACCAGAGAATCAGGAGAGTGAAAACATGGTAGTGTAACCCATAGGTGGAGCTATCCCAAGGGCTACTACTCCTGCCTGTTTGGCTAATAGCAGGTTAAGGGGCCTGGGTACTGAAATGGGTGCCTTCACCCGGAGGTCAGGGTTGTTAGTGGTCAAGCTAACCTGGGCACAGCCCTCCGGGGCAATGTAACCCCCCTCTTTCCCTTCTAGTGGCCTGAACAATATACAGTAGTCACTTTCACAATAACCCTTATTCACCATGCAGTTACCACACTGTTTGCACTTACCATCAGGTCTAGTTCCTATAGCTCGACCCTGGGGACCCCTTGTAAAACAAGGTTATGCACAGCAAATAGCAACAGTACAGTACTCTTGACACAAACTGGAACCACAGTCAGGATAAATGCAAAAAGAGTTGGATCTGATTTATTCAGGGGACTTGAACAAGGGAGAGGTGTAATTGATTGTTTTAAAGGCTAAATCAATCAGACAGTTATGCATGCGCTTCAGAGTCCCTACACAGTCACACACTCTGGGTACCCAGGTAGGCAAAAAAGTGGACTAGCCAGGAACGTTGCCCAGGGTAGGTCGGTGTCACAGTTGGTTGGGGCCCTGTGATGGAAGAAAGCAACATGCACAACACACTCTATTTGTAATCCGAAGCCAGAGGGCTCAGTTCATGAAGGAAAAGACAACAAAGCAACTGGATGACAACACTTTAGATTTAGCTGTTTTTGCAGGGAGCTACCCTCATGTTTACTCACGATATCCAATGCAGGACACAGGCAGGACAAAATCGAGACTGTAGGTTGTTGAGCTGAAGTGCCAGGAGAAGCAGGGCCCACGTGAATCACTGAGGTGTCATTCCTGTTCAAGGCATTGAGCATGGGGATGATTCCCAGGCAGGTCTCTTGTCGATGGCTTTTTCTGTGTAGCGTGTAGTCTGGCTGGGCCAGTGTGGCAATGCCCAGGCCAAATGGAAATGCAAATGGATTTAGTCCGTTGGAGCAGGATGCAGCCTCCAGCAAGCAGAACACAGTTCAGCACACAGTGGGGAACCAAATCACGACCCACTAACAACACATAGCACATTTACATGTAAGAAATTCTATTGTACCAGGCAGATTGCTATCCAGTTGCAGTTACAGAGTCTTTGCACAAACCGGGAGTTCAAAGGTGGCTGGAAATCCTGACAGGCTGATTGCATTCAGCAAATGTTCAGTCTTCTTCAGGTTAAAGCCTGGTCACAGTTCTGTGGCTTAAATCATCTTCACAATTTGGATTTAGTCCAAATAAACTTCAGTTTCCCTCTCAGGGACAGTAGGCAGACAGGCAGGCCAAAACTCGGCTGTTTCACAGTTCTTCCATGTGAATCTATGCAGGATTACTGCTTGACTATCTCGAGCTGTTACTCCTTCACTTCCCAACTCAGATCTGAACTGAAACTGCAAGCAGTCTGGGAGCTTCCCCGGGATCCAAAAGGTTTGGTTGGCTGATTCCCCTGTCAGTCACAACAAAGGCTCCCCCTCCAGGTTCATTTAGGCTCCAAAAGCCCAAAGCTACAATTCCTACAGAATTTTGCTCCCACAAAGGCCCTGGGGACAGGCTCCATTTTGGAGTCCCCAAAGGTACTGATTGGCCCATTTCAGCAGTCCAGGACCAAGATGGTGGAGATAAACAGAAATGTCCATGCTGCAAAGAAGGCAGGGTAGACAAACTGCAATATTATTATTATTCTAATAAATGATCAGCAAACAAGTACATCTTTCAATAGAGCTCCCTCCCACATTAATTATGACTGCAATCCAGGCAGCTCTTAAAGAGACAGTGCACAGAGGCTATACAGGCACTCTCTGGAAATACATTTAAACTGCTAAATGCAGGACACCAGCCTGGCAGTGAGCATTTAGGCAAGCTCAAGAAAAACTTTTCAGGAACCCCCATTTGTAGGGAGGGTACTGTAGCAACTGATTCAGTTATAGATATTTCACCATTTGTACAGGATGTGGCTGATCAAACCCATCCTCCTGCTACAGATGTAGAGACTGATGTTCAACCCATAATTGATATGCCTCCCCCACCCCTTCTGTTGAGGCGGGCTATAAAACAGTTGTACAGAGGAAAAGGACTAGGTTGGGGAAAGTTGTTTCCAGGAAAGTCAGGGGGTCGAATGTGTCTACCTCTCCCAGCTCTTGGAAATCAGGAAATAAGTTTGCAGCACTCTTTTCTGAAGATGGGGAAGGGGATTCGGAAGAAGATGGTACTGATACCTCCTCTATTATCTGAAATACAGATACAGAGGATGGAGGAGGGTCAGACTCAATAGTAAAATGAACCAGACAGAGGCAGAAACACAAGACTCCTTAATAATTTATAATGAGACTCCCTACTCCATGTACCTCTGTCCATTTAAGCCTTACCACAATCAATGTAAACAGTATAAAAGGGGACAAGAAGTTAATTGGAACAATGCTAACCTTACAGGAAGCTGCTAGTGACGTTGTTTGTGTGTTAGATGCTAGGCTGAAAACACCCAGGGAACTCCAGCAGGCCTCTCAAGCCTGGACTCTGGGCCCTTCCTTCTGATCCATTGGATTACATACCTGTGATGGGGTGGGGTACTTTTTTCCAATATAAATTTACAAGTTTCTAGAATTGTAGAAATCTGCCCAGGAGGAACCTTACTCTTAGATATTTCATATTATAGGGAAAGGTTTCAATTAATAGCAATGTACGCCCTATAGACTAAGGCACTCAGATCTAAGCTTTTTAGAAACATAAAGCCTTTTTTTACAAACTTCTTGGATGGTACTGTGGGTTGGGGACTTTAATTGTAGTCTACATCAGTCTGATGGAGGATTACATACTACTAATCTTTTTTGTGACTCAACTGCTTTACAACAGACACTTACAAATGCATCATTAAATGCATACAGGAGCATTCACCCGACTGGAGGTTTCACTTATTTTAGGCGTACCATTAGAACATGGATTGATTTTATATTTCTTTCCAAAATGTTGCATGTACAGTACATTAAAACACAGGCATACACAGTTTCAGATCATGTAGCTTTGCAAACTCAAATTACGTGGAGAGAGGAGTGAAAAAAATAAATGGAGATTAAATGAGTCTCTACTAACAGATCCTAAAATTCAGAATTTATGGCAACACAACAGGACAGCCAGATTGTTTGTTGTTCAGTGCTACCAGGATTTGGCAGACAGGTGGGAAGATATGAAGACTTCATGGCAGGAGCTGTTTAAAAAAAAAAAAAAAAAGAGGCCATTATGAGAGCAATAAGATACATTTAAAATACTTACACCTCAGACAACATGTACATGGGTGGTATGGGGAGAAAATAAGGGTACACAGAGGGGTGCGTCAGGGCTGTCCTTTAAGCCCATTATTGTATGTATTTGGTATCAATATTTTTATTAGGTTGGTCTTACAAACTAATGGAATTGTGAGGCTTCCAGTTAATCCCAGTACCCTGATAGTTAAAGTTTTAGCTTACATGGATGACATGGTATTAACATTATGTTGCGATACCAGGGAGACTGAATTGGTAAATGTGATACAGACTTATTCAAATTTGTCAGGTTTTCAAATCAATATAGACAAAAGTAAAGGGATACCTTTGGGTTCTACTCCCATATCAGTGTCTGGAAGTATTGGGGGCATTAGTATACCTAATGATCCGATTAAAATCTTGGGGGTAATAGTTGGCCCTCGATATGCTAACATTCTTAACTGGAAGAAGGGCCTTTTGCTGACAGACAGTCATATCAGGATGGCAGAATAAATCTATTGGCAAAAAGAAGAGAGTTTGGTTAATAAAAACACTATTGCTTCCTATTTTTTTTATATGTCAGTTATGTTTTTCTACCTCCTCAGAGAATCATCACCCATTTATACAGTGTGTGTTTTCAAGCTTTTTATGGATCTAGGTTGAACCTGGTAAAACAGGTGTTTACATATAGACCCATTTCAGAAGGTGGAGTTAAGATGGTGAACCATGTGGCCTTTTTTAATGGCATTTTTACAGTTATAGCTTAGGACATAATTTAAGACCAGGAGGTAAGGCCTGGAGATGATGGGTAGAGAGTTGGCTGATCCCCAATCTTTCTCCATGGCAGCAGAAGAAAACTAGATTATTAGGAAAAGTAACTACATTACCAGTATATGGTCTGGACTGTTTAAAAGGGGCAGTTAAATGGGGTTTGAAACCACAGGACATGCCTATTTTAGATAGGAAAGCTATATATAAAAACCTTCTGTTGGCTGAGGGGAAACCTCCTGTAGAGTTTCCTTATTGCCCTGAACCCCAGAAATTACAGGTTTTAAAACATTTATCAAATCCAATAATCCCAAATTATATTTGGAATTGCTTGTGGTTGGGAAATTATGGCAGACTCGGTATGAAGGGAAATAATAAACATAAACAGTTTGATGAAAGATATTGCCCTAGAGAGTCATGTCACCAGATAATACAAAAACAACAGCACTTATTTAAAGTATTTTGGAAAAATGTTCTCACAGGAATGGAAAGAACCTTTATTCTTACAATTAGATTATTCAGGCATTTTATATGGTTCTAGCCCGGCTTTGTTAGGAAAATATCATGCAGACACCATATATGTTATTTTAGCAATAATTCGATATTATATTTGGCAGCAAGATGTGTGGGTTCTGCAACAGAAATGGATACCTCCAGTTGAAGTATTGGCTAACATCAAGAAGGCTGTACAACATTTAATGAAATGTGATATGTCATGTTTTGAAAAGGCAAAACTGATGCATTTGTGGATACATTGTAATAACTGGTGTTAATAATAGTGTCTATTAGTATGCATACAGATTGTCATAATTGTCCTTTCTCAGTTAATTTGTATGTGGATGTACTTTTGTATATTATGTTTGATGAATATGATTTCTCTATTTCTTTTGTTTTTTGATTGTAGTGAAGCCCACTCTTCATAATAAAATTCCCCTACTCTTCGGTAGGGGGCACTGTGACTGGTGCAGAATGGCCAGTCCCTGTGAACCTTTGGAGAAGATGGATGTCGGTGAAGCTAAGGAGCAGGTCTCCTCCCTTTAGAGACCTCTACCTTTAGAGACCGCAACAGAGATGGAAATGGGAGCCGAGGAAGCTTTTTTACTGGCAGAAGAAGAATTAAGAATTCTGGAGAAGGGCCAGAATCACCAGTGAAGAGGAAACCAGGTGGATTACATCAGAGATACCACAGTCGAGCACCAGAAGATGGAATCACAGGAGGATATTACAACATGATGGGGGAAGAGGAGCGAAAGTTCCTGGAATGCAGAAATATCCTGGAATGGGCACTAAAGGGGAAGTAAGTGCAGGGACTGAAACTGTGGTCAGACGAAGTGGTCCAATCAGAAGAAAGGCTCAAGGAGAAAACCAATGCTGGAAGGGCCAAGAAGCAGCTGATGATATGGATGATGGATCCAATGCAACAACATGGGCAGGAGAGCTCTCTGAGGATACAAGTACAAAATGTATTACTTGTAGAGGAGTTGGATGGGAGCCAGAACATGAGGTGAGGAAAGGAAGTAATTGGGACTGACAGTGAGAACGCAGCTCAGGTGAAGGGGGAAAAAGGGCATGGAGATTCAGTAAATCTGCAAAAAGAAAATGTCTCTATATTGATCCAGAAGCAGATTAATTTTATGATTGGTGTAAATTCAGGTGGTACTGTTAAAAAGCAACCACCAAAAAAAATGCTGGGCAAAGGGAAGAAAGGGTGAGTATTACAGAAAGAGACTGCACCTTGTAGACAAGAAGATAATATAAGGGCAGGCCCTTCCTCAAGACCACAAATGGATACCCTTGAGTGGGTTGCTACGGCATTACAGAATACTGATTGAACTAAAAGGCTAGATGGGGTAGGCTGGGATGTGAACCTCCCCACAGCCTTTGGGGACAAAACCAGAGCTGTGACAGAAAACACACAGCAAGAAGGAAGCCCAGAAAGGAGTGATGACATAGCATCACAAATCACTCCAGGTCAAAAATGTTCTACAACTGATGGGCAACCCCCTATGCAAAAAAGGGCACAATGGTGTCATGTCAGTTATTCAAGAATTGGAATGGGCACACATGATATGGAGATGCAGGCTTTAGAGGAAAAAGTCCATGCAGTCTTTCCCACCCCCAACCCCCCGAAATACCAAGTGCTAATTCCAGTAAAAGGAAAGCACTAGAAAATGAAGAGGCAGTAAGTGTATCTGCCAGGATGGCAGAAGGACAAGAAGTTCCTAGAACTGTTTGGGAAACAAATATGAGGGAATATGTGTTTCCAGATAATAGAAGAAATGCAGCAAAGCCTGCAACTACACGCAATGATGTGCATCTTCAATACAGAGGGGACATGGATAATATTCCGGATCAGCTATTTGTGGGTAGAGCACTACCAAAAATAGCATAAAGTATTATGCATACGAGATATATGCCCTGATACATATGCCCGGAGACACAGTGTATGACATCAGCTTTAAACACTCGGCAGGATTAGAATGCTTTTTGAAGCAATATCAGACCCTAAAGAACACAGCATTATGGAAGCCCTTTTTGGCACTCCCTCTGACTAAACCCATGTACAAAAAATAACAGTATTTTATTCTGGAATGAGGGTGTAAACATGGCAGATATCACTTATTGGCTGAAACAACACTGCTCTATAAATGGGTATCCTGAGCCCATTTTAGATGAAGAACACTTCTGGACAGGAGGTTGGAAATATAAAGTCACCTTGAAGTAGGAAAATGGCATTACAAAGCACCTCCCAAATTGTTTTATTCTATGGAGAGACAAGAGGAGTCATATTCTATACTGGACAACCCAGGGCTTGTTATAGATGTGGGGACATAGGACATCTGAGTAACGTCTGTCAAAAACAGAGATGTGGACTGTACTGGACTGGAAATAGGCCACATTAGTGCACACTGCAAACAGCCTTTGAAATGCAAACTGTACGAGGAGAATGGTCACACTTTTCGGAATTGTGCCTGGGCATTTCATAATAGCCTGGACCAAGCATTATGTGCAGACCAAGATGTGTATGTGGCCACTGCACAAAAGAAGATGAGAAGAGCTAATGGTTCAGTTCAAACTCTTTCTTTTTGCCTTCCTCTGAATAAATACAATTGTCTTCCTAGTAGTAATAGTAATATTTAAAGCTCCCCAAAACTGTGAGCATTAATCTATGATGGGTACATATTGTATGACGTTACTGCATTATGATGGTAAGCAGCTGTATACCAGTGTTACCTACATCATTGGATATTTGTCTATTTTTAATAATCCATACGTTGTCTACATACTAATGACACAACCAAGGGTGCTTCTTACTATCTGTGACCTTTTTTTTTTTTGTACCACTGTATTCATTTTAGTAAATCACTTGCAACCTGGCATGTGCTCTATTTTATTAGGTTAACAATCAGTTAACCTTATCAACTGCAAAATGTTAGCGCTCTCTCTCTGCATTTATAACACAGGGATCACCCCTTGCCACCCACACCAGAAGTGACCATTCACACAAGAAACTATTTAGCTTCACATTGCAAGGCAAAGTAGAGGAATTGAAAAGTAAATCTCTCTGAACTAATTGGTTTATTAGGTCTTTGACTATAGACCCTTCTCTGCTTTGTGCTTCATTGACTTGAACTTTGGAATGTTAGTAATGAGGGGGAGGTGAATGACTAGTAGAATAGCATAGCACAGCACAGCAGATTTGTGATTCTTAAGCACAAGGTCCTCAGCCTAGAAAAGCTGTGAAGGGATTCTCTGAATATTAAGTAGGTACAAATTAACAAAAATATAATCGGATATGTACTAGATGTCGGGTCACTTAAAGCAGGCATGAGAAGAGAGCTGAAAGACAAAAGAGCTGGAAAATTAGTGTTGCAACTGGTCTACTCAACAGAGAGAAGAGAGCATTTCATTCAGCTGGCATAGCGGTTTGTAGCTGTGGAAGGATAAAGTGAAAACTCCAAAAAGTTGTGCTTAGGTATCCCATTTTTAAAGCTAAAACAAGACGGCCGTAGGCTCCACCTACAGCTGTAAAAAGAGTTGATATGTGGCTCACACTTCTCTCCTTGCAACTTATCTTGCCAGCACTGCAGAGTCTTACCTCAGCCGATTTATTCTGCCATCACAACCATCTGCTACTTGTGCCAGTGATTTGTCACACAACACCCTACCACAACCAATTTTCAAGGTGCAGTAAGGCCTTTTAAGGTGTGGGGTGCTGTGTAGTAACTGCCTTTCCTGGGACTATGAAGCCTCTCTGTCTGTGGTGTTGGTCCACACCCCTGGAGCAAGCAGGTATTGCCCAACACCCCCATACTCTGCCTGATCTCATTGCATAATTAGCCCCACACCACCAAATTTGGCAAATGATTAAACTACATAACAGATGCTAAGCATAGCAATATTCAGGTGTCTGTCTCTTAAGGCTTTTGCGTTAGAAGCAGCCAAATAATTTCAGATTTTCGTAACTTTTCAATGAACTGCAACAGTTTATAAAATGGATTCCAAAAATCCTATAGTCTGATGGGCACAGAACTGCTGTTTCACGAAGAACAGGGTTCCTTGAAAGTTTCAAGAATCCTAACTAAAGTATACTTAAAAGCAGTTAACCTGTGCTGCAACTCTTTAAAGGGACACTGTCAACCCATTTTGCATCATACTGTTTCTATTTGAAAACCCATATTTTATGATTGCTTACCTTTTCTAAAATTCATTGATGTTGCTGGTTGTTTAAGCAGTCTCTGTTCCTAGCAGAACTGAAATACATGCTAATGACATGGATATACTCAATTTGTTTTGTTTCAAATACTTGATCTACTTTTATTGCTGAGCTCCTGAACATTAGGAGCACCCCAAAAAGAGCAGCCACTCATGATGCAATAGTTTCCTCTCCTCCTAATGAATCTTGAGTGCATAGACTGTATTAGGGTGTTTCCCAGTTCATGAAAGATGCAGTGAGTTTTGATTGTATCCCTTCAAAACCGTGCAGTCGAAATCAACATGGTCCAAATGAACTTTGGGTGACTATTTTCACAGGATTGTTCGCGAAATACTTACACCTTTCAGTACAGAATTCATTTCAGGAGAATTTTATCTAACAAATAATGTTATAAACACTTGCAAATTCCTGCTTGTGAATTTTACTAATTAACTTTCATGGTGCTGATATTTCACTGTGCTGTTTTTGGTTTTGAGGTTTTGTCATGGAACCGGCGTTGATTAACGAACATAGTGGGTAATCTGATTATCACTTCTCAAAAGAAAAAAGAATCGGAATCAAACTACCAGATAGATCAACACATTCTGTTGAGTGAACAGTCATAAAATATGTTTTTTAAACTAGGGACAGATTGAGGTTCATGGGGGGGGGGAGAGAACGGGACAGTGTTCCTTTAACTATTCGTGAAGCCACAACTAAGGTTATACTTTAGAGAACTTCAACTGTGCTACTGTTTCAAGACACTTCCAAACCAAACAGGAAAAATAGTTTCACTTTCATGTTTTCAAACAGTAGTCTCTATTTTTTTCCCAGTTGTCATGCTTCCTTACTTTTCACAGTTCTTGTAAACAGCATGTCCTATTGTATAAGCACAGCAACAAACTCCATGTATGCGGGTTATGCTCAGTATACCACTCAGTAGGCAATTGAAGCCATTTGATTTCGCTTCAAGACTCCAGCACTGACAACCATAGTATATTGAGCACAACCAACACAATGCCATACGGTGTTGCTTATATGAGCCCTTGTAACTATAAAACTGAATGTTGTCAAATTTAGCAGGTGTTGAGACCAACAACATACATATAAGTGTGCATGCCAATTTTACAATTTCATGTTTATTAAAGGGTGGTCATATTATCAGCTAAAAATCACAAATTAACAGGAGGAATTTTGTAAATTTAAACATATTGTCAGTGGCTCACTAGGTAGCACGCTCGTCTCTGAGGCCGGGAGATCAGAACGCTGTGGGTTCAGTTCCCACATCTGGCACTTGGGTTAATATCCCAATACTGACATTGTAGTGCAGCATGAGAGGGGTGCTGTACTTCTGAGGTGCCATCTTTTGGATGAGATGTTAAACCGAGGTCCCATCTGCCTGGATTGGTGGTAGTTCAGGTGGATGTTAAAGATCCCATGGCACTTATCGAAAAGAGTAGGGGAATTTCCCCGGTGTCCTGGCCAAATTTCCCTCATTCACTAAAAATACCACCAACAGCTTAATCTGGTTCAAATGCAATTGCTTACCATCTGTACCGCCCCCCCCCCCGGTCACCCCTGAAAAAGGAACTTCTAGGCCCAGTGGGCTTACCGGATCAACAAAATTCAACAAAACAACAAACAAACATATTGAGTAAATTATTAAAAAGTTAATGGAAGCAGAAGCCGTAGATTTTACCCAGCTGTATAGTTGCAGCAACAAACTCTACAGTAGCTGAGCAGTGGTACTTTACTCACCTGGTAAAGGTGATAGTTGGGGGGGTAGTTCTCTGAGGCACTCCAGTTCTTAAAGATGGGGGTTATTTGGGTCCACCTGATAGGCTGTTGTTGCACATGTGACTTCAGACTACGAAATCTGAGCTCCGTACCTCTTTACACTGCTCACCAAGGACCAAGCTTACTTTTGATATCTTCCAAAGCTTGTTCATCTGAAATGAAACTGGTAAGGTAGAGAAGAGCTGTGACCCATAGTTATTCATAACTCTCAAACATTCATTACCTTATTCCAGCTACAAACTGTTACCAGCCTGTATGGCATACTGGGTGTTTGTGATCTTGGTGTTCGGGTCTGTTCATGTGCTATCTGCTCATGTAGGATGTAGAGTATCCCAGAGGACTGCCCCACAATCACCTTTGTTTACCAGATGAGTAAACTACCATTGTGGGGAGTATCCTCTGTGGCACTCCAGTTCTTACAGATAAGATTTTTAAAAAGCAGTAGTCATTCACACAGTGTGGGAGAGACCGTTCGGGCTTGGAGTTTATAGACACTGCTGCTTGTAGTACAGAGTGACCAAAGTGTGTCTTATGGGTCTGTACAATGTCTGTTCTGTAATGTCTAGTGAATGTGTGTATAGATGTCCAGGTGGCAGCTGCACATATTTCTTCCATTATGGTCCTATTACTTTCTGCCGAAGATATTGCCACTGCTCGTGCAGAGTGTGTCTTAAAGTCCTTTGGTGAGGGCCTCTCCAGCGCCCTGTAGGCTTTCTGTATAGCCTTTTTCAGCCATGCAGTGTTGGTTGATTTGGATGCTGCTAAGCCCTTTCTGTGTCCTTGTTTGCCCACAAAGAATCTAACTAACTTTTGGAAGTGTGCCATCCTATTGATGTATGTCACTACCACCCTCCTCATGCCCCACCTCTATAGGATCACTTAATTGGCTTGTGTGATCAAGCCAGAGGCAGGAAGGGGAACCCCTCTTGTATGGAGTGAGTTTAACCTAGTTGAAGTGGATGAGGTGAGTGAGATAGTCTCAAAGTTATGGGCAACCTACTTTGAACTAGACCTGGGTCCAACCCAACTTTTGGTCTGTTGTATTGGCCTGATTGCACATGTGGTTACTGAGATTGTCTGGTGTTCCATGAGGAGTTGGGGGTCTTCCCAGTAGCCTTAAAAGAGGCCCTAGTGAAACCCCTTTTAAAGAAACCCTTGTTGGACCTGGACTGCCTCATCAATTACAGACTGGTTTCAAACATCCCTTTTAGGGAAGGTTTTGGAGAAAGTGATGGCCGGTAAGCTTGAGGTTCATCTCACCTCCTCTGCCATTTTCAATTCATTTCAGCCCAGATTTATACCTGGGCATAGTATAGGGACCACGCTGGTAAGGGTGTCTAACGATCTCCTTAGAGTGAGGGATGGGGAGAGAAGTCTATTCTTGTTCTTCCCGATCTCTCTGCGGTGTTTGACACGTGGATTATAAGGTGTTGCTGGACCACCTGCGGAACTGGTGCAGACTAACTGGCAATGTCATCAGCTGGTTTAGTTCCTACCTCATGGATGTAGTGCAAAAGGTGGTGATGGAGTTATACTTATCCAGCCCAAGGCCCCTGTGTTGTGGAGTTCCTCACAGTTTGGTCCTGTTACCCCTCCTGTTCACGGTGTATATGCTGCCATTAGGAGACATTATCAAGCGATATGGCTTGGGGTTTCATTGCTATGCCGATGATACCCAGCTAGACCTGTCCTATGCACCTGGGAGCCAGATGGCGGTCTCTGTGTTTAACACCTGCCGGGCCAAGATCCAGGACTAAGTGCTCAAAACTGGTTATGACTCAATACAGACAAGATGGAGGCATTGGTGGTGGAGCTGGGTCATTGGCGAAGTTGGGGTTACTGCTGAATGGCTCATCCCTGACCACCTCCACTTGGGTTAGGGACATGGGTGTGGTACTAGATGATGGCCTGACACTTGATGTTCAGGTGTCGTCCGTCATTCAAAGTGATTTCTTCCATCTAAGAAACCTTGCCTGGATCCATTCCCTGATGCCGCCAGATGACCTTACCACCCTGATACATGCCTTTGTCATGTTGAGGTTAGACTACTACAAATGCTTGTACCTGGGGCTGTCAGGAGGCAATCTCCACCATCTGCAGCTGGTGCAGAACGTGACTACCTGGCTACTGATGGCTGTTCTTAGATTTGAACATATTACACTGGTTCTCCGTGGACTGCACTGGCTTCCGATAAGGTGAAGGATTGCCTTCAAGGTTGGATTACTGACCTATAAAGCCCAACACAGTTGGGGACCTGACAATCTGCAAGACCTCCTGGTTCCGTACTACCCAACTTACCCTCACTGTTCCTCCGAGGGTGGCCTCTTGGCAGTTCCCAGGGCAAGGCTGCTGCTTTTGGGAGATCGTGTTTTCTCCGTGGCTGTGCCTACCCTGTGGAACTCACTTCTGGGGTATCTGAGAGAGGACCCCTCTATGGAAGCTTTAAGAGGGGGCTCAAGACATTCTTATTTGAGAAAGCATTTAATCTAATATAGTATGAAACACTCTTGATGACTGTCATTTATCTATTAATATGGTGATTTGAATTTGATTTATGTTCTTGCTCTGTAATGTATTTTTATGTATGTTCAGATGAATGTTTTATTTGCATTAGATGGATTGTACAGCACTCCAAGCCCCCAGGAAGGGACACTTTATAAATAAAGCCTATCTATCTATCTATCTATCTATCTATCTATCTATCTATCTATCTATCACAGAGTTAGGTCTTCCTCACTGGATAATGTCGGCATGGTTCCAGGTGCTCTGTTTTTTGTGCCCTGTAGAAATTTGAGGACATTTTTGGTACATATGATGGAATTGTTTGTTTTTCTGTATAGATTTTTGGCTCCCCAAGCCCGGCAAGTGGCTTTGGTCCCTCTGGGACTCAGTCTCCAGCCACACCATTCCCCGACCCAACACCCCCCTAAATCCCCCAAGGGTTCTCCCCTGTGGCAGGGCCAGGATGAAGGGGCACTGGCTTCACCCCCACCTCTGGAGTGAAATACAGACATCAGGGGGTAGGGGTGGCTGGGGTGCTGGTGAGGCCATCATGGAGCCTGCCAGCTCCATTTTCCTTTTTTCTCCCGTCCCCCCATCCTACCGATGTAAGGATGCTGGTGCATGCCTTCTCAGCCCATACTGCCCTCTGACCACTGCCAGAGGGCAGTCAGCAAGCAGGCTGACAAATCTCCATCCCCCGAGAGAGGAGAGCAGTCCTCCGGATGCTCGATCCTCTCTCGCCCCTGCCAACCCCCGGCAGCCCAGGCTCATTCCTGAACCTGTGTCACTGGTGTGGCACAAGGTATAGTGACCAACGCTTCAACCTGCAGCACCACTGGGCTGGTGATGGAATTGTTTTTAGTGACACTCCATCCTCATGGAAGACAAGGGGTGATGCCCTGCATGACAGTGCTTGCAGCTTGTGTATCCTCCTGGCCGAACATATTACCACCATGAAGATGGTTTTCAAGTTATTAGTTCCACAGACAATAATGGTTCAGATGGGAGAGCTGTGGTGGCCTTCAGCACCAGTTTAATGTCCCATGTGTGGTGATCTGACTCTGTCTTGGCCATATGTTATTGGCTGCTTTTTTGAAGTGCAGGATGTGCTCCCAACTGGACATTTCCTATTTGCCTGTTGGCTGCTCCTGTAGCTAGCTAGCAGTTGAACTCTGAGAGGCCAGCCAGAGCCCTTTATCAAGGCCCTCCTGAAAGAAAAGCAGAATGTCTGCAATGGATGCGTTGTCCGGATTCACCTGTTTGGATAAGTACCATGCGATGAAGATTGTCCACAGCTTGGCATATGCAGAATTTGTTGTTTCCTTTCTAGATAGTGTCATGGTGTCAGTGACTCTTGGATGGTAGCTGGACCTCAGCAGCTTTTCCTTTTCAGGAGCCAGGCAGTCAGTTTAATGTTCTGTAGGTTGGGCTGCCTCACCTATTATGTTCGGGCAGTCAGTTAACCTCCATGGTTTGTCTGTTGCCATTGCCACAATAGTTGAAAACCAAGTTTTTTGAGTCCAGTATGGTGTGAATAGAATTATTCTCAGTCTGGTTTGCAGGATCTTTCTGGGGACTTGTGGGATCAGTGGAATGGGGAGGTACATATGTCATGTCAAACTTCCATTCCAGGGACAGAGTGCCCACTCCTATAGACCTGCAGTCCCTGAACCTGGAGAAGAACTTTGCTGTTTCAGCATTTGCATGTGTCGCCATGAGGTCTGTCTGTACCAGGCTCCATTGCCTGTTAATCAACATGAAGATCTATGGAGGTAGCTGCCATTTCCCCAGGTGAATTTACTGCCTGTTTAGCCAGTCTACTGTCATGTTTAATTGGTCTGCGAGGTGCACTGCTGTTATGTGTGTGAGATGTCATTACCTTGGCCATTTCTTTCTGCATTCCTTTTGGTCCCACCTTGTTTTACTATTATAGGCCACTGTGACCCTGTAGTCTGAGTGTGTTAAGATGTTCTTGCCACCCTGATCGTGGTCATGGGTGTCGGCAGGCATACTTGGTGTACTCTACTGGGTACAGCAAAATCTGGAAAATCCAGGGGCAACATGAGCCTCAGGTCAGAGCAACAAACATAAGCTAAGCCTGATGTACCTGAAGAATAGTTTCTCCATTCTTGGATGCTTTAATGGGAGTTTGTGAATGATCTTTGGAAGATGTTTGGGGGCTAAACTGAGAGGCCATGATTCTATGGCTAGCTTGATGTGGTAGAGGCTTATCACAATGTATCCTAAATATTTTAACTAAAAGCCAGCCAACTTCTGTCGTGTGTGTGTGTGTGTGTGTAAAGTAAAATGTGACTCTATAAGGACCTTGGAGTTTTTATAACCAATGTTTTTATAACATTTAAGAAACATAATCTCAAAATGGTAAATAAGGCCTGCAGAACTACCTGGAATATACTGAGGAACATCAGGAATAGGAAAGGGGAAGTGTTGATTCCTTTGTATAAGTCCTTGGTTAGACCAGTTCTGGAATACGGAGCACCGTTTAGTGCTCCCCTGGAAATAAGACCCAGTAAAAAGGTGGAACAAGTACAACGTAGGTTCACAAGAAATATATATTTTGTGAAAGACATGGAATACTAAAATAGACTACAAGTAACATGACTGTATTCCATGTTATATAGAAGATTGAAAGGAGACCTTCGCTTTGTGTTTAAAGCCACAACAAATGGATTATTACTGGAGTCAGCAGGGCTGAGTTGGAAGGAGAGTAAGGGTATGAAAATTAGAGGCCATTCAAAGCAATTAAAAGGGGGCAAGTTTAATACCACCAAGAGAGGAAGATTTGTTCAGCCAACAGGTGGCCAACACCTGGAACTCACTTCCAAAGAGGTGGTAGGTGTGACTTCTCTATCTACTTTCGTGAATGCCTTGGATAGGTATATGAAAGAGAAAAAATGGAAATTTGACCACTAAAAAGTGGCAGGACCATAAATGGGTCTGGAAGCTCTTGAACCTGAAAAATCTACCTATGAACCTCTTGGCTTACTATATAGTGATGACAGAAATGGGTGTGGGGCATTGTTTGTGTGGTGGGGCAGCACATTTTTTAGTTTGTTTATGGTGGGGCAACAGTTCTGTCAGTTCTCGAGTACAAGTTTAAAATTCCTGGCTGCACCCCTGATCATGGTGCTGAAATGGATCAATGCCCTGAAGCCCACTCTCATTTCTAGGATGTTGATTGACAGTTTTTACTCTGTGAGTGATCATGTTCCTTGCACTGTATGTTGTCCTGGTGAGGATCTCCATCCCTTCAGGCAGGCATCCGTGTCAATAACTACGTCATGTTGTATGTGTAGTGACATGCCCTTATTTAAGTGTTGCTTGTTTGTGTGCCATCCCAGTGACATCTGTACCTCTGGGCTAATGCTCATTGTGGCCAACATCTCGTAATTGACTCTGGCCTCTTGTTGTATGAGCAAGAATATAAATGGTCTCCTGTTCCACCTGGCCCATGGCATGACATCTATGCATGATGTCAAGGAGCCCAGCATCTGAGAGACATGTTCCAGCATTGGGTTGCTGACTTTGTGTAGGCTTTCTGCTTGGTTGATTGTGCTGTTCACCCTTTTGACTGATGACTTGACCTTCTAGCATGTGTTTGAGGGTGCCCATGTGCTCTGTGACCTCACTGGGAACCAGGCAGCTCCTGGACTGTCTTGTGATCCACCCATGGTCCTCCAGGCATTGCAGGACTGTTTGAGTAGCTCTCAATGACTGATTGAATGACTTGGACCGAATGAGCCAGTCGTCCAAGTGTGGTATCACTTGGATGCCTTGTTTCCTCATCTTTGTGGCTAGGACTGTAGACACTTTTGTGAAGACTCTTGGGGCTGAAGCTAGTCTGAAGGGTAACATTTGGTACTGATAATGTTGGCCCATAATGCAGAAGTAAAGTAGCTTGAGATGTGAAGGTCTGATAGGGAACGTGTCAGTAAGCAGCAAGAAAAAAGCCTCAACTTACCACCAGACCTTGTATTATAAGGACTGAGCCCACTCCAGGCTATTGGAGTTAAAAAAAAAAAAAAAAAAAAAATTAAATATCTAGGCTAACAGCAGCTACAAAAAGGACATATGTATATATCCCTTCCCCCACAGTGCAAAAAAAAAAGCAGACGCTCCCCAATGGTATTTCGTACCCCTGCAGGTACTTTTTCAAGGGTTGCCTGGATATTTAATACATTTTGGCTTTTAACTCCAGTAGCCTGGAGTGGGCTTGGTCCTTACAATTCATGGTCTTATGGTAAGTGCAAGACTTTTTTCTTGCTGCTTAGTAGTTTGCTGCCTTACTACACTACCAGCACTGGGGTGGCCAGTTGTTTCCTTTTGAGTGTGTAGGTAAGCATCCTTCATGTCCACTGCCATTAGATAGTCCCTCCGTCGTATGGCTCATGTGGTTGAGTAGATGGTTTCCATCTTGAAAGGCTTGTACAGTATATACTGGTTTAGGAATTTGAGGGCTGACACTGGGCGAAGGTCTCCTATTTTTCTTTGGTACTGTAAAGAATATGGAGTATTTTCCCTTTCCTCTTTCTGCATGTGGAACTTCTGTGATGGCTCTGATTTCGAGTAGGTTGTGAATGGTCTGATGCACTTGTTCAGGGCATACTGTTCACTATGCGATTGATGAGATCACTAGTCTGTTGTGTGCTGATACCTTTGTCAGTTCTATTGCATACCCTTTGGTGACTACCTCCAAGATCCCCTTGTCTTGGGTTGACATACTCCACACCTGTGAAAACTGTAGTATGTGGCCTCCTATTGGGGGATGGGGTCAGATGGGTGGCTGTATGTCTTCATTGTTTAGACTGTTGATTGGTTTTGAAGGTGCTATTGATGCAGCCTCTAGTAGTTGTGATATGTCCATAGGATCTGTTGTTGCTGTTTGAATTGGCTTGGGCCCAAAAAGTTGAGTTTCTGCTCCCATAATAGGGCTGTTTGCTCTCCCTAAAGTGTTTGTTCTGCAAAAATGCAGTCTTGCTGGCAAGCAAGTGGAACTCGGGTTTCCATCCATCCCCTGTGTTTTTCTGTCCCCCTCTCTGTAGGCACTTGCTGAACATGAGTATCTCTGAATGGCAGTTTGTTTAACATCACTTTTGACTCCTTGTCTGCATCCCACAGTTTCTGCTACAGAGCCCTCCTAGCTCTGTTTGCTAGAGCCACTGCCCTGACGTTTACCCTTAAGGAGTCCATTGCCATGTCTGCCAACTACCTAGTGGAATATACAGCCTGTTGTAAGAGGACAGACTCTGGTGAATCAGGAGTGAGGTTTTTTTTTTATGTCCTGCATCCAGATCAGTTGTGCCCTGGTTGCATATATAGCCGATGTTGATGTCTGGTGCCCAACTCAGCCAAGCTGTTCTTGAGGATGTCCTCGGTTTTCCTGTTGGTTGGGTCTTTGAGTCCAGATGTCCCTTCACATGGTAACACAGTTTTGTTTAGTGCTGCAGTCTAGGGATCTAGCCCTATCGCAGTTCACCAGAATCTTAGTTTGTCTTCTTGTAAGAGGTACAGTCTGTCCCAAGAATGCCCCAGTGGTATTCTGCTCAGCTCTGCTGCCTCCCAAGTCATTAGCTATCACTTTATCTATCACCTTGCATAAGGGGAAAGTGTCATTTTGCTTGGCCACAGGTAGCAATGAGGTTATTAGCTTAGATTGTGGGTGTGGTGGGGCCACACTGAATTCCACAATGGTCACAATTATGCAGACAATGTCCAGCTCTTGTTCTGGGAAGCACATCTTGGCCAATAGCAACTGGGGATCTTACAGTGCTTCTATCCCTGTGTCTGAATGAGGCTTCTGACTTCTGGTCCAGTTCTGATGAGTCACTGTCCAGTGGAGGTGTGGCAGGGACTTTTGTGGGGTCTTATATTTCAGGTTGGGGAGGAGTGTTGCGTGGTAATAGCTCCATCAGTTTCTGTAATATCATTGTCACAAATTGTTGATGTGCCTGTATAATCTGTTGGTTCTGTTATATGAGTATGGTAGTGTTTGGGGTCTTCTTCCATGGCTTCTTTCTTTGTGGCTTATTGTTGGTGGTGGTATTGTCATTGTCATGGGAATTGGTCTCCTGTGATAGCTGCTTGCACCCTCAGAGGAGAAGGTCACTTCCAAGAAGTCTGGGTCCTCTGTGCAGGAGGAGCATAGTAAGGTGACATCAAAGGATAGTAGGGGGACACTGCAGGTCTTGTACTTCTTGGCTTTGACCATCTCATCTGAAAGACATAGACAAAATAGATGTTTAATGTGGGGCATGTGATGGTTGTCTGAGTTAGTCTGTTAGTAACATGTAGGATAAATGATACTGTGGTGTGGCACACATTTTGCTTTTGAATCACCAGCTCCCCTTGTCAACTGAGGTATTGTAGAGCCCTAGTGCCCCAGTCTGAAATAGTACCATAGGATTGTGAGATAGACCCATGTTCTTATGCTACCTTTAGTTTACAGGGGCATTTGTGGCTGATTCCACAACATATGTGACTAAGATTAAGTAGACCTAGCTAAAGGATTACAGATATGGCAGTCATGTATAACTGGTGCCTTGAGAGCTACAAAAATGGGGCTATGATCACATGATGCAGTACACCTGAAGGCAGCTCCTCTAACCCTCTCCAACCATCCGCTCCAGTAAAACTCATTTTTTTGCCTTAGGAAGGTCAATAAAACCCTCCAGATTTGATCGGGAGACTCCCTAAATACTCAGGCAGACTTTCAAGAAGCTTATGTGGTGATGGACGTGGAAATGAAGAAACCATCACCGAGGCACACTCCTCCAGTAACACTGGAGAAGGCCCCCAAAAAAACCACGAGCTACCAGTACCAACACCTCGCAGAGCCTTACTCAATTGAAATCAGATCAAGAGCCACTAACACTTTATGGCTTTTTGGCTGAATTTCGACTATTTCAGGAAGAGCTTAAAGGAATGGCCACTGAAATTAAGTCCTTATCTCAAGCACTTGAGGACATTGCAACTAGAACTTCGGATAGCGAAACCCGTATCATCTCTTTAGAGAGATGGGTTGATAAGCTTGATCCAGAATTGGTTGCAGTTAAACAAAGGCTTACCAAGATGGAGCTGAAAATAGAAGATTTGGAAGGTCGTAGCCGCTGAAATAACGTGGTTATAATTGGGCTTCCAGAGTTGGAGGAAGGACAGGACACTTATTTTTGTCCAAAAGTTAATTGAAAAATAGTGGGGCCTTCTCCTTTTGGTCCTTGATATGTTATAGAGATAGCTCATAGGGCTCTCCGACCCATTCCTTCTCCTGGGGGGGGGGGGCACCCAGATCTCTCATATTTCATTTGTTAATCTACTTGGAACAATAGCATTTCCTCACCAAAATAAAGGAAATCCAAGAAGCGCAATGGGAGGGGAAAAAAATTTGTGTGGCTCAGGATCTACCTGTTACTGTTAGGCAACGGAGATCTGCTTTTCATCCTCTGGTTACAAAAATAATCACAGCCAGCCTGAAATTCAAAATGCTTTACCCAGCGAAACTCCAGGTGCTTATCTCAGGGTCTTGGCATTCCTACAAGGATACAGAGTCTGCACACATTGGCCTTAAGGCTGCTTTGCCTGATCTTTTTCATGGTACCTGAATCAGGTGGATTTTCTACTCAGCGAGGGTGTACAAGGTGACTTCGTCACCTAAGGTCTGATTTATAAGTTTTTGGTGTACCAAACCAGAAATGTGGAGCATTAGGGGCTGTTTCTGTGACTGAAACTTAACCGGAACAATCCAGAGGCCTGCCTACTTTGCTTAAAGAACGTTAACCACTCTGCCAGTTGCCTGCCTTATTTTCAAACTGGTGATTGTTTTCAAATATTCCTGAAGGAAGGATCATTTCATTTCACAGGCAACTGAGAGAACTCTGCTACAGACTTTATCCCAGCGCCTCTTTCTTATGAAGGCGTAGTCTGATCATGGTCCTAGCTGTAAATGTACAGATATTCCCCCTCCCTTTTTTTTTTTTTTTTTCTTTTTGTGTGTTTGGGAAAGGGATTCACCAGGGGGGGTTTGTAGTTTTATGGTATAATGTGGCATAGATACAATGATTTAGTTTAAAAGTTTAAAGCTCTATGTTGAAACCGAAAGTTGATAGAGTTTCAGGATCAGGAATTTATTCAACTCTAATGTGTGTCTAGTAGCTTCATCCAACAGTTTCTGTGGAAGGTGCAGTTTTTTCAATGTCCACTTGGGGGGTATATCATAAGCTTCCAAATCTTATATCTTAGGTTTAACGATACAGCCATGTGTACAGCTACAAATTATAAGGTGAGGGTTTGAATTCTTGAATGGTTTGCTTAGTTGTAATTAATAAATACAGTTTAGGATGGTTGGAGGGGAGGGGTGAAAGTATGGAGTACTGCAAAATGACATTTGCAACAGTAAGGGGGTGGGGGCAGATATGTGCAATGTATGGAGATTCTTTTTGGTTTATTGTTCAAAATATGGGCTTGTGTTTGGGAATTGGGAAGTGAGGGAGGAAAAGGCCAGACCACAGTCCATGTGTCTCGAGGGACATCAGGAGGTGATGTTTATTTTCTTTTAAAGATTGCCTATGACCTTTATACCTTTAGGAAGTATGGCTAAGGATTTGACACTATCTTCATGGAACATTAAAGGGGTTAGACATAAGCTAAAACAATACAAAATCCTAAAGCATTTAAATGTCCTAAAGTCACAAATTACTTTTATTCAGGAATCTCACATGTTAGACTCTGAGGTTTTACAACTAAGGAGGCAGCAAGTGGGACAGGTGTTTTCTGCTCAAGGTACTACAAATAGTTGTGGTGTCATGATTTCAATTAATAAAAATATCCCATTTAATTCCACACAAATTATTAAAGACCCACAGTGCAAGTTTATACTAGTCTGGTGCACTATATATACTACAGAACTTTTGCTCGGCAGCGTATATAGCCCTAATGTAGATGCTCCTCAATTTTTTATGCATCTTATCAATATCATTTTGCCCTTTCTGCCAACATCAATAATCTTAGGGGGAGATTTGAATTTGGCTTTCGATCCAGCTATGGACTGTTCTGATTCCACTCAGAGAGGACTTTCTCCTGCTCAGTGTGCATTTTGTGATCTAGTAGATCAACTGGGTTTGTGTGACGTTTGGAGAGTTTTGAATCCCAAGGACAGGGAATATACTTTCACTTCCCCAGTCCATGGATCCTCTTCCCGTATTGACTATATTTTGTTATCCCAATCACTTCTCCCTGGCATTTTGTCCTCCTCAACCTGGACCCCCTTCTGATCATTTCCTAGTAATGTGCCAGCTCTCCTTTACATCTTTGCCCAAACTAAATGCACACTGGAAAATAAATTACCAATTGCTCAAGGACTCAAAGATCACTGATCATCTTAAAGATCACATTGATCAGTTTTTTGTTACCGACTTCACCCACACTATTAATCCTAATATTATATGGTGCACCTTTAAAGTATACCTCAGAGGCATACTAATTGGACTAGCTTCTAAGAGAAAGAAATCCCAAGATCTAAAATTACGAACCCTGCTGTCCCAAATCCGTGCTATGGAAGCGAATCTGACTCCTCATTCCCCTAATATTAAACAAAATTTAGCCAAGTTTAGAGATTCCTATTTGGACTTACTAGGGGAAAAGGCTGAATTTTCAATTATCTATACCAAAGCTTCTTATACGGGTCAAGGAGAAAAAGCAGACAAATTATTAGCCCTTAGAATTAAACAACAGGAATCATCTCAGTTCATTCCCCCATTAGTTCTCAGAGGGATGGCTCTTTGAAATCTTCTTTTAAGGAAATTGTAAAAGAATTTACTACTTATTATAAACAATTGTACGGATGCCAATCCCCCCTCAAACCTAACCCTATCTTCTTACCTAAAAGACTCCCACTTGCCCTACCTTTCTGAAGCCCACAAATTGGCATTAATTGCACCCATATCAACCTTAGAAATAGCTGAGGTCCTACAGAATCTCCCTATTGATAAAACCCAGGGACCAGATGGATTTTTCATCCAATGTTTACAAGAAATTTAAAGACCAAATTATCCCGTTTCTCTTATCATTATATCAACATATTTTATCGGAGGCACAAGTTGACTCCACTTTATTTGACGTTCTTTTTGTTCTACCCAAACCAGATAGAAATCCAGATTCAGTAAAGAATTATGGGCCCATCTCTCTTCTTAATAAAGATGTTAAGATTTTAACTAAATTAGTAGCAGATAGACTTAGTCTAGTGCTTCCAGATTTAATAGACTCACAACAAGTAGGATTCATGAAGGGTAGATCCTCAGTGGCTCATTTCCGCACTCTTTCACATGTCTTCTTGGCGTCCAGAGACACCTCCTTTCCAGCTGTTCTGGTGTCCCTGGATGCCAAGAAGGCTTTTGAGTGAGTTAATTGGAACTTTCTGTTTCAAACTTTAAATGCCTCTGGTTTTCCTCCCAAATTTCAGGATTGGGTACAAGCTCTTTACCAATCCCCATCTGCTAGAATTTCAGGAAACAGTGTGATATCATGGTTTCTTTTACATTCTGGTACAAGACAGGGATGCCCCCTTTCCCCTTTACTATTTAATATATATCTTGAGCCCCTTATCCGTAGACTGATGGTATGTCAGAAAGTGCAAGGACTTACTATACAAGACATAGAGGAGAAAGTTTCAGTTTACGCGGATGATCTCCTCCTGCAGTTGTCCTATCCAGAGACATCTATTCCATCTATGCTTGGGATTATTGCAGAATATAGTAGACTGCCGAACTATAAATTAAATGTTAATAAGTCAATTGTCTTCCCTCTTAATCATAAAGTATTTAAGAGCACTATCACATATTTAGGTCTTTCTTGGTCTTAGTATTCCCTTAGATACCTCAATAACGAACTCACTAGAAATCCAGCCCTTGATATCAAGAAAAATTTCAACTCCCTGATACAAACTATTAGTCATGATTTAGATCAGTGGGCAACCCTCCCCATTTCATTATGGGGATGGATTAATTTAATTAAAATTAATATTTTCCTACATTTCTTTTATCCCCTTAATTTACTCAGCCTATGGTTACCAGGAACCTGGTTTAAGAAAGTACATAGGCTTCTTACAAAATTTATTTGGTCAAGAAAACAACCAAGAATAGCATATCACAAATTAGCCGCCCCTAAACTTAAAGGAGGCTTACGTCTCCCTCAACTTAGCCTCTATTATTAGGCCAGTCATGTTTCCAAATATCTTAGATGGTTTTCGTCATCTCCTTCCTCTTTTTTCCTGCTTTGACTTAAAATCGAACTGACCATGATTCACTACTGTAATATAGAGCCCTTAACATTGTTATGTTTAAAATTATCCTCCTTACCACCAAGCTTACAATTCATCCCGATAGCAGTTTCGATAAGAGTTCACTCCCAATTATGTGCATTTGTATGCTACAAATTCCACAACGACCCGTCTCAAGCCATTTGGAATAACCCATCTTTCAAAATTGATATCAAGAGCCTGATACTTAACTGGTTACCTCAATTGGGGGATGGACCATTATCCCTTTTTGTGAGAGAGAGGATGGCCCCCGGCTCTCAGTTGCTGAAATTACAAGCAAATTTAAAACTCCCTTGCCCTGTTATTTTAAGGTTTTTCAACTGAGGCATCTCCTTATTAAAGTGCTAGGAAATGTTCCCCCTCCATCACCCAAATTCTCTTTTCACCTGGATCTGGGTCTGTTGGCAAACTCCCCGAAAGCAGTTTCCAAGATATATGCGGCTCTACATGAATGGCACTTCAATGAATGCTTTGATCCCACAGCATACTGGTCATCTCTTTTTCCCCATTGGAACATAGACTGGCCTACTCTCTGGCATAATTCTCATCTGTTAGTGACACAAGATCGATTACGCCTTATGCAATTTCACATTTTGCACAATTTATATTATTCTTAGCAAAAATTAGCTAAATGGGGCTTAATATACTCCAATTTATGTTCCCGTTGTTTCCAGCAAGAAGGTACTCTTCTTCACATCTTCTGGACTTGTCCCAAAGTAGCTCCTCTATGGACTTGTATTCAAGCTAAAGTAGACCAATTGTTAGGGCTATCAGAATTGTTTATGCCTGAAATTTGTTTACTGGGTGACTAGTCCCAAATTTTGATAAGTAATCATAAGTATCTTATGTCACTGATTTCAGTGTCTGTTAAAAAACTGGTCCTTAAACACTGGAAAGATGGTGAAATAATTTCCTATATGGAATGGCTAAGCTAATTATTAGCTAATCTCAGAACTGAAAAATGAATAGCAAGCCTTCATAACAGACTGTCAGATTACCAATTATGGAACCCTTTACACACCCTGTATTCCCTCTAACTTTTATATCTTGATGTTGATATTTTATCAAGTGACCTAGGTTATATGGACTGTGGGAAGGGAGGGGGGAGAGTGGAGAAGGAGGGGGAGGACAGAGCCGTTGTACCATCTTCCTTAATTTGATGTATGGACTCATTATATATGACTCTGTCTCATGTATGTATAAAAATCTGTAATAAACTTTAAAAAAAAAAGAACTACAAAATTGGCCACCAGAAGTGACATGGAATGTGTCACTTATAGGCAGCCTTGCTGTCTGAGGTGGGATACAGAATTGTGGTGAAGACTTCTTGATGTTTGTTTGTTGTGTGTGGTTGGGTGTGGAGTGGTGTGGAAGTTTGAGAGTGTGAATTGAGTGTTGTTTGACTGGGTGTTTGGGAACTGTGGTGAAAATGTGTTGGGCAGGTAAAATGATGGTGAGGCATTATTCCGCCCTCCAGGCTGAGGGATCTCCACCCTTTTTTTTGTCCCTTTCTGTCCCCAGAGGTATATAGATGGTGCAGGGCTCTGGGGATAGTTAGGAGGTCAAGGGCAGGGGCCTGGCCTGGTGAGGGAATGGAAAGGAGTGGACGGATTGGGATAGTGGGGACAAGGAGATGCTGTGGGGTGAAATAGGTCCAGGAAAGGGGTTCTCCCTGTCTGGTTCCCATATCCAAGGGCTCTGCTTATAGCAGGCAGGTAACTCAGTCTTCCTCAGTTGCTCATCCTACTCGGGTGGGGTTATGCAATGCCATAGTAGCGGATCTTGTTGGATCATCTGACCTAGCATTTATCACCAAGACCTGGCTGGATGAGAATGCTGGTCCCATTTTGTCATCAACAATTCTGGCTCGGTACTCGGTGATACACCACCCAAGGATGGATCATAGGGGCAGGGGTGTGGCCATCTGTTTTAGATCAGAACTGAACCTGATGGAGGTACCAGTGGGAGCCACCAACTCCTCTGAATATATTCTGGGCAAGGGTCTGGAGTGCAGGCTTCTTCTCATCTACCACCCACCAGGAGATGGGAATTTTTTCCTCCAGGAAGTCTCAGATTTCATTGTCGACCTGACATTGGGATCCCCCAGATTGCTGATCCTGGGGGATTTCAATGTCTGGCTTGACTATGAACTCTCACAGTTTGGACAGGACTTTCTCCAGTTAATGAATTTACTGGGCTTCACACAGGTTATTTCCTCCTCGACCCATATTGGTGGTCATTCATTGGATTTGGTGTTTCTCCTGGGGATGGAGAAATCCGACTTCGTGGTGGAACCAGTCAGATGGTCTGATCATCATACCATTGGGTTCAGTTTCCTGGCCCCCCCAATAGGTCTGCCCTTATTGAGATGGTCCAGTACCACCCTTTGAGGGGTGTGTCCCCTGACGGCGATGCTGGACCTATCTGGTATACCGAGTGAATGCATGGATCCAGAGGATCTGGTATTAGCCTATAATAGGGCTGTGACAGAGGCCCTGGATTCAATTGTACCTGTTCATGTTCATCCCCTCACTCTTCGCCACAGGTCTCCTTGGCTTGATGAGGCCTTGAGGGAGTTGAGGAGAGTGGGACGAAGGTTAGATCAGCATTGGCGGTGGTTGGGCCTGGAGTGTGAAAGACTTAGTTTGATGGATCTCTACATAGTCTATCAATCAGTAATTACCCATAAGAAGACAGAGTTCCTGTCCAGGGAAATTGCTGCTGTGCAGAATTGACCAGCTTATCTTTTCTGGATTGTGGACAGAATGTGCAATCCACTCGTTCTCCAGCCTGGAAATGCTTTTTCACAAGAATGTTGTGAGGAGATTGCTCAATTCTTTGTGGATAATGTTGCCACAATCAGGTCTGGAGTCCACCTGACCCTCACTCAAGAGAGCTGTGGTGGTTGGCAGGAGATGTCGGATTCCCAGTTTGTGGGGTGCAACTTTGGCTGCCCCACAGTCAATGATATTGTGATGGTTATCCAGTCATTGCATCCGACCAACTGTAGTTTGGACCCAGGCCCCACTTTTAGTAGGATGTGTGGATAAAATCAGTCCGGTCCTTGCCGAGATAGTCTTGATCTCCTTGGAGAGGGGGGATCTTTCCAGATCCCCTGAAGGAGGCTGTGGTTCGGCCCCTTCTTAAGAAGCCCTCCCTGTACCCTGTCTGGCTAACTATAGGCCTGTCTCTAACCTACCTTTTGTGGGTAAAGTTATTGAGAAGGCGGTGGCATCGCAGCTGGATGGCCATTTGACCAGCCACAATGTATATGATTCTCTCCAGTCCAGATTTAGGAAGAGACATAGTACCAAGACAGCCCTTGTCCAGGTACTAAATGACCTAATAGCGAGAGATCGAAAGACTGTTTCCATCTTGTTCCTTCTAGGTCTCTGTGGCATTTGACACCGTGGACCATGGTGTGCTGTTGGAGTGCCTGTGATTCATCTGTGGACTTTTGGGGACGGTCCTCAGATGGTTTTGATAATTCCTAGAAGTTAGGACTCAGAGGGTGGTGTATGGGTTTTTTCCCTCAGCCCCATTCTCCCTATCCTGTGGGGTGCCACAGGGCTCCATCTTGGTGCTCATGTTTGCGGTGTATATGCTGCTGTTAGGAGTGATTATTAGGTGGTACGGCTTGAGTTTTCACTGCTATGCAGATGATACTCAGCTGTACATGTCCTTTGTGCCTGGCCAGGATGATGCTGTCTTGGTCTTTAACAGCTGTCTAGCCGAGATCCAGGACTGGAAGAATGTGAGCTGGCTGTGGTTAAACCCAGAGAAAACTGAGGTGTTGGTTGTGGACCCAGGTCGTTGAGAGGCGGGTGTGTTGGCATGACTGCCTTCAGGTCTATGGCTTGGAGGTGTCCAGCTAACTACCTCAGACCAGGTGCAGAACCTGGGCGTTATGTTCAATGACCGCCTGACCCTAAAATCACAGGTGTCGGTGGTTGTCAAAACCTCTTTTTACCATCTGAGGAATATGGCCTGGGTAAAAGACCTGGTTCCTCCCGATGATCTTCCAGCTTTTGTCCATGCCTTCATTACCTCCTGCCTTCACTTTTGCAATGCCCTTTACCTTTGGCAACCAGGGGTTAATATTTGCCACTTGCAGCTGGTGCAGAATGTGGCAGCCAGGCTTTTGACTGGTACCTCTGGGACTAGTCATATAATGCCTGTGCTCCGTGGACTGCACTGGCTGCCAATACAGTGGCAGATTACCTTTAAGGTTGGTGTGATGACCTATAAGGCCCTACACGATCAGGGACCCAGCAATCTCCAAGATCGCCTTCATCCCTACTGTCCCCTCCTGCCCTCTCTGATCCACCAAGAGGGATTGCTAGAGATTCCCAGGGTCTGTTTACAAACATCTGGAGTAATAGTGTTATGACCCCGACCCTGTGGAATTCTCTGCCTCATCGGGTGCGAGATTGCCTGACCATCCAAAGTTTTAAGACCACCCTGAAAATGAATCTTTTTAGCCTGGCATTTTCTGATTTTAAAGCTAATGCTGTATTTTTTATTCTAATTTTATACTGTTATTTATTAATTTGTTTGATTGGTATTGTACAGGCGCCTTGGTTTCAGAAATACGCCTTTTTATACATAAAGAATTGATTGATTGATTGATTTATGTTTTAATTTGTCTGCAGCTGCCAAGGCAGTCAGGTGCAGACTGTGTCTGTTTGGCTATTAATGCCTGTACAGTAGTAGCCACATACATAGTCAGATATTTCCAGATATTTTGTGAAATTTGTAGAGAGTTTCTTTCTGCTGCCCCTACTGTGGAAATGGAGAAAGCAGGAGAGTTCTCTAGAAATATCACAGAAATTTCAGGAAATATCTGACCATGTCTTTGGCTGTGACTGTATCTCACTCCAGTTCATCCTAGGACCTCTAAGATGGAGGAGAGTGTCCATGCATGCTCAGTGATATGGGACTGCCATGCACAAGATGGCACCGGTGGACCGCACATGTGCTTTGGAGTACACAGCTACTGGAGACACTGAGCCCATGAAAAGGAACAGACCTGGGTTGGTGCCAGAAGCTAGCAGCAAGAAAGGTAATAAAATCTTTTGCCAAAATGCGATCACCACGTTTTAGGTTTGGTAGTGTGGGATGGTGGCACTCTTCAGTGCTCTGTACTGGGGAATGTGGATGGTAAGTTTTCTCCTCTAAGGGCCTTTGTTCCCAGCATTTCTGTATGCTTCTGATCTCTCACAATTGAAGTTACACTAAAGTTACACCATACAGCTGCTGTCAGGGACTGCAAGAATATATGCCAGAACCGAATTCTGCTGAATAGGGGGACTCTGTGCGCTTTTTGAGCACAACACATAGATAAAACCACTATATGAAGGGGTCACAGTAATACAGAGGCAAGTAGGGAGGAATCTGACTGGTGAGCTGTTATATTTAAAGATGACTGCTGGTGAGCATTATATCTAATTGCAGATCCTGTTTAGTAATGTGGCTCTGATGTTGCTCTCATGAAACTATTTTACATCTCTTGTAGTGGCTAGCAGTAAGCTTTCCTTGATAGAGATTGACGCCTAACATGATGCTCTCACTAGATTGAGAAATTAGCCTTAAATAGGGAGAGGTGCAAAAGAGGGTTTGATGGTCCGTATTTGTAGAAATTTAGCCTGACTTGTGCTAAGTGAGCCACAGGCCAACATGGATTGTTTTCTTTTTCTTACCTTGTTATGTGCAGTGTCGTTGAGGGTATTTAAATGTGGTTTCTAGTAGCAACGAGCTGGTAGAGTGCTGCAGCCTGTTCAGATGCACAATTGAAACTGTGCTTGGTGGGCAGTGCACAGAGGGATAGAGCTCAGATTTCGAAGTTTGAAGTCATATGTGCATCGACAGCCTATCAGGTGGATCCAGCTACACCATCCATAAGAATTGGAGTGCCTCAAGAGGATACCCTCCACAATCACAAAATGTTCTTTAAACTACTTTAGAAATAATATGAGGCTTAAAGGATGGACTGCATCCCTGTCTTGCTATTGTCAAACAAAAATGTTTATATTTTAAAAATTAATGTTTTGTACCACTAAAATTCTTAAATATTTATTACATAATTTGCTGCTACTCTGTGAGCCAAAGTTTATTTCCAGGTGCGACCTGGTGGCATGGGATATGTGCGACAGAAAATGTTAGCATTATAATAATACATTTCTGGGAAACAATAGATGCAAATAGGGCAAGAAGTTAAAAATCCTATGAGGCAAAATACAGATACACAATATATACAGGAGATAATATACTAAGTGCCACAGGTACAACATTGTAGTGTTTTTCTTTTTCCCAACAGGAGAATGATGCCAGTGTGCTAATGCAAGGGAAGCTGCTAGAGATGCAGTGAATTTTTATGTCACTAGTTAAGTTGGTGTGAAGTCAGGAACTTCACATTTTGTGAAGCTTTGCAAAGTTCCCAATGGCTGCACCAACTTTGAAAACATTGTTTTGTTAAAATAATATTTTCCAAACAATTATAAAGCCCTATGTTCCAAGCCAATCCTCCCCCTCCCACAACAGAGAATTATCTTACCCTCTTCCCTTCTACCCTCCGCTGAAACCTTCTCCCCTCTCATGGTTAAGTTTGCCAATAAGCTCATCAGGTTTAATGAAAATATCCTTTCCCCCCCACCCACATGCCAGAAATCACACCCACAACTCTCCCTCCTGATCCTGATGTTGAATTAATCCCCCCGACCTCTCCTTCCTCTTCCCCCAGCACCCTGAAGAAATCTATTTTTAATGACCTGAAAAGAAGAAAACCATTCCCTGGTGCAGAGATATCTGCTCTGTTCAGTGTCTATCAGTAATGGCCTCAATGAATGGCGGTGTCTTTGCTTTTAGTAAAACCTGACCTTGTTTGAGGATATCTCTTCCATTAAGCCACACCTTGGAACTACAGCCATTAGGCACTTAGACCACATGGAAACCTTTGCTAGCCGGGAGCCATCCACGACGATGTCCTGCATAAACGTAGGTGGCCCCCTCACTCCTCCATTCTTTTCCTGCTGTTGATCATTCTTATCAGATCTACAGATGAAACACTATTGACTAGCCTTCGCCATTCACTCATTTCTTTATGTTACTGCAGTTTTTTCATCAGCTCTGCATGCTGCCGAAATCTACGTCTGCGTAGTTTGTGTTGTGTGGAGGAAAAAAAAATTATAAAGACTTGCACACTGTGTGTCCTTTCTAGGCCTGTCTCACGACGTGAGAACTTGTGAGATCTGCCAGGGTTTCAACCAAGCAACAAAGCAGTGCCGTAAGAAAGCTCTAGAAATGTTCCTTCTCCAAACAGCATCAGCAGCCATGGAGAAAGGGCAAGGCACAAAATTGCTGTCTCCATCCAATGTTGGCTGAGATGCAGCTGCTGAAGTCAAAGGACAGGGACAGAAAAGAGTCATTGTCGGAGCTTCCTTCATCAGTGGGACACAAGTATAATCACAGAGACAAGGAGAAGTCTGCTTTCCTGGTGACATCCTGGTTGCTGTTTAGACCAAATACTTGTTCAGCATCATCACTTGCTCCGATGGTGTTGACTACAGTCTCTGATACACCAAAGTCAGGGTCTGGATTAGGTGCTGCTGTACTTTCAATGGATGGTACAACGCCATCATTGTTGGGCCAAGGCTCATCATTGATTCAATTAGTCATGGCCTCTGTGTAGGGTGTAGTCAGCTCTCTGGCTGTGCTGGCATCATTTTCATAGATGATGCGACACATTCTGCCTGGCTTACCCATGCAGGCTATTGTTCCATCAATGGGGTTGTCAGGCATTCAGCTCCCATCAGTGACTACTTCCCACACACAGCAAATTCTTCCCTCTTAGTCACCACCATTATCTCCAGTGACTTTTGCGTCTCCCATCTTTGACAGAGAGGTCAATGAGTGGAGTATAATCCTGACCTCATGGTATGAGAAGAGGATTTAGAGGGGGATTATGAGGGAGAACAATACGTTGCCAATCATTCTTGTTCTAACCTCTCATTCTGCAGTGAGGGGTCAGTGATGTATATCTCGAGATCTCCACTTCAGGATCCCACTTTTTAAGCCATGGTACAGCAAATGCAAACTGCCATGGGCTTAGTTGTCAAAGAAGCAGATTCCACTAGAAAGAATTTAATGGAACTTTTGGGGGTTTCTTGCTCACTGTCCATTATAATTCCTCCTATTTATCCTGCATTAGGCGATGCTGCCTTTGCTGCATGGCAAAGACTAAACTCACTCCTTGCAGTGCCCAGAAAGGCTAATAAACAGTAGCCTGCTCCATCGTTTAAGCCTTATTATGCTACTCTGCCAGAAACTGACTCAGTAGTCATCATGGCTGCTCATTTTAGATCCAGGGCTCCCAAACACCTGAGTACATTACCTCCTGACAAGGAATCTAGGAGGCTGGATGTGATGGGCAAGTTGGGCCTTAGGATTGCAGACTACCAGGCCCATATGATTAGATACCAGAATAGTCTGTGGAAAGCTGCTAAGACAGCAGCCCAGACTCTGTTTGTGTGTTCTGCCAAGAATGAGCTACTTAAGACTCTTACCTCTGGGGCTGAGGTTGGCAAACATTTGCTGAGGTCTACCTGTGATATCTCTGATGCTTCTTCCAGAGCTGCTGCTTCAGCCATATGCATTAGATGCTATTCTTGGCTTAGAGTTGCTGGTTTTACTAATGGTGTACAGCAGGCAGTTTTGAATGCTCCATTTAGGGGGACAAAACTGTTTGGTTAGAACATTGAAGACCCTTAGGAGTCTTCAGTCATCCAAAATGACCCTCAGATCTGTTAAGTCCCTTTACCGCTCTCCTTCTAGGGGTCATGGGAGAGGCTGTTTTTGTCAGCCTGTTGCAGGAGGGTATCACATCCACAGTCAGCAAGGCAATGGTAGGGGAGATGGCTCTTTGCCAGGACCACTCCCCCAGGTGTCCATTCAAAAACACCCAAAGCAGTTGGTGCTGGTGGCTCTGCTTCCACTGGTTCCACCTGTCTCTTCTTAGATTATAACCCCACTTTCACTATTACCTCCAGGGGTGGCTTTGGTGGGCAGAAGTGGTGGGAGATTACAGCAGATAAATGGGTACTGGACATAATTGCAAGGGAGGGGTGATCTGGAGCTGTTAGCACCCCTCTGCATCCTCCTCCTCCTCTTCTTCTTTTTAATTATCCTCTTGGATAGTTGTCCCTTCTGAAAGATGAAGTGCAGTCAATACTTCAAAAATGGGCCATAGAACCAGTTGCTGTAGACACAAAGTGTGTGTACCTTCATATCAAGATGAGAAGACCCCACAGGCAGTATCTACATTTCATGCTGGAAGGAGAGTGCTATCAGTTCAGAGTATCGCCCCTTGGCTTGTCGTCTGTGCCATGGGTCACAGGGAGGGTCTGTGTGTGTTCCCATATCTGGACAGCTGGCTGCTGACGGCCAGCTCCAGAGAGGCATTGCTGCATATCATGTCAAGGATAAGGCAGTTGTTCAATGAATTAGGGTTACAATAAATATCCCAAAGTCAGTGTGACTCCCTGTCAAAGACTGCAGTACATAGGAGCAGTCTGGAATACAGAGAAGGGATATTCTTTGCTGCCACAGGACATGGTGGAAAATCTGATTGCCCAGGCTCAGCTAATATAGAGAAGTCACTATGTTGCTGTATGGGTCATGTTTTGCCTTCCGGGCCTAATGGCTGTGGCCATTGTGATGGTACCACTGGCATGCTTCAAGAAAAGGAAACCATAATGGACACTTGGGGTTCAGTGGGATCAGCCGACGGATGAGCTGGACCAAAAGGTACTTGTCACATCTCTGCTGCACAGGGCACTACTATGGTGGATGGATCGCACCAATCATCTAAAGGATGTTCCAGATCTGACACAGATACCTCAGGTTTCTGATGGGGTGTGCCTCTGGGTCCCTACCAGACACAAGAGTTATGGTCCTAGGTAGAGGTCAACTTACACATCAATTTTCTGTAAATAAGAGCTGTTCTATACAGTCTCCTGGCCTTCCAGGAGTATTTAACACATGGCCCTCTGTTAATCCAGATGGACAGTGCCAGTATGATGCATTACATCAACAAACAAAGGGCACTCCATACTATCCCCTATGCAGGGAGGCAATGGGAGTATTGTACTGGGTTCTGTCCCACAGCCTCGACCTGTCAGCTATGGCTTTCCCAGGTACCCAAAATGCATTAGCAAACAAACTAAGCAGGTCACCATCCCAGATGCATGAATGGATGAATGGGAGCTGCTAACCTCCATGGTAGATAACCTCTTCACAAGATAGGGTCATCCAGAGTTGGACCTTTTTTAGATCCTCACACAACTCAAAACTGCCGTGTTTCTGCTCACTTGTTCCAGGGTGTGGAGTTTCCTGGCAAGGTGCGCTGTCCCTCTCTTGGAAAGAGAAATTCATGTACTCACTTCCTCCAATTCATCTAATACAGGGAGTATTACTCAAGCTGAAGATGGAGGGTGCCGCCCTCATCCTCATTGCTCCATATAAAAATATGGTTTCCACTCTTACTAACTGGCAGTGGAGCCTCCAGTACCTTGATCATTGTGTCAGGGTCTGTTGTAACAGGACAAGGGGTCCTTTATCCATGCAGTCCTGAAGTCCCTACATCTGCATGCATGGCATCTGAAAACATAACCATGGCATGTTTTGGGGTATCCCCTAAAGTTGCTGATGTTCTGGTTTTGGCTAGGAAGCCTTCTACTAGACATAATTATTCCCCTGAAATGGAAGTGGATCAGTTTGTGAGCTGCTTTCAAGAATTTGGACCCATTCATCTGTCCTATAAATGTGTACTGGAATACTTGCTGTCCCTGTTAGATTCTGGCCTGCAGTATTCCTCCCTTAAGGTTCATTTGGTCACTGTATCAGCTTTCCATGCCCTTATTGATGGACAAATGGTGCACACCTGGAGGTGTCCCATACTTTTTTGAGAAATATTCTGCATATGTAACCTATTTGTAACCCAGTCCCTCAATGGGGCTTGAATTTCGTGCTGGAGAAATTGACATTGTCTCTGTCTGAGCCAGCCACAAGTTGTGGACTATGTTTTCTGTCATGGCAGATTTTGTTCTTAGTTGCTATTACCTCTGCTGGAAAGATTTCAGAGATGCAAGCTCTAATGTGTGAGCCTCCCTATTTGTTTTTTTCACTAAGGTAATTTCTTTGTGTACAAATCCTAGGTTTCTACTGAAGATGGTATCTGAAATTATGCTAAATCAAATGATAAACCTTCCTGCTCATTATCCTGAGCATGCCAGTTGGGGTGAAGTATTTGTTCCATGATTTAGATGTATATAGAATACTGACATATTATGTGAATCACACATCAGCTTTTTGTTTCATTCACCGGTGGTAAAGAGGGTGCTCCTATGTGTAAACAGTGCCTGTCCAAATGACTGGCACATTGTATTGTGTTCTGTTATAGGAAGTACAGTAAGGAACTTCATAGTGCAGTTTGGGGGTATTCCACAAGAAGGATGGCCACCTCTTTAGCTTGTTTGAAAAATGTTACTGCTTCTGACATACTGTATGTGCTCCAGCCATAAGAAGCACTGTCTACAACTTCACTAAACATTACAGTCCGGACATAGTCTTTTGCAGACGTGCTGATTTTGGGCTTGCTGTACTGCAAGACCTCCTGTCTTGAATGTATCAGACTGTGCCAACCTCCCACTGCCTTTTGGGACTGCTTGAGACTTGTTCCAAAGGTGTGGCCTAATTGAAGAGATATCATTGAAGAAGATACAGTAGAACAGTTATGTACTTACTGTAACAGTAGATCTTTGAAAGACTCTCTTCCATTAGGCAATGCCATCCCTTCCTCCATCCCCCTTCTGCTTCAGTGATAGCTATCTCAGAAACTGTGCTTGATCCTAATCCATGGCTGTTATGTCCAGCACCTTCTGTTGCCTTGTATGCTTGGTGCTGGTCTGATCTCCTACTTCCCTGTGGGTGGTAGTCCTCAGAGCCTAATCTCCATCCAGAAACTGAGGAGTGTTGGGGCCGCCCATGTTTATGTAGACGCTGATGCATGACATCGTCATGGGTGGCTCCAAGCTATCAAAAGTCTCTGTGTTGTTCTAGTGCCTGATGAATGTAGTTACAAAGCAGTGGCAAAATGGAGGAGATTCTCTCGAAGATCTACTGTTGCAGTAGGTACATAACTGTTCTATTCCGAGCCTCCACCAATCAGGTTTTACTTTAAGCAAAGATGTCACCATTCATTCATGCTATTGTTGCTACTTACACTAACAAAGCAGACCTCTCTACACCTGGGGGCACTTTACTTTTTTTAGGTCTTTTAAATTTTTTTCAGGGTGTTGTGGGTCAGGGGAGAGGGGCCAGATGCAGGTTGGGTGGCCATGTTTAGTTCATCATTGGGATTGGAGGGGAGTGTGGGGGAGCAGTTTTTGGCACACCAGTAGGAGAAAGGGATACTTTTAGGGGGCTGATGATTTAGCAAACATTACTCTAAGGAAGTGAAGAGGGTTTTTTTAAGAGAGGGTGATGGGGAAGTAGGGTACAGTTACTTTCAGTGGTGGGAGGGGGGAAGGTTGGCTTGGTACCATGTGTTGCAAACTTTATAATAATTTATCAACTTTTTTTATATAAAAAAAAAACAGAACTTTAAATAGTTCTTCATGAGTAAAGTGCTACTTTGCTCAGCAAAAACTATGCAAAGTGGCACTTTATCAGCAACTTCCCAGGCATAATACCACTACATGGAGTCTTATATTTATTTATTTATTGAAGGTTGTTGACCGGGTAGGCACAATGAGACTAGAAGTCCCATTTTCAGTGGTGACTGGGGTGGGGGGGGGAGGGAGGTACAGATGATAATCAACTGAAACTGAACCAGATTAAGCTGTTGGTGGTATTTTTTGTGAATGGGGGAAATTTGTCCAGGACACCAGGGAAATTCCCCTACTCTGCCAGCAGGGGGCCTTGCTTCCTGTGAGTGGCTGCATGGCCACTTCCCCTTTACTAACAATGTAGCTGGATGTGCAGGAGGTAGAAGAGCCGGTCTCCTCTTCTGCCTTGGCTAATGCAGAGACCGACAAATTCTTCGATGCTTAAGGATCTTTGGAACCTAGAAAAGAATATTTTTATGTGAGCCTGAGAAAAGGACTTTAGAGCATAGAAAGACTACAGAGGACAAAATGGATATGGATCAGGGACCCACCTGTATGCAGCAGACAGCAGTTCCTATGGGTGTAGGACAACAGTCATCAACTGAATTGGAAGCGCTATGAAACGCTAAAGAAGAGAGATTCCACTAGTTCAAAGCAGAATTGACTCATGCGATAGCACTACAAAAGCAGCACTCTGCCACCACCACAGTCCGTTTCCCACAGCAAGCTGATAGCAGTAATCGACACACCCAGCTGCACATCTCTGAAGTAGCCGGAGAGGTGCATCCACAGGAGAATCAGCTGCTAGTACAACCAGCGACTTAGCTAGCAATGACACCACAACCTTACGGTTTCTCTTTCATGGCAAGTACTATGGCAGTGCCGCTGTTCATATTTAATGGGAAAAAGTCTGACATTAATGCAGGGGTTGCACTGGGAATGGCAAAGACAGATAAAGGATCATCTGGCCTAAGATGCAACCCCACTGACACTGAAACTGTCAAATCAAATGCTGAATGGTCAGTTGAAATGCTCTAACAGGAACAGGGTGGGAGAAAAGCATTGATGATCAATAGATAGCTAGTTCCTCGATGCTTACAGAGTCTAGAAGAAAGAAACTAAAACATACTGTGGGGCTCCACAGAAAAGTGCAGATACTGGAACTAGAACAAAATGATGAAGCTAACTCAAGTACACAGAACTCTTGATTATACCTCCTTGAGTCCTTGCAGCTAACACAGAATCCACAGCTGCTGCTTACAAACAATACTGTTCCAGAAGTTGTATTAGAGAAGAATGCACAAAATGATGGTATACAGCCTCTCCCTGAAACAGAGGAACTGGGGCCTTTGAAGCCTACCCCTTCAGACCAAACACCTAGTACAGAACCTGAGGGTACATGCAGCAACAGAAATAATAAATTATATGCCTCCTTTTTCAGAGAGCTGGTATACCCAGCTAAGCGCCATAATGCTGTACGCCTGATATATAAAGGAGGTATAGAAGTTTTTCCCAATCGGCTGTTTGTAGCCAAAACACTGCTTAAGGGCTCAATGAGGTTTATAGCTGCTGAAATTTATGTGCTGATACACATATCAGGCAAACATACTTTTGATGATAGTTTCAAGTTCAACAGCAGATTACAAATATCTTGGGAACTCTTTCAAACACTTAAATCTACTCCTCTATGGGCCCCATTTGAAGCAATCCCTCTGACTAAGCCAGCCACTAGAACAATAACAGTCCTTTTCAGAAATGAAGGAGTCCTTGTAACTGACCTACTTTACTAGTTAAAACAATATTGTATAGTGTTAGGGAACCCCAAAGCCATTTTTGATGAGGAAAAGATTTGGACTGGTGGTTGGACAATCCGTGTAGTGTTGCACACTACAGCCATGGGACTACAACATCTCCCCAATTGTTTTTTCTAGGCCGAGATAGTGGAGTTCTGTACTATGCAGGACAGCCCATAGCGTGTTACAGGTGTGGGGAAACTGGACATATTTAGTAGCCTGTGTGACGACTCAAATGCACTTTCTATGGTGAACTAGGGCACACCAGTGGTCACTGCAGGAATGCTCAGATCTGCAAACTTTGTGATACAAAAGGTCACTCTTACCATACTTGCCCCTGGGCAGCCCATAACCAACCCAACCAGTCAGAGAGTAAGGAGCAGAGGTTATTGATAGCCATAGCCCAAAGAACGAGGTCAGATCTTCACCACTGCTCCACCACCTTCTGACCTTCCAAGTGAAAGGACACAAGTAGCTAACATCACTGATACAGGTGTGTCAGAAGAAACCTTGCACCAAGACACCCCTGTGGAACAGCCTTTGATTTCTCCAGCCCTTCCCACTGAATCTGAGGAGGCAAGCACCTTAGCTTCATTTACTGAGATTGGCACATCTATTCAGGTAGATATGCCCCCCTCCAGGTGTATAAGGAAACAGAAAAAAACTAAATTGCCACAAGCTGCAGGCAGACCTGATCTCAACCGAATCCCAAAGTACTTAAGACCACAGGTATTCCCCTGGTTAATAGATCTGAAGCCCTCACTGAGCACCCAGAAGCTTCAGGGAATGAGTCAGATGATGCATCTGTTTGGTCTTCCTTGCCTGATGTGAGCTCTGATAGAGACAATCCCTTCCCCTCTGTGACCCAGAAATCTGTAGAAGGGCAAACCCTCAGCAAAAGCTAAAAGCAAATCTAAGCATGCAAGGGTAACAAGAAGCTCAAAAAAGCAACCTTCTTTGAATAGAAAACCTCCCTAAACACTTAGTTGTTGCATGGCATATTGTATCCCCCTATACACATTCAATGTTAACAGCATTAAGAATCATAAGAAAAAAACTTGCAGTATTTTCCTACTTGAAAACCCTGCAAGAAGGGATCATTTTATTTTAATTTTTTTTACAAGATTCTAGGTTGCACTGTCTCTGATCTTAAAACTGCTATTGCACAATGGTATGCAGGCCCTTCATATTGGTCTATGGGGCCTGACCCATGTTCGGGAGTAGCTATACTATTCTTGAATATCTCATTCCAGCTGATCAAGCTTATAGATCTGGTACCTCGTAGGGCACTAATGGCTGGCTGTATAGCCTATAGCCTAGAGGAACAAGGTGTGAATGAGCTTGATACATCTAGCAGACCAGACCTGAGTTTGAGTCTCACAGCCTCCACTTGCATACTGTGTGACTATAAGCAAGTCACTTAACCGCCCAGTGCTCCCAGGTTGCCCCTGAAAACAGGCACTTGTGCCTAGTGGGCCTTATCAAGTTATCAAAGACTAAAATAAAAAATAAAAAAATTGTAGAAATAAAAATACATAGGCCCAGATATTCAAAAGGGTTGCGCCATGCGCAACTCCAAAATGCGCCATTCTGCAATATTCAGAAGGGGCCAGTTGCGCCACCGAAAACATGCTGAGCAACAGCCTTAATGGAAATAAGGCATACGCAACCGAAGGCGAGGTCCAGCATAAGTGCATAATGCGATATCCAGACACTTGCATAATGCGCAAGAGTAGCTTAGCCGGAAGTTCGCAGGCACCGGATTGGAGCCAAAATAAAAGGCTCAAGGAAGCGGCGCAAGAACCCTAGCAGGCCGCAAACTGGGGAGAGAGAGAGAGAGAGAGAGAGACAAGAGCTGGAAGGGCAGAGAGAGGACAGTGGGTCCAGGAGGACAGAGAGGCCAGTGGGGGTGCCGTGCAGTGGAAGCAGCAGTGGGGCAGCGGGGTAACACAGGAACAGCAGCCAGGGGCAGAAGCCAGGGAGATGGACAGTGTCAGCTTCCACATGGAAGCTGTAATGAGAGATGAGACACCATGCTGCAGGGGATGTGGCAGCGGAGGGCCCATGGCGGTAACCCCCGACAGAGGCGGTATCGTGCCACGCGCATCAGCTTGAGCTGTACACAGACGTCGAGATTGTGGCCTGTACCGCCTGAACAGGGCAATACTGAGGCGGCTCTGCGAGCTGTGCAGTGATGTGATGCGAGGCACCCTCACGACGTGGTCATGCTCTGTCCGTGGAGACCAAGGTGACAGCCTGCATGTGCCTGCTCGCCACGGGCACCTTCCAGAGGCCGACAGGGGACACCACAGGGTTACAGTCAGCCATGTCACGCATCCTCACCCAATTCCTCAGCGCACTGCTGCCTCATGCTGCGGAGTACATCCATTTCCCCAGCACCGCCGCAGAGCGTCATAACAAACATGCAGGAGTTCCACAGGGTAGCACATATGCCTGGCGCGCTAGGGGCCATAGACTGCACCCATGTGGCCATTACGCGACACCACCTGGCCCTGGCGGCCAGGCTTGCCGGAACCGAAAGGGCTTTTCCAGTGTCAAATGCCAGGTGGTGTGTGATGCCACTGGGCGCATTATCAATGTCTGTGCCACACACCTGGCGGAGCACATGATGCCTTCATATGGCACCAGTCACTGTGCCATCGATTCGAAAGTGGGAACATCCCCACGGGTCATCTAGTGGGTGAGTACACATGTATGGAATGCAAACTCTGTGCAAGGGTGGGAATGACACAGGTGCCATGGTAGTGGCACACAAGGATATAGGGAATATGGACCTGACATGACACTGATCTCCACTATCTCCACACAGGTGACTGCGGATACCCACTCCGTCCCTGGCTGCTCACACCATACCGGGCGCCCCACAGAGCCCAAGCGCGCTGATGTTTCAATAGGGCACATGCCGCAACCGTAACATCATAGAGTGGGTGTTTGGGATGCTCCATGCACGCTTCCGATGCCTGGACACCTCACGGAGCCCTACAGTACAGCCCCCAAAAGGCCTGTGGGATATTCCTGGCCTGTTGCATCCTGCACAACATGGCCAAGACCATGGGATAGCCGTACAGGTCCAAGAGGGGACAGTGATGGGACGCCAGTGGCGCCGGTGATGTGGGTGATGAGCAGCCCCCCCTAGGACGGAGGGACCCCCGACTGACCCAGCTGCACCAGGACACCATTGCAGAAGAGCACTACGCCAACACAGGTAAGTCAAGGGGACATGTGCAGGCAACACTGTCCATGCGCAAACCACAGGCACACAGAGACACACGTGCATGAAGGTCAGGGGTTGAAGGTTCAGGCATACCAACACACCATCAGAGAGGGTGAGCACTCATATGGACACACACACACAGGCAGCATACATGGGCAGCAGCACAGCACTGTGGAAATGACATTGCCAACACAGCACCACCAACCACCCCACCACCTGGACTGTCCATATGCGTGTGTCAGGACCTGGGCACCCTTGCACCTTGGCGTACAGTGCAATGCAGGCATCATCATGCACACGCACCTGTGGACAGCAGTTGGGAGAGTGTGCAGGTGGTCCGTGTGTCAGCATGGTGAGCAGAGCACCCAGCAGTGCACTGCCCACCATGACACACATTGCACACAGGGCAGCACCAGACAGGGCCTGCACTGAGAGACAGTTCAGTCAGGTAGCACTGTCCCACGGCCACCACGGATATGTGGGCAGCCCCGCCGTGGCCCAGCAGCACTGGCAGGCTGAGCAGGGGCCACATCGGGTGGCGCTGGTGCACCACCAGGGGTCCCACTGCGCGAATGCGACCTTGCCCGCACAGGGGTCTGCATCCTGCCAAACAAACTTGCACCAGGGTGCTCGGGATACCCACAGCAGAACCCGGCGGCGACAGGCCTGGTGTCGGCAGCGCCAGGAGCAGCGGGAGTGGAGGCGCACTGTGTGGGGTGTGTGGTACAGGGCACCTGACAGTGTGGCCAATCGTCTGCGACAGAGACCACTGCCTGGGTCAGCCTGTCAATGGCAGCGGTCACATCCGTCCGCATCAGGACCAGCTCGGCTCGGTCCCAAGCACCTCCTGCTATGCCACTCCACGGACACAGACAGTGCCTCCACGGACCTGCAACCCGCCCCTGCAGCTGTGCGAGTCCTGCAGCAGGCGGGTGTCTTCGCGTCAATGGTACTGCCCCAATGGCATCGTGACCCCAGGGTGTGGATGGTCCTGGTGCACAGCACCCCTTGAGGTGGGCACTGTTCGCCAGGACCAGGCATGGGCGGATCAAGGGCGGTGGACATGTGCCACTGCTTGACACTGTACCCCCAGACCTGGTGTGCAACTGCTGCCGCCCTCCAACTGCTGAGGCCCCAGGTCCACTTGTTTCACCTCCGTGCTGACAACAGTGCCAGACACCTGCACAGCCACCGTGCTGCCCACCAGTGCTGACAGGCTGGCCTGGGACTGTGCCAGCATGCTGGTACACAGTGTGAACCAGGAAGGCCCAGGGCACGTGCTGGCCTGCCATGTGTCCGTCATGGGACACACACCTATCACTACCCATTGCAGGCCTGCTATCATCAATGGTGCAGGTCGTGCCACTGCCATAGGCACAGCATGCTGGGATACCTGCTGCGCCAGACTGCTGTGACTGAGGCTGTGCACCCCCTGCACCGTATCACTGACACGGGTTGTTGGCCCAAGCGTGCATGCTGCTGCAGTGCCTGCAGGCTGGTGGCGGAGGTGGATGGTCCCTCCTCCACGTCCAGCAGGTCTGGCTCACTGTCTGGACCCACCACCACCACCCGTCTCCTGCAGGCAACAGGATCTGTAACAGAAAGAGAGTACATGTGAGTGCAGTGAACAACAGCCCCCAGCACTCACCATGTCATAATGTGTAGTGATGGGCTTCCACCTGTCTGAATCCTCCGCCTGGCACGCCCGCACGGCACTCTTCGGCTGCATGGCCGCAACCCGATGTCTCCTCTGTAGGGGTCCAGCTAACACCACTGGTGGGCCCCACAGTGCCCATGCGTATTCGCCACCCTGAAGGCTGCCACCTTCCTTCAGCCTCCTGCAGTCCAGTCCCATCTTCTTCTGCATTCCTACGCAGCAGGCGCTGGTAAGCTTCCATGCAGGTTGAAGCGTGAGCTACCCCCTCCCATGCAGCTGCATGCTCCTGAGGGGTGCCCTCTCGTCCCTCAATAGTGGCTCATCCCTCCAGGTAGGCCTGGAAGAGGCTCTCTGTCTCTGCCGTGGTGAGAAGTTGGCCTCCTCCTGCCCGCCGTCCACCTCAGCTTGGCTGTGGTCAGTCATGGTGCTCTGTATGGGTGGAGTGGACACCTGTCACTGTGCAGTCGACAGCATTTCCCACATGAGCATAGCTGCCGGCCCGAGTGCAGAAGCCCCCGTTTCCTCCGCATGGCAGATACTGATAGAAAGGGTGCCTTGTCCCTTTCTAGGTGCCCTTTTCATGCTCACCCCCTCAGCCTTTATCATCCTCCGGCACCTGCCCATGAGCATTGTCCTGAGCATCACACAGCATGTAACTCACCTCTCACCTGCAATGACAAATCTGGCCAGCACAACCCACTGTCGCGCATTTTATAGCATAACACATGCAAATGAGGTGTGGCGCTACTTCAATGACATGCTAATCGCATACTCGCCTTTGAATAGCTGATCGAATGATTTGCATATCGGCTGAATATCGCGTATTTGCGCTTGGCGCAATATGGAAGGTCAGCTGAGCCAATGGCGCATGTTTGTGGCTGCGTGCTACACTGCCATTGCGATGCCCAGACAGCTGACGAATCGTCTATCGCTCGGCTGCAGACCCGCTGAGCGCGATAGGCATTCAAGGCCATGACCACCATTGTGCCAGTGGCGCGCTACAGCACTGGGCACTATATGGCGCTGTGGCACTACGCACGATAGTCCACTGTGGCACTGGTGCTCAGCTTGGCGATCCGCGCGGAATGCCTATACGTCCTATGGCGCTGTGCGTAGCCTTGCGTCATTGCCGTGACCTTGTGGCATGCCCTCTGGCCCTGGCGCTGTTGGCATGCCATGTATGCGTCCTATTCATGTCTGGTGCGTAACCATATAAGTAATGGCTCTTCGAACAGCCGCGATTGGAGCCTGATGGTGGTCTATTGTGCAACAACTCCACGTAGGGTTACAGGCGCAGCGGCTCGCATATTGCCTGCTGTAAAGCTGGTGCCATGGAGGAGGAGGGCGGTGTCCTGGAGCCAGCTTGAGTGGCCAACCTGGTGGCCCTGGTGGAGCCCACTGTGAGGCACTGTGGGTGAGGCCCCCTCCACCATGCCTAGGACTACGTGCGGCAGCAAGTGGCCACTGGTGAGGTCACTGGCGGGGCGGGTCTGCTGAGCAGTGCGGCACGGTACAATGACCTCCGCTGAAGAGACGGAACTCTTGGCGTGGCTGCGTTCACATGCCAGGCGGGGCGTGGTGCATAGGCCAGGTGAGTGTACCATCTATGCACCTCATATTCTCTGTAGGGGTGTGTGTGTGCTTGGGTGGCTGTGCATAGGTGTGTCAGTGTGCAGCTGTGCGATGGATGGTTATGGCTGTGTGGGCAGGCACTCACTGGGGGCAGGGCACTCTGCTTTGAGTCACACTGATGTTTGTCTCAACATATGTCTCCCACAGGCGGATTGTGAGGACACAGGGCCAGGGGTGGCGTGGGCAGTGCCAGGGCCTCGGTGCCAGGGGTGTTGTGCCCCAACAGCAGCAGCAGCAGCAGCGTCAGACCCAGCTGCTGGAGGTGAGTATCATTACTTCATGGATGCTATTGCATGCTGGGGGCAAGACCACCAGCCATGCGGGGACACAAACAAAAGGGAGGTCATAATTCCACTATACAAAACACTAGTGAGTCCCCACACTGGAGTACAGTGTACAGTTCCGGGAGACCATACCTACATATGGACATGGACTGGGTGGAGAGGGTTCAGAGGAGGCGACATGGATGGTGCATGGATTGCATCACAAGTCCTATGCAGACAGGTTATTGGAGACTGAACATATACTCCCCTGGAGGGGAGGAGGGTGTGGGGATATGATGGGGACATACAAGTATCTTACAGGGGGGAACAGAGTGCAGGAAAACAATATTTTTAAGCGTAAAGGATGTTCCAGGACTAGAGGGCATGGGATGAAGTTGGAGGGGGGACGATTCAGAGGAAACATGAGAAAGTATTTCTTCACAGAATGGGTGGTGGACAAGTGGAACACCCTGCCAGAGGAAGTGGTGGGGACTGACTTGGTCACGGGATTTATGAATGCATGGGTTAGCCATAAAGGAATTCTGGAGGTCAGGGGTAAGGGGGAACAGACTTATAGGACAACAGAGTGAACTTACAAGGTCAAATGGACAGACTGGGTGTCCCATAGGCCCTTATCTGCCGACACTGTCTATGTATCCATGTAGTAGGCATGGCACAGGTGACCTGCATCACAGTGCAGTATCACGGCACGTCTGTGTATGCATCACTGGTGGTCCAGGCATGCACTGGGCACATAGCTGTGTAACTGGCATCGCACCACATTGTCACATCACTTGCCAGCCTAGTTTGTACTGTGATTGACGTGGGCAGTGTGTGTGGTGGTGGTGCGCATAGCTGGTGCCGCCTGTTTGTGATGGCCATGTGCATGTTCACTGTGGGTGGGTGCATGCCATCACAGGTGCGGGACATTGGGCTATATGGCTTGCAGGTTGGGTGGTGTTCAGGGTTGTGGTCAGTCACAGCCATTGACTGTGTTCCCATTTTCCTAGGCCTTGAGGTTCTAAGGAGGATGCAGCGGGATGTCCGTCGCCTCACAGAGGTCAGCGTGGCAAACCACAGGATCCTCCGCGGCGATATGGAGGCATGGACGCCATCAGGGGCAGACTGGAATGGGGCACCAGCAGAGGAGGAGACCAGGAGCCGGCTGGGCGTAGCCCGATACCCTTCCCACTTCTTCCATCCCTACACACTGCCCCCTCTCAAGTTTTAATCCCTCCTCTGGAACACCCCTTACTTGTACCCGTCCCCCTTGTAAATAGTTTTTATTGTTCTTGTTGCACTATATTTTAATATACATTTCTATTTTGATATATGAATACTGTGTTGGTCTCTGATTTGCAGCTGGCTATGGGTGCTCAGTTGCAGGTGTGTACATGCCATCTGGGCTGGTATGGTCTTGGGTATGTGTGTGTGTGTGTGTGTGTGCATGGGGAGGTATCTCCAGCATGGCAGTGACTTTTGGTTGGTCTTGCCATCTGCTGCCACCCACTGCTGGGTGCACAGGGTGTGTCTGGCTTGTAGGCTTCTGTGTTGCATGGGGCTGACGTGTGCTGGGGGGTCTGCATGGTTTCCTGCAGTGCCAGTCACTGCACATGGGTGGTGTCTTGGGGTCACGGTGCAGGTCGCTGAGGGCTGATGTACACTGGTTGTCAACCCCTGTGTGGCCTCTCTGCCTGCCAGTGGTTGTGCTGGGGTGTCAGGGCTCTACTATGCTTTGTTGGCTTGTCCCCATGGGCACATGGATCATCCATCCCACCCCAGTGATGCTGTGCTTGGGGTGTGCGGTGTGGTGTGGGTTCTGCAGTGTGTTCCTGTGCCCATGTGTGGCATGGCTGGTGGTGAGGCCCCAGCCTGTCTCCCTGGATGTGCAGTTCCATTGCTCTGGGGGCGTAGCATGCTATGGCAGCTCTGGAATGCTCAGCTGAGCTTCCATGGTTAGCCATAGGCGCAACATTGTCAGCTTCTCCTTCCTGGTTTGCGATGGCGCGGTATATGCGATATTCAGGCGTTGGTTGCTTCGCAATTTGCTCTGCTCCATGTTTGAATATTCGCACCTGTTATGCATTTATGCAGAATTGGTTTGCGCTTGCTCCTACTGTTGCGCCAGTTTTGAGCGCAGTTTGAATATCCAGGCCATAATGTCTTGTATAGATTGATTAATATTTATGCAGCCCAACCAAAGCTGAGAGGATAGAACTTTTACAGGCAGTGCAGCCTTACCTATATTCCTCACAAAATATTATCCTAGGAGGGGATTTTAATTGTGGTATGTCTTTGGCAGATGGGAGAAAAACACTAAAACTAGCAAAATCTTCTGTGATATGGCCTTTTTAAAACAGATGTTTCAGGTAACCAATTTGATAGACGCCTATGTCTCCCACAAAGGAAAGTCTGACCCTACTTTTTATAGAGGATCATCGACCACTAGGATTATTTCTTCATCTTCCCATCTGTAAGTATTCACCAGACAAATGTAATGGTAACAGAATTTTCAGATCACAGGATCTTGCAAGCAGTCATAGGTAAACCTAGTGGTATGTCATGTGGCCCTGGCACATGGAAGTTTAATTCTTCCTTGCACCTTTTGAATGACCTTAAACAAAACTTGATTTATTAAATTTAAGCAAGAAAATCTGTCTATATCATGTATGAAAATCCCACCTTATGGTGGGAAGACACAATCATGGATGTTATAGCATTACTAAAATCCTTTAGTAAAACTGCCAGAAATGAGTCCTATTTTGATTATTTACAAAATAGACATCAACTGCAGAAATTATTGTCCTTAGCTTATACAACAGGGCAGGATTTTAATGCACAAAAAACTAATATCAAACAGCAGATGGTTCAGTTTCATCAGACTTAAGCTCAAAATTTGCAGAATTAGCATTTTGGAATTCAAGGGAGGAAGGAATATACTTGCTCATATGAATCTTGCCAAAAAAACATCTAAAAAACATATGGCAGGGCTGTAGGATGATGAGAGTATAGTATGCACATATATTCAAGATATAATACTGTACCTATTCTTGCACAGTATACCCAGCAGCTGTATAGCTCAGATCAGGTTCAGTCAGATAAACTTGCAGAATATTTACAAACTCTGAACAGTCCCAGATGTACACAAGAACACATAGCTGCTTTAACAAGTCTAATACAACCAGCAGAAACAGAATTAACCATAGATACCTTAGCTAACAACAAAACACCCCAAAATGATGGTCTAACCAGTGAACTTTATAAAGTTATAGGTAAAGAGTTTAAGCAAGAACTGGCAGAAGTCTTTACATCTACCTTAACAGACCAAATGCTATCACTTAGGATGAATTCCATTCAGTTGATATTCATACACAAAAAAGGGATTAAGCAAGACATTCAGAATTGGAGACTGATCTGCCTCTTAAAAATAGATTTTAAGATTTTAGCTAAAATCTTAAATGCAAGATTATTAAAGATAGCACATTATCTTGTATCTCCTGCACAGACCTGTGTAGTGCCGAATAAACAGATTACAGATCATTTAATTTTATTAAGAGAGCTATTTGAACAAGGGGACAGGGATTCACTAACTGGCACAGTGTTATCCTTAGATCAGAAAAAGGCCTTTGATTCTGTACATCATAATTTCTTATGGGCGGTTCTAGCACACTACAGCATACCTCCTGTGTTTATAGATTGGATTAAATGATTGTAAAACTGCAACAGTAACCCCTATTGTACAAGGCCGGAAGGGCCCAATAATCCCAGTTAAAAAAGGAGTCAGGCAGGAATGCCCCCTGAGCCCCCTGCTTTATGCCTTCTGTATAGATCCTTTATTAAGAAATCTTAACTCATCACCAAATTTACTTAGTATCAAATTAAATGACTCTGACATACCATTCACAGTCACTGCTTTTGCAGATGACTCGTGTATCTTAGTTAAAGACTCTGATTCAGCAAAAGCTGCAGTATAAATCTACACACATTATGGAAGCTTCTCTGGAACTTGTTTAAACATTACTAACTGTATAGGAGCACAGTTGAGCCTGGCACACCCTGAGCTCACCTTTGTGGCTGGGATTCAATTAACTAAGGACCCCATCAAGATTTTAGGTATATCATACTTTGACGAACAGGAAGACAAACTGAACTGTGAGCCCAAAATTCAACAAGGCCAGCAGCTCATTTCCGGTTGGAATAAATGGAAACATTACAAGAAAAAAAAGATCTTTCTGATGAAAACTTACTTGTTGCCTATATTTTTATATGTTAGCCATGTATTCCCCCCTTCCAAAATCTCTGGAGACTACCATATTAAGTATTTTTTTCCAAGCCATGTAGGGGAGCAGGCTTAACCCACTCAAGAGGAACATTACTCAGCTCCCTATAGCTTCAGGAGGCGTAAGAATGATAAATCCCATTACTTTTTTCTATAGCATTTTTATATATGCCAATATTAAACCCCTGCTGGGGTTTACTGGACAAGGTTGGACCAGCCTTCTCTTACATGCATGTGCATCATGGTTTCATCAATGGGAACTAGGGAACTTAACAGCACTAAAAAGATCAAGAGCAATACCGGAGTACATAAGAGAAACATTTTTGGAGCTAAAACAATGGAAACTAACTAGTTTAATAGTGGCAACTAAAAATAGGAATGAAATATATACCTGGCTCAAAATCACACACATTCAGGAAGCAGTAACCTTCCCAATGTCCAGAAAACTATGTACAGTCCCTAACACATTTATCCAAAGAGAAAAAAAAGAATTCCAGACAAAAATGTGGGACCCCCATTGGCTCAGCTGCCATGAAAACATAAATGTTAAGAATAATCATAAGCATAAACAGCTTGAGGAAATATATTAAAATAGACATGGACCATGGCATCCTCCTGTCCAGACTAAAAACCTGTGGTATGTCTGAGTCGGTTGTAAACTGGTTTCGAAATTATCTTGATTCAAGATTGCAGCAAGTGATTATTAGAGAGTGGTCATCTGACCTGAAATCAATTGTGTCAGGAGTCCCACAAGGATCCATTTTGGGTCCCATACTATATAATTTATACATGAACAATTTGGGGTTTGAACAACCAGAGATACAATACCATCTTTATGCTGATGACACAATTGTATATTCTGCTGATTCATCAGTGAGAACTATTCAAGTAGCATTACAACAGGCTTTTGATCATTTACAGGAATTTTTGCTTAGATCTAAATCGGTTTTGAATTAAAAAAAAATCTCAGGTAATGGTATTCCATAGGGGTCACGGGTCTAAAATTGAACAAGAGGGATTACAAATTAAAACATTTTCTGGAAGAATTTTGCAACAAGTTGTTAGATATAAATACCTGGGGGTGTATTTAGACACAAAATTCAAATGGGACAGCCATATAGATATTCATTGACAAAGTTGGTAAGTGCTTGGGTTCATTATATAGAGTAAGAAATAGCATGTTCTTGGAAATTTGAAAATTAGTTGTAACTGTTGTTGTACTACCCATACTGGAGTATGGTAACTTGATATATATGGAAAGCGTCTAAAGAGCAGCTATATAAGCTTGACGTTATGTACAATAAATTAGCCAGATTTATACTGGAATAAAGAGGGCACATAGAGTAGATATGTATAAAGAATTGGACTAGCATACCTTATCTCAAAGGTGGGTTTTAGTACAATTATGTTAATGCTAAAATTTATTTCAGGAAAAGTCCCTAAATATATGGCTGAGACCATTAATATAAAAAGATCAATCGAGGGCCTGCGCTCTGCAAATAGCGTGGATTGTTTTGTTCCAAGTCGCAGAATGGCCTGGGGGGATAAGCATTTCTTAAATATTGGACCATCTATAAGGAATAAATTGCCTGGGAAGCTTAGACCTCTTGAGAAAAATTTTCAGTTGCACCAAATTAATCGATGGCTTATTGAAAATATTAATTATGATGGGGACTAGATTGAATATTAGGATGGTAAACTGTAAATTGTATTAAATGTATATTGTGAATTATATTATTGTTTTGTTATATGTCTTTGTAGTGTTAGTTTGTGAATGATTTGGAATTGTGTTATATTTATTGATGTATAATTATAGTGTATTTGTGCCTTTGTCTGTTACACATTGTTAACTTATAAGAGTAACTGGAACTGACACCTGGATCTCACTATAAAGGAGCTTCGGCTCAGAGGAGATATCCATATTCATTTTTTGTATGGATAAAAATTTTTACTACTACTACTTTACTACTACTACTAGACATGACTGCAGTCAGGAGTTGGAAACTATTCAGCATCTATACTTTACCTGTTCATACATTAAATGATTTTGGGATGTGTTGTCCACTACATGGGAAGAACCATGGTTTAAGCAAATGAACCATGAAGCTTTGCTATATGGGCACTATACTGGACGGGCCATTAGATGGAATAAAAGTACAGTACATGTAGTCTTAGCTGCTATCAAATGGTACATCTGGAACTCCAGAAGTTTATTTACTTTACAACAAAAGATAGGCCATATAGAACTTATAGCAAAAATTAGTAATGAGTTATGTACAATATACACAAAGATACATCAGAGCAAATTGGAGAAATATGCCCTGGGTGACCAACTCAGATGTTCCAGTAACATAAGAAGTTTAGCTATATTGAGCTTAGAGTACTATTTGTTTGGTAACCACATTATAGTAGGGATTTTTATGCTTTCTCTTGCCAATGATTATAATTGAGCTATTGTAATTATTTTAACTCATCCTCACTGGAAGAATTCTTATTTGTTTTTTTCTTTTCATTTTTTATCTCTTTTATAATTTGTCATGCTTCTAATGACTCACTATTAGAATATATTGATGGTTTTTCTATTTGAGACTGTAAAAGATTGTATGATTTGCAAAGCAGTTAACATGTTCTATATGTGTGATGTACAGTATATATTGTTTGATTTATTTTCCTTCAATAAAAACCCCTACTCTGCCTGTAGGGGAACCTCTGTCATCCTGGCACTCTACCAAGATGGTGTCCGATCCGGAGGGAGAGAGGATGGCTGTTGTGGAGGTAGGGGAAGCGGATCTCTTCTCCTACCTCATCTCAGAAAGAGACCCCTGCAGATGCTGAAATAAGAGTTGGGAATGTGCCATTCAATGTGGAAATATGGAGCACAGAACAGATCCCATATAGTCTGGAAGAATGACCATAGAAATGGAGAAACCTCCTGGTACTGATGTTCCAACGGAGCAAAACATAGATACGGAGAGTATGAAGCAGACTATGTCGGGGGAAAAAAATTACAAAATCTACTAAGATTGGAAGAAGCGAGGCACTTGGAGAAGACAAAAGCACTACAAGCACAAATGGCACAGTTAAAAATGTACAGAAAAGAGCCCTATCATAGCGGCTCAGCCGATTTAAATCAGAACTAGGCCTTGTACTGTAAATGTGCCAGTGGGGGAAACCAAATCCTTTGAGTGTATCATGGGTGCAGGTTTCTTCTGCTCTGCCATCCACCTGGGGGTGAGAAGCGATTCCTGCAGGAAATTGCAGACTTTGTTGTCAACATGGTGTTGGGAGTCCCCCAGATGGATGGTTCTGAGGGACTTCAAGGCCTGGGTTGATGACAAAGTCATAGTTTGGTCAGGACTTCCTCCAACTAATGATCTCATGGGGTTTACACAGGTAATTTCCTCTGCAACCCGCAGTCATGGTCACTCTGATTTGGTTTTCCTACTGAGGATGGAGATCTCTGACTTGGTGGTGGAGCCAGTTGGATGGTCTGATCACCATACTATAAGGTTCAGTTTCCAGGCTTCCCCCTATAGACCTGCCCCTATGGAAATGGTCCGGTACTGCCCTTTAAGGGGTTTAACCCCAGATGGTCTTGCGGCAGTGCTGGACCTATCAGGTATACAGAGTGTAAGATTAGAACTGGGAGATCTGTTACTGGCTTATAATAAGGCAATGACTGTGGCCCTGGATTCCATAGCTCCTGTTTGTGTTTGCCCCCTCACTCTTTGCTCTCAGTCCCCTTGGTTTGATTGGACCTTGAGGGAGTTGAAGCGAGTGGGGAGAAGATTGGAATGGTGCTGGCAGAAATTGGGCCTTGAAGCTGACAGACTTACAGTACATTGATAGCCCATTACACAGCCTATCAATCGGCTGTCTCCCATAAGAAGACAAAGTTCCTGTCCAGGAAGATCGCCACTGCATGGAATCGACTGGCTCAGCTCTTCCAAACTGTCGACAGACTGTACAATCCAGCTTGTCTTTAGTCTCTGGGAGCCTTTTCTCAGAATAAGTGTGATGAGTTCTCTCGATTCTTCACAAATAAGTTTGACAACATTAGATCTGAGATCTGTACAGCACATTCCAATGGGCATGGTGGTCATGTTCAGTGGGAGGTTGCAAGTACTCAGTTTGTCTGGTCTGACTTTGACTGGTTGGCGATCATGGTTATCGTGTAGATCATCCAGGGAATGTGGCCAACCTACTATAGTTTGGACCCAGGCCCAACTCACTTCCTTGTGGGGTGTGTTGAGGTTATTGGTCTTGTCCTGGCTGAGATAGTCTGTTGTTCTTTAGAGACACGTGTGTTCTGGACACCCTGAAGGAGGCAGTGGTGACACCTCTCCTTAAGAAATCCTCTGTCAACCTTGACTGCCTTGCCAACTAAAGACCTGTCTCTAATCTTCCCTTTGTGGGTGAGGTTATTGAGAAGGTGGTCGCACTGCAACTGGAGGATCATCTTACCATCCATGATGTCTATGAACCTCTCCAGTCTGGATTTAGGAAGAGGCACAGGGTCATAATGTCGCAAGACATTATGCTGCATGCAAAAATCGCACTACCAATACAGCGTGATTTCTTGCATGTGGCATAAGTCCTTTTTTCTTGGGGGGGGCTCCACCACCTGCACCCCCCGAACCTCCCCAATACAGATTCTCAACTCCAGAGGGGGGGGGTTAACATTTAAATTGCACAAAAGTCTGAAAAATAAAAAAATTCTCTTGCATCTGGGACCGGGAATTAAACCCAGTTCCAAACGCAGTGCTTGGGTTCCCTGCTGTCAGTGGCTTACTCCGTTGAGCCACTGCAGCTGCTTGGCAGAACCCCATCCCAGCAGAGGTTTTATCCTCTGCCTGGGATAGTGAGAGGGTGTAATACTGCGTACAGCAGTATTCACAGTATTGCACCTCTCGTTCTCTACAACGCTATTCCAGGTTAGCCCTAATGTTGTACGCTATTAAGCATATGACATATTGACTCAGTAGGCTGAGATGGCACTGGTTTGGGTACTTAGTGATCTCCTCATAGCAAGAGATCAGAAGAGCCATTCCATCTTGGTTCTCCTCGATCTCTCTGCAGCATTTGACACTGTGGACCATAGAGTGTTACTGGAGCATTAGTGGCTGATCTGTGAACTGTTGGGAACAGTCCTTAGGTGGTTCCATTCTTTCCTCATGGACAGGACTCAGAGAGTGGTGTCAGGAATTTATTCCTTGGCTCCACTCCCTCTGCCTTGTGGGGTGCTGCAGGGCTCTATTTTGCCATCCATGTTGTTCATGGTGTATATGCAGCCATTGGGAGACATTATAAGGCAGTATGTGCTGAGTTTTCACTGTTATGCAGATGATACTCCATTGTACATATCCTTTGTGCCCCAACAAGGTGGAACTGTCCCGATTTTTAACAAGTGCCTCTCCCAGATCCAAGACTGGATGTGTGCCAACTGGCTGAGGTTAAACCCTGACAAGGCTGAGGTGTTGGTTGTGGATCCCACTCATCAGGTAGAGGGGTTCTCAGCTGGTCAGCCTTCTGGGCTTTAGCTTGGAGGCAACCAGTTGGTGACCTCTGACTGGTTGCGAAATCTGAGCATTATGTTTGACAATGGGCTGATGCTTAAATCTCAGGTATTGTCCATCATCAAGACCTCATTTTACCATATGAGAAATATCACCCGGATTAAACATCTTGTCCCACCTGATGATCTTCCGACACTGGTTCACGCCTCTGTGACCTCCTGCCTTGACTATTGCAGTGCCCTGTACCTAGGGCTACCAGGGATTGATATCCGCTACTTGCAGCTGGTGCAGAATGCAGCTGCTAGTCCGTTGACTGGTTTACCTGGATCATGCCATGTCATGCCTGTGCTCCACAGCCTGCACTGGCTGTCTGCTCAGTGGTGAATCACCTTCAAAGTCGGTTTACTGACCTATAAGGACATACACAAACAGGGACCGTGTTATCTGCAAGATCTTCTTCACTCCTACTGCCCACTCCACTCTGCTGATGAGGGATTGCTAGATGTTCCCAGGGTTCATTTGAAGACCGCAGATGCTTGGGCATTTTGCATTTGTGTCCCCAAACCTGTGGATATCTCTACCTCATCGGGTAAAAGAGTGCATGACTGTGGAGAGCATTAAATCTGCACTTAAGGCCCACTCATTTAAACTTGCTTTTCCTGACTCTTAATTAGTTTTAGCTTGTTGATATGTAATTTAATGTGCTTTTAGATGTGATTATTTTAAGCCTTTTTATTATATATGTACAAGCACTTTGGTCATTTCTGAATTGCGCTTTTTTTATAAATAAAAAATTGATTGGATTGTCAGAAGAGAAGCAACATCAAAGGCACCACCCCACAGCCTAATGCTGAACATGCAGCAACAAGAAAAGGAAATCATTTCATCTCCTGTAGTGGTGACAAATACCATCTGTTCATGCAATAAACGTAAAAACTGTTGCGGGGGTTTCATCGGGAATGGCAGAAATGGACAGGTTACAGTCCAGTCTAAGATGCCCCACAGGCCAGCAAGATCCCCAGGAAGGGGAAGAATCATGGTCAGTAGAAAAAGCCCTGCATGCAGCAGGGTAGGAAAGACAGGCTCAGATGGTGAATAATGAAAAATAATGAGGACCAAGTGAATCAGGAGGGGCAGAGAACTACTAATCTACCACTGAGAAATGACAGCTAGACCCTATGCATCATTATTTAGAACTCCTATGTAGCGGGCTAAAAGACATAATGCTGTAAGAGTAAAATACATAGGATGAATGGAAGAGGCACCAGACTGGCTTTTTGTGGCAAGAGTGCTTTTGAAAGACTCCCTAAAATTATTTGCAAATGAAAATTACACATTAATCCATGTTTTTGGGGAAACTACTTTTGACATAAGCTTTAAAACTTTGAATGGTCTGGAACGGTTTTGGATTAAATAAAACAAATTGAAAAACACCCCGTTATGAACATCCTTTATGGTATCCCCCTGGCTAAGCCAGCTCAGAAAGCTATTACGGTTATCTTCAGAAACGAATGGGTGAACAAGAAGGACCTTGTTCAGTGATTTAAAGCAAAGATGCACAGTGCTCAATGTCCCTGAAACAATTTTTGATTCTGAACATATCTGGACTGGGGGATGGAGGGTCAGAATTATGCTTAAAATAAATGATACAGGAGTAATGCACTTTTTTGGGGGGGAGTGAGACAGAGGAGTAGTGTTGTACCCAGGGCAACCCAAAGCGTATTATAAATGTGGGTCTGTAGCACATCTCAAAAGTGTGTGTGATAAGATAAAATGCACAATATGTGGGGCTTTTGGGCATCTAGGAGGACAATGTATGGAAGTAGAAAATCTTAACTTATGTGAATAGGCAGGATTCAGGCCATACTTTTCAGAGCTGCCCATGGGCAGCCCACAACAAGCCAGAACTAGCAGACGCACTGAACAATGCCTATACATTACCTTAGTAAGAGGTAAAAAATAATGTCAAGTGGTCCCTAAGGGACTGGAGAGTGTACAGTTAGACAGCCCACTATTGTATCAGAACAAGAGCAACCTCCCTTTGTGGAGGAGAGACTTCAGACTACAGCTCTTGCTCAGGTGAATGTCTTGCACCCCCTCCTTCCTCCTTGGAACCAGATACTGTACCTCCATTAGTGAACCATGGCCTTCTACAAGGGCAGAGGTTTTGACTGAAAAGACAGGGGTGACAGATACTCAGGTAAGCCCTCACCTGATGGTAGACATGAGACCGTCCCCCCGCCCCCAAACCTAAGCAATTTACAAAGGTTAGGGCAACAAGACATAGAAACTTAAAAGATTTACCTAACCCAAAGCTACCAAGATCTGACTCTGTTATAACACAAAACAAATATGAATTATTGCAAACTGGCTCAGATGACATTGATAATGACTCGGACACATCCTCGATTCAGTCTTCATTACCTGAACAAACAACTGATGCAGAAATACAAAAGGAGACTTCTGGTTCTCAAAAAGCTAAAACCAAACAGAAACAGAAAGAGCATATGTTAAGAAGAGGAAGACAGAGGTGAAAAAAGAGAATAAGGGGTATGGTTTTTATCAAATGTAAATGGCTGCTAATTTCTCATGTTATACTGTAAATGTCAACAGTATAAAGAAATGAGAGGAGAGGTATTTTGTTTTCTTATTTCTTATTTCAGAACTTTTTTTCTACAGGATGTGAGATTTCACACATTACATGGAGCCTTACAGGCAAAACAAGCTTGATATTTGGGTCCATTCTTCTGGTCCTTTGGGCAAGAAGCATGCTCAGGGGGTAGGAATATTGTTTAGCACATCAGAGATTGAAGTTGTAAGGTTAATAGATTTAGTACCAGGTCGAGTATTGATTTTGGACAAAAAAATTCATAACAGCAGTTACAGATTAGTAAATATATATGCACCACAACCAAGGCACTTAGAGTTGATATATTGAAATGAATCCAGTCCTATTTACTTAACTCACAATATGTCATTTTTTGAGGAGTCTTCAGTTGTGGGCTATCTATAAAAGATAGAACAAAAACTTCAGAAACATCTAAAATGTTTTATGATTCACATTTTTTATCTACAATTCAGCATACAGCCTATTTGCAAGATGCATATCTAATATTAAATAAACCACACATGCCCATATTTCATAAAAGAAATTTAGCAACATGGACAGATTTTCTTTTTATAGACAAACATTTACCTTTATTGTCTGCTAAAGTTGAATCTTACGAATTCTCAGATCACAGTGTCTTATCAATTAAAATAGGTCTACACAATCCTTTAATAAAATGTCCTGGTACATGGAAATTTAACACCTTTCTATTAAAAAAACAAAAATATTTTAGAAAATTTAAAAAATTTCATGGAAGCCAGGAAATGAGGCTTTATTATATACGAAAATTGTCAGCAATGGTGGGAAGATACAAAACATGACCTATGTAAACTTTTAAAACAACTAAGTAGAATAAATCCCTTCAGGCACTCTGAGCACTGGCATTATGGTGCTGGACAATCAGGGCACCAAATGCAGGTTGCGCCCCCACTCCCCAAGATCTGCCCACCCATGGAGTTAGAATCTATAAGTATGGGAGGCATAGCCCCCCACAAGGTGGTGTGCGGCTAGCGCAGCCTCCCAAAGAAAACATAACTGGCAACATTACCGATTGGCACCCTAATTGCCTGGCGCCGGATTGCAGTCACATTCCGGTGGTGGAACCAGAATAAATAGCATGGATCAATATAAACAATATCTACAGAAGAGAATGCATCTACAAACTTTAATAACTTTATCCTTTACTACTAAACATGATTATAAAGGACAGTTTAGTGCAAAAAAAGAGAACTTATGTCCTTTCACGTCCAAAAAGTGCAAACTTTACACCAACAAAAATGTGATATTTCAGATACATTAGTCATAGTATGTGTCCATATGAATTTTGTCAGAATAGAATTTAAAAAAAAAGAAATGGAGGCCCTATATGACAAAAAAAAATTAGCTACAAAATACAAATGCAGGAATTTTAGGTGTAATTGGTGAATATACAAAAGAGAAATGTGGTTCTTTAGCAACCAATAAAGAATGGGTAACAAAGATCCTGAATGAATTACAACTACTGCAGCTCCCCCTGGAGATGGAACAGAGAGTTAATCAGGATATCCAAGTATAAGATGCTAGGGAGAGCGTGGTGGCCTGCTCCATTATAGTCAATGGGCACCAGCTTTTGGGTTGATTTTTAATATTAGAATGACCACTGTGTAATGAATCATGGGCACCGGTCGACTAACTAGCATGATGAGATGCTAGGGAGAGTGTGGGGGTGGAGCGGGGTGGCCAAAAAAAAAAAACGGGAAGTCCTTGGGATGCAGTTTTAATTAGCATAAAAGGGGGAGTAAGACAAGGTTGTCCATTAAACCTCATTTTGTATAATTTTTTTCTAGACCCCTTACTCAGGAGTATTAGTACCTCTCAAATAATAAATCCACTTGGCAATGAAGTAGTTACAGTCCCTCAGAATGTGATAGCATTTGCAGATGATGGCACAGGATGAAACATCTATCATAGAGGCTTTTAGAATATGTATTACATTTGGTAGAGTGGCAGGGAAGTGTTTTGGAAGGAAACTAGGGAATCTTTCCCCCACCTACAGGAATAATGGAGGAATTAGTATTACAGATTAATCTATTCAAGTGCTGGGGATTAAATTTGGGACAGGTTAGCTGGACTTGTTAAACTGGGAGCCTAAAATAGAGCAAGGAAAAAGAAAAGTACCTCTTTGGAATAAATGGAAGTTAGGAAAATAGAAAAGGATATACCTAATAAAAACATATCTTATTCTGATTTTTCTTTGTTAGTTATATTTCCCTCCCCAAAAAACTTTAGAAATGAGTCACTTAAGTGTATTCTTTCAGGCATTATGGGGCAGCCATCTGAATCCCATCAAAAGGAACATCGCATACCTACTAATAAAAAATGAGTGAATATGGTTCATCCATTACTTTTTTTAAAGTCTTTTTTCTTATACATCCAATGTCAAACCCCTGCTGGTTCAGACAATAAAAGGATGGGAGATATGGCTATATGAAAACATTAAACATGGTTCCAACAATGGGAAAATAATACTTTAAAAATAGTGAAAATTATTCATTCAGCACCTAGCTACTGGAGAGATACATTCGCTAGGTTAAAACAATGGGAAGTCACTAATCAGATGATCATCACTTTGCAAAGGAAAATACTATATGCAGAATTGCTAGATAGGATATGTAAAGTACCAATAGTTTTTGAAAACTGGTCAGTAACACATAGACAGACCCTTTTAAAACTATTACAGAATCCTCAACATATGAGAGATATTCATTGGTTAAGCTGCCATGAAAAAATAAACATTAAAGTGAATCATAAGCATAAGCAGATATCGGCAAGATTATGTAGTAGACTTCAGTGTATTCAAAAAATAGAGACAATAGATCATCTTTTTTTCACTGCCCTTTAATTACGAATGTGCCAGCAGAAACAGACCATCCAGTCTATCTAAGTCTGCTCGAGTGTGCAGCCAACTCCCCTAGTTTGCAGCTGCCCCACCCCCTTTGTCATCCCACTGCCACTCCCCACCCTCACTCTCCCCCGTAAAGATTTCTGAACCTTTGTGGCACAAGCTTGGTCAGTACCAGTATTTGCTTCAGTTTCATATATGAATTTAATTTATGGGGAATTTTCTTGTCCATGGAAACGTTGGAATGCAGAAACATTAGGAGTTATCTTTACAGCATTTAAATTGCATATATGGAATGTTCGCTGTCTGTTCACATTACAGCAGGAACAGGTATTATATCAGGAAATATTGGGGAAGGTTACCAAAGATCTGAGTTGGATGTGTGCCTCAGAAATGAAAAACACACAACAGAATATATGGATGGAAAGATGAAAAGATTTACCATGGAAAACAGATTCAGATTTTCCAGTTACATAAATAAATGATAGACGCTTAGGACATTTATTTTGTTATTGGGATGTTTTTAGAGAGTGAGGCTTGAGAAAAAGGGGAAGATTTTTTGAGTATTTGGGGTATTTTTTTTAAATCTTTATGTATGAATTTGCTTTACAGTAATTGTACAGTATGTACTAATGTTCTGTGATTTCTGATATTTACCACTGATTTCTTTCATGGTATTATATATAGTTTGTTTCAATAAAGTTTCCTCTACCCTTTGTGAAAAGGTGCTGTGGACATCCGGTCTGAGCATTTGGGAGTTCATTGTGGTAAATGGCATCCTGGGTGGAGGAGTCTGCTTCCTTCCCCACCCGTCCCATGGAGGAAACAGAGGGAGATACCTTTAACAATAAGTGTACTGCGATGGATACTGGCAGTGCTACCACTGCTGATACCCATATATAGGAGGAACCTGCTGCTGATTTCGAACCTAGGTTGGCTCAGGTGTCACCCGAGACTATGGAGAAAACAGAAGCATTTCACAGAAGACCTGCTAATTTACTTGCTTTACTTGAAACTGAGGAATGTCAGTTTTATGTAACAACAGCCGCAAAGCATGAGAAGTCTCTTGGTACAACAGCTGAGCAGGCTTTCATGGAGCACGCAGACTCTGGACTGCTTTCTACAGGTACAAGTTTACCAGGTATGAACTTTCATTCTTCTAGTACCATTGCCAATGACAGTTCTCAGATTGCAGTTGATAATTTGTTTTCAATCGACCCTTAGAAACTATAGAAGCCACTGTTCCTTTCCCTAAGGTACTTCATGAAATTAACAAGGAAGAGGAGACCCTCTACCAAGTGGCTTGTCCATTTCAAACAGAGGAACTGACACAGGGCCAGATGAAGTGCAAAACCCAGATATAAATGGGTCTTTACCTTCCTTACCAGACTCGGATGCAGAAAGTTTAATGAATGAACAGATGGCAGAAGAGGACCCTTCTGTAGAGCCAATGCCGGCGTCTCCTGCTTGTGGGAAACAGTGCTCTCCCCGGCCTGACTTTGATAATAATCTATCAGTTACAGGGCTCACGGTAGCTGAAGCTGTCAGGCAGACTGGATTAGACCTGATAAAAAAACAGCCTTGGGTCTCTCCTGACAGTCATAACAACCCCCCTAAACAATCAATCTGACTACCAGGAAGTGACATCATCTCATACACTGGAACTGCCCTCCTGTTTAGAACTCACACAAATTCCTGTTCTGTGGCTTACTGCATCTCATTCCACTATGGGAAATGAATGGTCTTTGCCTGCACCCCATTTTATAATATGGAGAGTTTGCCTTTTACTTCACTGTCTGATTCTCTGCTGCCAAGTACTTATGAACCCCCCCCACAAAATGACTCCCATATGACACATTTGGAAAATGAAGTTGGAGTGTCTCACCCTGCTCCCCCAATATCACACATACCTGAGAATAGGCCTCGTCCTTCAAACACTAGAACATATGCTGGACTGTTCCATTTCCCCCACCCTGAGCCAGCCAAGAGACAGAATGCCATCTGAATAAAATACAGAGGTGGTCTAGATTTGTATCCTGATAGGATATATGTGGATCTGAAGCTGCTTAAAGAAAGTATGGGGTTTTTGGCTACTGAGCTTATGCACTTATTCATTCCTCTGATGACCTGATCTTTGATGTGAGCTTTAAAATGGCTGCTTGTTTGAAATTATTCTGGCAGTGACTTCAAGATATGAGATATACCCCAGACTGGTCTTCGTTCATAGCCATCCCACTCACCAAGCCTGCATTCAGAACTATTACTGTTCTCTTTAAAAAAAGAGGTTTCAATATCAGGCATATTATACTGGTTGAGGACCAAATGCACTGTTTTGGGCCTGCCTGACCCTATCATGGATTCTGAACAGATCTGGGCAGGAGGGTGGAGGATCAGAGTAAGATTACCACAAGTACTATTCAGCATCTGCCCAGCTGTTTTTATCTTGGGAGGGACCATGGCTCTATATTTTATGCAGGTCAGCTCAAATCCTGCTTTCGGTGCGGGGCATATACACATCTGAATAGTGTATGTGACCAATTGAAGTGTTCGTTGTGTGGGGAATCTGACATATTTCACTTAATTGGTCTACTCCAGTATGTTGCAATCTGTGTGATGAAACTACCATTACTTATAAGACATGTTCATTGGCCTTTCAGAACAACCCAACTACAAATTCAGAGGAACAAGAGGAGACAGTTATACGAGTCCAACATTGCTCTGCTACTAACCTACCCCACAGCATCAACAACTTGACCCACATGTGGAGGATCCTGCACATCCTGTGGAACCTGGTTTTCCAGAACAACTTCAGTTGTTGCCTGAGGATGGCTTGCCAGAGCATGTAACTACATCTGCATCAAGACAGAAAGCAGCCTCTGCCATGGAAGGCATCAGGAATGCACCAGAGAATCCCTCTGGACTCAGCAACACAAATCCAGATTTTGACAACTCAGCTATGGATATAACTGATCCTCCATCCTCTCAGATTGCTGATATGCACCCCCCCCCTTTTACAATGGAAGAATAAGAACAATGCAGGACTTGCAGACTGACTAGAAGCAGAGCGGCCAAAAAGGGTTCATCCGAATCAGATATACAGCCATCTGAAATTCCAATTTGAAATAGATTCTCTGCCCTTTCTAAAAGAAAGCAATGGGCAGATACAGAGGATGACTAAGACGCTTCATCTCAACCCGACCCTATGACCGATACTGAATTTGTCTCTGGGGATTCCAGGAAGTCCAGTAAAAAGAAAGAAAGCAAAATATAAGTCTCCTGCAAAAGAGGACACTGGCTAAAATTCTTGAACCTCAGCCCATGCGTCTGAATTTATCTTGTGGGTCTCTGAATACAAATAGCCGGAAAAAAAATCACAAAAGGAGACTTACTACTTTTTCTATTTTCAGGGACTTGAAGTTACATGTTTACTTTTTGCAGGACACCAGACTGCATAAAGTCAAGGAAACTGATCAAGCCTCCAGAGAGTGGTTTGGAGGACCTTCCTTTTGGTCTCTGGGTGAGGAATCTTGTGCTGGTGTTGGCATTTTGTTTACTGTCACAGGGTTTAAAGTTGTCAAGTTAATTGATTTAGTACCAAGGAGGGTCTTAATTCTGGACATTGTATATCATGATCAGGAATTTCATTTTTTGAATGTTTACAGCCCCCAAATTAAATATCAAATAGTAGAACTTATCAAAAAGATACAGCCATATCTCCATACTACAAAAACCGTTGTGTTTTTTTTGGGGGGGGGGCGGACTTTAATTGTGTTTTCTCTACAGAGGACAAGATTGAAACTACTCAAAAATTATATAGTGACACCAGTTATTTAACTATGTACAAAACAGCTCAGCTTAAGAATAGTGCTTTAGGTGGCAAGGTTCCTCCTGACCACACTTTTTATAAAGGTAGATTGTCCACCCGAATCGATTTTATATTTCTGTCTGAATGGGTTCCATGTTTTCTTCATACAACTGTTCCAGTTGAAACTTCTGACCATAGATTGGTAAACATATGTTTGAGGGTTTCCCCCAAGAAATTGGTATCAAATAATGTCTGGAGGCTTAATGCCTCTTTTTCGGAAGACCCGGGGTGCTGGAGGGAACTACAGGATTTGTTACAGTACCAGCAAGGTTCTATGTTTTTGAATTATTTGATAATTCATTACTGTGGTGGCAAGACACATAATTTGATAGTAGGAAGTGTTACAGTAGTGCTGCAAAAGCAGCCTCACTACAGAAATATTTACACTATTTAACTTTATGTAAACAGTTACAGAGCCTTACCTCATTGATGGTAGAGACTGAGTATAGTATGATTATTCTGCCCAGATTAACAATATTAAAAAATAAATGAGTATTTTTCAGTATGACAGAGCCCATACATTATGTTTAGAACAAAAATCTGGTACACAAGGAAAGGCATAAAATGTTAACCCTTATGATGGTTGCAACCAAAGGGTGGAGAAAAAGTACATGACAAAATTAAGGACAAATACAGGGAGTTTACCTAATGATAATGTAGAGATGGTACAAATAGTTAATGCCCACACTGAATCCTTATTTGGACAACCTGTGCCAAGTTCTCCCACATTGGAAGATGTCCTAAAAGATTTGCTTATACCAGCTATGTCCTCTGAAACATGAAGGACACTCCTTGAACCTTTTTCTAAAGCTGACATTTCTATGGTGATTTCCCAATTAAAGAATTATATTGCATCAGGTCCAGATGGGCTCCCAGGAGAATTGTATAAAAAATTGCCAGACTGTCTTGTGGACTATTTTAAGAGGGATAGGAACAACTGCAGACTGATCTGTCTGATAGATACTGGTTGGAAAATCTTAAGTAAAATTCTGAGTGTCATGCTGTCTGCCACAGCTCATGGAACCATATCTCAGTCTCAAACCTGTGCCATCCCCCAGCGATCTATGATAGATAACCTAAAAGTGATACGGGAAGTATATGAGTGTCCTAATACCTCAGGGTACATCATGAACCTAGATCAAAATAAGGCTTTTGACTCAATACCACATGATTACCTTTTTCAGGTGTTGAAACATTATGGAATCCCACAACAATTCATTTTTCAGTTACAGATCCTTAATAAGTATGCTACAACATGCCCAGTAGTAAATGATATGCTAGGGAAGCACATTCCCATTTTGAGAGGAGTGCAGCAGGGTTGTCCCCTGAGTCCCAATATATTTTTTCAATTGATTATTTACTCAGAAAACTAAATTCAGATCCAGATACTGAGCATATTATAAACCCTAATGTCACTCGTTTCCATATTGCTTTAGCATACACAGGCAATGTATGCCTCCTGGTGGCCAACCACTTATCAGGAGAAAAGGCTTTAGAAGTTATTCAAGAGTTTTCCAGCATTTTGGTGTCATCCATGAATAAACAAAAGAGCGTTGGTACTGCAATACTTAGCAATGCTAATGCCCCAGTTCCTAGTATAGCAGGAATTCAGATTAAACAGGAACCCATACAAATTCTGGGGATCCTTTTTGGAACCCCTGACCCAGCCAGATTAAACTGGGAGGAAAAAATGAGTATGGAAGAGGAAAAGATTAATAAATGGAGCTTATATCCAATGATTAAGAAAAAAAGTTTATATATGCAAAAAAAAAAACATTCATTATACCAATATTTCTACTGTTAAGTTATACCTTTCCTTTTCCTATCAAATTAGAGTTGAAACTTTATATTTTTTTAGACTGCTATGGGGCAGTAGATTAAACCCTGTCAAATGATCAGTTACTTATTGGCCTATAAAACAAGGGGGACTGGATATGATAAATCCAGTAGTGCTTTTTTTCTCACGCTATATTTTTATATTCAGACTTACCAGAAGCATCAGAATTTTTGTGTTCCAATGCTCCAGTCTTGTAGCTCATATTTCTTGCAAAAATGGGAAAGTCAGAACTGGGGGGCGTTTAGGGCCATCCCCCCTAATACACCTGGGTATCTATTGGACTTTTCCAAAAAATTGACACTTTGGAAGATTATGCCTACAGTTATGCTACATAGCTCCAGAAAAGAATTATATAGGACAGTTTTAAAAGCCCAATTTCTTACTGCCCCTTGCTTTTCATGTCCTCCAATATAAATGAGAAACACTTAACATTGCAATTAACGGACTCCAGGATTTCTCAGAAAATGTGGGACACTTTATGGCTATGTTGCCATTACAGAGTAAATGTTCAGGGAAACCATCATCATAAAACCCTGCAGGATGGAGTATGTTTAAGAGGACAGGGTAATCACAACTAGAAACAATGCAACATTTATTTTTTGATTGTTTATACATGACTGATTTTTGGTCCACTTCGGCACAGGTTTGGACACTCTCCCAGGTTAGGCAAATCACGTATGAGGTATTGGTATATGGGGCAATGGAAAATGGTTTATCCAGGTACACTTTGTGTAATTTTTGCCATAATAAAATGGGTAATTTGGCAAGTGGATTGCCAGTTTGTTTTACTAAAGAAAGACATACAGGTGGCTGGGTTTGACAGAATTACCCAGGAAGTGTACTCATTGTACTTCAAAGAAAAAAGTACACTTCCTAAACCAATGTTAGACAGTTTGTGGAGACAAATACCTTGATGTGTGTATGTAACAGGGTCCTGTTATACAGAAAATAAAAAGTTTCAAAAAGAAGAGAAATTCAGATGCCACCCCATTTTCATATTCACTCTCTCCTGTCTGCTCCTCTAATTTCCTATCTATATTAATTTTCTTGCCAGGGTGGTAAATCTGGCAAATTCTTAAAGTTTTACTATCCCTGTTATCCAATTCTAGTTTGTACATTTTGATAGTAGCTATGGTAGTGTAATTGCCCTTAAAAGCATTTTTTAAGAAATTCAGACAAAGCAAAAGTATTTTGTTAAAGGAGTCCCCCCCCCACTCTCTATGCACAGGGTTTACCCCAGTAAAGAAAAGAGAATGTTGTTGTTGTTTAAGCAGCTTCGCTATTTAATTTGCAACAGGCAAGAGTGTACACGTTAAAATACCTATATTCACTTACTCAGAGTGAACCTGCACACCTTCATGCAGGAGAAGAGTAGCTGAAATGGTATCTGAGTAAAGAAATCACAACCGCTTGTTGCGATTTAGCCCAGGAGTGGCTAGGTGAAGTATGCGGCTGGAGAAAAGCGAAATGGATGCAACAGTATATGGTTGCTAATAAGCAGTGCTACTCTCCCTAGCAAGCAACCCTTAAGTCTGTTCTGGTGCTTACTCCAAGGAAATAAAAAGGAGCTGAATTTATTCAAGGACACTGAGGGCATAAAGAAGTAAGCCCTGCAGTGTCCATATTCATTAAAAATGGGCTGTAATTGCTTAAAGAAGGTGCTGCCTTTCTGTTAAAAGGCTGAAAAATGAACAGCTGTAGGCTGAGAATTGCAGCCATTGTGGTACAAAGAAGGAATTCTATTTAGTCAAATAAACACAGTAAAAAAAAAAACTCTTTTAGCTAAATTACAGTATGGAAACAGAAGATTACAGTATTGTAAAATAAAACTGATTTTTTTTGGGGGGAGGGTTGCACTAGAACATCAAACTCTCTATATATTAAAGAATCTAGAGCCTTAAAAGGAAACAGGATAGGGAGCATGCCCCTCTTTGGTTAAAGATTCTAGATTCTTTATACTATATGTAATATTTAGGTTACTTCTCTTTTCTCTTTTATGGTTTAATTACCTGTGTGAAGTCATCTGGGAAGCCCTTCTTATAGGGTTGGCAGCCCACGAAATGGCTGCCTTTATAGCAACCAAAAGGAGGTAATGTCAGAGAGTGGGTGGAGCCAATTTCAAACTCCACCTGTTCTGAGTACTATATGAGGCCTCCTCCAGAAGACCTTGTCAGATAGGGAGAGGAAGGAGACTGGTCAGTACCTTCTGATCAGGTGAAGGAATGGAAGTGTGAATGCCTACACACTGGCTTGGAAGTATTGGATACAGAGAAGAGCAGGGAGTCTGACTGCAAGACTTGCCTGGGTTTTTGTTTACTTTTGTTTTGGTGAAAGTTAACCTATTTCTTTTCTGTAAATAATTATTTTTTGAAAATAAAATGATAAATACTTTATCAGCAATTTACACTTCATTTTGTGACTGTTGTCTGTTATTGAACCCACATGCTTACAGTGTATTCCTGAACTACTACGTGGCACTTTGTTTTTGTGAATTAGTGTTCTCTGTAAGTGATCCAGTGCAGTAGGTATTTTATATGTCCACTGGATGTAATTCAAATGCTCTTTTATGTTTTGTTATATTTCTTGCTAATAAAATTCCTACTCTTTCGAGAAGTGTCATGGGATCTTTAACGTCCACCTGAACAACCACCAGAACAGGCAGATGTGACCTTGGTTTAATGTCTCATCTGAAAGACAGGACCTCAGGAGTGCAGTATCCCCATCATGATGCACTACAGCATCAGTATTGAAACTTACCCCAAGTGCCTGTGTGGTGCTAGAATCCACAACCTTTCAGTCTTCTGGCCACAGAGGTGAGTGTACAACTTGCTGAGTGAAATACACAGTCAGGAATACATTGCAAATTATTTCACCAAGCAGTGTTTCACAACTTCACCCATCACTAGAAACTACATCTGATGCACCCATGTGGCCTGTTTGGTGCCCAGGATATAAAAGAGGAAAGCACAGGTGTAGTGGAGAGTGCACTGGAAATACAGTACAGTGAACAGGAGGAACTGTAGAGTGCTTGTGAAGAGCAAACTTAAGTACAAGAGAAGGGGAGATCTGTGAATTCATGGAGTAAAGCTTCAGGGAGAAAGAAGAGGAGAAAGCTTAACTAGAAGAGGGGTGATAGTTCCACAGATGGAGTCTGTAGGAAAAGCAAGCCTCCTAGCAGAGGTTTAGAAATGGGAAACCTTGAAGAAACATTAGTCAGCGTTCCTGAGTAAGCAGAATTCTGTTAGTCAACCAGATTTATCATTTTCCTGTCATTGATTTGTTTGCACAAAAATTATACCCTGGAAAGCACACTGTTCAACTTGTTTGTGTTGTATTCAGATATATCTAAATATACTGGGGTGTAAGATCCAAAAAAAAAAAGAATATGCACTGGATCAGGAGCAGGATTATGCTTTGAATTCACAAAGCGTTAGTGTTCCCCTACTGCAAATCTGCATCTGGAGATGATAGTAAATAATGGTAACCAAATAGATTAGTGGTGTGATTAGAAAACCTAACATAATGATCTGGAGTTGTATTATAGGTAGTAGAAATGTACGACATGTGATGGCCTTACATTGAATTTGGCATTTAGCTACATGAATTGGCTTTGACCTCAGTGACCTCACGAGTGGCACAGCCAAGAGTGAGTGCACTGAGGTAAAAGTTAATGAATGTAGATAAATGCTGTATTCAATGTATGGCCATCACATGCCAGTTCATACAATTAGTGTGAGAGTTTTACACAATGCTGCTAGTACTACCATCCTAAAAATGTCAAATGAACACCGTTCAATTAAATAATTAAAACAATTTATTTTGCACTATTTTGTGTTACCTCCACTGGCTGACTTGTGCCTGGTGTCCATGGTAATCTCTGTGGAGACGGTGACCAACAGACTCCAAGTGGCTGCTCTACAGTTCTCAAACTGGATCTACCCCCTGCCCTCGATGAGAAGTTCTGATTAGTAGGCTGTTGAGAAAGCAGCCTCGCTCCCTCCAGTGTGGATATGATGATCATTACGATCTGATTGGCAGTCATGGAATTCTTAGCTAGGATTGTTATGCTGTTGAGAAAGCAGCCTCTCACTCCCTCCGATGTGCAGATGGTGACCATGAGGATCTGAGCGGTAGTGAATTGCATTTTAAATTGCCCCCCTAAGCATGTTGATGCTACTTAAAAGATTGTCATGTAATTTGTATCAAGCGCTTACTCTTTATTCTCCTTGCCTAGTCACTATACTACACTAGTTTAAAAGTGAAACACTGATTTATTTTTCTCCCCATTGGCACCAATTTGATAGTGCTACCTCAAGAGATGTAGGCACATTTTCATTATCCAGTATGCTAATAAGAAACATTAGTGAATGTCACAATTTATTTTCATTACAGCATTACATGATTTATTCATGTTATTACATTACCATCAATCTACAAGTTATTATTCTGTGTGTGTAGTGAATTACATTAATCCACAAAAAGTATTCCAAGATTCCTTTTCATTCCTTATTCATTTAATAATTGACTTGGTCCAGTGGAATGAGACTGAGCGGATCAATTCAGTAGTAGCAAACAGTGTAGTGTCTCACTCAACCCTTTAATAAATAGTGTGCTGGCCAAAGTAGTTACATAATTTATAGTTTAATTCTCTTTCAGACTGCAGCAAAAAATAAAAATAAATAGACTTCCTCCTTGTTTTATAATTGCATTCTTCTCATGCTCAGAATATTTCTGTATGCTCCATATTGAATATTTAAAATACATACCATTTCAGAACATATCTAAATACCTTCTTTAGACTGGAGCTATAGATGTATCTAAATACATGTGAAAAAAATATTAATGGAGAAATATGTGTTATTCTAATTTTCCATAATTGTTTTTTCTTCAAAATTGAATCAAATATAATCAAAATTAATTTGAAAACAATAATAGACAGGTGGAACTGACCTGTGATATCATTTTCTATATAACAAATATTTACAGAAGTCAGCATGGGTTCAGGCATTTGGGGGGGTTGATAGGTTCAGTCTTCTACCCAGTAGCTCATCTAAGAAGCATCACATCTAAACACAAAAAGGAGTTTGTATAAATATCACAATATTTAGAACCTTAGAGAGGTTCATTCAGACAGTTACACAGAGCAGCATGGCGGGCTAATGGCGGCGGGTGTACCGGTGTTTCTCACCCTGTAGAAACTAAATTTTGCACAGAGCAGGTTGTAAGGACCTCTCTACCATGGTAAGGGAAACACTTTTTAATCAAAGCCCGAAGCCCAAAGAATTCATAGAATTACGAAGGTTACAGAACATCCTAAATAGAAGGTTCTGTGTTTTCCTTTTAGAATAAGTACAGAAGTACTGGATTGGGGAAAAGGACCACAACTTGAAATATTAAACTACGCTATTGAATGATCACAGTAAGAGTGAAAGAAATTTTGATTTTATCTGATTCAATTTTGAAGAAAAAACAATTATGGAAAATTAGAATAACAAATTAGAAAAAACACTTAGAAAAAATTAGAATAACACAAATATTTCTCCATTTATATTTGTTCACATATATTTAGATACATCTTAGATACATCTATAGCTCCAGTCTGAAGAAGGAACTTAGATATGTTCTGAAACATCATGTATTTTGAATATTCAATATGGAGCATACAGAAATATTTTGAGCATGAAAAGAATGGAATTATAAAACAAGGAGAAATTCTATATGTTTTTGTTGCAGTCTGAAAGATAATTTAAACCATAAATTATTTAACTACTTTGACCTGCACACTATTTATTAAAGGATTGAGTTAGACTATACTGTTTCCTACTAGTGAATTTCATTACCATCAATCTGCAAGTTATAATTCTGTGTGTAGTGAATGCAGTCGAGCTGTCAGCTGCTTCAGTTATTTTCTGAAGACAAATTTCCATTTTTTTAGAATGAGAATTCAACAGGGTTAATGCTGTATTAGGAAAAGTATGTCTTTGCGGGGATATCCTGTAATAAAATTCCTTTAACGGTCAGATTGTACTGACACCATCTCTACATCAGCATTTTGAATAATGGCGTTATCTTCACAGCACAGCAGCATGGAGTAAGAAGTCAGATGCGTTTCAACCAGGTACATACAGCTGCATAATAATAATGTGGGCAAAAATTGCGCCTTTATTGGAGGGCAAACAAATAGTGTCTCTATTCATGCACAAATGGCTACATATGTCTTTTGATTTTTGAGCAAAATGAAGCTGTCTTAATGAAGCTATTTGCATGGTAACTAGTTCTGGCAGTACATTCAAGGTTGCTATGATCTGCTTAATTGCAGATCACTGCAATTTCATTGTGTCCAGATAAATGTTTATCTGGATCTAAGGCAGTAAGATAAACAGATTTATCTACCAAGTAAAAACTCTCTCACTAATTGTGTAGACATTGACTCTAACCACATGACTCCCTTACTTGATGGTTACACTTTGTGCATGTAGCTCCATGGAGACGGATGGAACCACATTATGGAATTTTAGAATCTTGGTTCAAACTCTGCAGTCGCACTCCTCTCTGGCAGTTGGTCAGATTAGTTTCTCTGCATGACTATAGCAGTTGGCCCAAAGTTGTCTCCAGTATCGGTGGTTCTTCAGCCAGTTTATTTATTTTAAAAAGTTATTTAAAGTGTATAAGCTGTGGTTTTCGTTCCTTGAGTACTCTGTGTTAGTTAATTAGGGCCATTTTTGCTATTATGGACTCTCCAGTTTCCTTGTGATTCCCAGGAACTGGAAACTTCCCTGTGTAGCTACTGTTTTTTTTTTTTCTTTTGGTATCTAGTGTTAATCAGACCACTTACCTGTTTATTTTAAATAGGTTTCATTTTTTTCCTCAATTTACAGTATAGGAAATGGAGCACTTTCACTTTCTGTTTCCACCTGTGCCCTTTTACCTTAATTTAATTGGTTCCTGTTACAGGAACCGTGATTTGACCTCTGGCACAAATTTTTAGAGCAAGAGACATTTCTTGCTGTTGTGTTCATGTTCTGTAGTGTTTTGGGGAATAGTTTTACATTTTTTACCAATATCTCTTTAATTTGGTATGACTGAGAGTCCTGGGGGAGCAACATTCTCAAGAAAATCATAGAAGTAGTTTCCAGTAACTGGCAAGGGCAGACTTCTGTGAGCTCTGTTTAAAATGCCTGGGTCCAGACTACAACTGTATTAATTGTAAAGCCTGCCTTTTTTTTTGGCTCAATACCTTAAAGAAATGGTTAAAAGAGATGAACGAATTTATGGCTTCTCAGTCTGTCTCCTTGTCACCAAAAAATAACAAAACTGAGTCATATGGTGTTCCTAGTGATGGTGAAAAGTGCACATAAGAAAGATCAGTCTCCGTGTGTACCGCAGCAGGCAGTGCTGCTCAGCCATCTGAAAGGGACATGGTAAAGATGAATCAGATATGAGGGTGTCTGAAAGGGGAACCCTGAACCCAGTGATGGCAAAAATAAGAATAAAAGCCTCAGAGCAGACACTGAAAATGATGCCTTCTGAAAACAAACTAAAAAAAAAAAATACATCCTGCCACTCAACCTGGAGAATGGAACCGGCAGATGATGTAGGAAAAAATGCCTGCATCTCAGGACATATCAAAGATGTGGCAATTTTTATGGGCCATCCAGGTCATGTGAAATTTTAATATGATTGCAACCCCCCTCACCATGCTCAGGCTCCAATTAGTCTACCTGCAGAGGAGAAGGAGGAGTAGGCAGGAGGAGTACTATGTACAGGAGGAAGGTGACCCCATAGAATTAGAGGGTGCACCTGAGCAAGACTTTGGCTCTCTCCAAGGCATAATGAGGACTATCCTTCCTTTTCCTCATTTGTCAGATAAGTGCTTGATACCCTCAACATTCCCCTTCAAGAAACTAAGGAGGATGAAGAGGGTGCTGAATTTATGTATATAATGGGGATGGCACCTTCAGGGAAGTTGCTAGTCTCTATACATAAATCACTTCAGAAGGCCATACGAAAAATCATGTCTGCACCTACTTCAGTTGCAGCCATTGATAGGAAAATTGAAAGAAAATATCAGGTGGGCAGACAAAGTGTGGAATACCTCTATGCCCACCATGATCATCAAAGTGTAGTCCAGCTTGTTGCTTGCAAGAGGGTGTCTTCCTGTCTGCACAGCCCCCTGAAAAGAACTAAAAAAAAATTGGATGCTATGGCCAGAAAGGTTTATACCTCAGCTTCCCTACTCATTAGGAAGGCAGTTGATTCATCACATATGGTAGCAGAGTACCAGAAAGCACTGTGGAGCACAGTTCTGGCACCTTCTGATAAAGCAAATGGTGAGCTGGTACGGGACTTAATTGCCACAGTAAGATTAACCCTAGATACCACTAAATACCATTTCCATACCTTTGGGGACACTGATGACACTGCTGCTGGATTCTTAGCACACGCAGTGTCCTTAAGGAGATTTTCCTGGTTAAAGACATCATTGTGTACAATTATCATTGTGTATTTTTAAAAACAGCACAATGGCCCACTCAGTCTTCTTGGCTCAAGCTTCAAATTGGTATAACTGCTAGGAAAATCATATTAAAAAAGGGTCCGACTATTCATACTGAATATTTTCAACCTAAAGTATCATTGTCTTACTGCTGGCCCAGTGACGCTGAGGGCTGAGGTGCTGGATGCCTTACATCATGCTACACCAGTGACCCATGTTCGGGAATGAGCATGGGTTGTCGGGGGTCGGTATGGGAAGAGAAGGATAGAGCATCCATTGGACAGCTCTCCTTATCTGGGGAGGGGGTCCCTAAGAGATGGCACTTGTTCACCCCCTGGTAGAGGCTGGGGGACAAGGCACCACTCTACAGTCTGGGGAGGAGCTGGGGCTGATGCCTGAAGAGAGCGCGTGTGGACGTGTGCGCGCTTCTCTCTGCCTGGCATCATTGCATGCCCCCAGCTCCAAGGGAGAAAAAAAATAGAAAACTGGAGTGGCTTCCAAGTCGAGCAGCTTGATGGCCGTCCAATGGCATCGGCTCTGGGGGGCACCTGGAGTCTGGATCTGTTTTGAGATGAGGATTTGGGGGGGGTAAACCACAGGGGAATACAGGCATGACCCTTAGTAGAGCACAAACAACAGACGGTGGCTGGAATCCCCGAGGTGGTTGTCAGGAAAAAGGGGACAGTCCAGGTAAGCCAAGAGAGGAGGAAAAAGATATAGCAAAAAAAAAAAAAAAACTATCATTGTCTTATACTAGACCTTGTCTGCTTTATTTCAAAATTCCTACAGTCAGAAACCAGTTTAGGTCAGAGATCATTGTTATACCAACTACCTAGTTTTTTATAACTCCCTTCCTCAAAACCTCACTGCTGTGACCCTTGGTATATCCACTTTTAAAACGAAGTTGGCAAATTATGTATCAACATTTGACCAATGTAATTGTTATAAAGCATTATTGTTCTGTTTTTTAATATTTGTATTATATGTTATCATAAGTTATTTGTAAGGTTGTTGTATGTTCCGTTGTTATCTTTTGTTAATTATTTATATCTGGTCACCCATGAAAATGGACAGAATTGCTCATGGATTTGCTAGATTTTAAATAAATAAATAAACCAAACCAAGGACTACCATCCTTTCCCAGGATACTCAAACTAAAGTAATGGATTTCTCCTTTGAGCGACATTCACTTTTTGGTGGCAAAACAGAGACATAAATGAAAAAAGTGGAGTAATACAAAACCACTTATAGGAGTAACAATGAGAAGGAAAAGGCCTCTACCTCATACAGTACTTGTGGAATTGGAGGCAGAGGTAAGGGATGCTTCCCAAAGCCTATACCCCATATGATCCTATGAGTAACAGCCACAAAAAGGCTACTGTAGGGGCAGGGGCAGAAGGAGCACCAAGTGTACTGCTATAGCACCAGTGCCCAAGCCCCTTCCAAAGCAAAACCACTGACAATTCTGCCCAGGTTGCCCAATTGCCAGTGGGTGGAAGACTGGCTCACTGTTTTCAGGAATGGGTAAACTTACCTCGGACAAGTGGGTTCTGGATGTTAGTGAGCCAGCAATTACCCCTGCAGTTGAAAAAAAAATCCCAAACTGTGGAAAAATAGAAATAATTTTGCTGGATCTGGAAGTAAAACAAACAAAAATTGTTGCTAGCAAAAGCTGTAGAAAAGATCCCTGACTTCCAGTGGGGTAAGGGTTCATTCTCAAGGTACTTTCTGACCCCCAAGAAAAATGGAAAATGAAGGCCCATTTTAGATCTTAGATATCTGAACAAATATATATATATATATATATGAGAAATTCAAGATGGACACACTGAGAACAGTGATACCATCTTTAAAGTCAGGTAACTGGCTGGGATCACTGGATCTGAAAGACACCTGTTTTCATGTCTTAGTCAGACCTTCCTACAGGAGATATCTTGGGTTCAAGTTAGGGAACTGCCAATACCAGTTAATAGCTCTTTTATTCAGCCTTGGCTCAGAACCAAGGGTATTAAAAAAGTGTTTGGTTGTGGTGGCAGAACATCTGAGAAGGCAAGGTGTGGTGGTTTTCCCTTCCTGGATGACTGACTAGTCTCGCGGGGAAGGGGGGGAGAACAGAACAGGAGACAAAGTGCTCAATTCAGACTGTAAAATGCACCTTGGAGAATCTGGGATTCTTAATAAATCTGCTAAAGTCCCAAAATAGAAACTGTTCAGGTGTTGGACTTCATAGGAGCAGAGCTAAACACCCTGAAGGAGACTTGCCTCCTCCTGCAGGCTAGAATGGCAACTCTGATAGCTGTGGCAGAGTCCTTCAGAGCAAGCAAGCCAAAACCTGCAAGGGATTTCTTGCAGTTACTGGGACACATGGCCACATCCACATCTGTCGTTCCCTGGTCCCATTTCCAGTTGAGGTCTATCCAGTACCACTTAAGAGACAGTTGGTCTCAAAGATGGGAGAGTCCCATTCTTAAAACTAGTGCCACTGAGGAAAGTGTTGGTAAGGTCACTAGCATGGTGGAAGGAAGGAAGAAAGAAAGTAGCTTCAAAGAGGGCATTCCCTTCCTTCAGCAGTCACCAATAAGTATTCTTGCAACAGATGCTTTACTTCTGGTGTGGGGCACACACCCATTGGACCTTATAGTAAGTGGCACCTGTAGCCCACAGAAGTCCCAGGTGCACTTCGGGCAGTGCTTCTAGCAATGCAATCATTTTCCTTCAAGCTGCAGGTTTAGTCTGTCCAAATTCAAACAGACACCACCAGGACAATGTACTAAATAAACAAGAAGGGAGGAACAAGATCCTCAAAACTGTGTAAAGATGCAGCAGAGATGTGGGACCTGGCATGCTCCTTAAAAGCAAACACTTCATTGGTGCATCTGCCAGCAAAGACAATGTACTGGAAGACTCCTTAAAGGGATGCTGTCAACCCCCTTAGGCTTCAAAGTGACTCTAGTTTAAAAAATCTATTTATGATTGGTCAGATTCTGTAGATAATGCTGATGTACCTTGTAGTTTGATTCAGATTCCTTTTTCTTTTTAAAAGTGAAAAACAGACTGTTTATCATACTGGTGTTAACACACAAAAATATGTTTGTTTACATTCCTTGATCAACTCCCACTGCATCTTTCCTGGACTTGGGGACACCTCAGAACACAGTCTGACCACTCATGATGCAGTGGGAGGACAGAAGAATATCATAATGCTTGGCTGCACTGTTTGGGGGTGTTCCTAATGTTCAGGAAGTATGAGTTGATCAAGGATTTGAAACAAAGCAAGATTTACTGGGTATCCCACAATGCCAGCATTTTACACCCACTTCCGGGTACTTTGCCAAGATGAAGAACCCCCCCACAGTGCAAGCTTATATACATGCCAAACAGTGCTAAAAAAGTGAAAATGTAATACATTTTAATTCAAATTTGCACTAAATAGAAACATGACCTTGATACCATAGGGCCAAAGGCAGCAATCCAAATCAGTTGGCATTAAGTTTCAACCAGGGAACAACCATCTGTGAGCCCATGGAATATAGCCAATTGCATAATAAACTGCCCTTGCATAGTTATTTCACAGATCTTCCAACAAAAAGCCAGACACTAATTGTTGCTAACATAGTCATTTTTCTGAAATAAAGTTTGATACTAATTTTTGCTGTGTAACTATAGCAACAAAAAACTTTAAACTTCAGCACCAGCCTCAACGCTTATATACAGGTTGATCATTTACTCCTAAGCCATTTGCTAAAAGTCTGAACATTTATTAGCCCCTTTTAAATGCTGTCAGGGTCCTTGGGCGATATCTGTTAAGAAGACCCAGTAATCTCATTTAATAGCATTTAAAGTCCCTTGGCTCCAAAATTGGTGGTGGTGGGGGTTTATAAGGGAGAAAAGGGAGCTTTGGCATCTCCATAAAAATATACAATGCACATTACACCTTGCAAATGTTTAGCAAGTTCTATCTGATCATTAATACCAGGCCATTGTAATGCCCCCAACTGGTAAGATAAATCCAGAATGCCTCCCTTTTCCCTAACAATTTTTTAATATCCCCAACTGTAGGACACAGACAAATGTTTTCTATACCAATGAAGGTAGAACTGTGTGCATCTTCACCCTGATATGTGTTGCTAATGCATATTGATCACTTTTGTTTACAGTAGCCCTCATGCATTCCCCTACACAGTCCTTTAACCTTTTTTTGTTCTCCTCACATTAAATACACCACATTTACATACTGCAAGATGTATAAAATTACAAGTATCACAAGTAATCAAACTGGATATCTTTTACTCCCTTCCATCTCTGGAACCCAGGAACACTGTAAGCAATACCCAACAGGGTGGGTGGTATTGGGCTATACCAGACCGCTCAGGGGTGCAATGATACCTGTTGCTGCAGGAGGAGGGTCTTATAGCCCCTGGAAGGTCCAATATAGCCTAATACCACCCACTCTGGAGGGTATTATTGCACTTAGAAAATGGGCTATAGGTGACAGTTATATAAAATATTTAAAAATCAACAAATGAAAACAAGTAAAAGGAATGAGAAATCAGTTTTGCTGTAAAGTAATTGCTTTGCAGAGGTGCTGCTGCTATTTAGACTTGTTAGTTTTTTCCACTTCTGTTGTTTCTTAGATTGTTTATGCATCCCCCACCACACACAAACACGAAAAAAAAAATAGTGCTGTATTTTAGGGCATTTGGTTCTCCCTCCCAAAACTACACCTTTGAGTAGCTACCCTGGAGTTGCTTTCATAGTTTCTTTTTGGGGTGGGGTGGGGGGTTCTTTTCACTGTGATTGCAAAAACATGGAAGTTTTAAAACAAGCACTATATGTTGTCAGTGTTCCTTTTTGAGGAGGGCACCACATAGTATATGAGTGCAATCCCTTCTCCAAAAGTACCAGAAGTTTGCAAAAGATTTGCTTTCAAGTGTAACACTACTGTCTAGCACTAACGTATGGATGGATATAGTTTTTTTTTCTGTTCAGTGTTGTGAGGAGCAGAGTTGAGTAAAGAGAAAATTTGTGGTTTCTACCCACCCCCATTAGTTTGCACTCAGTACCCTCTGGAGCTGGAGTCACCGCACTGTATTTGAAGTTACTGACTGCAAATGGCTGAACAGATGGCAGCCACAATATTTTCTGAGGTACAGGAAAAGGGGAAAAAATGGAACTTCTTTCTTTAAAAAAATAATCATCATGGGACTTACATTGCAGTTGAAACTCGCTCAGCAACAGGGAAAAAAAAACAATGTCTGCTATTCTTTTTTTTTTTAATTCTAATGCCCCAATGATTTTAGAATGTAATCTGGCAACAGAGACTGGGACTCATTTCCAAGTCTGTTGCTTGATACTGGACTGGCTAGTTAGTGGCCTAAACCAGTCAGAAGAAAGATTTCTCCCTGCCCATTTTCTAAAGCCCAATACCACCTACCCTGGAGGGTATTATTGCACTTAGAAAATGGATTACATATGACTGTTTAAAAAAGATTAAAAATAAAATGTTAAAATCAGTTAAGCTTTAGTAAAAAAATGAAAAGAAATAAATTTTTCCGAAAAATAGTCCCTGTACTGGCACACTTGCCAGTAGAGGGTGCTGCAGTTTCTAGAGTGTTTTTTTTTAAACCCACTTTTGTGCCAGGTGTATGTTGCTGCAGCTGCTTTATGTTGGTGCTTTGATGCCAGGGACACTCTGTGCTTTGTGCCCCCCTCATATTATAGTTACTAGGTTTGTTTAGGCATAAGGAGGCTTGCACCCATCATGAATGTCTCTCACAACTGTGTGGGTATATTTGTTCCTGTTAACCAGTTTAAGTATTTGTCAAGTCGAGTTAAAAATGTTACAAATTCACTGACTTCTGCAACTTCCTGTGGTAACTTGTTCCAAGCCTTAGTGGTTCTATAGTAAAACAGTGGTCCCTTTTACTGGTAATTAGTGATGGGCAAAGTGGCCCCAATTCGCTTCGCAAAGCAGAAGTGGATCCACAGAGTGCCCCCGCAACGTGAAGTAGAGTACTTCGTGTTATGATGGGTGGCGCGAAGTCCATTGAGAACAATGACTTTGCGTTACTCTGCCTTCCCAAACCACTACTCCACCAAATCTTAAGGTGAAGTACATTGAAAGCAATCTACTTCACCTAACTTCGCCTTGTTTTTAAGCTCCGAAGGTGAATTTTGCAGTGATTCATGGAATTTCAGGTCACATGGGCTCTATGTTGTTCTGCACAGCCTCAGTTCAGGGTAGTGTGTGTAGGAAACTGTAGGAAACAGTGTGCTGAGAGATCTCTGTGATTCAAACCTTCTAAAAGGTGTTCAAAAAGCCTTTTTGAGTAATTTTATTTGCTCAGACTTAGTTCATCGATTGTAGGAAACCCTCCTGTGCTCATATCATCGAGCATTTATTGTTTGTGTGTGGATTTTGAATGTTAATGTGCAACATTGGGTCTGTGTAGTAGGAGACAGTGAAAGTGTGCTTTGGGGAGGGGTGTATCTGACTGTGGCTGTGGTGTAGGTAGATTAACTTGGAGAGAAAGTTCTTTCTGTTTTGGTGATATTTTTCTTGTATAATAACTGTGTTAATGTACACAGTAATATTTTCAATAATTCTTGCCGTTATTTTGCTGATTGTTGTGGAGCAGCAATGCATAATTTTAGTTGGTTTAAAATACGTGGTTATATTACTGAAGTTTTCAATTTGCTACGCATTACTTAATGTGTTTGTGAGTATGAGTGTGACGCATGTCATCAATTCAGACACCTTTTATTGTGCCACACAGTAATTTCAGCAATGTGAACCTGCTATCCACTGCAGCTGTGTGATTTTTGTACTTCTTTGTAGTATCTTTACTGGTACTAGTACTAGTGACTTACTGCACCAGTGCAGTACACTGCCCCGCCCCCCACGGCTCACCCCAACCGACAAAGGTATTCTCTTCCAGATTTGAATTTCTGATGGTGAGCACTGGTTAGGTGTTGTGCCTTTGCATCTGCATCTCTTCAGTGTGCAGTGCAATCTTAATCTGTGCATTTGCATCTCTTTAGGGCCCAATCTCCATCGGTAACTTAAGTTACAGTTGTTTCTTTGGCTTCCGTTTAGAGTACTGGACTGGCGTGGTGCATAATTCTGCATAAAGATTGCACTCATTAATATGCATTTTTAAGTCAGGACCATCATCATGTTCATGAGTCACTCGTGAATGATATAAATCACATTCTTCATTGTCATGGTCACAAATGCAGTCACAATTCACAATTTATGATCACATCATGGATCACAACATTATTTTTTTTTTACTGGTTACTTGGATGTATTGTAACTTTTGTAAGCTTGTTTTGTAGTATCTCCCCATGCTTCACAACCCCTCCTTTGTACTCATTAATGAGTGTTTCCAAGTCAGGGAGTTTTGTGCCACACCTTATCGGGGCCTGAGAAGTACAGCCATAGGCATTCGCGTTTCTTCATCATCACGGTTACAAATGCAGTCACAAATCAGGATTTACGATCATGTCATGAATCACATTATTTTTTTTTTTTACTGGTTACTTGGATGCATTGTAACTTTTGTAAGCCTGTTTTGTAGTATCTCTCTAGGCTTCACCATCCTACCATTGTACTCATTAAGAAGTGTTTTTAAGTCAGGGAGTTGAACAGTGTCTGCAGTACATACACAGACTGGAAAGAAGACTGACTGCACACATGCAGTTTAGCACACAGTATACTTCCACTGCTCAGAATACAAAGTGTCACGCATACGGAAGACAACAAAAACAGGGCATTATTACATGCAAGGGTCAGGGATGATGGAGGAATACATTTTATAACACAGAAGGAAGGTGTGGGGGCACATCATGGTGTGAGGAAAACAAAAAAAAAAAACTAATGTGGGATCCCGTGGTGATTCAGCAGCAGTTCCAGCATGGACATAATTTGCAACTGATGTTCCTCAGTGCGATCCAACTGCTTCTCGACAGCACTCATCCTCTCATTGTTCCCCTCAACAGCACTCCAGAGAACTGCCAAGTCAGCCTACGTTACATGCAGTTCTCTGGAGTCCACACATTCTACAGGCTGACCTGCTGGTGGTGGTGGTTTGGGTGCTGGTGGAGCAGCAGGTGCTGCTCTTGCCCTCCTCTTCTTAGGGCCGCCGCCATGCACAGCTGCATCCTCTGCCACCAAAGGTCCAGCAGGTGCCGTTCTGTGGCAGCCTGCCACTCCAACTTGTGGTGATTGAGCATATGGGTCAGGGTGCACTGGCCCCCAGTTCCCAGGAGGCCACGGTCCACCTTCACCTCACATAGGTGGCACCTGACCACACTGCTGTCCTCCCCGACACAGTCAAAAAACTGCCAAACAATGGAGGTGTGGGGAGGACCAGGTACAGGCAGGGGAGGGCCAGATGAACTGGCAGCTAGCTGGTCATGGTGCTCAGCAGGGTTGGGATCCATACCTGGGCCCAGGGGCACATACATATCCTGCTCCAGGGGACCTGGTGCTGGAGCTGGTGGTGGTGGTGGTGGTGTTCAGCTGTCTCAGAGTCAGGAGGCGGTGCTGGTCCTGTTTCTGGGGGGGAGTGCACTCAGAATTTTTGATTGTTCCAACAGGAACCAGCGGCCATGCTCACCATGCATCTGCATGGTATAACACCTACCACCAGTACCGCGCACTCCCAGAGCTGCCCCCACCCCAGACATTCCCTCAGACCTTCACCCTGGTCCATCTCTTGTACTGCACTCCCTCAGTCTGAGCAATGACTACGCACACTGTCACACAACACACATACAGTCACACAGACACAGACAAACAACTAACTACCTATAAAGGTAAGAAAAATAAATTTACAAAAAGAACACATTAAGCAGGGTTTTATTTAACTCTAAAAATTGATTAGTGTTTTGCTCATAAAAGTTCTAAAACATTGTGAAATTGCATAGCACTTGCCTCACTGTGTTCAACAAACATAACACTTCTAGAAAACCTATATAAATACGTTCTGTACAGTTAGTACTGTCCCAAGAAAAAACTGCTAATCAATTATTTAAAACCCTGTTAAGTAAAAAAAAAAAAAAAAGAGTACAGAAAAGACAAAAAATGTAGATTAGTTATAAAAACGCTGTTGGGTCTATAAATCAAAGTTTAAATCTCCTCCTCACTCTGATCTCCAAGTCTCAGCAGTGACAAAACACACTCTCCTCTCTCTGTCTCCATCTGCACAGGAGAAAGTGAAAGTGTCTGCTTGTATGACTCACTCCCTTCCTTTCCCTGCTTGGCTGTGGCTAAAAGCAGGCGAAGTCTGTTGAAAACAACAACCGCCTCACTTGCGTTGTCATTCCACCATAACACAAAGTGGTAATGACAAAGTAGATGACTACTACTGTGCATTAGCATAAAAGTGCCTCATGTGACACTTCACCAGCGTAATTTACATTCGCTGCATCTCTAATGTGAACCTGCGATCCACTGCACCTGCATGAATTTTTTATACTGCTTTATGGTATCTTTACTGGTAGTGGATTGTTATTGCCATGCACTAATCCCACAACTGGCAAAATGTATTCCTTTCCAGATTTGGATTTGTGAGCACTGGTTAGGTGATGTTGTGCCTTTTCTTATGCATCCTTTGAGTGTGCAGCACAATCCTTAATCTGTCTGTGCGTTTGCATGGCACCATTAATTCTGGGAGACTGCATTTCTTGTTACACTCTCATTTCACTTCGTCAGCACTGGGGAATTTTCTGGACACAAGACTGTAGCATTTTGGGGATGAACATTAATTCTGGTAACTCTGTGTGTGACCGGACCACTGCATGCATGACTGAGTGCGCCATTAATTCTGGGAGACTTTGCATTTCTTTTTACACACTCATTTCACTTTATCAGCACTGGGGAGTTTTCTGGACACAAGACAGTAGCACTTTGGGGATGCACATTCATTCTGGTGACTGTGTGGGTGGGATGCTGCCAGTATTGCTGTCACTCCACCTTACTTCACATTTAAGGTGAAATGACAACGTGAAGTAATGATGATAAGGTGAAGTGAACCTTTCCTATGGGTACTCCAAGGTGATGGTTTACTCACTTCGTGCATTCACTTCGGGCTGGTGGATTTTAAATTTACTGCATCTCTATTGGTAATAGCCCTTGACTACAAGATGGTGACAGTGGCTCTAGTATTCACTATCCATTCTGCAAACTGAAATCCACACTGTGATGTTAAGTAAGGGTTTTGTAAAATCTTAAAAAGCTGTAGTAAGTCACCCTGAATCTTCTGTTTTCAAGACTCACCAAGCCGATTTTAGACAGTCTATGTTGATATGGCAGGTGTCTTATATTTGGTATAATGTTTGTGACTCTATGTTGGATTTGTTCTAATAGATTTATGTCCTGTTTCAGATGCGGGTTCCGGGGAGCAAAAGTTAAGATGAGATCTGATATATGTCCGATATATTGGAATTATACATTGTTCACTTTTGTTCACAAAGGACCACTTGATATTATTAAGTAACATATTTGTAGTTTGTGTGATCTTTTTGCAATGATCTGAAACTGATAAGTTATTTATGATTACCTCGAGGTCCGTTTCCTTTACTGAAGTTTTTACGAATGTATTATTAAGCTGATAGTTGTGATTTGGGTTATTTCTTCCGAGATGGATTACTACACATTTGCCAGTATTTAGTGTCTTTTAGTTAATTGTCCACTGTTCAATGTTTTTGAGATCTTTAGTTAAGGCTATATGTTTCTCTAGTGTATCAACTTCACCTCCTACCTTAGTGTCATCAGCAAACTTGGTGATAAAATTGGTTATATTGTGATTTATATCATTTGTAAATAATTTTAACAGGGTTGGCCCCAGGACCGACCCCTGGGGAACCCCACTGCTCACTGACCCAGTAGGGGAAAGCTGACCACTGATTCTGACCTTTTGGATTCTGTTTGACAGTCAGTTTTGTATCCATCTAACCAGAATAAAACTCGGACCAAGACCTTTAGGTTTATCTATCAATTCTTGATGAGACACCTTGTCAAACACCTTTCTGAAATCAAGCAATATGACATCAGCTGGTAGTTTGTTGTCTGAACTTATCCCCACTTTGTTGTATAAAGTAATCACATTTGTAGTGCAAGAGCATCCTGCGGAAAATCCATTTTGGTTGATATCCTTGAAACCTGATGAGTCCAACTCTTCCTCAATCCTGATTTTAACTAAACATTCCATAGTTTTGCTCAAGACAGAAGTTAAACTAGCAGGTCAGTAATTTGCTACTGTACTTCTGGGTCCCTTCTTGAATAAAGGAATGACTACTGAATTTTTTCAATCTAGTGGAACCTCTTCTGTGGATATTGATTTGTTGAATATTAGGGACAAGGGAGTTAGTAGACTAGATGAGTTCCATTATTAATCTAGGATTAATGTTATCTTGGCCTGTAGATGAGTTGGCATTTAATTTTTTTATAGCCATCATAATCTCATCTAGGGAAAAGGTAATAGTTTTTAAGGATATTTATTTGAGATCAATTTTGAGTTGGAGTAGTGGCACTGAAATGATCAGCACAGTACCATGCTGGGATTGCTTGAGTAGAAGAGCGTGATGACTTGTTCCCGGTACAGGAGAATGTCACTGAAGAGGAGTGAAGACACTGCAGAGCACCAAGTTAACATTCCAGATTTCTACAGTTTAATTGCAGCACTTTGTGTGTTTGTTTTTTGGTGTGGGGGGGGCTGTATTATACTTGCGAGTAGCGGCGAGCTGGTGGGGGATTACCTTAGTGCAGTCTTCTAGGGCGACGTGGGAGGAGTGTATGGAGTGCTCCATTTAAGCAGTTTTTCTTTTCTGGCTCAGAAAAGAGATTCTGTTTGTTTCAACTGTGCTTTTGAATAGCTACAAATAGAATGTGAGTTTAGTAGAATGGCAGACTTGCATATACTTTGTAGAAATAACCCCCAAACCCTTTTAAAGTGAAAATTGTGCACTGCACCATGCTGTGTTTTCTTTCTTTTTTAACTTTTTACAGATTAGTTTGATATTTAGTTTCTGGTTGGTGTCCTTGTATCAGGAATATTCGTAGTTGTGGCAAAACTGGAGGATCAGCTATGTCGGGCATGATCACAGTGATAAACATGTTGTGTATTTTTTTTATTTTTCTCTTTTTTTATTTCTTGACAGATTCATTTGATATTCAGATTCTGGTTTGTGTACTGGTACTGTATAGGGAATATTGTTACTTGTAGTCAAAACAGAGGATTAGGAAGAGTCACGTGATGCAGAGTGGCTGAGAGCAGCTCCCTATCTGGCTCCCTTCCTCCACCTTCAAAAACAACCTTCTTTTTCTAAATAATAAACACCTAACTTCATTTTAGCGACCCTAAAGGCTTGCTGACTCCATCCAGTATCTCTAAGCTAATTTTTAGGGCGCTTGAAGCTGATTTAGGGCTGCTGCAGCGATGGAAGCTGACATGAAGTCAGCTAGTGTGAGACACACCACCAACGACGCCTGAGAAGGCCTCCAAAAAAGCTAAGAACATCAACTCTTCAGCTCCTCTAAACCAGCTTGGCCCTCCAACTGCCCTGCTGACTGAGGATCGCTTCTTGCAAGAAATCCCCTTCAGAGATACTTTGCAGGAGATTTCCACGGAAATTAAATCTATCCGAAAAGACTTCTCCGAGCTATCGCGTGCAAGTAGGGGATCTGAAGCTAGCGTTACATCTTTGGACCGCTGGAAAACAAAACTGATCCAGAGATTACTAAATTAAAACAGCAAATCCAGCGACTCCAAGCTAAAATGGAAGATCTAGAGGAGACAGAAGCAGGCGAAATAACATATTGATTCTGGGGCTCCCAGAGGCCGAAGAAGGCAACGATGCAGTCAAGTTCACCCAGCATTTTTTGAATAAAGTCATCGGTCCCTCCCCGATCAATCAGTCTTACCATATAGAGCGGGCCCATAGATCTCTGAAGCCCAGACCACCACCAAATTCGCCTCCTCGCCCATTCATAATTAAATTTCTGAGCTACCTTGAGTGGCAACATGTCCTGGCCAAAGCTAAAGAAATCGACTCTTCCACTGGAACCAAGCTAAACTGAGGATATCCAGGACCTACCATATGAAGTTAATAAAAGGGCTGCCTATCACCGGTAGTCAAAAAACTCATTGCCGCTGGTATTCGGTTTCGGATGATCTACCCAGCAAAATTAGTGGTCACTCTGGATGGTATGGGGCAATCGTATGAGGATTCCAATCAGGCCCTGGCTGACCTCACTAAGAGACTCCCCAGTCTGCTCAAAGGACCCTAATGTAGTTATTAATTACTAGCCTTTGCAACCTGTTTTGATGGGGGTTTAGTTTCATTGCTGGTTCCTGTCCTTAATTTCACCTTTAATCACCTAACGCTTGAATCCTGCCAAGGTTTGTCTTACCTGGCCTGACGGGGTCTCGCCTGATCGGGGAGGGTAGGCGGATCCTGATGGTGGCCACGAGGCCTAGAAGGCTGCGTAGGCCCGACTCCCCTGAGGCTCCCTCGTGTACTGAATCAATGCAGTGTGCCGGAACTCTAATGCTGGGTGCTGTTTCCGGGGGGAAGGATTAATTCTCGGACCATTTAGGTCCGTCCCGGCTGATTCCCGGACCTCCGCTTCCTTCCTTTTTGGCTCCACTCAATGCCGGTGCCTCACAAAGATTCTCCCTTTGGGCCACTGCATCCCAGGATCACCCTTAAGGTAATTCCACCTTTTCACCCATTTTATACTCGGTCTTGCTTACGTCGGCCTAGTGATTAGTTCAGGTGTTACTAATATTACTCAGCAGATCTCCCTTCTCTTCCCAATCGCCTGCTGTTTTCACTGTTAATCTGCTGGGGATAGATGTTTATGGTTGTTTTGGGGAGGGGCGGGAGGTGAAAACTGCTGTCTGATCCTGCCTCACGACTGTTTCGAGGGGAGGGGTGTGCCATGGCTTTTCCTCCTTTTATGGTCGAATTGTCAGTGTCCCTGGTTAATTAAGTTGTTTATTTTGGGGCTGCACACAGCTTTTTGGTATTGGTTTAATTCACCAAGGAGAAAGCCATGGTATGGTTGGGGGAGGTTTTCAATCCTTATGGCAAATCTAAATGTTGTACTCTATTACCTGTTGTTGAGATTATTTGTACATAGTTATAAGGGTTCTATATTGGGGTTTGGGGAGGGAGGATTCGGAGTTTATAAATCGGCAAATGTTACTCTAGTGTTATGGTCACCCCGACCTAAGTTTATGCCGATTCGGAGTTTGATTGATTGGTTACATATTCCTTTATGTGCTGAATCTGGTGGGAGTACTATGTTTACATATTTTAGGCGGGTCGGGGTTGATGGGTTTTTTGGGGGGGGGGATTGCCGCCACTAACCGATTTCCTGGTGGATATCATTCCTGGTTGCTTCTCTCGTACTCACTTTTTTCTAGGGTTAATGACACTAAATTATGTTAAATTCACCACCTGGAATGTGAGGGGGCTGAGGGAGGCATCCAAGAGGGGCCAAATTCTTTTGAATAGTTCTTTAATGGAGGTGGATATTCTTTTCCTCCAAGAAACCCATATCACGGTACAGGAATCTAAATTACTGAAAGTTAAAGGCTTCTCACAGGTTTTCGGCCGGTCAATCCACTAACAGCAAGGAGTTGCTATCTTAATTAAGCGTAATATCCCCTTTATGCTGAAGAAAATGTTCAGGATGCCAATGGCAGGTAATGCGTTTGTTTGGGGTCTGCTCTACAGTGTTGAAGTTGTCCTAGGGTCTATTTATGGTCCAGTGGGAGGAGATGCCGTATTCTTGATGGGTCTGACGGATCTACTGACCACTTACCTTCCATCTAACTTTGTGTTGGGAGGGGACTGGAACATCCCTCCCAAGTCCAACCCTAGATTGGTCGAAAAAAGATCCCCGAACTACGTCGCCGGCTCAGCTTGCATTAACAGAATTTTGTTCTTTGCTGGGTTTGGTTGACCCCGTGGAGACTCTTCAACCCCTCCACTAAATCCTATACCTTTTATTCCCCAGCCCACAACTCTTGGTCACGTTTGGACTACATTTTAGTGAGCTCTAATCTTCTAGCTAACGTCTCCGCCACTAATATTGAGCCAGTAGTCATTTCTGACCATGCCATATCCTGGGTTAAACTTGCTCCAGGACCTCTGGGTCAGCGGGACACTATCTGGAAACTTAATAACCAGATCTTGAAAGATGATCGGTTGGTCTTGCTTTTCAAGACCTTGATTTCATCTTTTCTAGAGGTTAATCAAGATTCAGTTTCCAGATTTGATTTGGTGTGGTGTTCCCTAAAATGTTTTCTAAGGGGTGAATTTATCAAAGAATCATCTAGAAGGAAAAAGTAAAGGTTGGAAAGAACCAATTTCCTAGCTAAACAAATCAAGTCAGCTGAGGAGAAACTTTCGACCTCATTCTCCCAAGATAATTTAAAAATCTCTATAAGCTAAAGATGAGTATGAAGGTTTAATTAGGAGAAACAGAATACTCCATTCTGAAAACTAAATCAAATACCTGGACCAGGGAGATAAACCTGGTAGACTGCTGGCCCTTAAACTAAAAGAAATCGAAAGTTCAAGACTAGTCCCAGGGATCTTTGCGGAAGATGGCTCTATCAAAACTAATCCGAGGGACATAGCTGGGGTTTTTGAATCCTTCTACAGGAACCTATACGGTTCTACTACCTCCCCCTCTAAACTCCCCAGTATAACGGCTTTCCTTGAGCACACCTCTCTGCCTAAGCTTCAACCTAGTCAGTGTGAGGTTCTTACTACTCCCATTACCCTGGAGGAAATTACAGATGCTATTCACGGTCTCCCCCTGGACAAAGCCCCTGGTCCTGCGGGTTCTCCCAAATTTCTACAAAGCTTTGGTGAGTGAACTCACCCCTGTTTGCTTAAACTGTTTAATTATATTCTCACTGTAGGGCCCTTAGACCCTCACTTCTGGAAGCAGTTATAATTCTATTACCAAACCTAATAAATCAACTCTAGATCTTGCCAACTATAGACCGATTCGTTACTTAACTATGACATTAAGATCCTGTCCAAAATTCTGTCTTTACGACTTAAACGGGTTTGGCAACCACTCCTAAGTGCTGAACAGGTAGGCTTTGTCCAGGGAGATCAGCATCTGACCATAAGAACCCTTTCCACATTTTTGTACAGCCAAAACTCTCAATATCCATGGTGTAGCCTTAGATGCGAAGGCATTCGATCGAAGTTAGCTGGGAATTTTTATGGGCCACTTTGAATCGATGGGTTTCCAACGCAATTTATCCAGTGGATCAAGGCGATGTATAGCTCTCCCTCCATAAGAGTGTACTGTAATGGGTGTTCTCTTCCAGATTCCCTTTATTTTCCGGTACTTGTCAAGGATGCCCCTCTCACCCTACTTATTTAATCTTTATTTGGAGCCCTTACTAGCTTGTATTGAGATCTTAGCCTGCCATCACTGGTTGTGTTCATTGGCCATCAGGCACTCACTATGTCAGTGTTTGCAGGCGACATTCTGTTACATTATCAGATCCAGTCCACTCCATTCAGGAAGTCCTAAAATTATCAACCAATTCGAGAAGTTTCCAATTATAAGCTGAATCTGACTAAATCCGAAATTTTCCGTTGAACTCCCTCTTATTTCATGCGGATGTAGCCCAGTTTGGAATGAAATGGGCACCCGATCACCTTAAATATCTGGGCATCTACCTAGCCAGCGATATTTCCATAACTAGAAACTTAATCTAGATGATCTACTAGACCGGATCCAAGGTGACCTCAACAGATGGACCCACCTTCCCTTGTCCCTAACTAATACGTATAAATATAATTAAGATGAACATACTTCCCACGTATTTTCTACCCTTTAAATTTACTTAATATCTAGTTTACCCAAGACCTTTTCGGAAAATACATTCCTTAGTTACCAAGTTTATCTGGAAAGATAAACAGCCAAGAAGAGGTTTTTCAAGTTATGTCTACCAAGACCATGGGTGGTCTTAGTTTGCCCAATTCAAATTCTATTATTGGGCTAGCCACCTGTCAAAAATGGGCAAATGGCTCTCTCCTTCCCCAAATACTTATCGGCCCTTTTGGTTGCAACTTGAGGCCAATTTGCTGAAGGCCCACAATATAGATCCCCACTCTGCATTTTACTGCAACCTCTCATCTCTTCCCATTACAATATGCGAGTCAGTAGTCGGGACCTCAATAAAGGTTTTCAACCAGTTCTGCTCCTCGATAAACATACAAAATACCAAAGACTTTGCCCAACCGCTAGTTCTTAACCCCAATGTTAAGATAGGGGCACAATGGTTGCTCCCCTCCTGGCTACCGCAAATTCGAGACTGTGTAGTTGATGATCTCTTTCTTCTGGATTCTATTGGCTCCTCTTGGGAGCTGATGTCCAAGTTTCATATTCCTTCACAGGCCATATTCAAAGTATTTCAGCTGAGGCACCTCATAGTTGGTTATTTTGGTCTGGTGAGAAAGACATCTAATATATGTCCTTTAATAGAGCTGCTTAAGTCTCGAGTCAATGAACCCCATCCGTGGCTAATCTCTACTCACACCTTCTTCTTAGAAAACTCCGGACACTTTGCCTGGTTCCAAAGTTTGGGATAAGCTGCTTGGCTGTACCCCCATTCTTGGGCTCAGGTTTGGTCTGATCTGCACCATTTTTTTCTTTAGATAGGAATAAGCTATACAGTTCTATATAGTTAATAACATGTACTATACCCCAGTAAACTTAGTCAAGTTTGGGAAAAATTAACTCCCCTAACTGTACCAGATGTGGTACTGCCGAGGAAATATCTTACACATTTTTGGGCCTGTGACAAAGTTGCTCCCTTGTGGCAATTTATTGAGATAACCTAAGTCCACTTTTGGGTCTAAAAACCTATTCTCTCGTGATTTGTATCTTAGGTATCTTCTCCTCTATTAAGGTCAGCAGAAGGAAATATCACATGGCCCTTATTTCGATGGCTGTTAAAAGGCTGGTCCTCCGTCACTGGGTTGACTAATCCAAATTACCTATCAGGAATGGGTGGCAGAAATGTCACATAGTTTTAAAATTGAAAAATTGATTGCCAGTATTAGGCATGACTTGCCTGCATTCACAAAAATGGGGTAAACTTTACGCCTGTACCTTTCGGGTGATAGGACCTTGGGTTTTGGCTCACCTTGGATGCTTCTCTCTTCCCTCCTTCCCTCCCTTGTCTCCTTTGCTTCCCCTTCTTTTCCTTCCTTTTAGTGGCGGCATCCTCCAGGGGTGGGGTGGGAGGGGTGAGGATAAGGGTAGAGGTTTGAGGTTGTTAATCCTTATCTCTGTATGTTGTACCATGTTTTTACCATGTTATACTTTGTTATGTTTGTTAAAATGAATAAAGTTTAAATTTAAAAAAAAAAACACAGAGGATTAGTTCTGTTGGGCACAATCGCTGTGATAAGCAGTGTGGCAGCTTTAGTTGAAGGCAGTTTTGGAACTGTGTTGCATTGCTGTAAAAAAGCCAGTCCTCTGTGTGTTACTGTGTGTTTTAGACCTTGTTGCTTGGGAGGCAATTTCACAAGATTCACAGTGCATGTTGTGGTTGGCTACTGTTTTCATGTGGTAGGGGTAAGCCGTTTCAGAAACAGGGTGGCTCCTTCTCTCGCGTGACCAAACCTACTATTTCACTGTGCCTTTTGTTTTTATTTTATTTTAGCATTCAGTATGTTTTAAATATCTAGTTGATCCTGAATCTATCAGCATTAATCTGGTTGATCCTCCATTCAGCAGTTTTAGTTTCATTAAGTCCCAGGAAGGAGCAGAACATGGTGTAGAGAGTGAGGAAGATGCAAGCACTGCAGGCAGCTGGAGACTCGACAGGAAGGAAGGACAATTACAGAACTGTCCAGATGAGAAACATTTTAAATTGAAAAAGATACTGTTCTTCATCAAATTTGATATGATGGGACAGGAATGAGGAAGGGACGGAGCTGGAGAGTAAGGTGTGTGGGTGGGTGGGGGCGAGCTAAGGAAATGCTGCCATACGTTGAAGCGGCTTGCAGAAAGGACAAGGTAAAACAAGCTGCCAAGAGCCTAGGTACTGCTGTATAAAATTCATTGCCAGGAGGAGGGGAAGGATGTGGTTTCTGGTGGCAGCAGTTTTGGTTTCTGGTAGGCACATGCGGGGAGGGGTAGACCAGAGGTAAAACAGTGTGATGGTGACTGGCTTAAGGGATCAGCTGAAGCATGGATGATCAAAAAGGTGAAGGTACACATTTTATATTGGAGAAAACAGTTTTAGGAATAAACTAGACCTATTGAATGTATGGCTTCTCTATGCTAGACCTCTACAGAGGGAGATGCTTAGGAGACGAGTAACTGGTGTAGAGAAACTGAAAGTAATTGGAATTAGTGCTAGTTGGGGGGGTAGTGATTGCTATAGTTACACAGCAAAAATTAAAATCGAACTTTGTCAGTAAAATGAATGTGTTAGCAGCAATTAGCATCTGGCTTTTTGTTGAAAGATCTGTGAAAGAACTATGTAAGGGCGGTTTATTATACAATTGGCTATTTTCTAAGGGATCACAGATGGTTGTTCCCTGGTTGAAACTTAATGCCATTTGATTTATATTGCTGCCTTTGTCCATATGCTGTCGGGGTCATGTATTTGTTCAATGCAAATTGGTGAATTAAAATTTATTACATTTGCACTTTTTTTAGCATTTTTTAGCACTGTTTGGCATGTGCTGTATATAAGCTTGCACGGGGGGTGGTCCCCTTGACAAAGCATCCGGGAAGTGGGTGCAAAACTTTGTGAGATACTCCCTTGGGCTACACTAGCATTGCTATATTCCCTTTTTACATGTCAGAAGAATAAAAGAATATCCATGAGCACTGAGCTCCAGTGTCATGAGAGTGTCCGCCAGGGATGTCAAACCTTGTCTGGGTCAATTTCTGAGTAAGATGTGAGCCACAAAAATGTGCCTTCTTTACCATACCCAATGTGTGGCCCTTACCATATCTATATTTAGGAGTTAAAATAATAACAAACTTTTAGTAAATAATCAATAATCACATTTTATTAAGTTACGTATTTTTAAAAACTGTTTATTTTTCAAATAATTATTCAGAGCAGCTCTGGAGCTTTAGATTTGCTTGCAGGCTTAGTAAAATTAGTTTGTTGAGCACTCATGGCACTTTTCAGCTCTTGTACTGTACTTTTACTTTTCTCAGATTTAAAAGACTGTGATGTATACTTGACATGTAATTGACAAACCCCTCAAGAGCCACATCAAACTGCATTTAAAGCAACAAGTGGCTCACAAGCTACAGGTTGGCCACCCCTGGACTATGTGTACGAAGTGCTGGGTCCACTTTTGTAGCTACTTGGAAAACAATTCACACCTATACAAAGCACTACTGCCTGGACATAGAGTCAAGGAGGGATGCCAGTTTTGGAACTGCTGTCTTGCAGAACCTTTTTCCAAAGTATGTTCTGGTCCTAGTCTACCACTGTACAACTGCTGAGTCTGGATAGAGTGTAAACATTGGGTGGGATATTCAGACTGCACCAGGCAGGGGTGCAAGTCTGGGCGCAGTGCAACTGTTATGAGCCAGGGCATAGTCCAGATGATATTCAATGGTGCTGCACCATGGCTCAGCACCATTAAATATGGCACTGGGTGTGCCTGCACTGTCTGCGGCACAGTGGCACTGCACTGCAAGTGGCAGGTGAGGAGCATGGGGCTATGCAGCAAGAGCGATATTCAGACGTGAGCATGCAAATGAGGCTATTATGCACGCAAGGTGAAAATGGGGCCATTTGCATGTCATGCTGATCCCTGGTGACTTGCACCTGGCGCCTGCCAGGCTGCAGCCATCAGGGACCAATGCCCCTTGGGCAACGCGCCCCAACGCACGATCACGGGCATAGTAGAAATAGATTCCTGGTGGTCCAGTGGGCCATACCCCATCACCCAATCACGGGCATAATAAATATATATCCCTGGTGGTCCAGTGGACCTGCCTCCCTGCCTGATCATAGGCATAATAAAAGTAGTATCCCTGGTGGTCCAGTGGACCCACTCTCCCACCCGTTCATGGGCATAAGTGTTCACAACATCCCTGGTGGTCCAGTGGACCTGATCCCGTGCCCGATTGGGGGCATATATGTTAAATAGTAACCCTGGTGGTCCAGCGGTACCCCCCTCCCCACCTGCCCACTGTGACCCACCTCCCTGCACCCCCTGGTCATTGGTGGGCAGCAGATCCCCACCCGCAAGCTGCCTGGCTGCCCTCTGATTGACAGCGTACAGTATGGCTGTACACCTTTTGGTCCACTGCATGGGCCAATGGGCACGCAGACCGCATTCGTACTAAGCCAGTCCCGAAATGTGAATGAACAGGCGGAGAGAGGTCCACTGGACCACCAGGGATACTTATTTTATTATGCCCATGATCAGGCAGGGGCAGGTCCACTGACCACCAGGATATTTTCTACTATGCCCGTGATCAGGTGGGGGCACGATGCCCGTGCGACTGTGTCTCCGTGGTCGGTGACCACCCACAGCAGGTGGCTGCCATGTTGCACCTGGCAATACAGCAGCCTGCCTGTGGGTGTCCTCTGACATGCTCCTGCTTTTACGGGCACATCCTTCAGCCCCAGTGTGGTGGAAGGCGGGTTTGTGCCTGCATATGTGCCGCCACATCCCGGGTTGAATATCGATGTGCCGCATATGCATGGGAACGCCCCCTGCACTTGCACCGCATACATTACTGGTGCACCCCAGCGCATTGGGAATTGCACAGTGCAACACACCCCTCTGAATATCGTGCCTGGGCACATCAGTGGGTTGCACATAACGCAACACTGTTTCATCATGCTCAACCCCTTTGAATATCCCACCCATTATGTGAGAGATTCCTGGGGTTAGAAGAAAAAAAAAATCTACTCACTGTAGTAATGTTTCTTTCAAGGATCCTACTCTATGTGTATAGTCCTCACCATGCTTTCTATTCCAGAACCCAAAAATAGATTCTCACAAGAAACTTTTTTTTTCAGAAAGATTGCTTGAGCTTTACAATTACATTTCTGCTTCAAGTTGATTGGTATTTTTCAGACAAATTTGGTTAAAATTGTAACATTTTTGGTAGCCTTCTATGTAGCTTTAGAAAATGGGCAAGATTATTCAAGGTCGCTGATTGGCTGACGGGCAGTACAGGGGGGTACATTAAGTTTCAATAGATGCCCGCTTAAAACAAGTGCCAATTCAAGGTGCCCTATTACCAGCTTTATCCATTTTACCCCAAATTTGAAAAATCAAACCCGCCATTTTTTTCCCCGCTTAGCAAGTGATCGAGTTACCCCCTACACACACATATACCCTGTCAACAGCTCCAGTGTGACTTTCTTTAAAAAAAATAAATAAATAACCCAATCCAAAAAATATACCCCGTTTCTTCAGTCCATAAAAAAATTGCTTCGAGAGAACTGGGGGTTCCTACAGCCCTGCACTTCCGGTACTCGCCAGGAACGCAGCAGACAACTCGAAATCCTCCCACTCCACAATCCTCGTCCCTCACTATCCATAACAGATAGAATACTCCTCCCCACATCAGTGTTTTCAATTTTTAAATACCTCCTTTTTTTTTTCTGCCGACTTCTCAGTTCTGTTGCGGTTGCCTTTTTAACGGAGCTGTCCATTCTCATGCCTTCCATTCTCCACAGCTGAGTCTCTCAAACCTGGTTGCCTCTTCTCATATGCAGTAATTGCCTCAAACAGCAGCTGCTCTTCAGACTTAAAAAAAAAAAAAAAATAACTAAGTGCTGTTGTGCCACGCTGTACTTGTGACTCTTAACTTTGGGGAGGGGGATAACCAGAAGAGAATGGCTCTGTGGGGGCAGCAATGGGAGGTGGAACAGCTTTAAATGTAGGGACTATTTTATCTTTTTCTAATTTTTCTATTTGTTTATACTCATTTCCTCATTTATTTGATCAATTAATTAAAATTTACACAGAAGCCCATTTTCTAGTGCAATAATACCCTCAGGATGGAGCGGTATGGACAATACTGCCCACCCTGTCTGGTATTATTGCTTGCTTAGTAGCCGCTACTCCACTCTGGCTATAGAAACAAATCTGACAAACCAGAGTGGAACATGTCTACACAGTTTGAACCAAGATTCTAAAATGCCATAATTAGAATAGGTTCCATCTCTGGGGGCACCTTTCTCCTCCATGGAGCTAGATGCATAGAGTGTAAACACAGTGAGGGATCCCTGAGAAGAAACATTACTACGGTGAGTAATTTTTTCTTTTCATGACACTGTCTATGCAATCTTGGAAAGTTTTTATTTTTACACCATTTTTATTTTTACAAAAAACTTTTCTTTTTCAGGTTTGCAATGAATTGTATGATGAGAACATGGACATTTGTGCAGATCTTCAAAACCATCAGGATGAATCCAGAGCTGTTCAGAGTAAAGCCTCATATATCATGCTAATCTTCATTGCTGTGATGAGCCTTTTGTCTGTGATACCAGCTATGTTCCTTGGTTCATGGTCTGACAAGGCTGGTCGTAAGGTAGGCATGTGCTTGCCAAGTATCTTTTCTGCTATCAGTGGTGGACTGTTTATAGCGATTGCTACTGTGGCAGAAATGAGTGTTTACTGGACTGTACTTGCTGCTGCCATTATTGGAATCTCTGGAGGTTACGTAGCAGTGTTCTTGAGTGTCTTCAGTTACCTGGCTGATATTACAGATGGTTCAAGTCGGACAGTAAGAATGGCTATTGCAGAGGCTATGATTTTCATCGGAGGCACTGTTGGGATTTTCTACTTGAGGCAGCTTGCTTCAGTACTTCACATTCTCTCTTGTCTTTGGGGTGTTCTGTGGATGCCATATATTGTCTGTAATTTATGTGATTTCTTGGCTAAAGGAACCTAAGCATCCCCAAGTCCAAGAGAAAATCCTCCATGGAATTGACGGAAGTGTGCTGGAGGAAAAGCATACAGTGTCTCTCACTATGTATGCACATCAAACTCTGAGGTCTATTCTGAAGCGGAGAGTAGGACAGGACAGACTGAAGCTCTATCTTCTAATACTTTGCATGTTTTTGATAAATATTTGTAATATTGGTAAGTTGCCACTTAATGAATTATGACTCATAAGTACTGCATCTCATAGTGACAAAAGCAAGTCATTCGTAATAACATGAATCTTTGTGAATTATTGATGTTAGCATGATAGAATAAAACTCTAATGGTAAGACAGCTCTTTGATAAAATTATACTGCAATCTCTTCTAAGCATTCATACTACTTCCTAAATGTAGAATGCAGGCAAGCAACTATGTCACATAGAACAATTTTATATGTAACTGGTTATTTTTTTTAACCTTTCATTGTAGTCCTCAAGCAGTTCAGCTAAAAAACATTATAAATACAGTCTACAATGAGCACGTTAACAAATGTCAGTTTCAACTCCTGATCGAAACATAGTAGAAAATCTGAAATAGTTAATTTTGTATCCACTTCATCTTGATTGTATTAGTTTTGTCTTGGTCTTCTACACAGTTTAAATCTTGGAAAACTGAAGTGTAATGAGGTTTAATGAGTTATGAGGTCACATAGTGAGCTTGGAGCATTGTGGGATTCAGAACTGGGTTTTCTGTTTCAGTTCAAGTATGTGTGTCTGTATATCTAGGATACAGGTTCTACCCCATCCAGTCTGTTATGATGTTTGGGGCCATTTGGTAAGCATTAAGAAAGTGGTAGGTGCCAGAGGGTAGGATGGTACCAAAGCTGAATCCCACCCTCCATCATTGCAGGCAGTGACTGACTGTTGGTATGGGAATTTGGTGCCTAACATGCAGCAGTAAATGGGGCACATTGATGAGCACGTGCTGCACACATCTTAAGTCAAATACTGTCCTTATCCCATTGAAGTGGACTGGAGAAGAGTGGTGTGTCTAGTGGTGAAGCTAGAGCTGGGCATACAATTCTGGCCTAGCTTCATACCCTGTCTCTAATGTACTGATTCTTTGCTGATGTTAAGTTACTGCTTCATTCATTCCTGCTGTTTTATGAGATCTGTATTTACCTAGGATAGCCTCTGCTAATATACATGAAGCATTCTGGTGGTTTCTGAGAGAATCTAGTTTTTGGTAGTGTTTTTGTGTATGCAAGCCTGGTCTATCTCAATTTATCACTGTAACCCCTTTGTTCCTAGGAGTTACTAGAATCCCAGTTTGAATCAGTGGCAGGCAGGGAAGGCTTGTGAAATGCCAGGTAAATGGGTTTCACAATGTCACACTCTGTTTTCAGTCTCAGCTGAGCTGGAGTAATGATGTAATCCTAGAACTCTCGCAGCAACATGAGCCACAAAGTCAAGCAGGCTTTAGAGTGAATTGGAATGTTGAGTTAGTTCTGTAGGAGTTTGAGCAAGAGGAGGCTGCGGCTGCTGTGCAGCTCCTCAGTTTAGCTCTGACAAAGACCTAAACGTTTTGTTTTTGTGGTAGTTTGTTCTCACCCTAGAAGAACAAAGAAGGCAGTTTTCTGAAGTGGTGGAGACCTGTGCCAGAAAGGTTTCTTTGCCCCATCCCAGGAGGGATAGGGGCGAACTCCAAGATTCATGGGCAATCCCCTTGATCCACTTGTTTGGTGAAGCTGCCTTGGACATCTTCATTTGTTGTGAGTACAATTGCTCTGTGTAAGCCCAGGTGCAGCTGCAATACATAGGGGTGAATTTCTCTGACAAAGGGACCCTGTCACCTAGACTTTCTGTTTAAAAGTGTCTGCCTATGTTGGAGTCCAGCATGTGATCGTAGAAGTACAGAACTTTAATTTTCAGACATCTGAGAGGGTGTGAGTGTATAAGATGTTAAATGTGATATACATTTCAAGACAGCATCTACAGTGCTTTTCAGTTGTGTGGTGTTATTAACCAGATGAATGGCCAAGTATAAGCTTGAAACAAAGGTGGGAGACCCCCAGCCCCACCTGTGTGTGGGTTGTTTTCTATTTACCCCAGTATAGCTGGTTCTGAAAGTCCTGAGCCTGGATATGCTCCTTTGTGGTCGTGTAGTACCACCTTCATTCCTCATGAAACATGGGAAAGTGTCCTTGTACTGGCCATGTGTGCCTAGTTGATGGGAAATGTACTAATGCCTGGGTCATGTATGCCAATCTCCATTTCAGAACCAGAGTGTTCACTCTTTTGTGTTTCTTCTGCCTATGCTAAATGGGAATTCAGGAATTTCTGGACCCTGGAGAATATACAATACCAGTATATGTAGCCCCATGGGGGTCCATCTTCACTTTGTGATTATTCCTACTTTGTTATGTGAATAAAAACCACACTCTAGAATCCCAACCTGATTTGGACAGTATTGTTATTGCTTCCCTGTGTCTCGAGTTACTTGGGTGCCCCTGTCCAGAAATGTAAACCTAGCATAATTGTGAGCATGGGTTGCTGCCCATGGTAAATGGTCCCACCAGGTGTGTGCCAGGTAGTTGCCACACTTTATTGACTGTTCTTTGTATAACTGTCAGGTCCACCGAGTCTAATGGTGGCCATTTCTCTCTCTTTTTTATGTCTTGTACTAATTCATGTAAACCCCAACCCCTCTCTGTTGCCTCTAGACATTTGTGGTGAGAGGAGAAGCCCTGCTGGTTAAACAAGGGGGGCTGGTGCAGGGGTTACATCAGCATCCTATATAGCGTAGTTATTCTTTTTTTACTTTAATTTTGTGCTTAAAGCAGAAGTGCAACAAATATGACTGTAAATGTTTCCAGTATAAAAATTCAAATCATCTTCCCCTTTTGTTTGGTGGTACAATTTTCTAGTTCCACCAAAATTTGAATATTTTATAAATATTTTAATTTAGCTTTTAATTTAGCTTTTAAGAAAAAAAAAAAGATGGCCACTGCATTTGGCTTAAAAATAGCACTGTAGACCTGGCAAGGGTTATGATCAATAAAAAAAAAATTAATTCTGCACAGCAGAGGAGCTATCTGGAAAAGCATACGTGACAGGTATGGTCATGATTTATTAACTGCAGCTGAAACTAACTGTTCAGAAAACACAGTTTTCATTGCACTGCTGCTTTAAAATGATATTCCTGTATTCCAGTAGTTGTCTAGGCCTTTTTTGCCTATCCATAACTTATATTACTGATTCCCTCCCCCATCATATTGGATTCTGATATGCCAGACTTTCACCCACACTTTTTCATTCTTAAATACCTTAGTATCTGTACCTTGCTGTGATGCACAATACACTACTACTTTGTTTGCTTATTCTAGAACCCTGTTTCATATCCTGTAGCTTTTAAAGAGCTAAACTTTCCTGTCACTAGCTTCTGCTTTTGTGCCTAGCTTATCTGATGATGGGTAATCCAGTCTTGGCCCTGCTCTCCCCCCCCCCTCCAACATACTCAACCACTACTGCTTCAATCACTGCACAATGACAGTGACATAGTCTGAAGAATCTTAAAATAGCCCACCTTATTATTCAAAGTCTACTGGCTAATAAATATGTGCTTCAAACTTGGACAGTCCTACAGTACAAACAAACAAGGCTACCACCCATAACTAAAGTGTGCATGGAATACATATTTAACAAGAACATACAATTCCAACACATGGCTGTAAAATTATTTATTTGAATTTTGGTAACCAGGTAAGCCCACTGTGAAAGAATATCCCTATTTCAGGGGCGACCTGGGGGTGGGTGCAATAGGAGGTACAAAACAAGAAGATAACAATGTGTAAAGGCACATAGACAGTAGTCACAAATATATAAATAAAATAAGCATAAGCAGAATAAGTTACAAATCGGACAAAAAGATTAAAACAATTGGTGATGGGATATATACAAGGCACATAAGCAGTGGTTTGAAAAGTGCAGTACAAAATGCATGTAAATGGTAAGAATTACAAATTACTCAAATGACACAGTCCAAAAGCCATTAGAGGATCAGTGCAAAAAAGTTTAATACTAGCAGTGTGCAGGGGACTAAAGGAGCTTAATATGTATACCGTCGAGGAAAGGAGGGAGAGGGGGAACATGTTAGAAACCTGCAAGTACCTCAAGGGAATCAACAAAGTCCAAGTGGGTAGCATCTTTCAGAAAAAGAGATGTATAAGAACAATGGGGCACAATGTGAAGATAGAGGAGGGGCGACTCTGGGGCAATGTGAGGATGAATTTTTTCATGGAGAGGTTGGTGGACGCATGGAACGGCCTTCCTGAGGAGGTCGTGGGGTCATAAACAGTGGGGGAATTCAAGAATGCACGGGACAGACATGAGACAATTCTAGTGGGGGGGTAGTAGGAGGAAGTAGGCTGTTGGTTAACTAGGATCTGCAGCTTATCCAATAGGTAGGGAAATGGGCAGACTGGGTGGGCCAAGTAGTCCTTATCTGCCATCAAAGTCTATGTTTCTATGTTCTATGTGCAACATTACCTCTTACAGGGAGAACAGAACTCTGCCTGTTCCTCAAATGACAACTGTTTTAGGCTTATTGTTGTATTGCTAAGGGGTGAAAGTACTTTGATGTACTATGAAAGTAAGCGAACTTACATAATATAAGTAATAATTTGCCATCTCAATTCTCCTGTGAAGTGCTGCAACAGTAGAAAAGCTTTCTATTGTATGCACATTCACTGACAGCTCATATGGTGGCCAGTCGCAGAGGTGAGGAAGGACTGTGCCAGTCAACATATCGAGCTAGTATAAGTACCAGCCATGGGGAAATGGGTATGTGGAGAGATGGGATGTCAGTGGGTGGGCCAGGTGGGGGACTGTTTGAGGGAGACCACTGGACCACCAGGGAATAATTTTACAGATGAGAACAGGTGACCGGGGAAGGGGGTGGTACCACTAGACACCAGGGGTTGGTGTTTACTGTTAGAAGAGAGATCGGTAGGTGGTGGGTACCACTGAACATCAGGAATTGGTCTTATGTAGTAGAATGGCCAGTCAGGGGTGGGGGGACCACTGGATAACAGGGATTGCTTGTATGTAGTAGAACCGGTACTCAGGGGTGGGGGGACACACTAAACCACCCAGGACATTTACTGAGTGCTTGGAGCAGCATGGTACTGGTACTAAGGGGCCACTGCACCCCATGCAAATGAGACCATAATGGGCAGTAAATGGCCCCTTTGTGTCTTGCATGCCCAATGGACTGATTTGCATGCTTGTGCTGAATGTAGCCCACGGGGGTCATGGCACTATCCCATTTTGGGCAGCGTTATTCCCTGTTGGCTATGTATAGCCCAGGGCCATGTCAGGGCAGCACATTTGCACTTAGTGCTGCATCAACACAGTCAGATATTCAGTCTGATTACACCACTCACTATCCAACTGAATATAGCAGCAGCCAAGTTGGGCACAGGTGCAAGTGCAGCATACACTTTTATGCTGTAGTTGCACTTTTATTTGACTGTCTGACCCCTAGGTCTGGTCTACAGAGTTGGGCATAAACTTACCCCTAATACCTGACTTGTTCCTGCTCAAGGTGTTCTCTTGTCCTACCTAACCTGTGGTATTATATCTTTTCTTAAATTCTCCAAGAGTAACCTGGCTAAATGTGATGTTACCTACAACATTTGGCCTTCTGCCCTTGCTATATTGTATGTTCCCAAGTGCACTTCTAATATGTGTGAGCAAATTGTCTTTTTGATACCCCCAAATTTCGGAACTCCCTCCTGATGGAGCTTTGTCACTCCCCTTCTGATATGATCTATAACCATGTACTACAAAGATACATGATTGCCTCTAATGTAGGTAACTGTGTTTAACTGGTTAACTGGTATTCCACTTGCACTTTGTGTAGGTAATTCATGCAATGTTACCCTGTATCATTATACTTATTTATTTTATTTATTTATAATTTTTGACAAGAAAAAGCACACTAATCTGTAATAGCTTGTTTCTGGATGTGTCCTGGGGTGGGTTACATAGACCTGTTTTATTGATTGCAGAAAGATGCTTTCTACATATTTTTCTGTGCTGCTGTATTATGCATTATTTTAACATGTCTGTGTTGCTTTGTACTAAGTTGTATAATATATAAAATTTTCTGATCTTATTTGGAGGATATCTCTTACCTTAAGCCACACCTTTGGAACAACAGCTGTCAGGAATTAGGACCACATGGAAATTTCTGTGATGCTGGGGCCACCCACGTCGATGTCACATGTTAGCGTGTATAACTGTGGGTGGCCCTACTCTCCTTAATTCTTTTGCCATTGTCAATTAGCCTTGTTGGACCTGTTGTGGAAATGATCATCAACACAAAATTGTTTCCATTGAAAAGTTTCTTATCGTCACCTCTGCATGACTTCCAAACATTCAATGCTCTTCCTGATGCTAGGAGTGTGAGAGAAGATTTACAGGAATGACACACATAAAGGGGTGTCTCTGCCTTGCCTCTCTCATGGTGTCCAGGCCTATGTGATTTGCTAAGGCTTTAACTAAGCCACTTGGCAATGCCATTGGAAAGACCTAGAAATATTTTTACTTAAGAAAACATTGGTGGCCACTATGGAGAAACTCAAGCAGGGTGAAAAACCAGTATCACCCACTCCTTCCATGAACTCGCAGTCAAAGAAGCAGAAAGACCATGAAAAACAGAATCCTTTGTTGACTCTTAAACACAAACACAGGGATACGAAAAGAGGGATAAGAAAAGGCGTCCTCCCCTGCAAGGTTCCGGTGACCACTGAGGCCTTCAGGTATGCCTTCTTTGTCTCCATCTGCTTCGTCAACGGTGACTACAGTCCCCCTGACCATTAATGGGCACTAAGATTAGGGTCTGGCTTTGGTGCTACCAGGCCTACTGTGGTCAGTACTTCACCATCGTCATCTGGTCTTGGTCAGCCATCGACCATTCTTTTTTTTTCCCCCTCCTGCCTGCCTGCCCTTGGTGTCCACTCCTTTGGGCCATCCATCCCATTTCAGCCCCCTGACCTTGGGATCTGCTCCTAGAGTGCTTCTCCTCCTGTCTCCTGCCTGCACATCGGGGTCTGTCCCGAGAATTAGTGGTGGCCTGAATGGCTCGGGCGGCCATCATCTAGGACTGCTGAGGGAGTTTTTTCCATTTTTCTGTGTCCCTTGTTTCCCAACTCCCTGGAACACCTGCGCAAGGACGTAAGTCCAGAGAGGCAACATGCTGATGCACGTCTCTCCCAAGCACTTTACAGCGCCCGACCGATGAATGGAGCCACCACCCCCTCAAGAGCCGGTGCACCCACTGGTTCTTCAGGGTGTCGGGTGCATGTAGTGCCCCGGTATCCCTCCCCGAGGGAGGAGAGCATCCATTGGGATGCTAAATCCTCCCTCCATAACTGACCCCCACTGACCTGAGTCCATTCCCGAACCTGGGTCGCCAGCTTAGCGTGAGGTGTGGCATCCAACGCCTCAACCCTCAGACGCCATTGACCATTCTGAACATGGCTCCTAGCCAGGGTGCAATCAACTCGCAGGCAGAATTGGCATCTTTCTTGGAGATTCAACACCTCTGACAGGGTCTGCACTCAAAGCCCATGTTGCATTCGATGGGACCACTGTCTATTCAAGCCCCACTGAGTGGTGCTTCCAGTTCATTGTCTGTTCCTTCCTCACAACTGCCTCCAGCATCGCTGACCCAGTCATCCATCCCTGACATCAACAGGCCTACCAATGATGATGTGGAGTATAATCCTGACCTCATGATGGAGGACGATTATGGTGAGGAGGAGGAATATGGGGAACAGCCATATAATCCCCATTCCAGTTCTACTTTGTTTTCCTGCAGTGAAGACTCTGTATTATATACACCAAGGTCTTCTCCTGAGGATTCCTCCTTTGAGTCTTTAATACAGCAAATTTAGACTGAGCTGGGATTTGCAGTGGAGGAAGAAGATTGCACAGGAAAAAAAACAGGCCTTACTGGTGGTTCTGCTAAAACTGACTTACTAAAACAGTTAAATGCTGGTGCTGAGGTAGGTAAGCATCTATTATGCTCAAATTATGATGTCTATGATACCTCTACCAGGATTACCACTTCTGGTATCTGCATGAGATGATATTCTTGGATAAGAGTGGCTGGCTGCCTTTGCTACTGATGTCCAATAGGCAGTGCAAAATGCACAATTTAAGGACAAGAAACTATTTGGTTATGACATTGAAGAATCTAAGAAATCTTCAGTCATCCAAAATGACTCTTAGTCTGTAAAGTCCATCTATCCCACACCTTGTAGAGGTAGAAGGTCTTTTCACAATACTGCTGCCAGAGGTATTTGTGCCTCCTTCTGTCAGCCTTCCAGAACTAGAGGTAGTGGTGTCTTGCTGGCCCACTCACCCCAGGTGCACACTCAAAAGCACCAAAGACTATTGGAGCTGGTGACTGCCACCACCGGTTTAGTCTGACTCCATTCCTCATTCACCTCAGCCACATTTACCTCTGTGGTGGTTGTAGGGGGTCATACTGTAGCTCCCTTCATTTGCCAAAATGGCAGCTGGTTATCACGGATGACTATGTATGGGAGATAGTTGTAAGGAGGAATGCCCTGGAGCTTTTACAGACTCCTCCAGTGCATCCCCTGCCACCTTCCAGCTATCCTCCAGAGCATATATCACTGCTGAAAGAAGAAATACAATCACTGATACAAAAATGTGCCATAGAACCAGTTCCTCCAACTCAGAAGAATAAAGGGTTCTATTCCAGGTACTTCCTAGTTCCCAGATGGACAGGAGCTCTAAGGTCTGTCCTAGAACTGAGCGGACTCAACTTCTTCATTGGATAGAAAAAGTTTTGTATGGTCTGTCTTCGGGCACTCATTCCCCTTTTAAAACCCAGGGACAGGTGATGTTCTCTGGATATGAAGAATGCATACCTTCATGTCAGGATTGGAAAGAATTGCAGCCAATATCTGTGTGTTATGCTGGGGGGGGGGACATTACCATTTTAGAGTGTTGCCCTTTGGTTTATCCTCTGCACCATGGATCCTCACTAGATGCTTCACTGTGGTGGCAGTAGCCCTTCACAGGGAAGGCCTGTATGTTTCCCCATTCCTGGACAACTGGTTCCTAAAGGTCGGCTCCAGAGATAGTCTTCTGCAGGCCCTGTCTTGAACGAGATAGCTTTTCGAGGATTTGGGAGTCAACAGTCAATATCCTGAAGTCAATCCTAACACCATGTTAGTGTCTTCAATATATAGGTGCAGTCCCAGATACTGCTCAGGGCAAAGCCTTCCTGCCATTAGACAGGGCAGAATGCATGATTACTCAAGCCCAGCTCCTCTACAACAGTCACAAGGTCCCAGTCAGATCTTTCTTGTCTCCTGGGTCTTATGACAGCAGCCATTATAACATTACCTCTGGCACTTCTTCATATGCAAATTCCACAGTGGACTGTAAGAGTTCAGTGAACCCATTTATTAGATAACCTGGATCAATTAATTCTTGTCACATTCCCATTGAGAAAAACCCTGCTATGGTGGATAGACTGCACAGACCTGTTAAAGCATATCCCATTTGTGATGCCAATACCAATTTCGCGTATGTATCTGGATCCAGTTGGGGGACTCATCTGGGGCGTAATTAAAAACAGGATTTATGGAGCCAACAAGAAACTGGTCTGCACATCGATATACTGGAAATGCATGCTATACTGTACAGTCTGCCAGCAGCATCTGGATTTAAGGAGGCAGTATAGCGCAGTGGATTAAGGCTCTGAGCTGCAGATCTGGAGACCTGGGTTTGAATCCCACAGCCACCCAGGTGTACACGGTGTGATCATGAGCAAGTCGCATAACTTCCTTGTGCTTCCAGGTCACATCTGGAAACAAGCTTCAGCTTAGTGTGCTACTGTTGGTTAAACAATGTTCCCTACCCTAGCATCTAAAACAAGGCCCTGTGCTGATCCAGATGGAAAATATCAGTGTAGTCCACTACATCAGCAAACAGGAAGGGACTCATTCTTATCCCCAATGCCATGAGGCATTGAGAGTCTGGCACTGGCCACTGGAATATGGCCTAGAGCTATCAGCCATGCATCTCCCAGGTGCTCAGAATGTCTTTACAGACAAGCTAAACAGGTCACCATCCCAGATGCATGAATGGGAACTTGTGATTGCAATGTCCGAAGACATTCTCAAAATTGGGTCATCCAGAGTTGGACCTTTTTGTGTCCCCATTCAGCACAAAGTGCTGCATTTCTGCTCACTCACTCCAGGGCCTGGAGTTTTCTGGCAAGATACATTGTTCCCCTCCTGGAGAGAGGGGTTCCTGTATGCATTCCTTCCAATTCTTCTCATTCAGAGAGTACTACTCAAACTGCAGATGGAGGGTGCCACCCTCATCCTCATAGCCCCTTTATGGCCCCACTGAATCTGGTTTCCCCTTCTGTAACAGCTGGTGGGTAGAATCTCCACTTCTCATGCCACTGTGTTGAATCCTTCTCCCAGAACAAGGACTGTCTGCTACATCGAGATCTGAAGTCACTGCATCTTCATATATGGCTCCTGAAAATGTAGCCTTTTGTACGCTTTAATGTACCACCCAAGGTAGCTAATGTGCTCAAAGCAGCCTGAAAGCCTTTCACAAATGAACTTATGCACTAAAATTTAAATTTGTCTTTATGGTTCACTTGAGTAATCTAGACCGCTCGCTTGTCCAATGCAGGAAGTCTTGGACTATTAATCACTGACAGACACAGATCTGTAATATTTTCACTTAAGGTGCATCTGGCAGTTATGTTCGGCTTTCCATGTACCCATTGAAGGGTGCATGGTTGCAGAACTGGAGGTCTCCATACCTTCTCAAAGGTGTACTACATCTTAAACAACCTCTTCACAATCCAGTCCCTTGGACTTGAATTTCAGTTTGGTAAAGCTTATATTACTTCCTTTGAGCCAGTTGCAACTTGTGGCTTATGCTTCTCTCATAGAAAGTGTTATTTTTAGTTGCCATTACTTCTGCTTGAAGGATTTCCACGCTACAGGCTCTGATATGTGAGCCTCCTTATTTTAGTCTCCCACAAAGGCAGAGTTCCTTTATGTAGAAATCCTAAGTTCCTTCCAAAGATAGTGTCTGAATTTACTTTAAATCAATCCATCCACCTTCAGTTTATTATCAGTGGGATACAATAATATATGCTGCAATGCACTTGACTGTAACTGTCTTACCCACCACTGCCTTCTATATACTAAATTAGACTGGCCTTCCCCTTCAGCCCTAATGGACCAAACACTGGGGAAACTCATCTGTAATGTATTAAACAGTAGCAAGCCCCTCTCTCTTGCCTCAACACCTCAAGTCTTCCACCAGCCATTACTCCCTTAGATCATCTGATACTGCTCAACTGACTATCCTTGGTCCTGTACCAGGTATGATGAAATGTACTTTTCTGTCAACTGCCCCTAAACTCTGAAATACTATTCCTCCCCCATTGCAATGGAACCAAACAGCAGCCTCCTTCAGTAGCCAATTTTGCACTTTTCTTTGAAGACACCAGTGCATTTGCCCCAAACGTTAAACTTGCACCATTCCACCCTAGGCACTAACATTGATTTCCCTTCCATCACCTGTCTCCTTCACTTAGTGGCTAGGTAACATTTGTCCTGCATTTTGTTGCTCTACCTTTAATAGATTTTTTTCAGATCTTCAGTAGAACTTACTGTAGCTTCGTGACCAACTTGACTATTGTTAGTCTACCCTTGTACAATCACTAGTGTATTGCTCTCTCCCAATTAGTTATCAGTTTTACTGTGCCTTGTTTCACTCTTATCCCTCGAAGTATACCACATGTCTTTATGCTATCCTAAGAATGTAATGTAATCAAAGATTTGTGTGCTGTAATGTCTTTACTGATCTTTATTGTTCCAGCATTGTAACATCATGTGTTTGTACTCTGTAATGTCTTTACTGTTCCAGCATTGTAACCTCCGGGTCATGCCTGAAAATAGACAATCATCTGCATAGCACACCCCACCCGTTACCAAAACTAACTAAAATAAATTTATCGTAAGCATGACAATCTAAGTGAAGTATTCCTCCGTACTAAATGTACACAAAATGGATGTACATAGAATCTTAGCTACTATATTGATTGCACCAAGGACCATGGAAAGTCCTCTCAGCTTTTAGTTTTTTCACCCCTGGATAGAGGGTGCTCCTGTGTCTAAACAGTGCTTATCCAAGTGGTTGGCATATTGTATTACTTTTTGTCATAGGAAGTACCATAAAGAACTTCCTGGTGTTCATGCTCATTCCACAACAGTATGTCCGCTTCGGCTGCCTTTCCAAAAATGTGTCTGCTGCTGACATTTGTGTTGCAGCCAATTGGAGTACAGGCCACACCTTCATTAAACATTACAGTCTGAACATTTCCTCTTGCAAACATACTGGTATTGGCCTTGCAGTCCTACAAGGCCTCCTCTCTTGATCCAGGCTACATCCTTCCATCTGTTTTTTTTTTGGTACTACTTGTGATTCATTCCAAAGGTGTGACTTATGGGAAAAGCTATCCTTGGAAAAAGGATAGTACAGTTATTTACTTGCTCTAACAGTAGATATTTGAGAGACTCTCTATTCCCATAAGCCTTGCTGACCCTGCCTCCATCCCTCTGGGGTGACACAATACATTCACAACAGTATTTTTTCCCTACAGTGCACCTGCCAGTACTTGCCTCATTTCATGTGGTTGTTGCAGGCTTACTCTCCTGATTTCTCAAAAAGGACAGCTCTCTGAGACTACTCTCTGGCATGGAAATGAGAAGTGGTCAGGACTTCCACAGTTATATACATGCTAACGTGTTATGTTGACCTACAAGGCCCCAGCTTGGCAAAAGTTTTGGTGTGATTGTAAAACCTGATGGCTGTTATTCCAAAAGTGTTGCTTAATGGAAGAGATGCTCTTAAAGTTGTATTGTTATGGTAAGTATGCAACTATACGTTTTTCTCTCGCTGTATAGTCACATGCAGTGTATTGACTTGTACTCTTCTGGGTTGTGCCTGAAGATGAGCATTTTATGCCTAGTGCACTTACTTGGTTAACAAAAACGAAATGAATAGTTATCTATAGGTAGTGTTACTGTTCAGCTGTGCATCAGTAAAAAAAAAATATTGAAAATGGTGGTACAGTATATGAGAAATTAATGTCATAATGGATGTCTAATGAGAGCATCCAATCTGAATAGAGTTGCTTATTATCTTATTAGACCCCCGAGATGGAAATGTGTTTCAATTTATGAGATGCTTTTAAATTTAAATTTTATTTAGTGCATTTGAGCAGTTAAAAACTGCTTTGTTTTTAGTTTTATTATGAATTTTTTTAAAGTTCAGCAGTGGAGGAAGTAACTTCTTAGTGTCTTACAAAATCACACATGCCCCCATAATGCAAAGCATCATGGACTGCATATGCAAATCACCACAGAATATTATGCTGGTTCAACTTTAAGCAGAAATGCATGGTGCCGAAAGGCCTCTCACACGGTTTGCAAGGGTGCCAACAGACATAGACATGTGTTTTGTCCTACCAGAACTCATCAGTATGCCTCATCTGTTTGACACCCTAGTGAATGAACCAGCTACCCTAAGATGGTCTATCTGGGTTATGTTGTGGTGAACCCAATTAAAACAAAAAAAATTTAAAAGACAAAAGAACCTCTGTGCACAAGCACTGAGGCAATGGTTACCCCAAAGGGCATTTGGCCGGGAAGCCAAGTTTCAAAGAAATACAAAATCACACATGCCCGCACAATGCAAAGTATCATGGGCTGCATATGCAAATCACCAAAGAATATTATGCTGGTTCAACTTTAATCAGAAACGCATGGTGCTGAAAGGCCTATCACACAGGTGCCAACAGAAGACATAGACATGTGTTTCGTCCTCCCAGGTCTCATCAGTATGCCTCGTCAGTTTGATACTCCAGTGGAATGAACCAGTTACCCTAACATGGTCTATCTGGGTTATGTTGTGGTGAACCCAATTAAAACAAAAAACAATTTAAAAGACAAAGAACCTCTGTGCACAAGCACTGAGGCAATGGTTACCCCAAAGGGCATTTGGCCGGGAAGCCAAGTTTCAAAGAAATACAAAATCACACATGCCCCCACAATGCAAAGCATCATGGGCTGCATATGCAGATCACCACAGAATATTAAGCTGGTTCAACTTTAAGCAGAAATGCATGGTGCTGAAAGGCCTCTCACATAGTTTGCAAAGGGTGCCAGCAGAAGACATAGACATGTGTTTCATCCTCCCAGGACTCATCAGTATTCCTCGTCTGTTTGACACCCCAGTGGAATGGATCAGTTACCCTAAGATGGAGTCTAATAAGATAATAAACAACTCTATTCAGATTGGATGCTCTCATTAGACATCCATGATGACATTAATTTCTCATATACTGTACCACCCTTTTCAATAATTTATTTTTTCTACTGATGCACAGTTGAACAGTAACAACAGCTATAGATAACTATTTATTTTGTTTTTGTTATCCAAGTAAGTGCACTAGGCATAAAATGCCTGTCTTCAGGCACAACCTAGAAGATTACAAGTCAATACACCGCATGTGACTATACAGCGAGAGAAATACATACAGTTGCATACTTGCCATAACAATACAGCTTTAAGAGAATTTAAGAGATCTTGGTGTCTTGATCACAAGTGGATCAGTTAATTGGCAGGATACATTATGAAGTTTCCATTTGTTCAGCAGAGTGGGAATTCACAGAGAGCAGTGTGGCTTGCAGTCTGCAGCACTCAGCTTGGTGTGTTAGCTTCAGTGTCTGTGGATTAATATCATTAGGTTACATTTGTTAGCTGTGAAAATAGCTTGCATTACTTTTATTGTGTTAATATGTCATAGCTCAGATGTTCCAAATGTTTTCTTTTGTAGGATACATTTCTGTATCAGAGGACACATTTGACAGTTGTTGTATGTCTCATGTATTTTGCATCACTCAGCTCATTGTGTTTGCTTTAGCACCTGGTAGGTAGATTAAACAGTTCGAACTACAGTACTGCGCCTACTACATATTCAATTCACTATCCATACTTAGGCACTCATTAGGGCTGTGCAGGGGATGAACATTATTTCCCAAATACCACAAATAGTAGGGCTCCTGAATATTTGGGAACCCTTCCCGAGTAGGTGACTGTTCATGTTCGGGAAAGAGTATTTGGCCAACTATAAAATTAAAATAAATAAATTAATAAAAATCCTCCTTCCCATCCTAAAACCTAGTAAAATAAATGGAGTACCAATCCTCCACCTCTGTCAGCAGCCCAGTGTCATCCTCCTCCCAAGCACCCACAGTCTTATATTTTTATTTGTTAATTATAAGTAAATCCCCAATGGATGATTGGTATAACCCATCCACCATTATGGCCAGCAGTTGTCTCCTGTCTTCTCCACCCTAGCAGCACCCTAATCCCACCTCCATCCCTCAGCACCCAATTCTTCATCTGAGAAGTCAACGGCACAACTCACTCTCCTCCACAGCCAACACCTTTTTATGAATGAAAACACTCTCACACTTGCTCTCTCTCTGCATGGTAAAACCAGCTGATCATGTGATTGCTTTCATTCATGAAAAGGTGGCTGACCATGGAGGAGGGTTGCTTTGTGCCAGCCACCTTCTCCTATTAAGACTTGGGTGCTGAGGGATGGAGGCTGGGAATAGGGTGCTGCCAGGGTGGGGGATATAATTTATATTTTTTTATGCACAAGCAAGCACTATACAATAAGAAATATGATGGCTGGCCTTGGAGGTGGGCGAATTGTGCCGGTCATTCATCGGGTATTTATTAATAATTTACAAATAAAAATATAAATAGATTGTGGGTGCTTGGGGAGGAAGGTGGCACTGGGCTGCTGAAAGAGGGTAGGACAGGGATTACATTGTAATGGGTTTAGGGCTGAGGGAAGAGGAGGAGGGACTTTTCTTGTTTTGTTTTTCAATGGGCCCTGAATACCAGAAATATGTGGCTCTAAATACTGAATATTCAGAAAAGGGATCACACAGCCCAAGGAGTCTTCCACTGAGCATGTTCAGTCAGCAGAACAGTCTTCAAATTTGACCTCCTAACACCCAACCATATGGTACTTCACATTCATCCCATAGCAGTTTGAACTTTACTTCCACTGGAAGGAACAGCCTCTTCCTCACCACTCCTGCTAATGTCTGAAGATTCTGAAAATTTTAAGATTTTTCATATTTATTTCTATTTTACTTCAGTTTTTGACTCCATTTGCTCACCTGATTCTGTGGATCCTGCTCCATTGCTGCTTTTTGCCATCAAGCAGAAGAATAGGTCAGGGTTTGAGATGTATTTTATTGCAGGTATAAAATGCCCATGACTAGCCATGATGCTTGTGTGTATTGCTTAAGCCCAAATCACAGTGCAGTGCATTGCACTTGTCAGGTCATACATACTTTAGTGCTCAAGGAGCAGAAGTTGTTGGTCCTCCAAGATAAGCTCATGGGGTGCAAGCTACATGGCCACTGGGTTAGCAGTGCAGTTTTTGGGCAAGGAAGATGAAACAGCCAGCAGGGACATGATGATTTTAGAATTTATGTTCATCAAAGAGTACACAGTGGATCTGCTTATATATAAGGAGAATGAGGGACTTTAGAGACTATCCTGTCACTCTATTTCTTTGAAGGTGAATAACCTCCCTGTCAACATAGAAACAGGAAGATGAGTCAACACTGATCATAGGACTGCAGTTGTTTATGGGACTGCTTGCATTCTCCCTGGTCCAAGGTCTCATGGGGTTGGTTGCCTTCACATGAGTTCAGACTGCCTATAGGGTTTGTCAGTTTGTCAGTGGAATTGCCATTGGGGCACCTATACAAGTCAATGCCGGTCAGCTTACTGGTCAGCCCAGCTGAGAAACAAGTGTGGTGAGGGTGAGGATTCCTTCCACACTTCAAAACTGGTGCTGCCCATGGCCCAGCTCAAGCAGATTGGGTCAAGCCAGCTGAGCTCCCATTCCAGCCCTCATCAGTATAGTCCATACCATTTGTCCAGATTCTGGTGCAGTCTCCCCAGCTGGCCAGTACCCAAACCTATGTAGTACACAGATGTGCAAGTACCATCACTGTGTTTACCTCAGAGTTTATGGTCAAAGTAGAGATCATGGTGACACTCAGTCTGATTCTCAGTGTCGACACTGACTCCATTGTTGGTCAACATAAAGCACTTTATCATCTGGCTCCCATTATCAACATTGAGGATGTGTCCAATGTGAAAGGGTGGCCTGGTAACAGTGGGCTCTTGGAGTATTTGTCTAGTGTCAGGTTTGACCAATGATGCAGGTCAGCCCATCTCTGCTATGGCTACCCTTCTTGATGCTGATCCAGGCTGTGCCACAACAACCACTTCAAGTGGAGCTTCTGCTGCTGCAGCCAAGGGAGGGCACTCCCATGAAGGACTTGAGACCAAAATCCAGACTTTCACATCTCCAGTCCATGATCACCACTTCTTTGAAGAGTGTAGTCTATACCACTTGTTGATGCTTCTTTTCTGGACTCTGATTTGGAGGCACAGTCCGTCCCATCCACCCTGTGTAGACAGGCTGCCAACCCTTTGATTGCCCATTTCATATGTGGGAACCAGGCATTCCCATCCCAGGAATCCCTCAGTGTGCTTGATTATAGCAGTATTGCCAGCTGGGTTCAGCTGTCCTGGATAGCGAGCTTATGTTAATGATGGATCAGTATTGGCCAGTCAGATTGGAGTTGAAGGCTGTTGCCTGTAGGTGCTGCTGCTAGTGAGTCACATCCATTTCTGCCTACTGGAACAAGTTGGCTGTAGAGTACTCTCCACTTCTCATCGCTTGAAAAAATGTATTTCTTTTAAAGTTGTTTTATTCAGCCGGCCCAGTGCTCTGAGGGCTGAGGTGCTGGACACCCTACCTCATGCTACGCTGGTGACCCGGGATCAGGAATGACCTTGGGTTGCTGGGGTGCTGGCATGGGAGGGATGAGTCAGATTGAACAAGCTGTTAGGCTGCTCTCCTGGGGGTGGTGGGGGCGGGTTGCTGCCCCCTCGTAGTTCCGCCCCCACCTGGGTGGAGGTCTGGTGGGGTAGCAGACGAGATGGTGGCAGCAGTAGTGTAGGTAGACTGGGCTGATCTGACATCTGGTGTGTGCATGCCTTCACACGCATGTACAGCCGTGGTGCCAGGGCCTCAGGTGGGGAAACAAAGTGAAGAAAATCACAAAAAAAGTGCTATAAAAATCTCTCTATAAATAAAGTAATTTTACTTCAGTAGTTTCTGCTGCCTCTATGTTTTTTTTTTTTTTTACTGTTTTTCACTGTTTTGTTTATTTTCCTCAGTTCCTAACAGGGTTTTCGCCACGGTTCTCACACTTTATTCCTGACTGAAAACTATATTCTGTGGTAAAATTTTAGGTTTTGATAATTAAACTTTAGTTGCTTAGCAGTTCCCTTATTTTTAGGGAACCAGGATTTTCATAAACTTTTATATTTTTTAATTTTGGAACCAGCACGGTTCCATCGCACTTGGGAACCAACTGCAAAACATTGTATTTTCCCTTTTGGGAACCAAATTTTTAGTCTTCTGAGAATATTGGCATGTCAGATACACCTAAAAAGAGACCTGGATCTATATATTTTAAAAATTCCTTAAGTGTTTTAAAATCGTGGCCAAGGCAGATGGCCATGATCTTTGTTTAAGCTTTTTGGGTCCATATCATAACTGTGAACTTTGCACAAAATTTTGATGCAAAACAGAAAAGAGCCAAAAGATTAGAAATGATGGCTTCTCAGTCTGCCTCCGCCTCTACTAAGCCTCCTGAAAGGGGTCCTCCTCTTCGTAAATCTAAAGATAGGTTCTCTAAGGCCCCCTAGAGAATGTCTGATAAAAATAATTCTGACCAAACCAAACAAAAAAGACAAACTGAGCAGGTTTCTGATTCAGTGCCTGCCAAAAAGAAATAAAAAGAGAAACTTGTCACTGCCCCTCCTGCTGAAGAGCAAAGGGAGATGCCAGTGTTGCAACAAAATATGCCCTCTGCTGAGGAAATGGCAAAGGCTTGGCTACATTATCAAACCTTTCAAACTATGGGCAATCTGTGTGGTGCTCCACCTGGTCCTTCTACACCTACTCTCACAGACCCAACCCAGACCAGGGTTTTATTATGAGGAAGGTGGTGGTGATGGTAATGGTGATGGTTGATGATGATGATATGATGGGGAGGGGAGGAGGAGGACTTCATTGTCAGGTGGATATTTCCACCAGTTGTCCAGCAGATGGTTTACACTCTGATCTCTCCATACAGGAGACTACCGAGGAGGATGAGGAAGGCAGACTTTCTGGACATGATGGGTCTCCTTCCTCCTGAGAAACTGATACTCCTTGTCCATAAATTGTTTCTCAGGGCAACTTTCAAACTGCTCCAGAATCCTACCTCCATTCCAGGGGTGGATAAGAAAATAGAAAAAGTACCAGCTGGATAAAACCAATGCTGAGTACCTTTGCACCCATCCTGACCATGAGAGCATGGTGCAATCTGCAGCCTGTGATAAAGCTAAGTGCCCTTTCCTCTCAGCCTCCAGATAAGGAGTCCAGAAAACTGGACACCAGGGCAAGAAGTCTGATACTACAGCCTCTCTTCTGTTATGCCTCTCCACTTATATGACTTACACAGCACAGCACCGGAAGGTAGTATTATAGAATTCAGTACTGGCTATTAGCCAGAAATCTCCAGATTACATTGCCCAGGACCTGACAGAAACTGTCAAAACTGCTGCTAAGTACCAGTTTTGCATGGCTGTAGATGCCAGTGACACTGTCTCCAGGTCCTTGGCCCAAGCCATCTCACTTAGAGGTTTGCATGGTTGAGAACCACCAACCTCTCCCAGGATACCCAGACTAAAGTGATGGATTTCCCCTGCAGGAACAATTCTCTCTTTGGGGACAAAACACAAGCATACATGAAAAAGGTGGAGGAATACAAAACTACCTACAAGAGTAATGCAGCTAAAGAGAAAGCCTCCACTTCCTACAGGCCCCAAGGAAGAGGATACAGAGACAGGGGTTACTACCCCAGAGCTTCTACCCCATGCTTATGCCCATAGAGTATTCTCAAATGAGAGGGTACTTTAGAGAGAGAGGTAGGAGGACTCAGAAGTGAACTGACCCTGCTCCTTCTCCTAATGCCCAGTCCAAACAGAACCCCTGATAGAAATGCCCAGGTCACCTCCTGTCCCAGTAGGAGGAAGGCTGACTCACTACCTTTATCAGTGGCTGAACATCACTACAGACAAGTGGGTGCTGGAGGTGGTGGGTCAAGGACTCACCCTGCAGTTCAAGAAATTTCCCACACAGCAGAGAAACAGAAGCTTCAAACCTCTGAACTCCACAGAAAAGATTCTGTTGGAGTCAGAGGTCAGATCTCTCCTGCTGGCAAACGCAGTAGAAAGAGTGCACTCCTTCCAGTGGGGAAAAGGCCTCTATTCAAGATACTTTCTTACCCAAAAGAAAAATGGGGACTGGCAACCCATTCTAGAACTCAAGTACATGAATAAGCATATTCTCAACCCCAAGTTCAAAATGATTACCCCATCAGTAGTGATCTCCTGCTTGCAACAGGGAGACTGGCTAGCCTCACTAGACCTCAGAGATGCCTACTTTCACATGCCAATCAGGCCCTCTATAGAAAGCATCACAGATTCAGACTGCCCTCCGCCATTACCAGTTTGCAGTACTGCCATTCAGCCTGTCATCGGCACCCTGGTCTTCACAAAGTGCCTGGCAGTTGAAGCCCATCTAAGAAGACAGGAGGCCTCTTGTCTTTCCATGCCCAGACTTGGCTCATAGTAGACAAATCTCCTCAAAAGCTCAGAGACTCTCTGCAACTCACCCAGCTCACTCTGAAGTCATTGGGATTTCTAATCAATACAGATCCAGAAGCAAATGGTTTGATACCTTTTATTGGACCAACATAAATGTTACAAAAAGAATAAAGTGCATTAGCTTTCAGACCAACCAAGTCCTTCCTCGGAAGCTTATGACAGTCACCCAGAAAATCACATACTATTAACACCCATGCATACCCCCTCAAAATAATTCTTATTGGTTTAAAATACTCATTTAAACCATAACTGAAGTTTGCATCAGAGAAACTAGATAGCACCAGTTTGCCTTTAGCTGAGGAGCCTTTCAAGGTCAAATGTCACCAGAATAAGATAAAAACACTTCGAGCAGCAAGCTCCACTAACATCATTTTTCAATGTCTCATTGTGTTTTGAGAATCCAGTCTAATGAAAAGCAAAACCTTTGGAGTCAATACTCAAATAGATGTTTAGCTGAGGAGCCTTTCAAGGTCAAATGTTACCAGAATAAGATAACACTTGAGCAGAGAACTCCACTAAAATAAATTCTGAATGTCCCAGTGTGTTTTGAGAATACAGTATAATGAAAAGCAAACCTGGTTGGTTGGCCTGAAAGCTAAAGCACTTTGTTCTTTTCTATGTTGGTCCAAAAAGGTATCAAACCATTTGCTTCTGGATCTCTTCTACAAGGACCAATATGGCAACTAAACAATTTGTTTGTAATCAGTTCAGAAAAGTCTCAGCTGGAGCCAGCCCAACTCCAAAAATTCATTGGAGCAGACCTGGATACCCAACAAGGGGAAGCCCTGCTCCCCCTAGACAGGGTTGAAACTCTCCAGACCCTGGCAGACTTGTTTGTACTCAGCCAACCAAGGCCAGCCAGGCACTTTCTCAGACTTCTAGGCAACATGGCCTCTACTAAAGCAGTAGTTCCAGGTACCAGGTTTCAAATGAGAAACATCCTGAACCATCTAAGGGCTCACTGGTCTCAAAGAAGAGACTGCCTATCAAAGCTGGTTCCAAACACCAGGACTCTCCTTCAAGCCTTAGACTGGTGGAAAAATGGGCACAACCTCAGGGAAGGAATTCCCTTCCAACAGAAGGAATCCTCCAAAGTGCTCACTATAGATGCCTTCCTTCTGGGGTGGGGAGCTCACCTAGCAGACCAGTCCATAAGCGGCATGTGGTTCCCCAAGGGAGTCCAGATGTTAAATAAACCTTCTCAAACTCAGAACTGTGTACCTGGCCATAAAAGCCTTTGCCCCTCAGCTCAAGGGTCATTCTGTACAAATCAGGATAGACACCACCACCGCCATGATTTACATCAACAAGCAAGGGGGCACAAGATCCTCAAAACTCTGCATAGACGCCATGAAGATCTGATTGTTGGTGTACTCCGTGGACATACAACTAACTGCCATTCACCTGCCAGGGAAGGACAATGTGCTAGCAGACTCCCTGAGCTGCATCAGCCAGGACCACCACGAGTGGACTCTAAACAGACAGGTGCTGGCTACGGTCTTCAGAAGGTGGGGCACTTCAGAGGTAGGCCTCTTTGCCTTCAAACATAATCACGAGATTCCTCTGTACTGTTGCAGGCCTCCAGCTCTGGACACAGTGTCAGTCGATGCTGTGTCCTTCAACTGGACAGAAAGGTTCCTGTATGCTTTTTCTTATTTTCCCCTGATTTTCAGAGTGCTCCTCAAGCTCATGAGACAGCCAGCGACAATGATTCTGGTGGCTCCAGACTGGGCAAGGCAGCCATGGTAATCTCTGCTCCTCACCCTGCCAGACAAATTGCCCATTCATCTGCCTCTGAGCCACAGTCTCCTGACTCTGCTTTAGACAGGGATAAATTGCCCCAACATAAAGTATCTTTGCCTTAAAGCCTGGTACTTGAATAGGTAGAGATCTTACTTCAAGAGGGCTCTTGCAGTAGGTAATAACCTTGAGGACTGCACTCCCTGGTGTCAGGACCACATGGAAACTTTGGCTAGCAGTGTCTGATGGGGGACCGCCCACCCAACGTCATGAGACGGATGTCGGAGTAATACCATATAGTGGGCGGCCCCCACACCCACCTTCCAGTTCTCTCCCACCATCGACCTGTGCACATCGGACCTTGCGGAGATCGTTGCTGCAGTTCAACTGCCATTTTTTGGATGAGTATCTGTTTTTTCTTTACTTTACCAGTTAATTCTTGAATTTTGCATGTCATCTCCCTTGTTCGTCAAGTCACATAAAAACAAATGTGATTCTTGTGTCACGCAGTTCTCGCACAAGGGCTCCCATTCTCTTTGCCTCTTCTGCTTGGGCCCGGGCATACACAAGGACTGTGAGGCCTGCTGAGGATTCAACCAGGCCACATGGAAGCACCGCCAGCATGCTCTTGAAGCCCATCTCCTAAAGAAGAAGATGGCATCCATGGAAAAAGACCTGCAAAAGTTGCGCTTCTTCCTCACCCACTGACTTCCACAAACACGAGAAGAAGAAGGACACAGAGAAGCACTGGGACCAGGATCAGTCCTCCTCTCATCCGTGGCTGCCCTCAGGCCCCTTGGGTGAACTGCGTCCCTCTTCCTCCAAGAAGACTGTTGCTGCAACCAAGTCTGTCCCACCTTCCCAGAAGCAGCCATTGGTCCTCCACTGGTTATGGTGGCTATAGGCACCTAGGCAGATTCTAAAACTTCTGCCACCCTTAGGCACATCACCACCTGGACTAAGCAGGCTGGAGGGTTGATAAGCCGCTCGTCAGGCACTCTGATGAATGCCCAGCCTGGGCTGATAAGTCGGGCACTGGGGACTCCAGTGCCCACATGGCCAAGGCCAATAAGCCGTTAGTTGGACCCTCCTCTGACCGCCTGGCTGTCCTGCTCATGTCAGGCTCTGGGCGGCGCAAACATCCAGCCAGATGAGTGCCAGCTGCGGTCTCTGGGCAGCATTCTCCAGTGGGTTCTACCCACTGAGATAACCTGTCTTCTCACTTTGTGGGCCTCCATCCGCCCTCCCCAGATTAGCGGGAGCCTGAGGATGGGGGTCATCCATCGGGTGTCATTGCTTCTGGATCAACCCCAGACCTGAAGTCGGAGTTTCCAGCCACCACACAGGACTCTTCCCTTCCTGCTTTTCCAGTGAGACTGTCAGCACCGCCTCAGGGCTTGCCTCCCATCAGTCACATGCCTGACTCCTTTGGGCCCTTCTGTGCTGATTTTTAGGCCTCCTCACGGTCCTATGTCAGCCCCTACAGCTCCTCCATCGGGGCCTCCATCGGTCTACCCTCCACCCAGCTACCTGACCTCTCATTATGTCCCTGAGTACCCTCTGCCAGGCTACCCATTGTCAGGCTTCACGACTTCTGGGTATGTGCCATTGTACCCTTTGCCCGGGTTACCCAACACATGGTGCCACACATCAGGATACCCAATGTTGGGGTACCCTCCGGGGTTCCAGCCAGTCTATCAACCTCCTCCACCTCAACCCCAGGTGGACTTTCTGGCCATCCTTCAGTTCCGGTGGTCCTAGACTAAATCACGCCTTGTCTCAGAGCTGGACAGCTGGCACCCAGTAAGATCTTTTTCTCCGGTCTACCTGGATCAGACTCCTAGGCCTGTTTCCCCACTGGAACTGTGCCAGTCGATGTCAGGCCTGATGAAAGGTCCTTCGTCCCTGACAATGGACAGTATTCCTCCTAGAACTCAGGAGGTCTCTCATCCAGATGTCAGACCTTCAGATTCTTTGACTCAGAATCTGAGTCCAAGTCTTCCACCGCGCTTTAAGGTTCAAACTCCCCTCTGGAGGAGCCTAGTTGAATGAGTCCCCAAACCACCTCCAGAGGACCTTTTCATTTGCAGACCTCTTGAAAAGATTGTGGAGGTCTATGATTGGAAGTCTGATGTGCAGGATCCCAAACTTCAGAGGCTTGCTGAACACCTGGACATCCAGGAGACATCACCTATCCTCACACCCCGTGGCTAGAGCCTCATGAAGATTTAGCCTCCACTATATGGATGATGCCTTCCTCCATTGGTAAGGCCTCACCTGGAGTATTGCATGCAGTTCTGGAGGCCACACCTGTGCAAGGACATAAATCAGGTGGAGACTATCCAGAGAAGGGCGACAAAGATGGTGAAGGGCTTGCACCACAAAACAAATCAGGAGCGACTAAGGGATCTTAATATGCACTCACTGGAAGAGAGGAGACAGCAGGGGAACATGATTGAAACTTTCAAGTACCTCAAGGGCATAAACAAGGTGCAGGTGGGGGACCTTTATTCAGTGTAAAAAAAAAAAAAAAGTACTAGAACAAGGGGGAATGATATGAAATTGGAGGGGGGTTAGATCAAGAGGTGATGTGAGGAAGTTTTTCTTCACAAAGGGTAGTTGATGCTTGGAATAGTCTGTTACAGGAGGTAGTGGGGGCAAGCACAGTGGAAGGGTTTAAGCATGCCTGGGACAGGCACAAGGGACCTGAGAGGGAAGGGAGTAATGAAAAGCCATTGATCACATAGAGTCTGTGGCCACATATAATGTATAGGGCCTACAGGCAGACTGGAAGAGCCTGGCAGTCCTCATCTGCCAACAGTTTCTATGTTTCCATTCCAGCGGTAGTGAAGAAGGCTGACAGAACATATAGAACCCCAGAGGGTAAGGATTGCCTAAGTGTCCACCCTAAGGCCAACTCTGTAGTCATCATGGCAGCTCATGATAGGTCCACCAAGCCCAGGCACATGGGCATCTCCCTTCCCCTCCTGACAAGGAGTTGAGACAGCTTGATCAGTTTGGGAGAAAGTTTTATTCTTCCTCCACTCTAGCCATGCGCACTTATGGTACATATGCTGGTATACCAAAAGTCGGCTGATCAGCCAGTTGGAGCCTGTCATTGAGGCCATGCCAGACTCTGAGTCCAAGACTGTATTGGCAGACATTAGGTCGGCCAAAGTCACCACTCTCTAAGGGCCACCTAAGATGTGGTGGATTCCTCCGCCAGGGACATCACTATGACAGTGTGTCTCAGGAGATTTTCCTGGCTCAGGGTGTCAGGCTTGGTACCTGATGTCCAGACGGCTATCTAGGATGCCCCCTTCAGGGGTTGTGTCCTGTGTGGGGGTGATGCCCAGGATATAATTACCAGCCTCCAGGATAAGGGCAAGGCCTTGAGGTCAGTTCACACCATGTACCATCCTAACTCCAAGGCCAAGATTTCTTTTCATCACCGGACCAAGTGACAGATGAGGCAATAGCAGACAGCCATACATCAGACTAAATGTTAGGCTCCTTCAGCAACAGCCACCCCTCCAACCAAAACCCAGAGAGTCTCAGGGGCAGCTCTTCCCATCCTTCCCTTCATCTCTTGACTCATGGCCCGCCCCCCCTTCCATCAGGGAGCCAGTGAGCAGAAGATTCGCCAGTCATCTGCTAGGGTAGGAGGCAGCCACCACAGACTCATGGGTCCTTCAGTTGATAAGGCAAGACCACACTCTGGAGTTTCTTGAGAGACCCCTGACAAACTGCCAGGGGTGTCTCATCCAAAGGTTCACATTCCCATCATAAGGAAAGAAATCGAGGCTCTTCTGCAAAAAGAAGTAATAGAGCCCGTTCCCTCAAACCAGGCAGGAAAAGTGTATTATTCCCACTTCTTCCTGGTTCCAAAAGACTGAGATTTGCATCCCATCTTGAACCTCCATGCTCTAAATCTGTACATAGAATACAAATGGTTTTGAATGCTGACTCTCCCAGGTCTGCTGCCCTCCTGCACAAGGGAAGAGGTTTGTGCCTTGGATATGCAGGATGCCTACCTGTACATCCCAGTCTTTCAGGTCCATCACTGTACCTCAGATTTTCCTTTCAGGGGAACATTACCAGTTCAAGGCTCTCCCCTCTGGCCTGTACTCAGCACCCCTGGTTTTTACCAAGTGCCTTACAGTAGTGGTGGCAGCCCTGAGACGCCAGGACCCCTATGTGTTCTCCTTCCTCAATGACTGGCTTCTGTCACCCCCCATCAAGGGAGCAGCTAGAGCTTTCCCTTTCAGCTAACCTGACCCTTTTTGAACAAGTGGGGATTACTATCAGTTATCTCAAGTCCCAACCTGCCCCTTCCCAATGCCTCCAGTTTATTGGAGCTGTGTTGGAGACGGCCCATGGTATGGCCTTCCTCCCTTGGCACATTGTGGAAACCTTGCAGAAACAGGCTCATTTAGTAGACTCCAGCAGGTTGGTTCTGGCAAGGTCAGTTCTTTGACTTCTTGGCCTTATGGCAGCAGCCATTCCCACTGTCCCTCTAGCCAGGATCCACATGCGAATTTCACAGTGGAAGCTCGGAGTGCAGTGGGATCATAGGTTGGATGACCTAGACCACATGGTTATGGTCTCCAGTTCGATGCAGTGGGATCTCCTATGGTGGCAGGATCTCAACAACCTCACCAAGGGGGTTCCCTTCCAGTCACCTCCTCCCACTCAGACTCATAACTACAGATGCATTAGGGATGGGTTGTGGCACTCACCTAGGGAGCCACAGGACTCAAGGGCTGTTGTCTCCATCAGAGATCTCTCTGCACATAAATGTGTTGGAGATGAGGGCAGTGCTGTATGCTCTTCAAGCCTTCCAGCACCTGCTTCACCAGGGCCCACTATTAGTCCAGTCAGACAATTCCATGTGTAGTCTGGTACCTCAACAAACAATGGGTCACGTGCTTGTATCTCCTCTGCAGGGAAGCAATCGCGGTGTTGAACTGGGCAATTCTGCACTAGATGCACCTCTCTGTGGTTCACGTTCTGGGAGTGCAAAACATCCTAGCAGACAGTCTCAGCCTCTCCAGAGTAACAGCCCACGAATGGGAGCTCAAGCAAGTGGTCAAAGACATATTTGACCTATGGGGTTGTCCAGCCCTGGATCTGCTGTTCATCTCCCATACAATGCAAAACTACCCAGATTTTGCTCCTCATCATGGGCATGGTGTCTTTTGGTAAGACATGCTATCTCTTTGCTGGTCAAGGAGGTTTTTGTATGCCTTCCTCCCAGTCCTGCAGAGGGTGCTGCTTGAGCTTCAAGCAGAGGGGCTCACATGATTCTGATTGCCCCATATTGGCCTCGTCACAAATATGGTTTCCACTTCAACAGCTTGCAGTGGAGCCTTCCGCCTCTGCCCTCTGTTATGATCTCCTGACTCAGAAGAGGGCATGCGGTACATCCATGGCTGAAATCCTTTCACCTTCATGCGTGGCACCTCATGACATAGCTGCTTCACGCTATGGAGTTTCCTCTACAGTGGCTGAGATCCTCATGGAGGTCAGAAAGCCTTCAACAAGGACAATGTATGCCATGAAATGGAAGCGTTTTTCCATTTGGGCCACTTTGAAGGATTGGGATCCTTTTTCAAGCCCTGTTCCTTAGGTCATAGAGTATTTGTTACACCACTCTGACCTAGGCCTGAGTTACTCTTCGCTGAAGGCTCACCTGTCTGCTATTTTTGCCTACCACACCTTAGTGGAGGGCAATATATGGCTCAGCTGGAGGTTTCCAAAACCTTTCTGAAAGGGATCCTACACTGAAAACCCCAAAGTAGTCCCACCCTCCTTGAGATCTCAAGTTTATTTTGGAAAAACTGACCTTGCCTCCTTTTGAACCAGCTGGTAGTTGTGATATGTGCTATTTATCATGGAAAGTGCTCATTTTAGTTGCAGTTACTTCTGCACGATGGATTTCCGAGCTACAGGCTCCGATGAGTAAGAAGCCTTATTTGATTTTTCACAGAGACCGGGTGGCTTTGCACACCAGTACTCAGTTTTTATCGAAGTTAGTTTCTTAGTTCATGTTGAATCAGTCTAGTCAACTCCCAGTGTATTACCCTGACCATTCCAATCATGGAGAGGCAGTTTTGCATACCTTAGATGTTCTCAGAATCTTGTGTTATTATACTAACCGAACTAAGTCTGTCAGGAAAAAGGACTTTTGTTTCATTTGCACCTAAGAGGGTGCAGCAGTTTCTAAACCATGTTTGTTCAAATAGTTGAAAACTGTATTGTTTTCTGTTACCAGAAGTATGGTAAAACCTTTCCGGGAGGTTAGGGCATTCTGCCAGAGGCATGGCTGCTTTACTGCTTGCTTCAGGAATGTGTCAGCCACTGACATTTGTGCAGCAGCCACTTAAAGGGAGCTCTGCCACACTTTTACCAAACATTACAGTCTGGACATTGCCTCTAGATGCAGGGGCTAGCTTTGGGCTAGCTGTCCTCCAGGGCCTTCTATTCTAAATTCTGCTTTCTGCAGACCTTTCCTGCCTCCCGTGTTTCAGTTCCTTCTGATTCACATTGCTTGGGACTCGGTCCTCAAGGTTATTACCTACTGCAAGAGCCCTCTCAATGTAAGATAGTACAGTTATGTAAGAACTTACCATAACAGTAGATCTTAGAGAGAAGCTCTTGCAGTAGGTAACCTTTTTCACTCCCTCCTTCCCCCAACTTCTGCTGCTCTTCTTCTTTGACTTTATCTTGGCTCCAGGAGCCTAATTTTCCATTCTCTTGTTGCTCCCTTTGGAGGTCTCTGGTGGGAGAACTGGAAGGCAGGTGTGGGGGCTGCCCACTATATGGTGTCATGCTGACATCCGTCACGTGATGTTAAGTGGGCAGTCCTCCGTGAGACACTGCTAGCAAAAGTTTCTGTTTTTCCTGACACCAGAGGGTGCAGTCCTCAAGGTTATTACCTACTGCAAGAGCCTCTCTCGAAGATCTGCTGTTACGGAAAGTTCTTGCGTAACTGTACTTTCCCTAACTCAGTATTCAGAACATGTCCTGAGAATCCTTACACTAGCTAAAAAAACAAGTACCAAAAAGACTTATGCTTCCAAATGGAAGAAATTCTCTTCCTGGTGTAAAGACAGGCAGACTGATCCCCTGCAACCTAGCTTGCCCTCCATACTAAATTACCTAGTTCATCTACAGGTCTCGGGCCCTAGAGCTAATTTACTGAAAGTCCACCAGGCAGCCGTTTCAGCCTACATTTCAGCAGGCAAGAAAAAATGTGTAATTTCTCATCCCATTTTCAAAACATTCTTTAAAGGGCTGCTACACCTTGAACCCCCACTTAGGGAACCTGTTCCCCACTTGGGACTTGAATTTGTGTATAGCTAAGTTGCTGGATGCCCCATTCAAATCTATGGCTACAGCAGACCTAAAGTATGTTCTTCGGAAAACAGTATTCCTAGTGGCCATCCCCTCTGCCAGGAGGATATCAGAGCTGCAGGATCTCTGCACTGAACCCTAACTACATCATCTCCTACAGGGATAAAATAGTTCTTAGAACTAACAAGAAATTCCTCCCCAAAGTAGTCTCTGAATTTCACCTCAACCAATCCATATCTTGTCCTGTCTTTTTTACAGACAAATCCAGTTCCGGTGAGTGCAGGCTCCCCATCCTGGATGTGAAAAGGGCACTGACCTACTACCTAGAGCATACTAAGCAGCTCAGATTCTCTTATACCCAGCTGTTCCTCTCCTACAATTTGAACATAGAAGGGAGATGGCTCAGAGGTAATGTGAGGAAGTATTTTTTCATGGAGAGGGTTGTGGATGCATGGAATGGCCTTCCTGTGGAGGTTGTGGAGTCAAAAACAGTGGGGGAATTCAAGAATGCTTGGGGCAGACATAAGGCAATTCTAGGGGTTGGGAGTAGGAGAAAGTAGGCTGTTGGTTAACTAGGATCTGAAGCTTATCCATTAGGTAGGGAAATGGGCAGACTGGGTTGGCCATGCAGTTCTTATCTGCCATCAAATTCTATGTTTCTATGGTGAGGTGGGCAAGGGGAGACCAGCCTCTAAAAGAACTAGCTCGTGCTGGATAGTCTCTTGCATCCAGTTCTGTTACAGTAGGTTGGCAGACAGCCACCTCAGGGCTTTAGGCCCACTCTACCAGGGGCACTGCAGCCTCAGTGGCAGCACAAAGGGACATACCTTTGCTCAATATCTGCAAAGCAGCTACTTGGAAGACTGTACATACCTTTATAAAGCACTACTGCATGGACGTACATCCCAGATCAGATGTCAGATGTGGCACTGCAGTCCTGCAGAACCTTTTCCATAAGTAGGTTCTGTTCTCTCCTCCCAACTACATTGCTTTGTAGTCTGCTATAGTAAAGCATACTGATGGATTCCTGGGGAGAGAAGAAAAAATTACTTATGATAGTAATGTTTCTTCCAGAGGAATACCTCAGTATGCTTGACCTCCCACCCATCCTCCCCTTACATAACCTTACTGTCAGTGGTTCTACAGTCCTTATCACAGGTCAAATTTCTTACTGAGGGGCATAATCAGTGTGAGGTGTCACATTTAAGCATGCTGTGTATAGTTCACCTATAGGCATTTTTTCTTTCCCTATTGTTTCTTTTTCTCTATTTTTTCTATAGTTCTTAAAGGTTATGAATTGGCATATTTTGCCCCACAGGCTTCAAAATTAATCTGACTCACTAGCAGCAGCACCTAGGCAGCAGTCTTCAACTACAATCTGATTGGTTAATGCTCAGCCATCATTAGCATAAGCTCTTTCTCTGGGGCAGCTGAACCTAGCTGGCAATGCTGCTGTAGTCAAACATACTGAGGATCCCTGGAAGAAACAATATTACTATAGTAACTAAAATGTTATTTGGATTTCTTAGAACGGGTGACCATGGTTCTGGACACTTCCTTAGAGAAGGCCAGAAGGAGAAGACCTACTCATTGATGGATATCCTTGAGGAATTCCTTGTTCAGGATGACCTTCCCTATCACCCTGACTATACTGGGCCCGGATTCTGGAAATGCCAGCTTGCACCATACTGTATGGGATTGCAAGTATGCGATGCCCTGGGATGACTGTCTTGTTTCTTATAACATTCATCATTGGAGGGGTTGGTGTCAAGCACAGTCTTCTGAAAGGCAAAGGTGCAGTGGAAATTAGACAAGCCAACAGACAAGGAGTCCAAGAAACAGGATCTCCTTGACTGAAAGGTCTATGGAGCTTTGTTCCTGGGCATTCATCAGGCTAGCTTTGTGGTTTTGATGGCCAGGTTTGGTCATGAACTTTTTAGAGGCTCTCTGACTTTGTAGAACTGCTTACTGAGGAGAGCCAGCAAGACCTGCAAGAAGAGGTGGCTCAAACTGAGGAATTCCAGCATGTTAGCAAGCACCAAGATTCATTCATTTAGAATAGCCAAAGATTCTTTAAGGTTTGAGAGAGCCTCCATCGTTTCCCTCACCAGAATATCCTAAGGCTCTTCCAGCCATGTGTGAAGTTTAACAAGTTGTTTCCCTTTGCTCTTGTCATCATTTTTGATAATATGGATGCTGAGAAGACGTTAATAGAGGGAGCAGCTCTCAGACTGACAAAATATCCTAGTTCACTGGATATACCAGATTCAGCTGACCCAACTGACTGCAATGCTGAGAACTGAAGCAAGGATACCATTAAAAACAGTGATATCGCCGGCCCGGTGGCGCTGAGGGCTGAGGTGCTGGAAGCCTCACCACATCGCTTCGCCCGGCGACCGAACCGAGGCGGACTCGGGTTGCGAGAGTCGGCAGGGAAGGAAGGATCGAGCATCCCAGCGGATGCTCTCCTCCCTCAGGGGTGGGAACCATGGCGCTTTCATGCTCTGCATCACCCTCGCAGCCGGGTGGAAACTGCAGTTGAGGGATGGAGGCGGCTCGATCCAGCAGTGTCGGGAGGGGGACGCTGACGTATGAGGGTGTTGATGCGCGCAGCACGTCACCTCTCGGGACGACGTCCCCAAGCGACCGACGCCCTGGGGCGGGACGGCGGAGAAAATGGAAACCCCTGGCAGCCCTAGATGAAGGCCGCCTAAAAATCCCCAGACCACCTGCAGGACAGACCCCGATGTGTGAGGAGGAGGAGGACAAGCACTCTAGGGCAGATCCCAAGGTAGGTTGAGGAGGACATGAGCGGACGGAAGGAGGGGGCTCCAGGGGTAGTAAGGAGGAGATAAAGAAAGAAAGTAAAAAAAAAAAACAAAAAAAAAAACAAAAAAAACAGTGATATCACTGAGGGCTGAGGCAAAAGCATGACTAGGGAGTGCTGTCCTTTAGTCAGTGCAGCTACAGCAGATCTGGAGTGAAGCAAGTACTGTGGGTCCCTGATATCTGTCTGGCATTTTCACTTTTCTGCAGTAAAAGTATCTATAGTCTCCTTCATGCTATGGAACCTTGTAGACATTGTGACACCCAGGCAGTGTTTTCTAAAGTTTCATTTTCTCTGTGCATTAAGTAAGCATGTTTGGGATGTGTCGGGAGAGTCGAACATTGCACGTTCCTACTCCTGTTCCAGGACTTAAAGGAAAATATTCCTGTGTTCTCACAAAGGGGAAATGGGCCTGGTTTGGATAGCTGAGCTCTTTTGATCTAAACATTGTATGTTTTGGGTAATGAAAAATGGTTTATCCCCTTTGATCCAAAAGAGTCTGGTTGTTTACCATTAAAAAATGACTGGGCCAGTCAGACAGTACCCTATCAGGACATAAGCTGGAGAAACAATAGACAGAATCTGAATTCGCACAACCAGTTCAAAGTACTTCTGTCTTGCAGGTGGGCTACAAGATCAAAGTATTGTCCAAGATGTGATATAAGAGAAGCAGGACAGAAAATGCAGGTGAAGGGACTGGCCTGCGAGTGGTTTGGCTTTCCCTGTATTTCTGTTAGGAAAGTCAGTCTTATCTTGAGTTTTTAGAATCCACGCCATTGATGTCCAGTCTACTAAGACTCACTAGATCCCAGCTGGGATAAATTTAAATATCTACCTGTAAGTTAGCTTAGTGGTGTTATTCTCTGTGAATCCTGTTCAAATGTTTTGTTTTCCATTTCTGTAGTGTACTGTATCCCACATTGTCTTTAGAATGTATAATCCAATGTTATATGTAAATATCCTGGAGTATTAAATATGATTCTTATATTATTCATGCTGTCTGTGACTGTTTTGTAAAAAGTATAGATAATCGGGCAATTGGCAAGTCTGTGATCCATTTCCAAAGAGACAGACTACTAAACTGTTGAAAGTAAAGTGTTCTCAGCTGTGACTAAAGGGGTGGGTCATTTGTCCATTGGGAAACATCACTGTACTGTGTGATTTGTGTTTGTGATGGAACTCTGACCTAAAGATACCCCAAGTGAGGGTCAAACTGGGTGGTGGCAGCATATCAAGGTGGCCATTCAGCATATCTGGAGGGTCATGACAACTAATAGCACACTGCAAACTGAGTTCTGAGAGAAACTGTATTTGACAAACTGATTGATCCTTGTGGGATGGAAAGATTGTCAATTAATAGGTTATCTGTCCAGTCACAGAACAGGTTATACAAAGGGGTACTGTGCATACTAACATTTTATTTTGTTGCAAGGAAGAGTAGCTAGAAGATACTCTGTCTGAGCCATGATAAATGGACATTGCCAAACCTTCAGGATCTGCACAGGGAGGAGAGGATTGCTATTGAGGAATACCAGACATGGTCAGATCTCATAGACTTACTTGTTAAAAGTGACCTAGGAAGTGGTGCAAAGTGGCTAGTGCTGGCCAAGATGCAAGACAGAAGCTAGTGTTTGTACAAGTGAATCAGAGCCTGGGTGCAGCTACACAAGCAGACTGGATAGAAGTGATACAGCTGAAGCTCACACTGGTTACGGTGAAGGCAGATGCTGAGTGCAAAAGGTTGATGCTGCACTTCAAAGGATGAATGGGAGGCAGAGCTGCAAGACAATAGGTTGGAGGCAGAGGAGCGAGAGAAACACAGGCTGATTTGAGATCCAGATGAGACAATGTGGAGTCCTCTATTGGCCATCATCACAAGCAAAAGGATACAGCTGCTGCTTCACAGGTCAGGTCGAAGTCTCCATTGAAGGAGGAAAAGTCCGTCATTGTCAGTTCTGGTGTCGATGACTGCAGACAAACACAGTACACTCACAGTAGAAACTCTGTTAAAAAAGATATGAGGGGCTGTGCCCACTGTGGTAGCTAGGATGAAATCATTTGTAAGTAGTAGCCAAATTTTTTTTTTTTTCTTTACAGTGGAGCCAGCTTTTTCACTAAGATGGGTGAATTCAGTTGCAAAACAGACTGCATGATTTATTTTCCTCATTTTTTATGTTTAGGTACCAATAAGGTCTGTTTGTCTCTTTCACTTTTTCTAAGGCTATGTCTAACGGTTTACTAGCCTCTCTTGAGAAACCTGTTTTTCATATCCTGTGCACTTTCCTCAGAATCCTTAATATCTGAACAGTTCCTACAAAGCCTAACTCCTAGAATGATTGCTTTCTGAACAAAGCAGTGTATTGCCTCTTGGTTTCCTGTAGTTACAGGTTTCCACTTTATTTTCTTCAATTTTCAGGTTTTCATCAAGGAAATTCAAAGAGGTGTCACTAAGGGTGATAGAAAATGTGAGATTAAACTTGTTCACAATGAGCCAATTAATGATCTCCTCGGACTCCTCCTTTGTGCTGTCCCACACACAGACCACATCATCAATAAAGGGAAACTAATGACTTAAGTAGTCTGTGTGGGTTTGGCTTGATATTTAGTACCAGCTCCTCCTTCCAATACCCAAAACATTAGTAAAAGATGGGGCCATGGAAAAGGGTTAGTACCAGTCACACTCTTTTTGTGTCTGTTCTTGACAATGCAGTTTGTAACTTCCCATTTCCCTCTTACTTCTGTTTTTCTGCCTTTTTGTAAGTATTTAGACAAAGACATATTTGTAGAATATTTTCCTGTTTTTACAAATGAAGTTTGGTATTTATAATGATGATTTTATGTGATCTGATGTCTTATTAGTTTCAACCCCATTTGCCAGTGACTATATCAATTTGGAAAGAAGTCTGGCCATGTGCTGAGTGACATCTACAGTCATTGGACTTAAGTGGGTGTCATTCTGGGTAGCCTGCCCTCTGATGAAGCTCCCATAGGAAAATGCTATGGCATCTAGCCGGCAGTCATCTTCATCATCAAAAGCTTAATTTGTGTGCCTAAAAAGCCTTACAATAGAACAACAATACAAACCATCATAGAAAGTCAGTACATATGGATCAGAGAACATGACAAAATCGGACATAACTTAATGTAAATTACATGCACATTTTAAATATTCCCATACATCCTAATCTGTGAGTAAAAATACATACGTATATAGACATGTTATGTTTTCATCTATTTATGTTATGTCTATATTTCTTCTGATTTTATCAGCTGCTAATAAAAACTTTGCTAAACAATCAATGGACCACGCATCCTCCGTGTGAAATGGTACATTGGTCAATAGTATTTTATCTGTAGCATACATACTATTTAAAAATGGGCTCAACCGGTAGGCCCTTTGCACTTGATACCATGTACAGAACCATAATATGTGAATAAGATTTTCTTCATCCCCTCACTACAGTCACATTCACCCAATGTAAGGCCCTTTGATTTATAACAATAAAGTAATATATTACTTTTGGCTTATTCAAACTTATAATACAAGACTCTAGCTCTCAGCTTAAAATCTGTCAAAATCTCCAAGTATGGCTTAAAACCAAAGTAATAGTTATTTTCTGAAAACTATTTTGAGTAATACAATTGTTTAACTGTAAGTCTCTAGATATCCAGTTATTTTCAGTTTTATTAGTGATATGTGTTTTATATTTCAAACTAAGTGTAATTCTTTGCTCTATTACCCTTTTAAGGTTAATCAGGTTTTTGGTTTTTTTTTAATATTTTCCTAAAAGTTGTGACCCAGAGCCCCATCTTAAATCCTATGCTATGCCACTTTTCTTTTTCTTTTAGGGCCATGTTGGCAAGAGATGATTCTTCCTTTCTTGTAAGACCAATCCAATAGTTTACTTTTCTAGACTCTGTTAGAGCTTCCAAGTTATTAAGACCAAGTTCCAATCTCAAATAAGAGGTCGGACAAGAGTTGCCAACTCTTAATATGATACGTAGATATTTGTATAATGGGGCAAATACCTTATTTAAATTTCCTGAGTCCCATATTTTAGCCCCAGACAATAGCTGGAAATTTAATTTTGCTTTAATAACTTGTATCATGGGTTTTAAAGTCTTCCCACCATATTTTATATTGAAACATGTAAGCCCAGCTACTCTACCTTTAAGTTTATCCATTAGGAATTGTAAGTGCTGTGTTCAGTTAGTTTTCTTGAAAATGAACCTCCAAGTATGTGTAACCCTTAACTATTTCAAGTCTCTCCTTCCCTAATGTCCAGGAAATAAGATCCCAGACCTGCAGGCAATAATGTCAGAGGCTAAACTGGACATAGTAGCAATTAGTGAGATGTGGTTTACCAGTAACCACACTTGGAGACTTCAGTACCTGGCTATATTGTTCAGAAGAGACCGAGGTGCAAAGGGAGGGTGGCCCTGTATGTTAATGAAATGTCAAAGCTACAGAAATTCAGAATACACATAAGGAGCCAGAAGAACTGTGGGTCACCCTGAAACAGGAAATGGGACAGCCATAAGAACTGGGGTTGTCTACAGGCCCCAGACCAGAGGGAAGACATGGACACATTACTGTTAGAAGATATACAAAACATGACAGCTAAAGGGAGGTTCTGATAATGGGAGACTTCAACATGCGGATACAGATTGGTCAATACCAGCAGGAACATCTGCCAGAACTAGACTCATAGTGGATTCCCTGCAGGAGGGCCTCAAACAACTGGTACAGCAACCCACAAGAGACAGAGGCTATCCTAGATCTAGTACTGACTAACAAAGAAGGGATCACAGATCTCCAGGTAGAAGGTCACCTGGGAAGCAAGTGACCATCACATGGTATGGTTCAATTTGGCTACTACATCTAAATCATCCCATTCCAAGGCAAAAGTATGGGACTTCAGAGGAGCTGACTTTGATAAGATGGCCAACAGAGTTAAGCTAGCCCTGGCAAAAAGAAACACAGGTGAGGGGACAGGCAAAGGGGCAAGCATTAAGGATGCAATACTTGAAGCAACATCCCATTGTGTTAGACAGAAAAGGAAGTGCAAAAGAAGAAGGAAACCACTTTGGTTCTCAAATACAGTAGCAGAAAAGGTCAGAGCCAAAAGGCTGGCCTTCAGAAAATATAAGGGAACACAGTGGGATGAAGATAGGGAGGCATACCAAACTGCTCCTAAGGGAAGCAGGTAAGGCAGTAAGGCAGGCAAAGTCCCAAACTGAGGAAACACTAGCACGAACAGTAAAGAAGGTGACAAGACTTTCTATAGATATATTAGTGAAAAGAGAAAGTCCAGAGGGGTATTGCTAAGCTTAATGGAGAAAAGGAGCATGGGAGGAGGACCTGTAAAGGCATCTATCCTAAATAGATACTTTTGCTCAGTATTTACTGAAGAGAAGGTAGGGCAGGGCTCACAGCTCAGCATCATGGACACAGGGGAGGAGGTGAGCACTACTCCTTCACAAAGAAAGGGTCCTACAAGAGCTTGCTAAGCTCAGGGTGGATAAGGCAATGGGACCTGATGGCATACATCCCAGGGTACTTAAGGAGCTAAAGGATGAACTAGCAGAGCCATTAGCAGAATTGTTTAGTGAGTCTCTGAGCACAGGAGAGGTCCCAGAAGACTGGAGAAGGGTTTGTGATCCCGCTCCACAAGAGTGGTAGCAGGAGGAGGCGGGAACTACAGACCGTCAGTCTTACCTCAGTAGTGGGCAAGATTATGGAGGCACTCCTTAAGGAAAGGATAGTAAACACCTGGAATCCATAGGGCACAGGATCCAAGACAGCATGGGTTTACAAAGGAAGGTCCTGTCAAACTAATCTCATAGATTTCTTTGACTGGGTAACCAGAGTGGTGGACCAAGGGGGGCAGTTGATGTACGCCTACCTTGACTTCAGCAAAGCTTTGACACTATTCCACATAGAAGATTGATAAATAAGCTGGGTAGGCTCAAGGTGTGGGTCAGAGTTGGTCAACTGGGTGGCAAACTGGTTGACGGACAGAAAACAGAGGTGGTGGTAAATGGTATACAGTCAGAAGAGATGCAAGTCACAAGTGGGTACCTCCAGGGATCAGTCCTGGGCCCAGTCCTTTCAACATCTTCATTAGTGACCTTGCAGATGGACTAGAGGTAAGGCTTGTCTGTTTGCAGATGACACCAAGATCTGCAACAGAGTAGATGATCCAGATGGGGTGGCAGAATGAGAAGAGATCTGGATAAACTAGCAGAATGGTCAGAAGAGTGGCAACTGGGATTTAATGCAAAGAAGTGCAAAATCATGCACATAGGGAAGAGAAACCCTGAAGCCACCTATAGGCTGGGAGGGGAGTTGCTAGCAGTCACAAAGGAAGAAAGAGACTTGGGCATCATCATCACTGATTGCCTAAAATCATCCAAGCAGACCTCTAAAGCAGTAGGTAAGGCTAGGGGGGTGTTAGGGTGTATTAGTAGGGGTATCACAAGTCGTAAGAGGGAGGTATTAATCCCTCTGTACAAGACACTGGTTAGGCCCCATCTGGAGTACTGTGTGCAGTATTGGAGGCCACACCTTCACAAGGACATTAACCAAATTGAGGCAGTCCAGAGAAGGGCAACCAAAATGGTGCAGGGACTGCATCAGAAGACATATGAGGACAGATTAATGGAGCTCAATATGTATACCCTTGAGCAAAAGGAGGGAGAGAGGTGAAATGATTGAGGCATTCAAACACCTTAAGGGCATAAACAAGGTGAAAGAGTCTAACATGTTTAAATATAAGAAAAATAGCAGGACAAGAGGACACAGCATGAGATTAGAGGGAGGCCGATTAAGGGGGAATGTCAGGAAATTCTTTTTCACAGAAAGGGTGGTGGATGCATGGAATGGCTTACCACAAGAAGTGGTGGCTATGAATACAGTGCAGGGCTTCAAACAGGCATGGGATAGGCATAAGGGAGCAATACAAATGACTATGAATAGATAGGCCACTGACAGAGCAAAGGCCTGTGGCACATTTATAAGGTAGAAAAAGAAATGGGCAGACTGGATGGGCCTTGCGGTCCTTATCTGCCGTCAACTTCTATGTTTCTATGTAAGTAGAATCTTTCCTAATTCTCTTTGGAAAGATTGACCTTTGTTTTATTCATATTAATTTTCAACTTTAATGCAGATGATTTTTCTAGTATAAAATTTATGCTTCTTTGTAGATCTGCTTTTGTTAACGAAAATAACACTGTGTCATCCACATATTCAAGTAGTGGACAATTGTAGGATTGTATTTTTGGTACATCTGTGAGTTCCTTTGTGCTATCTTTTAATATTGTGTCAATATACAAGGAGAATAATAATGGTGCCAAGACAAAACCTTGTCGTACAACTCTATTGATTTTAAATGGGGCTGATATTCTCCCAAAGTTATCTAGCCTTATGTTGGCCCAGTTATTTGAATAAAGTTGTGAAATTATCGACAACAAGTTCTGATAGATACCTCTCTTATGTGATGCTACCCATAACATTTCTCTTGATATAAAATCAAAGGCTGAATAGTATTCTATAAAAGGGTGTATAGATTGTGTTTCCTTACTTGTATGTATCATATTAAATGTGTAGTGCATATATATTATCTATTGTAGAAAATGTAGTCTAAATCCAGCCTGATAATCAACCAACCCCATTTTGTCTACTTCCAATTTTAATCTTTCTAGAATAATTCTAGAACATATTTTAAGTTGACATCCAATGGGCAAATTGGCCTATACATGATAAGATCTCTTGTACTACCCTTTTTATGAATGGGGATGATGGTAGCTCCTTTCCATGAATCTGGCAGAGTATTCAAACAAATACATTTATTATAATAAATAGTATGAAACCTATACCAAATGGCTGGTGAGCAAAGAAAAACTTCAGTGGGTATGCCATCTGGTCCAGGTGCTGTATGTTGTTTCAATGTGGCCAAGGCATAATAAACTTCATTCAGGATTATCTTAGAGAAGTTTGAGTTAACTACTGGCAGTTCATAATTTCTATTATCAATTGTAGGGTCAAAAAATATTGAGGAAAAATGGAACTCCATTTGTCTTCTGTTATATAAGTATCTATCTCTGTTTTATAGTTATTATTTCTTTAGTGACAAGTGTCCAGAAAGCTTTACCATTATTTTGTTGAACTACCGTTAACATAACGCTCAGTCTGTGTTGGTGTATGCTTTATTTTTCCATCCTTTGGTAAATGGGATGGATTAAGCACAACAAAGTTTCCTACTGTGAGTGCACTTTGTTTGTTTGCTGTTGTACATGTTCGGGAAGTCAGCACTTCCTATCGGCTACATCAGGACCAGTACCAGTAAGTATGGCCATTCCTGTGTGCTGGTGTCTATGACTACACCCCCCCAACTGATGAGGACTCAAGATCAGGGTCTGGATTTGGTGCTGCCATGCCTACTATGGATGGTGTGTAGCCCCTCTCGTTGGTTTCAATCTCCTCAACATTAGTTCTCCTGGGCCCTTTACAGGGTGCCATGCTTTCAACTCCCAGGTTGTGCTGGTGGTGTTCTTCAATTTATTTTGAAGCCTGTTACCATTGCTGTCACTGAAGATCATGGCTATCCTGTCAACTGGGCCTCCCCCCCATTGGTGCTGTCACAGACTGGATCCAGAAGCACATCTTTCATTTCTCCCTTGCAGCATCCATCTCCATTACTTGCTTTGTCAATGGCTCCTGTCATCCTTTCCCCTTCCCAGAGAATTTTTTTTGTTGCTCTCACTTGTTTGAGTATATGGTCCTTGTCCAAGAAATTAAGAAGTTTAAGGATGATTGGCTGTGGGTGATCTCCCTCAGCGAGCATTGAGCAGGGAGCCCAGTGAGCATATTCATTGATGTAGTCTGGGCCATTGGACGAAGGACCAGTAATTTTATCACAGAGTTTCTGCACAAATAATGGTGTCAGGGCTCTGTGCTCTTTCAGGTAGACTGATGATAATTAAATTATTATGACTGCTTCTCCCATCTTGCTCCAACCATCAGTCTTCCAGCCTGGAGAGTTTTTACCAAAGCTGGGATATCTCATGGTCCACCCAGTTCTGCCAGTCTTCTACAGAGCTGACTCAGACTTCTACATCCCTGACTCTTTGAATCAGCTCTTCAAGCACTGGTCTCATAACTTTCAGGTCACTGGACACAGAGGATAGGGTTTCTTTCAAAGGTGATCGCTATTTTAAAAAGACCTCCACAGTGAGGGCTTCAGCTTGTGGGGTGCTAGTAACAGTTGGTGAAGTACTGTTACATGAGGTCCCTGCACCCTAATTGGTACCCCCAGAGGTACACCATAGACAGCTAGTGCTTAGGCGTATGTTATACTAACATATAGGGCTAAGGGCATCTACCGTACAACAGTAAATGTCAGGATATGTATTCATATTATAGTTATGCACTTTGCTTGTTAATACATATATTTTCTCTATGTATTTTCTGTGTATTCCTTACTCATAAGATGTTAGGACATCTGTGTCCTTGGAATGATTATAATTAGGGCTGTAAGTTTTTCACACTGGAAAATTGCCTTTTTCACGGCTTCTTCACAGCTTAAAATGCAGATTTCATGAAAAAAAATATTCACAGATCTATACAAAGTAACAAATTTTTTATTTTATTAAAAAGCAGGTGAACCGCTAAATGCAAAAAACGTTCTTTCAATACTGCATTAACTACCAACTATTAGAATATATTAAGTATTTTAAAATGTAAATTTTGTTGAAGCATAGAATACACGCACAAGTTAGAAGATTTGATGCTGCGTCTGTTGTCTTGGAGCATTGCACTGTAGCGAGAGAATGATCTCTCCGCACTGGCACTATGTACCAGAACACTGAGGCAAGAGAGTACAATATTAGACAGGTTCGGGAATCGATCCCTGCAATCTAGCTAGTACTTTAAAACATCTCTGTCTCGGTCATTAGCGTTTGTCTGTGTTTCGTTTATGTACGCTGTCAGTTCTGCTTTTGCAGTTAAGTCGTCCTCAAACCAGGGAATGCAGTTTGAGATGTCAGTTTTGGTGACAGCAACCGTTGCCAGTCTGGATGGATTTAAATATCGTACTGCAGAAAAAAATTTGGTAGCATACTGATGGAACCTGCCACACTCTGTCATGTATTCTTTTATTTTTTTAGTGCAGGAGGACAGAGTAGATTTAGTGGAAGGGTATTTAGCAGCTTCAGATTTTACTTCGAGAAAAGTAGAAAAGTCCATTAGCTCGTCATTATACAAGATGCACTTTTATATAGTCACCTTCATATTTCTGCAACATTCTGGACAATCGGAGGTGCATGTGAGGCTATTCTTGAATTTCAGTATGAATACTTGGGGATGCTGACATTGAGACCACCTTCTCGCAAGCTGTGCTCTCGTCCTTAAAAAATTCTCCATACTCTTCCAGGTGAGAAACATGGTAAAGACTGCTAGGAAGCAGGTGTTCCACCTCATAATTACAGGCATGGGAGGTAAAGCATTCGAGAGTCCTTTGGCTACTAAAAATTGCTTAAACCGGGCTTTCCTAGCAGTACATGCCGTGAATGATTTTTTAACTGCAACCACTAAATTGTTTACTGCTGGGAAGTTCTTGCACCAAATTTCACCAAGCAAATTCAGTAAGTGAGCAGTGCAGGTAACATGCACACCGTTTAGTAGGACATGTTTAAGACTTTGTTCCTAGCACTTGTTCATATACATTGCGTTGTCGGACACAAATGCTGAAACATTTGTATATGGAATTTCATACTTCTGCAGACAATTTAACACAGCCTGGGATACTGTTTTGAAGTTAGTCGCATCTAGTACAGTGCAGTCCAACAAGACAGGTTCTAATTTTGTAATATTTGTGGATAGTATGGGACAATTGTGAATTGAAGGAATTGCCACAATATTAAGAATGTATCGATCTTCCACATCTGTTGTCTCGTCACACACAATTGAGACAGACACTTCATCTAGCATTTTTTTTTTTACTTCTGTCACATGGAATGCGTAAACCTTAGGCAAATATTCAGTCCTTAGCCACTGAGATGACGGTATGACACCAACTGATTTTAAATTCTCCTCTAAGAAGCAGTGTAGGACAGGGCTATTGAGAGCATTGAGAGGAATGTTTGCTGCAGTAAAAGCCTCTACAAGATTAAATAAAGATACCTTTCTGCTTTGTTGGTGTGCGGCTTTCGAGAACAGCTCTCTACTGTGACTTGCTTCTCCACCACCGAGGTCGATTTCTCCTCAAGTTTCTTTTTCTTAATGTGTGTTGATGACTCTATGTGTCTGTCACAGGTTGCCTTCCATTTGTGGTCTATTGCAACATTGCAGCAGGTGCAGAACAACACATCACCAGAAACATGAAATACCCCATTTTCATATTACTTGCAGCGCTGTCTGGGAAACACATTGCTGGTTTTGGATGCTGAAAGTGGTTTCAGTAGCACTGACATTGTGGTTTTGCCCGGTGCCTTACACAGAAGTGGTCTCAAGCAGAATGAAAAGCAGCAGTTACCCCAGCTCCCATTCAATGAGCCCATTTGTAGCACTTGAATGAATGATGAGCAGGTGAGAGTTCTCAGGTCATTAGTTTCATTGATCTTTAAACCTAGTTCTGTGATACCCACATCAATCACTACCACAAGAGGAATTAAAAAATGCACTAAATACCAGGAAAGTTTGTTACCTTTAATTTTATTAACATTACTACAAATTTCACGGTCGGTATGTGTTTTCACGGGATTCGTGAAATTAGCGTGGTCCGTGAAAAGCTTTCTGCCTTAATTATAATATATGTCAGCATTGCCACCTTTTGGTGATTTGTACTACTACACTGAGTTATGTAAGACTCTGTATAATGTACCATTTTGTTTCACAAACTGATGACTACTACAAAATTGCATAATGTTATCTTGGACCATGAAGCCACCTCTAATTTAGCCAGTAGGGCTCATCTCTGTAACTAGAAATGTTTCTGTCTTACAGTAACCATAGTAATTATCATAGGTATATAATGTGAGACATTGAGTCTATACCTCAGAGACCCCAAGAGACACAGAGAAACCTTGAGGTATAGGGAACGCTTAGCATTGGCTCGTATTGGTAAGAACTGCTTAGGACAACTGTGATTTATCCTTTTGGTAGTAATAAACTTGTTTATTACTCTTATGCAACGTGTTTGTGATTCTTTGCATTCCCAATATTGCCAAGAACCTAAGAGTGAGGTTTAGTCCTCCTGACAGTACCCTGGTGGGAACACCCATGGTCTGGTCCTTTCTCTGGGGGAAAGTGGCATAGTATGCTACATGTTGGCTAAATTTTACTCCATTACGTAATATAATACTGCACACCTTGTCAAACCAGTGATCCAGAACATTAAAAAAAAGCTATTGATGTTGAGCAATGTAAGAAAACTGAGGTCAGCCTCAACAAAAAGAGTAATTAATGTTTAAATGGGACAGAGCTGAGTGCCTGAGCTGGCTCTAGTTACAATGCATCACATGACTCTGTAAGAGTTATCTTGAAAATGAAGCAGAAAATATTTACCAGTGAAAGGATTTGGAAAAGGCTAGCAGTCCTAAAGACAAATAAGACCCTTGGGCCAGACTTGATGCATTTGGTGGCTGCTCAAGGAATTGGCAACAAAACTTCCTTCACCCCCTGGTAGGTCTATTCAATAGCTAAATTCTGTGAGGGATAGTTACAAGGCTGTAGGGTAGCAGGATAGTCCTGCTTCGTAAGGTGAGGGGACAAAGAGCAATGGGGTAACTACAGACCTGTCTTACATCTGTTATGGCTAAACTGATGGAGATACTTGTCAAGAAGGATCTTGTGGAATACCTAGAAAGCAATGGACTCCAGGATTGTAAACAGCATGGGTTCTTGGTAGGGCTGGGTGGACTGGTCCACCCGAGATCCGAACCCTCTCATTGAACCCGCAGTCCATGGACCCAGATAAATATGGACTTTGCCACAGAAGTCTGGTTCCGGATCTGTGGAGTGCCATTTAGTGTATTGTTACCATGGGGATGCCATTGGCAGGCTCGCCTTATGTACAGGCGGCCAGCAGCATCCAAATAGGCAACAGACAGTCATGTGATGCACTCATGGTGTATAACTGTGCTGAGTGCACAACGTGGTCCCAGATGAGTTGGATGATGGTTGGCGGAGCTTGTATCTCTGCACTGCAGCAAAGCCGCCAGAAGTTGTGCACTGAAAAGAAAAACTAAATTAAAAATATACAAAAATATTGCTTTTTGAAGCAAAGGGGAAGAAGGAAAGAGAGGAGAGAGAGAAAAGAGACTTACTGGGGTGGGGGGAGAAAGTTATCATCGGCAGGGGTGAGGAATCTGGACTGGAGAGAAATCCAGAGAGACTAAGCGAGAGATAGTGGTCGCCTGGGTGGTTGCTGGGGGGAAAGCAAGGCAAACAAAAGGCAGGCAGTGTGGCAGTGTGTGAATACAGGGCAAGGGAAGGCTGGCAAAATAAATCTTTGACTTGTGCCATCCAGAAATTGAATCCAGAGAAAATCATACAGATGAGAGAGAGAGAGAGAGAGAGAGAGAGTCTACTGAGGGACCTAGAGAAATTTTAAAGTTACAGAAAATCACAAATAAAAGTTTATTTCTTTTCCTGGCCTCAGACAGAGTGGCTGTGTGTACATGAGTAAGGGCAGGCAGGCAAAATCACTGACTTGTGCCATTCCAGATCCAGAGGAGTGAGGGAGAGACTACTTGGGGCCCAAGAGAAATTTAACAGTCCCAGAAATCCCAAATATTGTTTTTTTCCTTGCTTCACTGTGGCTCTGTGTGCAGGGCAAGGGCAGGCTGGCTAAATAAATCTGACTTATGCCATCCATCCGGGGGGAGGGAGAGAGAGAGAGACTACGGGGGGGGGCACAAGAGATGTAACAGTCCCAGAAATCCCTAATAGAAGTATTTTTTTCCTGGATTCAGTGTGGCTGTGTGTACAGGGCAAAGGCAGGCTGGAAAAATAAATATTTTGACTTGTGCCATCCATCCAGAGGGGGTGTAGAGAAAGAGAGACTACATGGGGGCCCACTAGAAATTTAACAGTCTCAGAAATGGGAGGCAGTGTAGCGCAGTGGTCTAAGGCTCTGAGCTGCAAATCTGGTGACATCCAGCAGACCAGACCTGGGTTTGAATCCCACAGCTTCCACTTGCATACTGTGTGACCTTGAGTAAGTCACTTAACCTTCTTGTGCTCCCAGGTCACTCCTGTAAAAAAGCTATCAGCTTAGTGTGCTATACCTGGTTAAACAACTAAATAAAAAAATAAATAAATAAATTCCAAATAAACTTTTTTTTTCCTGACTTCAGTGTGGCTGTGTGTACAGAGGGCGGCAGGCTGGCAAAATAAATCTTTGACTTGTGCCATCCATCCAGATGAGAGAGAGAGAGAGAGAGACACTATATGGGGACCATGAGAAATTTAACAATCCCAGAAACCTCAAATAAATGTTTTGTTTTTTTCCTGGCTTCAGTGTGGCTGTATTGACAGGGCAAGGGCCCTCTGTCCCATCTCATGACTTGCCTCAGCAATCAGTTTGCATCATACTTCTTCGGCACCTGCCACCCCTCCTTCCCCCTCCCCAACTCCCAGTCCCATGAGTTTCCCTAACAGTCACTGCTAATGCAGGCTGCCTGACCATGCCCCCTCACACCTCATCATTTACTCTGGCATGTCTTCTCTGCTCAGTCTCCCCTCACCTCCTATTTCTCCCTATACCTTATTGCCCTTCTTTCCCCACCCTTCACCTGCACCGCAGTGCCTACCTCTCTCTAGTACCTCCTTTCTTCACCTCACTGCCAGCTATCCCCGGCCCTCTGAACTACTGACAAGGCACTTTGTGGCTGCTTATTCCCCCCTCCATCCTCATAAAGTGTTTTTCTTGTTATTTTAACTTGTACCTATGTTTTGAGTTATTCTGTAAGTTCTGAATCCAAGCTGCATCGCTCATTGTGATGTACCTTGCTTTCTCCTACTGTACTTGTTTTGCAATCCATGACTTGGAACCTTTGTAAGAGAGCCTGTGCTCAAAGGTATTTTCAAATCACTAAATAAATAAAATAAAAATGAACTTGTGCCATCCAATCACGATCACTTATTAACGTTCATCCACGATTTCATGTATTAAAAATACTGTTCAGACAAACATACAAGTTGATGTGCCTGTGCTGCTGTCTATGGGTGGCCCAGGGGGTAATCTGACTTTGTGACTCATAACAGGCTGTTTACACTACAACACAAGTGAAGTAAACACAAGTGTCATCATCATCACCACTCATTCCCCATTACTCCTGCTTATCATTAGTTTTATTATAATATATTGTATTACATTACGTATAAGCATTAACCAACCCCAGTGTGGGACTGTGCTGGGTGTGGCTATGCAACAGATGTGTCTGCATCTCCTATTCAAATTCTGAGGCGCACTTAACAGTTGCTGAATTTGGTCACTTAACAGTAGCTGTAGGAGTCAGTCAGGTAATCTTGTAAGGAAGTGGTGATGGACTGATGTGCTGTGTACAGTCATGAGTCATGACAGTAAATTTGCCCCTGGCCTGTGGGTGGAGTCATCAGAAGGACATCATATTAGTTAGAGGGATCTTAGATTTTTTGCAGGTTAGAATACTAAGAAAAAATGGATCAAAGTGTTGATGAGGCGCATTCTATTTCTCAGGTAGGCAGTGGCACTGTAAAAGACAGCAATCTGTCTGAAAAGGGAAAACAAAATCAAACCTCAAAGAGTGATTTTTTTCACATCTAAGGTTTCAGCTTCCAAGCGAATGCTTGAATCCAAAAAAGGTCAATGTCTCAGATCATCATCAGTCCGAAGTGTTTAAAAAAAAAAAAAGTTATGTTGTTAAAAAAAAACAAAAAAAAACAAAGGCTTGTTTGGTACCAACCACAGAGGCACCCCAAGGTATTGAACAGTTGCATACTATGCTACTGCCAGTCCCTCATCCGATTCTTCTGAGGTTGAACCTGACTAGGGTAATAATAAAGACGAAGAGAATGATCAGGCAGCACAAGGTTTACTGGAGGGGATGGAAATCGAAAATGAGGAAGAAACAGATGGAAATGCTTTGGTTGAGGGGGGGGGGAATAAACCACAACAGGAACAGGCCCAAGAAGAATCTGGGGGGGCGGAGGATCCTGAAATGGTGACCAAGGTGCCGTGCCTTCCTGGGAAAAAAACTAAAACAAATATAATCTTTTGTTTGGTCATACAGTACTTCTCCATTAGTGCTTCCAATGAGTTGGTGGCAACATGCGCTATTTGTAAACAGCCAATTAGCAGGGGTAAAAAGAAAGGAGCACTGGGAACTTCAGCACTGAAAAGGCACCTAGACAAATGCTGTAACATTACTGAGCACTCCAGTTGTGAGTCTTAAAGAGAAAGTGACAGTGATAGCTCACTACACTCAAGGGTAACTCCCATAGATGAAAGCAGTGGCAGCCCCCACAGTACTACTGAAACACCTCCACCACCACCTCCTCCCATTCAAAGGACTCATCCAGCTGTTACTCAAAGTGACCATGTGTTCAAAAGCCCTCCTTCAAGGAGACAGCTTACCATCTCAGAAACATGAGCGTAAAGCCAAATATGCCTTGACTCACCCTGTTGCTGTTACAGTAACCAAAAAAATTCAGAAATGATAGCTGTTAATTTGCTGCCATATAATGTGGTTGAACATATAGGATTCAGATGGCTGCTTGGGTACCTCGAACCTCGATATAGTATACCATCGCGGAAATACTTCTGGACAACAGGAATTCCAGATCTTTATGATGTCATAAGTAAAAAATTAAGATGCGTCTTGTGCAGTGCTGTTGTGAGTGTGGTGTATCTCACCACAGATATCTGAACAAGCTGTCAACCTGAACCCTTCATGTCTATCACGGCACATTGGACATGTTTCGATAATTCACATGGAACTGGGGACAGTGAAGCACCACACTTTGCTGTTCTAAGAATGTTTTATTTTACATTTGAACATACCTCATGCAACATCAGTGAAGAGCTCCAAAAGCCAATACAGCAATGGCTCCCTTCACAGGGACAGTCATTTGGCTTTATAGTTACAGGTAATGGGTCCAACATAAGGAAGGCCTTGCAGGAGGGTGACTTTGTTCACATTCGTTGCTTTGTGCATTGCTTAAATTTAATAGTTCACGGTTTTCTCAATGATGAAAGGGAGATTAAGGCTTTAGTTAGCACTGCCAAAAGAATATGCACTCATTTCAGTTACTCAAGCAAAGCCCATCACCTGTTTGAAAAAAATACAGCAGGAGCACAATTTACCTTTGCAGACTGATCTGACATTTCTACTCGATGGAATTCAACCTTTTATAGGCTCCAAAGGCTGCTGGAACAAAAAAAGCTATCAAGCAATATGCCTTGAAAAATAAAGTTGACGATGCAGACATCTATATTACTCCACCACAGTGGACCATGCTGGAATTTCTCATTGTACTGCTTCAGCCATGTGAGGAAATCGCCAGGGAGGTTAGTGCAGACACAGTAACTCTCAGAAAGGTGATACCCCTAATAAAAAAAATTTAAAATTCAGATTGAATCTGATTAGGGAAACGTTAGAGAAACAAGACAGTTCCATGATGCCACAATCAGGTCCGATGTTTGCCTGGCTCACTCTAATGGAATTTGCAGTGGCCGTCGGGAGATGTTGGGCCCTCAGTTTACCTGGTCTGACTTTACCCAGCCTGCAATCACTGACATAGTGAAGATCATCCAGATGTTGCGACCAACCAGCTGTAGTTTGGATCCAGGCCCTACACGCCTCCTGGTAGGATGTGTTGATGTGATTGGCACAGTCCTAGCCAAGATAGTCTGGAGGTCATTAGAGAGGGGATCATTCCAGACCTCTGAAGGAGGCTGTTGTTCAGCCTCTTCTAAAAGCCCTCCCTTGACCCTGACTGCTTGGCAAATTACAGACCTGTCTCTAACCTACCCTTTGTGGTAAGGTTATTGAGAACGTGGTTGCATTGCAGCTGGATGATCATTTGACCAGCCACAATGTCTATGATTCTTCTAGTCAGGATTTAGGAAGAGACATAGTACTGAGACAGCCCTTGTCCGGTGCTAAATGATCTAATAGCGAGAAATAGGACGACATATTCCATCTTAGTCCTCCTCGATCACGCTGCAGCATTTGACACTGTGGACCATGTGACATTGTTGGAGTGCCTGCGGCCTGTCTGGTACAGTCCTCAGATGGTTTGGATCTTTCCTCGAAGGTAGGACTCAGAGAGTGGTGTCGGGAATTTGTTCCTCAGCCCCTCTCCCCCTAGACTATGGGGTACCGCAGGGCTCCATTTTGTCACCTATGTTGTTCACAGTGTATATGCTGCCGATAGGAGAGATTAGGTGGTATGGTCTGAGTTTTCACTGCTATGCAGGTAATACTCAGCTATACATGTCCTTTGCACCTGGTCAAGATGTGTTCCTCTCGATATTTAACAACTGTCTCGCCAAGATCTAGGACTGCAGGGTTTTAAATAATTGATTAGCAGTTTTTTTCTTGGGACAATACTAACTGTACAGAAAGTATTTATATACATTTTCTAGTAGTGTTATGTTTGTTAAACACAGTGAGACAAGTGCTATGCATTTTCACAATGTTTTAGAACTTTTATAAGTAAAACGAGAATCGATTTTTAGAGTTAAATAAAACCCTGGACTGGATGAGCATGAACTGGCTGCGGTTGAACCTGGCTAAAACTGAGGTGCTGGTGGTGGACCCTGATAGTCAGGAGGCGGGTTTGTTGGCAGGATCATCCTTATGACTATGTCTTGGGGGTGTGTGATGCTAACTACCTCAGACCGGATGCGAACCTGGCCGCTATTATTGATAATGGTTTGACCCTTAAGTTACAGGTGTCAGCTGTCATCAAAACCTCTTTTACCATCTGAGGAATATCACCCAGGTGAAACACCTGGTTTCTCCTGAAGATCTTCCAACGTTGGTCCACACCTTTACCTTTCACCTTGACTATTGCAATGCCCTATACCTAGGGCTACTGGAGGTTTACCTCTGCTGCCTTCAACTAGTGCAGAATGCGGCAGCCAGGCTATTGACTGGTACAGCTAGAACCAGCCATATAATGCCTGTGCTCCATGGAAGGCACTGGCTTCCAGTGTGGTGGAGGATCACCTTCAAGGTCGGTCTACTGACCTATAAAGCTCTACATGACAAGGGACCTAGTTACTTGCAAGATCTCCTTCATCCCTACTGCACCCTCTGTCCTCTCTGATCCGCTGACGAGGGATTGCTAGAGATTCCCAGGGTTCATTTAAAGACATCAGGGGCCCGATCTTTTAGCTTTGTGGCCCCAAGCCTGTGGAATTCTCAACCTCGTTGGATACGAGATTGCTTGACTATCCAGGAGTTTAAAACTGCACTTAAGACCTATTTGTTTGAGTCTGCATATGGTGATTTGATTTAGTGAGTATTAACTTATAGTGAATTTCATACTGTATATAAGATTTTATCTAAATTAGAAATTATGTCTGTATGTTTGTATTACTCATGGTATGTACAGGCACCTTGGTTGAAGAAAGGCGCCTTTTGCAAGTAAATTATGATATGATGTGATGATCACACAGGCTGCCAGTGGTTCTGCTGACACATGTAGGTTGCCTCCCAGAATGAAACAAGCTGTAATGAGACATATGATCAAAAAAGTTGAAAATGACAAACTGTAAAATTCTTCCTTCTGAGTACTACATTAAAGCAACAATCTTGAACCCATGATACAAATTGAAGCAACTATTGAGTGATGATGATGACACTTGTTTTGAGATGAATGAACAAGAAATAATTGATGAGGTGTGTGCTGTCATGGAACAGTGTACAACAACAGCAGCACCACATTCAGAATCTTCTTCACGACACAGCACAGCATCAAGTGACCCATCCTCTACTGTTGTGGTATTTTCTCCTCCTTCCTCTTCATCCACTGCAGCCGAATCTTCTTCTTCACCACCAGCCAAATATAGTACTGTCCCACAGTCACTTGGTTTAGTTTCATGTCTCTCTAACATCTTCTTCATCTGCCTCTTGTAACACAGCCTCAGCACGGACCATTGTTGAAATGCACTCGGCAGAGCCCATCAGCTGGAATGCTGATCCTTTGAAATACTGGAAATCCAAACAAAGTATGTGGCCTGCTTTAGTAAATATTGCAATGAAGTACATGACTTGCCCTCTGACTTGCTTCTGTTCAGAATGATTAGTTCAACTGATAACGTCATTACTGACACACAATCCTGTTTGACACCAGAAAATGCTGAGTGCCCCACATTTCTCAAAGTCAACATTCCTCACTTTAATTTCAATATAATACCTGAATAAAACATACACTAGCTGCTCTGAGCAGGCCCTATCCACAAAACTCTTTCAAGAATTCATGCCTGTGGTGAAAATGTTTTGTGAATAGGGTCTACTACATGAAGTAGCAATTAATTGCAACAAGTCAGGTCATGACGGACTAGACCAGGCCACTATTACTTGAATGATCACATGAGCAGCACAGAATAGAAAAAAAAATATCAGTTGGTTCAGAGTCCAAATATAGCAAGCAACTGCACTTCATGTCGCAAACTTGCTTGCTGGTACCTGGTAATACTATCTGATCTGGAAGGTAGGGTACTGCTGTCTACTACTACTACTGTACTATCATTTTTGTTCTCACGAGTCATGACTACTACTTGTCACTTTTTGTCCTTACTCCAGTCCTTACTGCTAGTCACTTTTTTTGCCCTCAGCAACTGATCCTGACTTTACTGTTTTAATTTTCGCATAATGCATGGCTTAGCAGATGCCTGAAACCCAGAAACTGAATACTCTTCATATTTTTCTCACATCCCACATATTTGTCTGTGATTACTTCACAGAAGAAAATACTACCAAATTCATGTAATTTCTTTGTGTGTGTGGTATGTTAGCCTGTTTACATCTCACTTACAGTAACTGGGCTGAGATTGTTACTATATTTTATTTGTGATACTTAAATTACTTGGCAGTGGCTGGCAACAATTGTGGAACTAGGAAGGATATAATTGTGTTGTGTGCCATCAGGTCTTCAGGTGGCAGTGGCAAATGTTTTTATGACTGCACCGCAATTGACTGATGTGAAGTGTGACTGCCTGCCTGCCTGGGTAGTGGTGATCACTGTGTGTTTCGTGTTTCTTCTTTAAGGATTCAGCAGATTGATCAGATTTAGTAGAAATAGTCATAGTACTAGAAAACATGATCATTGTTGTACCAGGTAGTGTACCATATACCACAGCACACTGGGACAGACGAAGCAGTTGTATCATTCACATGGGTAGGGTGGGTGGGCTATCTTAGTGCTGCTCATTTGATCATTCATATCTGTTTCTTTGGCTTGTTTGGCTCTGACTGGAACATCCATCAAAATAATACCCACAAAGCACCATTAAAAAAAATCTTAGCTGCCTGGCAGTGCCTGCAGTGCTTGGTGGTGCTATAATATAGGTATTTGCAACTGTCTGTCTGTCTGTCTGTCTCTCTCTCTCTTGTCTCTCGCAGCACACTTATGTCATGGACCCGAGCAGGTCATGCCACCATTACAGGCCAGCCATAAAGGAGCTAGTAGTGAGTGATTGCTTTTTTATTTAGTAGTTTTACATTAATTTGTATACAAATAATCCATAAAATTATTTCCTTTGGACCTCTGTATCAAATGTGACTAACTTTGATCACTTTTATGCTTACTGTGCTTCAGTTTTGGCAAGGCTTTCAACTCTGTGCCTCACAGAGTTTTGCCGAAGAAGCTAGAGGATCTTGGTGCTACAAAGGACACAGTGGGATGGGTGAGAAACCTGTTGGGAGATAACTAAGGATTGTACTAATGGAGTCAAATCAGAAGAGAGGGATGACACCAGTGGGGTGCCACAAGGATCAGTCCTGTGTCCAGTTCTTTTCAGTATGTTCATCAGTGACACTGCAGAAGGAACCCAGGGCAAGATGTGTTTCTTTGCAGATAACACCAAGCTCTGTGGCAGAGTAAACAGTGGGGGGGGATGGGTAAGGAGATGCAGAGAGACTTAGGTGTTCCGTAGTTTGACTGTTGAAACGCAACACCAAAAAGAGCAATGCAATGCACATGGGGAACAAGAACCCCAGGACAGAGTACTGGATTTGGGGAAGGGGGTGGCATGGAAGTAAAGCTGGATGCAACCTCCAAGGAAACAGACCTAGGAAACATAATCAGTGACTCCCTAAAACAAAGTGGATGCTGGGGTGTATAGGAGGGGTACTGATAGCAGAAGGAAGGAGGTTTTACTACCTCTCTACAAAACATTGGTGAGGCCCCACCTGTAGAACTGTGCCCAGTTCAGGAGTCCTTACCTGAGGAAAGTTAAGAACAAGCATGGCCCACGTGGTGCGCCCCTAGCACTACCACCCACAATGCCAGTGACCCAGGATAAGAAATGATCTTGGGTCACAGGGCACCAGCTGGGGGTAGAGCACCTGCTGGACTGCTCGCCTCTACCAGGGAGGGGTTGATGGCTCCACTGTGGGTAGAGGTCTGGTGGTAGGACAGGGGCAGCAGAGTATGGAGGGAGCTGCAGGACTTATGCTGTGTGTACATGCCTCCACATACATGCACCGATGTGCCCACCCAAGCTCCAAGGGAGGGACCAGAAAAATGGAACAGGTGCTGGGGTGGGTTTCAGGAAGTCATGCCCACTCTTCATTGGCCTGCACCCCACCACCTCACTGCCAGAGTCTGGATATGTCTGTACCAGGTGGGAAGATAGACCTCCCCCTCCTGGCCTTGCCAGAGGGGGCAGTCTGCAGGGGACTCACCAGTGGTTGTGGAGGTGGGTGATGGTTGGAGTGGGAACACAGCTGATAGCTGCCCACCCAATCCATGGAGAAAAGCTTTTATGGCAAAAAAAAAAAGATACGAGCATGCTGAAGGTAGTACAACATAGGGTGATCATAATAATTCAAAGTCAGCAGGGGAGATCTTAGGGGGACTGGCCCAAGGCAATGATCATGTACCCGCTAGAGACCAAATGAGACAGAGGAAATATTAGAGACCTTCAAGTTCCTGAAAGGAATGAACAAGGTAAACTGCAGAAACTATTTAGCCTGAGTAGTGGATCAAGAACACAGGGGTACAAGTGGAAATTGATGCGGTTCAAGAGGGGCATGAGAAAGTTCTACATAAATAAGGTAAACTGTGAGGAACTATTTAGCATGAGTAACGAATCAAGAGCATGGGAGCATGAATGGAAACTAATGGTGGGAGGTTCAAAAGGGAAGTGAGAAAGTTTTATTTTATAGAAAGGGTGGTGGAAACATGGAACAATCTTCCAGCTGATGTGGACACCAGAACCATCAGTGGTTTCAAACACTGCTGGGGCAGAGTGAAGGACTTTATTTAGTTTTTGTTGACCAGAAAAGGAGGACTAGACAATTCTGCTCATTTTCAGCCTCGTCCCGGGGGGGGGGGGATACAGATGGATGCCAATTGAGATTGAACCACTGTTAGTGGTATTTTTAGTGAATGGGGGAAATTTGGCCAGGACACTGAAGAAATTCCCCTACTCTTTGAAGGGGGCACTGCTAAGCCTCCAGCCAAGATGATGGAGTCTAGTGGAGAGTAGGTGGAGGTGAACATGCTGCAGGCTGGGGCTGTCTCTCTTCACCCCCAGGTGAAGGACTATCTGAGGACAGAATGAGCAATGATGGCTCTGGAATGGAACACCCAGATAGTCTTAATGATATATGTATTGTATGATGGCAGAAGAAATGGTAACTACGGAAAATATTTCATTGGCAAACTCCGATACAGCGCGCTTTGGAAAAAATTACTTCCTGTTCAATGTGGCCAGTATGGTAGAAACTCAAGTGAGATATTCCAGACTCAAACAGTAGTCCGAAGCCTCAAAGATGGGTTTCTCTTCCATCGGGACTGTCGCCTCCACACGACGCAGATTTGGGCATGAAAGGGAGAACCGTTTCAGTAGACTGCAACAGCCAGATAAGTTATTTTAAATGTTTGTTAGACACCTTGGTTGCTGAAAGGTGTCATATAAATAAAGAATTATTATTATTATTTTTATTACAACTGGAGAGACACCCAATACACACTGTGAAGAAACTACATTGTTACAAATAAAGAACAGATCCACACTTCAGCAGCAAACCGCTGCATTGAAGAAACATTTGGAATGAACAACCAGTCAGGCACTTCGAGGTGCAGGTTAGATACAGGGTATAGGCAGAAAATGGATTGCCGACCCATCGTAGGTTGATCCCGGATGGAGCACTGAGTCACAGAATGGAATCAAGCCTGTAACGAGTATAACAAAACACTGGAGTACATGCCCTGATGTGGATTGTACAAAATCAGGAACAGGCATGTTACTCGTGCCAGAAAGAGGACAGCTTACTATAAACACAAATGAGGTACTTTTAAATAATAATACAACTGTTAGTGGGGCCCCACTATTGTCTACCTCTGTTCATCTTCCAGGGTTGTTGTTTCAGGATAATCAAAGACCAGGAACATCTGCTAAATGCAGTGCAGACCTAATTAATTTTGTGAAGTATGACGGAAATGTTTTTTTCCAAACTGGGGACACTCAGAACACAGTCAAAATCAAAACATTTAGTATAAATATAGGAACTCAGTCCAAGGACAGTCCCAAGTCAACACCTCTGGGCCAGGATTCAATGGGGGCATCCAAGTCTACCAGAGGTCCTAAATTCTCAGACCTCTTTAAAAATAAATTAGAGCAAGCAACAAGAAAAAATGCAGTGAGACTGAAATACAGGGCTGGTCTCTCTAAGCAACTGGATTGGGTATGCTACATGTGGCCTGAAGACTTTTAAAAGACTCTATGAATTTTGTGGCTGCAGACATTTATGCATTGATCCATGTGTCTAGAGAAGATACATTTGTTATAAGCTTTAAAACAAACATGGACTTAGAAAGATTCTGGTTAAAATTTAATAGCATGAAACCTCTCCCCTCTAAATGCCCTTTCATGCCATACCACTTACTAAACCTCAAGTGAAAGATGTGACCATTATGTTTGGGAATGAGAGCGTAAATGTGAGTGATATTTATTACTGCCTGCAGAATAGATGCAATATTTTGGGATCCCCAGACCCTATCATACCGTAGATACAGAGACTATCTGGATGGGGGATGGTGCTTTAAAGTGAAACATTTTCAAGTACATTCCAAAATACAACATCTTCCAAATAGCTTTTTCCTTGAGAGAAATAGAGGGGTATGATTTTATGCAGGTCAGCTGAAGTTCTGTTACAAGTGCAGGGCAAAAACACACTTAACTAGCACTTGTGACACACTTAAATATGCACTGTGCTGAGATTTTGGACATGTGAGCTCACAAAGTGATAACATATTTAAGTGTAATTTGTGATGACAAAGGGCACGCTTTTCACCAATGTCCTTGGGCCAGAAGAACTAGAAATGTGGGATGGGATCAGGATGATATGGTTCAAAGAGCCCAAGATAGGAGAAGGACACCCCACTGAACAACAAGAAGTACAGTATTCACTGACAATAACAGCATAGGTACCCTGGAGGGAGGGTACTATCCCAGTTCAAACAGACACCCTACCTCATGAAGTAATGCCCCCCCAGGAGGTAACCTTAGACAGTGTAGTACAAGAAAGTGTGGATGTACAGCCCCAGATTGAACAAGAAGAACTAAGCACAGCAAATACAGCTATGCCCCCCCCCAACGGCAAGGGAAATACCTGTACCAGCGGTTAGAAGCATTATAAGAACCACATCCACATTGACCCCTGCACCATTTACCTTACCACTACAAAATGTTTTCACCCCTCTACAGAGCCATAAAGATTGAGGGATTCAGACCTGGAATCAGATGTGCCTACTAGGTCTGGTGCCATTTCTGAACCAGAAGAGGAAGAAAAAAGGGAAATTGTGAAAACCAAGAAAAAAAGGTCAAGAAAAGAAGGCTGACTCATCAGAAGCTTCTTGATTTCCTGTCACCCCTCTAAATAATCTCCCATGGCAACCTTGCAAACAGCTTCCTTCAATGTCTGTAGTTTATAAACTATAAAAAAGGATCTCTGTACTAGCTTTTTGAAAACAACTTTCACTAGATATTGTTTTTCTGCAAGAGACCAGACTATCATCCTTGCATGATAACTGAGCAGCTATGTAGAAGCTGGATGTGGGGACCTTCTTTTTGGGCTTTCGACTCTGATCAATCAATTTTTTATTTGTAAAAAGGTGCCTTTCTAAAGCCAAGGTGAATGTACAATAACAATTAAAACACATCAATAAATAATATAAAAATTTAAAATAATAAAAACAACAGCGGCATTAAAAATCAGAAAATGCTAGGCTAAAAAGATAAGTTTTAAGGGCAGCTTTAAAACTTTGGACAGTCAGGCAATCTCGCACCAGAAGAGGTAGAGAATTCCTCAGGGTCGGGCCATAAAATTAAATGACCTTGCACCAGATGTTTGTAAACAAATCCATGGAATCTATATCAATCCCTCGTCGGTGGATCGGAGAAGGTGGAGGGGACAGTAGGGGTGAAGGAGATCTTGCAGGTAACTAGGTCCCTGGTCGTGTAGGGCCTTATAGGTCAGTAAACTGACCTTGAAGGTTATCCGTCACTGTATTGGCAGCCAGTGCAGTCCGCAGAGCACAGGCATTATATGACTGGTCCTAGAGGTACCAGTCAGAAGCCTGGCTGCCGCATTCTGCACTAACTGCAAGTGGTAGATATCAACCCCCAGTAACCCAAGGTAAAGGGCATTGCAGTAGTCAAGGCGGGAGGTAACGAAGGCGTGGACCAAAGTTGGAAGATTGTCAGGAGGAACCAAGTGCTTTACCCGGGCGATATTCCTCAGATGATAAAAAGAGGTTTTGACAACTGCTGACACCTGCAATTTTAGGGTCAGGTGGTCATCAAACATAACGCCCAGGTTCTGCACCCAGTCTGAGGTAGTCAGCTGGACACCTCCAAGCCATAGACCTGAAGGTGATCCTGCAAGCAAACCTGCCTCCCGATGACCTGCGTCCATGACCAACACCTCAGTTGTTTTGCAGCTGATGGTATAGGAATTCTTTTTAAAGGAACCCTTTTTTCTGTCATGAGGGTAGTAGATATTCTGCCAGGGAGAGCATTACTCCTTGATTATAATTATAGGGATTTTCCCTGTGTATCATAAACACTTATGCTTCCCAGACTAAAATAGCAAGAACTGAGCTGTTTGACCATATCTATATACTAGTAAGTTTGTGATCTGGGGAGGAAACATGAATTGCAGCTTAGATGTTAAGGGACAAGGAGGAACTACAAAGACAATTTATTGTGATTCCAATGCATTAAGACAGATTGTGTTAGATGCACACTTAAAAGATGTATTAGAACTAGTAGACAAGATCTGGGGTTTACATATCACAGGTATACCTACGCAACCCGAATAGACTATATATTTATGTCTAATTATTTATTGCCTGTAAAAATGGAGGTGAAACCACCTGTATTTTCTGATTACAATATTTTAATTGACTCTTTTAGTTTAGTCATAGTCCCACCACAAATGTTGTCATCTATCCACAGGTAGAAATTAAATGTTTCAATGCTGGAACAAGACACAGTGAAACAGAAAGTATTATAACTTCTGTCAGCTCAACATTCTAAATGATGCATGTATGAAAACATATGGAAATGGTGGACGAACATCAAATCTGATTTAAAAGATTTATTTATTAAATTTGGATGGACATACGCAAACAGAGACCATCTCAAGTATCTAGACTACAGGAATCGGCTCTACAAATTAATGTATTTTCCCCTTCGAGAGCAAGTAAATTACAAAACACAAATTGCAGAAGTTAAAAAACAAATGTTTTCCCTTCGGTATAATACGGCTAAGTCATTAGAAGCCGAAATGAAATTTGGGACAGAAAAGCAACCTGCTTCTGATCCATATTCTGCTTGCAAACAAAGGTTAGAGGGCAGTCTCATGTCTAGTTGATATGATCAGGATGGGACTGTGGTCTCAAAATGAAATGGGAATGCTACAAATAGCACCAACTTTGTTAAAAAACAATTATTTTAGTAAGGCCCAAACCCTGGTGGGAGATCTCTTGAATTTTTTAAATGCCCCCCTCCCTCAAATGGATCTAGCTCAAAAGGAACAGATACAGGCACCAATAACAAAGGAAGAAGTGACCCATATTTCATCCTTAAAAAATTGATCTTCCCCACGCCTTGATGGCATAACGAATGAGTTTTATAAACTTTTTAATACAAAGATTAGTGAAATGTTAATTGTGATATTTAATTATCTTCTGGGACACCTGAAATCTGTACCAGATTTTGGTAATGCAATTTTAACCTTGATTTATAGAAAGGGTGACAAACATGAATTCACAAACTGCAGACCTGTCAGTCTGCTTTATACGGATTACAAAATCCTGTCCAAACTTCTCTGTCAAAGATTACAAAAAAATCATTAATACAGTGATTGACACTGCCCAAACGTGTTCTATACCTCAAAGAAATATACAGCACAACCTGTTACTTCTCAGGGAGATTTTTGAATATAGTAATACAAATCAAATTTTGGGATTTATCTTGTCTTTGGATCAGGCCAAGCATTTGATAAAGTGGTGCATGTTTATCTTTACAAAGTTTTACAAGCCTATGATATTCCATAAACATTAATTTCCTGGATAAACTGCTTATATGCAGACACATGTTTTGTACCTTCTGTTAATGGATACTTTGGAGAAACTATAGTATTAAAGACTGGCTTGAGGCAAGGTTGCCCATTAAGCCCCGTATTATATGCTTTTGTCTTAGATCCTCTTATCAGCCAGATTAAATGAGAACGGCAGATGAGGATTATCTCCCCACAAGGATTTGTACCCAGAAAAAAATCTCTGCTTATGCCGATGACATTTGGCTGTTTGTTGAAGATGTGATGTTTCAGGAGCTGTGGCTATTAATATCATGCATAACTATTCAAGGGTATTAGGTGCTTATCTCAATATTGAAAAAAATGTAGGGATCCCATTAGGGACGTTCCATCTTCCCCAAGTCACATTGCAAGAACTAAACTTTCCACAGACCCACAAAAAATTCCAGGAATCTGGTTCTGGGTAGGAGATCTACCAACTGTGAACTGGGAAAAACAATTAGCTGTATGTGAAAGAAAAGTTAGGTTCTGGAAATCTTGGAAATTAGCAAAAAAGAAAAGAGTGGTAATAAAAAAAAAAATCTTGTTACCAATTCTCATGTATCTAATTTTATATATCTCCACCTCCCAGCATTTAGAAACTAGACTCCTGAGTAATTTCTTTTAAATGTTATGGGGGAGTCATCTTAATCCTGTAAAATGGGAAATCACTTATCTTCCATATGAAAAAGGAGGATTGGGGGGCGCTGTGGAGCCCGAGCTGAGTGGCAGCAAAGTTCAGCAGCTTAACATTTCAGGATTAAAACTTATTAAAATCAACCCTCTAGAGCTCATATTTTGTGATAAATTTGGTATAGCTGAAAAGAAAAGTCAAAAATATATGAGATGGGTAACCCTCATAAAGAAAGAGGTGGTGGAATGGGAAGAAAATTGGCCAGGTTTTCTCAACCCTTGAGATCAGGCTCTGACATGCAGACCACGATAATGCAGGAGCTTGATGAAATGATGTCCTCTATTAGGGGAAAAGTACAATGATTAATTGCTTATGTTTCCAATTTAAATACCAAAATGAATGCCTTTGGTACCAGAATTGCAGTGGTTGAATCCACCATGGGAACTTTACAAATGGAGATGTCTGATATTAAAAGACAGACCAGAGTCTACTTTGGTGGCCACCACCATGTTGGTAAAAGAAAATACTCATCTTACAGTAGGGCTTGACTGGAAACATTAGAAAACCAAGCCCGGTCCTCCCATATACGAATCTTCAGACTCCCGGAGGGTAAACAGAAGGGGAGAACATCCCCTTCTGTTTCTACAAGAGTGGCTGGTAGAAAAGCTAGTACCAGAAGGACAATTGATCCAGTTTGATTTGCAGAAGGCCTATTGTATTACCCCTCAATGCTATTGGGAAGATTCAGAAAACCCCTCTACTCTTTTAGTGGTCACTGATGAAGTGGGGACCTGTGATAAAATTCTGCGGTTGGCTAGACAGGCAAGATCAATTACACAAGATGATGGCACAATCTATTTGTTTCCAGATATTTGTTACGCCACACGGATGCGCCACAAGAAATTCAATGGAGTTCTCAAATAGTTGAGAGAAGCTTCTGTATTGCATGCTATGATTTATCCGGCCAGATTGCGGATAGTGCAGGATGGAAAAGTATGGGTATTTTCAGATCCCTCTGCAGCTGGAAAATAGGCCTCCCATTTCCATTTAAGTAGCCAGAATCAACGTTAAGATTACAGTGAGGCTGATCATGATCTTGAGGATACTGATGATGGCTATATGGACTTAAGCAGCATGTATTAACTTTAACTTTATCTGTTTACCAAATATACCCACAGAAGACTATGGTGGTTTTCTGCCATTTCTTTGGGGGGTTTAACATGTTCTAATATAATGTGCTGCAGTTTTGTATGGGGAATGATTTGTGGGGGCTTTTTGATATAGTGAATGCTCCTCTTTGCCTTATGAAAAATGTCATAGTTTTGCTCCAGAGGGCATTCATTATGTTATGGGGCTCACAACTTTTGATTTGGTTAAATTTAACAGTTGTACTGTGGGACTAGTTTGCCGCTTTTGTTAGAAATTAATGTTCAGGGTCAGCTGTTTCTCAGTGGTACAGATTAGAAGTTTGCTGCCTTAACTGTCCTAATAGTACTTGTTTATTCCACTTTTGATATATGGTATTATGCCAAGAACCCATTATGGGGTGCATACCGTTGGACTTTTGCATTTTTGGACTTAAAACTAAATGAAAATAGTCATACTGCTTATGGGCCTCTTGTTTACAGTACATACTTTGGATGTACTGTTTTAGTTAACCCCTCAAATGTGGTATCACACTATCTGGGATGCGTATATCCTTTGATTAAGGAGAGGGATATTCTCTTGCTGTGAATTATTTCTGTATATGGTCTGTCCTAGATATGAGAGATGTTACTTGTGTAATAACATTTGAAAATAATAATAACATTAAAAAAAAGGAGGGTTGAACATGATAAACCTTGTCATTTTTTTTCACTCCTCATTTATGTCACATACTTTGTCATGGGGTTGGAGCACAACTCAATATTCCTGGCAGCAATGGTCCCAACACACTATAAGAACTTACACTGCCAAGTGGAATCAGGAAGCTCCAATAATCATATCTAGTTATGATATACCAACTTATGCTGTGGCATCTTTATAGAACATAAGACAATGGAGGCTTGCTAAACAGATCATTCAAACTTATTCCAGAAAAAAAAGGGTATTCTTATATTTTGGACACCATTCAACCAGGTAGCATAATATTTCCTAGAAGTACACCTACCAAAATGCCAAATGCTCTTGCTTTTTCAAATGATTTAAGAATACACAAACATGGGATTTGCTATGGATGAGTTGCTAGGGTAAATTAGGTGTTAGAGGAAACGTGAAGCATGAGGCTATACAGGAAAGACTGTGCTCTAGATCTGAGTGCCTGGACATAGAGGAAACTATAGAGAATTTTGATATCTCCTGCCTACATACTATGCAATTTTAGGATTGTTTAGCAGCTCAGTGGAACTGGCCTTTCCTTAAAAGATTAACCTACAGTACCCTAGTCCTAGTAGATTACTCTGGAATCTGGAAACTATTCCATCAGAGTACCCTTAATGTATTGTTCACTGTGGTGAATTTTTATCTATGTCAAGCCAGGTGCCAATTCCTAGCTCATCAGTTATAAATGCCAAATGTCACTATTGTGTTACAGTTAGAAAATGCTTTGCAGAATATTAAAGAATTGGACAGAGTTAAATATACTGTGGGAAAATATGAAATCTTACGGAGAAATCTGGAAAAGGATAATGTGGATTTAAATTGATGAATTGTCAATTTGTACTGTTTAAAGACTTGAGGCATGTTATATGAAGTGTAAGTACACATTAATTTTGTATATTGTTTTTTTTATTCTGATTTCTGTGTTATTTTGTGTTAAAGAAAAAAACAAACAAAAAAAAATTTGTACCCAATAATGTAATGTTTATTTGCCTCCAATAAAAATTCCTCTACTTTTTTCAAGAAGTGCCATGGGATCTTTAACATCCACTTGAACTACCCCCAGAACAGGCAGATGGAACCTCGGTTTAATGGCGCATCTGAAAGACGACACCTCAGGAGTTCAGCATCCCTCTCATGCTGCACCACATTGCTAGTATTGGGATTTAGCCCAAGTGTCTGGTGTGGGGATAGAACCTACAGCCTTCTGATCTTCCAGCCTCTGAGGCGAGTGTGCAACCTGCTGAGCCACTAACACTACTTAGTGGTTGCTCAGGGTGGTAGCAGTAGGGCAAAGAGCATGGGGTGAATAGGGTGGGTTAGAATCCTGCATGGACAATTGGTACAGAGTTTGTTATGGTTTTATGGACAGACTGGATGGACCAAATTTTTTTTCCGCCATTGTCTATGTTTCTGTGTAAAGCCTATGCCACCCTTTGGCACAAAGCCACTTATATGTTGCTTTGGAGATACCAGCAGAGCACAGTTTCACACCTTCATGGCTTGATTGGTTGGCAGAGGTTCCTGAGCATATGCTTAATGGTGGGTTCCTTGATGCTGCAATCTTCTGCTTATGTAACGGGAGCACTCTGTACTCAATCAAGCCTCTGTATATCGGACCCTTGGGATTCTCTGTTGGATGCATTGTAAGGGTTCAGTGCCCGGGTTCAATGCAAGTCTGCTCAAAAGAGGAAACACATGTGCAGTAACACTGGTCTTGGGAATAAAAGCAGACTGCATGAACATTTTATATTGATATGTTTTTGTTTGTTCTAAGTACTCAGTACATTATTTCATTTTTACGCATCAAAAAGTGGTGTGTTAAATGTTAATTTGTCTTGCTTTCTGTCCTGTACGAAGTTTTACTGGTGTAGTAGCCTACACCACCAGTTCTTACTGCAGTACCCCAGTGGCTGAACATACATGGCTTTGTCCTGAGTCTTCCAGTGTTCCAAGAGTGCATGGTCAGATCTGCACTCCTTACTGTATTATAGGTTATTATTTGCATAATGTTTCTAAGTACTACGTGGTCTGTGCCCTTATGAATGGCAGCTACTTGTATGCAAAACAAATGCTGTCAGAAAGGGTCATATAATGAGGTGTAACTTCCGCTGCTTAAAATTGTATATGAAAATAACTAGTTGCAAACAAAATACCATCCTGGAATGTACCTGAATAGTTTCATAATTGCTACATAAAAAAATATTATTATGTATTTCACAGTGTTCTGTACAAAATATGTTAAAAAGCACCTTGAGCAAATCTAAATAACACTTCATAATCCACAAGCAATCACCTTTCCACACATTAAAGGAAATTCAGTAATAAAATAAGATGCATCCCTGTATTGAAATTTTTTTCAAATGTCTGACATTTAGTTACAATACCAAAAAAATCTAAAACCTTTTACTGAAGTTTTGCATATCAAAAAATATCTAAATCCTTTTACTGAAGTTTTGCATACAAGATCAGTTCCAAAAACATTGTTATAATATGCCAAAATTGAAGTTCATTGTTAGCATCATGCTGCTGGGTCACACAAGTAATTAACAGATCTTGGAATAAAAGCAGAAGAGGTTTTAATTTTCACTGTTGGAGTGAAACTATTCCTTGATTATTGCCTTTAGGGGAGCAGTCCATTACACTGATGTTTGTCATGTACCCTCCCAGAAGTTTCGACAGTGAAAAATATGGATTATTTACTGCTACTAAAATGCTACTTACAGTAAGTGGAATGCTTTTATTTAAAAACCTATTCTTTTATATTTACCACAATGTAGGCAAAAAGTACATTTTACTTCGTGAAGCGTAACTATAGATAATGTATTACTTTATTAAAGACATTTGTCCACGAAGGAATGCAGAGCTGCAATTGCATATTTCCCAGTGTGCGCGGGGGTGCTGTATAATACCATTTCAGAGATAAGCAAACATTGGTCAATGCCAGTAATGTCTGATTGCATGTTTTTATAAGGCAAATATGGGAGCCACAACATGGCTTTATTTAGGTACTGATGCCACCGAGGTTTGTAGGGGCAGATGGGCAGGGTGAAAGATGTGCCATACTGTAGCTTCTCTAGTACTACTGCTGCTGCTGGTGTCTGTGGCAGTTCACAAGTGGTGTGAAAGAGGTACAGTAGTACTGGTATGGCCCAACAAATGTGCATCACCCAACATTCCTCTAACTCCTAGACTATACTACTTATGGGGGATGGGCAGGCTGTTGGATAATGGCAGTGTTTTGTCCTTTTAAAATGTATTTACTCAGGATAGTGCAGGAGTGGCTTGAAATACTACAAGGTTGAACTAGCAGTGCATGTTAGCGGTGAAAAGTTTGACCTATATCATTTTATTCTTAAAATTTTGTAAACTCTATTGTTCTGTTGTTTTCTTAAAATCCTTTATTCTTAAAGGATGTCGGGAAGTACTCTTATACAAAGAGAGTGGTTGAGCCATGGAATGGTCTGCTGGCGGACGAAGTAGGTGTCAAAACCATAAACAGCTTTAAAAGTGGCTAGGATAGAGTCAAGGGTATAGTAGCTACTCAGAGGGATGAAGGAGGTGGAAATATAGAGAACAATAAAGAAAATAGGTTAAGCCAAGACTCCATGGAGATAATTGGTCCCGGAGAATGATAGGATAACATGGGTAGACTAGATGGATGGCCAGTCTGTTTCTGCTGCCTTTTTCTATATTTCTATAGGCCCTTTTACATGAGCAGCTCTGCACCAGTGTGAGTAGTGCAGAGCAATTAGAAAGTTGCCTCTCCTTTAATGTAAAAGAGACCTACACCACCTCATCCTTGTATTGCTGAGCATTCCCAGCATTCCTGGGAACATGGTACATTTTGGGTGTTGTGTGCCTGTTGTGAGATGCTGTCTAAACAAATATCAGTGCTCCCATGGATGCAGGCCCCCCTATCCCAAGACATGAGCCAGTGCTAGTGGCAGTTCTTTATTTATTGGATCTGCCCTCACAAACTATAAAAGAATAATTCAAAAGCACTAAAGCCAGAAGGGATATATACATTTGCTGGATATTCTGCAGCCCTACATTGCTCCAGCAGCAATTTTGGAAGCTATTGGTATATTTTTAAGAACTGTATAAGGGGACTTTCAGAAGTCAACTCTCAGCTGACCAGAAACATTGTCAAAACAACAGAAGAGACGTCAGAGCGATGCAGGGCTGCAGAATGCAAACAGACATGCCAGTGGTACAGATGAGGCAGAGCAAACTGATTCCAGTGGCAGGGCAACCAGGTTGGCTCCATGTAAAAGGGCCTTATGTTTCAATCTTTAGACATTTCTAGTGGACTCTTGTATCTGACTTTTTACACAGCTGGGTTTACTAGAGCACTGGAGGTTAAGTGACTTGGTCACAGTCACACATTGAGCATTTCACACTGAACATTTGACTCTAGTAAGTTTTTTTTTTTTCTGTCAATCTATATATCCTCCCCCACCATGGTGCAGCCTATCCTTCCACCCACTTCCCCTACCCCTACCCCGTCCCTGGTACACACAGGAACTTACCTCCACCCAAACTTTCTCCATGGGTTAATCTCTATGGCGGGGTCATTGGGGACACCACGCCTCCAGTGAGGTCTCCAAGTCCTAGCTTTCCCCACAGCTTAGCCCCCCCCTCACTGCAGGGTCCAACGGCAGGTGCTACCCACTGACGAACATATCTGGTGTGGGGAGAGGATCCCATAGTCCAGCGTAGAGCACAGAAAAGGTTGGCTTCATCCATACTGCACCTTTCCATTTTCTATTTTCCATAGGGAGGGACAGACATGCAGTGCTGTCATAGATGCACCACACATGCTACCATGCATGAGATGTTGACAACCACCATCCCTCCAACCCCAAGTGTTCACTGATTGGTCTGACCCCTGTAGAATCCACAACCATTCCTCCCAGAGGAGGAGAGCCATCTTTCAGATGCTCAATCCTCCTCTCCTCGGCCAGCCCCCAGCACACCCAGTCCACCACCAAACCTGGAACACTGGTGTGGTGGCAGGTGAGGCATGGATGCCTCTGCATCTCTGGGCCAGTGCGTACTTAAGTGAGATTTAAACCTGCAATCTCCTAATTCCCAACAGTGCTCTTACCACTAGAATATACTGCTTCCACTGCCTGTGGAGGGGAAGGGGGAATAAAAGGCTGCTGAATGCTGGCTTAGTTTAGTTCAGTTTTATTACTGCTCTTGGCTTACGCTTTGGCCAATTAATAATTACATCCAGCATAATAGTACATAAACAGACAATGACATCCAGTACTGTGTAACTATAGTGCATAAACTCCATTTACAATGGCATAGTTTAAAAGCAACAATGATATTCATAAATTTCTCTGCTACAAAGGCAATTTCCTGTGCTCTCTTTATAATATTCCATGAATATAAACTGTTCTGAACCAATTCTCATAGAATCCCTATGTTGCAACTTATGGGACAGCCATACGAACTGTGGTTGTGTACAGGCCTCCAGACCAGGGGAGGACATAGACACATTACTGTTAGATGGTATACAAAACATGACAGCTAATGGGGAGGTTCTGATAATGGGAGACTTCAACATGCGAAATACAGATTGGTCAACACTAGAAGGAACATCTGCCAGAACTAGACACATGGTGGATTGTCTACAGGGTGAGGGCCTCAAACAACTGGCACAACAACCCACAAGAGATAGGGCTATCCTAGATCTAGTACTGACTAACAGGGAAAGGATCACAGATCTCCAGGTAGAAGGTCACCTGGGGACCAATGACCATCACATGGTATGGTTCAGTTTGGCCACTAGAACTAAATCATCCCATTCCAAGGCAAAAATATGGGACTTCAGAGGAGCTGACTTTAATAAGATGGCCAACAGAGTTAAGCTAGCCCTGGCAAAAAGAAACACAGGTGAGGGGGTACAGGCAAAGTGGGCAAGCATTAAGGATGCAATGCTTGAAGCAACATCCCATTGTGTTAGAGAGAAAAGGAAGTACAAAAGAAGAAGGAAACCACTTTGGTTCTCAAAAACAGTAGCAGAAAAAGTCAGAACCAAAAGTCTGGCCTTCAGAAAATATAAGGGAACACAGCAGGATGAAGATAGGGAGGCATACCAAACTTCCCTAAGGGAAGCAGGGAAGGCAGTAAGGCAGGCAAAGGCCCAAACTGAGGAAACACTTGCACAAACAGTAAAAGAAGGTGACAAGACTTTCTATAGATACATTAGTGAAAGGAGAAAGTCCAGAGGGGGTATTCCTAAGATCAAAGGGGGTAAGGGGCCATATGAAGAGGAGGAGGACCATGTAAAAGCATCTGTCCTAAATAGATACATTTGCTCAGTATTTACTGAAGAGAAAGTAGGGCAGGGTCCACAGCTCTGCACCATGGACACAGGGGGGAGGGAGGTGTGCACTAGTCCTTTCACAAAAGAAAGGGTCCTACAAGAGCTCAATAAGCTCAGGGTGGACAAGGCAATGGGACCTGATGTCATACATCCCAGGGTGCTAAAGGAGCTAAGGGTGGAACTAGCAGAGCCAGTATCAGAACTGTTTAGTGAGCCTTTGAGCACAGGAGAGGTCCCAGAAGGCTGGAGAAAGGCGTATGTGATCCTGCTCCACAAGAGTGGTAGCAAGGAGGAGGCAGGGAACTACAGACCAGTCAGTCTTACCTCATTAGTGGGCAAGATTATGGAGGCACTCCTTAAGGAAAGGATAGTGCAACACCTGAAATCCATAGGAGCACAGGATCCAAGACAGCATGGGTTTACAAATAGAAGGTCCTGTCAGACTAATCTCATAGATTTCTTTGACTGGGTAACCAGAGTGGTGGACCAATGGGGAGCAGTTGATGTCGCCTACCTTGACTTCAGCAAAGCTTTCACTACTGTTCCACATAGAAGATTGATTAATAAGCTGGGTAGGCTCAGGGTGGGTTAGCAGTTGGTCAACTGGGAGACAAACTGGTTGACAAGCAGAAAACAGAGAGTGGTGGTAATGGTATACAGTCAGAAGAGATGCAAGTCACAAGTGGGGTACCTCAGGGATCAGTCCTGGGGCCTGTCCTCTTCAGTATCTTCATCAGTGACATTGCAGGTGGACTGGAGGGTAAGGTTTGTCTGTTTGCAGATGGCACCAAGATCTGCAACAGAGTAGATGATCCAGATGGAGTGGGCAGAATGGGAAGAGATCTGGATAAACTAGCAAAATGGTCAGAAGAGTGGCAACTGGGGTTTAAACGCAAAGAAGTGCAAGATCATGCACATAGGGAAGAGAAACCCTGAAGCCACCTATAAGTTGGGAGGGGAGTTGCTGGCAGTCACAAGGGAAGAAAGAGACTTGGGCATCATCATCACCAGTGATCTGAAATCATCCAAGCAGATCACTAAAGCAGTAGGTAAGGCTAGGGGGATGTTGGGGTGTATTAGTAGGGGCATCACAAGTCGGAAGAGGGAGGTAATAATCCCTATTTACAAGACACTGGTTAGGCTCATCTAGAGTACTATGTGCAGTACTGGAGGCCACACCTTCACAAGGACATTAACCAAATTGAGGAAGTTCAGAGAAGAGCAACTAAAATGGTGCAGGGACTGCATCAGAAAACCTATGAGGACAGATTAAGAGAGGTCAATATGTATACCCTAGAGCAAAGGAGGGAGAGAGGTGATATGATCGAAACATTCAAACACCTTAAGGAAAATTAACAACGTGAAAGAGTCTAACATGTTTCAATATAACAAAAATAGCAGGACAAGAGGGCACAGCATGAGATTAGAGGAAGGCCGATTAAGAGGTAATGTGAGGAAGTTCTTTTTCACAGAAAGGGTGGTGGATGCATGGAACAGCCTACTTCAGAAAGTGGTGGATATGAATACAGTGCAGGGCTTCAAACAGGCATGGGATAGATATAAGGGAGCGATACAGATGAGTATGAATAGATAGGTCATTGACAGAGCAAAGGCCGATGGCACATTCATAAGGTAGAAAAATAAATGGGCAGACTGGATGGGCCTTGCGGTCCTTATCTGCTATCAACTTCTATGTTTCTATCTAATTTATTCAACTTGACAAGCCAAGACAGAAAAGTTTTCTAATCTGTTTTCCTCAAGACCTGATAATAAATAGGGCATTTGTAAAATTTAAACCATGTGCAATAACAATAGTCATCATCCTCTAATACAATGGCAAAAGCCTGGGATCATTATATAACTTTTCACAATATATATACTGACTAACACCAAAGCCGCACAAAAAACTACACCTAAGCTTATTTATTTGATACTAATTATTTTCCTGATAAAAAGGCTATTTTTTTTTCTAATATACAATTGTAGCAGTTGTCAGTCAGATATTTCCCTGAAATTTCTGTGATATCTCTAGAGAAATTCCTTGCCTGTACCACAGTAGGGCCACCGGAGAAAATTGATCATGTCAGTTGCTGCAACTCTAGTTTTGTCAGGGGTTGATGGAGTACTAATGAGCTTGGCTCCTTATACAGATTTTCAATTACAGGCCTAATCAAAATATTCCTTACAGTATCATAAAAAGGGCAAAGTGATAGGAAATGTTTTACTCTTTCAACTGCCTGTTCATCACATGAACAGATTCTTTGTTCCACTGATATTTAGGCATATGTATCTTACTGGAAATCTGCTTCAATTTGCTCAAAGCAAAACCTAGTTATAAATGCCACTCTCAGTTTTTGTTCAACTAAGATCCAAGTAGGGATCCCAATTAAATGCATTTTTACATCTAGCAAGGTATTAAACAGCTGGTGCAACATAGCAAAATGGTATGCACATCAGAGGGTGATGCTAACCATTTTATGGATTGCATAGCACTGGACTGCTAAATGTTTATGTTTTTGTTTGGGGTTTCACATTCAAGACACATTCAAAATAAAGCATTGTTCTTTTTGCTGTTAGTCTGTGCCATGTGCTATGCATTATCACAAGTCGATTTGCACTTTTGCACGCAAAACTGCTAATCAGTATTTTTGGCTTAATACCCTGATCTAGAGTGTAAACCAAGGCTAGCTTGAGCCATGTACTGCTGCACCATCTAGATGCATAATATCCTTATCTCTGTGTCTGTAGACATAACTTTCAACTAAAATTTCTTTTCAGAGAATTTCATGATTGTACCAATTTTGGTTAAACCCTGTTTTGTAGTGGGAATCTTTCGTCTCTTTAATCGACTTGAAGCTGAAAAATTCATGTGTACTGTTATTTAATGCTTCCATATAACATGTTTTTAGAAGTCTAGAATTTTTCATCCCAGGCAATTTTCCCTAAGTATCCAGTTGCTCTTTCCTTGGCTAAAGTTAAAATTTGTAATGTTCCTGCGTGTGAACCCTGATAAATGATGATAGTTGAGGCATACACTGATGAAATACTCTTTTTTGTGTTTGCTTGCATGCATGTGCAAGAAACATATTGGGGCAGCTTGCTGCAGTAGCGAATTGTTGAGGTGCGGCAGTGTTGTTGCCAATGCCAGGAACCCATTTTGGGGCTGGTCTGTGTGGCGCCAATACATGATCATGCTGTCCATGACAGCAGTAGTGTAGCTTGCCACCAACTTGAAAGAAACTCACCACTGCAATCAGGGAGCACACTGTCATTAACAATCAGTTGTTTTTGCTGCTGGGGCAGTCCCTGATTGCAGCAGCGAATTACAGCTGCATTGTCTGGTGTCCTGTTTAAATAAATATGGTGGCAGCTTCTCCATCAGCCTCTCAGTCCCCACGTAAGCCATTGGACAGCCGCCACCTCTCAATCCCCATATAAAACTGAGGGGGGTGTCTTAATTCCTCTGTTGGCATGCCCCCTCCTCAGTTCATTTGCCAATGGGGTAGCCCAATCCCTGTCAGTATAATGCCCCAACCCCATTTGTTGTGTGCCGAGGGGGGTGCCCAATCCCCCTCGGCTCAAGTGCCTGCCCCCCAACACTCTGCCGATGGGTGTGCCCAATCCCTGTCAGCTACAGACCCCCTGCAAGAAACACTCATTTGGCATGCTGGAGCCCACCCCAGCATGCCAAAGTACCAGTAAAAACAGAAAACCTTCCCACGGTGTGTTTTTTTTTTTTTCCCCCCGTTAAAGAAAAACGGTCCCTCATTGAGTTTGGTGCCCCATCCCCCAACCTACACCCACCCTCTGTGCACCACACCCCTCCACACCCCCCCTCACCCCATACTTGCCTCTGGAGCCTGGCACAACAATCTTTGGTGGACCAAGAACACGTCTGCACTCTTCAGAGCCAACCGTGAACTGAAGAAATGCCGGTAAGCTGTATAATGGTGGCATAAATGTTTTTTTGTTTGTTTTTTTTTCAACTTGCGTGGATATTTCGGCCATTTTCATGAATTCTGGCACCAAATTTTCAACATGGGGTTCTTGGGACCCCATCTCATGAATTCAATGACTGTCATCTGGTTATTCAGTCCCGAAACATGATTTCGCAGTCACTGCATGGAATCACCTTTCAGGACCAGTTTAATGAAATGACAGTGTCACTGTTAATGAGGCGGGCTTTCAAAAAGTCTATGTTACAAACTTGGTGAAAAAATTCCAAAAAATTACTGTTACGAGTGTGCGTGCATTGCACAGTTTCCACTCACACTCATAACTTCGCAAATTTGTAATATTTTCACTCTAGAGCTTAAACACTGGCATTTTTCCCACCTCCTTATGAACAGTACAGCTGTCATTTTTCACATCCTGGCCAAAATGTGTTTTTGCATTTCCGGCACAGAATAGCGTGGGCACTGTGGGAAATCAGTGTTTGGGACAGAGTAAGAAAATCACAGTGACACTGTTCATGAGCAGAGGTCTTAAAATGCCTATGTTGAAAATTTGGTGACAAAAGTCCATAAAATGACTGTGTGACAAGCATGCGTTACGCAGTTTCCACGCACACTTGTAACCTTGTGAATTTGTAATATTTTCACTCCAGATTTTCAACATTGCTATCTCTTCACACCTCCCTATGAATGGTACTGCTGTCATTCTTAACATCCTGTCTGATCTGCGTTTTCACACATCTAGCGCAGAATAGCGCGGTCGCTGTGGGAAATCAAAGTTCGCAGCAGATTAACAAAATCACAGTGCCACTTTTCAGGAGCAGAGTCCCAAATGCTTTCATGAGGTGGGGGTCACAAAAAGGCCATGTTGAAAATTTGTAGTGCAAATACCAACAAACCTCTGGGGCATTAGGGTTTCTAACCATAATGTCCCACCCTGTACAGACTGACAGGCATCAGGGGTGTGCCTTTGGATTGCTGGCTGTAATGCTTGCGCCATTGCACCCCCCTCACCCTGAAGCCAGTGACAGGCATTGAGGTGTGCCTTGGACTCTTCGGCCCCAGAGTTCACCCCATTCTCCTAAACTGCACCCATTTCAGCATATGTACTTATGAAATGGGGTGACTGTGAAGTCAAACACCCCAAGGCACACCTCAACACTTGTCGGTGTCAGCAGGATAGGGTGAGGTGAAATGCCGTGAGTGTTATGGGCGATGACCCAAAGACACACCCCAATGCCTGTCCATCTCTGCAGGGTGGAGGTGGGGTTGGTGTGAGTTTAATACTTCACTGCCATTCCTATTCTCCATCTGTCTGACTCCTGCACGTTCAATGCTAATATCAGCAAGCAAACATTCGGCATTGACAAATTCTTGTTTAACTCTGTTTTATTCTCTCAGGTGGGAATTTACCCTATATCGGCCCCTTGACCCCCTCTCGGTGTCCCTTACCAGCCACCCAGACTGGGAGACCTGCAGTGTAACCCTTATATGGAGTTTCTCCAAGGGAAGGGATCCGATATCTACAATTTGGTCCCAGCTAAGTCTTATGCTGGGGTATCATTCAGGAGTGAGCTGGAACCTCATACTGCTACTGTTCCTGGGGGCCTTTCTTTCTTGGCATCCCCCATGGAAATGCAGATGTGCAGCAACAGTGCATGGGCATGCATACTTCAATACACACCATGCAGGTGTCTGCAGTCATCTCCTCCCCTTGCAATGAGGTTCTGTTCGGTGTACACTCTGCCTCCACTGGCTGGTAATCGTGCACCGGGCGCCTATGAACTTCCCTCCAGAGCAGGAGAGTAGTCCATGGGACCCTCATCCTACCTTCTCCTGGCTGACCCTCTGATGCTTTGTGTTTTTTTCCCCCGAATCTGGGTCATCAGCATTGCAGGCAATAACGCTACAGTTGTGCCAGTGGGCCAGCCTGACGAAATACTCTTGAACTTGTTTTGCACTCTTTCCTTTGGAGTTAAATCTTCCCATCCACACAGCTCTGTTCCATATAGCATTTGTGCATTACTTTCAGGCTTGTATACAGTCCATGATCATCTGGGGCAGTTTCTGTCATATATATTTGAAAATCTTATGGTCTCTTTGCTTGTGTTTAAACTCCGCTTTGCTCCATTTTGAATACTCTTATTCCAGCTTTTATTTTCCAAGATTAAGCCTAAATAGCTATAATCCTTGACCCTTTCTGTTTTTTTTCATTTCCTACAAACCAGCTTAAGTTCCCTGTTTTATTTCAGTTGCCAATGTTTTGATTTTGAGGCATTTACTCATGGGGGGCAGGATGGGGGATGGAATTGATTTCACAAAACCGTTCCCCCATCGCCCCCCCCGCGGATCACTGATGCCCCTCTCCTTCTCTAGCCCCCTGAAAATGCCCCCACACTGATTAGCTGGCTGACTGATTGAATGAATGAGTGTATGCATGTACAAGCACGTGCTCATTCATTTCACTACAAGTAGTCAGTCAGGCTGCCGTCCATGGAGATGATGGGTGAGCTGTGCGGGTGGTCTGCTGGGGACCGGGTGTGGACCATGGGGGAGCGGAGTGGTGACAGTGGGCACTACCTGAATGGGTGGGGGGGGCCGGGGGTCCACCACTAGACACCACAGATTTTGACTATTTTATTATTATTGGGGCTGGCGATCGTCGGGGCGGAGGTTCCACTAGATACCAGAGATTTTGATTATTTTACTATTATTGGGACAGGTGATTGGCAGGGTGGGAAGGGTCTGCTAGACACCAGGGATTTTGATTCTTTTTTTATCATTTGGGTGGTGATCGTCGGGGGGGAGAGCAAACAGTAGTTTTGGGGCTCCAACTCCGCAAATTGGTGAATTTCGTGATTTGCGCTCTGCGAATTGAGCACAATCTGCAAAATATTTCGTGGAGTGAATGTTATTGACTTCGCCCATCTCTAGTCCCTGTCAGCTAGGCTAATAAGTGCTACTGGCAAATTCAAGTAGGGTATTTATGGACAAATGTTCACTTTCCTGATGTTCACAAACTAAATTCTGTGGGCTTGGACATGCTGCATTATCCACACTTAGGCAGTCTTCCTTTCCCTTTAATTCTAGCTGGAATGACTTCAAGCTAAGCTCCTCCCACCCACCTGGGTGTTATCCTCCTCAGCTCTGTCCTGTGATGCCAGATCTTCCTTTCCACTGGAAGAGTCACGTCTCCTTCTGTAGCACCCTGCACGCAGTTTAGGCCAGGTTTTTTTCCCTTCTTTGGCTTCAGATTTCTTCACACTTTTCAATGTTTTTTCTCCACCATGGAGCACGATGAAACCAGAACTTGACCCGGTTCAGATGGTGCATCACATGCAACTAATGTCATATACCAACATGCACGCTGCATGCACTTACTGCCTTGGGGCAGAGCATGGCCCTCAGGCCTGCAGGATGTGCAAGTCACTGCTTCCTTCTTCTCTCGTAGACCAGTGTGCTCGCCTCCTCCTAGGCTACTCAGATTATTGGGATCCTCTGGTCCCTTTCAGGGGCACAAAGCAATTTCAGTGGCAGTGGGTTCAGCCTCCCAGCTTGCCACTCTTGAGGAGGTGGTAGCTCAGGCCCCAGCAGTTTCGTCCTCTGGTTCTGTGTTGCTCCTGGTGAGTGCCAGTGTTGGGGCTTCATTCTTGGGCTCATTCAGGGACATGTGGCAGTCTTTGCAGCCCCTCAGGGAGGGCTCTTCCTGAGGGGATAAGTCAAAGAAATCTAAACAGACCCACCATAGGTCATGGGACAGGGAACGGGCATGCTCCTCCCACTCGTGACTCCTACGATTGCTCAGCTGATTTCGAGCTCTTGACTTCGGACAATACTTCTGGGGTCAAAGGGCATGCCACTAGCTCCATGGTGACTCTGTCGTGCTTGTTGACCAAAACGCAGGTTGACCCACCGATTGAGATTTTTCTCTACCCGGTTTAGCTGTTGTCGGATGAGATCAAGGATGGCGTGCTCTGTAGGACTCTAGTCCTATCAGCCCCATCTCAGGAAGGGCAGGAGACATGGGCTGACTAGGCTGTCTACTCCCAAGAGAGTCACTGTTCAGGGGCTCCGTGCAGAACCCAGTCCATGCTGAGTACATGGTTCCTTCTCCTGTGTCTCCTTGCTGTTGACATGCTTGTCGCTGGTCGAGGTCCAGGTAGAGGACCCAGATTCAGTTCAGATCATGGTCTTGGGAATCTGGGTGTTCCTGCATTCAGCTTTCAACCAGGAAGCACAGTCGACCCTCCTCTTCCTTGGATGATAAAAGGCTCTGCCACAAGTTGTGGCACTGCTAAAAGCTGGTGTGGCAGCAATGGTTCTAGACCAGGGTTGTCCTCTCCCGCAGCCCCTGGCGCTCTTCTGGTTCCCTGTGGTGAAGCCTGCTCTGGTCCCACCCTGTCCAGTCGAGCCCGTGCTGGCCTCACCACTAATTCTGGTGAAACCTCCACCATAGCAGCTATTGCTTGGGGTGCCATCTAAGGCTGCTTGCCCCACTACTGGCCTTCCTGTCTTGTTGCCTATTCAGATCACCCACTTAGATGAGTCCAGGGTGGTCCATGGGGACAAAGGGCTGAGGGCAGTGTTTGAGGAGTTGAAAGACACTGATGGGTCTTCTGTGCACTCCTCTAGGACCCCAGGCTTTGATTGCAAGTCAACTGAGGAGCTCACTTCGACCATGGTCCTGTCTCCTTCGAGGCCTTGCTCCATCTCATCTCCAAGTCGATGGAGATTCTGCTGGATCCGGCTCAGATGTGGGCCAAATACCCCCTGATGGAAATCCTTGACTAGGATGATTCCTGTGGGTCGCCTTCCCAATGGTGTAGGCTATTCTGGGTCCCCATGTTGGGGCTTTAGCAGCATCCAGCTTTGTGTCTGGCACCCTCTGCCCATATGGTCTTCAAGTATCTCTTACCAGTTTCTCAGATCACCCTTGGCTGAGTGGTTTGTGGCGGACTTTGTCTTTCGTAAGAGGGGCAATATCAGGGATGTTGACAAGCCCCCCGACAAGGAATCCAAGAAGCTGGGTTATGCAGCAAAGAAAGTTTAGGCTGCATCCTCCCTGGGTCTATGGCAGGTGACATGACAACAAGCTCTATTAAGGGCATGGAGGGGAAAGAATATCAAAACAGACTTAATGAATTAGGTTTGTATTCCTTGAAATACAGAAGATGGAGGCGGATATGTGTATGTTATTTAAAGCATTTTCAGATCAGAACCTATGGGAAAGACTAGGTTTTCAACTTCAGAACAAACAATACTCTACTAGGGCATATTCTCTTCAGCTAAAAAGTGAAAACTGTAGAACTTGGAGAAGAAAAATGTGGTATAATCAATGGGTTGTGGCATCTTGGAATGCTCTGCCTCAAACAGAAGTGATTAGCCCCTCAGTGGAAAGCTTCAGAGGAAATCTAGATGCTCTTAAGATATCAGCCCCACTTTAAGTCACCTGGTGAGCAACATGGACGCAAGTCTTTTCTGCTCCATATTTAGCTATGAAACCTATGAGGTGAGCGCCACTGTTATGATGGCCAACTTCAGCCACACCCTGTGGGGGTTCTGGACCATGTTCTTCCCTATCTTTCTGCAGATTTACAGTAGGCAATCAGAGTGGTTCAAGACCATGGTCACACCCTTGCCAAGCTCTAGCTTCAGATGGCCTTGGACATAGGAAACTCCTTAGCCCGGTCTGTGGCAGCAGCGGTGGCTATGCACTGTAAAGCCTAGCTGAGGATTTCCACCTTTATAGTGGATACCCAAGACGAACTGGTGGATGTCCCCTTTTGGGCACCAACCATTTTAGGCCGTGGGTGGAGGGACACCTCACTAGAATTGACAAGTCCAATGTCATCCTGGATTTCCAGCACATGCTTGCAGAAGGACCCCAGCAGACAGAAGCCAAAGAAAAGCCTTTTTTATTTTGGCCCTTTCTGTCCCAGCAGCTCAAGCTGCAGCAACCCCAGCTGGGGCAATCTCAGGTCAGGCAGCTTAAATTCAAGTCTGCTAGCCAAGGCTCCAAGAAAATCAGAGACCGGGGTAGTGGTTCCTGTCTGGTGGCCAGTGCCAGGGCTTCCTTCAAGGCTGCTCATGGATGGGTCAGGGGTGCCTGCCTCACAACCATTACGTCCCGGCCTCAGCTCCTCTTGGGAGGTAGGCTTTGCCATTTCTGGCACACCTGATCTGCCATCACTATGGACAAATGGGTGTTAGATGTGGTGGGTTGAGGATTGCCTCTCAACTTTGAAGCTCTCCGGCCCTACTGGGTCCTTGCCCCATGGGAGTACATGGTGTCTTAGGACATGCTGTCTACCCTCAGGGAGGACATCGCTCAGCTCCTTGAGAAGGGTGCTATAGCCCATGTCCTGGGCACCATGGCCAGCCAGGGCTTTATGTCCAGGTATTTCTTGGTCCCCAACTGGATGGGGGACTGGCACCCCATACTGGACCTGCACGATCTGAACCAGTTCCTGAGGAGGTGCAAGCTCTGAGTAGTCACTCTGAATTTGATAATTCTAGCTCTGGAGCAGGGCATGTAGTTCTGGTCTCTGGACCTCCAGGATGCCTTTTTTCGCATCCCAGTATGCCCGTCCCTCTGGCAGCACCATTGGTTCTGTGCAGAAGGGGTACCATATGAGTTCTGGGTCATGCCTTTTGGCATCTCCCTGACTCCCAGAGTCTTCACCAAGTGCATTGCAGTGGTGACAGCATTCCAGAGGCACCATAGGGTCCAGATATATCTGTACCTGGACAACTGCCTCATTGCAAGTCCTTCCTGGGAGGTGGTTCATCATTTTATGGACCAGGCCCACCAGACTTGCTTGGCTCTGGGTGTTCTCATCAACCTGGCGAAGTTGGAATTCAACCCCTTTCAGGTCATCCACTTCATCAGGGCAACGTTCATCTCCCAGTGGACCAGGCAATGGATCCTACCACCTTTGTCCAATCATTTCAGGTTGGGCACTCGCGCCCTGCCCAAGACTTCCTGAGACTGCTGGGGTACATGGTATCTGGGCCTACAGGCAGATGTGCCCCCTGCAGTGGGAGCTGACCCTCCAGTGGTCTCAATGACTAGTTCCCTGGACCATTCGGCTGAGGTGACATAGCCAATGTGGGATGCCCTCCAGTAGTAGCTTGTCCCAGAACACCTTCAAGGAGGAGTCCCATTCATCCACCCAGAGCTGATGGTCATTCTGATGACCAATGCATCTCTGGTGGGGTGGGGAGCCTACTTAAGGGATTACAGGGCACACAAGCTCTGGAACCAGAAGGAGTCCCAGTACCACATCAACCTGCTGGATCTCTGTGTAGTGGGTCTGGCTCTAACTGCGTTCATTCCATCGGATCGAGTTCAGGTCATACAGGTCCAGATGGACAGTACCATGACCATGTACTACCACAACAGGCAGGGCAGAATGCATTCCCTCCTGCTATGTCAGGAAGCCATACGTACCTGGACTCTCGTGCGCAGCTTGGATGCCATTCTCCTGGCAATTCATGTGGCTGGAGCCTCCAACCAACTGGCGGACACCCTCAGCAGAATGGGTGAGGTGTCTCACGAGTGGTCCCTTCATCAGGAAGTGGTGGACCACCTGTTCTCCCAGTAGGGCACTTCCCAGGCCAATCTCTTTACCTCCTGGGAGAATGCAAAGCTGAGGCTGTTCTGTACCTGCCTCCCACAGTACGAAACAATGATGGAGGATACATTCACGAGGCCTTGGACCTCAGGCCTCTTTTATGCATTATCTCCCTTTCCCCTGATCCACAAGGTTCTGGTCAAGGTAAAGTTAGACAAGGTGCAGATGATCCTGGTAACCCCAGACTGGTCGCATCAGTTCTGGTACCCAGATCTCCTCAGCTTCAGCAGCAGCAGCCCTCTGTGGCACTTACTCCTACACCCAGATCTGCTCTCTTGTCACAAGGGGAAGGTCTTACACACAGATCTTCAGTCCCTGCACCTGAATATCTGATTCTGAGCGGCTAGTGTTCCAGGCCTTGGGTATCTCCTAAGAGGTTTGCCAGGTTGTGGAAACCTCCCAGAAGGGGTTGACCTGCCAGTGAAACACCTTTAAATAAAAGTTCTTTTCTATTTGGTGCCAGGAAAGGGACCTAGAGACCCCTGCCCTGTCCCCTGGCTAGCATTCTGAACTACCTGTGGTCCCTCTTCCAGTTGGGCCTGAGGCTGACACTCTTAAGGTGCTCCTTGCAGCCATCTCTGCATAATGGGTGTGGGCTGGTATGCTGACAGTGGCACAGGAGAAGGTGGTCGGGCACTTCTTTAAAGGCCTTGACCAGTTGTCCCCACAGGAGCGTGAACCACCACCACCTTGGGACTTGTTTCTGGTCTTGTCATTGCTCATGGGCAAGCCATTCAAACTAATGCACAGATGTGATCTCTCTCACCTGTCATGAAAGACCACCTTCTTGGTGGCCATCGCCTCCACCAGAAGGATCAGTAAGCTCCAGGTGCTCTTGGTGGAGTCTCCATACTTGGTATTACACAGGGACAAGGTCGTCCTCCGCCCCAACCCAAAGTTCCTCCTGAAGGTTGTTTCAGAGTTTCACCTTAACCAGGTGATCAATCTCCCAGTGTACTTCACCAAGGCAACTTCAGAGACTGAGCATAGGCTCCATATGTTGGACTTGAGGCAAGCACTCACCTATTACAGTATATGGAGTGCATGGCTGGAATTTGAGAGAGGTTCTCCCGCTCTTTGTCACCTATGCTGAAGTTGCATCTGGCAGACGGGCAGCTAAGTGGACAACTTAGCCAGTGGATCATCTCCTGCATTGACCTCTGCTACAGGTTGGCTGGTAGAGAGCTTCCCGTAGGGTTAGGGCTTATTCCACCTGTCATACTGATGCTGCAGTGGCTGCTTCCAGGGATGTCCCAATCCAGGAAATCTGCAGGGCTGCTACCTAGAAATCAGCACACACCTTCATTTCCCATTACCACATCGACCTTGAGTCACACAGGGATGCTGGTTTTGGGACCTCAGTTCTTCACTCCCTGTTCCCAAAGTAGGGGTGTGTACCTTGCCCCTCCTCCTGTAGAACTGCTAAAAGTCTGCCTAAGTGTGGATAGTGCACCATATCTGCACCCACAGAAATGAGGATTACTCACCTGTAACCATGGCTTCAGATAACTATATGTTGGACATACTACATCCAGAAATGTGTGCAAAACATCCAAAAATAGACTCCTTGGAGTCATTTACATCCTAATGTGACAACCCTGTTAAGGGCTGATGTCTGTTTCTTCTGCTGTGGATGTCTTTTTTTTTTAATTTACCTCCTGCACCTAACAAAGAAACTTTGGGAGCTCATTCTGCATTGAGTTCTATTCAAGTCAGGTGTGAGTGGGTTAAAGTGAACAAACATTCATTTGTAACCCAGCTGTAAAGCATCAGCAAGGAGGAGTGTTCTTTCTGTAAGACTCAAAAAAGTGAAAGATTTACAGCCAACCATGAGATGACTCTGTGATGAGTGCTGGTGGACCAGTGTGTATCAATTTACTTCTACAAACAGAAGTTTGCTGTTTTGTGTGTCCCTTGTCCATACTCTCGAGTCACTGTTAAGATTCTTCCACTGCCCACATTGTATTCATCTGGCTTGTCTCCATTACTAGACTTGACTCATTACTGGCTGGACAGAACAAAAGTAATTTTTTCCTTTTTATTTATTTATTTTTTTTAACTATTAGAGCGTTAGGAAAGACAAGAGCAGCATATATATATGTAGTATGGATAATAGAGGGTAGGAGCAGTTGTGTAGTTGGCTGCCAGACCAGTATAGCCTAGGAGTTAGAGTAATAAGCTGTGAATGAACGTGGTACATCCAGCAGACCTGGGTTTGATTCCCACAAACTCCACTTGCATGCTGTGTGACTCTGAGCAAGTCATTTAATCTCCCCTGTGCTCTCAGGTCACCCCCTGAAAACAGGCACTTGTGTCTATCAGACCATACCTGGTTACCAAAGAATAAAACAAAAAAAACTTGCTTGCTCCCTTACAATATGTGCTCCAGTGACCTGGATAGGTCAGTAATGTGTGTTTGAGATGCAGAGTTTACTTTTCTTTTGTTTAATTCATGTTGATGATTGAAATGTAGTTTATACTCTGTTCAAATGCTAGGATTTTTACTTAGGTGTTTATTTTGGGAGGGTACTTTTTGTGTCTAGGTTTCAGTATTAATAATGTTTTGACAACTGTTTTCACCTGGTACTGGCAGTGTTTCTGCAGGGGTGGTCTGTGTTGAGGCTGTGGACAGGGAGCTGGCCTGGTGTACTTGAATGGGGTGGGGACTTGCAGTGTTGGTGCTGAGGCTGGCTGTGTTCACTTGGTTGGGGGGACTTGACTGTGCTGGTGCCAAGGGCATCAGCGTTCACTTGGGTCATGCAAGGGGGTCAGCAGTGTTGGTACCAGGTGGGCTATTTGCTTGGGTGGGGTGGGGTGACTGACCATGTAGGGGCTGGGTCCATCAGTGTTCGCTTGTATTTGATAGGGGTGCTGGTAGTATTGGTTTCACAGTTGATTGTGCTTACTTGGGTGGGGTTGGCAGTATTGGTGTCAGGGCTGTGTTCACTTAGGTGGGGGGTAAGAGACTGGCTGTGTTGTGGTTCTGGGGCTGTTTGTGTTACTACAGTTGCTGAGGGGGCTAGCTGTGGTTGTTTTAGGGGAGTGGGATGCTTGGATGGAGGGGGACTCACTGGGGAATGGGGACTCATTAGCCATATCCTTTCAGAGAGAGAGAGAGAGAGAGTGTGTATGTGTGTCTGTGTATTTGGAGATGACTGTGTGTGAGTTTGGGGAGCAGGCTGTGTGTGTCTTGGTGGGGGATGCTGGCCATTGTAGGAGAAGCCGGGTGTATGTGTGGGGAACTGGCCATGTTGCCAATGGAAAGGACTGGGCATATGTGTCTGGAGCTGACCACATTGGTGGGGGCAGGCATGTCACAGTGGCTGGCCATGGCAATCGGGGGTGAGGGTGCCAGATATGGGGACCTGACCGTGTTGGTGCCTTAACTAGTGGTGTAAGGTTATTTTTGGCTTACAAAATGTTACCAAAGCATGCCATACTTGACTGCACTTTGGGAAGCATGTTTATTTTGGTGTGTGTGTTTGGGGTGGGATGGAGAGGGAGGGGGTGGCAACAGATTGAAAGGCTGCAAGATGGACAGTGTATCCAGGGGGGCCATTAAGATCTTAGGCAGCTCTGCATACTGTGCTGTATTGCACAGGCTCGGTGTGTGTGTGTGTGTGTGTGTGTGTGTGTGTGTGGTGCATGGGACCTGACCGTTGGGTGAGCTGGCTATGAGGAACAAGGGAGCAGACTGTCTTTTTTGGTGGCCACACTAGTGTGATGTTGACCATGTTGGTGAGGTGGTAGACCTGACTGGTTGTTTGGGGTCATGATGTGGGGCTGTCAATTTTTGTGCATCCAGGGGACTGACTGGAATAGCTGTGTTGTTGCAGTGGCTGGTAGAGCAGTCTGTGTTCCCTTGGGTGTACTGGAAGGATTGTCTGTGTTAGTGAAGGGGCAAGCTGTGTTGCTGCAAGGGGTGGAGAAGCTGGCTAAGTTTGCTTGGGTTTTGTGGGTTGAATAGTTGTGTTGGAGTATGGGGGGAGCTGGTTGTGTTTTTGGATGTGGGTAGTCATGCATGCTGGTGGGATGGTTGGGAGGGACAGGTCATGCTGGCGTGATGGGAGAACCATCTGTCTTCATTTGCGTGGGCTGGCGATATTGGTTCCAGGGTTGACTAAGTTTGCATGGGTAGGGTAGGGGGCTGGCATAGTTGGTACAAGGATGGTCTGTTTGTGTTGTTTGTGGGGGAGACTGTGTGAGAGTCGACTCTGAACACAAGAAAACAATCCACTTTAATTTAAAAATTATTTTATTAGTTTACAGGACGTGTGTGTGTGTGTGTGTGTGAATGACAGAGACAAATTAGATATTCCCTTTCCTAAGCTGGTCTCCAGGCTTCCTTACACATAGGCTGTACCTCCTGATGCATATAGGAAGGCCGGAACTTGATCTCTGCAGCTGGTGATATCCAGTCCTCCACTTCCTGTTTCCATCAGTTTACTTCCTGCCTTCAGACTGGCAGGTACTCTGCAAGCAGAGCTGTGTCACCACATGGCAGAGCTGAAGACAGCAGACTGTAAGACAAACAATTTCATTATTCTTTTGGATTTCTGAGGAATCGTAGCTGTATTACAGCGCTCCTGTGTGAGTTCCAGTCTCAGCCTTCCAAGCTGCGTAGACTGGCTGCACTTCACCGTGATGTTTTTTGTCATGATTTTGGGCTCAACACCTCAAACCCTGGAATCCCTCTTATAGTGCAATTTTTTTGGTTATCAGGGGACTAAAAACAGCACAGAGTGCTTCAAAAGGATCTGTCCCCTTGCCGACGGCAGCTCTATATGTTTTCCGTCGATGGCTGGCATTCTGATCTCCACAGCGCTCATCAACGGTGGGCCTGCAGTGCTAGTACAGCCGCTCGTCGATGTTCAGTGTACTCTTGTCAATGAGCGCTGCAGTGTAAAAGCAGCGCTAATCTGGACCAATGGAGCTTTCCCTCAGTGTTGTGCAGGCTTCCCCCCCAACAGCAACATAAGGGACAAGATAAAAGACTAGATAGAATTTAAAGAATTTAATAAAATTACTGATTACAGCACAGGAAAAAGGGGAGCAGCTCAGTAGTTTGTCTTTAAAGGGCCAGCATCAGCAATTCATTGCAGCTTCAACAGCATAACATCAGGAAGCCTCATGGGGGAGGTACACTGAATGAAAGGGAAGTAGGGCTATTTTGTATCATGGCCTCAGACAAACCTTCCAGGGACAGAAAATGCCAGCGCTGCAAGTCCCCCCTACTAATCACCTTCGCTGGGTCGCTTTGCCTAAAATGTGAGAAGGCAGCATCTGAGAATGGGAAGGACTCTACGGAGACAGCCTCTTCCTCGGCTCAGACTGATGGCCAACAGACAGGTCTGGGCAAGCAGTGGCCACCAGGGAGAGAGAGCAGTCTGCAGCCCCCTCTTCGGCCCCAGACCTCATAGACAAGTTAAATAGGGCCTTTGCTCTGGACCCTGCATGCTTTGACTGGCAACCTCCGGGGTCACCAGATGTGAGACCCCACAAGAAAGCAAAAAGAAAGAGGACCCTGTCCTCATCCGAAGAGGGGAAGTTGTCCTCACATCACTATGATAAAAAGAAAAATTCCTGATACAGAAACAGATCCTCGGATGAGGAGGATCAGCATTTCCAACATCACAGCAGAAAGAAAAGATCTCATTCTCAAAGTAGGTCTAGAGGCATTCATACATGAAAATCATTGCAGGGAGCATTCCCTGGGCTCCTCAGACTCCAGTTCATCTTCTCTCAAAGAGGGAGAGCTAGTGGGCTCATCAATGAACTCGGATGACTCTCCATCCAGAAACTCTGACCTGGAGGACATAGACTTTTTCATAAAAAAGGTCATAGCCAAGATTCGCCTCGCATCTTCCCCGGTGGCTTCCACCCAGCCAAAACAGGCTTTTCACCTGCCATCTGCCACCAAACTGGCCACAGCTTTCCCTATTCCTCCAGCCATAGAGGACTTGCTAAAGGAGGAATGGAAAGGTCCAGAATGCACCTATCCAGTGCCTTGCCAGATCTCTAAGCTTTTCAAGTTTGACAAGAAGCAATCTGAAAAGTGATTAGACTACCCCAGAATTGACCCTCTGATTTCAGACTTAACCAAGAAGATGGTCATCTCAGCTGAAGCTGGACAGGAAAGTGGATGCCTTGCTCAAGAAGGCCTTCCAAGCATCAGCAATGTCTCGCAAGGTGGCAACCGCCAATCTTTTTTCGGCCAGAGACGCACTGTCCTGGGCCTCTGATTTAGCCTTTCAATTTGCTGAGGACCCAGAGAAGAACACACCTATTATTCACCAGCCTCAGTTAATGGGTTTAGCTGCAGCTTATGCAGCAGATATGTCAGAGGAGGCAGTCGGGTGAGCTGCTCTGACCATGTTTTATCAAACTTCAGTTCACCACAACCTCTGGCTTCAGGCCTAGCAAGCTGATGCCTCTTCGAAGAGCCATTTGGTAAATGCACCCTATGAAGGTAATCTTCAGTTTGGTTCAGCCCTGAAGGAGGTGGTGAAGGAATCCAAGGAGACAGCTAAGGTGCACATGCCCCAGTCAAGAGGCAGGGGCAAGCTGGCCCACCAGCACAGCGGTTGTATTTCTGCTTGTGACACCTGTGACCCAGGTTCAGGAATGGACCCAGGGAGATGGAGGGCCGGCTGTGGGGGAGGAGGATTGAGCACCCCTATGGCTGCTCTCCTTCTCCAGGGATAGGGATGGGGACACTGTCTGGTGCATAAGGACTCCTGGCGGAGGCCAGGAGAAATCTCAAGTGCCGGCATTGAATCACGAGGGGCAAGATGGACGCAGGAAGTCATTGCATGTCCCCACTCCTGGGGCTCAAAGATAAAACAATCCTTGCTTGCAGCTGGCTCCTGATTCTGGTCCCACGATTGCGGCACTGAGCTCAGGTGCCACAACCCCACCCCAAGGGGGAAAACCAGGGGTGTTGGAGAGCTGCAGCCAGTATGGAGGTGGGGGTCCTGGGGTCCGTGACTGGGTCAAGGATCCAGTGACCATGGCAGCATAAAGAAAGAATTAAAAAAAAAAAAAAAGAGGCAGGGGCAAATCATGGTCCTAAGGCCCCAGATGCAATTTTCGTGACTGAGGTGACAACAAGGGTCAAAACTCTAACTTCTCAAGAAAAAGAACATGGTTCTTCTTGTGTAACCAGCGTAACTTCCGAGGTGGCAGATCTGGTGGTGGTGGTTGCACCAGAGACCCCGGGAACAGCAACAAGAAGACACAATAAAGTTATCCAGGCCCATCCTCGAGTAGGAGGTAGACTTTCAAATGTTCTCGAGGAATGGGTCCAAACAACATCGGCCAGATGGGTCTTAGACATCATCAGCAAGGGTTACCTAATAGAATTCGAATTCAAGCCCCCACTATGGTGCCGTCCCCTATCTCTGGCAACCCATCCAAAAGACAGGCAATGCTAGAGGCTATTACAGACCTTCTGCAAGCTGGGCTATCGAGCAAGGTCCCCCACAGAGATCAATCGGGGGGGTCTACTCCTTATTCTTCATTGTGCAAAAACACACGGGGGGATTCAGGCCAGTCCTGTACCTCAAATTCCTGAATTGTTTTGTCCACAGCAGACCCTTCAAGACGGAAACCTTGTCATCAATCATTAGGGAGTTGCAACAGGTGGATTTTCTGGCTTCCATCTATAAGATGCTTACTTAAATATTCTCACTCGGGGACTACACAGGCAATATCTCAGGTTCAAGGTGGGGGAGCAGCACTTCCAATTCAAAGCTCTGCCATTCAGGCTTTCTTCAGCCCCAAGGACATTCTCAGAGGTGCAAGTAGCTGTCATAGCTCACCTTCAGAACCGAGGGATACAACTTTTCCCTCACTTGGACGATATTCTCACCAAGTCCCCACAGCTTGACCAAGCAGTACAAGCAGTGGCAGAGGTATTCCGGTGCCTATCGGCACAAGGATTTGTCATCAACTGGAGAAAGAGTTCCCTAACTCCACACCAGCCCTTGAACCACCTGGGGGCAGACTTCATGACTCAAGCCAACAAGGTCTTTCCCTTGGAAACAAAAGTTAGGGATCTGCTGAAGCTCATCAAGAAGTTTCACTCAGCTCCTCAGCTGCCTGCTCAATCTTTCATGCAGCTAATTAGGACTCTAGTATCACTGGTGGATTCAGTCCCTTGAGCTCTAGTCCACATTCAGCCCATTCAAGTGCATTTGCTCAGACTGGTCCCACTCCAGACACAGCCAGCACCAACTAATCCTAGTTTCTCAACAGATAAAAACTTCCCTCTAGTGGTGGACTCAGAGGACAAATATCATGAGGGGTTGCAACATGGGCGTCCACACCAAATCCAAATCATGACTGATGCAAGCCTCAGGGGCTGGGGGACGCGCCTGCCTCGGCTGTCAGCACAGGGCAAGGGGTCACCGTTAGAAACAAGGTACAGCATAAACGTCTTCAAGATGAAAGCAGTATGCCTTGCTCTGATGCACTTCGAACAACAAGTCCTCAATCAGGGCATACTGATTCTAACAGACAATCAGACAACAATGTCATACGTCAACCATCAGGGTGGCACAAGAGCTCAAAAATGCTACGGGAGTCCCTTCTTCTCTTTCAATGGGCCGAGCACCACCTGGGAAGCATAAGAGTGGTGTATATTCCAGGACAGGAAAATTTCACAGCGGACTGGCTGAGTCGCAAGGATATTCTACCAGGGGAATGGGAGCTGAAGGACAGTGCCTTCCACAGCCTAACAGAACAGTAGGGCAATCCTCAGATAGATCTTTTTGCCTGCTGGAAAAACTCCAAGGTAAAGCAATTCTGCTCCCTGGCCAAGGACAAAATATTGGTGGCTCAGGATGCCTTTTCCCCTAGACTGGGGACAGTTCAGTCTCCTGAATGCTTTTTCTCCAATACCGCTTCTATCCAGTCTTCCACAAAGTGGCTCTGGACAGGACAGAAATAATTCTAGTCTGTTCCTGATGGCCGCATTGCCCATGGTTCCTGCTTCTCATTCATCTGTCAAGGTGACCACCTCTAACCTTCCAGATCAGCCCGGACCTTCTCCATCAGGGTCTGGTTCTGCATCCCAATCTGAACAACCTGTCCCTCTCAGCCAGGAGATTGAGCAGTAAACTTTCAAAGAGCTGGGCTACACAGCTCCTGTTATTGAAATGATGGTGAACTCATGTCGCCCCTCTGCCTCTAAAGTGTATTATAGAAAATGGAGGAAATTCTTGCTCTGGCTTCAATCCAAACACATGCATAACCATCCAATATCATTGCCTGTACTACTGCAGTTTCTTCAAGATGGGTTTGACAAAGGACTGCAGCTGGCTACCCTAAGAGTACAGGTTTCCACGCTGGGGGCACTCTTGTTGGTGGATTCAGGGGAATCATTGGTCTCACATCCCCATGTCAGGAGGTTTCTAAGGGCAGCAACATTAAAACACTCTCCAATCATGCCAACAGTACCACCTTGGAGACTTAATCTGGTTCTCAAGGCTTTGACCAAGGCCCCTTTTGAGCCTCTCAAGGAGACATCCCTCATGCATCTCACAATGAAGGTTGCCTTTCTCATAGCTATTATTTCAGCCAGGAGAATCAGTGAGCTAAGAGCATTGTCCACCAAAGAGCCGTATACTGTTTTTCATCAGGACACTGTGGTGCTCCAAACAGATTCAGGTTTTTTGCCAAAAGTTACATCTCCCTTCCATTGCAACCAAGAGTTGATTCTGCCTTCCTTCTGCCCACGCTCAAAAAATGAAAAGGAAAGGGAATTTCTTACGTTAGATCTGAGAAGAGTGGTGAAAGTATATATTAAAAGAATGGATTCTATTCGCAAAACTTCAAATTTGTTCATTCTAACTTCAGGTCAAAATATGGGTAAAAAAAGCTTTGAAAGACTCTATAGCCAGATGGATCCATTCTGTCATCACCACAGCTTATGATCAGGCTGGAGAAACTTTGCCTGACCTAATGAGAGCCCATTCCACCAGAGCTATGGCCACTTCATGGGCGGACTTCAGAGACGCATCTCCAACAGACCTATGCTGGATGGCCACTTGGTCATTCATTCTCACATTTACAAAATTTTACAAACTGGATGTGATGTCCTTGGCAGAGGCATCCTTTGGCCGCTGAGTGCTTCAAGTGGTGGTGGACCCATCAGGGCACTTGACATTATTCCCATCCAGGATATCTGGGAATTGACAGATGGAAGTATTTTGACTCCAGTAAAACTGAAATGACTTCCAAATTTCAACCCATGGAAGTATTTGACTTCCATCAAAAAAAAAAAATATCTGAAGCCCTGCCTGTAACCATCTAGGAGAGAGAAATTTAAATTTAAATACTTGTAAATTTTCTTTCTCCGACGGCTGGTCTCTAGGCTTCTGCTTCCCTCCCAGAATGTACCTAGTTGTCCAATTGGCCATGTATGCCTTAATTTTCTTTTTTTTTGTTTTCAAGTTCATGCTAGTATTGCCACATTTGGACTGCTTTTGGAAGAACTGAGGGAAATAGGAAGTGGAAGGATGGATACCCCCAGCAGAAGAGATCAAGTTCCTGCCTTCCCATCTGCATCAGAAGGTACAACCCATGTATAAGGAAGTCTGGAGACCAGCCGTCAGAGAAAGAAAATTTACAGATATCTAAATTTCGATTTCTCTCTCCTAAGCTGGTCTCCGGGCTTCCTTACACATCTACCATCTGCTCCCATCTAGACTCTAGCATGTGCACATTTAAGGCTTCCAACCACTCTCATCATAGGATCTGCCCTGCTGGCCCTGGATTATCTTCTTGACCCTTTGCTGCACTGACGCTTGCCCATCTATGTCTGTCCTTGGATAAGGAGCTGGACGTGTGGCAGGGGAAACTGATTGGGGGCCTGGTAGCTGGCTGGGTTTCCTTGAGTGGGATGGTGGTACTGTAGTGTTTCCACAGGGCATGTGTGTTTGGGCCAGTGTTAAAGGAGGTTTATTTGCTTGGGTGGGTGGACTTGCAGAGGTGAACTGTGTTCACTTCTGAGCTCTGACATGAAAACTAAGACTCCCTTTTCATGAAATAAACAAATGCTGTAAGTAACTGATTTACTGTGTATGTTTTCCATTCCTAGACTCATTCAGAAATGTATTTCTGTGGATGTGCCGTGGATGGGGTCACAGCAAAACATTCACAAGGCCTATGACTTCAAAAACTGTAGGACTTGGAGTATTGCAACTTGCAAAATTTGTGGACTGGAATTACTTTGACTTCCAAAAATTGGTAGCTGGAAGTATTTTGACTCCAGTAAAACTGAAATGACTTCCAAATTTCAACCCATGGAAGTATTTGACTTCCTTCAAAAAAAAAAAAAAAATTCATCTGAAGCCCTGCCTGTAATCATAGATTATACTTCGAGGGGGTTCTTGCAGCAGGCTAACACCGGTAGGACTGAAGCTCCCAGGCACCAGGACCACATGGAAAACTTCTAGCTAGCAGTCTATCATGAGGGACCACCGCCGTTGACATCAGCATGCTGATGTCTGCCTGTCCTATAAAGGGGGTGGTCCCACACACCTACCTCACTTCTTTCCCGCCATTGACCTATGTAAGTCGGATCTTCACAGATGCCAGCTACAGTCAACTACCATTTTCTCGCGCTACTGTGCTTTTGTATTTTTCTTTTCTTAAACATCAAATTTTCAGTGGTTCTTCACCTAATTTGATGTCTTCTCCTTCAGCCTTGTCTTCCAATTGCCCGACCAAGTGTGCCTCCGGCAAACAGATTCCAGCCAAGAACGGACATTCTGCATGTCTGCTCTGCCTAGGCCCCGGCCACAACACCGAAGCCTGACAATTTTGCCAAGATTTCAACCAGGCCACTCAGAGACATCGTTTAAAGACCTTGGAGAGCTATTTCTTTAAGCAGAAGTTGGTAGCAATGGAGAAGAAGCTGCAGGCTAGGAGTTCTTCAGCTTCCTCGGCTCAATCCTCCGGAGTCTCCTCCTTCTTCTTCTTCCAGCAGGAGAAGAAATTGGATGGGAAGCATGAGCACTGGGACAAGCACCGGAACCATCCTCTGTCAGCTTCTCACATGCAGTTGCCATATAGACCGGCGACCGCTGCTAGGTCTTCCTCCCACGGGGTGTCGGTCCCTCCAGCCACATTAGTCCTTACCTCCTCCTGGCTCCAAGTGGTTCAGCCACCCACCCTCCCTTATTTCTGTCTCTGGAGATGTCTCTTCTGGGAAGCGGACATCGTCCCCTGCCCCTCAGCCCCTGACACTCAGGCGCTTAGCTCCCAGAGATGCTCAGCCAGGTGTTTTGGCCAGTTCTGGGTCTTCTGGCAGTGGTTTCTCAACCATTGCCCCCCCCCCACCAAGGTGTTGCCTTCATTGTTGCCCAGTTCTAGGACTGATGCCAGCCCTGTCAAGCATCACCTATGGCAGGCGCTCACCTCTTCTTCTACCCAGGCACTATCTCTGCCATTGCCTCTGGGTCTCCTTCATCTCCTTCACTGCAGACACTACCCTCACCTGTTGGGCCAGTGTCAGGCTCCTCTCCGGACCATCATCAGCCTTCACCAGTCAGGCCAACGCCGTCCCTGCTGATGCCTCAGTGAAGACTCTGCAATCATCTTTGCCTCAAGTTCAGCCCTTCCTGCAGCTGGCACCTGCTGTACCTCCACTGGATCTGTAGCCTGCACCGGTGGGGCATATGCCTGGGTATCCTACACCAGTCCCTCCACCAATGTACCCCTACCCATAGCTGCAGTACTCTTATCCTTCAGTCTGTAACCTACCTCCACTGGTGGATTACAATGCTCTTTTCTCTGTCTGGTGGTCCTTTGTCTAGAACAAGGACAGATCACCCCAGAGGCTGTCTCCTGCTCACCCCCTTTGGGACCCTCTGCTTCAGGACCTGAACTGGGCAGGATCCAGTGGCACCCCCACACCACAGGATCCTCTAGGGGCACCCTAGAATTGGCTTTAGCCCTTGTACAGAGGAGTGTCACCCCTGACACCAGCCCCCAACAGCGAACATTCCAGAGATGATGATGACTCCTCTGAGTCCTCCGAGGGCACTGGCAATTTCCTCTGAGGGGCAGGATCAGAATAAGGAGGCACCTGTCTCACCCAGATGATCCTGCATTCCTAGACATTGAGTCATTTCCAGTTCCTTATGGGCTAGGAGACAGAGGAACTGGACCCAGAGTGGTGCCAGTTGGCAGTGTACTTACAGAAAAATGATACCATCCCCTTGGTGGTACCCCCTCTAATGGAATCCTACGAGGATGTCACAAGTGACACAGAAGGAACCACCCATCTACCACTCCACCTTTGCTCAAGAAGGCAGACCATCTCCATCGTGCACTGGTCGGTAAGCTCTTCTTTGGGGAGCACCCCAAAGCAGATTCAGTAGTCATCAATGCGGCTCATGACTGCACTAAGAGACACAAATACCTCAGTGCCTATCCCCCTGACTAGGAGTCCAGGCAGCTTGACTAGTGGTGTAAGCACATGTATGCATCCACTCCCCTTGCTATGAGGGCCATAAACTATTTGGCCCACATGGTGCAGTACCAGAATGCCCTATGGGACCAAGCAGGGCACCTGATACAGACCCTTCTGGAGGACTGTACTAAAACTCAGCTGGTCCAGCTGTTAAAGTCAGGATCTGATGTTGGCACTCATGTCCTGCAGGCGGTGTACATTGCTGTTGATGCCTCCAGCCATAGGGCAGTGATGGGGGTCTGTCTTCAGCGCCATTCCTGTCTTAGAGTGTCTGGCTTTGCCCCGATGTTCAAGCCAACATCTTAGATTCCTCATTTGGGGGCTCGGTACTGTTTGGGGGAGATGCTCAAGACCTCGTCTCCCAGCTTCAGGAGTCTGGTAAAGCTCTCGGATCAGAGCATTCATTCTACCACTCTCAGCCCCTGCACTAGCCAAAGTTAGTCCTTTCAATGGGTCTCTCATCAGCCCTCCAGAAGTCAGCAGTTGAAGGCCTCCCTTGAGCACAATGCCAGTACCCCCCCAGCAGCAGCCACCCCTAGGACTCCCCAAGCACCCGCAGCCCCTCTACCTACCCCTGGGTCTACCACTTGACTCATTGCCCAACCCCCCCAACTGAGATTCTGGGGGAGGCAGTCAGGGGTTGGTTCTCCCTCTATCTTGATGGCTGGAAAGCAGTGACAACTGATCAGTGAGTACTCGAGCTTGTAGAGCATGGACACACCTTAGAGTTCCTGGATCCTCCTCCAGAAAATCCTCCCCTTGCCCTTCCATTTTCCTGTGGCCCACCTGTCCCTCATTAAGGAAGAGATTCAGGTTCTCCTGCACAAGAGGGCCATAAAGCCCATCCTTCTGGCTCAGAGAAGGAAGAGATTTTACTCAGACTTCTTCCTCATCCCCAAGAAGACAGGAGACCTGAGGCTGATCTTAGACCTCAGTCACCTGAACATGTACACAGAGTACAAATGCTTCAGGATGGTTACCCTCCAAGGATTGCTGACCCTCCTTCACCAGGGGAACTCTCTCTCTGCTCCCTGGACGTGCAGGGTGCCTACCTTCATATCCAGGTTTTCCTGGCCCACCGCCATTTCCTCCATTTCTGTTTCCAGGAGGACCATTTTCAGTTCCAGGCCCTCCCTTTTGGCCTTTCTTTGGCATCTCAGGTTTTTACCAAGTGCCTGTTGGTGGTGCCCACAGCTCTGAGGAGGCAAGGCTTTTACATGTTCCCCTACCTGGATGACTGGCTGCAGGCAGTCCCCTCCAGAGATCTCCTGCTTCAGACCCTTGAATGTACATTCTGGCTCTTCCAGGCTTTGGGGATCATGGTCAGTCTGCCAGAGTCTTGTCTGGCCCTGTGTCAGCACCTTCTGTAGATTGGAACAGTTCTGAACTCCTCTCAGTACAAGGCCTTCCTGCCCGAGGACTGAGTGGAGCACCTGATAGAGCAGTCGCATCTCTTCTCCTCCAGTTGACAGATCCCATCTAAGGTGCTCCTACGCTTGTTGGGACACATGGCGGCAGCCATAGCTACAGTACCTTTGGCCCACCTTCATATGAAGATTCTCTGGTGGACTCTTTGAGTCCAATGGGACCAGCGCATGGATGACCTAGATCAGCCGGTCATGGTCTCTGACCTGTTGAGAAGGACCTTGGAGTGGTGGCAGAACCCTGCCAATCTTCTGCAAGAAATCCTCTTTTGGGCTGTGTCCCCTCAGCAGATCCTCATGATGGATGTCTTGGGTCTCAGCTGGGGTGCTCACTTGGCCAACCACCAGACCCAAGGGACCTGGTCTGAGGCAGTGCAGGATCTCCATATCAAAGTGCTGGAGATGTGGGTGTTTTTTTTTATGCTCTGCAGGCTTTCCAGACCTGCCTTCTTCCTGGCCCACTGCTGTTGCAGGCAGACAACATATCTGTAGTGTACTATATCAACAAGCAAAGGGGCACTCACTCTTACCACCTTTGTTGGGAGGCCATGACAGTTTGGTACTGGGCCATTGAACATGGCCTGAAACTCTCTGTAATTCATGTTCCAGGTCCCCAAAACACCCTGGACGATAGTCTCAGCCAATCCAGGTCGAGAGCTCATGAGTGGGAACTTCTACCCTCAGCGGTCGAAGATCTCTTTGGCAGGTGGGGCCTTCCAGAGTTTAACCTTTTTGCATCCCCACTCAACACAAAACTGCCACTTTTCTGCTTGCTGGAGCCAGGGCCTTGAGTTTTCTGGTGCGACATGTTTATTGTTTATTGTAAAATCTAGGAATTAATACCTTTGAGCCAAGGCTCTTTTACAAAGGTTCCACGTCAAAAAACATTTACAGACAAATAGAGGTACAAGGTTGCACAAATAGCTAAAATCTAATGACATTAATGTACAGCAGATAATCACTTAAGCACTTTCAATAGTATAGAAAATAAATGAGGAGGAAAGATATGTAAGGGAGGTAGGTAGGCAGTGTAGGTAATTAAAAGAGGAAAAAAGGGGGGGGGGTCGGAGGAAAGAGCAGACCATAAGTAGGAGATGAGGATCCATTACTAGGCCATTGTCAAGTAAGAGGGCAAGGGAGGAGGAGAGAGAATAGAATAGGAGATAACCAAGGCAGTCACAGGAGTTTGAGGTGGCTAGGTGAGAGAATAGTCTGGATTTAAAAGCACCTAATGAGCAAGAAGAGGTAATAGAGGTGCTGAGAGTATTTAGCCAGTTGGGGGCACGATAGGCAAAAGATTGTTGACCATGTGTGGTCCGACAGTCCCTTTCTTGGGAAAGGGAGGTTCCTGTATACCTTCCCTACCTTCCTGCTGCTGCAGAGGGTTCTGCTCAAGTTGCAGTCAGAGGTGGAAGAGATGATCTTCATAGCCCCCTTTTGGCTGCATCGGATTTGGTTCTCCATGCTACAGCAGTTGGCAGTGGAACCTCCAATACCCTTCCCCCTGTGCACTGGCTTACTCTCCCAGGACAAAGGCATGCTAGTCCAACCAAATCTCATATCCCTGCATCTACATGTGAGGCTCCTGCAGACCTAGCTATCACCCACTTCGGGGGTTTCCTCTAGGGTTGCTGATGTCTTGGTGGCTGCTAGGAAGCCTTCCACTAAAGCCACCTATTCCTTTAAGCAGAAGCGATCATCTCTGTAGGCCACTGCTTGCTGCCTCGATCCCTTCATCTGCCCGGTGAATCCAATTTTGGAGTACCTGCTCTCCCTTTCAAACTTGGGCTTAGGGTACTCCTCCCTTAAGGTGCACCTTTCTGCCATTTCTGTGTACCATACACCTATTGAGGGTAAACTGTTGCTCAGTTGGAGGTATCCAGCACCATCTTGCAGGGCATCCTACATTTGGGATCCTGTCCCTCCATCAGACCTTCTTTTTATGTTGGAAAATCTCACTTTGCCTCCCTTTGAACTGGCTGCGAGTTGTGAGCTGAGCTTTCTGTCATGGAAAGCTTTATTTCTGGTTGCTGCTACTTCTGCTCGGAGAATTTCCGAGCTTCAGACTCTGATGTGTAAAGAGCCCTATTTTATCTTTCACAAATACAGGGTGCCTTTGTGTACTAATCCTAAGTTTTTGCCTAAGGCGGTGTCTGAGTTTACTTTAAATCGATCCATCCACCTGCCAGTTTATTACCATGAACATTCTAATCAATGGGAGGCCTTGTTACATACTTAGATGTTCATAGGGTGCTCATGTATTACATCCATCTCACCAAGTCTGTTCGAAAATCTGACCAGTTTGTTTCATTTGCTCTCGAGAGAGAGGGAGCACCTGTTTCGAAACAATGTTTGTCAAATGCTTAGCTAGTAGCATTGTCTACTGCTACTGCAAGTATGACAAGCCCTTGCCAGAAATGGTTAAAGGAAACTCCACTAGAGGTATGGCTGTCTCCAAAGCTTGCTTCAAAAATGTGTCTGTTGTGGACATCTGTGCAGCTTCCAATTGGAGCTCTGTCCACACCTTCATTAGGCACTACAGTCTAGACATTGCTTCTAGGTGCAGCACCAACTTCGACCTCATAGTCCTTCAGGGCCTTCTCTCTTGAGCCTTCTACTGATGCCTGGTACCTCCTCCCAGCTGCCGTTTTGGTTCAGTTCCAGTACTGCGTGGGTCTCAGTCCTACTGTTGTTAACCTGCTGCAAGAGCCCCCTTGAAGACAGATAGTTCAGTTATGTAAGAACTTACCGTAACAGTAGATCTTCAAGAGGAGCTGTTGCAACAGGCTCTGCTTTCCCTTCCTGCTTTCCCCAATAGTTTATTTTCCATTGCACCTCTTCTGCTTATACTTTGTTTTGGGTTCTCAGGAACCACCTTGATTCTTCTTTTTGCCGCCTGCTTGGAGTCTTCAGTGGAAGAACTGAGGTAGGTGTGGGGGACCACCCCCATTATAGGATAAGCAGACATTAGCTGACTGATGTCAGTGGGGGTAGTCCCCCGGACTGTGAATAGACTGCTAGCTAGAAGTTTTCCATGTGGTCCTGGTGACTTCAGTCCTACCAGCATTAGCCTACTACAAGATCTGTTCTCGAAGATCTACTGTTGCGGTAAATTCTTGCGTAACTATACTTTCTAGGAGTGGTATATGGTGCACATCCACACAACCCAACTGGCCTCCTCTAGCAAGTGACGCACTGATCCCTGATTCCAGTGTGCCAAGATCTGAGATCATGAGGGATGAGAAAAGCTTAGCTTAAAGATGTTCCAGCTGGAATTAAATAAAAAAGACTGCCCAAGTGTGGCTGTGCACCACATACCACTTCTAGAACTATGGTTACAGGTGAGTAACCCTCATTTCCTTCACTAAAACCCATGATGTTGCATCAATTCAAAAATAATGTATTACAGTTCCAGTACCATTTTTTTTTTCAGAATAGCGAGTATATGCACCCTTTTAATCCATGCATATTCTTCAGTTTAAGGTGGAAAACTCCAGTAAGGTCATCACATCAAATAGTTTCTGCTCTCTCTGGTTTGTCACCTTATCTACTGAACTTCTATTTGGTATTTAGAAAAGTAATTTGTACTTCCTATAATGATTCACTGTCCTGCAACATGTCCAAGCTCACATTCGTGTCCCAGCCCATTATTATAGTACCCTCTGGGTAATCAAATGACAATGTTTCTATAGTTTGATAGTTGAAACTCCAGGGTTCACCCTTATATGATGAAAAATGAACTGGGAAGTAGATATCGACTAGAAATATTACCATACTTGCAGGTAAAACATCCTAAAGCCAAGGGAATAGCCCCTAATGTCTGTCATTTTCAATTTGCTGTATATAGAGCTTGAGAGTTGCTCTAATTAATGTATCTATGCCTCCACATTTTCTACAGTATTTTGAATTGCAAGTTTCAGGAGAGCCGAATCTTACATAAGCATCAAGGTTAAAATTATTATTATCCAGACAGGTTTCTTGCAACAGGATACAGTCATACTGTTTGAGAACGGATACCACATCAAGGACCTCAATTTTATTTTGTATACCTTGTATATTCCAGCTTAATAATGCAAGATTTCCAGGTATACACCACCTGACTGCTGGCATATTTTTGTTTTAATGTTTATTAACCAGTGATAGCTTAGCAGAGATGCAGCTCTTCATTTCCAGTGAGATCCCCTGTTTTGATCCATTTTCGCAATGTATTTATCTAGGCAAAGAAGCATGTCTAATAAGTGGATACATAATGGCTAGGTGTGTGATACAGAATATATCTGAATGAGTGGTTAGTGAGCTTGGGGAATATCACGAGTGACATAGCGGAGCCATGAGTGATGGTTCCCCTGAGCTCACTTACCACGAGTTCAGATGTATTCTGTATCGCACACCTAGCCATCATGTATTCCTTTTATGCAATAGGACTGTGTTTTGTGCTGGGTTTTTTTTTTGTTTGATGATGTCATCACAGTGTGATATCTGGAGTTTTAACACTGCAGTGAGAATACTTGTTTTTCTGTAATGGGTTATCTGCTCACTCCTATTGTATAAGATGCAACATCTCATTTCTAGTGCAAGCCTGCTTCTACCCATTTCCACATCTGGGTAAACTGGAGCACTGTGAGGTTTTGACTTGTTCAGAGTCGCACAGTTAAGTATTTGGTTCTAGTAAGGTTTGAATTTGCAATCTCTTTAACCTGTATCACATATTATTATCTCTGTTTACTGTTTATGCTATTGTATTGTAATTATTGTGCATTATACCTTACGCTGTATTTGTTACATCCAGGTCCACCTCGAGAATGAGCCTTGCTCAACGGTGACCGCCTGGTTAAATAAAGATTTTGATTGATTGATTGATTGAATCTCATGATTCACAACAGTGCTTTAACCACTAAACCATGTTTTCTGCACTGGCCATGGAGGCGGTAACCAGGAAAGGCTGGCATGCCTGCAATGTTTAGTTTGTGTATTCTATATTTACCCAGAATTTACCAGCTGAGATGCAGCATTTCATTTTCAGCAGCGTCCTGCATTTAGCTATTTTTATAATGTATTTACCCAAGATAACCCAGCTGAGATGCAACATCCCATTTCATTTGCAAGCCTGGTTCTACCCATTTCCACTTCTGGATGCACTGGGTAGTTTAGTGACTTACTTGTGGTCAGATAGTGACTGTTTTGTTTTAGTTGGGATTGAATTTATGATCTCCCAGTTTTCAACAGCACTCTAATCATTAGACCACAGTGCCTCCACTGGCTGCAGGGGGTGGTGTGGCCCAAGAATGGTTGATGGCTGCTGGCAGTGATCTGTGTATATTTGTTTTTACCAATTTACTAGGATATCCCAGCTGAAATGTTACATCTCATTCTCAGTTGGGTCCTGTTTCTGCTCATTTTTGCAGCTGCATGTGCTGGAGGCTTTGGAGGATAAATTACATGCTCATGGTTACACAGAGAGTATTTAGGTCTAGTGTGGTTAGAAACTGGGATCACTGGTTCTCAGCAATGATCCAACCACTAGAACACACTGCTTCCATTGTCTATAAGAGAACCTTAAAGACCTACATTTGAATGCAATGTTTTATTTTTATGATTCATATATCAAAGATAGCCCAGCTTAATTACAACATGTAATGTCCAGTGGGATCTTGCTTCTGCCTACAGTTTAATGTACAGTAGCCCCTGATACCCAATTCAAGAGCACACTCAGTAATTCCTTTGAACAGTGAACCCACTGAACACTGATACTTTCCTATCATAAAGCAAAAATAAGGCAATTATATTAAAATTTGAACTTCCCTTATGATTTTGGTCACACCAACACTGCACTTTGGTCCACTCTTCTGACACCTCGGTCAGTTGCCAGGTTGGTCAGTTGGCCACTAGAAAAAAAGTAAAAGCCAATGCCTGAGATGGACTACTGGTGTCTACATTGGAAAAAATTAAAGTTGACACCAGAGATGGGATTCTGGTGTTGACATTAAAAAAAAATATATATAGCATAGGGGTGCAGTAGCACCCTTGTAGTTAGGGTTCAAACTTCACTTTTATGTTAAACTCAAAGTGTTGCACTTTAATAACTTCACAACTGTTCAAGCAATTCACAAAATATTTTGCATGCACCATCAAGGAGCAAAGATCTCTTGATATGGTAAGTTTTGTTCCAGTTGGATGTGTGGGTGCGGAGATATGGATTGTTACAAAATGTGAAAATTACAGTTTTTAGTGAAATTCTTTGTTATGCAACTGCGCAAAACAGAGTGAAATTCAGGTCTGGAATTTTTAGGGTAGAAAGGTTTTGGGTCACAGATGTACATTTTGAAGATTTGGTGAAAAAATAATAATCTGTTCCAAAGTTACTAAATTTCAAAGTTTCCCGTTACTTCCTATGGGACCAGTTAGATGTTATACTCGAAAAATGATTCTTTATTGCAAATGCAGAATCCTTTTTCTCAAACGCGGGATCTTTTGCCAACATCTTCTTTTCAGTTAGCAGTGGCACCAGAGTGAAATAACTAAAAAAGTAGATGGCTGTAGTAGACACCAACAGTTGTCTTTACCCAATCAGAACCCATAGAATCTGATTATGGGGTTTGTTTTTTGATAACTTATTTAGAAATGTGTTTTCTTTAACATGTTGAAATCCTTTCCTGCAAATTGTTAAAAAAGAATCGCAAAACAGAATCCTTTTTCGCAATTTGCAAAAAGGGATTTTTCTTTTTCCACAAATTGTGAAAAAGGAATCATGAAACAGGATCCTTTGCTGCAATTTGTGTCAAAGGATTTTCTTTTTCTGCAAATTACGAAAAAGGGAACAGCAGAAAAGAATTATTTTTCACAATTTGTGAAAAAGGAATTTTAAGAGACCTGTTTTTTTATCATTCCACAATTAATAAATGGTTTGTGATTTTAGTCTGAAATTTTCAGGGTACAAAGGGCCTGCCTGACAAGCGTGCCTTTTTCTGGCTTGGTGAAAAGATATTACTTTGCTTTGGAGTTCTGTGGTTTTTAGGTTTGCTTTGTTTCCCATAGGGATAGCATTGTAATGTGAGGTATACACAGTTGTTTCTTTGTTACTATGCTGTGAAGAAATGGTTTGCAATTTTGCTCTGAAAATCTCAGAGTACAAACGGCTTGCCCCACTGATGTGTCATTTGCTGGTTTCGTGAAAATATATTAATTTGATGTTGAGTTACACAGGTATAACATTTTTCTGTGTTTTCTATAGGATAACATTGCAATCTGCGGTGTTTCTTTGGTGCTGCACACTATGGGATGGGATTGCAGGGCACAGAGGGTCCTACACTCCAAGAGGCAAATAAGGTTAGTGTGAAAAGAAGTGCAAAAGAAGAAGGAAACCATTTTGGTTCTCAACACAGTAGCAGAAAAGGTCAGAGTCAAAAGGCTGACCTTCAGGAAATATAAGAGAATGCAGCAGGATGAAGATAGGGAGGCATATCAAACTTCCCTAAGGGAAGCAGGGAAGGCAGTAAGGCAGGCAAAGGCCCAAAATGAGGAAACACTAGCACAAACAGTAAAAGAAGGTGACATGACTTTCTATAGATACATTAGTGAAAGGAGAAAGTCCAGAGGGGATATCGCTAAGATCAAAGGGGATAAGGGGGCATGTGAGGAGGAGGAGGACCATGTAAAAGCATCTATCCTAAATAAATACTTCTGCTCAGTATTTACTGAAGAGAAGGTAGGACAGGGCCCACAGCTCTGCACCATGGACAAACGGGGGATGAAGGAATGCACTAGTCCCTTCACAAAAGAAAGGGGCCTACAGGAGCTCGATAAGCTCAGGGTGGACAAGGCAATGGGACCTGATGGCATACATCCCAGGGTACTAAAGGAGCAAAGGGTGGAACTAGCAGAGCCATTATCAGAACTGTTTAGTGAGTCTCTGAGCACAGGAGAGGTCTGAGAAGACTGGAGAAGGGCTCATGTGATCCCGCTCCACAAGAGTGGTAGCAAGGAAGAGGCAGGGAACTACAGACCGGTCAGTCTTACCTCAGTAGTGGGCAAGATTATGGAGACACTCCTTAAGGAAAGGATAGTGTAACACCTGGAATCCATAGGAGCACAGGATCCAAGACAGCATGGGTTTACAAAAGGAAGGTCCTGTCAGAGTAATCTCATAGATTTCTTTGACTGGGTAACCAGAGTGGTGGACCAAGGCGGAGCAGTTGATGTTGCCTACCTTGACTTCAGCAAAGCTTTTGTTACTGTTACACATAGAAGATTGATTAATAAGCTGGGCAGGCTCGGGGTGGGTCAGACATTGGTCAGCTGGTTGGCAAACTGGTTGATAGGCAGAAAACAGAGAGTGGTGGTAAATGGTATACAGTCATAAGAGATGCAAGTCACAAGTGGGGTACCTCAGGGATCAGTCTTGGGGCCAGTCCTCTTCAATATCTTCATCAGTGACATTGCAGATGGACTGGAGGGTAAGGCTTGTCTGTTTGCAGATGACACCAAAATCTGCAACAGAGTAGATGATCCAGATGGGGTGGGCAGAATGAGAAGAGATCTAGATAAACTAGCAAAATGGTCAGAAGAGTGGCAACTGGGGTTTAATGCAAAGAAGTGCAAGATCATGTACATAGGGAAGAGAAACTCTGACGCCAAATATAGGCTGGAAGGGGAGTTGCTGGCAGTCACAAGGGAAGAAAGAGACTTGGGCGTCATCATCACCGATGACCTGAAATAATCCAAGCAGAGCTCTAAAGCAGTGGGTAAGGCTAGAGGGATGTTGGGGTGTATTAGTAGGGGTATCACAAGTCGGAAAAGTGAGGTAATAATCCCTCTTTACAAGACACTGGTTAGGCCCCATCTGGAGTACTGTGTGCAGTACTGGAGGCCACACCTTCACAAGGACATTAACCAAATTGAGGCAGTTCAGAGAAGGGCAACCAAAATGGTGCAGGGACTGCATCAGAAAACATATGAGGACAGATTAACTGAGCTCAACATGTATACCCTAGAGCAAAGGAAGGAGAGAGAGGTAATATGATTGAAACATTCAAACACCTTAAGGGCATTACATAGAAACATAGAATTTGACGGCAGATAAGGACCGCTTGGCCCACCCAGTCTGCCCATTTCCCTACCTGATGGATAAATTGCAGATACTAGTTAACCAGCAGCCTACTTCTTCCTACTCCCACCCCCTAGAATTGCCTTATGACCGTCCCATGCATGCTTGAATTCCACCACTGTTTTTGACTCCACAACCTCCTCTGGAAGGCCGTTCCATCCATCCACAACCCTCTCTGTGAAAAATACTTCCTTAAATTACCTCTGAGCCGCCTCTTCTATCTTCAAATTGTGCCCCTTGTTCTTGCACACCTTTTTTAGAAAGATGCTACCCTCTTGGACTTTGTTGATTCCCTTGAGGTACTTGAAAGTTTCTATCATGTCCCCCTCTCCCTCCTTTCCTCAAGGCTATACATATAGCTCCTTAAGTCTCTCTCATATGTCTTCGGTGCAGACCCTGCACCATTTTAGTTGCCCTCCTCTGGACAGCTTCCATCCTGTCTATGTCTTTGCGATTGGGTCTCCAGAACTGCACACAGTACTCCAGATGTGGTCTCACCAGCTGTCTGTACAGAGGGATAATAACTTCTTGTTTTCTACTGGTGATGCCTCTCCCTATGCATCCTAGTATTCCCCCAGCCCGCCTTGCTGCCCTCTCACATTGCTTGCCCACCTTTAGGTCATCTGATATGACTACCCCCAGGTCCCTTTCCATTTTTGTTGTTGTTAGTATCTCACCCCATTGTGTACTCTTCCCCTGGGTTTTTGTTTCCCAGGTGCATTACCTTGAACTTCTTAGCATTGAATCTAAGCTGCCATACATTTGACCATTCCTCTAACCTTGCCAAGTCCCTTCTCATCCTTTCCACCCCACCTTGTGCATCAACTCCATTGCAGATCTTTTGTCATCTGCAAAGAGACATCTTTTCCTTCAGTCCCTCTGCAGTGTCGCTTAAAAGACATTGAAGAGGACCGGTCCATACTGAACCCATGTGTACCCCACTACTAACCCCCTTTTTTCAGAGTGGACTCCATTTATTATTACTCTGTGTGCTATTCTCCAGCCAATTCTTTACCCAGGCTGTCATCTTGGGACCCACTCCCAGGCTGGCTAACTTGTATATTAATCTTTTGTGTAGGACTGTGTCAAATGCCTTGCTAAAGTCTAGGTAGACCATGTCCACAGCCCCTCGCTGATCAACTACTTTGGTCACCCAGTCAAAGAAATCTATCAGATTTGTCTGGCATGACCTACCTGCTGTGAATCCATGCTGCCTTGGGTCCTGTGCCCCTCTGGCCTCTAGATACTCAACAATTCTTTCCTTCAGAAGTGATTCCATCATTTTCCCTACCACTGAGGTTAAACTAACTGGTCTGTAGTTTCCTGCTTCTGCCTTGCTCCCACTTTTGTGAAGGGGAATCACATCTGCCCTCCTCCAGTCCTCAGGTACCACCCCATCCTCCCATGATTTGTTAAAGAGGGTAGTCAGTGGTGTCATTAGTTCTACCCTTAGTTCTTTTAGAATTCTGGGATGAATCCCATCAGGCCCCATTGCTTTGTCCACCTTCAGTTTTAAGAGCTCTTTCAGAACCCTTTCTTCTGTAAATGGGCTGGTATCAACTTCTGTATCCAGAGTGTTTCTACTGTTTGTTTAGGTACCTCCCCTCTTCCTTTGTAAATACTGAGCAAAATATTTGTTTAGTATCTCTGCCTTTTCACAGTCACCCTCTGCCCACCCTCCCTCCCTTTATTAAGCCTCACTATCCCTCCCTTGGTCTTCCTTTGCTCCCTGTTGTACCTATAAAGGTTTTATCCCCTTCTTAACTGATTTGGCTATCTTTTCCTCAGTTTGGGCCTTTGCTGTTCTGACTGCCTTTCCAGCTTCCTTTTGCTTTAACTGATACAGTTCTCTGTCCTGTTCCTTCTTTGATTCCTTGTACTTCCTGAATGCTTTCTTTTTCTCTTGAACCTTCACTGCCACTTCCTTTGAGAACCATAGTGGTTTCTTACCTCGTTTCATTTTGTTTATTTGCTTTACACAAAGGCTTGTTACCTCTGTGATGGCAGTTTTTATTATTCCCCATTGTTCTTCCACCCCTCCTTCCTGCCCATTTGCTAGTGCATTCCTTAGGCACTCACCCATTTTGGCAAAGTCAGCCCTCCTAAAATCCAATACCTTTGTCTTTGTATGGCTTGACTCTATTGCTGTGTTTATTGTGATCCATACTGTTCGATGGTCACTAGTTCCCAGATGGCTACCCACTTCTACATCTGTGATCCTCTCTTCATCTCCATTTGAGAGAACCAGATCTAAGATTGCTCCCTCTTGAGTGGGCTCCAATACTAGTTGTCTAAGGCATTCCCCTGTAGGGCATCTAGAATAATCCACTCTTTGAAGTGGCTGCTGCAACTGCACTCCAGTTAACATCTGGCATATTCAGATCACCCATCAGCAATATCTCCCTTTATCTGCCATTCTAAGTATACTTTCTATCATTTCCTTGTCCATTTCCTCCCCTGAGGGGGTCTGTATACAACCCGATGCGGATTGTGGTGCCATTGCTTGCCTCCAAATTGACCCACAGTGCTTCTTCTCCTCCTTGTTTACCCTTTTGTTCTGTTGCTTTGATTTCTTCTCTTATGTGAGAGACTACTCCTCTTCCCTTTACCCTCCCTGTCCCTCCTATAGATAGTGTATCCTGGTATGTTTACGTCCCAGTCATGGTTCTGTGTGTACCATGTTTCTGTGACTGCCACGATATCCAGATCTTCCTCCTCCATCAAGGCCACTAATTCAGGAAGCTTGTTACCCAGACTACGGGCATTGGTACTCATTGCTCTCCATTTTTTGATGGCTTTACCTTATGTAGCGGCATCCCCCACTGACCTTCCTACCTTGGTCTTTTTCTCATTTAGTACCCTGTTTTGTAGGGGGAGGCTGGGATTTTCCTGCTGCTTATCAGTGCCTCTCCCCTTGACTAGTTTAAAGGCTTGCCAATGAAGCATTTAAACCAATTGCCCAAAAGACTTGTTCCCTTCCTGGACAGATGCAGACCATCCTGCCAGTATAGGCTGGTGTCCCTCCAGGAACCCCAGTCCCCAATGAAGCCAAACCCCTGTGCTCCACACCATTATTTCAACCATTTGTTAAACTGCATGGTGCAAAGTATCCTCGCCTCACCCATGCCACTGACAGGCAGTACCTCTGAGAAGGATACTGTGTGTGCTACTTGTCTTAAGCCCCTCCCCAACTCTACAGAGTCCTTCTGCACTGCTCTAATCTCATGATGAGCTAAGTCATTTGTCCCTAGGTGGACAAGGACGTCCAGCTCAGACTCCCGTGCAACTGTTCTCGTGATCCTAAGGATGCGCTTCCTGTCCCTCCAAGCCATGGCACCAGGCAGGCACCTTACTTCAGTTTTCCCTGCTTCCCCTAGTTCTATCCCCCTAATAATTGAGTCCCCCACCAGGAGCTGCTTTCTTTCCCTGTGGTGCCTTCTGCCTCCTTCCTGAGGGCCTCCCTTGTGACAGTTGTCTGCACCCTCCTTAGTCTCCTCTGCGGGTGTATCCATAGGGGAGCTATGTTCCCCCAGAATGGTGTATGGATTGTGGTGTGGAACAACTGACTGGGTGTGCCTCTGTTCCACCATCCTCACCCTCTCTGAGCCCACTGTGGTCCAACTGCTGTGCTTTCTTTGCAACCTCTGAGGAGGCGGTGGTGGCTCTGGTGCTCCCTGTATGGAGGAGGTTCCCTTCCTACTGTCCAGTGTGGCCTGAAGATGGGCAACTTCCTCCCTCAGGGCAGATAGTTGTCTGCAAATAGGGCAGCATCTCAGCCTCCAGAAAGACTCCCGGAAGACTGCTGCCCCACAGCCATTACATTGCACTACTCCCCACATTTTTTTTTTTTTGGTGTGTGTGTGTGTGTGTGATTGGTTTGTAATATAGAAACAGATATATATTTATATTATACAATGTGTATGCTTATATTGTCAGTGCAGTGTGCTAGAGAGGATGTGACAGTGACATGCACCTTGCACTCTTGAGGAAATGATGTCAGAACCCCAGGTATAAAGGAACAGTTTCCAGGGGTGGGTAGGGTGAGGGTGGGAAGGGGTTGGGCCTAAACTGTGCCCTCACAAAACAATCAGCTAAAAGCTCTGACCCACTGCTGCAATGAGTGCCTTCCTGTCAGCAAGATGCCCTACACAACAATTTGGTAGAGAAATACCCTGCTAATCAGACAGAGAAAAATCCACACATCCAAGTCAGACACAGGTAAACCTCCCCAGCCCCAAAACAGGCCTGGTGGTTTGTGCTCTGAGAGCTGTCAGACCCAAAATAAGTCAGCTGTGCTTTAAACTCTTTCTGCACTGAAAATCTTAAGAATTGTAACAAACAAACGTAAACCTAGATCCACCACCCTCTGTTGCTTGAAAGACTGTCTTTTCCTGTTTGTTGCCAATGGTTATGATGTAGCCCTTCCTGTTCCAATACAACCTGTTTGGTCTGAAAACAATGTCCTGCCCCCTAAGGCTATCTGTGTTTCAATTCACATTGCAGGTTTTTCTGCGACTACTCCTTAACCCCAGTAACTTTGTTAAAAAGAGTTTAACTGTCACAAACTCCTACGCACCAGTAAATTATTTAAAAATAGTTTCTGTCCCAAAATCCTAGTAGTCAGTCCAGCTACCCCCAAGGGACAACCAGAATACAGTATTCAAGCACTTACGAGGTTACTTCCAAGATAAGCAGAGTTTGCAAGTTTCTTTTTCAACTCCTCAGCCACCTTTAATTCATTTAAAAATAGTTTAACTGTCAGCAAATCCTAGTAGACAATCTAGCTACCTCCAAGGACCTACCCAAATGCAGTATTTAAATCTTTCTGAAGTTACTAACAAGATAAACAGAGTTTGCAAGCCCCTTCTTGGTTAAACACTAAATAAATATGTGAATAAAAAGCAATTACCAAGAGTAGTTAGTTTCACCTCCCACAGAATTAAGCAAAAGTGCACATTTGTTGCAGATATCAAGTGCAATATAGAATTTCTCACACAGCTCAGTTGAAGAAAGTAGTGTCCTTCCAGCTCCAGAAAATGTGCTTTGTGTCCAGTGGCATTAACAAGGTGAAAGAGTCTAACACGTTTCAATATAAGAAAAATAGCAGGACAAGAGGACACAGCATGAGATTAGAGGGAGGCTGATTAAGGGGTAATGTGAGGAAGTTCTTTTTCACAGAAAGGGTGGTGGATGCATGGAACGGCCTACTTCAGGAAGTGGTGGATATGAATACAGTACAGGGCTTCAAACAGGCACGGGATAGGCATAAGGGAGCAATACAGATGAGTATGAATAGATAGGCCATTGACAGAGCAAAGGCCTATGGCATATTCATAAGGTAGAAAAAGAAATGGGCAGACTGGCTGGGCCTTGCTGTCCTTATCTGCCATCAACGTCTATTTTTCTATGTTATCACTACACCATCTCAAAAATTATGCATGGATGGGAGGGCAGGGCTCAGAGGGCCCTGCACTCCCACATGCAAACACAGATACCTTTATGGACTGATGCCAGGCCCTGTGCTCCCACAGGGAAATGGTGAGACAATTATAGTATCTCAGAGATTATGGATGGATGGCACCATTCTCTCTTACATGCCAATATGAATACCATTATGAAGTGATGGGAAAGCAGGCCTTATTTATTTTTTTATTTATTTATTGAGGGTTCGGAAAATACCTTTGAGTCAAGGACTTGTTTACAACGGTTCCACATCACAAAAAATAGGAAATTACAACAATAAGGTAAAATACAAAGCAGAAAGCGGCACAAACTTGAGTACAAGGTAAAATACATTCAAGGCTAACAATCAGCTTCTAACACAGTTAGTACATTGCTCAAACAGATTAGCATATAGGCACTAATATTGATATAATCAATAATGGTGGTTGGAGGCTGGGGGGGTATGTGAGCCAGAGGCCTTTGTCAAGGTAGGGGAGGAGTGCAGGATGAGTTCAAAGACAGTCACAGCTGTTAGAGGACTGGAGATGACACCTAAAATTGGTTTTAAAGAGGCCAATTCTATTTTCATTTGCAAGAGAGCTTGGCAGACCGTTCATCCATGAGGGGGCCTTATAGCTAAAGGATCTTTGGAATTGGGAGGTATGACAGTAGGAAACCATAAGGAGCTTCTTGCTAGAGCTACAGGTGGCTTTTTGCACCATTGCCAGGTAGATTAGTGAGGTGAGACCAGGAGGGGAAAGACCAAGGGTGATCTTTTTGGCCATTAGCCTGGTGTGGAACTTGATCCTATTGTCTAGATTAAGCCAGTTGGTGGAATTATATAGTGAGCAGGTGTGGGTGAGATGGTCGCAGTCCAGTATAAGGTGGCAGGTTTTGTTGAGGGAGAGATGGAGCCTGTGGAGGGCCGAGACGGCCGCTGCACTATAGATTGGTACACCATAGTCGAGAAGGGAGAGGACAGAGGATGAGACAGTTAGCCAGAGGGCTTCAGGAGTAAGGCCATGTTTATTCCTATAGAGTAAGCTGATTCGGACATTAAGGGCAGTGGACAGGTGATGGGTGTGCTGATGGAAATTAAGGGCCAGGTCAAGTGTGATGCCTAGATATTTAAAGGAGTCCACTTGCTCGAGAGGGGTCTGATCTGTGGTTAGAACTTGGGTGCAAAGGTCCTTTCTTGAGTTCTGATGGTATGAGAAGAACATGATCTTGGTCTTATTGTAGTTCAGAATAAGACATTGTGTGGAGAACCACTGTTTGGCATCACTTAAGGAGGATTGGAGGGATTGGTGGAGTTGAATAGGGTCAGGGCTGGGTGAGTAAAGTACAGCATCATCCGCATGTAGTAGAAGGTTGCTAGAGCAGGACATGGGGAGGGAGTTAAGGTAGAAGCTGAAGAGTAAGGGACTGAGGATGGACCCCTGAGTGAACTGGAAGACTGTTGGATAGGGTATTGCCAATTTTAACCTGATGGTATCGGTCCAACAAGTAGTCGGTGAACCAGCATAGGGCATCCTGGGAGAAGCCAATGTTGTCAAGAGTGGTTAGCAAGAGGGAGTGGTTGACAGTGTCAAACACCTTAATGAGGTCAACAAAGACCGCACCAGTGATATGTCCTCTGTCTAAGGTGGAGTGGCTGTGTGCAGTAAATTCCAGAAGGGCTGAAGTAGTACTGTGTCCTTTGCGGAAGCCATGTTGCTGTTTAAAGAGTAGATCATATTTGTTAAGGTGGTCAGTGAGCTGATCATAGACAATGCGCTCGAGTGCTTTAAATGGGGGGGATAGATATAGGGTGGTAGTTGTTGGTGGCAGTACGGTCCCCACTTTTAAATATGGAGGTAATGGAAGCAGATTTCCAGAGTGTGGGGAATTTACTTTGGCAGAGAGAGTGGTTGAGGATGTGGGTGAGGGGGTTGAGTACATCATGGAGATTGAGCCAGATGAGCCTCAAATCTAAGGAGTCACTGCAGTAGTGGGAGTGGCTTAGGGATTTTTTGAGATAGGGCTCAGCAGACTTGGGGGTGATGTAGCATAGGTGGAAGGGAGGGGGTTTGGGGGAGAACTGGGCCAGGGGGTGGGTCAAAGAAGTTAGGAGGGAAGACATGGCTGAGGTTAGTGAAAGCGCAGTTGAAAACTGAGGCTATGTGAGTGGGGTCAGATGTCAGACACCCATTGACAACAATCTGGTTGGGGGGAGATTTGGGTCTTTGCCACAGATTTCCTTGATATTATTCCAAAATTTGTGCCCTGTGCCCCAGGCAATGGTAAGGGAGGCTTTATGATGCTCGGCTTTGGCTTTGCATAATGCCCACGTGCATTTGTTCTGGGCCTCTCTATACCTCTGTCGACTTGGAGGCAGTCTCATTGGAGAGGTGCCATAGAGAGTCACAAGTTGGCATCAGGGCCAGGAGGTGTTCAGTGATCCTGAGGACATGGTTGCCTTTGACCATCTTATTGGTAAGTGGAGCAAACTTGTCACAGATAGTGCTGAAGATGAAAATGAAAAGGTCTAGGGCTTGGTCAGGGTCGAGGGTATTAGTTAGGAAGGACCAGACCAGTGAACTGAGACATGATTTTAGAAGAGCAAGTTTACTAGGACCAAGCTTGTGCTGGAAGATTATTTTGGGAGGGGTCTTGGGGGCTTTGCAGGACCAGTTACAAAGAACTGGGGAGTGATAACTTAGCACATCTGGGAGCACGGTGGTGCAAGTGACTTTTGGAAAATGGTTGGTGAAGAACAGGTCTAGTAGGGAGGAGGACCCAGTGCATGGATCCAGATGAGTGGGAGAGGGGACTACTTGTATGAGGTCTTGGGCTGTGGCTGCATCAATGAGCGGGACAGCAGCCTTAGCCAACCAATTGATATTGAAGTCACCAAGAACTATTTTTTAATTTTGTTGTGAGAGGGTGGCTAGATAGGACAGGACCGAGTGGAAGGTCACTTTCTGATCCCTGTTGGGAACATAAACTGCAATGATGAGAAGGGTTTGGGAGTATCCAAGGGTGAGTTTGAGTGTAAGGGCCTGGAGACCAGGGTCCAGTTTGGGGAGGGGGAGGACCTGACAATGTAATGTGTCTTTAACGAAGATGGCACAACCTGCCCTATGTTTTTGATGGATAGCAGTGCAGAGCCCACATGCAAATACATATAGCATTATGAAGTGATGGGAGCATAGGGCCCAGAGGGCCCTGCCCTTTCACAGGGAAATAAGGATACAAGTACAATTTTTTTTTTAATTATGGATTAATGGGACCCTGTGCTCTGACAAGCAAATAAGGCTATGATTATACTATTTTAAAAAGTAAGGAAATTCATGAAAAAAACCTTAATGCATCATTTAGGAGTCATATTAAAGGACCAAAAGTATGGAAATGCAGTGTTAGGGTTTCCAACCCTGACTCTCTATTCCCCCCACCCCCCAAGAAGCAGTGGAAGGGACAAGGCAACACAACCAAGCAGAGACAGCCATCATGTGATAAGACAGACAATATACAGCTCTCTGAACATAACACAACAGACATCCGTCATCATGGTCTACCAGCTGTTTGAGAAATGCTGCAATGCCAATGTCACAGGGTATGTCCGCATGCTGGGCACCATGGGGGAAGGACCACTGCATCCCACCAAAATTAACAAAGCAACTCAAACCATAATGATTGGCCTTGAAGGTTTTGCTTGGGCAAGGTAGGGTTTCATTTTCCATCTGACTTTGTGCCCATTAACAGTTTTGCCGTCATACTGTATATCTGAATTATTTTTTTCACTTCTACTAAGGCATCCACTTTTAGCTATTTGGTAGGCATGTATTTCTGTGAGTGGAGTGTAAAAATTAAAAGCAGTGCCATCACAAGCCAGCTTCTCCCTCTCATTTGACCACTTCCAAAAAGGATACTCCCTGGCATTCAGTGATGTTGTCATGGACATCAAGGACCAAGGAAGAAGGCAAAGATATGTTGTCAAAGTCCTCTTCTTCAGGCCATTACCACAAGCATAAAGACAACGTTCATGCTTAGCCAGTGACGTCAAGTTCTCCATTGAAGAAGGGTAAGTCTTCATCATTATCTGTTACAGGGGTGATGACTACAGACCTCCTGACCAATGATCAAACACCAAGGTCAGGGTCTGGCTCAGTCATTACTGTACTTGCTATAGACAGTATGCCATCTGTCATTGAGGTCTACTCCTTTGACGTCAGTTGTCCCAGGCTCTTGACAAGGTGCCATTAAATCCCAGGATGTGCTGGTGTCATTTTCTGAACTGTTTCACTGACTGCTGCTATCCATCCTGCGTATGATAGTGGCTGTCTGATTAACAAGGCCTCCCCAATTTGCACCGTTGGCAACAATGGGATCCAAACTATTATTTCTTCATAGTTGCTACTACTGTTGCCAGCTCCAACTTTTATACCAATTTTCATTCCAGACAGGAAGGAGGAGTATGATCCTGACCTCCTTAGTCTGGAGGATTTGGAGGCTGAAGAAAGGGAACATGATCCCTATGAAGGGTGCTTGCCTTCCAGTTCTACTTTCTCCTCTTACAGTGAGGACTCTGTGGCGTATATCCCAGGTCTCCTCCAGAGGATGCCTGTTTACAGTCTTTACTTGGACAAATCCAGGATGTCAATCGCTGTAAAGCTGAGGAGAATGAGACTCCATTAAAAGAAACCTAATGGAATTTTTGGAAGTTCCTACTGCACCTTCCATTGTCATCCCACCTGTATATCCTGGTCTAGAGGATGCTACTGTACATTTGCTGCTTGGCATAGGCCTAATTCCTTGCAGTACCTAGAAAGGCTGACAAGTAGTACCCTGTTCCATCTGCTAAGCCTTATTATCTTCCCAGCCAGAAACTGATTCTGTTGCTTTTATGGCTGCTTATGATCATTTCCAGGCCCACAGACACATGAGCACTTTTAAAGACTCCAGGATGTTGGATGTTATTTGCAAAATCCAAGAGTGCCTTGTCCTTGCAAGACTCGCTGACTTTCTCAAATGCTCGTACTTCCTCTCCTCCTTCCAATCTGGTTTTCAACCAAATAATTCCACCACAATCTCTCTTCTTCAGGTCACTAACTCCATTCTTCCTGGCATGGACCAAGGCCACTTAACTGCTGCCATTTTTATTAACCTTGCTAAGGGTTTCAATTCTGTCTCCCATCCTCTCCTTTTGTGTAAACTCTCCTCTAATGGCCTCTCCCAAGAAGCTATAAATTGGTTCAAGTACTATGTCTCCGGATATACCCAACAATTCCTTGTTGGCAAAACCCTCTCACCTCCTCTCCATATCCATGCTGGAATTCCCAAGTGTTCCATTTTTGGTCCACCTGTTATTCTCTACTTTCTTAAACCACCTCCCATCTGCTTGCTCTATGGCAAATATACAACTGTACACTGATAATACTGTTCTGTTCACATCTGGCTCTTCTGCATGAGCTGTTCACTCCCAGCTCCAACAGGACTTTCATTCAGTCATTCTCTGGTTTAGTAACAAAACAACTAAAAGTAATCGAAAGCAATACAGTGTCAGTGGCATTTGGAACCCAACAAAAATGGATGTCTGTCCCATCCCCCCTTACATACACCACTCTGGAAGGTTCCACTCCAGACATAGTCCCCCCACTACAAATACCTGGGGGTCTGGCTTGACACCAGGCTAGACTACCCAAAGCACATTGAACATATTCATGCAAAATTGCACCCTAAACTGGGCACACTGCACAGAAACAAATATGCCCTATCCCCAAGTACTTGGCATCAGATCCTCTCCAAAATGAGTATCCCCTCCTTCAGCTATGCCGATGTAGTGTATGGCATGGCCACTGCCTCATCCCTAGCCAACTCGACTCCCTCTACAATGCATTCTGCAGATTTACGCTGAATGCCCTGTATCGGACACATCACTGCTCCCTCTACTCTGCCTTTTCCCTTCTCCCTTCACCAATGCCATTTATTCCACTCTTCTCTTTTCATCTTTAAATTCTGGCTAGGGTCAATGCCTTCTTACCTCTCCTCACTCCTATTTCCTTCCCCTGAGACCTCCTACCCTTTCCAGTCTAGGTACTCCCACACATTATCACTCCCTCGACTCTTCTCCTGCTCTGGTTCAGCTACTTGCTCCTATAGACTGCCCCCGCTCTGGAATTCTCTACTCTTTCATATCAGACACTCTCCTTCCCTCCCTCTCCTAAAACCTGCTGCTTCCCACTTATCTGTGTTCCTGGGCCAATGCTGTGGGAACAAAACCTTAATTACAGAACTATTTTATTATACTGTAATTGTATTATTCTGCGTCATTATTATTATACTTTTATTTACACTATTAAATATTGTGGTTATCTGGAATATCAGCTGATACTCCAATATTTGTTTATTGAAAGACTTTAAAGAATCTTATTTATTCAAATGTAATGGTCATTGAGGCCAGAGAGTTAGCTAAGTGCTTCAGTACCACAAGACTATTCCACTCTAACAGAAGTGCTTCAGAATTAAGTTTCTATTAGCCTGCCATCCAGGTCTGCAGTGTGTTTCTTCACAGAGCAATGAAGAAGCCCTGAATTTCTGAGAAGCTGGGAGATAGCTACAGATAAGTGGTCAAAATGTGTCAAAGTTTCCAAGGCAACCAGTGATAAAATGTGCCTCACTGCTCAAGAAATGAGATGCCAGACAGTTAAAAGAAAAAACTTTTAATGTGTTGAGCATATCGGGTCAGACTCCTGCCAGAATTTTGTTTGCCTGGCCCTTTATTTCCTGCACAGCCAGGTATTGTGATGCATTGAAGTATTCCATTAAATGCTTGCATTTATACTGCTTCCTGGTGCCATGTTTTTCTGTCTTGAGCTGCATATTGAACATGCATTTTTGCTTACTGCATCAAAACTAAAGTTTCCACAGAGATTATAGTAACAACATTTGGAAGCTTGTGTTGTTACCGCCTAAAGATTTAAAATGTATTAATGCAGGAGTTTTGGAGAAGGAACTGTTCACCAAAATGTTTTATGTCAATACTGCCAGAGATAACCTTTTAATGTGTGTACTCTCCTGAGAGGGCACAGCATGAAACATTCAAAAATGTGACTTCTGTGTATTTGCCAAGTGAAATACAGAAGTTATGTCACTTCCAAGAATTCTGATTTAACATCTTTTGGAGAAGGAGCGGTCAACAAGTGAATTATGGGCCGCATAACCAGCTCAAAGACAAAGGAAATACATCAGCAGCACAAAATAGCATACAGTAACATACTCTGGAGAAGTTTGGCAGGAGCCAAACAAAACATCAGTTAGATTTCTAGCGGCTTTGCCGCCTCACCATATGCTATTTTGTGCTGCTGATGTATTTTGCACTACTGTCATAATTAAAGGACTGAATGGAAATTATTCCTAAGTGCTGTCCTAGTCTTGTCCATTGCAGCGGGTGCTTTTTGCCTGTTCTCTACTTGATGCCTCTTCAGTTTAGCACTGCTGCCTCGGTTCCTGGTGCTCATCTCGTCTATTGCTATATCAATGACGTGGAGAGGTGGGCTGTTCTGCTTGATCTTCAGGCTTTCCAGCAGCATCTCGGCCCTGGTCCCTTGCTAATTTGGACAGACAATGACAGTGTCATGCACTACATAAATAAGCAAGGGGGCATTCACTCATCACCACTGTCTCACTGCCTTTAGCTGTCAGCCATGTTTCTCCCAGGTGTCCAAAATGTCTTTACAGACAGGCTAAGCAGGTCTCAGTCCTTGGTGCATGAATGGGAGCTGCTGACCTCTGTGGTACACAACCTCTTTGCAAGACATGGTCATCCAGAGTTGGACCTTTTTGCATCCCCACACAATGTAAAACTGCTGCTTTTCTTCTTGCTCACTCCTGGACCTAAAGTTTTTGGATGAGATGTGTATTGTTCCTGTCCTGGAGAGGGAGGTTCTATTACATCTTTCCTCTGATTCCTCTCATACAGAGGTTTCTGCTTAAGCTGTGGCTGAACATATCACCCTAATACTGTTGACTCCCTTCAAGCTTCATCAGATTTAGTTTCCACTTCACAGCAGCTGGCAATGGAACCTCCTGTTCAGTTACCCCTCTGTCAGGATATGTTGTCACAGGCACAGTAGTCCCTGGTCTGTCTGGACCTGTGGTCTCTACATCTGCATGCCTAGCTCCTGAAAGTATAGCCATTACCTGTTTTGCAGTTTCACCCCAGGTGGCCGATATCTTCTTTGCAGCTAGAAAGCCTTCTACAAGGCACACCTACGGTTTGAAATAGAAGCCCTGTGGTGGCTCCCCATTAAGTGGACCCATTTACATGTTCTGTTACTACTGGACTGGGCTGCATTCTGCTTCTGTCTGATGCCAGTCTCCAGTACTGGTCCATTAACGTGCACTTAACTGCTCTTTTGACTTTCCGTGCTCTTAATGATGGGGCACGGTGGCAAAACTAGAGGTGTCGTGTAAAGGGTATTCTGCACATGTGTCCCCCGATTCATAAACTGGTTCTGCCTTGGGACCTGAATTTTATTCTTGAGATGTTGACTTTGGCTCCACTTGAGCCTGCTGCGACCAGTGAAATGCGTTTCATTTCATGGAAAATGCTGCTTTTAGTTACCATGACTTCTGCTCATAGGATTTTGGAGCTTCAGGCTCTGATGCATGAGCCTCCTTACTTTATTTTCCACATGGACAAGGGTGACTTTGCAGACCAGTCCTCATTTTCTACCAAAGGTGGTCTCTGATTTTAAATTGAATCAGACAATACACCTTCCTGTGTGTAATTCCATGCATGCTAACAAGGGTGAAGCATTGCTCCATACACTGTATATATTTAGAACAATATGTTTCTACCTTGATCAGACTAAGGACTGTAAAAAGTCCTTTCTTTTTGTTTTCATTCACACCTGGGAAAGAGGGCTTCCCCATCTCTAAACAATGCCTGTCCAAATGGCTGGCTAGCTGTACTGTTTTTTTTTTTTTGTTTTTTTTTTATAGGAAGTATGTTAAAGAACTTCCTTTTGTTCTCCATGGCCAGTTTACACGTGGTATGGCCACTTCTGTTGCTTTCTTTCAGAATGTTTCTGCAGCTGACATGTTGCTGCCACATGGAGCACTTTGCATGCTTTCACTTAGTACTACAGTCTAGACGTAGTTTCTTGCAGTACTACAAGGCCTTCTGTCATGATGCCATATCAAATTTTACCATTCTCTCTGGGTACCTTGTGTACTGCTTGGGAGTCCTTCCAGAGTGTGGTCCAGTGAAGGCAATATCCATGATAAAGATAGAACAGTTAATCACCTCCATTTTGCCACAGTGCACCTACCCTCCTTCCTCCTTACTGATGTATAAGCTGGCTGGTTTGTTCACTGCCTTTTTTTTGGAGGTGTCCACATGTGTCTTATGTATACTGTGTTTCTATTCCCATGACTCTTCTTTAGAGGTGGGCGAAGAGGCCAAAATTTGCTCTGCAAAGCAATTCGCAGAGTAACGTGGAATCCGCAAAGTAATCCACAACGCAAAGTGGAGTACTTCACGTCATAATGAGGAACGCAAAGTCCATTGAGCTCCAAAGGCTAATTTTGCAATGATTCATTGGATTGCAGGTCACATGGGCTCTAGATTGTTCTGCACAGCCTCAGTTCTGTGTAGTGTGAGTGTAGTGGTAGCTGGAGACAGTTTGCTCTCAGATTCTCTGCGATTCAAACCCTCTAAAAGCTGTTAAAAAAAAAAAAAAAAGCCTTTCTGAGCCATTTTCTTTGCTCAAAATTTAGTACATCGATTGTAGGAATCCCTCCTGTGCTCATATCATCGAGTGTTTATTGTTTGTATGTGGATTTTGAATGTTTAATTTAGAATATTCAGTCTGTGTACTGACAGACACTTGAAATGTGCTTTGGGGGAGGGGCGTATCTGTGGTGGAGGTAGATTAACTGGGAGAAAAAGGCAGTGTTTCTTTTTTTGGTTTTATTTTTCTTGTATAACTGTGTCAATGTACACAGTAATATTTTTAATAATTCTTGACATTTTTTGCTGATTGCTGTGGTGCAGCAGCGCATAATTTTAGTTTGTTTAAAAGATTGGTTATATTACTGAAGTTTTCATTTATTTTTTTAAATTAGATTAACGTTATTGATTATATGCAACATCATAACAAAATCAACAGACTAGACATACAACAAAGACCCCCTCCTCCCCACCCTCCCCATAGCCCCATCCTATGTGATCAGAATAACATGACACAAATAGTACGGTCATGGGAATTACAATGATCTAGCCCTCTTACAGTAGGTAGAGTCCAAGCAGTCTACTCCAAGTTTTATTAAAGTTTGAGAGACTATTGCGGATACTTGCAATGGTTTTCTCAGTATTAAGTCTGAGAAGAAATTCCTGGAGCCACTCTGTGTATGTGAGGGTATCAGTGTCCTGCCAATGTCTTAACACTAATTTCTTGACCGACATAGCTATGAGGGCTATATAAAATCTACACTCTCCAACCTCCACTTCAGGCATATGTCTGGTCAAAATAGCTCCTTGATGCCCAGTAGAGGATCCGAGTTCTGTCTGATGAGGGACCACAACTTCACTACTTTGGGGCATTCCCAGAAGATATGATAGAGGGGACCCTCTGCCTGAAGGCATCTGCAGTAAGTGGGAGATAAAGCCATCCCCATTTTAAAAAGCTTGACTGGAGTAAAGTAAATGTTATTGTGAATTTGAAAGTGCATAAGTTTCAGCCTATCCTGAGATATGTCTGTAGCTATCTCTCCACACTTTCTCCCAGTCTACTGATAGTTGGTAAAACTGTGCTTCCCAGTACACAGTAATGCCATCTATAGCACTAATGGTCCTCTCATAGAGATTGACATAAATCTTGGAAACCGCATATGGTAGCCCGTCCATATTACAGAGTGGCCCTAGAAAAGCACCTTTCTCCCCCTCCACAGATATTACCTGGGTGTTGTGTACTAGCATGTGCCAAAGTTGGAACACTTTGAACACCGATGGTCTTCCTAGTTTGTATTGATCCATTTTGTCACCAGAGGTTAGATACACTCCATCCTTTATCAGGTCCCCAACATTTGCCGAGCTCAGTTGTGGTATCCAGCAGAATGGGATGGTTTTCCCCCTATCTTCAGATTGAGGTTACCACAGTGGGTTGGTTAGGATCCTGAGTATGATTGTGAGACAGAAATGAACATAACTGAGAATGAACTTTCACCGAGACCCCAAATAGAGAGCAGCAAAGTGTGTCCGGTAGCCGATTCAGATTAATGTGTAGCAACACTCTGGGGGGGGGGAGGCCATATGAGGCAATTAATTCTTGTTCAGTAGTTAACCATATCGGTTTGTACAACAGGGACCTGTCACCCTCCACTGGGGAGAGCCACCTCAAATATTTACTGGATTGCCTGGTCCAGCAATACAATCCAAAGTGAGGGAGTCTTAGGCCACCTTTGTTCTTGGTGGCCGCAATTTTGTGGTAGGCTCGTCTAGCCAGTTTACTTAACCAAATAAAGTCCAACAACATGGCATGCAGTTTTCTGAACCAGGCCTGTGGAAGCCATAAGTTTAACATATTGATAGGGTAGAAGAGGTGAGGTAAAACATTAATTTTAATCAAACTGATCTAGCCCGACAGGGACAACAGAATAGATTTCCATCTGGATAGATCTTGTTTAATAACCTGAACTAGAGCATCCAGGTTGAGTTGTCTAATAGTTTTTTTCAGACCAGGCCAGATTTATACCAAGGTATTTAAGATGCTTTGGCCTCCATGACAGACCTAGTTCAATAATGTCCTGTCTGCTGACTCTGAAATTAAGGGGGAACACACTGTTTTTTTTCTGAATTTAGTTTGTAATTGGAGAACTTACCATACTCCTTAATCATATCCAAGGCAACTGAGATTGATTTCTGGAGGTTCCTAAGTTGTAAGAGTATGTCGTCTGCGTACCCCAACCTGCATGCCCTGTATTTCGGAGTTCTGCCTAAGTTGGACCAAAAGAAGTTCCAATGAAAAATTAAATAATAGGCAAGAGGGAGGACAACCCTGTCTCGTACCTGAATAAAGCAAAAAATCAGGGGAAAGAACCCCGTTACAGTAAATATGCGCACTCGGGGTATTGTATAATACCCTTATCTAATTTATAAAATGCTGAGGGAACCTAAAATGGGCCAACATCCTAAACAAAAACTGCCAGGTCACTCTATCGAATGCCTTCTCTGCATCCAGGGATGCAAGCACTGCAGGATGTTCGGAATCCCTGGACGTGGAGAAGACATGGGACAACTTATGCAGGTGATCCAAAGAGGCCCGTCCTACCATGAATCCTACCTGCTCGAGTCCTATTATTGTTGGAAGAACCTTATTCACGCTATCTGCTAGCAGCCTGGCTAATATTTTAATGTCATAATTCAAAAGCAAACTCGGCCTATAGTTAGTTACTTTCTCTGGATCCCTGCCCTCTTGATGAAGTGCAGCAGTTAAGGCTTCAAACAACCTGCTGTCCTGGCCATCTTTGGTTAAAATATACCGATACAACCTATGTAGCCAGGGAGTTAGTTGTTCAGCCATCACTTTATAAAAACTGGGTGAAAACCCATCTGGGCCCGGGGATTTGTCCAGCGATAAAGTGCATATCACCCTCCCAACATCCTCCTCGGTGAAGGGTGAAATTAGCAGGGATTGTTGGTCCGCTGTAAGGCTTGGAAGTGGGGCATTGGCAAGGTAATCATCCACTTATTCCACAGAGAGGGGATCAGGCATGAGATGGTATAACTCTTTGTAAAACCTCTCGAACTCAAGTGCGATGTGTCTCAGGCTGTCTTTTAAGGATCCGTCCACAGGAGATCCAATGGCGGTAATGATCCTAGAGCTTTCTTGTTGTTTAAATTGCACTGCTAACAGGCGACCTACATTCTCCCCCTGATCCACATAAGCAGCTTGGGACTTCAGAGTCGCATATTCTGCCTTTTTCTCATAACAACTCACTGTATTGGTACCAAAGCCTAACAAGTTCCTGTCGAGCTGCATCAGTGGAAGCAGGCGAGAGATGTCCTTCTAACTTCCTGATCTTACGATAAAATTATGGGCAGAAGCTCCATGAAAAACAAGGGGGAATCCACATGGAGTCGTAAAACACCCTAATACAACCTCGCCCCGGATACCTATGACAAAAATTTATCAACCCAGTGGGTCTCGGATGCATTGTTTACACGTTAATGGAGTTGGATCGTGCTATTAGAATGGTGACCCCTTTACACTTGGTGCTGTCTCCGGCAGCATACACTTGCCCTATAAATAATGGCCTCAGTCTCCAGCATGTGTGTTTCCTGTATTAGGAATATATCCCCCTTAGTATGTTGTAAATGCTTAAGAATCTTGTACCTCTTAATTATGTTGCATGCACCCTTAACATTCCATGTTATAATTTTTAGGTAGCTAGCCATATTTCCCCATACTAATTATTAAGTTCCTAGCCGGTAATGTGACTATACCCAAATGTACACCGTCAGACACCACAGACCACCCCATTTCCCCCCTTTCCATTCACAAATGCCCCAAACCCCCTACTACAAGCATCCTTACACAAGTCTAAATCTGGTAACATTGAATTAATGTTCTTAACAAAACAGAAAAGAAGAAACCCCTCCTGAACCAGGCAATCATTGAAGTATATTGATACTTGAGAAGAATCATGTTGTGAGCACAACCCTCCACCCCCCAACTCATAATAGCTACAGCCCATGTTGTTCAGCTGTCTCACTTATCCCCATCTGCTCTGTCTTTCTTCTCTTTATTAGATGGCCTCCCCCTTAAACGTTCACTAGAAACACAAAGCCACTATTGACCCTATCCTTGGTGGATGCTTAGAGAAGCTTGCTGGACTGATATATACGATGAGACATCCTAGTCCCATACCAGGTCTTTTAACATACATTCAACAAAATAAACAGTAATTTGGGCCTCTGAAAATACGCTGTCGATAGTTCGGTGATCAATTGCGTATGAAGAGCGAAGCATACTCTGGTAGAAAATACCGAATAGTCAGCCCCCTGCACTTCAATCCGAACAACCTTTATAGCGTGGAAAATTCCATTACAGCTAGTCTTGATGTCAACGATCCATGGTCCAGATAGCAATCGCTCTGACTAGTGCAACTATGTGACCAAGCTTGTTCAGTTCGCATCCTGCTTCTCCAGCTGTAAGCTTGTGGTCTAACATGTCTCTTCGTGCATTGTATGCCAGTTGGAATTTAGCCATTACAATGTGCGCACTTCCGAGAAGGTGGGGGGGGGTGCTCAGATCACTGTGGATGTCCACAAACAGCATAAGAAAGACATCAATAGGGGAAAATGAGGAAATACCTAAAATACTAACAGTTCCATCAACCTTAAACTTAATACCAGCATTTTGCTGGGTTACCAGAGTCCAATCTATGCTGAATGATCCCCACACTGATCCAAAATCATTTGTTTTTAAACAGGTCTGGCCACACTTTCTTGAGAGCTTCTCCAGCAGCCTTAACCTCCTCAATACTGTGCCAGGATCCTTCCACTTGCACCTGTAACTTTTTTTTATTTTTTTTTTTATTTCAGTCTAGGATTACAAATACCTCATGTACAAAGGTTCTACGTCAGGTGAGGTACAATACAAGGGAGGACATTGTGACAGTTACCAGGTTACAGTAGTTTACATTATGACAGGATAACAGACTACAGTAGTATATAATCACAAGAGTACATATGGTTTGGATGTACAAGTTTGTTGACAAAAGACTGGGTGCACAATATTAATGAGAATTTGGTGATACACACAAAAAATGCAGCCAGTGGCTTGTTGTCAAGATCACATGCAGCACAAAAAGTGCAAGTATGAGGGGGAGGAGGAGTGTGGGTGGAAAAGAAGAGATGGGATAAGTGCTAGAAAGAAAAAGATTGGGGAGACAGTCACATGTGCTGGAGGTAGATAGGAGCAGGCGAAGTTTAGATTTGAATGGTCCTAACTTAGGGAGGGAGGAGACGTCACTATTAAGGCCATTTAACCAGCTGGGAGCTCTATAAGCAAAGAATCTTTGACCCTGCATAGTCTGTCATCTTGGGATATGAAGTAATTGAGATTCAGAGCCCCTGATGAGGCGAAGATTCAGAGCAGGTTGGATGAGAGCTTGAACTCCGGGGGGGGGGGGCAAGACCCATCATTGTGTTTTTTAGCCATTAAGCATGTTTGGTATTTGATGCAGTTTGAGAGTTGGAACCACCCAGTTTGAGCATAAAAGTCACATGTGTGGGTGAGATGGTGTGACCCCAGTGATGAGTCAGCAAGCTTTGTTGAGAGCCAAGGATATGCACCTGTGGGAAGAGGAGGAAGCGGAACCGTAAATGATGAGGCCATAGTCAATTACTGCAACTACCGAGCTCTGGACTGTGATCCTTAAGGCATCAGTGGTAAGGCATTTCCTATGCCTGTGGAGAAGGCCAGTGCAAGTATTAGCTGCTTTGGTGACATTATCAATGTGGGGCCCATAAGAGAGGTTATAATCGATTGTGACCCCAAGGTATTTGAAGGATTCCACTTGTTCCAGGGTTTCACCTAAGCAGTTGGAGATGGTGAGGGGGTGAAGTCTGTGCTTATTATGCGAGCTGTAGAACATCATGTTGTTTTTTTTGTTTTTTTTTTATAGTTAAGCACCAGTTTATGTGCACTGAACCAGCTGTCAACCAAGGAGAAGCCATGCTAGAGTTTGCTCCGAAGGAGGTGAGGGTCCTTATGTGTGGAGTGGATGACAGCATCGTCAGTGCAGAGAAGGATTTGCTCAGGGCAGGTCTGCACATTTTTTGCCACATAGCCAAGAGTTCTGGGTCCAGGTGGTCACATTTATTTTCCATTGGTATTACTCTGGCCTCATTATCTCCTGTTCGCTTTGATATGTCCTTTAAAGCCCCTGCCATCACTTTGAATTTGGTCATGAGTAAACGCGGCTGTTCTCGAAACGGCTTAAATTCTTGAAGTATTCGCTCCGGAGTCAGCGTGGCTTGCTCCAGTGTTGTAGTAGGTGCATGGCCCCCAGAGGAAGCTTGGGCCTTGGACATTTTGGTGGTGTTCTCAAGCATGGACGGTGGAGCATGTTTCAGGAGTGCAGCCTTCACCTCCACCTCCATTCCCTTGGAGTTTTAGGTAGTGTAGCTTCACACCGTCTTTATATGCCTATATCTTATGAAAACTTCACTAGTTACCCAGTGCAACTACAAGTAAAATAAAGAATTGGGAGAAGTTTAATAGAGCTAAGCAGTAGCACTTCTAGCAAGGCACTTGCATCACGTGACTCCCCCTGAAGTTTTCAGTTTACTGCGCATTACTTGTAGTGTGTGTGTGTGTGCAATGCGTGCCATCAAATCCGACACCTTTTATTGTGCCACAGAGTAATTGCAGCAGTGTGAACCTGCTATCCACCGCATCTGTGTGATTTTGTACTACTGTGTGGTATCTTGGTTTTGGACTGTTACTGCCCCCCTCCCCAAACCGCAAAGGTATTCTTTTCTAGACTGGATTGTGACTTGTGAGCACTGGTTAAGGTGTTGTTGTAACTTTGTGTCTGCATCTCTTCTTGATTGTGCAGTGCAGTCTTAATCTGTCTGTGCTTTTGCATCTGTTTAGTGTCCAGTCTCCATCTGCAAGCCACAGTTGTTGTTTTTTTTTGGCTTCACATCCACCGGCCCAGACTGAAAGTTCAGAAATCTAAATTTGTTTAGAATTTTCTTGGTGATCCCCCAAAATGCCTACAAAGAGATGTGGAAGAAAAGCTGTTTCTGACCATGGCACTGTTGCCAGTGGCAAGACTGTCTGTGCGTGTGGTAGTACGCAGAAGTGCATAGCTGATGTCAGTAAAGGGATTTCTTCATCAATGTTTTTTACAGCGCAATCTGTAGCTTCACTCATAGTTGGAGGAGATTATGTTGTCCCAGCTGGTGGTGTTAGTGCAGTTTCTGCTGGCATGAGTACTGCTGCCTCAAGTTCCACTTTTTAGCAGTTAACCATTTCAAAAAATTTAGTAGTCTAAAGCTATGACTGGCAGTGCAGATGTTGTCATACTCCCCATTAACATCCCCATGGTAGCTGAACGTGATTCTGATCCTGGCAATGATAACTCACAATGTCACATTTCTTCCAGCGATGTTGAGGTCATGCTTTTACCATCCAATGATTCTAAGTGTGGCGCAAAAATATCAGGTGATGATGATGATGCTGTGGTTGGAACATGTTTTCCACATGACAGCATCCAAGCTGAAAATGTGGATGTGGATGATGTTGATGAATATGATGGTGATGTCAGTGACCCCTGTTGGGAACTGGAGAAAAAAAAAGTCAAGGTGGCTGTGTCTGGGTCTGTTGGAGTTAAAACCCTCCTCTTCAAAAAAGTTGTGATTTAGTGGTTCCTGTTGATGATAATGATGATGACCCAGTAATAATCATAGGTAGTCGTGGTGGTCAGTTGGAGTCCAAGTGTGTCCAGCCTGAAAAATCATGTAGTGCACTCCCTATTTCAGGAGTAAAAAAAAAATGGAGTCCAATAAGCAGCATCAGGGACATGTTAAAAGTAGGGGATCACAATTCCTTGTTTAGGATTTTATTTGTCCAAGATGCAAATGATGAGTCAGTTGCAATCTGCCAGCATTGCCATGCGTGTGTAAGTTGAGGTAAAAAGGGGAGTCATCTGGGCACAGGGGGCCAGCATACACATCTTAACAGGCACATGGCACTGTGGACCTGACACAAAGATGGCAGCTAATGTCATAGTGGGACATTCACCCTCATCATCAACCTTACTGAGCATGTTATCCCCTTCCATGAGTGTAAAACCAAGTAGGAATGTTTGCAGTAGCGCTGAAATAACATCAGAGGATTACTACAGGCATGATGAGGGGGAGGATTATGATTTAGAATTCTTATCAAGTGGTGGTCAGAGTAGCAGTGGTGGTGGTGGTGAATGCAGTATGCGTAGTGCAAGTGGTACATCAACCACTGTACGTAAAACAGGAAAAATAACCTCATTTGTGTACTTGTCACCTGTGCAACCCTCTTCACCGCACGTCCACACCCCACCCCCGGCCATTCGCAGAGCCATTTGTCACACCCCATGCAAACGTGTAAGTCAACCCACGTTGGAGAGTGTTTTTGCCCGTAACCTCCTGCCTGAAGCATGTGACCTACACTGTGTAAACCATGTGATGTGTATGGGCTGCCTGTGAATTCTCACTCCGCCTTAAAGAGGAATAAAGTGGAGTGCACAACACAAAGTCATAATTACAGTGCAAAGTGGAAAAGAGAGGGTTTAAAATGGGCACTTCATGTAACGGAATACTAACACGAAGTGGTCACTTCGCGTCCACTTCACGAGCAGAATTTTGCTTCGCTGCATCTCTACTCTTCTTGTGTGCTTGTTTCTGGTTTGGTCTTCTGGTTCCTTACAGTAAGAGGCCCTCTGAGCTTATCTCCATTGAGAACTGAAGAGCAGTGGGGCCACCCACAATTGTATAGGCACTGATGTTGCATATCATCATGGGTGTCCCCCAGATAGCAAATGTTTCTGACTGGTCCTGATGCCGAAGGCTTACAGTTCCAAAGGTGTGGCTCAATGGAGGAGATTCTCTCAAAGGTCTACTGTTACTGTAACTGTTCGATTTTTCTGCATTGTGAATAATCCTGCTTCTTTTCATATTTTTGGACTTGGTATTTAAGGTCTGCACTGTGCCTTCCTGCAGTGCTTTGTCTGCATGAAAAGACTGAATTTGGTCCTCATTTGAAAAGTAATAGCATTCCTTCATTTTACACCAGCCCAAAACCCTTCTGTGAACTTGTTCAACATGCATCTGGTATCCAGTATATTCAGTGTTTCCTATACATTTAGGTTCAGTTTCTGGTACAATCAGCTGAGTTCAGACTTATTTAAATTTAAGGATTCTATTCACCCAGGCTAAGTTTAAACTAATAAAATTGCCACACGTTGTTCTTCTCAGCTCATAAAATAACACTGAGACTTGACAACTTCTATTGGTGCTGTTTAGATTATCGCACATTTCTTTATTACTTGCTGCTTGATGAGTCTGAATTTATTGAGCACCCTGTAATTAAAATGTTATCTTTGCAAATGCTTTCAGTGCATAATGAAAACCTGGTCTATCTTTTTTTGGATACTTTAGTAAAAATATTTCTTTTTTTGGGGGGCTAAGTAAAAAGGAAACTTTCATTAGAAACTTGACAAATACTAAATTTAAACACAGACTAAAATTGCTCTTCTCTTGCTAGTTTTTTTATGGAATAACCTTGAATTCTCCAGCATGATGTTATTATCCAAATTTAACATAGAAACACAATTTAATGATGGAGAACGGCTGCTTGGCCGATAGTCTGACTTTTTCTCCCTACCTACACTGTTACCACAGACTGTGCCCGATCTACAGCTCGTTCTCCCTATCTCCTTCCTTTCCACTATGATTCATCATGCTTATACCATGCATTCTTAAACCCCAACACCTCCACTGGAAGGCTGTTCCAGGCAGTGGTGCAGGTGGTAGACAAGCAGTACAGAAACTCAGGCACTGGCAACTACGAAATGCAAAATGAAGATCTTCAATCTGAAGGATAGCTGTGTGAAGGCACGTTCATCTGTTTAGACACTAGTAGATTCAGTTAGAGATATTAAAGTGTTTCTACCAAAATAGTACTGTCGTACAAGTTAAATGTTGTTATGGAAACCCTGACTTCAGATCACAAGGCCATAAACTGTCATTTTATTCTGGTTTAAAAATTTCATTTCCAGTGTCAGTGGGAAGAAGTACAGGAACTCCATTCCTGCTGCAAAAAAGGTACAGGAACGGAGTTCCAGTGCGTTCCTGTTCACTTTCATCACTGGTTCCAGGAATCCACCACTCTTTCTGTGAAGCAGTACTTCCTCACATCTCTCCTGAATCTACCTCCCTCCAGCTTCGTAGCATGTCTCCTTGTTCTTGAGCACCTCTTCGTCTGAAAAATACTTCCCTCCTGTACCTTATTTATCCCTGTGAGATATTTAAAGGTCTCTATCATATCCCTCCTCTGTTCCAGGGTGCACATATTGAGGTTATTTAGTCTCTACTCATAGGGCATTTGGTGCAGACACTGCACCAGTTGCCCTCCTATAGACTGCTTCCACTCTATATCCCTCCAGAGATGTGCAGCTCAATTTTCAAAGGGTGACACTGGGTTTGTGTCAAGTCCTGCATCAAACCCATTTTTTTGGAACAGCTACACCAAACTCCTTTGACTCAACTGCACACGATTTTAGTACATTGGGCGCAGTTTGGTACAAGCCCCTCAAAAAAAGCCCAAATGGTGCAAGTTAGACCAGGGAAAAGCTGCTCTAACTTACAGCATTTGGTGATGGGGATTGAAAATTCCGATCACCGGATGGGAGAATGCTGCAAGCCCTGTGCGTCAAATGATTGGTGCACTGGGGCTTGCAGCATCCTCAGGGCTTTGAAAATCAAGCCCATGGTCTCCAGAATTGGACACAGTACTCTAGGTAGGATCTTACCAGTGATCTGTACAGAGGCAACTCTACCTCCCTCTTTCTGCTGGTGATACCCTTTCCTCTGCACCCCAGCATCCCACTAGCCCTCCGTACTGCCTTGTCACACTTCCTGGCCACCTTTAGGTCATCCAGTATAATTGCCTCCTGGTCTCTGTCCTGTTTGGTGGTCGTCAATACCACTCCACCTGCTTTATTCTCTTCCCCTGGGTTTCTGTGCCCTAAGTACATTATTTTGCACTTTTTGCATTGAAACCCAGCTGCCATACTCTTGTACACTCCTTTTGTTTCCTCAGGTCTCTGCTCAAACTTTCCACCCCCACCCTGGAGTGTCCACACTATTACAGATTTTGGTGTCATCCACACAGAGGCAGAACATTCCTTCCAGTTCCTCTGCAATATCACTTATAAAGACATTATGAAATGGTTAGAAAAAATGCTTACTGGTGATTGGCCAAGGGCAGCTTTCAGCTGGGCTGTTATCCCAGCATAACGGCCCAGTTAAAAGTAAAATGTTTAAAAAAGGTGTTAAATTTACTAAAAATGAACCATTTCATAATTGCAATAAGGTACTCCAGGGGGTGTGTTATGGTGGGCTAACGGCCCTTCTCAGGTGGTGGAAGCACTTGGCTATGCCTCGTGCTTCAACCCACCTGAGGTGGGCCATTATCCCACTGTAACACATCCCCTGTCATGCCTTATTGCTTCATTAAAGAGGACCAGTCCCAACACTGATCTCTGAGGCACCCTGCTGGTCGCCCTCCCTTCCTTGGAGTGAACTCCATTTACCACCACCCTTTGTCACCTGTCTCCCAACCAATTTCTTATCCAGTTTACCACCTCTTGAGCTACCCAGCTTTTTTACTAGTCTCCTATATGGAACAGTGTTGAAAGCTTTACTGAAATCTGGGTAGGCCATGTCCATCACTCCAAGAAATCTATCAGATTTGTTTGACATGACTTCCCCCCGTGAACCTATGCTGCCTCGGATCTTGTAACCTACTGGATTCAAGATATTGCACAGTTTAATAAACCTAGAAAGGCATCCATTTAAGACTTTAGATTTTATAACATTACTAACACTTGATCTCATCAATGCATTGCTCTATTATTTTTTGGTATTTGTCTAAAATGAAAGCAGCTTTATGCCTTACATTTCAAATTGGAGGAATATTCATTCAGTCTCTGCTCCAGAGATACAGACATATAGGATGCAAACACAGATATACATTTTTTTTTTTTTGCAGTTGTTTAACCAGGAGTGGCACACTAAGCTGAACGCTTGTTTACAGGTGTGACCTGGGAGTACAGAGAAGTTAAGTGATTTGCTCAGGGTCACACAGTATGCAAATGGGGGCTGTGGGATTCAAACCCAAGTCTACAGATTTGCAGCTCAGAGCCTTAAACCACTGCGCTATACTGCCTCCTATTTATGGTCCTACCTAGCAAGACTTGTGTAGAGTGTACTGGGATATGTGCACATCCCATATGTTTCTGACTCATGCAGGAGGCAGAAACTAAACAGTTATTTTATTTATTTATTTATTTGCTTTTGTTAACCGGGTAAGCACACTAGACAGCCAAGTGCCTATTTTCAGGTGCGACCCGGGAGATTACAAGGTACATTACACGGTACATACATGAACATGAGGCAAATACAAGTGGAGGATTACATTACATAGAATTAGCACAACAGGGACTTTACAAGCATCAGATTTCATCAGGCAAATAGTAGTGAAGAGTTAATATAAAGTGACCAGAACACAGGGACATTGTAAGACAACAATACCATAAACAGGTATTACAATACAGTATTAAACATTGCAGTGAATAAGAAGAAGTGCAGTGTGAATTCAACGCTCCAGACAGCAAGTTGTAAGGCTAGCAGTTGGAATAAGGAGGAGTCACAGCTGGGATAGAGTGAGCCCAGTATGAGAGAGAAAGGAGTGCACAATTATAGTGCTCACCCTGTTTTGCCGGTGGGCTTGAATGGTCCATTTTCATAGATGCTGTGAGAACAGGAGGAGTATGAGCACAGTTGTGCTCTGCCCAAGTCTTAATGCTTAGGTAGCATCTCAGTTAGTTGGGGCATCTCAGGCTGAGAGGGTTTGTCTAGTGCAGAGACAGGTGGCAGCTGTTTTGAGAAAACCCCAGAGGGAGGCTTTAAAGCTCTGGTGCGAGGGAGAGGAGCGAGTTCTAGTTGGAAGAGAGTTCCAAACCCTGGGCGCATACACTGCGAAGGCAGGCCTGCTCAAAAAAAGTAAGTCCGTGAAAGAAGGGGGATTTCAAAATGCCCCCAAAATGTTTCTTGGAAACAAAATGTTAAAACTAGTATCAAAAAATAACTCCCCTAGTAAAGTTTTTAAAAAATTCAGTGTTCATCGGTGCTGAACGATATAACTTTAGGCATCAAAGCAGACCGGTTTAAATGAAGAATGCAGTGCATACCAGTGATATGTGGGGGGGGCGGGGTATGAAATAAATTTAACTAAACAAAGACTAAAACCAAATATAAATTATCCATGAAAAACACTCTTTAACACCAGATGAAGTTGTGTATAGTATCACAGAGTATACAACAGAATGAAAAACACAATCTCAAAATGTGTTAAAAGGGTAATCATATAGCATCATAGAAATCTGGTGGCAGAAAAGGAACCCATTGGCCCATTGAGTCTGCCCCTTACTCCCCTCCCTAATTGTCTCTTTTGACCAGAGATCTCCCACTCTGCCCCCTTGTCGACCCCTTGTGTCTGTCCCATGCCCTCTTGAATCCTGCCACTGTTTTGGCCCCCACCACCTCTTCCAGCAGACTGTTCCAGGACTGCACCACCCCCTCATATTGCCCCTAACCTTTCCCTCTTCTAACCTTAGACTATGACCCCTAGTTCTGGTGCTTACTTTTCTTGTAAATAAGCTCCCCCCTACCTTATTAATCCTTTTATGTATTTAAACATTTCTGTCATGTCCCTCTTTTCCCTCCTAACCTCAAGCTCGTACAGATCCAGCTGTCTCCACCTCTCCTCATAGGGCTTTCCATGCATTCCATGCACCATCTTGGCTGCCCTTCTCTGAACCCTTCCCATCCCATCTATGTCCTTGCATAGGTGAGATCTATAGAACTGGACTCCAAACTCCAGGTGCGGCTTCACCATGGCTCTATTTAGGGGCATCAGCACCTCCCTCCTCCTGCTTGTTATACCCCTCCCTATGCCCACCAGCATTCTGTTCGCTTTGCCCACCACCTTGCTGCATTGGTTCCCCACCTTCAAGTTATCTGAAATTATAATCCCCAGATCCCTCTCCTGCTCAGTTACCTTAATCCCTCCTCCAGTGTGTAGATAGCTTTCGGATTATACCCCATGTGTATTACTGCACACTTATTGGCATTGAATTTCCGACCACCCCTCTAGGATCTTTAGAGCCTCCCTCATTGCCTCCATCCTCCCTGGGGTGTCCACCCTATTACAGATCTTCATATCTTCTGCAAATAGACAGACCTTCTCCTGCAGTCCCTCCGCAATGTTGCTGCTATAGATATTAAAAAGGATGGGTCCCAGCACCGTGCCCTAGGGCACCATGCTTGTCACCTCTTCCTCCCTGCAGTGCACCCCATGAAAGAGCTACTGACACCTCAAAGAAAACTTAAAAAAAATATATAATGGGTACAATTCTGCTTCATCATATTTTATATATTCCTCTTTCCCATAATTTATTAATAAAGAAATGTGTATGAATATATGATTGTTGTCCTTTGCAGTTCACTTTGAGTTCTTCTGCCTCTATAGCTTATTCCCTACTTCAAGTTGTAGTCCTCTGTTGTGACATCACAATCTGTTGCCATGGGAGTAACTGTGATGTCACAAGCAGTGCTCTATGACTTCAGATAGGGAGAAGGAAACAGGAATAGATGAACTTTTCAGGAGCAAAGATCATGTTTCCATGCAGATGACCTCACTACTAAATGATGGGGAGGAGGAATACAGAACTAATGGGAAACACAAGCTGGACAGTGCCTAAATATTATGCTTTGTTAAAATTCTTCTGAAACATGTCACCAGCTGCAGCTCTTTAACCACCACCCTCTGGCTTCTGTCCATCAGCCAGTTCTCCACCCACCTTGTTATTTTCAGACCTACCCCCAAACTTTCCTGCTTATTTACCAGCCTTCTGTGGGAGACGGTGTCAAAGGCCTTCCTGAAGTCCAGATAGGCCATGTTCACTGCCCCCCCAATCGACCACCCTCATCACCTAATCAAAAAACTCGATTAGGTTCATCTGGCATGACCTCCCTTGCATGAAGCCATGTTGTCTGTTGTCCTGTAGTCCACTGTTTACAAGGTAGCCGACCACTCTTTCCTTCAACAGCTCCTCCATCACCTTACCCACCACAGAGGTGAGGCTGACTAGATGGTAATTGTCTGCCTCTTCTCTGCTGCCACTTTTGTGAAGGGGCACTATATCCACCTTCATCCAGTCCTCAGGCATTCACCCTGTATCCAGGGACAAGTTAAACAGCTTCGCCAGAGCTGCTGTCAGTTCGTCCCATACTTCCCTGAGTACCCTAGGATGCAGGGCATCTGAGCCCATTGCCTTGTCCACCCTTGACCTTCCTAACTCCTCTCTTACCCTGTCTTCACTGAACCAGCTAGGATCTACCACAATATCCTTCCTTCCCCTCTCCCTTACCTCCGGTCCCCTACCTTCCCCCTCCACTGTGAAACCCAACCAGAAGTACCTATTCAGCACCTCTGCCTTCTCAAAGTTCCCCTCTACCTGTACTCCCCCCTCACTCTTAATTTTCCCTGTCTTGCCTTTCTCCTACGTACCTTAAAAAAAAAAAAAAAGTGTTATCTCCCCATTTGGCCTGTCTAGCAATTCACTCCTTTGTTTCTGCTTTTGCCTTCCTGATCTTCTGCCCTGCCATCCTCCATGTCTCCCTGTAAATCTCCCTTTCCTCTATCCTCTGAGTCATCTTGTATGATCTGAATATCCTTTTTCTTTCCCCTATTGCCCCCCCCCACTCATAGAAACATAGAAACATAGACTTTGACGGCAGATAAGGACCACTTGGCCCACCCAGTCTGCCCATTTCCCTACCTACTGGATAAGCTGCAGATTCTAGTTAACCAACAGCCTACTTCCTGCAACCCCCACTATAATTGCCTTGTGTCTGTCCCATGCATGTTTGAATTCCCCCACTGTTTTAGACCCAACAACCTCCTCAGGATGGCTGTTCCATGTATCCACCACTCTCTCCGTGAAAAAAAATTTCCTCACATTAGCCCTGAGCCATCCCCCTCTATCTTTAAATTGTGCCCCCTTGTTCTTACACATCTCTTTTTCTGAAAGGTGCTACCCTCCTGGACTTTGTTGATTCCTTTGAGGTACTCGAACGTTTCTATCATGTTCCCCCATCCCTCCTTTCATCAAGAGTATACATATTAGGCTCTCTCCGTCTCTCTTCATATGGTTTCTGCTGTAGACCCTGCACCATTTTAGTTGCCCTCCTCTGGACTGCTTCCATCCTGTCTGTGTCCTTGCTTAGATGAGGTCTCCAAAACTGCACACAGTACTCCAGATGGGGTCTCACCAACTGTCTGTACAGAGGATAACCACTCCCTTTTCCTACTTGTGATGCCCTTCCTATGCATCCCAGTATCCCCTGGCTCTCCTTACCGACTTTTCACATTGCTTACCCACCTTTAGGTCATCTGATATGACTACCCCAGGTTCCTTTCCATTTTTGTTGTTAGTACCTCCCTGCTATTGTGCACTCTTCTCCTGGGTTTTTGTTTCCCAGGTGCATTACTTTGCACTTCTTTGCATTGAATTTAAGTTGCCATATGTCTGACCATTCCTCCAACCTTGCCAAGTCCCTTCTCATCTTTTCTCCCCCCCCTTGTGTATCAACTCTGTTACAGATCTTTGTGTCATCTGCACAGAGGCATACCTTTCCCTCCAGACCCTCTGCAATGTCACCTATCAAGATGTTAAAGAGGACTGGACCCAGTACTGAGCCCTGAGGTACTCCACTAGTAACCCCCCTTTCCTTGGAATGTGTTCCATTCACTATTACCTTCTGTGTCCTGTTGTGCAGCCAGTTTGCTACCCAGGCTACCACCCTGGGACCCACTCCCAGGCTGGCTAACTTGATTATTAATCTTTTGTGCGGGACTGTGTCAAATGCCTTGCTAAAGTCTAGGTAGGCCATATCCACAGCCCCTCCCTGGTCTATTACTTTGGTCACCCAGTCAAAGAAATCAATTAGATTTGTCTGACATGACCTTCCTGCTGTAAATCCATGCTGCTTTGGGTCCTGTGCCCCGCTGGCCTCTAGGTACTCAACAGTTCTTTCTTTCAGAAGTGATTCCATCATTTTCCCTACCACTGAGGTCAAACTTACAGGTCTGTAGTTTCCTGCTTCTGCCTTGCTCCCACTTTTGTGAAGGGGAATCACATCTGCCCTCCTCCAGTCCTCAGGTACCACCCCATCCTGCCATGATCTGTTAAAAAGTGTGGTCAGTGGTATCACTAGGTCCTCTCTTAGTTCTTTTAGGATTCTGGGGTGAATCCCGTCAGGCCCCATTTCTTTGTCCACCTTGAGTTTTAGGAGTTCTCTCAGGACTCTTTCTTCTGTGAATGGACTGATGTCAACCCCCCTACCCAGAGTGCTTCTATTGTCTGGTTTAGGTAACTCCTCCTCATCTTCTTTTGTGAATTCTGAGCAAAAGTATTCATTCAGTATCTCTGCCTTTTCACTGTCTCCCTCTGCCCACCTCCCCTCTCCTTTGTTAATCTTCACTATCCCTCCCTTAATCTTTCTATGCTCCCTAATGTACCTATAAAAGGTTTTATCCCCCTTCTTAACTGAGTTGGCTATTTTTATCTCGGTTTGGGCCTTTGCTAGTCTGACTGCCTTCCCCACTTCTTTCTGCTTTAATTGATACAGTTCCCTGTCATGCTCCTTCTGTGATTCCTTATACTTTTTGAATGCAGCCTTTTTCTCCTTAACCTTCCCTGCCACCTCTTTTGAGAACCATAGTGTTTGTTTACTCCGCTTTGTTTTCTTTATTTGTTTCACACACAGGCTAGTTGCCTCTATGATGGCAGTTCTGATTTTTCTCCATTGTTCTTCCACCCCTCCTTTTTGGTCATTTGCTAGTGCATTTTTCAGGTATTCACCCATTTTGCCAAAGTCAGCCCTTCTAAAGTCCAGTATCCTTGTTTTTGTATGGTTTATCTCCATGGTTGTGCTCATTGAGAAGCACACTGTGCAGTGGTCGCTTGTTCCCAGATGTCTACTGACTTCTAAATTTGTGATCCTCTCTCCATTTGAGAGTACCAGGTCTAGTATTGCTCCCTCCCGAGTGGGTTCCAACACTAGCTGTCTAAGGCCTGCTGCCTACAGGGCATCGAGAATGACCCTGCTCTTGGATGTGGCTGTAGTACATGTTATCCAGTTAACATCTGGCATATTCAGGTCCCCCATCAACAGTATCTCCCCTTTTTCAGCCATTTTGAGAATGTCCTCTATCATTTTGTTGTCCATTTCCTCCCCTTGAGACGGGGGTCTGTATACAACCTCTGTGCGGATTGTGATGCCATTCCCTGTCTTCAAGGTGACCCAGAGTGCCTCTTGTCCCCCCACTTTACTTTTTAGTTCTGTAGCTTTGATCCCTTCCCTTATGTATAGAGCTACTCCACCTCCTCTTTTACCTTCCCCTGTCCCTTCTGTAGATTGTGTACCCTGGTATGTTGACATCCCAGTCATGGTTCTGTGTACGTGTTTTTGACTGCCACAATATCCAATTGTTCATCTTCCATCAGGCTACTAGTTCAGGAAGCTTGTTTCCCAGACTATGGGCATTGGTACTCATTGCCCTCCATTTAATGTTTGCTTTATCCTTTTTTCCCCCATCCCTGCTCTTATTGTCCTTGTCTATTTTTCCATTTACCCCTGTCCTGCCCTGCCCTGTGTCTCAGTGTTTACCTTACTACCTGCCATGTTTTGTGGGGGGAGGCTTGAAATTTCCTGCCTTTTATCAGCGCCTCCCCCCTTGGCTAGTTTAAAAGCTTGCCAAGGAAGCATTTAAACCTATCACCTAGGAGCTTGGTTCCCTTTGTGCATAGATGCAGACCATCATGCCAGTATAGACCTTTATCTCTCCAGGTGGCTCCCCAGTCCCCAATGAAGCCAAAGCCCTGTGCACTGCACCAGTTTTGCAACCATTCATTAAACTGCATGGTGTGCAGTACCTTAGCCTCACTCCTGCCATGGACTGGTAGCACTTCTGAGAAGGTTACCATGCTTGCTACCCATCTGAGGCCCCTCCTCAACTCCACAGATTCATTCTGCACTGCACTGATCCCATGCCTAGCTAGGTCATTTGTCCCAAGGTGGACTATGATATCTAGTTCCTTCTCCTGTGATTCTGCTTCTGCAATCCTGAAGATTCGCTTCCTGTCCCTCCAAGCCATAGCACCAGGCAGGCACCTTACTTCCTTCTCCTCTTCCTTTCCCAGTTTTACCCCCCTAACAATAGAGTCCCCTATCAGAAGCTGTTTCCTTCCCCTGTGGTGTCCATTGCCACCCTTTTGTGGGTCTCCCTTGTGGATGTCGTCAGCATTCTTCTGGGTCTCCACTGAGGGTGCCATCATAGAGGAACCTTGCTCTGCCAGAATGGCATATGATTTGTGTAGAGGTACAATTAGGGGGCTTCGCTTCTGGTCCACTACCTGCACCCTCCCAGAACCCACTGTGGTCCAACTGCTCTTCATACTTGGCAACCTCTGAGGCAGTGGTGAATCAGAGCAGCTTCCTTCTCTTTTTTGTTCTTCCTTAAGTTCTTTATGCAGAGTTCAGTGACTTTCAGTACCCCCCGATTGATTTCCATAATTACTCCATGTCCCCTGTGTTCTCCTTCCTCTCCATTTCATCCCTGAATACCTCCCTTATTTTGGCAAAGTTCGCATGCCTGAAGTCCAGAACCTTTGTGATTGTCAGACTTGTTTTCTTTCCCTAAAACTCACTGTATTGTGCTATCTTTCTCCCATGTTGTCCCCTACTGCAATTTCTTTCACACTATCCCCATTTGTGAGGACCACTAATGAGTGTACTGTATAAACTGCATGAAAACTTTCCCAGATGGAGCCCACTGTGCAGTGCTAGTGTTTACTAAAACTGCATGGTCAAAACAAAAACTTTTTATTATTCACTGTTTCTGAGATGTTTCTGTATTTATTTACCACAGTCTCCCACCTTCCAGTAGCTTCCTTATCCTGCTTTACCCCAAACCTGTGACCTTGTCATATGAGTATTAACTTCCTCCCCACCATCCTTATCCCTGCAGCTTCAGAGACTGGATCCAGCATGTTGGAGCAAAAGCAGCTAGCCCCCCCCCCCCACCTCGAGGCTTATCAGCATATGACATTAGCTTGGTGACAGGTGTTGAATCCCTGTATCTGGTGTGGTGGGAGGATTTCTACTGGCATACTGATATGACTCTTCTTTCATCTGGGACTATTGGGGGCAGTGTTTATCCATGCCTTTCTCCCAGTGGTAAACACCTGAGCAGTAATGCACAACAGGGCAGTGTTGTTATGGGATTTGTTCATACCATATGTGGTGTGGCAGAAGGCACTGAGAAGTGCTATAAATTAAGTGTGTACAAATACTTTACCCTTATTTTCGAGGATATCTCCCTCCTGGGAGCCACATCTATGAAACATAGATGTCACTGGCTTTGGACCTATCCTGGAAACTTTTGCCTAAGGTGGCTGCCCACAATGACAAGCATATAGTGTCGGCAGTCTCCATACCTCAACATTTCAGCCAAAACATCCTCGACAAGTACACACAGGGCAGGATGATGCATTCTAAAAGGTTTTGGGTAACCCTTACAAACAATTCTTTGTCTATATCCTCAAATAAGAAATCACTCAGGACGGATAAAGGCTATTTTTCATCTACTCATCAGAGATTAAAAAAATGCAAATGTCAACCAAAGTAAATGCTTTTTTTTCTTGCTTGGTATTTTAATCCATCAATCCAATATAAATACTTCACAAACAATTCATTTCTCAAAAAGTTCTCAGTACTTCATTAGATAATGCGCAGCATATTGAAAGGTGCTGTTTCTAAAGTGAACAAAATGTGTGCCTGTGGGACCAGAAATGGTTACCTCCAGCTAACAGTAGCAGTAGTGAGAACCCTGGTGCTTTGCCCAGTGTGGGATTGGTCAGGGGCCGAGGCTTTAGGGTTTTTTTTTTTTTTTTGATAACCGGGTAGGTGCGCTAGATACAAAAGTGACTATTTTCAGGCACGACCCGGGAGGTCAACAACAAAGGGAGATAACAGATTACAAAGATTACAATGTCATGAGCTGCATAAAACATTTCAGGCAAACCTGGGGTAAGAACAACATAGAGAGAGATGACATTTACAGGGTCAGAGGCCATAAAATACAAAGTAAGCATAAGGTGAGATAACTTTAGGACATAGTAATGATACAAGGCATAAACGGTTTACAATTAAACAATTGTGGATAAGTGCACACGTGAGGATTAACATAGTAATAGCAGGGATATGAGGTACACAAGGAAGAGGTCAAATTGAGCGGTGGCATTATGTCAATGTAATGAGAGTGATAGGGTATAAGATTGAAGGGGCAGGAAGGAAAGGTAAGGATGAGATAGGAGTAGTGGGGCTAGGGGTGAGAGGTGTAATAGAGCACTGTAGAGGGTGTAACCAAGGTGGTCAGGGCGGGCTACATCTGGACCTAAGGAGGGTTGAAGCAGGTACATTGATCACCCGTGGTAAGGAGGGAGCGGTGCAATTTCTTAAACATGGCATGATTAGGTGCAAGACGAACATCAAGGGGCAGCGAGTTCCAGTAGGAGGGGCCTACATGCGAGAAACCTGATGTCCCTTTGGTAGTCCTACATCTGGGAATGCAAAACAAGGAAAGTTCTGTGAGACCGGAGACCATAGGAGATTGGCTGAGGGATAAGCAGGAGGCTAGGTAGGATGGCATCCTTGATCGGAGTACACTGTCTATCAGGTTCCCAAGAGAGAGGAGACATTGAGCAGTAGGAGAAAGCCAGTTGAGATCATAGTACAGCAAGCAGTGATGTTTTAGCCTAGAGGAAGCAGAGGCATAGCGTCATATATTGTTGTAAGTGGTGTCCCACCTATGAAGATTAGCTTTAGATGTATTTGTATAGAGTATGGATCCATAAGAAAGTGATAGAAGAAGAATACCTCCAGCAATGGCAGTCCTAGCAGTAGGGGTAAGAATATAGCTTGTTTTGTAGGCTAAGCCCAGTTTGGCATTCACAGCCTTACAGGTGGAGGTAATGTGGGCATCAAAGGTGAGGGACTTATCGAGTAAGACCCTAGATAATTGAAGAAGTTACCATCTCCAGTGGGAGCTGTCATGAGGCGATCTGGAAGGATTTACGGTGCTGTTTTATTTTAATAGAGGAACCAAAGAGCATGGCCTTGGTCTTTTAGATATTTATGACAAGTTTGTTTTGGAGATCCAGGATTGAATATTTTGCAGGTCCATAGAGAGCTTGTGATTAATAGAGTGGATGTTATCTGAGTTTGTATAGAGGACAAGGTCATCAGCATAAAGCAGCGATGAACAGGAGGACACCACCTGAGGAATGTTGTTAATAAATATTGTGAAAAGCAGGGGTCTGAGGATAGAGCCCTGGGGTACACCAATATTGATGAGGGCTTTATCTGAGGTGGCCGAATTGAATTTCACGGTTTGATGCCTATTTGATAGGTAGCTATGGAACCAAGTTGTAACATTGTGCGAGAAGCCCAGGGAGTGGAGATTGGCAAGCAGAAGAGGGTGGTTGACTAGATCGAAGGCTTTTGTCAAGTCGATAAAAACTGCACCAGTTAGGTGACTCTGGTCCATAGTATGAAGAATATCATTAGTCAGCTGCAAAAGAGCAGTTTGAGTACTATGACCTTTTCGGAAACCATGCTGGTTTGGGCAGTAGGTTGTATTTTGTGAGATGTTCAGAGATCTGTGCTGAGATGAGCTTCACAAGGACTTTATCAAGTGTAGACAATATGGCTATCGGTCTATAGTTGGCTATGACTTTTTGTCCCCTTTTGAATACTGGCGTGATTCTGGCTAGTTTCCATCTCGGGCACCACACCTTCACTCAGGGATAGGTTGAGTATGCAAGCCAGAGGTCCTGAGATGAAAGGTGCCGATAGTTTGAGGAGTCTGGGCTCAAGGCGGTCAGCCCCAACAGCAGCACTGTCTGATATAGAGTTTAGATGTTTGAGGACGTCATTCTTTGATATGGCTTTAAAGTAGAAGGTAGGCACTTGTGTAGTTACTTTTGGATGTGGAGCTGCAGGTAATAAATTAGAGGAGGAGGGAGTATGAGTGTAGCTCGAGAGGTCAGAGAAGTAAGAGTTAAAAGCGTTGGCAATGGTGCCTGGGTTATTGCAATGGGCACCTTTTAATATGTCGTTATTTAGTGGCCTTTTATTTGAGCCGAGGAAAGTCTTGACATGAGACCAGAATTTCTTGGGGTCCCCGGATGAATCCAGCAGGAGTCCTTTGCAGTACTGACTTTTTGCAAGTCTAATTTGTGATTTGCATTTTGAACGCTGTTCTCTATAGTTGTTATAGTCAGCAGGGAGACCAGATGCTTTGAACTTACTCCAGCATTTATCCCTGTTTTTGAGGGCAGTGAGGAGGTCTTTGTGTAGCCATCTGGTTTGAGTACCACGGACGCGCCGAGTAACGACTGGGGTATGCTTATCCTGAAGGAGGATGAACCTGCTCAGGAAGGCATGCAAGGCAACTTCAGCACTAGTAGAGTTGAAAACAGGGGACCAGTCAGTGTGGGACACATCATAAAGGAAGTTACCTTGATTTAAGTTAACATAATTTCTGAAGCATATATAGTTTTGGTGGGACGTGGAGTGTGTGGAGGTGCTCCATATGCAAAAGACGGGGGAGTGGTCACTAATATTGTCAGGCATAGTTCCAGATTTAGCAATTCAATCCATTCGATTCGTTAATACCCAGTCAGTGAGGGTGCTGGAGTCTGTATTAGCTGATACCCTTGTATAATCAGTAATGATTTGATGCAGATTGTAGCTCTGTACCAGGGACTGAAGTGAGTCATGAGTTTTACCAGACCAGTTTAGGTTTATATCCCCAAGAATGAGGAGCTCATTTTTCCCCACAAGTTCAGCTGTTTGAGCCAGTAAATCAGCTAGACCTTGTGTTCCACTGGTAGGTGGGTTGTAGGCACTTACAATGTGGAGTTTTTTCTCTCCAAGTCTGAGAATAGCATGAATGTATTCACATGAGGACTTATTGTTATTAGTTACCATAGTCAAATTCAGGTTGCTTTTGTAATAGATTGCAACACCCCCACCGCATTTAGGAGTTGGTCTGTCGCACCTGACAAGGGAGTAGTTTGGAAGCAGGCAAAGGGAATCCGGGATTGAGGGCCTTAACCAAGTCTCAGATAAGCAGAGCACATCAGGTGTGTGGTTAACCACCCATGCTTCAAGATCTGCCTGATTGCGGAGGAGGCTCCTGATATTAAGGTGGACTAAGCAAAGGCCTTTTAAATTATGTTCAGAGGAGATTAGAGGTGATAAGCTTGTAGCAGGACCTGGATTCAATTCTATGTCACCAGACAGCATAAGGGCCAGCACGATGAGGTACCATAAGTTATGCAGTACCGCTTTGGTGCAGCTCTGCCAGTCAGTCCTCCATCGCTTAGTGGTGGAAGCCATGGCATGGTTTAAAAGTAGTTTAGGGAGGAGAGCAGGGGTAGAGTCTGTGTAATATACAGTTAATATTAACATATTGGAGTAGGTGTAATCATTTAGAGGTGCAAAACTGTTTTGAGTGCAATCTTTGGTGTGAGGTACAGTGAGGAAGCTGAGTAGCATCAGTGACAAGAGTAGCGAGGTCGCAGATAGCAGTGACCAGGCTAATCTATAGCATTTAGTGATAGGCATATTTTAAACGGGGCAGGACTGAGGAACACAGGAAGTAGCCCAAGGTGGGGGTGTGAAGGAGCAGCACAGTTCTCAGAGGCTAGCCTAGTGTATAAGTTATAAGGGATTTGAGATGCTGAGATATAACTGCAAGGTAGTGGAGCAAGGAAGCTGAGAGAGACTGTTTTAAGCAAAAGGCAAAGGACCTAACAAGAAAGCAAGGAGAGCTGCACAACTATAGGGGGAAGGGGAGAGCAGGTTTTGACAGCTAGTTATAGTATACGAGAGATCTGAGTTAATCTCTCTGACAGACTAAAGATAAATGTACAGTGCAGTCTTGAGGCTTTAGGTGGTGAACACTACCAAGCGAAAACTAATGCTCGGAAGAGGAGAGAAGAAAGGTTAGAGTGTGAGCCCCCTGTGGCTAGTTAATATAACAAGCCAATGGGAAAGTGGAGAGATAGGAAAAAAACTACCTGATTGTACCTGATTGGTAGCCCCAGCCTACAGTGGCGTGAAAAAGTATTTGCCCCCTTCCTGATTTTCCCTATTATTGCATATTTGTCACACTGGATGTTTTCAGGTCTTTAGACAAAATGTAATATTAGATAAAGGGAACCTGAGTGAACAAATAACACTTTTTTTTTTTTACTTATTTCATTTATTTAATGAAAAAAGTTAACCAACACCAACTGGCACTGTGTGAAAAGTAATTGCCCCCTAATTAAATCAACCCAATTAAAGGGATAATTAGAGTCAGCTGATTGAACACAGCCAGGCTTGATTACAGCCAGCCCTGCTCAATATAAACCTCACTTATTTTGACCCTTACCATCAGAGTCACGCTGCCAGCACAAAGATTCAACAAGCACATTATGCCATGATCAAAGGAAGTTCCTGAAAAGATCAGAAAAAAGTTGTTGCTATCTATCAGTCTGGAAAGGGTTACAAAGCTATTTCTAAGGCTCTGGGACTCCATCGAACCACAGTGAGAGACATAATCCCCAAATAGAGAACATTTGGAACAGTAGTGAGTCTTCCAGGAGGGCGGCCTGCCAAATTACTCCAAGGGCGCAGCGTAAAATCATCCAGGAAGTCCCAAAGGATCCTAAACAACATCCAAAGAACTGCAGGCTTCTCTTGCCTCAGCTAAGGTCAGTGTTCATGACTCCACAATCAGAAAGAGACTTGGCAAAATGGGCTTCATGGGAAAGTAGCAAGGTGGAAACCACTGCTAACCAAGAAGAACATAAATGCTCATCTCTCATTTGCCAAGAAGCACCTGGATGATCCACAAGCCTTTGGGAAAATGTTCTATGGACAGATGAGTCCAAAGTGGAACTTTTGGACAACATGGATCCCATAATGTCTGGCGTAAAGCAACAGCATTCCACAGTAAGAACATCATACCAACAGTCAAACATGGTGGTGGTATGTGATGGTGGGATGCTTTGCTGTCTCAGGACCTGGACGACTTGCCATAATTGTAGGAACCATGAATTCTGCTCTGTACCAGAAAATTCTTAAGGAGAATGTCCGGTCATCTGTCCATCAGCTGAAGCTGAAGCGTGGTTGGGTCATGCAGCAAGACAATGATCCAAAACACAAAAGCAAGTCCACATCAGAATGGCTGAAAAGAAGTAAAATTAAAGTTTTGGAGTGGCCTAGTCAAAGTCCAGACCTAAACCCAATAGAGATGCTGTGGCAGGACCTGAAACAAGCAGTTCATGCTCAAAACCTACCAATGTTACTGAATTAAAGCAGTTCTGCGAGGAAGAGTGGCTACAATTCCTCCACAGCGATGTGAAAGACTGATATTGAATTATAGGAAGCGTTTGGTTGCAGTCATTGCAGCTAAAGGTGGCGTAACCAGTTATTAGTGTAAGGGGCAATTACTTTTTCACACAGTGCCAGTTGATGTTGGTTAACTTTTTCATTAAATAAATGAAATAAGTAAAAAAAACAAGTGTTATTTGTTCACCAGGTTCCCTTTATCTAATATAACATTTTGTCTAAAGACCTGAAAACATCCAGTATGCCAAATATGCAATAACAGAGAAATCAGGAAGGGGCAAATACTTTTCACGCCACTGTATATAACTAAAGGGCCGAACATGGGGGGCAGGCGGGGGTGGGAGATACGTGAGCATCGAGGCAAGCAACAGCAGGGCGCGAGAGCAGAGGCGGGCGAACGAGCGAGCGAGCACCAGGGAGCTCTGTTACGGAGTCCGCCTGAGCCCTGCTACAACTACTGATTCCCGCCTGCTGCAGCACCAGAAACTTGCGCTGCTTCCAAAAAATTGAGCAGGAGCAGAAGCGCTTATGCGATCTACAATCCTCCGCTTCTAGTGCTCAGTCCGAGGTCCGGGAGTCAGTAGAATGGTGCCAATTTTAAATTCAAAAGAGGTCCAGGCAGGGCAAAGGCACCACGAGTAGTTACCGTACCTTGCAGACGCCCAATTAAGCGATCCGAGGAGCTGCTCCGGTCGGGCGGTAGCCCGGGGCGACTGGGCCACCTGAGGAGTACAGAAGGGATAGAGTCAGTAGAAGGGAGGAGACACAGGACAAAAGAATTGCAAGGAACAGATTGGATTTGCTGCCAGGGAAAACAAAGAGGTGCAAGTGATTCGTTGAGCTCCGATGTGTGGCTGGGTGGGGGTGAGAGAATACAGCGGGGGGAGAGAGAGAGAGAGGCTTGTCCCGGTGTGCAGAATGGCTAGACAAGAGGGGAAGGGCCAGGAAACAGAGAAATAGCAGGGAGGTAAAGGCAAAGGTAACTAAAGCACAGTGTGTAAGGGCTAGCAAACTCTATAAACTTTACACAGCAACACAGGTAATTCAATCAGAATATAAACTAGTTGGCAGTGAGAGCATTCTCCAGATTACTTGAATTGTAGAGGGCAAAATAGACTGTAGTCTCTTTTAAATTTAAACAGCACCGAACAAGTACATTAATTCATAAAAAATGACTCCTTTTATGCCGCAAATGTTTTATCATATGACTAACAACCCCATGTCATTTATTTAGTAATCGTAAACATTAAAGAGTAGGAAGTGACTATTTTTTTATAACAATGTGAGGGAATTGGAATTGCTCAATTTTTCATAAAAAACACACACCAAACCAGCAGAATTATTGCCTAGTGTGTTATACGTGTTTATTTCATGCCAATAGCATATTAAATCCCTTAGTGGAAAACTGATTAAAAACAATAGATACCATACCAACAATAATATACAACACTGATACATGACCTATATCAATAAACTTAATCCCAGATATCAAGTTCAGTCTTAAATCAGTTTGCATCTGTGTACTGGGCAGCACTTTGGAGCAAACGTCTGATGTCTTTTGAAATGTGTATAGTTTTCTTTCATTTCATTCCTTGTTCTGGGATATCATCTGCTTCTTATTTGACTTCATTCCATTTTTTATTCTTTGTACTAATATTATAGAAAAAAATTACAAAAAGAGTAAAATTAATAACTGTTATATTTTTATTTTCTATTTTCTTACTGATCATATTCCCTATCTCAAGATCATATATCACATTAGCTGCAACCGCTTTCACAGGAATCTTGGATTTTTACAAGAACTATTAATCAAAGACTGCATTCAGTCTGAATATACACTGCATTTCCTTTTGCAAGAACTTCCTAAATTGATTTCCACCCCAACTGTGTGTTTTAGTATGTTCATATCTATCCAATATATCCCTGTAGTGGAGCTGTTATAAAGAGGCTTGCCATTAAAAGCAGTAGCGGCTCTAGCCACAAATGGTTACCAGGGCACAGCTGGGGCACAACAGATGGCAGCCAGGGCACTAATATAGTGTTATTATGGGGGAAGCTTTGCACCATATGGGGCACAGCATTTTTTAACCGGGGCACGTGCCCTGGTGGGCCCTGGTGTAGAGCCTCCACTGATTAAAAGTCAAGTCATGTTGTTCTGGGAGCCACCCAGAAATGAATGTGGAGAAGGGGGCAGGAGAGGGGTTGCAGGACAGGGGGAGGGGCTATGACCTCAGAACGGGTCATATGATCAGGCCAGAGTTTTCTGGCGGTTGGCCAAGGGAGGGTCCGGGGGGGGCCTGACCAGGGGTCCTTATGGGCTATTTAAGGACATGTAACCCTCAGCTAGCCCTCTTTCTTGCTGTAAATTTTGACTAAACTATAGCACATCATTGGCAGTTAAGGTAAGGCATGGGACTGGGGGCTTTGCCCCTGGACTGATATGCAGGATGGCTAGACAGTACAACAGAATTGTATGAATTGTATTATATGCATGGTGGTGGAATGCATATGTCTAGGTGGCAGCAGCAAGGCATTGAAGACTGGGGGCTTGCCCCTGTGCTGATAGGCAGGATGTCTAGAAAGTACAGCAGAACTGTAAAATGTTTATATGCATATGTCTAGGTGGCAGCAGCTGAATGGTACTAAATACATGTTGAAGGTGGAGGCTTAGGGCAGCATGTGTGGCTTTGTGGGCCTAGGTCTGGGGGCCTTGGTTGGTCGACATGCGGTTGTGAGGAGGTTTGTAGTATGTGGTGGGTGTAGGTGCCACTGGAAAGCCATAATGTGGTGCAAGTCTGCATAGCAGCTCTTTCATTGGTGAGTTGCGGCTGGGCTCAGAGCCAGATAGTGATTTCAGAAGGCAGGGCTGCATAGCATGGCTCTAGCATATGGTTGGGGTGATCTAAAAAAAAAAAAAACCGGAGATGTGGAGCATTTGCGTTAGGTCAGCACGGTCGGAAATCAGCAGAGAGAATGGTGTGGTTGTGGGCAGAATCTCTTCACTGGGGTGTGGTATGGGGCTATGGCTCTAGGAGGTCCACTGCTTGAGAGCCCTAGTAGGGAGAGGAGTGAGGCAGTATGAGTGAGCTGCTTGGCTGGTGGTGTTTTTAGTAGAGAATGAAGGAGCATGGTCGTGGCACTGATTGGCCATCAAAGGTTTTGCAACTCGACTGGTTTTAGCGTGGGCCCACCGAGAAGGGGCTTACACAGCACTGGAGTGGGGGGTGGGTTGTGAGATGGGGACATGGTGACAGGGTCAGAGATGCAAGGCAAGGCAAATTTTATTTTTCTGGCGCCCAATCCCAGAGGCTGTGGGCACCGTACAAAAACACAGATTTAATTTAAAAAATACATATATAAATGTAGCCCACCATACAAAAAAAAAATCACTATATAAATAATCTCCTCTTTAGTTTAAAAAGGACTGATAACCTGTATTATAATAAAGTATCATAAAGAGGCCTACAGCTTGGTGCGACCACCATGTCAAAGGCTGGTGAACACGCGGTGGCATGGTTATGTGAGAGCGAGAGAAGTGGTTTTTCACTGCAAGGCAGCAGGCGGTGGCAACAACAAGGTATTTTGGCCAGGAGGCCATGGGGCAGATTAAAGGATGGAGAGGCCTACCGCTGGGGTGCGACCGGCATGTTGGAGGCAGCTGAGCATGCAGGCGTTTCTCTTTATCATTGGTGAACTGTCGTGGGGAGTACTGGAATGGAGCGGGCAGACAGCGTGGTGTGTGTCGGGCCTGCGCAGTGTTTGGGGGGGGGAGTTTAGCCCAAGGCTGGATTGGGGTAGAGGCCACATGGCGGCTTACAGGATCAACAGGGCCTAACGTTATTCCATAAGCCTTTTTTTTTTTTTTTTTTTTTAACTTTTTATTTATTCTTCCTATACCCCGGGCATCCTTCAGGAGTGCCCACACGGAACACAACCTCTACTACTCCCAACCTGAACCCTCCGCATCTCCCCAACTCCCTCCCTCGATCGACCACAGGCAGACCCGACCCCCGGTACCATCTCCGAGGCTGATTCCGCTCCTCCCTCGGCGGCAACTCCTAAGTATGAGGGGCCTACCTGTACGTCGTCGGGTCTTCCAGAGGGAGTTCATGGGCACGTCTCGGCAAGTATCTGGGATGTGGGAGGGTCCACCGGGGCCACTGTCATCTCATCGGCACATAGGAGGCATTTTGTCACTTGTTTTTTGTTCCCACCCCCTCGGAGCACAGCTAGCATGGCAACGTAGTGCCGTAGCTCTGCTCTCCCCCTGGCATGCGCCACGCTGCTCAGTCGGTGAACCCCAGCCACCACCAGAGGTCGCTCCACGAGTGAGCATATCCCATCCCCTCCCCTGGGAAGAGAGAGCAGTCCTCCGGATGCTCGATCTCTTCCCCCCGCCGACCCCCAGCTCGTTCCCAAATCTGGGTTGCCAGCGTGGCGTGAGGTGTGGCGTCCAGCGCCTCAACCCTCAGTGTCACTGGGCCAGGTTATTCCATAAGCCTTGCTGATACCGGGCTGAATAACACAAAATAGCAGCCTTCTGTAGAATTAATGTTAGAGGATAGCCTTTTTCCTACTTTTTCCCCATAATGGTCTATTCATTTTTATTTAATCTTTTTTCCAAGAACCACATTTATGAGATGTTATCAAGTAGCTGAGGAAACTCTGTCTTGGTTAAAGACCTGCTAAGGGGGCCAGAGATTATCTGCATAAATGTAACTGAATCCTCGTCTGATAGGACTATTACTTTGGAAGTACCCCAAGGGACAGGCCATGATGCAGGCCCACTGGTGGCTGGGACAAAAACTGTAAGTCGGGCTTGAGACAACATGGCAGCAACAACGGTGGCCAAAGGGGTTGGCCAGTAGGCTTGGGGGGCAGGCCGGGGCCCAGTTATGGCCCTCCACATGGTGAAAGCGCTGGAGGGCAGGAGTGGGGGGCGAGACGTGGAGGTGTTTGTTCATTTGGGGGCGATGAACTGGGCCTGCCACACAGGAATGCTCCCACGGTGGGGTGAATGGGTAGTGTGGAACACCCCTACAGAGTTGGTGGAAGGATCGGGGGTTCCCTGGTGGAGCCTAGGACACTCGGGATCGGCGGTCATAGGGGAAAGACCATACTGGGGGTGGACCAGAAGCTCGGCAGGCCACAAGGGGTGGGGCCAGGGTGGGCAGCCATGATGCAAATGGCCTCGCACGGAAGGGGGGAATGGGTGCTGAGGTCTTGGGGGGGGCGAAAGCAGGGTCTGGAGGACCCAGGAGGGGGCGGGCTATGGTGAGGCAGCCACTGATGATGATATGATCCTGTAATTTTGTTGTTCAGCCTAGGCCCTCCAGGAGGAATGGCACCCAGTGTCGAGCGCGGACCATGTTGGCTTAGGTAGTGAAGCTGATGGTGCAGATGACAAATTTGGTGGAGGCTGTGTAGTAGAGAGAGGCAGAGGAGGACACCCAGAAGAGAAGGAAGGGGAGAGAGAGGAGAGGGCTGGCACCGGAAAGGGGAACAAGAGACCGAAGCGGGCAGTGCCCAGCCCACCCGCAGTGCTCCGGCGGGTGGCGAGCCCACCCCAGGCCTGGCAGGACCCATACTGGATGGGGGTAAGGATGGCCCTGCCTGGGCTTATGGCCTTGCAGGCAAAATTAAGGTGCCCCAGCAGCTGCTGTAACTGTACCAGCGGCACCCTCCTCCTTCCCTCAACTAGCACCAAAAACCCCTTCAAATGGGACACTTTATCCCCCTGGCAGTTGAAAACACTCCAGTTCAGTGTCTACCTCGATCCCCAGGAACACCAACCTGCGGGCCAGGCCCTCCGTCTTACCCACTGCTAGGGGGATCCCAATGACACTGCACATGTGCTGGAATTCCCTTATCATGGGGGTAAGGATGAGTAATGAGGTAGATTTAAAAGAGTATATTGAAGGATTGTTGGGGGACATGGGGGAAGACAGTGTTTCAAAGCTGGAGCAGGCTTTGAAAGCCATTAGGGATGGGGGCAAGCCAGGAATGGAGGGTGCGGGCACCACAGGTGAGGGGTGGAAGCTGTATGATGTGCCGCCCGGTTTCGCGCTGGGCAACCATGTCTCAACCTCAATAAAGGAGAAGATATGGCAGGGTGAGTATGTGGATATCTTTGGGTTGGTAGACGAGGAGACTGCCAAAAAGTATGAACAAAGAGAATCGGGGGGGGGGGGCAAGTCAGAGATGGCGGTGGCATCGGCAGTGGAAGGGCACAAGACGGAGGAAGTCTGTTTTAAGGGGAAGAGCATAGACACGTGGCAAGCAGGTTTCATCATTTACAGCGCGTTGGTCCTGGAGAAACAGCTGGACCTGGTAGTCCCCTTGCTGATGTACATGGCGATTATACGGGACGTGTATCGGGCGAAGCTGGGTTTTGGATGGCTCAAATACGATAAGGCATTCCGAAGGAGAATGGCGGTAGAGGGTGACCTGAGATGGGATCGTACTCACACCAAATTGTGAGTCAGGATGCTGTCTGGTTCAACAGGGGGGCACGTGGTGGACCGAGGGAAATGAATAGCCCCAGCCCCAGGGGCCAGAGCATCATGCACCTGGCCTAGTTGCAAGTTTCGGCATGCCTGCGCATGATGCGCAGGGTTTTAAATAATTGATTAGCATTTTTTTTCCTTGGGACAATGCTAACTGTACAGAACGTATTTATATAGGTTTTCTAGACGTGTTATGTTTGTTAAACATAGTGAGGCAAGTGCTATGCATTTTCACAATGTTTTAGCACTTTTATGAGCAAAACGCTAATCAATTTTTGGAGTTAAATAAAACCCTGATGTGGGGGATCGCACTCAGCGATGGGCTGCAGGCAAGGGGGGGACAAGGTAGGGCAGTCAGGTGGGTAGCCACAGTATCAGCCCTTTCATGGCAAACGGGGGAGCCGGGAAGGGACAGAGGAGGCCCCAGAACAGAGGGATAATGCTCCAACTATGGGTGGAATTGGGACGGGAACAAGTGTGGGGCAGTGGGGCTATGCCCTGGCCTGCACCCCCATCAATATGGGGGTGGTAGATGCCTGGACAGAGGGCTACCCCATCAAGGGAGGGGCGGAACTATTAAGGGCGGGTTTTAGGGAGGACTTTCCCTTGGGGTTTAAGGGGTCACGGGTAGGTGTGCTGGCTAAGAATATGGGCTCCGTTAAAGGAAAAGAGAACATAGTACAAGGCAAGATCGGGAAAGGAAGTCAGGGCAGGGAGGGTGGAGGGGCCGCTGGTCAAATCCCTCTGCAGGGACTTCCGGATGTCACCCCTATGGGTGGTGCCTAAAAAACAAGCCGGGGAATTCTGGCTCATACACCATCTGTCGTACTCCGGGGGGAGGGGTCGGTGAACACAGGGATCCCGGGGGCTTTGAGCATGGTTTCATATGCGTCCCTGGATCAAGCAGTACAGTTAATACAGGTGGCCGAAGGGGCTTGCTGGCAAAGACGGACATCGAGTCCACTTTCTGGCTGTTACCAGTCCATCCAGTGGATTGGGATCTGCTAGGTTTCCAGTTTGAAGGCGGATTGTATTTCGACAAAGCCATGCCCATGAGGTGCTCCATGGCATGCTTAACATTAGAGATGTTCAGTTCATGGGTACAGTGGGTGTTTGGGTCCCATTACGGGCATAGGAGGGTGGTCCATTACTTGGATGACTTCCTGTTTATAGGGGACAGCCAGGTGGAAGCCCAGCAGATGCTAAGGGACTTCAAAGACATATGTAGTGTCATTGGGATCCCTCTAGCAGTGGGTAAGACGAAGGGCCTGGCCTGCAGGTTGGAGTTCCTGGGGATCGAGGAAGACACTGAACTAGAGTGTTTTCAACTGCCAGGGGATAAAGTGCCCCGTTTAAAGGGGTTGCTGGTGCTAGTTGGGGGGAGGAGGAGGGTGCCGCTGGTACAGTTACAGCAGCTGCTGGGGCACCTTAATTTTGCCTGCAAGGCCATAAGCCCAGGCAGGGCCTTTATGAGAAGGCTGGGTAGGGTCACGGGAAAGGCCAAGCAGCCCCATCACTGGGTGGACATCAGTAGAGGTGTGCAGGAGGACCTCCAAGTTTGGGGGGTTTTCTTGGAATCGTACAACGGAGGACGCTTTTGCAAGAGGAGGGAGTGGGCTCATTGGTTTGCCCCTCAAGCTGTGTACGGACACAGCTGGGGGCCTCAGTTTGGGAGCCTACTTTCAGGGGGAATGGGTCTTGGAGGCATGGCCTGACCAGTGGAGGGAATGGGGATGGACTAAGGTGTTACACAAGGTCCCTGCACCCTAATTAGTTCCCTCAGAGATACACCGTAGACAGTTAGCACTTGGGTACATGTTATACTAACATATAGGGCCAGCTAAGGACATCTACCGTACAAGAGTAGATGTCAGGATATAAATGCATATTGTTGCAATACATTTTGCTTGCTAATACATATATTCTGCTATGTATTTTCTGTGCATTTCTTACTTGTAAGATGCCAGGACATCTGTGTCCTTGGAGTAATTATAATATGTAAGATGGCATTGCCACCTTTTGGTGATTTGTACCACTACACAAAGTTATGTAAGACTCTGTATAAGTACTCTTTTGTTCCCAAACTGATGAATTTACAGAATTGTATAATGTTATCTTGGACCGTGGAGCCACCTCTAATTTAGCCAATAGGGCTCATCTCTGTAACTAGAAATGTTTCTATCTTTTGGTAACCATAGTAATTATCATAGGTATATAATGTAATGCACAAGCCTTACACCTCGGAGACCTGAGAGACCCCATGAGATACAGAGAAACCTCGAGGTGTAGGGAACACTTAGCACTGGCTCCCGGTTCGTATTGGTAAGAACTGCTGTGTGCAACTGCGATTTATCCCTTTGGTAGTAATAAACTTGTTTATTACTCTAATGCAACGTGTCTGTGATTACTTGCATTCCTAATATCGTCAGGAATCTGAAAGTGAGGTTTAGACCTTCCAACAAAGGAGATCATGTTTCTTGAGATTTTTCCCATATGGGTGGCTCTGGAGATCTGGGGAGAACGAATGGCAGGCCGGCGCATTTCTTTCTGGTGCGATAACAATCAATCTTTATTTACCCAGGTGAAACACCATTGAGACAGCTCATTTACAAGGTGGACCTGGTACAGGTAACATAGAAACATAGAGGCTTATGGCAGATAAGGACCGCAAGACCCATCCAGTCTGCCCATTTTTTTTCTACCTTATAAATGTGCCATCGGCTTTTGCTCTGTCAGTGGCCTATCTATTCATAATCATCTGTATTGCTCCCTTATGCCTATTCCATGCCTGTTTGAAGCCCTGCACTGTATTCCTAAACACCACTTCCTGAGGTAGGCGGTTCCATGCATCCACCACTCTTTCTGTGAAAAAATAATTTCTTCACATTCCCCCTTAATCAGCCTCCCTCTAATCTCATGCTGTGTCCTCTTGTCCTGCTATTTTTCTTATATTTAAACATGTTAGACTCTTTCACCTTGTTAATGCCCTTAAAGTGTTTGAATGTTTCGATCATATCACCTCTCTCCCTCCTTTGCTCAAGGGTATACATAGTGATACATAGTGATGGAAGGGGGGCTGGATCATGGTGTCCAGACCCCAAGAAGCAATGGCAGAAGAAGAGCAGAACAAGAAGAAGAACCACACGAGAGGGAAGACGGGACTGGTATGTCCTAAATGTGATATGGGACTGTTGCGTCCAAAATTGTAAATATGGAATTGTTAGAAGAAATGGGATGTAAATGTCATGAATAAAATTGCCAGTGAGCATCCAAAGCTTAACAAGCAGTGGCCTGAGTTATTTCTGGGTGGGGATCCAGGGACAATCACTTTTAAAGTGTGCTGTTAATGGGCTGCCCATTCTACCCTTACAAGTGCATCATACATGTTTTGCATTCTTTGCTTTGCTGGCTGGTTTGTACATGTGACATAGATTTTACACATGGACAGACTACATATATTAGAGACACAGGATCGCATGTCATAAACCACCTGATCAGGCATTTGATCGTAGTGTCAGGGTGCACAAAATATCCCCAATGTTCCCCAGTGAAAGTACACTGCATGTTTTACAGGTATAGTATAAAAACAGGTCAGAGGGGGTGTGGAAACTAATTGCTAGGTTTCAAATTCACACTGGGGACATACTGACTTTTTACCAATATTTCTCTGATATTTTCCACTTTCCTGAAACTTACTGTAGGTTTCTGCCCAGTGCATATTGCCAGTTTTTCACTGTTTGCAAGATGGGCTAATTCTTGTATACTACTGAGCTGATTTTCTTTGCCATGTAAGCAATAACCCACAACAGGGTATGGTGTTATTGGGGATTAATCTACACACCGGGTGTGCTGTGAGGCATGAGACCACAGGCCAAGTGTCCTCACAGCACCCGTGGTGTTGATTAATTCCCAATAACCCCATACCCTGGAGTGGATTATTGCACTTATAACATGGGTTGTAAAATAAGAAAATAAGCGAGACAAACATGTTTATTGCTCTTGAAATTGATGAAATGGTAGTGTACCCTACCGCCTCACAAAGTACTCCTGAACAAATCATGCATAGCACATTTATGTTATGAAGACACAAATGGTAGAAATGTACTGTTAGGTTCATTTCTGAAATTTTGTCTTCATTACCTTACCATGACTATGACTTCTGCACAGGAGTCAGCCCTAACTTAATTTTTTGCACTTGCCAGCCGGACAAGTTGATTAAACAGTGCCCTAACCTGCAGGTGATTGCACTAGCCCACAATAATAATGGTCAATTTTGATTGGTTAAACAGGAAAAATGTAAGCCAAGAAATACTCTGATAATTGTATATTTATCCTGCTCATAGAAACATAGACTTTGACGGCAGATAAGGACCGCTTGGCCCACCTAGTCTGCCCATTTCCTTACCTAGAGGATAAGCTGCAGATCCTATTTAACCAGCAGCCTATTTCTTCCTACCCCCCACAAAAATTGCCTTATGTCTGTCCCATGCATTCTTGAATTCTCCCACAGTTTTAGACCCCACAACCTCCTCAGGAAGGCTGTTCCATGTGTCCACCACCCTCTCTGTGAAAAAATACTCTTACATTGCCCCTGAGCCATCCCCCCATTATCTTCAAATTGTGTCCCCTAGTTCTTGCACATCTCTTTTTCTGAAAGATGCTACCCTCTTGGACTTCGTTGATTCCACTGAGGTACTCAAACGTTTCTATCATGTCCCCCTCTCCCTCCTTTCCTCAAGGGTGTACATATTAAGCTCCTTTAGCCTCTCCTCATATGGCTTCTCTTGCAGACCCTGCACCATTTTAGTTGCCCTCCTCTGAACTGCCTCCATCCTGTCTATGTCCTTGCGGAGATGGGGTCTCCAGAACTGGATGCAGTACTCCAGATGGGGTCTCACCAACTGTCTGTACAGGGGATAACAACTTCCTGTTTTCTGCTGGTGATGCCTCTCCCTATACATCCCAGTATCCCCACAGCCCTCCCTACCACCTTCTCACATTGCTTGCCAACCTTAAGGTCATCTGATATGATTACTCCCAGGTCCCTTTCCATTTTTGTTGTTGTTACTACCTCCTCCCATTGTGTAATCTTCCCCTGGGTTTTTGTTTCCCAGGTGCATTACTTTGCACTTCTTTGCATTGAATCCAAGCTGCCATACTTCTGACCATTCCTCCAACCTTGCCAAGTCCCTTCTCATCCTTTCCACACCACCTTGTGTATCAACCCTGTTGCAGATCTTTGTGTCATCTGCAAAGAGGCATACTTCCAGTCCCTCTGCAGTGTCACTTATAAAGACATTAAAAAGGACTGAACCCAGTACTGAACCCTGCGGTACCCCACTAGTAACCCCTTTTTCTTCAGAGTGGACTCCATTTACAATTGCTTTCTGTGTTCTGTTGTTCAGCCAATGTTTTACCCAGGCTACCACCCTGGGACCCACTCCAAGGCTGGTTAGTTTGACTACTAATCTTTTGTGTGGGACTGTGTCAAATGCCTTGCTAAAGTCTAGGTAAGCAATGTCCACAGCCCCTCCCTGGTCTACTACTTTGGTCATAGAGTCAAAGAAATCAATTAGATTCATTTGACATGACCTTCCCACTGTGAACCCATGCTGCCTTGGGTCCTGTGCCACACTGGCCTCTAGGTACTCAACAATTCTTTCCTTCAGAAGTGATTCCATCATTTTCCCTACCACAGAGGTCAAACTGACAGGTCTGTAGTTTGCTGCCTCTGTCTTGCTCCCACTTTTGTGAAGGGGAATCACATCCACCTTCTTCCAGTCCTCAGGTACCACGCCATCCTCCCATGATTTGTTATAAAGTGTAGTCAGTGGTGTCACTAGTTCTCTGCTTAATTCTTTTAGAATTCTGGGGAATTCCTTCAGGCCCCATTGCTTTGTCCACCTTCAGTTTTAGGAGTTCTTTCAGAACCCTTTCTTCTGTGAAAGGACTGGGATCGATCCCCTCTCCAGAGTGCTTCTGTTAACTGGATTAGGCACCTCCTCCACTTCCTCTTTTGTGAATACTGAACAGAAGTATTCATTCAGTATCCCTGCTTTTTCACTGTCATACTCTGCCCACCCACCATCCATTCTAGTCAGCCTCACTATCTCTCCATTTATCTTTCTATGCTCCCTGATATACCTATAAAAGGTTTTATCACCCTTCTTAACCGAGTTGGCTATCTTTTCCTCAGTTTGTGCCTTTGCTACTCTGACTACCCTCCCTGCTTCCTTCTGCCTTAACTGGTACAGTTCTCTGTCCTGCTCCTTCTATTTTTCCTTATACTTACTAAATACTATCTTTTTCTCCCTAACCTTCACCGCCACTTCTTTTGAGAACCATAGTGGCTTTTTCTTTCATTTTGATTTGTTTATTTGCTTCACACAAAGGCTTGTTGCCTCTGTGATGGCAGTTTTGATATTTCCCCATTGTTGCTCCACCCCTCCTTCTAGCCTGTTTGCTAGTGCCTTTTTAAGGCACTCTCCCATCTTGCCAAAGTCAGCCCTCCTGAAGTCCAGAACCTTCACTTTTGTATGGCTTGACTCTGTAGCTGAGTTTATCATGAACCACACTGTTTGGTGGTCACTTGTTCCCAAATGGCTACCCACTTCTAGACCTGAGATCCTCTCACTGTCCTCATTTGAGAATACAAGGTCTAAGATTGCTCCCTCATGAGTAGGTTCCAAAACTAGCTGTCTGAGACATGCCACCTGAAGGGCATCAAGAAAGGCCCTGCTTTTGGATGTGGCTGCAGCAAAGGTGCTCCAGTTAACATCTGGCATATTAAGGTCTCCCATCAACAATATCTCCCCTTTCTCTGCCATCCTAAGTATGCCTTCTATCATATCCTTGTCCATTCCTTCCCCCTGACATGGGGTTTGTATACAATCCCTGTGCAGATTGTGGTGCCATTTCCAGTCTCTAAGGTGACCCACAGTGCCTCCTTTCCTCCCTGTTTACTCTTTTGTTCAGTTGCTTTTATCTCTTCCCTTACATAAGAGAGCTACTCCCCCCCTCTTCTGCCCTCCCTGTCTCTCCTGTAGGTTGTGTACCCTGGTATGTTAACATCCCAGCCATGGTTCTCTGTGTACCATGTTTCTGTGACTGCTACAATATCCAGGCATCCCTCATCCATCAAGGCCACCAGTTCAGGAAGCTTGTTGCCCAGACTATGGGCATTGGTAGACATTACCCTCCATTTCTTGATGGCCTTACCCCTTTTTGCCCCATCCCTGTCCTTATTGCGTTTGCCACTTTCTCCATTTACCCCTGTGCTTCTCCCTATTGACATCTCTTTGTTGGTGTCTACCTCCCACATTGCTTCCTGCCCCAGCAAAAAAAAAAAAAAAAGACTGCAATCCAATCACACGCAGTGTGTACCCACATTGTTTTTTTACCATGTGCCCTTGCTTCCTCTTTCTTCACCCAATCCCCACCAAACCAGAGAATTTACATTTTCTATTATGGTAATCAGGCACTTTTAGCTCTGCACACACAATAGCCACATCATCATGCACGTCACCACAGTCCCACCATGACCTGCAGGGCAATGTACAGAATCAGCTAGAGAAAGACACACTCATCCCCCACTCTGTGATTAACCAGAACTGCACTTCTGAAAGTTTTCTTACACTGCAAAGTGAGCCAGGGGCAGTTCTAGGATTTCTTTGGAGAAAGTTAAACAAGCACAGGGGTCTTGGGATATAAGAAACTTTGACATATCTGTTTATATATACCAGGCACAAAAATATTGATTTAACATGCTCTGCCTTAACAAAAACAAATTTTTCATAACAGTGTCCTTTCATCAGTCAAAGGGGAGCAGTATACAGGCATGATGCTGTACTACCTCTCTTTCTATATAGGTGATCTATGCACACCAGGAATACCTATTTTAACCTTTCAAATTATATATTTTACTAAGGTTTTGCTTTGTACCATACATGCTCCAAAGCATTGTTTTTAAGATGAAATGACATGCTGGGTAGTACTGCATTGATGGCATTGACTGGTGTGATCCATTAAGAGGAGCTGTGAACCATACACCAGTCAGTAATGGCAGCTATGGGTGTATGGATGGCCATTTCAGAGCTTAGTCTGCAGTGGTGTCCAGAGAAAGTATAAAGTGGACAGACCACCTGACTGGGCAGAAGGTGTATACATGATAGCATTCTGTCACTGCAGTGTTGGATACAGGCATTCAAAAAGTTAGGAAATGAGGCACATTGGTTTTAATATTGTGGGACAAATCAAAGACAAGTTCAGCAAACTGGAAGCTAGTAACTTAACAGCACTCTGCCCTTGATCACAGCATGTATACTAGCTGAATGTCCTAACAATTGAGTGATAATGACTCACATTGAGCCTTTTGTTGGATCCCCCTCTTAACTGCCAGATAATTGCAGCTCTTAATAAGCTGTTAATCACACCAGGCCACCTGGATCACTGAGGGAGCTTAGCAAAAGGACTACAGTTTGCTAAAGTAGGTACTTTTTCAACTTCATTAACAGCCATGAAAAACCTGCAGTAGTCAAGACGGACAAGTAGAGGGTTAGCTGCACTAGCCCTGGCCATTTTGCACTAGGTTCAGGGCTAGTAACACAATGTTAAGGTCAAACCCTGCTTCTGCACTCTCTAAGAGTCTCCCAATTTGCACAAGTGCAATACTGCTCCCACATTGAGGGGGACTACTGTGCCCTTTTGGGCTCTTTCCTCTCCAACAAACTGCATTCTGCAGTTTGGTAAGCAGACTAAGGAGAAGCTGCACAGCTCTCACCCTCCAAGCAAGGGGACTACTGTGCCCTTTCGGGCTATTTCCTCTCAAACAAACTGCATTCTGCAGTTTGGTAAGCAGACTAAGGAGAAGCTGCCTGACGCTCACCCACCAAGCAAGGTACAGGTTGGAACTCCGAATTTTGGCATCTATCCCTGGAGGAATCTCACTTGCCCCTGTTTGCAGTGTTTCTCACACTATGTGCAGCAATCCAGAAGTCTTCTAGGAACTGATGCCAAGAAATAAATGCTAGGACTGACCTCTGCTTGACATGTTCTTGATTTATCACTTTAAGTAATGTTTAGTCTGATGTAGAGATTTCTTAAGAGTTGATTTAAATTGTGAGAGAAGTTTTAGGGTAGTGTGATTTTGCTATCTGCCCTGAGCCCCTGTGTCCCTTTTCTTAGAGCTGTAAGTCTGTGGGCTGCACCCTTGACCTCTGTGTCCCATTGAGACTGCTGCAGTGCCCCCCCTCCCAAATTTGCTTCAGAACCTCCCTGCCTTTTTTTAAGTGCTGACTTTTCCATTAGCAGATTATGTCTTTTAGCCACTAGAGGGCCCAGTTATAAGCACACTTACCCAATCCAACACAGTACAGTTCCTGTCTCATTTCACTTATTGTGTGGTCGGTCTATCACTATTCATCATTCTTTGCCTCCTCCCTCTTCTACTGATTTTTCCCATTTACAGCTTATAATCTTCGCTGACTAGAGGGGTTTTCTCCAACCGTGCCAAAGCTGTTCTACATCTCCTTACTCTCTACTACGACACTCTTCCTTTACTGCTCAGCTGCTATGGGTACCTACACTCCACTACTAAGTCTGCTCTCCTTCACCCTCTTGGTACAGACCTCACACTGCACCTTGCACCTTTCCTACACACTAGGCACCTCATCCCCAGACTGCCCCACAGTGACTCGTCCCTCCCCCCCGTGACCCCAACATCCCCACCCTGCCAACACCCCACTCCCTCTGCCCTCCAAGGCCTGACCTGGACCCAGCTCTCCCTGCCATTCCGCCTTTCGACTTTATCTATCCCATGCACCCTGATTGTAAAGTCCTCAGCTGGGTGTCGACCCAAGGGTCTCCATCACCACTGGCCACTAACCAGAATAATTACACTGCTGTTATTATTATCTGGTAATGTACACCCAAACCCAGGACCTATGACTTCCAGCCCTTCTAAACCCTGTACTGCAACTGGCCTCCACTTTGCATCCTTAAACATTTGCAGTCTCCTAAAGAAATCTGCTGCCCTCTAGTGCTGGTTGTTTATTTATTTAGCTTTTGTTGACCGGGTAAGTGCACTAGACAAATCCTGCCTATTTTCAGGCACGACCCGGGGGAGGGGGATACAGATGAATGCCAACTGACCTTGAACCAGATTAAGCTGTTGGTGGTATTTTTAGTGAAGGAGGGAAATTTGGCCAGGACATCGGGGAAATTCCCCTACTCTTTTCGATAAGTGCCATGGGATCTTTAACATCCACCTGAACTACCACCAATCCAGGCAGATGGGACCTCGGTTTAACGTCTCATCCGAAAGACGGCACCTCAGAAGTGCAGCACCCCTCTCATGCTGCACTACAGTGTCAGTACTGGGATATTAACCCAAGTGCCAGATGTGGGAACTGAACCCACAGCCCTCTGATCTCCCGGCCTCAGAGGCAAGTGTGCTACCTACTGAGCCACTGACACTGTTTGTTCAGCATCAACCTGACATAATTGCACTGGTAGAAACTTGGCTCTCCAAATCCACCCTGACTCTGCTATCATCCTCTCTGGTTATACCATCTACAGGGAAGACTGAGTAGGCAAACACGGTGGTGGTTGTGCACTACTCATATGGGACTCCCTTATAGGTCAGGCACTCCCAGCTCCTAAACTTGATTATGGAGCCCAAGCCCTCACCTTAAAAAATCACACCTGACCCCACCCGAGGCCCTCTCTTCCTCATGGTCTCCTAGTACCCCTGAGGAATTGAAACCAAGCAGTCCGGTCCCTCACTGACTACCTCACATCTCTCTTTCACAAAGTGGAGCAAGTCATCCTAGGTGATCTCAATGTTAACTGGCTTGCCTCCACTGCCTCCCATATAAGGGACTCCTTTGCTGCCCTGGATATGTCCCAGTTAGTCACCCAGCCCATCAGATTCAACCACTCTATTGGCACCAGCACTCTCCTAGAGGTTGTTTTATCTAATTGCCCCTACAAAATCTGGGATGTAACTGTCCTCCCCGACTCTCTTAGTGATCACTCCTCTGTCCTCTGTCTCTGGTCATCCTCCACTCTGAAGCCAGTGTCTCAGGCCACTCTATGCCACAGTTTATGCCCCGGCGGCCTCAGGAAATTAAAACAATACCTAGCCCAGCTAGGCTGGTCCCCTATCCAGCATGCCCCTGACATTGACTCAGCTCTTGACCACTTCACAAATGCCTTCTGTAATGCTTGTGACCTTTTCATCCCCTCACCAGGATTCGCTCCAAAAAATGCAGTGCCCCATGGATCACCTCACTCCTCCTCCAGAGACTCAGAAACAGAGATAATCTCTGGCACATTGCTGTAGAATCTGGAAAGGCGTCTGATAGGCCTACAATGCAGAATGCAATAAGTGCACTGGGACCATTAGGCGGGCCAAGGCAGAGCACTACCAGACTACCCTTGCTTCCACTTGGGGTTCAGCCCGGACCTTCTGGGATAATATGAAAGAGCTAAATGGGAAGTTCCGCTCCCCCCACCATCTCGGCTCTCCATCAGTGGCACCCCCACCACAGATCCACTCCTTATAGCTGATTGCCTTAACACTGCCTTCTCTGACCTAAGCTTGGTCCTCCCCAGCAGCTTCTTTGACCCAATCCCCACCTCTCTTGCTCCAGTCCTGCATCACCCACCATTCTACCTGTGCACTCTATCCCCCCAAGAAGCCAGGCTGCACCTGCTAAAAGCCTTAGGAAAGCAATAACCCCAGCAGTGACCCCCTTGACTCCAGAATCCTCCGTATGGTCTTGGACGAAGTCCTAGTCCCCCTGACTGACCTTCTAAACTGGTCTCTATGCCTGGGTCAGTTCCCAAGTGCTTGGAAAACTGCTGAAATCACACCCATACATAAGAGTGGGGACCGATCAACCCCCAACAATTACCGGCCCATCTCCATCCTCCCCCAACTCTCTAAAGCCCTTAAAAAAGTGGTGTTGATCCAGCTGTCTGAATACCTAATACTGGCACAGGGACTGCCTGCCTCAAGTTGCCCTCATGCTGGCCATCACCTTCTCTGTCTTGTCCCTCGTGGACTATGGCTTGCCTATCTACACTGCAGCTGACAACACTGCACTCTCCAAAATCCAACTCTCAATCAATAAGGCCTGTAGGCTCCTGACCGGTGCCCCCAGCTGAACTCACACCTGCCTTCTCTGTACTACCACCAATCTGCTCAACTTTGAGGAGCAACTGCTCTACCAGACCTGCCTTTTCGCTAAGAAATCACTGCTAGGACTCTTTCCCTTCCCCCCGTGGGTCTCCACCTCTCTATAGCAGTCATTATCGTCTGTCACCACCCATAGCTCTGTTAAGGCCACTTTCAAGGTGCCGAGAACCAAGACCTTTCTTGCTCAGAGATCCTTCCTCTACCGAGTACCCACCTGGCTCAACTCCCTCCCTAGCTGCATCTCCAACTTGCCAAAAATTGGCTCCTTCAAAACAGCCCATTGGAACCATATCTTTAATACCCACTGTTGTAGGTGCAAGTAACCCCCTTGTAACCTGCGGTATCCGCCCGCCTTGCCCCCTGGCTCGACAACATCCACTGGACAGCCTCTCCCTCCCCCAGACCCACTCCTTCTCTACTAGGTCCAAACAGGGATGTAACCGGCTGTCTTCTCTGAGGACCTACTATATCCATGAGTGTAACTCACAATTTTGTATCATTATGTAACCTAAGTAACATACAAACTACTACATTATGTAACCTAAGTGCATCTATGTTAAATGTTCCTTTTACTGCACCTGTAGTGTTATCATCTGCTTTAATCTGCACTGTAATAACTGTCTTGATGTCTTCCCCCCCCCCCCTGTGATGAGGTGCCTTTGTAAATGAGTCTCTGACTCAATGGTTGTAACCCTGATTTGTAATGAATAGATAAATAAATTAATGCTGATTAGTTCATTTTCATTTCTATTGGTTATACTGGAAAGGCATGTGAGCATTGCTGCCCGTTTACACAAGCATCCAGTTACATACAATAATCATGAGACATGACGTAGGCTTAAACATTTAACTAACAGCGAGGGTTAATAAAATGGTACATAAATTTAGGATAATATAGACTAAAGGGCAAACCATGAACTAGCCTTGGTGAATTAACAAATACAAGGTGAAATTAAGCATTCAGTGAGGGGTTTAACAATAATATAACAGTGGGAAACAAATGTAAGTGCAATCTAAAAACTAGCTAGCCTAGGTGGATTAACAATACTACAAGTGCTAGAAAGAGAGTGTAAGTACCTGAGGAGGATAATCAGAGAATGGGTGGGGGGAGTGCAGAATGGGAGCCAGATTAGGGCTGTGAGCAGGTGCAGGTGGGAGAGAAATGTTTCCTGACATTGTGTTTGAAGGCTTTTGTGGAGGAACAGAGTTTTAGTTCTGGAGGGAGAGAGAGAGTTGAAGAGCTTGGGCCCATAAAAGAGATTGTTTTCTGTCCTTGAGTGGTCCAGCAGAAAGGAACAGTGAAAGAGAGAATGGAGGACAGTCTATTGGTCCTGGTGGTTGTGGCGGCTGTCTGGAACAGAGAAGTGAGGCAATCAGGGAGTAGTCCACAGGAGAGTTTGAAGAAGAAGGTGGCCATCTTGCAGTTGAGGCAGGCCTCAAGGGAGGGCCGACTGGTGAGTTTATAAAGGTCACAGTGGTGTATAAGTTTAGGGAGACCAGTTGTCCCATTCTTCCTATTACTGTCTTGCTGGCTTGCACCATTACATAAGTTGCTTGCCACCCTGCTGCCGGTCACCAAGATGCAACAGATATGGGAGAAATGGTTATGTGCTGCTCAGATTTTTTTATGGACCCTACCTCACTGTCCCAGACTCACTCTCCATCTTCCCCCCACCTCCCTTTCTGTGTGTGTCTCTTAACATCCAGGACACTGTGCATGAAGTCGATCAGAGAGACAAAGGAGATGTTCTGGTCTGGCACTCTCAGGCCCTGGACACACTTGGGAACTTAAAACAGTTTAAGTGCCTTAAAACAGTTTAAATCCCCCTAGCACTGTTTGCAGACAGACTACAAGTCCCTTAAAATGTTTTAACAAAAGAGTTTTTAAACCCTGCTAGATGCCTAGTCTTAAAACCATTTTTAAAAACTTTTTGGAGCTAGCAAGGTGTTACTTACAGGTCTGTTCAGGAGTAAAAGTGTTTTAAGCTGTAATGGTTTAACTAAAACAGTTCTACCTGCAGTGTGTCCAGGCAAGCACAGTTCCTTGTGTTGGACTTAGCACAAAATAGTTACAAGGAGAACAGGTTTAACACTAGCAGTGTGGCCACACTAAACCGTTTTCAAAAATAGTTACTGAGTAGCGTGGCTGCATTGAAATGGTTTAGCGAAAATGGTTTTAAAAACGGTTTTCAAAAACAGTTCTGTAGTGTGTCCAGGGCCTCAGTGTCACTGTCTTTCACTGTAGGTGGCCTCAGTAAGGTTACTCACCCTGGTACATCGGGCATTCAGAGAGATGCAGTGAGAGACAGAGCACCGGAATGCGCTGCTGCTATCAGTGGGAGCAGGATGAGCTGCTTGCGTCAGTCTCTTGTTCTGTCATAATGATGCACTGTCTCTGTAGTGGGTCAGAGCACTCACCCTGTTTTTGTTTTCAGCGTTGGCAAGGGCCAGTTACCTACACTTCAGTCCCAATGGTCCCACGCTTGCTCATGGGAGGCGGGAGGGTCGATGGGGTGTGCCAGTGCACAGTGAGCTGCTGGGTGTCTCTCTCACGATCTCTAACAATCCCTTTTGCTGCACCGTACTGCTATTGATTTAACCTACAGTATGAGAACTTCGTCTAAAGACGGAGTTGCTCGGGGTGGAGGCCTGAGGGATGACTCTCTCTCTCTCGCTGTCGGGTGGTGAGGCAAGCTATCCGGTACCTGGTACATGGATTGCCAAGGTTAGTGGCATGTGTGTGGAGTGACGCATCTGATGTTGTGCACAGTGAGAGGATTTCTTCATTCATTATTTTACATTTTCACCCATGAATAGTCTAATTTCTGTGCCTCCCTTCACCACTGTTGAGTAGCTACCTTCCTCTTTTGCTTACTGACCCAAACAACAAGGCCCAATGGCACTTCACTGAGTTGCTCCAAGAAACTGTGGATTAAATAGGGTATTTAATTCACGACCATGCAGAGCGACTGCACCAATTGGCTTGCATTTTTTTGCCAACCCATGTTATAAATTGTTGTATTAAATTGACAAGGTAACTGGGGCATTCCAATTGACAGGGTAACTGGTGCATTCTCAATTGTCTCTTAATGAAGAGGTAACCTCTAGCCATCTGTTTTACTTTTTCACAAGCATTCTTCCTTAGTTTTGCATTATACTTTCTTGCCCTAACATCTCTCCGTGAGTTCCTTGACTTGAATCTCAAAAGCCTCAGAACAGCTACAGTTCCTTTAGTTACATAAATACTGTTCAGAAGGTATCCAATTTTTCAGACCTCTTCAATGTGCACCTGTGGCATGCAATAATGAATTTGCTGGTTGAAAAATAATCAGCTCAACTTGGATTTCACTGCAAAAAACAGAAACCAGAGAACTAGATCTCTTAGACATTACCCTCATAGAACAACCAGGAAAATCCATGCATATGAAGTCTACTGCTACAATGTCATTAATACCCACAAATGCAAACTTAATTTATTAGAAGGGGCAGGTGGTAGTGGAGGAGGGTGGGTTGTACCGGAGGAGGGTGGGTTGTACCAGTTGCCTTTTACTGTTAAATTGGGTGCGAGGGGAGGGAGGTAGGATGAGGGTGCTGCTAGGATGGGGGAATAGGGGAGACACTGGAAATCTTGCCATGAGCGCAAATTAGTTCCTTTACTTACAAGCTAGGTGTGGGGGGGGTCTTGTGGCAGTCGTCCACTGTGGGATTAATCATTATAAATCACACATGTTGTTGGTGCTCTGGGGAGGAGGGTGGAATCAGGGTGATGACTGGGTGGGTGGCTAGTGGGCAACCATATTTACTGTGTTTTTGGAGGGTGGAATATTTAAAAATAAGCAGGGTGGGGGTTTAGTTGTTTTGTGTAATAAATAGAGTTCTTCCTGAATGCGAATAGCCCCTATTCTGGAAGGGCTGCTGAATATTTATGAGCCCTACATTTTGTGGTAGTTAGGATTACTATTTGCTACTTGTACCCCCTTTCCATAAATCACACAAGAAGTGAGTCTACCCACAATTACACACACCCTGGAGTGCATTATTTTAGTGTTTAAAATTAACATTTACTAAACATAAATAAACAAAAAATCTTATAATTGAATGTAATAAAGTAATGATTTGATGCATACCCCTAATGAAATAGTACAGTACTTGTCAGTGCGGTACCACCCCCCCCCAAACACACATTGAAAACGCACGTCTCTGTCCTTATGATTTCTCTTTTTCTGTAACTAGTCTTTCATTTTTTTTTAACTGTTTTAGGCAGATTATTTTAATGTGTCCATGTGGCTTGGTTGATAGAGCAACTTCCTCTGGGCCAGAAGGTTGTGATTCTAGTCCTCCACCTGGACAGTGATCATCTCATAAACAGGGGACCCGTGCTCTGTACTAGGTGGAATGTTGCACCGTAGGGGTGGGCTGTCCTTCAGATGAGATGATAAACTGAGGTCCTATACACTGTTTCTGGTGGTGGTTGAGGTGGACATTAAACATCCCATGTCATTCTCGAAAAAAAGTAGGAGAATTTCTCTGGTTTCCTGTTCAAATTTCCCTCATTCACTAAAATACCACAAAAAGTTTAATCTGGTTTACTTTTAGTTGGTTTTCAGCCCTTTCCCCTGGACGAGGCTGAAAACAGGCAGTATTGTTCCCAGCAAATTAAAACACAAACAAATTGTGTGTTGATTGCTAGTGTAAAGCTGCAGTGCAGCTGACTGTTCTGTTGCTGGGGATGATGGCTTGCATGGTCATGTGTGCCCACTTAATTAGAAACTGCAATGTGGAAATGCCGACTTTTTATGGGTCACAACAGCTGGTTGTGAACGTATCGCTAGGAAGTGGACTAAGTGGGAATGACTGACAGTGGGGTAGTTACTGCATTGGTGGTAGCTGAAAAAGGATTTCAGTTGAGACCTTGGGTTAGCTTATATGTCAGAATGTTTCTAAAAAGTTTGCTTTGCAAGATAAAAAAATGGTAGTGGGTTTATTTGTTAACATTCTGTGCATTGATTTAATATGTTTGTGCCATGTGATAAGATCTGCTGGGACTTTACTGATGTTTATCTTATGAGATTTACTGAAGAATAAAGCTCCAAACTCACCAATCAGATTACAAGGTTTTTCTTGTCCATTTTATAATTAAGGAGTAATACATGGCAGAGTGTGGTGTGTATGGGATATTGCCAAGCCTGTGGTATGTTGTGAGGTACAAGGCTATAAGCAGAGTACCTTATGCCCCTGAGGAGTAACATTATACCATGATATAGAAACAAAGAATCTGATGGCAGATAAGGGCCACTCAGCCTACCCAGTCTGCCCAATTCCCATGTGCCCATCTCAGTCTTTTTGAACCCCTCCACTGTTTTAGTCCACACTACCTCAGGTGGAAGCCTATTCCAGGAATCCACCACCATTTCTGTGAAGAAATATTTCCTCACATCTCTCTTGAACCTACCTCCCCTTCCAGCTTCATAACATGACCCCTTGTTCTACAGCACCTTTTTTTTTTTTTCCTCTTTATTTGGAGGATCCCTACTGTCAATCCTCAGCCCTGGTCATGGCCCCTGGGACTTCCACCACCATCTATGGCCGTCTTTTTCCCCTAGTTACCCCCGGCTTGCCCCCCCGGAGGGTGGGGCCATGGCATCAGACCCCCATATCCAAGCCGCAGAACTAGTAACTGGTCGGGGGAATGATAGTGATGGCGGCTAATTGAATCCCCAGGGAGGGCTTCACCTAGACAGTGAACCCTCCCCACCTACTCCTTTTTTTACACTTTTCTGTTTTGGAGGTGGGGATGTGCAATGACACCAGTGTCAGTCCTGCCTCCCACACTGTCAAGGCTGGTAGCATGAGTTGACTCCCAGCCTCTGTCAGGGGTCCTCCTTGCACCGGACACTACCCCACCCTCCCCTCTCGGAGGAGGAGAGCCATCCATGCAATGCTCCATCCTTCTCCTCTGGGCAGCCCTCCAATGAACTGGGTCCATTCCCGAACCTGGGTCACTGGCGTCGCAAGCAGAAATCCAACTGCTGGGCCGGTGGGCCAGCACAGCACCTTTTTTTTCTGAAAAATACTCTCCTCCTGAACCTTATTAACTCCCGTGAGATATTTAAAAGTCTGTATCATATCCCCTCTCTCCTCTCCTCTGGAGTGTACATATTGATCTACTTTAGTCTCTCCTCATAGTGCTTTTGATGCATATCCTGCACCATTTTGGTAGCCCTCCACTGGACTACACTCTATGTCCTTCCTGAGAAGTAATCTCCAGAACTGGACACAGTACTCAGAGTGGAGGCTTACAACTATAAAGGGGCAACGCCACCCTCTTTTTTCTGCTAGTGATTCCCCATTCTATGCACCCCAGCATTTCACTAGCCCTCCTGACTGTCTTGTCACACTGCTTAGCCACCTTTAGGTCATCCGATATGACTACCCCAGGTCTCTTTCCTGCTTAGTCACTGTCAGTATCACTCCACCCATTTTGTACTGCACCCACTCAGGTTTATGTGGCCTCATTGCATTATTTTACCTTTTTTTTTTTTTTGCATCGAAACCCATCTGCCATACTTTTAACCACTCCTCTTTTTTTGGATCTCTGCCCATCCTTTCTACTGCCCCCCCCCCCCCGAGAGTCCACCCTTTTGCAGATCTGGGTGTCATCTGCAAAGAGGCAGACCTTCCCTTCTAGCTCCTCTGCTATGTCACTAATAAAGACATTAAAGAGGACTGGTCCCAGAACTGAACCCTGCAATACCAAGCTGGTCACCCTCCCTTCCTCAGAGTGAACCCTGTTTATCACTACCTTCTGTCTCCTATCCCCTAACCAGTTTCTTACCCAGGTTACCACCCTGTTGCCCACCCCCAAGCGAACCCAACTTGCTTGCCAGTCTCTTATGTGAAATGGTGTTGAAAATCTTGCAGAAATCCAGGTAGGCCACATCCACCACACCACCTTGGTCAACATGTCAAAGAAGGCTATCAGATTTGTTTTGCATGACCTCCCCCTGTAAATCTGTGCTGCCTTGGATCCTGTAACCCAATGGATTCCAGATATTCCACAATTCTTTTCTTTAGTAGTGCTTCCATTAACTTATCCACCAATGATGTCAGTCTGACAAGCCTATGATTGCGCGCCTCTTCCTTGCTGTCACTTTTGTGACATGGAACTACATTTGCCCTTCTCCAGTCATCTGGGACCACTCTTGGCTCCAGTAATCTGTTAAGTAGGTCTGTCAGAGGTGCAGCTAGTCCCTCCTTGGGCTCCCTCTGTGCTCTTGGTCGAACCGTCTGGCCCCATAGCTTTTTCTACCTGCTGGTTAACGAGTACTTTCTGGACTCTGTCCTCAGAGAAAGGACCAATGTCCACTTCCTTACCATCAAAGCTCCTGATGCTTTTTCATGGTCCCACCCTTTCCCCTTCCACTGAGAACACTGAGCAGAAGTATTTGTTCAAGATGTCTGCCTTTTCTTGGTCCTCGTCCATACAGTTCCCCCCTTAACCTTATAAACCTTCCTTTAGTGTTCCTTTCTTTGTTGGCACACTTAAAACATGTCCCCTTTCGAAACTGTCTGAGCTATACTTTCTTCAGTTTGTGTCTTTTTACTCCTTACTGCTTTTCCTGCCTCCATCTGTTTTTTGCTGATACACTTCCTTATCCTCCTCACTCTGGGTCTCCTTATTCCTTCTGAATGCTACTATTTTAGCCTTTACCTTTCCTGCCACCCCTTTCGAGAACCATAGTGGTCTCCTCATCCTTTTGTTTTTGCTTACTTGCTTGATGTGGACATTTGTTTCATTTTTATGCCCTCTTTTAGTTTGGCCCACTGTTCATCAACCCCCCCCCCATGTCATCTCCCCCTGCCAGATTATTCACAAGGTATTCATCTATCTTTGCAAAACCAGCTCTTCTGAAGTCCAGGACCCTCACCATTGTTTGGTTGTATTCCACAGCTATCCTTAAGTTGAACCACACTGTACATTGATCACTAGTCCCCAGATGATGTCCCACCTTGATGTCTGCAGTACTGTCCGTGTTAGTGTAACCCCTAGATGGCGCTATCCCAGGGGCTACTACCCCTGCCTGATTTGCCACTAACAGGTTGAGGGGCCTGGATCCAATGGCGGGTGCCTCCACCCAGAGGTCAGGGTTTGCAATAGTTAAACTTACTTGGTCACAGCCCTCTGGGACACTGCAACCCCCCTTTCTTCCCACTAGTGGCCCACACAGTATATCAGAATTACCTTCACAGTATACACTTACCCCAGAACTGGTTCAGGCACTGGGACCCCCTGTAAAACAAGATACAGTGCAACAATCACAGTACAATATTTTAACATAGACAAATACCTCAGGCAGTATAACTTTGCTGAAACAAGCAGCTCTGATTTATTTAGGGGGATATAACAAGGACAGGGGGAAATCAGGTTAATTAGCTTATCACTCTACTCATCTACCTATGGCTCGGTGCACAGGCCTATCCCTATCAGTTACTGTCCCTGGGTACCCAAGCCCTAGTGGCTAGTCCAAACCGTGGCAGCTGGTAGGGGCCCTTTCACACAGAGAAAAGGAAAATTAAACAGTCAGCAGTACAGTAATTGCATTTCTATTTAATGTAGCAATTCAACAGGGAGCGACCCTGAATTAGTACTCACGACCTCCAAACAAGATAGGGTCCTTCAATGTCAGCAGGGCTACTCTTGAGCTCCAAGAGACTCCTCACACATTTATATGGTAAACAGTCACAGGCAAAAGTCACGTAATGGCAGCAGGATTCACTTGAGGTACACAAACCTCTTCACACATTTATATGGTAAAGAAAGCACTATACCAGGCAGGCTGCATCTGTATCCCGATCGCAATTACTGCACAATACCCGGGAGACACACAGCAGATTCAGTTCCTGACAGACCGAGTGCAATTCTCAATTCCTCCAGTCTTCTACAGGGTGAGCCTGGTTTCTACTCTTCAGATATCCTTTGATTCTCTTCTGGGGCCAGTTCAGTCCTAACAAGCAGTTACACAAGCTGCAGACCGGAACTCTGGACCTTACACATGTTTTTGACTGAAACTGTGCACTGAAGGAGCACAGGGTTTCTTTCCTTCACTCCAGAGCTAAACTGAAACTCCAACAGACAAACCGGGCACTTCCTTTGAGTTCCTCCCAGTTCTTGACTGGATTGGCTGTCACTCACAATAGACTGCTGCTGTTGGTCCAAAAAGGCGCCAAAGTCTAAACTACATCTCCCAGAGTCACTGCCCATACAATCCTCTTGTGGCTGGCTCAGATTATGAGTCCAAGTTCTGATTCGTCCAAGGCACCATTTTAGAGCTAGCTTACCCCACACTGATTGGTCCAGTTCAGCAGTTCAAAACCAGAATGGGGAACTAGGCAGACACAGTTCTGACTGCAAAGAAAGCAGGTTAGACAAACTGTAATTTCATTATTACTGTAAATGATTTCTGGCAAACAGTTACATCTTTCAGATAGGTTTCCTTGCACTCCTAGTGACTGCAAAAATGGAGTGAATTGGCAGCAGCTCGAGTGGTACTCAAACAGAGAAGCACACAGTCCCCCCATACAAACTAATTATGTCTGCAAGCAGACAGCTCTTAAAGAGACAGTACCAGAGGCTCTAAAAATACTCACTGATAAATGGCTTAAACGCCAAACACCATTCAGGCTTGGAGCATTCAAGCAAGCTCCTGGAAGTCTTTTGGGAACCCCCATTTGCAGGGGGGTTACACCCTTCCTGGCCTGGGAAAGCTTGACGTCCGCATCAAGCAAGTACCCCCATAAGTTTTAACTGCAACCATATACATTTGCATTAGGCTCACACATGTAATCATCAGTCAATATATCATTTTACCAAGAACACATTTCTGAAACATTGCAGTACGTCACTCTTTACATAGTATTACACACATTGTACCATAACTCAAGTTATTACCTCTTGTACATGAAACCTGAAGAGGGGCCCTTCCTATCAGTTACCTTGGGACTGAATGGGCAAGGCACCATGCTTAGGGGCAACACAAGTAACTTGGAGTTAGCACTGATGCTCAGTTTGGGCAATGAGCTCGGGGACACATACACCTTTATGGACAACATTGAGAGCAAATCCACAGGCCTCCCAAGGAATCATAACTGAGGTGCACCACAGGCTTTACAGCTCGACCAGTCTTTCTAGGGGGAACTGTTACAGTCTCTGCACTCTGAGCCTCATTTCAGCATTGTCCTCACTTGTCAGGAGTCTCCATGGGGGTAGAGAGTCTAGAACTTGGGCACTTTCAGCTCCAGGAGTTATAGTTTCTGAGTCCACAACATTTGGCTCGCATGGAGAGCTTTGGACACTGGCAGTGGACTGTCAGGGCACTCAAAATACTCTTCTTGTTCTGGTGTATCACCAGTCTGCCCCAATCCATCATTTTCCTCCTGAAAGCTCAAACAGTTCAACCATGCACAATGATTCCATTTCATCTGATCTGATGCTTTGCACCTCACTTTCTGGGAGCATTGGCTCAGGGACGAAGCTGGGGGCTTAGACAGTCCAGAAGGCCCAGCTTAGTCTCCAGTATTGACTAGGGATTGCCCCAAACAATTGACTCAGTTCGTAGAAGGATAGTATTCAAAGTCACTCTCACTTTCTTCTGATATGGACTGACAGTCATGCTCAACTGGGACTTGTGGAGGAACACTTTAACTTTGCTTCTGTAGGTGCAGGCTTTCTTGATCTTTTCTTAGCAGCAGCTCTAGTCACTGGTCCAGAGGGGGCATCTTCTAGGCTCAGACTCAATCAAGATTTGTCCAATGGGCAGTAAATGATTTCTATGCATTGTTTTACATCTTTTGAATTATTCTCAGGCCTTACTTTGTACACTGGCAGATCATCTAGTTTGCCCACTACAATGTGAGGGAGATGGTGCCATCTGTCAGCAATCTTGTGTTTGCATGCAGTCCCAGATTTCTTAGCAATACCCGATCTCCTCCTGGAGTTCCTGTGCTTTCACCTTTTATCATACCTTTCTTTGTTGGCCAGATTTCTTTTGGCAGCCATGGTTTGAGCCAGTTAGTGCGCATGAGTTAGCTGGGCCTTTAACTTTGCACATACTGTAAATAGTTGTCAGCTTGAACCCCATCAGGAGAGACCCCAAAACACACATCTACCGGTAGTCAGCTTCTCTTCCAAACATCAGGCGGTAGGGGAGAACCCAGTGGCATCACTTTTGGTGCAGTTATAAGATGTACCAGGGTGCTAATTTGTTGGCTCCATCTGGCTTGTCCTTGGGTGCAGGGTGCCTAGCATATCTAACAAAGTGCGGTTGAAGCGTTCAGGCTGTGGGTCCCCCCTGAGGTGGTAAGGAGTGGTTCTGGACTTTCGCCACTCCCCACAAAGCATCTTTTTGATCAGGCGACTCTCAAGTCTCTCCCTTGATCAGAATGGATTCTTTGTGAGACCCCATAGTGAACAAAAAGTTTTCTACAAGTACTTTGGCCACAGTGGATGCTTTCTGGTCTTTGGTGGGAAAGCTTGGGCATATCTCGTGAAATGGTCAGTGACCACCAGCACATTACTGATATTTCTTTGATCTGACTCCAAACTCAGAAAATCAATACAGACCAGCTCCATGGGTGCACTGGTGGTGATGTTAACAAGGGGCAGCCCTCTGGGGCAAGCTTTCCTCTGTAAGCAGTGACTACAAGTTCGAATGTGTTGCTCCACATCAGCCCCCATCTTAGCCAATAGAATCTGGATCTCACCAAGTCAAGTGTTCTGTCTATACCAAGGTGCCCCATGTGGTTGTGCAAGGACATCAGTACTGAGTCTCGAAGGCAGTGGGCAGCACTAGTTGTTGTTTGTCTACTTGTCCCCTCTGTCTACTGTTTCTCTGTATAACAGTTTATTGATCAGTTTCAACTTAGGACCTTCTTTGTATAACAGTGCAGTTCTCAAATCAGTGGAGCGACTTTGGACACATCTTTTCCTGCATAGAGGGCTTCTAAAGCTGCTTTGATCATGGGATCGCAGGATTGAGCCCCGAATACTGTCATTGTCCAGCTGAGGCAGTGCACCAATGTCTATTGCAGAAAAGTGGCAATAAGCAGCAGGTATGCAATTCTCAGAGGGTCCCAAGCAATCCACCATGCAGTCCACTGCGTCCGTGGACATTTGTTCCTCCCTGTCAAACTTCCGGCAGAGTGCCCGAATGTCAGGTTCTGCCAATCGGACCCAATCATTCTGGGAAACAGGCCTCCGGGAGAGAGCATCAGCATCTATGTGGTTCAGACCTGCTCGGTATTCGAGAGCATAGTCATATGTAGATAATGCAGAAAGCCACCTATGGCCAGTGGCATCCAACTTAGCTGAGGTCTGCACATAGGTCAAAGGATTATTGTCAGTTTTACTAGTATTTTAGCCCCATACAAGTACTCATGGAATTGGTCAACATAGCCCACTTCAAAGCTAGGAACTCTAACTTATGTACAGGGATAGTTCTTTTCGGATGGGGTCAGGCTTCTACTGGCAAAGGCCACTGGTCTCAGGCCATTCTCGTGCTCTTGATACAACACAGCCCCAACCCTTGCAAGCTAGCATCAGTGTGCAGGACGTAAGGTTTTCTTGGATCGGCATAGCCAGCACTGGAGCATGGGTAAGTTGATAAATGATCTCATGAAAAGCAGTCTCACAATCAGGAGTCCAGCGGGCCCCAAATACTTCACTCGGATGAAAATACACTCTTCAGTCTTGAGGACGCTGACTTTTGGTATTTTTGTGGGTTGGGGATACCCTTAGTAAGGTTAAGTAAAGGCGGATCACTCTTGAATAGTCCTTGATGGGCGCCGATAATAAACCACAGATCCAGGAATCTTTGCAGTTCTTTTAGATTTTTGGGCTGGCCAGGTGGTCAGGCGCCTCAACTTTACTTGGGTCGTCTCTATTCCTCGGTGGATACTATGTGTCCCACATACTTTACTGATGTTTGAAAGAATTGACACTTATCAATGGACAGTTTAAGGCCAAAGTCCTCCAGTCGGTCCAATACCTTAAATAATCTGCTCTCATGTTCCTCCAGTGAGCTGCCAAACACAATAACATCATCTAGGTATACCAGGCACTCTAGTAAGTTCATGTCCCCACTGCACGCTCCATCAATCGTTGAAAAGTGGCTGGGGCACCTGAAATCCCTTGAGGCATCCTCATGAATTCATAAGCCAAGCGGACAGATAAAACCTGTCTTCTCCACGGTCCTCTGGGGCCATGGGATCTGGTAGTACCCACTGCGGAGATCCAACACAGAGAACCACTTGCTCCCGTTTAGGCAGTCCAAGCATCCTGAATGACGGGGCATTGTGTACTGATCAGGGATAGTCCGCCCGGTTTAAGGTGCGATAATCCACACACATCCTTACTGTCCCATTCTTTTCCTCACTACCACAATGGGGGAAGCATAAGGGCTTCTGGATTCTTGTATTACACCAGCAGCTAACATCTCTTGCAGATGCCATCTCACATCATCTATGTCAGCAGGTGCCAGGCGTCGAGACCTCTCACGAAATGGTCTTTCGTCATGCAGCTGGATATTGTGCTCAGCTCCTTGCACGCATCCTATGTCCCATTCCTTTAAAGAAAACACCTGGTCTCTCTGGGCAAGCTTCTCACTGATCCTCACTTTCCATTCAGCTGGCAACGGGGAGTCGCCAATCAAACAAGTCAGGCGTTACTCTGTCATTCTTCCTCGAACTCTTGCTGCTGGGTAGCACTGCAGTGTCTGCACAATGCACATTAGCCAGGATGCAACCTCTATTTACTCGAATGTCTCTTTCAGACACATTATGAACTTGGACCATTACCCTTCTGGCATAAGCATAGGCTCTAGCGGGCAAAATACTAGGCTTGACCAGCAGTCCCTCTGGCAATTTTCCATCGCCTGGTGCATCCAACATTAATATTTTATTCTTACCATCCTTTCTGATACGGACCTCTCCTGTAAGGTACACTGGGCATTTGGCGCCAGGATCAGAGACTCAGGATCCTTTTCCATACAATTCCAACCGGTTCCTCTGGTTCTATTTTTCAGCATCTCTGTGCCTCATAGGCCTTCTTAATTAAAGCTGGAACTCTTAAAGCTCTACTAGTTTTTGACCCCTGTTTTCATAACACAACTGTGCCAGCCTTCCAACATATGAGCATTTGTTCCAATCAACAAAGGGACACCATCATACAGTCCAGTGGGGACACACTAAAGCTAGAGTCTCTACTTGTTCGGCCACTCCAGCCACGGAGGTGGGGAAGACAGCCAAATTCGGATATACCGGAATAGGGTAGGCCTTCTCACTTAACCCCCATACATGCAGTCCTTCTAATGGTTGTAAGGGTAGCCTGACAAATGCTTCTGATACCAATCCTGGAACATAATTGTCACTTGGGAGCCACTGTCTAATACAGCTTTTTGTAGACACTCCATTCACCTTACAGCGGTCTCCATGGAGGGACCCACTATTCTGGACCAGTCTGGAGAGGCGACAGTGGGGGCCTGGGCAACTGACCTTGCCACAAAAGGACGTGAGTTAGCATTTTTGGTGCCCTCACTGGGATCATTTCGTGCACCTCTTAACCACTGATTTGTTCTCCGAAGCTCTCCTTGTAGCCTATATGCAACTTTGTCAGTGTCTTTTGGGGACTGGCATTCCCTTTTCATGTGCCCATCCTTCCCACAATGATAGCAAAACATACTTTCTGGAGTTTGAGCTGGCCAAGGCGCCACACTGGGAGCCAGGGCGGGGGTATTACTAACTGGAAACTTTGGTGCCATCTCTGTCTGCGGCGTGATAAGCATTTGGAGACATCTCGTCAGTTTCTCCACTTCCATGGTCAAGGAATCGAGTTCGGAGCTGTTATCAGCAGGAGATACATGGGTGGGTATCCCCACCCCCATAGCAGATGCAGTCGGATATAGGTCGGGCGCCTTTGCAGGCGTGGCCTTCATAAAGGGACTGTTTTGAATTCCAGGATCTCTCAACAGTTCGCCCCATTGTGGCATATCTTTTTCCTTATCAGAGCACTCATTGACTGCCAACCTCTGCCCTGAACTTCACTTGATGGGCCACCCTCAGTCACTCGGGTCATAGCAGCAGCTATTGGTGCAGGTCCCTCCCGAGGTCGCCTTTTCTCAACTCCTCGAATTTCTCTCATTAGCTCATCATAGGAGGGTGGGGATTCCAGTCGATTGGCCAGGCGTAACTGAAGCAACAGCAGTTCTGAGAAGGGGCAGACTTAAGGATCCTGTCCAGCCTGGTTCGGTCCAGTTCAATCGCTGGCAAACTACCCTTTCTGAGGCATTCTTGCAACAATTTTTCCAGCCGAGATACATACACAGACAACAACTCCCCTTGGTACTGTTGTGCATTTCTTACTCTCCACCATAGGTCCTCATCAGAATCTGGGCTCCCATACACATTCTCAAGGCCTCAAGATAGGCCTGTGCAGTCGCTTCAGGGTTACTGGCCTGTTTAGCACGGATGGTAGCCAGGGCAGGACCTCGGAGGCTCTCACTAACCCTCTTTCGCTTTTCGGCTTCCGAGCATTGCCATTCTAGCACTTGGGGGGCAACATAGTCTATCCAGGTCTCCCAGTCATCCTCCCTTTGGGGGGTGGGAGGGTGCCAGAGAAGATCCTCAACCTTCGGTAAGAGTCGTGACTAATGGCAGGTGCAGAAATAGGAGTCTGCATTGGTTCAGCCACCATTACGGGTACTGGAGCGGGAGAGGGTGTTGGGGGAGGAACACCCCCAGGTGGCAAGAATAGTTTCTTCAAGTCCTCCACAGTTTTCCCTTCTCCCAGCAACCATTTAGCAAATTTCTCCTCAAAAGTTTCAGATAGTGGTGGGGGCTCATTCCCCCCCGGGTCTTTACTGTCCTTAGTTATCACTCTCCAAGCAGTGAGGGCTCCCTCTGGGGTAATGGTCTGTGGCACTTTGGAGCTATCTATGGGATCCTTAAACTCTACTAGGGCCAGAAAGTGTGGGTGAGCAGATTAGCATGCCGACCCACCACCACAGGGTTTGTAAACCTTCCACCTTGGAAAGTACTCCCTGTACAGTGTCCGTATTGATACCCAAGGGGATGTCCAGTATAAGATAGCATTTTGGGGTCGATCTCCTCCCAGTACACCACTCCACCAGCCGTGCACAGCCACTTCTGTCAGGGTACCCATTTTTTCTTAACAGTGGTTCGTGAATATGGCCACTAGAGGACACACAATCCCAGCGGTGAGCCTCCAAGATGTAACCCTAGATGGCGCTATCCCAGGGGCTACTACCCCTGCCTGATTTGCCACTAACAGGTTGAGGGGCCTGGATCCAATGGCGGGTGCCTCCACCCAGAGGTCAGGGTTTGCAATAGTTAAACTTACTTGGTCACAGCCCTCTGGGACACTGCAACCCCCCTTTCTTCCCACTAGTGGCCCACACAGTATATCAGAATTACCTTCACAGTATACACTTACCCCCAGAACTGGTTCAGGCACTGGGACCCCCTGTAAAACAAGATACAGTGCAACAATCACAGTACAATATTTTAACATAGACAAATACCTCAGGCAGTATAACTTGCTGAAACAAGCAGCTCTGATTTATTTAGGGGGATATAACAAGGACAGGGGAAATCAGGTTAATTAGCTTATCACTCTACTCATCTATCATGGCTTGCTGCACAGGCCTATCCCTATCAGTTACTGTCCCTGGGTACCCAAGCCCTAGTGGCTAGTCCAAACCGTGGCAGCTGGTAGGGGCCCTTTCACACAGAGAAAAGGAAAATTAAACAGTCAGCAGTACAGTAATTCCATTTCTATTTAATGTAGCAATTCAACAGGGAGCGACCCTGAATTAGTACTCACGACCTCCAAACAAGATAGGGTCCTTCAATGTCAGCAGGGCTACTCTTGAGCTCCAAGAGACTCCTCACACATTTATATGGTAAACAGTCACAGGCAAAAGTCACGTAATGGCAGCAGGATTCACTTGAGGTACACAAACCTCTTCACATTTATATGGTAAAAGCACTATACCAGGCAGGCTGCATCTGTATCCTGATGCATTACTGCACAGTACCGGGAGAACACACAGCAGATTCAGTTCCTGACAGACCGAGTGCAATTCCATAATTCCTCCAGTCTTCTACAGGGTGAGCCTGGTTTCTGCTCTTCAGATATCCTTTGATTCTCTTCACAGGACGGATTCAGTCCTAACAAGCAGTTACACAAGCTGCAGACCGGAACTCTGGACCTTACACATGTTTTTGACTGAAATCTGCACTGAAGGAGCACAGGGTTTCTTTCCCTTCACTCCAGAGCTAAACTGAAACTCCAACAGACAAACCGCACTTCCTTTGAGTTCCTCCCAGTTCTTGACTGGATTGGCTGTCACTCACAATAGACTGCTGCTGTTGGTCCAAAAGGCCAAGTCTAAACTACATCTCCCAGAGTCACTGCCCATACAATCCTCTTGTGGCTGGCTCTGATTATGAGTCCAAGTTCTGATTCGTCCAAGGCACCATTTTAGAGCTAGCTTACCCACACTGATTGGTCCAGTTCAGCAGTTCAAAACCAGAATGGGGAACTAGGCAGACACAGTTCTGACTGCAAAGAAAGCAGGTTAGACAAACTGTAATTTCATTATTACTGTAAATGATTTCTGGCAAACAGTTACATCTTTCAGCTAGGTTCCTTTGCACTCTAGTGACTGCAAAATGGAGTGAATTGGCAGCAGCTCGAGTGGTACTCAAACAGAGAAGCACACAGTCCCCCCATACAAACTAATTATGTCTGCAAGCAGACAGCTCTTAAAGAGACAGTACCAGAGGCTCTAAAAACACTCACTGATAAATGGCTTAAACGCCAAACACCATTCAGGCTTGGAGCATTCAAGCAAGCTCCTGGAAGTCTTTTGGGAACCCCCATTTGCAGGGGGGTTACATTAGTAAGCACCCGATCCAGTATTGCCCCCATCATGAGTGAATTCACCCATTAGCTGTCTGAGGAATGCCCTCGAAGGGAGTCTGTGATGTCTCTGCTTTTAGCTGAAGCTGCAACTGGAAGGCTCCAATCTGCATCTGACAGATTGATGCACCTTACCAGAAACACCTTGCCCTTATCAGCCATTTTGCCAGTTGCTTCCAACATTTCCTTAACTAACTCATCCCACTATGCCAGAGGCCTGTAGATCATGTCTGTTTGAATGGTGGCTCTGTTACCTGCCTCTAGGGTGAACCACAACACCTCTGCCCCCTCCCCAATTATCTGTATTTCTGTTGCTTTTATGCTTTCCCTCACATCACCACACACACCCTTTCCTTCTCACCCTGTCCTTTCTGAAGAGCCTGCACCTTGGTATGGTCCTTGTGGGGGTGGAGAGAACAGCAGAAAATGGTGCAGGACTTGGAGGATGAAACCTCTGTTGGACCAATGCATCCCACACTGGACTCTCACCACAATCTACTGGGGACACCATCAGTCTTCACCTCTGCCATGGGTGGCCAGACTGATATGGAGAAGAAATGTTGCAGAGGTGAATGTGTAAGCAGTGCTGGGGAAGGGGGTAAGCCAGGGGGGCAACACAGTGGTGTGTCATGGGTGGGCTGATTGTCCTGGGAGGAGAGGTGGCAGAGTTTCAGTCAGACAGAAATGGACATCTGGCAGTAGGTGGAAGGAGGTCCCATCTGTGAGTGGGAGGATTTAAAAAAAAAAAGCAGTGATCGGTGAAACTCAAAATGATCTGATAGCAGCTTGTTGACAAGAGTCACTGATCTGTGCAAGTGGTTGAGTTGAGGTCTTGATGATGTTCACGTGTTCTGTGTGGAGCTATGAACACTGCACTGTACTGTAGTTGATTAAAGAATTCTGTGGTATCTCTTGGTGAACTGTTGCTTGCGTGTATGTGTGTGGTCACAATTAACTGAATAGATGTGCAGGAGAGTGGCTGTTTGTGTTTGAGATATGCATCACTGGCTGTACTGACAATTTTTAAAATACTTTGGTGAGCAGTTGATACTAAGGCAGACAAATTATGTCTAGGCAAACTGTGAGCAGAGAAGGATGGAGTACTGTGACGACAAAGGAAAATGCTATTTGCTGGGCCAGGCTGGCCCTCTTTATGTTTGCTTCCATGCATTTGCAGAACAAACAAATTGATGGTGCTCAGTCAGTGTAAGGGGCAGTGGAGGTGTGTACTGCATAAGCCAATGGATGTAGAACTACAGGAGGCTTGCTACTCAAACTCTAATGCTGAGAAGACTGATAACAGTGATTAGCTGGCTGATGGTCCTAAACTTTGTGTAGTTTAATGGATGCAGCCCCATCAATCACACTGGTCTTCTGCACATTACCCAGCCAACAAACATCATCCTCAGGCTTTAAAGCTCAGCATTAAGCCTCACAGTGTGTGTGTGTTTCCCACTTACAGTGGCTCCTCCTATTTACAGACAGATCCAGAAGCAAATGATTTGATACCTTTTAATGGACCGACATAGATGTAACAACAAGAACAGAGTGCTCTACTGTAGCTTTTGGACAAACCAGTCCTTCGTCAGAAGCATAATGACAGTTACTTAGAAAAAACAATACTTTTAACAAGTAGATCATGCATAAAAAAACAGAAAAAAATCACCATTGGTTTAAAATACTCATTAAAAAAAAAAACAGAAGATGATGTCAGAGAAGCCTAACAGTACCATGTTACCTTAAGCTAGGAGGGTCCCAGGTCAAAGGTGATTGGTGCAAAACATATACAAAGAATTCTATTGCATATAAATTCAATTGACATGAGATAATACTACTTGAGCAGATGGCTCTTAAATCAAGCTATGAGTGTCACAAAGTGTATAAGAATAGAATTGCTTAAAAACAACCCCCACCCAGATTAAAGACATACTAAGATTGTCTTAGGATTCCAAGAAGTTTCAATGTATGTATTACAGACAAGAAATTACTAGTAAAGCTGTCTTGAAAAGATCGGTACACAGTGTATGATGTGTAAAACTTAGCTGGACCCCTTACCCAGCTATACTCTCCAGCTAGATATTATGCCCCATAAACTTCAAAAGCCTATAGTATAGTAACATGACTTTATAAATAATATAACTATAAATTGACACTATTAGTGTCAAACAAAAAACTCTGGTCCAGGACCACCAAGGAATTAAGACCATGCAGCCTGATATGTACTGATGTCAATAAATTTCTCAGTGTATAACAACTTAATGTACCGAAAGTGTCTAAGGAATCTGAATAAGCAATACAAATAAAATTATCTCCTCCCCTCTGCACATACAACACACCCTACCGCACCCCACATCCCCATATCGTGGTGGTGGTGGGGGGATAACTAGTTTTAAGGAGATACACACACATACACACACTCCTAATGCACCATAATTCACATCAATCACTGCAATTGTTACCCAAAGGAATTCAACTTGTCATGAAATCCCAAGTAAAAGGGATCATGTATCCTAATATCTACAGAGCAAAAAATGTGACACTATTTAACCTTACTCCTATCTGTGTAGTAACATCTCCAAGGATTCTGGATAGAACCACAATGAAATAAAATTGCCACCCTCCCCAGGGTAACATAACTAGAAGTAAATATAATGTATGTGTGTAAGACAAGAGTCCTAACATACCTACATTTCCACAAATCACTACAGTATTAGCCTAATGTAAATAGATCTGTCAAGGACCCCCATGCAAATGAGATCTCGCACCCCAATATGTTCAGAAAAAAAGTGTGACCATCTGTAATAAACCTGCTGTATGTATAGTAACAGGCTAAGGAATCTGAATATCGTGCAATGGAATCAACCCCACTCACAGGTGAAGGTAAATAATAAGGAGGAATTCATATTCATTATGTGTGTGTGAAGTAAGAGTACTAACACACTGTAACTCCATGTATCTAAATGGAAGCCTACCTCAATGTGACAGGAAGCCCCACACCTGCTATATTCACATACGGTACCTCTCAACACATACACACTCACCCCCCCCCTCCCCACACATGCTGAAGTCCTGTAATATGCCAATCTGAAGAAGAGGTCTGTGGATGTTAAATTCTGTAATGTCCCATGAAACCCAGATCTATGTTCATCCCATCTGCTACCATATTGAGATGTAAAATAAATTTTATCTCAAAAGCTCGTCTCTGTTGTGTGTTTTTGAGATTTCCTTTTAAGACCATTACTAACATATACAAAATTGAGTGGTTAGGCTGGGAGAAGTGTCGCCCCACTGGTTTTTCAGTCTTCTTTGTTTTAATAGTATGACTGTGTGAGTTCATCCTAGTGCAGAGCTGTTGGCTTGTCTACCCAACATAACCTGTTTGTCGACATCTCTTGCACTGAATGAAATAACATGCTGTGATGTACATGTATAACTCCCATGTACCTTGAATTGTCTGTTTTATGATGTAACCATTAGAGATGCAGCAAATTTAAATTTCACCGACGAAGTGGGCACTTCATGTTGTCACTCCACCACATGGAATTGCCAATACAAAAGGCTCACTTCGCCTTTTTTCGTTGTCATTCCACCTTAAGGTGAAGAGACAACAATATTGGCAGCCCCTCACACACACAGTCACCAGAATTAATTTGCATCCCCAAAATGCTACTGTCTTGTGTCCAGAAAACTCCCCGGGGCTGATGTAGTGAAATGAGAGCGTAACAAGAAATGCAAAGTCTCCCAGAATTAATGGTGTACTGCAAATGCACAGACAGATTAAGAGTGCACTGCACACTTAAGAGATGCAGACGTAAAGGCACAACACCACCTAACCAGTGCTCACAAGTCACAAATCCACATCTGGAAAATAATACCTTTTGCCAGTTTGGGGTGGAGTGCATGGCAGTAACAGTCCACTACCAGTAAAGATACCACAAAGCAGTATAAAAAATTAATGCATGTGTGGTGGATAGCAGGTTCACACTGCTGCAATTACTCTGTGGCACAATAAAAGGTGTCTGATTTAATGGCATGCACCAGGTGCACACACACGCACTGCAAGTAATGTGTAGCAAATTGAAAACCTTTAGTAATATAAAGAAATGTTTTAAACAAACTGAAAATATACACTGCTGCACCACAGCAATCAGCAAAAAAAGTCAAGAATTACTGAAAATATTACTGTGTGTACATTAACACAGTTATACAAGAAAAATATAACCAAAACAGAAAGACTGCCTTTTACTCCCAGTTAATCTACCTACACCACAGATACACTCCTCCCCCAAAGCACACTTCACAGACTGACTTTTCTAAATTAACAGTCAAAATCCACACACAAACAATAAACACTTGATGATATGAGCACAGGAGGGTTTCCTACAATCGATGTACTAAATTTTGAGCAAACAAAAATGGCTCAAAAAGCCTTTTTTAACAACTTTTTGAGGACTTGAATCACAGAGCTCTGAGAAGAAACTGTCTCCATCTTCCACTACACACACTACACAGAACCGAGGCTGTGCAGAAAAATCTACAGCCCATGTGGCCTGCAATCCCATGAAGCACTGCAAAATTTGCCTTGGAGCTCAATAACACGGCAAAGTGATGCGAAGTACATTGATTTCATTGTACTTCACCATAAAATTGATGAAGTGGTTTGAGGAAGGTAGAATAAGGTGAAGTTATTGGTTTCAATGGACTTTGCGTTTCTCATCATGACGCGAAGTACTCCGCTTTGCATTGTAGAATACTTTGCGGATTTCACAGAGTGAATTTAGCCCACCACATGTAACCACACAGATCTATTTACAGACAGGAATCTGGAGAGAGCTGTTTGAAAGCAATAAACATAGTGAGGGGGGGATCAGCATGCAGAATGAAAATATAACATCAACTATATTAACAGCATTTAATAATGAATAGAAAACACCAAATGTAGTTGATTTAAATTGCATGTTGTTTATATCCACTTTAAAGAGCCCCTAATACCAATTGGATAACTTTGAAAAATGTGAGATTTAGACACATTCAGTTTATAATACTGTAGGGATGGGCAAAACAGGGGTGGATTTGGATTTGGATTTGCCGAATCTAAGGCGAGTTTGGATTTGATATGTAAAAGATTTGGATTTGCCTGACCTGGACCTGTATTGATAAGTGGTGGGGGAAAAAAGTTTTCTATAGAAATATAGTGGCATGACAGTACAGAGCATACTGTGTGAGCATCCTTCTGGAATAGTGTTTCTGTGGAGGTGGTGAGGGCAAAAACAGTGGTAGGTTTCAAGAATGCCTGGGATAGGCAGAGGTGAGTCTTGGGCCCTGTCCACACTGCACCGCTCAGACCCCATAATGGACAGAAACCGTTGCAACCGGGGAGCGGTGCAGTGTGTCCACACTGCCGTGGTGTCTGTTATGGGACCGGCACCACCGGTCCACACTTCGGGAGCCGGGTGACCATTACCATGGCACCCGATCCAACAGTGCAGCTTGAGCTGTGCTAGGGGACCAGTGCCACGTGTCCACACTAGGCCTGGTAACGTTATCGAGGCATAACCGGTTTCATAATTGTTGTTGAAACCACCTCATGTGTGGTTTCAACAACGGTTACAAAAATGCCTTCTGTAGCGTTACAGGTGTAAACGCAAACCGTTGCGGTAACAGTTTGGGTACTCTGTAACATTACAGAGGGGTAGTGTGGACAGGGCCTCAGTCATAAGCGGAGGCAGGAGCTGGAGAGCAAGTAGCACCTGCGATGACAGTACAGGCATGGAAAAATGGGCAGACTGGGTGAGCCAAGTGTTCCCTATCTACTGTTAAATTCTATTTTTTCTAAGACTACATCCAGTTAAAAATTATTTGTTTTGACAGAGCTGCATAACAGAAAGTCAGACAGTAGTGTGCAGAATGAAATATGACTTATGGGATCTCCCCCACCTACCCGTTACCCCATGATATGGCTGAGTCAAACTGAGTTACTCAATTTGAATGACTCAGTTTGACCACCTGTCATGACAGCAAATATGAAATGACAGCAAGGAGCAGTAAGAGTGACTGTGAGGGTACCAGAACCATGACAGAAAAATATGGCGAATGTGATATGGAGGTACTGTGTATGAGGATATGGTGGGTTATTTGGCCAGGCAGTTCCCAGCTGGCTGTTTGGTGTTGTGGAAGCAGACACTACATCTAGTGTGGGAGGACCCAGGTTCGGAGCTACATAGGTGGGTGGGATGCAAGAAAAAAGGGGTACCCATCATAGACATTGTTAGATATTAATTGAGGTGCAAAGCACATAAACAATGCAGCACAAAAACAAGATGGTACCTAGACTTTTATTCTTATGGTACTAATCAAGTGCAGAAAGTGTATCCATACAAAAGGTAAGACATCCTAACAAATAGTATTAAACTAGACACCTACACGGAGTAAAACGTACTGTATGCTTTTTCCGCCTACATAGGCAATGCTGCAGCTGCTGGGACTGCCCTTTCCCCACTGTTTGATACTATTTGTTAGGATTAATATATAACAATGTCTATGGCTGGTGCTCTTTTATTGCTATTAATTTACTTGTTTTGGTGAAGCACCCTTTATATAGATAGTTAGTGGAGCACCAGGTCCTTTGTCTTTTCTTTCTTCCCATAGGTACTTTTAGTTGCTTTTCCATTTTCTCCTCTATCCCAGTCCCCTTGCTTCTCCAACGTGGTGAAAGTGTGTAGAGGCATGCACACATCTCACACTATGGGACACCTGACCCTGCCAGTCACTCCATTACCACCTACACCTACCACTGGACCTCCATCCGGTGGCGGCGGGAGTGCAGACAGGTGACCCTCCCTCCCGGGAGAGGATAGCCAATGCTCGATCCTGCTCCCACCGTCCCCCCACCCTCGTGCTGGCACTCTGACAACTTGAGGTCATTCCCAAACCCAGGTCACTGGCATAGCGCAAGGTAAGGCAGGATGCCTCAGCCCTCAGTGCCACCGGGCTGGCTAGGTCCTTTGTCTTTTATAGGTGCGTGGGAATAGTGTTTTGTTTTGTTGGTTGGGTACTTATGTTTTTTTTTTTTTTATTCCCCGACCTCTCAAATTTCTGCTGCAGGCTCCCCCAGCCTTCTGAATGTGATCCCCCCCAAATGGTCCCCTGTACCCGAGTGTTAGCCCTCCCCCTGAGTTGATTATAATTATAGTGGGGGATGCAGGGGGATGGAGCCCCAGCACAAAAATATTACTAGATAATGCTCCCATAGAGACTGTTTAGGTCTGTTGCTCTTAATGTATCTGCTGTAGTGCACGTCGCCATTATTGAATTCAGCGATGTGCACTTGTTCATTTGCTGATCACTATTTTGCAGTCCCTCATATCACATGGAACCACCTACCTTTATTTAGCCGGTTTAAATTTAGTGCCAGTCAGAAATCCCGAAAGCACAGGTGGCCACCAGATGGATAAGCCAAACCCCAGATGTAACTGATTCACAAAAACCAAAAGACCATGCTAAGGCTGCCACATGTATAAAAGTAACCACAATCTTGGTTGTTTGATTCAAACACTTTATTGTAATAAAATTACTGGTAGCAGCACTCAGGGAATCTCATGCTCTTTCTCAAAATATTTGGCATAATGGGTGAGTGCTGCTACCAGTAGTTTTGCTTACTTTAATAAGTATTTGAATCAGACAACCACAATTGTGCTTTTATATGTGTGGCAGTCTTAGTACAGTCTCTTGTTTTCTTCTTTGCCAATCAAAAAATAAATGTAACAAAATAAGCAAATTAAATACTAGTCACATTTGGAACTAGCTAAATGTTCATTAAAGCGGTGCTAACTTGGGTTTATTTTTTTCATGAAAGTGGCCAGCTAACCCTACCAGGCTTATAACATGATAGCCATAGGTCTTCCACTTTGCAGGATAGTGAAAACATTTTTTTAAACAGCAGGACACATAGTCTCCCATTTCACTTTATTTTTTATAATGTACTATGTGACAACATAAGAGTCCTTTTTTTTTTGCTTTCTAATTTTTTAGCCCAGGCCCTAGCAGCAGTTGCACAGGCCAAGACCCCCCACCCATTCCCACACTGTCTCTGACTTCACTTACATTTTACTTCTAAGCACTCTTTCCCTTGTCTTTTTACTGGTTTGGTTTCTTAATTTTTTTTCAGTCCTCCTTGTTCCTGTGACACAGGCTGTAGCAGACCCATACCTCCCACCCCATACTGTTCCTGCCTTGTCTTTTCCTTTTGTTTATATATATATTTTTTTTTTACAGTCCTCTACTTATTCCTGGAGCACAGGCAGTGATGCCCAAAATAAACCTTCCACCTCCAAACTGTCTCTCCCTTGTCCTTTGTTGTTGTTGTTGTTATTATTTGCTTTATTTTTGCTTTTCATTTAAGTTGTTTCCTTTTTCTGTCCTCCACTTAAGGTAAAGGTATGAGACCCCACACCCCAAATGCCCACAAGATCTCTTTCCCCCCTCCCCTCACATACATACACACTCTCTCCCCCTACTTGTTTTCCTTTAATTTTTTGACTTTATTTTCCAGTTCTCAGTGTTGCCCAAGTAACTCTGTTTTATTATAGCCACCAGTCCATTTTCCTGTCCCGCTGCCGAGTGCTTCACTCAGTGTGCTCCCACCGTTTTCCCCTCCCGCTGCTGTGTGCTCCCTTAGTGAGTTCCCACCTGTCATTCTGTCTCTCTCCTGGAATGGTGCTGAAGCAGCTGCATGTTCTCATATATACCACAGCATTGCACAGCTGCAAACCAGGGTACACTGAAGGAGTACGCATGTTCAGGTGCCCTTTTACCTCTCCCTCAGCTTCAGAAGCCAGTTACATGACAGACATGCAGGCTGGGAAGCTGGAAGCACAAAAAACACAAAAAATAAGAAAAAAGCTGAAGATCAGAGCTGAACTGGCAGTGTTCAGTTCGAGGCTTGCCTAAACCAAGCTACATATTTGGCTCGTCCCTAGTTTACAGTCTATATATTTTGTATATTTTTGCCATTGCTTTATTTGAACATAATCTTCTTGTCCCTCCCCATTGTCCCCTTTCTGCTGTTGATCCCCAGCCTCATCATCCCACCTCCAGAACTTACCCCATCTACTTCTTACCTTGTTGCGTGAGTGGCTGTCATGGATGGCGGTGGTGCAGTGCCTGCATGGTCACAGCATTTTCACAAGATGGGGTTCTTTTCTGCCATTTACTCCCTTGAATCAGAGCCAGAGGTGTGCTCTGGCATGCAGGTAGACTGTGAAGATGGTGCACACACTCACTGACTGCCTCTGGCTTTAAATTCTGGTGACCATTGCTGCACATCTGGCCTCTGCTATTAGGCAGCCAAGCAGCGGTCACATTGTCCCCTCACCCCACAGGAAGTGAGTCCTTGATGGATGCTCAATCCCCCCCACCAGCCCATGAGCAACCCTGATCCATTCCTGAACCTGGGTTTCTAGTGTAGGCATCCAGTGCCTCAGACCTCCATGTCACCAGTTTGACTAAAAATTTACCGTAGCTCAGATTTCTTTAGTATTGTTTGTGGCCCCAAGAGGTGCTAAACCTGCAACCCTTTGTTTTGTAGTTATGTGCTTTTACCCTCTGTACCCTCTGTGCTGTAACGGGATGGTAATGCCATCACCTTCTCAGATTCTTGTTGGAACAGCACAAAAGTGATGAAATGACAGACAAGTGGTGTCCAGCACAAGAAGTGATTTTATTTTTGGTATATAAAGCAGGCTTACAGCCAAACAGTGTGATCACTGAGAGAATACCTCCAATCTTTCCCTACCTATAGGGTAGTAGTACTTCTCAGAGAACAGGTGCTATGCAAAGGGTCTTATATCCCTGATAATAACCATGACAACGGCTAAAAAAATATATAAAAACATTGCAATTGGCCAGTAGCAAATAACCTGACTTCTCACTAGCCTGGGAAAGCATGCTGAGCTAGCAGAAAGACAAGATAGCTAAACAATGGATCTTGTATATGTGAAGAACACTTGTGGTTACATATGCAGTTGCAGTTCTCCACTAGCATTAAGGATGGCAGTATTGCCTAACTAATCATTATACAATGATGTAAATAGAAGTATTTCCCAAGTGTTACAATCAGAATAATAGCAAATGCATCATGATTCCCAGTAAAAAATATATAAAAGTACAGTAGAACTCAGATCCTGACACTTATGCTATATGATAAGTGCCTATGCCCTAAGGTTAGCACATACACATATATGTTGTACTGTCTGTGAGGTAGGGGGCAAATCAGGGGTGCTGGTCCATGGATAACATCCTCCCCATGCCTCAGAAGGGGCAACAATCCAAAGTTAGCTAGTAGGGATGAAGCTAAAATTCATTTACAGGCCCGATGCATGAGCCTTGTAAAGGAATTTGAGTTGTTCTCGATGTTGTCTTAGGGTATGTTGCAGGCAGCACAGCGTGAATGTAAGAAAGATCATCAAAAATGCTTGAATCACTACAAAAACTTACTTTAAAAGTGATTTCTAGCCAAGTGTTGTCTACGGCAAGACTCAAATCACCATCATGGATAAGGTCATTAAGTGCATTAGTAGCTTTGGTAATATTATTACTAATATAGCTCAAATGGGCATCTTTTCTAGCTAAATGAGACTGTAAAGAGAGTGTCAAGGGATCAATGTGTACGTTAAAAATAGATAGGTATTGAGACAGGGCAAGCAAGTATTGAGGATCAGTATCAATAACGTCTGGTTCAGGGAGAGAAACAGGCGTGATCACAGTGTGACCAATAACAGTTTTCTGCTGTGGAGTAAAACAAATGTTAGGTTTAGTAACTTGACATATCTTGGAGCCATAAGAAAAACTGTGATAATTCGTGACCAGACAGTACTGGTCATCAGAAGTATAGGTAACTCTTACAGAAGGCACCCACCAACGATGCAAACATACTGGACAAGAGGTCTGGTTGGTGAGCCATGTAGTGAAGCGATGTACCTCTTCAAGGTAGCTTTGAGAAGGTGCTGTTTCAGCATCTTGCGCTGAAGATGCAGCAGGAGGGATATCATCTTCTGGATCAACATCAGTAAGATTGGACAGCAGATCTTCGCCCAACATCAGTGCCCAGTCAAGGTGTTCAGGTGCATATCAACATACAGGTTTGACAATATCGAAAATGTCACAGCGACACAGGAAGTAGTAGCCTTTCTTTGCACACAGTTCGTATGAGGTGCAACCCAAGTCTGGAGGACTTGATGGTAAATCAGCATGGAGAGTAATTCGGTTCTTTCATGAAAAATGTCATTTTCAAGATGGCCTATGGAACGAGTACTGGCCAATTTATCAAATACAGCTGTTGCAGGATCAAAACATGGTAAAGACACAGTAAACATAATGAACATATTTTCCTTAATAGCACAGGATTTAGTGAAATAGCACGGTGCTTGGTTAGAAAACCTAAAAACATAATCAATATTTCTAACAGTAGCCATAGAGATGTTTATAGTATTTTTTAAACAGATAGTAATGCAACCAGTGATTTTTACATTGTGGGCAATATCATTTACCCAATCTGAGATCATGTATGATATCGGAATTTTGCCTGATTCCAAATCCCTGAAGAGAGCATTAACAGTGGATATAACATAGGAGCCATAAGCAGAACATAAAATTTCATGCCCAATATATTGCTCGTCCACCTCATGGTTATTCTGAAAAATGAGATCATTAAGTTTACGCTTGGTATCATTTGACCCTTGAGCAATGTCCAGCATGTTGTACACGGTATAACGCTCTTCATTACTGAGAGAATTTACACCTTGTAAAATAGGGGGCATTGCATCATTTTTAATAGTCTGTTGACATTTAAGAGTCTAAGCTTTAATGGAAGCAATATCTGCTCTATTCCAAATGGACATACCTGAGTCAAAGTGATGGTACCGGCTGCTCCAGTTATGCCAGAGACAGAGCTGGCAGCACCAGCTATGTCAGTTGCATCCCTCTTGATGTGTGTATGTGATCTAGGTTTAACATAGTCTTTAGGGGCAGGTCTAAAGACTCCAACATGTTCAGTAGTGTGTCGTCCACCTATGGGATCATTTGTGTGTGTTTGATAAGCAACAACAACATCAGTAAGCATCATACTGTAATATTTGGAGGTATTGGTTGTATCGCAAAAAACAAATTCAACCATATTCCAGTGTGTGAGACTGAAAATAACTGGGACATGCATAAATTGTACATTATTAATCAGGGCTCCTGGTAGTGATGTGGCGGTCAAACCACTAGGAGGGGCCATCCTCCTGAAGAGGGCAGGCAGTCAGTTCTTCCTGACTTGGTGGGACTACAGAAAGATAAAGAGCTTCAAAAGACAGAAAACACATGCCTTCTCTGGAGAGAGGCGGTCACAATAGGCAGGATCTATTAAAGTAGTAAGGTTGTACTTACCAATATGTCTAGGAGTGGGCTCTCTGATAGAAAGAGTACCGTTTTTAGAAATATCAGTATTAGGCCAGCCATAGAATGTATCCTTGGACAGGTGAGCTACAGGGATTGTGTAGCCCATAGCATCAGTTTGCCATTGTAAAGAGAGTGAAGATTTGTCTGGGGCAACTACTACAGCATCAAGAAAGGCATCTGAGCCTTGAGTAACTTTAATCATTTTGTTGGGAACATTAATCTGTACACCCATATGTGCTAAATGTTCAAGTTTTCCAAGGAAGCATTGGCAAATGTTCCTTATGAGTCTGTGAGGCTTTATGTGGGGGTGCCGTCACAGTCAATAGTCCCACCAGTAAGAGAAAGGGGTGCAAGATGGCCATCTTGCTGATACCTATAAGAAAACAAAAAGGATTGGTTAAGTGTGGGTACTGTTCCGCCCAAAGGGGTTTGGAAAAGTATATTTAGTCACCTTTATACAACTTTAAGTTGGTTAGCATGGAACCATTTGTTAGGTGTCTTCTTCTGCTGTTGTACTCTGACCTGATACACAGCAGGACTGAGTTTGTTGACAGGATAGGGTCCTTCCCATTTACTGGCAAATGAGTGTGTGGGTTGTCTGCATTGGAGAAGCATAACTTGTTCTCCAACTTGCCAGTTGACTTCTTTGACATGCTTCTCAAAATGAGCTTTAGCTTGTTGTTGCACTTTGCCCATCTATTTGGCAGCAAACAGGTGTGACTTCATGATGTCATCATGAAGCTTTTTTGACGAATTTATCTACAGATACTCTATGTGCAGTAGGGGGTGTGGCGATCAATCAGAAGGTTCTCAGGTAGTCTCATAGCTCTACCAGTCATAATCTCATAAGGTGTGCACTGTGTAGTGGCTGCAGGTGTATCCCTAATTGCCATTAGTAACAGTGGCAAGAAGGAATCCCAGTCCTTGGCATTATCATTGATGAATTTAGATAGCATCTGTTTGATGTGGCTGTCAGCTCTCTCTACCTGGCCTGAGGATTGAGGATGGTAGGGAATGTGGAATTTTTGATCAATCCCAAGAAGTTGGAGTGTCGGTTGCATCAGCTCAGCAGTAAAGCTGGTTCCCTGGTCTAAGTCTACTTTTAAGGGTAGGCCCCACCTGGAGAACAATTGATCTACCAGTATTTTGGCAGTTGTCTTTGCCAAGTTGTTCTTAGTGGGAAATGCTTCTACCCACTTGGAGAACAAATCTTCGACAACAAGTGCATACTTGTTCTTACTGGAATTGGTAAGAGGCCCAATGAAATCGATCTGTATCACATTCCATGATCCAGATTGCCTTTAGGGCAACAAGTTGGCATTTCTTTTCAGTAATATCGGATTTTTCTGAGCACACATTATGCAGTTGTCCACATAGTGTTCTACATCTTTGGCCATACCAGGCCACCAGATGACTGTTTTGAGTCTCTGGAGGGAGTTTTCTGTCCATTGGTGTCCACCAGTGGGAGTGTCATGAACCATATAGATAAATTTGGTCCACAGAGATTGTGGTGCAACCCAGAATTTATCACCTGTATCTTGTTTGTGATACCAAATGAGTTTCTGATCACCGGACAAGTATATTGTCTGAGTGCCTCTTATATTGACTGCCTACAGGCAGTGGCTGTTCAGTTCATTTGTCTAGGAATTTGAACACATCTCTTATTTCCAGGTCTGCTTTTTGTGCAGCAGAAAGGTCCAGTGGAGGTTCTGGTACCAGTTTCTTGCTAACAGCTATGATGGATTCCACGATAGCTGCTATACCTAGTGAGTGAGTCATTGTCCATTTCTCCCCCCTCCGAGCTCCTGCTTTGGCAAGTGAGTCTGCTCAGTCATTGAACTCATGGTAAGGGTCTGACTTACAGTGATCCCTCATCTTGTGAATGTACAGTTTATGAGTGAACATTTGTGTCAGAGTGTGTATATACACAAACGGTTCCCTGTATTTGACAGGAGTACCATCAGAAGATATAAAATTGTTCTTCTGCCAGAATGCAAAGAACTCTGTGAGGGATGAGCAAACCCAGTTGAAGTCAGTGAAAATGATGGCATCCCTGTTACCATGGGGCATGAACTCTAATGCACAGGCCACAGCTGCTAGTTCGGCATACTGCGAGGAGATAACAGTTCATTTCCTAGAAATGCACTGGAAATCACCTTCCTGGTCCTGAATGAGCACTCCAAATCCTGCTACTTGCTCCACATCCACATAGGAGGCAGAGCCATCTATAAAGATGTGAAACATAGTAGTATATTCCAGGACCTCAGGTTTAGCTGGTAGAAAAGGTCCTGGGTTGGATAGGTCAGACGGTTGGAGTGCACAGTCATGGGGCTTACTTGTATAGAGTAGGCCATGGGACAAGATTGAGGGCATTTTAGCAGGCAGCACCTTGATGTCCCTGTCATGCAAAAGGAAGTACCAGTGGGTCAGTCTGGTGTTAGAGACTGATCCATCTTTTACTTTGTCTGAAAGTAAAAAAGTTAGTTGGGGTGTGACAGGTATGCAAGATAATAGGGGCATACCCAATGATGTACAGAAAGTGCTTGACAGCCCAAAAGATCACCAAGAGTGTCCTGTCACAGAGACTGTATTTTCTTTCTAGAGGCTAGCATCAGTGATGCATAGGCAATGGGTCTGTGATACCCATTGTACTTCTGTGCCAGCACTGCAGACATGGCCACATCAGAGGTGGCAGTTTCCAAATGGAAAGATAATCTTGGGTTAGGGTTTATCAGTGCTGGGGCTGAGGTTAAGGCCTGTTTAAGCTGTGTAACAGCTTCAGCGTGTGTGGGGCCCCATGTCCATGGGACATCCTTTTTCAGCAGTTCATGCAGGGGAGCAGCTTCAAGGCAAAATCAGGGATGAAGTCCCTGGAGTAGTTTACCATTCCTAGGAAGCATCTGAGTGTTGCCACGCTTGTAGGAAGTGACAGATCCTGCAAGCCCTGTATCTTCTTGACAGCTGGGCTTCTTCCTTGGTCTGTGATACGTAGGCCAAGGAAAAGGATCTCTGTTTTGCACATTTGCAGTTTGGAGGGATTGCACTTGAGGCCTCCTCTTCTGAGGAGGGTCAATAGTTAAATTAGAAGGGCCAGATGGTGTTCTTTTGTGGTGGTTGCTAAAAGCAAGTCATCCACATACTGCAGGAGACACTGGGGAGTAGAGAATCCCTGCAGAGCATCCATCATATGAAGATGGAAGATAGAAGAGCTGTTATGGAAGCCCTGGGGCAGGCAGGACCAGGTATACTGGTGCCCATCAAAGGTAAAGGCAAATTTGTATTGACTTTCCTTTGCTAATGGGATTGACTAAAACCCATTAGAGATGTCAAGAGCTGAGAATCAGAAAAACAATCATGACTTTTGAAAAGAGTCATGACGTCATACTCCTTGTTATGGGAGATAGCTGCCACCGCATGTGAGTCTGGTATGGTGACAGCATGGCACTGTCCCTTGATTTATAGCAATAACCTGTCAGCTAGATCCACAACACAGTCATGCTATGCAAGGAAATCAATTCCTAGTATGCTGGGGTGATGATGTAATACCATGAAGTCAAAGACAAAATTAGTCTTGAGATGGCCTACCTGCACTGATAGAGATACAGATCGATAGGTGTGTAGCTACCATCTACACCCTGTGTACTGGTCTACCAACTGGTAGACCAGTCAGATGTGGCTGGGTTCTCATCACGGAGAATAGACATGGCTGCTCCTGTATCCAGAAGAATGTCTAGTTGGTGGCGCCCAACCATGGCCCTTACACAAGGCCATCCATTTGTGTCGACAAGCAGGTCACTCACTATCCAGACTGGGGCCTGTAATTGTCAGTCGGTGCAGTTCTCTGATTCTTCTTCATCATCCTGTCCCTGTGACCTGAGACCTACAGAAGCTCATTGGCCTCCTCCCGGTGCTTCATAGGACACGAATACTCTACCTGTGATGTCAAAGCCATGATTTCAAACTGTTCAATGGGTGGTTCCTGAATCACCACATTGGTCTGGCCAGTGCCCAGTGCCGTGAAGGGGTTCTTCCCTCAGCTGCTTGGTTGTTCAGTAGCCAAAGGCCAGAAAGGGTTGGTGTTACTAGCCGGTACCAGGGCCACCATGAAACGTGTGGAGGAGGCCTCTTTCTTGGCATGGGCCTTCTACAGTTGTTTCCAGAGGGTCTTGGTCTCATCTTTTAAGTCCTGATAGCTAGGCCTGTTGTGGTACTTGCCATCGGAATTTAAATTTTTTCAGTTCCTGTTGTTGTTGTAGTTCTGATTGTTTTCATAGTTCCGGCCCCCCCCCATGTGACTGCTTGTTGTCTGAAGGGGCTTCCCGTTTATCATTGTTACCCTCCACTACATAGTGGGTGGGGGTAGGGTTCACCATGGCAACTTGGGCCGTGGCTCCCTGGGATGTTGGAGTATGGGTGGCAGCGGCCTTGTTGGTGTTCTTACCAGAAGATAGATTACAGAGGTAAACCTGGAAGGCACACTCTGTTTTGGTGAGGATCTCATCAAAGGTATTGGTCTGTGGGTAAACGTTGAGTTCAACCTTTTCCCAGAGGGCCGGAGTCATGTTTCAGATGTACAAATCCTTGTACTCAATTTGATTTTTGTTTGTGTTCTCACCCACTAGGCCCTTGCCAGCCTCGTAGGTGAACCACGGTCATTAATGGTAAGCCACTGGGCTTTCCTTCACATTTTGTTTCACCTTGTAGGCCAGACGGGCTCCAGCGATACCTGGGGCACTGGCAGCAAGGAGCACCTGGGAGATGATATTGTAATAGAGTGTCTCGCAGCTGCAGATGGCCTCTGGGAGTTTGGCCCAGAGGTAAGGCTCGATGGTCTGTTTCAGGACTTGAACCTGGTATTTGGGTTGGAGAGAAAGCTTCTTGCATAGGGAGCGCACCTTCTCCAAATGACAACTAAGGTTGTCAAGTCAGGCCCATCTGTCCAATGCCTTGAGCAGTTTGTTGAACAGAGTGAGCGACCTGTAGGGGATTGGACATGGGCACCGTGAAGGGCAGCTTCTGCCTCCACATCAGTGACTGCTTTGAATGCATGCTCTTGGGTGACAGCATTTTCAAACATGCGTTCAGTATGCTGTTGCATGGATGACTGTCTGTCTATTATTCCTAGTCTGGTCAAGACATCTTGTACAATGCTGCGCACCTCCATATTGTCTTTTCTGGATAGGGATGCCAATGAAAGTGAAGGTGATCAGCCTCCCGTATCATGGGGGCCACCATGTTTGTGTGGATGTGGCAGCATAGAAGGCATGCCAACATGCCAAGGGGGTGGGCTGATGTGGCCAGTAGGTGGGCCAACATAGCTGCCATCTTGGGAATGGCTGGTAAAGACCACCACCCTGTGGTGTGGGGGTTTGGATGTGATAAGGCAGCCTACATCCTCATAATCAGAATTGTCATCGCCCGATGATGTAATGTCAGTGGGTGTGTACTAAAAACTATTCATGGCTTTAACATGGCCAGTGAGGACTTCTCATTGATGGTTCATTCTCGCCATCTTTTCTCTACATTTCTTATGACAAACTTTTGCAGTGCCCTGCTCAGTACCCTTCTTAAACTCACGCTGCAATACTTGGTACGTGGCGCCCAATTTGATGAGTTCCCTAAGCTCTTTGTCTAGCTCATGCATCAACCTCACATTCTCTTCCTTCAGTTCAACATTATCTTCTCTCAAACTTTCATTCATATCACTTAAAATGTCATTTAGATAAGATAGCTGTTTCTTATCACATTTCAACCTTTCATTGTCATCTGTCAACATACACAGTTCATGCTCAGGGTCTTAAGCAGTACAATGCAACAGTCTGTTAATGTGGTCACGGAGTGACTGTGTCTCCTCCATGAGTTTCTGTTCCCTTTTCATTAACTCCGATGCCTGAAAGCCCATTTCTTTTTTTAGAGAAGTGTTTTGCAGCTCAAGGGAGGCACATCATGCTAACAAACTTTCTACGGCTATATGCAAAGCCACGACCAAGATACATTTGGTGTAGTATTTCTTGGCTTTTTGCTTAGACTCTAGATATTGATCAGAGATTGTAAGCAAGGGGTCTTCTGCCGATTTTGCATCCAGCACAAAATCAGTCCAACCTCAATGGGAGGTAAGATAGTTTGAGACATTGAGTCTCAGTTCTGTGCACAATTCAGACATGCCAAACAAAGGGGTAGACACACAAACAAAGAAAGCAGTTGAAAGGCTGGACTTAAATCCTTGGCGCTGTCACCCAATGGCTTTCCAGTCCTCCTTGGGCAACAGGTGGAGCAAAGGCAGTACACTGCTACTTGCAAAGGGAGTATACCAGTGGTCTGATGTGGGTCTGCCACACCCAAAACCAAGATGGAACGAATCCATAAAAGAACAACCACTGTAAGTACAAGTAGGTCCAAGTAGGCAAAAATGCACTACACTGCTCGACATTCTGTTCAACAAACTCAAATGGAATCCACACTTTGTACATTCCAACCTGCACACATTTGCCAAATGTAACGGGCTGGTAAAACCATCACCTTCTCAGATTCTTGTTTGAACTGCACTGAAGCGAAGATACGACAGACAAGTGGTGTCCAGCACAAGAAGTGATTTATTTCTTATATATAAAGCAGGCTTACAACCATAAGTGTGATCACTGGGAGAATACCTTCAGTCTTTCCTTACCTATAGGTAGCAGTATGTCTCTTCTCAGAGAGCAGGTGCTATGCAAAGGGTCTTATACCCCCGATAATAACCATGACAATGGCTAAAAAGATATATAAAAGCATTGCAATTGGTCAGTGGCAAATAACCTGATGTCTCACTAGCCTGGGAAAGCATGCTGATCTAGCAGAAAGACAAGATAGTGAAACAATGGATCTTGTATATGTGAAGGACACTTGCAGTTATATATGCAGTTGCAGTTCTGCACTAGCACTAAAGATGGCTGTATTGCAATAACTAATCATTATACAATGGTGTAAATAGAAGTATCTCCCAAGTGTTACAATCAGAATAATAGCAAATGCATCATGATTCTCAGTAAAAATATATAAAAGTACAGTAGAACTCAGATCCTGACACTTATGCTTATACGATACGTGCCTATGCCCTAAGGTTAACACATATACATAAATGTTGTACTGTCTATGAGGTAGGGGGCCAATCAGGGGTGCTGGTCCATGGATAACAGTGCCATTCAGCTAGAACTATAGTTTCGTAAATCTTTCCTCTTTTTCTTTGTTACTGAGAAAAGTGTCTTAAAAACAAGATTACTGTCCACTGGACTTGATTTGCTTTGGCTCCCTGTCTACATATGATGTCATAATGCTGTTTATGACATCATAATTATTTCTACAGCAACAGATTGGGATGTCATAAACAGCACTGTGACTACAGGATAGACCACCAGATAGAGTAAATAATGCAGAGATACTGCAAGGTACTGATGCCCTTTTACAAAGCTGTGGTGAGACTGCACCTGGAGTATGGAGTCTAGTTCTGGAGGCTGCATCTGCCTAAGGACAAAGACAGGTTGGAGGGGGTTCAGAGGAGGGTGACCAAGATGGTGCAGAATATGCAAGGTAAACCATATGAGCAGAGATGCAGTGAACTGGGGCTGTGCTCCTTGGAAACTAGAAGGGAAAGAGGAGACATGATTGAAACATTCAAATATGTCAAGGGGCTCAACAAGGTAAAGGCATGGAGTCTAGTCCATAGGAAGGATGGTGCTGTAACTAGGAGGCATAGTTTGAGACTATGGGGGGGAGATTCAGGGGTGACATGAGAGGACAGTTCTTCACAGAGAGGGTTGTGGATGCACAGAACAGGCTTCCAGAGGCCGTGGTAGGGGCCAGAATAGTGATGGAGTATAAGATGGCTTGAGATAGACATAAGGGGTTGTGTGGGAATGGGAAAGGGGCCACAGGAAAGGGGGAAGAATAATTAAAGGGTGGGAAGGGCAGACTAGATGGGCCTGAGGGTCTTTTTCTGCCAACAAGATTCTATGAGATCCTTTTCCATTCAAATGCCCTTAGTAATAAAGAGGTATAGGTCAGCATTTTAGAAACAGTGTGAAATATAAGTTATATTGTGTCTAAATAGTATATTTCTCAAAGATGTACCGACAACATCATGGGTTCTTCAAAGCTCTGTTACACTGCAATCAAACATTTGGCATTGACAAATGCTTGTTTATTAGTCCATGAGCCAGGTGCATTTATCTGTGTGTCTAGGTCCTAAAGGTTTGATGACACTTTCTTGTGTAAAAAAGTGTACAAAATTCAGATTTAAAACTCTTATTCGTCCACAGTTGTACATTTTCTTGGAAAATGCACTTTCTTAAGAGTAACTAAAAGTTTTACATTTATGTAATAGACTCAGTTTACTTATTTATTTAATTTCTCTAATTTATTTAATAGACTCAGTTTACTTAGTTATTAATGTAATTTATTTGTTTCAGATATAGCTATCAAGACTTCTCACAAACCGCAGAGGCAATGCATCGTACACATTTATCCAGGAGTTAGCACAGCCTATGGAGACCCGTAACCTATTGATGATGCTCATTGGGAGAAAGTAGTTGATGCAAAGGAAAGGCATTCTAGTCAAACACTGTCAAAGAACAACATGGTGCGTCTTGAATTGCCTGAACGTTACTCCAGCAGCCATGGGTATCATCATACCTGCTATAAGAACTTCACTTTATATAAGAGTTCCGGTAAACTTGCAGCTGATGAAACTTTAAAAAAATACATTGTAAAGAGTTATCCAACAAAATTGCTTCACTCCCAAGTTCATAGTGCTCTATTTGAATCTGCAGCATCTACATCAGGCATATTCCCAAATGAATGTATATGTTACAAATCATAAAAGAAAAGGAATCCTAAGGGGAACAAAGGAGACTTTTGAATATCCTACAACAAGTGTAACTTATGGGGCAGCAAACAGCATAAAACAGCAAAATAAATGGACAATCGACAAATGGATATGATGGTAGGCAGTACTGATCTCATAGCCAAAAACTGAAGTACCACAATATCTGTAAGAACAAGTGTGTAAAGAAGACAGAACAAATAAAGGGCACAGGTACAAAATGTAAATACAGTCAGTTGAGGAACAGTCACCAGGTTGCCTTTTCCTGACTTGTTAAGTATGTGCAGTGCTTCATTGTTAATGGAATGCAAGAAGAATCAATGCTATCTCTACACAAAAGGTACATGGACATTATTATGGAGTGTATGTGAGTGTGAATCAAATTATGACCCACACAGCTTGCTGTCAAATCTGGTGGATCACTTCAAAGGTGGTATCATATTTGATACCAAAAGTAGAAAACCGGGTACAATCATCAGATCTGCTAAGAAACAGGCTGACTAGAGGGAAGCACAAGCAGCTCAAAACATAAGAAAACAGTTCTTGGAACTCCTAAAGGTACAGCCCTATAATAAAACCAAAGTTAAAGTTGAAGACATAATAGAAGAAAATCTAAAACTGTCACCCATTCTTCAAACATTGCCAGACCTGACTCCCAAAGGAGAACTAGTACTGCAAGGTGACTTCAACCTGTATTGGCTTGCCCCCTCCTCGACGGCCCACACTGCCAAAGTAGAATCTCTAAATCTTCAACTGCTAAAGAACCCACTCACCACAACACCCACTCTAAAACAGTGGGGGAATTCAAACATGCATGGGACAGACATAAGGCAATTGTAGTGGGGGGTTGCAGGAAGTAGGCTGTTGGTTAACTAGAATCTGCAGCTTATCCAATAGGTAGGGAAACAGGCAGACTGGTTGGGCCAAGTGGTCCTTATCTGCCATCAAAGTCTATGTTTCTAGACTGGATCCTTACCTCCCACCCCCACAGAATGACATCTTCAGGCGTTCTTGCAAATGCACTAAGTGACCACTGCATCACATACTGCATCAGGAAGACTGGCATGCCCAAATCAGCTCCCAAATACATCAACACACACTTCCTAAATGCACTGGACACTGAGTCACTGTTAACCAGCCTAAGACTCGCTGACTGGAGCCAGGTGTAGTCAGCCCCTAACATCGACACTGCCCTCTCTAGCTTCCTACAAACATTCACAACTATCTGGGATGTCTACACCCCTCTGGAAAAATGCATGGTAAAAAATCACCATCATTTATGAATCACCACCCCAATACTTGCCAAATGCAAAGCCAGAGAGAAAGATTGGTCTGCTTTCAAAGCACACCTGAACCCCCCAAACAGACAAGCCTACAACACCTTATACAATCAATGCACCAAATGCTATCTAACAAGCGAAAGTGGACTATTTCAAGTCACAACTGGCTCAAATTCACCCCTCCAAATTCTAGAATGTTGTCCACTCTCTCCTTGACCCACCCACTCAACCCAGTGCCCTGGCCCTCACACAGCAGTGCCAGCCCATCACCGATTCTGTTAGCATTGCTGATACCCTTAACAAGTTGTTTACATCCTGCGCAGTGCCACATGGCCACCCACCTCCAACCTCCATTCCCCCTCCACCCTGTCACACCAATTTCATATTCTCTCCAGTCTCTGAACAAGAGACCTTCACTGCCCTTTGTTCACTAAACACCAACAAATCAAGCCCTGATGGGATTCACCCAAAACTTCTACAGTTATTGGCTCCTGAAATGACCAAGCCTCTCACCCACCTACTCAACTTTTCCTTTTACTCAGGCATGGTACCCCCAGGCCTGGAAATCCACCTCTGTTATTCCCCTGTTCAAAGGTGGTGACCCCTCTCTGCCCGGTAACTACAGACCAATCTCTCTCCTCCCAGCTCTTGCAAAACTTCAGGAATCCCTGGCTCTTGCCAGGCTGTTGGATTACCTAACTGCAGACAACCTCTTAACCCCTCTCCAGTCCAGTTTCAGAAAGCAGCACTCCACTATCTCCTCACTCCTGCATGTCACAAACCATGCCCACGCTGCCTCTGACTGAGGCCTCCTTACTGCAGCTATATTCATCGACCTTGCAAAGGCTTTTGATTCAGTTTCCCACCCACTCCTCCTAACTAAACTAAAAGTGACAGGCCTAACTCCTATCACCTTACAGTGGTTCAACTTTTGCCTTTCATACAGGTTGCAGTCTGTCAAAATCACTGATGCCTCTTCCCCCCCCACTCCTCCATCTTAGCTGGTGTCCCACAAGGCTCAATTTCATAGATTTCATAGATATTTACACACAATTAGACTGACGTCCTTAAAGCTTGCCCATTTAAAGCCTGTCTTAAAATAGAAATTTCTTTTCACCATAATGTGGATCCAGATTATTTTTAAAATTATTCATACTCTCACTATTTACTACAGCCCATGGTAGAGCACTCCATGGGACAACCACCCTCTGGCTGTACCAGTGCTTTCTTATATTGTGTCTCCATTTAGGTTGTATCAATTGTTTGTTGTGCCTTCTGTTACCATATTCGTCTGTTCTAGGACAAATTCCAAATTCAGAACAATGGCTACCAGATCCAATTATCTTGTACAACATGCACATATCACCCCTAAACCTTCTATAATAAAAGGAACATAGATTAAAAGATACAAGTCTGTCTGAATAAGATAATTATTTCATTCCCCAAATAGCTTTTGTAAGTCTGCTCTGAACAGATTCAATTTTAATGATACCTTCTCTGTATTGTGGGGACCAGACCTGAATGGCATATTCAAGATGGGGTCTAACTAAGGCTATGTAAAGTGGAATTAGGACTTTGGCCTCCCTACTAGTAATATGGCGTAGTATACAGTTTAGATTTTGGATAGCTTTCTTTGTCTGGGATCTACAATGTATGCTAAACTTGAAATCTGGATGAAGAGTTACCCCTAAATCTTTTTTCTTCAACTGTATTAGTGAATTGTAAATTAACAAGTGAATATTAGATTTATTTGTTTTTCCCAAATGCATTGTTTTACATTTCTCAACATTTAACACTAGTTGGTTAGTAATGGTTCAATAGGAAATTTTATCCAAAACCTTCTGTAATTCTGTTACTTTTTCCTGTGTATTCACAACTGCTCCTAACATACAATCATCTGCAAATTTATATAACCAAACCTTAGAATTGTCTGATTGCAGGGAGGTTATGTAAATATTAAACAGATACGGGCCCAAGATGAAACCCTGAGGGACACCACTGGTAATTTTGGACCAGTTAGAGAACATTCCCTTAATCGATACACTCTGTTGTCTCCCCTGCAGCCATGCTGATACCCAGTTACAGATGTTAGGGTTCAGGTTAATTGCTTCAAGTAGTTTTAATAGTTCAGTGTGGGGTAACTTGTCAAAGGCTTTCGCAAAATCCAAGTATATGACGTCAACTGTGTTTCCCATATCCAATTCTCTATTTACATTTTCATAAAATGCCAATAAATTTGACTGGCAGGACCTTGACATGGTGAACCCATGCTGCGATTTATCTATCATGCTATTTGCTTCCAGGTGACTTAAAATATAATCCTTTATTACCCCTTCTAGTATTTTACCCATAAGTGAAGTCAAGCTGATTGGTCTAAAATTTTCCAGATTTGTCCTTGCTCCCTTCTTAAAAATAGGCTCCACTAAGGCTAGTTTCCAGTCCCGAGGTACCACTCCAAGATCCAAGGAGGTCTGAAATAAGTATGTAAGGTGGGGGGCTAGAACAACTGCTAATTCTCTTAATACTCGAGGATGCACATCATCTGGGCCAGGGGATTTATTGTCTAATCTTGATAATCTGACCTGTATGTCATTAACTTCCACAATGATTTTTCCAGGACTAGAGCTATGATTTCCAAGATGTATGTTCGGATTACCATTATTAAAAACTGAACAAAAATATTTATTCTGAAGGTGTACCATCTCTTCCAAGTCTTCCACTTGTCCAGCAGAATTGACAAAGGTTCCGATTGTACCGTTATCTTTTCTTTTACCATTGCTATACAAATAAAAGGATTTTTTACCGTCCTTAACGTTTTCCGCAAGTAATAGTTCAAAATTTGCTTTTGCACTCTTTATTTTCTTTTTAATGTGTTTCAGGCATTCCCTATAACCCTGGTAGTTTAAAAGTGATCCATAACTCTTATACCATTTGAACAGTCTATTTTTCTTATTTAATAACTTTTTAATAGATCTATTCAACCACGTAGGTTTATTCCTTTTGGGTCTATCATATTTAAGTTTATGTGGTACAAATTTTCCAACAAGCTGTTTGATCCTAACTAGGAGTAAATACCACATATCTTGGACAGTTCTACCAGCTAGTTCCACTTCCCAGTCCCAACATTCTAATTCTTTCATTAAACCATCAAAATCTGCTTTCCCAAAATCTAGTTTGGATGTAGTTCCTGAGGTGTGTTGAAGATGAGTATTAGAGATGGTAAAATGGACAGTAGAATGATCACTGCTCCCTAATGGACTTTTTATTAGTAGATTGTTGATTGCTTTCCCCATATTAGTAAGAATCAGATCTAGTACATTTAACCCCCTAGTGCTACTACGTACTAACTGCACCAGCCCCAGTTATTCACTCATGTCCAAATACTGCTTGTTTATATTTCCAATGGCCTTTGACAATTTCCAGTCAATGTTGGGTAAATTAAAATCACCTGCCAGGATTATGTTATCTGCTGGATCTAGTTTATTAATTATATCAATTATCTTGATATCATCAGAATGAGATGTAGAAGGTGCCCTGTATAATAATCCTAATATGATTTTTGTACCTTGATGAGGAAGTAATTTAACCCACAAGAGCTCCAAGTTAGACATATCCCATTGAATTTCTTCACATTTTATGCCTTTATGTACATAAAATTGCTATACCTCCCCCCCTTCCTATGGATTCTAGATTTTGAAAATACATTGAAACCAGGGACATTTCTTTCCCACTTGTCCTCATTATCCCACGAAGTTTCAGTTCTTGACCCCATCCTCTTCTCCCTCTTCATAAATGACCTCCCCTCCTCCTGCACAAAATTAAATGTACACATGTATGTGGATGACACGATTCTCTTCACCTCAGGCCCTTCACCCCGGAGAAGTTCAAGCTACCCTCCAATGTGATTTTGATAATATTCAGCATTAGTTCAGCAAAAATCAACTAAAACTTAACACCTTCAAAACTGTATCTATGATATTTGGTACTACTCAAAAACTCAGCCTATCCCCCCCCCCCCAGATGGCACCCCTCTCGACCAGGTCACTAAATACAAATATCTGGGTGTTTGGCTTGACTCCCACCTATCCTTCTCTTCTCACATTGACGCAATCATAGCCAAACTACGCCCCAAACTCAGTATGCTATACCGACACAGAGATTCCATCCTATTTCCTGCCAGACTTCAAATCGTAACTAAAATGATCCTCCCCTTTATTGACTATGCGGACGTGTTATACTGCACTGCCCCAGCTACAACCCTATCTAAACTCGACACCCTCATAAACTCTTTCTGCTGCCTTGCTACTAACTCGCACCATAGAATTCACCACTGTGATCTCTACCCCCCCTTGGAATAACTCCACTGTCCCACAGACACTATATCAACTCCCTCAACCTTATCTCTAAATTCTGGTTCAAAATGCCGGCCTCCTACCTATCAGATTGTCTCTCCACTGCCCCTGACTCCCACTATGAACTAAAGCACAGAAATTAATGCTCCTTTTTCACACTCTGTCCATCCTCCACTTTTGGTCAGGCTGCTTTCTCTTTCTGCCTTCCCAGCTTGTGGAACAAAGTAGCTCCCCCCTGAAGGAACAGATCATCCTACCTCGCTTGCAAGAAACTGTTCCTGTCCCTTTCCTCTCCCCTTGGCTCTGTCCCAGATGACCTCCTCCCCTGCATATAGCCATCGAGTCCAATGCCACCCTAGCACTTACTTTACTACCTTTTTCAAGGTATGCACTTTTCACATGCAGCTTCTGCCTCCTGTCTTTCTGAATGATGTACAACGCAGTGTAGCTTGTTGCCTCTGTAACCCATGTAAACTTGGTAAAGTGATCAGAAAACAACCTGGTCTATCAGCTGACTATGTGATACTTCTACAACTTGCATCCTGTAAGCAGTTTTCAACCAAAACTGTTCTACCCTGGTTTCATGTTCTACTGTGCTGTTACCTCTATTTTGTATGTCTTATTTGTATGTACTCCCAACTCCCTTCCCCTGGGTCACACCTGGAATCTAACCTCAGCTCAGTGTGCCTTTCCCGGTTATCAATTGTTTAAATAAATACATAAAATTGTTTGTTCTGCCTTTTTTATATACTTGTTCTTACAGCTGTTGTGGTACTTCACTTCTTTGGCTGTGAGATCAATACTGCCTACTATCATATCCATTTGTCGATCATCTATTTCTTTTGCTGCATTTTTTTATGCTGTCTGCTGCCCCATAAGTTACACATGTTGTAGGATATTCAAAAGTCTCATTTGACCCCTTAGGATTCCTTTTCTTGTATGATTTGCAGAATCTAAGTCTGAATATTTAAAATTCTCATTCCTTACAAACATAAACTCCCCTTCCACATTTTGGAAGGTGGTCCATGCTCTGTTCTCCCCTCCCTCTCATTTCTCCCCCCCATTCTCAAAGTAAATAACTCTTTGGTTACTGATTCTAGCTTGGTGACAAATGAGTTTAATGTGTTATACGCCTCTTGCGCCTCCTCTTTCCTTAGTTCCCTTCCTCTCCTTACAGCTCTGACACCGATCTCAACACCTCCAGCTTCTGCCTCCACCCCTTTCTCCTTCTCTGCTATCTCCCCATAGGAAGCTTTAAGAGCCCTCCTCTCCCTTAACTCCTACGAAGGGTCCTCTCCTGATGACCTCGATCCCATACTCCTCTATCTCTCTGCTTCTTCTATTGCTTATCTTATCTCCTTAATTTTAATCCTCTTTTTTACAACTGCTCAAGTCCCCACCTCCTGGAAGCATGCCATCGTCCTTCCTCTCCTTAAGGGTGGCAACCCATCCATGCCTGGTAACTACCGACTTGTCTCTCTTATTTCTTCCCTCATTAAACTCCAAGAACACCCAGTTCTCTCCCAACTCTCCTCCTTCCTCACTGACTCCTCCTTCTTCACCCCTTTCCAGTTTGGTTTCTGGAAGAACCACTCAACAACCACTTCCCTCCTCAGGCTCACCGATTCTGTCCTCACTGGGATGCATGGCGGCCTAAGCACCACAGCCATTTTCATCAATCTAGCCAAAGCTTTCAACACCATCTCCCACACCCTGCTACTCCTCTCTCTTACCGCTGCAGGCCATGTCTTGTCAGCCACAAACTGGTTCAAATCTTACCTCATCGGTAGGTCACAGCTGGCTAGAATCACTGATTATATCTCACCCCTGCCCCCCATCAACACCGGAGTCCCCCAGGGCTCCGTGCTTGGTCCCCTGCTCTTCTCCATCTTCCTAAACGATCTCCCCACTACCTACTCTACCTCCTCTATCCATATGTATGCCAGTGACACTGTCTTGTACAGTTCAGGCAAAAACCCTGCTGCTCTGGAAACCTGCTTGCAACATGATTTCAACCAAGTTCAGCTTTGGTTTGCCTCCCATCAGCTCTTCCTCAATGCCAAGAAGACAGTCTCCATGACCTTTGGCACCAGGCAGAGACTCTCTCAGCTCCCCACCCTGCCCTTCTTTCACATCCCAGATGGGACAACTCTCGAGGACACATCCTCATTTAGATATCTTGGGGTTTGGTTGGACCAACACCTCAACTTCTCTGTGCATATCGACGCCATCCTGAAGAAACTGTGCCCCAAGCTTGGTGCCCTGTACGGGAATTGCAGTTGTATCCCACCGCCTGTGAGGCATGAACTTGTCCAGAAGATGATACTCCCTATCTTTGACTACTGTGATGTAGTCTATGGTGCTGCTCCAAAATGTTCCCTGACCACATTGCACACTCTGTTTAACTCCTTCTGCCACTTTGCCCTTGACTCTCCTCCTCTCACCCACCACTGTGTACTCTATCACTCCCTAGCTTTCACCCCACTATCTAACAGATGCATCTCCCACTGTGCTAAACTAATCTTCAAACTCTGGCTCAGTGAACTTCTTCCCTATCTCTCAGCCTTACTCTGTACCCCTCCCCCTCTCTTAGATCCAGAGACTCATGCACCTTGGTGGTTCCATACTATTCTACCCTCACTGGCCAGACAGCTATCGCTCATCACCTCCCTAAAATATTGAACCCCCTTCCCCCACAAATTCATCACTCCTCCTCCACCTCCTTCCTTATCTTTGCCCTCCACAACTTTCTGTCTCCCCACTGCATCTGCTTTTACCCTCCTTAACTTCCCCCTTCTCCTCCATCCAACTTCCCAATTCACACTCACTGGTCAGCCTGCCTTTGCTCATCACCTCTCTAAAATCTGGAACTCCCTTCCCCCTCAAATATGTCACTCCTCCTCCTCCTTTTCCCTTAACTCTGCCCTCTCCAACTTTTTCTCTCCCAACTATACCTGCTCTAACCCTCCTTAACTTCCCCTATTCCTCACTTCAACCTTCGAATCCTACCCCTTGCAGGGCTCTCAATATCCTGAAGAGGCACCCAGATTAGCTGTCTCTCCCCTCCAGCAAGAGTCAATGTTTCTTTTGTGGGGTCACTGTACCTTTAAAAAGGACAATGAATGCCTTTGTAGTTGAGGTAATTTTTTATTCATTCAGTATGCCCGGACGTTTCACACCTTATTGTGCTTTTCCAAAGGGCTTAGCAATTTTTCTGAAAAGTATCAGAAAAATGTATATTAAGTCAGTTTATAGATATAGTAAGAAATTATTTTGTATAAGTACAGAAGCACATAATATACTTTGCTATTACCATTTGCTGCTTATTCTATTTCATAATTCACATAAGATTCACTGCTACTTATCTTGAAACAGAAATGTGAATTGTAAGAAACATAATTGATAAATAAAATGTCTGGTACTTAAACATTGTAAATAAACTCATAATTAACTTATTTATATGCACACACACCAATGGACTGATCAAAATATATTTTTTACTCTGCCAAAAGAGGTCTGATTAACCCTGTATCCTTCTCTTTCTCCTGCTTCCTTGTATCAATCCATTCCAAAAAGAAATTTAGTCACATCTGTCTGTTTGGAATCAGGTCGCTGCCAGATGAGATGGGGAAAATAAATGAGAAAGTTATACCAAACAATTTAAAGTTTCAGTCTAAAAAGTACTGTAATTTACTTGTCTGGAGGGATACTTGTTTTAAAACTTTTTGTTATGTAATTATTTGCTAAACACCTATTTTTGAACTATTATGTGCAAGATGACCTTAAAGTTTATTTATTTTCTATATCCACTTAATTCTAAATGGCACTCATAAAAATATTTGTATGTCTGGGTGTTATTTTCCTTACCCATTCTTGACAATGCAGTTAAATATACTTGAAGATATAACTGCTCTATATTGATGTCTTTTAATGCCGAGACCTGTAAACATACAAAAAACTCTTTTTAATCCTGATTTCCAAATAAAGGCTGCTTACCTGATTTTGTTTTAACAGCAGTATTACTTGAATTTTGCTACTCTGTGCTATAGTTGGCGTCCTGCTATAATGGCATTTTAGGAGCATGGACTGAGCATTATCTTGAGCCCGCTAGTGAAGCGCAGTTGGATGAGATCATCCTTTTTCGCCTGTCCACATCAACATGCATGGCTGATGTTACTTGGCAACACTACACAATTATTTTTGGTTGTCATAGCGTTGTACTAGTGGGCACATTTGGATCATTACCTTAGTGTTCTGCGCACTATTAAAAAATGTATGATACATTTGCCACAATATTTAAAATGAAATAAAGAATGTAAACTGGAACATTCCCTGCCTGTGTTATGTTGGGGGAAAAGGGCTACCATGTGACTTGTTTTGTGGGAAAACTATCCAGGTGGTAGTGAAGGATGGATGGGGAAAGGAAAGGGGGGGTTAAGGAAATGAAATTTATTGAAGCCTGTCACCTTTATCTATTCAAAATATTAAGTTCCAATGTGAGATCTGTTTGAAATTAATATGCATTTAAACTGTGTGAAGGAACTCTTATTTTTGTGTTTTGGAATTGCCACTCTGTTTGAGTTTCACCACCAGCTGTCGGCAATAATGTATATTACCAGCATGCTGGCCAGTTGGTGTCAGAATTCATGCCTATGTTTTTTTCTAATGTTTGTAGAAGGAAAATCCATTTCATTTATCTTCTATCTCCCCTTCAGCACCCAGCTATCCTCTTCCCTCCCACCTTTCCTCCTAGCCTCACAGCACTTAGTTACAAATACAATTCCTCTTCATTCATCACTTGCTTTACCTTGAGTTTGCTCCTGGTATGCAACCACCATAAAGTTATTGTACTGTCTCATTATTTGGCTTGCATGATATTTTATACTTCACTCCATTATCTCCTTTGTATATTGTTTACAAATTGTATTTTGGCTGTACTGTGCCTTCACAGTTGTATTAATCTGTCTTCCTGTTCACACCCAATTTTGTAACTGCTCTTGTGTTCATCCCTATGTAACCTTCCCCCAGGTCGCACTGTGAGACAAGCAATTTTTTTGTTCAGTGTGCCCTCCTGGTGAAACATTTCAATAAATAAAAAATATACATTCATTTGGGAATACGCCTGATGTAGGTGCTGCAGATTCAGATAGAGCACTATGAACTTGAGAGCGAAGCAGTTTTGCTGGATAACTCTTTACAATGTATTTTTTTAAAGTTTCATCAGCTGCAAGTTTACCGGAACTCTTATATAAAGTGAAGTTCTTATAGCAGATATGATGATACCCATGGCTGCTGGAGTAACGTTCAGGCAGTTCAAGACACACCATGTTGTTCTTTGACAGTGTTTGACTAGAATGCCTTTCCTTTACATCAACTACTTTCTCCCAATGAACATCATCAAAAGGTAGTGGGTCTCCACGGTCTGTGCTAACTCCTGGATCAGTGTATAGGATGCATCACCTCTGCAGTTTGTAAGAAGTCTTGCTAGCCATATCTGAAACATTAAATTGATTACATTACTAACCAGGTAAACTGAGTCTATTAAATAAATTAGATAAATTATATAAATAACTAAGTAAACCGAGTCTATTACATAAATGTAAAACTTTTAGTTACTCTTAAGAAAGTGCATTTTCCAAGAAAACATACAACTATGGATGAATAAGAGTTGTAAATCTGAATTCTACATACTTTTTTACATGAGAAGCAGTCATCAGGCCTTTTGGACCCAGACATATAGATAAATGCACCTGGCTCCTGCTCTATATATTGTTGGCACTTTATAAGTAGGGATGTACCCACAGCTGTTAGTCAAATGAAATCAAATTTATTTGTTAAAAGTGCTTTTCCAGAAAGTTCAAAGAACTTGTTCAACAATTAGAGAATAAAAAATATAACCCACATCATGATAACACACAATAATTTAAAATGCATCTGAACACAGATCCATTAAACACTTTAAAACCTATCATATTAAATTAGCACAGTACTTCTCAAAACCTAGAGATAATCCAAAAAAGCCTAGCTGAATCGGGTTTATTTGTTTTAGCCATTGGATAACATCATTTATACAATAGGCGTGGACATAAATCATATGTGATAAATCTGAGCTACTATGAGATAAATTCAAAATTTTACATTTATACACATAGTAGACGCATCATCATGGATTTATACACATAGTAGATATGTCACAATCACTCCAGAACTCATTTAGACTGTTCAGCCTCAGTACCAGTACCATCTATATTCAAATGCAAATACTTTTAAATGAAAAAAAAAAATAGCATAGTGCTGTGAGCATGAAAGTTGTGCAGCACAAAATTATCTACAAAATGAGTGGTATTCCGTTTATAGATACCTTATAGATTTTTTTATAATTAGCAAAACAGAACAGAAAATGCATTTTTGTTCACATTCTTGACAAACATATGCAAAAAAAAAGATAAACAATCAAAAGCAAATGTCCCTGCTCTGACAGAAAACATCCCTTTTGCATAAATTAAATGTACAATGGTGAACTATCAGATAAATGATGGTGAGGTTACCCGAGGTCAAACAGCACTTGTGTAGGTAAATCATTTATCTGACAGCTCACTATTTTATATTCCTTATATATTGTACAGTATATCATTGCTAGGTAGTGTTAAGTCATTCCACAGTTGAGATGTAGCCTGCACAGACCTTGTGGATTGCTACTATAACCTAACTGTAGCATAGAATTCTTCCATCTCTGACCTTGATGTCATGTGATGTTTAACTGCTTCTGGTTTTTGCAGTTCAATTAAAAAAAAAAGCAGTTCTGGCAGTTACACAACTTCAGATTTCCCTGAAACCTAGCTCCTTTCAGTGATGGTCATAACTCAGCAGTATGCGGTGACTGATTGCTTGGAACCCTCTGCTCCATTTATATATTTTTTAATTCATGGGTGCAGCCATCCAGAAGAATGAGCCCTTCATTAGTTTGATTGATATGGCATCACCAGGAAACCCATAAAGCTCTCTGCCAACAGTTACTATTCTGACACCTGGACACTGGTCTTTTCCACAAACAGTAGTTTGCTCTGAAGCTAGTAAGCTAGGTGCTTTGCCTTCTGCCAGCTTTGTACCCACCTGAAATAACTATTTTTTGTCTCTAGTCGAACAAAATACTTTAAGAAGTTAAATGGAACCAACAATTTATGAAAGGTTCAGGAATAATTTGTTCCTCGATGCTTTGAGCTACAGTATACTGTAGGCAGCTTCAGGAAACTGCTACAAAGATGAGAGCTACTTGACTGTAAAGCGACTGCTCAGTTAATGAAAGGTGATAAGTGTCACAGTAACACAGTGACAGCTACAAGTCTTAGATCATTACTGAGATGGGAAAACCTTCTCCTCAATATATACACATTTTAAATGCTAACATTAAGCTGCCTCCAGAGATGCAGCATGCCAGATTCAATGGCAAAAGACGCACTGACTGGAAACATTTTTCCTTGTAGATATGTGACACTAACAGCTTAATGTTAGGCTTGCTGCAGGCAAGGTGGGAAGATGATAGCTGTCCACATTATTTGCTCTAGAGTTAATGCTAATTATCACTCATATTTTAGACAGTTGCTTATTTGGAAGTATTGAGAACAACTTGGTTAAATGGATAATTTTAGAACAGATGTTTTGTTTACATAAAAACTATATTCTGATCACATAGTGCTAGACTATTTTGATGTTTCTTTGATAACATAAGTTCTGACTTGTAAGAGAGCATACTGTATCAAAAGTAGTTTTTTTCTTTACATTTTGCACTGACTGTTACGATGGAGATAATTTTGAAGAGGCTAATAAATGTGAACACTTTAATTTCAGGCTTGCATCCTACCACACCACACCCACTAACAGTGCATGAGTGCTTTTACCAGAAACGGTACTGCCTTTAGTAAGTGAGCAATGTGGTATAGTCAAAACTGCTTACAGCGGACGCATTCGTATTGTATCATTCTGCCCACTACACAGAAAGGACAATGTATCAATACATGATGTTTTGCTCTGTGAGAATGTGGCAACCAACAGAGAAGCGACAGTGTTGTTTTGACAGGTGTCATGGTAGGCAGTTTCTTTTTCGGTATCTGAATCAAACTACCAGCTATGATTTGCTGTGCGACTTGAGAACCCATTGGCAACCAACGGGCACTTTTATGAACAACATCCATTCTCAGTCTCTCTGCCCCCAGCATTTATGGGGGAGTGTAATTTTTGGCGTGGAACTACAATTTCTAAACTGCAAGAGAGCAGGTCTTGATCCAGTCAGTGGTGCACATTTATGCAGCAATGGTAGGATTGGTTAGATGGGGGGGGGTGGTTGTGTAATTCTTGGTGTGAAACTATAATTTCTAAACTCTGTCTCTCTCCGTCCATGGCTCCACATGTTCTCAGGTGCAAAAGAGCAGGACTCGATGCAGTCAGTGGTGCACATTTATGTGGCAAAGGTGGGATTGGCAAGACAAGGAGTTGGTTGTGTGTGATCATAACACATGCCACCTGGGGAGACGGCAGGGAAATGCCCAGGAAATGGCTGAAATAGTGGGCAGGCAACGTCTGTTGTATGCCGCTGCTTCTTCATTGTGATCCATTGAAATTGCAAATGATTTTTGTTTTGTGTCCGTACAAACTGGCCACCTGTATTAAGCACAGGCAGTATAAGTGGCGAGTACTGTACATAGTTCATATCTAGCAAGATTAGATAATCTTTTTAACAATGCTGATCATTTGTCACCCCTCTCAGAGACAGTATGCATTAGGCCCAACGTTCACCATCAAGCAGGCCATGATTCTCGTGTAACACTTCATTCATTCATCTTACTAGAGACAAAGTCGAGTGTTTGATCATACATTGTTTTGTTTGATTTGGACTATAAAATTTCAGATTCCAAATTCATTCTGTATAATGTTTTGTGATTTTCTGCCAAACAACCAGTTAGAAAACCTGTCTACCTTCTTAGAAATAACCAGTCAGAAAACAACTGGTTATCGTAGTTTACCTGTTTTACAAACCTGCAACATTGGCCTAAGTCATCCCTAAAAAGGGGCACTAGTCATAGCAACATATTAATTCACCAGCAAAAGGTGGCCCTACAGACTATCTAGTCAGTTTAATGCTGCCCCCTGCTACAATGTTTCTAGTGGGTCCCACCTCCTCCTTCCCTTTAACTCTGATCCTCCCCTTTAACTCTGACTGTTCCCGTTTACCTTGTCTCATACTCTCTTGAATCCATCTACGGTCTGCTAGTTAACAGTCTCTACCAGTAGTTCATTCCACCCTGACTCCACCAGTTTCATAAAAAAGTGTCTATTATCCTCCTTCTTGAACCCCCCCCCACTAGTTTGTAGCTGTGTACCCCTTGTGTTCCTGTTCTCATTTAAGTTAGAGAGGTTCCCTGAGATCCACCCTGTTTATACCTTTGAGGTACTTAAAGGTTTCACTCATGTGTCCCCTCTACCTTGTATTCTTCCGCAAGTACAAATTAAGGCTTCTCAGTCTGTGCTTGTCAGGGCTGCACTACTGACCTAGAATCATCTCCATTGCCTTTCTCTGTACTGCCTTGAGATGATTTGCTGTATGTCCTTTCTCAGAAAGAGACTCCAAAACCTGTGTGGTTGCACCATGGATCTGTACAGAGGCAGGATCATCTCATTCTTTCTGCTTGTGAACCACCTGGCTATGCACCCCAGCATCCTGTTTGCCTTGGCTGCTCCCTTTTTTTGCATTGCACAGACTGCTTAAGGTTACTGGTTACAGCTACCCCTAGATCCTTTTTCGTCTCTGCTACTCTGACAAAGTAACCTTCATCTCCCAGCCTGTTTTCAGCTCTCAGGTTCTTGCATCCAATGTGCATGACCTTGTACTTTTTTTTTAATATTTATGATTTTTTGGGGGGAGCCAACAGGGAGCTCTGGTCCCTCCCTTGGACGGACTCATTCTCTGATCCGATACTCTGGTCATCATGGACCCTGTCAGCTCCTGATTTTGTGTTGCTTTGTCCCTGGGCCCACGACCGTGCAATGGACAGACCAGCTGTTTCTGCTGGGTGTCATTCTATGGCACATCACGCAATCCTCCTCCCTGAGGAAGGAGCGCTGTCTACGGATGCTCAATCCTTCCTCACCCCACCAACCCGAATCTATTTCCGAACTCTGTTCGCCAGTGTGGCACAAGGTGTGGTATCCAGTGTCTCAACCCTCAGTGCCTCCGGGACATCATGACCTCGCACTTTTTTGCCTTGCACCCCAGTTACCAGACCACATTTCAAGCTTTGCAAGATCCTCTCTAAGGTTCCAACTCCTCATCGGTGTCCACACATTTTCACAGAGTCTGGTGTTCTTCTGCAAAGCCTTCCCTTATGTTGTTAATGAACACATTAAACAACACAGGTCTGAGTACTGACCCTAGTGGGACCCACTGGTACCTCAATCCTGATAGCTTACTTCCCATCACTACCCTATGGGTCTTCCTGCTGACCCAGTTTGCCATCCACCTGGTCAGTTTGCTACCAGCCACTAAGTCCTCCAACTTTTCAATCAGCCCATTGTGGGGAACTGAATCAAAGGCTTTACTGAAATCTAACCACATCATGTCTACTGCCTTATCCAGTCAAAGAAGTTGATCAAGTTGGTCTGACACAACCTCTTTGCCATAAACCTACTGTATGCTGACTGTCATCCTGGAGTCCATTGGCCTCAAGGAATTAAACTGTCCATTCATTCAGGAAGGTCTACATCAGCTTGCCAAATATAGATGTCAAACTAACAGACATGTAATTCCCGGGTTGTCTCTGGCCCCGCTTTTGTGCAGTGGTATGACATGTGCTGTTCTCCATTCCAGTGGCACCATACTCCTATCCAGTGAACTGTTAAACAGGTCTGCCAGAGGCCCCAACAGCTCTGCTTCCAGTTCACTCAGTACTGTGGGATACATGCCATCTGGTCTGAGGTGCTTACCCACCTCTAGGGTTCTGAGTGCCTTTGTGACAAGATCCACTATGATCTTTTCATCTACCATACTTATATCCCCCCTACCCCTCATCCCTTGTGGCTCTGGTCCATCTTTCTCTTTAGTAAAGACAGAGCAAGAGTATTCATTTAATACCACTGCCTTGTCCTTACTTACTGCCACCCAGAAGGCCTTGTCCTCTTCCCTGATCCCTTCCACAGTTTGCAGTTCCTGACTATTTTACCAATCTCCCTCACCTTCTCCATGTATGTTTCCCTGTCTATTTCCTCCTGGGACATCCTTCACCTCCTATATGAGGCCCTTGTTTCCTTAACAGTCCTGTGCACCTCCCTGCTAAACCAAAGTGGCTTTCTAGGTTTAGCATTTTTAACCCCTCTGCATAAGGCTGGATTTCCATGACTGCCATGATCCCATCCTTAATCATGGTCCATTTCCGATTCATGTGCAGGTCCTCCCCAAGGCTAGCTAGTCTTTCCTTTAGTATCTAAAATACCTAAAACTAAAACGGGCAAAAAGGCAAAGATGAGGCAGAATGGGAATAAGGACAAGAGGGAGTTGGAGGAAAGGCATGGGGATAGGAGCAGAGTTATTAGGAGAAGAGGCAGCAAAAATTGGAATGCCATGTGCACAAATGCCCACAGCATGAGAAACAAAATCCCAGACCTGGTAGCACTGATGGCTGAGTGGACCTGGGCATTGTAGCTGTTACTGAGACGTGGTTCAGGGGGAATTATGACTGGAATATAGCCAAACCAGGTTATACTCTATTCAGGAGAGGCAGAGCAGGACAAAAATTGAGGAGGGGTGGCTATCTACGTCAGGGAGGGAATTAAGGCAACTGAGGTACAGGGAATGCAGAGGCGGAAGCGATGTGGATCACCTTGGAGATGGGAAATGACAGTGCCATTTGCACTGGCATGATCTACAGGCCTCCCAGACAAGGGGAACAGCTGGACAGAAAACTTGTAGAAGCCATCCACAGAATGTCAACTAAAGGGGAAGGGCTGCTGGTGGATGACTTCAATTTGTTGAATGTGGATTGGAGCAAACAAATATCAACAACAGCCAGGAGCAGGGACATCCTAGACACCCTGCAGGGGGCATGCCTCAGCTAGTGACAGAGCCCACCCAAGAGGGAATGACTTTGGACCTGGTGCTCACCAACAGGGACAAAATTACTGAAGTAAAAGTGGGGAGCCACTTGGGATCAAGCAACCACAGTACAGTGTGGTTCAATGTGAGAACAGCAAAGGAGACCAACTATACGAAGGCAAAGGTACTGGATTTCAGGTGAGCCAACTTTGCTAAGATGGGGGAATGTCTTAGGAAATCAATGACAGAGAAAGGGATAATGGGGTGGGTAGAGGAACAGTTGGGAGAATTTTAAGGGAGCCATAGCAGAGGTAACAAGCCATTGCATTAGGCAAGTAAGCAAAACAAAGAGAAAGAAAAAAAATGCTATGGTACTCAAAGGAACTGGTCGAGAAGGTAAGGGCGAAAACAGGGGCATTCAGGAAGGTCAAGGCAACACAGGGAAGAAGAGAGGGAACTGTATCTGGAAAAGTAAAGGGAGGCAGGGAAAGCAGTCTGGAGTGCAAAGGTGGAAATGTAAGAAAAAAATACGCCAATCAATAACAAAAGGGGTCAAGAACTTTTTCAGGTATGTTAGTAAAAGAAAAAAGACTAAGGGAGGGATTGTGAGAATTAAAAGTGAAGGATGGGAGTGTGCAGTAGGGGACCAAGAAAAAGCAGAAATTCTGAACCAGTATTTTTGTTCAGTATTCACAGAAGAGGGGGAAGGGGAGGGACCACAGTTAGGCATCAGAAGAACCACTGCGAGGGAGATGGACACGAGTCCATTTACAGAGGAGAAGGTCCTAAAGGAACTCACCAATCTGAAGGTGGACAAGGCAATGGGGCTGGATGGGATAGATCTGAGAGTATTAGGAGAAGTTGGAGGAAGTGCTGGCAGCACCACTGACAGCCCTGTTCAACATATCACTGGAAACTAGTGAAGTACCAAAGGACTGGAGGAGGGTGAATGTAGTCCCTCTCCACAAAAGTTGGAGCAGGGAGGAGGCTGGCAATTACAGGACAGTTAGCCTGATCTTGGTGGTGGGGAAACTAATGGAATCGGTACTAAAAGAAAGGCTGGTGATATAGTGACTAGCGTAGCACAGGATCCAAGGTAGCATGGATTCATAGCTGGAAGATCTTGTCAAACAAATCTGATAGATTTCTTTGGGTGACAAGGCAGGTGGATCAGGGAAGAGCAGTGGACGTGGCCTACTTGGATTTCAGCAAGATGTTTGACACGTCCCATATAGGAGGTTTGTAAACAAGTTGGGCAGCCTTGGAGTGGGTTCCAGGGTGATAAACTGGGTCAAAAGTTGGCTGAGGAATCGGACACAGAGGGTGGTGGCGAATGGAGTTCAATCCAAAGAAGGGGTGACCAGCAAGGTCCCACAGGGATCAGTACTTGGACCAGTCCTTTTTAATGTCTTCGTAAGTGACATTGAAGAAGGACTACAACTAGATGTTTTTTTTAGTGCAGTATTAACCCCTGCTAAGCAATTTAAATCACAAATTGTAGTGAGAAAGAAATAATGTGACCCACTGGGATTTGAACCCAGGCCCCTGGAATACTGTCCCAGTGCTCTTAACCACTAAGCTATGGCTCATATGGCTGGGCCCGTGTTTTTCCTGGACACACATTCTTTCTCAGGTGTTGCACAACCCTGCAACTAGGAACAAAGATGACAACCAGATGTTTTTAGTGCAGTATTAGCCACTGCTATGCAATTTAAATCACAAATTGTAGTGAGAAAGAAATAATGTGACCCAATGGGATTTGAACCCAGGCCCCCATTGCATAAGGACTGGAAGGGAAAGTAGGTCTCTTTGCAGATAACACGAAGCTATGCAACAGGCTGACACTCCAGGAGGGGTAGAGAAAATGAGAAGGGACCTAAGCAAGCTTGAGGAGTGGTCAAGAGTGTGGCAGCTAAGATTGAGTGCAAAGAAATGCAGGATCATGCACTTGGGGCACAAAAATGCAGGGGAGGAGTACATGATGGGGGGAGGTACTGATGGCCACTGAACAGGAAAGAGACCTGGGGGTAATCATATCTGATGAGCTGCCAGGCATCAGGACCACACGGAAAACTTCTAGCTAGTAGTCTATCTTGGGGAACCGCCCCAACCAACATCGGCATGTTGACGTCTGCCTATCCTATAAAGGAGGCAGTCCCTCAGACCTACCTCAGTTTTTTTTCCAACCATTGACTTGTGCAAGTTGGACCTCCATGGACATCTGCTTCAGTCAACCACCATTATCTTCAAGTTTACCTATGTTTTATTTTATTTTCTTCCTTAGTCTTAACCTTGATTTTCAGTATTTTTCTCCATCTTGTTTATATCTTCTGCTCCAGCCTCATCTTCTGACCATACTAGTAAATGTGCCTGCTGCAAACAGATACCCACCAAAGGCCATCACTCTTCCTGCCTGCTCTGCTTAGGTCCTATCCACGAAACTGAGGTCTGCAAGCACTGCTAGGACTTCAACCAGGCTACACAGAGACATCGTTTGAAAACCCTTCAGAGCTGGCTACTTAAGCAGAAACTTGCAGAGATGGAGAAGGAACTTCAGGCTAAAAGCTCTTCCAATTCTGTGGTCTCTGGGGCATTTCTTCTTGTCCTTCCTAGAAGGAGAAGAAGTCTAGCAGGAAGCACAAACACTGGGAAAAGCACCAGAACCATCCACAGTCAGTCTCTCGCTCACAGTCGCTGCATAGAATGGCTTTTGCCTCCGGGTCTTCCTCCCATGGGAGGTCAGCCCCATCTTTCTTGGCAGGCTTACACCCTCTAGGTTGCTGGTGGTAAAGTTGCCCACCTTTGTTGCTATCACAAGTGGTGGCTCCTCTGGGCAGCAGACCTCATCCCCTGCCCCCAGCCCTTGATGCTTAAGCCCTTAGTACCCACAGGCCTGTAGCTAGGCGGCTCGACTGGGGTTGGAATCTCTGGCGGTGGGTCTTCACCTGAGCCCCCTCCCCCCAGTCAAGGCATTGCCTTCATCGGTCCTTGATTCCGGGGCTGTTGCAAGTCCTCCCGGGCATTGCCTGGAGCAAGTGCTTGCCTCCTCCTCTGTGCAGGTAACACCTCTGCCCCTGTCTCAGGAGAATTTCCCCCCTTCAGGTGCCTGTCTCACCTCAGGGACCTATGTTGGCTGTTTCTCCGGACTGATGCTATCGTTCGCCTACCAGGCTGGCACTGGCCCCGCCGAAGCCTACACCGACGACTCCTCAACCATCATTGCCTTAGTCCCAGCCTGCACCTCAACCGATGCCTGATGGCACTATCAGGGATCCCCAGCCAGTACTTGCTGGACTGACACCAGGGTACTCTATGACAGCTCTTTCGCCAGTGTATCTGTACCCTCTTTCCCAGTACCCTTATCCAGCCTACAGTCCACCTCCGCCAGTGGATTATAATGCCTTATTCATGGCTTGGTGGGCCCTTATAAAGGACAAGAATGCACCCAGATGGTCTCTTCCTCCTCCTTCTCCCTGGGACCCCCCTCCTTGAGATCCAGATTGGGCAGGACCAAGCAGCCCCCACACCACAGGGTCTTCTGAGGCTGACAGGGTGACTTTGTACCAGCATAGAGACAACTGTCCTCCTCAAACGCCAGCCCTGGACAGCGATCATTCAGAGGAAGATTCCTCCTCTTAATCTTATGAGTCTTTGAAGGATTTGGGAGGCTCCTCTGATGGGCAGGAGTCTCCCAATGAGACCTCTAAGTCTCCCCCTGATAATCCCTCTTTCCTGGATATCATGCTGCATATTCAGTCCCTCATGGGATGGGAAACAGAGGAACTGGACACAGAGTGCCTTCATCTGGCCATGTTACTCCTCTTATTAATGCATGTGATGATGTGAATAATGTGGCTTGGAATCATCCCACGACCTCCCCAGTCTCGGCCAAGAAGGTGGATTGTCTTTACCACGTGCCAGTGGGCAAAGAGTACTTTCGCGAATACCCCATGGCAGACTTAGTGGTCATGAATGTGACTCATGACTGCACTAAGGAACCCTAGCACCTCAGCACTCACCCTCCAGACAAGCAATCCCACCAACTGGACCAATTGGGCAAGCGTGTGTACTCCTCTGCCACTCTGGCTATCCGGGCCAAGAACTGTCTGGCCCATATGGTGCAGTATCAGAATGCCATTGGGACCAGGCAAGGGATCTGGTTCAGTCCCTCCTTGATTATTCCGCTGAAACACAGTTAGCCCAACTCTTAAAATCTGGTTTGGATAGGGGCAACCATGTGCTGAAGGCAGCCTATGACACGGTAGATGCTTCTGGGTGTGGGGCAGCAGCAGGGAGTAGGTAAGGGCTGAGAGAAGGAATGAGTAACACTCAGTGCCATGGAGCACACAGACAGGGGAATTGTATCAGAAAATGGGTGGCAATAATAGGAGGGACATACATTGGAAATGGATGGGAGACTTGCACTGGAAATGGATGTCAGACCTGCATTAGAAATAGATGGGGACTTGCATCAGTAATGGAAGGAAGACTTGTACTGTATCAGAAATGGAAACTGGACTTGTATCGGTAATGGAAGGGGGTCTTGTATCAATGATAGAGGGACACGCACAAGTAATTGGGATCTGCACTGTAAGCAAGGGACAGCAGGCATGCTTGGGATGGGTGGTGAAGAACCCAGGGCTGCAGACGTGGAACTGCTGTGTTGGATTTTAAAATACTTTGATGCTAGCAAGCACACCTGATAATATGTAGGTCAATGAAGGGATAAGAGGGCTGACTGTGACCCAGTTCTTCTGATCTTTTTCCAAATTACTCATATTTACTCTAGTTTTCCAAAACATGTAAATGTTATAGACCAGATAAGAACTAGGTCACTGGGAGATCTGGACAGGGTCAAATGACAGAACCAGGTTGTCCTATTCCCTCTGGTGTCCTGTGATTTTAGCGAATCAATTTCGGCAACTCAAAAAAAGCAAGTGAAAATAAGCAAGGACAATATTGGTGACTGTGTCTTCACAGCACCAGTAAAGGAGAGTGACTATGATTATGACTGCAACTCGCTAGTGGTGGAGCAGTAATGTTAGTGATCACACTTAGAAGAGACATTTTGGTGGATTGCCGAGGTTTGCTGGCAGCATAGCAAAGCGGTTTGAGGCAGCGTCTGCTGGGGTAGGAGGTAGATAGTGGTTTGAGTCCCTAAGAGAATCCCCCACCCCGGTGTAAATTGCATTTTTCCCCCAATGTTGCAGCCAACTTCTCTTACCCCCCCTTGTCATGTTTTAACTGTACCCCTCCCACAGTTGCCATCCACCCCATCCTGTGTTTCTCCCCCTCCCCAAGTTTGACTTCCCTGGAGTTTAGATGTGTGCAGGGGGCAAAGCCCCCCCACAAACTAAGTTGGCCTACACAAGATGCATTTCTGCTGTCCTATGCCTGGTTTGCTTATTTGTTTAGGCGCGGTGAAGTGACCGTGCTGTTTTTGTTTTCACGGTACTGCAGTCTCTGACTTTGGCATCGGTATTTTGTATTCGTCTAAATCATATAGAACCTTCCCTCTTAGTAAGCATTTATTTATGTCATGCAATGCTTAACATATTTTATGTCCTTTCCACCAGTTTTCTCATTATTAACAGGAATGATACTCAGAAAACCCTATCATTATCCAGACCCAAACCTGGTCAGTGGACTGGGTAAAATCACCATGTGACCTTGGGCAAGTCCGTCAGTGCTGTAGTCTACCCAGCTGCAAAAATGGGTAGAAGCAGGACTCTACTATATTTGAAGCTAGATTTTGCAGCTTAGCTCTGCTGTTGTACTTTGGATAAATAAATTGTTAAAAAAAATCAGGGCACAAATGTCTAATGGCTTCTAGAATTGAAGTAGGCTGGTCATGGGTGGGGATGGGGGTCCTTATCTAACTGAGTTGATCCTCATATCACTGCATTTGCAGAGGACCCCCAAGGGGAACACCCCTTTACATATGGTGCAGTTGGGTGATGGCTCAGTGTAGTAGACGCAACGCACCCAGGTTTTTCCATAATTGTTAGCAACATAGAATAAAATCCTTGAGTTTTATATCTGAATTCCAGTCTTCAGTTTTTGAAATGAGTTAATTTGGAGTCGGACAACATTCACTTTCCCATCTTTCTCTGATCTTCAGATGACAATTAGAGAGGGGCTAAATTGCAACAAATATTTTTTTTTATGTATATTTCTAAAGTTTCCTGCTCACTGCAATGCTAAAATATTGGAAATGACTGACAATTACTGCTTGGTGGTTGGAGAGACTTGCTTATTTAGTTGTGTTATTTTACTGAGAAAACTGCTTTTATGAACCGAGGATTTATCAGAAGGTAATGTAAAACGAGTTAAAAGTAATGACGTACTGTACTTTCATCTAAGAAGAAAGATGTCTTTTAGTTATTTATTCATCAGGCAAATAATGTAGCATTGTAGCAAGAAAGCTAACCCTTTGGCAAGCACTCAAGTGTGCTTTCAAGAACAAATTGCTGTGAACAGTCTTGCTGTTATTTTCTTCTGATTTGAGTAAATACTGTTCAAGAACAGCATTGTCATTTTAATTATAAGTGTTTTTGACAGTTTTATTTCCCAGTTCAGCGCTGCTAGGTGCAAGATAAAGTGTCTTTCTCTGATGCATTTGATTATGCCAGTACAAGCCCTTTCTGTAAATAGTATTTGTAATCAAATAAGTGCTCTGAACTTTGTTTTGAAATAATTGTATTTCCTGCTGGTATACCTCCTGCCTCTAGTGTTATTTACTAAACTTTTCCACTGGCCATAGATCTGCATCTTGACTAAAAATTGACAGGGTTTCATGGAACCACTGATTTGTGAGGGATGAGAAAAATACAGATAATAGAGTCCAGCCATTAGCAGTCTTAACCTTGTTTGAACGAGTACTAAATTGGATTGTGTCAAATCAGTGTTAAATTACAAAATGTAAGTGAGGTTGGCCCTTGGTTTCAGGGTTTCTTCTGGGTCATTTAACACTGCAGACACTCGACTAATTCATCTACAGCCCTAGCAAAGACTGAAAATGATCAGCTCATGATTTTCACATTTTTGTCACAATGCACTTTAGTTGCTGCTGCTCATGAGGAAAGGTGATGAAATAAGAAGTGCACATGGATCTTTTTCAGATGCAGCATTTCATTATCATTAGTTGTCTTTTCGTTTTTCATCTCATGCTGAAATTCTTCCCACCACAATAAAAATCCAATATCCGAGATGATGCTATACTAAGCAGGGTGTGAAATTAAAATGTTCACACAGAACAGTAAAGGATTGCTACCATTGCAGTGATGGACTACAAAGTTTGTTTGGGTAGCTAGCCTGTAGTGGCCCCAGGCTTGTGGTGTTTGCACATTATCTTTTCTAGAGGGTCTTATGTTTCAAATATTGTTTTGTCATTTTTTTGTATCACATTCCCCTGCCATGCAGAAAATCAGAATATCTTATGTACCACAAGAAAGTGGAGAATCCTGACAGTTCATTGCTGCCTTCCTTTAGGCATCCTTCCACACCGTAATGGAGTTCTGACACTGCTACTGTCCAGACAGATCATGCCTTGCAGTTACTGGTATTATAGGAGTATTTTTTCTGATAGCTCACTTGTCTTTCTTTGCTCTTCATGGTCCTCAAGAAAATACAAACATTTTGTCTCAGATGAGGTCTGGGGAATTGAAACATTTGTTCTGCCTACAGAGATCTCAGTTCTAGTCAGTTCTCTATTCAGTTCAAATATTACCCTTCCTTGTGACTGCTTTAATGACCCTAATTACATTCCCATGAGTTATCACTTTGATGAAGAATGACCTTTTGGTGAGCTACTGCAAACTGCCTGTGCTGGATTTTCTTTTTTTCTTTAAACTTTTTTTCTTCCCCCATCCAGTTCAGTTACCCCTGATGCCTTCCAAAACTCCCTAGATATCACAATCTGGTCATCCCCCTACCTGACCCGGGGCACCATTCTCCTCCATTCTGCCATGCTTTACCCCCAGGTTGGGGGATATACCCCCGAACATACTGTGCTTCATCACAAGGCATGTGACTGTCTGGCAGTGTCCAGCTCTAGAGGTACCTGGGTTCTTTCATCTGCAGGGATCAGGGCCTCTTATTTTTCTTTTACCTGTACCCAAAGAAACTCTGCATGCACAGATGTCAAGGTGCTGTGTGCTTGCTAAGATGGTAACATCAAAAATTCAGCAAAGCCCCACTCTCCCTTTGGCCCATCAGCCACACTGACACCTGTGGTCACCAAAGAGTCAGCATTGTGATAGAGGATGGTACCCTCCCACCTCTGGGACACTCTGGCCTCCCCATGGTCAGCCTCCAAAGATTTGAATCCTTCCCAAACACAGGTTGCTGAGGTTGCATGCAGTAGCGCTACCACTATGCCAACAGGCTGGCTATACTGGGTCAGATTTTCAGTGGCACCAAGCCACCATGAGTTGTCAAACTGAAGCACAGAAACATAGAAAATGATGGCAGAAAAAAGATCATTTATCCATCGAGTCTGCCCATTAAAACCCTAACAAACCCAGGACCAGTTGTACATACAGGGTTCTAACCCACACTGTTCACCACTATGCTTTCAGCCCTACCACTACCACCCTGAGCAACCACTAGGCCCTTCACTCTGTCCCAGCCATGTTTAAAACCATTGATAGTTTTGGCACCCACCACTTCAGCTGGCAGATTGTTTCATGGCTCCACCACCCTTTCTGCAAAATAAAACTTTCTCACCTTCCTCTTGAACCCCCCCCCCCCATTAGTTTCCACTTGTGCTACTGTGTTCTGGTTCCACTAGTTATGCTAAACAATTCATCACAATTTACCTTTTTCATTCCTTTCAGGAACTTGAAGGTCTCTATCATCTCTTCCCTCTCTCATCTGGCCTCTGGCAAGCACGTGTTCAGTGCCTTGAGACGATCCTTGTAAGATCTGCCCAGCTGGCCCTGAATCATTCAGGACAACCTATGTTGCACTGTCTCTAGCCTGCCTTTATCTTTCCTAAAGTGTGGACTCCAGAACTGGGCACAGTACTGCAGGTGGGGCCTCACCAATTATCTACAGAGAGGTAGTAGTACCTCCTCATTTCTGCTGTCAGTACCCCTTCCTATACACCCCAGCATCCTGTTTGTCTTACTGTAGGCCTTGTTACACTGGCTTAATTGTTTTAGGAAGATACTGATGATGAGTAGAGATGTGCAAAAAAAAAAAAAACTTTCACTGATGGAATTGAAGCAAAAGTCATATTTTCACTTCTGCAAAAGTTCAGAAATCCATTTAAAAACTTTTTCAGGAAATTGTGTCTGCCCTGCATTGCTGCCCAAGTGCCCAATAAAATACTAAAAAAATCACAATCCAACGTGTATTTGACAAAGAAAAACCCTGGTGGCTAGTGGTCCCTCCCCTCCCCTCACCCAATCACCTGCCTGTGTCCAGACTACATAATTCATACTTGTAGTAATATGTAGAATAAATAGAATTATTTTTTTAAACTTATTCCCTCAGTTCTGCGTCAAATTCCAATTCCTCCCTGGCAGTCTAGTGGTATAGTAGTAGTGGCCGGCCCCCCCATCCCAGAATGGCGCAGGCCACCAGCACAGCCCTCTGCTCTCTTCCATGGCTGGCAGCCTACTGAGCTATCAATGAATGAGCGCATGCGTGTACAAGCACATGCTCATTCATTGCCAGCTCATGGTCATTGTGGTTTTTCAGGAGCACAGAGAATGGGTGCTGCTCTGGTCACCGGCCGGGGGGCGGCTGGATGAGGGGAAGGCCCATTCCCCTTCCCCACCGGTGACTGGAGCAACCCCACCCCTTCTCTGATCCGCTGAAAAACCACAATGACCATGATCTGGACAGTCCGTCAGTGAATGGCGTGTACTTGTACAAACACGCTCTCATTCATTGATAACTAGTGGGCTGCCAGTCGAGGAGGAGAGTGGAGGCTGTGCCAGCAGCCACTCCGTTTTGGGATGGGCAGTAGGAGTGAGACACTACCTGCCCAGATGGGGGGCGGGGGCACTTCTTGACTAGTACCATACCACTAGACCACCAAGGAAGAATTGAAATTTGGCACAGCACTGAGGGAATAAGTTTAAAAGTTTTTCTTACACTTAATGTTTTTATTGAGTGATTTCAGAATTTTACACATAATGAACCTTTAGATCAAAATGGCTAAAGAAGTGGTTTACAACATCACCACCACATTTACAGAAGCCAAACAGTGTTACAAAGCTAAGGTACGTATCTACTAAGCATGATGAATAACCATAGAAACATAGACTTTGACGGCAGATAAGGACCACTTGGCCCACCTAGTCTGCCCATTTCCCTACCTACAGGATAAGCTGCAGATCCTAGTAACCAACAGCCTATTTCTTCCTACCCCTCACAAGAATTGCCTTATGTCTGTTCCATGCATTCTTGAATTCTCCCACAGTTTTAGACCCCACAACCTCCACGGAAGGCTGTTCCATGTGTCCACCACCCTCTCTGTTAAAAATAGTTCCTCACATTGCCCCTGAGCCATCCCCTCTATCTTCAAATAGTGTCCCCTTATTCTTGCACATTTCTTTTTCTGAAAGATGCTACCCTCTTGGACTTTGTTGATTCCACTGAGGTACTTAAAAGTTTCTGTCATGTCCCCCCTCTCCTTCCTTTCCTCAAGGGTATACATATTAAGCTCCTTTAGTCTCTCCTTGTATGGCTTCTCTTGCAGGCCCTGCACCATTTTAGTTGCCCTCCTCTGGACTGCCTCCATCCTGTCTATGTCCTTGCGGAGGTGGGGTCTCCAGAACTGGATGCAGTACTCCAGATGGGGTCTTACCAGCTGTCTGTACAGAGGGATAACAACTTCCTGTTTTCTGCTAGTGATGCCTCTCCCTATACATCCCAGTATCCCCCCAGCCCTCCCTACTGCCTTCCCACATTTCTTGCCAACCTTAAGGTCATCTGATATGATTACCCCCAGGTTCCTTTCCATTTTTGCTTTTGTTACTACCCCCCCCCCAATTGTGTAATCTTCCCCTGGGTGTTTGTTTCCCAGGTGCATTATCTTGCACCTATTTGCATTGAATCCAGGCTGCTATACTTCTGACCATTGCTCCAACCTTGCCAAGTCACTTCTCATCCTTTTCACGCCTCCCTGTGTTTCAATCTTGTTGCAGATCTTTGTGCAATCTGCAAAGAGACATGCTTTTCCTTCCAGTCCCTCTGCAATGTCACTTATAAAGACATTAAAAAGGAGTGGACCATGTACTGAACCCTGCGGTACCCCACTAGTACCCCCCCTTTCTTCAGAGTAGGCTCCTTTTACAATTACCTTCTGTGTCCTGTTGTCCAGCCAATGTTTTACCCAGGTTAACACCCTAGGACCCACTCCCAGGCTGTTAATTTGATTATTAATCTTTTGTGTTGGACTGTGTCAAATGCCTTGCTAAAGTCTAGGCAGGCCATGTCCACAGCCCCTCCCTGGTCTGCTACTTTGGTCACCCAGTCAAAGAAATCAATTAGATTCATCTGACATGACTTTCCCACTGTGAACTTATGCTGCCTTGGGTTCTACTATATGCCACACTGGCCTCTAGATACTCGACAGTTCTTTCCTTCAGAAGTGATTCCATCACTTTCCCTACCACAGAGGTCAAACTGACAGATCTGTAGTTTTCTGCCTCTGTCTTGCTCCCACTTTTGTGAAGGGGAATCACATCCACCTTCCTCCAGTCCTCAGGTACCACACCATCGTCTCATGATTTGTTAAAAAGGGTAGTCAGTGGTGACACTAGTTCTCCCCTTAATTCTTTTAGAATTCTGGGGTGAATTCCTTCAGGCCCCATTGCTTTGTCCACCTTCAGTTTTAGGAGTTCTTTCAGAACCCTTTCTTCTGTGAAAGGACTGGTATCAACCCCCCTATTAATTAATTCTCTTAATTGGATTAGGTACTTCCCCTCCTCCTCTTTTGTGAATACTGAGCAGAAGTATTCATTCAGTATCCCTGCTTTTTCAATGTCCCTCTCTGCCCACCCACCGTCCATTCTATTCAGCCTCACTATCCCTCCCTTTGTCTTTCTATGCTCCCTGATGTACCTGTAAAAGGTTTTATCCCCCTTCTTAACCGAGTTGGCTATCTTTTCCTCAGTTTGGGCCTTTGCTGTTCTGACTTCCCTCCTTGCTTCCTTCTGCCTTAACTGGTACAGTTCTCTGTCCTGCTCCTTCTGTATTTCCTTATACTTCCTAAATGCTATCCTTTTCTCCCTAACCTTCCCCGCCACCTCTTTTGAGAACCATAGTGGCTTTTTCTTTCATTTTAATTTGTTTATTTGCTTCACACAAAGGCTTGTTGCCTCTGTGATGGCAGTTTTGATGTTTCCCCATTGTTGCTCCAACCCTCATTCTAGCCTGTTTGCTAGTGCTTTTCTAAGGCACTCTGCCATCTTGCCAAAGTCAGCCCTTAGCCCTTCTGAAGTCCAGTACCCTCACATTTGTATGGCTTTACTCTGTAGCTGAGTTTATCCCCAATAACAGTGATAAAGGACAATTGGCAAGTACTATTGATGATGCTAGTAAAGGAGGGCAGGATAGGGGGGAGAGTGGAAGGTGGTTACTCTTAATGCTAGGAGCCTTGGGAGGAAAACTGCAGAGTTACAGGTGCTCATGACAGAGGGAGAGGTGGACATTGCAGCCATCACAGAAACATGGGCCACCCAATACAATGACTGTGACCTGTCTATACCAGGGTATAGGTTATTTCGTAGGGACAGGGTGATTGGGAAAGAAGGGAGTGTGGCACTATATGTGAAGGAAGGACCGAAGTGTGTAAGGGAGGAAGGGGAGTAGGGTAGTACGGAATCAGTTTGGATGCAAATCCAGGATTCCAAGAATAGGATTCCTAGAGTGGGAGTGGTGTACAGGCCGCCATCTCAGACGGAGCAGTTAGACAGGGAACTAGTGGGACAGATCAGGAGGACCTGCAAGAAGGGTAGTGTGGTGATTATGGGGGACTTCAACATGCCAGGAGTGGACTGGAGTACCCCAACAACCAGGAACAGAAGGGAGCAGGTACTGCTGGATGCCTTCCAGGACAGCCTCTTGCTGCAAATGGTCAGTGAACCAACCAGGTTAGGGAATACCCTTGACCTTGTGCTGGCAAATGGGGATTTTGTGAGAGAACTTACAGTGGAGGAACCGCTGTCAGGGAGTGACCACCACTCAGTATGGCTCACATTGGATATGGGCAAGGAAGGAGTGGAATCTGGCACAAGAGTGCTGGACTTCAGGAGGGCTGACTTTGGGAGGATGGGGAAGTGGTAAAAGGGTACATAGCCAGAATTCAATCTAGTGTGGACACTAACCAGAGGTGGGAGCTCATAAAGCTGGGGATAGTGGAAGCAACCAAAACCTGCTGCAAGGCCCAGAGCAAGAAGGCTAGGGCTAAGAAACCGAGCTGGTTGAGCAAGGAGGTCATGTAAAAAGTAAGGAGGAAAAGAGCTGCCTTTAGGAAGTACAAGAAAACAGGAAGGGGGGAGGACAGGGAGGAGTACTTTACGGAATCAAAGGAGGTGACAAGGACAGTAAGGGGAGCCAAGGCATCTACGGAACTCAGGCTGGCACAAGGCATTAAGAAGGGGGACAAGGACTTCTTTAGGTACATCAGGGAGTACATCAGCTAGAAGAACCACATAGTAAGGATTAGGAAGGAGGGGTTGGGTGGAAGCAGGATGCGATAAGGAAGACACTAAATGAGTACTTCTGCTCAGTATTTACTAAAGAAAGGGGGTGACACTCAAGGGGAGAAATGGCAGAAACAGGGGAAGGGGTGCCAGATGGGAAATCATGGAGGCAGAGTTTGGGAGGGTTTGAAGGCACTGAGGATGGACAAAACTCCAGGCCCAGATGGCTTCCACCCCAGGGTACTGAAGGAGCTGGCAGAGGTCCTTGCAGGGTCTTTGGCAGACCTATTTAATGCCTCACTACATTCGGGGTGTGTACCTCAGGACTGGAGGATGGCTCATGTGGCGCCCCTCCACAAGAGTGGCCCCGAGGATAAACCGGGAAACTACAGACCAGTGAGCCTCACATCCATTGTGGGTAAGCTAATGGAGACTATCCTGAAGGAGAGGCTGATGGCCCTCCTAGAGGTCAGAGGACTACAGGACAGCAGACGGCATGGCTTCATATGGGGCAGATCCTGCCAAACCAACCTGGTGGAGTTCTATGACTGGGTAACTAGGCAACCGGACAGAGGTCATGCAGTGGATGTCCTGTATCTGGACTTCAGTAAGGCATTCGACTCGGTGCCGCATGGAAGGCTGGGAAGTAAGTTAGTAGGCACAGGGGCAGGTGCAAGGTTGGTGAGATGGGTAGGGAACTGGCTTCAGGGAAGGCAATAGAGGGTGATGTTGAGCGGGGAGCTCTCACACCCAAGGGTAGTGATGAGCGGTGTTCCACAGGGCTCGGTGTTGGGACCAGTGTTGTTTGGGATATTCATTGCAGACATATCATTGGACAGCAAGAGCAAGATCAGTCTGTTTGCTGATGATACCAAGGTAGGAGCGGTGGTGGATGACCTAGGGGGATGACAGGGGTTGCAGGATGATCTGGCAAAGCTTGAAACCTGGTCAGACACCTGGCAACTGGGGTTTAATGCCAAAAAGTGCAAGGTGCTGCATTTTGGGATAAAGAACCCAAGGAGGAGTTACCAGTTGGGGGGAGTGCAGCTAGCCCAGACTGAGGAGGAGAAGAAGGATCTGGGGGTGCTCATTACAGGGTCAATGAACAACCTGGCACAATGTAGGATAGCAGCTGCAAAGGCCAACAAAATGCTGGGTTGTATTGCAAGGGGTGTATCGTCGAGGAGGGAGGAGGTCATTCTGCCACTGTATAGGTCATTAGTTAGACCGCATCTGGGGTACTGCATGCAGTACTGGTGCCTGTGTCTGAAGAGGGACATTAAGTTGCTGGAGGGGGTGCAGCGCACGCTGACAAAGATGATCAAGGGGCTGGGGGACTTATCATATGAGAGGAGGCTGAGGGAGTTGAACATGTACTCGTTGGAGGAGAGGAGGACGGGGAGACATGATTGAAACCTCTAAGTACATGAAAGGAATAAACAAGACAGGTACAGAGGGGCTGTTCAAAGGAGGGAAGGGGAGGGGAGGGACACCGGGGGCCATGATATGAGACTAGAAGGAGGAAGGTTCAGGAGGGAGATGAGGAGACACTTTTTTACAGAGAGGGTGGTGGCTAGTTGGAGTGCGTTACCTGCAGAAGTGGTATCCAGTAGAACAGTGGACTGCTTCAAAAGGGGATGGGACAGGACAAGGGGGAGGGTCAATGAAGGGGAAGGGTGGGGCAGCTGCAGAATAAGGGGTGCTAGCTGCACATTCGAGCAGACTTAATAGACCTCTAGGCCTTTATCTGCTGGCAAATTTCGTATGTTCATATCATGAACCACACTGTTTGGTGGTCATTTGTTCCCAGATGGCTACCCACTTCTAGATCTGAGATCCTCTCACTGTCCCCATTTGAGAGTATGAGGTCTAAGATTGCTCCCTCATGAGTGGGTTCCAAAACTAGCTGCCTGAGGCATGCCCCCTGTAGGACATTGAGAATAGCCCTGCTGTTGGATGTGGCTGCAGCAAAGGTGCTCCAGTTAACATCTGGCATATTCAGGTCCCCCATCAACAGTATCTCCCCTTTCTCTGCCATCCTAAGGATGCCTTCTATCATATCCTTGTCCATTCCCTCCCCCTGAGATGTGGTCTGTATACAACTCCTGTGCGGATTGTGGTGCCATTTCCAGTTTCTAAGATGACCCACAGTAGCTCCGCTCCTTCCTGTTTACTCTTTTGTTCCGTTGCATTTATCCCTTCTCTTACATAGAGAGCTACTCCTCCCCCTCTTCTCCCCTCCCTGTCTCTCCTGTAGGTTGTGTACCCTGGTATGTTAACATCCCAGTCATGGTTCTCTGTGTACCATGTTTCTGTGACTGCTACGATATCCAGGCATCCCTCTTCCATCAAGACCACCAGTTCTAAAGAACAAAATAGAAGGGTATTGGAAGTAAAGTAGATCGGGGTGACTTACCTAACACAAAACCTGCATGCATTGGAGCTTAAATTTACTTACTCATAAAGGGTTAGCAGGATTTGCAGAGTTATCTGAACTTGTTCACTTACTGTGTAGAAGACTGGTGAGGGGAGACCTTGTGACTGCAGATTAGCACTCAAAGTATCTATGAGGAGAAAGATTAAACAGTCTTTAATAACTTATCAATCAGCCATACTTGGAAGCTCATAGGGGTCTAAGATTGTCCTTCGTATACTTAGTGGAGCGTGCAATACTAGCTGATTTGGAGAAAGCAAAGTATGGGGCCCAGATACTTTCAAATTTGGGTAAAAAAACCTTTTTTTATAACAGGAGAACCTGGTAAGGCTAGCCATGTTTTCCATGGCTCTAAGCCATTCCATGGGGGATGGGACATCTGTTGTTCTCCAGCAATTTAGGATAAGTCTTTTTGCCTCAACTGAGGACTGTATAAGCCAAAGGGTCTGGAATTTGGGTAGGACCTGGATTGTAGGTATACGGCCTAACAACCAGAGACCTGGGTCTGCCAGTATAGGTGTCTGAAGGATCTGAGAACAATGTTTAATCACTGATGACCATAGTGTTTGCATGGGAATGCAGGACCACAGGTTATGCAGCAGATCAGCATCGGGGGGCACCACATCTCCAGCAGGTATCAAAGGGTAGCAGACCTATTAGATTTAATTGGGTAGGGGTGCGGTACCATAGGTGCATTATTTTGTTTTGGAGAAGCAGGCTGCTCAGGTTGCAACAGGCTTGGTGTAGTCTTAACCAACATTGTTGCTATTGCTGTTTTGTTACAGGTGAACCCAGTTTAGCTTGCCACTTAACCTTGGCCAGGAGGGAGGGATTTGGGGTGCAGTCCCTCATGAATCTCTGGATGATGCCTGCCTCACCATTTGGGTGCTTAATCCAGGACCCTATTGGGAGTGAATTTGGTATACCATTATTAGGCTTTTTATACACTACACGTGTACATTTCTGTTTTGCCCAACTGGAGTAGAGGTTTCTCATCTGAAGGTATCTCCAGAAGTTGCTTTGCGGTAGACCATATTTAGTTCTTAACCCTTGAAACGAGTCCATAGAAATGTCACCAGGAATAGTCAGGTCCCCCAGATATCCAATTTGCTTAGAAATCCATTCCACCCATTTTATAGGTTTATTATTATTGCAGAGGTTGGGGTTATGCCAAAAGGGGGTATAAATCTCCAGACTTAGGCAATGTTTGGTTTGGAGCCCTAATTTTTGCCAAGCTAGATGGGAGTGATAGAGGGTGTGCCAATACTGCAAATGTTTTGATAGAGGGTGTGTCAGGAATGCTGATCGAGAGGAGCCATTTAGTATATCATTTTCAATTGTTACCCAGGTTGGAGAAGGGGGGGAGGACAGGTGACCTATCTCTTTTAGTGATTAAGCCACAATAAAGGCTATGGAGTACTGATAGAAGTCGGGCAGGTTCCACCCTCCTCTTAGTTTCTGGGCCCTCAATTTTGCCCTACTGAACTTTGGCCTAGAGGCACCCCATAGAAATGTGCTTATTAAACTGTTTAACTTCTTGGCCCAAACATCCGGCAGGAGAAAAGGGAGTTGGGATAGCAAGTGATAAACCCTAGGGGCCAACATCATCTTAACTGTAGTTACTTTCCCCGCCATAGACAGATGTAGGTGTTCCCACCTAGTTATGTCCCTTTGTAGGATTTCTAACAGTGGTTTAAAGTTAATATCCACCAGGATTTTTAGGTTGAGGGAAAGCCTGATCCCCAGATACTTAATTTCAGAGTGTGCCCATGCTACGCCCAGCTCACCCAACCTAGCTGGAGAGGAAAGTGCATTCGGGAGAAGGATTTCTGACTTTGACACATTGATCCTCAGACTGGGAAAGTTCCCCATAGGTTTTTAATGTTAAGAGAATGTGTGGGAGACTAATGGGTAGGTTTCAGGTTAGAATCAGGCAGTCGTCAGTATATAGCTTGGTGGTATAACATTTGTTCCCTACTTAGGTCCCTTGTATATCAAGATGAGATCTCAGGGCTGCTGCTAGTGGTTCTATGGCAAGTATGAATAGCAAGAGGGATACTGGACAACCTTGCTTAGTCCCTTTTTGCAGGAGGAAGGGATCTGACATTTTCCCATTGGTGAGGACCCTCGCCATAGGGCCTGCATATAGGGTTTTGGTCCAGTTGGCAAAATATGGGCCTATATTGAAAGTATCCAAATACTGCATGCAGATACTCCCACTCCACCAAGTCAAAGGCCTTTTCAAAGTCAATTGTAATCGCTGCTGCCGGGGTGGAGAGAGTTGCTGCAGTTTGCATTAAGGGTATGAGAGCACGGATATGGTCAGAGCTGATTCTGCCCTTGGCAAAACCCAGCAGAGAGGAATGTGCAATATCCTGCAAGCATTTCTCCAACTGGGAACCGAGGACTTTGGCCAAAACTTTAGCATTAGCATTTATTAAAGAAATTGACCTATAACTGGCAGGGAGGTTATGGTCTTTGCCCTCTTTCAGCAGCACTGTTATAATGGCCTCTGACAAAGTGGAGGGGAGTCATTGAGTTGCATGCACCTCCTGTAGCATCATCACCAGTGGTGACACAATCAGGGGTTGGACCAACTTATAAAAATCAACAGGGAAACCATCCACCCCGGGGCTTTGTGCGGGGCCATATTGGATATTGCAAGGGCAATTTCTTCCTCTGTGATGTTTTGACCAAGGGCTTCTTTCTGGTGAGCTGTCAGTTTGGAGAGGGATAGTGAGTCAATGAATTTGCTATACTTATTTTTATCCCAATTTTGCTGAGAAGAATATAGGGCTTTATAGAATTTAGACATGATATCATTGATGGCTTTGAGTCTTGGCATTAGTTTTCCTGACCTGTCTTTCAGTTTGAGAATGGATCTTTCAGTCTGCTGCTGTTTCAACCTATAGGCGAGCAGCTTGCTGGCCTTTTCCCCTTCTGCTCGGTACTGGTGTTATACCTGGTGGATGTATAGTTCTGCCTTCCTCATCACTAAGGTGTTAATTTTCAGTCTGAGGGCAGTTAATGCTGTTACCACTGAGGGTGTCTGGAGAGAGGAGGGCCGTTTTTTGTATTTTGCTTCCAGACTACTTAACTCTGTTTCTAGCTGTTTGAGCTCCTTCTCCCTCTGTTTCTGTCTATGGGAGGCATAGCTGATTATTTTGCCTCTTATGGTGGCCTTACATGCTTCCCATATGTTGTCAGCAGAGGCAAATTCCGGGGGGGTTGTCATTAAAGAATCCTTTTGTCTCCACTGAAAGCCACAAGGCAAAGTGTTTGTCCTGCAGAAGAAAGGGGTCTAACCTCCACATAAGTTATTTGGGGGTCTGCAGGGCTGCGAGAAAGGTTAGGGCCACTGGTGCATGGTCCAAGATATAAATCTGGGAGATGTTGACCCCTGTAGTGGCGGCTGTCAGTTTAGGGGTGGTGAGCCAGAAATCTAACCTGCTAGCCATAGCTCGTGGAGTGGAGAAGAAGGTAAAGTCTTTCTCCGAAGGGTGTAATAGCCACCACACATCACATTACTGATGCAGGGAGGTAAGTTCCTGCAGGGCCTGAAAGGAACTACAATGGGGTTCTGGCCTGGCATTGGATCTGTCTAAAAGGTGGTCCTTCACCAGGTTGAAATCCCCCCCATTGTATCTCATTGTACTCTCCTGGGTCGTACCTGAAAATAGGCATATAACTTGTCTAGTGTACTTACCTGGTCAACAAAAGCTAAATAAATAAATATCCGGGTTATCAAAAGAAATGTCTATGATTTTTTGGGAGATGGTATGGAAGAATTCTGGAGAGTCTTTGTTTGGGCCACAGATATTGATCAGTACTAATGGGTCACAGGGAGTGGAGACCTTCATGATGATCCACCTACCTTCCCCTCCTGTATGCACCTCCATGGGTGGCCATTGTCATTTTTTGTGCAGCAGAATGGAAACAACCCTTTTGGTTGACCCTGCAGCATGGTGGCCTTCCTTGCCCACCCAGTCCCTGACCAGTACAGCACCTTCTTTCAAGCTCAATTTAATTTCCTGTAAAAAAGCTACCTATGTACCCAATTTGTTTAGCCAGGAGAATATCATTTTCCTTTTCACCAGGGAGTTAAGACCCCTTACATTCCAAGAGGTGTCTTAATGAGTTAGGGAGGCAGTATAGCGCAGTGGTTTAAGGCTCTGAGCTGCAAATCTGGTGACATCCAGCAGACCAGACCTGGGTTTGAATCCCACAGCTTCCACTTGCATACTGTGTGACCCGAGCAAGTCACTTAACTTCCCTGTGCTCCCAGGTCGCACCCGTAAAAAAGCTTTCAGCTTAGTGCGCTACTCCTGGTTAAACAACTAAATAATTAAAAAAAAAGAGGTGGCTGCTATGTCAGCGAGGTTAGCCATATTCAGGGTGTCTCCTTTTTGCGTGCCAACACATGGATACTATAGTGAATACCATCTTGAGTGCTACTATGATTTTATCATATTGATTGAAACATGAATCCCCCTTTTGAAAAGACCTGCTCCTCTAACCTAGAGCCAGTCGAAAGTTGCAGTGCAAGATCCCAGGTGGTCCCTGAAATCACCTTTTTTGTTTTTCTTCTTAACTGATGCTTTTCTGGAGGAGTTCAGGAAGGCACTGGCCCATTCTAGGTGCAGACAGCGACCTTAAACAGGTCTGTGAAAAAGGACCCCTTGTTTCTTGTAGAAGAGGCAAACATATAAAAGATCCACAGTGAGGGTAAGAACACAAGAAATTGGCTACCCCCAAAACCAAAAGGTTTTTTTTCTATGCCTGAAAAGATTCGTTTTGAGTAGCAGAGAGGCTGCCTTCTACGAGTATGTAAGGTAAATGTCTCTGTAGGCAGGGCGGGTGAAGGACTAAAGCCTAACCAGTGACAGTGGGCACGTTTTCTTGCTATGTTCATTCTCTTTTGGGAGTGTGGAACCGTCATTGACCAAGGAGAGAGGAACTTGCCTGTCTCCCAATGGTCAGATACTACACTGGGGAGGGGGGAGGGAGTGGGCAGTGACTGCATTAACAATCCCTTTGAAAAAAAATATTGTGTTTTATACCCGATATATAGACTATTTATTGCTTATTTGGGATGGCCCAGAAATAGATCTGATTAGCTTTTTGGAACAAATTAATCAAATTAATATGGGAATTAATTTCTCTGACAAAAGGCATGACAGAGAAATTGAGTTTCTGGGTTTTTGTTTAGAAGGGGAAATTGGAGAAATGGTGATTTCAGTGGGGTACAGAAAAGACACTGCAGGTAATAGCATCTTATGTGCCCAGAGTGCACATCCAAAACATTTAATTGCCAGTCTGCCCTACTCTCAGTTTATTAGACTAAAGAGGAACAATACAAGTGAAAAGGATTTTAAAACTGCAACTGAGGAGCTTTTCCATAGGTTACGGCAGAGGGGGTATTCAGAACAGATTTTGAAACGAGCTGTGAGTAAGATGAATAGTAAGGATAGAAAGGATCTTCTATAATATAAAACAAAGAAAAATGATCAAGTCATTCTGGTAACAACATACTCAGCAGTGTCTATGGACTTTCGATCAGCTATTAAACAACACTGGCCCATTCTGGGTGCAGACAGCGACCTTAAACAGGTCTGTGAAAAAGGACCCCTTGTTTCTTTTAGAAGAGACAAACATATAAAAGATCCATAGTGAGGGTAAGAACACACGAAATTGGCTACCCCCAAAACCAAAAGGTTTTTTTCCCGTGCCTGAAATTGTACAACATGCTCAAATGCAGTTCAGAGCAGTGTCTTCTGTAACCCCAGTGATCTAGGAAATAAACAAGTGTACATCTCACAATTCATTACTTGTAGCACAGTGTAAGTGGTATACATGTGGCTGTGTCTATATTGGGCAAATCACGAGAAAGCTAAAAGAACATACACAGGAACACTTCAGAGCAATCAGACGGTAATTTTGCAGCATTCTATAGCAAGTCATTTGAAGATGGCAGGAAATTTAAGGAATCACCAGATTACATATATGGGCATAGATCATGTGCCAATATCATTAAGAGGAGGAAACAGGGACAGAATATTGGACCAAAAATAATCTAAATGGATCTTTTGTCTTAGGAGACTTAAGCCTTCAGGCTTTAATGATGAAATGGACTGGTAGCCCTTTCTTTAGTCTCTTAAATGGTTGTGTGAGGAACACAAATCAATTGAAAACAAATAAAGAACAAAATAACCAATATTTAAATTAGAAGTGGTAACTTATCTATGAAAAGAATAAAATATAAGAAATAAAAAATACAAAATAAAAAATAAAGATAAAGGAAGAAGGGCCCAATTATTGCATGGTGAGGGCAGGGGGGAATAATGCTATTTGAATTTTTAAATAAAGTTTTCGTACTGAAATATGTAAAAGATTTTTTGTGCAAGTGTTACATGTGATTAACTGCTGATGGCAGGGTATTGATAAGGTTAAATGCAGATCTGCATGCTGACATGGCAGTTCACCAGGATGGCAGAATTAGGGAAGTTCCCCTTTAAATATTGCATCCTGGTGCACTGAATAGAGCTTGTTGGCATGCATCTTTCATAGATACATAGATACATAGACAGTGTTGGCAGATAAGGGCCTATGACCCACCTAGTCTGCCCATTTGAGCTTGTAAGTTCAGTTTGTTTTCCTAGAGTCTGTTTCCCTACCCCTGCCTCTAGAATTCCTTTATGTCTATCCCATGCATTTTAAATCCGTGATTGTTTCAGCCCCACCACTTCCTCTGGCAGGGTGTTCCACTTGTCCACCACCCGTTCTGTGAAGAAATTCTTTCTCATGTTTCCTCTGAATCGTCCTCCATCCAACTTCATCCCATGCCCTCTAGTCCTGAAACATCTTTTCGCTTAAAATAGTGTTTTCCTGCCCCTGTTCCTCCCTGTAAGATACTTGTATGTCTCTATCATATCCCTCTCTCCTCCTTTCCTCCAGGAGTACATGTTCAGTTCCTTCAACCTGTCTTCATAGGACTTGTGTTGCAACCCATGCACCATCTTTGTTGCCCTCCTCTGAACCTTCTCTACCCTGTCTATGTCCTCATGAGGTATGGTCTCCAGAACTGTACACTGTACTCCAGGTGGGGCCTCACTAGTGTCTTGTATAGCGGAATTATGACCTCCCTTTTCCTGCTGGTGATGCCCTTGCCTATACATCCCAGCATCCTATTTGCTTTACCTGATGCCTTGTCACACTGTTTCCCTACCTTGAGGTCATCAGAGATGACAACCCCAAGATCCCTTTCCTGCTTGGTGCATGCTATATCCTCACCCCCAAATGATATATTGTGCCAGGGTTTTTGTGCCCCATATGCATTATCTTGCACTTCTTTGCATTGAATTTCAACTGCCAAACCCTTGACCATTCTTCAAGTTTCTGCAGGTCCTTCTCATTCTGTCTACACCCTCTGGTGTGTCTACTCTGTTACAGAGCTTTGTGTCATCAGAACAGTGAAATTCTGCCTTCTAGATCCTGTGCAATGTCACTGATGAAGATGTTGAATAGGACCGGTCCCAGCACTGATCCCTGTGGTACCCCACTGGTTACTCTTCCCTCTGTGGAGTGACAGCCATTTACCACCACCCTCTGTGTCTTGCCACCCAGCCAGTTACCTACCCACCACACTACTGTCCTGCCCACACCCATATTCCCCAGTTTGTGTAATAGTCTTCTATGTGGCACAGTGTCAAAGGCCTTGCTGAAGTCCAGATAGGCCATGTCCACTGCCCTCCCCTGATCCACCTCCCTAGTCACCCAGTCAAAAAATTCAATGAGGTTGGTCTGACATGACCTCCCCCTGGTGAAACCATGCTGCCTTGGGTCCTGTAGTCCATTGACAACCAGATGCTCCACCAATCTCTCCTTCATAAGTGCTTCCATGATCTTTCCCACTACCGAGGTGAGGCTGACTGGTCTGTAGTTCCCTGCTTCCTCTTTGTTCCCACTTTTGTATAAGCAGGGTTTTATTTAACTCTAAAAATTGATTAGCGTTTTGCTCATAAAAGTTCTAAAACATGGTGAAAATGCACAGCACTTGCCTCACTGTGTTTAACAAACATAACACTTCTTGAAAACCTATATAAATGCTTTGTGTACAGTTAGTATTGTCCCAAGAAAAAAACTGCTAATCAATTATTTAAAACCCTGATAAGGGGACTACATCTGCTGTCCTCCAGTGTTTGGGTACCTCCCCTGTTTCCAGTGATTGGCTGAACAGGATAGCCAGAGGTTCAGCCACCACCTCTCTTAGTTCTTTAAGGACCCTGGGGTGCACCCCATCTGGCCCCTTTGCTCTATCAGCTCTTATTACTTCCAGTTCCTTCAGGACCCTTTCTCATGTAAAGGGACTTGTGTCCATTTCTGCACCATTCTCACCCTTGTACTCCTTCAGACCCATTACCCCCTCTTCCTTAGTAAAGACTGAGCAGAAATACCTGTTCAATATGTCAGCTTTATTGTTGTCATCCTCCACGCGGCTCCCATCCTCCCCCTTCAGTCTCACTATCCCTCCCTTTGTCTTTCTTTTTTCACTTATGTACCTGTAAAAGGTTTTGTCCCCTTTACCCACTGATTTTGCAATGTGTTCTTCTGTCTGAGCTTTGGCTTCCCTTACTGACTTCCCTGCCTCCCTTTGTTTCTCCTGGTACTTCTCCCAATCCCCTTCTGCCTGTGTCTTTTTGTATTGCCTGAATGCAATCTTTTTGGCTTTCACTTTCTTTGCTACCTCTTTGGAAAACCATAATGGTCTCCTCTTCCTTTTCCTCTTGCTAACCTGCTTAATGCATAATTCTGTTGTTCTTATAATCCCCATTTTAAATACTGCCCACTGTTCCTCAACCCTGATTCCTGTCCCATTCCCTTAATGCCTCTTTCAAGTATCTCCCAGTTTCCCAAAGTCTGCCCCCTAAAATCCAGGATCGTGTTTTTGTGTGGTTTGGTTCTGCTCTTTCTGTGATTTCAAACCACAATGACTGGTGGTCACTGTTACCCAGGTGCTCCCCACTGTTACCCCATCACACTGTCCCTGTTTGTGAGCACAAGGTCCAGTATTGCCTTCTGCGAGTTGGTTCCATGACCAGTTGCTGAGAAGGCACCCTGAAGGAGTCCAGGATAAATCTGCTCTAGTTGATGCTGCTGTTGGGATGCTCCAGTCCACGTCTGGTATATTGAAGTCTCCAACCAGTACTACCTCACCTTGTCTGCCATCCCTTTGGATGGCTAGCATCAACTCTATCTGTTTCTTCCTCCTGGGCTGGTGGTCTATAGACCACACCTGTGTGTAAGCTAGCCCCATTTTCCTTCCAGCAACCCACAGTGTCTCTCCCCATTTTGTTCCTCCTGGATCTGTGTGGCCCTTATGTCATTTTTCACATACAGTGCCCTCCTCCTCCCTTCCTGCCTGCTCTGTCTCTTCTGAATATGTTGTAGCCAGGTATGGCCATCTCCCAGTCATGGTTATCATTACACCAGGTTTCAGTGATGCCACAATGTCCAGGTCTGACTGTACCATGACAGCCTCCAGATCTTCCATCTTGTTGCTAAGGCTCCTGGCATTTGCACACATGGCTTTCCATGATTTGACCTCCTAGACTGCTTCACTGTTCTACTCCAGCCCTTCCTGGTTGTCATTTATCCCTGGTTCTCCTTGCTGTTTGCCCTTCTGCTGAATTTTGCCCCTTTTCTGCTTATCCACCTTTTGGACACTAATCTCCATCTTTTGCTTTGCAGAGATAGCCACCTCCTCTGGTTCACTGGTTCCACTACTAGCTGTGGGGGTGAGCAAGTGGCACGTGTCCTTGCTGGCCAGCCACCTCCTTTGCTAGTTTAAATGCCTGTCAATGTAGCATTTAAACTTATCGTTGAGTGCTTCGATTCCCCTCCAGGATGGATGCAGGCCGTCAGGCTTGAACAAATCTCCATCCCTCCAGGTGGGTCCCCAGTCACCAATGAATCCAAACCCTTCCTCACAGCACCAGTTCTTCAACCATGAGTTAAAGTTCCTGGTGCATGCACTCCTATCTCTCCCTTGCCTCTCACAGTAGTACTTCTGAGAAAGTGAAGAAGTAGCTACTTGCTTGAGACCCTCCCCAGTTTCCTAAACTCTTCCTGAACTTCCTTTGGCTCCCCATTTGCCAAATCGATTAGTACCTAGGTGTATAATGACATCCAGCTCACCCTCCTGTCTTACCTTCCCAGTGATCCCAGTATCTTCCTTCCATCCCTCCATGCCGTGGCACCTGGTAGGCACCTCACCTCCCTGTCCTCCCCCTCCTGTGTTCCTAGCTGGATCCCTCTTACGATGGAGTCCCCCACCAGGATTTGCTTCCTCCTTCTCTAGGGTCCACTGCTTTCCCCACTGAGGTCACCTCCTTGCCTAACCTCCACATCCTTTCCTTCCACTTCCCTGGGTACCTCTATTTGGTTGTCCTCATAGGATCTGGGATGTGCCTCTGCCTGACTGCTCTAACCCTCCCTGAGCCCACTGTCATCCAAGTGCTCCTCGTTCTCGGCATCCTTTGAGGCAGCAGCATTGGACTGGGTGGTCCCTGGATAGGGGTGATGGTACTCCTGACCCAGTTTACTTCCGCTCTGAGTCTGGCTACCTCATCCCGCTGTCCAGAGAGATGCATGCAGCTAGGGCAGCACCTCAGTGTCAGAAGGTCTGCCTGAATATGGCTGCCCCACAGCCACTGCATTGCACCACTCCCACATTATACTGCAATTCCACTACTTCTCTGCTACTGAAGCTCTCTTAGTTCTCTTTTATTTATTTACAGTACTAAAAATCCTGTAACTGATCGTCAGATATATATTTTTTAAGGAAAAGAAACCAATAAATAAATAAATGAGTGAAAACACGTGCTGGTGAGGGTGGTCTTCTTCCCCTTATGCCTCCTACTTCACCCTCTTACTATACCTGTGTTTTAGCTCCTGTCAATCAGATTTATCAGGGCATATAATTAAGAGTTGGGGAAGGGTGGAAGCGAAATTGCAGCAATTAAAGACAGCACAGAATTACACCACCACTATGTTTAAATTTTCAACAGCCCAAAACAATTATAAGTAAAGACAACACAGAAAGAAAGTATAGTGTCACTACAAGCCTACAATCTAAGTTTTAAAGAAAATACCAATTACCAGTTACTCTAAAGCACTGAATTGAATATGTTTCCTTCCTTCACCTTCTGGCTTCTTCTGAGAAGATGAACCTCTGTTTGCTGCTTTAACTGTGACTAAGCCCCACCTCCAGTTATCACGTAGCTGAGGTCAGAGGCCAGACAATTAACACCGTTCACCCAGCTACAGGACAGTCAGACAAGCCAAGATAAAATTTGCAGCAATTAAAGACAGCACAGAATTACACCACCACTATGTTTTAAATTTTCAACAGCCCAAAAACAATTATAAGTAAAGACAACACAGAAAGAAAGTATAGTGTCACTACAAGCCTACAATCTAAGTTTAAAAGAAAAATACCAATTACCAGTTACTCTAAAGCACTGAATTGAATATGTTTCCTTCCTTCACCTTCTAGCTTTCCTTTTTTGTCTGGGATAGCTGCTATTTTACTTTTAGATTCATGTTATTCAGAATTATTTATTTGTATGAATGACTATGAATATTTTGTTTTTTTGTAATGCACCTTAATATTCAAAGGGAAATAAGTTAAGCATGTATATTGAAATCCTGACTATTTAATGGTTAACACAAGGAATCAATTGAAGGATATGGCTATCACCAAGTATTCACAGTAATGAAATAAACCAATAAATGGTGAACTAGGATAATTATTAACACTTGTGGTTCAAGTCACTATATAATCATGTGCCTCGCAAGCATTGCCACACCCCTGACGAAGAGGTCTTTGTGGCCTCGAAGCGCTAGGCTTCCTACACTGATGTGGTGTGTTGAACTGGCACATTATGTGATATTAAATGACTGCTGTATAATGTTTAGAAAAGTTTTTTACCAAATTTTTGTTTGGATTCTATAAAATAAAATAAAAGTTACATAACTTATTAAGAATTTCACCTGCCTGGAGTGCCTTTCTTATTTATTACTGGGCCATGTGCCCTTCTCTGCTGCTAGCTAAGAACTGTCAAGAAAGTAGATCTGAGTCACAGGGGGCCAGCCACCCATACAACTCTGGGCCTACTTGCCCCACTATCCAGTTTGGGGATACACAGTGGGATGTTAGGAGACCATAAACAATAAGCCTGTCTAATGTCTTGGGCATTGGGGCAAAGGGAGGGTCCATCTCAAGTGGGGTTGTACCTGTGGCTACCCGCATAGGCAACGGGGAGAATGGGGCAAGGGCAATGAAACTCTGATAGGGCAGGGCACAAGGCATCTGTTACAGTGCATTACGCAGTCATGCATGAGCTTGTGAGGAAACGCTGCCTCACCCTTTAATCCCCATGCATCTTTCAGCAGAATTCTGAGAAAAACTCAACTGGGAGCTTAGAGTGGGCCTAGGGTTATACCCTCAGTCAGTGTATCCCTTAGGGGTGTGTGTTACATAGCTAGGGTGTGTAGGATTGAGGAGTTATATCTTATATTACACAGCGGGCAAACCTCTGCCCTACCCCTGAAACACTGTGGGAGTAGCAGCAGCTAAGAGCAGGAGCAAATTCGCTTCCTTCACCTTGCTCTCCATGTAAACCCCACCCAGTATGCCCAGGGCACAGATGAATCCCCTTCCCAAGATATGCATCTTGCTCACTGCACTACCTCCACACTGAAAGCGTTACACCCTTGGGAGCTAGCCAAATTTACTGAGCAACTTATTGGTAGTAGGCAGCAGGCAGTTTTGGAGCGAGGGTTAAAGGTGTACCTTAAAATGGCATGGTTCATTGCCGATCTCCCCTGTGACCAACAGGTAGTGTATTAGGATTAAGCAGGCTTATTAAGACCTGACAGGTGGCCCTATAAGCTAGCTAAGTGGGACGCCCATCACGGCTGTTGGCAATCGTGACTTCGCAAAGAGACCAGTACCCTTCTCTGTAGATTGTTCAAGGAGGCTAACTGCCTCACTCAGTAAACAGCAATTTAGTAAAATGCACACAACATTTGAAATACAACACTATGGCTATGTAAATTGAACTCCATCCAATGAAATTTAGCCAGTATTACATCACTATCACACAGTGGGCATCTGCGGTGCGTTCAGCCCATGAAAGCAGACGTTGTGGCTATCAGAGGGAGGGGTAATGAAGGAACTACAGGCTGAGATTGCCTGACTAAGGCCCTAAGAACTAATCATCCCTTAACCCACTAATTGAAAGCCCCAGGAGAACCAGTGCCCTTACAGAGATTGGAAAACCCTCTGGTGAATAGCCACAACCCCTTACCTTTTATTGAACATGCGGTCCCAGTTTCTCAACCATTGGTGAAGAGCTCCAATGTAGTTGCTCCCTCATGTTAGGACTGGGGGCTCCCTAAGTCAGTTTCCAAGACCCGGTAAATTGGAGCCCAGTCCCCTGCTAGTTCTTCCGGTGATGGGAGAATTTCTTCCTCAGTGATTAGACTCTTTTGTGGCAGGTCAAGGGCAGCAGGGAGAAGCTCCCAAAATGGCTCAAATTGGTTGGACGTCTTCACTGGGGTAGAGTAGTTGGAGGACCTGCTACCGTCTGATAGGTACACCTTCTGTTACCGACTCCTCGATCTGTTCCATGGGGCTCTAGCTGGAGGCGTCGGAGGGTTCTTGCCTTGCTTGGGGATAGATTTCCTCTATTGTCTCCCCTGCTGGGGAGTTTGCCAATTGGAACCAACATTGAGTGAAGCCACAGGAATTGCAGCACGATTTGGAGGGCCATTGCACTGATCAGAGGTATCCATCGGATGCTGGGCCTCACCACAAAGCAGGAGTGGCTGTTTACGTTGTGAGGCTTGTTCTCCAATGGTGTAAGCAAGGAAGAGTTCCACCTCAGCTGGAGTGTTGAAGTTGAGTTGTTTGCCTCTGTATAGGACCCTCAGCTGGGCCAGGTATCTTAGGGACACAGTAATATTCAATTTGTAAAGCACCTGCTTAACCGGACCATAAGCCCATCTTCTACGAGAGAGATCATAGTGGTAGTTCTGGTAGATTTGGACTTGCACTCCTTCCCACTGCAAACTTTTCAGGTCCCTGGCTGCTTACAGGAAGGTCTCCTTGATGGGGTATCTGGAGAATTTACACCGAATCGGACAAAGCTGGTTACCAGGCTGCGGTCTAGGTGCCAGAGATCTGAGGGCCTTTCCCAGCTCCAGGGGAGGTTGATTATTTAACTTTAACATTACCAGAAGGGAGTGCTGCAGAAATGTGATCAGATCAGTACCTTCAGCCCCCTCTGGTAGCCCCACAATTCCTTCTCCTCCCTCAGTTCTCCAGGTCGTCAACTTTTGCTAACGGGTATTGTATTTGATTGTGATGATTTCTGAGTTGGCAGTGGTGGTCATGCAGACTCTCCCCTTGATGTTTGACATGAAATTCATAGTCAGTTACTCTGTTAGTCAATTTCACCACACCTGCCTTAGTGCTTGTTGTTGTTTCGATAAGCGCTGCAATGTCAAGTAGGACCCTGTTTTGCAATGTAGTTATGTTGCCCAGTTGTTGTTCTACAGACTGGGGGGCAGCTGGTTGTAGTTCCCTGGAGTCCTCCATCACCAGGTGCTGTGGGGTGGGTGCCAACTTGAGCCTGGTGGTAGGGGAAATGTCGCAAAAGCCATCCAGGTGCAATGAGGCAAGCTGTTAGGAGCAGAATAATTCCATGATCCAAAGTCCGATCAGCACAATTCAGATATCAGTAGGTTCAGATCAGTCCATAGAATGTAAATCTGTCAAAAGAATCCTAGATAGTGGGTGCTGAAATGTTGGGTGTGTCGAGATGGGTGAAGCTATTACTGCAGTACTTTAATTACACAGCTTCCATCTTGGATGACAGACTCTGCCCCCCCCCCACCTCTGAGTATTTAAATGTATCCAAGTTTAAAAAAAAAAAATCCATTTATACTACTTATGGGGATTAGGGAGAGGGGTTCATTACCACTAGAACACCAGGTATATTTTACTAAATACAGGAGATTGGGATGGGGGGGGGTTACTACAAGTATGAATCGTGTAGTCTGGACATGGGCGAGTGATCAGGTGGTAGGAGGGACCACTAGCCATCATTTATTTTTTAAAATTTATTTAGTCGGGCGGCAATTGGTGACCGGTGGGGGGGGGGTGGTATTTAACACATTGGAGGAGGGATGGAGCAGAGTAAAATTTTGTCCTAAACATTTGGAAGTTTTCCAATCCACCGCAGGTGGAAACTTGGAAACTTCAGTGAAAGTTGCCAAATTTTGTGAAAATTCCACTAAGGCAGAAATGGCAACTCTTGCACACCTCTAATGACGAGCTCTAGGTCTCCTTTCTCAGATGTCATATCCTGCTTTACCCCCCCCCAGTACTGTGCCCTAGGGTTCTTGATCTCTGTGAGGACTATTCTCCAAGGTGCGTAGTAGCTATGTACTGCACGTAGACAGTCTGCAGCTGCTGCGCCGGATGCACCAAAGAGGCACAGGGCTGTTATGTGCGGGATCCCCCCAACCTGGCGATCGCCACCTGGGGGCAATGCAGGGGGATGGTGCATGGGAGGGTGCCTGTGCTCCTTGCTATTCACAAAAGTGTGGAGTGGCGGGTGAGGGGGTGGTGCAGGCTACATGTTCCCAAGGCAGTTGTAGCCACTGTGTGCCCCCCTTACAGTATGTCACCTGAACTGGCAAACACTGTAGCGCCCCAATGACATGCCACCCCAGCCCTCCTGGACCACTGGGAGGGCAGGGGGCAGCCGCCCAAACCCACTACCCTCAGATGTTGGCAAAGGCAGGAGTTGGCTAACCGGGCCAGGCCAGTGGTCATATCTTCCAGTCAGTAGTGCAGCATGATATGGTCAGGCTGGCCGGTCATGGTGTGACAGTTGGATTCATGATAGAGGAACTACTGTGCAGTTGAACTGCTGTCAGTCCGCTGTGCCTGTTGTGGTTGCGTGGGGATCTGGACTTGGGACAAAAGTCAGGTGGGGGTCAGAGAGGGATGGCGGGGCAAACTATGCCAACATAGTACTCATTCAGTTGCAGCAGCAACTGCAGCCTGGGTGAGCTAGTGGGCATCTGTTAGGTGTGGGGGCATGTGTGATTTTGTATCTGTTAAGTCAGCTGATATCCAGACCATTTCCTGGCTGCATCAACCCCATCAACCACACATGCAGGACAGATATCGGGGGCAGGGCAAGGGTTGGCCTCCCATTTCGACACCTATGTGCCTGGCCACTCACCCAGTGTTGGTGAGTGTGGCCCTGCCACCCATCCCTGCAGCCATGGCACCATGTGACACAAGGGATCCAGTGGTGGACCAGGTCCAGGCATCCCAATGGATGCCTGCCCACATTCACCAGACAGCCCCCACACACCTGTGCACTGGGGGTGCAGGCTGCAGAAGGGGGCCACGCAGTGGGCAGTGGCCATGAATACAGCCACCATGCATCATTCTGTTGGTGCGGATTTACGCGGGTGGGATATGTGCCTTTTGCGCATACTTCTTGCTGCTTGGAGAATCACCTACTGTATGCATTACCTTGCACTTTTTGGCATTGAATTTCAACTGCCAAACCTTTAACCACCTCTGCAGATTTTCAGAAGTCTTTTTGCATTTCCCTAACCTGCTGTTTACCCTGCCACAGAACATATTGTCATCTGCGAAGAGATGCATCTTCACCTAGATTCCTTCTCCCATGCTGCTGATGATCATACTGAAAAGGACTGGACCTAAGATTGATCCTTGTGGCACCCCACTGTCGATCTCTGTCTCTTCTGATTTGACTCCATTAACTACCACCCTCTGCTGTCTTCCTTCCAACCAGTTGCTCATCCATCTAACTGTGTCCTTCACAGCACCCAGATCCTCTAGCTTATTCAGCAACCTTCTGTGAGGCACCAAGCTGAAAGCTTTGCTAAAACTGAAGAAGAGTAAATCCACAGTGTGGTCCTTATCCACCACCCTCATTATCCAGTCAAAGCAATGACAGTAGCTCAACAGGTAGCATAATCGCCTCTGAGGCCAGGGGATCAGAAGGCTATGGGTTCTACCCCCACACCAGGCACTTGGGCTAATATCCCAATACTGACACTGCAGTGCAGCATGGGGGGGGGTGGTGCACTACTGAGGTGCCATCTTTCGGATGAGATGTTAAACCGAGGTCCCACCTCCCTGTTCTGGTTGTAGTGCAGGTGGATGTTAAAGATCCCATGCCACTTCTCGAAAAGAATAGGGGAATTTTTTATTTGAACATGAAGATAAGATACAAACCAAACAGTGTTTCATCACACAAACTCAAATAAACAGAAATAAGTATTACAGCATACATAGAAGCAAAGTGTACTCAAAACATTTTAGGGGGGCAGACTTTGGGAAAATGGGGAGATACTTGAAAGAGGCATTAAGGGGAATGGGACAGGAATCAGGGGTTGAGGAACAGTGGTCAGTATTTAAAATGGTGATTACAAGAACAACAGAATTATGCATTAAGCAAGTTAGCAAAAGGAAAAGGAAGAGGAGACCATTATGGTTTTCCAAAGAGGTAGCAAAGAAAGTGAAAGCCAAAAAGATTGCATTCAGGCAATACAAAAGACACAGGCAGAAGGGATAGGAGAAGTACCAGGAGAAGCAAAGGGAGGCAGGGAGGTCAGTAAGGGAAGCCAAAGCTCAGATAGAAGAACACATTGCAAAATCAGTGGGTAGAGGGGACAAAACCTTTTACAGGTACATAAGTGAAAAAAGAAAGTAAAGGGAGGGATAGTGAGACTGAAGGGGGAGGATGGGGGCCGCGTGGAGGATGACAGCAGTAAAGCTGACATATTGAACAGGTATTTCTGCTCAGTCTTTACTGAGGAAGAAGAGGGTAATGGGTCTGAAAGGAGTACAAGAGGTGAGAATGGTGCAGAAATGGACACAAGTCCCTTTACACAAGAAAGAGTCCTGAAGGAACTGGAAGTAATAAGAGTTGATAAAGCAATGGGGCCAGATGGGGTGCACCCCAGGATCCTTAAAGAACTAAGAGAGGTGGTGGCTGAACCTCTGGCTATCCTGTTTAGCCGATCACTGGAAACAGGGAGGTACCCAAAGACTGGAGGACAGCAGACATGGTCCCTTATACAAAAGGGGAACAAAGAGGAAGCAGGGAACTACAGACCAGTCAGCCTCACCTCTGTAGTGAGGAAGATCATGGAAGCACTACTGAAGGAGAGATTGGTGGACCATCTGGTTGTCAATGGACTACAGGACCCAAGGCAGCATGGTTTCACCAGGGGAGTCATGTCAGACCAACCTCATTGAATTTTTTGACTGGGTGACTAGAGAGGTGGATCAGGGGAGGGCAGTGGACATGGCCTATCTGGACTTCAGCAAGGTCTTTGACACTGTGCCACATAGAAGACTATTACACAGACTGGGGAATATGGGTGTGGGCAGGACAGTAGTGTGGTGGGTAGGTAACTGGCTGGGTGGCAGGACACAGAGGGTGGTGGTAAATGGCTGTCACTCCACAGAGGAAGAGTGACCAGTGGGGTACCACAGGGATCAGTGCTGGGACGGTCCTATTCAACATCTTCATCAGTGACATTGCACAGGACCTAGAAGGCAGAATTTCACTGTTAGCTGATGACACAAAGCTCTGTAACAGAGTAGACACACCAGAGGGTGTAGACAGAATGAGAAGTGACCTGCAGAAACGTGAAGAATGGTCAGGGGTTTGGCAGTTGAAATTCAATGCAAAGAAGTGCAAGATAATGCATATGGGGCACAAAAACCCTGGCACAATATATCATTTGGGGGGTGAGGATATAGCATGCACTGAGCAGGAAAGGGATCTTGGGGTTGTCATCTCTGATGACCTCAAGGTAGGGAAACAGTTTGGCAAGGCAGCAGGTAAAGCAAATAGGATGCTGGGATGTATAGGCAGGGGCATCACCAGCAGGAAAAAGGAGGTCATAATTCCGCTATACAAGACACTAGTGAGGCCCCACCTGGAGTACAGTGTACAGTTCTGGAGACCATACCTACGTAAGGACATAGACAGGGTAGAGAAGGTTCAGAGGAGGGCAACAAAGATGGTGCATGGATTGCATCACAAGTCCTATGAAGACAGGTTGAAGGAATTGAACATGTACTCCCTGGAGGAGAGGAGCGAGAGAGGGGATATGATAGAGACATACAAGTATCTCACAGGGAGGAACAGGGTGCATGAATACACTATTTTTAAGCGAAAAAGATGTTCCAGGACTAGAGGGCATGGGATGAAGTTGGAGGGAGGACGATTCAAAGGAAACATGAGGAAGAATTTCTTCACAGAACGGGTGGTGGACAAGTGGAACACCCTGCCAGAGGAAGTGGTGGGGGCTGAAACAATCACGGAATTTAAGAATGCATGGGATAGACATAAAGGAATTCTGGAGGTCAGGGGTAAGGGGCAACAGACTTCTAGGAAAACATAAACTGAACTTACAAGCTCAAATGGGCAGACTGTGTGGGCCATAGGCCCTTATCTGCCGACACTGTCTATGTATCTATGTATCTAAAACAGTATTTCTCCACCTGAAATCATTGAAAAATAAAAGGGGAACATAAATGAGTGTTACAACATACTTCAGCCCCCCAAAAAACATAGATTGTACATAACCCCAAAACTAAAAAGGAAATACCACCCCTACCCCCCTCTATAAAAATAGTGGGGGGATTTTATTGAGAAAAAGAATAAAGATCTTCAGATATTTGCAATCCAATATCTATATACACAAATATTTACATGAGCATATTTTCATCAATGTCAAACGTTTGAATCTTATTTATATAATAATTATTCATGTCATGGGTGCATCCATGTTAGTTATCCATGGAAGCCCTTTCCAAAGTTCCAATAACTCTTATCTGGACTTCATTTTTTTCCTTTTTGATAGATACATTATAGATCCTGTGTAACTTTTTTAATAGTTCTATCTGACTACCGCCTTTCTGCTGCAGTGTGAAATCACATTTCATTGTCCATATGAAAATGACCATCATTAGTTGTAAAGTACTTTTATTTCATATATTCCATGCATTATTAAAAACACCATACATATTTTCATAGGTGATTGTCTTAAAAATGCTGTTTCCCCATTGTATACCCACAAACTTCCAAAACCCAGAAATAAAGGAAATTTGAAACAATAAGTATTCTATTGTTTCTTCTTTTTGTATACATTGTAGCCTACTGCACATTCTTTCCTGCTGCTGTTTGTGTTTTTGATTCACATTTATATTTATTTTCTCATGACAGGTGAGCCAGTGGAAGTCCCACATCTGTTCTGGTACTCTTTAATTTTTTAACATATCTTCAACTGATGTCCTGTATGTCTGGGCAGTTACTGAACACAATCTCTACTGTACAAACTGTCTACAATAAGTACAAATACATCTGTTTTCTCTGCAAGTTGTATATCTGTCTTATTGTCATGTGCCATTGTTTGATTCTCACAAAAGTGTACCTTATGTATTCTGGTATTAGTGCTGTTTTTTAAAAGGCGGAAATGGCTGATTTTCCCAGCTTTCTATCCAGTGTTTACATTTCTGAAAAATGAATTGTTCCCATCCTGTTTTTTTGTTGTTGAGCTAGTAAAGGTTTTATATTATTGTATATGAAGAACGTATTGAAAAACAATATGGGGTTTGGCATATTTAGTCCTCCTCTGTTAAAAGGTAATTACAATATGTTCCTTTTTATAGGATTCAGTCGGCTTCCCCATCATGCCTGAAAGAATATACTTAGAAGTGTGGTATCCAGATGTTTGGGGGTGGGAATACATAACTTGTGTGGAGAAACACAGGTATCATAAAGGTTTTTATAAGGTAAATTCTTTTTTTTTTTACTTAATTTCCATCTGTTCCAATTAGAGATGCAGTGAATTAAAATTTTGCCCGCGAAGTGAACGCGAGTGGGCACTTCGCGTTGCCACTCCGCTGCATGGAGTGGGCAATGCAAAGTGCTCACTCCGCCTTGTCATTACCACTTCACGTTAAGGTGAAATGGCAATGCGAAGTAAGGTGAAGTCATTGTTTTTAATGGACTTCGCGCTCCTCATTATGATTCCAAGTGATCCACTTGGTGTTTCAGATTTGGGCCGCCCCCACCACATCACATGGCTTACAGTACTGTAAGTCACATTCTCTTTAACTAGGCAGGAAGGAAGTGAGTCATACAAGCAGACACTTTTACTTTCTCCTGTACAGACATAGAGAGAGGAGTGTGTTTTGTGACTGCTGATACCTTGAGATCAGAGCGAGGAGGAGATTTAAACTTTGATTTAGACCCAACAGCTTTTTTAAAAGCTACATTTTTTTGTTTTTCTGTACTCTTTTTTTTTTTTTACTTGATTTGTTCTTTCTGTAAATTTTATTTTTCTTACCTTTATAAGTAGTTAGTTGTTTGTCCCCGGAAGTAGGACCAGCACCACCTCCTGTCCTGACTCTGAGGCAGTTGAACCACCACCACCACCACCAAGTCCAGCACTATGTCCTCTGGAGCAGGATGTGCCTGTTCCCCTGGTCCCAGGTGTGGATCCCATCCCTGTTCAGCACCATGACCAGTTGGCTACCAGTTCATCTGGCCCTCCCCTGCCTGTGCCTGGTCCTCCCTGCACCTCCGTTGTTTGGTAGTTTTTTTGACTGTGTCGGGGGGGACAGCAGTGTGGTCAAGTGCTGCCTATGTGAGGTGGAGGTGCACCTTGGCCCCTGGGGTACTTACCTGGGGACTGAGGGCCAGCACACCCATATGCTCAATCACCACCAGTTGGAGTGGCAGGCTGCCACAGAACAGACCATGCCTGCACCTGCTGGTTAATCTGTGGCAGAGGGTGCAGCTGTGCATGGTGGCATCCCTAAGAAGAGGAGGGCCACAGCAGCATCTGCTGCTCCACCAGGATTGCATAGAGGGACATCAGTTGCAAATTATGTCCATGCTGGAACTGCTGCTGGATCACGATGGGATCCCACGTTAGTTTTTTTTCCTCACACCATGTGCCCCCCCCACCTTCCTTGCTGTGTTATAAAATGTATTCCTCCACCATCCCTGACCCTTGTATGTAATTATGCCCTTTTTTGTTGTCTTCTGTATGCATGACACTTTGTATTCTGAGCAGTGCAAGTATACTGTGCTAAACTGCATGTGTGCAGTCAGTCTTCTTTCCAGTCTATGTACTGCAGACACTGTCCAAATCCCTGACTTAAAAACACTTATTAATGAGTACAATGGTGGGATAGTGAAGCCTGGAGAGATGCTACAAAACAGACGTACAATACATCCAAGTAACTATTAAAAAAAATTTATGTTGTGATTCATGACGTGATCGTAAATCGTGATTTGTGACTGCAGTTGTGACCGTGATGATGACAAAATGTGAATTCCTATGGCTGTACGTCTCCAGGCCCCGATGAGGTGTGGCACAAAACTCCCCGACTTAAAAACACTCATTAATGAGTACAATAGTGGGGTAGTGAAGCATGGAGAGATACTACAAAACAGGCTTAAAATATATCCAAGTAACTATTAAAAAAAATTTATGTTGTGATTCGTGACGTGATCATAAATCATTTGTGACTGCATATGTGACCGTGATGATGAAGAATGTGATTTGTATAACGAGTGACTCATGATGATGGTCCTGACTTAAAATTACCTATTAATGAGTACAATGTTCATGCAGAATTATGCACTACACCTGTCCAGTACTCTGAAGGGAAAGAAACAACTGTGACTTAAGGTAGAGATGGAGATTGGGCCCTAAAGAGATGCAAATGCACAGACAGATTAAGATTGTGCTGCACACTGAAGAGATGCAGATGCAAAGGCACAACACCTAACCAGTGCTCACCATCAGAAATTCAAATCTGGAAAATAATTCCTTGGCCAGTTGGGGTGGGCCATGGGGGGTGTACTGCACTGCTGCAGTAACAGTCACTAGTACTAGTACTGGTAAAGATACCACAAAGAAGTACAAAAATTATGCAGCTGCAGTGGATAGCAGGTTCACATTGCTGAAATTATGTGGCACAATAAAAGGTGGCTGATTTGATGACACGCGTCACACACATACTCACAAACACAAAAATTAATGCGCAGCTAATTGAAAACTCCGGTAATATAACCACATATTTTAAACAAACTAAAATTATGCACTGCTGCACCACAACAATCTGCAAAAAAAGGCAAGAATTATTGAAAATATTACTGTGTGTACATTAACACAGTTATACAAGAAAAATATTACCAAAACAGAAAGCACTGTCTTTTTCTCCAAGTTAATCTACCTACACCACAGATATGCCCCTCCCCCAGAGCACACTTCCACTGTCTCTCAGTAGAGAGACTGAATATTGTACATTAACATTCAAAATCCACACACAAACAAACGCTCGATGATATGAGCACAGGAGGGTTTCCTATAATCGATGAACTAAAGTTTCAGCAAAACAAATAACCCCAAAAGGCTTTTTTAACTGCTTTTAGAAGGTTTGAATCGCAGAGCTCTCAGAGCAGATTGTCTCCTACAGCTTCATGCACACACTACCCCAAACTGAGGCTGTGCAGAACAATCTAGAGCCCATGTGACCTGAAATCCCATGCATCACTGCAAAATTCACCTTTGGAGCTTAAAAACAAGGCGAAGTGAGGCGGTATACATTGTTTTCAATGTACTTCGCATTAAGAATTGGTGGAGCAGTGGTTTGGGAAGGCGGAGTAGCGTGAAGTCATTGTTTTCAATGGACTTCGCATTACCCATTATAACGTGAAGTACTCCGCTTCGCGTTGTGGAGCACTCTGTGAATTCACCTTCACTCCACGGATCACTTCATGGAGCAAATTGGGGCCACTTCTCCCACCACTAGTTCCAATGTGCCAACTTTTGTTTCCCAGTTTAATTCATCCATATTTACATTCCCCATTTGAACCCCCAAAATATTTATTGGGTCAGGTGTAATTTCAATCCCATTCTGAATTCTCTGATATTTCAGTGAGTAATTCAGTCTCTGTCCTATGCATTTTCCCAGGTTTAAAGATGCTCCTGATAGAGTCCCAAATTCTGCACAGATTTCCTTTACAAATAAAATCAATTCCTCATTATGCACCATAACACTCATATAATCTGCATATGAGATAACTTTATAGGGAACCATTACCTCTCCTATTTTTATTGCCTCTACCTGTTGGGCATTTTTTATCTCTTTTAATAATGGGTCCAGAAAAAAACATACAATATTGGGCTGAGAGGACAACCCTGTCTTACACCTCTTTGTAGATGAATTATAGGGCCTTTCCATCCCTGTACCACATGGATTACTGTGGCTGTTCTATAAATGCATTTAAACCAATTGATCGTCTCCTGTGGTATTTTATAATGAGTCAACACTTTCCAGAGGAAATCATGATCTACTTGGTCAAAAGCTTTTGTTTGGTCTAAAGATATTAAAAACCCATCTAAGTTACCTAGCTTTCCCTACTCCACCCGTTCTCTTATTACATGTATGTGCCTGTATATAGTCCTTCCTGGAATGGCATATGTTTGTGCTGAGGAGATTAATTCTGTTGCTATTCTGGACAGTCTTTCTGATAATATTTTTGTCAAAATTTTGAAATCTGAGTTCAGGAGGGTAATCAGTCTCCAATTCTGCAACGCTGTTTTGTCCCCTTTTTTGTAAATAAATGTTAGAACACCGATATTCATGCCAAGAGGAATTTGTTTTGTACACAGTGTGTTATTAAAGATCTTTGCCAATTCCCATGACCAGTTTCTTCCTACTATTTTCAGAATCTCATTAGGTAGGCCATCAGGCCCAGAGGACTACCCACCCTTCAATGATGAAATAGCATCTAATACTTCTTTCTCTTGAATGGTTTGTATCTGCATTTGATTTATTCTATGTCTGGAGTCTCCATATCTATTAAAAATTCCCTTAAATTACCTTTTTCTGTTTGTAGTTTTGCATGCATAGTTGTATATTCAGATACTATTTTCAAGATACCCCCTTTTGTGTTACACTCTATCCTGTTTTTGTCCTTCAAGACAGATGTGTCTTTAGCTGGTGCTTTTTTTTGCCAGCTTTCAAATGGGCAAATACTGTCCATTTTACCCTGAGTTTCAAATTTCAGCTGATGATATAAAGCTTTTGCCTTTTTATTATGAAATTCTAACATCTGTTTCTTAATCTCATTTATCTGTACCATTACGTACTGCCCAGTCTCATGTGACATGGTCATGAGCTGTTGTAGAATTTTTCTATTCTGTATATATTTAAGATAACAGTCTCTACTTTGATTCCTATAAATCCTTTTATAGAGTTTTTGCAGGTCTTGTTTTGTGTCTTCCCACCAGTCAATTGAACTGTCAAAAAAAATAAAGACTGATTTCCTTGCAGCAATGAAATTACTAATAGTTCTGTTTAAAGATAGATCAGATAACAATGAGGTGTTCAGTTTCCAAAAGCCTGACCCTTTAGGCCAGCTAATATTGTCCCCTGCCTTCACCGATACTATTTTATGGTCTGAAAATTATGTGTTTGTTACAGTAGCCTGTTGAATACGCAACGTTTCAGACAGAAATATGTAGTCAATTCTAGAGACCAAATTTCCTTTTTGAAATGTAGAGGAGTTTGCATGAGTGTGAAAGTGAAATGCATATCTGAGTTTGGTGCTTTGCACTATTTGTACCAGCGCATTGGAATCACGGTATTGTCTTGCAGTTTGTGCTTTCACCGGGCAGTTAAAATCCCCAGCAAGTACTATCGTGTGGAGTGCAAATAAGGTTGTATAATATTGAATAGCTTACATTGTGTAGCCTTTGTTTGTGGCACATAGATATTTATGAGTCTATACAGGACTGAGTGTATTATTAAATCCAGAATTAATGCTCTACCAAGCACTAAATCGTATATTTTCAGGAATTTTACTTCTGGGCAACTAAATAAAATCCCCACCCCTGAACAGGGTTCCTGCCCTATAGACCAATAAGAAGGGCCTATGAACTACATATTTGAAGCCTCCTGTACCTCTCTTATTGTGTGTAACTGGGTATCTTGTAAGAATATGACAACAAAATGTAAATAAGTCAGGAGAATTTTATTTTCCTTTTTTCTATTCTCTTAATGCTATTTACTTTTATGGTATGGAAAGAGTGTGCCTCTCTGACCATTTTTATTTCTTGTATTTCCCCTTCCAACTGGTATCTTTGTTCTTTAATTTCACTTTAGCTTTCCTTTTCTGTTTTCCTTTCAGCCTGTCTACCACTTCTGTATCTGTACTTCCCTCTGGTATAGAGGATTCTATTGAAGAATTATCTGAATCTTCTTTTGTGTGCTCTGACTGTAAAATATCAAATTTATTTGTGGTAGGTGTTACTGTGTGTATTCTCGAAGTCTCTGCAAGAGTGTTCCGTGCTTTTTGTCTGGTTACTCTTTTCCCCTCCTCTGACCCTGGGGTTGGGGTGGGGGAGCATAGAAGTACCCAGTACCTCTTCCTCTTTGCCACTAATCTGTGTTTTCTGTATTTCTCCCTCTCCTTGTGCTACTGCATTGTTAGCAGTTGCTGGACCTTGTTTCTGCAAATCTTTGGAAGCAGTGGGAGTGTTGGCTGTGGGAGGAGGGTAGGGTTCTAGATTGTGGGGAAGGGGGAGTTTCTCATGCAATTCTACATTTCCCTGTGTATTCTGTGACCTTCTCTGACTAATCCTATTCCTCTGTATTACAACAATAAGTAGTCTTTGCTTTTCCCCATCTGCCTTATCCCATATATTGTGCACTGCCCATTTACAGTTTTGGAGGTATGACCACTGGTTTCACATAAATTACATTGACATTAATTTATGCAGTCCATTCCTGTGTGTCCCACTTCCCCAAATATGTTGCAACATTGCTTATCACAGATGCTACTTAGATGCTCCGTTGACCCACATTTATAATACATTTTTGGTTGTCCTGCATAAAATAATATGCCTCTGTCTCTCCCAAAGTAAAATGAGCTTGGTAAGTGAATCACCCCTGTTTCTGTTGTTTTTAGCATTACTTTCCAGCCTCCTGTCCAAATGTTTTCGAAATCCATTATAGCCTCTGGATCTTCAATGATTGTACATTTCTGTTTTAGCCAATATGTGAGATCATGCACACTAAAATCCTCATTCCTGAACAGAACTGTTATAGATTTCTTTGCAGGTTTGGTTAAGGGGATTGCCACAAATTGAGCCCACAGAGAAGATTTTTTCAGTACATTGTATTTAATCCAAACCTCTCAAGACCATTTACTGTTTTAAAACTCATATCAAATGTTGTCTCTCCTGACACTTGAATCAGTTCATAAATTTCTGTTAAAAAAAGGTAATTGATTCTTTTAGGAGTTTTTTTGCTACATATAGTCTATCTGGAGGCTCTTGCATTCCCCCTATGTATGATAGCCTTACGGCATTATGCCTTTTAGCCAGCTAAATTGCAATCTTAAACAGTGAGGCAAAAGTTTTTGGTGCTGTGCTGTTAATAGAATTTAATGGCCTTTGAGGTTGTTCAGATACTGTACTGGAGCATCCCCCTTTAGAACCATTGTGATCTTTATTTTGCTTAAATTGCAAACATGGATTTTGTGTTAGAGCTAGCTCTGGAGGAAGTTCAAGGTTATTTGAAAATCCAGAAGTATGAGTACTATCATTCCACAGTGTATTTTCTTCATTACTGCCTTGAATTACAATCGGGGCATTCCCCCGTGAGCCACTGACCTGTTTTAGGATCTCAAATCCAGTCTGCTGCTTCCAGTGCTCCATTTACTGACCATCCATCAGAAATTTCACCTTGTAAAACTCTCTCCCCAGGGCGTCTTAGGCCAGGTTGTATTATTCCTGTCTGTGTCATTCCCGATGCAGTTCCTGGGAAGACATCCATTCGCTTAGTCGACATGTCGGTTTCAGCAGCCTCTACCTCGTCTGCCCAGCTCACCACCTAACCCTTTGATGCTACTGGATCATCTCTACACAGCTGGGTGGTTTTGATAGGCATCTCTTGTTTGTCAACCCACAGTGCTCTCATTTTTCTTTCACATTGCATTTTCTTTTAGGAAATATTGTCTTTCCTCCAATTCAAATTGCTTCTACAAAGCTTTTATATCCTCATTATTTTGATTTTTACCCTTCTGTGTGCTGTACATTATTTTTCATTGTTTTCAATCTGCTCAGAGTCACTGTCAGTAGGCAGCTCAGGCAGTTTGCTAATGTCTGTTTCAGGCATAGTCCAACTGGTTCCTTCACACTTGGAAAATAATTTAAGTATTAGAATTTGAGTCTCTTCCTTAGTCATTGTTTTACCCTTACTTGTTTCTTTATCTTGGTCTGAGTAGTCCATTATCTCCTCCATCTGCTTGTTGGCCATCTTGTCTCTCTGCCAAGAGGATGGAGTCTTCCCCTTCTCAGAGTAGGGGAATTTTTATTTAGAGGACTTACAGACAGAAAGGAAAACATGCATCATATTTACAATATATATAATCACGATTCTTCACATATTTACAGTCATCCGACACCTTGAATTATGCCAAACATTTGAACAATATTGATGCTAGATATAACCATTAACATTTCTTGTTCAGTCTTTTAAGGTGGTTTAGCCCAATGTTCACAGCTGATCCAAAATAATTTCCTTTTTTTTCCTCCGTATATTTCTTAGTGTCTAACCCTTCAATTTCTGCAATGAGATGCAAATATTCCTACCTGTCTCAATATATGACACTGTTCTCTGCTGTGTTGCCCAGACATCGGAATTGCCATATATAATATTTTACAATTGACAATACTATATACAGTGTTTCAAAATACTTCCCCATGCCCCCTTCCACCTGACCATATATCAATGCACCATAAGATAACTTGGTAAAACATGGCTCATTCCATTCTTTAGCTAGATATGCTCAAAAATCTTTTACATAATCACATTCCACAAATAGATGTTTTTGCATTTCCCACTGTTGAACACGATTGTCTTAAGCAGTACCTATCCTGAACCAGTTTTTGTTTGTTATTGTTTCGAACACCCAATTTCCCATGTAGACTGAGCCAAACTGTATCCCATACAAACTCTGGCATACGCTTAGATTTTAACATGTCAAAGTTTAATTGTAAGTTATTATCTGGACATTCCCCCAAGGAGAGATTGTCTCCATCTTCCTCATTTAATATGTGGGAGTATAGTTCTTTCCTATTCTTGAGTTGAATAATTTCTTTTGCAATATTCCATTTTTCAAAATTTCCACCCCATATTTTGTAAGTCCTGGGACTCTATGTAAAGCAACGGTTTTCTTTGAAGACCATACTGTAGAACCTAATTCAATTTCATGCATAACTTTTTCTTTCCAAATCTTAAATCCTGGATACAATGCCTGCCCCTTCCCCGAGACTGTGTGACAAAAATATACTATAAAAAAGGCGATAGGATTAACCATCCCTAGGCCTTCTTCTTCTGTTTTTCTGTAGGTCACTAACCTCTTTTTTTTTTCCAATTGTTTAACCAGGTGAGACACACTATGCTGAAAGCTTGTTTACAGGTGCAACCTGGCAGCACAGGGAAGTTAAGTGACTTGCTCAGGGTCACACAGTATGCAAGTGGTGGCTGTGGGATTCAACCCAGATCTCCAGATTTGCAGCTCAGAGCCTTAAACCACTGCACTATACTGCCTTACCTTTTTACAGGGTTAAGCCTGCTCCCCCATAATGCTTGAAATTACACACTATATATAGTTACCCATAATGACTGTGGAGGGGGAACAAACGTAACTCATGTACAAAAAGATCGGTATTAATAAGGTTTTTATCAAAATGATTCTTTTTTTTTTCCTATTGCCTCACCCTTCCACCCGTTAACTAAATATTGCACTCTCTGTAGTTTTATGTCCCAATTTAGTCTAGCCATGTTTGCACTTCCATATACTATTCCTAATACTGGGATGGTGCCCTTATCGATTTTAATCCCAGAAAAAGACTTATTTTCTAGGACAGGAGTAACACCTAATGCTATTCCTGCACTTTTATGAAAGTTTATTTTTGAGCCTGACAAATCAGAAAAAGTCTGGTAATGCACTAGCAGAATTTTTTCATTAGTTAAAGGATCTATACAGAAAATAAAATCATCTGCATAAGCTAAGTTCTTAATTCTGGGTGAAGAGGAACATAGTTCCAACCCTTCTACTCTATCATCTTGTTCTAGTTTCCTTAAAAACACATTGATACAAAACATGTATAATAAGGGACTTAGTGGGCACCCCTGTCTTACACCTCTTTTTACTCTAATATTTTTACCTAGTCATCCATTTATGTTGGTTGTTAAAGTAGCTTGTTTGTATAAGACCTCCACCCATCTAATAAATTCCTCAGGTATGCCATATGCTTTAAGAACTTTGTACATGTATTGCTGTGATATTTTATCAAAAGCTTTTTCTTGGTCAATTTTTATTATATATCCTTGCAGATTTTGTTTCTCAGCTTTGTAGAATATCTTTCTTAGCACAATTAAATTATCTGCTTGTTTCCTGTTGGGAATTGCACATATCTGACTGGGTCTGATCAATTTGTCTGCAATAGACACTAGTCTATTCATTACTAGTTTGCTTAATATGTTAAAATACACATTTAATAGGCTAAGTGGCCTCCAGTTTTTTTAAATCTTTTCTTTCACCTTTTTTTAAAGAGCAGAATTAGTGATGCTTCATACATAGGTCTTGCTAACATACCTTCTTGTAACATACTGTTGTATACTATCACTAGTGCTGGTATTAAATCTTCACAAAAGGTTTTATAGAATTCTGCCCCTATTCCATCTGGCCCAGGGGAAGAATCACTCTTAAGTCCTTTTATAGCATTCATTATTTCTTCTCCCAGTATAGGGGCTATCAACTGAATGCTGTCCTTTTATCAAGTTTAGGTAGGTCCTGTAGTCCCCCCCCCCAATGTCTGTGGTGCTGTTCCAAAAGTTTCTGAGTATTCACCTGCTTTAGTATTTCTTCCGGTGAGGAAGTTATCTGTCCAGATTCTAACTTTAATTTATGTAGAAATCTGTGTTCTACTCTATCTTTGGAATCTTTAAATGGATCCATTGATCCTTTTTTTATGTTGGTACCAAATCTTAATTCTTGCTCCAGGCTTTTGGCTCTATCATATTGTAATATGCACATTTGTTTTTTGATTTCATGAATTTGGTTATCTAAGTTCAATTTTAATGTTTCTGATTTCCAAATTAAGGCCTGCAGTTGAGCCCTTAACTGTAAATATTTCAAATATTTATCATTCATCTTCTTTCTTGTAAGTTCTGAAACCAATGTTTCAGGGATGCTTTGTGTCCTCCCACCAGAGGGCAGCACTATCATACAGTATGGCCACTGATAACCTAGCCTGCCATTCTTGTTTCCACACTTTTTGCACTTGTTTGTCTGTAAAGACTGAGCTATTCAGTCTCCATAGGTTTTTCTTTGATCTAGGAGTATCTTTCCAGGTAACTTTTACAGTTATTGACTTATGGTCTGAAAGTTATACTAACATACTATTTGCCAGCAGATTAGGCCTTACGGTCTATCGAGTCTGCTCAAACCTCAAATCCCTAGTTGGGTGCCGAGGCCTTCCCCCCCTTGTGTTCCAGAAACCCCTATCTTCCATCCCAACCCCCCTGGGACAGGCCATCATCTGATACATCCACTTTCTGTGTCTGTCCCACCCTATCTTGAAGCCCTCCACTGTGGATCTCTGAACCAGCTCACCCAGGCAGTGCATTCCAAGGGTCCACCACCCTCTCAGTGAAAAACTCCTCCTCTTTTCCCCCCTCACCCTTCCACCTTCCAACTTCAAACCATGCCCTCTGGTGATACCTCCCTGCTTTAGTCTAAAGATCCCTCCATGTTTACCCTATTTATTCCCTTGAGGTATGAAGACCTCAATCATGTTCCCCTGTCTCTCCTCTCTTCCAATGAAAACAGGCAAAGCTCCTCAAGTCTGTCCTCAGACGTCAAATCCCCTAGCCCTCATATCATCTTAGTTGCCCTCCTCTGTTCCCTCTCCAGGAGCTGTATGTCCATCTTCAAGTGTGGTCTCCAGTACTGTACACAGTACTCAAGGTGTGGTCTAACCAGTCCATTGTACAGTGGCAGAATCACTTCTTGCTCCTAGAGGTGATCCCCTACGATGCATCCCAACATCCTGTTTGCCTTGCTAGCCGCTCTCCTGCACTGCTCAGAGTTATTCATACATGCATCCACCATGACCCCTAGGTCTTTTCCCTATTAGGCCTCCAGCACCTCCCTCCCAGGGTGTACCTGTGTTTAGGGTTTCCCGCTAAGATGTAACACCCTCACTTGGTGATATTGAAATTTAATTTCCATGTGAGCCCAGCTTTCCAGGGTGTTCAGGTCCCTTGCAGGGCCAGCCTCCCTCTTCTCCTCAACCACTGCTCCCATCTTGGAGTCATCAGAGAAGAGACTCATTTCACACCCTATACCCTCCCTGATGTCCAATATGTATGCATTAAACAGGATCAGAACCAGGACCGAGCCCTGCGGTACCCCACTACCAACCTCTCTAGGGTTCGAGAGCTCCCCACAGACCACTACTCTCTGGGTGCATCCAGCTAGCCAGTTTTCAATCCATCTGACCATCAAAGGGCCTACTCCCAACCCCATCAGTTTCCCCACCAGACCATTGTGGGAGACAGAGTCAAATGCCTTGCTGAAGTCCAAGAATAATATATCCACAGGCTTTCCCCTGTCCAGTTCTGACATTACCCATTCGTAGAACTCCACAAGATTGGTTTGACATGATCTACCTGGCACAAACCCATGTTGCCAACTATCCAGACCTCCCACCTCCTCCAAGTACACCCCCAATCGTTCCTTTGGTATACTCTCTATTAATTTTCCCACCACCGAGGTCAAACTGATGGGTCTATAGTTACCTGGTACTTCCCTCGACCCCCCTTTATGGATTGGCACCACATGTGCCTCTCGCCAATCCCTAGGTACCCTCCCTGTCTCAAGTGACCTGGGGTGCAGCCAGTATGTCCGCCAATTCCCATAGTACTCTCGGATGAATGCCATCTGGCCCAGGAGATTTGTCTTTCTTTAGGACCTTGAGGGCTAACCACACCCTTTTGGTGGAGATAGCATCATCCGTCCCCTCCACCTTACTGGTCTTTTTATCCTTATCCTGATGCGACACCCCTGGGGTACCTCTCCCTCCCTCTTGCTCCATTTCTGTTGCTCCCCTGATCACACTCACTGCCGCTTCTATCCCCATTGTGCCTTGCTTTGTAGATATCCCATCCCCCTCCCTAGTGAACACAGAGGCAAAGTACTCATTAAATACCTCTGCCTGGTCACTCGCCTCTTCCACCCACCCTCCTTCTGATCTCAGTCTGCTGAGATGGCCCTTAGTTTTTCTCTGCTCCCCAATGTACCAGAAGAACCCCTTTTCCCCTCCATGTATCCCCTGTGCCATCCGCTGCTCTTTACTGGACTTTGCCCCCCTCACCATCCGGTGACTTTTCTAGATGCAAGGTGGTACATTTCCTTATCCCTATCCCCTCTTGTTGTTTTATATTTTTTGTAGGCTGCCTTCTTTTCTCTGACCACTACCTGAACCTCACTGGACCACCAGCTTGGTTTATGTGACCTTGCTCTCTTACGTTTCACCTTAGCGCAGGTCTTGACTGCCTCATGAAGTCCCCGCTTTATGACCTCCCATCTCCTTTCCACATTTGTCATTGATGTAATCCCTTCAAGTGATCCTTGAGAATATTTCCCATGCCCACAAAGTCTGCCCCCTGAAGTCCACTGCCAGTGTCCTAGATCTCCTCCCTTCCCCCCATGCTTATTTGAAACCAGACAGTATTGTGGTCACTCCCAGTCAGGGGATCCTCTACAACCAGGTCCCTTACCAGTATCTTCTTAACAAGGTAACATCTTAAATAACTAAGATTTCAGCAACAAAAACAAAATCGATCCTGATTGATAAATGTCCCTTAAAAAAAGTGTTTCCACCTGTTTGATATTTCACTCTATAAGAATCCTTTAATTTTGCATTATCAACTATTTTATTTATGGCTGTGGAGTCACATAAATTTTTTTCTGTTTTAAGCCCTCTATCCAGTTTCCCCAATCCAAAATTAAAATCTCCAGCCCGTAACAGTGATCTGGATGTATGCAAGTATGGTTGTACCTTTTGAAATAAAGCAACTCGGAGAGCTTTAGTCTGGGGTGCGTAGATATTTATTATCTGAAATCTTTCAGAATATAAGGAAATATCTATCATTAAAGCTCTCCCTGGATCAATGTCTACTAATTTAGCAACCCTGATACTGAAGTTGTTTATTAAAATTCCTTCACCATCACATCTTTCCTGACCTACTGACCAAAATGATGATCCCTTTGTCCAGTGTTTAGAAGCTTGCTGTACTTCTACAGTATATTTGTCTTAAGCCGGGAATCTTGAAGACAAATTATGTTGTTTTTTTCCATGGCTAAAGAGCTTGGAACCATAATCATTCTAGCATTGCTTTTAATGCTATTTACATTTACTGTTGTTAAAGAAAGTGATTCCATGTGTTAAAGGGTCCCTAAAATTAAAAAGTACTCCTAAGACTCAACTACATCAAATAGTTTTACTGCATCTCCATGTCCTCTGGGCAATATATGTATCTCTCCCCCCCTCTTCTTCTGTGTCTGTCTGAGGTTACTTCTGTGGTGCCTGTGTTTGTAGATGAAGTGTCTGACATTTCTCCCTCAGTATTCTCATCAGATTTTCTGAAACCAGAACCTCATATCTATTCCCTTTCCTCCATGTTTTTTTTCATGGCTTCTTTCCCTACTTTCTCTTCCAGGTTTTTATTTTTGAGTGTTTTACCTGACCTGTTTCGTTTGGCAGCTGCTTTCCTATGTTTTGTCTCCTGGCTGGGTGGTGGGGGTGGAGGCATACTCTTCACCTCTACTTCTCCTAGACCCTCAGGATTTTCAGCTTCTGCAGCAGGCTGCATCTCAGAGTGATTATCAGTGTCAGGGGTAGGATCTTTAACTGTTTCATGAGATTCCTTCACTATCCCTGGTTGGGGGTTAACACTAGTAAGTGAGGGGTCTTGAGCTATGGATTCTTTATTTGCTGCAGTGGCAGATTTTGGGCTTGCAACTGCTGCGCTCTGTTATTGCGCATATGAAGACATATGAAGAGAGACTAAAGAACCTTAATATGTATAGCCTCGAGGAAAGGAGGGAGAGGGGGGACATAATAGAAACTTTCAAGTACCTCAAGGGAATCAACAAAGTCCAAGAGGGTAGCATCTTTCAAAAAAAGAGGTGCGCAAGAACAAGGGGGCACAATTTGAAGATAGAGGGGGGGCGGCTCAGAGGTAATTTAAGGAAGTATTTTTTCACAGAGAGGGTTGTGGATGCATGGAACGGCCTTCCGGAGGAGGTCGTGGAGTCAAAAACAGTGGTGGAATTCAAGCATGCATGGGACAGTCATAAGGCAATTGTAGGGGATGGGGGTAGGAAAAAGTAGGCTGCTGGTTAACTAGGATCTGCAGCTTATCTAGTAGGCAGGGAAATGGGCAGACTGGGTGGGCCAAGCGGTCCTTATCTGCCATCAAATTCTATGTTGCTATGTTTCTATGTTCTATGTTTCTATGTTTCTAATGAGGCCATCTTGCGAGGGACAATTTTCACGATTATGGGAGGCCCAAGGGCACTTCCCATAACCATGTCCTGTGTTTTCACATAAATTGCACTTAAGAAGGTTAACGCATGTGGATGAAGTATGCCCATAGTCTAGACAATGGCTACATCTGGAGGTATCACAGGCTGCACTTTAATGGGTTCAGGAATGGCATTTAAAGCATGATTTGGGTTGCCTCATATGAAATAGAACTCCTCTGTCTCTCCCCAGGTAAAAAGTTCTTGGAAAATATACTGGTCCATTATTTGTAGATTATAGTTTAACCTTTATTTTCCAGCCCCCATTCCATATTGATCGCTGTCTAAAATGGTTGCTGGCTTCTCTAACACCTCACATCTTCGTCTTAACCAGAAAAGTATGTCCTCTACATGGACTCCCTCATTACAATAGTGATGTATTTTACAGCTAGTTTTGTAAGAGGGATGGCCATGCAGAGGATCCTCAAAGGATTATTCTTCAGTGTCTGGTACTGATACCAGAATCTGTCTAGACTAGAGACAGTTTTGAAATTAACATCAAAGTTCCCATTTCCTAGGTGAATTAATGCAAACATTTCTGATAAAAAAAACATGCATTGTTCCCTCAATAATTGCTTAACCACATAGATTCTATCAGGAGGATCTTCCAGGCCTCCCTTGAAAATTAGCCTGACAACACTTTTTCTTGGGGCTGGCTCCCCTTTGTTTTGGAACAAGTCAGACAGTTTAAACATGGGGTCCAACCAAGCCCTTTTATTAGGATCCTGTAGAATATGCTTTGCTGGCCCAAATCTAAGTGAAGGTTCATTTGTCTGAACTGGAGCATTAGTCACTTGTACTGTAAAATGTTCATTTTTTTCAACGTTGGGCCCCATATCCTTTGTAGAGGCATTTATTTTCATATTTAGAGGTGTGCTAGCATTATTCTGGTCATTAGAAGTAGAAGCTTCACATTGTAAAGCCTCAGCATGATATTTCTGCACTTTTATCTTCAGAATCTGGTTCCCAGATTCCTGGTGAACTTTGCAACCACCCCGCACCTTCCAGCGCACCGGCGGGGGACCAATTTTGCTGCTGTGCTATTAATTCCTTATTTCTTACATTTTTCTTCAGTGGGGAATGCGTCTTATTTACCGCACTTGTATCTAACAGTTCAGAACACATCGGGGCTTCCTTCACTGAGGCAGTTTAATTTTTGAGTGCTCCTTGAATATTTAAAAGTCCCAACCTACATCTTACTGGAAGATGAGGCTTTATCAGCTCTTGGCACACAGCATTTTGCTGTTTGCAACTGCCAGCTGGAGAGGTTTCCTGTTTTTTGGGGATAGCTTCTGTTTCCACAGTGCTAGTACTTGTTACCATGTCACCACTCAGCTGAGATGCTCGTGAATCACTGAGTGTTCCTGTTGGAGAGCTGCCTTACAAGTTTGACAGCTCTCTCTCTGTAGCTCTTCTCTTTTTAGTTTACATTGCTTCTCTGTTAATAGCTCTTTTACCAGTCTTTCATTGTCAGTTACAGTCATGCTATTAACAGATAAAGGAGACAATACCTGAGCTTTGCTCTCAACATTTTCCACAATTTGTGACCAGTCCATACCTTCATTGAAAAAGCATACTGGTGCATCATCATCTTCTTCAGGCAGCACATTCACATCTTTATTTTCCTCTGGAGATGCAGATGCAAAAACAACCTCTACCTCTCCTATTTGCAGTCCTCCTTCTCCTGGATCCATCTGGGTGTCCATCTTGCCGGCTATGGGTTCCCCACTGCCACATCAGCACTTCCTCCTCCTCTGCAGTCCGGCTCCAAACTGAGCTCCTCCACTCTGCAGGAAGTCAAGCCCCCTGTAGGCAGAGTAGGGGAATTTCCCTGGTGCCCTGGTCAAATTTCCCCATAGTCACTAAAAATGCCACCAACAGCTTAATCTGGTTCAAGGTCAGTTGACACTCATCTGTATCCCCCTCCCTCTGGGTTGTGCCTGAAAATAGGCAAGAATTTGCTAGTGCACTTACCTGGTCAACAAAAACTAAATAAATAAAACAAATAAATGAAAGAATACTATTGGATTCATTTGACAAGACCTCCCTGCCGCAATCCCATGCTGTTTCCTGTCCTGAAGTCCATTGCTTTCCAGGGTAGTCCACGAGATCCTCTTTGACTACTGTCTCCACCTGTTTACCCATGATTGAGTAAAAACTGATAGGTCTGTAGTTGCCCAGTTGCTCCTTGTTCCCCCCTCCCACACCAGCCATGGAGCAGGACAAAATATGCTGCCCTCCAGTCATTTGGACCAATCTCTGTCTCAGCTGAGCTATTAAATGGCCTTACTAGGGTTGCAGTTAGTTTTAAAAAAGCAGACTTCGAAAAAATGAGGACCAGCATAAGAAATGACCTAATTGAAACAGAAGAGGAGGAGGTTGATGTCATGTGGGGATGACTTAAGAGAGCAATTCAGACAGCCACAGACCAATATCCCAGGAGGGTCAAAGTCGACAAGGCCATGTGGCTGAACGAAATGCACCCCAGAATCTTAAAATAACTGGGGACAGAATTGGCTGCCCACTGGCAAAACTATTCACCAAATCCCTGAGTAGTGGAGTGGTGTCCAAAGACTGGAAAAGGGCAATAGTGGTCCCACTCCACAAACTGGGCAACAGGGATGAGTCTGGAAATTATAGACTGGTAAACCTCATGTCCACAGTGGGGAAGTTGATGGAGACACTACACAAACAGTGGAGCATAGCATTCCTCGAAGCTAGCGGTCAGTAGGACCCCAAGCAGCACTGTTTCACAGCAGGTAGGTCATGCCAGACAAATCTGCCCAAGTTTTTTTGATTGTGTCACCAAGGTTGTGGATGATGGAGGGGTTGTGGATGTGGTCTACCTGGACTTTAACAAGACCTTTGACTCGATTCCACACAAGAAGGCTGGTAAAAAAGCTAGACCACACAGGGGTTGAACCAGAAGTAGTTAGATGGGTACAAAATTGGTTACAGGGAAGAACCCAGAAGATGCAGATAAATGGAGCACTTTCATCAGAAGATATGGTGACCAGAGGTGTGCCCCAGGGCTCAGTATTGGGGCATTTGCTCTTCAATATTTTTATATCAGATATCACTAATGGACTAGAGGGAAAGATACGTCTGTTCACAGATGACACCAAAATATGCAACAGGGTTGACACCAAAGAGGGAATGGGCAAGATGGAAGCTGACCTCAAGAAACTTGAGGAATGATCTGGAGCATGTCAGCTTAGATTCAGTGCCAAAAAGTGCAAAGTCACGTACACAGGAAAAGAAATCCAGAAAAGGAGTATTACCTGGGTGGGGGAAGAAGAGTAGCTGCCTCCAACCAAGAACACGATCTGGGAATCATAATCTCGGACAACTTGAAGGTGGGAAAACAGTGTGCACAGTCAGCATTGAAGGCCAGTGATATGCTGGGATGCATTGGGAAGGGAATCACAAGCAGGAGGAGGGAAGTGGTCCTACTTTTGTACAGATTACTACTTAGGCCTCTCCTGGAGTATGGCGTTCAGTTCTGGAGGCCTCAGCTCAGAAAGGACATTGACTGGGTAGAGACAGTACATTGAAGGGTAACAAAAATGATTCAATGACTGCAGGAGATGTCCTACGAGGATAGACCGAGAGGACTGAACATGTACTCCCTGGAACAGAGAAGAGAGAGGGGAGACATGATTGAAACATTTAAGTACACAAAAGGCATAAACAAGATACAGTTAAATAAGCTTTTTCAGTTCAAAAGGGGCAGCAAACCCAGGGGACATGATATAAGGCTGCAATGAGGGAGGTTATCTACCAACTCCAGGAAGTTTTTTTCACGAACAGGGTGGTGGACTCCAGGAACAGGCGGCCTGTGGAGGTAGTGGGGGCTAACATGGTGGCGGGATTCAAGAATGCATGAGATAGGCATAAGGGAGCCCTCACACCCAAGGGCAGCTAGAAGGGTAGGTTAGATCGAAAACACTGTGCAGACTAAATGGACTTGGTGGTCTCCTTCTACCATCAACTTCTTTGTTTCTATGTTTCTATTGCTAATTCCTTGAGCACCCTTGGATGCACCCCATCAGGCCCCAGGGCCTTATCTATTTTTAGGGCTCCTAGCCCTTCCCAAACCCTTTCACTTGTGAATACTTGCTGCTTCATCTCATTAATCCCCCTTACAGTCACCTTAATGCCACTGTCTGGCAGAAGCCTTTTGTCTTCCCTTGTGAATATAGAGCAGAAGTAGTCATTAAGAATGGCTGCTTTCTAGGCCAGTTCACTGGCACAGTGATAGTGATACCACCTGCAGTGCTGATGGCCAGAGTTCGGAAGTGAGCCTGATGTGATAGAGGGCCAGCCATGGGGAGGAGGTCAAGAATCTGCTGGACTGTGGTGGGAAGAAGGAGCCCGGTGCTTGACTGGCCCCTGGAGAAAGCAGGGGGAGAGGATACCTGAGCTGAAAAGTTGGGGAGTCATGGCAGATGTCAATGTGTGTGCCGTAACGTCATTGCATGCCATGTCTCTCTCAGTGGATGAAACAGGAAAACACCCAGCCACAGAAAGATGACCACTGTCCTCTACAGGCCCCAAACCTGGCAACTCAGGCTCCCCCCAGATTGTGGATCTGGTTCTGGTGGATATATCCAAAGAACTGTTTTTCCCCTCCCTTGTCTCCTTACTCAGAATGTCTTAGTAGTGCTAGTGTGAATTTCACTTCAGATTAGTATGGATTGTTTACAAAATTAGTACATTGTGCTACTGAAACACTAGTATGACACAAGCTTTTACTTGCCTTATAGAGGTAGTGTACTGCTTGCAATTAATAGTAATTTTCGTAAGCAGTCAGCTATCACTTCCAATATCTGAAGTATTTTTTTTTTATTATCTGTTTCCTAATTAAAAGATTTTCCACCTGGCAGTACTGGGGTGATGTGTGGAGCAGCACTCTGTCTGGAGGAAAACAGTCAGTTCTGTTCCTCCTACTACATTGTCAGAAATGTGACAAAACACCTTGAAGCACCACAGTCCTTGCAGCCCGAGCAGTGACTTTCACAAGCTACCAATCAAAATGCAGGAAATTGTGACATCACTAGTAACCAGGGAGAACCATTTCTCACTGCCAGGTTTCACTTTCACATGAAGCTGCAGAGACTCTGCAGCTTCATGTGAAAGAGAAACCTGGCAGTGAGAAAGTGAAACCTGGCAGTGAGAAATGGTTCTCATTGGTTAGTGATGATATAGTCCGTGTGGTCTCAGTGTTGATGTAGTGGGATACAGGCAGTACACTAGTCTTTAGTACCAGTTCTCAGGGAAGCAGCACTCGCAGAACCTTCATTGCTTTGTATTGGTTGCCAGTTTTTATTATTTTATGAAGTTTTGCTAGCTCTTAGCAGGTTGGGGCTATCTGGATTAGAGACAGCAAGGCAAAGTTTAAAGCGTGCCTGTTGAGCTTTCCCTGTTACTTGACTAAATTGCTTAATTTCTCATCTGATCAACTGAATTGTGGCTGACAAAGTCCCACTACATGGGGCAGGAGGGAGACAAGGAGAAACTGGAGAATTATAGACCTGTCAGCCTGGTAAACGAATGGAGTCACTGGTCAAAAAGGACCTTGTGGACTACCTGGAGAGCAACAGCCTACAGAATAGTAAACAGCATTGGTTTGTGGCAAGGAGGCCATAGACCAACTTGATACTTTTCTTTGCCATAGTAGTAAAGGTAGTAGATAAGGGCCGTGAGGTGGATTTACTCTGCTTTGATTTCAGGGAGGCTTTCGACTTGGTGCCACACAGAAGAGTGCTGAAACAGCTGAAGGATATGGATGCAGCTATGAACATAGTTAAGTGGGTAGGAAACTGAATGAAGTAGAGACAGCAAAGGGTGGTGATAGACTAGTGTCCAATTGAAAAAGAGGGAGTTCAGGAGTGGGGTGCCACATGGATCAGTCCTGGGTCTTATCCTCTTCAATATGTTCATCAAACTTATAACATATTTTATTTAGCAACCAGCATTTAAATCTTGATGTGAACAACTCTCATTACAGCACCTGCAATCCAGGCTACTGACATTGTGTGAACCATCAGTCAAAATTGTGCAATGTTAACACAGATTTGCCAATTGGCCCTCCAGACTTCAGTGGTATGGCCACATCTCCTCCTATGCTATGCGCTCCCAGGTGCCAAAATGGCTGCAATTGGATGACGCCCCTCTTAACCCTCCAACTCAGACTGGAGACAGAGACTCCCTAGAAAGATTCTTTAGGGAGCTGTGATCCATCAAGGAAGCTGTTCTGGACCTCTCCACTGACTTCATGTGCCACAATCCAGCCCACGAGGACTTAGCCTGGTGGTTCGGTGACACTGAAACACGTATCAGCTCAATGGAGGACATGAGAGCAAGGAAGGAACTTAAACTCATAGCCCTGTGCTGAAAAGTCATGAAACTGGAGGCCCGAATAGAACAGGAGGGGTGCAACTGGTGCAGCAATCTGGTGGTAGTAGGAGTACCAGAAAGAATCAAGGGACAGAACATGCTTAAATTCATACAACAGCTCGGTATGACGAAGGTCATAGACCGAAGCACCATGGTGTTTCCTGGCAGTATCTGCGATTTTGAAATTGTCATCTAGGACAACAAATTAGTTTGACATTGTAGTATGGATTCTTTTTTTTTTTTTTTTTTTTCTAATTGAGTCTGCTGTTCCTCTTGGTAATTACTCAATTTTGAGTACAGTAAATACCCACAGCAGCACCACCGCTAGCTCCAGGTGGGCACAGATCTTCTTCTTTGTTTCTCTATGTAGATATTACTGGCCCATCTCTGCATGGCCAGTGTTATATTATTGAGAGGGCATACAGTGCCCTTAGAGACCCATGCCTAAACTGACAGAGCACCCATTATCGATCATTTTCCAGCTTTTGAACCTTTAGGACAAAATTCATATTCACTGGAGGGCCTGGGAAAAGGGCATGATCCAGCTCCAAGAAAATAAGAATGTTTATCTCTAATGACTAGCGCCAGTGTTTTCCGGATATGGAATTGTTCCTAATTTGTTGATGAAAAAATAGTCCCTTTCAGACAATTTCGGATGTCTTTATCTGTATAAATGTATAGAATAAATATGCTGTATATGTTTTATTGCAGTGACTATACCAATGCAGGGAAAACTACCTGCTTTGGTATAGTCTCTGCAATAAAATACGCATTTCACAAGCATTCTGGTGAGTGACCCTTTTTCTTTGTAATTACATGGTTAAACTTGTCAGCAGATTAGCACACCTGCTTGCAGCCTCAGGCAAAACACTGGTTGTCTTGCTGATGATTTTACACCTGTTTTAAGCTTTTCATTTTCAGCCTTAAAGTGAACCACTGGACAGATCAAGACATGCTGTAGCCTTTAGTCACTTCCTGCCATGGTGTTTGACAGTTCCATCACTGACAGGAGAAGAGAGGCTCACTCACATCTGGGGAGTCAATGTACATCACTACTTTCATGCGGTGAGAGGGAAGAAAAAAAATAGGTATTCTCTTATAGTATCTACCTAACTTTGGGGGGGTTGTAAATTGTGTTAATTTCTATGCTCTGCTGGCGCCCTTTGTTCTCTTTCACACATCATCATCACTTGTTACAAATCGAGCAAGGGGAGGAAAAAAAACCTAGAGAATTCATGTGAATACAAATGTCCACCTGCACACCGGACACAAACTTGGAGCTTTCTGGTGTACTACTAACAATTTCGGAACCGGTCAGCATTTTCAGAAAAAACTGCAACAATTTTGGTGAGTGCTGGAGTTCACTGTCCCAAGTAATGACCTCAGCCCCAAACCCAGGCCCTTCAGAATAAATACTGGTGCATTAACTCAATGCAGCAGGCATCCACTTTAGAATGAATTACCTAGCCAAGCTAGTAGTAACTACAACTGCCGGAGTTAAACAGTTCAACTCTACTAAAGAAGCAGCAGTCTGTCTTCCTGCCATTTTCACAGGCCTTTTCACACCACCTTGGAGACAGGACCAGAATAGACAGGCACCAACAGAACAAACAAATAAAAAAAAAAAAAACAATAGTTTCTTGTACACACAGAGAGAAGATTGCAAGTGCGCTCTTGTACAGGCACATTCCCAAAGAAACAGTTGTTTCTTACTTTTTTTTTTCCTTCCTCACTGGCCCCCTCATCATGCCCCCAAGAAACATCTCCCTGGCTTCTCTTGGGACCTACCTGTCCTTTGCTTCTGTGGCCTATCCCCCACAGCAGGTTGGAAAGGAGTGCCCTCAGCCTGCCACTTCAAGGATCTGTCAGCTGTTCCCAAGTCACTGGGTGTGGGGTCTGAGGTGCAGTGGTTGTCTGTTCCAATGAGGGATGCCTCATCCATTTTTCTGTGCTTCCACCCCCCCCTGTAGCCAGAAGAACAGCATGCAGTGATGTCACTGGTGATGTCACGCATGCTGCTGTGCATGATGCACCAGACATCTGCCACTCCTCTGCTGCCCTCATGCCCCAATCTTTAGCCTTTACTATGGGGCAGTGCTGTTTCAGGCAATGCACATGCCCTCACTGGAGGAGGGGAGCAGTGCAGTGGATGCTTGATCCTCCTCCCCATGGCAGACCCTCCAACTTCCTGAGTTCGCTTCCAAATCTGGGTCATTGATGTCACAAACGGTAGCACTACTGCTGCACCATTGGGCCAACAAGTCTTACAAGATTAACACTTTGGATTGTGCTACATGATTTCTACCCTCCTAGCTCACTCAGTGCCCTGCAGGTCCTGGAACCCACCCACTTCCAGAGATGAAAAATAGCACTGCACAGTTATGCACAACATAGACTATATTCAGACAGTTGCATTCAAGACTCAAAACTCTGGGAAAAGAAGGAATGGGTCATGGTCGGATAGTCACGTCAGCAACCCTGTGCATAGCAGAGCCAGCTGGCATAGTGCACAAAAACATTGAACTACTGGAGCTAGAGTTCAGTCTGAAGTTCACTCTCCTCACACAACCACAACCACCACTTCAGAAGCAGGTGGAATACAGCACACAGAAATGAGCATGCAGGCTTAGGCTGTCAGCCACTGCTACTGCAGTTCTGAAAAAAGTTGTAAGCTAACAGAGACTTTCTAACTTACAAATGTCATTAGTTATATCCATAGGAACACAGAATCTGTCAGCAGATAAGGACCATATGGACCACCTAGTCTTCCCATTTTCCTACTCATTGCTGCAGCCCCAGATCCTATTTGACCTGTGGCTATCCTGCTCTGCAAATCTCCAGGGTATCCATATGTCTGTCCCATGCACTCTTGAACCCCTGTATTATTTTCACACCCACCACTTCTACTGGAAGGCTGTTCCAGGGCTCTATCACCCTTTCAGTGAAAATGTACTTCCTAACGTTATCCCTGAGCCTTCCACTCTTCAGTCTCCTGTCATGCCCTCTTGTTCTTGTGCAGAGTTTTCTCTGAAATATATTTTCCACCAGTACCCTGTTTACTCCTCTAAGGTACTTGAAAGTGTCTGTCATATCTCCTCTTTCCCTTCTTTCCTGTAGTGAATAGATATTAAGGTCCTTAAGTCTTTCCTCATAGGGCTTCTGGTGCAGTCCATGTACCATCTTCGTTGGCCTTCTCTGGACTGCCTCTATTTTGTCAATGTCCTTCCAGAGATTTGGTCTCCAGAACTGGACACAATACTCCAGCTGAGGCCTCTCCAGTAATCTATACAGTGGCATCACCACCTCTTCCTCCTTGTTTTACCCCTCCCTATGCACCCCAGCATTCTGTTTGCTCTCCCCACTGCCTTTTCACACTGTTTGGTCACCTTCAGGTCATCAGATATGATAACCCCCAGGTCTCTCTCCTGACTCGTGGTGGCCAGAATTTCCCCACCCATCCTGTATTCCTCCCATGGATTCCTGTGACCTAGGTGCATGACCTTGCATTATTAGCATTGAAACTCAACTGCCAGACACCTGACCCCTCCTTTAATAGGTTTAGGTCCTTTCAAATTTTTTCACCCCCTCCGGTGTGTCCACACTGTTGCAGATTTTGGTGTCATCTGCAAAGAGGCACGCCTTTCCCTCTAGATGCTCTGCAATGTCGCTAATGAAGACAATGAATAGGACTGGCCCCAGCACCGACCCCTGTGGCACCACACTGGTCACCTCCCTCTCCTCAGATTTAATGCCATTTACCACCACCCTCTGAGTCCTGTCCCTTAGCCATTTCCAAACCCACTTTAACACTGTAGGACCCATTCCCAGGCTCCCCAGTTTATTTAGCAATCTGCTGTTTGGGACAGTGTTGAAGGCCTTGCTGAAATCCAGGTAGGCCACTGCCCCTTCCTGATCTAAAATCCTGACTACCCAGTCAAAGAAATTTATAAGCTTCATCTGCCAGGATCTTCCTGCTGAGAATCCATGACGCCTTTGATCCTGTGCTCCGCTATCCTCCAGAAACTTCACAATCCTCTCCTTAAGTAAGGGCTCCATTAGTTTCCCCACTACTGAGGTCAGGCTTACAGGCCTGTAATTGCCTGCCTCCTGTCTGCTTCCACTCTTGTGGACAAGGACCATATCTGCCCCACTGCAGTCCTCAGGTGCCACCCCCATTTCTAGTGATGCATTGAAAAGGGCATCCAGTGGTTCTGCCAGCACATCCCCGAGTTCCTTTAGTACTCTGGGGTGGATCCCATCTGGCCCCATTTACTTATCTGCTTTTATTTTCTTGAGTTCTTCTAGGACTCTTTCCACCATGAATGGGCTGGTGTCTACCTCCGTCTCCCCCGAATACCCTTAATAATGAGTCTCAGTCTCTCACCTTCCCCATCCCTGGTGAATACTGTGCAAAAGTACTTGCTCATTATATCAGCCTTTTCTAGATCATCCTCCACCTTTCTCCTCCTTTCTTCTTCAGTCTAACAATCCCATTTCTGATCTTTTTCCTCTTACTAATGTTTTTGAAGAAGGTCTTGTCAACTTTTTTTAATAGCCTGGGCTATACCTTCCTCTGTCTGTGCTTTAGCCCTTCTAATTATTTTCCCATATTTCCTCTGCTTCTCCAGATATTGTTCTCTGTCCTTATCCTTTTGTGTTTCCTTGTATCATCTGAAGGATCTTTTCTTTTCCCTTACTTTCTCGGCCATTACCATTGAGAACCATAATGGCCTTTTCTTTCTTTTACTCTTGCTATGCATTTTGACACTGTGACCTGTTACTTCTGTTATGACCCTCTCGAGTCTGGACTACTGTTTTCCCACATCTTCCCCATACCTTCTGCTGCTAGGGCTCTTTTGAGATTTCTACCCATCTCCTTAAAGTTAGACTTCCTGAAATCTAGGACCTTTATCCTTGTATGGCTCGCCCCCTCCACTGTGGTTACCTAAAACTATACTGTCCTGTGGTTGCTGCTACCAAGGGGACTGCCCACCTCCACATCTGTGATCCTGACCCCCATTAGTCAGGACCAAATCCAGTGTAGCGTCTTTGCAGGTTGGTTCTGCTATGAGCTGTCTTAAGTTTGCCCCATTCAGGGCAGTCATGAAGTCCCTGCCCCTTAACCCAGGCTGTTTACTTACTTCATTGTAGAATGGGGGGTGGGAAGCTGTAACAATGATCTGGAGCAAGGTATGCATGCACAGCAATTGTTTCACAATGGTCATTAATTTTCTAACGTGAGTGAATAATTTGCAGTAGGCACAGGTTTTGCAAGTATTTGATGGGCTTTGCTGTGAGTTAAGGGGATCCAATCACCAGGATAGTGATGCATGGCCCAAAGCAAGGCCCAAACCACCTTGACCAATGGCACTGACACCCTCCATCTAGATGGGGAGGATGCCTGGCACAAAAGCTTGTGTTAAGCACATAGCCAGCAGAAGGGAAACTTTTATGGTATTGTATCTTTAATTATTGTTGCTGTTTATTGATGAGTTTTCTTTTGCTGGTTTGTTTTTTTTTGTACGGTGCCCAGAGCTTCAGGTATTGGGCATCTTTAAATAAAATTTGCCTTGCCTTTGCCTCTCAGCTCAATGTGATATCTCCTGGATTTAGGAACAGCTCCAGCACAGTCTAACCACTCATGATCCAGTGGGAGGAGAGGAGACTATTGCGTCATGAGTGGCTGCACTGTTTGGACTAGTTCCTAAAGTTCAGGAAGCATGCAATAGGAGAGCATCAAGGATTTGAAACAAAATAAGGTTGGCTATAATTACACCATAAGCATGCATTCCAGTTCTAAAAAGAAAGGAAGCAGATAAAATTACCAGAAACATCAATTAATTTTAGAAAAGGTAAGCACTCATATAATGTGGATTTTTGACTAGAAATAAAGATACAAAAAAAGAGTTGACAGTGTCCCTTTAAATAGGGTTGTATAAAATCTGCACTAGTTTTATTATAAGACACATGTGGATGGGAGCTGTGGAATGGGTCAAGTGGCAACCAGTAATATCACTGTCAAGAGCGAATTGTGCAGTTTCTGTGATAGAAACAGCACATAATGCTGCCACCCACTGTCTCCAGGTGGGGAGGAGTGCTGCATAATTTATTTATTTATTTAAATTGGTGACAGGGAAAGGCACAATGAGCCGAGGCTCATTTCCAGGTGCGACCCGGGTACAAGGTGTACACAGAAAATTAAACGGAGAAATACAACAAATTCTTGTTACAGATGTATGGACATGGTACAACAGCAGTATGCAGGACAGCACAGCTAATTTCTGTTTAGACGTGGAATACAGCATCTGGGACTTTCATGTCTATTGATTGCGTAATCAGTAGAAGTCAGAAGTTAGTGTATACAGTTTATCACAACTGGTAACATGATGGAGTGGACTAGTACCAGGACTGGACAGTAAGAGTTCTCAGATAGTGGAAAGTAGGGCTGTCTGCAGTAGGAAATTTCCATTTGGGCCAGCCATAAAAGGCTAGGCCTGAATCAGGGAGGGACCTTATGAGCAACTGGGGCAAGAGGGGAAGGGGAGGAGCCTGAAGAGTAGCTTTGCAGCTGCAAGGAAGGGGGCATGGTGGAGGTTGGGGGGGAGATTGTTCCAGAGGAAGGGGAGATGGTAGGAAAAGGTTGCCTGTCCTGAGGCAGAGAGGGGGCATGTAAGTTGGAAGGTGTGTGCGTCTCTGTGGCAGAGCGGGTAGCCAGAGTAACTGGCTGGTGTAAGATGGGAGGAGAGGGAGGAGGGTAAGGAGCCTAGCCATTATTTATTTAAGAGGGAGGTACTGTGGGTGGTCCTCCTATGTGAGAGTGGGGTCAAGGATAGAGAAGAGTAGAGGAGGCAGTGGCGAGTAAGTGGGGGAGAGGCTGTGGCGAAACAACAGAAGGAGTTGAGAAGGATGTTGAGTTTTGAGAGGGATGAGGCTGGGGCTGTGCCATAGATGATGTCTGCATAGTCCAGGACTGGTAGGATTGTTTTACATACGCATTTGCTATGAGTGGGGAGGGGAAGTCTGGCTTTGTGGTGATAGAGACCAGCCAATGTGGGCTGGACTTTGGTGCAGATTGCCTTGATGTGGATGAAAAACTTGAGGTGGCTGTCCAGCCAGTCTCCCAGGTACTTGAAGGCAGGCACCGTCTTGAGGGGAGAGCCTTTTAGGGTGCAGATTGGTGGTGGGGTGGGTAGGGAGGTGAGTTTTTGTCTTGTACCGAATACCATGGTTACCGTTTTTTTGTCATTTAGTTTGAATTGTTTTTTTTGGAGCCAGGTTTGGACCCTGTTAAAGTAACTTTGAAGATCTGGAAGCACTCTATCATGGGAGGGGCCTGAGGTGAAGATGATGATGTTGTCAGCATATAGATGCACGTTAGAGGAGAGGCGGGCAGACAGGAGGTCATTTAAGAAAAGGATGGGGCCAAGGATAGAGCCTTGGGGTACACCTGAAAGGATGGGTAGTGGGGGGGGAGAGAGTGTCCCCTATTTGAACCGACTTCTGCCTGTTCTGGAGGTAAGAGTTGAATCTGTTGATGGCAGGCTGAGCGAGGCCAAAGGAGCTTAATTAGAAGAGTAGCAGGGGTTGGGAGACTGAGTCAAAGGCTTTTGCCTGGTCAATGAAGATGGCAGAGGCGGTATGGCCTTTGTACGTGGCAGTAAGAATACAGTCAGTTACATGTAGCAGGGTGGTGATAGTGGAATGATGTCTTCTAAAGCCCTGATTGAAAAGGGGAGAGGGAGCTGTTTGAGGAGAGAAACGCTGACAGTTTGGAGAGCATGAATGATTCTTGGAGTTTGGCGAGGGAGGGGAGGAGAGAGATGGGTTGGTAGTTTCCTCGTTGGGAGGGGTCTCCACCTTTATGCAGGGGAAGGATTTGGGCCAGTTTCCAGGCAGTGGGGACCATGGCTGTTGAGAGGGAGAGGTTGAGTAAGTGTGTTAAGGGAGCGGTTATGGCTGAGGCAGAGATATGGAGCAATCCGGGTGTAAACCACCAGGGCTGGTTTTGGACTGGTTTAGAGTGGTGAGGGCAGAGTAAACCTCCCAGGGTGTGGGGGGCAGAGGAAGCTGGAGTCAGGTGGGAGGAGATAGTGGGGTTGGGTGGAGGAGATGATGAACGAGTTAGAGTTCAGCGACAGAAGCAGGATCTTCTACTGTTCTGTCATTTAATCTGAGGACTGGGCTGGCTTGCTTAGCAGGAGGGTCCATGAGAGAGTTTAGGACCTTCCAGAAGGATGCAGGGGAGGCTTGGTTACAGGTAAGTTGTGTTTTGAAGTATGAGGCTTTAGATTTCTGAATTGCATTGGTGCATTTCTTTCTGAGATATTTGGAGGTTTGGAGGTCGCAAGGGGCAAGGGAAGCTTTATACAGCCTCCATGCCTTGTTCCCGGCCCAACATAAGGTGATGAGGTCTGAAGTGATCTAGGGGTGATGGTAACACTTTATTCTTTTTTTTCTGAGGGGAGTGTGGCGGTCCCAGGTGCTTAGGAGGATGCTGCTGAAGTGGGATAGGGTGAGGTTAACATCTTGGGGGGCAAGGACTGGAAGCCAGTCCGCATTTGAAAGGTCGTGCTATAGAGCGGATTCATCAAGGAGGTGTAGCGGGCAAGACCAGATGAATTTGGGTCCGGATTGTGGTCAGTGGATTTTGCAGATGCAGTAAGTGATGCAGTGGTCACTAAGGGCATCGGAGAGGGTGCCTGAGGTAGTAACCCTGTGTGGATGGGAGGTTAAAATCCAGTCTAGAAGGGAGTGATTTTGAGACCGGTGGTTTAGGCGGGTGGGTTCCTGGATTAGTTGGGAGAGGTTTATGGCTTTGATCCCTTAGAGTGGTAGTTTTGGCAGTGGAGAAGAGCCAGTCGAATTTGAAATCACCTAGTAGAATGAGTTCTCCATTTTTTTGTGACTGAGGAGATTGTAGTGCTCGCCTTGATGAGGGAGTCGGGGGAGGTCATAGGGGGAGCATAAAGGACCCCAATGTAAAGGGGGAGGATGAGGGAAAGGAGAGGAGGGCTACTAGAAATTCATGAGAGGCTGGGGAGGATTCCTTGAAGCTAATGGAGCATGTTAGGGAAAGCCTAACATACAATGCAACCCCCCTGCCTCACTTGCCACGGTCCTGCTGGAACATGATGTAGTCAGGGATAGCAAACAAGGAGTTGGAGATTTTGGGAGGTAGCCAGGATTCTATGACAGAGTATATCAGGTAGGTACTGGTTTACCCAGACAGAGTGGGCATCTATTTTAGGAAGCAAACTCCTTGCATTAATATGAAATATAAGGAGGCCCTTGGGGAGAGAATCTTGGAACTGGGCTAAGGAGGAAGCAGAAGCTGGTGTGGTTTGACTAGGTGCTGGGGGATGGGGTGGATATCACCTGCCAGGAGTAGTAGTAGTAGCAGGGTAAGGGTGAGGGGAGAGTATTTCTTTCTGTTATGTGTGTTGCACCTGGGGGGGGTGGAGAACTTAGGTTTAAACAACGAAGAAAGGCCTTGAGGTTCAGCAGGTGTGAGTGAAGCAGTGAAGGGTGGATGGTAGAGGAAGGTGAGTGTGGGTGGGAAAGGTGGGGGGATGGGTGAAAGGGGGGGAGAATTGATGATGTAAGGTGGGAGTGTGCCAGAAAGAGATTTGAGAAGATGTGCCTAAAGGAAGGGACGAGAAAGATAGAGGGGTAGTCAAAGGGGTGCCTAGATGGGAGGGAGGAAGATAGGTAGGCACTCTGTAGGAGAGAGGAAATTGAAGAAGTAGGCACAAAACTGGATAAAGCATCATTGTGGCTGAGAGGGTGACAAGGAAGGTAAAGGATGCAGAAGCGGCCTCTGGTGGGGAGAAATGATAGCTTGCTAATGGGAAACTCGCTGATTGGTTTCAGCCGTCATGTGTCTGCAGCTATATAATGCCAAGCCAACCAAGGGTGATGGTTGGGAGCTGACGCAACGTGTCGGTGGGGCTTTCCTCAGTTGGGAGCCAATAGCACGGTGGTGCTGCTGCGTGGTGTACCTTAGATTCAGTGGGGGAGGGTATCCATCTGCCCTCTTGGGAGCTGCTGGAGTTCCTTCTGTGGAGGTGAGAGAGAGACAGCACAATTAGTAATAAGGAACTTTGGGAGGGCTGCTGGGGGAAGTGGAGTGCGATTAGGATCTCAAGTAGAGACACGTGTTTCACTATACAAGCTAATTTGGTGGGGCTGGATTTAACTCTGGCTGCTGACAGTATGCATTTCAACAGTAAAAAAAAAAAAAGGCTTCAAGATTATAAGCTAAATTAGACAAGGTTGAGAATTGCTCAGGCCAAGGGCAGTAGATAAATATGCATAAAGCAAGGCAAGCAAGCTCAATTAGTCAAGGCTAAGAATTTGCAATGTTTGCAGGCAGTTTAGTAAAATGCATCAAACGAGGCCTTTGAAATCAGCCTGGCTAAAGGTGAAATAAAGCAGCAGAAGAAAGGAGTAAATTGAAGCAGGCAAATAGTATTTTAGGAGGATAAGAAATCTATCTTCATTCATATGGCGACATTAATTGTACAGCCTTTAAAAGTGCTTCAGTTTGGTTGGTTTAAAAATGGCACCAAGTCCTTTCCTCAGTCAGCAGCCGAGAGCGTGGTATTGCTGCTGTGTGGCATACCTTAGATTCAGTGCGGGAGAGCTGCTGTGGGGGAGGACAACCGTCTGCCCTCTAGGACCCTCAGGGAAGCCGCCGGAGTTCTTTCTTAAATTCAGTGGGGGAGAGCTGCTGTGAGGGAGGGCATCTGTCTGCCCTCTCAGATCCTTAGGGGAGCTGCCGGAGTTCTTTCTTAGATTCAGTGGGAGAGAGCTGCTGTGGGGGAGGGCATCTGTCTGCCCTTTCGGACCCTCAGGGGAGCCACCAGAGTTCTTTCTTAGATTCAGTGGAGGAGAGCTGCTGTGGGGGAGGGCATCCATCTGCCCTCTCAGACCCTCGGTGGAGCTTCTGGAGTTCTTTCTTAGATTCAGTGGGAGAGAGCTGCTGTGGGGGAGGGCATCCATCTGCCTTCTTGGACCCTCAGGGGAGCTGCCGGAGTTCTTTCTTAGATTCAGTGGGGGAGAGCTGCTCTGACGGAGAGCATTTGTCTGCCCTCTCGGACCCTTGGGGGAGCCATCTGAGTTCTTTCTTAGATTCAGTGGGGGAGAGCTGCTGTGGGGAAGGGCATCCATCTGCCCTAATGCAACACTCCTTCATACCAGTATATGGGGGAGGGACAGGGAGTCAGACATCACAGTTGCCCTTTGGCCCCACAGCCTGCCATATCACAATTTAGTGGTCACAGTGGCCCCTAGTAGCTGGTTGCAACATGCATATATACAGAACTATCATGGGACCTGACTGCAATATAGTATATGTTGCTGTCTCTTTCAGTATGAGTCATGCACTCAGGAACTGGAGCGTATCTGTAACCAGTTTGAGCCAGTGTTAAGACTCCAGCTTGTCTGTTGAGCTTACTGATTTCTGTTATGCAGTTAGAAAATAAAAAAAATAAGATAGCTATTTTACATAAATGAGTCATGGAGTCTGATCTGCAATCTTGCAGCTGTTTGCTATAGTGATCTACAGTGAAAGCTCTGCAAAAACTAAAGAAAGAATCAATGATATCAGGAAAGTATACAACATGGTGTCAGAAGTGAAAACCAAACCAGGAGAAACCCAATAAAAACATAGAGAACCCAGGACCAGAATACAGTGAGTACCCAGAATATAGCAAAGGAAGATTTGCAGTCTTACACAGAACTAAAGTTACAACTGAAAGTGTTTTGTCTGTTAGTCATGGAGCAATTTAAGTGACCCAGTCTATTAGTGTTAATTGGGAATCTCAGTGAGAATTTAAGAAGAGGGGAGCAAAGGCTGCAGCTTTATATGACGGCAACTATGCCAGTGAGAAATCCGAAAAACTGAAAATAGCAATTCTGTTACACACTATTTGTGATGAAGGATTAGAATTATATAACACTATGAACATAACATATGTGGATCCACTAACACCCACAATGTCTGAAATGCTTGCAGAATTTAGAAAGTACTGCAACCCAAGGAAAAACACTGTTTGAAAGATGAGTGCTGAACACGCCCAGTGTTAGTCAGTTGGTACAGTATAGACACATTTCTAACTCAGTTGAAACAAAAAGCAAGGATCTGTAAATTTGGTGACACAGAATACCTGATGCTGAGAGTTAAATTGTGTTTAGTGTGATCAATGATGCCCTACAAGAGAAACTGCTAGCAGATCCTGAATTGACAGTAGAAAAAGTTGAAAACATACACAGAGTGCAAGAGATCACAAAGGCCCAGGTGCAAGCAATGGCAGGAAGCACTCAGAAGAGGTCAGTACAAACTCTCATATATCACTGTGGTAAAAGGACAACAGAAAAGGGAACAAACAGAGCAGACTGAAGGTTTTACTTAGACGTGAACCGAATGCAAATGGTGTGGAAAGGTCCACCAGCCAAAACAGTGTCCTGTCTATGGTGCCATATGTCACACGTGCAGAGGAAAAACTCACTATTCTAAGGTTTTTAGGCCCAAAAACCCAGAAGCAAGTACCAGTAAAAATAAATCCAGAGAGATTGACAAATTATTTGTTGAAATAATACAGAAAGTGAACTCCAGCAGACGGGAAGAAAAGCTGGAAGAAGTCTGGTATGCAGATGTTAATATTGAGAAAACCGTTGTTAAATTTAAACTTGGCGCAGAGGTAAACATAATTCCAATTGAAACAGTAAACAAGTTACCAAGTCCTGTAAAGATGAGGCCTACCAACACATTGCTAGTAGCTTATGAGGGAGCAAGAATTGTACCTCAAGGTTGTACCACATTGCAAGTGGAAGTGCAAAACAAGAAAACTAGTCTGCTGTTTTTCTATACAAATGAAAACACTGCACCTTTACTTAGCGGTGAGCATGTGTTGAACTGGACTTGATACACAGAATTAATTCTGTGCACATGCAATCTCCAGCAACAAAAGAAGCACTAATTGTGCAGTATCCTACAGTATTTGAAGGTCTAGGTCATTACCCAGGAGTACATCATATTCACGTGGACACAACGGTCACTCTAGTAATACAAGGCTGTAGAAAAATTCCCTATGCAGTCATGGACAAATTGAAAGACACCTTACAGAAGCTACAAGAGTCTGGTGTTATAAGTCCAGTGCAGGTGCCCATGGTCTGGGTTGAACATTCTTGTAATCACGGAAAAAAGAAATGGAACCCTGAGAGTCTGACTGGATCCAAGAGACCTCATAAAGGTATTGAAAAGGCAAAAGTTTTCCATTCCAATCCATGCAGATGTACAGTGCGAGCTGGCTGGAAAGCAGCTATTCACCATACTCTATGAAAAGGATGGTTACTGGCAGGTGGTCCTAGATGAAGAGTCATCTCTGTTGTGTACTTTTAATACCCCATGGGGGTGATACAAGTTTAACAGACTAGCATCTGGGATACAATCTGCAAGTGAGGTATTTCAGCAGAAAAATGCAGAACCTTTTGATGACATTGAGTATGTGCACATCATAGCAGATGACATGATCATAGCTACATCCAAAAAAGAAGAGCATGATAAAATATTGTGTCAAGTCATGGAGAGAGATCACAAAAGATCAATGTCAAATTTAACAAAAGACAAAATGAAATACCGTACATGGCAAATTAAGCCAAATACATGGGCCACATCATTACTTCAGAGTGTATAAAGCAAGATGAAGGGAAAATAACAGCAATAAACAACATAAATCCACCAGAGGACAAGAAAGGAATAACGTGTCTACTGGACATGACCAGATACCTAGCCCAGTATATTCCAAATAAGGCATCTTTGACTGCACCACTTGAAAGTGCTGCTTAAAAAAAGACATGGTGTGGCAATGGGGACCGGGGCATGAAAAGACTCTGAAAGATTTATAGGAAGCCGCGACAAGAGCATTAGTCCTTAGTCTTTATGATGCTGCAAAACCTATAGAAATACAAGCACGTGCATCAGAAGATTGTCTAGGAGCATGTCTGATGCAAGGAGGATGACCCATTGCATACACATCCTGTGCACAGTCTTGTGCAGAACAAAACTGCACAAATTAAAAAGGAATTGTTAGCTATAGTGTTTGATACAAAGAAGTTCCATCAATATGTGTACAAAGTCACTGTAAAAGTTCAATCAGATCACAAACCTCTACAAGCTGTTCTTTCAAGGCTATTAGGGCAAGCTCCTACCAGGCAGCAGAGAATGTTGCTACAGCTACAAAGGTATTATTTGACTCTGTCATACACTCCAAGAAAACTCACGTGCATAGCTGACATGCTTTCAAGAGCAGTTGAAAGGGGCAATTCTGACAAGACTGAAGAAATCTTTGACAAAAAGGTTATATATGCAGTGGAGATGACAGAAACGTTAAGCCCGGAACTGCTAAATATGCTTACTGTGGAAACCCAGAAAGATGAAATGTGGAAAGCCAAAACGGAAAGGCACAAGAAGGTGTGGCCACAGAGAAGAAAACAGGTGCCAACTACTTTACAGGCATTTTGGCCAATATTACAGAGACAGAGTGGTGAATACCGCAAGGCACCAGAGCAGAGATGCTAAAAAGATTACATGATACTCACCAAGAGATCCAGAGATCAAAAGCTAAAGCCAGAATGGTCATGTAGTGCCTGGAATGTCTAAAGACATAGAACAAATGGTTGAAAGTTGCAAAGTGTGTCAAGAAAATCTTCCAAGCAATTTAAAAGAGACATTGTGGTCCCACCAGATTCCTGAATTACCCTGGTACAAGCTAGCTGCAGACATTTTTGACTTTAAAGGGAGATCTTTTTTGCTGTTTGTAGATTATTTCTCAAAGTATCCAGAAGTGCTGAGACTGCAAGTTAAAACATCTGACACAATAATTGCAAAACTCAAGTCAGTATTCTCAAGGCATGGAATACCAAAAGAAATGACCACAGACAATACGCCCTCTCTAGTAACGAAACACGCACTTTTGCAACACAGTTGATCCATTCTGGTCCAGTATACTCACAGTTGAATGGTCAGGCTGAAAGAATGATTAAAGCTGTGAAACTGATCTTTAAGAAGATATCCTACATTGGAACTGACCCACATTTGGCACTCTTAAGTCTATCTCACATTTCAGATATGCAATACTCACCTTCTCAGCTACTAATAGGCAGAGTGTTAAGAAGCACTTTACCAGAAACAAGGCAGGTAGTTCAACCACATGTACCTTAAGGAGCTCATTGCAAACTTCAGTGACTACAAAAGAAGCAGAGAGAGTATTACAACTGTGGTGCCAAAGACTTACCCATACTACATCCAAGAGAGAGAGTATGTATGGGGACAGCTCAAGGATGGCTTCCAGTGACAGTTGATGACACAAGACCTGAACCCAGATCACACACCATTATAGTGTATAGTAAAACATTGTCTTGTATAGAAATCCATCCTTTTCAAAATGCTGTTGTACCACAGTTCAAAGGTCAAGGAATGTGATTATACCCCTCTATGGTAGAACAGCATTCTGGAACCTCTAGAGACTGCACAAGTCAGTTTCATTGTAAAAGAGAAAACAAAAAATCAAAATGCACATATTTCACATAATACTATACGCTATAAAAATACAGTATGAGCAACTTTATGCATAACCAGTGTGTTCTGCCACCTTGGAGTTCTGATTTCTATTGACCTCTCAAGCTTTGCTCTCGAGGTCAGAGGGAATAAGAACCCCTCCGTGGCAGAACACACTGGTTGTGCATAGATGCCCATCCAGTATTCTCTATGTTATACCCAGTGGTGCATGTTTTCACATGACTAAATGTCACCAGAGACACAACAGGACTGTCACAACAGCCGCTGAAGCAGCAAATGGTGAATAGGTAATAGAGACTATTGACACTTCAGAACAGAGTGTGGAAGTGCTTGAGATGGAACATGTTCAGTTTGCTGAATCAGTAGAAGGCCAATGCAAAGAAACAAGTTTGCTACCAGAGTCTCCTACAGGTGTACAGAGGCTCACTTGAAGAGGAAGGAGAGGGAAGATGCCTGCCAAGTATCATGATTGTTTTGGGTTAGTGCTACACACCTGAATCCATCAAGAATAAGTGCTGGAAAAGTTTCCTTTGGCTATTTTGGAAGATTCAATATCCTTAGGTGTTAAAGAGACTCTAAAGTGGACATTTGAAATGTTTGAATTGTGTGGGGGCAATTCAGGTAAAAATAGGGGGATGTAATAAATGCTGCTATAAGAGTTTTTTAGTATTATTCATGCACTCAGGAACTAGAGTGCATCTGTAACCAGTTTGAGTCAGTGTTAATACTCTAGTTTATCTGCTGAGCTTACCGAGTTCTGTTATGCAGTTAGAAAATAAAAATCAGATAACTATTTTACTTAAACGAGTCTTGGAGTCTGTTCTACGATTTTGCTCCTGTTTGCTACAGTGGTCTCCAGTGAAGGCTCTGCAGAAACTAAGGAAAGAATCAAAGGTATCAGAAAAATATACAGCACCGACTGTCCTCCACTGAGCCGGGACTGTCACTGAACTATATGGAAGAAAGGCTTGCCTCTTCATTGAGAAAGGGTAGCAGATGAATCTCTTTGAGTGGTGGGAGAGTTTGGTATTTTACACTAATTATGGTGTTTTTGTTAAGTGTTCACCACTGTTCTGTCCATTGTGTTGTTGGGGAGATTTGTAAGTGGGTTTGAATTGTATTAATCTGGGAAGGGGGCAGTACAGAGCACAAGTAGAAAGTGAATTAGGCATTGGGGGTACACATTTGACAGAAGATGTACACCTACTCAAATATCTGCAAATGATTCCTTATAAGTAATCCACTTAATTACATTACATGGAATGTAAAGTGGGCACAAACTAGGGAGAAGAGCTATAATGTATTACAGCATCTCAAAAAGTTGCAAGTCAAGATTTCCTTCTTACAAGAGATGCATTTAAAAGCAGGTCAGATTCAGTTGCTGCAGAGGAAATGGGTAGGCCAAATGTATGGGGCAGGATAGAACCTCACAAAAAACGGAACTGCCATATTAATAGCACAAGTAGTGTAATTCCAAATGCTAGAAGAAGTCACAGATATGTTGGGTAGATACATCCTCCTAAAGGGTACTAGGACAAACAACCATGGTTCTGAGATTTATTTATGGACTGAACACAGATTACTTTGGTTACTTTGATTTTGTAAGACCAAAGCATGCAATTTGCCCATCTTGATTGTCTCCCACTTTTCAGCTGGTTAATTTACCCTTGTTTAGTTGCTTTCATGTACTCATCTAGACCTCGCTTAATACTATCAAAAGTAATAAGATTAAACTGGTTTCTTTATGGAGTTGGTAAGAATGCTGGCTCAACTTCATGTATTTCTTGATGGGCATTGGACTATTACTTAGAATTCGGACCTGGACAGGTACTCACTAAAGCACAGGGGCTTATCCTTAGTGCAGCGCATTGTTAAATACCTGAAAGGTCCCACATTTACTGAGCAAATACAAAGGTAAATATCTGACTTTATTACAAACAATTAGCCAAATAAGCACATGGTATCCAATTACAGACACCTTTTGGATAGCCTTTAAATGTGAAGTTTGAGGCGAACTGGTCCAGCTCATATCTAAAAGGAAAACAAGCAAGAGAAAAGAAAGCTTAGGATTTGCTCACTAAGTTTAGAAATGTAGAAAGAACATTACCTCAAAACACCCCTGACTACACATGTGTTGAATTAAACACCCTAAGAGCAGCCTATGCAGAACTTAGCAGAGAATGTACTGAAATAGCTATATATAGAGCCAAGTCAAGTACTTTGATCAAGGAGCGAAAACTGGTAAACTGCTGGCTCTCTGCATAAGACAAGTAGAGGTCTTCTGCATGGTCCTGGGGCTTAGAGTCCTAGGGAAACCAGACCTGGTTGCTCTCTAAGGAATTCTAGGCATTTTACCAGCAGCTTTACAGCAGGGCAGACAATGCTCCCACAGACACACAGATAGGGGACTATTATAACAAACTCTGGTCAGAGCCGGTACGGCTGTGGAGGGCTTTTTAGATGTGGCAAGAATGTTGAAAAGAATATGTGGTGCTCTCACTGCACCGGAGTCAGCCATAACTAATATTGCAGCGATTACAATACTGTGCATGTATGATACTTACACATGCGCAGTTTGCCCTGTAGTCAGCCATGTGCAACATGACGGTGCTGTTATGTATGCGCGATACTCGCGCATGTGCAGTTTAAGTCAGCACCATCATGTTGCACATGGTGGCCGTCACTTCTTCAATTGCGGAAATGAATAGTAGTGCACTGGGAAGTAGGGGTGTTCATGCAGCACATGGAGGGGAAGGGCTGCATAAACAGAATCATTGGAAACTATGCCAGAGCACTGTGGCAGCACACCAAACAGTGGTCCGGTCATGTGCTTCCACAGTACTCTTATACAAATCTGATGATGGCATAACATCTGCAGAGCTTGGCCCATGCAGTGGTAAAAATTGGATTCAGTAGGAGACTATTAACAAACTAAAGATCTGGTCTGGGACTTGTTTGTCATAACAGTCACATTCTCATTCTATTATAAGCAGTAATTTTTGGTAAATGTGCATTAACCATATTGAGCTCAGTGCTGATAGACTACTTCTGGTTTTCCCCTGATTGTGGTAGGTGGGGGTAGTAGCAGTCTTGAAGTGGTAGCTGGCTGACTGGCGCTTTCTGACTGGCTGCCTTCTGATCTGCTGCTGTTTTTGTGTTCCTAGCTTCTTCATTACTTAACTAAGAGACATTCACAGTGGTGCCTGTTGAGAAATAGAAATCACTACTCTTAATAACTTATACACAGTATTAGTATTACTTTCTTAAATGTTAGAAACAGAAGAGTGATTATAGAGCATTATGGGAGTTACCTGCCTTTTGACAAAACAATCTCAAATACACTATGTGGTGGGTAGCTGTCAGAGTTTCATGGTTCACATTGGTGCTTTTAACTACTAAGCTATAAGGGCTGGTCAGAGTTCTGTGACTTTCTTGCCTTTGGACAAATTCTTCATCATCATCATCATCATCATCATCTTAGAGGTCAGTGGCAGTTCCAGCAAGCTCCCCCACTGTGACATTGTTCACTCCTTCTCATCTCATTTCAGTAATCATGCTGTTTATTACTACTAAACATTGTTTTTTTTTCTACAGCTATGTTGATTAAAAGTAGTTTAAAATGATTTTTTAACATACAGTTACCATAAAACAGTAAAAGGTATAAAAGGTTTGGATAAGGTTTGACTAAGGATCTGAACCTTTGTTTGCTTATCAGAACCTTTAGAGGTTCTCCCATCCCTATTCCTCAGTCACCTTGGGGAAATAGGTGTCAACAATGAGTGCATGTCTTAAGACAAGGAAACAACTGACTAACAATAGCAAGACTACAAGTTGGGACTACTACGCAACTGCCAAAGGTGTGTCCCTCCCCATCCCAAAAAGGCTTCACCTGTGATGCAAGCCTTAACCTGTTCTCCTTTCACAATTTTTTTTTTAATTTAATAAACTTCATTAGAGTTTCATGCACAATGCAATTAACACAGTACACACTAAAAAGCAACAATGATGACAACAACAATCCCTAAGACCAGCCCCTTCCCCCCGCCTGCAGCAGAGTTGTGGAACCTCATATCTGATGGTAGACATTATGGTACCTGTTCAGGCTAATCCGATGTAATATAGACAGTATCCACAAGGGAAGCCCTACTTCAGTTCACAGTGTGTATAAAGTATACAGCTTGCCCCAAATATTTTCATACTTCAGCATACGATTATGCAAACTAGCAATTATCTTTTCCACCAGTATAGTAAATAGGATTTCCTGTAACCATTCATTATAATTTGTTTACAGTATCCTGCCAATGACATAAAAACAACTTTTTAACTGTCAGAGCTATCAAGGCCATAAAATATCTGGGCTGTCTTACAGCAATGGTTGAGTAATCTCCCACAACACATACCTCAGGGGAGAAGTAATCTTCAGTCCCCAGTAATGGGTTTGCAGCCTGCTTAGTAGAGAACCATAAGGAGGTAACCTTGGGGCAATCCCAGAAAATATGATCGGGTGACCCTTCAGCCTGCTCACATCTCGAGCAAGTCGAAGTAGTGGTCTTGCCCATCTTGGCCAGTTTAACTGGAGTAAAATACAAATTGTTGAGGATATGAAACTGGGTAAGGTGCAACCATTCTTGTGAGATGTATCTATAGGTGTCCTTCCAGATGTTATGCCAATCAAAAGCATGATGCAGGAACTGGGAATTCCAGTGCAGAGACACACCATCAGTCCCAAAAAAGCCTTAGCAAACAGACTGGCATACAGCTTGGACACAGAGTGTGGTACAGAGGCTAACTTTTGTAATGATTGCAGGAATTCTAACACATTTATATGGACAAAGTTCATGTCAGTCCACTGCACTATGATATGACAAAGGCAATTCATTTTTTTACTGGACTGCACAAAACAAAAATGGCCTTGTAGTTGCATAAAAAAAAGGCTGGTGACACTGTAGACAGGAGGCTACTACACAACTGCCAAAGGGCTGCCCCCTCCCTCCAAAATGGGTTCACATGTGACAAAAACCTTTATTGGACTGCACAAAACAAAAATGGTCCTGTGCTTGTGTGGGAAATGAATGATGATGCTGAAGACAGGGGCTGCTATGCAACTGCCAAAGGGCTGTCCCTATCCTCAAAAAGGTTTCACACTTGAAACAATCCTTCACCAGCTCTGCTTTCACAGTATTTGTTTTTGTTGTTGTTTACTACAGTATAGAAAACAAAAATGATCCTGTACTTCCAAGGGGGATAGTGATGCTAAAGATGGAGGCTACAATGCAAAAGCCAAATGGATATCCCTCTCCCCAAAAAGACTTGGCATTTGATGCAAGCCTTTACTATCTCTGCTTTTGCAGTTTATTTTTTTATTGGACTACACAAAACAAAAATGACTGCATACGTTGGAAATAGCTAGCAATACTGCAGATGGGCTACAATGCAACTGGCAAAGGGTTGTCCCTCCTCACAAAACAGGATTCAACCCCCCCCCACACACACACACACATATAGTCTCTGTTGTAAAATAAAACTTAGAAACATAGAAGTTGATGGCAGATAAGGACCGCAAGGCCCATCCAGTCTGCTCATTTCTTTTTCTGCCTTATGAATGTGCCATCGACATTCACTCTGTCAATGGCCTATCTATTCATACTAATCTGTAATGCTCCCTTATGCCTATCCCATGCCTGTTTGAAGCCCTGCACTGTATTCATATCCGCTACTTCCTGAGGTAGTCCATTCCATGCATCCACCACCCTTTCTGTGAAAAAGAACTTCCTCACATTACCCCTTAATTGGCCTCCCTCTAATCTCATGCTGTGTCCTCTTGTCCTGCTATTTCTCTTATATTGCAACATGTTAGACTCTTTCACCTTGTTAATGCCCTTAAGGTGTTTGAATGTTTCAATCATATCACCTCTCTCCCTCCTTTGCTCCAGGGTATACATATTGAGTTCCGTTAATCTGTCCTCATATGTTTTCTGATGCAGTCCCTGCACCATTTTGGTTGCCCTTCTCTGGGACTGCCTCAATTTGGTTAATGTCCTTGTGAAGGTATGACCTCCAGTACTGCACGTAGTACTCCAGATGGGGCCTAACCAGTGTCTTGTAAAGAGGGATTATTACCTCCCTCTTAAGACTTGTTGTAAAAGTTTATTCCTATCAAGTACAAGGAAAGGGATATTCCTTTGAGTGGTTAAACTCATTTACAATGGGGTCCGTAACATGCAAAACACTTTAATAGAAATACACATAACTCAATAAAATCCATATCTTACAAAATAAAACTGTCACACACTCATATGACTTATCTATTAACACACCATGACACAAATAAAACATTTTTTCTTTCTTTTTTTGTTTTAAAAATGCAATACCCCCTACTAATACACCCCAATATTCCCCAGCCTTACCTACTGCTTTAGTGGTCTGCTTGGATGACTTCAGGTCATCTGTGATGATGATGATGCCCAAGTCTCTGTTCCCTTGTGACTGCCAGCAACTCCCCTCCCAACCTATAGGTGGCTTCAGGGTTTCTCTTCCTTACATGCATGATCTTGCACTTCTTTGCGTTAAACCCAGCTGCCACTCTTCCGACCATTTTGACAGTTTATCCAGATCTTTCTCATTCTGCCCACCCCATCTGGATCATCTACTCTGTTGCAGATCTTGGTGTCATCTGCAGACAGACAAACCTTACACTCCAGTTCATCTGCAATGTCACTGATGAAGATATTGAAGAGGACTGGCCCAAGGACTGATCCCTGAGGTACCCCACTTGTGACTTGCATCTCTTCTGACTGTATATTGTTTACCACCACTCTCTGTTTTCTGCCCGTCAACCAGTTTGCCACCCAGTTGACCAACTTCTGACCCACCCTGAGCCTACTCAGCTTGTCAATCAATCTTCTGTGTGGAACAGTATTGAAAGCTTTGCTGAAGTTAAGGTAGGTGAGGTGACATCAACTGCTCCCCATTGATACACCACTCTGGTTACCCAGTCAAAGAAATCTGTGAGATCAGTTTGACAGGACCTTCCTGTTGTAAACCCATGCTGTCTTGGATCCTGTGCTTCTATGGATTCCAGGTGTTGCACTATCCTTTCCTTAAGGATTTCCTCCATATTCTTGCCCACTAATGAGGTAAGACTGACTGATCTGTGGTTCCCTGCCTCCTCCCTGCTACCACTCTTGTGGAGCAGGATCACATGAGCCCTTCTCCAGTCTTCTGGGACCTCTCCTATGCTCAGAGACTCACTAAACAGCTCTGATAATGGTTCTGCTAGTTCCACCCTTAGCTTCCTTAGTACCCTGGGATGTATACCATCGGGTCCCATTGCCTTGTCCACCCTGAGTTTATCAAGCTCTTGTAGGACCCTTTCTTTTGTGAAGGGACTTGTGCACACCTCCTTTTCCCTGTGTCCATGGTGCTGAGCTGCAGGCCGTGCCCTACCTTCTCTTCAGTAAATACTGAGCAGAAGTATCTATTTAGGATAGATGCTTTTACATGGTCCTCCTCCTCACACGCCCCCTTATCCCCTTTGATCTTAGCAATACCCCCTCTGGACTTTCTCCTTTCACAAATGTATCTATAGAAAGTCTTATCACCTTCTTTTACTGTTCGTGCTAGTGTTTTCTTAGTTTGGGTCTTTGCCTACCCTTACTGCATTCTCTGCTTCCCTTCTTCCCTTAGGGAAGTTTGGTATGCCTCCCTATCTTCATCCCACTGCATTCCCTTATATTTCCTGAAGGCCAGCCTTTTGGCTCTGACCTTTTCTGCTATTGTTTTTGAGATCCAAAGTCGTTTCCTTTTTCTTTTGCACTTCCTTTTCTCTCTAACACAATGGGATGTTGCTTCAAGTACTACATCCTTAATACTTGTCCACTTTGCCTGTACCACCTCACCTGTATTTCTTCTTGCCAGGGCTAGCCTAACTCTGTAGGCCATCTTATCAAAGTCAGTTCCTCTGAAGTTCCATATTTTTGCCTTGGAATGGGATGATTTAGTTCTAGTGGCCAAATTGAACCATACCATGTAAACTTTTTTCTTCCTTGGGTCTCTTTCTGTAAAATGGTACAATCTATTTTCTTTTCTTGTTTAAAGCCTTTTCATACTTCTGTAAACATTTTCTTGTTAAAAAACTTTATTTTCTAATTTCGTGTTCTGCAGTTGTGCACTTTAAAGAAAAGACAGTGTTACTGTTTGTGCTGTGCACTTGTGTGCACACTGATAACATAGCCTGTAGTCCGAGCAGTCATCCCCATCTCCCTCTTACTTTTTCTGCACTTTCTTTTTTTACTTTTAAATGTTCTTCTTCAAATTCTGTTCTGTGCTTTTCTGCATGCTAGAAAGTGAGTGCCTCCCGATACATAGTCTTTGTGACATAGTCCCTTTTTCTTTCTTCTCTAGTGTTCTTAATTTGTTTTCATAATCATTATTTTTCTCAAACTCTATAATTTTTTTCTGCAAATGTGCAGACTGTAAGTGTTTTGGCCTCTGCCCCCCCCCAAAACACACAGTCTCCACTCTAGTCTGTGTTTTATCTTTTCTTTGCTATTTTGCAAAGTTTTCATTTTTTTTTCTTTTTAGTTAAAAACAAAACAAACATTTTTTTCTCCTCCTATCCTGTCTGTCCCCAACTCCTCACTGCTTTCTTCTCCTCTGCTTTGGCCTGCTGAGTGCTGCTACAGGTGAATGGCAGCAACCAGAAAATTCAGCTCCTTTCACACTGCTTATTGAGCTGGAATGGTATTGAGGCATAGGTACCGGAACCTATGGGCACAGGGGTGCTGCAGCTGCCCACTTTTGCCCATGAGCATTCAAAATGCCCTTTTGCTTGCAAACACTACCTTTTTACCCTATGCCCTTTTGAACTCCAGTATCCCCACTTTTCCCCATGTTCTGGCACTCATGTATTGAGGTCAGAGTCACATGGCTATATATACTTCCCCAAGGTATCCTTTGACCTCTTCTTAGCCTCCTAAGCCTGTCACATGATGGCATTGGGGAGGTATAAAAATAAATGCACTGAGACCTGATCTGGCAAGATTCAGTTCAGATCTCATGAAAACCAAGCAGCGTGCATTCAATGTGGCTCCATTTTCTTCAAAGAGGTTCTGTACATCACTATTTATAACTACTGCTTTAATATTTAACATATGATTCATCATGTTTATTATCATGGAAAACAATGCTGGACCCAGATTTGTGAACAGGTCTCAATCTGAGCATTTGAATTTTGTCTTAGGCAATGAAGGAATTCAGTGAATCACCTATTCTTCATTAGATGCACAATCAGACTGCCTAGTAGTTTGGATTCCTGGTTTCACCTTAACAGCAGTGGTTCAAATCCTGTTAGGGGAAAGTTGCTTGAATGGTAGTGTTGTTTTGAGAGGGCACTGAAGAGTGAATGAGAAGATCCTAGGTTTAAATCCCATCACAGCCACTCACTACTCATGTGGTCATATGTGTGTCATGTGACTTCCCTTTGCATCATTCCACCCAGAGGTAAAATGGGTTGACAGCAGGTCTCCACTATAAAAAGAAATGTTGCTCCAGCCTGTTGGCACAGTGGTAGCACTACTGCTTGCGACGTCAGTGATCCAAGTTCAGGAATGAACTCTGGTCATCAGGGGCCAGCTGAAAGGAGGAGGTTGGAGCATCCAGTGGTCTCACGAACTAGGATTTAGTCTTGCAAGAGCAATCTTGTTTCACGAGAACAAAAATCCTTGTTTGTGAGAAAAAATTCCTTTTTTGCTAGCCACCATCTTGCTTTCAGTTTTAAAAAAAATTTGAAAACCCACAAAAATGTAGTTAAGAAGATACACTAACACATATATCTTGTTCATCAGGACTCCCTCAGATAGATTCAGAAGTCCTTTCATGCAATGCAATCTCAGAGGGTGTTTTATTACCCATTTAGATTCCTTTTTCACTGCTCGCTAACTTCCTTTTTCGCGAGACAGAAGTTAACAAGTGGTGAAAAAGGAATCCTTTTTTGCCTTCCTCGGGTTGCAATCCACACTTTTTTGAACAAAAATTTTGTCAACAGAGAGGTGCCAAATCTCCGTGTCAATGGTAGAAGCACCCCCCCCCCGCCATTTTGTGACAATGGGGAGCCCACTCCCAGTTTCCCATGATTCGTCCCACCACAGCTAGTGAGGACATGTGTACTGTGTGCTGTTATATGCTTAGTCCATTGTAATGGTTGTTACAAGAAGTCAGCAATAAGAAGCTCCTAATAGCACTGGACAGGAATCCATGGAGAGTATAATTGAAAATGACCTAGATAACATAGAAAACAAGAAACCCTTCAGAAGCATAACAAAAGTGAATAAAGGAGGAAGACATGCCATAAGAAGGAAGGGTGTAAAGATAAAGAAAAAGCCAAAGCCAAAGACAAATCAAAGGGTAAAGTCAAAAATTTAGAATCTAAGAAAGAAAGGAAGGTACAGGGAAAGCATAAACAACAATCGATTAAGGACATGCTCACAAAAAACATAGGTAATGTTCCTAGTACATCAGCTCATTCTCATTTTACATCCACCTCAACTCCAAAACTCTCTAGTTCTTGGCCTATTATTGTAACTAGTTGTACAGTGCAGGGCAAAGCTAGATATTCAGGAAAATAACGTTAATGTGGGCATTGGGATAAAAAAAAATCCCCGATGTAAATTCACTTAATGATCTTAGCAGACTTCAAATTGATGGTAATAATTCACTGGAAAAAGACTTTATTGGTTGGGCATCCAATGATTCACAGCACTTACAGTATCCTAGAGAGATTAATAATGTGGATGTAGTTCCCCAAAATGGGAGCTTCGCTAATCCATCAATATAAGCCCAAACATCTACAATCTTAAAGGTAAATTCAAGCAATGAATTAAAGGGAAAATTGGCACTAAAAGAGGTTATGGATAGTCTGGAAAATACCATTCAGGGTCTTAAACAACTAGATGATATCCAGAAAAATGTCTCCACAAATCACATAAGGAATTTAGTAGTAAAAGAACATGCTGAAGGGAATAAACTACACTTTGATAGGGACAGTTTATCCCAATATTATTATGATTTTGAGATGAGCAGTGGTTCAATGTTAAATGATAGACAGGATAGCAATATACTGACTTACACGCCTTTGATACTGAGTGAAGATATTATTAAGGTTTTAAAGAATCTTTACATAGACAACCTAATGCTCTGTGAACAATTAATTATTAATAAAAATTAAATTGAATCATTAAAAGAGTATATAGTAATTAACTGTGTGAGGCTGGACGATGTACTTAGAATTCTGAAATAAATTTATCCCCAAGGGAATCCTCCTCAACCCCGTTAGATAAAAATGAACTAGCAATCACCTTAAATAAGGATAATAGACAAAAGTAGAGAACCCTAAAGTTAAAACTGCTCTAAATGGGAGATAAAAATAAGGGCAAAGGGATGTAAGGGAAAAGAACGATCAAAGAAGAAAAAAAAAGGAGAAATCCTTTACAAAAACTGAGGATATTACAGTAAACAAGGACTTGCAATTAGTAATTAATAAACGAGACAAAGCAAAAATCACAGAATACAAAATTACACAAGTCGCAGTGAATTCAGGTTTTAACAAACCTTGGTTAACATTTTCAGAACAACCCTTTATTAGAGTACATGGCTTAAGAAAAACAGAGGGAGAGACTTTACAAGAACTAATAGTCCAGTTGTTTAATGAAAAACTGAATGTTGATATTCTAGATGGAGACCTTCATATAGTGAAAAGAAATAGAGATAGAAAAAAAATAATTTGCTGAGAGTGTTGATATGTCTTTTACTACCGAAAGGGACTTGCATTAGGTTTTGGCAAAACTGTCAGAAAATTCATACCTTGAACTTCTCTGCTGAGTTGTTTGATAAAAATGCAAGAATAATAGATACTGTCAATTATAATACTGGATTAAATGTAAAGGATGAAGTACGAGAAGGACCTCCAATAGCTGTCAGGGGGCAATACCCCAGTTATCTTAAGTCTATTTGGGTGTAAAAAATGTTATAATGAAACAAACTCAAAGTTAACTAGAGTGTTGTTTAACTGGTTTGCAAATTTTTTACATATCGGACTGGGAAGAGATGGAGTACTAGGAGTGCATAGACATCTGAGCCTTAGAGACCATGGCCAAATTGATATAACTTTTAAAACGCTTCAATAGCAAGTAAAGTATGGCACAAAGCAAGCAAATTAGACACCTTGGGCCTTTTTCTAGTGGATTTAACTAAACAGGATGGTTCTCCATTGTACTTCTTCCATGAAGACCTTGTACTTTTCTACAGCGATAAATCCCCTGCCCGCATTTCCTCTGTTCTAACACAAAACTATGCTGCAGCCCACAATTGATTTGCTGATAACCTCCTCCTGGTTAATGCTAAAAAAACAAAATCTATGATGTTTGGATCCAGGCCTTTCCTGTCCAAATCGAAAACTCACCCTCCTCTCAACATAATCTCCCCTGATGACCAAGCCCTTGAAGATGTCATTACTTTCAGATACCTAGGTGTTCTACTCGACCCATCCCTTTCTTTCTCCAAGCACATCAACTCATTAGTTCAAAGGTTTCACCAAAAGTAGGTGCTGCCTACAGATTCTGACAATACCTGACCCTGGAGGCCCATCTTGCCATCGTCCAGGGGAATCTACTCTAAATCTTGAACTACTGCTCCCCATCTGTGCTAGGACATCAACAACCCTTATAGCCAAGCTATCTTCTCCCTACAACAGTGCCTGTCATTTCACCTTGCTTGCCCCTTTAACCACACACCACTGTGTCCTTTATAATTTGCTAGGATTGCTTCTGCTACAAGGCTGCTTTGACCTTGCCCTTTGCTGCATGGTGGATTCTGCCATCCATACTGGCCAGGAATCTTCCCTTGCAGCTCTCCTCAAGGTCTGAACTTTACACCATGGCCTCTGCTCAAACAGCATTGCTCCTCTGAATGTTCCCAGAGTATCCACCAATATGGGCAGTAAAGCCTTATCAGTGGCAGCCACTATGCTGTGGAATAAACTGCCTGCTGAGCTTCGCTCCATTCATACCCACTGCCAGTTCAAATCTTGCCTCAAAGATTGGCTCCTGGAGACTTCCTACTGCCACTGCTTTCCTGAGTAGTTATTCATTTCCCACCTGCACTTACCATAAGAGTTTCTTGCCTATGCAACTCCCTTTGTAAATCTTCCAATTCCCATTCCTTTCACACTCCTTCCCATCTCCTTCTCTCTACTAGCCCTACTTTATTCTTTTCATGCTACTCCTGAGGACCATTATCTTCTATGCAACTTGCTGTATATCAATTTCATGTATGTGTTTATATATATATATATATATATATATATATTTCTTTATGTATATGCACATCGGATTTATGTACTAGATCACCTCGTATCATGTGGATTTATGTATTTTGCTACCGTATGTCTTGTGTACTATTGTAACCTTTTATTATTTGTCAGACTGTCTACTGTTCTATGCATTGTTTTTGTTTTGCTCTGTGCCACCTTATGTGGCCTGGGTCATGCCTGAAAATGGTCCCAGGGATCAGTGCATCTACCCGGTTACCAAAGTCATAAATAATGTACAGGATATACTGTACAAAGGTTTTACTCAGAACAAACTGACAAAGTAAAAAGTTCTTGTCTCAACTACAAACAGGTATATGGCTTTTAGCAGGCTATACAAACTGACTAACTCTTGTTGCTCAGGCATCTGACCCTGGTAGTATAATTCATATGCCTGATAATGATGTAAGTGCTGGAAAGTCAGCTAATAGCTCAATGGTGACTACCATGGCTAGCACAGAGCGTAAATATCTGTTTTAAATTTTTTGGAATATAGCAGGATATAAGTCAAAATTGCATGATCAAGAGTGGCTGGATTTTCTTAGTACATTCCATTTAATTTGCCTGCAGGAAACTTGGCATGGTCCAGAGGATGAAATGGACCTAAATGATTATATAATTATACAAATGCCAGACTGAAAGAGAGTCAAAATGGGACACAGGTCCCAGTGGCTTAGCTATTTTTGTTAAAACAGGGACTTTCACAAATTTATAAATAATAATACAGGACCCAAACTTTTTGGGGACCAGTTTGTTCTTGTGTGGGACCCCAATACTGTTAAATTGCTACATCACCCCCCCAACTAACAATAAAATGCTAATAACCTATAGGATAAATTAACAAATTCAATAAGAAAAGCCCAGATGAATCTTCCAAGTGCCCATCTTTTATTTATAGATGACTTTAATCATAGGATTGGCCTATTTGATGTGCTTAGTGATAACTCTATTATTGGATACATGTATCCAGATGCTGTCAGAAATAAGAGAGTATCAGGTGACTTACGATATAATTTAAATGGACACAAACTAATCAAACTAGTGAATGATAATTTAATCTTTCCTTTAAATGGCAGAACAACAGGGGATACTCAAGGTTTGCCAACCTATTTTGCTAGCAATGGGGTGTCTGTATTGGATCTCATCTTATGACAAGGCCACCCAGACTGTTGGGAAAACCTGACTGTGGATAGCAGAACTGAAAGTGACCATTTTGCAGTTCTTCTTTATAAAAAGATAAAAAGCACTAAAGGGGAAACACCTAATTTAGTAACCCTCAATACTGTTTTGGTAAGTTACTCCCGAAAATTGGAATGGACAATGACCCTTGAAGAATGTATAGTGAATCAGGTAACCCTTTTCTTAAACTCTCGGGAGTTGATCAATAATAACACTTATCAAATGAATGAAAAACTACAGGCACTATTCCATGAGCTTGAATTAAATGTATATAAACCTATTATTCTTAAGAAAAAGCAGTCCACTACAGTTGGCTGGTTTGATAAGGATTGTATTTCCAAGAAGAAACACCTGAGGCAAATATCAAGAAGAGGCAAAAGAAAAGCAGATAAAGCTGGTGCCATAGAATTAAAAGAAACTAGAAAAAACTACAGGGCCTTTTTAAAATTAAAGAAGTTATTCCATGAACAGCAGAGGGAAAAGATGATATCTGCTATAGATAATAACGATACCAAAGCGTTCTAGCTTATGGCTGCAAAGGATGCAATGGGATGGAGAAACAATTTGGTTTACCAAATAGATTTGAAGACATGGACTGAATATTTTAGTAACATATTGTTTGACCCAAGCCTGGTTTCTTCATGGAAGAAAATGGAAATAAAGAACATAAAAATTAATCATAGTTTTATTTCCAAATTAGAAGTAATGAAAGCTATATCAAGCCTGAAAAGAAATAAAGCCCCAGGACTTGATAAAATACCAGGTGAAATTTACCTCTGTATTATTAAGGGATGGGCGGACCTTTTGGTGCCCTTTTTAATGAATGTATTGTAAATAACTATATCCCAGATTCTTGGTCTGGTTCAATAATTGTCCCTATTTACAAAAAGAGATCAAAGGAGGACCCTTCAATGTACAGACCAATAAGATTACTAGACATTTTAGGTAAGGTCTATGCTAAAATTCTGCTGGATAGATTAAAGAATTACGTTGAAGCTCTTGGGGGATTAGCCCCTGCCCAAGCTGGCTTCCGAGAGAAACACTCTATCCCTAACAATTGTTACATACTTTCTCACTTAATTGAGAAGTATGTTACAATTAGCAGAAATTATATTTAGCATTTATAGACTACAGTTATGCATTGATTCAATAAATAGAACTATTTTGTGGGATGAAATGCTGAATCTCCCCTGTCCTTGTCAATAGCATTAGAAATTTATATTCAAATACATGAGCACAGATAAGAGCGGGAAACAACTTATCCTGTAGTATTAAGACAAATAAGGGTGTAAAGCAAAGTTGCATCTTGGCACCTATGCTATTCTGTATTTATTTAGATAAATTACTTTTAGAGCTACAGGACTCCAAGTCTGATTCTCCCAAAATTGGCAGAAATATTTGTTCTTCTCTTACTTACACCAATGATCTGGTGTTATGTTCTCTAACTGTATCTGGACTTATAAAAAACTTGACCTATTGTCCAGAACTTCAGAATCTTTAGCTTCAAAGATTCACTTGGAAAAATCTAAAGTTTTAGTCATAGGAGTCAGGAAAACTAAGTATTCATGGAAAGTCAATCATTGTAACCTAGTAACTGTTAATAATTATATGTACTTGAAAATTCTGTATACAAACACTGGATCATGGAATCGTCATTTTAAATATATAATTTCTAAAACTTAAAAAAGTGGGGGCTGAGGTGAGATTTAATCATACATACAGAGGACACTCTGTTAGACCCATGTTATATGTACTGCAAGCAAAACTTAATGCACAAACGTGTTATGGTGCAGAAATATGGGGGATGAGCCATACTGCCAACTAGAAAAAAAAAAAGAGATCAAATTATTGAGGACCATACTTGGCTGTCAGAAATCAACCCCAGCTCAGTTCATATGAGCTGAACTGAGTCTGATCAAATTACAAGCCTGGGTTCACATCAGGATTATCAATGATTGGATCCAAATCTTAAGTTTCCCAAATGACAGATGGGTAAAACCATGTCTCCTGGAAAAGGAAGACTGGAAAAAGAGGGGCTCCAGAAATTCCACTTGGTACCAATATTTTAACAGACTTTTAAACATGTGCGGTCTTTTCTTATGGCATATAGACAAAAAGGCATTAGTGTTAGTGTGCAGTATAGACCTTGTATCCAGAAGAAAATCATGCAGTACTGTGGTGATATAGACTTGGTATGTATTGGTGCTTCTAATTATGCTAAATGGTATTCAAATAATGATAGTAGACATGAGTTTCGATACTATCTTAATGTACTCGAGGATCCCAACATACGTGAAAACTTTACAAGATTCAGGCTTGATGAACTGTTTGAATCTAATCTGACAACTGCCCTGTATAAAAAGTCGCAGGATATAGGAGACACCATATGCAACTGTAGCAAAAGTGAAAGAGAAGACTTGGTGCACATTTTACTGAAATGCTCTTGGTATAATAAAATCAGGAATAACTGGCTACAACCTATTATTAATTCTATAACCCCCACCATGAGACTGAATTAATTACTGTTCTACTTACAGCTGAAGACCCATTAATAATATATAGTCTTGAGAAATTGTTATTCCTCACTAGGAAAATGAGGAAAAGATTCACTCAGGAACCTGTTCAACTGGAATAGCAAGCTGTTTATAAAACTTTGCACACTATACCATTGACCAGGAACTGTTACCTGTACATATTTTATGAATTATAATGATTTCTATCACTATGCACACGTTTTTGATGTTTGTTACTGTGTTTTAATATGCATGTCATAATATGTATATTTTATTTGTCTGTTTTTGTTATTTAGAATTTTGTGGTAATCATTTTTAAAGACTGAACAAATAAAATTCACTTGACTTGGCTAGCCCACTCCCAGGGTCCCGAAATGTTGATGTGTGATTTTTTAAATTTTTTTTTGGCTGACATTGGGGTGCTCAATCCCCGTATCTGCATTAGAACCAACCCCCCCGCCATTGTGGGACACTGAGTAGCCCTCTCACAGTATCCTCAGTTATGTCCAACACCCCCAGTACCAAGGAACACTGGGGAGACCACCCCCAGTGTCCTGAAATATTGTGTAATCTCCCTGTAAAAAAAAAAACAGTCCCCTGACATCTTTTTTTTACATCCTGCAAAAAAGAAAACTGTCCCTCGTCCTCTCCCCATCCCCCTCCCACATCCCGACCCTCTCACTGAACAACTCACCAACCCACATACCCCTACCCTATATGTACCACCAGAGACCATCAGCTGTCATCTTCTGTGGACCAGGACACATATGCACTCTTCAAAGCTGAACCACGAACTGAAGAATCAAGGTAAGTGCTGTATAATGACTGTCAAAGGTGTTTTGAACTTATGTTGATTTCTCAGCCATTTTTTGGTATAGCTGCACCAAATTTTCAAAGTGGGCTTCTTGGGACCCCACCTCATGAACACTGGCACTATCATTTCGTTACTTGGTCCCAAAAGGTGATTTGGCAGTCACTGCATGGAATCACCTTTTGGGACCAATTAACAAAATGACAGTGCCATTGTTCATGGGGTGTGGTCCTATAAAGCCCATGTTGAAAATTTGGTGCAAAAATACCAAAAAACACCCGCGTTACATGCGGTCACTGAAATTTTGCTATGCATGCGCATAACATTGACAATTTTTTATATTTTCACCCCAACTTTTCAACATAGTCATTTTTGTACACCACCTCATGAACAAAATAGCTGTAATTTGTCACCTCCTGCCCCAAATTTGTTTACATACCTGTAGGGTGGAATGGCATGGTTGTTGCACAAAATCACCTTTCGGGACTGAGTAACGAAATGACAGTGCCAGTGTTTATGAAGTGGGGTCCAAAAAAGGCCATGTTGAAATTTTTTGCAAAAATACCTAAAAATGCCAGAGTTACATGCAGTCATTGAAATTTTTCTACGCACACACGTAACTTTGGCAATTTGTCATATTTGCAGTCCACATTTTGAACATTACAATTTTTTCACACCACATCACGAATAGTACAGCTCTCATTTTTCAAATCCTGCCAAAAAATGTATTCCACACTTGTGGTACAGAATGGCGTTACAGTCGCACAGAATTACATTTCAATGAGGATTTGACAATTTTCTGTACTGGGTACTTGTAGTGAGGTGATAAGAAGATTATGTTGAACATTTAGAGTGAAAATTATTTAAGATGGCACAGTGATGACTGTTGCAATTTCACTACGCCTGCTCATAACTTTATACACGGTAAGCGGAGGCCCCTGCATTTCCACAGCTAGATACATATGTGCATCTGTGGAGGGATGGGAGCGTAGGGTCCAAAGGACCCTGCATTCCTACAGTAAAATAAAGATACTATTATACTGTCTCAGAAAGTAAGGAAATAAATTGCAAAACATTTTGTTAATGCATCAGTTAGGGTTAAAGCGACAAAAGTAGGGAAATGTGGCATTAGGGTTTCCAACCCTAATACCCCACCCCCACTCTGCACATTTGAAGAGGGATCAGAGGGTTGCATTGGCATCTCCAGCCCTAACGCTCACCACATTCCATTAGAAAATTAGCTGGGCAGGCACAGCATAGGAAAATGGGTAAGTATTAGGGCTGGAGATGCCAATACCACCTTCTGATCCCTCTTCTTCTGTGCAGGGTTGGGGGTGAGGTGTTTGGATTGGAAACCCTAATGTCACATTTCCCTACTTTTGTCACTTTAACCATAACTGATGCAATATATACTGGACTGTTTTGCCTAGTGGCCATTTTTATATAAAGAAAATGGTGGCAGTCTTCTCATATCTAGCATGACTGATTTATACTGCTCAGTGAAACAAAAATATCAATTGGCAAATGGGTTACTTGATGATATAAATCAAGAGACAACAAGGGACAGACTGATACTTGGCAAAGTTGTAATAACGCCTACTGACAGAATGCTGTCACTGTGCACACTGCTTAATGTCAGCCTGCATTGACCATGTTTCATTCATTATATGTATCAACACTATGTTAAGGAAAAAAAAACATACATTGCAAGACAGCAAATTCCCAAACTTGATAGGAACAAGCCTGGCATATCATAAATGTTTCAGAGCAGACTGCATGATAAGTGATCAGTGGTCCAAGGATAGACATGCACATCATGTAGTGTAGTATAACCATCAAAAATGTACACGAATGTTTACTAATGGCACATATTGAAGTCCTAACTGATATGTGAATCCCCCCTCCCAAATGCATGTCTTTCAGTCAGGGAAAAAAAAAAACACTGTATAAGATAGTATTGCAACTGTTGAATCACTTAGTAGGAAAAAATCAAAAATGGACACATCACAGTTTTTAGAATTTTTAAAAATATCCAGTAACGGTTGTAAACATGATCCCAGTAGAAAATACTTTGATATGAGCATATTGGCTTCCCTTGACCCTTGTGACCTCCCATTTGTATGGTTGGGAAATATGCAGCTCGATGTTAGATATAGAAATTGCTTAGAAATTTGACCAGCCACATGTGGATCTAAGTTCAATTACATAATTGTTCAGTAAAGTATGTGTGAAAAGTACCCTTCTCTTATTTCATTATGCTATTTACATGGAGAAAAGCTGGGACATCAGTTATAGTATAATGGAAGGGGAGGGCTACAAACTGTCATGATGGCTTAACAGTAGCACATTAGTTGCTTAACAGTAGCACATTAGTTCACTGTGTTCCCCATGACCGCCCATTAGGAGGCGGCTGTTAGGCTGGATATCAAGTATAGCATTAATAGACCTCCTTTGTTAAGTCTGGTAGTGTAATTTCATGTGAGCTGCTGCAAAATGATAATTTAGATTGCACATTATGCACCAATGAGAATCAAGTGTATGTTTTGTAACCATGACATGGATCATGCGGTAATGTAATACTAAGTTAGGGGGGACACTATTTGTTTGTTATAGATTGCAATTGTCCTTACAGCTGTGTGATTGCAGACAGTCACAGTTTACAACTGTTACAAATATGTATCCACAGTCTGGGTTCACTTTCAGGTTCAGAGCCTTATAAAATGTCACTTTCTTCAATGACAAAGCTGTAAGGGTAATTGAAATCTATATAAAACAACTTGTTAACCCATAGGCCCAGATATTCAAACTGTGCCCAAAAAGTGCGCAATAGCAGGAGCAAGCGCAAGTCTATTGCACCTATGCGCAACAGACGCAATATTCAAAAAAGGAGCAGGCCAAATTGCGCCTACAACCAACGTCTGAATATCGCACAACCTGCGCCATAGCGCAACCAGGGAGGGGAAGCTGAGCAGATATGATGTGCTATGGCGCAACAAGGGATGTTCAGCTGAGAAGTCCAGAGGTGCTATAGCTCAAGCAGGGAGCCCCCCAGCTGCAGAGCAATGTAACTGCACAACCAGGGAGGTAGGGGCCCACCACCCATGCCACAGATGGGCACAGGAACACACAGCAGAACAGATATCCCCCCACACCCCAAGCACTGCACAACCAGGGAAGGGCTGGAATAACCACTGGTCCATGGAGTCCAGCAACCAACCCACAGCCTGGCCATGGTGCCCCATCACACCTACCGGCAAGCTGTGACTGGCACACAAGGAGGGCGGACCACCCTGTGCCACACCATCCCCCCCAGTGCACAGCACACCCTGCACCGTGACCCCCAGACAACCCACCATGAGCAGTGACCACCACTACAGGAATCCCCATGCGTGCCACCACCCCCACAGTGGCAATGCAACCCTGTTCAACACATAACCATGCAAGCCAGCCCCACCATGAGCACCCATCAGCAGGTCGCAGCACACGGAAATGCAACAACGGCAGACAAAGTGCCACCATGCACAGTCCCCCGAGGTACTGCTGAGACACCGACCATGCGTTGGCACAAGAGTGACCCCATATCGGATGGTCATATAAGTGGCACCTCCCCCCAGTGGTACAGCACTCCGCACAGTATACCAATAACACACCCCAGCCCACCACCGGCCACAACAGCCAGCACAGACACCCACAGTGGTGTGTGGAAGCATGCACCACACAAGATGCCACACAGGGTCTGGACAGACACCCACCCATACCCAAAGGCACAACAACACAGGGACGCTGTGGTGGGGCAACCAAGCCCCCATCGTGGGCCCATGTAAGCCATGTACACACAACCTGCAGTCCACCATGGCACTGGAGTGAAAACCACCCTGCGCCGGCACCATGGACCAATACCCCACCATGAGTCACCTGGAGCACAAGCCACAGACATTGGGGCACATCCCCTGCAACACGCACAAGCCACAGCATGGAGGTGGGATAATGACTGTGTTGCCCCACAGTGCCACCTGAGCCAGGCATGCACCACACCAGTGACATGGGAAACCCAGCAAAGCGACGGGTACAGTGTCTGCCATGCAGGGAATGCCACCACTGACATGCCAGCAGATCATGCAGGTCACAGACAGGCATGGGTGTCAGCTGCACAGGCCATGGACGGGCCGATGGGTGCCCCATGGACACAGGGCACGCGCCATGGACCTCTGCACAGTCATCCAGTGCACAGGGCACAACACACACAACACAGACACTGACTGATATCCACCCCCACACCATAGACACCTCCACATGGAGACACACACATACCCATGACTGCACCACCCCTGATGCCATGCACACCACTGCAGCTGAGCACTTATAGCCCGCTGCAAATCAGAGACCACCATGGTATTCATAGAAAAGTCAAATGTATTATAAAATATATATAAACTATTTACAAGATCAACAAGAACTATATACAGGTGGTCGAGGACACAAATAAGGTGTGGGTGGGCAGGGGGAAGGGGTGGACAACTGGGATGGGATAGGAGGGGTGGGAGGGTTGTTCCGGTGGGGATGGGAGGTCAGGTACAAGGGACTACTGTTGCCCGTGCTGGTCCAGGCTCTGGCTCCGCCTTGCACGTCACCTCCTCAATACCCCTGCCTCATCTATCCTCAGGAGGATGGCCACTGTCTCCCGGGCCAGGGCGATTAGCTCCCTCAGGGTGTCTTGTATCTTCATCAGATGTCTCGCACCTAGGACAAGGGAGCACAGTCAACATGTGTGAATGCACAGCCCTATACAGCCCGCCCACTGTGCATGGCATACGGCCATGGGACATACCACTGTGATGGTGTGTAACCAGCCGCAGTGATCACGTCCACAGGACATGCCCACCCAGGCGCATACAGCCATGCGGAACACTGCACACACCCACCAGCTAAGTCACACACAGCACCACAGTGCCCGTCCAGTGACATGGCTATGTGGTGCAAAGGCAGTGGCACAGCCATGCACCACCAGTGACGCACACCCAGACATGCATTGCCACTGGACAGTGTTGACCGTAACCAGTGGCGTGCATGGCAGTGATGTCAGTGAATGGTGGCCATGCCCCGCTGCCCACCCTGTCACACAGCATGCAATATTAATCAAGGATGTCTGTCACTCACCCTCATCGGGACGGCCGGGTGGCCGTTGTGAACCCTCGGCCCGCCCGGCTGTGGCCTCCACCACCCTCTGTGCTGCCCGCAAGTGGCGTACCTCCTCCGGGCCTGTGGGAACAAAAAGGAGAGAAGAACATCAATGCACTCCCGAAGCAAAGCACCCCTGCCCCAAAGAGTGTGCTCCCCCCAACCAGCCAGACCCACCCACCACACACCCTGTGAACACCACCATGGCCAAACCCAAACAGTCCCTCCCCTATGTGCTGGACACAAACAACAGTGTGACTCATATGGGCGATAACAGTGTGTTGACGGAACCCCTACCTGGTCGTGGTACCGTGCCCCTCCTAGCATGTGACCTCAGTCTTGCCAATAAATCCAGCTCCCTCCTTTGCAGGTCACCATAATGGTGCCTGCACTGCTCTGCCGTCGTGCCCCTGCCGGTCACCACTTCAAGGGCTGTGGCCACCTCTTGCCACACCTGGGACCTAGCCCTATCCAGGGGTTCCCCCCCAAACAGAGGCCCATTGTGTGGCTCCACTGTGGTCACCAAGTTCGCAAGCTCAACAGCAAACCATGGAGCAGCCCTTCTCCGTGCCATCGCGAATGCTATAGTAGGCAATATGACGCATTGCAGCGCGGCACCCCACATGCAGATGCTGTGTGGTACAGCGCTGCCATTCCCTATCGCGCTGTTACTGAACAGCGCGATAGAGGTGCACCTATGCCTGACGCATGGCGCCAAGGGGGCAAAGGTCGGGCACAGGGTCAAGGGTCCGTGGCGCAAGGCCATGCACAGCGCCATCAGACGAAAATGCGTGTAGCGCGATTGGTTGCCTGTGTGCCAGCACCACAGCAGACTATCGGGCAGTCGTGCTATTGCGCCTATGACAGCCCATTGTCACAGCACCTCATCAGCACAGCAGATGCCTGCATCAGCAGTCTGGGCATGCGCAGTGAGGTGTACTACGCATGCCACAGAACTGCGCCATTGGCTCAGCACGTTCAACACAATGTGCAAAGCGCAACGGCACGATATTCAGCCGTCAAATACTAATCATCCGATCAGCCATTCAATGGCGCAGCAACGTGATTTGCATCTAATTAAAGTTGCTCCTCACCTAATTTGCATGGATTGCACTATAAAGGGGCGACAAAGTGCTGCAGTGGCCATGGTCGGTTACTGCAGTTTATTGGTGAGTTGCATGCTGTGTGGGAGAGTGGACTGTGGATTCAGGGACATGCATGGGACTGCACAGTCACAGATAACAACTGTCATCCTTACAGGCTAAATAATGACCGAGCACATGCTTGGAGAGGAGGACAACGGTGGTGGGAGGAGGAGGAGGCCGAAATTTTACTAAGTCCGAAACCGAGACCCTTTTCGATGTCTACCTGGATCAGGAGCCACTGCTCATTGGACGGAAGGGTACCCCTCAGGCCCATGCTGCTGCATGGGAGGAGGTGGCATGTGCTGTGAACCTGTATGGCAGCCACCAGCACTCCATGCAGGAGTGTAAGAAGAAGATGGGTACAGACAGGAGGAGGGTAAAGGAGAAGGTGGCTGCCATCAGGGCAGCACATGCTGCAACAGGTGGGGAACAGCCGGAGGTGGTACAGCTCACCCCAGTGGAGGACAGGCTTGCTGCAAGCATGCACCGGTGCCATAGAGGGAGTTCAGGCGGTGGCTTCCAGGCGGGTGGTGGCCCATCTCTGCATGGTAAGTCATGGTCTGCCTCGGGGCGGGTGGGTCACATGCAGTAATGCAACTGTGCGTTCCCTTACAGGTATGTGTGGGTCTGTACGACAGTGGGGCTGCCTGTCTGTCCACACTGATGTCGTTGAGACAGGTGTGGAGGAAGCTCTGCCTGTGTCCCAGTGTGCTGACTTCCATGGATGTCAGCACACTGTGGCTGTGGCCGGGGCAGAGTCCGGCACCAGTGATGATGACATGACCGTCATGGGCAGTGACACGTGTGTGCCACAGGATGGACACACAGCAGGGCAACTCACGCCCATGGCTGTGGCTGGTGCCGCCATGGGGGCCTGCGTGTCAGCACAGTCCCTGGCTGTGCCTGTCAGCACCAGTGGGGCAGCACTGGTGTCTGTTCAGGACAGTGGGACTGTTGCAGCAACTGCGGCGGCACCACTGAGCCCTGGTGTGTGGCAGCCGGAGGGGCAGCATCAGCAGTTGCCCACGGGGCCTGGGGGTACAGGGTTCAGCAGCGGCATCTGTGCACCACCTGTAGACATGCCCAGACCTGGTCCTGGTGCACAGCGCCCACCCTCAAGGGATGCTGAACGTCAGGCCCTTGCACACCCTGAGGGACAGGATGCCAAGGAGGCTGATGACCTCTTGGATGAGCACACCCACCTACTGCAAGCATCGGTCCAGCAGCAGATGCAGCTTGTGACATCCATGGAAGCACTGTGTGTGGCTCTGGAGCTGGCAGAGGAGCGTTGCAGCAGGGACACCGACTGGATCCTGGCACAGATGGACCATTTGCGGGAGGATGTGACCACTGCCATTGACAGGCATGCACAGGCGTTCATTGCTGTCATGGCCACAATGGGCACCCAGTCAGGTGCCCAAGCATCACTCACACCACGCAGTGCACTCTCCACCCCCTGTTCCTGGCATCATGCGACTCCCACCCTGTCGATGCCGGGTTCAGCTGTGGGCATCCCGAGTACTCCTGGTGCAGGCATGTTCGGTGTGCTGTAGACCCCTGCGTGGGCACGGTCATGTTCATGGAGTGGAACACCTGGGGGACCATCGGTGCCAACCCATGAGGCCAGTGGTCAGCCTGCCAGTGCTGACGGGTCTCAGTGGGGCCCCCACGCATCCTTGGCAGCCGTGGCACTGTGTCACGAGACTGACCCATCTCCCAGCATGGCTGCTGTCTGGTGCTGCCCTGTGTGCATTGTGTGTTTCAGTGGGCAGTGCACGGGTGGGTACCTGGCCCCTGCATGCGGACACACAGTCCACCTGCACACCCTCCCAGCTGCTGTCCACAGTTACATGTGCATGATGATGCCTGCATTGCGCTGTACACCAAAGTGCAATGGTGCCCAGCATCTGACACACGCACATGGACAGGCAGTGGGTGTGGTGGCCTGTGGACATGTGTGTTGCTAGGGTTGGCATTCTGGGTCAGTGTGCCTCCTGCCCTCTGTGCACGTTTGGTGCATTGTGTATGTGTGCGTGTGTGTGTGTCCGTCCATGTGGCGTGTTAATCCTCACCCATCCCTGGTTGTGTGTGTGCTTCTGTGCCCTGCCACTTCCCTTGACGGCATGCACCCCTGGTGTATGTCCATGCATGATTGTGGGTTGTGCCTTAGCCACTGGTGGTTGCACATGTCCCCATGACTTACCTGGGTTGGCTGTAGTGCTCCTCCGTGATGGTGTCCTGGTGCAGCTGTGCCAGCCAGATCAGTCGGGGGTCCCGTCGGCCAAGGGGGGGCTGCCCATCACCATCGTCACCAGCGTCCTCATCGTCCCCATCACTGTCCCCCTCTTCGACCTGTACGGCTATCCCACATTCATTGGCCATGTTGTGCAGGATGCAACAGGCCAGGAATATCCCACAGGCCTTTGAGGGGCTGTACTGTAGGGCACCGCCAGAGGTGTCCAGGCAATGGAAACATGCCTTCAGCATCCCGAACACCCGCTCGATGACACTGCATGTGGTGGCGTGTGCCTCATTGTAGCATTGCTGCGATGGGGTTGTGGGCCGCCGGTAGGGTGTGAGCAGCCAGGGACGGAGTGGGTATCCACAGTCACCTGTGTGTAGAGGGTGGAGGTTAGTTTGGTGATCAGCATCGCCCTGCCCCAAGCCATGTAGGCCACTACCCATGGCACCTCTGGCCATGCCCCCCAGGCCCTCGATATGTCCATTTGGTTTGCATACTCACCCACTAGGTTTCCTGTGGGGATGTCCCGACTCTCAAATTGGTGGCACAGTGCCGACTGGTGCCAGATGTATGAATCATGTGCTCCCCCAGGGTGCGTGGCACAGACATTGATGATGCGCCCCCTGGCATCGCACACCACCTGGCAGTTGATGCTGGAATAGCCCTTGCGGTTCATGTATGCGGCCCCCTCGTGGCCAGGTGGTGTGTGTATGGCCACATGGGTACAGTCTATTGCCCCTAGCATGCCAGGCATACGTGCTACCCTGTAGAACTCCTGTATGTTTGCTGTGCGCTCCGCTGCTGTGCTGGGGAAATGGATGTACTCCTCAGCATGTGGCAGCAGTGTGCTGAGGAATTGGGTGAGGTGGCCTGACGTGGCTGACTGGGTTATGCCTGTGGTGTCCCCAGTTGGTCTCTGGAAGGTACCCGTGGTGAGCAAGCACATGCAGGCTGTTACCTTGGTCTCCACTGACAGGGCATGACTCCTTCGTGTGGGTGCCTGCATCACATCGCTGCACAGCTCACAGAGCCGCCTCAGTATTGCCCTGTTCAGGTGGTACCGGCCCACAATCTCAGTATCTATGTACATCTCAAAGCTGGTGTGGGCTCGGTACCGCCTGTTGGGGGCGTACCACCGACGGGCCCTTCCATGGCCACGTCCCCCTGCCACCCCTTCTCACCCCCCTCATTATGGCCTCCATGTGGAAGGTGGCACTGGCCATGTCCCTGGCTTGCGTTCCCCCCGGCAGCTGTTGCTTTATTCCCCCCGCTGTCCTGGCTGCTACCTCCCCTGCACCGGGTACACCTGTCTGTGCTGGCCTCTGAGTTGTGTGGCTCCCCACACCTTCCCTGTGCCTGTCTTTGCTGTGGCGTTTCCCTGGCCTGCCCTGTTCCTGCCACTTGCCCTGTCTGTGCCTCTGCCTCTGTCTCATGTGGCTTCCCTGTAGCGTTCTTGCGCCTCTTCCTTGCTCCTTTTTATTTTGGCTCATTTCCACTATGGCGCAACTTCCGCTTGCTCCACTGTTGTGCATTGCGCAAGTCTTTGAATATCACACTGCGCCATTTATGCATGGTTCCTCCACCTTCGGTTGCGCATGCCTTCATTATCATTGCGCTGTTGCTCAGCATGATTTCGGGGGTGCAACTGCCTCCTGCTGAATATCGCAGAATGGCGCAAATTTGGACTTGCGCAGGCACAACCCTATTGCACATGGCTCAACTCTTTTGAATATCTGGGCCATAATGTTTATTTGTAGCGACATACATAGTATCATCAGAATAAATATAATTGGTTTCCATTGGCCATAATGTGTAGTCTAAGCCATCCTTTTGCAGCCACTTAAATTATATGAAACTACGGGATTTAAAAAAGGTTTATTAATGTTACTTGAAATCCAACCTCACAGCCTTCTCCTAATAGGAAGTCATGGGTGATTACAGTGAGCTACTGTGGTACTAATGTTAAGCCATTACCAAAGATTGTTGCACTTCCCTTCTGCTATCAATGGAGTCCCAGCTTTACCCATGCAAATAAAGTAATGAAATAAAATAAGGGTACTTTTTTCACATACCGTAGTAAAAAACTATCTAATCAAACTTAGTTCATCATTTCGCTGCTCATATTTTTTTCACCCATATCTGTGTCTTACATTGAGTTACATATTTCCTAAGCATACAACCTATTACAGATGGGACGTCAGGAAGGTCAAAGGGAGTTAATATTCTTATGAAATTATGTGATACAATATCTCAATTTTACTGTGACAGCTTACAAAAAATGCACACCCAAATCCTAAGGTCTGACCCTACTGGGATTCAAACCTGCTGTCTCAGGTACTTTCTGTATTAAACATAAAACACTAAGACTTAGATAAAACCTAAGTAACACCTTCTGAATACAATCTTGAAATTTGTTACCTGGCAATATAGTAATACAATATAATTCAAAGCAGGATTATGTAGTGACTAAAACCATCACTGCTTCTGTCCAGTCTCTATTGTCCTACTATGTTGCCACTGTATAACTTGCCAGATTGTATTTTGAAGATTTCAGTTACTTTTCAGCACTGGTTTTGTGATTTATGGGTCATACAAACAGTACCTGAGATTTCAGGTTCCACTTCCACCAGGCATACTTTGAGTGTGGTCTCCAATTTTCTAGCTGTCAGGTTCCTTCTCTGCAATACAACTGCTTGGCCCTGTCAACATTTGCAGCTTTTTTTAACAAATATGTGGGTGAGATAACACACTGTTCCAAGCGATCACAGTAGCCACACATCCTCTGGTGCCACTTGACTGTTGAAATCTTTTTTTTTTTTTTCGTGATCAATATTACAAGGCAAATGGAGGAAATGTGGAACTGTTACCTAATAGGGAAGGTATTTGTTTCACAAAGAGTCTATTGTTTCTCCCACACATCTACTAAAAGGCTAGAAAAGTAGAGAGGATCAGTCAGTTGGAGTACAAGGGAAGAACTCCCGATACAATCCTGAAATGTATTGGCTGGCAGTACAGTAATACAATATCATTCAAAGCAGGATTATGTAGTGAAACAAATCGTCACTGCTTCTGTCCATTCGGGAAATCTGCACCTGCCACAGTTGCACAGTTCACAATAAATTTTCAGATTGTTTTTTTAACATCTAGTTTGAAGGTCTTATTTAGGTTTCGGCACTATTTTGCAGACTGCACATGTTTAAACAATGTGAGTCTAAATATTCAAAAACAATATTGTCAAATGAACACACGGAGTTATGTGTTTTAAATATTTCTAATTAATATGATTTACCGCGCACATACACACACACAATTTCTTTGGCTTCAGTGAGATTTAGAACATCTGAGGAGTCAGTTCATAGCATTCCATTCTGTGACCTTTCATTTACTAGTCTCAGGGATGTTTGCTAATCTCTGGTAGTATTTCTTGACTAATGGCTAATCTGTAACACTCATGCTTAAATGTGTTATTTTTCTGCTTGTTTAAAGCAACTCATTTATTTGGCAGCAATTATCATATATATATATTTTTTTTTTAGCATAAAAAAAAAGGAAAAGGTGTTTCTGACATCCAGCCAAAATCTAAGAAGCTGAAATTGCCAAGAAGTGCTGATCATTACAGCCTGGTACACTCTGGAAGATCTGACATCCCATTTACTTTAGGCTGTAGGGTTTTTTACTTAGCAGTTTAAAGAACTAGAATGAATCTATTTGATTGAACTCTGATCAGATGTTCAGTCTGTGGCTCTGCAAGGGAGTATTTCATTCAACTGGCGTAGTGATTTGCAGTTGTGGAAAAATACACTGAAAACTCAAAAAATGTATGCTTCGGTATCCCATTTTTCTAGCTACAGCAAGATGGCTGCAGGCTCATACGACAGCCATAAAAATGTATCACTATCTAAGCTTAATGCAGAACAACAGAATGTACTAGCAGCCAGAATTACCCTGGAGGAAATGCACTGAGCAGTCAAGGACCTTACACCAGACAAGGCCACAGGGACGGATGGATTTTCCCCTAATTTTTACGAGTACTTTAAGGAGTAACTCACCAGTATACTCTTTGACCTTTATGAATGGATCTACAAGAAACAGATTACAGAAGAATACCTCATGGGGGTGCTGTTGGTCACACTGTCACCTAAACCAAGCATGGACCACACAGTGCTTTGAAATGACAAGCTGATATCTCTGTTAAATTTAGATATTAAAATTCTAGCCAAAGTCTTAGCTTCATGGCTGAACAGGGTACGGCAGGCATTGATATCATTTGAGCAGCTGGGATTCATGCTCGGAAGAGTATCATCTGAACATCTTTGACAGCTCACTCATCTTACAGTATTGCTACATCCATTTATGAAGATGGCAGCCATGCTGGCCCAGCCGTTAGGAAGCAGAAATTAAGCTGCTGTTGCTGTTTGTTTTAATTTATTTTCTGCCTTCATTTTTTACTTTATTAGTAATAAGAATGTTTTATTTATTTTTAGTAGTTGTCTGTAGTTATACTATTGCTATTCTAACTTGCTGCTCGAGCCTGGAGGATTTGGAAGTTTGGCCATAGCTTGCTTGGACAGGACAAGTTATAAGACTTGGCTGGGGAGAACGGGGACTGTTGTCAGGATTTATTGCATCTGGACTCTACTGGTGGAGTTTTTGAAATGTGAGGATGCCGTCTCAGTTTGTGAGCTCCAGGGAGGGTTTATTGCTGGAGAGTTGTACTGGCTGAGGGACCCACCTGTGCTTCTGGGAGCTGCCGCCCGCTGTTCTGTCCAGGACTAGGCAGGAGTCACCTTCCTTGGCCTCTGGGGAACCAGAGGGGAATTGGGGCTTCTCCTAAGCCCCCTTGGGGATCAGCCAGGTGGTTGGTTCACTAAGGTGCCTGTAGCCATGGGTCGCGGGCAGACAGGAAAGCAGCTAGCTTCGGGTGGTGTAGTTGGGGGGTGTCCATCTACCTCCCTTGTTATTGCACTCTCTAAGCTCTTTACTTGCCTCTGGCCCCTTTGGAGTGACTAATGAGGATTACTCAGAACGGGCAACATTAGTGTGGAGCTGTTGCTGAGGAAAGATTTTTGGAGGAGTTTATTGACTCGGCTGTGAACTTTATTATCCCTCGCATCCTGCGTTAAGTTGGATTACTTGTGGGTTCGTCAGGCCACTCTCCTTGGTCGTAAACTGTGTTCCTGAAAGTTTGATCTGCTTCCCTTCCTGGCTCTTGTTACTCGGGTATATGGGAGGTGAAAGTGCTCGCACACTGTTTTCTTTTTTAATATTTCAAGTTACTTGGTTCAGACTTGAGTTACTGTGGATTAACTGTGGAATCCTCCCCCACTATGTGAGAGGTGGTGTCGGGGATACACAACAGATACCAATCCGAGCTATCTTAACATTCCACTCAAAAATTTTTCTGGAGTTAATGCATGCACGTGAGATGCTGCATTTGGGCCATGTATCGATTTCTCCTTTTGCTGTACAGGAGGTGGTTGCATCAGAATTTATATGACTTTCTCCTCTTTAACAGGACTTTAAACACTGTCAAATTGAACAGTATATTTGTGAAGAGACTTGTTGATGACTGCTCCTTTAGTTTATTTGATTTAATCATCATTTGTGGTGTGTTATTGTGGGGGGAATAAGGTTGGGTTAGTTTAATATTAATTTTATTTAGTGTTATTTAATTGTTTTTGGTTTTCACTCCTGCTGTCTCTGTGAGGGGGAGAGAGGGAAGGGGGTTATTATTAAAATTATAAAAGGGTGGGTTTTTATTATTTAAAAGGTTGGTTTGATGGGGGGTTGATAATTATATGTCTTTAAATATAAAGATGAGGAAGTGTTGGCTGTGTGAGGTTGTAAAGCAGACATCATGTTATTTAGATTATTTGAAATATGTGCTGGGGTGTTAAGGATACAGTCAGGCGGTACTCCCCCTCAAGACTAAAGGATCTCCATCCATTTGAATGTCCTTCACTTCCTCCGGAAGTTTAGAAAAATTGCCTAGCTTTCGGCATTTTGAGACAGAGGAGTGTAAGGAATAGGAGTTCCTGGAACTCTTGGGTGGATGGGAAAGGAGTGCCCGGAAGCCAGTTGACTTGGTTCACCTTTAGCCGACTGGCAGTCATGCATATAGTGAGGATTGTCCAGACTTTGCGTCCAACCTACTGTAGTCTGGATCTGTACTCTACTTGATTTTCTGTAAGGCTTCCAACTCTGTTCTCACAGAAGGTTTCTGAAAAATCTAGAGGACTTGGGTGCAGCCAAGGATATACTTTAGTTAGAAGGATGGAAAATTGGTTGTAAAGGAAACAGCAGAGGGTAGTGGCAGTTGGAGTTTGATCCAAGAAGAGAGAGATCAGCAGTGGGGTACCACAGGAATAGGTCATGTGTCCAGTCCTTTTCAATATGTTCTTCAGTGAAATAAGAGTTGGAATGTAAAGCAAGATGTGTCTCTTTACAGATGACACTAAGCTCTGTGGTAGGGTAGACAGCAAGGAGGGGATTTGCAAGATTTGCTTGCAAAAATAAAATTATGCCAGCAGAATTGCTGTGAAAGTTGTAATTTTGCTTCCATGAAATTTTGGAATACATTTTGGCAGCTTTTATGTAATTCCAACTAAGAATCGTTAAATGAATGTATTGATTTTGGATTGAGTTATTAAACTGCAGAGAGGAGTTCCACAGAACTAACCACTGAACTGCAGAGTGATTGCATATATTGTGTATTGACATACTAAACTGCAGAATGGAATTCCACAACACTGTCATCCTGCAGTTCATGCCTATCCATCTGAAATTCAGCCAGAACATTTTGTGGAATGGGGTGAACATTTGCCAGACATGAAAGGGGAATCTGATGTTTGCTCAAGTTGAAATTTTGAAAGATTTCATGAAATTTTGCAACATTTTCTAAAATGTGGGATTCAGATTTTCCACCCAGCACTAGAGCATCTATAAAGAGTAGAGAGGGGGTCATGGTTTGACAGTTGAAATTCAATACCAAAAAGTGTAATGTGATATACCTTTGGAGCAAGAACCACAGGGCAGAGTACTGGATGGGAGGGGTTAAGCTGAACCCTACTTCTGAGGAAAAAGACTGAGGTGTCATCATAAGAGACTATTTTAAAAACAATCTAGCCACTGTAACAAGGCTTACAGTAAGGCAAACAAGATGCTGTAGTGGATAAAGTGGGTTACTGACATCAGAAAAATGGAGGCATTACTGACTGCTGCTGGAGTACTGTATCCAGCTCTGGATTCCTCACCTGAGGAAAGATAAGGAAAGGCTAGAGATGGTGAAGTGTAGGGTAACCAAAATGAATTTGGGGCCAGCAGGGCAGATCTTAGGATGATTAGCTTGAGGCACTGAACATGTATTTGTTGGAGGCCAGATGGGAGAGGATAGAGATGATATAGACTTTCAAGTTCCTGAAAGAAATGAAAATGGTGAACTGTGAGAAACTATTTAACAGGAATAACAGATCAAGAACACAGGAATATGAATGGAAACTGGAAGGGAGGCTCAGGTGAGTCATGAGAAAGTTTTATGTTATTGGGTACTTGAGCCTTGGAACAGTTTGGCAGCTGATGTGGTGGGTGCCAAGACCATTAAAATATTTGAGCACGATTGTAACAGAGTGAAGGGCTTAGTAGTTACTCGGGCTGGTAGAAGTAAAATGTGCAGTATGGGCATGTCTAGTGTGTGCTAAAACCACGTATAGACAAAAGGTTGTGTGTTATGATAGGGTGTTACTGGAAGACTGGATTGACCTATAGTCTTTTTCTGCCATTATTGTTACCATTTCTATGTTTTCGCAGTGTGCCTTTCTTAGGCAGCTTATTGTCTGGCCCATAACTGAGTGGAATTTTAAAAAACATTCAAGAGAAGGGGCTCGATTCTCAAAGGTTGTTGCAGGGCTTTCTCAAACCCTGCTCTGCCCCAAACACTTTGGTACACAGTGCACCCAGTTCATAGAAACATAGAAACATAGAATTTGACGGCAGATAAGGACCACTTGGCCCACCCAGTCTGCCCATTTTCCTACCTAATGGATAAGCTGCAGATCCTAGTTAACCAGCAGCCTACTTCTTCCTACCCCAACCCCCTAGAATTGCCTTATGATTGTCCCATGCATGCTTGAATTCCACCACTGTTTTTGACTCCCCATGCTGCACACACCCTTTGCATTAGCCTTACTTTTTTTTTTTTTTTTTTTTTTAGTGGCTTGCACCAACACGCAGCACAAACCCCATAAAGGTCACTAAAGTTAGACCAACAAAACTGGTCTAACTCTCTGCATGTGGCGATGGAGTCTTGGGGACTGAGAATCCCAATTGCCGCCCCGGAAATGCGGCAAGCCCCATGTGCCGTGTCCTAGCCACACCTGGGGCTTGCGGCATTCAAATCCTTATGAGAATCAAACCCAAGGTCTCTTGCCAGTCTTCTGATTTTAGAAGAACATGAATCAATCCTCGAGGAGGAGTAGTAGCAGTAGTCATCTTTCTTTGTGGTGCCCTTCCCAAGAGGTCAAGGGCGCCATTATAATATAACACAATTTATAAACCAAAGAACAATTAACCACATTAAATCCACAATATAAATAATAAACTATATAGAGTTACACAGCAAGATTAGTAACACAGGCTAATCATTTAGGATGTGCTAAGATAAGATGTTACTAGTAATCCCCAAATACTTGTTGGTGCAGATATTTTTTTAAGCCCCTCTTAAATGCTTCTACTGAGGAGGCCTCTCTCAAGGCTATGGATAGCAAGTTCCAAAGGGTTGGGCCCACTGCCTCAAAGGCCCAATCCCCCGTGGTCTTCAGCCAAGCCCTAGGAACCACCAGGAGGCCCTCCCTAGCAGATCAGAGTAGGTGAATGGGGATGTGCGGATGCAGGACCTCAGCCAGGACTGCTGTTTTTTTTTCTGCTGTCATCCAGCAAGAGGTAGGGTTCATCCCTTTTCTAACTTTGTCAACCAGAGAGGAAAAGGCTTCTACTCCAGATACAGATTAACCAGACAAGAGGATACTTTGCTCACAGATACGGTTGAAGGGCTGGTAGGAGTGGTGGGTCTTCAGCATGAAACATAGAAACATAGACTTTGACGGCAGATAAGGACCGCTAGGCCCATCTAGTCTGCCCATTTCCCTACCTGCAGGATAGGCCGCAGATCCTAGTTAACCAACAGCCTATTTCTTCCTACCCCCCACAAGAATTGCCTTATGTCTGTCCCATGCATTCTTGAATTCTCCCACAGTTTTAGACCCCACAACCTCCTCAGGAAGGCTGTTCCATGCATCCACTACCCTCTCTGTGAAATAATACTTCCTCACATTGCCCCAAACCGCCCTCCTTCTATCTTTAAATTGTGTCCCCTTGTTCTTGCAAGTCTCTTTTTCTGAAAGATGCTACCCTCTTGGACTTTGTTGATTCCACTGAGGTACTTAAAAGTTTCTATCATGTCCCCCCTCCTTCTTTCCTCAAGGGTATACATATTAAGCTCCTTTAGTCTCTCCTCATACGGCTTCTCTTGCAGACCCTGCACCATTTTAGTTGCCCTCCTCTGGACTACCTGTATCCTGTCTATGTCCTCATGGGAGATGGGGTCTCCAGAACTGGACACAGTACTCCAGATGGGGTCTCACCAACTGTCTGCTACAGAGGGATAACAACTTCCTGTTTTCTGCTGATGATGCCTCTCCCTATACATCCCAGTATACCCCAGCCCTCCCTACTGCCTTCTCACATTGCTTGCTAACCTTAAGGTCATCTGATAGGATTACCCCAGGTCCCTTTCCTTTTTGTTGTTGTTACTACCTCCCACCCATTGTGTATTCTTCCCTGGGTTCTTGTTTCCCAGGTGCAGTATTTTGCACTTTTGCATTGAATCTTAGCTGCCATACTTCTGACCATTCCTCCAACCTTGCCAAGTCCCTTTTCATCCTTTCCATGCCTCCTTGTGTATCAACCCTGTTGCAGATCTTTGTCATCTGCAAAGGCATACTTTTCCTTCCAGTCCTCTGCAATGTCACTGATGAAGACATTAAAAGGACTGGACCCAATACTGAACCCTCACGATTCCCACTAGTAACCCTCCTTCAGAGTGGACTCCATTTACAATTGCCCTCTGTGTCCTGTTGTCCAGCCAATGTTTTACTAGGCTACCAACCTGGGACCCACTCCCAGGCTGGTTAATTTGACTAGTAATCTTTTGTGTGGGACTGTGTCAAATGCCTTGCTAAAGTCTAGGTAGGCCATGTCCACAGCCCTCCCTGGTCTACTACTTTGGTCACCCAGTCAAAGAAATCTATTAGATCTGGTCTGACATGACCTTCCGCTGTGAACCCATGCTGCCTTGGGTCCTGTGCTCCACTGGCTTCTAGGTACTCAACTATTCTTTCCTTCAGAAGTGACTCCATCACTTTCCCTACCACAGAGGTCAGACTGACAGGTCTGTAGCTTCCTGCCTCTGTCTTGGTCCCACTTTTGTGAAGGGGAATCACATCCGCCTTCTTCCAGTCCTCGGGTACCACACCATCCTCCCATGATTTATTAAAAAGAGTAGCCAGTGATTTCACTAGTTCCTCCCTTAATTCTTTTAGAATTCTGGGGGAGTTCTTGTAAAACCCTTTCTTCTGTGAAAGGACTTGAATCAACCCCTCTATCAAGAGTGCTTCTGTTAATTGGATTAGGCACTTCCCCTTCCTCTTTTGTGAATACTGAGCAGAAATATTCATTCAGTATTCCTACTTTTTCACTGTCCCCCTCTGCCCACCCACCGTTCATTCTATTCAGCCTCACTATCCCTCCCTTTGTCTTTCTACGCTCGCTGATGTACCTATAAAAGGTTTTATCCCCTTCTTAACTGAGTTGGCTATCTTTCCTCAGTCTGGGCTTTGCTATTCTGACTTCCCTCCTGCTCCTTCTGCCTTAACTGGTACAGCTGTCTGTCCTGCTCCTTCTGTGTTTCCTTATACTTCCGAATGCTATCTTTTTCTTCCTGACTTTCACAGCCACCTCTTTTGAGAACCATAGTGGCTTTTTCTTTTGTTTTGATTTGTTTATTTGCTTCACACAAAGGCTTGTTGCCTCTGTGATGGCAGTTTTGATAATTCCCCATTGTTGCTCCACACCTCCTTCTAGCCTGTTTGCTAGTGCTTTTCTGAGGCACTCTCCCATCTTGCCAAAGTCAGCCCTCCTAAAGTCCAGTACCCTCACTTTTGTATGGCTTGACTCTGTAGCTGAGTTTAACATGAACCACACTGTTTGATGGTCACTTGTCCCCAGATGGCAACCCACTTCTAGATCTGAGATCCTCTCACTGCCCCCATTTGAGAGTACGAGGTCTAAGATTGCTCCCTCACGAGTGGGTTCCAAAACTAGCTGTCTAATGCCTGCCACCTGTAGGGCATCAAGAATGGCCCTGCTCTTGGATGTGGCTGCAGCAAATGTGCTCCAGTTAACATCTGGCATATTCAGATCTCCCATCAACAGTATCTCCCCTTTCTCTGCCATTCTAAGAATTCCTTCTATCATATCCTTGTCCATTCCTTCCCTGACATGGGGGTCTGTACACAACCCTGTGCGGATTGTGTGCCCTTTCAGTCTCCAAGGTGACCCACAGTGCCTCCTCTCCTCCCTGTTTACTCTTTTTGTTCAGTTGCTTTTATCCCTTCCTTTACATAGAGGCTACTCCTCCCCTCTTCTCCCTGCCTGTCTCTCCTGTAGGTTATGTACCCTGGTATGTTAACATCCCAGTCATGGTTCTCTGTGTACCATGTTTCTGTGACTGCTACAATATCCAGGCATCCCTCTTCCATCAAGGCCACCAGCTCAGGGAGCTTGTTGCCCAGACCACGGGCATTGGTACTCATTACCCTCCATTTCCTGATGGCCTTACTCCTTTTTGCCCCATCCCTGTCCTTCTTGCCTTTGTCACTTTCTCCATTTACCCTGCCCTTCTCCTATCGACACCTCTATGTTAGTGTTTGCCGCACTTACTACCGTGGATTATTTGGGGGGCTAGGATTTTCCTGCTCCTTTCCCAGTGCTCTCCCTTGGCTAGTTTAAAAGCTTGCACAATGAAGCATTTAAATCTATCACCTAGGATTCTGGTTCCCTCCCGGACAGATGCAGCCCATCATGCCAGTATAGGCTTGCTTCACTCCAGGTGGACCCCCAGTCCCAATGAAGCCAATCCCTGAGCTCCACCAGTTTTTCAACCACTGATTGAATCCCATGGTGCAGAACACCCCTAGCCTCTCTATGCCACTTAGATGGGTAGCACCTCCAGGGAAGGTTACCGTCGCGTGCTACTTGACTAAGGCCCTCCCCAATTTCACAAACTCTTCCTGCACTTCTCTAATCCCTTTCTTAGCCAGGTCATTTGTCCCTAGGTGGACAATGACATCCAGCTCCTCCCTGTGCAGCTGCTACGGCAATCCTGAGGATTCGCTCCCTGTCCCTCCAAGCCATGGCGCCAGGCAGGCACCTTACCTCCCTCTCCCCTTCCTCCCCCAGTTCTTCCTTCCTAACAATGGACAATGAAGATATGTTGGCCCCTCTATTTCTCCAGTCACTTGGCAGATGACTTTAAATTTTTTTCCAGAGATGGACCCAAATTCTGACAGACTTCTAGGTTTTGGAGATCTTGTCACTAGGTTATGCTACAGTTCTCTGCAATACCCTCAGGAAACTGGTTATTTTAGTCCCCAGTATCGCAGAACCTCATAGAAAGACAGGCTGTGACTCAGACTGTGTCCATCCTGTCCAGCTAGAGGCAGTTGTTCTGGTTATCTCCCAAGAGGAGGAACACTGGTTTTACTCTATTATTTTATAGTTGGTGGGGGGGGGCTATTTCTGTTCCATCTGTCTGAGTCTCCACAGTTGAAATAAATGCCATCTTGTGTGTTATTGTGCCACTTGACTTGGAGGGTGGTACGGGGTCGAGCTTGGACTTTGGCTTCTTCTGTCCTTTTCTACTCTTGTTTTCTGTGCCCAGCAGTATTTTTTGCAATCAAACTTTAACTTCACCACCTTCCATCCCAGTCCATGGGCCTGGCTTTGTATTCCATGGAAGCTCCTCCAATCCCATCCATTAACACCACCACTGTGTATCCATACAACAATTAAAAAAAATAATTATTTTGTTGTAGCAGTGAGCACACACTGCACATTCTCACACTCGCCAGACTTCCAAAAATGCAAGTTAAATACCCTCATAGCTAGGGATGTAAGTTTGTCATGGATGAGGTTTTAACGACCCATTGTTTGTTCTTGAAATCATTAGTAAACAGTAGTAAATGTTGTGGCACTGTCATCATTGCTACATTCTGATGACACTAGTGAAAGTCCTGAATAAAGATCAAACGTCATGGAATCAATAACGTGTATGACTGCCATGACAAACTTATATCCCTACTCATAGCTTCACCTTGTGCTCATCTTTTGTGCTGGCTATTACTGAGCTGTGTCCTGAAAGCCCTATCACCTTCACACCACTGCACAAGTGTGGCAGCTAGAAAACACCACAAAAAATATCAACCAACTATACTTCAAAAATAGTGAAAAAATTGTTTTATAGCATTATGTTTGGAGTTTTTCTCTGGATGCCCACTGGCTCTGTGGAATCCAGGGACTGTTCAGGGCCCTGCATAGCCTCTTGCCTTGCACACTACAATCTGCTAGATTAGACTGAAAAGTATAATATCTAGTAATAAGACAAATACTGAAGATTTCATTCACATTTAACTACAAGCCTGTAGACCAATATGCAGAAGTTAGCAAGTTATTAGCAAGATTTGGGGTCATTTTTCTTCAAAAAATGTGCAGCAGCTCCCAGAGTGCAGATCCGAAATGCCTCACAAGTACTGCAAGGCACCTAGAGATTCATATGGTGTGGACATTCATTGTGAAAGGTACCCACATGGTTGCACTAACTATACATGGAATGGATTTCTTCTGACAGACATATTCTGCAAAAAATAATCCAGCACTTTCATAGAAAACAAAACCAGTTCACTAGAAAATGGCAGAATATGGTTCTGTGATTCACACTGCAGATCAATGTAAATTATGGAATTCAGGTGCAGTTTTAAAATGGACAGTTACCCTACAAAACACCTTATTAGGCAAGGCAAGGCAGTTTTATATTTTTAGCATCCTATCCCGGGGGCTCAGGGCACCTTACAGGGAAACATACAACCAGAATTAAAATAATAAATAATATCATAATTCAATACCATCAAATGATCAAAAAAGGTCACTGTAGGCCAGTTTGAACAAGTGGGACTTAAACACTTTTTTAATGTCTTCAGCACTGGTGCACCATGTATATGGAGTGGTATCGAATTCCTTAACAAAGAGGCTGCCACCTCAAAAACCCTGTCCCCAGATAATTTCAGCCTTGACCATGTGATAGACAGTAGCCTCACTTTGGTGTAATGGAGAGGGCAGATAAGTGTGTATATGGACAGCAGATCTTAAGGTAGCCAGGGCCCAGACTGTATAGTAAGTCAACAAGCCTGTTTTTATGCTGCTGGTCCACTGAATTGGAAGCTGGTGCAAGCTGGGCAGCACTGGTGTGATATGCCGCAACCGAGCTGTCCTAGCAGTCAGCCAGGCTGCTGCTTCCTACACTAGCTGCAGGTGGTGCATTAGACCGCCATATAGTGCTAGGTAATGAAAATTGCAGTAATCCAGACTATATGTAAAAAAGTGTGCACTCTCATAATCTGGTTCTCTGGCACAAGATATAATTTAATTTGGATAATGTTATGTAAATGAGAAACGCCACTATAGACTACTGCTGACACTTGATGTTTCAGCTTGCAGTCCATAATGCCCCACAGATTTTATACCCTATCCAAGACTCTGTATGGCATTATTTTAAGATGGTAAAGTGATGCCATTCCCCATCATTGCTGACCTGTGGGAACCCAATTTGATAGGTAATCCCTTTGTCTTCCTTGGGTTGAAACTAAGCCAGCTGGAAGCCTTCCAGTCTTTATTTTCCCAAAGACATTGGTTTAACACGGAGACCATATCATGTACACAAAATGAAAAAGACAAGCACAACTGGTCATCATAGGCATAACAGTGAAACAGCAGATCAGAGTAGTGAGGGCAACCAAGGTTTTGAAAGAACTAAGGCTGGCACAGGGGACCAGGGAAGGGGAAAAGGATTTCTTCAGGTATATAGGAGAGGAGAAAGTGCAAGGACCAGATTGTAAGGATTAGAAAAGAGGTAGGGAGGGTGGGCAGAGTGGGGGCAGAACAGGCAGAAGTACTAAATGAGTACTTCTGCTCAGTGTTCACCAGGGAGAGGAATGGGCCTAAACCTCAGGGAAAGGCTTGGGGGGGCAGGGGGAGAGGAAGTAACAGATGTGGAGATCCCAGCTGAAAGGATGTTGGTGGGCCTAAGGTCCCTAAGGGTGGATAAGGTACCTAGACCAGATGGAGTGCATCCTAGAGTACTCAAGCAGTTAGCTGTAGTTGTGGCGGGACCACTGGTGGATTTGTTCAACACATCCCTGAGTACTGTATGTGTGCTCAGGGATTGGAGGATGGCAAATGTGGTGCCAATCCATAAGGGTGGGCCCAGGGACAAACCTGGGAACTACAGACCAGTAAGCCTTACAGCCATTGTAGGAGAACTAATGGAGACTATCCTTAAGTGAAGGCTGGTGAGTTTCCTGTAGGAGAATGGTCTACAAGATGACAGTCAACATAGGTTTGTATCTGGCAGATCATGTCAGACTAACCTGGTTGACTTTTTCAACTGAGTGGCCCGGTCTCTGAATTTGGGCCATGCTATGAATGTCCTTTTCCTGGACTTCAGCAAGGCATTTGACTCCGTGCCCCATGGAAGGCTGACCAGCAAGTTAAATAGCCTGGGAGTAGGGAGAAAACTGGTTAGATGGATTAAGAGTTGGTTGCAGGGCAGGCAAGAGATGGTGGTAGTTGGAGGAGAGCTCTCTGAACACAGGGTTGTAACCAGTGCAGTCCCGTAGGGGTCGGTACTAGGACCAGTACTATTTAACATATTCATTGCCAACATATCAAATGGGATAAGAAGCAAGATCAGCCTCTTCACAGATGACACTAAGATCTATGCAGAAATGGATAGGGAGGACGGGGGATAAGTTACTGCAAGAGGATTTGGTGACACTTGAGAGCTGGTCTGCCACAGGATAGCTGGGATTCAATGCTACAAAATGCAAGGTCTTGCACTCAGAAGCAAAAAACCCAGAGAACAGCTACTGGTTGGGGGGAATGCAGTTAACCACTTCTACTGAGAAGAAAGATCTGTGGGTGCTGGTGACAGGGGACATGAAACACTCAGCACAGTGCAGGAAGGCAGCTGCAAAAGCAAACAGAATGCTGGGATGCATCGCCAGGGGAATCTGAAGGGAGGAAGTCATTATGCCCCTGTATAGGTCCCTTGCGAGGCCACACTTGGACTAGTGTGTGCAGTTTTGGTCCCCTATCTGAAAAGGGACATTAATCTACTGGAGTGGTCCAGCATAGGGTGACGAAGATGATCCTGGGGATGGGAGACAAAACATATGAGGCATGATTGAAGGAGCTTAACATGTACACCCTTGAGGAGAGAAGAGGAGAGAAGGGAGAGAGGGAATATGATTGAGACATTCAAGTACTTAAATGGCATAAACAGAGTGAATTCTAATGGTTTGTTTAAGTTAAAAGGGGGGATGGACACCAGGGGACACGGTCTGAAATTGGAGGGAAGAAGGTTCAAGAGGGAGATGAGGAGACACTGTTTCACAGAGAGGGTGGTGGCAGTTTGGAATGAGCTGCCAGAAGTGTTTTCACTATGGACAGTGGGAAGCTTCTAGAGAGAGTGGGATAGGGCTAAAGGGAGGGTTGCAACTATGGTGAGGATGGGGAGAGAGAAGTCGGAGGTGGGGGGCACTAAATCAGAAGGGCATATGGGGGGCAGCTGCAGTTTAATAAACAGTGTGCTGCACAATTGAGAAGACTAGATGGACCAGAAGGCCTGTATTTGCTGGCATTTTTGTATGTTCGTATGTTCATATGAAACTCCGTACCATCTCATGATATCACCCAGCAGCAGCATGTACATCATGAAAACCTTGGGGTGAGGATTGAACCCTGCAGGACTCAGCAGCAGATCACAGCTGTTCTAGAGATGGAATTAACCAGAGCAACCTGCTAGGTGTAGGACTCAAACCACCACAACACTGTACCAGTGAGTCCTACCTACAGTAGCAACTTAGGTGATCCATCAATACCTCAAGATCTACCATGTCAAAAGCAAGTGAGAAATTAAGAATGCTCAAGATGGACTAGTACATTCTGTCCTTTGTGATGAGGAGGTCATTGAACACCTTCACAAAGGCAGTTTCAGTGTTGTGATGAAACCTGAAATTTAGCTGGAAAGTTTCATACTGTAGATGTCATATTTTCCAAATGAGTCTCCAGCTGCACCACTACTCCCTTCTTGTCTACCTTCTCCAAAAAGGGGAGATTAAAGACAGCCCTGTAATTTGCAAGAACATTGGAGTCCAGAGATGGCTTCATTAGAAGGGATCTTACCACCACCCTTTTCAGCACAGATAGAAAGATTTCAACCTTCACGGAACACCTGACGATCTCCATAATAATCGGATCCAGGGTCTCTTGGCAGCTTACAAGTGAGGTCAAGTGACAGAGAAGGTAAGGTGCCAAAGAGTTCAAGGCAGTTATAAAGGCCACATTCTAACTCACCGTGGCATTCTTGGCTCCCTCTGAAGAAGCTATAACCATGCTCAAGATGCGCCCCATACCTCCAAGAATTTGCTGGACTCCAGATTGTGCTTGACCTGTAATGGAGCATCTCCATAAGAAGGAGGTTAATGGGTGGAGGGCGGGGTGCAAAGGAACTGCACATGATGATCTGTCCAAATGACAGAATGAACCTTGACATTGCAAATGTTAAAACACAGTGAGATGACCAGGTGTCCGGCATGGCCCTGCTTGTGCGTCATGGAGGCAACTTCCCGTACAAGGCCCAGTGATCTACTGGAGGCACTGTTGCCCAAAGTTTGAAGCTTCATCGTCAAATCCAAGGGAGCACATAAACACGCAGAAAGAGAAACGTAGAACCCAGGCATCTCAACCACAGAGGTCTCAATTAGCATTCTGCAACAAGACAGCAACCTCAAAAATCACAGGTGCAAACAGCAAGTTGGCACTGTCCAAGAAAAGCATGCAGCCTCATACCAAAGGGGATGCACATTCCTGGAAGGCGATGGTTGCAAACGCTAGAAGCCTTGCAACCAAACTACCCGAACTCGCAGCCATCATGATGGTAGAAAAATTGGACTAGGTCGCTGTGCCAGAAACCCTTTCCACCCCTCACCCCACCCACCCCTGGAAATAGTTCCTTTATACCTGGGGTTCTGGCATCATTTCCTCAAGAGGGCAAGGTGCATGTCACTGTCATATCCTCTCTAGCACACTGCACTGACAATATAAGCATACACAGTATATTTCTATATAACAAACCAATCACACACACACACACACACACACACAAAAAAACCCAACTAAACAAGGTAAGACAGTTATGTGGGGAGTAGTGCAATGTAATGGCTGTGGGGCAGCAGTTTTCCAGGAGTCTTTCTGGAAGCTGAGATGCTGCCTTGTTTGCAGACAACTATCTGCCCTGAGGGAGGAAGTTACCTGTTTTCAGGCCGCTCTGGACAGTAGCAAGGGAACCTCTCCCATCCAGAGAGCACCAGAGCCACCACCACTACCTCAGAGGTTGCTAAGAAAGCACAGCAGTTGGACCACAGTGGGCTCAGGGAGGGTAAGGGTGGTGGAACAGAGGCACACCCACTCAGTTGTTCCACTCCACAATCCATACACCATTCTGGGGGAGCATAGTTCTCCTATGGATGCACCCGCAAAGGAGACTAAGGAGGGTGCAGACAACTGTCACATGGGAGGCCCTCAGGAAGGAGGCAGAGGGCACCACAGGAAAAGGAAGCAGCTCCTGGTGGGGGACTCATTTATTAGGGGGATAGAACTGGGAGGAGAAGGGGAAACTGAAGTAAGGTGCCTGCCTGGTGCCATGGCTTGGAGGGACAGGAAGCGCATCCTTAGGATCACGAGAACAGTTGCACGTGAGTCTGAGCTGGACGTCATTGTCCACCTAGGGACAAAGGACTTGGCTCACCATGAGATTAGAGCAGTGCAGAAGTACTTTGTAGAGTTGGGGATGGGCCTAAGACAAGTAGCACACACAGTATCCTTCTCAGAGGTGCTGCCTGTCAGTGACATGGGTGAGGCGAGGGTACTTTGCACCATGCAGTTTAACGAATGGTTGAAAAAATGGTGTGGAGCACAGGGGTTTGGCTTCATTGGGGACTGGGGTTCCACCTGGAGGGACACCAGCCTGTACTGGCAGGATGGTCTGCATCTGTCCAGGAAGGAAACAAGTCTTTTGGGCAATCGGTTTAAATGCTTCATTGGCAAGCTTTTAAACTACTCAAGGAGGGGAGGCACTGATAAGCAGCAGGAAAATCCCAGCCTCCCCCTACAAAACAGGGTACGAAATGAGAAAAAGACTAAGGTAGAAAGGTCAGTGGGGGATGCTTCTACAGAAGGTAAAGCCATCAAAAAATGGAGAGCAATGAGTACCAATGCCCATAGTCTGGGTAACAAGCTTCCTGAATTAGTGGCCTTGATGGAGAAGGAACATCTGGATATCGTGGCAATCACAGAAACATGGTACACACAGAACCATGACTGGGACATAAACATACCAGGATACACTATCTACAGGAGGGACAGGGAGGGTAAAAGAGGAGGAGGAGTAGCTCTCTACATAAGGGAAGGTATCAAAGCAACAGAACAAAAGGGTAAACAGGGAGGAGAAGAAGCACTGTGGGTCAATTTGGAGGCAGGCAATGGCACCACAATCCGCACAGGGGTTAGATACAGAACTCTCTCAGGGGAGGAAATGGACAAGGAAATAATAGAAAGTATACTTAGAATGGCAGACAAAGGGGAGATATTGCTGATGGGTGATCTGAATATGCCAGATGTTAACTGGAGTGCAGTTGCAGCAGCCACTTCTAAGAGCGGGTTTATTCTAGATGCCCTACAGGGGGCATGCCTTAGACAACTAGTATTGGAACCCACCGAGAGGGAGCAATCTTAGACCTGGTCCTCTCAAATGGAGATGGAGAGGGATCACAGATGTAGAAGTGGGCAGCCATCTGGGAACTAGTGACCATCGAACAGTATGGTTCACAATAAACACAGCAATAGAGTCAAGCCATACAAAGGCAAAAGTACTGGACTTCAGGAGGGCTGACTTTGCTAAAATGGGTGATAGCCTAAGGAATGCACTAGCAAATGGGCAGGAAGGAGGGGTGGAAGAACAATGGGGAATAATAAAAACTGCCAACACAGAGGTAACAAGCCTCTGTGTGAAGCAAATAAACAAAACAAAAAGATGTAAGAAACCACTATGGTTCTCAAAGGAGGTGGCAGTGAAGGTTCAAGAGAAAAAGAAAGCATTCAGAAAGTACAAGGAATCACAGAAGGAGCAGGACAGGGAATTGTATCAGTTAAAGCAAAAGGAAGCTGGGAAGGCAGTCAGGACAGCAAAGGCCTGAACTGAGGAAAAGATAGCCAACTCAGTTAAGAAGGGGGATTAAACCTTTTATAGGTACATCAGGGAGCGAAGGAAGACTAAGGGAGGGATAGTGAGGCTTAATAAAGGGAAGTGGGGGTGGGCAGAGGGAGACTGTGAAAAGGCAGAGATACTAAACAAATATTTTTGTTCAGTATTTACAAAGGAAGAGGGGGAGGTACCTAAAACAAACAATAGAAACACAAGTTGATACCAGCCCATTTACAGAAGAAAGGGTTCTGAAAGAACTCTTAAAACTGAAGGTGGACAAAGCAATGGGATCTGATGGGATTCATCCCAGAATTCTAAAAGAACTAAGGGTAGAACTAGTGACACCACTGACTACCCTCTTTAACAAATCATGGGAGGATGGGGTGGTACCTGAGGACTGGAGGAGGGCAGATGTGATTCCTTCACAAAAGTGGGAGCAGGGCAGAAGCAGGAAACTACAGACCTGTTAGTTTAACCTCAGTGATAGGGAAAATGATGGAATCACTTCTGAAGGAAAGAATTGTCGAGTACATAGAGGCCAGAGGGGCACAGGACCCAAGGTAGCATGGATTCATAGAAGAAGGCATGCCAAACGAATCTAATAGATTTCTTTGACTGGGTGACCAAAGTAGTAGATCAGGGAGGGGCTGTGGACATGGCCTACCTAGACTTTAGCAAGGCATTTGACTATGTCCCACACAAAAGATTAATATACAAGTTAGCCAGCCTGGGAGTGGGTCCCAAGATGATAGCCTGGGTAAAGAATTGGCTGGAGAATAGGACACAGAGGGTAATAGTAAATGGAGTCCACTCTGAAGAAAGGGGGGTTACTAGTGGGGTGCCGTAGGGTTCAGTATTAGGACCGGTCCTCTTCAATGTCTTTATAAGCGACATTGCAGAGGGACTGAAGGAAAAGTATGTCTCTTTGCAGATGACACAAAGATCTGCAACAGAGTTGATGCACAAGGTGGGGTGGAAAGGATGAGAAGGGACTTGGCAAGGTTAGAGGAATGGTCAAATGTATGGCAGCTTAGATTTAATGCTAAGAAGTGCAGGTAATGCACCTGGGAAACAAAACCCAGGGAAGAGTACACAATGGGGGTGAGATACTAACAACAACAAAAATGGAAAGGGACCTGGGGTAGTCATATCAGATGACTTAAAGGTGGGCAAGCAATGTGAGAGGGCAGTAAGGAGGGCTGGGGGATACTGGGATGCATAGGGAGAGGCATCACCAGTAGAAAACAGGAAGTTGTTATCCCTCTGTACAGACAGCTGGTGAGACCCCATCTGGAGTACTGTGTGCAGTTCTGGAGACCCAGTCTCCGCAAGGACATAGACAAGATGGAAGCTGTCCAGAGGAGGGCAACTAAAATGGTGCAGGGTCTGCACTGGAAGACATATGAAGAGAGTCTAAAGGAGCTTAATATGTATAGCCTCGAGGATAGGAGGGAGAGGGGGGATATGATAGAAACTTTCAAGTACCTCAAGGGAATCAACAAAGTCCAAGAGGGTAGCATCTTTCAAAAAAAGAGGTGTGCAAGAACAAGGGGGCACAATTTGAAGATGGGGGGCAGCTCAGAGGTAATGTAAGGAAGTATTTTTTCACAGAGAGGGTTGTGGATGCATGGAATGGCCTTCCGGAGGAGGTTGTAGAGTAAAAAACAGTGGTTGAATTCAAGCATGCATGGGACAGCCATAAGGCAATTCTAGGGGTTGGGGGTAGAAAGAAGTAGACTGCTGGTTAACTAGGATCTGCAGCTTATCCATTAGGTAGGGAAATGGGCAGACTGGGTGGGCCAAGCGGTCTTTATCTGCCGTCAGATTCTGTGTTTCTATGGTTCACAGAAAACTACGGATGGGACACGGCTATATCCGGATACAGTCTGATTAGAAAGGATGGGCAGGGGCAAAGAGGGGGAGGAGTAGCCATTTACATTTAAGAAGACATAAAAACCACAGAGTCCTGGGGACACTCAGTCACCGTGGCTTACTATAGATACAGAAAATGGAAAAACCTTCAGGATCGGCTACATTTACAGACCTCCAAATCAAGGACAGAAAGGGGACAAAGACCTGATGGAAGAAATTCACAAAATGACTCAGAGAGGAGAGGTGATACTGGTGGGGGACTTCAGCCTTCGAGATATAAACTGCAGTACACTAACGACGATAACAAGAAGCAGCAGGTATTTCTTATTGGCACTACAGGGAGCAGAACCACCAACACCAACTAACACCAACAAGAGGAGTTGCCATACTTGAGCTGGTCCTCTCAAACACTGAGAGGGTCAAGGAACTCAACGTGGGATGCCATGTGGGCAACAGTGACCATCACATGGTTAGCTTCAAGGTGAACATAACTGAGGACAACATTCCACTCAAAAATAAAAGTACTAGATTTTTAAAAGGCAGACTTCAACCAAATGAGGACCGACATAAGAAACAACTTAATTGATCTACAAGTGGACAATGTCATTGTCATGTGGGGGAAGCTTAACAAAGCAATCCAGACAGTCACTGACCGATGCACCAGAAGGATTACCAAAGCGAAAAGAAAACAAAACCCTGTATGGTTTTCAAAGGAATTGGGCTAAAATAGTGAAAGAAAAACTGAAGGCATTCAAGCTATACCAGGGAACAAACAAGGAAGAAGACTGGGTGTCGTGCAAGGAGAAAATGAAAGAAGCCAGCAAAAAAATAAGGCAGGCAAAAGCACAGACAGAAGCAAGTATAGCAGAGAGGGCAAAGAGAGGAGACAAATCCTTCTTCAGATACATCCGGGAAAGAAGGAAGGCAAAAGGGGGTATAGTCAAAATGACAACTCAGAAAGGGAAAACAACAGAAGACGACCCAGAAAAAGCAGAAATCCTGAACAAGTACTTCTGCTCGGTATTTATTGTGGAGGACCCAGGCGATGGCCCAGAAATGGCAAAACACAACACCTCTGGACAGGGGGTTTATACTAGCTCCTTCACAGAGACCAAAGTACTGGAGGCACTAAATAAACTGCAAGTTGACAAGGCCATGAGGCCAGACGAAATGCACCCCAGGATCTTAAAAGAACTGAGATTAGAGTTGGCTGCCCACTGACTACACTATTTGCCAAATCCCTAAAGAGTAGGGAGGTATCTGAAGATTGGAAAAGGGCAATCATGGTCCCACTTCACAGATCGGGCAGCAGAGAGGACTCTGGAAATGATAGGCTGGTAAGCCTCACATCCATAGTGGGGAAGTTAATGGAGACATTACTCAAACAAAGGATCATGGCATTCCTGGAGGTTAGTGGTTATCAGGACTCCACGCAGCATGGTTTCACAGTGGGTAGGTCATGCCAGACAAACCTGACTGAGTGTTTTTGACTGTGTTACAAAGGTTATAGATGACAGTGGGGTGGTAAATGTGGTCTACTTAGATTTTAGCAAGGCCTTCGACTCGGTTCCACACAGAAGGCTGGTAAGGAAGCTAGACCACACAAGAGTTGGATCAGAAGTGCAGGTAAATGGAGCACTGTCATCAGAAGGTAGGGTAACCAGCAATGTGCCCCAAGGTTCAGTACTGGGGCCCCTGCTCTTCAATATTTTCATATTGGATGTCACTAATGGACTACAGGGAAAGGTGTGTCTGTTCACTGATGACACCAAAATATGCAACAGGGTCGACACCCAGCAGGGAGTGGACAATATGGAAGCTGACCTCAAGAAACTGGAAGAATGGTCTGGAGCATGGCAGTTGAGATTCAGTGCCAGAAAGTGCACATAGGAAAAAGAAATCCAAATAAGGCATATTACCTTGAAGGAGAAAGATCAGCTACCTCCACCCAAGAGCGTGATTTGGGAATCATTATCTCAGACAACTTGATGGTAGGTAAACAGTGCGAGAAGGCAGCATTAAAGGCCAGCAGTATGCTGGGATGCATTGGGAGGGGAATCACAAGCAGGAAGAGGGAAGTGATCCTGCCACTGTACAGATCACTGGTTAGGCCTCACCTGAAGAGTACAGCATTCAGTTCTTGAGGCCCCACCTCAAAAAGGACATTGTCCAAGTGGAGATGGTGCAGAGCCGGGCAGCAAAAATGATTCATAGACTGCACGAGATGTCCTACGGGGATAGACTGAAAGAACTGAACATGTATTCCCTGGAACAGAGAAGAGAGAGGGGTGACATGATCAAAACATTCATACATAAAAGGCATAAACCAGGTGCAGATAGACAATCTCTTCCAATTTAAGAAGGGCGGCACAACCTGGGGACATGATCTAAGACTGCAAGGAGGGCAGTTCTCCATGAACACCAGGAAGTTTTCTTCACAGAAAGAGTGGTGGATGCCTGGAACAGCCTGCCTGCAGAGGTGGTGGGGGTAAGCACAGTGATAGGTTTCAGGAATGCTTGGGACAGATGCAAGGGAGCCCTGAAACCCAAGGGCAGTTAGAAGGTTAGGCTAAAAGACAGTGGGCAGACTAGATGGACCTGGTCGTCTCCTGCTAACAGCTTCTAACCTAGGCATTAAAATCCCCCAGCAGAAGAAGTCAAGAGGTGTTCAAGACTAGGCTGACCATGAAGTTGATCAGTTCTTGCAGGACCTCATTCCCATGCCTTCAAGGAATATACATGTGAATCATCCTGCAGCATGTACCCGAACCACCCATTTAGATGACCTGGTCACTGTAGTGGGTTATGATATCAGCCCCAATGCAGACTAAAAACTGATGGCCACTCTGTCTCTATGCTCCTGCCTTGGACATTGCACTAACTAATAAATGACTTGGATAAGTGCCTCCAACACAGGCCTAGCATCACTTTCTAGCTAGGTTTGGTGATGCATACCAGGTAAGCTGAAGAATCTGTGATGAAACCCTCTGTCACTATGGTCTTAGTGCTCAGTTACTTGACATTACAGAGAACTTCCGAAAGGGGAGGAGTAGCAGGATTAGATACTTATGCTCCCGCCTCCATCATCAACAACTATCTCATCAACACTGTCTGGGCTTCCATTGATGATGTAGGAGTTCCCTCTTCCAGTTGCTGTTCTGAGCACAGACCATCCTTTGTTGACGCTAAGCCCATCAGTGGTTCCTCCTTCACAGCCTCCTTCCTCAGTCAACCAGCGCTTTTGACAGTTGATGATGTAGAGGAGCTGGAATTCAGTTCAGACAATATGGATAAAGCAAATGAAGAGATGGAGGAAGATCTGAACTTCCTTGCTGTGGTGGGCTCCAGTTCCACTTTATCCTCCTGTAATGAGGAGAGTGTACAAAACACTCGTAAGTCCCCCTCTCAAGGATGCCTCCTTTCAGGATTTCCTTCACCATGCCCGGTCTAAGCTGGGATTTGTTGCAGAGGAGGATGATTCTACTAAACAAAATCTTTATCAGTTCTTGGAGGCGGTCTGCTTCCTCTACGGTGATTATCCCTCCTATCCATTTGGCTCTAGAGGATGCTGCTCCAGCTACCTGGCATGAGCCTTGTGCTTTGCCAGCAGGGTTGTACTGCTCCATTTCTTTCTGTCACCAGGAGCATGGTATGTAGCTCCTTGGTCCTGTCCGTGTTCACTCCACCCATGGGGTGGCTGCTTCCATGGCTTGTCTCCACTATGTGTCCGCTGCTGACATGTGCTGCTGCCATTTTGAGTACTGTCTATACATTTACTTTACAGTCCGGACTTCATCTCTCTATGATGTGCTGGATTTGGCTTTACTGTCCTGCAAGGCCTCCTTGCTAAAGAGTTTGTTCGTTCGTTCGTTCCTTCCTTCCTTCCTCTTGGTGCTTTGATTCTGCCTGGGAACAATTCCATGATGTGGCTCAATGGAGGGAGAGCTCCTTTAGGAAGATAGAATAGTTACTTACTGTAACAGTGGATCTTCAAGACAATCTTCTCCATTGAGCAACAGTTCCCCCCCCCCTTTTCTTGGGGGGGGTGATGGTGGTTATCTTGTCTGCTCCTGCGTGCTGGTTCTCCTCTCATGCCTGAATTCAGCATAATTACTCAGGTTTCCATATCTTGTCCTTTGTGCCTAGTTTGCTTCTGGTTGCTTCGGTCCTGGGGCCTGTAAGGAATGTCGGTGCCCAAAATTAGACATGTTAACTTTTGCTGAGAATATGTTGAAAAAAGGAGGGTTGTCTTTTTCTGGCCCAAGAGGGGGCATTCTGTGGCAAGGAATATCTATCTGCTCAGGATGGACTGCAGTTGTACCAAGAGGGGAGGTATACTGGTCATTTCGCAGGACAGGGTAGTCAGGGTGATTCAGGTTTATGGATAGGGGTTGGTGAGGTAGCAAGTGAAGAGTTCATTAATGGCAGGAGTTAGATACATGGGTTCACCAAGTGAAGTACAGCTGAACCAGGTAGCATTAGAATAGTAGACCCCCAGCTGGAGTAAGGAAGCATAGTGGGAAAACAATTCTGACTACTGTAGAAAGCAGGTCGTAGAAGGATCACATTCAAAAAATGTAACTAGCTTGAGAGTCTCATATACTTGGAAATCCAGGAAACACACTCTCTCAGAGAAGGTCTAATAGTGGTAGAAAGTGACTGGGGCACCTAGAAGGAGAACTCACACTATTCCAGTGGAGTAGGTCTGCCAGAAAAAGCCTAGGTCTTTCTTTTTAAGGTAATGTGTCATTGTGAGGAACAAGCAGTTCCATCAAGGCAATCCAGTCAATCTGAGAAAGAAAAGGAAGGCAAAACAGTTACTTAGGAATGCACTACAGGACTGCAAACAGCTCAGCTCATCAAATGCAGTGGTGATAAGTACTTTGTGAAAGTTACATTTCAGAAGTAGAATTCAGAGATTCCAACACTGGATCTCCCATAACCAAATATTTTCAGAATACCAAACAAGATTTCAGGAGGAGTATGGTACAGTGAATCACTGTTTTGTGCTAACACATCTGTTAGAAACATATGTTATGCTAAGAAAGCAGAAGGTGTTTATAGCCTTTGTTGATCTTATCTCAGCTTTGGAGTCCATCTCCAGGAATATACTTTGGGGAAAAAAAGAATGGAATTGGGTGCAGTTAGAGGGCTAATTATAATTATTAAACACTTACTGTACAATATGGAGTGAAACCTGCGCACAAGTTGAATATGGCCTGAGGAAATTACCAAATATAAATAAAACTACTTGGGGTGTATTTTAGGGGTGTATAGTGACTCCAGACACCCTGCTACCTTTATGTAAATGATATGCAGGGCAAACTGGATGATGTATTTAATTCACTGACTAGTGGAAAGACTACCTGCTGGGTATTTGCATATGCTGATGACTTGACCATTATATCATAGAAACATTGAAGTTGACGGCAGATAAGGACCTCAAGGCCCATCCAGTCTGCCCATTTCTTTTTCTACCTTATAAATGTGCCATCAGCCTTTGCTCTGTCAATGGCCTATCTATTCATACTCCTCTGTATTGTTCCCTTGTGCCTATCCCATGCCTGTTTGAAGCCCTGCACTGTATTCATATCCACCACTTCCTGAGGTAGGCCGTTCCATGCATCCACCACTCTTTCTGTGAAAAAGAACTTCCTCACATTACCCCTTAATCAGCCTCCCCCTAATCTTATGCTGTGTATTCTTCTCCTGCTATTTTTCTTATATAGAAACATGTTAGACTCTTTCACCTTGTTAATGCTCTTAAGATGTTTGAATGTTTCAATCATATCCCTCTCTCCCTCCTTTGCTCTATGGTATACATATTGAGCTCCATTAATCTGCCCTCGTATTTTTTCTGATGCAGTCCCTGCACCATTTTGGTTGCCCTTCTCTGGACTGCCTCAGTTTGGTTAATGTCCTTGTGAGAGTGTGGCCTCCAGTACTACATGCAGTACTCCAGATGGGGCCTAACTAGTGTCTTGTAAAGAGGGATTATTACCTCCTTCTTCCGACTTGTGATACCCCTACTAATACACCCATACATCCCCCTAGCCTTACCTACTGCTTTAGTGGTCTGCTTGGATGATTTCAGGTCATCTGTGATGATGATGCCCAAGTCTCTTTCTTCCCTTGTGACTGCCAGTTGCTCCCCTCCCAGCCTATAGGTGGCTTCAGGATTTCTCTTCCCTATGTGCATGATCTTGCACTTGTTTGCATTAAACCCCAGTTGCCACTCTACCAACCATTTTGCTAGTTTATCCAGGTCTCTTCTCATTCTGTCCACCCCATCTATATCCTATTCAAAAACTGGTCTTCAAAGAAAATTATAAGTTTGATTAATTATTCATTAGTCTAGTGAGGCTTCTGGTTGGCTGCTTGATTGTTCATTAACATCTTAGAAATGACCGATCCAACTGTAAACTGAAGCTGTATGGCATGTGGCTTGAGCCACTCAGCAAAAACCTAAATAAAACTAAAAAAATCAAAGTTGTTATTGAGATTACACTTATAACCACAATAACAACCCTGAAGCCAGTCATTTCCTTGGATTAATGACAGGCTGGAGGGAGATGGCCGTTGACTGTGCCTCGGGCCACCCATCCCCCCAACTGGTAGTTAATCCCTCATTATTGCTTATTGAATGTGCTTTCAGAGAATTGTAGTAAATTGAAATTGAAAATAACTTCCTGTAAATACAAGGTACTAATATTTGACTCAAATATGATTATGTTTCAAATGGGCTGTTGCAGGGGAAATGGAGAGAGCAAAGGAATATACTCACTGTGGCCTGCTGCATGCTTTAGTCAAATCAAATCAAACTTTATTTCTATAGCGCCTTTCAAAACCAAGGTAGTATTAATATGATATGAGCAAATCATACAAGAATAAAATGCAGACAGACACATTTGGGATTAAACAAATTTATTGATAAATATAGAGGCAATTCAATAATACCTATGCTTATGGCAATGAAGACAACATTTAAATTGCAGGTTCTTTATTCTGTTATCTTGGGGCTGGCCTCCTTATCAAGCATTGAGATTATTGCCTGTTAGCTGTGTAGCCACAAGAACATAAATGAGTATGCTGAATCTGGAATTATTAACAGAAGAAAGGATATTATATTATTGGGTTAAGGTTACCAGAATGCCGGCTTGCTCAGAAACATTTGTTTACTCATTCTTTGAAACCATAGTTGGAAAATCTTAAAAGCTCAGATTACTGATATGTTTTTAAGTTCCTTTCAATTTGAAACTTTTCCCGGTAACATCCTTACACATAGGTATGGTAACACCAAATGTGATTTATATGTTGTAATTATAATTTATGACATGTTGAAATGGTAAGTGTGTAATCTTCATTTACAGTATCTATGGTTTCACAAAAACAGAATGACTTTTTAAGGAGATATCTTAGCTAACCTGTGTCTTCCCTCTCCAAGCTTTGTATGGGTTCTCCTGAACTGAGGCACTACAGTTTCAGAAAGGGTAGCAGAATGGCCTATATAATTGTGTAAAGAATAGGGTATAAAAAATAAACCACTTAAGGAAAATGTTTAGTAATCAGGATAATCGAGCTAGAAAAGGATATTATGTGGTATGGGGAGAACCTCCTCCTTTTCTGTCGAGAGTGTCTAGTAGCCCATTTCTTATGGTACTGTACCCATGCATTGACTTGTTTTAAATCTTATGAGACTAAACAAATGGTGTAACTGTCATTTTTATTTGTCTTTTTGTGCATAACGTTATACTGTTTTAAATATCGTAATGGCTGGGTTAAGCTAATTAATAAACCAGGGACTAGTGGACCCATAATGGTCCTGACCCTTATTATCAGAATCAGGATCCAGGTCAGAGTCCTGATTAGTTCTGTTTCAAATCAGAACCTTCAGGAAATTAACGACAATACCTGAAAGTAATCAGTACACTCACCTCAGCCACCAATGCACTCATTGGCCTATTATATAGACATAAGGACTGCTTGCCACCCGAAGCCCTCCACCAGGCAGTCACCTCCTCTGTACTGTCCCTAGTGGACTACGGGCTCACAGTATATGCAGCAGCCGACACCACCGCTCTAAGCAAAATCCAAATTTCCATTAACAAGGCATGTCAGCTCCTGTCTGGAGCCAATAAATGGACTCATACCTACACCCTTTATTCCTTAACTAATGTACTCACACTCAAGGAGAGACTTAAATATCAGTCCTGCCCCCTTGCTAAAAAAATACAACTGGGTATGCCCCCCTCTTCTCTCTACCACCCCTACTGTTGCCACTAGCAGTGCCTCCAAGACTATATTGCAGATCCCTAGGGTCAGGACTGCACTAACTCAAAGATCCTTCCCCTTCAGAGCACCTTCCTGGTACAGTGCTCTCCCCCCGCCATCACCTCTCTCACCAAAATAGGGCCTTTCAAGGTCTCACTCAAGAATCATATTCTGTACACCCGCAGCTGTGAGTGTCCTCTTCCAAAACCACCCTAGGCCTCTCTTCAGAGGCCGAAGCCTAGCCAGCCTTCACAATGTCTCTCCTGAAACAGCACACTTTGTACCTCATAAGAAGTTACTGTGCTTGTACGTTATCAACTGCCTAGCTACTGATTGTATAGGACTGCAGCTCATTCTGCTGATGGACATGTTAACAACTGCCTAGCAAGTATTTGTACAGGACTGAAGCTCACCTGCTAGATGACACTGTCACTCTGCTAATTGTATTCAGTGTTCTTCATCGTATGCATTACCTGTTCCTTCAATTTTCATTACTCTTTTTTTTTTTTTTTAGTTTAACCAGGTGAGGCACACTAAGCTGAAAGCTTTTTTACAGGTGCAACCTGGGAGCACAGGGAAGTTAAATGACTTACTCAGGGTCACACAGTATGCAGATGGAAGCTGTGGGATTCAAACCCAGGTCTGGTCTGCTGGATGTCACCAGATTTGCAGCTCAGAGCCTTAAACCGCTACGCTATACTGCCTCCCATATACTCTCTGTATTTTTCTCTTTGTATTATGACATGGAGCCTTTGGAAATGAGTCTATGACTCAAAGGGTTGTAATTCCAATGTGCTTATAAATAAAAAAATAAAAACAATGAAAATAAAGTATTTTTTCTTACCTGTGTGTCGGTCTGTTATTTCTGACTCCATTCAATGTGTTTATCTGATGGCTATAGATAATCCACTTGTGTTATTTTCCATTACCCTCTGGCTAGAGGGGTATGGAGGGGTATCTCTGATTAGACACATCTCAAACTCCCTCATCCTGCCCCAGTAATTATGCATGTTCCCAGCCACGCCTGTCTGATGACACACTCCCCACCCCAGTATGCAGCACACTGCTGATCCCCCCCCACCTGTCTGACACCCACACTGCCCCAGTATGTACATCCTGCCACAGTATGCACACTAGAGAAGCAGCGAAGTTCTACTACAAACTCAGAGTGAACCCGATGTGGACCACTTTGAGTTCACGTAGCGCTATGCAAAATATCGATTAAAACCCCAAAATTTTCCTTTTAATGGACTTTGCGTTGTCCACTTAGGGTTCACTTCGAGTTACAGACTTGATAAGGTGAAGTTGTTAAGAAAAAGTCCCCAGATTACATGTCTGACTGTCTCTCAAGGTTTGAAGGTCACATGATGCAGGGAGGAACTTAAATAGGCAGGAAGTCAGTGTTTCACATTCACTTGCTCATGAAAGAGCAAGTTGCAGGCTGAGCTCCAGAGAGGGAGATATACATTTATAGTCAATTTGCTTTTGCATTGGTTGTTTAAAGTTATTTAGTGTAAAACTGTTCTGCAGCAGGGTTTTTTCTTAATTAGAGATTTTTCTTTTGCTCTTAAAACCAGGTTTTGTTTGAGTTAGTCTTGCTCGTGATCCATCTTTCCAACTAGTAGTTTTCCTTTTTTTTTTGTTATTGATGATGGATTGTGGTTATGGCATGGATCATGGAGGGAGAAGTGTTGGTGGCTAGTAGGGGCCATGAATGAGGGAGGCCTCATCCGCCCAGTGCATTTAAAGCAGGCTACTTTTGGTGTGGCCACAGACAGCCCCATAGCAGGGGTCCAGCCAGAGCTGCATGCAGAGCAGCAGCAGTAGGCTCAGCAGCAGTCTTAAGAACTGCAGCTGGAGGTTGTTGCCCCTCCACCACCAGCAGCGTGGCATGCAGTTGCTTCTCCAGCACTGGCATCCTCCCAGCCTGTTGTTGTATCTGATTGTCCCCCCCCCACTTCCTGTACCAGGTCCTGCACAGAGCTTTCCTGTGTGGAAGTTTTTTGAGAACATCCCAGGTGACCCCACAGCAGTAAGTTGCAAGTTGTGCAGTGTGCTGGTTTGGTGGGGGCACAAAGACAGACATTTAAGGACTGGTGAGCCAAGGACACACATGGTTGTCCACCACCAAGAACAGTGGGATGCCAAGCTGCAGGAGGTAGCAGCTACTCCTGCAGCTGTGGCCCAGGGTGATCCTTCACCTGCGTGTCACCACCATCGCAGGTCCCCTCAGTTGAAACAGCAGAGGTGACAGGGCCCTCAGCCACAGCTGACCAGGTACAATATGACCCATCACAGCAGTCAGTGACACAGGCAGACCTGGCTGATATGTAGGCAGAGGTGGAGGGCCTTAAAATAGCTGTGGAGGGTGCCATCCAACAGCTTACCTGCATTGAGGGCCAAAATGTGGAAATTATCTGTTTGCTGCAGGGATTGAGTATTGGTGGCCAGCAACAGCCCCCATAATATATTCAATAGTGATCATAAGTTTTAATTCCCCCCCAAACTGTCTCCTTTGCTTTTCAATTTTTCCTTCAGTAATGTTTATTTTTTCTACCAGCCAAAGTATGATATTTCTGTTCAAGTCAATGTTTTGTTTGCTATTATCTGCAGTTGTTAGTTAATGTACTTTATTTTTTACATGAGTGATGGTCGTCAAATGGCAGACGCTGCACGCTTTCATTACAGGTGAAACTGTCCTGCCGTTATCCATGCTGCAGTAAAGGTGTCTGGAAGATGACTTTTTGGTGGCACAATTTAAACTGAAATGAAAGCATACAGTGGATGCACAGTTAGCGACCACATGACTTACTGTTACATAAAATACAGTAATGAGTGAACCACTAAGTGGTTATTTGCTAAAGCATAATGGCGTGTGTGTGGGGGGGCATTTGTGGTAGGTGCATAATGGGATTTACTATTTTGAGGTGCAAGAAATAAAGGATTAAGAAAATTTCTATCCCCAAAAGCCCGTCTCTGCTTTTCATAGATTTCTTAATCAATATTTTTATTTTCTTACAGAATATAGTATGACATTCATGTTCTGTTCATGTTTTCTTTGTGCTATAAGTTTTCTTAATCGGTATTTCTTGTCCCTCATTAATGGTAAATCCTAGTCCCTACCCTACCACAAATGTCCCATCCCCCCTCACACACACACACATATCACACACACAGATGCCAATATGCTTTCCAAAATAAACAATGTTTAGGTTATTACTCATTACTTTATTTAATGTCATAATAAGTCATGTGTTCACAAACCAGTTGGCAGACAGTGTGTGCTTTCCTTTGATTTTAAATTTTGTCACCAAAACGCTGTCTTCCAGACACTTTTATTTCATCTTGCGTAGCGGCAAGACAGTTTCACCTGTAATGAAAGCACGCAGTATCCACCATTTTCATGGCAATCAATCATGTAAAAAATATAGTAAATTAATAAACAACCATGAAAATACTTGTTCCTTTTCTAAACATGTAGTTAAAGCACCAGGGCAATATTCACAATACCATTACACCACTTAGCATGCCCCCCAACAATGTGCTATTTTGTGTTTGAATGTCCCCCATTTTAATTTTATGAAAAACCCAAATGAAAATTAATACCAGTCCAGAAATGCATCACAGTGTGTTAAATAACATCATTACATTGTGACAACACTTACTGCTGCTACTGCTGCTGGTGGTGGTTTTGGCCCTTTCTTTTCATTTCAAGAAAAACACAGATGAAAATTAATGCAAGTCCAGAAAGGCATCACAGTGTGTTAAGTGGCATCACTGACTTGTGACGAGTAACTTCAATCAGAATACAATACCATCATATACAATTACAACCCCCCCCCAAAAAAATTAAAAATCATGAAAAGTCCTGATGAAGAATAATCACTTGTGACTTTCACAAGGATTTCTTGATGCACTGCTAAAAGCGTGCACCTAGAGCCAGAGCTCTGCATATGTGTCCCAAATGAGAAAATGGCATGATGGCACCTGCTGCTGATCTTGTCTGTCTGTTTTCTGCTGCTGCTGCTGATGTACAGTGTGTTGCTAAATGATAATTACCACAGATGACCATGGGGTTGAACTATAATTTGATGTTCTGGGAAATTCTTCTGCTGCGCTGACTGAAACATGCTGCTGTATGTGTGTGTATTCATATCAATATTGGTAAGTTAGTGTACATGTCACTGTCATGTTTTTTTCAGAGACACTGCCATTTAATTTATATTATTTCTTGTTTTTTGTTGTAAGCACTGAGCAGTCTGTCGTGTTGTTCCTTTGCAGGGAATCATCATCATACATATTGAATGTTTCCCCTTCATCGATGTATTGGCCATGGTCACATTCACATGCCATACATATGTGCCACCATCTACTGTGGTACTGTAAAATTTACATTTTTTCTGGGGGGGGGGGGATACTGCTGTGAATGAGTGAATTGTAAGCATTTCTCATTATTGTTCTTTTCTTTTACATTCTCAGGTTACAGCACACAGATTCACAACCGTAGTGATGAAACCATGTTGCTACTGCACATGTGTTCCACATGTATCTGATTGATGACTTCAGCTATATGATCAATGTCAATCCATGAAAGATAAGTAATTTTTTTTTTGGGGGGGTGGTTGCATGGGTCATTTAGAAAACAATTTTCATTATTATTTTTGTATTCTTTCCAGGTCTTCTGTGTATGCAAACTGTTGTCCGTTTTCAGATTGGAACATACCGCCAGTTCACAATACCTCGATGCTACCTGTAAACAGATGACAAAGAAATTATTCTGAGTTCATTCCAGTACTCCATTCAGTATCAGTACCTCGTGGAGCTGTTCCTGTCTTTTGTTATATCCATCATCTGGCATGGATGTCGCCGCTGTTAAATACTTTACACCGACGGAAAATAAGGGAAACAAAAAAAAAAAGGAAAGTAGACCTTGCAATCCTCAATGCCAGAGTTGTACTCACTTGGAAATTATTTTTCCATGACTACATCAGCAACCTCAATGGTACACTGCACTAGGATGATCTCCTTCACTTGCATTAGTCAGCACCACCATCATCGTTACTGGGTACAAATATAGATGTGATTGTCCTGCTTGGTATGTTGGATAAAAAGCTGAAGTGCCGTGATTCAAGATTGAAAAGATGAAGAACGTGATTTGTCTCGTGACTTGTGATTGTGACATGACACTGTGTACAACATTTGCACTGAGGTATGCACCACACTGATACACTGAACACTACTTGAACATTCAAAGTCATCCTTTTCATGCCTGTAGTAAACTTACGGTGTTAATTCACAACTTTTATCTACATGGCTGCTTGCTGATACTTGATCACTGGCTGGCAGATTTTATTTCAGACACACACACAGAATTAATTTCACACACCACTTACGCTAAGGTCTTGTGACTCATGATTGTGACATGATGCGACTCAGTCATGATGAACTTCCTGTAAATGTACAGTGTTCACGCCAAGATAATATCTACAGGATTAAAATGGGGCCGGCTTCTTGTGAGGACAAAAATTCAAGTAGGGCGTCCTACAGAACGTGAAGACAAACAGAAGCATCATACTGGACAAAGGATCTTGAGTGACATGACATGATAACTGGATGTTCTCCAGTCCTGATTTGTGATGAAACCGAAGAATTAAAAAAAACAAAAAAACAGGGTTGGACCAAGGAAAGTTAAAGTTGTGTGATTCGTATCGTGAAGATGAAGAACATGATTTGTCTCCTGACTCATGATCATGACATGACAATGAGTACATCATTTGCAAAGAGGTATGCACCACACTGGTACTCTGAACACCACTTGAACATTCAAAGTCATCCTCCTCATGCCTGTGGTAAACCTCTGGTGTTAATTTGCAACTTTTACCTACGTGGCTACTTGCTGTTAACTTGATTACTGGCTGGCAGATTTTATTACAGACACACACAAAATTAATTTCACACACCAGCTACGCTAAGAGTGATGCTGCAGGCACTGTTGGTACCCACACAGATTCAGGGACCTTGCCTGGCACTAACCCTCCCTGACACAGTACTTTTTCCCTTCCAAGGAATTTTTCTTTTTTTTATTTATTCCAAGTGATGTGATGGAATGCCCTGCCTACAGAGCCAAAGCTTATACCCCACTGACTTATGTGGCTGATACATCACAGTCAGAAAAACCTTTGCCTAACTGTGTCTTTGTGGGCATTTTTTTAGATTACACAGTCTCACCCAGAAAAGAAATACGTTTCTTGCAAACACTTATTTTTTCTAATTTTGTGGGTTGCTAACAAATTCAGCTTGGATGCTGTCCTGTGGAGAACCTGCTCCAAGTCCAACCACAACCTCAGTATGATTATGATTTTTTCTTCAACATTTGAATCAGTGGATGGCCCAGGCATAACTTCAACAGCACTGGAAATGTAAGATTGTGATTGTGAGTCATCGTCTGGATCAGAATCATGTTCAACTACTGTGGGGATGGGGGCGAGGAGAGTGACATTAACTACACTCTGACTCATGTCTTTGGACTCCGCAATATTTTGACAACCTGTTAACTTGTCACAGGTTGAACTTGGGGCAATACTCCTGCCATCACCAACTTCACTACCACCACCAGCGGGGACAAAAGCATCTCCAACCATCATTGAAGCAACTGATTGCACTGTGAAAAACACAGTCGGAGAAATCCCTTTACTGCCATCAGCTATGCCCATATGCTGCATACTACCATGCCCATGGCCACTCTTGCCACTGGCAGCAGTGCCATGGCCAGAAACATCTTTGCATGCACATCTCTTTGAGGGCATTTTTTGGGATTACACAGAAAATTAACAACAAATATAGATTTCTGAACTTTGGGGTGGATGGGAAGCCAAAAAACAACAACTGTGGCTTACAGATGGAGATTGGGCCCTAAACAGATACAAACACACAGATAGATGGAGATTGAGCACTCAAAAGATGCAGCCACAACAACACCTTAACCAGTGGTCACAAATTGAAAACTGGAAAAATAATATTTTCTTTTGTGGGGGTGGGGGTGATAGCTGCAGTACCAGTCCACTACCAAAACAGAACGAAGCAGTAAAAAATACCACAGACAGATAAGAGATTCAGAGTGCTGCGATTATGGGGTGGTGCAATTAAATGTGTCTGACTTGATGACACACAGGCTAAAGTTAATGCGCAGAAAATGTAGCTGTTCAGTACACTACAACCAAATATTTTAAACCAACCTTAAAAAGGGGCACAGCACCACAGCAAACAGCAAATCATTATCAAGACTTGCTACAAGGATTACTGTGTGGACAGGAACACACACATACTAACACACTAGCTACCCAACAACAGTTAGAAAGACTGTCTTTCTCACTGTGAATCTCCCTTCACAACAGATCTGCCCCTTCCCTGAAGCACACTTCTACAGTCTGTCAGTACACGGACTGAATGTTCTAAATTAATATTCAAAATGCACACAAAAACAATAAACACTCTGATATAAGCACAGAAGGGTTTCCTACAATCTGTGTACTAAATTTTGACCACAAAAATTGGCTCAGAAATTATTTTTAAAAGGTTTTTCAATGGTTTGATTTGAGCTCTGAGAACAAACTGTCTCCAGCTTTCCACTACACACTATGCAGAAATGAGGCTGTGCAAGACAATTTAGAGCCCATGTGACCTGCCATCCCATGAGTCACTGCAAACTTCACCTTAAAGGTCAAAACAAAGGCGAAGTCAACGCGAAGTCCATAGAAACCAATGAGACTTCACATTAAATTTCTAGGCAAAGTTATTTGCTTTGTATTGCATAGTATTTTGCGTAATTATGGTTATGATGTGAAGAGCTCTGCTCAGTGAAGTGCATGGACTTCGCCCACCACTCATGCACACCCCTATCCACTCCTTCTGCTAACTATACTTTGCCAATAAAAATACTAGTCTCTCCTCCCATTTGCTGATTTAACCACCCTGTCCCAGAATGACTACCCCTACCCCTTCTTCTCATCTACTAATGCCCATCCAGTCCCAATAGACATACCCCTACCCCCTTCTTCCATGAGCTTGCACCCACACTGTCCCAAATTGAACACCCCTGCCCCTCCTAACTGCTGATGCCCCATCCTAATATTAATACCCCTAGATACTACTCCTATGTGCAGATACCCACCTTGTCCCAATGCAAAAATCCCTAGCCTTTCTTCCATCTGCTGGTGATACCCATTGGTTATCCTGTCAATCACAGAACAAATAACCTAACCCCTCTGCCCATCTGCTTACAACCACCCTGTCCCAAATAAATACTCCTGCCCCACCCTTCCTCCCATGCATTGCTGATACCCCTCCTGCAACATACACACGCACAATAAATACTTCTCCTGCCACACACACATGATGATGTCCTTCTTGCAGCTGTCCGATGTACCAATTAAAAAAAAAATTAGATCAGGCTTTCCTTGAGACCAATGAATGCATCCAATGTGTCCTTTGTCTATTGTGAGACTTGCCGATCCTGCATTCTCTCCAACTCATACAGCGTTGCTAGCACGTGCAGTTGTAGTGTTACAGTTGCATGAGAGGACACACAAGTGGCAGTTGGTAGAGCTGGAAAAGGAAAAATAGCATCTTTTTTTTTTTGTATTTTTTTCCTTGTGGATAGGGGAGTGGGTGGGCTTGGTAGATGGGAGAGTTATGTATGTATGTATTTATTGTAATATACTGTGTTGGTCTGAAAAAGCACTGGGAAGCAGGACAAAGCTTTGAGAAGCAGACATCTTCAGCAGAAGACCTGATTTACCTTGGTCCGCTGGACAATGGAGAGATGGGGGGGTCTGATTTTCTTTGGACTGGTCCATCCATCCCTACAATAAATTGAACTGATATGGAATTCTGGTGGAATTATCGAATATGCTACCATGAATTTTTGAGAAAAACTCACCAATTATTAATTTGTGTTTTTCACTGTAAATTTAAAAACTACTGGAAGAAATCTCTCCAGCTTGGTTATATTTTAAGATCCATTTAAATTAGGCATGCACGACAAATTTCAGTTCCTTGCCCCACCATAGCAGGAAAGTTATAAACTACGATATTTTTGGGAAGTTTTTCTACAGTTTTACATATTAATAGTAAAATAGAGCCCCAGCAACTTAACTAAAACTTTTATTTATTTATTTACTTATTGAAATGTTTCACCAGGAAGGGCACACTGAACAAGTTGCTTGTCTCAAACGCTCCATATTTATTCATTTATATGACCGTTCGAAGAATGTTATGCATGTTAAGTTGCTGATGTCTAGCTTCACAGGTGACTGTGTTAAAAACAAAGAAATAAATTTAAAAGAAAATGAAATAGCAGTCTTTGAGCTTAACACTACTCATCCAAATGTGCTAATATTTTTATGCCATTAGAAAACCCAACAATTAGTAAGCATGCCAATGTTAAGGTTTCAGGCTTAATAGATGGCTCACTTAACATCAGATAAACACATTTGCAAAATTCTACAAAGAACTGCAGAATTTCATGAAATTGTGTGAAATTTCATGAAATCTTGCCCAAATTCCTCAAAATTGTAATTTACAGATTTTGCCCAGTCCTAATGCACACCATTTGTAACATCATCTTGAGACTCCACAAGTTCAGAAAATTCTGTTTAACTGTTTCTAAGCTATAAAGTGTTAAACACCTTGGCTTGTAAGACAAAGTTTTGCTCCTCAATAACAAAACAAGCATTTGTCAATTTCAGATATTTGCCACTGGTATAGAAGGGTTGTAGATGCGTTGTGGTGCATTGTGTGGGTTATGTATTACCAAAGTTAAGAGGCTGCATTTGTAAATTTGAATGCAGGCTCATAACTTTGTTATGTTGTAATACTTTTGTCCCAAATTTTCAACACTGCCTTCTTATGACCCCTCCTCATGAAGAAGTACAGAGAAAATTTTCATCTCCTGTCTGAAAGGTGATTTCATGCAGGGACTGCAAAATTACCCTTTGGGATGAAAAAACACATTTTGGGCAGGATATGAGAAATGGCAGTAGTCACATTCATGGGGTGTTGTAAAGAAATAACTATGTTGCAGATTTGGGGTAAAAATATTGAAAATTACCGTAATTTAGTTTTATTGATTAGATAGAGTGCTCTATCTTATTGTGACTCTAGGTGCTTTACAGATACATGAATAACATAGGCAGACTTAAAATGAAATAAACATAAAAATATATAAATGATGGCTCCATGGCACAGAGCAAAGGGGTTCGCTTGGTACACTGGTGACCCGGGTTCGTGCCTCAAGCCCAGGTGTCTGGAGTGAAGACCAGCAGGGAGGGATTCCAGATCATCCATTGGATGTGTCCATCCGGGGGTGGGCAGGGCCTTGGCACCTGCAGTGGATTGGTGGACGTGCTAGGGTGTATATAGCCTTGACGTGCCACCTCACATGTTCTCGCTGCAGGCCACCACTCCAGTCTGGCCCAATCAGGGTGGGTGGACAGCAAAAGAGGCACCCTTGCTGGCCGGATGATGGTGGCTCCGCATCCTTCCTGCTGCGAAGCTGGAAAGCCCCTGAGTGGCATCTCTCCCTGACCAAGATGCAAGGAATTGCCTGCAGGCACTTTGATCTCCCCTCCTGGTAGACCTGGTGGGTAGGGGACCGTCCCTCAATGAAGGGATACATCGGGACAGTTGGGACGGATGGTGGCAGTGGACTGCAAGACAGGGAAGCGGTGGGGTTGGCTGCCCGAAGGAGTGGGTGGCCAGGTTGGCAGGGGGCAGATAAAAACAGCAAGCAAAAAAAAACCCAAAAAGATATAAATAAAGCATAGTAAATTAAAAGGAGGGGAAGTGGCCTGCCCATTGGTGCAGAGGTTGGATTTCCACTTGTGACGCTGGCAACCTGGGTTTGGGAGTGGACCCAGGCACCAGAGGGCTGTCCGGTGGAAGGATGTCTGAGCGTCTGATGGACCATTCAGCTTCTCTGGGGGTGGAGGGCATACTGGCTCAGGAGCGGTCTGCCCTCTGGTGACAACCAGAGGTAGCGTGTGCCCGATGCCCACAACAGAAGGGAGGTGATGGATGCCGGCATAAGCCATGGCGCTGCGTGTGGCATGTCACGCTTGGGGAGGGCATACATTAAAAAAAAATGCACCTCTCCCGGAGCAACACTGATGCGAGGGCCCAATAGTGGGTCTTCCCCCTTCCCGCCTGAACTCCACCAGTACCAGGGTCCCGACAAAGACTTGATCCCTTGGGCAGGGGGTAAGGGGAGCCCCCCCCACTGCAACCTCACTTGGGAGGTAAGACAACACTCCATGGGGAGACCTTGGGGGGGTGGGTAGTAGAGGGCAGAAGAGTCGGGTACAGCACTGGAGAGGTGGGGGAAAAACAGAAAATAAAAGAGAAAGAGGGGAAGCTTTACTAAATAAAAGGGTCTTCAGATCCCTCTTGAAGGCACTAACTGAGGGGGCCTCTGTAAGTGACTGAGGCAGTAAATTCCACAGAGTGGGCACTGCAACTGAAAAAGCCCAAGCGCCAAATGATTTTAAATGGGTCCTGGGAATCACTAGGAAGCCCTCCTCAGCTGACTATAGGGGATGAGATGGGTGGTAGGGCTTGTAGGATGTATTGCAGGTAACTGGGCCCCAGACCATGCAGGGCTTTATATGTCAGTAACCTGACCTTGAAAGATCTGCCACTCAATAAGGAGCCAGTGTAGAATGCACAGCACAGGCATAATGTGACATGACCTCAGAAGGCCAGTCAGCAGCCTGGCTGCCACATTCTGCACCAGCTGTAATCTGCAAAGATCAGCTCCTGATAGCCCTAGGTAAAGGGCATTGCAGTAATCATGATGTCACAAAGGAATGGACCAGTGATGGCCGATCACCCGAGGGGATCAAGTATTTAATCCTGGCAAAAGGATGTTTCTAAGTGGTAAAAAACACTCTGGACCATGGTCGACACCTGAGATTCAAGTGTTGGCTGCTATCCAGCACAGTGCCAAGATTTTTCACCTTAGCAGAGGTGAGAATCTGGGAGTCTCCAAGCCTAAGCCCAGTGACTCAACCAGCCTGCATACCAACCCTCGGGTGAACGGATTCCACCACACAGTTATGAGCCTGTATTTGCAAAATGTTACATAGGCTCATAACATTTTTTTTTTAAATATTTTAACCCCAAATTTTCAACATAGCCTTCGTATGAACCTACCTCATGAAGAAGGGCAGAGAACATTTTCAGTTCCTGTCCATCACCTTATGAAATGCAAAAACACATTTTGGCCAGGATTTGAAAAATGTTTTTGACAGCTGTCACATTCATGCGATGCTGTAAAGAAATGTCTATCTTGTAAATTTGGGGTAAAAATATTGAAAATGATCAAAGTTAGGAGCCTGCATTCACAAATTCAATGTAGGCCCATAACTTTGTTGCTTTTTAATATTTTTAACCAAATTTTCAACATAGCCTTCTTAAGACCCCACTTAATGAACAAGGGCAGAGAACTTGTCTAACTCCTGCCCAGAAGGTGATTTTATGCAGGGACCACAAAATCACCTTTCGGGACAGATTTACCTAATGTCAGTGCAATTCTTCATGAGGTGGAGTCCCCAACTAGGCATGTTGAAGATCTGGGCCAAAAATATGCAAAAATGGCCAAGTTATGCTTTTAAGTTCATGCCCTCTACATTGCACCCTGTACCTGTTTCTTCAGTTTGTGGTTTGGCTTTGAAGAGTGAAGACATGTCTGCGGTCCACAGAAGATGACGGCATTGGACTCCTGGTGGGTAGGTAAGGGCTTTGGGTGTGTGTGTGGGGGTGGTGGGTGCTGAGTGGGAGGGTCAGGTGAGGGGACAGTAACGGCTGCAAAAGACATTGATGGATGTTTTTCTTTTCACAGGTTTAAAAAAAAAAAAAGGATGCACAATTCTGGATCGCGACACTTTGGGGATTGGGCACCCCCAGTGTCACTGTTATGTTTGTGTGGGGGTTGGGATGGTGAGTGCTATGAAAGGGAGGATCAGGTGGGTGGGATAAAAAAAGACACACGGAGGTGGACCCACGGAGATGTAACCATGCATATGTGGGAGCGCGGTTTACGCTTACAACTGGCAGACATTCCATGCATGCCAGACTGACTTTGACAGATCACCTCAGCTGGCTGTGTAGTGCAGATCATAGAGAATAGCTGACCACTGATTGGATTGGCTATTCCTTTTCAAGTTTGTGCCATCTCTGCCCAACAAACTGAATCTTTGTCGTAGTATGCCTCGCTGATGATTGGTGTGACACTGAATCACCCCTAAAACACTGCTCTGCATTGGAAGAACAGCACTGCACCCATCCAAAAGCAGTACTACTGCAATACATTTGCTTGTACCTGCGCACATGGCAAACATAAAAAGGTCTGAGACATGAAACTAGAAACTACCAGGTTCATTAGATCCTGTTCCAGAATTGGTGCTTTTGGTGTTTTCAGAATGAAAAAGTATAACATGTTAAAATAATCTTTATTTTAAAATATGGTAGACACGCATGCACAAAACATTTTTTTTAAACCAAGGGTTTTACTTTAAGAAGCAACTCCAGTAAATTTCAGCTGCTCAGAGAAGCTGATGCAACTGAAGAGTGTGAGAGACCTTTAGTTTGAAACAGCCATTCTTCCTTCATTCATCGAGGAGCACCACGCCAGTTTGTTTTGAGGTTTGGAGTCTCCACCAGTTGGACAGATGGAAGTTTCCAGGTGGTGGAGCAGAGTGAGCCCACCAAGGGTTCTACTTTTAAAAATCAACTCCAGTTAATTTTGGCTGCCCAGAGAAGCTGACACAGCAGAAAAGGTGAGAGGGCTTTAGTTTGAAATGGCTGCTCTCCCCTAATCCACTGAAGATGGCCATACCAGCTTGTTTCTGCCAAGCAGTCCTCCTGCTTGTGGTCCTCACCTAAAGACGAACGCGAAGAACATCGACTGAACCTACAGGAGAGACAGGGAGGGGAGAAAAGGGGGCAGAGTAGCTTTCTATGTAAGGGAAGGGATAAAAGCAACTGAACAAGAGAGTAAACAGGGAAGAGAGGAGGCACTGTGGTCACCTTAGAGATTGGAAATGTCACCACAATCTGCACAGAGGTTGTGTACAGACCCCCATGTCAGGAAGAGGGAATGGACAAGGATATGATAGAAGGCATCCTTAGGATGGCAAAGAAAGGGGAGATACTGTTGATGGGGGACCCTAATATGCCAGATGTTAACTGAAGCACCTTTGCTGCAGCCATATCCAAAAGTAGGGCCATTCTCGATGCCCTTTAATTGGCATGCCTCAGACAGCTAGTTTTGGAACCCACTAATGAGGGAGCAATCTTAGACCTCATTCTCTCAAATGGAGACAGTGAGAGGATCTCAGATTTAGAAGTGGGTAGCCATCTGGGAACAAGTGGCCACCAAACAGTTTGGTTCATGATGAACTCAGCTACAGAGTCAAGCTGTACAAAAGTGAGGGTTCTGGACTTCAGGAGGGCTGACTTTGGCAAGATGGGAGAGTGCCTTAGAAATGCACTAGCAAACAGGCTAGAAGGAGGGGTGGAGCAACAATGAGGAAACATCAAAACTGCCATCACAGAAGTAACAAGCCTTTGTGTGAAGCAAATGAAAAATTAAAATGGAACAAAAAGCTACTATAGTTCTCAAATGAGGTGGCGGTGAAGGTTAGGGAGAAAAAGATAGCATTTAGGACGCATAAGGAAACACAGAAGGAGCAGGACAGAGAACTGTACCAGTTAAGGCAGAAGGAAGCAGGGAGGATAGCTGGAATAGCAAAGGTCAAAACTGAGGAAAAGCTAGCCAACTCGGTTAAGAAGGGGGATAAAACATTTTATAGGTATATCAGGGAGCATAGAAAGATAAAGGGAGGGATAGTGAGGCTGAATAGAATGGACAGTGGGTGGGCAAAGAGGGACAGTGAAAAAGCAGAGATATGGAGCGAATGCTTCTGCTCGGTATTCACAAAAGAAGAGAAAGGGGAGGTGCCTAATCCAATTAACAGAAGCACTCTGGATAGGGGGGTCGATCCCAGTCCTCTCACAGAAGAAAGAGTTCTCAAAGAACTCCTAAAACTGAAGGTGGACAAAGCAATGGGGCCTGATGGAATTCACCCCAGAATTCTAAAAGAATTAAGGAGAGAACTAGTGACACCATTGACTACCCTTTTTAACAAATCATGGAGGATGGTATGGTACCTGAGGACTGGAGGAAGGCTGATGTGATTCCCCTTCACAAAAGTGGGACCAAGACAGAGGCAGGAAACTACAGACCTGTTAGTTTTACCTCTGTGGTAGGAAAAGTGATGGAATCACTTCTGAAGGAAAGAACTGTTGAGTACCTAGAGGCCAGTGGGGCACAGGACCCAAGGCAACATGGGTTCACAGCAGGAAGGTCATGTCAGACGGATCTAATTGATTTGTTTGACTGGGTGACCAAAGTAGTAGACCAGGGAGGGGCTGCGGACATGGCCTACCTAGACTTCAGCAAGGCATTTGACACAGTCCCACACAAAAGATTAATAGTCAAATTAACCAGCCTGAGAGTGGGTCCCAGGGTGGTAACCTGGGTAAAACATTGGCTGGACAACAGGACACAGAAGGTAATTGTAAATGGAGTCCACTCCAAAGAAAGAGGGGTTACTAGTGGGGTACCGCAGGGTTCAGTACTGGGTCCAGTCCTTTTTAATGTCTTTATAAGTGACATTGCAGAGGGACTGAAGGAAAAGATGCCTCTTGCAGATGACACAAAGATCTGCAACTGGGTTGATACACAAGGAGGTGTGGAAAGAATGAGAAGGGACTTGGCAAGGTTGGAGGAATGGTCAGAAATATGGCAGCTTGGATTCAATGCAAAGAAGTGCAAAATAATGCACCTGGGAAACAAAAACCCAGGGGAAGATTACACAATGGGGGAGAGGTAGTAACAACAACAAAAATGGAAAGGGACCTGGTGGTAATCATATCAGATGATCTTACGGTTAGCAAGCAATGTGAGAAGGCAGTAGGGAGGGCTGGGGGGATACTGGGATGTATAGGGAGAGGCATCACCAGCAGAAAACAGGAAGTTGTTATCCCACTGTACAGACAGTTGGTGGTACCCCATCTGGAGTACTGCATCCAGTTCTGGAGACCCCATCTCCACAAGAACATAGACTCGATGGAGGCAGTCCAGAGGAGGGCAACTAAAATGGTGCAGGGTCTGCAAGAGAAGCCATAAGAGGAGAGACTAAATGAGCTTAATATGTATACCCTTGAGGAAAGGAGGGAGAGGGGGGGATGTGATAGAAACTTTTAAGTACCTCAGTGGAATCAACAAAATCCAAGAGGGTAACATCTTTCAGAAAAAAGAGATGTGCAAGAACGAGGGGACACAATTTGAAGATAGAGGGGAGACGGCTCAGGGGCAATGTGAGGAAGCATTTTTTCTCAGATGGATGCATGGAATAGCCTTCCTGAGGAGGTTGTGGGGTCTAATACTGTGGGAGAATTCAAGAATGCATGGGACAGACATAAGGCAATTTTTGTGGGGGGTAGGAAGAAATAGGCTGTTGGTTAAATAGGATCTGCAGCTTATCCTATAGGTAGGGAAATGGGCAGACTAGGTGGGCCATGCGGTCCTTATCTGCCATCAAAGTCTATGTTTCTAAGCCTTCCATGAGTCAGCCAAGGAGACAGCCAACAGCCAGGAACTCTACCCATTGCAACCTGGCTACATCTGTATTGTTTGGGGGTTTGTCAGTGGGACTGTGGTTGAGGGTTTGTAGTATAGCTGAACTGTACATTCCAAAGTGTGGGGTTTGTGTTGTAGCTGTGTTGTGTTTGGGATTTGTTTAGGGTTTGTGTTGTAGCTGGTACTGCCTTATCTGTATGAAAAAAAACATTAAATGTAGTGATCGTTGTTCATGGCTTACTTGTATCTGTGACATACCTAGAGTAATGTACAGTAATTACAGAGCTGTGTGTTGTACATTGGTAACTCGTACTGCATACAGTTTCGTCTTAATGGGTTCTGGAAAAGGAAGACAGGGACTGCAGGGAGAGCAGGAATGTGGGGAGTGGTGCAGTGGTTGTGGGGTGGCTGTCTTCTGGGAGACCTTCTGAAGACTGTGGTGCTGCCCCATCTGCATGTGCCTCTCTGGGTTGGCAGAGAAGGTCTCTAGACTTGAGGCTACAGTGGCTACGAGTTAGGAGGACCTCACTAGACTTGGGGCTGCAATGAGTATGAATCGGGTGACCTTTTGTCTCACCCAGGGGCCACCAAGACCAACACCTTTACCTCAAAGGTGGCCAGATAGGTTGAGCAGCTGGGGCTGAGAAGGGTGGGGGTTTCGGGATCCAAAAGATTGGGGGGGGGGGTCGCAGGCAGATTCCTCAACCACAATCAGTACCATTGCAAAATTCCTACACCACTCTGATGGACCAGGACTACCAAGAGGAGGCACCCATGGTAGTGGGCAGTGAAGATGTGGGGGCCCTCCTGAGTGAAGGCTCCAAGGAGGATGGTAGAGGACCCCAGGAAAGGAGGAAGCAGTGTCTGGTGGGTGGACTCAATTGTTAGGGGAATGGAGTTGGGACTAGGAAAGTGGGCAGAGAGGGAAGTATGGTGCCTACCATTGTGCCACAGCATCGAGGAATGGGAAGCATTTCCTATGGACGGCTAGGTCAGTAGGAAGGAAGGGGGAGCTGGATGTCATTGTCCACCTGGGGACAAATGACCTGGCTAGAGACCGGGCAAGAAAGTGCATAGAAAGTTCAGGGAATTGGGAAGAAGTCTTAGACAATAGGCACATTCAGTATAGCTTTTGCAGAAGTGCTACCTGTCTATGACGGGGGAAGGAGAGGGAGCTCCGTACCAAGGCCTTCTACTCATGGTTGAAGGAATGGTGCACAGTTGGAGGGACATGGCTACACTGGGGATTGGGGGGCCCACCTGAGAGGATAAAAGCCTATACAGAGGTGATGGCCTTCATCCATCTGGGAGGGGAACCACAGTTCTCAGTGGACAATTTAACTGTTACTTCGATGAACATTTAAACTAGGCAAGGGGAGTGGTGAAAGGAAAAGGAGAGGCAGAAACTGCCCCCCCCCCACAGACTGAGAAAAAGAGTAGAGAGATTCTGAGGGTTGAGAGTACCACAATGGTGCAAGTTAATCAAGGAAGCAGGAGGTTAGCAAAGGAGGAAGGGAGGGGAAGTAGCAGTCAGAACAGAAGAGGGAGGAAGGGGAACAAAAGGAGAAAGGGGAAAGTGAAAAGCAGAGTGCGGACAAACTCTGGAAAGCCATGTGTGCTAGTGCTGGAAGTCTGGGAAATAAGGTCGCAGACCTAGAAGCCATCATGGCAGAAGCCGACCTGGATATTTTGGCCTTTATCGAATCATGGTGCACTGACAGCCATGAGTGGGATGTGGCCATACCAGGTTATATGATGATCATATAGGACAGGGTAAGAAGTAAAGGAGGGGGTGTTATGCTTTGTGTGAAGGAAGGATAAAAGCAACAGAAATGCAGGTAATTTGGGGGGACAGAGATGTTGTGCGTCACTCTCAAGTTGGGAAATGGAGCCACTATTCGGTCAGGCAGGATCTACAGCCTCTTCACAGGGGGGAGGACTTAGATAAGGAAATATTAGAAGGAGGCAGTATAGCACAGTGGTTAAGGCTCTGAGTAGCAGATCTAGAGACCTGGTTTTGAATCCCACAGCCATCTAGGTGCATAAAAGGGGGATGTTTTGCCAGTGGGGGACTTCAGTTTGTGGGATGTAGATTGCAGCCTCCCAGCTGGGGCTTCAGCTAGAAGCAGGAATATCCTGGACTCCCTGAAGGGGGTGTTCCTCAGGCAGCTAGTCAGTGAACACACTCGTGATGCGGCAATAATGGACCTGATGCTTACTAACAAGGAATGTATTACAGATATCAGGGTAGGAGGCCATTTGGGGACTAGTGATCATTGTACAGTGTGGTTCAACATAAGAACAGTGGTGGAATCCAACCACACAATGGTGAGAGTCCTGGATTTCAGAAGGGCTGATTTTATAAAGTTGGCTGAATGCCTCGGGAATGACCTGGTTGGGTGGGGGGTCTGGGGAAGTAGTGGGCTAAACTAAAAGAAGGCATAGTGAAGGCAACAAACTTTTGTGTCAAACCGGTAAGTAAAAGGAATAGGAGACTGCTAAAGTACTCAAAAGAGGTGGCAGCAAAGGTAAAGGCTAAAAGAGTGCCATTCAGAAGGTATAAGGAGACCCGGAGAAGGGAGGTTAGGGATGTGTATCAGGAAAAACGGAGGGAGGCAGGGAAAGCAGTAAGGAGTGCAAAGGTGCAAACTGAAGAAAGAATAGCTCAGGGAGTATCAAAAGTGGACAAGACATGTTTTAGGTATATTAGCGAGAAAAGGAATACCAAGGGAGAGATTGTACAGTTAAAGAGGGAGGGGGTCAAGAAAAGGCAAACATCTTGAACAAATACTTCTGCTCAGTAGTCACGGTAGAAGGGGAGATGGAGGGACCTCAAAAAGGCACCAGGAGCTTTGACAGGAGGGATGTGGAAACCAATCTGTTTTCTGAGGAGAAAATCTGGAAAGCACTCTCTAACCTGATGGTAAACAATGCTGTGGGACCAGATGGGATACGTTAAAGGGTGCTGAGGGAGCTCAGGGGGTATGCGAACAGGACAGAGACACCATTATAGCGAAAATGTCGATGCCGACAACATCGACGTTTTCACTGCAATAGACTGCCCAAGACCCCGGCACTCTGCCTCCTGGTCCTGCATCTCCTCTCAGATCCAACTCCAACTCAGAGTTAGAATCCTAGAGATCGGGGCTTTGGGGGGCAAAGCCCCCAACTGAATCAATGTACAGACAGAGTCTCAAGTTGGATTTATGTCTCTCGCAAGTTGTGGTCAACATAAATCCATGGCTGTGATGGCGGTCGACAACTTAGTTATCGAACCAGCATCATAGAGCCAGCTCAGGGAGATGCTGACTGCACCTCTGGCAGACCTGTTTAACAGATCACTGGAGACTAGCATGTTCCGGGGTCTGGAGAAGGGCAGAGGAAGTTCCACTTCACAAAAGTGGGAGGAGGGAGGCAATTATAGGCCTGTCAACCTGATATCAGTGGTAGGTAAGTTTATGGAAACACTACTAAAAGAAAGAATTGTGGAATATCTTGTATCCAGTGGATTAAGGATCCAAGACAGCATGAGTTCACAAGGGGAAGGTCATGCCAAACAAATCTGATATAGATTTCTTTGACTGGGGGACAAATGAGCTAGATCAAGGAGGAGCGATGGACATAGCCAACCTGGATTTCATCAGGGCATTCAGCACTGTTCCACATAGGAGACTGGTTTGCAAGTTGTGTAGCCTGAGGGTGGGCAGTAAGGTGGTAACCTGGGTAAGAAGCTGGTTAGGTGATAGGAGACAGAGGGTAGTGGTAAACAGAGTTCACTCTGAGGAAGGGTCTGTGACCAACCAGGTACCTCAGGGATCAGTGATGGAACCAGTCCTTTTTAATGTCTTTAAAGAGGGGTTGGGGTTTAAACTTGTGAAGGGGAGGGATGAAAAAAGGGGCAGTGCCAGCAGATACGATAAATGAGGGACATGGTCTCCACTCCTTTAGGGGGCTAGGGAGATATGGAACTGGGTCACCAGGTGGGTGCAGGAGCTAAGAATTGGGAGCTCAAAGGGGATAAAGGAGAGGAGGGAAAAGGGTGGGGAGTGGTCCTAATAAATGCCAGGAGCTTAGGAAATAAAATGCCTGAGCTCCAGGCAATGCTAGTTGAGGGGGAGGTAGATATGGTAGCAGTCACTGAGACCTGGGCCACTCAAGGGCATGAGTGGGACCTAAATCTGGAGGGCTACACTATGTTCAGAATAGATGGGGGGGAGGGGTGCTGGTGTAGCACTGTTAGTCAGAAATTACGTGGGTATTGGAGGGGTAGAGGAGGCAAAGGGGAATGTGGAGGCTATTTGGGTCACCTTGCTGATGCAGGGGGGGTATGAGAGTAAAGGTCAGATTGGTATACAGACCACCAGCACTGGCGGAGGTCCTTGAAGAAAGTTTGGTGGCAAATCTCGAGGGACACTGTAGATTAGGAAAGGGAAGGGTATAGTAATGGGGGATCTCAACATGCCAGGAACAGACTGGGGGACTATGACATCACCAGTGGCCAAAGAGCAGAGGCTGCTGGATGTCTTCCAGGATGCGTTTCTGACACAATAGGTGGGTGAGTCAACTAGGGAGGCCCGGACACTGGATGTGGTCCTGGCTGACGGTGATCAGATTAGGGGCCTAGAGGTGAGGGACCTGTTAGCTGGGAGTGTTTATGCCACAGTCTGGTTCTTCCTGCACCTAGGAAGGGTGGAAAGCCGAACAAGGACAGTAGTAACTGACTTTAGGGGTGCAGACTTCAGGGAGATAGGAAGGATCCTTAAAGATCATCTAGACAGTATAAGGCCAGATATGGATGCTGACAGCTGGTGGGGGATCATTAGGAGGGAATACAGGAGGTTACCAGATCCTGTGCAAGGGAAAGGTGTAAGGGAGGACAGTGAGGCTTAATAAAGGGCGGGGGTGGGGCAGAGGGTGACGGTAAAAGGCAGAGATACTAAACAAATATTTTTGCTCAGTATTTACAAATGAAGAGGGGAGGTACCTAAACAAACAATAGAAACACTCTGGATACAGAAGTTGATACCAGCCCATTTACAGAAGAAAGGGTTCTGAAAGAACTCTTAAAACTGTAGGTGGACAAAGCAATGGGGTCTGATGGGATTCATCCCAGAATTCTAAAAGAACTAAGGGTAGAACTAGTGACACCACTGACTACCCTCTTTAACAAATCATGGGAGGATGGGGTGGTACCTGAGGACTGGAGGATGGCAGATGTGATTCCCCTTCGCAAAAGTGGGAGCAGGGCAGAAGCAGGAAACTACAGACCTGTTAGCGTAACCTCAGTGATAGGGAAAATGATGGAATCACTTCTGAAGGAAAGAATTGTCAAGTACCAAGAGGCCAGAGGGGCACAGGACCCAAGGCAGCGTGGATTCTCGGTGGGAAGGTCATGCCAGACGAATCTAATAGATTTCTTTGACTGGGTGACCAAAGTAGTTGTTCAGGAAGGGGCTATGGACATGGCCTACCTAGACTTTAGCAAGGCATTTGACACAGTCCCACACAAAAGATTAATATACAAGTTAGCCAGCCTGGGAGTGGGTCCCAAGGTGATAGCCTGGGTAAAGAATTGGCTAGAGTATAGGACACAGAGGGTAGTAGTAAATGGAGTCCACGCTGAAGAAAGGGGGGTTACTAGTGGGGTACCGCAGGGTTCAGTATTAGGACTGGTCCTCTTCAATGTCTTTATAAGCAACATTGCAGAGGGACTGGAAGGAAAATGATGTCTCTTTACAGATGACACAAAGATCTGCAACAGAGTTGATGCACAAGGTGGGGTGGAAAGGATGAGAAGGGACTTGGCAAGGGTAGAGGAATGGTAAAATGTATGGCAGCTTAGATTCAATGCTAAGACCTGCAAGGTAATGCACCTGGGAAACAAAAACCCAGGGGAAGTGTACACAATGGGGGTGAGATACTAACAACAACAAAAATTGAAAGGGACCTGGGGGTAGTCATATCAGATGACTTAAAGGTGGGCAAGCAATGTGAGAGGGCAGTAAGGAGGGCTGGGGGGATACTGAGATGCATAGGGAGAGGCATCAGCAGTAGGAAACAGGAAGTTATCCCTCTGTACAGGCAGCTGGTGAGACTCCATCTAGAGTACTGTGTGCAGTTCTGGAGACCCAGTCTCCGCAAGGACATAGACAGGATGGAAACTGTCCAGAAGAGGGCAACTAAAATGGTGCAGGGTCTGCACTGGAAGACACATGAAGAGAGACTAAAGGAAGTTAATATGTATAGCCTCGAGGAAAGGAGGGAGGGGGGACATGATAGAAACTTTCAAGTACCTCAAGGGAATCAACAAAGTCCAAGAGGGTAGCATCTTTCAAAAAAGAGGTGTGCAAGAACAAGGGGGCACAAGTTGAAGATGGGGGCGACTCAGAGGTAATGTAAGGAAGTATTTTTTCACAGAGAGGGTTGTGGATGCATGGAACGGCCTTCCGGAGGAGGTTGTGGAGTCAAAAACAGTGGTAGAATTCAAGCATGGATGGGACAGTCATAAGGCAATTCTAGGGGTGGGGGTAGAAAGAAGTAGGCTGCTGGTTAACTAGGATCTGCAGCTTATCCATTAGGTAGGGAAATGGGCAGACTGGGTGGGCCAAGTGGTCCTTATCTGCATTCAAGTTCTATGTTTCTAGGTTTAAGTTTGGTAAGGCCAGAAAACCCTGTTGGTGGACCCGGGAGGTACAAGAGTTGGTGAGGGAAAAGAAGGCAGCCTATAGGTGCTTCAAGTGGTCAAGGTGTGAAAGGGATCAGGAGGATTATGAGCTGACAGCCAAGAGAGTCACCAGGGTGGTGAGAGCAGCTATGGCAAAAAAGGAGCAGTCCTTGGCCAGTGGGATCAGGGGGGGACAAGGGTTTCTTTAGATACATAGGGGGGAAAAAGGAAAGTAAGGGGGCAGATCAGCAAGATAAGGATAGGGGATGGTTGGTCACAGGAGGCAGAGGAACAGGCAGAAGTCCTAAATGAGTACTTTGCCTCAGTTTATACTAGGGGGGATGGAGGGGCGGTGTCTCGCGAGGGGAGAGGGGGCAAACCGGAGCAAGGGGTGAGACCAGTAGAGACCAAGGGCCCTGATGGGTCTGGGGAAAGGGAGTGGCCACCACAGACAGGTGGGGGCCAAGCAGTGCATGGTGAAAAGGGGAGGACGAGGCTGAAATCCCAGTAGAGAGAGTAAGGGAAGCCCTCAGGTCCCTTCAGACAGAGAAAGCACCTGGGCCAGATGAGATGCATCCTAGGGTGCTGAGGGAACTGGCGGATGTCCTGGCAGTCCCTCTAGCGGAGCTTTTCAACATCTCTCTGAGGACTGGGTGGGTGTCCCAAGACTGGAGGGTGACCCATGTCGTGCTGATCCACAAGGAGGGGATCAAGAGAGGAGGCAGAAAATTACAGGCCCGTTAGCCTGACATTGGTGGGCGGCAAGGTAATGGAGAGTATTGTCAAGGAAAGGCTGGGGGGGGGTTACTGGAGCAAACTGGGTACTTGGACGATAGGCATCAACGCTTTGTCATAGGAAGATTGTGCCAGACAAATGTTGTTGAGTTCTATGACTGGGTGATGAGGGCCCTGGACCAGGGTAGGCCAGTGGATGTCCTCTTTCTGGATTTTAGCATGGCTTTTGATTTGGTACCCCATAGTGGCCTGCTGGCTAAGCTGAAGGAAATGGAGGTAGGGAGACAGTTGCTAAGATGGATAGAAAACTGGCTGTCTGAGCATACTCAGAAGGTGGTGGTTAGAGGGTTAGCCTCATCCCCAAGGTGGGTTACTAGTGGGGTTCCCCAGTGGTCAGTGCCAGGGCCACTCCTGTTCAACGCCTATATCTCAGACATCAGGAGGGGGATCAGGAGTGAGATAAGTCTCTTTGCAGATGACTCAAAGCTAGGTGCAGTGGTGGATGGGGAGGAGGGGAGGTTGGCCTTGCAGGAGTACCTGGAGGCTCTGGAAAGGTGGTCAGGAAAATGGAAACTAAAATTCAATGCGGGGAAGTGCAAGGTTCTGCACCTGGTAGTCAGAAATCCAGGCCAGGAGTATACCCTGGGAGGAGACATGATTCAAGTCACGGAGGGTGAGAAGGACCTGAGGGTAGTGGTAGAGGTCAAAAAGAACAACTCGGAGACCTGTAGGAGGGTAGCAGTAAGGGCAATTAGGATGCTAGGATGCATTGCCAGGGGGATTACCTCCAGAAAGGTGGAAGTGATCCTTCCACTGTACAACTGCTTAGTTAGGCCACACCTCGAGTATTGTGTACAGTTTTGTAGACCACATTTGAAGAGGGACATTACACTCCTAGAGAGGGTCCAAAGGAGGACAACCAAAATAATCTGGGGCCTGGGTGAGAGGACCTATGAGGAGAGGCTCAAGGAGCTCAACATGTGCACCCTGGAGGAGAGGAGGGACGGGGGGACATGATAGAGGTCTTTAAGTACATGACAGGGATCAATAAAGTAGGCCCAGTCAGGGTGCTCCAAAGGAAGGAGAGTGGGGCAACAAGAGGTCACGGGTCTAAGCTGGAAGGGGGCAGCCTCAGAGGGGAGAGGGGGAGATGTTATTTCAATGAAAGGGTGGTGGAGCCATGGAATGCACTGCCCAAGGAGCTGGTAGAGATGGAGACTGTGGATGGGTTTAAGAGAGGATGGGACAGGTACAGGGGGAGGGTAAATCTGACCAGGCCCAATACAGGTGGAACATTTGGGACTGGGGACAGTATAACCCAAGGGGGAGGGGGGGCACTAAAATTGGCCCTCAGTGCGGGTGCTGAAAATCAAGCAGACTCGAGAGACTGTTAGGTCTATTCTGCTGGTGTTTTAGTATGTTAGTATGTTATAAGTGACAGTGGAGGAGCTGAAAGGGTAGGTTTGCATCTTTGTGGATCACACCAAGATATGCAACAGAGTGGACACTCTTTGGGGGGGAGTGGAAATGATGGGCAGGGATCTGAAAAAACTGGAGGAGTAGTCAAGGATATGGCAGCTGGGTTTTAATACAAAAAAGTGCAAAATAATGCACTTGGTCAATAAAAACCCTGACGGCAGAGTACAAAATGTAGGGGGAGTGATGCTGGCAATAACCAAGCAGGAAAGAGACTTTGGGGTAATCATATTGGATGACATAAATGTGGCCAGGCTGTGTGACGAGGCATTTGGGAGAACTAGTGGGATGCTAGGGAACATAGGGGTATCACCAGCAGGAAGAGGGAGATGGAGTTTCCACATATAGATCTCTTGGGAGACCCTACTTTGAGTACTGTGTCCAGTTCTGGAGACCACATTTCAGGAAAGACACAGAGTGGAGGCAAACAAGAGGAGGGCTACCAAAATGGTGCAGGGTCTGCATCAAAAACTTTGAGGAGAGGCTAAAGGAGCTCAATGTATACACCCTGGAGGAGAGGAGGGAGGGTGGGGATGTGATAGAGACCTTTAAATACCTCATGGGGGTTAACAAGGTACAGGTGTGTGAGGGTATTTTTCAGAGAACCAGGTGCACTAGAACAAGGTGACATGCTATGAAGCAGAGGGAGGTTGATTCAGGAGAAATGCAAGGAAGTACTGTACTTCTTGACAGAATGGGTGGTGGATTCCTGAAACGAACAGCCTTCCAGCAGAGGAAGTGGGGAGAAAAATGGGTTAAAATATGCGTGAAATAGGCCCAAGGGAATCATTGGAGTAAGGAGGTTGAGAAGACAGCACCATAGATCAAGTAGAATCTGCAGCAAAAATGAAGATAATGAAAAATGCGCAGACTGGGTGGGTCCAGTGGCCCTTATCTGCCATCAGTTTCTGTCTTTCTACTGTATGTTTCTAAATCCTTTCTCAAAAGGTGTTTTCATGTGACCTTTTAAAAAATGCCTTAACAGATAAAAATGGTGTTGCTGAGTATATTTTCAGTTAAATAGGTAGTCATACTGTTAACTAAGATGTGAAACACTTTGCTTAAACATAGAAGCATAGAAGTCGATGATAGATTAGGACCACCAGGCCCATCCAGTCTGCCCATGTTACCTACCTAATGCTTGTGCCCTAAGACTATTCCTAGTTCTTTGACTGTATACCCCTACCTCTCTCTATGATTCCCTTGTGTCTATCCCAAGCTGTTTTGAAGTCTTGTACTGTAGTGGCTCCCACCACCCTTGGGGAAGGCCATTCCATGCATCCACCACCCTTTCAGTGAAAAATAACTTTCTCACATTTCCCCTGAGACGGCATCCTTCTATTTTCATGTTGTGACCTCTTGTTCTACTGTTCCTTTTTAGCTGAAACATGATTGACCCATTCACCTTTTTAATGCCCATGAGGTATTTGAATGTTTCAATCTTGTCATCCCTGTCCCTTCTCTGCTCTAGGGTGCACATATTGAGATCCTTAAATTGGTTCTCTCATGTATTAAGCTACAGCCCCTGTAGCATTTTGGTTGCCATTCTCTGGACCGTCTCCATCCTGTCAATGTCTTTGCATAGGTGTGGCCTCCAGTATTGCATGCAGTATTCCAGATGGGGTCTAACCAGTGTCTTATAGAGGGGAAGCATTACCTCCCTCCTACGGCTAGTAATACCCCTACCAATACACCCCAGCATCATTTTAGCCCTTCCTACCACTTTTGTTGTCTGCTTAGAGGTTTTCAGATCATCTGTGATGATGACCCCCAAGTCCCTTTCCTCCCTTGTGGTAGACAACAATCTCCCCCCCCCCCCAGCCTATAGCATGCTACTGGGTTCCTCTTCCCCACATGCATGATTTAAACTTCAGTTTCCACTCCTCAGACTATTTCTCCAATTTTTCCAGATCTTTCCTCATCCTGCCCACCCCTTCTGGGTCATCAACTCTGTTGCGGATCTTGGTATCATCTACAAACAGGCAAACCTTTCCCTCCATCCCATCTGCTGTGTCATTGATGAAGATATTGAAGAGGACTGGCCCTAGGACCGATCCTTGAAGAACCCCATTTGTGGCTTGCTTCTGTTCTGACTGGGCACCGTTTACTACCACTCTTTGCTTTCGGTCCTTTAACCAGTTCCCAGCCCAGTTGAACACCTTTTGGCCCACCCCAAGTCTACCTAGCTTGTTTACCAGTCTTCTGTGTGGAACAGTATCAAAAGGTTTACTAAAGTCAAAGAGGGCTACATCAACTGCGCCCCATTGATTCACCTCCCTGGTCACCCAGCCAAAGAAATCTATCAGATTTGTTTGACAAGATCTTCCTGCTGTAAATCCATGTTGTCTTGGAATCTGTGTTCCTATGGATTCCAGGTGTTCTACAGTCCTTTCCTTAAGGAGTGTCTCCATGATTTTACCTACAGGAGAGGTTAGATTGACTGGCCTATAGTTCCCTGCTGCCACTTTTGTGAAGTGAAATCACATGAGCCCTTCTCCAGTCCTCTGGGACCTCCCCTGTGCTCAGTGACTCACTAAACAGTTCTGCCAGTGGCTCTGCCATTCTCCCCTCAGCTCTTTGAGCATTATAGGATGTATGCATCTGGCCCCATTGTTTTGTCCACCCTGAGCTTAGCAAGCTCTTCTAGGATCCTTTGTTTTGTGAAAGGTTCCGAGTTCGCCTCTCTCTCCCCCCCCCCCCGTGTCTGTTGTGTCCAGCTGAGGGCCTTGTCCATTCTTTTCCTCAGTAAAGACTGAGCAGAAATATCCATTTAGTATAGATGCTCATATTTGGTCATCTTCTACGCACTCTCTTTTATCTCCTCTAAGCTTAGCAATCCCCCCCCCCATCTTTCTTTTATCACTAATGTACCTGTAGAATGCCTGGTCTCCTTTCCTTACTGATTGTGCCAGTGCTTCCTCAGTTTGGGCCTTTTACTCTAGTATGCCTTCCTGTCTATGTCCCTCTGAGTTTCCTCATATTTCTTGAATGCCACCCTTTTGGCTTGGACTTTCTCTGACACTGTTTTAGAGAACCAAAGTGGTTTCCTCTGTCTTTTGCACTTACTTTTCACTTTAACACATTGATCTGTTACTTCAACTATTGCTTCTTTTATACGCGTCCATTTTGCTTCTATGTCCTTTTCATCGATTCTGCTCACCAGGGCTAGTTTGATCTTTTCACCCATCCTTCCAAAGTCAGCCCCTCAGAAGTCTAAGATTTTTGCCTTAGAATGAGTTGACCATGTTCCTGTGTCAAAATTGAACCATAACATTTGATGGTCACTGGACCCCAGGTGACCCTCGACCTGGAGATCCTTTTCCCATTTGACAGCACCAGATCTAGGATAGCCCTGTCTCTGTTGGGTTTCTGCACCAACTGTTTGAAGCTCTCCCCATGTAGAGAGTCTACTATATCCGTGGTAATGGCCGATGCACCAGTAGGGATTGACCAATCTGCATCTGGTATGTTAAATTCCCCCATCAGCAGTACCTCCCCCTTTGCTGCCATCCTTTCTGTGTCCTCTAGCAATGATCTGTCAACCCTCTCCCCCTGGTCAGGTGGTATGTAGACCACTCCAGTTCTTATGGCTGATGTTTTCCAGGGCCACAACCCTCCTTCCTCTCCTCCCTGTCCCTTCTGAACAGTACATAGCCAGGTACCATTATTTCCCTTTGGTGGTTATTGGAGAAACAAGTCTTGCTTATAGCTACTATGTCAAGCTCAGCCTCTGTCATTGTAGCCTCCAGATCTGGGATCTTGTTTCCAAGGCTGTGGGCATTTGTATGCATGATTTTCCATGTGCCTGATGGTGGCTTGTTGGCTCTAGTGGGAGGTTTACCACTGTCCTTTTGTAATTTGTGAGGAATTGGTCCTTCTTCCCCTCTTGCTGATGTATATGACCTAAGTAGTTGCTGAACCTCAGTTTGCTTGCTATCTGAGGGAGGAGAGGTGTCTTCTTTACCACACGTTGTATTGAGTGCTGCACCCCTCTCCCTTACAACCATTTGATTGGTAGCCAAGGAGGGAGAGGTGTCTTTTTGCCTGCATGATGTTTCCGGTGCTGTATTGCTTGCCCTGTTATCCATGTTTTGATTACTAGCTATGGGGGGAGGGGTGTCCTTTGCCCCATAAGTCGTGTTGGGAGCTACACCCCTCTCTCCCTTTACTAGTTTAAACATCCTGCAAATACGTCAAACTCCTGTCCCAGTGCACTGACTCCCTCTTTAGTCAGATGCAAGCCATCATATTTAAAGAGATTCCTCTGCCAAAAATGTTGCTAGTAGCTTACAAAATTGTGTCCTTTTTTCTGGCACCAGTCCTTTAGCCACTTGTTTACGTTTCCTATTTCTCCTTTTCTGACTTTCCGCTTGTTTGTACCCTTTTCCCAGATAGGTAGAACTCAAGAGAAGGAGATGCTGGCTGAAAAAGATGCCAGTTGTTCTTCCAGCTTGGCCAGGTGTTCCTTGGTCTGCTCCACAGACCGACTGGTGAGATTGTTTGTTCCTATGTGTACTGGGACATTGATATTATCCCCTGCTTTTAGCACTATTTTAATAATGCATTCAGTGTCTCTCCATGATGTACCTGGGAGACATCTGACCATTACCTCAGGCTGGAGGCCTACTCCCTGAATCATGGAGTCCCCTATGATGATTTTTTTTTTGTCTTGCTTGCCTTTTCTGTTTTGGTTCCTTTTAAGGACGTATTTTGCCATGCTTGCTCTAGTACTGCATTGTCCCTTGCCGCTTTTGTTTGAGATTGTCATTAGAGGCAGATATCTGTTTGATGTTTTTATTGGTTTTATGTCATTTTTTACCTTGTCATTTGCCGCTTTGTTTGAGTATGGAGATAGAGGCACAGATCTGTTTGTTATTATTGGCATTGTGGTGGTGTTTTGCTGGCGTGTTCCACGTAATGGAGTTCCCGATTTGCCTCTCCTTACCACCTACCAACCACCTGGGCCAATTACCCTCTGTGGATGAGGTGCTGCAGTTGGATGGTGGGTGATTGGTGAGTGATTTACAAAATCTCTTTTATCCTGCATAAAAGACTGGAGGCTGTATATTTCAGTCCATGCTGCCTGGAGCTGAGCCCTTACATCTCCAATGGTCAAGCAAGTAGGACAGTGTCCTAGTCCCTGTATGACTACTCTGTTAAAGACCGTTCCACAACTCCAGCAGCTAAGTATGTCCATTTCCGTAAGAAAAAAAAGAACTTTATTTTATTTTTATTTTTTTTTGTTTTATTCTGAAACACCAGGTTTGATGTTTAGATTTTTGTTTATTATATCTTTGTTTTTATATTGGGTGTTTATGCTACTGTGTTTCCTTCCTGTTAGGACAGCGGGTAGCTCCTAAACCGACCTACCTTTACTGGGTATGTACAGAAAATTGCATGCCGTGTGGATCACTATAAAGGAAATATAGCACAGGGTGGTTGGGGATGGGGGTGGGTGATTGGGTACGTCCTCTGCCGAAAAAGATACCAAATGGATGAAAATGAAGCAGCAGATTAGGTACAAAAAGTAAGTAAAAGTACTATCTGTCTCCCCGTTTTACCAGTTGTCTGTAACTCTTTTGCTTGTTGAGCAGCCAATCTTCCCTTACCACGGGATCCGCTCCACCAAAATATCAGTCCATTTACGGTAGCCATGCCTTCTCTCCCCGATATTACTACTGCCTAAAACGGTGGAGCTAGGTCCTTGATCTGCAGCACTTGTGTCTGTCCAGTCTCTTACAAGGACCACCAGTCAGCTCCCTGTCCCCGCTTGCTACGCTGCTTCAGTGCTCAGAACTGTGGCCCTTCTTCCACCTGCCTTGCCGCTGTTCAGAAATTTGGCAGTTTCTAGCAGACACAAGCACAGGTGAGCTGTTTAACAGCTCTTGTGCTAGCTGAGGTCTGCTTTCCTTCAGTCCTTCAAATATGATTTCATCAAATGAGAAGTCAGTATTTAAACCTTCTTTGTTTATAGAATACAAGCCAATGGTGATGGGGTTAAACCTTTAAACTTACAGTTTGTTTTTCCAAAGTGGTCAAAAGATCTTTTTGTACTTTAAAAGAAAAGGTTGCTAAAAAGGATGTTATAAAGATCCTCTACATTAGAATTAAGATGCTTATACAGATAAAAAATGGCATAACAGAAAATGTGTTTTCCAATAAATATTTACAGTTGCATATTTAACCAGGAAGTGATACAAATATGCTCGCACATGCTATTTCATTGCAACCCATCGCATACAGTTTTGTAGTGTGAAAGCAGTTTTTAAAATGCCTTTTTTTTTTTTTGCTTTTAAAATACTAGAAAAAGGTGATGGGTTTAAGCCTGAAACTTTCAAGTTCTGTTTACATAGTGGTCCATGTAATGATTTTGTTGCATGTGGGAAAGCAGGTTGCTAAAATAAGTAAGTTAAAACAATTATTTTAAAGGAGACTTAAAAATGATTTATTTATTAATGAGGGTATTGGCATGAAAGCAAGATCTTTGTTACTCAGACTTCATCTATTCTTGTAGCTTCCCTGCATGTGATGTTATAATCCCCCGTGGCAAGCATTTGCACAACAGCAGATTGTAATGTCAAACTGGGGATTTTGACTTTACTTGTAAACAAGCAACAAGAGTAATTACGTCCACTGGCTGGGATCCTGTGTTCTTGAAAATGTCCTTAATACTAAAAAAAAGATTGGTAAGAATATCTGAAAAAAAATTAGATATAATTCCGATTGTGTCTAAATATTTCATTTTTCAAAGTTTTAATGAATGGTGTCAGGGGCTCATTAAAGATCCCATGGCATTTTCTGAACTGAAGAGTAGGTAATTTTTCTCTTTTGTCCTGGCCAACATTCCCACCTTCACCTAAAACAGGTCCATGTAACCAACTTCTCAGTGATGGACCTGGAAATAAGTTACAATAGCTCATTGTGCCATTCCTGGTCAAAACCAAAAACAAACAGGGAAGAATCTATATGATTAACCTCTCAAATATTTAATTGGAACACTTACTGAAACTGTATGCATTATAGTTCGCACTTATCTGCATTGCGTGCCCTTCATTTCCTTTGCTCTATAGCTGTCCTTCTTGAGCAAAGGAGTTATGACTGGTTCTGAATGCTTGCACAATAAACATTTTTGGACAGGAATGCCATCTGGGTATTTGAAATGTTCTCCTGATTCATTAAGGCTTCCTTTCATGTCTTGCTGTCTACAGGGATTCTTTCTGCTGGGCATTTTTCCATTGCTGCTGCGCTACGTTGGAGAGATGACACTTGCCAAAGTCAGTGCTCTGGTGAGGGCAGCATCTTTCATTTTGATGGCCTTCTCCACAAACACATGGATGATTTTTCTAGGTAAGTGTCCACCACAATGAGGCTCATTATAGTTAATATTTTAGAAAAGCAGATTGGATGAGATGCATACTGTCCTTTACAATGAGTCTTTTGGGGGCTTACAATGGTTTATAGTAACGAAAATAGATGACAGCAAACCACCAAAGTACAATATAAAGTGAGCAGATAAAAAGGCTGAGAGAAAATAAAAAGCATTATAAACCTAATGGTACTATAAAACATTTCAAAGTATGCATGATGGGACATAATCTTAACTAAATAGGTTATTAATATGAACTTAAAGATTTAACTGGAAGCTAATTGGTTTGACATCCCATAAACTGGTGCTCAGTATTTCTGGTTCTGAGAGATATGATGATGATTATATATAACACTAAGTGAACAGTGTATCCTTGTGGTACTGGGGAAAATTGGCCAAACCCAGTATTATTTAATGATATACCAATGTGGTTGATGTAATGCTAGAGGTGGCCATTTAAGCTGTTTATTTAGTTAGCAGTAATGAATGAAAAAGTCAAATTTCCCTACAAGCTGCATAGCACAAATGTGCAGAGCATGTGAGGAATACAACATAGAGCCACAGGGCTTAGAGCATTAGCTTCACTCTGAAGTCATGTTGCAGTACATGTCAAAAACAGACTGTAATCAAGCAACTCTTATACTTTGGGGGGGGGGATAAAACATTAAAACTTACAGAAACAGTTCAGCTCATAACTGATAGAAATTCACACACACACACACACACACACACACACACACACGTACGTCAGACTCATACCTCTCAAGTGTCCCTGATTTTCAGGGATGTCCCTGATTTCACCTCAAAATTTTACTCTGTCTCTCCTAAAATCTGTTTCCCTGACTAAACAGTGATGATTGTAAGAATAAAATTATGTCAAACAATACAGTTGCAGACTTCTTATTTTTCAGAAAATGTATTGTACACTGAGTCCCTTATTCTGCCAGCTTTCTGGGTGGATAGCAACAATTTTAAAAATGTGTCCCTGATTTTGGGCCTTTGTCCCTGATTTTTTTAAGCCTTGTCCCTGATTTATGAGGCAGGAGGTTGAGAGGTATGGTCAGACTCTTGCTTTGCACAGCATCATTTGCCCTTGTTGCCTTAGCCACATCACAGTAATCCAGCTGACAGGAGCAGACTTTCACATTGCACCCTTAAGCATTGTTAGGTTTGGACAAGACTGGTGAGGATCTTTCTGTGATTTGTCTGCCTGGCAAGATTTTCATATTTTCAAGAGGTCGTTCTTTACATTGGATGTATGTTTTTTTTGTCCATTGTGAGTTGGATGTAAACTTCAGTTTCTTTTTTTCTGATGAAGGCCACAGTGTGAATAGGTTTACAAAAGCACTACTGGAGGTACTGACTAAACTTTAATAGTAGACTACTGTAGCTTTTCCTTTAGATCTCCAAAGTAAGAACAAAGTGATTTACTTTACAACCTTACTGTTCAGTGTTGGAATGAACTAAATTACTCAAGATCATGCAAAATAAATGATTATTAAATATTTGACATTTCTGCTGCCTAAACCCACTTGCTGTTGGCATGTCAAGGTATGGCATTAACTGCAGAGGTCCCAGCTTGCCCCAGCTCCTGGCAGGGAACTGGGTGCTGATAAATGGATGCCAGGAGGGGAAGAGAGGTGGGTGAAAGCATTATACAATCCTATTTATAGCTACCTGTGGAGAAATATATTTATTTAGAAGAAATATCACCAGGAAAGGCCAGCTGGCCTGAGGTGGCTAATTTCCAGAGGTAACCTGATGGAAAGGTATAGGGTAGGATTATCACTACAAAGAAATATGCATCTCTAAATAGCACTTACAAAGCAAACAGCATACTTTTCATCTCTACAGACAAACTATTTGAGCTATACAATAATTGTGCAACAAATAAGCAGTACAAGAATACAGCACTAGACAGAAATAAAAAAAAGCCTGCATGCAAGAAGGCACACATTTTGGAAAGTGAAAAAATATATACTATATATTCATCGCAAAAACAATAATATACACTTGGGTTCCTTCTTAAATTGACAAAAGTAATGTAAGGATGTTTCAGCTCTTCCCACCTTCATGCATTACCCCTGTGAACCCCAGTAAACTGAATCCCAAAACACAATCCCAATTTCAAACACATTTTAATATCATAAATAAATAACATGGGTAGGAGGAATACAGTTGCACCCCATGATAAATACTGAATTTGTATGTTGTGAGACATAAGTCTCCCGGATACCATGCTGTGTTATTGTGTGTGTGCCACTCTCTGAGCATCTTCATCATTGTACACATTGCACCAGAGTTGTAGTGGACTTTGTGAGTGGCTCTGTGGGCCACTCATGACCCAGTTGCATGATAACACAAACTGTGCCAGACTTGTAGTGTGAACCTATTAGACCCTGTAGAAGACTTTGTGGGTGGAAATTGGCCGCAGAGTCATACGGACTATGCCAGATCTGTAGTGGACTTAGTGGGTGACCCTGTGGGCCACTCACAAACCAGCTGCATGGCTACATAAACTGCACCAGACCTGTAGAAGACTTCTTGAGTGGAAAGTAGCTGCATGATCACAGAAACTGTGCCAGACCTGTAGTGGTCTTCGTGAGTGGTTATGAAGCAGCAGCAAGTGCAATGCTAGTCATGGGGAGCACCTGTGTTCCTTGTATTACTGTATGTGGTGTTTATTCAGGATGTTAAAATCTATGTTTGCAATCTGGATTGGTATTCAGTTTGGTGGGGATCAAGGTGATGTTGCATATAGGTAGGCAGAGTTAGGGTTTAAAAAATGTAACACTGCATGCAGGTCACTCCTGAAGCAGCTGCATCATGAAACACATTGCACTAGACCTGTAGAGGAATTTGCTACTGGCCTGCTGGTCATTGTAGGTTCACAGACATGGCCCTACAAAGCCATCTAGATGTCTCATTTTCTTTTTAATTTACTGCACTTTACTGTGTTCTGCCCAACTGATCCCCCATCAGTCCAGCTGACCCACCCAGCCCTGTCACCTACCATCTCTGGGACTTACAGTACCTTCTCTCGCTGTTCCTCCCATGAATGACCCCTCTTGTTAAAGGCTGTAGGAGGGCCAGCTCTTACATCCTCTGGACAGAATTTAAGTGTCTGGCGAGGAAGAACCCAGTTATCAGTGTGGGGCCTTCAGCGGGCAGTGGATGGCACCCTGCTGCACTCAGGGTGTTTTTCCTACATTTTCTGTTCCATCCCATAATGCTGGGAAGGTCTTGCAGATGCAGCACATCATGCTGCTGACATTCCCCTCCCTCAGACTATGGCTGCAGCTGCACCAAGCGATCACCAAGATGGCAGTGTTGCAGCAGAGACCATATTTCCTTCCTCCCCAGAGGAGGCGAGCATCCATGGGATGTTAAACCAGTCTCCTTCCAGCTTGCCCTCTGACGACCAAGGCTCATTCACGAAGCTAGGTCATTGGCATTACAGGTGGTAGTGCTACTACTGTGCTGGTGGGCCAGCCTATAGATGTTTCTCATTTTAAGACCTTTCCAAAAGTGAGGTTGTAGCTCACGAATATGGGTTTGCAAGTCACGAAAGCAGTTTCATGAGTTACTAAAGCAGGGCATTTCAAGGCATGCTTCTGCCAAATTTCGTTAATGTTTTAAAAACATGTCTTTTTTTTTTTTTAATGAAAATGTGAACAGTCACCCTTATAGTCTATTCTGTTTGCCATGCAAGCATCAGGCTTAACTTCCAACAGATTTTTCATTTTTTTAATGTGCTAAGTTTCCTGTTCTTCCTCCCCATTTTGTGACTGCTAAGAATCAAGAAATTGGGTTTGCGAGTCAAGAAATCAAGTTTACATTAGCAAAAGTTGGGCCTGTTTTTAACACATGCAGCAGTCTAAATGTATTCATGTTTAAACGCTATTGGTTCTATTTTTGCAAAAAAAAATAAAACACTTGAATCAACCTTACACCATGCACTATTGACCACATAAATTTCAGACTTAAAAGGGATCCATATGATTCCCTATGAAATTATTGTAAAGATTACTGTGAGGACCCAGTTTATAAACTGCTGGGTTATAGTTAGAAAATATTTTTGTAAAACAGAAAAATACATTTAAAATTGTGATGTGGAGGCATCCATTTTGTAGGCAGGAAGGGTGCTGTGGTGATGTCACTGCCTCACCAGCTCTAACAGTATGCAGTTAAGCAGGTTAAAACAAACTGCTCCTACAGACAGGGATCCTGTTTTATCGTGAAGAGAAGCACTGGATTCTTTTTTTGCACTCTGCCAAACTATGAATTTTGGGTTTTCCTCAGACTATAACAGAATCCCTGACAGCAGAGCTGAACTGTTCTCACCTGCTGCACTGCACACTGTTAACACTGATGAGGCAGTGACATCATCACAACACACTTCCTGCCACAAAGTGGGTGCCTCCACATCCCTATTTAAAAAGCATTTTTCTGTATTACTGAAAACATTATCTAAATATAACCCAGCAATTTATATACTGGATCCTAATAATAACTTTTTTAATAATTTCATAAGGAAACATACATAGCATGTTGCACTGCATACCCTTTAAGTTCCAACACATTTTCTTGTTTTTGATGGGCAAATGTTTTTTCTGTTGTTTCCACTTTTGTGACTGCTAAGGCTCACAAAACCAAGAGTCTTATATAACAGAAGTGAATTTGGAGTCATGAAAGTGACATATCTCAGTTTTGCAAAAATCCAATTACTCTATGTAAAGTGCATAAAGACTGTATTTTTTTCTTATTTAAATTCTTCAAATTTATTTATAAAGCCCCCTAACAACATACCTGAACGTTTCTTGTTAGTCTGCAGACATTTTTGTGCTATCAGTGATCAAAAAATGGTGCTATAAACCATATTTTTATGTATTTTCAACCTTCTAGAGATTTTACACTGCCCAACCAACCATTACCAGATTTACAGGATCCAGAAAGATCCTGGTATCAACTATGCAATTGGCAAGTTTCAGATTATTCCATTCAGGGCAATAGTGTTATTAGTGCAAAAATTATGGTTCACCATAGAAATACCCACACATTCTGAAATAATAGAGTCCCTGCCACACCCCTGTTATACCTTTGTGCACAGTACAAAAGCAATAAACTGGGCATTGGAGAAGCAAATTACGTGTAGGAGCAAGCATGAAATCTGTGGTTCCAAAAGAGAGTTTTCAGGTTAGTGGGAGAAGAGGTTGAGCGAATGGAAGGTAGAAAGCAAATCAAAGCAGTTGGAGCCAGTAAGAAAAAAGTGGACAGCCCTACAGTGGACTTGGTGCAAGGCAAGTAGAGTGAAAGTCAGAAGAATGGATGGAGTAAAAGTAGAGGAGTGAGTGAGAGAGGAGAACATTGAGGTAATGGGAGGGAACAAAACTGAAGCACTGAGAAGAGAGACAGAATTGGAGAAGAGTCTGTCCTTGATAGAGGGAAGAGAGGGGGGAGCAGTGAAGGGTGTGGGACAGCAACCAAGCGCAAAACAGAGTGAGAGGAAAAGATGGTCGGATCCGGATAGGGTGGATTTTGGAGTGATGCCATACATCATGTCCCTGTAACTATAGGCAGGGAGGATCATTTTCACAATTATCATACTTTGAGGGTATCTCTTGCAGCAGGCCACACCAGCAGGACTAAGCCACCAGGCACGAGGACCACATGGAAACTTTCTAGCTTGTAGTCTACCAGAAGGGGCCACTTACCACCGATGTTGCCCTCTGACGTTGGCCTACCTATAGGAGCGGGTGGCCCCCATAGCCTCCTCAGTTCTTCTCCTGCCATCTATCAATGCATGTCGGACCTCTGGAAACTGCTGCAGCTTTAGTCAAACACCATTTTTGTGCCCTCTTCAGTGTTTTTCTTTCTTTTTCTCATCACAGTTCTTTTTAGTAAGTTTCCTTTTTTTATATCTTCAAAACCGACTTTGACCTCAGATCACTCCGATACCAAGTGTGTATGTGACAAGCAAATCCCAGAGAAGGATGGCCATTCTGCTTGTGTCTGCTACCTGGGCCCAGACCATGAAATTCAAGCCTGTGAAGCCTGCCAAGGGTTCAACCAGGCCACCTGGTGGCTCTGCCAGTGGACCGTGGTGAACTTTCTCCTGCAGCAGAAGGTTGCCTCCGTGGAATGGGAGCTGCAGGCCAGGAGCTCCTTGGTCTTCCTGGCCCAGTCCTCAGGCTCTCAGTCCTTGAAGCCCTGAGACAAAACCAGCGGGAAACCCAAACACTGGGATAAGGACCGAGACAGGCTCAGGTCCTCATCCTCCTCCTCACATTCGTGGTCTCCCCACCATTTCTCAACCACGAAGGGGTCTTCCTCCTCTGGGGGGTCAGGCTCTAGCAGCTGCACACGCCCCCTTACCCATGGGGCTACCAAGAGCACCACCTCCCACCTCTCTTGCCATTTCGGGCAGAGGCTTTTCGGGTCAGGGCTCACTCCCTGCCCCTCAGCCCCTGCTGCTCAGGCCCTTGTTTATGATGGGCACACAGAATGGTGGCTCAGCTGGCATGTCTTCAGCTGATGTGGGTTTTGGCAGATGCCATTATCTCCTCTGAATCCAGCCTGTCACCCACAACCTCTGCGTTGGTTTCTTCTTTGGGGTCTGCTGCCCATCCTCCGGCCTTGGAGCTGGTGCTACAGGACACTGGCACCTCCCCATGGCTGAGTCCTTTACTACTTTTGTTAGCAATATCTACTCCCACCCTGGTGCCCATCTTACATCACCCAACACCCGTGGGACCTTCACCGGCTTTACTGCAACCAGTGTCTGTTGGGCCTACCTATCTTGCCTCAGTCGGCACTCATCTGGGCCTGTACTCATTTACCCTCAGTCGATGCCCATCAGACTTATGCCGGTCAATACCCAGCCATTGCCAGTTGGGCCTATGCTATTCTATCTGCAGCCAGTGCTTGCAGGGCCTACCGCTGGTCTGTCCTCAGCTGGCACCTGCAGGGCCTTCACCAGTCTAAACTTATCCAGTGCCCGCTGAACCAACACCTGTAACTGTCTATTTACATCTCTGTGGGGCTTTATGTGGTCACAGGTTCCCCCTCCTCATGGCTGTGTACCTCCTGCTTTCAGGAGCTTTCTCTGGGACCCTACACTCTGGTGCTCCTGCATCTGACCCCACCACCTAGGTTGGGTCACCCTCTGGTGGCCCACTAATGAGGCGGATGAGTATCGTCCAGACCTGTGTTTGCCTGATGAGGATGACAATCAGGATGGAGATGAGGGGGATAAAGATGTCAAGTGGATCATCTATCCTCTCCATGTGCACCTCTAAAGGGGAAGGGACCCCTAAGTATGTCCCCAAGTCTCCACCCACTGGATGACCCCACCTTCACAGCCATCGTGCAGCACATTCTAGAGGCCTTGGGGTAAGAGACAGAGGAGCTGAACCCAGATTGGTACCGGCTCACTACCTACCATCACCAGCCAGAGACTCCTATGTTGGTGGTTCCTTCTCTCGTAGATACCAATGAGGATGCCACGATGGCTGCATGGCACTGGCTCAATCTGGTCCCAGCCATGTCTAGAAAGACAGATAGGCTGCACCATGCCCTGGCAGGGAAACTGTTTCTCTGGGATCAGGCACAAGCAGACTCTGTAGTGATAAACACGGCTCATGATAAAAGGCCTAAGCATCTGAGTTCCCTGAACTACCTACTTCAACTGAAATTGGCAGTGATGGAGAAGGAGCTACCGGCCAAATGTTCCTTTACCTCCCCGGCTCAATCTTCTAGGGCCTCTACTTCTTCACAGAAGAAATGGAGCAGGAAGCACAAGAATTGGGGCAAACACCGGGACTGTCCCCAGTCAGTCTCTCGCTCACGGTTTCCACACAGACCAGCCACCACCTCTGGGTCTGCCTCCCACAGGGGCTCATCTCCTCCTGCCCTGCCAGTCCTTACCGTTAGGCTGCCAGTGGTCCAGCGGCCTGCCCTCCTCTCTATTTCTGGTGGCAGCTCTTCTGGGCAGTGGACATTGTCCTCTGCCTAACAGCCCCTGATGCTCAGATCCTTAGTACCCACAGGCTGTCAGCACACAGCTCAGCTGGGGTTATAACCTCTGGCAGCGGGTCTTTGCCCATCACCCCCCCGGCCTTTGTCTGTCCCTGACTCTGGGGCCAACGCTAGTCCTTCCAGTCATCACCCAGAGCAAGCACTCACGTCCTCCTCTATGCAGACATTGCCTCTGCCCTTGCCGCAGGGGCCCTTGTCCCCACAGGCACTGCTCTCATCTTTTGGGCCAATGTTGCCTATTTCCCCAGACTGTCGCCAGCCTTTGCCACTTAGGCTGGCACCAGACATGACGATGGCTCAGCTGATGACTCTTCAACCTCAGCCAGCGCTTGCTGGTCTTCCCAGGATCCACAGCCAGTGCTGGGTGGACATGATCTTGGGCACCCTATGCCAGCTTCCCTGCCATCATACCCCCCTTCTCAATACGCCTATCCTCCAGTCTATAATTCACCTCCACCGGTGGATTATAATGCTGTTTTCACTGCTTGGTGGTCCTTCATGTAGAACAAGGACACACCCAGGAGGCCTTCTTCCCCTCTGCCTCCTTGGGACCGCCCACCTCTGGACATGACCCGTGCAGGCCCTAGTGACCCCAGTGACATGGTGTCCTCTGGAGGATGTACTGACATGGGCTCCGGTCAGTGTGTGGCTGAACATCAGCCCCACACGCTGGTCCCTGATAGTGAGTCATCGGGGGATGACTCCTTCTCTTCTTCAGTGTCCTCTGAGGGCTTTGGGGGCTCCTCCCAATGGCAGGACCAGGCCAGGGAGGCCCCTAAATCCCCTTCTGATGACCCTACCGTTCTTGTTATTATGCATCCTATCCAGTCTCTCATGGGATGGGAAACAGAGGCGCTTAGCCCAGAGCACTGGCGTGTAGTCATTTATTTGCAGAAAAAGGAGACCCTCCCCTTGGTGGTGCCTCCTTTAATCAATTCTTTTAAGGACATTTATCAAGTTGGCATGGAACCACCCTTCCTCCACCCTGGTCTTACCCGAAAAGACTGACTGACTGCCTGTACCATGTGCCCATGGGCAAGCCTTTCTTGGGGGAGCACCCCACAGTGGATTCTGTGGTCATGAGTGTGACTTATGACTTCACCAAAAGACCCAAACACCTTAGTACCCACCCTCCTGATAAGGAGTCTTGGCAACTGGATAAGTAGGAAAAGTGAATGTACGCCTCTGCCACCCTGGCCATTCAAACTGTGAACTATTTGTCCCATATGGTGCAGTACCAGAATGCCCTCTAGGATTTGACGAAGGATCTGGTTCAGACTCTTCCAGAGGATCCCACCAAAACTCAATTAGCCCAGCTCTTAAAATCAGGATCTGATGTGGGCACTTACATCCTAAGGGTGGTATACGATACTGTTGATGCCTCCGGGGCATGGGGCAGTGATGGGTATCTGTCTTTGTTGCTGTTTGTGGCTTAGGGTGTCTGGCTTTGCTCCTGATGTTCAAGCCAGTATCTTGAATGCCCATTTCAGAGGTTCCATCTTATTTTTGGGGGGGGGATGCCCAAGACTCATCTGCCTCCAGGAGTCCGGCAGAGCACTTGGATCAGTTCATTCCCTCTACTGATCTCAGCCTCGGACTGCCCAGTGTCCATCCTTTTGTAGGTCCTCTCACCAGCCCACCAAGGGCCAGCAGGCGAAGGGCCCTTTCAAGCACGAGGTTCACATTTTCCAGCCACAGTGGCTGCACCTAGAGCCCCATAAGCACCCACAGCAGCTGTGCCCACCCCTGGGTCCACTGTCTGAATCCTTGCCCAACCTAACCCTCCAGCAGAGATCTTGGGGGAGGCGGTCGCATGTCGGGTCTCCCTATACCTCAACAGGTGGTGAACAGTGACCACAAATCAGTGGGTGTTACAGCTGATCGAGAAGGTCACACCCTACAGTTTCTGGAACCCCCTCTGAAAAACCCTCCCTTGCCCTTCCATTACCCTTCAACCCACCTCTTCCTCATCTGGGAAGAGATTCAGGCTGTCCTGCATAAGAGAGCCATAGAGCCCATCCCTCTGGCTCGAAGAGGAGGGGGGGTTCTACTCCCACTTGGGAATCATGATCAATCTGCCAAATTCTTGTCTCTCTCTGTGCCAGCACCTCCAATATATTGGGGCAGTCCTGGACTCTTTCTAGGGCAGAGCCTTCCTACCAGCAGACAGGGTGGTACGCTTGATGGAGCAGGCCCGCCTAGTCTCCTTCAGTCAACATATCCCAGCCAGAGCATTCCTATGCTTGTTGGAGCACATGGTTGTGGCCATAGCCAAGGTTCCCCTGGCCCGCTGGCCTGCATATGAGGGTTCCCAAATGGACTGTGCAGGTGCAATGGGACCAATGCACCAATGACCTGGATCAGCCAGTCATGGTCTCCGATCTGGTGGGGAGGACCTTGGAGTGGTGGCAGAATCCTGCAGATCTCCTGAAAGGAGTCCCTTTTGGGCTGTGTTCCCTTAGCAGATCCTCACAAAGGATGCCTCTGGTCTTGGTTGGGGTGCTCACTTGGCTGACCGTCAGACCCAGGTGTCCTGGTCTGAAGCAGAGCAGCATCTCCACATCAGTGTTTTGGTGATGCAGGCAGTTCTTTACACCCCGCAAGCCTTCCAGACCCACATTCTTCCCAGTCCACTGCTGGTACAGACTGACAAATGTCTGTAGTATACTGCCTCAACAAAGAGAGGGGACTCTCACTCATATGCTCTTTGTCAGGAAGCAGTGAGAGTCTGGTACTGGGCCATCGAGCATGACCTGGAGCTCTCGGCCATTCATGTTCCAGCTGCTCAAAATGTCCAGGCTGACAGCCTCAGCTGGTCCAGGTTGAGAGCTCATGAGTGGGAACTCCTGTCCTCAGTGGTCGAAGATCTCTTTGACAGGTGGGGCCATCCAGAGTAGGACCTTTTTTGCGTCCCCACTCAGTGCAAAACTGCTGCTTTTCTGCTCTCTCAATCCTGGGCCTGATGTATAATGGCACAATGCATTGTCCTTCTCCCGGAAAATGAGGTTCCTGTAGGCCTTCCCGCTCCTGCAGAGGGTTCTCAAGCTTCAATTGGAGGAGGCAGAGATGATCCTCATAGCCCCCTATTGGCCACGTCAGATTTGGTTCCCGCTCCTACAGCAGCTGGCAGTGGAGCCTCCAGTACCCTTGCCCCTGTGTACTGGCTTGCTCTACCAGAAACAGAGCACCCTGGTCCATCCAGGCCTCAAGTCCCTGCATCTGCATGCGTGGCTCCTGCAGACTTGGCTATTGCCCGCTTTAAGGGTTCTTCCAGGTTCGCTGAGGTTCTGGTGGCTGCTAGGAAACCTTCCATGAGAGCCACCTATGCCTTAAAGTGGAAGCGCTTCTCTTTATGGGTCACTACTCACCACCTAGACCCCTTCACCTGTCTGGTGAATTTGATTTTGGAGTACCTTCTGTCCCTTTCAGATTCGGGCCTAGAATACTTTACCCTTAAGGTGCACCTTTCCACCATTTCTGCATACTATGTACCTATTGAAAGCAAAGCTGTTGCCCAACTTGAGGTGTCCCACAGATTTCTGTGGGGCATTTTGCATCTGAAGCCTCCCATTCAGGACCTGGTCCCTCCATGGGACCTTCTTTTCATGCTGGAAAAGCTCACTCTACCTCCCTTTGAGCCAGCCACAAGTTACAAGCATGCTTTCTGTCATGGAAAGCACCCTTTTTAGTTGCTGTTACTTCTGTTCATAAAAAGTTTCTGAGCTACAGCCTTTGATGTGTAGAGAATCTTATTTGTTTTTTCACAAAGACAGGATGTCTTTATGTATTTTATGTATGTTGTTGCCTTACATGGTGTCTGAATTTATGTTGAACCAATCCATCCACCTACCTGTTTACTTCCCTGAGTATTCTTATAAGTGGGAGGCCTTGCTCCATACTTTGGATGTTAACAGGATGCTTCAATATTGCTCAAACCGCACCCAGACTGTTTGAAAAACTGACCAGTTATATGTTTCGTTTGCCCCTAAGAGAGAGAGGACACCTGTTTTGAAACAGTGTTTGTTGAAATGGTTGGCAAATTGTATTTAGTGTTATCGTAAGTACAACAAGCCCTTGTCTGGGGTGGTGAAAGGCCACTCTACCAGTGGTATGGCTGTTTCTACCACTTGTTCCAGGAATGTGTCTGCTGCAGACATCTGTGCAGCTGCCATGTGGACTTCTGTCCACACCTTTGTTCAGCACTACAGTCTGGGCATTGCTTCTGGACACAAGGCCAATTTCGGACTGACAGTCCTTCAGGGTCTTCTTTCCTGAGCCGCCTTCTGTCATCTTCTGCCTCCTCCTAGCTGACCTGCAGGTCAGTTCTGGTACTGCTTGGGACTCAGTCCTACCAGTTTTGCCTGCTGCAAGTGCCCCCTTGAGGTAAGATAGTACAGTTACATAAGTACGTAAGAACTTACCATAACATTAGATCTTCTAGAGGAGCTCTTGCAGCAGGTGCTGCTTTCCCTCCCTCCTTTCCCCTGATAGCTGCTTCTCCCTTGCATCTCTTTTGCCTTTTCCTCAGTTCTGAGGAACCATCTCAGTTCTCTGTTTTGCCACCTGTTTGAGGTTTGCAGTGGGAGAACTGAGGAAGGTGTCAGGGACTGCCCATTTTATAGGCTTGGTGAAGATCAGCATGCTGACGTTGGCGGGAGCGGTCCCCCGTGATAGACTGCTAGCTAGAAGTTTTCTTTGTGGTCCTGGCACCTGATTGTCTTCAGTCCTACCGGTGTTGCCTGCTGCAAGGGCTCCTCTCAAAGATCTATTGTTACGGTAAGTGCTTACATAACTGTACTATCTCCTGCTAGGCTGGAGAGAGAAACTAGTTTTTGTTTCTGCATTGAGAGTTTGGACTGGTGAGCAGTTTGGCATGGATGGCATCAGTGTGGCAGGAGACTTCAGTGATTGTCGAATCAAACACACAAGTGTTTAAATAAAGAGACTGCTTCAAGTTGGTATCCATCCAAGGTCTTGTAGTCTGGGAGAGACTGTCATGGATATTGTATTTTTGGCAGTCAGGTTAACTGACTGGCACAGAACCAGCACTGGACATTATTAAAGTCCTGCTGGAGGTTCACCATCAGCTCAGAGTGAGAAGAACCATTTGCAAAGAGCACTGTGCCATCCATATACATATGGATGTACCAGGAGCGACAGCCTTTTGGAGGTCTTTAAGAAGATGGAGAACAGGATATTGCCATAGAAAGAACCTCAGGGAACTCCTATATCCACTGGGAGGGGGAGTCATGTACGAAGACAGCCTGAGACCTGCCTGACAGGTAGATGCTGAAGGACTTAACCACACAGTCAGAGTGTCCAACACCAGTTAGCTTGTCCAGAATGATGGTGTGGCTCTTCCTCAAGATGACAAGGACAGCCAGCCCAGTGGTGCTGAGGGTTGAGGTGCTGGACGCCACACATCGCACCATGCCGGCAACCTGGGTTTGGCCAGGGGAGGGGACAGGAGCAGGATTGAGCAGCCAAGGGGCAAGCTCTCCTCTCCTGTCCCTCCTGCTGCATAGGTTTCACCAGGTAGATGTGTGGGGGTGGCACAGGTCAGGACACGGCACGAACAGGAAGGGTGTTGCGGGACAATAGCATGCACACGCCTCCACACGCACAAATGTGACCACAACAAGGAAGGGAGAAAACTGGAGGAAAATGATGTTGACTTATAGGATGATACCGTCCCTCCACAGACTTCACACTCTGCTAGCTGGGCACCTCTGTGCCATTGAGGTAAGTCCAAGTGGTCACTGGGGGCACCAGTGGAAGGGGTCCGGTTGACACAGGGATTCAGATAAAATGTAAATAAAAAAAAGTGGACAAGGACAGCAATGGCGACCCTGAGTAATTTCCTTCATGGTGAGAGAAAGTGGTGGCGACATGACCCCGATCCATCCCTTTCAGGATGAAGAGAGAGAGACCCAAGTACTCTATGTCCTGTCAGGAGTAAAACTGATGCACTGTTAAATGAGCACATTCGTTTGCTAAAGAGTGTCATATTTCTGTTTGTACTATATCAGGCGTTATCTTCAGACCTCGAACACAGGGAAGAAGTTAGATAAGGTATTGGTGGAAGCTGTTGGCAAGATAGCAGAATAGGGGAAGGTGCTGCAGGTGAGGTGACTTCAGTCTGCTGGATGTAGATTGGAACCTCCCAGCTGCAGCTTCAGCTAGAAGCAGGGGCATCCTGGACTCCCTGAAGGGGGCATTCCTCAGGCAACTAGTCAGTGAGCCTACTTATGATGGGGCAATACTGGACCTGCTACACGCTGATGGGGACAGTGTTCCAGATGTCAAGGTAGAAGGCCACCTGGGGAACAGCGATCACCGTATAGTGTGGGTCATTTTAAGGATGACTGTGGAACTGAACCACAAAAGGGTGTGGGTCCTGGACTTCAGGAGGACAGATATTATGAAGATAGGTAAATGCCTTAGGTATGACCTGGTGGGGAGATGACCTGGGTGGGGTGGAGGAGCAGTGGGCAAAGCATAAAAGGGCCATAAGGAAGGCAACAAACCTCTGCATCAACAAAGTAAGCAAACAAAAAATGTAAAGGCTTAAAGGGTGACATTCAGAAGATATAAAGAGGTGCAGAGAGAGGAGAATAGGGAGGTGTATCAGTGGAAACAGAGTGAAGCAGGGAGAGCAGTAAGAAGTGCAAAGGTGCAAGCTGAAGAGAAAATAGCCCAGGCAGAGTCAGAAGGGGACAAGACATTTTGTAGGTATGTAAACAAAAAGAGGAATACCAGGGGTGGGACCATAAGGTTAAAATTGGGAGGGGGGGGGGACTGTGTTGAGGTGAACCAGGAAAAGGCTGACATACTGAACACATACTTTTGTTCAGTGTTTACAGAGGAAAGAGAAGGGAAGGGGCCACAAAAAAGTAACATGAACATTGGAGAGAGGGAGGTGGACATTAGTTTTGAGAGAAATGTTCTGTAGGGACTCGCTAATCTGAAAGAGGAAAAAACAATGGGCCAGATAGGGTGATCCAGGAGTATTGATGAAGTTCAAGAAGGTACTGGCTACACCTCTGACAATCTTATTTAACAGCTCACTGGAAACAGGAGTGGTTTCGGAGGACTGGAGGGGGGTAGATGTAGTCCCAGTTCATAAAAGTGGTAGCAAGAAAGAGACTGGCAATTTTAGGCCTGTTGGCCTGACATTGATGGTGGGAAAGTCAATGGAGTGACTGCTGAATGAAAGGATTGTGAAATATCCTGAATCAGTGAGTTACAAGTCCCAAGTCAGCATGAATTCACTGGAGGGAGAGCATATCAAATTAATCTGATAGATTTCATTGACTAGGTGATCAAGGAATTAGATTGGTGTAGAACAGTGGATGTGGCCTACTTAGATTTCAGTAAGAGTGTCCAAAAAGTAGGCACTCCAAAAGAACCACAGGAACCAAAAATTCCAACAGATTGTTGATTTATTTTTCCACCAGCATGGGGCTTTCACGCTGGTGGAAAAATCAATCAGCAATTTGTTGGAAATTTTGGTTTCTGTGGTTCTTTTGGAGCACTTACATTTTGGACACTGTTGCTTTGTGTAGGGCTGGTTGCCCTCTGTCAGCACACCGTCTTCCATTTCCCTGAGCGCAGGTGCAAGTAGTTTTGGATCTAGATTTCAGTAAGGCTATCGATGCCGCTCCACAAAGGAGGCTAGCAAGTAAGCTTAGGAGTGGGTCCAAAGGTGGTAAACTGCGTAAGAAATTGGTTAGGGGATGGGCAGCAGAGGGTGATGGCAAACGCAGTTCACTCCAAGGAAGGAGGGTGACCAGCGGGAGCCCCCAGGGATCAGTGTTGTGATCAGTCCTCTTTGGAAGGTCTGCCTCTATGCAGATTACACAAAAATCAGCAATAGGGTGGACACTCCAGGGGGATGGGGAGGAACAGATGAACAGAGACCTGAGAAAACATGACTTGTCAAGGGTATGGCTGCAGGGTTTCAATGTGAAGAAGTGCAAAGTCATGCACTTGGTGCACAGAAGCCCAGGGGCAGAGTACACAAATGGGAGGAGTGGTACTGACAACCACCAAGCAGGAATGAGACCTGGGGATATTCATATTGGGTGACTTAAAAGTAGCCAGGTAGTGTGACAAGTCATTTGGGTGGCACAGGGAGGGGTATCACCAGCATAAAGAGGGAGGTGGTTTTTCCTGTGTATAGATCACTAGTAAGGCCTCACCTAGAGTGCTGTGTCCAGTTCTGGAAACCACTTCTGCAGAAAGATATAGCGTGGAGGTGGTCCAGAGGAGGGCAGCTAAAATGGTGCAGGTCTGCATCAGAAGCCCTATGAGGAGAGACTTAAAGGACCTAAATATGTACGCCTTGAAAGTGGGGATATGATAGAGATCTTTAAATACTTCATGGGGGTAAATAGGGTACAGGAGGGAAGTATTTTGAAGAATAAAAGGTGCTCAAGGACAAGAGGGCATGATAAGCTGGGGGGGTAGATTCAGGAGAAATGAGAGGAGGTGCTACTTCATAGAATTTCTCTTTTTTCATAGAAAGAGTGAACTCCTGGAACAGCCTTCTAGTGGAGGTGGTTGGGGCATAAACATCGGTGGGGTCAAGATAACATGGAATAGGCATAATGGAATATTAGCGAAAGGGAACATGGGGGTTAGAATTGGGACAGAGATCAAGTGGGATCCATGGTGATACTATAGGCAAGAAAAAATGGGCAGACTAGGTGAGCCAAGTGGTCCTTATCTGCTGGCAAATTATATGTTTCTGTGTATAAAACATCTGCGTTCCCTACTGATGGAACAACTGAAAATGGCTGTTATTTTGTCTTCTCCCCAGCCTTGACTAGTGGTAGATTTTCATTTCCTAAAGAAATCTGGGAGGGCTGATGGCAATGTTCATGTATGTTCTGGCATTTTTACAGTTTAGAATAAATCTGAACTTCTGGGTGTGTGTGTGTGTGTGTGGAGATTGGATGAGTGGAGAGAAATCCTTCTGGCTGTGTTAGGATTTCATACAGTATATAATGTACCCAGAGTTATGGATTTAGCTGTCTTTAGATTTTTTTTTAAGGCCTTCTAAAGAGGTTCATTGTTTTGAAGTCGATCCATCCCCACACTTCTCTGCCCAATCCTGGACAACTGCTCTGCATAGTTGAGCTATATGACATATAGTTTGTACAAGGCATTTTCCGGTCCTAGTCCCAGTCAGTACAATAAAGTAACAAAATGTGAAGTTTAGACAAGTGTTGGTGTTAGATAATGCAAAGGGAGTACATTAAATCTGCAAAATAATTATTTAGCTCCTTTGAGAGATGGTGAGAGAGCTAGAGAGTGAGAGTGTGTGAGAGAGAGAGAGATGGAAAGGTGGACACATGGAGAGATGCAGAGACAAAGAGAAGATAATTTAATGTATTGCATACCTGTCTCATTCAGAGAGCTGGATCTCTCAACTTGGCTTCATGACATCAGTCTACAGATTTGATTAGGAGATGATGTTGATTTGCTTTTTCCTTGTGCCCCCCTTCCCATGTTCAGTTATCTATTTTCTGAGGGATATTAGGGGAATCCCTGTATATGAAACATAATAGAGAATGACTGGGAAACAGATTTCTGAGTGTGGCTGAGCTGCAAATGCAACATCAATAACAGAACAACAGGATGCTTAGCCTGCTGTTTTTTTTTTTTTTTTTTAAGAAATACTGAATCTGATGCTGTCCAACAGCATCCAATGAGTAGCATGCCCTGTTGAGAAGACATTCCCAGCATCTTGTTGCTCTTTTTAAATTAGTTGCTCTACTCTCTCATGTCCTGATCACCAGTCTATCATAACTTCTGTTACCCCCTAGACTATTGTTCCCTTCAATTTGGGGACCATTAGCAGCTATTAGTGTCATAGGTGCCCAAAGCTGGCTATGCATCTATCAGGTCTCATGCCACTATGACTTGGCATGTAGTAGGTCTGTTGCCAAAGCTATTACCATCTTTGGGTCAGTATTGCCTGATATTTTGATTTCCTTCAGAGTAGAGTGAAGTACTTTAGTCATCTTCATTGAGAGCACACAGTTAACTAGCTGAAAGTGGGTAGATAACTGTTCTTTTTGCCCTGCAGGAAGATCTAGATGTTCTGAGGAGTTGGTCATGTACCTGGAAGCTAGGGTTCAACACAATGAACTGCAAGGTGTGTCACTTGGGGCAAGGAAACCCAGGTCAGGTGTATACCCTAGGAGGGGGCATATTGCAGGTCTAAAGTGGGGAGAAGGACCTGGGGGTGCTGATGGGTGCCAAAATGAATAACTCTGAACAATGTAGGAGGGCCACAGCCAGGGCAAATAGAATGCTAGGCTGTATCACCAGGGGGATCACTTCAAGAAGTAGGGAGGTGATTCTGCCACTGTACAATTCCCTTGTCAGACCACACCTAGAGTATTGTATACAGTTTTGGCACCTGCACCTCAGGAAGGATATTCTTCTCCTAGAGAGGGTTCAGAGGAGGGCAGCCAGAATGATCCAGGGCCTGGGGGACAGGCCCTGTGAAGTGAGACTTAAGGAGCTCGACCTGTTCTCACTGGAAGACAGGAGAGATGGAGGGATATGATCGAGAACTTCAAGTATCTGAAAGGGGTAAATAAGGTGTGCCTTCATGGGATCTTTCAGAGGAAGGTGAGAGGGGCCACTAGGGGGCATGGTTGGAGACTAGAGGGAGGGAGATTGGGGGGAAGCAGGAGGAAATACTTCACTGAGAGGATGGTACAGTAGATCATGGAATGCACTGCCTGAGGAACTGGTGGAAGTGTCCATGGTGGAAGGGTTCAAGAGAGGTGCAGGAGAGGGGTGAAGAAGAGGGCTGCTGGTCTGGGTGAAGGGAACCCTGGCCGGGGGAAGGGGGTTAGGGAGAGTAATCAAGAGGATGGTTGTGGTGCTCAGTCAGGGTACTGTCTCTTGAGCACACTCGATAGACCATTGGGCCTATTCTGCCAGCACTTAGTAATTTAGTACTTAACATTGTAAATTGCCTCTGAGAGAAGGCTAGGATATCCTCAAGGACTAATAAGCAAAGTTTTATGTATAGACAAGTGTCTGTTCTTTACTACAGTATAATCATGCTGGAAAACTGTACTTGTTAGTAGTGCACACTGGTATCTAACACTGGTGTCTTTTGAGGGTACTTGGGAGAATTTGGAAGCACGTAGTGTCCATTCCCTTGTCTCTGTTTCAGGATAGCAGTGCAATTCCATCTTTCTGTTGCTCAAACAGCATTTCTGTTCAAGAATTAAGACTAGCTGAATGGCAAAGTAATCCACCAAACACAGAATGTGTACTGTTTTCTGCATGCAAGAACTAAAGGAGACTAAAAAAAAACTGGATGTGCCACCCTAAATTTTTACAGTCCACCACGTATCATTGACGCAGGCGCCAATTATTTTAAATAAATGCTAAAATGAATCCTGCAAATGATGATAGTGCTTATAGTTAATTACTGCATCTGACAGTGCCTTGTTGCTTGATTTCCTCTGCTTGAATTGTTGACTAAGAGGCAATGAGTTTTCACTTGAGTGAAAACTGAATTTTCCATTAAGCTAAGTTTATAGTACCTCAGGAAAAAAAATAGCTTTGTTCCTTCTCTAGCATTTTGTATAAATGATGCAAGAGTATGGCAAGAGTGACTGCTTTAAAATATGTACACATTTAACTTACTATAAACACAATTCATTTTGTTCTTTACAGTTGCTGTTGTGAGTGCAGCTAGTGGTTTTACAACAGCAGTTATTCGGTCTGTGTCCTCAAGGATTGTGGAGCCAAATGAACAAGGTAAGTAGAGATTCTGCTGGCGATGGTGGGTATTAAAAAAAAAAAAAATTGATTCTTTACTCACGTAAACAGAGAGCTGTGCTAAATTTCAAAGTTTGATGCTCACCCTGGTTCCAATATGAAGAGACTACTATAAACAACAGACCATAATTGGTACCTATAGTCATGTTCAGCAATTTTAAATACTGTATTGTATGTTCAACTACTGGATTGTAACTGAGAATATATATGTACAGTGTATACAGTATGAGCATCTGTCAATTTCATTGATTCAGGGCTGTACTCTCGGTCCTTTATTTAATGCTCAGTGGCTTTACTCAAATATTTAGAACCTCTGCATCTGTCCCAGAGACATGTCCTTGTGGGACTTATTTTTAAAATGGTTGCCAGTGGATTGCATGTTTATTTACTTGTGAGCCTGATATTTGGTTTTGAAAAGCAAATTGAAGTTTTAAGCCTTGCAGAATGGAGACAATATGATTGGCCTCTCCACTCTGAGTACTGAGGAAGGATATTCTACTCCTAGAGAGGGTTCAGAGGAGGGCAGCCAGAATGATCCAGGGCCTGGGGGACAGGCCCTATGAAGTGAGACTTGAGGAGCTCGACCTGTTCTCACTGGAAGAGAGGAGAGACGGGGGATATGATCGAGAACTTCAAATATCTGAATGGGGTAAATAAGGTGTGCCTTCATGGGATCTTTCAGAGGAAGGTGGGAAGGTCATCAGTGTCAGTGACTCAGTAGGTATCACACTCGCCTCTGAGGCCGGGAGATCAGAGGGCTGTGGGTTCAGTTCCCACATCTGCCACTTGGGTTAATATCCCAGTACTGATACTGTAGTGTGGCATGAGAGGGGTGCTGCACCTCTGAGGTGCCATCTTTTGGACGAGACGTTAAACCGAGGTCCCATCTGCCTGGATTGGTGGTAGTTCAGGTGGATGTTAAAGATCCCATGGCACTTAACGAAAAAAGAGTAAGGGAATTTCCCCAGTGTCCTGGCCAAATTTCCCTCATTCACTAAAAAAATACCACAGACAGCTTAATCTGGTTCAAGGTTAGTTGGCATTCATCTGTATCCCCCTCCCCCGGGTCATGCCTGAAAATAGGTAGGATTTGTCTAGTGCACTTACCCGGTCAACAACAACTAAAACTAAAAAAAAATTGCCCATCCACCACAACCCACTACTTCTTGCCCCCAAGCCAGTTAACAGTCTACCTTGATTATGTCTCCTGTATGTCACACTGGTATACTTTGTCCAGAAGTTTGTCATTACATGGTATCAAAGGCCCTGCTGCAGTCCAGATATAATACATCTATCTCAGTAGCCTCCATCAATGTGAGTAGTGAATGAGTAAGACAGAAAAAAATGAATAAAAAGGTAAAAGCAGTTACTGTGTTATGGACAATACTGGAGCAGGGGATGCTTCCTTTAAAAAGTAGGATTCCCCTTGTTTATAACAGGACTCCCCTTCGACATGCATCACTGCACCCTATATGCGGCAGTGGGGTGGACATCACTAAAGTTCAGGCGCCACAGAAACGCCACTCTCTGGACCTATAGAGCCATCCCTAATAAGCTGCCTTACTATATCTCCTGCTGTCTTCCCCTGAGTATAATCGGGAAATACGAATTAAGAAGTTACTCAGCTATTACACTTAAAGTACCCAGAGCAAAATCCCGCTTCGTCAGGGCAGCCATAAGCTTCGTGCTACCTACCTTATGGAACGATCTACAAAAACCCTCAAATTAAGCACTCTAATTGGTATAAATGCCTTCAAGATGCTTTATTTCCTTACAGTCAGAGAAGTATGTAACTGCTTCACCCACTCAGACCCAGTACCGGTGTCTGCACTGGTATATAGCCATGCCTAGACCCAATTTTTAGTACTGACCCCCCAGCTTGCTCCTCACCAGCCTAATTGTTCTCTCTCTTATCCCCCTGTCTTATCAACACTAGGCCCATCCATCCCCTTATTCTTCCATTCCCAACCTCGGATAGAGCTCACTACCCTGGGTTGTGACATCCTACCATGCCCTGTACTTTATAGCATTCAATCCTGGGCTCACATACTCCTTTTCTCCATCCACCTTCTCTACATCCTGCTTACCAACTCCTTTCTGTGCACCGTGCCCTTCCTAGCCTTTCTCCCTACCTCCCTCCCTTCCCCTACTCACCCTACCTGTGTATATTTTTTATTTTTTTCTTCCATATTTCCTCCTGCAACCTTAGATAACCTGCTTTATCTTCCTATAGACACTTCTATGTATGTAAATACCATGTAATCTGTACAATATTTGTATAATTCTATGTACATAGGAACTTCTTTTTCTTCCTCTCTGTAAAGAGTATTATCTGTATTGCCTTGTAAATACCTGTGTTGACCTGTATATACAATTGTTCATGCTCCACCCAGGTCCATCTTGCAAATGAGCTTCTGCTCAACGATGAACGCCTGGTTAAATAAAGACTTGATTGATTGTTGAAAATTGCTGTAAGCGTGGTAAAGATATCCAAGAAGACAATACAGCTTAGCAAATGTGTCCTACATTTTTTGTTAATCTAAGAAAATGAAGTAATTTGCAATACCTAAGTGGAAAATGCTGATACAGTGAAGCAGAATTTATTGATCTGTGATCTCAGTCCTGAAGGTTAATGAAAAGGTTTGAGTTACAAGTCAGATTTTATTATTTTTTTTCACCTATTGTTCCAATGTCTATTTGTCCCCATCCCTGGTGATTAAGGCTGCTGTAGCTATACTTACTCAAATGAGGAAGGTGGGTGGCTGGCTGCCTTCATTGCTAATGCCTTGGGTTCAGCTAGCAATGAATGTGTGAATGTCAGGTGGCCCCTACGTGCCCTCCTCTCTTGGCAGCTGAGTGACTTACCTTCCCAATAGTCTGGGCCCCATCAGGCTCCATTACAGGATTCATGGGGCCAGCTTTGTGGAGTGCCTTGCCAAATTGCCTAAAGAAAGAATGCTATACTGGGACTGGATCTTGATTTTATGAAAATCCATCTCAAACCGCAACCCTATTGCACAGCACCGATGCTATAATGCATCTTATTACCTGTATCTTTCTACCTGAATTTGTTCTTGTACTTTATACTACAATTTAACCTATAATTCCTGTTTATAAAATGCCTTACCTAGGGCCTCATTGACAATAAGATTTGCTCAACAGATTTACCTTGGTTAGTAAATAAATTTTGATTTGATACGCATGAATGCCGGTCTGCTATAAGTACTGCAGTTAAAGTAAGACTTGTCCAGTTTGTTCATGATGGTTTTTAGTGTGTATTCTCAGTGCAGTACCATTGACTCTAATTATTAGCATACCTAGGTTGTTAATCTGATCATTCATGCCTCATATGTATCTGGGTACAATTGTTGTGCTGTTTATTTTGGTTGTCTACCCTTTTGCAAATACTGTACTATCACAGCTGATATATTATTGTTACTGTGGTTGTTATTAACTGAGTTAATCCAAATGCTCATTGCACAGTGTTCACTAGCCACTCCTTTTCTTGGTACACATTACCTTTAACAGTGGAATGTGTCTAGGGTCCTGCATCACTAATGTTGTTTCCTAGCAACATCCTTTCTGGGTATGCATTACATAACAACTGTGTAGGTCCCATCCCACCTGTGTCCAGCTTGGTCTAGTTACTGTAGTCCTTAGTCTTTTATTGTACGGGTTGATCTAGTAACTATGGCCCTTAGCCCTTTAATGTACCTGGCTATACCCTCTGTGCATTCATTACAATACAGTTCTTAGCCCCTTTCTACCTGGGTCCAGGGCCTTGTCTAAATTCTGTAGCACTCCTTCCTTGTTATTGGGTTTCCAAGCTACATTTTATCTAGCCTGACATTACTACACATTTCTTTTTAGGCTCCTTCCTACTTGTGTTTGGGCTTTTTAGGAGCAACACTGCACCCTTGCTGTTACTTATCTGGATAACTCATCTATAGAACCCCGCACCTGTCTTTTTGATATTGAAATCCACAGACACCCTATCAGGGTAAGCAAGCAAGCTGCCATCCTGTGGGTATTAGGTCCACTTCTCATCCTAAATTGGTCAGAACCCTGACCTCAAAGGGATGGGTATAGGCCTTGTCCTCTTCTCATTTTGCAGTATATGATTCACTTTGATGTGTATGCCTTTTTATGGACCTCGATTTGCTCAATATTGGCATTGCACCTGGTTATCCCTATACCATTGGTCTGTAAGCCCTTACAGCTATGGGTGAAGCTTAAGTGTCCTAAATGGCACCATAGCGCCCCATCTATTCTGACAACCGTAAACACTGGACTCAAAGTAAAAAGAATAGCCCCAGTCTCATTAAATGGTCTAGTACTGTTTATGTGCTTGAGTAATACCCCAGGGCCACTCAGGCAGAACCTAATTGCTTCTGATTTTGCTAAGATATCTGGACTAAAAGCTATGACAATCGGTGTCCGTAGCCTAGTTAACAAATTAGATAATAAAATCTGAACCTGCCTTTCCAATGCAGACATACCTCTAATTACTGAAACCTGGCTCAGTGGTGCCATTGACTCTAATGTTACCATTAATCTTCTTCGAGATCTCTTCCATTCGGCCACACCTTTAGAGTTGTGCCTGTGTCAGTGCTATGACCAAACATAAACTTTTGCTAGCCATGGTCCTCCCACGACAACATCATGCATCAGCGTCTGTATAACCATGGGTGGCCTCATCACTCTTAAGTTATTTTCCTGCTGTCTATCACACTCATCAGAGCCAATGAAAGAAATGTCATCAACTAGCTGTTGCCATTTACTCTTTATTTAACAATGAGTTTATCATTGTCTGTGCATGCCACCAAAATCAAAAGAGGTTTTATTTCAGTACTGTAAGTGCTGAGAAAAAAATGTATAAATAAGATAAACACACAGTTAAAGTGTTCTTTTTGGGCCTGTCTCACAATGTGAGGACTTGTGAGATCTGCCAGAGCTTCAACCAAGCAACAAGGTGACATTGTGAGAAAGCTCTAGAAAATGTTCTTCTCCAAAAAGCCTTAGCAGCCATGGAGCAGGAGCAAGCCCAGAAATTTGTGTTGCTGTCCATATCAGCTGAGATCCAGCTGCTGAAGTCAAAAACCAAGAAAGGGAACGGTTGTTGTCATGGCTCTCCTCCTCATCGACCAATAAGCATAAGCACAGAGACAAAGAGAATTCTACTTCCCGGGTGAGATTTCTGTCACTGTTGAGAAAACAAAATAATCCCACCATGTCTTTGCCCATCCTGACAGTCATTGAGACACCAAAGGCAGAGACTGACTTAGGTGGTGCTGTGCCTAAAAGGGATGGTATGACACCATCATCATTGGGCAAAGACCCCTCATTGATGCCAATAGTCTCGGCCCCTGGCCAGGTTCATAGGTTCATCGGTATATACGAGCTCGAGGGACAAGCCCATAATGAACTCGCCATCCTAACCTGAATGGAAGTCATATCTACTATACAAAATCACACATGCCCCCGCAATGCAAAGCATCATGGGCTGCATATGCAAATCACCACAGAATGTTATGCTGGTCCAACTTTAAGCAGAATTGCATGGTGCCGAAAGGCCTCTCACACAGTTTGCAAAGGGTGCTAACAGAAGACATAGACACGTGTTTCGTCCTACCAGGACTCATCAGTATGCCTCGTCTGTTTGACACCCCAGTGGAATGGACCAGCTACCCTTAAGGCAGTGTGCCTTGGATATATTGTGGTGAACCCATTAAAATAAAAAACTATTTAAAAGACAAAGAACCTCTGTGCGCAAACACTGAGGCAAGGGTTACCCCAAAGGGCATTTGGCTGGGAAGCCAAGTTTCAAGAAAATACAAAATCACACATGCCCCCACAATGACTGGGGACCATGGAAAAGGGATCTGCCAGAGCACAGTTGTGTGGAAGGGGCTGTTTAATGGGAAAGGGTGGGAAACATGGAGAGATTTTACTGTATGTAATGGCTAGGAGGCAGGATCTGACTACATGCTCCTGGAATGTGTGAGGGACAGTGGCCCCAGTAAAACGTACAGGCCTGCTGATGGTACTCAGGATGCATGGGAGTGCAAGTGGCAGTGTTACAGGAAACAAACCTCATGACACTAGAACATGGCAAATTAGTACAGGGCTGGGTGGGGAAACACTTTGCAGTGTCTTATAAGGCTCACAAGCATGGGGTTGCTATCCTTCTACACAAACATCTACCATATCAAGTGCAGAGGGTGGTTAAAGACCAAGTGGATGGAAGGTATGGTTTTGTGGTGGCAGAGCTCTGGAGGGAACAAATCAAATTTGGAAGTGTATATGCACTGGCAGTATTTGATTCAACTTTTTATGGCTCCCTTCTCTCGCTTTTGGTTAAGGAGCAGTTCTTGGGGCTGGTTATGGGAGGGGATATGAATTGTACCCTGAACCCATTGCTTGACCACTCTCAAGGATGTGTTTGGAAGAGTGAAGCAATATCCCAATGGAGATTGGGAATGGTGGATTTGGGGCTGATAGATGGCTGGAGAGAGACGAACCCAGGAATTAAAGAATTTACATTATTTTCCAACCCACATGGTACATGGTCATGTATAGACTATTTGTTCATATTGCAGGATTGGTATGGGAGAGTTGAGAATATGGCAAAGTCCTATTCATGTTTCTGACCTAGCCATGGTGATTTTATCATTGAGCATGAACAAGCCAAGGGAAGGACCCCCTCCCTGGAAATTCCTGACGTACATTTTAGGGGACAAGGGATTTAAAGAATATCTGGAAGAGCAATGGAAGACCTATATGGCAGCAAATACAGACTCCTCTACATCTAAGGCAGTAATTTGGTACACATGGAAAGCATACATGAGAGGAATGATAATCTGATATACGGCTGGGGTAAAGAAGCGGAAACAAGAAAAGTGGTTGGAATTGGAGGCCAAGCTGAGGGAACTAGAGAGGTGGGCTGCAGAAGGGGAGGAGGTACCAGAGACATTCATGCTCTGCTCAGTGGATAAGCTAGGAAAACATGGACATTTTGCAAGAAACAGGTGTATGAGTGGGGCAACAAGCTGGGACTGATGTTGGTTAGATTAATGAAGGGTGATAAGTGCCCCACGCATATTACTGCAATCAAAGACCGGGAGGGAAAGGTGCATAAACAACTGCAGAAGATAAGGGAATGTTTTAAAGGGTTTTATAAGAGACTGTATCAGATGGGGGGGGGGGTCATACTGTCAGGCTTTCTGGAGAATATTAACATGCCCGAAGTGTCCAGAGAACAAAAGGAAATGTTAAATGGTCCTATTACAAAAGCAGAGATGCTGCAGGCAATTCAGAGATTAAAGAGTAGGAAGGTGAGTGGCCCAGATGGCTACCCAGTGGAATACTACAAATGTATGGTGACTCGCTTGGTCGGCCCTCATTCTGAGACCTTTCAGCAGAATGAAGGGGAACCTCTGGAGCTCCCGGGTACTTTCTTGGATGTTCTGATTTGTTTGATCCCGAAGGCTGGGAAAGATACTATGCACTGTGCAGCATACAGACCAAAATCACTTCTGAATTGCGATATGAAAATTTTGGCTAAGGTTTTGGTGGGAAGATTGGAGATGGTGCTGCCTGATGTTGTCCACTCTGACCAGACCGGGTTCATAAAGGGGTACCACCTGTCATATCATAATGTCAGAAGATTGCTGAATGTGATGTGGAGGGCAAATAGGGAAAAGGAGGACACTTGCATAATTTCTTTGGATGCAGAGAAAGCATTTGATCGTGTGGAGTGGGGCCACCTGTTTGAAGTACTGACCCAGTCTAGTCTAGGGAATATGTTTGTGGGATGGATAAGGGCAATGTACAACTCCCCTTGGGCAAGGGTTTTAGTCAATGGTACCCTCTCTGATGGATTCAGGTTAGTCAGGGGTACAAGGCAAGGATTCCCGCTCTCCTCATTGCTGTTTGCAGTGGAGCCACTCGCAATTGCAATCTAGCAGAGTGAGAATATCTGGTTGGTGTGGGGGGTCTCGGGGGGGCAGCATAAAATTATGATGTACACCGATGATATGCTGCTTTTTATCACAGATTCTGCATCTTCAGTGCCTGCGCTGTTGGAGGTGGTGACATTTGCACAGTTTTTGGGGTACAAGCTCAACCTGGACAAATCAGAACTAATGCAGTTGCCAAGAGATTTGGGCTCTGGGCAGATATGGGGTCCTAAACAGGTTGAAAACAGTTTTACTTATTTGGACATAAAAATAGAGTGGATCCTGGGAACATTGTAAAACTCGAATTATGCACCCCTACTTAAATGAACAGAAGCAGATTTAAAAAGATGGGTAACCCTCCCAATTTCTTGGCTAGGCAGGATAAACCTGCTCAAGATGAATATTCTCCCTAGGTTGGTGTATATCATGCAGATAGTGCTTGTCAGGTTAACGAAGCGGAATATCAAGAAAGTGGAAGGAATGTTCTCTGCGTTCATTTAGAAAGGGAAGCGGCCTAGGGTGAGTCTACAAAGACTTAAAGCCGATACTGGGAGGGGCAGATAAAATTTTCCAGATTGGGGAATTACTATCTGGCAGTCCAATAGAAACATATCAGTGATTGGGTGCATGTGCCTAGAGTGGCTAGCTGGGTGGACCTTGAACAATAGGGATGCCAAGCTAGACTTTCAGCCTATCTGGATAGACAGGGCCTTAGAGCCATTAGAGTGCAGGATGGGCAGAACCCATTGGTCGTAGCAGTGTTGGAGAGCTGGGGTAAACTCCTGAACCAGCGGAATATAAAAAATGTGGATACCTATTTGGTCCCAGTGGCGGGGAATCCTTACTCCCTGTCAGATTGGGAGGATCCTGGGTTTAAGCTGTGGGAGAAAAATGGGATATGGACCATAGGGGACCTCTGTAGTAGGGGAAGGCTTGGCCCCTTTGCAGACCTACGACAGAGATTAAACCTGGGGGCAGGGCATCTTTTTCGATTCTTTTAAGTCAGGGCCTATGTTACAGGGTTGGCTAGAGAGGGACCAGGGTTGCACGAAATGAAAAAAATAGAATCACTCATTCAAACAACTAAACAGGACCCCAAGGGCTTCATAGGGAAGGCAGTGAAGGAGAATAGGCAGTGCTTCCTGGACCTCTCCCTTAGGGTGAGGAGATTTTGGGAGAGAGACCTGAATATTCAGGTACAGGACCAGAACTGGGCGCTGCTACTGTCTATGCATATGGGCCTTTTGGTATGCAGCAAGTATAAGGAGGCTTTTTATAAATTCATTCATAGGGTCTACAGCCCACTTGCTATAGTGCATAAATATCACCCCACAATATCCCCCCAATGCGGAAGATGTGGGCATGAGGAGGGAAACTATTTCCACTGTTTTTGGAGGTGCTCTGTACTCCAGGGGTTTTGGGGTGTGGTGGTTCAAGAAGTGGGGTGCATGTGGGGGAGGGCACTACAATTAGACCCTAAGTTGTGTTGGAGTAGAGGTTGATGAGGAGGGGGTAGGAGAGCCTCCCAAAGTGGGTTTGGGTCCTTTTCAGTCTCGCTAGGTACTGCATTCAAAATACGTGGGTGTACTATGTAACACCCACAGTACAGTGTTAGTGAACCCTGGCATTGCGGACGTTGGCCCTAGAAAGGTTGTGACCCTTCTAGTAAAAGATAAAGTAGAGGGTTTCACCAGAGAATGGATGCCTTTTTTGGAAGACCTTACTCAACATGAAAATGTGCTTCTCTGGGAAGGGATGGATAATTGAGGAAATTGAATGAATGTGATAATCCTGAACACTTTATGTACAATAGAAGAAATTGATTAACTATGGTAAAATATGTCTAATGTAATGATATATGTTGCTTTTATCTATGGATATGAACTACTATGTGTTTGTTTACAATAAACTCTTTTATACAAAAAAAAAAACACAATGGCGGGAGATTGCAACGGATGAGTGGGTCGGGGTCCTGGAGATAATAACAAAGGGACATGATCTGGGGTGCTGGAAAACCCTCTGGATTATCCTCTGCCTCTGTCCTGTTATTCTGTGGGCCATTTGTCCCTTCTGAAGGAAGTGGTACAGTCATTAGTCCAAAAATATGCTATAGAACTGGTTCCTTCAAAAAACAGAGAAACAAAGGGTTCTATTCCAGATACTTCCTGGTCCCAAAATGGATATGGAATCTGCGTCTTGTATTGGATCGGAGTCACTATGTCTCTGTGAAAGCACTGTTATGTCTCCTGGTGCTCATGGCTGCAGCCATTGTAACAGTGTCACTGGCTTGCATATATATACGAATTCCCCACTGGATGCTCGGAGTCCAGTGGGATCAGCTGACGGATGAGCTGGACCAAATTGTACTCTGCACATCCCTGCTTCACAGAGTATTGCTGTGGTGGATGGATCATAAAAACCTATTAGATGGCATTCCATTTCTTTTACCAGCTCCTGTAGAGATCATCACCATGTATGCTTTGGGCTTTGGCTGAGGTGCTCACTTTGACCCTTATTAGATGCAGAGGTCTTGGACCAAGGTGGAGGCCAGGTTACACATAAATGTCCTGGAACTTAGAACTGTCCTGTACAGCCTCCAGGCATTCTAGGAGCATCTGTGCCTTGGTCCATTGTTACTACATATGGACAATGCCCGTGTGATGCATTACATCAACAAACAAGGGGGCATGCATTCCTATCCCTGATTCAGGGAAGGAATGAGAGCATGGTACTAGGCTGTCCCACAGCCTACAGATGTCAGCTGTGCATCTCCCAGGTCCCCAAAAATGTCTTAACAGACTGGATAAGCAGGTCACTATCCAAAATACATGAATGGGAATTGCTGACTTCTGTGGTAGATGACCTCTGTGCAAGATGGTGTCATCCAGAGTTGGATCTGTTTGCGTCTTCACAGAGTGCAAAACTGCTGTGTTTCTGCTTGCTCCAGGGGCTGGAGTTTTCTGATGAGACATATTGTCCTTTTCTTGGAAAGGGAAATTCATTTAATACAGATGGTGGTGCTCAAACTATGGATGGAGGGTGCCACTGTTATCTTTATTGCTTCATTATGGCCTTGACAGATATGGGTTCCACTTCAGCCACAGGTGGGAGTGGAACCTTCTATTTCCCTATCTTTGCATCAGGGTTTTTTTGTCACAGGACAAGGGATCCCTGGTCCATCCAGACCTGAAATCCGTACTTCAGCACATGTGGCTCCTGAAGACATAGCCATTGCCTGTTTGGAGTACCCCTAAGGTATAAGTTACTGCCCTGAGCATGCCAGTCACGGTGAGGCACTGCTCCAAACTTTAGATGTATGTAGAATACTCGGATACTATATGAATTACACCAGAGGCTGCAGAAAGTCCTCTCAGCTTCTTGCTTCATTCCCCCCAGGAAAGAGGGCACTGTTGTGCATCAACTGGCACATTGTATCAAGTCCTTTTATAGTAAGTATGGTAAGGGACTTCCTGGTGTGGTTCATGGTCATTCCAGTAGGGGAATGGCTACTTATGTTACTTGTTTCAAAAATGCTTTTGCTGCTGACATTTCTGCTGCAGCAACAGGGAGCACTGTCCATTCCATCACTGAACATTACACTCTGGATATACTTTCTCGTAGACATGCTGATTTCAGGCTTGCTATTCTGCAAGACCTACTCTCCTGAATGTATATCAGACTGTAACCACTTCCCAGTTGGTGTTTGGGACTGCTTGGGAATTGTTCCAAAGGTGTGGACTAATGGAGCAGATGTCCTTGAAGAAGGTGGAACAGTTACATACATATTATAACAGTATGAAAACAGTCCAGAGGAGGGCAACTAAAATGGTGCAAGGTCTGCATCAGAAACCATATGAAGAGAGACTACGAGAGCTTAATATGTATACCCTTAATGAAAGGAGGCACAGGGGGGTCATGATAGAAACTTTTAAGTACCTCAAGGGAAGCAACAAAGTCCAGGAGGGTAGCATCTTTCAGAAAAAGAGATGTGTAAGAACAAGGGGGCATAATTTAAAGATAGAGGGGGGATGGCTCAGGGGTAATGTGAGGACATTTTTTTTCACGGAGAGAGTGGTGGATGCATGGAACCGCCTTCCTGAGGAGGTTGTTGGGTCTAAAACAGTGGGGGAATTCAAACATGCATGGGACAGACATAAGGCAATTGTAGTGGGGGGTTGCAGGAAGTAGGCTGTTGATTAACTAGAATCTGCAGCTTATCCAATAGGAGGCGAAATGGGCAGACTGGGTGGGCCAAGTGGTCCTTATCTGCTGTCAAAGTCTATGTTTCTATGTAGTAGATCTTCGAGAGAATCTCTTCCATTAGTCCATGCCATCCCTCCCTCTGTCCTCCTTCTGCTTCAGGAAGGGTTGCAAGAAATACTGTGCAACTGAGCCTAATATAGGCAGTATATATCCAGCCCTGCCTTGCCTTGTACACCTGGGCTGGACTTATTTCCTGGTTCCCCATGGATGGAGATCCTCTGAGTCTAATCTCCAATCGTGAACTGAAGAGTGATGGGGCCACTCATGTTTTATATAAATGCTGATGCATGACATTGTGGGCGGCCCCGGTCCAGCAAAAGTTTACACGTGGTCCTAGTGCCTGGCAGCTATAATTCCAAAGGTGTGGACTAATGGAGGAGATTCTCTTGAAAATGTGCTGTTATGGTAAGTACATAACTGTTCTGTCTACACTTTCACTAAACACTAGTCTGGATTTGGTTTCCCATAAATGGGTTAGTTTTGGCTGTGCTGTCCTTCAAAGTCTGCTGTTTTAGGATTTTATACATCCCTAATTTGTAGCTTTTCTCCCACTCTACTGTTTATACTGCTTGGGAATCATTCCAAAGGTGTGGCACAATGGAAGGAGATGTCCTCAAAGAAGATGGTTTCATTGCTTACCAGAAGAATTTAGTCTTCAAGAGAATCTCCTCCCTAAAACTATGGCTTATTCTCCCATCTCCCTCCTCTCTATTTCAGGTGGTATATCCTAGAAGGCACACTACTTACTGTACGCATGACCGTCTCCTTGTCTGCACCCTTTTAATGGGCTTCATTTAGAGCTGGGTGGAATCTGTGAATTCTGAATTCACAGAAATGTCATGGACTTTTTCAAAATTCTGACATGGGTGATATCTAGATCCAAGAAATGGGTTTGGCAAATGTTCACTCTGTTCTGTGAACTTTTTTGGCCGAATTAAGGAATAATACACATGATCTGTAGAATGACAGTTTGAGGAATTTCTTTCCGCAGTTTAATACATCAATTCGCAATACATGTACTCATTCTGCAGGTCAGTGATCAGTTCTATGAATTTCTTTCCACAGTATAAAATATTAATCTGCAATTTATGCATTCATTCTGCAGTTTAGTGACTCACTGAAATACAGAAAGAATGTATGAATTGCAGATTAATGTATTAAACTATGGAAAGAAATTCCACAGAACTTATTCCCGAGAGTGATCAGATCTGTGAAATTTCTTTCCACAGTTTAATATATTAATCCACAAGTCATTCATTCATTCTGCTGTTCTAAGTCGGAATCTTTGCAGAAGTTGCCAAAGTGCATTCCAGAATGTCACGGAAGCGAAATTGCAACTTTCACGGTAGTTACAAGCTACATTTCATTTTCACATAGCACTAGCTCTGTTCCAAGATCATCACCTCTCAAAAGGCCAGGTGGTGGGGTCTGGTCATCTAGTCATGTTGTTATGATACAACTCTGAGCTCATCTCCAGTGGGAAACTGAGGAGATATTGGGCAATGGCACTGAAATGCATCAGTGTGGATGGCCTTTGCCAGGCAAACATTTCCTAGTGGTCCTGACACCGACAGCTTACATTTCAAAGGTGTGGCTGTATTAGGGAGATTCTTTTGAAAATCTGTTGTTACTGGTAAGTTAAAACTTTTTGTCTATTTGTGACATTCAAGCAAATTATAAAGCATTACTTTCTCCAAATTTATACAAGTCAGTGGGAGTGGCTGCAGCACATGAATACCTGTACAGTCTAGAGTGGTTCACCTGCTACAGCCTCTGAAATGGAAGTTTACTGACCTGGAAAGGTGATTGTGGAAGCATTTCTCAGCAGCACTCCCATTCCTTACTTCATAGGTTCTTCTCCAGTTCTACTGTGTGCATCTATGAAACTGCAGCACTCACCCCTGGCTCTTGCTTCAGTGGCAAAGAAACTAGGGGTGAGCGAATACCTTATTTTTATTTATTTGTACATTTTGGATTTACAACTTTGAGTCAGAGACTCGTTTACAAAGGCACCTCGTCACAGAGAGGATAAACAGTGTTGCATAATTCAAGATACAAACAGAATTACATAAATTAGATACAATCATATTTACAATGGTTACACATGAGCAATAAGGGGAACACACCCCTGTCATACATTACAGTATAATTAGAGAATAAATGACATGCGATGTTGGAGTGACTAAAGACTGCCTTTGGGCCAGGCTACAACATAATGATGACTGGTGACTGCTGGTGCAGGATGTAAGACAGATGTCCTGTGAGGTAGTGGACTCTGGAGCTGATGAAGAAAGGGAAGTTTAGGGGTGTCTGAGTATGCTGTCCAGTGGACATTGTCAAAATTTGTAGTGTTCTGGTAGGCTAGGCCCCACAGGTAGTCCGGAGGGGGGAAGGGGGATGGCAGACAGCTACAGTTAGTTACATTTATATCAGCACGCATTGAAAAGATGGTTACAAAGGGTGGTCTTAAAGGGACCAATTTTGGGAATGTTGGTGATGCTGACTGGAAGGGAATTGAACTAGGAGGGGGCTCTGTGACAAAAAGACCTCTGGGCTAGGGAGGTCCTGGTTCTGGGCACCAGTAGGATAGTCTTATCCGAGCTGCGGGTGGAGACAGTAGAGGAGGCACGCTGAAGAGAGACAGACACCTCGGGGGGGGGGGGAGAGCCAGAGCAGAGTTTTCTTAGCTAGCAGGCAGGTTTGGTAGCGGAGTCTTTCTTTGAGGTTGAGAAGGTTGGCGGTGGAGTAGAGCAGGCAGATATGGGTGCACCTGGGGGCTCCGGTCCGGAGCCTACAGGCCTTGTTGATGGAGAGCTGGATTTTAGTGAGTGCAGTATTGTCAGCAGCTGCATATATAGGCAGGCCATATTCCACTAGGGACAGGAAAGAGGATGTGATGGCCAGCCGGAGTGCATCAGGAGGAAGGCAGTCCCTGTGGCGGTATAGAAGGTCAATCCGGGAGTTAGTGGTGGCCGAGGGGGCACTGATGTGGGTGTGGAACTTGAGGACAGTGTCAAAGATAATGCCTAAGTATTTATAGGTGGTCACCTACTCCAAGGGGTGCTGTGTGCTGGGGAGTATCAGGAGGGGAGCATTTCTGGCCATGTTTTGGTGGTGGGTGAAGAACATCGACTTAGTCTTCTTTAGAGTAATGACTAGTCTATGTTCAGTGAGCCACTTTTCAGCTTGGTTGAAGGTGAGTTGGAGAGAGGCCTGGAGAGAGGTATAAATATGGTATGAGGCATAGAGAACTGCATCGTCATCATATTGGAGAATTTTACCAGAACAGTAGCTGGGAAGTGTGTTCAGATAGAGACTGAAAGGGGTCCCAGGATGGAACCCTGGGGGACCCCAGAGTGGATGGTTCGGGTGTTGGACAAGGTCCCATTGATTTTTATACACTGAATATTTGCCAAGCATTTGTATTTGGTGGTCCCAATTGTTCATTTTTGGGGCTTCGTTATTCAGCCACCGGAACTAGCTGTGAGACTACAAGATCTCCTGAGACTCCCTGTCCAATCAAAGGCCTCTTTGGATGCTCACTTAAGGCAGGTCATGTGACCCAGCACTTGTAGAAGCTTCAGGCAGGAGGGACAGACGAGCTGCTGCCGAGGAAGAATCTACTTGCATCCACTTGTTAAAATTAGTCAGAAATCAGAAACCTTGACATTTTTTGTTCCCTAAATCCCAAGCTACAGGGTAATTTTGTCACATTTTGTCTGATAAATAATTTTCAGTGCATCTCAGGAGACTTGATAGTAATGTTTTTCCCCCTAAATACTAGGCCTGTTTTTGTTCTGCAGGCAAAAGCAATCAGTAACAGCCTGGTCGATAGAGCTTAAGAGAGGCACTCATTCAGCTGCTGCAGTTTGCACAAAGCCATAAAAATACAGAACGTTTCCAGTATCAAGCTGTTAAATTTTTTCAATTAAAACCACACTCATTAAACTCAATGTTTCACCAATAGGGCTTTTTAAGGGGAGTGTTTTCACTGTTGTTGTCATTTTGCTATCCCTTTCTTACTTATAATAATTTATGTGCCATACAAATAAAAAAAAGCTGCCTGCTTTTATGGCAGGTTTATTTTTTTTTTTACATCCTTTCATTTAATTTTTAAGTCGAATTCAAGGGCAAGGCCTCACAAAACATTTTTCTTAAACGCCATATTGGTCTCCTTGTGGGGATCCCCAACCCGCAAAGAGATCAGTGTGGCGCAGTCAAAATGTTTTGGTTGTGTGGCTGCCCTGGTGTGTTTGGCTAAGGATGAGCAGAGCTGGGCAGGTGCCGTGTGGTGTAATGAGCCCCGACTGAATAAAACTCCCTGCTGTCTCAATGACTGCTCCTAGAGCCTGGAGTATATCCCATTTGCTGTCTAATTACAGGGAAAGGTATATTCCTGTCTGTTAAAGGGTTCATCCCTATCTGATTAGAATATATCCCAGGTAGACAACAGGAGAGGAAAATAAAAAAGTTTTAGTTTCTAAAATGAAAAGATAGAGCTTGCCCTGTAGCGCTACAGTACTGTCAGTACTGCTAACTACTCTCAGCCAGGAGCCAGCCAGTGGAGAGATGTTTGAGCATCCCATAGGTAGTACTTCTCTTGGGGAGTGGAGGCACAGACAGTATCATCCTGTTGGACTACCGCAGTGTCCTAGCATAAGCTGGGTGCTGGGTGGTAACAGCTGAGTAAAGTGGATGTACGAAAAAAGAAAATGAAATGAAAGGATTTTAAAAGAGCAATGAGAGCAGGTAGCTTTTTTTTGTTTTGTTTTACTTTCTGTTATGCCACCTTCCATCACCGCATCCAGGCTTCCTTTCTGAGTCCCTGCCCATACCACCAATCTGCCTAGGTTTATTCCTCACCTCATCTTCCTCCTACAGCAAACCATGTCAGGATGGTGTCTGCGGGTCCTGGATCAGGTCCTTGCTTAGGCATTAGGGGCTCATGATCTGGCATGGCTGTGGGGCCATTTTCCATTTTTTCCATATGTTGCCCTCCCAAGACGTCAGCCCATAAGTTTATTTGTTTATTTGATATATCGGTTTACAACCTTTGAGCCAGAGGCTCATTTCCAAAGGTACCTCGTCAAATGTAAAACAGAAGCTGAAGGGAGTGTAGGTACATGGAGGTGTACTGCTTTGGAGCCTAATCAGTGTCTTCCACCTACTTATGGCACTCCCAGGCTGCATCTCCACCTGTGGTCACCCAAGGCTGTATAGCAGCGAGGACAATGACCCTCCCTCCCTCCCTCGGAGGAGGAGAGCATTCTTTGAGATGCTCAATCCTGCTCTCCTCTCCTCCACTGGCCCGAGGACCCGAGTCCATTCCTGAACCCCAGTTGCCAGTGTCATGAGCGGTATTGCTACCACTGTGTGATGGGCCAGCCTGCCAGTAGTCTTTCCTTTTTTTATTTGTGAGATAAATAACTGCGACCAAGAAAGGGATAGCAAAATGATGAAAGCAGTAAAAACAGTCCCCTAAACAAGCTGTATCTGTGAAACAGTGGAATGATGTGGGAACTAGAAAGCAAGAAGATTTAGGGAATGTTGTTTTTGTAGGCTTTATACAAAAGAGGAGTGGTGAGTGGGGCACTATGCAGTGCATCTAGTTTCACAGCCTCTTATAGAATCATAACATGAGAAGCAAGTTATCAGCACTCACTGGGTTTTGATTTGCATACATACATACAAAGTTGCCAGCAGATTAGGCCTAATGGTCTGTCTTGTCTGCCCGTGGTGCAGCTTCTGATTATGTTTCTGCTGCAGCCCCCCCCCACTCCCTTTTTGTGTTCCTTTATCCTTGGCACAACCCCCAGCATACTGCTGTTAAACTCTCCCCCAACCTGTACCTTGCCCATGTACGTGTCCCATCCCATCTTGAATCCCTCCTCTGTTTCCTTTGTCACCAGCTCCCCTGGTAGTGCATTCCAAGGTGCCACCACCCTCTCTGTGAAGTAGTGTGTCCTCATCCCACCCGTACCGCCCTCCTACCAGTTTAAGGTTATGTCCCCTCATATTTTCCTCCCCATTCAGTTGAAAAAGGCTCTCCTTGTCTACCTTATTTATCCCCTTCATTCGGATTAGAGAGTGCCTGTCCACAGAGTAATTCAAGGCATCTTTGAAGAGCTATTTATTTGAATTAGCCTTTGAATACGTATTCCTGTTGCCTCTTAATTGTGTTTATATGTGTATTTATTGTGAAGGATGTTATTTTGCTATGTATCTGCGCTTTGATATTTTGAAAAGTGCATCACAAATAAATTTTGATTCGATTTGATTTATATTTGAAGACCTCTATCATGTCCCCCCTATCCCTTCTAACTTCCAGGGTATACATGTTCAGCTCCCTAAGTCATTCTTCACATGACATTTCCCCAAGCTGTGGATCATCTTTGTGGCTCTTCTCTGGACTCACTCCAATAGGGTAACATCCTTCTTTAAGTGAGGGGGCCAGAACTGTACACCGTACTTGAGGTGAGGTCTCACCAAGGAGTTGTATTGGGGCAGTATGACCTCCCTTCTCCTCGACGTTATCCCCCTGGCAATACACACACGCATTTTATTTGCCTTAGTAGCTGCTCTCTGGCACTGTTCTGTGTTGTCCATTCTGGTATCTGTTACCACTCCCAGATCTTTTTCCTCCTTGTCGATCACCAGCTGTTCTCCCCCCCCCAAATAATAGTTATACCCAGGGTTCCTAACTCCCAAATGTAGAACACTACACTTCCAAGCATTAAAACCCAGCTACCAAGTGTGGGCCCACCCTTCAAGCCTCACCAAATCATCCTGAAGTGTCCTCAATCCCTCTTCATGTCCACCTCCACTCCTAGCTTGGAATCATCAGCAAACAGGCTTATTTTACTCCTAACTCCTTCCCCTATGTCCACAATGAAAGCATTGAAGAGGATTGGGCCCAACACTGATCTTTGAGGAATCCCACTGATGACCCTTCTGGGGGTTGAAACCACACCCCCACCACCACCCATTGCTGCCGGTTACTGAGTCAGTTTGCAATCCACCCCACCATTTATTCCTCTTCCCCCAGGTTCCTTAGCTTACAAATCAGTCTTCTGTGTGGGACCGAGTCAAAAGCCTTGCTGAATTCCAGATACAGGACATCCACTGTCTTTCTGCCATCCAGGGATCATGTCACCTAGTCAAAGAATTTGACTAGGTTGGTTTGACACAGTCTCCCCCGGATGAACCCATGTTTCACTGCCCTTCTGAAAGCCTTTTGCCTCCAGGAACTCCACCATCCTTTCCTTCAAGATGGCCTCCATCAGTTTCCCCAATATTAACGTCAGACTGACTGGTCTTTAGTTTCCCAGTTCATCCTGAGGTCCGCTCTTGTGGAGTGGCACAACGTGTACCATTCTCCAGTCCAGGGGTACCCATCCTGATTGTAGGGAGGAATTGAATAGTTCTGCCATTGGAGTAGCAGGGATATCCGCAAGTTCTTTTAGAGCTCTGGGGTGGATTCCATCTGAGCCTGGGGCCTTATCAGTCCTCAGGGACTTGACAGTCTGTCTTACCTTCCCCTCCCCTCTTGGATCTTGTCATATGTGAGCGCCCCGCATCCCCAGCCCCAATCTTGCCTCCCACCTGTGGTAACGGACCTTCCCTTTCCCTTGTAAAAACTGAGCAGAAGTACTCATTAAGTATTTCAGCCTGCTCTTCCATCCCTTCTGCAGACCCCTCCCTTTTTCAACCTGTTTATCTGTTTACCTTGGCGCTGTTATAGCTACGTTTTTGTTTAGCATCCTTGCCGTTTGTAAGATGCATGATAACAGGTATTAAAACAACAAGAAGAGAAGTTATATCTGGCTCAGAAAAAGATAGTGTACTTAATTTAATTATGATGAAGGTGCGTGCATTAAACATTGCAGGAAGGAAGCATAGGTGGAAAATAAGCAGGTTAACTATATGAAGATAAACAGTCAGCAAAAGCATACTTGAGAGACTATTTTTCTTTTTTTGTGGGGATAGCTCCTATTTGTTCCCAAGTAATTTTATTTCTTTAGTTTTTGTTAACCAGGAAAGGAGGACTAGGAAGTGCCTATTTTCAACCTTGGCCTGGGGGAATCAATCAGTCAATTGTTTATTTATAAAAAGCACAGAGTACAGTTTAATCAAAGTGCTTGTACAACTAAGTAATGCATAAAAACATCAATAAAATACAATACAAACCGATTATGATTATACTTAAAATTTTCCAAACATAACATCACATAGCAAGTCAAACAAAGTCAGAAAAAAGGTAATTAAAAAATATGGGTTTTAAGCGCTGTTTTAAAACTCTCAATGGTTAGGCATGCTCTAACCCAATGAGGTAGAGAATTCCACATGGTAAGGGCCATAAAAACAAAAGCATAGGCCCCTGAGGTCTTGAGTTGGATCCTGGGAACCTCTAGCAATCCCTCGCCAGAGGAGCGGAGTGATCAGAGGGGGTGGTAGGGGCAAAAAAGATCTTGCAAGTACTGCGGTCCCTGACTGTGTAGGGCATTAAAGGTCAGAAACCAACCTTGAAAGTGATCCACCACTGAATAGGCAGCCAGTGTAGGTCACGAAGCACAGGTATGACATGGCAAGATCTTGGTAAGCCAGTCAACAGCCTGGCTGCCGTGTACTGCACCAGCTGCAAGTGGCAGATATCAACCCCTGGTAGCCCTAAGTACAGAGCATTGCAGTAGTCTAGGTGAGAGGTCATAAAGGCATGGACCAAAGTAGGGAGGTCATCAGGAAGGACCAGGCATTTAATCTGGGTGGTGTTCCTCAGATGGTAAAAAGAGGTCTTGACAACAGCCGACACCTGGGATTTAAGTGTCCGGCCTCTATCTAAAACAACACTAAGATTTTGCACCCGATCTGAGGTAGTCAGTTGGCTCCACTTGAGCTAGAGCCTAGATGGCTGTCCAGCTGACAGCCCTACATCCTGATGACCTGGGTCCACAACCAACACCTCAGTTTTATCTGGGTTCAACTTCTGCAAGTTGGCACTCATCCAGTCCTGGATCTCAGAGAGGCAGTTATTAAAGACTGAAACAGTCCGACCCTGCTCTGGTACAAAGGACATGCCTGCTAATTTCTCCCAATGGCAGCACATACACCGTGAACAGCATGGGTGACAATACAGAGCCCTGTGAAACTCCACAAGATGGGACGAGGGGCCAATGAATAAATCCCTGACACCCCTCTCTCTGAATCCTGCCTGTGAGGAAAGATCGAAACCACCTGAGGACTGTTCTCAACAGTCCATAGAGTATCTTCAGGTGCTCGAATAACACTCCAATGTCCATGGTGTCAAATACTGCAGAGAGAGCCAAGAGAACCAAGATCGAATGGCACCCTTGCTATTAGGAGATTAAGTACCTGAGCCAGTGCCGTCTCAGTACTATGCCTCTTCCTAGGCATAGGGTGAAGCAAATGGAAACCAACTGACACTGAACCAGATTAAGTTGTGGGTGGTATGCCTCTTTGCAGATGACACAAAGATCTGCAACAGGGTTGATACACAAGGTGGGGTGGAAAGAGTGAGAAGGGACTTGGCAAGATTGGAGGAATAGTCAGAAGTATGGCAGCTTAGATTCAGTGCAAAGAAATACAAAGCAATGCACCTGGGAAACAAAAACCCAGGGGAAGAGTACACAATGGGGGGAAGATAGTAACAACAATAACAAGCATTTGTCAGTGCCGAATGTTTGCTTGCTGGCATTAGCAGTGGAATTGCAGGAGTTAGATGCAGTATAGGAATGGTATTGAAGTATTGAACTGACGCCAACTCCACCCTCACCCTGCAGAGATGGATGGGCATTGGGGTGTGCCTTTGGGTCATCACCCATGACGGTTATGGCATTTCACCTCACCCTACCCTTCAGACACTGACAAGTGTCGAAGTGTGCCTTGGGGTGTTTGGGCTTTACATTCGCCTCATCCTATAAGGAAATATACTGAAATGGGCGAAGTATAGGAGAATGGGGTGAACTCTGGGGGCAAAGGGTCCAAGGCACACCTCACTGGCTGCAGGGTGGGAGTGGGGGTGAGATGGCATGAGCATTACTGTTGACAGTCTCAAGTCATACCCCTGATGCCTGTCGGTCCCTACAGGGTAGGGTGTTATGGTCAAAAACCCTAATGCCCTGGGCGTTTCTTGGTATTTTTACTCCAAGTTTTCCACATGGGCTTTTTGTGACCCCACCACATGAACAGTGATACTATCAGTTCGTTAGGCGAAAGGTGGTTTTGTACAGTGACTGTGCCATTTGGCGCCACAGGTGCGAAAACACATTTTGAACAGGATGTGAAAAGTGACAGGTGTACTGTTCATGAGGAGGTGTAAAAAATAGCATTGCTAAAAAGCTGGAGTGAAAATATAAAAAAAACTGGTGAAGTCACAAGCAAGCTTAGAAACTGCGCAATGTACACCCGTAATGTAATTACTTTGGGGATTTTTTACAGCAGATTTTCAACATAGGCATTTTGGGACCTCCGCTCATGAATATTGTCACTGTGATTTTCTTAATCTGTCCCGAGCACTAATTTCCCACAGCTACCGTGTTATTCTGCACTAGAAGTGCGAAAACACATTTCGGCCAGGGTGTGAAAAATGACAGCTGTACTGTTCATAAGGAGGTATGGAAAAATGTCAGTGTTGAAAATCTGGACTAAAAATATTACAAATTCGTGAACTTACAAGGGTGCATTGAAATTGCGCAGCACACGCTCGTAATACAGTCATTTTATGGACTTTTCTCATCAAATTTTCAACATAGCCAATTCAACACCTCTGCACATGGACAGTGTCACTGTGATTTTCTTAATCTGTCTTGAACATTGATTTTGCACAAACTGACCGCACCAATGTGCGCTACATGTGTGAAAACACATTTTGAGTGAGACATGAAAAATGACAGCTCTACTATTCATAAGGAGGTGTGGTAAAATGGCAATGTTGAAAATCTGGAGAGAGAATAATAAATATTCTCAAAGTTATGATTGTGCATAGGAACTGCGCAATGCGCGCTCATAAAACAGTCATTTTGGTAATTCTTTCACCAAATTTTCAACATAGGGTTTTTGCGGGGCTACCTCATGAACTATGACACTGTCATTTCATTAATCTGTCCCGAAAGGTGGTTCCGCACAGTGACCACAAAATCACATTTCGGGACAGAATAACAAAATGACAGTGACTGAGTTCATAAGGTGGGGTCCCAAGAACCCCATGTTGAAAATTTGGTGAACAAATTCCCCAAAATGGCCATGATATGCACCAAAGTTGAAAAAAAAAAAACATTTATGCCATTGTACAGATTACCGGCATTTCTTCGGTTTTTGGTTGGCTCTGAAGAGTGCACACGTGTTACCAGTCCACCGAAAATCGTTGTGCCATTGTCCAGAGGTAAGTATGGGATATGCAGAGGGTGGGTGTAGATTGGGGAAGGGGGCGAGAGAGTCAATGAGGGACCGTTTTTTCTTATAGGTGTTTTTTTCTTTTTTGGGGGAGACGATGCAGGACTTTTGCCACACTGGGGTGAGCTTCCAGCATGGCAGCTGGAAGTTTGTTTTGGGGGGGCAGTGGAGCCGACAGGGGATTGGTCACCCCTGTCAGCCATACAGACTTCTGTCATCCTGGGGTGGGCTCCCAGCGTGGCACCTGGAAGTCTGTTTGGGGGGGGCAGTGGAGCAGACCGAGGATTGGGCACCCCCGTTGGCCATACAGACTTTTGTCATGCTGGGGTGGGCTCCCAGCGTGGCACCTGGAAGTCTGTTTTGGGGGGCAGTGGAGCCGATGGGGGACTGGGCACCCCTATCAGCCATACAGTGTGCGGGGGTGGGAGGGAGTACATGAGCACACTGGGATGGGCTCCCAGCATGCTACTTGTGGGGGGGGATCCAAGAAAAAAAACAAAGCTGTCTATGACAGCTGTTCAGATGCAGTGCTGACATGTAGGCACGTTGGCAGTATGCAAATTGCCTACATGTTACCACCACTCATTGTAGCAGTCTTTTGCTTTGAATTGTATGCCACTGCATCTGAACTACTGGCAGACAGCTTGGACATTTATTGATGGGGCGAGGCCGCACCTGTAAGAAGGAGCAGGGCACTGGAAGCAGGGTGGTACACCTATGAAAATTCGTATGGTAGCACTATGTTTCTTGCACATGCGTGCAAGCAAATATAAAAATGGAAAGGGACCTAGGGGTAGTCATATTGGATGACCTAAAGGTTAGCAAACAATGTGAGAAGGCAGTAGGGATTGCTGGGGGGATACTGGAATGTATAGGAAGAGGTATCACCAGTAGAAAACAGGAAGTTTATATCCTTCAGTGCAGACAGTTGGTGAGACCCCATCTGGACTACTGCGTGCAGTTCTGGAGACCCCATCTCGTCAAGGACATAGACAGGATGGAGGCAGTCCAGAGGAGGGCAACTAAAATGGTGCAGGGTCTGCAACAGAAGCCATATGAAGAGAGACTAAAGGAACTTAATATGTATACCCTTGAGGAAAGGATGGAGGAGGGGCATGATAGAAGCTTTCAAATACCTCAAGAGAATCAACAAAGTCCAATAGTGTAGCATCTTTCATAAAAAGAGATATGTAAGAACAAGGGGAAACAATTTCAAGATAGAGGGGGGACGGCTCGGGGCAATGTGAGGAAGTATTTTTTCACAGAGAGGGTAGTGGACGCATGGAACAGCCTTTCTGAGGAGGTCGTGGGGTCAGAAACAGTGGGGAAATTCAAGAATGCATGCAACAGACATAAGGCAATTCTTGTGGGGGATAGGAAGAAATATGCTGTTGGTTAACTAGAATCTGCAGCTTACCTAATAGGTAGGGAAATGGGCAGACTAGGTGGGCCAAGCGGTCCTTATCTGCCATCAAAGTCTTTGTTTCTATGGTTTAGCTTGTGAATGTGAAAGTTAAACTTGATGAAAACAAGCTATTGGACATGTGCAGCATTTAGTGTTGAATGATGAGGCTAAACATCCTATCGGATGGCACACTCATAAGGGGGCAACTGATGTATCTCATAGCCAGTTGCGCCAATGAGGGAATGAATACATCTTTTTCACTCAGTAGCATAATGGATCAACCTGAAATGGCTCAAGAGACCCCACAAAATAGCCATCAAGATTTCCCACGGAAAAAGGTTGTAACTCTGACCTCTTCTGTTGCTGTTTACATAAGGACATGCTGAGTAGTGCCCACTCACTCTCATCAGTGCTTCTGTCAGTAACTGGTATTTCTTCCCAGTCTACCCCAGTGGAACCAGACCTGCCAGATGGAATTCCCTGCATCTCATGACCTTCTGTACCAGCTGCCAATGTTACCAGTCCCTGTATGCAACCAGTCAACTCATCACACAGCTCTTGTTGAAAATGAATCACTCTGTGGCTATCCATAGCAATGTGAAGGATCTCACATTTGAACCAGGGTGGCAGTGGATGCACTTAGATTGGGGAGCTCCTTTCAAATAGCCCAAGTACTTGCATCATGGCATCAACCAGTGATCACTCATGGTGGTCTACGACTCTCTCAGCGTCGCTCTCCATTGTCATGTCATGAACTGTGGAGTCCTTTCTAGCAGTCTAGGCATCAAGTATAATGAAGTCCCTCTGGTACTGATATCCTGTATCAGGCGGTGTTGATACAGACCAAGGCATTGTTGCACTTCTCTTACTTGGTTAGTTGCCTTTACAGAGCAATGAAAATGAGCAGAGAAGGAGCATGCTGTGGAGACAGACTTGCTAGCCTCAGTACTGTGACATAGCACAGACATGACCACTAGATCTGCTTTGAGGATATCTCTTTCCTCAAGCCGCACCTTAGGAATTACACCTGCATCAGTGTTAGGACCACACAGAAACTTTTGCTAGCCAGGGGCACATCTACATAAACGTGAGCAGCCCCATCTCTCTTCAGTTCTTTCCTGCCATTGATCATACTCGCAGGACCTGCCACAGAAATGGTGACCACTAGCTGCCACCGTTTATTACTTCTTACTTTAAATGATCACTAGTTTAGTGATTTTTGGCCCTTCTGTATACTGCTGAAAGAACCATGAACGTTATCTCAGTATTGTGAGTGCAGAGAAAATATTTCCAAAGACAACTAACACAAAGTGTGTCTCTGCTGTTAAGCCTCATTCACAACGTTAAAGTTTGTGAGATTTGTAGGGGCTTCAACTCCGCTACCAGTTGACGTCAGAAAGGAGTGCTAGAAATGTTCCTTTTAAAAAAAAACTTTGGTAGTAATGGAGAAACAGATGCAGTAAAAATCTATGTCACCTGCCCCGTTGACCAAATCATAGTCATTGAAATCAAAAGAAAAGTTATCGGGAAGCCACAAGCATAAGCATAGGGACAAAGATAAGGCCTTCCCAACTAGGTCCAGGTCACCACTGCAACCATCAGGTGACCCTTTTAACTTGTCATCATCACCTCCAGTGGCGGTGACCACAGCCCCCCCACCTGTCGACCACATACCAAGATCAGGGCTTGGCTTAGGTGGTATGGGCCTATTACAGGCAGTATGTCACCGTTGTCATGGGGTCTTGACACACCTTCGACTACTACAGTCACAACCCCTAATACAGGCATCACTGATGCACAAGCAGTGCTGGTGTCATTTTCAGAAAAGATATGATGCTTAGTACCAGGCTTACCTGAGCAGCCCGTTCTGATGTAGATGGGTCTTATTACCTCCCAGACCCCGATGATGCCTCAAACCAGTACACTGTAAAAGAGATCTCCTCAGCCACTGCCAGTGCCACTGACACAATCTTCTACTGCCGTTGCCACAGCAGCAATGAAGTTGAATATAATCCAGACCTCATATTTGAGGAGGATTATGAGGAGGAGGAGGAAGGATATGCTGAAGACCAGTATTTACCTGTCACAAGCTTCACCTTATCTTCATGTAGTGAGAACTCTGTGGTGAACAGCCAAAGGTCACCCACAGAGGATCCCTTTTTCCAGTCCCTCATGCAGAAAAGGCAGGCTGCCGTGGGCTTCACTTTGGAAGAAGAGGATTCCACAAAGAAAAATTTGATGGAGTTCTTGGAAGTGCCAGAAATCCCTCCATTATCATTCCTCCATTATACCCAGCTCTGGAGGTTGTTACCTGTGCAGCTTGCTATAGATTGAGTGCCATACCAGCTGTACCTAGAAAGGCTTATAAGACTTACCCCTGCACCATCTAACAAGCCTTACTATTCCAATCATCCAGAAACTGATTCTGTGGTGATCACTGCTGCCAATGACAGATCCAGGGCACTTAAAACACATGAGCTCCCTCCCTTCTGACAAGGAATCCGCAAGGTTGGCTGTCATGGGAAAACACACTTGTGTTTCTGCCTCATTGGGCCTACATATTGCAAAATACCAGGCCCATATGATTAAATACCAAATTACCTTGTGGAGAAGTGCCAAGGCTACAGGACAAACCCTTACCTGAAGGCAGTGCTGAAAATGAGTTTCTTAAAACCCTGCCTGCAGGGGCTCAAGTGGGTAAACATTTAATCTTTTCAGCCTATAATGTTTCAGATGCATCTGCCAGGGCAGCTACGTAGGGCATTTGCCTAAGATGCTATTCTTGGCTTAGAATAGCAGGTTTTGCAAATAATGTCCAGCAAGAAGTGTTAAATGCCCCTTTAAGAGGCAGTAAACCATTTGGATACAGTGCTGAAGAGGCTTTGCAAGGCCTTTAGCCATCCAGGATGACCTCAGAATCAGTAAAATCCCTGTTTCCCACACCAGGCAGAGGTAGGGGCAGGGGTCAGTTTCATCAATCCATTGCCAGAGGGGACCAACAGGGCTGTAGACAACAAGGCAGAGATAAGGGTGCTGGAGCCTTGCCAGCCCCCCCCCCAAGGTGGCCATTCAGGAGTACCTAAAGGCAATGGAGCCACAGTGGAGTTGCCCCCACCAGTTCAGCCTGACTCGCAGCAATAATACCACCCAACCACCATTACCTCAGCAGTGGTCATGGGGAGGGGGGGTTGGCTGTCCCTTCATATGAGTCTGTGGAGGGAGATCACCACAGATGAATGCATTCTGGACATTACTGCAAAAGGTCATGCTCTGGAGCTTCTAGATGCCCCTCCAGATCATCCATCACCTGTCTCAATTTATCCCCTGGTACACATGTCCCTGTTGAGAGAGGAGGTGCAGGCCTTACTCCAAAAATGTGCAATAGAACTGGCTCCTTCAAGCCAGAGGAACAGAGGCTTCTACTGCAGGTACTTCCTAGTCCCCAAGTGGATGGGAGATCTGAGGCCCTGTTCTATATGTTAATACATCCCCTGGAGCCACTCGTTGCTGTATGAGTGGTTTTGCGTGCCTTCGGTTGGAGCTAGAACAGCGAAGCTGAGCTGTTCTGGCTCAAGTTAAAGGCAAGTGAAACCACTCTAATACAGGAAAGAGAGGTGATGAGATGTATTAATATATTATCGATCAAGAGCGATCAATAATATATATATAAAAATTAAAAAAAACTATTCCCGTAACATGCCTTTTTCCAGGGCATCTGCACGTGAGACGCTCTTCATAGAATATAAGTGTCTCACACGCAGGGGAAAGGAGTACTCCGATTGATCAGGAGCACTCCCTCGATCTATAATAGAACTAAGAGATCTCAACTTCTACATACAGTACAGTACAAGAAGTTCCATATGGTCTCTCTGCAAACTCTGATTCCCCTGTTGCAAACAGGGAAATGGATATGTTCCCTAGATATGAAGGATGTTTACCTTCATATAAAAATTAGGAAGCATCACAGAAAATATCTGAGATTTATACTGAAAGGGGAGTAGTACCAGTTCAGAGTATTGCCCTTTGGCTTGTCTTTTGTGCCACAAGTCTTTACCAAATGCTTGGCAGTGGCGGTAGCAGCAGCCCCTCCATCAGTAATGCCTGAATGATTAGCTCTTAAGGGCCCACTCCAGGGACCAACTAATGCACAGCCTGGCTTGAACCAGGAAACTGTTTGACTTAGGGGTGACAATCAAACTCTGCCAAAGTCAGTACTGACCCCCTGTCAAAGACTGCAGTACATATGGGCAGTCTTTGACACAGCTCAGGGCTGTGCGTCCCTGGCTCTGGACAGGGTCGAACACCTTATGGCTCAAGCACAAATGGTGTAAAACAGTCAGTATGTCCCAGCCAGGACATTCCTGTGCCTTTTGGGACTGATGACAGCAGCCATTGTCACCATGCCACTGGCCCAGTAGCATATGCAGATCCCGCAGTGGACCTTAAGACTCCAGTTAGACCAGCTGAGCGACAAACTAGATGAACATGTGCTTGTTAAAGAGCTGCTGATGCTTCCAAGATAACTTTGAAAAACATAATGATTAGATATAATTCAGCTTGCATTCCATATATATTCTACAGATTTCTCCTCCCATTTACTTATTACTGAGGACATTTGCATGAATACATGATCTTTATCCCTTACTGTTCATCACTGCTGTACTGTTTAAAAACCAAGCATAAATTCATCTAGAACTACAGTAACTGCTAGCCGTTTCACAGACAGTGAGTAGGAATACTGTGAAAGCAATAATTAATTGAGTGCTGAATTTCTGTCTGGTAGCCTACTGTTCTTAGAACTGCTGTAAATCTGTTTTTGGTAGCCTACTGTTTCAACTCTGCTCTCTCTCCTTCCTGTCTCGCTTTTCTGGGACCCCTCTATATGCCCCACACTTGCATTGAATTCTATACTCGAACCCACAGCCTGATTAGCTGTTTTTACCGATTCCCCCCCCCCCGCTGGAGGGCTACGAACTCCAGGCTCTGACCCACTCTTTGCCAGCCCTATCCTCACCTGAGATCCCGCCTCCTCTCCCCTCCCCCGCTTATTGTAAAACCTTTCTCACCTCTAAACAGTACTACGGGGCTCCTTTGTATCTCTACCCCGCCCTCAGCCATGACAACTCTCTACTATTGTAATTTTTTCTAACACCCCTGCCACCAAAGAAAAGCTGTTTCCAGTCTCCCTACTGCACCAGCCAACTATTTAATAACTGTGCTCCCGGTGCATTCTCGGCACTACCGCCGAAAAGCGGCGTTCAACGGCTGCCGCACCGACTGCAACAAAGAAAAGCAGCCTGACTCCCTGGAACTCGCACCCAGATCCAATGCTGAGGTAGGAGTGCCTAACCCAATGAGAACTCCATACCTAGCGGCTTCTCACTGATTGGCACAGATTCGCTGCAATCGGCCCATGATTGGGTCACACAGCCTCTGCACTAAAACCATTGGTGCACTCATGGACTGCTACTAGCTCTGCATTTACTTGCACTGAAATTACTTCTACTGTTTTCTGGGTGATTTTTCTCCTGCCCTCACCACCCCCTCCCAGGCCTCTTTAAATACATTCTCGCCCCTCCCACTTTTGGACTACTAATTCCGATTGGATATAGCACACCCAGCTTCACCCTATCCCCCTTGCACAAATGAAGCACCAAACCTATTGTCTTATTGCTCTCTCTAGCTCTCCCTTAGTGCCCACTCTCAACTGTAGATCCCTCCCTCTCTCCCTGCCTCCCAACAATCTGAACTTAAAATAAAGCAACAAAGTAATTCACCTGTTTTTACCAGTAAGAAGATTAAGGCAGGACTGCCACACCAAACTAATATGGGGCAAAACCACATAATACCACTTTTACTCCTCTCTACCTCCCTTGGCATTGCAGGCACCACTTACAAATTCAGTCCCCAAACTCCACACTCTGAAACCTCTTTGGGCGCATTATGGCCCAAAAGCATGAACATGGCCACAACCACCTACGGTATTAGGCCCCTCATTTCCCCCCACCTCCCATTCACAGTCACCACTAAGCTAGCCTACCCTGCATTAACCAAAATAGTTAACCTTTCCCCTTATGTGATGCAAGCGTCTAGACACCCCCCCCATCTAAAGCGCAAGCGACGGTCAAAAGTAAAAATAAACATCACTCTATCCACCAGGAAGGTTACCCTCATGCTACTGCTACTGTCAGGCAATGTTCACCTAAATCCTGGACCCACAACCCTGAAGAGCAGGGACGCCTGCTTTGTGGACGGCCTAAAGATAGCATCGCTAAACATCCGCTGCCTAACTGCAAAACTTGACCAGCTCCAGGCTTGGGTGACCATTCACACCCTGGACATACTCTGCCTACTGGAAACCTGGCTGTCAAAAAAGATCAAAGATGGTGAGGTATCCATTGAAGGACTCCAAATTTTTAGAATAGACAGAATAGGTAAGAAAGGCGGCGGCTGCCTCGTGTATGTCAAAAACATGCTGAGCTGCTCCGTCCTCCCCATCTCCAAAGTTGCAGAGGACTATGAGTTATTAGTGGTAAAAACTCAAGCCGACCTAAATGGCAAGACCATTACCATTGCCACAACCTACCTGTCCCCCCCAAAACCCAAGGAAGGACTTCCAATGGTTATGCAAGAAATAAGCAGCCTCAAAAAGAGCACAAATCTCATCTTGACAGGCGACTTTAACATAAACTGGCTCTGTAATGAGGCGACAGCCACCAAAGATCTAATCACCTCCCACAATCTCACCCAACTCGTAACTCAGCCCACCAGACAGAACTATAAGGCTGGCACCAGCACACTAATTGACTGGGTTCTGGTCAGCACACCATCCAGATTCTCTGAAATCAGAGTTCTCCCAGACGTACTAAGCGACCACTCAATGATCTCCTTTCTCTGGAACAGTAAAATTGCCAAAAGCCCACCACATCTCATCGAGAGCAGGGTCCTGCGAAAGGGCAAACTTGGTTCCATTAAATCAGCACTGTCTGCCTACAACTGGTCCCCCCTACACAAGGCACCCACTCTGGACCAGGCACTCAGTTTTTTCATAGAGGGCTTCAACTCCATCTGTGATATTCATGCCCCACGCACTAAACGGAAAATTCGAGGAGGGGAAAATGGCTGGCTGGATGGAAAGCTCCTCTCGCTGCTAAAAGAAAGGGACTGCCTCTGGGCCAAAGCCTTACATTCTGGCTATAAGCATGACTTACATCGTTACAAAACTGCTAGAAATCAGTGCACTAAACTGGTCCAGCTTGCAAAGGCCAACTTCCATAAGACCCAGCTCAACAACGCTTGGGGAGATGAAAAGAGGTTTTGGGATAATCTCAAGAACACCCTTGGCAAAGACCAGAAGCTAAGTCCTAAAACACTCAATATCAACAACGCACCCTCCACAGATCCTCTAGTCATTGCTGATGCCTTTAACCAGGCCTTCACTGACCTGGCCCCAGTACTACCCCCAGACTACCTTCTGCCGGTGGATGACCAAGGTTGTGCAAACCGTACCACTACAAACCACCCAACTTTCTACTTTAAGAAGGTGACGGAAAGGGAGGCCCTAACAATGGTCAGGAAAGTCCTAGGAAAAACTAGGTTGGGGAGTGATGGGATAGACAAGAAGATACTATCTCTAACCCTTGATGTTCTGATCAAACCTATTACGATGATATTTAACAAATCCCTGGCCCTAGCTCAATTCCCAGAAGTCTGGAAGCAAGCCCTGGTAACTCCAGTGCATAAGAATGGTGACAAGCCACTGGTATCTAACTACAGGCCAATATCTATCCTCTCCCCTCTATCCAAAGTGCAGGAGAAAATCGTGGCAAACCAACTCACCGAATACCTAAACAAGTACAATCTGCTCTGTCCAAACCAACATGGTTTCCGGCAGAAACATAGTACCACCACTGCATTGCTTGCATACTCTGATTACGCACACAAGGCACTAGATGAAGGCAAATTGGTGGGTTCCATCTTCATCGACCTCACTAAAGCCTGCGATACCATCAACCACCCTCTATTGATATTCTAGCTCCAAAGACTGGGAGTGGCACCAAACGCCCTAAATTGGTTCAATGATTACCTATCACAAAGGAGTCAGCGAGTCACAATTGGGCAGACTTTATCCAGCTCCAGAGAGGTACTCCTAGGAGTTCCTCAGGGATCAATCCTTGGTCCCTTGCTTTTCAGCCTCTTTGTTAATGAACTGCCCATGGTCTGTGACACCAATCTCATCCTGTATGCGGACGATGCTGTGTTGCTGAGTAGTGGCACCTCCCAGGCAGCACTACAAACAGAACTACAGACCTCCTTCAACAAACTCGAGGACTGGTTCTGTAGGAAAAGACTGCTACTGTACTACAAGAAAACCAAGGCTGTGCTCCATTCCAGCCATTACAATAAGTGCAGCCCCCCTCCCCCGATATCACCAATAATGCAGGTGAGCAGATTGAGCAGGTACAATCATTTAAGTACCTAGGGGTCACCACTGATGACTCTCTCACGTATACAAACCATATTGACTCCCTTGTCAGATCAGTAAATACAAAGATCGGGGTCCTCTACAGACACAAGAAATCCCTCACTCCAGAAGCACTCCAAATCTCAGTCTCCAGCTCAATACTTCCCACGATAGACTACGGGCTTGTGGTCTATGGAGCTGCCACTGACACTGCACTCAACAGGGTCCAAATTGCATGAAATAAGGCATGCCGCCTAACCCTGTGTGCAGACCATTACACTCACACTTCCACACTATATAAGAGCACTAACTGGCTTAACCTAAAAGACAGGCTCAAATACCAAACCTGTCTACTGGGTAAAAAGACACTCCCCGGAAAAACACCACCCTGCATAGAAACCCTGCTCGAGGTCTCTCTCTCTCTCTATCATCCCATATCACCAGAGGGAAGTAAAAATGGAGCACTGTCCATCCCATTCCGGCGAACCTCACTTGGGCAGCGAACTTTCTCCTACTGAGCCCCCCTCTGGCTAAATGAACTCCCGCAGAAACTACAAACACACAGCCTGCCTCAGTTCAAAACTGGCCTCAAACAGCACCTACAGTCTAGCTCACAATGCACATGTTCCTCAGGCCAAACCTGAAAGACTAACCCACTACCACAGTTTAAACCCAGCACTGAGACCGAGAACACTTGGCTCATCTCTAGCAAGCCAGGAGCACTAGTAAGCTACTAATCCTCCTTCAGGCTCTGTGTACAGCCCCCAACCCCCGCCCCACACCTTTTTAACCATATTCTATCAATAGACCTCTTGAGAATTCTAAGGCTGAGCTACCCCTAGAGTCTTCCAAGATATAATCAAATTCCTCTCACGTTAGATTTGTTTTCCACTACTAGCCAATAAATCTCATACTACTACTATTAAACTGCCTAATGTGCTGAACCCTGTAATAACTGTATTTGTTCTGTAGCCTGTAACCACTATATTTGTGCTAAATTCTGTAACAACTGTATTTGCTCTGAAATCTGTAATTACTGTACTGGTGTTTTGTATCATTTGTCCACCCTGACGTGGAATCTTTGTAACTGAATTTGTTCCGAAATCTGCATCTACTTTATTGGTGTTTTGTATTATTTGTCCACCCTGACGTGGAACCTTTGTAAAAGAGCTCATGCTCAAAGGTCTTCCGAAAACTCATAAATAAATAAATCTTCCTCTATAGTTTGCCCCCTACTTCAAGTCACAATCCTCTGTTGTTACATCACAGTCTGTTGCCATGGGAGTAACTGCTATGTCATAAGCAGTGCATTATGACCTCAGGTAGGGAGAAAGCAAACTGGAATATATGAAATTGTTAGGAGCAAAGCTCCTGTTTTCATACAGATATCCTCAATAATAAATAATGGGGAGGAGACATATAGAACTAATGTGAAATACAAGTTGAACTGTGTCTAAACATTATGATTTGTGAAAGTTCTGTTGAAGGCGTTGGCTGCTCTTTATGTCTCGCTTGAGAAAAGCACTAACTTGGTGGATGGACTGCAACGACTTACTACAGGGTGTTCCATTACTGATTCCAACCCCAAAACAAATTCTCACCTCCAATGCCTCGGGAGCCATGTGGGGAGTGCACCTGGACCCAGATGGAGACAAGATTGCATATGAATGTCCTGGAGAAGAGAGCTGTCTTATACAGTCTCCAGAAAATTCAGGAGCATCCAACTCCAGGCCATCTGTTAAAACAGATGGACAACATCAGTATGATACATTACATTAGCAAAAAAGGAGGAACCCATTCCAATCTGCTGTGCAGGGAAGCAGTGAGAGTAAGGTATTGGGCTCTGGAACACAGACTAGAACTATCAGCCATGCATCTTACAGGCATGCAAAACATCTTAGTGGACAAGTGAAGCAGGTCACAGTCAAGGGTGCATGAATGGGAACTGCTACCTCAGTAGTGGAAGACCTATTCGCAAGGTGGGGGTTGCCCAGAGGTGGACCTTTTTGCATCCCCACAGAACGCAAAACTGCCACGTCTTTGCTCGCTTACTCCAAGGCCTGGAGTTTTCTGGTGAGACATGTTGTCCTCTCTTGGAAAGGGAGATGTCTGTACATCTTCCCTCTCTTTCTTCTAATACATAGAGTACTACTCAAATAGAAGATGGAGGGGGCAACCCTCATCATCATTGCTTCACTATGCCCTCAGCAGATATGGTATCTACTTCTCCAGCTGTTGGCAGTGGGACCCCTAGTATTTCTACCGCTATGCAAAGACCTTCTGACACAGGACAAGGGGTCTCTGGTCCATCCCGATCTGAAGTGCCTACTTCTGCATGCATGGCTCCCAAAGACATTGCCATGGCACAATTTGGAGTATCACCTAAGGTGGCTGATGTCCTGGTAGCTGCCACAAAACCCTTCACCACGCATACCTATTCTTTGAAGTGGAAGCAGTTTATGTTGTGGGCCACTTCCAAGCAACTAGATTCATTCACCTGTCCTTTTAATGCAGTGCTGGAATACTTGCTGTCCCTATCATACTCTGTGGTCTTTTGTATTTCTCACTCAAGGTGCATTTGGCTGTTATTTCAGCTTTTCATGCCCCCTGTAGATGGATGTATAGTTGCCAAATTAGAAGTATCCCGCCATTTTCTAAGAGAGATACTACACATGAAACCTCACATTAAAAATCTAGTCCTTGCTTGGGATGTGAATTTTGCTTTCTAAAAGCTTACTTTGAATCTTTTTGAGCCAGCCAGTAGCTGTGGCTTACTTTTCTTTCATGGAAAACATTGCTTTTATTTGTAGTGACTGCTGCTCATTGAATTTCAGAACTACAGGCTCTAATGTGTGAGCATCCGTATTTGATTGTCCATAAAGACAGAATGTCTTTATGAAGCAATCCTAAATTCTTATCAAAGGTGGTGTCTGAATTTACTTTGAATCAAACCATCCACCTCCCAGTGTACTACCCAGAGTATGCCAGTCCAGAGCAAGCATTATCACATAGTTTAGATGTACATAGAATTCTCCGATATTATGTGAACCACACGAAGAAGTGAAGAAAGTCCTCCAAGTTTTCAGTTTCCTTCTCCCCTGGGGAAAAAAGGCACCCCTGTGTCTTAAACTGTGCCAGTACAAATGGCAGGCAACTTGCATTACATTCTTTTATACGAAGTATGGTAAGGAATTTACTGTAGTGGTTTGTAGTCATTCTACAAGAGGCATGGCCACTTCTGTTGCTTGTTTTCACAATGTTTCTGCTGCTGAGATCTATGCAACTGCCACATGGAGCACTGTCCACACCTTCACTATAACATTACAGTCTGGACATTGCATCTCGTAGCCAAGCAGGATTTGGCCCGGCTGTATTGCAGGCCTTATTCTCATGAACACATATGTCCCACCTGCCCAAAGTGTCATTTTTTTTTTTGGTACTGCCTGGGACTCGTTCCAAAAGTGTGGCTTGATGAAAAGGATATCCTCGAAGAAGATAGAAGAATTACATACTTACAATAACAGTAGATCTTCGAGAGAATCTCTTTCATCAGGTCATGTTATCCCACCATCCTTTCCCCTTTGGGGTATGGCAATGGATTTCCGGCTGTGTTTCAATCCATAGCTACCTTTCCCAGCTCCACTAGTCACCTGGTTTGCTGGGCGCTGGCCTAATCTCCTGGTTCCCCACAGAGGGGTCGTCTGAGTATAATCTCCGGAGGGGAACCGAGGAGAGATGGGGCCACCCACCTTTATATAGATGCTGGTACATGATATTGTTGTGGACACCCCCTGGCTTGCAAAAGTTTCCATGTGGTCCTAGCACTGATGCTGGTATAGTTCCAAAGGTGTGGCCCAATGAAAGAGATTCTTTTGAAGATCTACTGCTACAGTAAGTACATAGCTGTTCTGTGCAAGGTGTTGTAAAAACAGTGAATGCTGGCAAAATTTCCATCAGCAGCTACTTTCACCATATTTACCCCCATTATCCATGACGAAAAAAAAACATGTAGATTGGTACCATTTGTCTGTGACGGCAGCATGTCTTGAATGAATTCTAGGATGTTTGGTGAGGTGTTGTCTTTCTCCATTAACCCAACTTTTAGAAGAGCAGACCTGGAGTGACTGTCAGATTTTGGAGGAATGAAGGAGGGTTAGTGACACAGGCAGAGAAGGAGGAATCTGTAACAGAAGACATAGGGTTTTGCATGCATTGGTGTGTGGTCAAGGAGAGATATGCATGTATGGAGTTTGTACTGTTTCAGATGTCTGAGGTGCAGGTGAAACTACCTCCCACAGCCTCTGAGAATAGTGTGGCAATTGCCATTCTCACACCCTCATGTATCTTTGACACCACAGTGGGTGAAGATGTGGAATGTGATGGGAGCTGCTACTGTGCTTGAAAGTGCTGCAGAAGCCTGTGGTGAAGGCTATTGTCTTCCACAAGTGAAAAGGGTTGCAGATCCAACACAATTATTTCACCTATGTACTGTGTGATACAAACTTACGAACATATGAAGAATCCAGCAGAATAAGGCCATTTGGTCTATCTGTTCTGCTCGTATTTGCAGGGTCCACAGCTTAAGCTACCGACCCTGCCCCCCCCCAGTCCTCCCATCCTTTCCTCCCGTAAACTTTACTTTACCCTTATGTCTGTCCCAGCCCTTTCTTGCGGCTGCTCACCATCTTCAGTGAGACCACCTCTTCCAGCAGCTAATTCCAGTTGGTCACCACCCACTCCATGAAGAAGTACTTCCTAACCTCCCTCTTAAACCTCCTCCCTCCAGCTTAAGACTATGTTCCCTCATGTTCTGGCTGCCAGTTATCTTAAAGAGACCCTCCTTTTTCACCATATTTAACCCTCTCGGGTACTTGAAGGTCTCAATCATGTCCCTTCTCTCCCTCAGAGAGTATATGTTCAGGGCCTCCAGCCTCTCTCCGTATGCTTTGCCTGATGACCCATGAGCATCTTTGTTAAACTCTTCTGGACCATCTCAAGCAGGTTAATGTCATTTTACAACTGGGGGCATAGCCCAACAGGAGTACTGCATTCAGAAAAGAGCTGATGTCATCTTCGCTACCAAACAGCATGATAGAGTGTTAAACATAGATTCCTCCACTGAAGCCTCATTACTATGCTGCCTGTGTGTGTATAGGAAGCTTTAGAGCACTATTTTTCCTCTGGCTTGTGGAGTTAATTGAGCCCACAGAAAGTTAACTCTTTATCTTCTGGCAGTCATTCTATGTCACATTACCAAAGGATAGTATAGACATAGAAAGCTATTGGAAGTTGAATGGGTTAAACACTTCCTGGAAGTTTCTGCATAAAAGTTCCCCTAGGTCTTTATGAACACAACACCTCATTAAGCCATTTGGCACCACCGTCCTAAGAGCAGTCAGTGTGCTACTTTGCAAGACATTGCATAGCAAGAGTGTTGTCTTTTTCCAAATCATATGCCAACTTCATTCTCAGGTAGGCAGCTCTGGGCTACTGTTTATATTCTACTGAATGTTCTTAACCTGCAATTTGTGACTATAGGTGTTTACAGCTGAATCATAGTAACCACATTTGCTTCACTTGCAAATAGGTAGGCATTTGTGTGTCTAATTTTTGTTTCACTTACTGTAGGTTACACATAGAATCTGATAAGTTCATAACATGCTGTATTGTGATTCAATAAACTGATAAATGGGGGTTTTGATTTCTTTTACAAATTCATTTTTCCTGATCATGGATATCCTGAAACAAAAATCTCAACAAAATGTTTACAAATAAGGAGTTTAGCAGTAATTTAGTTGATATGGTGTAAAGAGCTGCTCCCTAGAAAATTACCTGGTTTTGGGGGGGGGGCTGCCACAAGCAGAATGGGGACTTCATGGATGGGGAGCTCATAGCAGCAGAAGAGGCATGTTGGCATTAAAGGCTTAGCGGTGTGAATGTAGAGGCACCAATATTTAAGCATGACTTTGGTATAGGATTAATGGGGGTGAGGGAGTGAATCTTGATATTTTTAGCATAATGGTTTTATGAAACTTCAGCCTTCAATGGGTTAGACTCTGTATCCATCTGTACAGTAAATCACTAAGCCACATGTATTGGGGTATGGGTAAAACCCCAATCACCAGAGCTGTAAATTCTGGACTGGGCACAGCTTGTGCAAATATTACTGATCCACTCACTCCAGGTGATCTGGTCTGGCTTTTACCTATCTGGTCTGGTCTTGATGGTTCCGTTTTTAACCATGCCTAGGAAGGTTTGAAAAATAGACATCCAGGAGCGGACCAGATATGTAAAAGTCAGACTGAACAGTGCAGCCAGAGTGACTGGACCAGCAGTATTTGTGCAAGTTGCACCCAGTATGACCAGTTTGGATTTTTACAGAACTGCTATGGTTCAGGTCTATCAGTTCAGTTTTTAATCAATCAGTCTTTATTTTATACTGAAAGGCATGTGAGAAAACATGGCCATTTACACAAATGTCCAGTTTAGCATAAAAGAGAACAGAACACCAGGTCAAACAATTACATAGTAAAATACAGTATAAATAGGTCTAACATAAACAGGTCTTATACATAGATATTGAGGGATATATAGAAGAAAGGGGAAGCAAATAAACAGTGATTAATTTACAGCATGGGATATAGTTGGAGGTACAGTTCAGGAACATGAACAGTTGGGTGATGCATTGAAAAGAAGACATGCAAGTCTTGCAGCACCTAAATCCTGCATGCTGACTAGCATTCCCGCTGTGTGATCTGCCACAGCCCCAAACACCAGGCCAAGGATTGTGCACCTTGCCAATCCTTCAACCAGGAGACATGAATTAGGTACCAGAAAAAGCGTGATGCCCATTTGCTGGAGAAGTGCCTAGCTCTGATGGAAAAGGAGTTGCAGAATCTGCTGGAAAAATCTTCTTCTCCAACACCAGAACCCAAAAAGAAAAAAAAAAGACAAGGAGGGGCACTGACACGGGATAGGTCTCTATCCACTTGGCGTGACTATCAGGAACCACTGACACCAGAGGGTCCTCCACTTCAGAAAGTACCCCATTGCTAGTCTTCTACCGCTCCAGCGGATCAAACCAGGGCCTCCCTGCCTGCTTTATTCATGGTGCAGTTGAGCCTCTTCTTGGATGAAGGAACCTCTATTGTGCTCCTTAGGCCCATATCTTCTTCAGGGTATGTCACCAGCAGCTAGGTCAATAAGTCGCTCCCCAGCCCCACCAAGGAGCACATGATCACAGCTTGTAAACTGAACTTCAACTCTGCTGTTGTCTGCATGGCCCAGGCTGATACGTCGGACATTAGCTCTTCTGACGTCTGCACTGCCTCAGCTGATAAGTCGCTCCCTGGTTCCTCTGGGGACTGCACAGCTGGGGCTCTCCCATCGGCATCACAGTATACCCCTGATGTCAAGTTGAGCCAGCTGCTGGACATACAACAGTCTTTCGAGGGCTTCTCACTCCCACTGACACAACCAGACCCTCCGGGCATGTCTGCCTGAGGTGGGCACTAATCTGGAGATTCTCCCTCCTTTGCCACGTCAGTCTCTTCCTGATTCACCCACTGGGCCTGTTAATTCCTCCAGGGAGCTTCCATCAGGACCTCCTCAGCCCAAGCCCCCTTGGACAACCAGGTTCCACCATCTTTGACTCTTTCTCCCCAGTCGTCGATGGGTTTTCCGCCAGGTTCTACTTGCACCCTGACTCCAAGTGACCCTTCGTCATGTGACCCTTCATTGGGTCAGGGTATATCTGGCACTCCGGCTGTTCCTCAAATGCTGAACAGCCTTCCATCAGGCCCCCAGGCACAGAATCTTCCAGTGCTGGACATTCCTGTGCCTGGTGCAGTGCCGGCCTCTTTGAATGTCCTATAGAGCTGATGCCTGGCCTTTCTGGACCTCCTGCTGGGCTTTCAGCCCCACCTCCTGCTGGGCCTTCAGCTTTGCCTCCAGCTGGACCTATGGGCAATGTTCCAGGCTATCCACCCTCACAATACCCAATGTACCCTTCGCTGGGGTATCCAACACCTGGTAATCAACCTCATTATGAGCCAGGGTACCAGATACCAGGCAATGTCTAATCAAGGGAATCCTCCTTCTGGCTTTCCCTACTCCTATCAGGCTCATGGATACTCTCAATATCAGATGCTGGGCTATCCATTATTCCAGCTCCTCCACCACCACCTCCTCCTCCTCAGCCTCAGGCTCTGCCTCCACAGCAGGCCCAGGCTGATATCCAGGCAGTGTTTCAAACCCTGATTTGGGAGGAGAGGACTGAACGAGTCTTGGAGAGTGACCGTCCTGAAACCAGTGGTGGCCTTTACTCCTGCCTCCTTCCTGACCCCCAAGATAAGCCTCTCTTGTGGATTCCCACCTTTCTGGAGGAGGCTCCTCTAGACAACAAGTCAGGGATAAAACCCAGGACACTCCTCCAAAAAGGGTTCATACTCCCAGCAGGCACTCTTTGGACTCTGACTTGCCCTCCAGCACTGCTATGCATACATCTATAGAGCCTCAGCCTAAGGATTTCCCCAAAGTCCCCTCCAGAAGACCCTTTCTCTGCAGAATTCCTCATAACTATACAAAATGCCAGTGGCTGGGCTGTCCAAGAACAGGATCCAAAACAGAAAAGGCTTGTGGAGCATCTAGACATGACTGACACAGCTCCTATGCCCATATTGCCTTGGACTGGGCCCCATGAAGACTGGACGTCCACTGTCTGGCAACAGCTTTCCTCCATTCCAGCTGTCTCATAAAATGCAGACAGGATGTACCACCCCCCAGATGGGGTCACACACATTACTGGCCATCCTAATGCAGACTTGGTTGTTATCGCACCTGCCCATGACTGGTCCTGTAAGCCTAACATTTGAGCATGTCTCCTCCTGATAAGGAGTGTAAGCAGCTGTACAATTTCAGTCGCAAGATCCATTCCTCCTCTCATTGTGCCCTCAGGTCCCTTAATTATGTGGCTTATATGGTTTCCTATCAGAAATCTTCCCTAGCCTCACTCGAGTAAAAGATGGAAGTTATCCAGGACCAGGAGCTTAAGGCCGAGACTGCCAAGACCATGAGAATGGCTAAAATCTTCTGTCATCATGCCCTTTGGGCCACTTATTACACAGTAGACTCAGTTGCTCGCACCACAGCCACTGCTGTCTGCATTAGGCAACATTCGTGGCTCAGGATTGCTAGCCTGGAACAAGACATCGAGAACTCCATACTGGATGCCACTTTCAAGGGATCTGTGTTACTTGGAGGTGATGCTAAGGAAGGATATCATCACTGAAATGGAGGACCATGGTAAATCCATCTATGATATCCACTTCATGTTCTGAGAGGGTTACAAAGGCAAACAGTCTTTTCTTAGCAAAAGGGATGCCAGATCAAAGAGGCACGGGGTCATAATGTCACAAGACATTATGCCACATGGCAAAATCACTCTGTTAATACAGCGCAATTATTGCCATGCAGCATAAGTCTTTTTTCTGTGGGGAGCTCTGCCCCCCACACCCCTGTTACGGGGGGCTGTGCCTCCAAACCCCTTTCACTAAGGATTCTCAACTCCGGGGTGGTTTACTCGGGAGCGCATAATGCGTGGAAAAATAAAATGTCTGAACCGGAATCAAACCCAGTCACAGGACGCAGTGCCTGGGTTCCTGCTACTGCAGCTCACTCCAGTGAGCCACAGCAGCTGCTCGGCGGAACCCACTCCTGGCAGAGATCTTTGCCTCTGCCTGGGATTGTGTGATTGGTGCAATACCGCATACAGCAGTATACGCGGTATTGCACCATTCGTTGTCATAGACAGCGCTGTTTCTGGTTAGCTATAATGTCGTACGCTTTTAAGCATACAACATTATGACCCGGTAGTGACCAAAGAGGCCCCTGCCAAAGGTCAGGCCAAATGCTGGTATCCAGCATCAGGAACCCCTACTCCCCCTGCCAAGTCCCAGAAGCACCCCCGGAGGAGCTGTTAACTCCCTCGTCTCAGCCTCCTGACTTATGGGGGACCCCCCAACCTCCTACAGATCCTCTAGGGGAACCAGTGGTGGGGGGGAGAAGATTTGCCTCCACCTTCCGGGGTCACAGGACATAACCATGGACTCTTGAATTCATCAGTTACTTTATTTTTAGTCTTTGGTAACAGGGTAAGGCCCACTAGACACAAATGCCTGTTTTCAGGGGCAACCTGGGAGCACTGGGTGGTTAAGTGACTTGCTCAGAGTTACACAGTATGCAAGTGGACATTGTGAGAATCAAACTCAGGTCTGGGCTGCTGGATGTACCAAGCTCGTTCACACCTTGTTCCTCTAATCTCTAATAGCAAGAGGTCACACCATAGAGTTCCTAGACAGGTCTCTGAACAACCCCCCCAGGCCTCTCCCATTATTCTCCAAGGCACCTGTCTCTGATACGGGATGAGATCCAGGCAGACGTCAGCCATAAAGCCCGTGGCTCAGGCACAGGTAGGAAGAGTACGACTTTCATTTCTTCCTAGTGCCCAAAAAGAAGGGTGACCTAAGACCCATCTTGGACCTCAGCATGCTCAACCTGTATGTTGAGTACAAGAGGTTCAGCATGCTCACCATCCAGGGACTTCTACCCCGTTCCACAAGAGCCATTGGCTTTGTGTGCTGGACATGCAGGATGCTTACCTGCACATCTCTGTCTTCCAGGCCCACCGCCACTTTCTGCAGTTTGCCTTCCAGGGGGAACATTACCAGTTCAAGGCTCTCCCTTTTGGCCTATCCTCAGCACCTTGGGTTTTTACCAAGTATCTAGCAGTGGTGACTTCAGCCCTGTGCCTCAGAGGGATCCAATTGTGCCTGTATCTGAATGACTGGTTTCTATCAGCCCCATCACAGAGCAATCTGAGGGAGTTACTCCCCTTCACCCTGGACCTCTTTTCCAGACTTGGAATAACAGTCAGCTATCCCAGGTCCCACCTCTCCCCTCCCAGTGCCTACAGTTCATTTGGGGTGATGCTGGATATAGTCCAGGGCAGGGCCTTCCTCCCATTGGATAGAGTGGAGACCCTGCAGGAAGAGGCCAGATTAGTGACCAGCTCAAGCTAGACCACAGCCGTCGATCCTCCATCTTTTCAGGATGATGGCAGCTACGATCCCTACAGTTCCTCTAGCCAGACTGCATACAAGGGTGACCCAGTGGACTCTTTGTGTCCAATGGGATCAGCATCTGGACAACCTGGACCACAGAGTCCTAGTGTCTGGGAACATGAAGAAGGATCTTCTTTGGTGGCAGGAGTTGTCCAATCTCTCCATAGGGGTTCATATTTCAACCCCTTGCTCCTACCATGACCCTTACAATGGATGCTTCATGTCAAGGCTGGGGAGCCCACCTAGGAGACAATCCAACTCAGGGAATATGGTCTCAGCTGGAAGCATCTGTACACATTAGAAATGAGGGCAGTACTGTATGCCCTCCAGGCCTTCCATCCTCTTCTGTGTCCAGGGACACTCCTGATTCAGAAAGACAATATGTCTGTGGTCTGGTACCTGAAAAAACAGGGAGGCACTTGCTCATACCCTCTATGCTGGGAGGTGATGAGAGTGTGGTATTGGGCAGTCCAGCATGACCTCTGCTTGACTACTGTCCATGTGCCGGCCATCAGCAACATCCTTGCAGACAGTCTCTGCCATACCACTGTCAGGGCTCATGAGTGGGAGCTAAATCAAGAGGTGGTTGAAAGCTTATTCTACCTGTGGGGTTGGCTGGAGATAGATCTCTTCATCTCCCCATTCAACACAAAACTACTCAATTGTTGCTGGCTCGTTCCCAGGCATGGTGTTTTTTGGTGAGATGCACTGTGTTTGTGCTGGACAAGGAGGTTCTTGTACATCTTTCCTCCCTTTCCAGTGTTTCAGAGGGTTCTTCTGAAGCTACAAGTAGAAGGGGCTCACATGATCCTAATATCACTTCTTTGGCCTCATCAGATTTGGTTCCCTCTGCTTCAACAGCTATCAATGGAACCCCCAGTATCTCTGCCTCTCTGCCATGATCTTCTGACTCAGGAGCAGGGCAGACTGGTGCATCCAGGCCTCATATTCCTCCACCTGCATGTGTGGCACCTTTGGACACATGTGGAATAACTCCAATTGTTGTTATTGTTTTACAAAAATTGGCAACTGTGCAGACACATTTGTAAAAAAAATTATTGTATTGGTGAGACTTTTTGAAATGTTATTTGACTTACCAAACTCATGCTTGTCTACCCACTTACTCAGTCTCCTGCTTGTTTCTGTCCTTGTACTAATTCATTCATGTTGTTTCATATCAAGTGGTTGTTAATTTTCATATTGTATATGCCTGGGGTGGAGCAGCAATAAAAGATAAGTTATGCAATACCCTCAATAACACACCTACCCCAGTTTACTTTTACCTGATGCCCATTTTTAGGCCTTGTACATTAATATCTTCATTTAAGAGAACAGCTTATAATGAAATGTGTAAGATTTACATTGACAGTTGGGTATATGCACTTTTATATTATAGGAATTATGTATGTGAACTGTATAGCAATCTCTAAAAAATCAATTAAACACATCAAATGTCTTCAAAAACATGTCTCAACATTGTGTTCATCTTCCACCTTGTCACAACATATAATTGTCTCAGCAGTGTTTTCAGTTAAGGTACAATGCCCTCATGAATATGATGGCCTGATTCTGTTGCGCTGATTGCTGTAAGAGTGCATAGAATTAAATGTGAAACATATAGGTAACTGTAATACAGACAGTAGCATTATTTTTAAATTTGCCCTTTCTCAGTGTACCGTACTTTGATTCAGTTAGTGTATACAACAGCAATTCATGTTTGTTTTAAGCCCATGAAACACCCTTATATGTTAATGCATTCACAGTTGTAGTGGCTCTGCCAGAGCTTGTTAAGGTGTGGGCACCAATACTGTACTCAGTACTCTATATGTGGCTTCACCCGTGACCTGTACAAAGGTAGTATAACCTCCTCTCACCTACTGCTGATCCTTCTGACTATGCATCCCAACATCTTGTTTGCCTTTGCTACTGTTTTCTTACACTGTGCGGAGTGCTTCAGATCGCTAGTAATCATTGCTTCCAATTCCAGTGATAATCCAGTGAAGTGTTGAGCTGTTGGCTGTAGTGACTAGTAGTTAGTTCTGGCCTGGATCACTTCCACTGTTGGTACTGATCATGGATGAGGGGGTGTTCCATGCTTGCCAGATGGTGTGCAAATAGCAGGGGACTGGTGCCTAGTGGGAGTGCTTGGGGTGCATGGAGGACTCTTTGGCATTGAGGAAGAGGGAGTGGTAGCAGCAGCAGGCACAGCAGCATTTCTTTCAGAGGCAGAACATTTTGTTGCATTCCCAGTGCCACCAGCATCATTGCCTGCATCTTCACCATGAGGTGGGTCTGATGGAACCACAGACACAGACCCCGATGCTTTAAAAACCTGTGGATGTTTTACCCTTGGGTGGTTCCTTAAGTAGGTGGTTGTTAAATTTGCCAGAGATTTCCTCCTGCTGGTAGTGATACCACACAGTGAGCACACGGCCTTTCTGTTGTATTCCTTTAGTAATGTGAAATGCAGCCATACCATACTGTTACTGCTCCTGAGACCAGTCATGTGGCTAGTGTCCCCAGTACCACCACTACTCTTTTGTCCCACACTAGCCTTTCTTGTTTGGACCTGCAGCTGTGGGTTTTCCCCTGGCACCACTGTGCCTCTGCACCTGCTCTACTTGGCAGTTCAGGTTGGGATAGAGTCTGCTGAACAAAGTGTTGAAGAGTAGCTTGCCAAATCTTTTTGTTTTGGGGGGGGGGGGTGAGGAACCATATCCTTCATTCTCCTGCCACTGTGACCTGAAGAGGTTGAGGTTTTTTTGCCACCCAACTTCCATGCTTTATGACTCTTGAGGTACTCCCCCATACTCTGCCTCATCATCAAAGCTGCTTAGGTTAGCCTCCTCAGATGAGGTTTCAGTGGACAAGTCTCCTGTTGGAAAGTACTCAGATCCAGATGAGTACACCATCTCCTCATTTGTACTGACATGTTCTACAGTAGAGGAGACAGGAGAAACAAGAGGTAACACAGTAGGGGTGGACACAGTACTGAAAATAGTTGTGCAACTGGCTGGGACCACAGTGACAGTGGTTGGTGTCACCATAACAGTACTAGTGGTCACCATGGTTACAGTGTTAGGAGTGGTCTGGGTCACAGTGGCAGGCATGGTCTCGGTCAGTGTTAGGAGTGGTCTGGGTCACAGTGGCAGGAATGGTCTCAGCCACAGTGGCAGAGCCACTCTTGCAGAAGTTGGGATACTAGTAGTCTCAGTGGATGTATGGTGGATAAGAGCAGTGGTGGTTATTGAAGAGAATGTTCTCATCCTGGTGGTACTGGTGGCAGTGGCAAGGCTTGAAGAGGACACATTTACATTGGTAGTGTCAGTTAATGTCAGTGTCCTTCTAGCAGCAATACTAGTATTTTGAATGATATTTTTACTTTTTCCCAGGTGTCAGCTGACACCATTGTGGTGCTGCTAGAGACTGCAGGCTTTGATGGGGTAAAACATATGTTTGTATGACAAACATGCCCTGAGCATTGCTTTGCACTGTATTCTGACCGTCTCTTGCTGCTTGCTGCTGTACATCTTCTGCTGCTTTGCTGGGGATGCTAGAACAACTACATTTTCTGGTACTACATACTCTGTCTGCCATGGTTATATTCCTCACAGGAAGATGTATTAAATTTAAATTATAGTATTATGAAATATTATGAAATGTAGTCACTTGAGCCACTGCAGCAATGCTGAGCTGACAAGTTTCACTGTCTTAATAGTCAAGTCTGACTAAATTCTCAGGAAAAAGATATATTTTTAAATTTCTTCTTGGGAACACTGGCTACAAACTTAGAAACATGTATTGAGTGCACAGTCGTGCACACATGCAGAACAGAAAAGCAACAAACTGAAGCGGTGGGAGTCAGACAACTAGTTCTGCACTACCAGCTATGGCTCACTCGCTTGCACTTGCTTAAGTGGTTGTGGAGGGACACAAGTCTGTTTCCCACAGGATGATTTCTGATACTAAATTTAAGTTGTTATGCAATCAAGTCACTCAATTCACTGCAGCAGTGCTGAGCTGATAAGTCTCACTGTCAACTAATAGTTCAATGTGACTAAATATTTCTCGGAGAAAGAAATGTACTATATATTTTTTTTAATTTCTTGTTGGGCACACAACCACAATATTAAAAAAAAATGTCTTGAGTGCACAGCCATGCACAAACACAGAATAGAAAAGTGTCTAACTGAAGCGGTGGGAGTCAGGTGACTAGTCCCACTCTACCAACTGTAGTGCACTCACACTTGATTAAGTTGCCATGGAGGGACCCGACATGGATTTCCCCATATGACAATTTCTGATATTAAATTTAAATAATATTTATTATGAAATCAAGTCACTCAAGTTACTGCAGCAATGCTGACCTTGAAAGTCTCACTGTCAACTAATAGTCAAGCCTTAATAAATTTTCTCAGAAAAAACAAAAAATGTATTTCTTCTTGGACCAACAATGATAGAAAAAATGTCCCTAAGCTAACTGCATTTCAGTTAGACTACTTGCCACCACATTTGTTTCAGACAACTAAATTACAAAAACCTTAAATTTCTAAGCAAAATAAACCCCTACAAAACCTTCCATACTCCCTTATGCTGTTAGTCTTTAAAACACACTACACTGCAGGTTTAACTCTCATTTGCTTACACACACACACACACACCACACACAGTGTGGTGTGTGCGCGCGCGTGCAGGGGTCAAAATTAGCACTGGCCCACCAGCCAAATGCTGGTAGATTTTGTGGTATACCGATGCCGCAGTGACTCCCCGAACATGAAGACCATCACAGCAACAGGATTTTGGCAAAAGCCACTTACGTCACTGTGATGAACTCTATAAATCCTTAGACTGCCTACTTGAGGGTACGCCGCCCCGGTCCAACTCTGACTTGGGTTAGAATCCTAGAGACAGGGGGTGTGGGGGTTCAGGAGTGCAGCCCCAATATTAAAAATGGAGGCATTCCTGACACCATTGCTGACATGGTACTGCGGCTGTCGCTGTGGGATGTCTCCATGGGAGATGTCGTGGCTGCATGATAAAACCAGATTTTGTATTGGGCTAGAAACATTTTCTTTTAACTAGCCCTGTGGCTTGTACTGGAGAAGGTAACATTTGAATAAGTACACCAGCTGGGCCAGTGGAAAAGTCTGTGGGGCTTGTGGGATTTTCCCAGTCACTAGCCCTGCTGGCTAGTGGATGCAAAACTTAATTTCGACGTGTGTGTGTCTGCTGTTCGGGCCTGCCTGCCTTTTTCTCTGCCAGCAAACGCTGAACAGCCCTTCTATTTTTCCTTTCTTAAAAGCCTAATTTTCACCCTCCAGTGTAAAAATTGACCCTCTCTAGTTTGGGATTTAGAGAGGGAGCAAAAAATGTCAAAATTTCTGATTTTTTTCTAGCTTTAACAAGTGGTTGGAGATAGATTCTTTCTCTGAATCAGCTCAAGTCGTCTGACCTGCCTTAAGCTTCTGTGATTGCTGGGTCACATGACCTGCCTTCAGTGAGCTTCCAAAGTGGTCTCTGATTGGACAGGAAGTCTCAGGAGATATTGAACTCCTACCGAATAGTAAAATACCTTAATAGTCATGAATAGTGACGTAACCGTTCCATTTTTTTGCTTCCTGAGTAACAACCAGCCTATTATTCATGGTATTCAGGAAATGTTATTCGTTACTCATACACCCCTAAACGAAGCTTTCAAATTTACCCTAATTTGACTCAGGTGAGGGGTTTTTTGATGCATCGTTCAGTGACTAATCCCCTTCTGTTCCCACTTTGGAGCTTCTTAGGACTTTTAATCAGTTTTATCTCTAACACCCTTCACTACAAATGTAGGCTTGTTCTCACTATCTGGGATTCCTTCCATTCTTCTTTGGAGCCCAGGAGCCCTAAGGTGTTACACTCTTTGTACCTGTATCTTTCAAGAAAGCTAATTCTCACTTAATTGTGTTTTTTATTAACTATTAACTAGCATATGTCAGCTCTTGTTTCAAAATCAACAACACACACGATATCTGCTAATGTAACGCCTGTTCTTCTATATTATGGAAATGGCATACTGGCGAAAGTGGACCCACCACTCCTGTTCTCAACAGCAATGGATTTGTGCAGGAGATGAAGGAAATAGTGCTCTTCTGGCTAACATGCACTACTGTCTAACAACTCTGTCCTCAAAGTACCTCCTTGGATTCCATACTGCAGTGACCCAAGGCCTTGGTACTCAGTTCCCTGCCTCCTAGTTTCTGGCTCAGGGAACTGTATTCTATGTTTTTTGTGGTCGCTATCCTCTTAGCATTAAATCCTCAATCTGGGTCACATAATAGCTTAACAACACTCCTTTTTTCTCACCTGCAGGCATGCTAGAGTGGCAGTTCTGTTACAGTGCTGTTGCCTTATGTCATTTCACTCTCTTTGGCCAACATTTTAGTGTTGAGAACCATTGGTCTTCCTCACCCAATGCTATCTTTCAACAAGAACATGGCTCTCCTGAACATCTCAGCCATGCACACACCCATGTACCATCTTGGTGTACAGCATATGCAACCCTTTGTGATTCTACCAGGTGAGATGGGATTCACTTTTCCAGCCACCACATTGCTGGAGACTGTCCTCCACCTTGTTGATACTCCCCTTGTGGCTGAAAGTGATGTGGCATTACATGCATCTGCCATTTTACTTGGGCCCAGCTCTCACTGGAAGGCTGTTGACACTTATCACTAAGAGGAACTGGATTCCCAGATGCACAATTGGAAGTCATTTTAGGTACAATGGCCCAAGGTTTAGGGCCTACACCATTTAAGATGTTTAACTTGTGGAATAGCAAAACCCCCAGTGATCCACACAGTTTGAGGCCCGCTTCTACCTGCTGAGATCCTAAGTCAGAAACATGCTTCCCTGTTGTGGCCCCACTAATCCCAGCATTGTTCAAAATAAATAATAAAAAAAATTATATTAACATCGTATATGGATCTGTTCACAAACCACTCATGGTTCCCTCTCTCTCTCTCTCTCTCTCTCAATTTATTTTTTATTTATTAAACTCTGGGATTACAAGTACCTTTGGGCAGGAGCTGCTCATTTACAAAGGTTCCACGTCAAAGGATGGGGGGAAACATACATGTAAAGGTTGGCAATGGTATACAGTCATGACACAGACATGGTTGACATTGTTTTACAGTTGTAACACACTTTAGAAATAAATCTTTGCTCTGTCATCCACAGATGCGGACATAGTTAAAACAAATAAATATAAAACATGCAGCATCCCCTCCTGCCCGGCCAGCAGGGGCTGCTGTGCTCAGTGTGCGAACCAGATGGCTATGAACCCTCCTCCTTAGACACGATCACAAAGGAGAAATGCATCAGTGTTGAGCCCCAGAATAAGGATAACAACACAGCCTGTCTAGTAGCACAGGGCTTTCAAGCACAACAGGTTTTTATGTTACAAATGATGCAGAGGATGGAGGCCCTGACCATGGCCACCCCTGTTCCTGACATCCCAGCACCAGCCACTCCTGTTGACCCCAGGCCTCTGTCATTTCCTCCTTCTAATGATGAGAGTCCGACTGAGGGCCATAATGAATCAGAGGATAATGCTAATGACTCGAGCCAGGAGGACCTGGCTGATGAGGACATGCAGTCCTCGTCAGCCAAGCTTTGGTCTTACGATGTGGTCCCACCACTGGTGCACTTCATAAAAACCACAGTTGGTTTTGAACCCCCTCCGGTCAGGAGAAAAGAAGCTCATTCTCATTTTCCTGCCTAAGCCAAAATCTAATAACCATTTTCCCATCTGCAAGGCCATAGAAGAGGTGGCCACAAAATAATGGGAAGCCACTGATCTGACAAGGATTCCTGAAAAAAAATCCTGGAATAAAATGTATCCCATCCAAGAAGTTAAGTTAAAATTGTGGTGCATGGCCCCCACTGTTGACCCACAAATAGCATTCCTAAGCAAAAAGATTGTGCTGCCAGCCAAAGGTTCCTCCCCACTGTGGAACCCAACTGACAGAAAAATGGATGACATGTTGAAAACAGTTTTGAGCTGGCAGGCCTAGCCACAAGAGTGGCAATCATAGCAATCTACATGATCAGAGCACAGATGACTTAAACTCTGAACAAGGCCCTGAAACCTAAGACACCCCAGCTAGAGCTGGAACAGCAGACTGTGAAGATGGTGAAATACCTGCAGACATTGCCATAGATGCTCTTAATGCCAGAACAACAGCAGTGGCAAACGGAGCCCTCAGGGCACATTGACTGAAACTACGGGAAGCAGACGCTGACTCAAAAGTCCTGTTGTAAAAATTGCCATTTATAGGAGGAAAGTTGTTTATACAGTTGAACCTGGATTATCCAGACCTTGATTATCCAGATAACTCGCTAGTGCGGACTTCAGTCATGGTCCCTGCAAAATACTGCAGCTGCCATGGAATGTATTTTTTCTGTTCATGGTTGATGATTAGCAGTAGTGCTATAGCAGTTTAGGTGAACAAAGCAACACTCTGACAGCCTCTGACAGTCTGACTCGGTATGACATTTCATTTGCTGGGTGTGAATGCCTTTCTAACTGCTCATCTATCACAGCAGTGTTAATGTGTGTCATCAGCTACTGTAATTAAACATAAGATAATCAAACATAACACAACAGAAGCAGTTTGCTGATGTCACAGGCTGATTGCCTTCTCCCCTTTTCCATTGGATCATTAAGAGCTTAAATGTGTTCTATACAGAACTTAACTGATGCGGTTAACACTGCCAACTCCATTCATAGCATGTGATCACCCACTGTGAGACAATGAAACTAAAATGGCAGAGTGAAGTGCTGCGGCTACTGCTGGCAAAAGGAAAATAACAATCCTAATGCTCAGTGAGAAGTTGGCAATCATTCAGAGGCTCGATAAGGGCGACAAGGTCAAGGAGTTAAGTGCACATGATCAGGAGCTGCCCACTGCGCCCAACCTCACTGATGTGGACATTGTTAGCGTGGTCAGTGATTTAGGAGCATCAGATGAGGACGAAGATTCAGATCCCGATGAACCCAAAGCAGAGGAGACTGAGAATGTGTCCAATTCTCAGGCTGTGGAACATTTTAAAAGGTGCCACATTTTATTGGTTAGAGAGACAGACTGATGCTGATCCAAAAAATCGTATTACACTGAACCAGGTGCTTGCATTTGCATTGAAAAAGAAATAGAGCAGGACAAAGCAAATGACAATGACTGACTTTTTTAAAGATGAGTAAAGCTCTAAATAATTTTAACTAAACTTCTACTGTAATACTTTTAAAATAACATCTTTTTAACAGTTAAGCTTTTAACTATGCATTTTAAAGATTAAAGTGCTTTTTAATATACTGTATTCTAATCGTTTTACAGTACTTTACTCTGTAGTGTCTGTTGTGTCTGCGATTTTGGATGTTTCTGATGGATATTATCGATTAACCCGGATGCTCGATTATCCGGACTAAACTGCTATCACCGAAAGTTCCAGATAATCGAGATTCAACTGTACTAGGTTTCATACTAAGTTTTGTGGACAGAAAAAAAGCCAGATTGCCCATCGAGTTTGTCTCCCCCCCACCCCCCACATCAGTGGGCACATTTTACTCTAATACCAAGTAGACGGTTATCAAGCCTTTTTTTAAAGATATCTTTGTTATTGCTTTGGACTATGATTTAAGGTAATGCATTCCATAGCCTTCCTGTCCTTAGGATGAATGGATATAATCGATCATTTTTTTGTGTGTGTTCCAGCAGTAACTGCATTTTATGAGATCTCTGTCCAATTGGTTTAGTTTGTAACTTGATCCGCATTTCAACTATTAGTTCCTGATCTAGCATAATTTTATACATCATTAATAGATCACCTCGTTTACATCTCTGTTTTCATGAATACATGCCCAATGTGATTAGCCTATCCTTGTAAGGCATGTCCTGCAGCCTGAAACCAATTTTGTTGTTCACCTTTGTACACTCTCCACTCTATCAATATCCCTCTTCAAATATGGGCTCCACAACCTACTACAGTAGTCCAGATGAGGTCTTATAAAGGTTTTATATATAGGAATAATGCACTACTTATTCCTGGAAAGGAATGATTTTTTTTAATACGGCCAACCAAATAATTGGTTCTATGTACTAAATTAGCACAGTGAGTGCTAAACTTCAAATTTTTGTCAGTAACGACTCCAAGGTCCCTTTCATGGTCCACCTGCTTAATTTGGATATCACTTACATAGTAAGCTTGGTTTGGATTATTTTGTCCCAAATGTAACACTGAACATTTTCCAATCCCAAAATACATTTTATTATCTATAGCCCGTTGATGGATTTTGAGAAGATCCTGTGCCAATCTGAAACCATCCTCACTATTTTTGACTGGTCCTCTTATTTTAATACCATCAGCAAATTTAACTATGTAACTATTAATGTTAGTGTCAATATTGCTGATAAACAGTGAAAACAAAACTGGGCCCAGAACTGACCCCTGGGGAACCCCACTTGTAACCACCCTGTCAACCGACAAGACTCCTTTAATACAGAGAGCTTGTAACCCTTCTCTCAGCCAATTATTAGCCCACTTGATAAATTGTATATCCAAACCTAATTTTTCCATCTTGTTCACTAAAATGGAATAGGCGACTTTGTCAAAAGCCTTTTGAAAGTCAAGGACTATGACGCTGACTGGAATGCCATCATTAATGCAATTATTAACCTTTTCATAAACACAGAACATGTTGGTTACGCTGGCCCTGTTCTTTTTAAATCCATGCTGAGATTTATCATAGATGTTTAATCTTAACAACCCGTACAGAAATAATTAAATGAAATGTTTTCATGCTGCACACATAAAACTACCCAAGTGATATGCGTGCTGCAAGTATGATTTAAATGTTAAATTGGAACCGATTGCATGCATATGGCATGTGTGCAGCAAGCAAGTATGGAAACCATGATTTTTATATTAAATTGGAAAAGACTGGCATGCATGTGAAAAAGCAAGTGGTTACTGATAACTGCACACGTAAAGGTTAAGTGACTTGCTCAGGATCACACTATACACAAGTGGGAGTTGATGAGATTCAAACCCAGGTCTTCATGCCTTCATGCTTGCAGTTCAGTGCCTTTAACCACTAAGCTATACTGTTTAACATAGAAACATAGACTTTGACGGCAGATAAGGACCACTTGGCCCACCCAGTCTGCCCATTTCCCTACCTACTGGATAAGCTGCAGATTTTAGTTAACCAACAGCCTACTTCCTGCCACCCCCCATTACAATTGCTTTATGTCTGTCCCATGCATGTTTGAATTCCCCCACTGTTTTAGACCCAACAACCTCCCCAGGAAAGCGGTTCCATGCATACACCACTCTCTCCGTGAAAAAAATTTCCTCACATTACCCCTGAGCCATCCCCCCTCTATCTTTAAATTGTGTCCCCTTGTTCTTATACATCTCTTTTTCTGAAAGATGCTACCCTCCTGGACTTTGTTGATTCCCTTGAGGTACTTGAATGTTTATATCATGTCCACCCTGTCCCTCCTTTCATTAAGGGTATACATATTAAGCTCACTCAGTCTCTCTTCATATGGTTTCTGCTGCAGACCCTGCACCATTTTAGTTGCCCTCCTCTGGACTGCTTCCATCCTGTCTACGTCCTTGCGTAAATGAGGTCTCCAAAACTGCACACAGTACTCCAGATGGGGTCTCACCAACTGTCTGTACAGAGGGATAACCTCTTTTTTTTCTACTTGTGATGCCCCTTCCTATGCATCCCAGTATCCCCCGGCTCTCCTTACTGACTTCTCACATTGCTTACCCACCTTTAGATCATCTGATATGACTACCCTCAGGTCCCTTTACATTTTTTTTGTTGTTAGTACCTCCCCAGCTATTGCATACTCTTCTCCTGGGTTTTTGTTTCCCAGGTGCATTACTTTGCACTTCTTTGCATTGAATCTAAGCTGCCATATGTCTGACCATTCCTCCAACTTTGCCAAGTCCCTTCTTATCCTTTCTACCCCCCTTGTGTATCAACTCTGTTACAGATCTCTGTGTCATCTACAAAGAGGCATACCTTTCCCTCTAGACCCTCTGCAATGTCATCTATAAAGATGTTAAAGAGGACTGGACCTAATACTGAGCCCTGAGGTACTCCACTAGTAACCCCCCTTTCTTCGGAATGTGTTCTATCCACTATTACCTTCTGTGTCCTGTTGTGCAGCCAGTTTGCTACCCAGACTACCACCCTGGTACCCACTCCCAGGCTGGCTAACTTGATTATCAATCTTTTTTGCGGGACTGTGTCAAATGCCTTGCTAAAGTCTAGGTAGCCCATATCCACAGCCCCTCCCTGGTCTATTACTTTGGTCAACCAGTCAAAGAAATCTATTAGATTCATCTGACATGACCTTCCTGCTGTAAATCCATGCTGCTTTGGGTCCCGTGCCCCGCTGGCCTCTAGGTACTCAACAATTCTTTCTTTCAGAAGTGATTCCATCATTTTCCCTACCACTGAGGTCAAACTTACAGGTCTGTAGTTTCCTGCTTCTGCCTTGCTCCCACTTTTATGAAGGGGAATCACATCTGCCCTCCTCCAGTCCTCAGGTACCACCCCATCCTCCCATGATTTGTTAAAAAGTGTGGTCAGTGGTGTCACTAGGTCCTCCCTTAGTTCTTCTATGATTCCGGGGTGAATCCCGTCAGGCCTCATTGCTTTGTCCACCTTGAGTTTAGGAGTTCTTTCAGGACTCTTTCTTCTGTAAATGGACTGGTGTCAACCCCCCCTACCCAGAGTGCTTCTATTGTCTGGTTTAGGTAACTCCTCCTCATCTTCTTTTGTGAATACTGAGCAAAAGTATTCATTCAGTAACTCTGCCTTTTCACTGTCTCCCTCTACCCACCTCCCCTCCTTACTAATCTTCACTATTCCTCCCTTAACCTTTCTATGCTCCTAATGTACCTATCAAAGGTTTTATCCCTTTTAACTGAATTGGCTATTTTTTCCTTGGTTTGGGCTTTTGCTATTCTGACTGCCTTCCCACTTCTTTCTGCTTTAATTGATACAGTTCCCTGTCGTGCTTCTTCTGTGATTCCTTATAGTTTTTGAATGCAGCCTTTTTCTTCTTAACCTTCCCTGCCACCTCTTTGAAAACCATAGTGTTTTTTTACTCCACTTTGTTTTCTTTATCTGTTTCACACAAAGGCTTGTTGCCTCTATAATGGCAGTTTTGATTTTTCTCCATTGTTCTTCCACCCCTCCTTTTGGGCCATTTGCTAGTGTATTCCTCAGGTATTCACCCATTTTGCTAAAGTCAGCCCTTCTAAAGTCCAGTATGCTTGTTTTTGTATGGCTCCTCTCCATGGTTGTGCTTACTGTGAAGCACACTGTGCAGTGGTCACTTGTTCCCAGATGTCTACTGACTTCTAAATTTGTGATCCTCTCTCCATTTGAGAGTACCAGGTCTAGTATTGCTCCCCTCCCGAGTGGGTTCCAACACTAGCTGTCTAAGGCTTGCCCCCTGCAGGGCATCGAGAATGACCCTGCTCTTGGATATGGCTGCAGTATTTATTTATTTATTTATTTATTTGTACATCAGTTTACAAACCTTTGAGCCAGAGGCTCATTTTCAAAGGTACCTCATCACAAAGAGGACAAATACAGTAAAACAATTTTGTTACATCATAACGGAGTACAACAATTGGTAAAACATGCTGACATATATTGGTTACAATTTTAAAGTTACAGGATTAGCAGAGCACAGGTTGGTACAGATGTGTAGTACTTCATAAACAAACAATGGTATGAGCATACAGGCAGAGGGGTGCAGAGACCGGAGGAGGTGATAATAAGTAAGACAATGGGAAGTGATTGGTAGTAGGTTGGGTGTAGCCACTCAGGGAGCTTTGTCAGAGAATATGAGCAAGGGCAACTTAGTAACAGTCACTGCTACGCGTATTAAGTAGGTGATTTCGAAAGGAGGTTTTAAAACAGGAGATCATGGAGGCATCAGAGATAGAGGTGGGGAGTTTGTTATACCAGGATGGGGCTCTGTAGCAAATAGGCCCTTTGACCATGTGTGGTCCTTGCCCTGGGGACTAACAGTGTAGTTTTGCAGGAGGTTCGTGTTTGTACTAGGGATTTGGCTTGGCGGATGGAGGCTGTCAACCCTGGTGGGAATAGTCCAAGGAGAGTCTTTTTTTGTTATGAGGCAGGTTTGATATCTGAGACGTTCATCTAGGTCAAGCAGCATAGACTTTGCATATAGTTGGCAGGTATGTGTTAACCTGGGGGCCCCTGTGATTAGCCTACAGGCCTTGTTTAATGTGAGGTGGATTTTGTTGAGGGCGGTCTGGTCTGCAGCACCATAAACTGGTAAACCATAATCCACAAGGGACAGTATAGAGGATGTGACCACGAGTCAGAGGGCATCGGGGGGAGACAATTTTTATAACGGTATAAGATACCCAGCCGAATATTGGAAGCTGAGGCTAGGCAGCGATGTGGTCATGGAATGTGAGCGCAGGGTCAAAGGAGATCCTAAGGTATTTATATGAGTAGACTTGCTCGAGTGGAAACTTGGTGCTAGAGAGGACCTGGAGCAGGAAATTGCTGGCTTTGTTTTGGGGGTGGGCAAAGAGCATGGTTTTGGTTTTTTTGAGATTTATTACAAGTCTATGCTCTTTGAACCAGGCTTCAGCATCATTATAAGATATTTGCAAGGAGTTCTGGAGAGCAATAGGGTTACAGTCAGAGGCAAAGATGATGGCATCATCTACATACAGCAAAATTTTTCCAGTACATGCACCTGGCAGGGTATTGAGGTATAGAGAAAAGAGCAAGGGTCCAAGGATGGAGCCCTGGGGAACACCAGAGTGGATAGGACAAGTGTTGGAGAGTGTCCCATTAATTTTGACACGCTGAGAGCGGACAGACAGGTAGCTTGAGCACCAGGAGACAGGCCCAGCGGCAAAGCCAGTGTGGCTGAGGGCATCCAGCAGGAAGGGATGGGAAATAGTGTCGAAGGCTTTTGATAAATCAACAAACACTGCCCCCGCCAGAGAGCCCGAGTCTAGAGAAGAGTGTAGAAAATTTGAAAACTCTAGGAGGGCAGTGCTGGTATTGTGACCTGTACAGAAACCGTGCTGTTCAGGGCAAAGGATGTTGTATTTGGTTAGGTAATCCGTAATTTGAGTGGCCACCACTTTTTCTAAGGTTTTGGAGAGGGGTGAGAGAATGGAGATAGGCCGATAATTACTGGCTAGGGACCTGTCACCACCCTTGTGTATGGGTGTGACTGTGGCAATTTTCCAAGCTGAGGGACATTGCCCCAGGCAGAGGGATTTATTGAGGAGACTAGTGATTGGGGTGAGGACCAGATCCAGTACCTGGCTGAGGAGACAGGGGTCTAGGGAGTCACTGCCAGTACTGTTGCTCTTTAGGGCATTGATTAGGTGAGGTCTGACTTCTTGGGCAGCAACCCAGCATAAATGGAAGTAAGGGCGTGTGAGGTCAGGGGCAGGTAGGAGGGGAGGGTCAAAAAAGTCACTATGGAGGACTGGGCTAAGGTCAGTGAAGGATGTATTAAGGAAGTTGGCAATGAGGGCTGGGTCAGTGAAGACAGAGCCATCAATGTTGATCTGGGAGAGTGGGGGGGGCGTGTTCTCCCATTTAGTTGTTTGATATTGTCCCAGAAAGTTCTTGCATTCCCCCAAGAGGAGGTGAATGAGGACTGATAGTGATCAGCCTTAGCCTTTCGGATGGCCCAGGTACATTTGTTTCTTGCAGCTGCATACGCCTGTCTGTCTGCGGGCCGGCCAGTTTCAGTGGCCAGGTGCCATAAATTATCCCTGTGCTTAAGTAGTTGAAGCAGGGCAGGGGTAACCCAGGGTGCATTTGGCACTTTGGAATGGAGTACAGTTAGAAGTGCGAAAATGTCACAGGCTTTGTTGAACGTTTGGGCGAAAAAGGTTAGCGCCGTATCAATATCAGGGGTGTACTGTATGGGAGACCAATTAATTTGGGCCAGGAGTTGCTTAAGGTGTTTCAGACCACCTGATCTTAGACACCGCCGTAGGGTGGGCTGTGCTATGGGTTTGGATATGGAGGTTGACCAGCAGAAAAGTATAGGGGAGTGGTCACTAAGTGAGTCAAGAAGGACTTGGATATCACAGATTTGTTTAGGATGATTGGTGAGGACCACATCTAGAAGTGTGCTTGAGCCCCTCTTAGGATTCACTCTCGTAGGTTGGGCAATGAGTTGAGTCAGATCAATTGCTGCAAAGGAGTCACGGGTAGTAGAAGATGAGGGGCTAAGCCAGTTAATGTTTCGATCGCCCACTAGGATTTGGTCAGATGAGTGGTGTAGAGAAGTAAGATACTCCGTTAGCGAGACCAGTGCCAGCGCTTGATTTTTTGGGGGGGTACGTAGGCTGTAGTTAGATAGAGGGGGCCCCTAGAGGGATCTGAGGTCAGTTTTAGGGTTAGAGCCTTCACCCTGAAATCAAGGGCAGGGGCTGGGAGGGCCAGTCCGGTGAGAGAGTCTCTGGTGTAGATAGTGCAACCCCAACCCCGTCTTCCAACCCGGTCCTCCCGGTAAAGGGAGTAGCCTGGGAGGGAGACAAAGGAGTCAGGGGTGGACTCTGATAGCCAGGTTTCCACCAGGGTAATAATGTCAGGTTTATGGAGCGTGACCCAACTTTGGAGTGAGTCAAATTTTTTCAGAAGGCTACAGATATTCATAGATGCAGTATGAAGCCCAGGAGATCCAGCAGTTGAGCTGTTGTGAGCTGGGCCAGGGTTGGGATGTATATTAGCTGTCAGGAGTAGTAGAATAACTACCACCCTGGACAGGGGGTGGTGGAAAGTGAGTTTGCGATGGACATGATTGGAAGAGGAGGGGACCTTCAGGGCACAGGGGCTAGGCAGGGTAACACAGGCTGGGAAGGCTAGAATGATAAGCCTCCAGTAGGAGCTGGGTGGAGACTGGAGGGTGGGTATGGTGAACTAGAGCACATAGTGAGAGTAGGGTGGGAATGTGCCAACTCTAGGACATAGGAGGTGGGTAGTGCCAGTGCGCATGGGGGAGCATTAGTTAGGTGAGACTGCGGCAACACTGTGACAGATGGGTGGGACAGTGGCCTCCGAAAGAGGAAGAGAGAGGCATATCAATAGGAGGTGGGCAGGCATTATGCTAAGGAGCTCGGCAGGCAGGTCGAAAGAAATAGGTAGTTGCCTACCAGTAAGCGTTAGTGGCACTTTGGTTTAGTGGTAGTGACACCGCCTCTGGTGTACAAGGTACCAGGTTCAAAACTCTCCCAGGGTATTTTGAGATGGACCTGGGTAGGAGCCGAGATCCACAATCCAGGTGCTGGCCACAGGCAGCGTTTGGTCCTGAAAATGGGGTGCTAAATAGCTACTCCTAGTGGTCAATAGATGTAGGCTTGTAGGGGATTGTGGGGTATGAGAGAGTGGTGGCTACAGGGTTGGGTGTGAAAGAGGGGGGTGCAGGGTAGCAGAGGCCTGGGGGTAGGAGAGGAGAGATGAGGCAGATGGATAGAGGTGATACCAAAATGGAGAGAAGGGGCTATCTGAGAAGTGAAGTTTGCAGCAGGAACACAGGGCCCTCTAGTGGCTGGCAGGTATAACCTGCAAATGGGAAAGTGGGGACTTAGTTAAAAACAGGAGAGGAAGTGAATATGGCAGCGCCTCTATAGGTAGTGACGACCCAGGGTGGGTGGGTGGAGGGGTGCGCGCCGACGGGCTAACCCCCCTCAACAAAGGTGCAGCTTTAGAGGTTTAGTAATTACCTCTAGTTGGCACCCACGGAGAATCCGCTCCTGGAGGGAGCTCTTGCTGTCGGCTGGCCTGGTAAGCGAGTGGGAAAGGGTGAGAGATTGCGAGGCCTAAAAAGGAGGAGGAAACAAAGGCACTTAATTAGGATGCAGCGGGAGACCGGGATTTGCCTTGAACAAGATGTCCCGACACAGCGCTGCCCAACACTCGCGAGGCTGTTCTGGAGAGACTTATACAATGGCTAAGGTAAAAGAGCTGCTTTATCGGTTCACAAACATACTAAAATCATAGTTCTAATATCCACTGCGCTTATAATATCCACTGCGCTTAAACCTGTAATTGGTAGAGTACCCCCCCCCAGTAGTCCAAGCATGAGAATACAGGTAACACCAAGATTAAAAGCACCACATGGCCACACTGCCTTTAAGTAGCGTTTCAGCAAGGCAAAGGTTGCAAGTAGTATTACTGTCCTGTGGTCCAGTTCAAAAAACCCCCCTTCACAAGGGTGCAGCTTTAGAGGTTTAGTAATTACCTCTAGTCGGCACCCATGGAGAATCCGCTCCTGGATGGAGCTCTTGCTGTCGGCTGGCCTGGTAAGCGAGTGGGACAGGGTGGGAGATTACGAGGCCTCTAGTCAGCACCCACGGAGAATCTGCTCCTGGAGGGAGCTCTTGCTGTCGGCTGGCCTGGTAAGTGAGTACATGTCATCCAGTTAACATCTGGCATATTCAGGTCCCCCATCAACAGTATCTCCCCTTTTTAAGCCATTTTGAGACTGTCCTCTATCATTTTCTTGTCCATTTCTTCCCCTTGAGATGGGGATCTGTATACAACCCCTGTGTGGATTGTGATGCCATTCCCTGTCTCCAAAGTGACCCAGAGTGCCTCTTGTCCTCCCCCTTTACTTTTTAATTCTGTAGCTTTGATTCCTTCCTTATGTATAGAGCTACTCCACTTCCTCTTTTCCCCTCCCTGTCCCTTCTGTAGACTGTGTACCCTGGTATGTTGACATCCCAGTCATGGTTCTCCGTGTACCATGTTTCCGTGACTGCCACAATATCCAATTGTTCATCTTCCATCAAAGCTACTAGCTCAGGAAGCTTGTTTCCCAAACTACGGGCATTGGCATTCATTGCCCTCCATTTAATGTTGGCTTTATCCTTTTTTCCCCCCATCCCTGCTCTTTTTGCCCTTGTCTATTTTTCTGTTTACCCTTGTCCTGCCCTCTCTTGAGCACTGTACCTCAGTGTTTATCTTACTACCTGTCATGTTTTGTGGGGGGAGGCCTGAAATTTCCTGCATCTTATTAGCACCTCCCCCATGGCTAGTTTAAAAGCTTGCCAAGGAAGCATTTAAACCTGTCACTTAGAATCTTGGTTCCCTTTGTGGACAGATGCAGACCATCATGCCAGTTGTATTTCAGTACATCTGTATGCATGCGGCATGCTTGTAGCCACTGTTATGCTTTTCAGTTTTATTCCCTCCCTTATCTCATTGAACTGTAGCACACATACCAATGGAAACGCATGTTTTTCCCACCCTCAGTACTGTTCGCAATGTTGACCAGAAAACCACTTAATTACTTCTGTCTGGCCTGTACTCCTATTATTTTCTCTCCACAGGTTTGAATGCATCCATGCAAACAGACTTTAACATGGAAACACAAAAGTATTAACAACTTGTCACCCACACACACACACACTGTAGCAAGTACGACCATGCTGTTACAGACAACCTACCAAGTATATATATAAGTGAAAAGTCTCTTACTTGAGTACTAGGGAGCTAGAAGAAGCAGTCTTTACGAGATGATGTCCATGGGTCAGAGTGCTGGGGCGTACCCACTTGAAATGAATGAAGTTATTTTTTATTACCATTTTATACATTATAATGGTGAGTTGGAGAGTAATGAAGGCCACCGTTCTACTAACAAGGCCGTTGTTAGTCAAGCGGTGGCCTTCATTAATCTCCAACGCTGCTTCAATAATGTATAAAACAAATTAAAAAATACCCCCATTCATTTCAATGGTGCACACCCCTGCATTCTCCTTTGCATTTTGCCATAATGCACCTGAGTGTGGGGATGTGAGATCAGCTTTACTGAGTATAAGCCTTACTATAGTGGGGCTCCAATAGTCTGTGCATACCATACCACTCAACTGTCCATGAATGCAAGGAGCAGCTCTAGAATGTCTAACATCTCTAAAAGGTAAAATTTATTTGGTTTGACTGAAAAGTGATATGTAAATCAGTAACAATTCAAATGTATAAGATTAATCTGTATGTATCCTGGAGCAGTGCATTAGATTTGGGCTTAAACTCATTTCTTTTTTGGCTGAAGTTCTTCGCCCCCCCCGCCAAAAAAAAAAGAACTTTGTCCCTATTTTTCTCCCTGACTCTATTCCATTCAATACCCATCCCCTATTGGTCATTAAGCCACCCAGAGGTGAAGAAACATGAAAAATGCACCAATATTTCAGTCTTTCCTCCTTCTCCAATCCTCCTGTAAAAAAATGTATTTACTTTTACCTACTAGGTCATATGGTCAGAACCAGCAGCCTGGCATAGTGTGCCACCAGCCCAGTTTTCAATCCACTCCCCTTCTTTCCTTCACCAGAAGCTGGATGCTAGAACTTACCATCACAGGTGCCCACCATGGTCCACTACCAAGTTACCTCGCCATCTGAACCCACCCACCCTGGGTTGCTTGCTTCTTACTTGGTTGCTGCTCTGGCTGCTGCTGCACTGCACTGATCATGGCCTATGAAGGCCACGCACACCACTGTCACCACTGCTGCTAAACCTAGCTTGCTGCCATGGGGTCTGTGCTTTTTTTTTTGTAAGGCAAGCCAAGTAGAGTAAGTAGTAAGCCTAGTCTTAATTTAGCTTCCAGCACACCCTCTGCCCTTCAGCCACCAGGGGGAGATGGAGACCCACTAGGAGTAGAACAACAAAAATATGCTGCCACAACACTGCTATTGAGAGTTTAGTGCTCACTGCCACCTCCAAGCTGTAATGTGCAGTCTGTCTTCTCTGTGGTGGGAAAGACAGTGTCACACTTGCAAGGCTTTTGCGCGCTTTCTTGGCTGGCACTCATCCGCATCACATGTAATTGTACTGCCGCTAATAGGTGGAGATAGTGGCCAACACAATACAGACACAGCTGAGTCTGGAGAGTATCTGCAGCATGAGCATACACAGGTCAGGTGAGCACTTATTGTGCAAAAGATTAAATTCAAATTTAAAGCCATTATTGCCACACCATAAGAACAACCTAGGCACAAATATGGAGGGGGGGCAATTGCCCCCCCTCTGCCCTACCTAAATGGCACCTCTGCTTAATGGTAGAAATTCATTCTCAGGTGCTAATGCAATGGTTTCCACAGTGTTCTGAAGTACTGTATCTCCATGTTTCATGATGTGTCCTGATCATCATGTGGGTTAGTGTCCATTGTTCTTCATTTTGAGTGTTCATGTCCATCATTTCAGTGACAAAATGTGAGATATGGTGCATGCTTCCAATACCCTATTCAGCACAAAGAGTGGTGAGCATGGCCATAGTGTATATGCTCAATACAGAATGACAAAGGGAATGCAAGTGAGATAAAACAGACATGGAGAAATACATTTGTAGCACGAATTATGCATATGAGATTTGCATGGTCCAAAATCAAAAAGGATAGGCTTCACAACACGGAGGCCCCTCTTCATTACATCTGGAATGGGGAATGTTGACTGCCTATATCCTATTCATTTAATGCAGTAAGCAAACAGTACTCTACAAATTAATGGCAATTTAATCACAAAAATCAAAAGCCATTAAACAGCTTGCAAAGGATCAAAATTAATGAGTTTACCTAATTTTAATGGGAATTCAAATAAAAATTATTTTAATGACAAATTGCTAGCAGTAGTACAAGAAATAGAAACAGATGTGTTTTTTTAGATGAGATTTGTACCAGCTTAACTGCTGCACACATGGCAAGCATGCAGCATGTGGACCTGATAAGATGTTTAAATGATAGTCACACCTGCTTAACTGTTGCACTCATGTCAAGTAAGCAACACGTGAACCTGATGTAATTTTTAGAAGATGTTCATTCCAGCTTACCTGCTGCACACATATCATGATTGCAGCATACGAACCTGACTAGCTTTTTCAACATGGTTCTCATAGGTTCACTTTGTGTATGTGAACCACATGCAAACATTGCACAATTAAGCATGTGGCATGCATTCTGCATGTACACAGCACACCTGTATTTCTGTAAGGGAAGTTCTGTTCAGTTTTGTTTTTGATTTATTTTCCTCCAACCTTGCACATTATGGCAGTCAAATTGGTCTATAATTAGGCATTATTTTCCTATCCCCTTTTTTGGGCTGTGGCTAGAGCCTACAGCCCTTCTGTCATCGATCAGACTGTAGCTCTAAAATGGCTTTTCATGGAACTCCCTTTTTAGACATTTGGATGTATTCCTCCACAGTTGCAAAGTAGTGCACTCCCCCTCTGATTTGTGCTACTTTATGTTAAAGGCATCTGAAGGGAGGGGGGATGCTACTGCATTGTGCCTCAGAACTTCTTAGGATATTAACAAAAAAAAAAAAAGCTTTTTAAACTGCTGTTTTGATCATCTGTCCAGCTCAGTCTAATAGATGAATTATATTTCTTTCAGCAACCTAGGGGTTAAATCATTATATGATGTCTGTGGTCTACAGTGTCAGGTTACAGACAGTGAACCTGTAGTCTGTGTGCTATTTCATTCCTATGGGCAAACATATGAACTGCAGGGTGAGGGGAGAGGGCAGTAGCCACATCACTTTTTTTGCCCTGAAGGATCTTGCCCTTTAAACAAACAAACAAAAAAATAAGCATAAACTAGCATGACAGAGTTAATTATGTCCAGCTGCCCAGGCACACATAGAACAAAAGAAGTACTTCATGCTTGTTTACTGTTTCTGGAGTCAGAAGTGTCAAGTGGAAAGTGCTTTTAAGTGTGTGTGTGTGTGTGTGTGTGTATATACAATCCTGCTTTGGGATGGGCCATGTGACACAGACTGCTCATCTCTTATCTAGGATTTATGATCTGAGGCTCAGCTACACTGTTTAAATGAGCACTCCCTCCCACACAGCAGAAGGTCAGTGTAAAACTAAACTAAAAGGGGGAAAAAATTATAGATTTACAGAGAGGGATAGAGTACTTAAATGGATTCCATTTGGAGTAGGAAGGTTGGTTATTGCATGGATCTGGAATCTGTGTACTGGAGTTTAATGTTTGTTTATAGTTTATAAATGTAATTTAATAAATAAATATATATTTTTTCCTTTGATAACCAGGTAAGGCCAACTAGGCATAGGTGGTGGTTTCTAGGGACAACCCAGGAACACTGGGGAGATGAAGTGACTTAAAGCCACACAGTATTGAAATGGAGGGCATGGGAATCAAACCCATGCCTGAATGCTGGATGTGCAAAGCCCATTTATAGATTATTACTCTAACCTCTAGGCTATACTGCCAGACCCATAAATAGTGAACAGTTAAGACTGGGCTGTTAATATCTCAAAGGAAACTGCCTTGAATCAACAAACATGCATTTTTGTAGACGTAGATGTTATTTTTTAAAATACCAGTTCTCATTTTGTTACTGCTTAATCTTAACTGGTCTTTTGGTAAATTTAATGAGTGTTTCTGATTCACACACTACTAGCATTGACCATTTTAGAATAGTATGATCTTGTCAAGAACTTACATTGTTGGTACAATATATCTGTGTTCTAGTTTAGAATTCTTAGGTTCATGGGGACATAAACAACATCACACAGCTCTTAGATGGCACTTTGCAGTAGTGTGTAACCCATAAATATCCAATGGGTTAACTAAAAGGCCAGCAAAAATCAGGCAGAAACAGAAGGAGACCCACTATGTGAAAATAAGCTTCTACAGGAAACATTACTCACAGATTCAGTGCAGTTCTCCTTTAACTAAGCTTGTAGGCAATGTCAGGCATTTTATCTAAATGGTAAGGAACTCTGTTTACCGGAATTTGAAGCCATCTACAGGGAAATTCTTCCCATAGACTTGTATTAGTTATACGGGAAAACAGAGGAATTTGGCTTCCACTGGAAATAATGTAATCTACAGGAAAACATAGGAAAATTGCCCTGCAGTTACAGAAAAAAAGCCAGACTTAATCTGGGAGCACTGACAAGCACACACACCCCACACACACACTAGCAGAATTTAATCTGACAAAATAAATTAAAGAGGACCAATTTTAGCAGCATGGCAGTTTTTGATGATTGTGACTAAACAGCACTACATGACACCAAGAAGAAGATAACTTTGGTCATTTGGTAGCTCTTTACAGCCCTATCGGCTCTGGCTAGAGTTTGTTTAGACAGTGGCATCACTCTTGCCTTCTTCCAAACTGATGGTATTTCACTTTTAGCAAATGAGGTATTATAAATACCGGTTAACAGATAAACTATTAAAAATCTTAATTCATGGATCATTCCAGGGCATATCATATCAGGACCAAAAGACTTATTTGGTTTCAACCCATCCAACAATCTCAACACATCCTCAGATTAAAAAGATTTCTCACATGCTTGCCAGGAGTTCTCACATGATGTACAGTAATATTGTGTTGGGAATGGATCTGATTGATCTGCAGTTCAGTTTTAAATACCCCACATAAATAGCTATTAAAAACATTTGCCATTTCATGTGTGTCATGGATTACTACACCCTCAGAAAGTACTGGACCCACTGAATTATCAGTTGACTTTAGAATGTTAATATAGGAGTTAAATGTTTTATTATCCTTTGTATGCACCATTCTAAATTCTAGCTTTCGTCTTTCAGATTTTATAAGTTTGTTTTCTTACTTCTGCCTTATAGCAAGATATATTATGGATGTACAATTCCTTTTCAATTTTCTTAAAGGCTATTTTTTTCTATTAATTTGTTTCAAAGCTCTCCCATTTCACCACAAGGGAATTTTGCTCTTTATATTGTATAAAACCCTAGTAGGTACATGTTTACTTTCCAAGTCCAACAGCTTTGCTTTTAAAATGTTCCACATTTCCTCTGTACCCTTAAAGTGAAATTCCCTCTCCAATCCCACCTAATTCTTCCTTCATTTTGACAAAGTTAGATTTGTTATAGTTTCTAATAGTAGTCTTACCTCGATTACAGTTGGTACCAAAGCTAATTACAAACTCAGCAATGGAATGGTCTGCATTACTTAGTCTCCCTTATATATAGGTCTTTTATCATGTATGTGACATTTGTTAGAACCAAGTCAAAAATGTTTAAGCCTCTAGTAGGTACACTAACCAGTTTTTCCAATCTTAATCCTAATAGTGTATCAACAAAGTGATTTTCACCAGCTAACTTAATTTCCATGTTCACCCAATTAATGTTAGGGAAATTATTATTTTCAATTTTTTTTTTAAACAGGAGAGACAACTAAGCTGAAGCTTGTTTACAGGTGTGACCTGAGAGCACAAGGAAGTTAAGTGACTTGCTCAGGGTCACACAGTATGCAAGTGGAGGCTGTGGGATTCAAACCCAGCTCTCCAGGCTTGCAGCTCAGAGCCTTAAACCACTGCGCTATACTGCCTCTAATTAAAGTCACCCATATAGTAACTGTGTCCCCTCTCTTAACCATATCTATTAATTCTTCTCTGATACTGTTACCTGTACTCTCAGATGTATTTGGAGGCCTATAATAAATGGCTAAAGTTAGTTTTTTCTATGTCTACCATATAGGCTGATCTACAGTGACTCATAGGACATAACAGAGGTATTTACAGGATCAATGACTGAGCATTCAATCCCATCTTTGATATAAAACACTACCCCTCCACCTTTCCTATTCTGTCTGTCCTTATGGAACAACTGATATCCAGGAATATTTTTGCCCCATTCTATGTTTTTATCCCACCATGTTTCACAAACACCACAGATATTGATATTTTCTTTCAACAGGCTACCCTGTAGTTTGGAATATTTTAGTTGATTTAAGCTTCTAGCATTTAATGAGAGAACTTTTAGTGTTTTTCTGTTATTATGTAAATCCAGTTATTGATCTATTCACCATTATCTGTTTGTCCAAGTTAGATATATTACATCTTCTCCTTGCTCTTAGTTTGAAAAGTTATTTATGTAACTTCTCAGTCTATTACCAAGCCTAAGACTGCCATGTTCAAGATGTAATTCATTCTGACTGTAATACCATACCTCCCCTCAAATTCCTCCCAGTATGTAATACATGTGATTATTTCCTGTAAGCTCCAGTTTCTTAACCAGTTATTAATGCTTTTGATTTTAAGATGTTTTTTTTAGACTTGCTCTGGGAACTAGTAGAATTTCCAAAAAGATTACCTCACAATTCAATCCTTGTAGTTGAACATATAAACTCATGAAATCATTTTGTATATCACCCTTCTCTCTGTTATTCATATCATTAAGTCCAAAATGCACTACAACAATGGATTTAGTGAAGGCTTGGACCAGCTTCTCAAAGTAAATGGGGAAGACCAGTGCCTCAACAAGAACAAAGCTCATTGCTGTGCATATCTTACCATTAGCCAGAAACAGGGGGTTCAGAAGGAAATGGGGCAATTTTTTTTTTAACTCTGTTTGTGCTCCTATCTGTCCCCACATTGGTCCCTCTCTTCAGGGTCTCATTGATAACCCACCTCAGAGTCCTTCCAGGAATCGCCTGCACATATTGGTGCCCTGCTCATTACCCTAAATCCTCCGGATAACCCCCCCCCAGCTGGGGTGGCGGAGTCCTCCATAAATTCCCCCAGACACTGCTAGAGCTAGCGACCTGTGCATGAAATCCCCAAGTACCATCCTCAGAGGCCCATCTACTGGCGCTGACATGGGGTGCATTTTCCATTTTTCACCCCACCCCCTGATCATCAGCGTGCAATGAGAGCCAATGAGTCAGGGGCACATTGAGATGTGTCTTCCACTCTGGCTCTCGGCTGATGCTCCACCCTGATCCTTGCTGCTTCCTCCTGCACCTACCACTAGGGCTCCCCCAGGTGGTGGTATTGCAGCGAAGTCTGCAGATTCCCCTCCCAGGAGAAGGAGAGCAGCCATTGGGTGCTCAATCCTTCTCCTTCCCTGCCGACCCCCAGCGGCCCATGTTCATTCCTGAACACAGGTCACCGGCATGGTGTGAGGTGTGGTATCCAGCGCCTTAGCCCTCAGCACCACCGGGCCTGTATGGGGCAATTTTTGCGACCATTGGCACAAGTACAGTACTTACAACAGAGGATCTAGTTTTAAGCAATCCAACAACCAGAACTTCAAAAAGTTCAGAGGAAGAGGAAACTTAAATCCAGGGATATGCTACAGCTCCTTCTGAGGAGCTAAACAATCTTTCATATGACTACCAAGTACACCAGAGTGTTTACCGGCCCCCCCCCCACCATTAGTGGGTAGACATACAAGCATTTTCACGCCAGTGGTAAGAGACAACAGACAAATGGGTGCTGGAAATAGTGATTCACAGCTACTCCATAGAGCTAATAGAAAGGCCGCTGTCCAAGAAAAAGGCACCTCAGCAGAGCTTCAGAATGCCCTGCAACTACTACTACTACTACAGAACAGAGTGATATCAGAAGTCCCAGTATCCTAACAAGGAAAAGGAGTGTACTCCATTTTCTTTATGGTTTCCAAGAAAATGGGAGACATACGACCAGTGCTCATTTTAAAATTCTTAAGTCAGTAACTCAAAAAAGATTCAAAATGGAAACCATACAAACAGCCATTGAAGCAAATAAACAGCAGACTTCCTGACTTCCATCGACATAAAGGATTCCTACCTACATGTACCAGTCAGGCTGTCACATCACCATTTTCTCAGATTCACAATACCTGGAGAACACTTCCAGTACCAGGCCCTGCCATTTGGCCTGGTGTCTACACAGATGGTATTCACAAAGGTGTTGGTGGTATTGGCAGCACGCCTAAGAGAAAAGGGCATCCATGTGGTACCTTACCTGGACTGTTGGCTGACAAGGGCAATGTTTCCTCAACAAGGTCATTACCTTAACCTCTAGGCTATATTGCCTACCCCCAAGATTTTGGGGGCTGGCAGTATAGCCCAGAGGTTAGAGTAATGAGCTATAAATGAGCTTGGTACTGTACATCCAGCAGACCTGGGTTTGATTCTCACAACCTCCACTTGCATACTGTGACTCCAAGTAAGTCACTTAACTTCCCAGTGCTCCTGAGTCGCCCTTGAAAACAGGCATTTGTGCTTAGTGGGCCTTACCTGGTTACCAAAGAATGAAAAACAAAAAGCCTTGTGGGACACAGAGACCATAATCAGCACTTTCCAATCCAACAGCTGAGTCATCAGCTTCAGGAAAAGCATCATTAAACTCTCCCATCAGCTGAAACACCTGGGAACATGGATCAACATGGAAACCAGCCAGGTCAGACCATCTCAGAAGTGAATCAACAACATGAGGTCCCTCATACTATCACTGTCCAAATCACAATCAACATTGGCACAGGTTCTACAGTTACTAGGCATGATGATATTGTGCATAGATCTGGTCCCGTGTGTCAGATGGAGGGTGAGACTACTGCAGTACTTCTCCATCAAAGCACTCACTGAGTCAGACAATGATCTATAAGCAAGAGTAAAGATCACACACAGAGTGGAACAATCAATAAAGTGCTGGATCCAAATGAACAACCTCCAAAAAGGGGTACCACTGGATCAAGACTTTCAGATAATCATTAAAACAAATACCAGCCTATTGGGTTGGGGAGCAACCACATCCAACAAGGTGGCACAAGGGAGATGGTCACCCTTGGAAGCAAAGCTGTCAGTCAGTGTGATGGAGATGAGGGTGTTCTTCAATGCCCTAACCCATTTCAAACTGCACAATCAGAACAAATCAGTCCTAGTCAGATCGGACAACATGTTGATGGTGTCCTACCTTGCCAGACAGGGAGGAACAAGAAACAAGCAGATGCAACAAGAAGCATCAAAAGTCCTCGACTGGGCACAAAACAGTCTTCAACCATACACCTAGCAGGAGAATTGAATACGATAGCTGACTGGCTCAGCTGACAACAGATCCACCCAGGGGAATGACACCTGCACCCACAAGTGTTTCAAAGGTTGGACATCAGATGAGACCTGATTGAGATAGACCTCAGGGCCATGCCACCAACAAACAGATGCCAAAATTCTTCTCCCACTACAAGGACAGACAGTCGTGCAGGATAGATACCCTAACAGTGCCATGGAATTTCAACAGAGTGTACACCTTTTCTCCAGTTCCTTTCATTCCACAGGTCCTGAACAGAATCAGACTAGTGAAAACCACAGTGATACTTGTCACACCATACTAGTCCATTCAATCATGGTTTGCAACAGTCATATCAGTGGCACTAGACCACTGCACTCTCCAAACCAGGTGGGACCTTCTGTCACAGTTCACCACCCAATTCTGCACTGTCTATGACTAATGGCCTGCCTTCTGAAAGGGAGAAACTGCTAAGGGTGGAGTACCACCCCTCCGTAAGAGACACCATACTTCAAGCAAGATGGGTGTCTACAACAGGCACCTACAAAAGACATTGTACAGTCTTCAGCAACTTGTGCTCAGAGCATGGCATTAGGGTAGAACAAGCATCCATACTGCATATTCTATGGTTCCTCCAAAATGACCTCAACAAAGGCTTTTCACCTTTTTCCCTGAAGGCCCAACTCTCAGCAGTTAGGGAAAACAGGGGCTAAATCAACAGTACTCTACCAGGGACACACCTGGATATAATCCATTTTCTCAAACAGCCAACAACATAAAACCAAGGATGCATCAAATTACTACTCATTGGGACTTCATCCTTGCCCTTGGAGCACTAACGCAAATGCCATTTGAACCAATGGATACAGTAGAACTATGGTGGGCATCACTCAAGGCTGTATTCATGGTGGCCATATGCTTCGCAGTAGGGATCAGCTAAATGAATGCACTGTCCCTCAAACATCCTTTTCTGCAAATTCTGCCAGGCAGTGTCACATATAGAAACATTCTGTCTTTGGTACCAAAGGTGGCATCAAGTTTCATCTAAACCAGACTATTGACCTGCCCGCCATCAAACTGAAGACATTTTCACTGGGAGATGCAAGTCTAGCCTGCCTGGACATGTCTACAGTGATCAAAACTTACCTTCACAGAGCAGAGGACATTAGGTGCTCAGAATGCTTATTTGTCATTGCCAAGGGCCACAAAAAGCACATGGCAGCATCCAAATTGACAGTAGCTTCATGGATAAAAAGGACTATTGCAGAAGCATACAAGGTACAAAATTCCTCAACTCTGAAAGGCATCAAGGCCCAGTCTATCAGTGCAGTTGCAGCATCATGGGCAGAGAAGAATGCAGCATTTATTCAAGACATCTGTGCAGCTGTTACTTGGTCTTCAGCTAGTACCTTCGTCAAGCAATACAGACAGGACACTTCTGTTGTGTAACAGCTAAGTCTTACTGATCCAGGAATGGTCACTTTCTCTCCCACCTGTGTACAGACACAGACTCGGGATTTAGTGCAAACAGGGTAGCAGCCACAATCTCTCATTCATGCATCTCCTGTTCACACAGAAATGGGGGAATGACAGGAGACATAATGACAGAATAGTGAATTCAAGAGAAATGTCAGATACAGCCTTGCTCGTTGCAATATCATGCCGATATAAATATCTGCTGTACCAACTTTGGTAATATCGTTTTTTTTTTTATTTCTCCACAGACATTCACTGACAACTCGACAATCAATTCAAACTAAACACACAATGTAGAAGTCTGTTTTTTTCCTTTCTTTTTCAAAGTCCTACCGTCACTCTCATTTACAAAACTATGATGGAGGCACACACAAAAAACTGTTATTGAAAGAGTTGTTCACTGATTTCATGGTGATGGGAGAAGTGCAATAGCACAGACTTTAAATATTTGCACTGTGTAGTGCAGTTTCCTGACTGATGGCTAGTCACTGCTGGGTGCCTCTTGAGGATGCACATTCCTGACGTTCCCAAAGAACGCTCTGCCACATTCAAGATCACCTCGTGCAGCCAGAGTCTGTTTTCTGGGAGTGATATACCACAGACTTGGGCTGCCAGCAGGTCTTGTCTGGTAGTTTTTCTCCACAGCAGTGAGAAACAGACAAGGTAGCATGACACACTGACGTGGATTCAAAGCATATGGGACACTGGGAGAGACACAGACAAATAGTGCCTATTACAGTGGTGTGCTTCAAAGAGACTGTAGGCAACTGTGAAGCAACTCCTAAATGTTGTTTGGTTTGAGTGGAGTCCTTGTTCTGCTCACAAGAGGTCTGCAGGGCTCTGCCCACTGCAGCCATAAAAAGAAAATGTCATTGTCCACTCATGGGACTGTCAACATAGTGCTTACCAACTTAATTGTACAAGTTCAGATTTAGATATCTTATTTTCTAAGTGGTAGAGTAACACCCAAAACCATGAATAAAAGATTAGTGGTTGTAAATTTGTTTGGCCATCAGCCCAAATTCCTGCCTCACAGCTTGAATCAACACAGGATTTCTGTTCTGCTTAAAACTTCATCCTTCAGCAGCAGTTGAAGAAGAATCCAATTTTTCTTAACCTTTGCAGTCACAGTGAAAACAATTGTGTGTGTGTGTGTGTGTGTGTGTGTGTGTGTGTGTGTGCTGATTTTATTAAAGCTGTAATTTTATCATATGACGAAGGTCTCTCAAGCAGTGTTCAGGAAGGGTCAAGATCAGTGAATCAGCAGGGTACCAGGATTAGGAAGTGGATTAGAAAATGAACTTTGAAGAGCCAGTCCAGTGGCGCAGAGGGCTGAGGCATCATAAACACCTTACCTCTTCCCATGCCAGCAACCCTGGTTTGGGAACAGATGCAGTCGCTTGGGGGTGAGCTGGGAAGAGGGAGGATTGAAAGTCTGTATGACTGCTGTCCTCTCTTGGCGAAGGGGGGATGCCATGCCTCGCCACTTGACTGCCATCTGGAGGATTCTGGGAGGTGGTGCGTATGGGACACAGTCAGTGTGGAGGGCATGTTCAGAGCACCAGGGGCATTCTCACAAAGGTGGAACTTGCAAAACATGCTCATTGCATGTCCACACTGCCCAAGGGAAGAAAATGAGGAGGAAGCCCTGCCTGTCATGCCATGGCCTGCTCAGTCTCTCCAGCTCCAGGAACAGTTTGGATATGTGTTCCAGGTGGGGGAGGACAGCCCTCCCTTCCCAGACCTGCCACAGGGGTGGGGCAATCCATGGGAGATTACAGTCCACCAAGGCTGGAAGAGATACATGATGTCTGTGGCTGACGGGGTTAGGGCTTAGTACAGCCACCCATCCTGCCAAGAAGGGAAAAACACTTGTATAGAAAAAAAGAAAATGAACATTGATGCACATGAGGGCAAATCCTTGACTTGATGCTCCTGTAGCTGCTTTGGGCATGCCTGTCCAATTGGAAGGTGGCTTGCAGCCGGGGGTGGACTAGCAATGAATCAGGTCCTTTGATAGAGCTGGTGATGCCTCCTCACGCACATGGTGGCAATGGCCTTAGTGGGACCAGTGAAGCCCATGATGAGCCACAAGATATTCCTTTGTTGCCCAGGAGGGCAAAGAAGCTCCATCCTAGACTTGGTTCCCCAGAAGCTGTTTCAGGACTGCCCCTTCAGTCATGAGTTAGCCTAGAGCTGGGTGCTGGACTAGGAAAAAGGCTCCTTTGATCAGCACTCACTCTCACTGCTTCCTTGCACAGATTGGTGGCAGTGGTGACTGCAGTGTGGTTAGGCAGGCCCAGTATGAGAAACAAGGGCTCCCATTGTTGCTCGGGAAGGCAAAGCAGCCCCATCCTGGACTTGGTATCACTACAGTTGCTTAGCAGAGACCCCTCCAATTGGGAGGTAGCATGCATCTCGGGTGGGACTAGCCTTGCCTCATACAGGAGACCTGGCTAGTTGTCACCATATAGGCATTTCCCTAGTATGAGGTTCGCCAAACAGGAGCAGTGAGTCTGACCAAGGTGAATCTGCATAAGAAGGTCACCACCAGAGAGGCTGTGTGGCTGCATACCACTATGGTTTTCAACTCCTTATATTAGCAAATGTGTGTAAGTATTAGGAATGCTACATGTTAGCACTACTGCTGTGACAGTGGTGACCTGGGTTTGGGAACGAGTCTGGGTTGTCGGGGGGGGGGTCGGCTGGAGAGGAGGAGGTTGAGCATCCCATAGGATGCTCACCTGCTCTGAGTGGGGAGGGCTGTCACGCTGCCCCATTATTGCCACCTGTGGATGCGTGGGTGGTGGTACTAGACTCATGCTGTGGGAAGGGGAGGACGCTGTTAGGCACTTGGCTGAGACATGTGCCAGCACGTCTACAGCCTGGACTTCCGTCCTTTGTGTCGGTGTCCTCAGGGGTGAGGGTTAGGGGAAAATGCAGTAAAAAGAGAAACTAGGTAAAAAACCAAGCCCCCACTGCTGCATATCATGATCCCCAACAGTTAGAGGAGGGAAGGATCATGGGTGGTCAGTATAACGCCACCAAGCCCCACTGACAGTGGGAGATAAAAAAAATGTTTAAGAAAAAAAGAATGCTGCATGTTTATTTCCTTCAAACAGCAGTATCACTTTGCCCTACAAACTACAGTAAATTAACCTAGTTAATTTTACCTGCTGAAACATTACTGCTGTGATTATGGCATTGCACTGTTCTGAGTACTGTTCCCTCATATTGATATCCCTGTTATGGCTTTATCTTTGCTTCTGTGAATTAGTGTCATTATAGTTAGTACAGCTCCCAAGATGTCACCCCAGCTGTGTCTACACTTGTCTTCTATGTGGCTAGGGTTGCTTCTACTGTATTCTGCACTAGAATGTTTCCCATAGCCATTAAGTATTGCTCACCCCACACTCCTGGGGATCTGAGAATTCCAGAAATACAAAGACCTCCACTGCATGGATTCTACCAATGAGGATTCCAGGCATGCTTGTTTAATGCATCTCTTCAACTCAAATCTCCTACCAAATCTGATGCTTATCTCTTTGATCAAAACTGCTATACTTGGACTGTCTAACATTGTACCTTTGTTTAGACACTACTGTGCCTAAAAAAAGGCTATGAAAAAAAAAAAAAGGAGGCAGTATAGTGTAGTGGTTAATGGCACTATGCTGCAAACCTGGAGACCTGGATTTGAATCCCATCAGCCCCCACTTGCATAATGTGTGACTCTAAGCAAGTCACTTAACTTCCATGTGCTCCCAGGTCGCACCTGGAAACAAGCTCTGGCTTAGTGTGCCTTTCCTGGTTAAACAATTGTCCCTTTCCCCTAATAGTAAACACTAGAAGTAGGTTGCAAAAGAAAATTGAGCACACAGAGAATGCAAATATAAAGAACAGCAAACTTACAGTTTGAGATGCTAGTGCTGCATTTTATTATTTGGGTTTGCCAGCATGACTGTCATGGAAGATCTTGACAAAGCACTGTACACAGAAAATGGTGAGTGATGTATTACGCCTGTATGCTGGCTTTCCTGGTGAAAGGTCATGATTAAGAACTGAAACAGTGGTGCTTTTGTCTGCTACTCTGTTCTCAACCCTTTTTGCATCATATTATTTTTTTTAAATTTACCTTTTATTACAGAAGTATAACTTGTACATTACAGTGCACATAGCCAAGTAACTGATGCATTAAACTTTATACTAATCATACATCACAAGTGCATATTTTATACACTGACAAATTACAACCTGATATAGTAAGTAGATTACCACAAAGTATTTTAGATACTGAGAAAGTCATGAAGTGTACAGGCATCATATTATTTCTATTTGAAAACCCACATTTTATGATTGCTTACCTTCTCTAAAGTTCATCAATGTTGCTGGTTTGTTTATCTGCTTCCTTTCTTAGCAGAACCGAAAAGCATGCTATAATGGTGTAATTATACTCAACCTTATTTTGTTTCAAATCCCTAATTGCATATGTACTAAACATTATGAACACCCCAAACAGTGCAACTATTAATGATGCAATAGTCTTCTCTCATCCTGTTGTATCATGAGTGGCTAGACTGTTTTGGGGGTGTTCTCAAGTCTAGGAAAGATAGAGTAGGAGTTGATCAAGGACTGCATAACATGTTTTTGTGTGGTAACACCAGTATGGTAGGCAGTCAGTTTTTCACTTTTAAAAAGAAAAAAAGGAATCGGAATCCAACTATGTCAAAAATCTCTACAGAATATAACCAATCCAAACATGTGGTTTTTAAACTAGGGACACTTTGAGTCCTAAGGGGGTTGACAGTGTCCATGTAACCAACGGACAAGGTTAGTTGACGGTTTGTATAACAAATCATACCTAGACAGGTTAAAGGCATTGGATTTGTACTTTTTGGAACACAGGAGGCTTAGGGGAGATCTTGTCTTAATGAACAGCATCATACATGAAAACTACCTCGTGGCCCAGCTAAATCTGAAGCAGAAGTGTAGTCGTGTCAACACTAGAGGCCACCCTTTACAACTAAAGCCTAACAGATTCAAAACAATTAATAGAAAGTACACCCCTGGAATCGTTTGCCAACTAATGTGATAGAGGGCACCTCCAGAGACAATTTTAAACATAGATTGCATAAGTTCTTTATGGATGGTGGCACTTTATCCCGTTATTAGTCAGACAGGAGCAGCTATGGGCTTATGCCTTCTTCTGTCCTTCATCCTTTGTGAACCAAATATTTACTACCTTATTCGGACTTTATAACTGTCTAAGTGCAGGTGTATGTGCTTCTCTTACCTGAGTAATACAGCACTAGTGTGTTCTTGGTGTGCTGGGGCCAGATTCATGAAGGGTGATGCAGGGTTTACATCAAGCCCTGCATCAAACCCTGAGGTCGGAGCAGCTGTGTCAAAAAGTTTGCCATAGAATGTGCCAGATTCAAGAAGATTGGGTGCATTTACAACAGGTTTCCTGATTTATGGCAGCTTGCACCAAATATTTGGTGAAATCCCGTAAAAGGGGTGCAGTACCTTGAGATTGCCATAAGCTAGACCAGAGAACGCTGGCCTAACTTGCGGCAATCGGCGCATGGGATTGAGAATCCTGAACGCTGGCTAGGAAATGTCACATACCCCAGGGATGTTTGAGGATTGGGTCCCTGGTCTTTATTTTCACATTTCCTGTGTGCTCTGTTTCATTTATAACTAGTGTAAAAAAGTCTCTTACCTTTATTATTTGACCTATCTCCAACCTCATGTTTTCTGTACCACTAATGGGTGATAGCAGCTCAAGAGTGAGCTCTCCACAGCAAGTATTGCTGTATCTTCATTGTTGTTCTCTTTTTTAGGGTAGACTTAGATAACTCTAGAGGACAGGGGCTACCTGGGTTCTGGGCAGCCCTCTAAATTTAAAACATACCTGTTTTAGATAGGGGGAACTCTCAAAATTGACAGTCCTGCTTTCTTCATTACAGCTCCAATGCTGGAGGTCTAGATTGGACTTTGCCACTGTAAAACGTAAGGTACAGTAGATTCTTTTAGTTTGTTCTGATGCTAGCACAGCTCAGTGCCTCAAGTAAGTTGGGGAGTTTTAAAAAAAATTGAGACATTTTTATTCCCCTTTTTTTTTTTATTTTAGTCTTTGGTAACTGGGTAAGGCCCACTATGCACAAGTGCCTGTTTTCAAGGGCGACCTGGGAGCACTGGGCGGTTAAGTGACTTGCTCAGAGTCACACAGTATGAAAGTGGAGGCTGGGAGAATCAAACTCTGGTCTGGTCTGCTGGATGTATCAAGCTCGTTCACACCTCGTTCCTCTAACCTCTAGGCTATACTGCCAGCCCTGCCATGCGATGTCCTGCAGTGCAGTACATCCCTCAGTCTTTGTGGTTTTATAGTAGTCAGGATTTTGATGGATTGCCTGAGGAGAGTTCAGATGCACTACTTGAATTATGATTTTACTCAGCTTTCTTTCTAATCCTAGGTTTTTGTTGGATCGATGTTCAGTACCGACAACAGCCCAGCTGTGAAAATGTGATTTTCTTCTTTACAGGGTTGCCTACCGATGACATTAAAGTAGGAGTTCCTTTTTTGGTTGCCGGACTCCGTGTTTAATACTTTCTCAAAACGATGGTTCTGGGGTATAGATAGAAGCCACAGCATTATTTGATATTTATTGTCTCTGCTTGAGCTGGCAGTTGTGGTGAGCACATGAAAGTGTTTAAGTCAGGGTGACAGTACTGGCAGTTATTTTGGGCCTTATAAATGTTTGATTAGAGTGTTTAATGTATGGATGTTGACATGCCATTTCTGTGGAGAGCTGCAGGGCTTTGCACCACTTTACAAATGGCTTTGGAATGTGAGCGCTCATCCCCTCTTGCCCTTGAATGATCATACACCTCAGCTAGCTACAGAACATAGCAGGTTGCATCCGTGCATGTCACTCACCAGGGTGCGCAAGAGTGCCCCTTGATTTCTCCTGCAGTGCCTTTCAGTGCATTTCACCAGGGTGCAGGTTGTGAGAGCATTTTTTATCGAGTAGCTGGTTTATGGTGTTGTCCCAGCTATGGCAACGACTCAAACTTTATCAGACAGAGAGAAATTTGGTGGCTGCATTTTGGATCTCTCCACAAGAGTTCAAGTTAGTGAAAGGGGCATGATACTAGGCAGACTGACTGGTTACAGGTATGTAACCTTCCATCGTTTTACTTATGGAGAAGATTTAAGTAATAGTATACTTTGTTTTAAAGTCTCTAGATTCATGGCAAAATGAATGGTTTTTGCGGGACAGGCATTCATGGAAGTAGTTAATTTACTAATGGTAGGAAATCACAGGTTTATGGAGTTGATCATCATTACAGGTCACTCCCTATTTGCCTTGAGCTTAGCATCTCATAGCATTTATTTCCAGATCCATGACTTATGCAGATCTTAAGTGTCGAGATGTATGATGACTCACTACAAGGGACTCTGTTGCCACTGGCCCACATGATCCATAATCTGTAATTCCAGTAAAGTGGCTTACCTTGGACCCTGACATCTGTCACTAGGGTAGTTGGGGAGGTACTTTCTGATGGTCACTCAGACTCTGGCAGTGAAATCATTTAAAGGGCTCTCTGAGTGACGCTGGTATGCAACCTGGTTTCATGTTGCAGAACCCTGGTTGTACTCAGGTTTGTTACTGTCGTGAAAAAACAAAAACAAAGTGTAAAGCCTGCCACAGGTCACTTGATCCATCACTACATGGGCAAGCATATCCCTTATTTGCATATATTCAGAGACCTGTGTCATGTTCTGTTTCCCATATTCAGCCCTCAAAGGTGTTGGTAGAAGATACATCTGGTATTTAGTGGCAGGATGGGCAAAGTTGGAGTTACAAAGCCCATTTGACATTGACTTTTGAACAATGCCATTCTGATTAGGCAGGATTTCCAGACTCCACTGAAAATGTGTATTTATTAAAAAAAAAAAAAAAAGGCAGACCCCTAAGGCCAAGGGATTTCATTGTGGGCATGTCTAGATGTACCATAGCATGGCAAGATGATCCACTTAAATGGTTGACATTCCTTGAATTTCTTTCAACACATCTAAAAGGTTGTGAATGTAGTAAGAGAATACATCAATAAATAGTGAAGGAAAATATTCCCATTCCAGCTGTCTTCCTAGACGATGAATTTTGAAGAACTGTCTTTTTTGTGGTAGTAGTATATGGACTGACAAGTCATTATAGTCCTCCTTTCCATAGTTTTATTTATTTTTGTTTTATTTATGACTTTGATAACCGGGTAGGTGCGCTGATCCCAGGGACTGTTTTCAGGCACTACCCGGGCCATATTCAGAAATGGCACAGATAATATGACAGAAAACAAACATGAAAAGGCGAACAGAGGAAAGAACAAAAAAAAAAACTGTGATACAGGTTACATAGGTCAAAAAATAAGCAAGAGTTTGATAACATAAGTCAGTTATTTACAATAAATAATTAGTTATTACAGAGGTACATTTGCGGTAGGCAACATTAGTACATTACCTATAACTGAAGTAGAAACAGCAGTTTGTGGTGAGTGGATGAGGAGGGAAACGGAGGGAAAATCCTAAGGGAGGGAGGCAAAATGTGACTCAGTGGGTGACAGATAAATTTGACAGGAACAGGTCACCTATCCAGAGGAACAGTGACAGGAGAAATTTGCTAGGAGCCAACTTTTGAGGCGGGATTTGAACATAGAGTGTGTGTCAGCGGAGTGGAGTACAGATGGCAGCTTGTTCCACCGAGTAGGGGTTGTTGCCGACATAGTTCTCCCACCCATATTCATGTGTATCCTAGGAACCGCTAGTGTGGGAGTGCTGTTTGAGCGGAGGCAGCGGCGGGGAGTTTGGATCTTGAGGAGAGCCGCAAGGGGGGATTCTTGGCCAGTACGGATAACTGTATCTGCCAGGCAGCAGAGGGTGAGGTCAAAGCGACTTTGTAATGGAAGCCATCCAAGGGAGTTATATTGGACACAGTGGTGGGTAGAGAAAGGGGCCAGCAAGGCAAAATGACAGGCATTGTTGTAGGCTGAGGAGAGTTTGGCTATAGTGGTTACAGATACTCTGGCATAGATGGTAGAGCAGTAGTGCAGTATTTGGAGAAGATTTCCCTGAACAATGGCTAGCCTGGTCTCCGGGGTAAGAAATTGCCAGAATCTATAAGCTGTGCCCAGTTTTTGATAGAACTTGCTGACTAGGGAATTGACGTGCTCGGAGAAGGTGAGGGAGGGGTCAAGTATGACTCCTAATTATTTAAAAGTGTTTACAGCCTCCAGGGCTGTTCCATCAGGGAAGAGAATGTTTAGGTGGCAGTGAGTCGTGGATTTTGCAAGGAAGGGCTTTGATCTGAACAACATGGATTATTGTGTTCCATTTTTATCTTTGGTAAGGGTTGAATTATGGGAAACTGAAATATGGGCAAACAGTTGATGCCTGTAGATGGACACTAGGTGCCATACTCCTTTGGTGGTACAGTGCAGCCACTTATAATGGACTACTCCGAGCAAAGCACTTTTGTACATTATAAGCGGTGTTTGATTTTAATTAAAATCATGATTCTGTCAGCTATCTTAACCATTACAGCGCAGTGCTGTTCAGTACACATAAGACTGTAGAGCTGCAGCTCAGCTAGCTTTTCTTGAAGATCTCATCCCTCAGGAGGCTGCTACAAGTGCCTGTGTCAGTTTGGAGGGATCTGCTGGTGGTATCCAACTTTATAAGTCCCCCTTTGCTCTGGCCCTCACAAAAGTGGTGAAACAGATTAGTAACCCCTTCACGAGAGCCTCGATCTGGGCATGGCTTGCAGCTCATGCATTAATTAAGTATCCCTACACTTTGTTGCCTGATGCTACTATCAGACATGCTCTTTGGGAAGAGAGCTCTGTACCAGGTCCTATACATAAGGTACTGGATAGCTGGGAGCAAAGGGGGTTAAGCTTAATAGCTCAGCTTTTTGCAGATGGCACAATGTTGTCGTACCAACAGTTGGCAAAAATGTATAGTCTTCACCATCTCATTTTTTTTACATATCTTCAGATACAATCTAGACTGAATGGAATGAGTGAAAATGAGGGCCCTTCCCCTCCTAAATGCTCTCCACTTGAAGCAGTGCTTGTCAGCCACTTTCAGGTAAATAAACTCGGCCCACTGACTTGGGGGATATAAGCTCCTTTTAGGGGCTCTGCCTGATCCTCTGTGCCAGCTGGAAGAGAGACCTGGGAGCTGAGACCTTCACTAGGGCAGATTGGATAGGAGCCTTAAGAAAGGGGATGACATGTTCAGTCAGTAACAGACTACTGGCAATTCATTATGATGTTTTGCACAGGACCTATTTTACCCCAGTGTTGGTGCATAGGATTGACCCATTCAAACCAGATTAATGCCCTAATTGTCAAAAAAGAGACTGGACATTCTTCTACATGATGTGGACCTGTCTGAAAGGCACCATGTTCTGGCATGCTACTACGGTCTACTGCTCAGGGTAACTGGCCAGGCCCATGTGACATTTTAGGGATACCAGGGGTTGGACTAGGTTGAATTACTACTGACCACCTAATGTGGCACATGGGAATAACTATGGGGAAGCAGGTGATAGCTCAACATTGGTAGTTGGAGCCTGTCCCAACCGTGGCATTGTGGGTGAAATCATTCATTGCACTGCATGAAACTAGAACACATGCAATACAGTGTTCGGAACCAACAGGACAGATATCAGCAAATCTGGGGGCCTCTGGAGTCTGCTCTTTAGTACTCTTGGTTCCCCACGTTCTGAAATTCCCACCTTTTGACATTCTAACAGAATGGGTGTTACAGAGTGTGGGAATAAACATCAGATGAGGCAAATTTACAGATTTAAAACAAACTGCAGTATGATATCTATTTTTCAAAAGTTTGAAAAATAATAAATGAAAACAAAAAAAACTGCAAAGAAAATCACTACTTTACATCAGTAGTTTCTCACATATTACAGTCCTGGATCTTAGCGCTCTTAAGACCCTTTTATCTGCATTAAACAGCTTGTCTGCAGTAGCAGTGGGACCTCTCTTCTCTCTCTCAGGGCTGAGCCCCACTGGACTGCACTAAAGTGAACTCAATTAACTGTTTTTTTTATAGCTTTTGGTGGGGTCACCTGACTGAGCCCTTTTCTGTTTACATGTCTGGACAGGTTTCATGTCTGAACATGTTGTTTCAAAACCAAGAGGGGTTGTTTCAGGGGACTTCCTGGTGCAGTTAAAGGTACAGTGTATATCTCCAAAGATATTGACTCTCTATGTCTCTGATCCATTGTGACTAAGCACTTCAGCCTCATACATAGAACCTTATACAGTAACGGGTTTATAGTGTGAATCCGTGAAAATACCCCAAGGATTTCTTATAACTTTACTAATCATGAAATTATTATTGTTTTACATGGCTTCTGAATCCTTTTTATTTAAAAAGGCTTTATTAACTGTATTTATTCCTATTTAAAATAGCCTTCATGCTTTTTGTACACAAAATGCACTTATGCACTTTACACAACACCTCTCTGGGTGTTTGGCATCATTCCGGGGACTGGATGGACAGAAATGGAAAAAGAATAAAAAGAGAGGACTAGTAGGAAGATTAGTAGGGATAGTAAAGAACTACACTAGGTGGCCAACCTAAGGTGGGGGAGAAGAAAAGCAAAGAGAAACGCGTTATCTGTTGTGAACAGAAGTTTTGGTAGCTAGGAAATAAGGAGATAGAAAATTGGTTTCTCAGTCACAGCTGAGGGTGTAGCCTAACTGTGCCACACACCTCCCTCCTTAAGAAAAAAATAATTATCAAAACTATTTTGGTTTTTCAAGAACCCCCTCTCAGTCCTAAATATTCTACCAAAACAGTAGAATGGGGGTTGGGTGAAACTTTCTCTTGCCCACTATGAGAGCTTTACCCCAGGGTCCCTTAATTCAGCTAGTTTTAATATTATCCACCACATCAAGTTACTGCAATACAACAATACTTTCACATCACCCTGGGACTGCCATGCAGTTCAATACAGTACCCATCTATCCTCTCAGAGAATTTCAGTCTGTAGTAACTGTCTACCCCCTAACTATTTCACTCTGGTTACTACAATGCAGACATTTCATATGTAATATTATGCACCCATCAATAGGCATCGTTTCAGAAGCCATCACTTGGCATCCTTTCAAAACCCTGTGCACCCACTATTGTACCTTCATCAGTACATTAAAAAGGAGGAAGTAATACGCAGCAGTTTTATGCTGACTTCTAGCTTCCTCCGTACCCTTCACTTGGCATTGTTTCAGAATCCATCACTTGGCATCGTTTCAGAACCCATCACTTGGCATCATGTCAGAACCCTCTGCACCCACTATTGTACCTTTATCAGTACATTAAAAAAGAGGAAGTAATACACAGCAGTTTCATGCTGATTTCTAGCTTCCTCCATACCCATCACTTGGCATCATTTCAGAGCCCTGTGCACCTACTATCGTACCTTCATCAGCACATTAAAAAAGAGGAAGTAATACACAGCAGTTTTATGCTGACTTCTAGCTTCCTGCATCTAGCTGTCATGGCAGCCATACAGGCCTATGCCACAGCTTTCCCCAGGGTGAGTTGTACCCAGCTCTAATCCCATTCTAACTCATTATTTCCACTCAGGGGTCCAATCATAGGTTCCACCCTATACCTAGATCCTCCATGACCCTAGGTTTCTCATTTTATATCATACAGTGTGGGCATTTCTTTCATGTTATATATTTCTTGTAATCATTTCATACATTTCATTTATCCATTCCCCTTTCATATATTTCATGTTAGATGAGGAACCTTTATGCTGAACATCAACCAGCCAGTTCTTAACTCCCAAAAACTTTGGGGTTTCCTTTCAACCCTTGTTTGTAACATACCAGGAGTTTCCTTTCAACCCTAATTTGTAACATACCAGGGGTTTCCTTTCAACCCTTACACCATTCTGGTACCCTTAACTGACTGTACTCAGCACCAGCCTTAAAAGCTATATTCATTTTAAACATTACATGTTTCATACATTTCATCCCATATCGTCGGCGGCAATCCCCCGATTCAAGGATGATCTCTACCATGGTTCACTGATGGATCCTGAGGTGGCTTAGTAATCCAATCCTAGAGCCACAGATTCATCCACAGGAATTGCAGATGTTTCCATGTGGGAGAGCTGCCCGCTGGCTGGGGTTTCTTTCCCTTTCCTTCCTACACTCTCTTTTCAGCTTTGAGGGCAAGGTGCTTCTCTTTGAAGCAGGCCCCTGCTTGATGGAGGTTCTGGCACCATTGAGGTTGGTTGGTGGCCAGCTCCTCCCAGCTCATGATGTCCATATCTGTTTTCTTGAGTCATGCCTTCAGTGTGTCTTTGTAGCATTTCCTTTGACTACCACGGGATACCTGGCCGTGACTGAGCTGGGAGTATAAAATTTGTTTGGGGAGTCGAGAGTCAGGCATCCATACACAGTGTCCAGTCCAGTGGAATTGATGTCTGAGGATCATTGCCTCAATGCTGGTGACATTGGCCTCAGCGAGAACACTGACGTTAGTGCGTTAGTCTTCCCAGTTGATGCGGAGGATTTTCCAGAGACATTGTTGGTGGTGCCTCTCCATGCTCTTTAGATGATGTCGGTAAGTCACCCAAGTTTCACATCCATAAAGAAGGTTAGGGATGATAACCGAACTGTATACCTGGATCTTGGTGTCCTTTTGTATGTCACAGTCAGTGAAGACATGCTGAAGCAGTTTGCCAAATGAGATACTAGCGCAATGGATCCTGTGCTGAATCTCATCGTCGATGTTGGCTGTTAGGGAAAGGTGGCTACCAAGGTAAGGGAAGTGCTCAACTGTCTGCAGGGTCTGTACCTTGATGGTGAATTGTGGAGGGTCATTTACAAGGCCTTGATCAGGCTGATAGGGAACCTTGGTCTTCTTGATGTTGAGTGAGAGTCCCAGACTTCGGTAAGCTCCTGCAAAGAGATCTAGCGCAGACTGAAGGTCGCTCCTGGTGTGTGCAAGGATGGCACAGTCATCAGCTTACTGAAGGTCAATAACGGATGCCTTGCAAACTTTGGTCTTTGAACGGAGATGTCCAAGATTAAAGAGCCCTCTATCCATTCTGTATTTTATGTCAATTCCAGTGGGAAGGTGGTCTCTGATGAGGACTAGGATGACTTCTAGGAAGATAGAGAACAAGGTTGGAGTGATGACACACCCTTGCTTGACCCCAGTTTGGATGATGAACGGGTCTGTCTTTGAACCATTGTGGAGAACATTAGCAGTCATCTGGTCATGCAGAAGCCTCAGGACCTTGATGAATTTTTTTGGGCAGCCAAATCTGGCCAGCACCTTCCACAAGGCTTCACGATTGATGGAGTCGAAGCCTTTGTCAGGTCGATGAAAGCCATGTACAGGTCGTGATGTTGTTCCCGACACTTTTCTTCGATCTGCCTGGCAGTGAAGATCATGTCAGTTGTCCCATGAGATGGTCTGAATCCACACTGAGATTCCGGGAGGACTACTTTGGTGATGGAAGGCGACAGTTCAGAAGAACACGGGTGAGGATTTTCCCTGTGGTGGAGAGTAAGACGATGCCTCGATAATTCCCACACACCGACTTGTCTCCCATATTGAAGATGGTAACAATGTTGGCATTCCTCAAGCCCTTTGGAATCTCCTTATTGTTCCAAATTCAGAGAATGAGTTAGTGGAGATTTAGTACCAGTTCCTCGCCCCCAGCCTTGTAGACTTCAGCCAGTATGCCATCTGGTCCAACAGCTTTGTTGTTTTTGGCCAGCTTGATGGCATGTCTTACTTCTTCGATGGTAGGAGGGTTGGCGAGAGAGTCTCTTTCAGGGTGTTGAGGGACAGAGTTGATAGTGACATCTGTCACAGATGACTCACAGTTCAGGAGTGTCTCAAAATGCTCCTTCCATCTAGCTTGAATGCCTTCATGTCTCTTTAGGAGCGTCAAGCCATCTTGAGATCAGAGAGGAATGGGACCATGGGAGCTTGGACCATAAATGGCCCTTGTAGCCTAAAAGAAGCTCCGCATGTCATGTTTGTCAATATAGAGCTGGATCTCCTTGGCCTTGTCTTGCCACCATTTGTTTTTGATGTCTCGGATCTTCCTTTGAGCTTCTGCCTTCAGCTGCTGGTATGACTCTTTCTTTTGCTGGCGTGAGATGTCATCTTGCCATGTGCAGTGAGCTCTTCTTTTCCGGTTGAACAGGTCTTGAATTTCAGCATCATTTTCATCAAACCAGTCCTGGTGATGCCGGGTAACATAGCCAGTAAATTCAGCACATGCCAAGTGGATGGCGGTCATGAACTCCTTCCAGTATCTCTCAGTGTTATCAGCTGCGGGCATGGCAGAGAGCCTTGCTTGGAGACATTGCTGGAAGTCCTCTTGAACCACTGGGTCTTGAAGGGACATGGTGTTCAATTTCCTTTGCATTGATTTTGGCTGCCTTCGATGTTTCTGAGTGAACCAGATGTTCATGACAGATCTAACAAGACGATGGTCTATCCAGCAGTCATCGACTCCTCGCATGGCCCTCATGATGTAGACATCCTTTCGATCACAGGTTCTGACAATGACGTAGTTGAGGAGGTGCCAGTGCTTGGATCGAGGGTGTCTCCAAGTAGTCTTATACATGTCGCTCTGTCTAAAGAGTGTGTTTATGATGACTAGGCCATGCTCCACACATTTGTTCAGGAGTAGGATGCCACTGGAATTTGTCCTTCCTACCCCCTCCTTCCCGATGACACCATTCCAGAGATCTAAATCATGCCCGACTCTGGCATTGAAGTCACCAAGGAGAATGCTCTTGTCTTCCTTAGGGGTGTTGGTCAGGACTCTGTCAAGGTTGGAATAGAACTGTTCCTTGACATCCTCGTCAGCATTAAGTGTCGGGGCATATGCACTGATGACAGTGACATGCTGATTGTTGCTGAGTTTAAGATGAAGGGTCATGAGGCATTCGTTGTTGCCAATGGGAGCTCTATAAGCTGGTTGATGAGTTTGTTCTTGATGGCAAAGCCAATGCCGTGAATGTGTCTGTCTTTAGCAGGCTTCCCTTTCCAGAAAAAGGTGAAACCTCCACCCTCTTTTCTCAACTGGCCTTCATCTGGTCATCTTGTCTTGCTTAGGGCAGCAGTATCGATGTTACATCTTGCAAGTTCCCTGGCGATAATAGCAGTTCTTTCTGGCCATTCACTATACTGGTTGTCCATCAGAGTATGAATGTTCTATATCGCAAAAATCATTCTGTTTCTTATTTCGACTGCAGAGAGAGAGAGTGATCTTGCTGGACACAGCTATCCAGCCAGGAGAAGGTGAGACAGTCTAGGTTTAGGGCACCTTTTCTAGACCCCTGCCCATGTGGGGTGAGCAGAGGGGATCCTAAAGAGGACTGCTCAGTCACAGTAGCAGCTGCTGAATTGCAGCCCTGTCCCTGTCCAGGTGCCAGATGACCATCAGACTACCGCTGCCTACATGCAGATTCATGGCTAGAGATTGCTGGATTCACTAGTCCTGTCCCCATCACCACTAGTCTGTCACTGCAGGGCTTGGAAGGTTGGTTGTGGGGATGTTGTTTCCCATGGTAGAAGCCTGCACGTGACTTCTTTTAGTGTGGGGAAGCTGGTGCACCAGCAGCAACCACACAAACTTGACAAGCAGGAGATCTAGTGCCCAGTGGCAAGGAGAGCCCAAGATGACTGGAGACCCCCATCTTGTTGCAGCCTTCATTTGCCTTCACAGCCATGGAGATCCTAACGTCTTCTTCCACCTGATCCACCATTGAGGACTTTGGAGGTTGGACTGCACTTAGTCTGGGACCTCACCTCGGGCCTGTTCACCACAGGTGACTCTGCCAGGAGTATGAGACTCCAGACGACATAGCCCTGAGGGTCACTGGAACACACAAGCCTCTCCACCATGACAAGGTCTCAGTCCAATGAGAGAATCCCATATCACAGGGGGTTCAAAGCATGGGAAAGCCCTTTCAGCCACCATGGTTCTTCCCTGTTGCTTATAGTCTTCACCCCAGTAAGCATATGTCCTGAAACACTTACCTGGGGCCTTCATCTCATCACCCTCCAAGTAGCAGCAGCCCAGAAAAATGGGCAATAACAGGATCTCAAATGTGGCTGGCAACAAAGGTTCCATCAGGGTGTCCACCTCCTCTAGAACCCATGGATCCTGGTCCTCTGCCTCCACCATGAAATCATGTGGTTGGGAACCCTTCATGAGCACCTGACAGCAGTGCTCTGCCTCTCTCCAGCACTGGTCCACTTTCACATTCCAGCAAACTCCAATTCAGGCAGTTGCTCCTCTCCAGTTCTTCTCACCTGGGCTATGGTATGCAAACCAATAAGCCCCTCCTCCTTCAACAGATCCTTGGCATACACAAGATCCTGGAGGTATGCCATCCTGCTCTTTGCCCTCATGTCTGGATACCAGGGCTGGTCTCCCCCTTGTTTCTCTGGACAACCAGTACTATCCCACTTGTGACACCAAGGGAACTCAGTGAAGAGGTATTTATATCTATTGGTGGGGTCACCTGACTGAGCCCTTTTCTACTTACACGTCTGGACATGTTTCATGTCTGAACATGTTTATTCAAAACCAAGGGCGGGGGTTTCAGGGGACTTCCTTGTTCAGTTAAAGGTACAGTGTATATCTCCACAGATATTGACTCGCTATATCTCTGATACACTGTGACTAAGCACTTCAGCCTCATACATAGAACCTTATACAGTAACAGGTTTATAGTGTGAATCCATGAAAATACCCCAAGGATTTCTTAAAACTGTACTAATCATGAAATTATTATTGTTTTATATGGCTTCTGAATCATTTTTATTTAAGAAGGTTGTATTAACTGTACTTATTCCTATTTAAAATAGCCTTCATGCTTTTTGTACACAAAATGCACTTATGCACTTTACACAACACCTCTCGGGGTGTTTGGCATTATTCCAGGGACTGGATGGATGGAAATGGAAAAAGAATGAAAAGAGAGGACTAGTAGGATGTTTAGTAGGGATAGTAAAGAGCTACGCTATGTGGCCAACCTAGGGTGGGGAGGGGGAGAAGAAAAGCAAAGAGAAAAGTGTTAACTGTTGTGTGACATAAGTTTTGGTAGTTAGGAAATAAGGAGATAGAAAAGTGGTCCATCAGTCACAGCTGAGGGTGTCACCTAACTCTGCCACAATGGGATAACGATGTATGGGGGACTTGGATGATTTGTGGGCCACAGGAGCTCTGTTGAATGATGAGATCTGAAGGATGGGGAGAGATGAGACAGGTCAGTAATTTGTATTAATATCTGGATGGACCATTGGTGTTCCACGAGGAAAACCAAGAAAACTTAGAAAACTAAGAAAATCTAGAACACTTGGGTAGATGCCCTAATTACTAGTAGATAAAATCTAGGATGCAATATATGTAAACCTAGGCACATTGATTGGTTTTACTTGTCACCAAAAACATAGAGTTCTCTGTCAAGAAGAATTGCTTTCTCTCTTTAACTGCGATGCATCTGTATTTACTTGTATTATGCTGTAAAATGTTGACTTGCTGATAACCAAAATAAAGTTTAAAAAAAAAAAAAAGACTGTAGAGCCACTGTTCTTTCCAACCTGCTGACCCACCATGCAGGTCATGCTTGTACAGTAGTTTATTTAGTTTGGTTTAGTTAGTTTGAGGCTCATGACAGGTGGCATACAGTGCTGCAGTTCTTATTTTGATCTCTTACCACAAATATGGTGGGGTAGAGGTGATAGATCAGCAGCAAACACAGCTGACTGAATACAAATGCCAGCATATCATGGTCTTCCACCTGCACCCATGCCAGATCAAACACAGTCGTTAGAAACTCTGAGTTTTACATAGTGAACAAAAAGTAAGTTTACAACAAACAAAATCCTAAACTAAATTATGTAAACTGCATAAACAATGTGATTTGTACTGGACACATGACATTGCATTGCAGAGTGTATATTGAGCTCTAGTTCCATGAAGCGATGATGACAGTCCTATGGGTGGCATATGAAACACTGTAACCATCTGTCTATAATAAGTGGAACACAAAGTTTGCTGTATCAGGCACCATTTGTATGGTGTAATATAAGAAATGATTTGGGAAAGTAGAATTTGTCTACTGTACCTGATTGTCCACATTAAGCAGGTCAGATATCAGGTCAAGTATAAGAGGAGTCCACTGTACCATTACTTCTCAGGGTTGTTTTCCTTTTGTAATGCCAACCAGATGTGTTTTCAGTTAGTTAAAATCATGTTAAAAAGAAATATATATACACACACACAATGTCTCAAGCACAGTGCCTACACAAAGAGCCGGGTAGACTAGATGGACCACATGATCTCCTTCTGCTGGCAAATTCTAATGTTCTTATATTAAGCCTGACTGATTCCTCAGTTTGCTGTCTTTGTGGGTGTTTTTCCATTACACTTAGTCCAGGGGCTGTATCTGTTGGCTGATATGGATTTGGAGGTACGAGATCGATGTTGAACAATTTGACGTAATCACAAGAAAGGGGGCATTAGCTGAAACCAACAGTCCTGTTCCTCCTTTAGCAAGTTAGAGAGTTCCTTGTCCTCACCCTGTTTATCTCCCTTGGGACAGAGGCCCTTGAATATACTTAATGTAATTTGGGCAATCATTGGGACAAAGCTGATTTTCCAGCCATAATTATTGAATATAAATAATGATCCTTGCTGATGCTCTGTTGCAGTAGACAGTGGGTTATCTTGAAAGCATCTAGCATGTTCTAATTTTTGTGAAGTAGCCATGGAGAGATTTTATAAGATTCTGTGTGGCCTCATCAGGCTTTTAGGTGGGAGAAAAGTTCCTTCTCTGAAATGAAAAGAATATATAGCTTTGTATTTGGTTCCTGACTGCTGTCAAAGAGACAGGGTTATTATGACAAAAGGATGTCAAGTCCTTCCTTGAAGGCTCATAAACATCCCAACCCAGTATTTTCTTCTTCAGTAAAGTCATTGGTTAGGTTTTCAGTGTTCTGCATGGACAGGCATCAACTGTAGTCACAGTCCAGGATACTCAAGACATTTTCTTCCAGGTTCTCATTCAGAGGTTATTAGATTGCCTAGAGCAGTTTCCCTTCTAGATGTTAATAATCTTTTTACAGTCCATTGTGGAGTTGGATGATAGCGTTCCAGGCTCCTTGCATGTTGCCTTCTTGGGTACTAGTCTTCTGTTCCTGAGATTATCCTCTAGTATGCTGTGCCCCTTTTTTGTAACCCAGATGTGAAAAATAGGTAAATGTCTATCTTAAGAGACTGACAGAATTCTAATGCTTGGGCAATCCTTGGGTTTCCCCATGATGGCAAGAAGGCCAAAAACTCACAAGACCACCTTGATAGTTTGGATCACATCAGGTATAACAAGAGCATAAGTGATGCCCACACTTGATACCAGCAGTTTAATTAAAAGCACTTTCCAGCAGGCAATGTTATGAGAGGAAAATCTAGACTGCTAGAATGTTGCAATACAACATTTGTTTTTTCCATTCTTCCTTCTTGAAGCACCCCAGGCTTGATGCACACATTTTGAGTGATGTGGCATTTAGGCCCAAGGTGCCCCATAGAGGTGTGAAGAGGTATTGGAAGTACAAGAAGGAGAGCACACTTGTCTTTCTAAGGTTCTGCTGTATAACGTGATCTGAAACAGAAAAAGAACAGTGCACACAACACTGAAACTGAAGAAAATACATTTATTGGTGCTTGTGAGGGGCTGTTTGTCTGCAGTCCTATGCACACATTTTTTTTTTCTTTTCAGTTTCAGTGTTGTGTGCACTGTTCTTTTTCTGTTTAGATGTGATAAGGTAATTGTAAAAACATTTTTCCCTAATAAGTCTCTTATGGAACATTATTCTCCCCCCACCTGGGTTTCAGATTGGTACTTCTTTTTAGAACCCATGTGTAAAGGTTACCCTATGACAACGTGGAGTGACACAGAAAGAAGAAATTCTATCAGACATACTATAATTTCCTTTTCTATTAGCTTCAACATTGTCAGTGGGGCCACGCCCGAGAGTAGTTTGTCGCTCTTCTGGAGAATATTGTTTGATGTAATTTTAACTAGTAGATGGGAGAATGTCAGAGAGTTGACATAACAATTACTGCTTTCAGTTCATTATTTTTACCACTATTAAGGAAGTAGCATATCCCTCGTTGTTGTCCTGCTTAACCACTTTAACTCTTTTCTTTGTTAAGAAACTTAGTGGAGAAAACTTCAGGTGGATTTCCATGCTCTTTTCGAATGCAAGACAAAACAACAGGATACAATGCTCACATTACATCTTCATGCAGAGTCTATTTGGGGAAAAGGGCAACACTACCTTTGGTAATGTAAGGCAGGCATGTTCTTTACTTTTGTTTGGGGGAAGTATACAGTGTAAGAGACATTTTTGGTGTCATTAATAGTTATGAGTGTTCTGGGTAGATGGTCTCTTCTGCTTTTGCAATGTACTGTATGTTGACTAAGGTGCTTGAAGTCTCGGAACACAGAGGACACCAACATTTTGAGCTGTTAGGCATAGCTTCTTAAAGCTATAGCTGTACCATTGACTCCTGTTCTGGGCGTATATATACCCATGTGTAAAGATTACATATTTTCAATGTTGGAGCTAACAGAAAAATAAATTATGGTAAATCTGATGGAATTTCTATTACTGACTGCTGGTCAAGCTGCACCTGGAGTATTTGGTCCAGATCTGGAGGCCATACCTCAGGAAGGATGTGGAGAGGGGCGGAGCGAGTTCTCAGGAGGGTGACAAGGATGATGAGGGGGCTACAGCACTTACCATACGAGTGGAGATTGAATGACTGGGGCATTTAGTCTCTGGAGCAGAGGAGGGAGATGGGAGACAGGATTGAGACATTTAAATACTTCAAGGGTATCAGTGAGGTGCCTGTGGAGAGCCTTTTCCAACTGAAAGAGAGACCTAGGGTGAGGGGACATGATTGAATATCAAATCAAGGGGGGGGATTTAGGAGTAACTTCAGGAAGTACTTCTTCACTGAGAGGGTGGTGGTCAACTGGAATGGGCTGCTGAAGGAGGTGGTGGGGGAGAAGACAGTAGGGGGGTTCAAAAGGACCTGGGATAAACACAAGGGTTTTTTTGGGGCAGAGAGGGAGGACTACAGCAAAGGCCTAGTGGAATTCCTAAGCCCCTGGTGCCACTCTCAAATCCTATGCCTAAGTATCTCATCCACCCCACATTCCTAGCAGCAGAAACTTAGGACCTGCAAGCCTAGTTCCCTTAATCCTAGGTCGCCCCTGCCTATTCCCTACCATTAACTTATTCTGGCCTCTCTCTTGGCTGCCTACTCATTCACCCCAATTTCTACCCTATTCCACTAATACCTCCTTATTTATTATCATTTAGGTATGAGCTCTTACTTAGCGGAGACTTTCTGGGATTGTTGTCTCTTCTCATTCCAGTAAAGCTTATCAATATGTACCTTTGCATGTTAATTATGTTGACCGGTATGTATAGGCCCATATTGACCGGCACCTCCACAATGTTTTTAGCACCGCTGTCCACCGTAACTGTAATTTTATGAAGTGTATTGTATTGCATTAATGCCCAGGACCACTTTGAAAATGAGCTTGCTCAGTGGTGTTTATGTCTGGTTAAATAAAGTTGATTGATTGATTCATCAGACTGGGTGGGCCTGGCAGTCCTTTTCTGCCATCACATTCCTATGACTGTAATCCTAGCACTGTTATCGTAGCAAAACATAGGCTGACCAAATGAATACAACACAAAATATATGTTTTCTTTAAAAAAACAAACAAAACAGATGCAACAGTAACTAGCTTCTCTTCTTATTACCAAGTAAAATCTAGTTAGGAAGAAAATATCACCTGCTTAACCATGACAAAAGATCACAGGTTATGAAAATCACATCCGTCTTTCGGATGAGACGTTAAACCGAGGTCCCATCTGCCTGGATTGGTGGTAATTCAGGTGGATGTTAAAGATCCCATGGCACTTATCGAAAAGAGTAGGGGAATTTCCCCGGTGTCCTGGCCAAATTTCCCTCATTCACTAAAAATACCACCAACAGCTTAATCTGGTTCAAGGTCAGTTGGCATTCGTCTGTATCCCCCTCCCCTGGGTCGTGCCTGATAATAGGCAGGATTTGTCTAGTGCACTTACCCAGTCAACAAAAGCTAAATAAATAAATAAAATAAATAAAATTCTAATAAATCTATAATATTTTAGTGGTGGAAAGCTTTATTCCTTTATACAAATCTGAAAACAGATTTGCAGTTTCCCATTGAAATACACTGCCATTAGCACTTTCCCTTTCAATTACAATGGGCCTGTCCCTCCATTTTGAAGGAAATTCTTCTTAGGAAAAAATCTGGTAGAAAGTACTGTAGACAAACTAAAACACCACCACTGGATTTGACTTCCAAAACTAAGATAAGGATTTGCTTTATTAAATACTACAGTTTTGTAACTCCTGAAAGGGAAAAGAAAAATTAGGTGGCCTTTAATTTTGGAGGCATCAGGTGAAAAATGATTGCTCATCCTGAAAGAAAGGATATTTTTTTAGTGATACTTTTTTAATTTAATATAAAATATTTTGGGACGGCCTGGTGGCGCTGAGGGTTGAGGTGTTGAACACCACGCCTCGCATCATGCCTTTGAACTGAGTTCAGGAGTAAGCTTGGGCTGCCAGGGGCCGGTTGGGGGGGTGGGAGGATGAGCAGTTGGATTGAGCAGCCACAAGGCAGCTCTCCTCTCTGGGGAGGGAAATGGGATTTCCCTGGCTATTGGCTGCCACCCGGTGGAGGCTAGGTGGCAGCACCAAGCCCCAGGGGAAATCTGGCATTAGGCCTGGAGGATGGAAGGGGCCATCACTGGAGCCGCGGTGCACATGCGCACCTCCAAGCTCATGAGAAAATGCAATCTGGGGTCCCAAGACTTAGGGGATGAAAATACAAATCAGTGTCTCCCCCATCACCAAGCAAGGCAAGGTGGCAACGGGGGAGCAAAAAGCAATACAGAAAAAAAGGCTTTCAACGTTTTTGAGTTTTAAAATCATGTATCTAAATATTTTGTTAAATATTATATAAGTTTAAATATTGTGTTTCACTCTTTGGAACATACTGTAGGCAGAATTTTAATTTCCAAAGAAGATGAATGTTATTCAATTCTGGACCTTTGGAAATGTCACTACCAGAATAAATGAATAAAAAAAAAGAACTCTAGAACATAAACTATTGTGCAGAAGAACTGTGGGTCACCCTGGAAACAGGAAATGGGACAGCCATAAGAACTGGGGTTGTCTACAGGCCCCCAGACCAGAGGGAGGACATAGACACATTACTGTTAGAAGATATACAAAACATGACAGCTAAAGGGGAGGTTCTGATAATGGGAGACTTCAACATGCCGGATACAGATTGGTCAATACCAGCAGGAACATCTGCCAGAACTAGACTCATAGTGGATTCCCTGCAGGGGAGGGCCTCAAACAACTGGTACAGCAACCCACAAGAGACAGGGCTATCCTAGATCTAGTACTGACTAACAAAGAAGGGATCACAGATCTCCAGGTAGAAGGTCACCTGGGGGCCAGTGACCATCACATGGTATGGTTCAATTTGGCTACTACATCTAAATCATCCCATTCCAAGGCAAAAATATGGGACTTCAGAGGAGCTGACTTTGATAAGATGGCCAACAGAGCTAAGCTAGCCCTGGCAAAAAGAAACACAGGTGAGGGGGTACAGGCAAAGTGGGCAAGCATTAAGGATGCAATACTTGAAGCAACATCCCATTGTGTTAGACAGAAAAGGAAGTGCAAAAGAAGAAGGAAACCACTTTGGTTCTCAAATACAGTAGCAGAAAAGGTCAGAGCCAAAAGGCTGGTCTTCAGGAAATATAAGGGAACACAGCAGGATGAAGATAGGGAGGCATAACAAACTGCCCTAAGGGAAGCAGGTAAGGCAGTAAGGCAGGCAAAGTCCCAAACTGAGGAAACACTAGCACGAACAGTAAAAGAAGGTGACAAGACTTTCTATAGATACATTAGTGAAAGGAGAAAGTCCAGAGGGGGTATTGCTAAGCTTAATGGAGAAAAGGGAGCATGTGAGGAGGAGGACCCTGTAAAGGCATCTATCCTAAATAGATACTTTTGCTCAGTATTTACTGAAGAGAAGGTAGGGCAGGGCCCATAGCTCAGCATCATGGACACAGTGGGGAGGAGGTGAGCACTACTCCTTCACAAAAGAAAGGGTCCTACAAGAGCTTGCTAACTCAGGGTGGATAAGGCAATGGGACCTGATGGCATACATCCCAGGGTACTTAAGGAGCTAAAGGAGGAACTAGCAGAGCCATTAGCAGAATTGTTTAGTGAGTCTCTGAGCACAGGAGAGGTCCCAGAAGACTGGAGAAGGGTTTATGTGATCCCGCCCACAAGAGTGGTAGCAGGGAGGAGGCGGAACTACAGACCGGTCAGTCTTACCTCAGTAGTGGGCAAGATTATGGAGGCACTCCTTAAGGAAAGGATAGTGCAACACCTGGAATCCATAGGGCACAGGATCCAAGAACAGCATGGGTTTACAAAGGAAGGTCCTGTCAAACTAATCTCATAGATTTCTTTGACTGGGTAACCAGAGTGGTGGACCAAGGGGGAGCAGTTGATGTCGCCTACCTTGACTTCAGCAAAGCTTTTGACACTGTTCCACATAGAAGATTGATAAATAAGCTGGGTAGGCTTGGGGTGGGTCAGAAGTTGGTCAACTGGGTGGCAAACTGGTTGACGGCAGAAACAGAGAGTGGTGGTAAATGGTATACAGTCAGAAGAGATGCAAGTCACAAGTAGGGTACCTTAGGGATCAGTCCTGGGGCCAGTCCTCTTCAACATCTTCATTAGTGACCTTGCAGATGGACTAGAGGGTAAGGCTTTGTTTGTTTGCAGATGACACCAAGATCTGCAACAGAGTAGATGATCCAGATGGGGTGGGCAGAATGAGAAGAGATCTGGATAAACTAGCAGAATGGTCAGAAGAGTGGCAACTGGGATTTAATGCAAAGAAGTGCAAAATCATGCACATAGGGAAGAGAAACCCTGAGCCACCTATAGGCTGGGAGGGGAGTTGCTAACAGTCACAAAGGAAGAAAGAGACTTGGGCATCATCATCACTGATGACCTAAAATCATCCAAGCAGACCTCTAAAGCAGTAGGTAAGGCTAGGGGGGTGTTAGGGTGTATTAGTAGGGGTATCACAAGTCGTAAGAGGGAGGTAATAATCCCTCTGTACAAGACACTGGTTAGGCCCCATCTGGAGGTACTGCGGCAGTATTGAGGCCACACCTTCACAAGGACATTAACAAATTGAGGCAGTCCAGAGAAGGGCAACCAAATGGTGCAGGGACTGCATCAGAAGACATATGAGGACAGATTAACGGAGCTCAATATGTATACCCTTGAGCAAAGGGAGGAGAGAGGTGATATGATCGAGGCATTCAAACACCTTAAGGGCATAAACAAGGTGAAAGAGTCTAACATGTTTAAATATAAGAAAAATAGCAGGACAAGAGGACACAGCATGAGATTAGAGGGAGGCCGATTAAGGGGAATGTGAGGAAATTTTTTCACAGAAAGGGTGGTGGATGCATGGAATGGCTTACCACAAGAAGTGGTGGCTATGAATACAGTGCAGGGCTTCAAACAGGCATGGGATAGGCATAAGGGAGCAATACAAATGACTATGAATAGATAGGCCACTGACAGAGCAAAGGCCGATGGCACATTTATAAAGTAGAAAAAGAAATGGGCAGACTGGATGGGCCTTGCGGTCCTTATCTGCCGTCAACTTCTAGGTTTCTAGGTTTCTATGTGCAGTACATGTAATAAAAGGCTTATTCTCACTCCAGAGGTCCTTTAGTTTGCTCAACAGTTGCAGAATGCCAGCTGGGTTCAGCTGCCCCAGAGGTGGAGTTGATGCTAATGAATAAAATACTGCTGCTACTACTTATGTTAGGAAACATACACCCTAACACTGGCCCTCCCCCATGAGTTGGTGCCAAAGAACAAGTCAAGGCTGGGACATTCTCCTTGGCAAGTATCAACATCTGTAGCCTCCTCAATAAACTCAACTCCCTCACAGCCTGGACAGCACATCACAACCCTGATATTCTGTCTGTAATTGAGACATGGCTTTCCCCAAAGATACTGGATTCAGCAATATTGATCCCAGGGTATACAGTCTTCAGGCAAGACATGCTGTCCAAGAGAGGTGGAGGCTGTGCCCTTTACCTAAAAGAATCTCTTAAGGGTCATATTTTCAGTGTGCCTCTCCCTGAGAATGACATCTAGGTCCTTGCCATGAAGATACTGCTTGGAGCACAAAACAAAAACCTGACAGTGGCATCAATCTTTATCTCCCCCCACCCAAGCTGACCAACCAAGAGCTCACTCATGCTAGACTTCATACACTCATTTAATCAAAACGCAGACACAGTCCTGCTTGGTGACTTCAGTGTGAACTGGTCCTCCCCCAGTGCAAACAAATATAAGGACGCACTGACTGCTGCTAACTTCTCGCAAATGGTCCAGTCACCCACAAGGGTGAACTACAGAACAGGTACTACCACCCTTCTGGACTGGGTTCTCATGAACCGCCCGGATCACATCACGAAAACAGTAGTTCTCTACAACAGTTTAAACGACCACTCCCCAATCCTTTGCTCCTGGTTGAACAAATACACTAAGCCTCCTCCCAAAACTATTAACAGCAGGAGACCTATTCCTGGTTGTTTTGGATCTCTAAAAACCCTCCTACGAGACCATGATTGGTCTCTGATAAGCACAGCCTCCAACATTGACACTGCTCTTGAATATTTTATCCACAGACTTAACAGCATCTGTGATGTCCATGCCCCATTCAAAAAGCGCAAGATTAAAGGCATCAACAACCCTTGGATTAACTCTGATCTTCTGGAACAGTTGAGGTCCTGGGATCATCTTTGGCATCTGGCCAACTTGACTGGCACCCAGACTTACAAAGCAGCAAGAAGTGCCTGTACTAGAGTAATTCAAAATGAAAAGGCAAGATACTATAGGAGCGCACTCGCTAACTCATGGAAAGATGGGAAGAGGTTTTGGGTGAATCTTTCTGAAGTTACAGGGCATATCCCCAAAGTACCACCCTCTATGCTCAACATAAATGGCAGCCTCATTCTGGACCAGGTCACCATGGCTAGCACTTTTAATGCGGCGTTCACCAGTGTTAGTCATGTTGTTCCTCCAACCTTCTTTGACCCCCCCCCACCGGATTCTCCAGGCTTGGACAAAGAAGAATAACACAGGGTCATCCACCTTTCTACTTTAAAACTATGCTCAAAGTGCTTGGGAGGTCCAGATTAAGTGACGACTCCCTAGACCTGAAACTCCTTGCCCTCACCATTCACAAAGTCCTGACCCCGATCACCAAAATCCTCAACTGATCCCTAGTGCTTTCTCAGTTCCCCCAAATATGGAAATCTGTTGTGATGCCAATTCACAAAAGTGGGGATAAGACCCTAATCTCTAACTACAGACCCATCTCCATTCTTCCCTCTCTCTCAAAAGCATTGGGGAGACTAGTTGCTGATCAACTTACAGAATACCTTGCTAACCACAACCTGCAATGTCAGGAGCAGCATGGTTTTTGAAAAGGACATAGTACCACCACAGCTCTCCTTGAATTCACCACTTACATCCCTAATGCTCTGGATCAGGGACATCTTGTCGGCACCACCTTCATTGATTTGACAAAGGCATTCAACACTGTCAACCACCTCCTGCTATTTGAACAATTATCTTGCCTTGGCCTCTCAGATGACGCCACATGTTGGTTCCAAAGCTACCTTAATGACGGAACCCAACAGGTCAGAGTTGGTGAGTCCCTCTCACCCTCCCATCCAATTCACTCTAGAGTTCCCAAAGGGTCCATCTTGGGTCTCTTGCTTTTCAGTATTTTTCTGAATAATCTCCCTGCATCATGCCCTAATAGACTCCTGTTAAATGCAGACGATGCAGTTATTTTCATCTCCCACCCTGACCCCTCCCTCCTACAGTTGCAACTGCAGACAAGCTTTACACAAGTGGAGACGTGGTTTAAATCTCAAAAACTCATACTATATCACAAAAAAACTAAAACAATGTTTCATGGCATCCGTAACAAGCATAAAAAGATGTCTATCTATCACAAACAATGAAGGGACGTTGATCGAACATGTTTAACTGTTTAAATACCTGGGGGTTACCCTCAACAGCACCTTGTCTTACTCTGAACACATTGAGAGCATTGCCAAGACCATGAACACCCACATAGGACTTCTCTTTAGACATAGGAGCTGTCTCACCAATGAAGCCCTAAGCATTGCCATTCAGAGCTCTGTTATATCAATAATCGACTATGGGCTTGTGATCTACGGCTGTGCCACTGACACTGCACTTCGATGAATAGCCATTGCCCTTAACAAGGCGTGTCATCTACTGACCTCTGCTCCTTGCCTCTCATATACCTGTGACATCTACAAGCAAGCAAAGTGATTCCAACTCCCCGGCAGACTCAAGTACCAGGCCTGCATGCTAGCAAAAAAGATTACCTTAAATCTCCTACCCTCAAGGGTTCAGTCCTTACTGGCCCCCAGCTGCGGCCCCCGCCTAACCAGGAGCTCAGAATATCTTCCTTGTTCTGTTCCACACTGCCGCACTACCAAAGGACAACACTCCTTTACAGACAGAGCCATATCCTGGTACAACTTGCTTCAACCTGCTGTTACCAATGACACTGCCCTGGGCACTTTCAAGTGCTACCTGCATCAGCACCTTGTCACAATGGCCTCCTCTGAATGTTTCTCCTAACTAAACTTACTCTGCTTCCCTCTAATTTCCTCCCTCTAAGTCCATCCCACCTTTACCCCCCCCACTATCTCCTATCTTCTCCCTTTTTATTTCCCCACTATTATCTACATTCTCTCCCCATAGCTTCCTCTCCGTGTATCTACCATCTCTCCTAGCAGTTTCTAATTTATTCTAGTGAACCATATTACGATGATTTTTTTTTCTTGTACATATGTTCTTGAATAATATACACAAATTACTGTAACTTAACATATATACTGTGAATCATTGCACATATTACAGTAATTCCATATGAAATCTTTAACGTACCCGACAAAGCCTATGGCTACTTGAAACTACTGTACTTGTTATTGACCTCAGTATGTTCTGTATTGTTTCCCCAACGTGGAACCTTTGTAAAAGAGCCTTGTCTCAAAAGTGTCTTCTGAAGTAATAATAAACTAAACTAAGATAAACTGGCCACTCAAGAGAGAGATAGAGCTTGTGTTGCCTGTATTGTGGCCACAATTATTTCTCCGCTAAGCAGCACTGCCCCAGAGCTCTCTCTTCTCACTTTTTTTGAAGAAGTTGGTTTCTTTTTGCAAGTGTTTATTTCTTCATTTTAGTGCTGCCTTTGGTACTTTTTTGAGGTATTTATAACATTTTTATTGTTTTTTGGGAACTTCGAATTCGGTTGTAACCGTGGGTCCTTTTTGTGTTTCCTGCTCTCTTTTGAGGTAAAAGTTTTAGCCCATGTGGAGATAAAACCACGCTTTTAACTTTAAACACTTTAAACATTTTGTGCTTCCCATTTTCAGTAGGGAAGCGAGTATTTTTCATTAAAAACCTTATTTTCTGTGCTGTGGGAACCGTTTTATTGTGGTTCCATTCCACGAGGGAACCAACCATTTCTCTTTCATTTTCCATTGGGAATAATCAATTTTTTAAGGTTTTTCTGACCAAATTGGCGTGTCAGAAAGACCTAAAAAGAGGACTGGACCAACAGTACTTAGAAATTGTTCTGCTTCACCCCTTGCCTATACCTGTCCCACCGTCTCTTGAATCCCTCCACCGTAGCTGCCTGTACCAGCTCCCGGGGCAGCACATTTCACGGTTCCACCACTCTCTTGGTGAAGTACCTCCTCCTTTCCTCCCTAATCCTACCACCCTCAATCTTTCAACTGTGTCCTCTGGTGATTCCACCCTCCTTCTGTCAAAAGATCTTATCTCGGCTTAACTTATTTACTCCCCTGAGGTACTTGAAGACCTCAATCATGTCCCCCCGGTTCCTCCTCTCCTCCAGCGAGAACAGGTTAAGCTCCTCTAGTCATTCCTCATATGCCATATCCCTCAGGCCCTGGATCATTCTGGTTGCTCTCCTCTGAACCCTCTCCAGGAGTTGGATGTTCCTCCTTAGATGCGGCCTCCAGAACTGCACACAGTACTCAAGATGTGGTCTAACCAGGCTGTTGTACAGTGGCAAAATAAACCTCCCTGTTCCTTGAAGTAATCCCCCTAGTGATGCATACCAGCGTCCTATTTGCCCTGACCGCAGCCCTCCTGCACTGCTCTGAATTATTCATGTTAACATCCACCAAGACTCCTATGTCTCTTTCCCCTGCTGTGGCCTGCAACTTATCTCCCCCCCCCCCCGGGTGTACTCATAGTTGGGGTTTTCCCACCCTAGGTGTAGCACTTTGCATTTGGAGGAGTTAAATTTCAATTTCCAGGTGCAGGACCACATATCCAGAGTATCCAGGTCCTCTTGCAGGGCCAATCTCCCCTCTTCCCCATCCACCACTGCCCCCAGCTTAGAGTCGTCCGCAAAGAAACTCATTTCACACCTGATACCTTCCCTGATATCGGAGATGTAGGCATTAAACAGGAGTGGCCCCAGGACTGATCCCTGTGGGACCCCACTTATGAACTCCCTAGGAGATGAGACCTCCCCTCTGACCACTACCCGCTGAGTGTGACCTGAAAACCAATTTCCCATCCACCTAGCCATCCCCCCCAGTTTCTCCCTTAGGCCAATGTGAGGGGCCGAATCAAATGCCTTGCTGAAGTCCAGGAACAGTACATCCACTGGTCTCCCCCTGTCAAATGCTGATGTCACTCACTCATAGAACTCTACAAGGTTTGTTTGACATGACCTACCTGGCACAAACCCATGTTGACGGTCATCCAGGTAACCCATTTCCTCCAAGAAATCTCCCAGCCTTTCCTTAAGTATGCTCTCCATTACCTTCCTCACCATCGATGTCAAACTGATGGGTCTGTAGTTTCCTGGCTCTTCTCTTGATCCCCCTTTATAGATGTGCACAACATGCGCCTGCTTCCAATCCCTTGGCACCTTCCCTGTCTGGAGCGACAAGTTAAAGAGATCTGCCAATGGCACAGCTGAAACATTCGTCAACTCCCTCAGTACTCTGGGATGAATAGCATCAGGCCCCGGAGATTTATCCTTTTTTAGGGACTGGAGGGCTTCCCACACCAACCGATAGGAATATCAACATCTGCCCCCCCCCCATTCTTCAGCAGGTACCCCAATAGTCAGGTCTGCTGCACCTTCTATGTTCTTCAACCCCTTTTTTGGAAGTTCCCCTGCCTATTCCCTAGTGAGCACTCAGGCAAAGTAGTCATTCAGTACCTCCGCCTGCTCTCCAGCCCTTCCACCCACCCCCAGCTGTCCTCAACCTACTGAGCTGGCCCTTGACCTTCCTCCACTCACCAATATACCTGAAGGACCCCTTTTCCCCACCCCATATCCTCTGCACCAGCCTCTGCTTTTTCCAGGCCTTTGTCCCCCCCTCACCACTCAGGTGACTTTCCTGGTTGCAAGGCGGTAGTTCTTGCCATCCCTCTGTCCTCTCATTTTTCTGTACCTACGGTAAGCAGCCTTCTTCTCCCTTACCACCTTCTGGACCTCCTTGGTCCACCAGCATGGTTTACGAGACCTTACCACCCTTGCGCTTCACTCTTGCACAGGTCCTGGTGGCCACCAGTAGACCTGCTTTATGATCTCCCACCTACCTTCCACATCCAAACCTGGTTTTATCTCCTGCAAATGCCCCTTGAGAATGTACCCCATGTTCTGAAAGTCCACCCCCCTAAAATCAACTGTCATTGTCCTTGAATGATCCCCAACCCCCCAGTTTAGGCTGAAACCAGACTGTGTTGTGGTTGCTCCCAGCCAGGGGTACTTCCACAACCAGATCTCGTACAAGATCCCCATCTGCTAATACCACATCCAGGACATGACCCTCCCTCATTGGGTCCATCACCTGCTGATTGAGGAACATGTCCAGGAAGCCATCCAGCAGCTTCTGCTTCCTGGTTACAGTGGACAGCATAGTGCTCCAATCAGTAGCTGGCATATTAAGGTCCCCCATCAATACCACTCCTGCCCCTTCCAGTCCACACTCCCCCTTAATGTTAGCCAATAGGCAATCCTCCAGGTTCTCCACTAGTCCTGGGGGCCTATATACCACTCCCAACTTGATCTTTCCTCCTACAGGGGTTCACAAGGTGACCCATAGGGCCTCAACTTTGCCCTCTGCTTCCTCCACTCTCATAATCTTGATGTTATCCCTAATGAACATTGCTACTCCTCCCCCTATGCCCACCTTTCTGTCCTTCCTTAGCACATGGTACCCACTCAGATTAAGGTCCCAGTCATGGCCAGGGGTGGCCCAAGTTTTAGTAACTGCTGCTACATCCACCCCACCCTCAAACAGCAATGCCTGAAACTCAGGCATTTTACTCCTCAGGCTCCTGGCATTTATTAAAGCTACCTTCCAACCCTTGTCCCTATCCCCTCTTTACCATATCCTCCCCAGATCTTTCATACGTCTGTCCACACTTCTCCCCTAGGTTACAGTTTGTCCCTCCTCTATGGGGTTGCAGGTCAGTCCTACTGGCAGTATGGATGGCCAGATCAGCCCGGCAGTGCCCCCCTCACAAGTTTAAACCCCATCTAGCCTGAATGAAATCAGTCATCCCTTGTTTGAAAACTTCCTTCCCTACGAGATTTAGGTGAAGCCTATCCCGGGCATACAGTCCCTTGTCTTCTCAAACTCCCCCCAGTCTCCCAACACCCTAATCCCCTGTGCTTCACCCCACTACCCGAGCCAGTCATTAATCTCCCTGATCTTTTGTTTGTTCTCCACAGTGGCCCTTGGCACTGGCCGCCTCCCCTTCCCCAGTAGGAGCAAGCTGACCATTACCACCAGTGGCACCTCATAACCACAGACAAATGGGTGCTGGAGGTGGCGGATCAAGGTCTCACCCTGCAGTTCAAAGGTTTTCCTCTTCTGAAGGGGCCGAAACATTCCAAACCCCAACAGAAACATTTGTTGTTGGAGTTGAAGATAAAAGCACTTCTGGCTGCAAAAGCAATGGAACAAGCCCCCTTCCCCCAGTGGGGAAAAGGCCTCTCTTTTTTTTTTTATACTTATCTTTTATTTAGGTCAAAGAAAATGTTCTTTTCTACATGAACATTAGATTATATATCACAGCATTCAATCCTGTTCATTTTATACATCCTTAGTTTTCCATTTGATACAGTATTTATCAAAGTATTTATGTTACACAGATGTTTGTTTCATTTATACAACATATTTTTCTCTTATCAATTACTTTATACCCGATGGTAATGACAAAAAGCTATTAAAGCTCTTTTTCAACATATAATAAAGATTGGTCACCTCTAAAAAGTCATCTGTCTACTGTGCATATATCCTCTAATATATTAACTGTCTTCTTCTCCAAAGCGATAGTTCCCTTTTTTAAGGTCTTTTTCTTCCCCTTCTCCTGCCCCATATATCCTTCCACCTATCTGGTCGGGTTGTTTCTATTTGAGCTTCATATAGCAGCAGACTTGTCCACTGGTTTTGGAATTTGGGTGTTTGTCTTCTAAGTCCCATTGTGATTCTCTCCATTCTCTGAATTTCCTCCATTATTTCTCTCTATTTTCCTACTGTCATTGTATCAGGTCTCAGCCATATCCTTGTTACTGCTTTAAGGGCAGCAGCAACTAAAATGCCCCAAAGTTGTCTTTCATCCATCCCTTTCGTGCCTACAGGGTGTATTCCCAGTACTAAGTATTCCGGATTGGGCAGTGTAGGTGTCATAAACACCTTTGATATAGGTCCTTCCACCTGTCTCCAATACTCTTGTATCTCTGGGCACAACCAGAAAATATGGGCCTGTGAGACCTTGGCATCCCACCAATATGTGCTAGATCCACCTCCAGGCCCATGTATGACCTGTACTGGCACCATAAAGTATCTTGTTTGGATTTTCCACCAAATTCTCTGCACACTAGAAGTGAATTGCTCATGTGTTTACCCAGGCTATTTCCCATTGTTTGTCAGTTAGTGACACCCCCAAATCTCTTTCCCATTTATCCTTTACGTATATTGATGTAAACTGAGTATCTGCTATGTAACTTGTATAAAGAATGGAGATAGCCCTTTCCCCATTTGGTGAAGCCCAGATTTTGTGGAATGCTGCATCCTCACCCATCTCCAATCCAACTTTTCCCAGCTTTCTTCTCATATCTTGTATATAGTTCCTAATTTGATAATACCACATTCGATCCTTTTCTTCCCATTTAAATTTTTGTTCAGCAGCTCCAAAGGACATCATGGTAAACCCTGTAAATAATTTTCCTTGGGAGACCATTCCTCTTTCAACTTGCCTTTTTCATCCTGTTCTGCTGGTGTGAATTGTGTATTTTATGCAAACCACCTGTATCTACACATCTGTTTCTGTGTGTTTTCCTTCTTAGTTCCTCTTCTCCACCCTTCTAGTACTGCATTAGGTCCAGTATAATTTGATTTTAAATATTTATCCCCTTCTCCCCTAAACAACGCTGCACATACCGGGAGTTCTCAGTGTTGATGGATATCTATCCTTTTCCAGAGTGCATCATACTGAGGATTGCCCCATAACAAAGCTATCCTCATCTGGGCTGCACATCAGTAAGCAAGAAGATTTGGTAACACCAATCCCCCTTTGGCTTTCAGGAGATGAAACAAATTTCTCCTAATCCCAGGGTGTCCCCCTCCCCACACACAGTCTAGGAACATCCTCTGCCATTTATCTATTTCTCCCTGTGGGACAGAGCAGGGTACATATTGAAATAGATATAATAATTGTTTCAAAGCATTCATCTTCAGGGATTGTACCTTGTCATGGAGTGACAGTTGTAGCAAAACCCATCTCCCAAAAATCTTTCTTTAACTGAGCTATCAGAGGTAGGTAATTCAGGTTAAATAGTTGTGTATTCACTGTGCCCAGCTTTATACCTAGGTATTTAATACAATCCCTGTCCCAATTCATTGGGTATTTATCTCTAATGTTTGCTGAGCTGACATAATTAAAACTGAGCACTTCAGTTTTTGTTCTGTTTAGGGTGTATCCAGACATAGTTGAATAACATTTATTTTAACACTTTGTCCATAGTCGTGTCTGGGTTACTCACATACAAAAGTATGTCATCACCATACAATGCCAGCTTATGTTCTACCCCTCCCACCTTAAGTCCTGTTACTTCTCTACTTTGCCTTATGGCCTGAGCCAATGGTTCAATATATAAGGTGAATAACAATGGTGACATAGGACATCCTTGCCTGGTGCCCCTGCACAGCTTAAAATTGGAAGAGATATGACCGTTGACTCTAACATAAGCATTAGCTCCTTCATAAAGCTGGAAAATCCCTCTCTGAAACTCCTCTGGCAGCCCAAACTGGGAAAGGACCACTCCCATATAACTCCAAGACATCTTGTTGAATGCCTTTTCAGCATCTAGGCTCAACAGGACTGAAGGTGTTTTTGTCTTAATAATTTGATCTATGATATGAACTGTTCTTCTTAAATTGTCCTGATCTGTTGTCCTGGGACAAACCCCGTTTGATCCAATAGTATGAGTCCCAGAAGGACTTGTTGGAGTCCCCTAACCCATATGGCTGTTAATATTTCATAATCATTGTTCAATAGTGAGATCAGATGATATGAGGGGCATCTGGTTGGGTCCTTTCTTGTCTTGGGCAGTACCAAAATAATTGCCTTTGTCCAGGACAATGGTGCACATCCCTGCTCTCCCATCACCCCTTTGTAGACTCTCATTAGTAAAGGTTATACTAATTCCCTAAAAGTTTTATAAAATTCTGGAGGCAACCCATCTGTTCCTGGACATTTTCCTGTTTTTAAATTCCCAATGACTTCCTTAAATTCCTCTGCTCCTATAGGTACAAGTAATTTTCCCCTCTGCTCTTTACTTAATTTCGGTAACCTGAGATCATTCAAAAAATGAGTCACCTTCTCTCTATATGGTTCTGGGTCTGGTTTATATAATTTGGCATAAAAGTCCCTAAAGACTTCTGCTATTTCTGGTATCTGGGTCTCAAATTTTGCTGTGTTAGGATTTTTTATAGAATTTATACAAGCCCTTGCCCTTTGTCCCCTGAGATGTCCTGCCAATAAATTTAAGGCCCTAGGTCCTCCTTCATAATATTTCTGTCTCATGAATAATAATTGCTGCTCCACCTGGTAATCCATAATGTTCTGCAGTACCGTCTTAAGTTGTTTTAACTCCTTCGTCCTTTATTTTTTTAAATTTATTTAACAGACTTTAGGATTACAACCTTTGAGTCAGAGACTCATTTACAAAGGCTCCGCGTCAGAAAAACAAGCATAAACACTCAATACATATAGACATTGAATGGCGGCTAAAGGTTACAGTTCTTTTAGTTATACAATATTACAGAATCAAGATCAGTTATACATTGCATTGAAAGTGTTACCAAGAGCTGTGTTTTTACAGTTTTCAAGAGAACAATAAGTTTGCTGATAGAGGGAAGGAGTAACAGGCTTGATATTTACAGCGAAGCAGAGAATTAGACAGATACCTTGAGTGCAGCCAAAGGAGGCTTTGTTAATGGGCAATGTTTGGTAGCCCTGTCGGTAGGAGCTCAGTGGCGGGGTGGTCCCGTAAGATGATAGATGGATGGCCCAGCACTAGCTGGTACATTGGCAGTGCTGTGTAGCGAGAATGTGTTCTTTGAGCACTGACTTGAAAGGTCCTAATTTGGAGATGGAGGAGATGTCAGAGGGGAGTTCATTGTACCAGGCTGGGGCCCTGTGTGTGAATGACCTTTGGGCTAAGGAGGTTCTAACCCTCGGAATGGACCACACCTGTCGGTTGGCAGTGTGAGTGTTCACCGAGGTGTGGGAGGATAAGAGAGAGGCAGAAACCCCCAAGGGGGTAAGCCCCAGGTGTATTCTCTTTGTGAGGAGGCATGTTTGATAAAATAGCCTTTCATACAGGGTAAAGAGATTTTGTCAGGGCATATAGGGTACAGGTATGGGTACTCTTGTCTGCCCCGGTGAGGAGTCTGCATGCTGTGTTTATGGTTTTTATGGCAAGGTGGATTTTGTTAAGGGCTGTGTGGTCAGCAGCCAGATAGATAGTGAGCCCATAATTGACTAGGGAGAGGACTGAGGAGGTGACAGCCAGATTAAGAGCTTCCAGAGGTAGGTAATCCTTGTGCCGATACAATAGGCCTATACAGACATTTATGGCTGATGATAGAGTGTCAATATGTGAATGGAAGGAGAGGCTGGGATCAAATGTAAGGCCCAAGTATTTATTTGTATGGACCTGTTCTAGAGGAAGGAGAGAGTGGGAGAGGATTGTTAGCTGCGCATTCTTGGCCTTATTCTGTCGATGGGCAAAGAGCATAGTCTTTGTCTTTTTTACATTGACTACAAGTCTTTGGTGTATGAACCAGTTTTCAATCTGGTTAAATGTGTGTTGGAGGGAGGACTGTAATACTGTGTGATCTGGGTATAAGGTAAAAAGAACCACGTCATCCGCATAGAGTAGTAGGTTGCCGGAGCAGGAATTGGGCAAGGTGTTTGGGTAGATGCTGAATAATGGAGGGCCGAGGATGGAGCCCTCGGGAACCCCAGAGTGGACTGGCACGGTGGTTGAGAGGGTGTTGTTTATTTTGACACCTTGTGATCTAGCTGTGAGATAACTGATAAACCAGGAGACGGGTTCTTTGGACAGACCTATGTGGCAGAGTGTGCTTAAGAGTAAGGGGTAGGAGACTGTATCAAAGACCTTTGACAGGTCAATGAAGACAGCTCCAGCTAGGTGTTTTCTATCCAGGGCAGAGTGAATAAAATTAGAGAACTCAGTGAGACCCGTAGTTGTACTGTGACCAGATCTGAAGCCATGCTGCTCCCTGCAAAGTAGGTTATGAGCAAGTAGGTACTCAGTGAGTTGGGTGGCTATAATTTTTTTGAGGGCTTTCAAGAGTGATGGGAGAATGGATATGGGATGGTAGTTATTGGGGAAGGTGCTGTCACCACTCTTCAGTATTGGGGTGACTGTGGCAGTCTTCCAAGCTGCTGAGAACTGCCCCAGACTTATGGAGTGGTTAATGAGGTCAGTCAGTGGGGAGAGGACTGTATCTAGTACTAGATGTAGGATTCTCATATCAAAAGAATATTTGCAATAGCAAGAGCCACTGAGTGCTTTCATGAGAAAAGGCCTTGCCTCATTCGTAGAGATCATCCTGAGATGGAAGGGGGGATGCTGAGTGTTTGGGGGTGGGGTTGCTGGAGTGGGGTTGAAGAAGTTATTTGGGAGTACTGCACTAAGGTCAGAGAATGATGAGTTGAGGCAGTTGGAGATGGCCAGTGAGTCGGTGGTAGGTGGGTGGGGGCCAGGATTTGCCATCGAGTTCCTTGATATTATCCCAGAACAACTGAGCATTCCCCCAGGAGGAGGCAAGGGTAATTTTGTAGTAGCCCAATTTGGCCTGTTTAATGGCCCAAGTGCATCTGTTATGAGCCGCTTTATAGGCGTGCCTGTCCGCCTGCATGCCGGATGCAACTGCTTTATGCCAGAGATCATCTCTGTGCTTTAACTGTTGGAGCAGTGCAGGCGTGACCCAGGGGGCAGTACGTTTCTTGGATTGCACTTTTGCTAGTGGGGCATAGATGTCACATGCTTTATTAAAAGAACAGGTGAAATAATCAGGGGCTTCATTTATAGAAGGGGCCCTGGAAATGGGGGACCAGTCCCAATGAGTTAAGTATTTTCTTAGTTTTGTAAGGCCTCCGGGTCAGAGACGACACTGGGCAATATAGTTTGGTTTGGGTTTCTGCTGAAGACATGACCAGGAAAAGAGGATGGGTGAGTGATCGCTTAGGGAGTCTGGAAGGACCACCAGGTCAGAGATTCTGTGGGGACAGTTGGTGAAGAGAAGGTCAGTCAGGGTGCTAGAGCCATTAGTAGGCTTTACCCTGGTAGGTTCGCTGATCAGCTGGGTCAGGTTTAGTGCAGCAAAGGTGTCCTTGGTGTGGGAAGCTGAACTGGCAACCCAGTTCACGGTAAAGTCTCCAACTATGATGTGATCTGTTTTGGGGGGGAAGCCGGAGATGTAGTTAGCATGAGATTGTATAGCATGAGCTTGGTTTCTTGGGGGGACATATGCGATAGTAAGAATTCCAGGGGCTCTGGAGAGATCTGGAGTAAGTTTTAATGATAAAGCTTGGGCACCATGGTCTAATGGAGGTATCGGAAGGGCTTGGCATCTCATGGAGTCACAGACGTACCAGGGATCGACAAATGTCAAAATTGCATGCTAGTCCAGGACAACTAGCCTTGACAAAAATGGTAGTCCCTGAGTTACGAGTGGTAGTCCAGCACATTACAATGGAAATTTTTAACCAACTGAATAGAAATAAATTAAATGGTGTGGCAGGGCTTGCATTTTTACTATTATTTCACAGGAATGATGTAGAGATGTAGAAGAACTTCATAAATCAGGAAAAACAATATTTTCCTATATTTTTCTGTTAATACAGGGTAGAGTACAGTCAGAAGTCCATATTAGAAGAGACTGGAGATGGGAAATTACGCAGCTGGTATGGCCATATATCCCTTTGAAATACCTGCTGGGATTTCCAGCTGGGACCTCTGACCAGTGTTTTGAAAGATGGGACAAACTGGGTATTAAAAGACTGGGACAACCAACTAGAGGGGAGAATATGACAGATTTTTGCTCATTACAAGTTGAGTTCAAAATCCCAAGCAAGATTTTATAGATATATCTGCAATGTAGGCACTATATAACATCTGGGCCAGGGTTGATCGCTTTAACGAGTGGTCCAGCCCGGGAGTTACCTCATCTGCACTAAAGCTACTTTATGGGACACTAAGATTATTTCACAAATATATAAATTACTACAGGAAAATGTAGGGACCCTACGTATCCAGCATATACAGGACAAGTGGGAAAAAGAGATGGGAGCTGGCTTCAGGACCCTTGGGTCACTCACCCCTTCTTCACACCTTTCCACACAAAATCTTCTCTATCCCAACAGCCCACACACAGTTAAGCTTCTCTTATTTTGTTTTCCTTTACAATCTTTTTTTTTTGTCTTTCACAAGCCATCTGGCCGCAGGACACTGGGTCAGCCACCCCCTCCATTCCGTTCCACACTGTCTACCACACAGTCTCCTCCCTCCCAACAGCCCACACACAGGCCTCTCTTATTTAATTTAAAATATTTTTCTTTGTATTAGCTGTTTTTTCTTTTAATTTATTTTGTGCACTGTAGTTAGTCAAATTTTCCCTTTACTGATACCTTTTGTTTTTTCGGTCTTTCAGTTAGTTACACTTGTTTTCTGCCCAGTGCCCTTTACTTAGTTTCTAGGCAGCACTGCAGGAAGCCCAACTCTCTGATTTGCCTCTACAACTTTTACTGCTGCAGGTTCTCAGTGGTCCAGCTGACCCGCTCCACCCTTACTTTGATATTTTATTTTAGTGTACAGCAGCAATCAAAGTAGCAGACACAGAGTTAAGCCCCTCTCTATTTTGTTTCTCCAGCTCTCAGTAGTTAGGCCTTTTAAGTGTGTGTTATACTCCTTAGTTGTTTTTTAGGTAGAGTTTGTTTTATTCATTCAATCCAAAGTTATATTTGTAAGTAATAATGGATTATGCCCTTCTGTTAGGAGAACACAAAAAAACCCTGGCCTTCTCTCTCTACTCTCCCGAATATTTGCCCTACCACTCCTTAATTTAGTCACCTTTGGCACTGTTTTGTCAAGAAGATGATTCTGTTTGATAAGCCTGAAGCAGTTACTTCAATGAATCAAACCGCTGCCTCCATGCTACAGCTCCACCTTCCCGCCCCCACAGCGGCTCTTCACTGGCACATTGACTATCACTTTAGTGCTCATCCCCACTAATTTTATAGCTCAAGTTGGGGAAAAAATGTTTTTGCATGCTGCAGCTGTACACAAACAAAGATTGTAACTGGCAGTGGTCTGGTCTCCAGTTAGGAGTAAAATACAACACAGTCCTCCTGCCGATGACCAACACATAAAAACACAATCACTCCAAGAGTCCAGAGCATGTCCTTTCTCCTCACTAACAAGATCCTGAGTGATAAGCACATCTCCGATCTGCCCCTCCAAATCACCACCATGACCAATGGGCATCACTTACTGATGCGAACCTGATCATTGATTTAGTGCCACATGCCAGTTCGATGACTGGCTCCTCCTCTGTTTCCTTTCAGCCACCGCTCACTCCCACCTGGTGTTTGCTTGCTCCCTAACCCACTGATCATGTGAGCACTGCTCCGGTGGGTCAGATGACAACATGGAAGGCTGGAGTAGCGAGCGAGCAGGGAGCACCATACTGGAGGAAGCTAGTACTGAATCCAAAACCTGTTTTTTGAACATTTAAGCAGTACTAGCCCATGGACAAGTGGATGAACAGAAAATGCTTGTCCGTGGATAAAATCTGGTAGCCCAGGACGTCGGGCTATAGGATTTGTCAAACCCTGGGACGTACACAGCACACCACGTTTGCCCATTCTGTCAGCTCTGTGAAGGGTGAAGCCAGGGAAGGCAACCAAAGAGTCAGGTGTTTCTTTGGAGAGCCAGGTTTCTGTCAGTGCTAGCACATCTGGCTGATGTTGCAGCATCCAGCAATGGAGACCTGCTGTCCTTTTGGTTAAGCTGCAAATGTTCATTGCAGCTATTCTAAGCCCGTGGTGCGATAAGCTAGGGCTGGGCAATATGGGGCCTGGGTTAGGATGAACATTTCCTGAAATTTGTAGGAGTATGGCAAAGAGTCTGAGGAGAGCAAACGATCGTTGCCTTATTGTCAAGGATAGCTGCCACCTAGTTATAGTGCAGGTAGTACAAGGGATGGCCAGGGTGATAAGTGTTGGAAAAGATAGGAATGTGATACGGCATGGAGGCTGATGGTGGCACATGACTGCAGGGAGATATGTGGGGGGGGATGCAAGAGAGGTAGTGGCAGTGTGGGTGGCAGTCGATGGTGGTTTGTAAGGGTGGGAGGCGTGAGAAGAAGACCCTTGAGGGGAAGGCTTAGGATTCTGAGAAGTAGGATAGTAAGAGTGATCAGTAAGAGCCTGGGTGGTCTGCATGACAGTGGGTGCCCAACAAGTGGCAATAAAGGGGCAGTGTCCCAGTGCCAGTATAAGGGGGGGCACTCTGATACCCATAATTGTGGTGGTCTCTATGGCACAGCGATAGGGTGACTGACTGTGGTTTGTTAGGGTGTAGTAATTTGCTTTAGGGAAGAAGGACCCAGGACAAGAGGTGCTTAGGGGAAGAGGAATGCAACCTCCAAGAGTTGTTGCCCTCTAGTGGCCTTCGAGTATAATTTGCAAATGGAAAAGTAGACAAAAAAAAAAGCAGTTGTTGTATTAAAAAAGAGACAGCTCTGGAATAGTACAGTCATGAGCCAATAATAGGAGGAGGAATAGCATTTTGCCTAATCAGAGCTCAGTAGCAGTAGTAGTGCAGCCAAATGGCCTTAAAGGCAAAAAGTGCCAAGTTCAATCCCGTTGGTAGCTGTGGGCTGCTCTTCCAAATCTGTACCTGGTTGTAGGCTGAGAGGCAGGCGGGTCAGCGCAGAACAGTCATTGGGTTCAGAGCAGCTCCTGCGGCTTGCAGGAGGAGGCAGTCACCCGTACTGGACAGGATGCCTGTGGAATGGAGAAGGGTCTGTTAATTTAAGGCCAACAGGGACAATGAGCACTAGAAACCTAGGCCTCAAGCAAACAAGAAGATAATGGCAGGGGGGAGGTTTCAGGGCAGGGCAGACAGATTATTAATGCAGCTGAACAACACCTTCCTTTCCTTACTTATTTTTCCTTTTTGCATATCCTCCAGGACCCTTATTTGTGTTGTTATTTTATCTCTTCTGACTTCCCTTTCTTTCCTCTTGTTTGAGGATATTTCCACACTTGCCCCTCAATACTGCTTTTGCAGCATCCCATAGAATAGCTGGGGGTATTTCTCCACATCATTTTCCCTCATATACTGCTTATATGTATCTGTGATAATCTCCTTTATTTCCCCATCACCCAGTAATGAAGTATTTAGTCTCCAAAAAGTATTTTTCCTTATGTTATTGATTTTTATTTTCATATAAATGGGAGCATGATCTGACATAACAAAGTCCCCTATCCAGCTATCACAAGTCCTGTTTATATCCTCCTTAGGGAGTATGAAATAATCTAATCTGGAATACATTTGATATTGGGCTAAATGATATGTATAATCTTTCTTACTCCCATTCATTGCCTGCTACACATCTTCCATACCCAGTTCCGTTAGTAGTTTATCAACCTCTCTAGCTATTTTATGCTCCTTTCTAGGGATTCTAGATGTAGCATCCACTTGTGGATTAAGGTTAAGTTTAGGTCCCCTCCTCCCATCAACTACTTTTCTCCCCATTCCTGGAATTTTAAAAGGAATGCTCTATATTCTTCATATCTAGATCCAGGTGGGAAATACACCAATGCTAATGTAACAATTTTAACCATAAGTTTTCCTTTCACTAGAACATACCTACCTTCCTTATCTCTTAATACCCCTTCTTGTTTAAATTGTACCCTATTGGGCAGTAATATAGCCACTCCCCTTCTACGACTTTTCTTGTATGATGCAACAGCCACCTCCTGGAACCCAAATTTGGCTAACTTGGCATGCTCTGATGCTGACATATGAGTTTCCTGGAGTAACACGACATCGGACTTTGCTCTTTTAACAAGAGCTATTACTTTGCATCTTTTAACTGGGTTTGTAAGACCTCCAACATTACAGGAACATATACAAATGGGACCAACGGATGGACGTAGATGTCTTGGTCTCCTCACCGGTAAAGTGGTGTTTCTCTGGTGGATAGACCCCTTCCACCTACAAGTAGGTGTGCCCTGTCAGATCTCAACTCACCACCAAACACTGAACACAGATGCATCCTTCTTAGGGTGTGGGGCACATCTGAAGACTCCTCAGTCTCAGGGAACCTGGAACCCATGGGAAGCCCACTTACACATAAATGTACTGGAGATGCATGCAGTTCTCTGTGCCTTATAGGCTTTCCAGGATCTGCTGTCCCCTGGGACACGTCTAGTACAAATGGACAACAGTACAGTGGTGCATTACCTCAACAAACATGGGGGTACTCACTCATATCCCCTGTGTAGGGAAGCGATGAGGGGTCTTTTACCTGGTGCTGAACCATGGCTTGCACCTACTGGCTGTCCACGTTCCTGTCACACTCAACACCCTGGCAGACACTTTAAGCCACTCTAAGGTATGAATCCATAAGTGTGAATGCCTACAGTCCTTTGCCAGTGACCTCTTCAACAAATGAGGTCACCCTGAAATAGACCTGTTTGCATCTCTGTGCAATGCTAAACTGTTGCATTTCTGCTTGCTAGAGCCAGAGCCTGGAACTTCTTGGCTAGACACATTGTCCTTTTCCTGGAAAGCAATGTTTCTGCATGCATTCCGTCTGTTGCCACTAATTCAGAGAGTATTACTCAAACTATTGCAGGACAGGGCCACCCTGATTCTGATGGTGCCCCTCTTGCCATGTCAGGTCTGGTACTCACTCCTACAACAACTAGCAGGGAAGACCTCATCCCCCTCCTGATCTGTCCCGCACTACTGTATCAGGATTAGGGGACCCTCTTACATCCCATCCTGCACTCCCTGCACCTCCGTATCTGGCTCCTGAAGATGTAGCTGTTGCATGCTTTCAGGTATTGCCACAGGTTGCGGAGGTTTTGCGAGCTACAAGAAAATCCTCTTCAAGGACTACCTATACCATGAAATGGAAACAGTTTGCTGTCTGGGCCTCAAACCACTATGTTGACACATACACCTGCATGCCACAAAAATTTCTAGACTACCTAATGATCTTGAGGTCAGCACATCACACACAATACTGCAGTATAAGTACAAAGTACAAAAAGCTTTATTCCAAAATCTCATCAAATGAAATCACATAAAGTGTAGCTCACCACCTTACAGTAGCAGGTGTTCGGATGTTAGGCAGGCATCCCGGCAATTAAATGCTAGTGTTGCTAGGGTCCCAAATGCAAAAAAAATAAAAAAACATGTTGGGGTCTCATGGTGCCGAAAAATATTATATGCTCCAAATGGCCAACGATGACCCAAAAGAATCCCAGAAAGGATAAGCAAATAAATTCGGCAGCAACACAATGAAAAAAAGCCAAAATTACAAAACTGTTTCAGTGTTTTAGCATACAAGACCTGCTTATAGCACACTGTGGAAAAAGCACACCGCCTCCTCACAATACTTCCTGGTAGTAATGCTTACGTATCGACCTGATTTAGGTCATCATCAGAGCGTACTACCAACCAAAGGAGAGCTGTTGAATAGCACTAGATTTAAAGTGCCACATACAGTTTAAAACAGCTCAGTGGAAAGAACACACATATAAACATCATTCAACTGAGGAAAATACATACAGACATACTCTACTGAGAAGAAGATACTTACTGTATGTATATATATATATATATATATATATATACTTATCTCAATATTGTACCAACACAGAAAAGATAGATATACATAAATAAGGGAGGCAGAGCCAGCAAGTCATACTCTCCCTGAGTGACACAGCCATCAAGTGTAATCACTCATCACACATACTTATTTTTATGATGAAGGAGACAGAGCTGGAAAGTCATATCTCCTTTGGAGACAGAGCCGGCAAGTCTAATCTCCAAATAACCCACATATATCATAAAATAGCGTATAAATCAGAATATGTGTCATAATTCTCCAAGAGAGTATTGTACAGGAGCGGGGGGGAGGATTTCTTCTTTCCCCAAAGAGTTCATATTTTCCAACATGAATCATTTTGACATCACTTTCCAATATAACAATGCAGAGGGAGTTCTTCATTCAACCCCTTCGGAGTCATGCCCTCCAACTCATGTATTCCAGTTAGCTTCTCGTTGTAATAATAGCAAATTCATATCACCACCTCTCAGGGCTGTTTCAATTTTTTCTATTCCGACGAACTTCAGAGTCGCAGGAGAACCATGTTGCGCCATAGCATAGTGCCTAGGCATTGTATGCTCGCAGTTCCCATTTCTAATAGCACCTTTGTGTTCACCAATTCTATTTTTCAGTGCCCTCTTTGTCTGGCCCACGTAACTCATTCCTCATGGGCAGAGAAGTAAATAAATCACTCCAACTGTGCTGCAATTAATAAAGGCATTTATCCAATATTTCTTCCCCGATCTAGGATGGCAAAAGCTTTTAGTGTCAAGTGTGTTAGAACAATGCATACAGTGCCCACACCTATAGTTGCCATTGGGTATCGGTGGAAGCCACATTCTAGGTTGTTCTTTATCCACTGGTATATAGGAATTTACTAGCATGTCTCTAAGGTTTTTACCTCTTTTATAGGTGATTCTTGGTGGTACTTTTGTTAATTCCATAAGGTTTCTATCTGATTGCACCACTGGCCAGTGTTTTTTAATATTTTTTCCAATATTTGGAGCCATGTAGTTGTACCCAGTAATAAAGGAAAATTCTGTTTCATCTGATCTTATTTCTTTTGAATTTCAATAGTGTCTCCCTTTCCATTCCATCTATTTCATTTACACAATCCAAGAGCAAATCAGACTCATATCCTCTTTGTAAAAAATGTTCTATTAAATCTTTTTTGCAATATTAAATTGAGTTTCAGTTGAGCAAATCCTGCATGCTCTCATGTATTGCCCTTTGGGTATATTTCTGATCACATTATCAGAGTGGCAACTATCGCTATGCAATAATGTTTCTTTTTTTTAAAAAAAACATCTTTATTGATTTAATCCACATTTTAGACAAACACACATTCATCCTGAGCAAACCCAGGGTCCACAATCCCAAAACTGGTTGTGGAAACTATATGCAGTATCAACTATATACATATGCAGCTGATGGGGTTATCCTCTCCATTGCAATTACAAATTCTTATTGCAGCTTCATTGTGGGGTAACAATATCAGTGGCTAAACTTAAAACAAAGAGGGAAGAACCCCTGAAACAAAAGTTTTGTTACCCTCTAGATTAGTTATTCATAAACCACCTCCTTAAGTAGCATTAAACCCAGGAAGTGACCCCCAGCTGTGTCCCCTGGAAACAGAGAGAGTCCCCACCCACCCTTGAACCAAAGCAGACCAAAGCCCTTTTCCTAATATCATTTTTCTAATACCAGCTTAACCCAAAAACAGTTGTAAGTATTACTACCATTTAGAACTAAAATAAATCCGTGTAAGACTGTACATGTCTTAAAGATAATAGTCTCTTGCTAATCACAACCCGACAGACAGGCCTGTGTTTGGGTATTATTAGCTTACAATGAATAGATTGCCTCTAGTGTCGACCATCTTTTGTTATATGACCCTTTTCTTCCCTCCAAATACATATGCCTCTTTCTTATTCCCAGAGCCCATATAAGGTCTCTCACCCATTGTTCATAGGTGTAAATATGCTCATCTTTCCAATGTTTCAATATAAAGGATTTAACTATTGCTGTCATCAGGGATAAATGGTATTTAGGTATAGCTCCTGATACTTATAACATGCCCCCTAATATGCAGATCTTGGGCAATATGAATTCCGAATAATCCAGCAAAGGGTCCATATGTTGTTTAATTTCAACCCATAGAGGTCATATTTTACTACAGTCCCACAACACATGCAGGAAATCTCCTGATCCCACTCCACATTTAAAACACAGGTCTGTCTAAGGTGTCTGTCACATAGTTTTACAGGGGTAAAATACATATTCGAAGCAATAAAGAACTGCATAAGCTTATACTTGGGTATAGGTATATACTTGTTACTCCTCCAGATGTCTTCCCAAGCAGGCCTCTGGGGGCCAGCGTTCTGTCCCAGTATAGTACCCGTGTTGGAGAATTTGGGCTAATATAGTCCAATAATGGTCGTATCCCTGTGACGGGAGTGCAGGAGTTAACCCCAGTTTTGAATTCTCTGTTAATAAATTTTGAAAATTTTGAAGATTTAAATACTTATGCACCGTTGTTGACCGTGGTTTCCCCTTGACATCGGCAATCCTGGTGGGACCCCAGTGTGCTAACATCTGATGAGCCAAATACTGGGATAGTAAACAATATTAAGAGAAAAAGGAATATGATGAATGCCCTCTCTATTCCCTCTTGGAATATTGAGGGTATACATCTTAAAATTACAGATCCTGAGGTTTTGGGTTTTCTTGAGACATATGACATAATAGGGATTCAGGAAACATGGTGCACTGAAGAGTTTACTCCTGGGACTGGCAGGTTACATAGCCATGACCTTATCAGCCTCCAGAGACAAAAAATTTGGTAGGCTTAAAGGGGGACTTACTATTTTTATTAAAACACAGCTAGATCTAGGAATTACCAGTATAGCAACAAATTTAGAGGGAATTCTGATCATACAAATTCACAAAGGCCTAGAGAAAGCTATTCTTTGTAATATATATATTGCTCCTAGATTCAGACATTCTGAATCATTAGATATAGTTATTCAGAATCTGAAAATTTTGTTAGATGATTTGTCAGACAGCTATGCAGATTGCCCCATAATCATTATGGGAGACTTTAATGCTAGAGTCTCTTCCTGTCTTTCGGAGGATGTTGACACTGATCTTGTTCATTTGCTTCCTCTGGCTAACGATAATATCACTTATAAAAGGTCCACACAGGATCTAGTACTCAACTCTAGAGGCAGGATCCTCCTGAAAATTTTTGCATCTAGGAATTACTGTCTCTTAAACGGAAGAACCCAGGGTGACATGTCGAGGGCTTTTACTTTTAGGGGCCCGATGGGTTCTTCTACTCCTGACTTAATGTGGCCAATTTGGAGGCAACTCACATGGAACAGAAATTAGAGGTAAAGGATAGAATGGAATCTGCCCACTGTCCTATTGTTGTTACTCTGAACTGTCCCCTAGGAATTAATAGAAAAATTGGTTTCCTGGAGGACAATTTGGAGATTATCAACGAGAAAAGAATTATCTGGGGACCTTTACATCATACGAACTTTGAGCTTATCTTAAACACTGGAGAGGTGTGTTATATACATGATTCCATTATAAACTCTCATGAATCAATTGATATTTTAGAAAGTTGGAAAAGAATATCTATGATATTAAAACCATGGTGTAAGAAAAAATACCTTCTTGTAAACAGATGTACAAAAAAATCTTGGTTTAATGCAGACTGCCTACAGGCAAAAAAAAATCTTTGGTAGAATATTGAGGATACATAAAAATAAGAGAAATAAAACTATCACAGATTTCAAAATACTTAAGACAGAAAGAGAAAAGTATAAGTTAGCTTTAGAAAGGGCAAAAGAAAAATATTGTCATGGACTTTGGGAGAAGCTTAGACAATCTGTATTAAATAGAGATGGTAGAGGCTTCTGGAAATTAGTATCTCAGGGCTATAACAAATATTCTAATAGACTAGAAGCCTATATTACACCTGAGGACTGGACTCTCTATTTTTCAGAGCTTTACTTTTTCCAGACTGAATTAGAGATGACTATAGCCCAAGAGCCCAGGGGAGAAATGTACTATCCTCTGCCCATCTTTATTATGGAAAGAGATATCTTTCAGGCATTATTATTGCTGAAATCTAATAAGGCTCCAGGACCCGATGGTAACTTGGGAGACCTATATAAATAATTTCCTAATTGGTGGTGTCCGCTTCTCTTCTTATTATTTAATGGACTCTTACAAGGACTTCCATGTCCCCCAAGTTGGTTAGGTAGTCATATATTCCCCATATTCAAAAAGGAGGATGCTTACAATCTGAAAATGTATAGACCTATCAGCCTTAAGGATGTTTCCCAGAAAATCTTCACGAGGCTAATCCTGGGAAGACTATTAGACTGGGCTGAAGAAAACTCAATCCTGAATGAGGCACAAAATGGTTTCAGGAAAAATAGGTCCACAATACAACATTGTTATGTTCTGTACCATCTGATTTGGAAATACACTAAAATTAGGAAAACTAATCTTTATTGCTGTTTTGTGGATTTTTCTGCAGCTTTTGATAACATCAGCAGGAAAATTCTCTGGACAACACTCAAGGCATTAGGGCTGGAGAGTTCCCTGCTGGATGTCATCATTAGACTGCATGAAAATACATGGGCTAGAGTTCAATACAATCAGTATGGATATTTGACTGAGAAATTCCCTGCGAATATAGGGGTTAGACAAGGATGCATTTTGGCACCCACTCTATTTAACATTTATATTAATACAATTTTGGAACAGATTGCCATTCCTGACTTCCATGCTCCTAAAGCAGACTGTACTAGGATTGATTGTCTTGCATACACTGACAATTTGGTTCTGCTGTCAACTTCGTTATTAGGACTTAAAAGGAAACTGATAAAGTTTAAATCCCTCTGTGTTCAGTATAAATTAAAAGTTAACTATGGTAAAACAAAAGTAGTGGTGTTTGGAAGCCAGAGTAAAAACACTACTAAATTTAAGATAGATGGGGTAAACATAGGTAGTGCAAAGTATTACGATTATTTAGGAGTTTGTTTTTCCTATAATCTTTCCTGGCATCAACACATAGAGACAGCACGAAACAAAATAAGATCATCAGGGAATGCTTTAAAAATATTTAATAATAAAATGGGGAAAACTTCAGTCAAGGGAGTAGTGAATGTACTCTATGCTAAAATAAGAACAAGCATGTTATACGCTTGTGAAATATGGGGATATGCACAGACTGGAAGGTTACAAACTACTTTAAACAATCTGTATAGACATGTCCTCATGTTACCGCAGGGGGGCACCAACATGTATTCTAGCATTGGAATTAGGACAGTGCACCTTACATTCACTCATTCAGGAGCAACTAATTATATTTTTACTCAAACTTTTCTTGTTGCCAGAAAGTAGATATCCCAGAATGTGCCTTGAGAAAGTATAAGAATGGCTAATTTGGGTTTTACTCATCCCAGTATTCGGTTTATCAAGGAGGTTATGATGCCAGCTGGTTGGGGACATCTACTTTATGAAGTATATTATAGACCTCTAGTAGAAATCAAACAGGATGTCAAAATTAGATTGGGAGCACTAGATGAGAATTCTCTGCTTACACAGCTCTCTAAACTCAAATTTCATGACTGTTACAAAATGATTAAACTTTCAAGTAGTTTTGAGTTATATCTTTTCACGTTAACAAACTTTAGGTTAAGGAGGATTTACACTAGATTTAGAACAGAGTGTTATACAGCAAATTATGCGCAGTATAGATATAAGGGAAAAGCCCTATCTTCCCCATTTTGTAAATGTGGCCTGGAAACAATAGACGATCTGAAACATGTTGTACTACTATGCTCTCTTGATGAAGCATCTAGAAAGAAATGGTTGGGTGAATTTCTTGGAGGTCTCAGTCTTCCTCCTTTAAATATGTTGGATTGTCTTTTCAAAACTAAAGATAAAAAAATCATTGAATTATTGGCAAAATTCCTTTTAACTACTCATTTGTAAAGAATGGTTCATATAATTACAAAATCTATTTATCTTGATTAAAATAATAGATACAGTAGCTTATTTATAGTTTTAATAGGCATTTTCTGCTCTGGTGTGATATGTTGGGTGTATGATTAGACCTATAACATTAGTCTCAGATTTTTATGATCTGTATTTTATGTGATGTGTATAAAATTCCATATTGTATATGACTTATTGCTGATCAATAAATTGTTACTTACTTACTTAGTTCAATAACACCTTATATACTTTTGAAAGAGAGTTAGATGTAGGGTCTACCTCCTTTAAGTTATCCCAGGTGAACAGGTTTTCTGGTGGGTCCCCTAGTCTTCTCCATGCCCCTGTAACATTTTGGTGAGCTGTAACCTTCTGTAAAAGTGCATTTTATCACACCTAGCTGGGAGAGCCACCCTATTGTCCTTTATAACATCCATTAGTTTTAGGCCCACCAACTGATCCACCCAACGTTTAGCAGTTACCTGACCCCCAATCAATAAATTGGGATTACCTAGCACAGGTTGGTCTCAGGTCTTCATTTGGCCTGTTCTCTGGGCAGGAGTGAGAAACGACCACCAGGTCATTGCTGATTTATCAATTGGAGTCAATTTTGCTTTTTTAAGGCATCTTTCTGGATTAGAAAAAAGCAACGCCTCTGGGGAAAGGCCTAAATCTTTTAATATTTGCCTCTCTATTTGTAACCATATTGGAATATATGTCTCTCCCTCTAAATTTTTAACCCATCGACTCATAAGACCCAATTGTCCAGCCACATAGTATAAATGGAGATCTGGCAGTTTAATCCCCCATGTTTTGTGGCAAGCACAAGATACTGTGTTTTTTCCTGGGGGGCTTGGAATTCCAAAGAAATTCAGATAAGAGTTTCCTAATAACCATAATTTGGAAATGCTATATGGAGATAAGTAGATTGGATATAACAACCTAGGCAGTAGATTAATTTTAACTAATCCCAATCTAGCTGCAAAGTTCAATGGGAGCTTATTCCATCTAAGTTTGTCCCCTCTAATTGCTAAAAGGAGCTTTTCCATATTTATTGCTGCACCATCCTCTATGCTTGCTGTAATCCATACGCCCAAGTATTTAATAATTTCTGGTGCCCAGTGTTTCTGCAGTGGTACAAAATCTGTTCTGCATACTGTACATGTGGTGTCAGACGGAGAATTTGAATTTTGTTCGGATTCAATTTTTAGTTCAAGACTTTGGAAAATTGCCGTATAATTTCAACTGTTCTTTTGAAGCTTTCGGCCAGATCTTTTAAGTGCAGAAGTATATTGTCTGCAAAGACCGAAAATTTAAGGTACCTCTCTGCTGTTGTAATCCCCTTTATGTTAGCATCGATATTAATAGCTTTTGACAGGGGTTCCAGGTATATATTAAACAATATTGGCAAGAGGGGGCATCCTTGTCTGGTCCCATTTTCTAACTGGATCTCTTGTAAGACGTAACCATTGCACAATACTCTGGCCGTAGGGGCTGAGTATAGATTTTTAATGCCTCTGAGAAGGCCCTCAGGGAAACCCATCTTCTCCATTGTAGCAAATAAAAAGGGATGAGAAACCCTATCAAAGGCCTTCTCCACATCTAAAGTGATCAAGGCTAAGAGTATTTGGGAGTCAGACGCATAACTAAGTATGTGGTGGAGTTTTCTAAGGGTGTCATGTGCCCCCTACCCGGCATAAATCTTACCTGTTCTTGACTGATTAAAGCTGGTGCAATGTTCAGGATTCTGTTAGCTAGAATCCTCATTAGGATCTTAATATCTTGGTTCATCAAGGCTATAGGCCTATAACTACCAGGTAATTACTTTGGTTTGTCTGGTTTTGGAACCAGAGTGATATATGCCTGGTATAATGGAGGATGATGCACACCCTCTTGCATAATATTACTGAAAAGTTCTTTGAGTAGGGGGAGTATAGTATGGAGATGTGCCTGATAGAACTTGACCATAAGGCCATCCAGCCCTGGAGTTTTACTGCAGGGCAGAGATTGTACCACTTCTGTTATCTCAGTTTCTTTTATTGGAGCTGCTAACTCCTTGGCTTGCGCCAGGTCTAGCTCCGGTAATGATATTCCATCTAGAAATGCCCTGATTTCATTCTCACCAACGAGTTGTCCTCTTTGGTAAATTTCTTTATAATAGGATGCAAATGCATTCGCCATTTTCTGAGGGTGTGTTAAAGTTTCTCCAGCATACCTTATGGAGGTAACTGTTCGAGTTGCTTCCCATTCCTTAACTCTAGCTGCTAGGAGGCGGCCAGGCATGTCCCCATGCATTAGGTATTTAGCTTAAATCTTTTCTAACCAGAATTCTACCTTACTGTACATTATGTCTGCCATTTCCCCCTTAGATTTTTAAGTTCAGTATCTATTTCCATAGAGGATCGTTCCAGAGGAACAAGAGATTCAATAGCCCCCAATATAAACTCCTCTTTTGCTCATCTCATAGTATTTCTCTGTGCTGCGTATCTCTGTGCTATGCCTGCATACAACACCTTACATGTCAGCCAAGCAAGATTTTTATTCTGGAGCATAGGCAGTTGCTTCTGGATTATCTCGAGGAGGGCTCCCTCTAGTTTGTTCTGGACTGAAATCTCTGTCAGTAGGGAGTCATTCAGCCTCCACCTATATGGCCTAGGAGGAGGAGCAGCTGCTGGCTCCCAAGTTAATTGAATTGGGGAATGGTCCGATAAAATTCTGCTCCAGGTTGTCACCTCCTTAACCTCTCTAAGTGCCTCTCTATTAACCAGAAAAAAATCAATTCTAGATTGGGTCTTGTGAGCACTTGAAAAAATGTCATATTATTGCCCCCTGTATTATGAGTCCGGAGTGGATCTACCAAGGCTGTGACTGCCAGTAATCTATTCATAGCCGTCTGAGCCCTGGACAGAGGCCCTCTGGATGGTGGTATCCTATCCTCCCAATTATTTAAACATAGATTCCAATCCCCTGCCAAAATAAGGGAATGTGGGGAAAATATAGTAATATCTAGTTAAAGGGAGGCAAAAAAATCTGGATTAGGAGTTGGACCATAAATAGAAGCAACGGAGAGCTCTTTACTTAAAACATTGCCAGAGAGGTAGATCCCTCTACAGTCCTCCCTTGTTATCACATGTGCTATGGTATATGGACATGTTTTCCCTATTAAAATCGCAGCACCCCCCGAGGCCATTTCCTTTCCCACCCCAAAAACCTGGCCCACCCACATCCTCTTAAGGAAGCTCAGTTCTTCCGTCAGTAAGTGGGTCTCTTGTAGTGCAGCTATGTGAATCCCCATCTGACCAATATGCTTCAAAATTATCAGTCATTTGCGTCTACCCAGAAGACCTTTTACATTCCATGAAATAATTTTAACACACAACATTTTAATTATTCAAACCATCATTCTTTGCCCTCACAAGGTCTGCATCTCTCTCTTGCACAATATTGGACTCTCTCTCCTTCCAGATCAACCACCCCATCCAAACCCATGATCCCTGATCCCTGGATCATTGTCCTATAGAACATCGATCCATGGATGAGACATTTTCTGTGCACCCCCTGGCCCATCAAACTATATGAGCAGCTCACAGGCCCCTGCTATTAATATGATATGTCTATTTCAACATTTCACCACTGCTCCATTATCCCTGGCTAATTGGTTCTAAACAGGACCCCATTCCTCGTAATTCACCCCCATTTACATTCTTCCCCCTTTCATATTAATTTATTATATTTATCTGGTATGCTCCTTTGTCCTCTAACTTATTAAAGCTGATAGAGGCTTAGCAGAGTGGAGCAATGACCGCACCTTAAATCCAATCTGCAAGGGAATCCAAACTTGCAAGTTGAATGAAGCGCCCTAAGCCACTCCCTCTACCATCTTTCCTAACTTGAACATTGCCTACCCCTCCTCCCTCTCTCATATCAATAACCTACAGGGATACAAAGTCCCTCATATCCAAGGGGCTTCCTATAATACAGAGAGAAGAGTTATCAGGTTCGTCAGACAATGGAATGCTAATCACACCCCTATTTCCCTTATAGATTACTCTTTAGGGTGAAAGGTTAGCACACCATCCTTTGACAAAATGTTTATATCTATCAACTCAGGGCTATCCAAGGCTCCAGTCGAAATCAAATCCACAGGGGAGGATTAGGATCCTGGTCTACACCATTCCCTAGGCTTCATTCTTCCAGCTATCTCTGATTTATCCCCCTTCCTTTCATTCTCAGAGATACCCTCCAGGGAGCCCAAAGCATTATTTCAAAGGACCCCTCGAGGAATAACTTTAAATTGGACTTCCTCGTGACTAGTTCCAGCCCCCCCCCAGATTAACTAACGGGCTTCAACTTCAAACCCTTCAAACTCATGGGGGTGTCGTTCCATCTTCAGCCCTAAACTAACCCCTAGATAACCTAACAATAATAACCAGAACATTTTAACCAATTTTGTTTAATTCTTGAAAAGAACCTTAAGAAAAAGACAAGTTTTGCATCTCCTTTCCAACTCTCAAGTCCCAACTTTTAGAATCATGCCAGCTTTCTTCTTTCCTTCAGAAACTCTGGTCGGAGACTTGAACAAAGCTGGGAGTTTGATCCGTAGAGCCTCGATGGCATCACGTGCAGTCAAATACCTTTTCTCCCCAGATTGAAGTCTTACCAGGAGAGTCGCTGGATACTGCAGACAGAATTTAATTCCAGCAAGATACAGTTGTTTCTTTATTTCTGAATATTCCTTTTGCTTCTCCTGAACCGAGGGGGTTTGGTCCTGGAATAGCCAGATAGACGTGCCATTCCACTGCAGATTTTTATTTTGTCTAGCACTTGTAAGCACATGAGACTTTTCTTTATAGTTCAGGAACCTCATAATTAACACCTAAGGCCTTGCTTCCAGTGGGGGCATCTATCTAAATGCTCAATGTGCTCTTTCCAAATTGTAAGCCTCTCCAAATGGTGTGGAGCCTAGCAGTTTAAGCAGAAGATCCTGTACAAAAGAAACACAATCAGACCTTTCAGCCCTCTCAGGGAGCCCTGCTAGGATGAGATTATTCCTCCTACTCCTTGATTTTTGATCTTCCATCTGATCCTCAAGCTTTTTAACTTGTTTACATACTGCAATCATCTCCCGAACCAGAGTTGATACCTTCCTTTCCTGGGAGGAGACTCTAGCTTCCACATCCCCCAGTCTCTGAGCCAAGGAGTGTAACGCTGGTTTAACAGTGGCAAAATCGACCACCAGCCCCTGAAGCATTTGTTTTATCTCCAGGATGTCCTCCGTGGTTGAATTAGTTCCCCTTTCTGCTTCTGGTTGGTAATCCTGATCATCCGGTACAGGCGATAGGGGTTTCAGTCGTTTCTCCGCTGGGACTCGCGCCGCCAAGGGCTCCATGCTGTCAGTCTCCATCCCGACGTTTAGTTTGGTCTATTGCTGATGTATCAAAAGCTCTGTGTCAGATGAGTAAAAAAGCCACAATCAGTCATTCATTCCTACGGCGTTAAGATGGAAAAAGCTAATTGGAAGTACTTCAATGGCTGAAATAAGGTATTTAGACTGAAACAAGGTCCCTGAGAAAGTTTAACAGCTTATTTAGAATAGCAGGGCCTAGGAGCAGCACAGAAGACATCCTCTCATGCCAAGCTCATCACGTGATCCGCAATAATGTGTTTCTTGAAAGAGGCTTTCTATATAGGCCTGTTTGTGAACTGTTCTGCTTTTTGACAATCTGAACATCCAGAAAAAGAAACCTTGAAAGGTCTTTTTCATATGTAAACTTTAAATTGATATTGGTGTGATTCAGATACTCTGTAAAATGATCCAATTCCATTTCACTTCCTGACCAAATAAACAAACAATCATCGATATATCTCTTCCAAACCTTCATTTTATTGAAAAAGGGATTATTCTGCTGTTGGAAAATATGTTCTTCCTCCCATGCCCCCATGTACCTACTGACCTTATTGAGTGCAGGCCTTATTCCTCCCTGAAGGTGCGTCTATCTGCCATTTTGGCCTCTCATGTCCTGGTGTTGGAACACCCCTTGGCTCAATTGTACATCATGAAGATGTTCATGAAAGGTATTTTACATATGAAACCCTCCCCCCCCCTTAGGACTTGAATTTCATTTTATTTTTGTAGTTAATCTTTTTATTGAGGTATTTACAGTATAACAAAAAGAAGACACAATAAACATCTTCCAATACAATTCTGTATAAACAACATTTCTTAAAATATTGCATAACTGATGTAGTGAAACAAATGATTGAAGACTAACGTAGGAAATATAAGTAGTGTTGTAAAATGAAATTTAGTAATTTATAATAAAAAAAGGGGAGTATAACAAGTAAAATGGCATTAGTATTATGCACAGCTATAATTATGCATTGTTGTACTAAATTACATGTTCCAATGTTGCAAATATGTGTAACGGAGGATAATATGAAATAATAACGGTTATTTAAGAAGAATAGCCAAATGGTAAAAATGAGTATGGGAGAGAAATGAGAAGGAAAGAGAGAGTGAGAGGGAAATAGAAAGAATGAAAGAGAGAAAGGGGAAGAAAGAGGGAGAGTTAGAGAGTAGGGAAAGGGAAAGGTGAGACCACTACAGGAAATCTGTGTAGAATATAGTGAGAGAAGGAAGTTATGTATAGCGAACCATACATTAATTATCAGATAGGTTGAATGATTCCAAGTATCTAAAATAGCCCTGCCAACAATTGTTGTATATAGTGAGTTGACCAGAGGGTACATGTGTCATACGGTCAAGAGAGGCATAAAGAGATAATTGTTTAAGGATATCATTAAAAGATGGGATTACATTAGATCTCCAATGTATAAGTATAATGTGTTTGACTTGAAGAAAGAGTATAGTTAGCCATTTGTTCATAGAGTGGGATATTTTGTGAGAACGGAAATTAAAGAAACCAAGTATGCAGTATTTGGGGTCTAATGTAAATGACTGACCAATTACTTTCATTGCAAAATTATGAATATGGTGCCAGAATTTTTGAATGGGAGGACAGTTCTATAAAGTATGTAATAAGTCACCATTGAGTGAACCACAACGCCAGCAGTTGCTGTTATCCCTAAAGCCCATTTTATGTAGTATAGTTGAAGTTCTATACCATAAGTGAAGAATTTTGATCTGAATAAGAGAACTACGTTTATCATTAAAAGATTTATGGCAAGAATATCAACATCTCTACCATTGCATATCAGTTATATTATGATGTAATAGCCTACTCCATTCATCTTTTGCACTAATGGATTGATCTGGAAGTGCATCTCTAATATCTTTATAGATGACACCGTTCAGGTTAGAAGTTGTTTTTGTCCATTTGGAAATATATTTGTTGTATAGGGATTGATTGGTAAAAAAGGAAAAATAGGAGCTGCAAGCTATATGAAGTTGCAAGTATTTCCAAAAATCCTGATGGGAAGATTCCATAAAGTGAGCAAGTCAGAGTAGGATTTTAGTTTTAGAGCATGGGGTTCGAGTATATCTTTCAGAAAGAAGATACCCCGGTTTTTCCAGGTTCGACAGAAGATTGGATGATTATTCAGAGATATGCCACTGTTTCCCCAAATGGGGGCATAGGCAAGAGGGGATGGGTTTGATTTTAGAAATGTATGTGTTATTTTCCAATAAAATGTGGATGATGCAATAGTGGGGTGAGACTTTAATTTTGGTGGAAGGGGATTATAAATGAAGGATGTAGTGACATTACCTGGACATAGAGAGGCTCCATGTTAACCCATAATGGTGATTTGGAGTTAGGTTTGCTAAACCATTTAGTGGCTTGGGCTAAACGCAAGGCCTAAAAATAGGCTTGGAACCAGGGAAGTCTGAAACCCCCTCTTGACAGTGGGATCAAAGTTTATTATGGCTAAATCTAGGGATTTTGCCATCCCAAATAAAGTGGCCTATGATTTTGTCAATTTTAATGAAAAAGCTAGAGGGAAGTATTAAGGGAATGTTAGAAAATAGGTATGCTATTTTAGAGGCTATTGACATTTTAATGGCAGAAATTTTCCCATTGAAAGATAGATTAAGTAGTTTCCATCTATCAAGTATTTGATGTTAGTTAGTAGAGGAGAAAGATTAGCATCCCATATTTTATCTAATGACGGGGTGATCCAAATGTCAAGATAAGTGATATTTTGGGGGGCCCAATGGAAGCCCAAGGGAGTGTTCATATAAGGTTTACAATGATTATTCAATGGTAGTGTTTCAGATTTATTAAGATTTAAAGCTAACCCAGAGAGAGAGGTGAAATTATTGAGTAGTTGTTTTAGAGGCTGTCCAGAGATTTTGAGATTATCTAGTAAAATAAGAAAGCCATCTGCATAAGAAAGTGAGGTATAGTGAGTGTTGCTGACAGGGATGCCGTTAATTTTGCATGATTGATGAAGGGATGCAGATAGGGGTTCCATGGCAAGTATAAACAAGAAGGGTGATGAGGGGCATCCTTGTCTGGTACCTCGTTCTAACAAAAAGGAGGGAGATAGAATAGAGTTAGTGAAGACTCAAGCAGAGGGGAGGGTATACAATTATTGAATCCAAGCACGAAATTTGTTAGTAACACCAAAATGGTATAAATAATTCCAGTTAAGTGAATCAAATGCTTTTTCAAAATCAATGGCAATGGCTACAGCTGGAGTATTAAGGGATCTTGCTTTGAAGATCAAGTTAAATAAAGAATGAAGGTGATCAGAGCCAGTTCTGTTCTTAATAAATCCTGCTTGGGAAGTATGGACAAGTTTCGGAATTAATAATTCTAAATGAAGGGTTAGTATTTTAGCAAATATTTTACCATCTGTGTTGAGTAGCGATATCGGTCTGTAGCTAGAAGGAATAGAGGGGTCTTTATCTTTTTTTGGTAAAACAGTTATAATTGTTTCAGTCATAGTATGGGGCAGTTTACCTATAGAAATTGCTTCCTGAAAGACATTAAAAAGCAGAGGGCAGAGAGTGTCAGATAAGGATTTGTAGAAATCAACAGGGAAGCCATCACTCCCAGATGACTTACTGGATTTTAGGGAAGCTAACGCTGTTTGAATTTCTTGTAAGGTAAGGGGTTCATCCAACATGGCCATATCTTGATGATTGAGATGAGGTAGCTGTAGGTTTTCCAAAAATGTTTGTATTTGATTAGATTGCCTTGGGTTTTGGTGGGAATATAGTTCATGATAGAAGGATCGCATAATGCGGTTAATTAAGGAGCTATCTGTTTGAATTTGGCCTGATGGGTCTTTCAGGCCAGCAATATGTCTTTCCATCTGTTGGGATTTAAGCTGGTATGACAGTAGCTTACCACATCTATCACCCTGTTCCCAGTAGCGATGCTTAAGTCTTAAAAGTGCGAGTTCTGCTTTCCTGGATACTAATTCGTTGATTTTAATTCTTAGTTTTAAAATTTCATGATGAAGTTGTGAATTATGGTTGGGTTTATTTGTTTTGTAACATAGATTCTTTTTCTTTAAGGGATTTTTCTAAGTCGGAAAGTTGTTGCTCTCTTTGTTTCTTTCTGTGAGCAGCATAACTAATAATTTTGCCTCTAATTGTAGCTTTTAATGCTTCCCAGATGATACCTTGAGAAATGTCAGGAGTGTTATTTAAAGATAGAAAGTCTTGAATATGGGTTGTAATCCAAGGCAGAAATTTTGGGTCCCTTAATAAAAGAGGGTCAAGATGCCAGGAAGAAGATTTAGGGGAGTATGGACCCCAAAGTAAATGTAAACTTACAGGTGAATGATCTGATATGCTAATCAGGAGAATTTTTGTATTAATAGTTTTTTCAGTAATGGGAGGGGATGAGAACCAATAATCAATTCGACTGTAAGATTTATGTAGTGAGGAGTAGAAAGTGTAGTCACATTGTCTAGAATGGTGAAGCCTCCAGTTGTCCGAAAGACCCAACTTTTTAATTAATATTAACAGAGCGTTGATACATCGGGGGTGAGAATCCTTTGATGAATTACTGTACTTCTATATACTTGTGCCTCAAGTGCTAGATTAAAGTCTCCACCCATGAGAATAGATAAATTATTATTATTATTCATAATTTGTTGGGCCAAGTTATGGAAAAACTCAGGAAAGTCTGAGTTAGGGGCATATACGTTTACTAACATAAGGGGTCCTGCCATGGAATTCAATATAACTATAATCCATCTACCATTTGAATCCATGATGGTATTAACAAGAGACCAATTGAGGGATTTATGTATTAAAATAGCAACCCCACATTTTTTTGAAAGCGAGGAAGATGCATATACTTGACCGACCCAATCCCTTTTAAGCCTATTGACATCCTCTGATAAAAGTTTAGTTTATTGTAAGAAAGCAATATGTGTTTTATGTTTTTTAAGATAAGTAAGTATTTGCTTACGCTTACAAGGCAAATTGAGTCCCTTAACATTCCATGAATGAAAAATTAAATCACTCATGACAATAATAGTTAAAAATAAGAGATATGAGTACAAATAAGGGACTCTTCATAAAGAAGTTAGCGGATGCCGTAGGCTCAAAGGGGGTATCTATAAAATAAACAGCTGTGTACAGGGCCTTTAGGCTGTATGGTTTCAAAAATTTGAAATAATTATATCTGTCAGGTCTCACTGAAGTATAGTATAAGTAGTAGAAGATAAAGGGTATAGACATTGATATAAACAAGAGCTTATCTATTTCAATAAAGGAAAGAAACTGGTTAAAGAACATTTGTGAATTGTAGAGAGATAAGTGTCAGTAAGCACACCAGAGACTCTCCCGCTATACTACTAGGTGTATATAGAAGTAAGTAGATCTTAAAAGAAAGCAACATGCTATAATCTTAAGCTACAAACTATATTCACAGTATTTAGTAAATCTTAATTATGACTAGTACTCAGGTAATTAGAGTAAAACCCTGGGGAGGACCTTAAACATCTTACCATCTATGCAAAAAGAAATTGCTGAGTTCTTAATAAATCCCAGACATAACAATAAAACTTGAACTGGAGCATATAATTACCAACATAGTGTAAGGAGGTTCTAAAGCTGTGTAAGCCAGAGTAGGGCCTACTATTTAAACATATTTACCCACATAATCATATTTATGATTTGGGATTAAATAATATGTAGAAGCTGGTTAAATAAAATAAGGATGCGGAGGGAAAACATGCTGCTTTATATAATATATATCTGTTTAGGGTACCAGTGTGATATGGGGATATATTGACAAGATAATATTATGCGAAGTAGAGAGATAGGTTTAAAGATTGGTGTGTGTGTGTGTGTGTGTGTGTATATATATATATATATATACAGTATATATATATATATATATACACACACATATCTTGGCTTGATATAAGTATAATTTATGTATTTATTTTTTTAGGATACTACAGGCTTCAAGGATCTGAAGATAATGCTAATAGCATATGTCTGAACATTGCCAAAAACAAAGTGAATAATGAATTATTTATAGTGGGGTGACTGGGTCTATTGAAAGGCCTAGCAAGCCCTACTATAAGAGTATTTAGGAGGTTTAAATAAGCTTACAGGGTACTGGCTTCGAATATGGATGTGTTATATCTTGAATTATGGGAGAGCGAGTGGTTTAATAACATACCAAAGCCTTGAATATTGCCTGCAGTAGGATATTAAGAAGGATAAAAAAAAAGGCCAAGCAATGTGTGTATAGCTGAGTATAAAGTCTTAGAAGTAATAGAAAAAGGGGATGATATAGTGAGGGGGAGAAAGGATGTTAGTTAGGATAGAACGTCATATGCTTACATTTGGAGTGTTAAGGAGTTGCCAATATATCAGTTTGGTAAAGAAAGGAAATACTGAGACCCCATATATATCAGTATAATATTATATAAAAAGTAGTAGATAAATAAACTAGTGTTAAGTAACATATTTATTTAAGTAACTTCCACGTTAAGATGGTACATGTGGCAATTGTGCAGATATATATATATATATATATATAGAGATATGACATGGCCTGACTGAAGATATCATATTTATCTTCACGAGGAGGCCAATGATACATGATATCTCACAGTGGCGAAGCCACGAGTGGGAATATCATGATGTCATTGGCCTCAGTGAAGATAATATGATATCTCAGTCAGGCCATGTCACATTCTGTTTATACAAATGTATGTTTTGGGCTGCACTCAACAAAAGCTCGAAATGTTCCTTACTACAGTCCCCTACATTGAGGTGATGGCTGTTTAAACACACATCTGCTGTATCACTAGCAACACAACAGATGCCATATGTTATTTTAAAAATATATGGCTGACCCTGCCTCTTTAAATTGTAAAAAAATCTTGTCTGGATTCTGGTTGATCGAGCCATGGCCACCCCCAATATAATTCTCCATACCCCTGCCCCAAAACAGCAGATGAAAAAATGTCTGATCTTGCCACTTTAGTTATTTAATAATAGATATCTGGTTGATCCTACCTGTATTTTTAAACAAATGCCTGGGACATGTACTTCTTTAAAAAACATACATTATCTGGTTGATCCTGCAACTTTCTTCTTCCACCTCAACTGTCATGTAGCGTGACGGGCGCTATGCCTGAATGTAGCATGACGGCGCTAGGAAGATTCAGATGTGAGGCAGTGTCAGATTGTTTTAATTATGGTGCTTTTGCTGTAAAACCTAGAAAAAATGTGCCATTTTCTTAATATGCTTATAGTTTGTCGAGAAGAAGCTGCCGACAGTACTGAGAGAGCGGCGGTGAGTCGGCAGCTTCAGAACACTAGATGGGCGCAAGCATGTTTGCTATGGCAACAGACACTGCGCTTCCATCTGGTGTTCTGAAGCTGCCGATAGTCTCGCTCTTCTCTCAGTATCACGCAGCTTTTTGACAAAATATAGGCAACTATAGGCACTATTAAGAAAATGGCACATTTTTCTGTGTTTTACAGCAAAGCTTATAATTAAAACTATCTGACAGTGCCTCACATCTGAATCTTCCTAGCTTCGGTCACGCTACATTCAGGTCATAGTGCTCAGTAACGTTACATGACAGTCGGATGGAAAAAGAAAGTCGCAGGATCAACCAGATATGTTTTTAAAGACAGAATTATGATAAAGATACAAGCAGATGTGAGCAAGCATGGGGGCTTCTTTCAAAAGAGAAAGCTGCCAGGGAAGGTGAGGGGGTCCTATTCTTAAAAAGAAAGCCACAGGATAGAAAGTGAAACACTTTCAGTTTCACTGTGATGACGTATAGGAACGTGGAGATATCAATGATATCTTCACATGTGAAGATATCATTGATATCTCCATGACCTGGCTGAAATACTACATTTTATCCTGGCAGTTATCCCAAAACATACATTGTATAAATATATATACAAATTTATATCATGGTTGTGGTATAAGTTTAGGAAATCTGCATATTTGTAGCGCTAATATATTAGCCCAATATCTGGCATTACACCTATAATGTAAAAGAAGACCTTCCAGAACTATTACAGCAGAGAAGCAAATGTTGTACTTGCATAAAGATGCATAAAACGCTATGTTATTGAAAACATTTTAAACTCCTTGAGAGGTTTTAGTAAGTACTAAAAGTTAGCTCTGTAACAGAGTAGACACACCAGAGGGTATGGACAGAATGAGAAGGGACCTGCAGAAACTTGAAGAATGGTCAGGGGTTTGACAGTTGAAATTCAATGCAAAGAAGTGCAAGTTAATGCATATGGGGCACAAAAACCCTGGCACATTATATCAGTTGGGGGGTGAGGATATAGCATGCACCAAGCAAGAAAGGGATCTTGGGGTTATCATCTCTGATGACCTCAAGGTAGGGAAACAGTGTGACAAGGCAGCAGGTAAAGCAAATATAATGCTGGGATGCATAGACGGGGCAACACCAGCAGGAAAAGGGAGGTCATGATTCCACTATACAAGACACTAGTGAGGGCCCACTTGGAGTACAGTGTACAGTTCTGGAGACCTTACCTACATAAGGACATAGACAGGGTAGAGAAGGTTCAGAGGAGGGCAACAAAGATGGTACATGGATTGCATCACAAGTCCTATGAGGACAGGTTGAAGGAATTGAATATGTACTCCCTGGAGGAGAGGAGGGAGAGAGGGGATGTGATAGACATACAAGTATCTTACAGGGAGGAACAGGGTTCAAGAGTACACTATTTTTAAGTGAAAAAGATGTTCCAGGACTAGAGGGCATGGGATGAAGTTGGAGGGAGGACGATTCAGAGGAAATGTGAAGAAGAATTTCTTCACAGAATGGGTGGTGGACAAGTGGAACACCCTGCCTGAGGAAGTGGTAGGGGCTGAAACAATCACAGGATTTAAGAATGCATGGGATAGGCATAAAGGAATTCTGGAGGTCAGGGGTAAGGGGCAACAGAGTTCTAGGAAAACATAAACTGAAGTTACAAACTCAAATGGGCAGACTAGGTGGGCCATAGGCCGTTATCTGCCTACACTGTCTATGTATGTATCTATGTACTGCCCTTAAGCTTACAACCTCGGTTTACACCCTTGTGCATTCCAAACCAGCTGTCAGCGATTAGAAAATACATTAGAATGCGCAGTGCGGTTGAGTAAAGTATGGACCAACTAACTTGCTGGCTAAGGGGGCAAAGATTTAAACCTCACAAAATACAAAAAAACCCATAAAAGTTAGCGATTATTATGCTTATGCTTGTGCAGATTGGAAACATTAGCAGTTGATTTATTTTTCAGCTTCGCTTTCCTCTTCTCTTTAGGAGGTTCAACAGACTTGTAGGGAGAGCTGGTCACTAATTTGGCCCACGAAGAGTCAGGAGAGTTATTAGTGGGTAGACTCTTTCCTTGATCTTTATTGAGAGATTCCAGTTTGTTCCCACGTAGTTCCTCCTGAGATGAATGTAAGTCATCCTGAAGAGGGGAGAATTTGTTGGAAACAGCCAGAGGAGTAGTGAAAATGATGCGACGCTCAGATTGAATTGGGGGGACTGAAGAAACGTCGCTCAAGCAGCAGGGATGGATGATGCAAGGTGACATGGAAGATTTCTTCTCTTTCAGGCGGGCTGAAAGATAGAGAGGAGGTGAATTTGTGGATGCAGCCTGCATTGAGCTTTCTTGCCCCATAGTGTCAGCCTCTGCAGTAGGAGCACTGTGGACCAAGTGAGGAGCAGGCAGGTCAGAGCAGTGAAGGACCGCAGTTCGATCAACAGGGGTGGTGAGTACTACTTGAGGTGCCCCAAGAAATGCTGACAGAGCTTTGGGAGTAGCAAAATCTTTGGTAGATTCGCCCAGGAATAGATGCATCGTGGCTGTGTACTGTAGTGCAAATGTAATGCCTTGCTGATGTAGTACAGTTTTAAGGGGGTTATAGGCTTTACATTTGTTGGAGAGATCTTTCAAAAAGTCCCTGAAGATTAAGATTTTGTGTTCTTGCCACATAAGCATTCTGACTTGTCTTGCTTTATGAAGGATTAATTCTGTGTGTGCATAATTTAGGAATTTGGCAATTATGGGCTGAGGTTTCTGGTCTGGGTGAGGCCTCAGACTTGGGGTGCGATGAGATCTCTCAATAATGAGATCCTGATCAGCTGGTAATTTGAGCAAAGCTGGAAGTACATGCAATAGGAATGCGTTAGTGTCTCCAAGCTCTACACCTTCAGGAAATCCCAGGAACCTAAGGTTATTATGTCTATTGCTATTTTCCATATCATCAAGTTTGTCTTGTAAGTTTCTAATAACTCTGTCCTGTTTCCTAATAGTAGCTTGTAGATCATTAATAAAGTTTTCATTATGGATTGCTTTAGTATCTGTAGCATTGATTTTTTGGTCTAGGACTTGCATATTAGCAGCATTCTGTTGAGAAGACATTTTTAAATTGTTTATCTTATTAATTAATTGTTGGAACATTGATTCCACTCTGTTAAGGGAGCTGTTATACATAGGTTGATTGGCCATTGTTGTAGGCCCTCACAGAGAAGCAATGTCAATGCTGCTGCAGGATCTGGTAGTATATAGCAGTAAAAATACTTTACCAAAGATGATCTATGCTGAAAATAGAGTAAGGTATTGATTGTTGGCAAGAGCTGAATGTCCAGGAGCCAGTGGATGGATTATGATTTTAGGTGTTCCCAGGGAGAAGCAAATTTAGGCAGCCATCTTCAGCACAGCCAGGCCATGCCTCTGTCCTGAATTTCATTTTAGAAAGTGAACCCTGCCTCCCTATGAACCAACCGTGACTATACAAGCTTCTTTCTGTCTTGGAAAGTGTTATTTTAGTTGGTTTTACTTGAGCTCGACTAATTTCAGAGCTTCAGGTGCTCATGTGCAAGCAGCCTTATTTAATTTTCCGTAAAGCCAAAGTGTCTTTACATAGTAACCAAGTTTCTCCCAGAAATAGTATCAGAGTTTACTTTAATCAGTCCATTCAACTACCAGTATATTTTCCAGAGCACACCAATTCAGAGGAAGCGTTGTCTACACCCAAATGTACATAGAATCCAAGATATTATAGTTCACCCATGAAAGACATTCGTAGTCTGCTCAACTTTTTCCTCTCCTTCACCCCAGGAAAGGGGGCATTTCAGTTCTAGGCAGTGCTTTTCCAGATGGCTGGCCAACTGCATTACTTTTGTTACTGGAATTATGGTAAGGGCTCCCAGGCATCATCTAAGCACACTCCACTAGGGGAATGGCCACTGCAGTGGCATACTTTGGAGGTATCTCTGCTGCAGAAATTTGTGAAGCAGCAACTTGGTCTATAGTACACATCTTTACTAAACATTAAAGTCTGGACATTGCCTTCAGACGATGTGCTAATTTCTATCCAGCCATACTGCAAGGCCTTCTGTCCTAACCTACAAGGGGTCCACCACCCTTCTTTCCCTACCTCTGTCAACTGCTAGGGACTTGTTCCTACATGTGTGACCTGCTGCAAGAGATGTCCTCGAAGAAGATTGCACAGTTATATTGGCCCTTACCGTAACAGTAGATCTTTAAGAGAATCTCTTGCAGCAGGTCATGCCATCCCTCCCTCCTTCCTTCTGCTGTGCAGTGTGCCTTGCTGCACCCCAGTCTACCAGGGCATGTCTTCTGTTCCACATACTTTGTGGCAACTCCCTTCTCTTCCTCAGTTCCCTCAGAGCACCTTCACAGCATGCTTGCTGCCTGCCATTGTCAGCAAAAGAACTGAAGAGGATCGGGGACCACCCATGCTTACATAGGATACAGCACAAATTGTGACATCATTGTGGGCGGTCCCCAGGTGAACTGCTGGTGAAAATCCATCTGGGTGGATCTGGCGCCAATGGCAAGATGTTTCTACATGTGTGACCTGCTACAAGAGATTCTCTCGAAGATCTGCTGTCACAGTACATGCCAACATAATTGTACTTTATGTTGCAGTTGCAGCAATTCAACCAGTTGTTGGGGTTGTTTACTCTTCATTATTATTATTATAAGTGACGTCCCATTTCCTGAGTGCTGACTTTGAGGTTGAAGGTGCATATACAACAACATTGTACATTAGCTTAGGAGTAATAATTCCCTGGTGACAGACAGACAGACAGGCATGTGCTCTGAGGTTATTCCCTAGTTATGTAGGCCAAACCAAGTCTAGAAGTTGCTGTTTGCAAGTTTTCATAATATGCAGATGGAAATCAAGTGAGGGTTTGAGGTAATACAAGGTAGTTAAAGGCCAGTACTGCTTCAAGCAGAAGTATCATCATTGCAGAATATTTGTATGGGGGACAGACAGTTTCTTAACTTGGGGGGGTGCCACACTAATAGATGATTTGGTACCTTTTATTGGACAAACAAAGTTGTCATGAAAGAAAATGGGTGCTTTGAGCTTTCAGACTACATAGAATCCTTCATCAGAAATCAGTGGCAGTTGGTTTGGAAGAGCATACTTTCTCAAAACTCAGATCATACATAAAATAACAGATACAAAGTTGTCAAGGATCCCCACTGGCCTAAACTGCATTCAAAATCAACATACAGTAGGACCATATAAAGACAGCAAAGGTCCATCAAAGAAAGGCAATTCAAGGTTAAATGTCACAGAATAGATGGCCTCCCTGAGAAAGGTCATAAAACCACTAAAGCTCTATTTTAAAACCCTGTCTGTTTGTGTGTGTGTCTGTACTTGCATTAGTAAATGACTATGATTTTAAAGCACAAGATAAAATAAGCTTAAACAATTCATAGTATATAATGTTAAAAGTCTTCTAAATACAACAATATCTTTGTGTTGAGCATAAAAGTGGGTATAAAGACAACCTGCCCTAGTGTAAATTAAGCATTCACCAGCTGTTTCACACATTTTTACAGTGTAAGTACTGTTCGGATACATTTGTCTTAAACTCTGTATACAATAAGTCAGTATTACTCATGAATATTCAACCTTATACTGTTTAAACATGATATGTCTGCAACTCTGTAACAAGTTAATAGTGTTTTGCACATTCAAAACTTAAACCTAACTCAGATCCCCTTGTAATTGAGATACTGTTATCCTAATAAGTCCATGTACACATGTCCGTACATACCTAATCTTCTGGAGTATTAAAAAACAGTTCTATAAATCTGAATCCAAAACTGAGGGAAACAACACCCCACCACCACGTCTTACCCTCCCCCAGGGTGAAATCAGTGCATAGGTAACCATTGAAAAGGAATCCATATAACCATTTTGTATCTAAACATAATGCAATACCACCATGTTCCACAATAATATGTCCATGTGTTGTCCTTGAAGCAAGTGAAAATACAGGATCTGTTTAAGCAGTGTAATGTAACATAAAATCCAAATCTATATTCATCCATTCACCACCATGTTCAAAAAGTAAAATGAGTCTGACCTCAAAGGCCCACCTTTGCTGTGTATTTCTGAAATGTCCTTTCAAAAGCAGTACCGACATGTCAGATATGGGTGATCAGACTGAGAGAAGTGTTGCCCCACTGGTTTATCAGTCATCTTCATTTTAATAGCATGTCTGTGTGAATTCATTTGGGTGCAGAGAGTCATTTACTTTGTGGGGGGGGGGGCAAATAGCATAGCCTGCATTTGAGCAGTTTGTTATATAAAAGCAATCTGCACTGTTTGAAGGTAGTGGGATAGTACACTGTTTATATTACAAGTGGTGTTGGAGCTGACTAGGAGTACGGGATCATCTGCATAGAGTATAGGCATGCTGAACTTAAGGCACTCATGCAGATTATTGATGTGGCTAGAGAACAGAAGTGGTCCCAAGACTGACCCTTGTGGGACCCCTACTACAGTGCTGCAGTCTCCGGGAAGGCAATGCCCAGTTTGACCGGCTGTTACCTCTGCAGAAGGTAATTAGTAACCATTTTAGGACAGGAGGTGCCATTCCAAGGTCTTTAAGTTTGTTATGAAGCCAGGGGTGTTCAACTAGATAGAAGGCCTTGGTTAAGTCTATAAACACAACACTCGTGTACTCCTCTCTGTCCATGGCATTAGCTATGTGGTTGGTTAGCATAAGTAGAGCTGTGGTGGTACAATGGCCCATTTTAAAACCATGTTGGTGGCTAGATAGCAAACAATGGTTTAGCAGATAGCCCATGACCTGTGCAACAATCAATTTCTCAAGTAATTTATTAAGTACAGGAATGATAGAAATTGGTCTATAGTTGCTAAGGATTTTAAAGCGGTAGATAATTGGGTTTGAAGGGGAACAGTCATGAAATGTGCCCATCATAGTTAGAATGCCCATGAAAAGATCTTTAAAAGAGGTGTTGCGCTTATCTATAGTTGGTAGCACTACAGAGATACCGTATCAAGGACTGTGTCTGCCCCAAATTGATACTTCATTGCCACCATTTTTTAGAACCTTGTGATGCCACTGATGATCAAGCTATGGTTAACTGCATTGTATGTAGTCCAGCACAACTTGATCATCAGTGACATCACAAGGTTCTAAAAATGCTGACAGTGTAATATTTTTTTATCTTGGGCAAAACTCGGCTGCGCCAACAGTAAGCTGGGTATCTTTGCCTTAGACTACAGTGAACTCCAACTTACTACTGCCTACAGATATTTGGATTCATGACTGGATCCTTGGCTCACGTGGAATGTACATGTTAAAAACCTGATAAAATACTTGTCAATGAAGTTGGCTTTATGTTAAAGAATAAGGACGGCTTTCTATCCCATACACATCAGTACATAGTGAATGCAATGAAAGTCCTTTACTAGACTGTGGCTACATCCTATTTGATGGGACCCGTAAGTCAGTGCTGAATAAACACACTGTTACATTGAACAGGCTTGCTTACTGTTTACTAAATTCATCTCATGATAGCCACCATTGTGTGCTTTATAGAATATTAAACTGGCTGGACCTAAATGACCAAAGGCAACTTCATCTCCTGTGCTTCATGCACAGATACACCACAAGAAAGGTGTCAGATTATATATTGGCCATGTTACAGCATTAATCAATCTAGGAGGAGCTCAAGTCTGCTTTATGACCTGGATATTTTATCCATCACAGCAGTAACTGACTTATTCTCTTGTACCAGCCTTCTGGCTTGCAACAACCTACCTATTGGCATGCATCCAGTTTCTGGTCCCTTCCTATCTTCGGCTCCATACGAAGATGGCACCATTTGCATTACTTGCAACCTAAATCATACTGCAAATGAGCAGCTACATTGATGCCATGGGTCCTAGGCCCTGATTGGTACCATCTTTCAGAAAAAGAGATGGGCAAGAACAAAGGGGCACAATTTGAAGATAGAGGGGGGACGGCTCAGAGGTAATGTGAGGAAGTATTTTTTCACAGAGAGGGTTGTGGATGCATGGAACAGCCTCCCTGAGGAGGTAGTGGAGTCAGGAACAGTGGGGGAATTCAAGAATGCATGGGACAGACATAAGGCAGTCCTAGTAGGGTGTAGGAGGAAGTAAGCTGTTGGTTAACTAGGATCTGCAGCTTATCTGTTAGGTAGGAAAATGGGCAAACTAGCTGGGCCAAGCGGTCCTTATCTGCCATCACATTCTATGTTTCTGTGATGGGTTTGATTATCTATTGTACTGAGCTACATTATATGACTGATGTTTTGCAACCCACCTTTCTGTGAGAAGTGTATGACCAATGTACTGTAATTGTGATGACATTGTGTCTCATGTACTTGTATTGTATAAATCTTATTATTCTCTACCTTCTAATTATAACCAGATCCTGCCTAGCCTAATTACTGGACACAGTTACAGATGAGTCCTTGATTCAATGGTGTATCCAATTATTACAAATAAAATAATTGTAAAATAAATTGGCTAAGAACAAACATTGGGGATTAAAACAGTATATGCTGTAGAATAGATAGTTATTCGTGCAGTATATTTTGTACTACTACACCTGAGCATGATCATGATAAACATATGTTCATGCTGCAGGTATATCAGAGGATTACTGGTAACCAAACCATATCATTTGACAACTGCTATTCCTATGTGCTGTGTTAGTCCCTCTGTGTTTTGGTTATTTAAAAATAAAGAGTAGTGTTTTATTTTTTGTTATTTAAAATAAATAACTACACTTCTACTGTATTGTAACATCCATATGTACTTGCTACGTGGACACATAGCTTAGCAACCAGCCTAGCAACTCTCATAGCAACTCATTTTGGTGGTGAGGGTGCGATCATAGATGGAACAGATTATTTTGGTAGTCTGAACTAAACAAGTAAATACAGGAATAAAGTACACAAAGCAAAAGCAAACTACAGGCTTTTGAGGGCTTTTAAGCAAGAGGGACATGCACGCCACATGCCAGCCAGCCGGCATGCCAGAACCATACCAGCCAGCATGCTAGAAACAAGTGAGAAGCAGCTCAGAAAAATGAGGTCTTGTTTTTTTATATAGTTTTATTTGTAAGTTTTTTAATTGTGCTGCACAGTACAGAATACAGAACATCAGTAAAACAAAGGATAACAACACTGAAAATGATTATGGCAATTGAGGGGAGACACATTGCTACACTGAGTGACAGAGATATTCAGTAAGCACATTGGTCAATAAATGGCGTAAATCATACTTCACAGTACTTTATTGTTCATGCTTTGTGTCAGACCAGTGAACATAGCAAATAATAAAGAACAGTGAACATTCCCTATTCTACAGTATGTGAGAATACTATGGTCACAAATGTTTAGTAAAATAAAGTGAGGTCTGAGATGTCTGCTTGCTAATCACAAGTTTTTGTTTTTATCTCATGCGTCTTTCTTGGATTCCTGAACTGCTCAGCTTCACTTCACATAGAAACACAGTCTCAAACCCAAACAAATCTCATGAGATATCACTTGATCAGCCAAGATACATTTCTGACATGACAATCACATTTACATATGAATTATTTGCATGCAAATATAAATTTAAAAGCAGTTTAGCCTTTTCTGGGTAACCAGGGCTTGTCCCGTGCCACTCCTCCCACTGTATTCATTTCCACCCTCCTTCCTGTTCCTTAACTTAACAGATACTTTTTCACTTGATTTTTTATTAGTTGTGATAACTAAAGTAACAGAAGAAAAGATGTGAATTCATTAAACAACTCACAACATTGTGTTTTAAATATGTTTTGGGAGTACAATAAAACAAATAACTTCTACATTTTATTTGACTTCAAAAATAAATTAACTACCTATATTTAATTATATCTCAAGATGAATTGCTTGCTCAGCATAATAATGTTATAATCATGAAAGTAAAGTTGGCAGTAAAACTTAAAATACATAGGCTATATTATCCCCCCTTTATTCTACTATATATTAAAGCATTGAAATACCAGACTTTAGATATCCAACAACAGTTACCAATTGCATAATAAACAATAGAAAATAAGAACAGCTCCATAAATGGGAACGTTTACCTCCCTGGAATTGACTGGTATATATTCTGTAAGATTTGTGTCTTCATGCTCATCTTCAGTATGCTGAAGATATGGCACTGATTGTAACTGGGGTAGACATGTTGGACCTGAAGAACAGATTGCAGAGGGACTTTGACAGCATCATGGAGTGGTTCACCAGGTCAAGGCTTATCATGAATATGAAGAAAACTAAGGTTCTATAATTTAGTAATAGTGGAGGACCTATGCTAAATGTATCATCATTAAATAATACATTAATAGAACAGGTGACAGAATATTGATATTTGGGAATGATTTTTGATGTAGAACTAAATTTCCTTGAACATATTAAGGAGGTGCTTAACAATGCTGTTAAAAAATTGGGTGCCCCTAGACGTACATCAAGATGTTTGAATCAAAAAGCTAGGTAAGCAATTGTTGAACGGATGTTGCCCTCGGTTGAATACGGAAGTAATGTTTATAGAGTTGCACCCAAACAAATGCGGAACAAACTAGACAAAATCCAGTATAGACTTTCAGGATTTGTGCCAGGAAGTAATTTCAAGACACATCATTGTGTAATGTTGCAAAATTTAGAGTGGCAAACTTTAGAACTTAGAAACCGTGAATGTGGTTAAGACTACTGCAAAATATTTTTACAAAATATCCAGCACATTACATTTCAGTCACTGCTTTAACAAAACGAGCTCTAGCCAGAACTGATGTGGCTGTGGCGAGCTTGAAGAAGCTGCAAGTAATGAGTGCTATGAGCACCATCACCATTCAAGGAAACCTTCAGCATTGACAAATGCTTGTTATTTTTAATCTTTGCATGACTTCCAGCAGTCTGAGATAGACACATCATTTCTCATTGTACACTGCAGTCACTAAACATTTTAGTATAATTCATCTTGCTCTGTGCTGTATATTAGAATGTAATCCAGTCTATAGTTTTAATTTCTGACATGACCACACCTACTCCATGTACAAACCTGTCACAATAGAAAAATAACTTAATCATTGTTTTAACTAATAGCATTTTCAGCAATAAAGTAGCAAGTCCAAATCTCAGATCTGAGTAAGAAAATGTAGTGATACAAACATATGAACATTAGAGATGTGTGAGGTGGAAAATTTAGCCTAGTGAAATATTTCACGTAATTTCAATACATAAAGAATTTTGCTTCTGATTTAGCTTTTGCATAATGCAAAATTTTGCCCAGTTTCACTGATTTTGCTTTTGCAGAAGGCAAAATTTCACCAAATTACACTGAATTTTGCCAAAGTTTTTCAATTTCGCCAGTGAAATTGCAATGCATTGTGAGCAAATAGCTGAAATGTCATGGGCAGGCTGTTTTCTGCACAGTATATTGTCTGTTGAGTCAGAGGGCAGTTCAGTGTGGTGCATCACAGCCAATAACCCCTTGAAAAACCTCTTTATTTGTGATTTTTGAGAATTAATTGCTCCAGAAATCTCAACTTAGTTCCTAGTGCTGCTAGTGAACCTTTTTTTGTTTTGGTATCTTTGGATAATAGTTAAACTTAGGTGGTGTTTTCAGTTTTCTCTGTGTCTGTGAGGGAGTTTAGTGGGGGAGGGTCTCCCATGTGGTGTGTGGACTTGTGTGGCATGTTAGGCAGTGGCGGCACCATGATTAGGCCTTAAACCATTGGTAAACAGTGGGCCAAACAACATGTTTTGGTCCGGGTGGAAGGTGTACAACATATAACAGCATGTCTGACACCTGATTTCAGTCTGAATTTACTGTAACATTTTTTGGGAAACATTTCTGGATGTTTGGGGCATGTTAGGCAGTGGCACCACCATAGTTAGGCCTGAAAATCATTAGAAATGGTGCAGAAAACAGCAGATTTGGGTCCTGATGATGGTGGATGTGAATCATGTAACTGTATGTCTGACACCTGATTTCTGTCTGAATGTACTGTAACATTTTTGGGAAACATTTCTGGACTTCTGGGCCATGTTAGGTATTGGCAACACCATGATTTGGCCTTAAACCATTGGTAAACAGTGGGCCAAACATCATGTTTTGGTCTGGAAGGAAGGCGTGCAACATATTACAGTATGACAGTGACCTGATTTCAGTCTGAATTTACTGTAACATTTTTTGGGAAACATTTCAGGACTTGTGGGGCATGTTAGGCAATGGCACCACCAAGGTTAGACCTGAAAACCATTTGAAATGGTGCAGAAAACTGCAGATTTGGGTCCTGGTGGTGGATGTGAACCATGTAACTGCATGTCTGATACCTGATTTATGTCTGAATTTACTGTAGCATTTTCTGGGAAACATTTCAGGAATTCTGGCTTTCTGGGGTATGTTGTCAGTGCTGGCATTAGATGCATTACATCCTCTTAATGTTGCACACAACAGTATGCGATGCAACATCACATAGCATTGTGAAATAGTTTTTAATAGGCACAGTACTTGAAATTTATGGATAGGAGGAGGAAACATGTTAAAGAGCAGGTGACGCCTTCAACATAACTTTAACATTGACAAACAATTCAGTTGCATTCCCCATATATGGAGTTTGCAAAGGAAAGGCCAGCACCAGTCAAAGGCTGTGGGTCATTAGGGGCCTGTGCACAGAGTCTGTATTTTTTTAATTCAAATACCTCGTGTGAGTTGCTTCGACCCAAAGTAAGAAGTAATCACCACAAGCACATATCCATAAAGTGCTCGTTTCTTTATTACAGTGTGGCATGCAAACAATGTAAAAAATGCTCCCATGTAAGTAAGATGAAAAACACCCGTTCCCTGAGGCACCGTACTTCATGATACATATGCGGAATGATGGTGCCTTGGGGGAGTGGGCATTTTTAACATGGTTATACAGTATGGAAGCACTTGTTTTGTTTTTTTCCAACTTTTCTTTTTATTTCAATCTTTTTGATACAATTACAACACATACCAAGACTACAACATGTAAACAAACAACTAACCACTCTTAACAATACAGCCTGACAGTACATTTTATAACTTAAGGTTTTTCAGGTGACAATAATAATATAGGAATTATGTATTAACAGTTGATCCCTTCATTAAATGAATAACTTAATTTATATTTAGCAATATACTAAGAAGGCTGGGTTCATCTGGTAAGTGAACCAGTTACAGGATAGCAGATAACAGGTTCTCGCAGAACTTAGCAATTGTTATGGGACAAAATCTGTTCTTTTGTGTGGAAATAATCATCACCCACCTCCTCCATGTCAGTTCAAATGATTCTTTTGTCTTATTTATGCCGTTGCTGTCACCTGCTCCATCCTGTAAGACTGGATCATTATGTCATCCCACTGGGTGACTGTTAATGGGGCTGGCAACAACCAGTGCTTTAACTTTTTTAGCAGTCAATATACAAATTATTAAGAGCTTTTTTTGTCTTTGGGTCCCTACATGAGACCAGAAAGTCTGAAAAGAAGAATAATTATGGAGTGAGGTGATGGACATCCACAAAAATCTGGGAAAGTGCCATGTTTAGATTTTGTATAAAAGATTGCAACCTCGGGCACTGCCAAAAAATGTGCCCATGAGTTGCAGGTTTATTTCCACAGTTTCTCCAACAGGTGGCATCTCTTCCCTGCATATATTTTGCCTGCATTGCTGGTGTTCTAAAATACCTGAGAGACCTTCCAGGAAAATTCTTTCCAGGTGGGGAGGATAACCCTGTATGTATACAATTAGGTGTCTATTCCATTTGTCTTCTGTAAGTGAGATCCCAAATCTCTGTCCCAAGTTTTCCTAAGTTTCTGCAAGGAGTCCTCTTTGTAGGCTATCAATCCTTTATATAGGTAGTAAATAGTGTGTCACAGCAGCCTGTCCATCTATGGCAGCTCTGATTATATCTATTAAAATAGGCGGAGTGTCCTCCTGTGGTAAATGTCTCAATTGTCTTTTAGAGAAATCTAAGGCCTGTAGTACTCGGAGTCCATCTAGTTCCCTTATGTCATAGAGGGCATCTTGTTCAGCTACTGATAACAGATCTCTCCCCTTGATAAAGTGCCCCACCGGATGTAACGTCATTCAATCCCATCTCCTAAATCCATAATCCAGGAGTGCTGGGATGAACTGTTGATGATATGATAAGGAGAATTTAATGGCCTATATGGGGCAAGCTGTTTAGAGTCTAAAACTGTTCTCAGACCTTCTTTGTGTTAGCTGTATAGGAGTTATTTACTATATCTTTAATAAGTGGAGATGGGTATTGTAATAACACTTTGTTTAGGTTAAGTGAATCTTCTTCTCTCAGCTCCAGATATCTCCATTTTGCATGATATTGGGAGTGTAACAATATATAGACACAAAAGCTGTGCTGCTACATAATAAGCTTCTAAATCTTCTGGGGCCCAGATTCCCCTGTTTTTAGGTAGTTGGAGTGTCATAAATTGTACCATAGGTCTTTGAGCTCTATATACCTAGAAATCATCTTATTTATTTCTCGACTTAGTCCTTTTGGCAATGGTATGGGGAGAGGCTGGAATCTATAAAGAAGACATGGCAGAAGGGTCATCCTTATTGCATCCACTCTTTGAATCAGAGGGAGTGGTAAGGATTTTCATCTTTCTAGGTCTGATGTTGTTTGATCTGTCAGATGTGTGAGATTTATATCTCCTAGTCTGAACAGGTCTCCAGTTAGGTACACTCCCAGATATCTAAGACAAGGAAGGCTCCATTTAAAGAGAAAGGAGTGTGCTATCAAGGTTGAGGGGATGTAGTTGAACTTTAAAACTTTGTTTTTTGAGGTATTTACCCTGTATCCCGCTAGCTCCCCAAATTCCCTGAGTAGCTGCCACAGTGGTTGCAGCATTGATTCAGGATTAGCCAAGTATATAATCAGGTCATCTGTGTAGATGGCTAGCTTATGGTGCTCTCTCCAGCTTCTACTCCCTGTATATACTGGTTTTGCCTGATTGCCTGTGCCAAAGGCTCCAGGTATAGGGCAAATAGCAGTAGGAGCAATGGGCAATTTCTGCTGTGTGCCCCAAGTAAGGGATAGGTTCAGATATGGAGCCATTAATTTTGATTTGGGCCATTGGTTTATCATATATTGATTGTATTACCCTCACAGATTCATCGGGGAAATTAATCTTCCCTAGTGCGGCTTCTAAAAAAGACCATGCCACCCGGTCAAAGGCCTTTTCAGTATCCAAACTTAAAAAGAAGGGGGAGTTCGACTAGGCGGCATGGCACATAAGGTGTAATGTTTTCTTTATGTTATCCTGTGCCAGTCTGGTTGGAATGAAGCCACATTGGTCCTCATTGACCAAATGGGGCAGGTATTTTTCAATTCTCTTTGCCATTACTGCTGTGAATATTTTGTAATCAGTATTAAGTACTGATATTGGTCTGTACAAACAAAGCCAAAGGATCCTTGTCTGGCTTTAAAATGCTAGAAATAGTGGTGTATCGCCAAGATGTAGGGGCCCCATCTCCTTCCATAATCACCTGACAGGCCCGGTGGAGTATCGGGAGCAACTGCTTTTGGAACTGTTTATAAAATTCTGCAGGAAAGCCATCCGGCCCTGGGCTTTTATTTGTCTGCAGAGCAGATATCACCTGTACTATTTCTGTCTCAGTAATTGGTGCTTTCAAGATGTTCTATTGCATTTGAGAGAGGGTAGAGAGGGCAAGCCAGGACAGAACATCCTTAACCCTTTGTGGGTCTGTTGAATGATCTGGCATATAAAGTGTGCATTAAAAGTGTGTAAAGGTTTGTATGATTTGTGAGGGATTCATTTCTATCCTCCCGGTAGTGTGTGATCTAATCTGGGTAATAGATGACTGCATTACCCTCTCTGAAGGCAGTGAGCCAACAGACATGTGGCTCTAGGTCCATCCTTCATAGTACTTTTGTTTCAAAAGTTGGAGGGATTGTTCTGTTTTGACATTTAGTATGTGTTGAATTCTCTGTCTCATTGCCTCCACAAGGTGTAGCATCCCCTCATTCCCTCCAGCATGCTTATCTGTTAAGTCTTTTAATTGGGTCTGCAAGCTGGTTAACAGACTTGCCTGCGTCCACTTATAATGGACCGTAAACTTAGTGATGTGTCCCCTCTAAGGACTACCTTATGGGTAGCACATGGTACTTGCTGATGTCTCCGGTGTGTTATTCTCCTTCAAGATCTATTGGGTTCTAGTTTCTATCATCTCTTTAAACTGTGTGAGATTCAGCAAGTAATTGTTGAATTTCCACAAGGTTCTTCTTTTCTGCTCCCCCCACTCCAGTTCCATAGTCAGGACGGAGTGATCTGATAACTCAGAGGGTGTCATCTCACAATTCAGGATATGATATTGGTGTTATTTTAAAATATGGAAAAAATCAATACATGCATATGTCCCGTGTGGATGTAAGTAGTGAGAATAATCCTTTCTGAGTGGATGCAGGAATTTCCATGCATTGACTCAATCTGCTTCCCTCATGTATATTTGGGCCGCCCTTTGGTCTCCTGTCTTTCTATGTGGGTTTGTGATATCTGAATTATCGCACACAAAATGATGGTCCCCCCCCCCCCACCACCACTAACATCCCCTTATGGTGCTCTGTTATTCTTTGCAAGAATGATCTGACTGTGCGAGCATCTGTGCCCGGTGGAATGTATAAATAGACCAGGGTAACCTGCACTCCCTCTTAGAGGCCCTCTGCTATTGCCAAGCACCCCTCTGGGTTGGTGTAAGTTGAATTGATCTGAAAGTGGGCATATCGGGTTGTCGACTGCCATCCCCTTTTCTTACTCTGTTTATATGTAGAGGCTATGACATGTGTGAACCCAAACTTGAAGTTTCTGATGGTCTCCCAAGATGTGTTTCCTGCAGTAATAAAGAAGTAGGTTTTGTTTCTTTAAGTAAGTTAGGACCTTATGGCATTTCACCAGGTTGTTGAGTCCATTCACATTTTGTGAACAGATTGCCACTTTCATGCTAGAACCCATGGGTAGGTATCAAGGTACTGGTGGGTATCTTTACCCATTTGGCATTTCAGTTGGTTAACCAGCATCTGCTCATCTGTCCTCCTATCCCTCTTCCTGTCTACCTTTTTTGTGTAATCCTGCATTTGGCTGGTTTCTATGTGGGTCTCCCTACTGGATCTCTCTTGTATATTGATGTACTGCTTCTTCAGGCAACAGCAAACAATTAACAAAACTAGGAGGCAGTATGGCGCAGTGGGTTAAGGCTCTGAGCTGCAAATCTGGAGACCTGGGTTTGAATCCCACAGCTCCCTAGGTGCATACTGTGTGACCCTGAGCAAGTCACTTAACTTCCTGTGCTCCCAGGTTGCACCTGCAAACAAGCTTTCAGCTTAGTGTGTCTCACCTGGTAAAATAATTGGTTAAAAAAAAAAAAAAAACTAACATATTTACAGAACTGTTTCCAAGGGAGGGGAGCAATCCAGTTAGCTCCCTTATACACTCTGTGGTGGTGCTAGTAAGCATCTCCACAGGGAGGATAAAGTGGAGGAATGAGCCTCAGGCCCCTCCTGTCCCAACCACGTTGGACTGTATATTGTTGGGTGAAGCTACATATAATTGTCATCACCAAACAGAGGGCAAATGCTAATAGTCTGCCTCCCATTCAGTTCCCTACTCCAACAAGTCTTCACTGACCCATCAAATGTGAAATAAAATCTATTTTCAGGTGGTTCTGGAATTCTTATTCACCCCAGCAGTGTTATCCTCTGCTCCCCATAGGTTTTTTTTGGTATCCCTCCTTTGTATCCCCTGCACAACATACAAAGAAACCAATTGTGTGCCCCACTGTTAGTATCTGGTATATGCAGTGCCTGTCTCCTCCCCCCCAATCTCACAATCTTCTTTTCAAATATTTACTTCTGCTTCATGTGCATCAAGACATTCAATCAGTTAAATCAAATCTTATAGGCTGCTATTCCTGTCAAAGAAACTTCATAGTTAGAAAATTATATGCACAAATAAAATGAGCTTTGTCCAATTAACACTGTTCAGGGCCAAATGTTATACGTATTAATGCATACGTTGTGAATATTTATCAGTGGAGACAAAAATAAGGAGATAAAGTCACATTTAGTCCCTTCTAAGCAGTTCTTTGCAGCAAAGCGTTCCAGACAAATGCCATCACCGCCTAGTTAATCCATCTGTAGGGAGAGGCAGCAAGGAAAGGGGGAGGAAAAAGAAAAAAAAAACATAAAGGGGTTACAGGTGGGAGTATTAAAGCAAAACTCCTCTATTGCTTATTTATTTCTCCACCTAACAGGATAGGTTTTGTGTTGTGAAGCCTATCTTTTTTGTTTTGGACCATGCACTATGCATATTTAGTGCTACAAATGTGTTTCTCAATGACTGTTTTATCTCACTTACTTCCTTTTGTGATTCTGTATTGAGCATATACACTATGGCCATGCTCAGCACTCTTTGTGCTGAGTAGGGTCTTGGAAGCATGCACCATACCTCACATTTTATCACTGAAATGAGGGACATGGACACTCAGAATGAAGGACAATGAGGGACACTGACCCACATGATGATCAGGACACATCATGAAACATGGAGATATAGTACCTCAGAACACAGTGGAAACCATTGCATTAGCACCCGAGAATGAATTTCTATCATTAAGCAGGGGTGCAATTTAGGTAGGGCAGAGGGGGCAGTTGCCTCCCTCCCCCATATTTGTGCCTAGGTTTTTTCTTATGGTGTGACAATAATGGCATTAAATTTGGATTTAATCTTTTGCACAACAAGTGCCCACCTGGCTTGTGTGTTCTCATGCTGCAGGTACTGTCTATACTCTACTGTGTCTGTACTGTATTGTCCACTCTCTCCACCTATTAGAGGTGGCACAATCACATGTGATGTGGATGAGCTCCAGCCAAGGAAGAGCACTTGAGTCTTGCAAGTGTGACACTGTCTTTCCTGCAACAGAGTAGACAGACTGCACAGTACAGCTTAGAGGAGTCGGTGAGAACTGAACTCTCAATAGCAATGTTGTGGCAGCATATTTTTTGGTCTACTCTTAGGGAGTCTCTGTCTCCCCCAGTGGCCGAAGGGACAGATAGTGAGCTAGAAGCTAACTTAAAACTAGGCTACCTATTTACTCTATTGGGCTCGTCTTACAAAAAAACAGCACAGACCCCCACAGCAGCAAGCTAGGCTTTGCAGCAGTGGTAACAGCAGTGTGGGTGACCTTCATAGGCCTTGATCAGTGCAGTGCAGCAGCAGCCAGAGCAGCAACCAAGCAAGAAGCAAGCAACCCAGGTTGGCTGGGTTCAGTTGGTGAGGTGACTAGTTCGCAGACCACTTGAGGACCTGTGATGGTTGGTTCTAGCATCCAGCTTCTAGTGGAAGGAGAGAGGGAGTGGACTGAAAACTGGGTTGGTGGCACACTGTGCCAGGCTGCAGGCTCTGGCCATATGGCTGGGTAAGTAAACATAAATAATTTTTTTTAAAGGGGGATTGGAAAAGGAGGAAGGTCTGAAACATTGATGTGTTTTTCATGTTTCTTCACCTTTGGGCGACTTCATGACCCATAGGGGAAGGATATCGAATGGAATGGAGTTGGGGAGAAAAATTGTGACAAAGTTATTTTGGGGGGTGTGGGCAAAACTTCATCCAGGACAAAAATTGATTAGTAACTGAGTGGATTAAATGGGTTTAAGCCCAAATCTGATGCACTGCTCCGGGGTATATACAGATGAATCTTATCCATTTGAATTTTTCCTTTTCACTTTTCAGTCAAAACAAATAAGTTTTACCTTTTAGAGATGTAACAGACATTCTAGAGCTGTCCTTTTACATTCATGGACAGTTGAGCGGTGTGGTATGTACAAACTATTGGAGCCCACTATAGTGAGGCTTATCTCCCCCCATGAAGCTGGCCTCCACATTGCCATGCTCAGATACATTATGACAAAGGGCAAAAGAGACTACATGGGTGTGCCCCATTGAAATCAATGGGGTAGTTTTATTACTATGGAGAGTTGAAATTAATGAAGGCCACCACTCAACTAACAGGGGCCTTGTTAGTACAATAGCGGCCTTCATTATTCTACAACTCACCATCATAATGTATAAAATAGTATTAAAAAATAACTCCATTCATTTCAAGGGGGTATGCCCCAGCAATCTGACCCACGGACATCATATCTTAAAGACTTCTGCCTCCGACTCCCTAGTACACAAGTAAGAGACTTTTTACTTGTATCTGTACTTAGTGGGTTGTCTGTAGCAGCATTGCTGTACCTGCTACAGTGTGTGTGCATGGTGGTGGGGGACTGGCCATGTTGGTGTGTGTCAAGTTATTGCTACTTTTGTCTTTAGGGTTACCAGCTGTCACAATTGTCACAGGACAGTCCTGATTTGGGCAGTTGTGTCTTGCAAAAAAACATGAAAAATACTACATGTCCTGACATTATAGCAGAAAAAAATGCTTTCTGATTTTCCTCTAACAAAAAACAATACCGTAACTGAAATACCTTAAAATGATCAGAAACACTAGAAATAACTACACAACTACAACACTTAGTCTTAAATATGATAATTTAGAGAAAACAAGTCTGTTGCATTGGTCAAGGTTACATATTGTCCTGCGAAAATCATGTTTCAGTATGAAATGTCCACTTTGAGGGTTTTTAAAAGGTAGTAACCCCATTTGTGTTTGCACATTAAAGTCTGTTTGCATGGAAGCATTCAAAACTATGGAGAGAAAATAGTAGGAGTCCAGGCCAGACTGAAGTAATTAAGTGGTTTTGTGGGTAAGTTTGGGTATTGAGGTGGGAGAAACACATGTGTTTCCATGTGTGCTACAGTTCAACTGTGAAACTGAGATCAGTAAGAGAAAAAAACTGAAAAGCTTAACAGCTATAAGCATGCTGCATGTATGCAGATGTAGTCAGATACAGTATGTATTGAAGTACAAACAAGCCATATGTGTGCGGACAGTACGACTTGGTGATTAAAGTCACTGAACTGCAAGCCAGGAGACTTGGAGGCATGAAGACCGTGGTATGACTCTTATCAACTCCCACTTGTGTAGTATGATTCTGAGCAAATCACATAACTTTTATGTGTGCAGTGACCACTTGTTTTTTGCATGCATGCCACGTGCATGCAGCCTTTCCCAACTTAACATAAAAATCATGGTTTCCACACTTGATTGCTGCACCCATGCCATATGCATGCAATCGGTTCCAGTTTAACATTTAAATCATACTTGCAGCACATAATATCCTTGGGTGGTTTTATGTGTGCAGCATGAAAACATTTCATATAATTATTTCTGTAAGGAATGGTCAGCAATAAGCACTTTCTTTTTCTCACCCAGTAGTATGCCATTTTTGCATCTTGTTGGCTTCTGTTCTCGATTGCACCTGCTGCCCCATGTGTGTAGCACTGTGCTTTTCGCATTCAGGAATTGCCCTGGCCACATGAGAGAGCCGGACTTTATTTATATTTCGTAACAATAACAGAATAATAAGTACACAAATGTCTGGATGCCAAATGTGAATACTCGTCCAAGCATTTGAAAAAGTTATTTGTACACCCTTTTAGGCATGGACAGATTTTCAAAAGAAACATAGAAAGTGACTGCAGAAGCAGACACCATAAGATCCAACTAATCTGCCCATAACCCTACCCCCCCTTCCTTAGCTGCTGTTCAACATTATGATGCTTTATAACATGCTTTTGATGCTTTTTAATGCTTTTGCGAGTGTTGCTCCTGAGCTTGCTCCCCCTTTCATATCATGACCACTAGTTCTTGTAAAGCTCTTGAACTTAAATAGGTCCTGAACCTACACCCTATTAAAGATTGCAGTGAAGTCCTGTTATTCAGAAGATAAGAGATGCTGCTACATCAGAAAATGCTTCCTGTTATGGAATGATTGTTGGGTTGCTTTAAAAGGTTACTGGTTTCTGCAGAGTAGCTCAGAAGAGCGCATTAGACATGAACATATTTTTTGGAAGGTCTGGAAAAAGTCCTGGAGGCCTTTCTATTATATTATCAAAATATCCTATCTAAAGTGTGATTATTGCATTACCTTGATAAGCCTATTAAGCAAAATAAAGCAACAGAGTGCAAACATGAGCCAGTTTTAGTAGGTCTTAAAAAGGAGTGCCAGCACCATGTTTAGGCAGTGTCTTGACTGATATCTTAAAGCTACATGAGCATAACTGGCTTCAGCAGCCTACTACAATATAGATTGAACTGTAGAAAAGTGTGACAATGTTTGTGTGACAGGCCTTGAATAAGGCTTACTTGAGGATATTGAACAATAGGAGAATGTCAACGTAAGCTGTTGTGTGACAGGCCTAGTAGACAGGCCTCTTTCAAGAGATTGAACCAAGGGTGGCTGACATACTGCTGACTGACAGACCTTGAATAAGGCTTATTTCAGAAGATTAAACCACAGTGCAGTGCAACATAAACTGATGGTGCTGTAGGACTTGGAAAAAGTATAGTTCAGTAGATTCAACCATAAGAGAGCATGTGACAAAAACAGGGCTCTATTTTGGAATTACAGGGGTGCTCATTTACTTTCTCTGTCCTGCACTATGGGATAGCATGTCTTACAGAAAAATGAAATGTACTTTAATAGCATGTTCCCTTTCGATTACAATTGGCCGATATCTCCATTCTGCAGAAAGTTCTAGGCCAACTAAAATAGCACCGCTGTATTTGTCTTATAAAAGTAAGATAATAAATTGCATTATTGAAGACAACAGTTTTTCAACTCTTAAAACGGGGAAAAACATAAAGGTGATCTTTAAATTTACAAGTATTTTGTGAGTGATTAAGAAAAGATTTTCATCAATTTTCAATTCCACCACTTAGTTTCTAAATATTGTATAATACAATATGTAACTTTAATAATGAATTTCACTATTTGGGACAAAGGAAGAATCATAGTTAGAAAGGTGGAATGTCTTGTACATCTGGACATTTGACAGAATAAATAAAAGAACTGAAACCCAGCACATAACCTGTTGTGCAATAGGTATAATACAGTCTTATTTCAGATAACTGACCAACAGAGCAGTGAGACGGCGTTTGTGTGACAAGCCTAGTTAAAACATTTTTAGTTATTGGCCCATATAACAGGATACTGTGATAAATAAGTTGTCTGACAAACCTAGTAGTAGAAGGTTTATGTAGTGCATGGGAGAGAGGGCCATTATGTATGGAATTTCATGAATTCCTAACCTTGTTGTACCTTCGATGTGATGTCAAAGTGTTGTTGTACGATCTGGAGTATGTCACATCGATAATACAACAGCATGGGATGCCCTTGCAGTCACAGAATCCTGACAGCTACACCGATTGCTCATTTTTTCAATTTCTTTTTGACTTTTGTTAGGAGAAAATGAGTGATTGGTGACGGTGGCATCTATGCAGTTCACCCCTGACAATGCAGATTTGTAGGTGCCTTCCTAAATGATATGTCCCTAGTGAAGTTCGCAACCTAAAGGCATATGCAGGTCCTATGTCTTCAACTCAGTGTTTGAAATATGATATTTCTGGCAGGCACGCTAAATAGCCGACCACGCACATTAGGATCTGCTGCACTTGATAGTGAAAGCACTTTGATTGCTACGATTGCTCAAAAAAAAGCTTATGTGTTACACTGTTGCCCATACACTACTGTATATATGACAATGGATAGGCAACAGTTAAGAACAATGCTGCAGTTTCCTTCTTGAGGTTATCATAACAACTGAGACCTCTTGAGCTGCACTCTTGAGGTCTTCTGGTTGTCATGACAACCTCTTGTAAGAAATACAGTGTTGTTGTTACCTGTTTGCCATCCATTATCCTCTGATATGAACTTGCAACATAGTAGGGCATGATATTGACTTCTGTATGAGCCTTACAGATGGCATATTTCAGGAGTGTGAAATGTTGTAGACTGTACAATGCACTTTATTTTGTGACAGGCACTGAATACAGTTATTTTAAAGGACTGCACCACTGGGGACATAGATTGAAGAAGGGCTAGTTGAGTAGAACAATTTGGAGTCGGGGAGGTGGGAGTAAGCAGGACTGCAACCACAGTAGCATGAGATTGTTAAGGTAAAAATAGGAGAAGAATCTTTTTGAGAACAAAGTGTAGTGATTAGTTCAGCATTCTACACTAAAAGAATAAACAGTAGATACAGTATATCAGTGTGTATATATGTAACCCCCTCATGGGTGGGGCTTACCTTGTTTTGCCTCCCAGCCGTCTGGTCTCACCAGTCCCAGTCCACAGTGCCCCCCTTATTTCACCTGCCAGCTTCTGTGTGCCTGCAATTTTTTGGGGGACTGGAGATGCGTGATATTAAAGATAAAACCACCAGTTTGGTGGTATAATGCAGAGCGCGCATGGTGATCCAGTGGAGTGCTGCACAGCTCTGTGTGCACACATTCAAGCTGGTGCCTGCTCGAATGTATGAGCTGCAGTGGTCCGCTTTCAGATCCTGTTAGTGCTATGGTGCTCAGTTCAGTTTATTGTGTAGGGATAGCATCCATTGAGCACGCTCATTTACAAGGGAGGTCCCTGATAAAAAGTACTAAACATCATAGACAGCCTGCACAAGGATACATCATAGTAATTCAGCAGGTATATCATGGTACATAGAGTAGATTGGTTGTAACAAATTCATAAAGGCAAAAGCATCACATGACAGTAAATAAATACTCAATAGTGAAGGCTGCTCCTGTGACTCTGTGCCAAAGTCTGTTCTTTGTGTTTTGATCCCTGGGACCCCAGAAACACTAAAGGATCCCAAATACTACATGAAGGTGGATCTTGGGGAAAGGTGAGGACTGTGTCTTGATGCATTTTTCCCCAGCCAATCAGGCATCAAAGGAACATTCTACATACTAATGTGATTGATTGACAGCTTGATTGACAACTCTGCATCTTATCTCCTGAGACATGGATGGCAGATCCAGGTTGGGACAGTCTGCTGAGAGTCTCCAGAGAGTGTGGAGGCTCAGACTGTGTGTTCTGCTAAAGGTTGGAGGCCTACCTGGGGATTTCATAGCTACTAGTCCATGGCGTATCTAACTTATTTCCAAAATCTGGAATGCCAGAGTTTAATGTGAGTAGTGTTATTTTCTGAACAGAGCCAGAGATCCTGGATTTTGAGAGACTGATTCCTGCCTACAGCCAGGAGGACATCCAGAGCTGTGCCATATTTATGCCACTGCTGCATGGCCGAAACTGCATTGTTTAAGTCTGGATTTTTGTACCACAGCTGCTAGCCTGCAGTGTGGCTTAAAATAGTGAATACTGTGTTCCTGAGATCCAGGAGGTGAGAAGTCAGCAGACAGTCTTGAGGATCAGTCAGGCAGTGTCACAGCCAGGCACTGCTTATGACTGCACCCTGAGGGCTGGATGCATGGACAGATGAGTGAGGGTGTGTGGCCCTGGCCCTTAGCGAGTCCAGTTCAGAGCTGCAGAGAGGCAGAGAGAGAAACTGAAAGAGCTGCAGAGAAGTGGGGAGGCTGACCCTAGCAGCATCCAAGTTGAGAGTCCCTAGAGCTGCAGATGGAAAGAATCACATAAAGCCTGCCAAATTCAGAGACTGGTATCTTCAGGACCGTGAGTAAATTCAGGGCTTGCCCTGCAGCTGGGGATTTGTATATAGTTTTTTTTTTGTCAAAGTTACTGTTTGTTTTAAAAGTGCAACAGCACCATCTAACCAGCTGCTCCTCATCCAGGCCTGCACTGACTCAATGGCCTGGGTACCCAGAAAGGACTTTGGAGGCCCCCAGTCATGAAACTGGTGCTAGTTGGGAGGTGTTTAATTTTTTAATATTGTGCTGCTGTTGGGGGTGGGCACTGTTTATGGTTATTTTACTGTTGTTAATGCTTTACCAGTTATATCAAATTCTCTGAACAGTTATTCATTCTGCATCTCTTTCCCATACCCTGTTTACTAAACTGTTATTCTTGTTAAACCTGTCTTGTGAACATATTATTAGCTGAACTTGATAATTGCATGCATTTTGAAATGGTTAAGTGATTTCTGATTTTCCATGTGTGGGGTGACTGTGAGGAGGTGAGTAAGTACAGCATCCCAGGGTTGTACCAGTCAGTCATCAAGCCCACTTAAATATATCTCCGGGTGGAGGCACCATACTATTTAATCTGTTGTTGGGAAAGAACCCCCCAAAAGATAAAACAAAACCCAGGCCCCCTCATCCTTGTTTGAGCCCACAAGGCAGGGATAGTAACTGTAGTATACACTGACCTGGTTACATTTTTGAATAAATAATAGAATCAGTACATCAGAGTGTGTGTGTGTGTGTGTGTGTCTGTCTGTCTTCATTGCAAAAAACTTCATTAATGCATCAGTTAGGATTCTTACTAAAGGAACAAAAACAGCAAAATGTGGTGTTAGGGTTTCCAACCCAAGCACCCCACCCTGCAGACACTGACAGGCATTGGGGGTGTGCCTTGGGATCTTCAGCCCTAATGCTCATCCCATTCCATAAGTGAATAAGCTGAGATGGGCACAGTATAGGAGAATGGGGTGAGCACTGGGGCCGACAACCCCAAGACACACCCCAACACCTGTCTGTGTCTGCTGGGTGGGGATGGGGTGTTAAGGTTGGGAAAACCTAACACCACATTTCCCTGCTTTTGTTGCTTTAATAAGAACCCTAACTGATGCATTAACAAAGTTTTTTTTAAATGAATTTCTTTGCTTTTTCAGATAGTATAATTGTATCCTTATTTGTCTGTGGGAGCGCAGGGCCCCTCTGGGCCCTCTGCTGCCATCCCTTCATAGATGTGCATATGTATGTAGGTGTGGAAGCATAGGGCCTTCTGGGCCTTGCACTTCCATTTATAGGACAACAGTGACCAAATTGTCAGCATAGCCATTTTATTACCCCACATCATATACCCTGGTACAGAAAAATTGTCCAATCCATGCCAAAATGTAAGTTTGCACAACTGCAAAGCCATTCTGCACCACAGGTGCAAAAACACATTTTGGCTAGGATTTGAAAAATACGGCTGTGACACACATGAGGTAGGGATAATAAGAAGGTTGTGTTAACAATCTGGGGTAAAAATATTTAACTGTTCCAAAGTTATGAGCATGCACACTGAAATTGCAACAAATGCTCATAAGTCTAGTATACTTTCATATTTGGACCACACATTTTCAACTTACTCTTTTTATGTCCCCACCTCTTAAACCCTGTGGGTAGAACTGTTCAAATCTGTGCCAAAATACCACTCCACACCCCAGGTGCAAAAACATGTTTTGGACAGGATGTGAAAATGACAGCTGTACTGTTCATGAGCTGGTGTGAAAAAATGGCTAAGTTAAAATTTTGAAGTCAAGATATTGAAAATCACCAAAGTTATGCGCATGCGTACAAAAATTTGAACAAATGCGTAACTCTGCCATTTTTTTGACTTTTTGCATCAAATTTTCAACATGGCCTTTTTGGGACCTCACTTCATGAACACTGATGGTTAAATTTTGTTAATCAGTCCCAAAAAGTGATTTCATGTAGCAACTGTGAAATCACCTTCCAAACCCCAATTAATGAAACGACAGTTGCAGTGTTCATGAGGTGGGGTCTCAAAAATGTCATGATGAAAATTTTGTGCAAAAAGTCCAAAAATGGCAAAGTTTTCAACTTAAGTTCAAAATGCCATTGAAATACATTATATGGCACTTACCTTGACTCCTCAGTTTGTGGTTCAGTTTCGAAGAGTGCAGACATGTCCCAGTCCTCAGACGATGACATCCAACAGTATCCAGTGGTAAGTATAGTGCAAGAGGGAGTGCAGTGGTGGGGCTTTAGTGTGAGGGTCAGGAGGGGAAGGAAGCAGCAGGGCGATGAGGACCATTTTCCGTTTTCGGTTTTAAACCAAATAAGTCGGGATGGGGTTTTTCCACAGGCTGCAATAAATGTTTCAGGACACTGGGAGTGGGCTTCCCAGTGTCCCGCAGTTCTTGGAAGGGGAGACTTGAGAATGCCAACACGGGGATTGAGCATCCTGATGTCAGCACCCATAATTTAAACAACAGGACTTTGGGGGTGGGCATTCAGTCAGATTTAACACTAAAAAATAATTAAACTTATTTGGGACACTGGGGTGGGCTTCCTAGTGTTCCACGTTACTGGGAGGTCTAAATGTTGACACAGGAATTGGGCCCCCCCCATGTCAGCTACCAAATAAAGCAGTGGACTGCAGTGTGAGATTGTAGTACATAATTTTCCTCATGCCTGCCCTTGGCCCCCTTCCCGTTGTTAATACTTGAATTAGGTAAACACCAACAGGTGTTTACCTAAACGGGGGCCAAGGAATTGGATTCTGGGGTCAGTTTGGGCCACAGATAGCCAGAAAAGTTTTTTTTCCATGGCCCTATTTGTGCTGCACACCCTTCATTGTTTCACTATACAATGGGACATTGCTGTAATTTGTAGCACAAACTCCCCCTTATTTAATGAAAGAACTGTTACAATTTGCAGCATAAATATGTCCATGGACAAAATTTGCATTTCTGGGCATTTGTGGGGCAAACTAACTGCATAATCTGATTTCTCAGACCCCGATTAGGTCAACACAACAGTTGGTGTTTACCAAATGTGAGTATTTTTTGAATTATTTAAATTTATTTGCCTCGTTAACTGGAAACAAGATGGTGGAACCTCAACACTATATTCAGCATTTGCAACAATAAAAATGTTTTCGCGGCACCAAAACAGTTGTTTCGCATGGCATATCTAATTTTTCACATTGGAAATAGTGGGGAAAATTTAAACTTTACTAACTTTTGAACGGATTAATATTTTTTCACTAAACATTCAAAAGGCACATCTGTGACCCATTCCTGATATACCCTAAAAATTTCAGACCAGCCTCATAAGTCATTTCTGGGAAACTGTGTGACAAAGAATTTATATAAAAAAGGTAATTTACACAATTTTTGACATTTTGTATCTCCACACTCGCACATCTGACTGAAATGAAACTTGACAGATCTAGAGAGCTTTCGATCACAATGGCGCATGTAAAGTGTCATGTGAATCGGTCAAACAGTTGCAAAGTTATTAAAGTGCAGAATTTTGGGTTTAACATAGAAGTGACTGTTGAACCCTAACTATAGTGGCACTTCAATGCTACTATAATATCCTTTGCAAAAAACTATGTTAATGCATCAGCTAGGGTTAAGGATAAGGCAACAAAAGTAGGGAAATATGACGTTGGGGTTTTCAACCCTAACACTCCACCCACACCCTGCACACACCAATAAGCAGGTGTGTGCCTTTAGAGTCATCAGCCTAATGCTCTCCCCATTCCATTAGTAAATAAGCTGAAATTGGGTACAGTGTAGGAGAGTGGGGTGAACGTTAGGGCTGATGACCCCAAGACACACCCTGATGTCTGTTGCTGTGTGCAGGTTGGGGGTGGGGTGTTAGGGTTGGAAACCCTAACATCATATTTCCCTACTTTTATCGCTTTATCCTCAACTCTATCTTATGCACTAACATAGTTTTTTGCAAAAATGTCCTTACTTTTTGAGATAGTGTAAACATAGCCTTATTTGCGGTTGGGGCCCTGCACTCCCACCCATCTATAGTTTTGAGATAGAGTAATCATATCCTTATTTGCCTGTGGGCGCAAAAGCCATTTGGGCCTTTTACTCCCATTACTCCATGGATATGTATATGTGTCACTGTGAAGGGGCCCTGCACTTCCATTTATAGGACAACAGTGAATAAATTGTCAGCATAGCCATCTCATTACCCACTTTATGTACCCAGTATAGAACATTTTGAATCTCTGCATAACGTAATTCCGCTTTAACTGCAACACCATTCTGCGACACAAGTGTGAAAACACATTTGGCCAGGAATTGAAAAATGACAGCTGTGACATACATGAGGTGGGGTAATAAGAAGGCTCTGTTAAAAATTTGGGGTCAGAATATTTCAAATTTCCAAACTTACGAGCGTGCGTACCAAAGTTGCAATGAATGGGCATAACTTTGCCATTTTTACATATTTTGACTTAAAATTTTCAACATAGTGACCACATCTCATAAACAAGGGCAGAAAAACCTTTCAAATCCTGCCCAAAAGGTGAATTTGCCAAGCGACCACAAAATCACCTTCCGAGTGGGAGTTGCTTAATGACAATCATATTGTTAATGAGATGGGGTCCTCAAAAGGCCATGATGAAAGTTTGGTGTCAGACTGCCAAAAATGGCTGAATTATGCATAAAAGTTGAACCCCCCATTGAAATACATTGAACCACAATTACATTAGTTTCTCAAATTGCAGTCCTGCAGTTCCAGCGAAAAACATGTCTTTGATCGGGAGGCGGATCTCGAACCTGGGACCTGTTCAGGTGAGTAAGGGTGTGTGGGGTGTACTGGGAGATGTGGAGTGGTGGGTGCTGTGTGGGAGGTGGAGGGCACTGATTGTCGAGGGACTTTTTTTTGGAAAAAATTTGGGGACAGTTTTCTTTATTACAGGTCACACATGGACAGGGACAATGGTGGGGGTGGGGGGTGCAACTAGACACCAGGGACTTAAACAGGAGAACTGGGAAGGACCACTGGACCACCAATGAAATAAACTTTGATATGGGATGGTGGTCACAGAATGGGGAGGGGATAGACCACTAGACTATCAGGAAAATAATTTGACAGAAGAGAACACTTTGGTTTCAGAGCAAGATACAGCAGTCTAGAACTACATATTTTTACTAATTGCCCTCCTTCCCACCCTCCACCCACCCAAAGCCAGTTCTACTTTTATAGCCACTGGATTTGACTGACAACAGAACTTCCTGTTTGGCAGTAGGAAGGAAGGATCACTGAGACACATTAGTTTCATCAACCTTAGTAAGCTAAAAATAACTCTTCCCCGGCTGCTGGAGGTCTGAATTGAAGCACAGAAGAAGGAGACTGCTGAAGACTACAGAAAGTTCCTGTCCCAGAACAAGAAGGGCAAGAGTTGTAAGGGCATAGGCAGTAGGAAAGTAAGTGTAAAAATACATAGAGGAGGAGACAATAAGCATACAAAGCAACAGGAGAGAGACACAGAATAAGTCAATATGGGAGTGGTGAAGTGCAATGACTGTGGGGCAACTGTGTTCCAGGAGACATTCTGGAGGCTGCGATGCTGCCCTGTTTGCAGGCACCTCTCTGGTCTGAGGGAGGAGGTTGCCCGTTTCCAGGTTGACCTTGTTAGGATTCATGAAACCTCTTCCCACACCCAGGGACCACCAGGGCCACCACCGTTACCTCAGAGGTTGCTAAGAAAGAGGAGTGGTTGGACCAATGTGGGCTCAGGGAGGGAGAGGGTGGTGGAACAGATGTGCATCCCTCCAGTTGTACCTCTCCACAAGTCATATGCTGTTCTGGAAAAGAGTGGTTCCTCTATGGAGACACCTGCAGTGGAGACCAAGGAGAATGCTGGGAACCTCCACAAAGGAGACCCACAGAGAGGGTGGCATGAGACCCCACAGGGGAAGGAAACAACTCCTGGTGGGGGACTCGATCATTAGGGGGGTAGAAGTAGGGGATGAAGGGGATAGGGAGGTAAGGTGCCTGCCTAGTGCCACAGCTTGGAGGGACAGGAAGCGAATCCTCAGAATCGTGGGAGCAGCTGCACGAGGGAGGGAGTTGGATGTCATTGTCTGCCTAGGGACAAATGACCTGGCCGTTAATGGGATCAGAGTGGTGCAAGAGGAGTTTGTGGAGTTGGGGAGGGGCCTTAGACAGGTAGCATGTACAGTAACCTTCTCGGAGGTGCTGCCTGTCTATAGCAAGGATGATGCTAGGGTATTCTGCACCATGGGATTCAATGAATGGTTGAAAAACTGGTGTGGAGCTCAGGGTTTTGGCTTCACTGGGGACTGGGGAGCCACCTGGAGGGATGCAGGCTTATACTGGCATGATGGTCTGCATCTATCCAGGGGGGAACCACGATCCTAGATGACAGGTTTAAATGCTTCATTGGCAAGCATTTAAACTGGCCAAGGGGGGAGGTACTGAAAAGGAGCAGGGAAGTCCCAGCCTCCCCCCACAAAACACAGTAGTTAGAGAGGTAAACAACAAGGCAGAGAAGTCAGTAGGGAGCAGGACAGGGATAAATGCAGAAAAAAGGTGGTAAGGGCAGGGATGGGGCTAAAAGAGGTAAGGCCATAGAAAATGCATGGAAGGTGATGAGTACCAATGCCTGCAGTCTGTGCAACAAGCTCCCTGAACTAATGGCCTTGATGGAAGAGGGATGCCTGGATATTGTGGCAGTCACTGAAACATGGTACACAGAGAACCATGACTGGGAAGTCAACATGCCAGTATACACAGTCTACAGGAGGGACAGGGTGGGTAAAAGAGGAGGAGGAGTAGCTCTCTATATAAGGGAAGAGATTAAAGCAACAGAACTAAATAGTAAACAGGAATTTGATGAGTCACTATGAGTCACCCTGGAGACAGGAAATGGCACCACAATCCTCATGGGGCTTGTGTACAGCCCCCCATCTCAGGGGGAGGAAATGGACAAGGAAATGATAGAAGGCTTCCTTAGAATGGCAGAAAAAAGGGAGATATTGTTGATGGGGGACCTGAATATGCCACATGTTAACTGGAGTACCTTTGCTGCAGGCACATCCAAGAGTAGGGTCATTCTTGATGCCCTACAGGGGGCTTGCCTCAGACAGCTAGTGTTGGAACCCACTCGGGAGGGAGCATTCTTAGACTTGGTACTCTCAAATGGAGAAGGAGAAAGGATCTCAGATTTAGAAGTGGGTTGCCATCTGGGAACAAGTGACCACCAAACAGTGTGGTTCACAATAAACACAGCCATAGGTTCAAGCCATACAAAAACAAGAGTATTGGACTTTAGGAGGGCTGACTTTGGGAAAATGAGTGTGTCCCTCAGAAAAGCACTAGCAAACGGGCAAGAAGGAGGGGTGGAGGAACAATGGGGAATAATCAAAACAGCCATACGAAACAAACAACTTTGTGTGAAACAAATCAACAAAACAAAATGAAGGAAAAATCCACTATGGTTCTCAAAAGAGGTGGCAGGGATGGTTAAGGAGAAAAGGACAGCATTCAGGAAATATATGGAAACACAGAAGGAGCAGGGCAGAGAACCTTATCAGTTAAAGCAGAAGGAGGCAGGGAAGGCAGTCAGAATAGCAAAGGCACAAACTGAGAAAAAGATAGCCAACTCTGTTAAGAAGGGGGATAAAACCCTTTATAGGTACATTAGGGAGCCAAGAAAGACCAAGGGAGGGATACAGAGACTTAATAAGGGGAAGGGAATGTGGGCAGAGAGTGACAGTGAAAAAGCAGGGATACTGAATGAATATTTCTGCTCAGTATTCACAGCAGAAGAGGAGGAGAAGGTACCTAAACCAAATGAGGGAGAAACACTGAATGGGGGGGTCAATCCCAGTCCATTCACAGAAGAAAGGGTTTTGAAGGAACTCTTGAAACTGAGGGTGGACAAAGCAATGGAGCCTGATGGGATTCACCCAAGAATTCTAAAAGAACTAAGGGTAGAACTAGTAACACCACTGATTACTCTCTTTAACAAATCATGGGAGGATGGGGTGGTACCTGAGGACTGGAGGAGGGCAAATGTGATTCCACTTAACAAAAGTGGGAGCAAGGCAGAGGCAGGAAACTACAGACCAGTTAGTTTGACTTCAGTGGTAGGGAAAATGATGGAATCACTTCTGAAGGAAAGAATTGTTGAGTACCTAGAGACCAGTGGGGCACAGGACCCAAGGCAGCATGGTTTCACAGCAAGAAGGTCATGTCAGATGAACCTAATGGATTTCTTTGACTGGGTGACCAAAGTAGTAGACCAGGGAGGGGCTGTGGATGTGACCTACCTAGATTTTAGCAAGGCATTTGGCACAGTCTCACACAAAAGATTAATATACAAGTTAGCCAGCCTTGGAGTGGGTCCCAAGGTGGTAGCCTGGATAAAAAAAAATGGCTAGACAACAGGACAGAAAGGGTAATAGTAAATGGAGTCCACAGTGAAGAAAGGAAGGTAACTAGTGGGTACTGCAGGGTTCGGTACTGGATCGGTCCTCTTTAATGTCTTTATAAGTGACATTGGAGAGCACCTGGAAGGAAAGGTATGTCTCTTTGCAGATGACACAGAGATCTGCAACAGGGTTGATAAGAAGGTGGAGTGGAAAGAATGAAAAGGGACTTGGCAAGGTTGGAGGAATGGTCAAATATGTGGCAGCTCAGATTCAATGCAAAGAAGTGCAAGGTAATGCATCTGGGAAACAAAACCCAGGGAAGAGTACACAGTGGGGGTGAGTTAATAGCAACAAAATTGAAAGAGACCTAGGAGTAATTATATCAGATGACCTAAGGGGTGGGAAGCAATGTGAGAAGGCAGTAAGGAGGGCTGAGGGATACTGGGATGCATAGGAGGCATCATCAGTAGAAAACAGGAAGTTGTTATCCCTCTGTACAGACAGTTAGTGAGACCCCATCTGGAGTACTGCGTGCAATTCTGGAGACCCCATCTCTGCAAAGATATAGGCAGAGCAGAGGCTATTCAAAGGAGGGCAACCAAAATGGTGCAGGGTCTGCACCAGAAGACATACAAGGAAAGGCTAAAGCAGCTTAATATGTATACCCTTGAGGAAAGGAGGGAGAGAGGGGACATGATAGAAACTTTCAAGTATCTCAAGGGAATTAACAAAGTACAAGAGGATAGTATCTTTCAGAAAAAGAGATGTGCAAGAACAAGGGGCACAATTTGAAGATAGAGGAGAGACGGCTCAGAGGTAATGTTAGAAAGTGTTTTTTCACAGAGAGGGTTGTGAATGCATAGTACAGCCTTCCTGAGGAGGTTGTGGAGTCAAGAACAGTGGGAGAATTCAAGAATGCATGGGACAGGCATAAGACAATTCTAGTGGGTGGTAGGAGGAGGTAAGCTGTTGATTAACTAGAATCCGTGTTTTTAATTCACACTATGGGGATGGCAGTTGAACAGTGGGGGGGGGGGGGAGAGACCACTGTACTAGAAGGGATTTTCTTTTTTAATACAAGGATGGCAATTGGAGATGAGGGAGTGGGGAGGGACCACTGGACTACTAGGGAAATTATTTTCCACTATGGGGACCATGATTGGGGAATGAGGGTGGGACCACCAGACTACCAGGAAATGTTTTTCTTAATATGGGGACAGTGATCGGAGAATGGGGGAAGGGAGTGGGACCACTGGACTACCAGGGATTATAATTTTAACATGTGGACAGTGATCGGAGAATGGTGGAGGGGTGAGGGACCACTAGACTACCAGGGAAAATAATATTATATTACAGGAATTATGATTGGCGAATGGGGGAGCAGGGAGGGACCACTAGACTACCATGGGGCCAATTATTTTATGTTAACGGAACATAAATTGGCAGTTTGGGGGGTGCCTCTAGATACCAGGGAGCTTTGACCATTCAAACTGTCATGAACCATTACTGTTCACAGTCTTTTCAGTTTGAACAGTAAAGTTCGAACAATAAATTTCGAACTGTAAAGAACTGAGAATGGTTATTTTTCAATCAATTGATCTTTAAATAAGCAAATGGTGGGCAAGTATGATTCTCACCCCCAAAAGACATACTTGCCCTGACAATTTTTACAAAATAATACAATAAAGGAATTGAGCATATGACTGGGGCCTAAATACAGGTCTTGGTCATTCCTTAGGAAGTAGCACATCTTTAGAAATCAGTTTGTAGAACAGAAGAAAAACAAGGTGGTGGACAGCACAAATAGTATTTCTCTGAGCACGAACAGTAAATCCATAACAATTAGCAGCTAGAACTGTTTTCATTTAGAATGACCATTCATGCAAAATTTGACCCATTTCATGAAAGAATGCCAAACTTTTTAAGGTGCAAAAATTGGAGTTTAACATAGAAGTCCTGGTACAGTACAACCCTAATTATAGGGGTGCTACTGTGCCAATATATATATATATATGTGTGTGTGTGTGTGTGTGTGTGTGTGTGTGTGTGTGATTTTTGCAAAAACTTAAGCAATGCATCAGTTAAGGTGAATACTACAGTGACAAAAGCAGGAAATGAGGCATTAGGGTTTCCAAACCTAATGCCCACCCATCCCCACCCTCCACACAAGAACAGGCGTTGGGGTGTGCCATGGGGTCATCAGGCCCAACTCTCACCCCATTCCATGTGTAAACAAGCTTACATGCTGCAGCATGGGACAATGGGGTAGAGCTGGGCCTGATGACCCATGGCTCGCAGATGCCTGTTGATGTGTGGAGGGTGGGGATGGGAGTGGGTGGTATGGATGGGAACCCTGGAGGTGGGACATCAGGGTTGGAAACTGTAATGCCTCATTTCCTGCTTTTGTCGCTGTGGTATTCAACCTAACCAATGCATTAGCAAAGTTTTGCAAAGAATTTCCTTCTTTCAGATAGCATAATTGTATCCTCATTTTACTGTGGGGCGCAGGGGTCCTTTGGACCCTGTGGTCCCATCCCACTATCCAGATAGTACAACAGTGTCCATATGTCACAGTGGGAGAGCAGGGTCCTTCAGACCCTATGCTCCCATCCCTCCATCCGGATAGTACAATGGTGTCCAAATATCACAGTGGGAGCACAGGGTCCTTTGGGCCCTGCACTCCCATCCCTCCACAGATGCACATATGAATGTAGCTGTGGAAACACAGGGGTCTCTGGCCCCTGTGCTTCCACATATAAAGTTACCGGCAGGCGTAGCGAGATTGCAAAAACTAGACATAACTGTGCCATCTTAAATGTATTTCACCCGAAATGTTCAACATAACCTTCTTAGCACCTCACCACATGTACCCAGTACAGCAAACTGTAAAATCCCAGTCAAAATGTGTTTCTGTGCAACTGTAACACCGTTTTTGCACCAAAGCTGTGGAAAAACATTTTTAGTAGGATTTGTAAAATGACAGCTGTACTATCCATGTGGTGGTATGGCAAACTGGCAATGTTAAAATTCAGGAGTGAAAGTATGAAAAATTGGCAAAGTTATGAGCTTGTGTAGAAACTACGTAATGCACACTGTAACGTGGTCATTTTTTGAATATTTTCACCAAATTTCAACATTGACATTTTGGGATCTCCCTCATGAATGCTGCAACTTTGATTTTGTTAATCTATTCCAAAGTTGATTTTGCTCAGCAACCATGCCATTCTGCGTCACAGGTGTGAACACACGTTCCAGGCAGGATGTGCAAACTGACAACTGTACTGTTCATAAGGAGGTGTGAAAAATGGCAATGTTGAAAATCTGAAGTGAAAATATTAAAAATTGGTGAAGTTACGAGCATGCATAGAAACTGTGCAATACACACTCATAATGCAGTCATTTTTGTGGATTTTTTCACAAAATTTGCAACATGGGCTTTTTGGGACCTCATCTCATAAACAGTGGCACTGTCATTTCATGACTTGGTCCCGAAACATGATTCCATGCAGCGCCTGCAAAATCACTTTTTGGGACTGAGAAACAAAATGACAGTGCCAGTATACATGTGGTGGGGTCCCAAGAACCCCTTGTTTAAAAATTGGTGCAAAAATTCCTAAAATTGGCCAAGATATTAACCTAAGTTGAACCCTCCGCCATCACCATTGACTCCCATTATACAGCACTTACCCAATTCCTTAGTTCGCAGTTCAGCTTTGTAGAGTGCAGGCGTGTCCTGGTCCAGAGAAGATCATGGCTCCTGACCTTGGAGGGTTAGTATAGGTGAGGGGGTGCAGGGACGTGAGTGCGCAGAGGGAGGGTGGGTGGAGATGGGGAGGAACATGGGAGGCAGCGATGAACAATTTTCTTCATTACAGGTATAAAAAGACTTTGGGGATGGTTTTCTTCATTTACAGGGAGGAATAAAATAATACAATTTGGGCACACTGGGATGGGCTCCATTGTGCCACATAAGTTGGGGGGGCACATATATGATGCAGACAGGGGGATTGGGCACCCCTGTCGGCAGTGAAAGATGATGGGGGGGAGACCTCTGACACTGGGAGTGGGCATGCTGGTGTCAAAAATATTTCAAATTCATTTATCTGGGCACATTGGGGTGGGCTCCCAGTGTACCAAAGTAGTGTGGGGATACACACTGACACGGGATTGGCACCCCATGTCAGTTTGAAAGAAAACAGCAATCTGCTGCACTGTGCCGGCACGGGGTTGGCACTCCATGTCGGAAAGCAATTTGCGCACAGTAGACTACTTTGATGCAGGATCCTGTATAGAAATTATGGAAAATTTTGATACAGGATTCTGCATTAGAAAAAATACCTTGAGGATGATTTCCTTCTTTTTAGGTTTTTAAGCAATAAATACATTTGGGCACACCAGGGTGGACTCAGTGTGCCCAATAAGTGCACCTCTATTTGCAAAAATGCCCCAAATCGTCGAATACTTTGTCACTTGCTAGAAAATGGGGCACTTCCATTCTGCAAACAGTACTTCATTTTTGAAAAGAATGCCCCATTTTTGCAAAAAATGCCCAATTTTCACACATATTTTCATGCTAAACACTTAATTTTTCCCATAGGAAATAATAGGAAATTAAAAATGTTTAACAACTTTTGAACGGATTATTTTTTCACCAAACCTTCAAAAGGCACATCTGTGACCCAAAGTCTTTCTACCTGAAAATTTCAGCCCACAACATAAAGCCATTTCTGAGATACAGAAAGTCACAGAATCCTGATTTTTCTGTTTAGTCAACACTTTATATCTCAGAAACCACTCAACGGAGTCCCACCAAATTTGGCAGGTCAGGAGACATGCTCATAGAGATTATGCTTGCCACATTGTATGCAAATCCGTTGAATGGCTCCAAAGTTATTAACCCTCAAAGTTTTAACTTTAACATAGAACTGCACTTTCACCTTAACTATACTGGCACAACCATGCCAGTATTTTATATATATATATATATATATAGATAGAGATGGTCATAGATATATGTTTATGTATTTTATGTATGTGTGTATATATTAATTGCAAAATACTACATGATGCAGGATGGCACAGTAGTACTGAAGAACACAAAGTAGAGCAATGGAAAAAATTAAGAGTTTTGGGTCTCTGGATTATTGGCGAATCAGTGATGGGGACTTTTTTGGGGTTGTCAACCCCAATACCAACTCCCTCTCCCCCAGCCCTTAGCCACCTGTCCGAAGCACAACATACAGCTGCAAGCCAGTCCAGTGCCTCATAGTGATACACTCTTCAGAGGTAGAGAGGGATGGCTCACCACATGTTACCAGCAGAATCTGTCATAACTTTCTTCATGCAGGGGCCCTGCATGAAGAAAAGAGATCTTACCTGACCTCGTTTGATCAGTGGAGGGGTTGGGCATTAGGGCTGACAACCCCAAGGAAGACTCCATCACTGATTCGCCAATACTTCAGAGTCACAAAACCCTAATGTTTTTTCATTCCCTGCTTTGTGTGGTTTGTGTTCTTCAGTCCTAATATCTGCATTAATGTAGTTTTTTTTAATTAATTTCCCTTCTTTTTCTGATAGTGGAATCATATCCTCATTTGTGCAAGTCCCAAAGGGACCTGCAAAAGGAAATAAATACAGTACTGGTAATGGTCCTTACCTGGGGCATGGGCCTATCAGGCCTCAAACATGGATGTCAGTACCTTGGGAGGGAAGGCTTGCCAGCCCACCACAAGGTGTCACATGTGCGCCAAAACACTGCACCATCTCTCTCAAGTCTGGAGCTGATACTACACACTGCAGTACCTTCCCCACCAGCCTTGGCCCATTAAACTGGCTCACTGAGCTCACACCCAGACTAAGGTCACTGGCACGGAAAGGCAGCGTGTCTCCACTAGGCCAGTGGACCTCACTCCAAACAATGTTAGTTCATAATTTTTTTGTTGTTATTGTGACATTCTGACATCAAAATTTCAAGAGTCTTTTTATGACCACACCTTCTGAACATTACAGATTTCTTTTATCATCATACTGGACAAAACGTAATTTTGCACCAGCAGTGCAAAATCACATGATGGCCAGGATTTGAAGAACAGCAGTAGTCACGTTCATGAGGTGGTGTGACAAAATGGCTATGCTGAAAATTTGGGGTTTAAATATTGAAAATGACCAAAGTTATGAGCGTGCATAGAAAAACTACAAAGAACCTCAGTAACTTTGTTTTTTAATATATTGACCCAAACTTTCAACAGCCTCCTTATTACCCCACCTCATGAAGCCAGTAGGTAAAAATTTTTAAATCACTGCCGAAACGTCATTTTGCGCTACAGGTGCAAAAACACATTTTGGCCAGGATGTGAAAAACAACAGCTGTAATGTTCATGAGGTGGTATAAAACAATGGCTATGTTAAAAAGTTGGGGTCATGCCATCCTGCCAGCATAGTGGTAGTGCTACTACTTGCTTTTCTGATGCAGTCCCTGCAGCATTGTGGTTGCCTTTCTCTGACTGCCTCCATTTTGTTAATGTCATTGTGCAGGTGGGCCTCCAGTACTGCACACAGTACTCCAGGTGGGGCCTGACTAGTGTCTTGTAAAGAGGGATTATTACCTCCCTCTTACAACTTGCGATACCCCTACTAATACACCCCAACATCCCTATAGCCTTACCTACTGCTTTAGTGGTCTGCTTGGATGATTTCAGGTCATCTGTGATGATGATGCCCAAGTCCCTTTCTTCCCTTGTGATTGCCAGCAACTCCCCTCTCAACCTATTGGTGGCTTCAGGGTTTCTCTTCCCTATGTGCATGATCTTACATTTCTTTGTGTTAAACCCCATTTGACACTATTTGACCATTTTGCCAGTTTATCCAGATCTCTTCTCATTCTGCCCACCCAATGTGGATCATCTACTCTGTTGCAGATCTTGGTGTCATCTGCAAACACACAAAACCTTACCCTCCAGTCCATCTGCAATGTCACTGATAAAGATATTGAAGAGGACTGGCCCCAGGACTAATCCCTGAGGTACCCCACTTGTGACTTGCATCTCTTCTGACTGTATACTATTTACCACCACCCTCTGTTTTCTGCCCACCAACCAGTTTGCCACCCAGTTTTATTTTATTTGTATTTATTTTTTAGTAAACTCTAGGATTACAAATACCTTTGAGCAATTACTCCTCATTTACAAAGGTTCTACATCAAAGGATGGAGGGGGAACATATATACATAGGTAGATCATGGTTACAGGATTAACACAGCAAAGGCAAGGCTATAAATTTACAGTACATAATGGAGAGACATAATGAGCCAGTTAATAAAAAAAGATGTTTCATAGCAGGCAGTACATTATATAGAACAGATAGTGAATATAGAATAGCAGGGTTAAGGAGAGGGTGGGCAGGCTGAGGGGCCATTGTCAGAAGGTGAAGGACAGGTAGAGAGAGTACAGAGCAGGTAGGGGTTGTGGGACCCAAGATCTGTAAGTGTATACAAGAGGGAGGTGGATGGTATGGCAGGGTGTGGTGGGGAAGGTAGGGGTAGGAGGAGGAAGCAGGTCATAGGTGGGGAAGGGTAGGGGCAGGCAGTTGGGCAGTTGACCAACTTCTGATCAACCAAGCCTACCCAGCTTATGAATTTGTCTTCTATATGGAACAATATTGAAAGCTTTGCTGAAGTTAAAGTAGGTGACATCAACTGCTCCCCCTTGGTCCACCATTCTGGTTACCCAGTCAAAAAAATCTATGTGATTAGTTTGACAGGACCTTCCTGTTGTAAACCTATGCTGTCTTGGATCCTGTGTTCCTATGGATTCCAGGTGTTGCACTCCAGCATATCACCTCCACAAACAAATACAAAAACTACAAACAGGTGTCTGCCTTTATCTCTGAAATCAAACAAAGGGGCAGAGGACACTACAAAGCAGGACACTGCAGCACAGGAGTTAGCACAACAAAAAGTGCCCAGAACAGGAACCAAAACAAAAAAAGCAAAAAGGAAATCCCAAAACCTTCTGATCATGAGACTCCATGATTCAGGGAGTTGATACCTGTCTCCAGCCAGAGGAAATGGTCAAATGTCTCCCAGGTACATCAGCGTGGAGAGACACTGAGCGCATTGCTAAAATTGTACAAGAAGCATGAGAAAACATTGATGTCCTGGTACACATAGGGACTAACCATCTCGCCAGCTGGTCAGTTGTGGAGACTAATGAACACCTGACTAGGCTGGGTGACAAACTATCATCCATTTCGTCTGACATCTCCTTCTCTGAGATCCTGCCAGTCTGAGAGAGGGGGGCAGATGGACAGAAGGTCAGAAAAGGGGAGATAGGGGAGCTAAACATGTGGCTCAAGGGCTGGTGCCAGGAAAAAGGACACAAATTTGTAGGGAACTGGCAACAGTTTTGGGAGCGAAAGTTCTTTAAATTTGATGGACTGCATCTGACTAAGGAGGACGTCAGTGCACTGGGGCAGACGTTTGACGTCTTTGCAGAATATTTAAACTAGTAAATGGGGAGAGGGGTGCAACACCTGATATGTCAAATGGGTAGAACACCCCTCCCCCTCAGCTAGTGGTCAAACAGGAGTTCAGCATGTTTGTAGTTAATTTGCATCACCAGGTAAGGAAAATGGTCCGGCTCCCCATATGACGCACAGGGAAACGCCAGACCTCGCCCAACAACTAACATACCAAAATCTGACCAATAGAAAATCATGTACACAAATGCTCGCAGTGTGGGAAACAAGATCCCAGACCTGCAGGCAATAATGACAGAGGCTAAACTGGTTATAGTAGCCATTAGCGAGACATGGTTTACCAGTAACCCACACTTGGGAGACTTCAGTACCTGGCTATGTACTGTTCAGAAGAGACCAAGGTGCAAAAAGGGAGGGGTGTGGAGTGGCCCTTTATGTCAATGAAAATATCATAGCTACAGAAATTCAGAATACACATAAGGAGCCAGAAGAACTGTGGGTCACCCTGGAAACAGGAAATGGGGCAGCCATATGAACTGGGGTTGTCTACAGGCCTCCAGACCAGGGGGGAGGACACAGACACATTACTGTTAGAAGATGTACAAAATATGACAGTTAAAGGGAAGGTTCTGATAATGGGAGACTTCAACATGCCAGATACAGATTGATCAATACCAGCAGGAACATCTGCCCGAATTGGACACATAGTGGATTCCTTGCATGGGGAGGGCTTCAAATAACTGGTACAACAACCCACAAGAGACAGAGCTATCCTAGATTTAGTACTGACTAACAGGGAAAGGATCACAGATCTCCAGGTAGAAGGTCACCTGGGGGCCAGTGACCATCACATGGTATGGTTCAATTTGGCCACTAGAACTAAATCATCCCATTCCAAGGCAAAAATATGGGACTTCAGAGGAGCTGACTTTGATAAGATGGCCAACAGAGTTAAGCTAGCCCTGGCAAAAAGAAATACAGGTGAGGGGGGTACAGGCAAAGTGGGCAAGCATTAAGGATGCAATACTTGAAGCAACATCCTATTGTGCTAGAGAGAAAGGGAAGTGCAAAAGAAGAAGGAAACCACTTTGGTTCTCAAAAACAGCAACAGAAAAGGTCAGAACCAAAAGGCTGACCTTCAGGAAATATAAGGGAACGCAGTGGGATGAAGATAGGAAGGTATACCAAACTTCCCTAAGGGACGCAAGGAAGGCAGTAAGGCAGGCAAAGGCCCAAACCGAGAAAACAATAGCATGAACAGTAAAAGAAGGTGACAAGACTTTCTATAGCTACATTAGTGAAAGGAGAAAGTCCAAAGAGAGTAGAGCTAAGATCAGAGGGGATAAGGGGGCATGTGAGGAGGACCATGTAAAAGCATCTATCCTAAATAGATACTTCTGCTCGGTATTTACTGAAGAGAAGGTGAGGCAAGTCCTACAGCTCAGCACCATGGACACAGGGGGGAGGGAGGTGTGCACTAGTCCCTTCACAAAAGAAAGGGTCCTACAAGAGCTCGCTAAGCTCAGGGTGGACAAGGCAATGGGACCTGATGGCATACATCCCAAGGTACTAAAGGAACTAAGGGTGGAACTAGCAGAGCCATTATCAAAACTATTTAGTGAGTCTCTGAGCATAGGGGAGGACCCAGAAGACCGGAGAAGGGCTCATGTGATCCTGCTCCACAAGAGTGGTAGCAGGGAGGAGGCAGGGTACTACAGATCAGTCAGTCTTACCTCTGTAGTGGTTTCCTCCTCTTTTTGCTCTTGCTTTCTCTCTAACACAATGGGATGTTGCTTCAAGTATTGCATCCTTAATGCTTACCCACTTTGACTGTACCCCTCACCTGAATTTCTTCTTGCCAGGGCTAGCTTAATTCTGCTGGCCTTCTTATCAAAGTCAGCTCCTCTGAAGTCCCATAATTTTATCTTGGAATGGAAGAGGAAAAGAGGTATAAGAACAAAGTAGAAATAACTTATAAATCATCATACAGAGATATAAATTAAACAGTACAAAATGAGATTCATCAGCCAGGTAAATTATAGGCATGGCTTCAAGCAGAGTAACATTTTAATGGTGAGGTCACCAGGGAATTGCACTGTAGGAAGGAGCGCCCATGGGGGGAGGAAAGGAGAGTTGATGAGGGAAGGGCAGAGAAGGAGAGAGAGAGAGAGGGGAAGAGGATAACTTGAAGAGCTGGGAGGGGTTATGACTCAAGGGTAGGCACAGGAGGGAATGGTTTTGTCATGTAACAGATAGAGAACATTTGGAAGAGGCAGAGCGAATGGTTAGGGGGAGACAGCTCCAAAGTTTAAGAAAGCAGAAGGAGAAAGCAGCTTGACCAGCTAGGGATTTTCGAGAGGGAAGCATGAAGGAACAATAGCCAGAGTTAGGGAGGGTGCTTGGGGGAGGAGAGAGCTAAGGTAAGGGGAGAGGGAGGCAAGCCAGAATTTAGAGATAAAAAGGCACAGTGGATTAGGTGGCAATCTTACAGGAGTGGATGGAGAGGGCAGAGTATAAGGAACAGTGGTGAGTGCAAGGCAAAGCAGCAGAAGGAGTGATAAAGCGGGTCTGATCTGGCCAGGGTTGACTTTGGGGCAACACTATAGACAATGTCACCATAATTGATGATGGGAAGGACTATTTTGGTGATGATATCTCTGCAAGCAGGAAGCTGGATGTAACTTTTGTTCCTATATGGTGCACTAAGTTTGGGATGGAGTTTTTATGTATGGCATCCACATGCTGCAAACATCAAGGTGCAGATCTAGCCAGACCCATGGTACTTAAATGAGGACAGTTCATCAATTGTGACCCCATCTAGGGTGTGGTAAAAGTGGAGGGATGGGAGCCTGGAGAGTCTCTGCTTAGTGCCAAAGGTCACAGGGACCATTTGTTTTGGCATTTAAGAATAGCTGATTTGACCTGGACCATCACTGGACATTGTCAAAATCATGTTTGAAGCCAGCCTATTAGCTGAGAAGGGGAGGAATCAGAGGCAAAAAGGACAAGGTCGCCTGAGTACATGTGGATGGATGCAGGTGAGCAGGCAGAGAGCAGGTCATTTAGGAATATCAAGAAATATAACGGACCAAGGACAGAGCCTTGGGGACACCGGTGCAAATGAGGAGGGGAAGGATGAGGATTTGACAAAAGCTTTCACCAGGTCAACAAAGATGGTGTAGGTGAAGAGATCCTGGTCCATGCCTGTGTGGATGGAGTTGGTTAGCTGGAGGAGGGAAGGGTGGTGGAGTGGTACTTGCAGAAGCCAGATTGTAAGGCATGAAAAAAGAGGAGGAGTAAATGATGGGAAAGAGTTGAGACAGCACTGTGTGTTCTGGAGTTTAGCTAACTTTGGGAGAAGAAAGGTAGGGCAGAAGTTGCTAGGAGTAGAGGAGTCACCTCCTTTCGGAAGGGGAATGACATTTACATGCTTCCAGGCATCAGGGACAGAAGCAAGAGAGGAGGAGAGGTTGAGAAGGGAGTAGATGGGGAAGGCAATGGCAAGAGCAGACAGGTGTAGGAGCTTGGGGTCAGGCCCATCAGGGCTCTTACCTTTCAGAGGGTTGTGGGCCAGGATGGCATTGGGAGAAACAGCAGGGGTAACTGGCAAGAAGGAGAGAGATAGAGGGGCAGGAAATGGTCGGGAGGACACCACCTCATGAACACTGGTAGTGACTGTAATCGAGCCTGAAAGGTAATTTCACGCAGTGATCAGAAAGTCACCTTCTGGTACTGAGTAACATAATTTCACCATCAGTGTTCACAAGGTGGGGTTTCAAAGAAGGTCATATTGAAAATTTGGTGAATTTTTTTTAAAAAAATGACTAAGCTATGAAGATAAGTTGAAAACACCTTATACAATATACAGTACTTACCTGGTTTCTTCAGTTCCCAGTTCTGCATTGAAGAGTGAAGAAGTGTCTCTGGTCCAGAGAGGATTACAAGGTTGGACCTTGGCTCAGTAAGTATAGGTTAAGGGGGGGTGATGGTTGCTGAGTGGGAGGGTTAGGCTGGGAGGTTGGGGATGGCAGCAGATAACAAGAGACTGCTTTATTTCAGGATTTAAAAAACAAACAAAAAATGATTTTGCAGGATGATTTTCTTTTTTTTTTTTTTTTTTTACAGGATCTGACACTGGAAAACCCCAGTGTCAGCATGACACTTGGGGACACTGAGGGTGGCAACCAGGTGTCCCACACTGCTGGGTCAGGGGAGAGAGGTTATCCAAGTCGACACTGGAGATTGGGCACCCCGATGTCGTACAGTATAAATTACAGTGTTAGGGGAGGGGGAATGTAAGGTAGGGGATGGAGCAGTACCTCCAACACTGGGGATTGGGCACCCAGTATCTGCATGAAGCTAAGCCCGATACCAGTGATTGCCCCCCTCGTGTTGGCAGGTGTGAATTACAGGCATGGGGGAGCAGTATAGGGGGGAGAGGGGGAATGGACTGTCACTGGGGATGAGCATCCTAGTGTCAGACTACATGATTAATTAAACTGGCACCTGGGATTGGACAACCCTGTGTCCAGTTCATTTAAATAAAGCCTTCTATGTGGCTAATGGCATATGGAGCCACACACAGACATGCAGAGCATGCTCAGCACGGATAGGGCTACACACTGACATGTAGCCCCATCCCTACTGAAAGAAAAGAGTGGGGATGGGTTTGTTGGCAGGGAGCCAACCTTGCCAGCTTACAAACAACAGCTGTCTAGTAATAAGAAAACAAAAATTCAGTTATCTTTAGTTATTTAAAAGTTTAACCAGGAAAGACAACTAGTTGACTACCTTGCCAAACATAAACTTCAGTGTCAGCAGCAGCACAGGTTGCACAAGGCGCATAGTACAACTACAGCCCTTGTGGAGTATACCAGGCTACATTCATGAGTCACTGGACCGGAGGTCCTTGGTGGGGGCCATCTACATTGACTTCACCAAAGCTTTTGATACAGTTAATCATGATCTACTACTAAGTCAGCTGGCCTGCACAGGAATTTCCTCTGTATCCCTAGGCTGGTTCAGGAGTCACCTCTTCATTAGAAATCAGCAGGTCAAAATACAAGGTACTCTATCCAACCATCAAATTGTTTCCACAGGGTACCCCAAGGTTTCTCCTGGGCTGCCTGCTATTCAGTCTATTCTTAAATTACCTTCCCAAAGCCTGCCAATACAATGTACTGTTAGACGCAGACAACACTGTACTGTACATGTCACTCTGCACCTGATCTGCTCGAGAAACAGCTGCTTTTACCATGATTGAGGCTTGGTTCCTTAATACCAGGTTTCTACTAAGCTACAAGAAAACTAAGTCGATGTTGTTCGCCGCCCCCCATAACTGTCATAAAGCTTATCCCAGCAAGATCGTAATTGCAGCAACGACCTTCTTATAATTGTCAGCAATTTCAAATACCGGGGTCACACTCGACTGCTCTCTTTCTTACAGGCTGCATATTGGCCTCGTTGCCAAGGCAACAAATGCCAGACTTGGGCAACTCTACCACCACAAGCACTACCTCACTAATAACACTGTTAAACTAGCAGTTACCAGCACAGTCATGTCAGAGACAGACTACGGTCTAATAGTTTATGGAGCTGCTTCTACCATTGTGCTTAAGGAATAAAAGTAGCCCTCAACAAAGCTTGCAGGCCCATTCTTGGGGACCATCGCTCAACTCATACATGTATGCTCTACTGTAACACTGGCTGGCTCAATCTTAGGAACAGGATCCAGTTTCATGTATGCCTACAAGCCAAAAAAGCTGCCCTTGGCCTTGCACCCCAGGGGTACAGGCTCTCCTCAGTCCTTCTATCAACCCAAGAGTCACTAGAGGCTCTAGTAAAGCTGTCTTCCAAGTCTATTCTTGACACACAAGGTCAGTGGTCCATTGGGTATAGGGCCTCCTCCTCCAGCTAAATTTCCTTAGCGTTGCCCTCATTTTGGAACCTAAGCTTGTCCCCTTCAAACATCAACTGCATGCATATCTTATCTTGTGCAGTGAGTGCAACTGTGATCCCACCTCCTAAGGCTGTTTCATGGACATGCCCAGTCCAACCTATCTGTAGCACTTCATTCCCCTCAGCTCTTTTTGCTCTCCTGTACTTTCCTCTGCTTCTGTGATTTGACCTCTGCATCTTAAAGCTCCTCGTGCCTATCCCCTAAGCCTGGGCAGTTAACTCCACAAGCCAGTCTGCCCTCTGCACCTTCCCCCTTCAGGCCGGTCACACCTTCATATCATCTCTTCTCCTGCAGTGATCTCCTCCTCTGCTTACTGTACTAACAACACCCTCTGGGTTTCTCCTCCCCCAACATCTTGAAACCCTTGCACCTGCCCAGTTCCCCCATTCTCCCACATACCCCTTCCTTCCTTTGCCTTCCCCTCCCCTTTCAGCTCCCCACCCTGCCCCCTTAGCCTCCCCCTCCCCACAGTCCCTGTACCCCATCTCCCACATACTTCTTACTCCCTCTGTCTTCCTCTCCCCTCCCACAGCTCCCCCTTTTCCCCTCTCTTATCACCCAGTATCTCCTGTCTGGGCAAGCTCCTCAAATTCTTGATACCAGCACAAACTTTGTATTTAATTCTTGCAACTTTCTATTTATTTTACCATTGTAAATTTGTTTAACTTGTATGCATTCTCTCTTAATCCCTGTAATACTGTTATTCAAGACTCCTCTTTTTTTTGTAATGTACCATGAGTTTCTATTGCCTAATTGCCTGTTACAAAGTTATTCTCTACTCTGCTACCTTTTGAAATGTACCTGTGATTCCTCTGCCTAATTACCTATAATCATATGATGTGGAACCTTTGTAAAGGAACAATAATGCTCAAAGGTTGTTATTCCGAGATTCAGTCAATAAATAAATAAATGTCAGTGACTAATGCCAAATGTGAATTACCAAAGTACTTCCTCAAACTGTTTCCTGCTGAACACAGCCCAGCTTGCTGGCCTCCATCTCGGCCTTGGGGAGGAAATGCTTATGCCACCAACTCAATTATTTATTTATTGAATGCATACATCAGACATACACAGTACATTACATTTATGGTATGCACTGAAGAATACACACAGATGCAAGTATACTGTCTTTTTCAGTAGTACAAATATAGACAGTCTTTTTACAAACTTTTTCAGTGCCTATGAAAAGACAACAATAAACACTGGGAAAATACTAACTACAACTTATAAAACAGTGGAGGACATTGATTGTACATTGTGTTATTTGTCTGTTCTTTATGGAGTAGGAGGTATCTGGTGCACAGGGAGTGAGCAGACTGTTAGGCCTCTGCATGTTAGCCCTAAATAGCAAATGTCACCCTTATCGAGATAACTATTTGGTCTAACCTCAACCTAATAGATTTCTAGTTCATCTTTCCCTTTGCTGCTGTTCTTATCCCCATCCCTATGCAACATTTCCCACCTCATCCACATATTGATATAGGCCTCTATTTTATCTTGGTAAGTCATTCTCTCCATTTCTGCAGTTTCCAGCATCACTGCTTCCCATTCTGCCACATACGAGGGATGTTCCTGTAGCCAGATTCTAGTAATGTTTTTTGTAGCTGCTGTGCTGCTATTCTGTTGTACCATAAGTAGTCTTTCCTTCCATTTGAGAAAGTGTGGTTTTAAGCACAAGATCAATTCTGGGAGTGTGAGGGGTTCTGCAATAGCACACATGTGTCAGTCTTTCTTTAACTGCAGCCTACTAGTAGTCCCTTAGCTTAGTACACAACCAGAAAATGTGTATGTGTAGCTTGGGGTTCCCCACATCTCTTACAGCAACCAGCTTTTGTTGAGTGGTCCCATTTAGCCTTCAGTACAGGCATCATAAATTATCAAGGTTTAATCATTCAAGCAAACTCCTGCCACTTTGGCAATGAGGATGTCCAACAAGACCCCCTCCAAGTTGTTTCCCATTCCTTTCTGGTCAGGTGAACCTGTGCCTCTTGTTGCCTTTTGTCCTTCATTGCAGTAACTGTTGTTACCCTGTGTTGTGCTAAAAACTGGTACGGGAAAGAAATAGCTCCTCTTTGTTGTGATGTTTCTGCTAGTGATGGGTATGTTATTAATTGCTGTGTTTGGATTTCAACTGTCGGGATACAAAATCCTGGAGCTGAAAATATCTAAACCTATTGTGTGGTCTCCAATCAAATTATTCCTTTCACTCCTTGTATGTTTTGACTATTGCTCTGTAAGCACTCTGGCTGGGAAGTGGAATGCCATTTCTGATTGTCTTCTATATCATGGGTCTGTTTGTGCTGGGGGGTACATGTAAACCAGGTATCTCCACAAGTACTGTCAGACATCTGGAAGCTCACAACATATGCTCTAGGTGGGGAGATCTGTGAGGGCGCTTGTAGGAGATTTCCTTTGACAGTTCCAAATTTAATAAAAAGAGATGCTAGCCATATTGGTCCTTGGAAAACGAGACACTGGAAGGTTTGATGCCTTTGACTGGACCAACAAGTGCCTTGTACAAAGATGAAATGTACAGTTCCTAATTCTATTTGCTTCCATTGGGACTCATTAATCCTCTTGTCCCCATAGTGTTGCTAGTTTGACTTGGACCACTATTCAGTATTCCTTCAAGGAGGGAAGCACCCCCACCATTGCCTTCTAGCTAGTAGGATAGCACAATGGACCCTAGGTCTGTGATCTGCAAACACAGATTTATATACCTCTTGTTGCACCTGTTGGAACCATTTCCTGGTTAGGTTCACTGGTTCACTCAGAAATGTCTAGGCAGTATGTTCATTCTTACTGCTTGAAGTACATAGGGAGTGGCAGGAAAGACCACCTCTGCATATCAGCCTTTAAACTGTTAAGTAGGAGGCATAGGTGTCTTGCTTGTAAGTTAGCAATGGTAGCTCTGCAATAAATTCCCAGGTATTTCAGCTTTGGAAGTCCCCACTTCATGGGGCATTTTGGCTTGGTATTTTTATCTGGGAAATAGTGTAAAGTGAGGATTTCAATTTTAGCTGTGTTAAGGGTGTACCCTGAGTATTGAGAATATTCTGCGTCCAGTTCTTAGACTTTGGGCAAGGAGTTTTGAGGGGTCCATTAAGTAAGGGAGGACATGGTCCACATAAAGGGCAACTTTGTATTGAACTTGTCCCACTGTTACTGCCTTGATATCCGGCTCTAATCAAATTCTCTGTGCTAGGGGTTCAGTATATTATATTCAGTATGGAGACCATACTAAAAGAAAGTCTGGTGTAATATCTAGAGGAGCATGGTCTTCAGAATGTGAGGCAGCATGGGTTCATGGGGAGGAGATCATGTGAAACAAATCTGATTAACTTCTTTGGCTGTGTCACTAAGACAGTACACAGGCAAAGTGGCAGACGTCCTCTATCTTGATTTCAGCAAGTCCTTTGACTCTGTGCCCCACAAAAGGTTGATCAAGAAGTTGGTGGCTCTCTGGGTTGGAGAAAAGATGGCCAGATGGGTGGAAAACTGGCTGAGGAACAGAACTCGGAGGGTGGTTGTGGGGGGAGAGATATCTGGCACTAGAGAGGTAACCAGTGAGGTCCCGCAGGGCTCGGTGCTGGGGCCAGTGTTGTTCAATGTCTTCATCAATGACATTGGAGATGGCATTAAGAGCAAAATGTGTCTATTCGCAGATGACACCAAGCTCTGTGGAAGAGCTGAAGGGATACAGGACCTACAGAAAGATCTGGAAAAGCTGAGGAAGTGGTCCAGGATCTGGCAGCTTGGCTTCAATGCCAAGAAATGCAAAGTTATGCATATTGGAGACAAGAATCCCAGGACAGAGTACTGCCTGGGTGGAGTGCGAGTAACTGCATCAGTAGAGGAGTGATGATCACTAGTGACTTGAAGCACTCGTCGCAATGCAAGAAAGCAACAACAAAGGCAAACAAGATGCTGAGATGCATATCTAGGGGGATCAGTAGTAGTAGAAAGGAGGTTTTACTGCTTTATACAGTTTTTATATGGTTATACAGGTCACTTGTAAGGCCGCATCTAGAGTATGGAGTTCAGTACTGGTGCCCACACCTCAAAAAGGACATTAACCAGCTGGAGAAGGTCCAGAGGAGGGCTACAAAGATGATAGCAGGTCAGCAGGGTAAGGCATATGAGGAGAGAGATTGAGGGCACTGAACATGTACTCCCTGAAAGACAGGAGAGAGACAGGGGACATGATTGTGGCCGTCAAGTACTTGAAAGGAATAAATAAGGTTCATAAGAAGAGTCTCTTTAAGCTGAGTGTCAGCCATAAAACGAGGGGGCACAGTCTTAAGCTGGAGGGTGGGAGGTTTAGAATGGAGGTCAGGAAGCACTTCTTCAGAGAGAGGGTGGTGGACCCTTGGAATGCACTGCCAGAAGAGGTCATCTCGTTGAAGACAGTGGGCAGCTTTAAGAGAGGCTGGGATAGGCATAGGAAGGTAAGGATCATGGGTAGGGAGGATGGGAGGGGGAGGGAGGGCAGGACATTAGCTCAAGCTGCGTGCCCAGCAATATGAGCAGACTTGATAGACCAAATGGCCTTCTTCTGTTGTATTCTTCATTATATTTGTACGTATACAGGGCAAATAATAATGGGGACGGGGGCAGCCTTGTCTGGTACCTCATCCTAGGCTGACGCCCTGTGAGAGGTGACAATTTGCACACTCACAGGCCAACGGGGACTTTATACAGTGTCTGTATGTATGTTATGAAAGTAGGGGAGAAACCAAACCCAGTAAGGACCTTATACAGTAATTCCAATCTACCTGATCAAATGCTTTTCAGCATCTGTACTCATCACCACTGCTGGGCTTTTCGCATGATTTAGCTGATCTAGCACATGCAATGCTCTTCGGACATTATATGAGGCCTGTTGATCTGCTACAAAGTCCATTTGGTCTGAATGAACTAGTTGTGGATAATATTCTCCAACCTCTGAGTGAAAATTGCAGTGAGGTATTTATAGTTAACATTTAATATAGAGATCGAGTGGTAGAACACATGGTAAGGTCCTTGCCGAGCTTAGGAATCACTGAAACTATTGCATAGTTTCACAAGAGGGCTAGTGTACCACTCTTTTCTAGGGCAGGATAGTAGGCTGCCTTCAGAAGTGGGTCCATATCCTCCCTAAATCTTTTGTAGAACTCAGACAAGAATCCATCTGAGCCCAGATATTTACCTGTCTTGCTTCTGGAGATTTCTAACATTTCTTCAGCTGTATCTGGTGCACATATCCCCTCAATCTGAGCCCCTGTGACTTGTGACAACCCCAGATTGCCAAGATAGGCATCTTTGCCTGCCTGAGTTTGATCAGCCTTTGTAGAGTACAGTACCTCATAGTAACGTTGGAATGCTGCTGCTATGGTGGTGGGTCTAGTAATCTTCCATACAGTGCCGAGATGAAACATTTTTGTAATATGAGCACAGGCCCTTTGAGCTCTTAAACAGTAGGCTTGCAGTCATAGTGCTGGAGCTCCCCTTCCCCCCGTAGCATTTTTGGCATAGGTGTTTCAGGTTTTGTTCAGTTTTGTAACTGAGAAGCTGATTAGTTAATTTTCAAGGCCAGTAATTCTTTATCTCTAGTTCTATTTAATGTAGTTTGCTGTTGGCCTTCCAACTCTTGTACTGCAAGCTGTAACTGGTTTTGCTTTTCGAGCCTTATTTTCTTTTTTTGGGCTGCTAGCATAATTAATGTACCCCTCAGGAAGGCATTCATGGTGTCCTACAGAATTCCAGGCACAGCATCAGGAGAGTCATTTTTCTGCACAGTCTGATTGATAATTCGGGTGATTTGGTCCCTGGTTTTTCTGTCCTGTAGGAGGGGTGTTCAGTCTCTAGAAGGAGGCTTTCCTCTGGGAGTTAATGTCTACCTCCAATGTCAGGGGTGCATGATCTAAAATATCCAGTGTGCCTCTTTTGCAACTGTGTATCTTATTAATATATGGTCTTTTGGGAATAGAAAACATAACTCTGGTATTGTTTGCATCAATCCTACCTGTACCAGCTTGTTTGTATCTATGTCTTAAGTTACTGTTATACTGTGTTATACTGTGTATTTGTTTGTCTTACTGTGACAAAGTACCTTTGTAAATGAGCCTATGGCCCAAAGGTTTTCCAAACTGCTGTCTAAATAAATAAAACAGTCTAATCTTGAATACATTTATTGGAATGCTGGATGAAACATGTAACCTGGTGTTTGACCATGTAGGTGGCCTACATGGTGCATACATGACATGGAACTTCTGTAAATGAGCTGTTAGTTCAAAGGTATTAATCTGAGATGTTATTAAATAAATAAAATAAATAAGGTGCCTTCAAACATCACAGAGGCCTATTTCTGATAGTAAGGTTTTTGCTGTTTTGGCTACAGCATGTTCTTTTCATGGTATCTGTGAGGTGCAATCGATTTCAGTCATAAAGGTGAGATTTAAGTCTCCTCCACAAGAAACTGTTCCTTCCCCTTTTTCTGCCAGCAGAGTGAATATTTTTCAGTAAAACATGAAGTCTGCAGCAGCTGGTGCATATATCAAAAATAATTAACCTGACTGTTAATGAGTCCTCTCAGCATGATGCATCTTCTGTCCTTATCTTTGCAGACTTCTTGGGGTTCAAAGGGGACCTGGTTTGGCACCAGTGTAGCAGCACCCCTCCTCCACTCAGCTGTGTGTGAAGAGTGGACCTGGTGGTAACCAGATATGGTCAGTTATTGATATTCCATCTCTGAGAGGTGGGTCTCTGCAAAAGTCTGAAGTCTGCTTTGGTTTGCCTTATACATGTCATTACCTTTTTTCTTTTTAATGGGTGTGTGAGGCCATTTACATTGTAAGTCAGGATCTTAGACGTGGGTTAAGGCATAGGCAACATAGGCATGTGCCTTGGGACCCTGCCTGCCAGGGGGGTCTACAGCAATCTCCAACATATACAGTATTTACTATATTTTCTTCTACCTGAGATGAATTTTCTGTAAAGGATTCAACTGCTAGGTATCCTGAGCAAGGCAGGGACTGAATTGTGACATGATTATCACCTAACTAATTAGGTTTTAAGTGCAGCTGATCACTTCCAGGGCCCATGGCCAGGTTGCCCTGTAAGGTGTTAATATGCCCATTTCCTTTGCTGTGTCTCTCCTTCCCACTTAGAATCGTCACTTATCAAGTGCTTACTCTTAAATATGAAATATTAACAGTGAAATCTAATATGTATGCTTTATATTTAAAGAGCCCCTGAGAACATTAGGAAAACTTAAAAAAAAAAAAAAAAGTAAGATTTATATTCAGCTCCATCCTATTTTCTTTATTGCTTCATACTGTTTCTGTAATTCTGTTTTTTTATGACTGAAAACAATTGCATGAAAACAAGATCTTTATTCAGTAGACTAATTCAAGTTTCAAGTTTATTGCAGGAATAACTCCATTGAGCAGGCTCATTCACAAGGAGGTCCTGAGAACATATATCAGGAGCATATACAGATTAAGGCAGGTAAAATACATACAGTACTAGCACATAAATAATATAGGTCAAATAATGTTCAATTAATACATGACGAATACAATATTTAAAAAGCAAAACCATGAGAATACATTACAGAATATAGAAACTGTCAGACCAGGGAATTATATCTACTCTGACTGCTTCTCTACATATTGCATCACAATCCCCTATTTATAACACAAACATATTCACAGTAACCTATTTCAGTGTCACAATTACAGTATGATGTCAGGTATAGATAGGCAGCCAGAGCTAAAAAGGGCAGAGATACCGTATACTTGCAAATACCCTTAGTAATAAAATACAAAATATAAGCTACATCTATGCCCAAATGTTATGTTTTTTTCCAAAGTTGTCTCAACTGTGTCAGGAACTTTTTAATCTTACTCCTAAAATCAAGAAATCTACAATGCGTTTCAATTGTACTGTTAGAAAATTGTATTCTTTTTTTATTTCCTCATCCCACTCATTTTGAAGTTCTGGTGTTGATGTAGTTTTGTTTTCAGGGTGAACCACTGAATATATTTCCAGCACCCCATCAATAAATCTTGCCATTAGTTGATCCTGGCTTATTATCAAAAAAATAAATGTTTGATCCCTGAAATTATTTCTTCTAACAGTCATTCACTTTGTAACGTAATCTCTATAATTCATCATGACTCCTTTAGTAAACCACCAGTTTAACTCCTACACCACCCAGGACCTATGCTTTTTCAGAGATGGGCCCTACCACAGCCAATAAAACTCCCAAATCCTGGTTCATACTACCTGACAGGACAAATGGTAAGACCCATACTGCAAGTGCACATGCATCTGTTTTGGGGTCAGAAGTCAAATCAAGACATTTCATATCCCGAAAATATTTGTACTAGTCCAATCAGAAAACTATTCTCTCTAAATGATCAAAACTAGGAGCAATGTTTTTTCATCCTGATGACAATTAGTTTAATTCATTGTGAAGCATTTTAGTTAGGTTATTTAAGTATTATGCCACTTTTTAGGAACAATAAGGAGATATGTTTTAAAAATTTCAGTAACTGATATGCAATGACCAAGGAGTGTGGCTACAGTGAAGGGCACTGGTGCAGTGAGGGGGCTCAGATTTCTCCTGGGCCTAGGGCCTCAGGGCCCGATGGGGACTGTCATTCCATGTCTAGTAATGTTATCCCTTATTGTCTGACTGGAGAGAGCTGCCCCTCTCCATGACTCTGGCACTTTTGATCCCCCACTTCTGCAAGTATTTTTCCTCCAGAAATAAATCGGTAAAGAGTAACAACCAGCTGTGCTATATGAACCATGTAACAAAACCTCCAGACTCAAAGAAACATAGAAGTTGACAACAGATAAGAACCACAAGGCCCATCCAGTCTGCCCATTTCTTTTTCTACCTTATAAATGTGCCATCGGCCTTTGCTCTGTCAATGGTCTATCTCTTCATACTCATCTGTATTGCTCCCTTATGCCTATCCCATGCCTGTTTGAAGCCCTGCACTGTATTCATATCCACCACTTCCTGAGGTAGGCCGTTCCATGCATCCACCATCCTGTCTGTGAAAAAGAGCTTCATTACATTACCCCTTAATCGACCTCCCTCTAATCTCATGCTGTATCCTCTTGTCCTGCTATTTTTCTTATATTGAAATGTGTTAGACTCTTTCACCTTGTTAATGACCTTAAAGTGTTTGAATGTTTCAATCATATCACCTCTCTCCCTCCTTTGCTCTAGGGTATACGTATTGACCTCTGTTAATCTGTCCTCACATGTTTTCTGATGCAGTCTCTACACCATTTTGGTTGCCCTTCTCTGGATTGCCTCAATGTGGTTAATGTCCTTGTGAAGGTGTGGCCTCCAGTACTGCAAGCAGTACTCCAGATGGGGCCCAACCAGTGTCTTGTAAAGAGGGATTATTACCTCCCTCTTCCGACTTGCGATACCTCTACTAATACACCCTAACATCCCCTAGCCTTGCCTACTGCTTTAGTGGTCTGCTTGGATGATTTCAGGTCATCAGTGATGATGACGCCCAAGTCTCTTTCTTCCTTGTGACTGCCAGCAACTTCACTCCCAGCCTATTGGTGGCTTCGGGTTTCTCTACCCTATGTGCATGATCTTGCTTCTTTGCATTAACCCTGGTTGCCACTCTTCCAACCATTTTACTAGTTTATCCAGATCTCTTCTCATTCTGCCCACCCCATCTGGATCATCTACTGTGTTTCAAGATCTTGATGTTATCAGCAAACAGACAAACCTTACCCTCCAGTCCATCTGCAATGTCACTGATGAAGATATTGAAAAGGACTGACCCAAGGACTGATCCCTGAGGTACCCCACTTGTGACTTGCATCTCTTCTGACTGTATACCGTTTACCACCACCCTCTTCCAAGGCAGAATATTTTATCATATTTTCTGGTCCTCCCTGGGGTTGTCCTCTGCAACTCCTTTGCCCCCAGATGAGGATATTTAAAGGAGTCAGTTTCCCCATGATGGGGGCTACTACATTAGCCACCCATCTTTCATGGTTGCTCCATGAAAAAGGTAATGCAATACTGGAAATAAGAAAAAATGTACACATCATGGCTAGCAATTCCCTATGTCCCTCCCCTTCCCCCTCCCTTTTGGAGCTGTATAATAAGTTCTTAGGATCTTGCTGATCCCAGCACCCTTGTTAGAATACTCCTGATCTCCAATAAATGTGTGTGTGCAGGGGGGGGGGGTATGAGGGAAAGCTTCTATTACTCTAGAGAGAGAGATTTTTTTCTTAATGCCAAGAAGACTCTCTCCATGACCTTTGGCACAAGGCAGAAACACTCTAGGTTTCCTTCCCTGCCCACTTTCCACACCCTTGATGGTGCTTTACTTGAGGACACATCCTCCCTCAAGTACCTAGGACTTTGGCTGGATCAGCACCTAAACTTCTTCAGATATATTGATGCCATTCCCCAAAAATTGCACCCCACGGTTGGTGCATGTTCAGGAACCGTAGTTGTATCCCCTCTACGGTTAGGTGTGAAATTGTTCAGAAGATGATCCTGCCCATCTTTGACTACTGTGATGTAGCCTACAGTGCTGCTCCCAAGTCCTCCTTGGCCAGGTTGGATACCCTCTTCAATTCCTTCTGCCGTTTTGTACTTGATGCTCCTTCTCACACCCACCACTGTGATCTCTGTCATGCCCTATCTTTCCCCTCTCTTATAAACAGACGACACTCCCACTGCGTTAAATTCACCTCGAAGCACTGGCTGGGTGAACTCCCTTCCTACCTCTGCCCCTCATTTATAACACCCCCACTTCCTCTCACTCCCTTAGATCATCTGACTCCCATATGCTGGCGGTCCCCCACACAGCCACCCTCATTAGCCAATCTAGTTATTCTCACCACCTCCCAAAAATGTGAAATTCCCTCCACCCTCAAATTCATTACTTATCCTCCTCCTACTCCATCAGCTCTACCCATAAAAACTTCCTTGCACCTAGCTGTTCTTGCTACAACCCTCCCTAACTCCCCCCCTAAGCCTGACAAACCCTATCCCTCTCAGTACCCATGCAATGCCCCTGCTGCAGCTCCACCCCACCCACCTAAAAAATAACATTCCTTCCTTTCCTCCAATTCAGACCTTCCATTGTCTCTTACAGTGATTTCTCCATCATCCAAAGTTGTACCAAGGGCCAGTCCCTACCCTATCCTCACACCATTAACCCAACTCTTCCCTCAACTTCTTCACATCCTGAAGGGCTGGGATCCTGGCTGCTCTTTCTCTCTCACCTTCACCCTCTCTTCTGTCCTTCCAGCCTATTCCCCTTGCTGCCTACAACCTTCTTCCATCCTACTGTTCTACCTCTAGCTGCACAACCTGCTCCCTTCCTGTCTTCTGCAGGCAGGGTCCTCGGCATATGGGAGGGGTCAGGCCCCAGCAGACCTTTCTCCTCCTACCTCTTCCTTCACCTCCTTGTTCCATCCCCTTCCACCACCACCCCACTTCTCTGCCTACTGACATACCTACCTCTCACCTTCCATTCTCCTCCTTACGTAGCCCTATCTATGGCTGACCCCTAATCTCTAATGCACTTGTAGTTAACTTGCACTTCTGTTATATCTTAGCAAACCTGTTCTGCCTGTGTTTACTCCTCACTAACTTCCCTAGATCAAACTACAGCAGTTCTATTCAGCCATTTTCCAGCTACACAGTTATGTGTCATTTAGTGAATGCTAAATGTTATTTTGTGCTGTTGCATCTCTCAGCCCAAAAGCATTGGTGTAGTATATATCTAGCTCAAAACTGTTAGCATTCTACTATTTCATTACTCCTGTATAGTCTGCTCAAATTATTTGAATGTAATATACCATAAATTTATATTGCATACCAAATCTCTGTAAACTATCCTTATGGTCCTCTACCCGCCAGGTCACACCGGGAGATGAGCAACTTTTGCTCAGTGTGCCTTTCTGGTAAAACATTTCAATTAATAAATAAAATAAATTTGTCGGTGTCACAGCTCTGGGTGATTTGTAGGCCAGTGCTTTGAGTATGGGCATGTGGGTGGTGGTAGGGCTTTTTTTGTAGTTTGGTAAGGTGGGTGTATACAGTCTCATTATTGCTCTTGGCAGGTATAGATCATATCTTTATGCATGACTTTACAGTAGTAACTTTGTAGTATATCTTAAATAAAATCAGGTTGCAGTAGAGTTACCACCTGTCCTGATTTTTGCAGGACTGTCCTGATTTGGGCAGCTGTGTCCTGCAAAAAACAGGAAAAATACTACATGTCCTGACATTATAGTGGAAAAAAAAATTTTCAGACTTTTCTCTAAATGTTGTAAAACTACAATACCTTACCTTAAAATAATAAGAAACACTAGAAACAACTTAAATACAATACCAAATCTTAATTTGATTATTTAGAGAAACAAGTCTGTTGCATTGGTTGACATTACATATTGTCCTGAGAAAAAAAATCATGTTTCAGTAAGAAATGTCCCACTTTGGACTTCTTGAAAGGTTGTAATCCTAGGGTGCAGTCCCTGGCTACTTGGAGTGGTCCTTCCTGGCTTCTTGTATTATACTGTGCTGCTTCTGATCTGTGGCTGATGGTCACCATGACAGGCTGACATGAGTCAGCCCCTGGGTGGATGGCCCTCCTCTCCTAATAGTCCACTCTTAGGTTAGGTATGTGGGCTCATTCTTTCAGCATCCTTCTTTTCAGGAGGTGGGTGGTCCCCCGGTCAACCAGTTTCCAGGAGTACAGTTCCCCCTACAGCTAAGTTATATCTTTGGTGGAATTTGAGTCATGTGGACCATCACAGGGTTGGTAGGGGGGTAGCTTGTGTTGACTGTTCAGCGTGTGGTTTAAATGATGATTCCGAGTGGCTCTAATCACTGTCCCTCTCACAAGACACCCCATCAGATCAGCTACTGGCAGCTTGTGTTACCACGGTGCCACTTGCCCTCTACCTAATCATGACTGGCCACATTTGAGAAGGAGGATGCCAACATTTCTCTATAATCCATTTACTAAGGGATAATTTCAGTTTGACTGTGGGTATCCCCTACCAGTAAACTGATAGTAACTGAGTACTCATTCTTGCAATTACTGAAACTTTTTCCTCTCATTGCCATGCAGACATTTTACTATCACATTCCCACCCATGAAGATCCTCCACTGCAGAGACCAATATTTAAATTCTATCCAAACTCAGTAATTATTGCTGTGCACGGTTTCCCCCTTGGTACATTCTTCACTCTCTCTACAGTAAAAACAGTACTATACATGCTGGATTAGTGAAAAAACAAGGGGCAGTGTGCTTCAGGAGTAAACACTAGTGACCCTTTCATATGCCACAGTGTACAAAGTCTTGATTGTTCTCTCCCCCACATCAGTCTGTCTGGGAGTAGGTAAAATGTTTTTTGTTCAAGAAAATAGCAAGTGCATAAAGAACTTTATTAACAAAAGTCTGCAAACTATGGCAAGAACAGATCCTGTGTGGTGGGGATTTATCCTGTCTGGTGCCATCCGGTCATCTGAATAACAGTTTAAAGCAGCTTACCTGTTCTATGTAGAAACATTAGGCATAGTTCTGGAGCCTAGAGCAGATTTAACTTGGGTGGCTGGTGGTTCCATTCACTTGCTGGAGCAGGTTATGGATTTTAGTCATTGTATGAGATGCCACTCTGATTCCTGTGGCCATGATTTGCTGTCTCCTCACAGTTGACCATTCACTTCTCAGCAGCTTTTCAGTTCCATTATTGGGCATCCTGTTAGGTTTCACAAGGACCCCTTCTCCTGTAAAGCCTTAAGTGCCTCCTATGCAGTGTTATAAACCCAGTGCCGCTTGTCCCAGAAGATCTGAATTTTGACTGGGTACAGGGTTTGGAATTTAACTTGTTTCCTCAGTGCACTGATGACCTCCCATATTAGAGCCTTTTGCACTGCTTTCATTAGGGTAGTCCTGGTTCAAAGAGAGTCTGGCTCCATGCTACCAGGCTAGTCTCAAGACTTCTTCTTTGGTGTGGTAGCTGTTGAACTTGATTTAGATAGGTCTCAGATGTGCCTGTGGGTCCATAGACCTCATGTAGAATGGTCGGTGAGCCCTTTAAGTTTTAATGTCCAGTGTGGGAGTGAGAGAAAGGACGCCTTTGCAAGTCAACAAGAAAGTCACCCATGTGCCCTGTCTCAGAGCCTTCCTGTAATCCTGAAAGTAAGAGGTTGTCCCTACATGATCTCACTTCCAGATTCACAAACTTCACTTGGAGAGCTTCCGTACTGGAGGAGGGAATCCATAGCATTACTTAGCTACAGTGTCCCATCTTCGATCACTGCCATGCAGTCTTCAGCTTGCCCAACTGTTCGCTCCAGCCCATTGAGAAAGCCTTTCAGTTGTCAGAATTTGACTGTTTTCCTTTTGAGTCTCTTTGACTTCTATCAGCACAAGATCAAAATGGTTTCTGCTGAGTGTCTCTGTTTTGTGGTCTGTATCATAGTTCAAGATGTGTGCTAGTGTGAGAGAGAGATGTTGCTGCTCCAGTTTCAGCAGTGATCTCACAGTGTATTGGCCTCCAGTCCCTGTTTTGACTTTAGGAGCGGGATCTTGTTGTTCTGTCTTCCCTCACTTCGCTTGGCATTTTGTTCAGATTTAGTAAGTTTTGTTTGTCAAGGAGGTAGTTCTGATTCCAGGAGGAAGGGAGCTCCTCACTCTCACTGTTAGCCTGGCCATGACATCACTAGATGTCACATCACGAACTGATTCAACCAGCTGAAACTCCATCAGCATTGTTTCTACCATGGGCTGACTCTACTGAGGCTGTTGTTGCAGGTTTATTAACTTTGTTCACATGTTCACTAACCAGTTGTGGTACCATTGTTAATATTTCACTTTCTAGTGGTGATACTCACTTTTATATTCCTGTCTCCATCTTGCCATTCACTTGAGTAGTCAGGAGCCTTTCTTGCTAAATGACCCTGCTTCCAGGGTTTCTTTTTTCCCCAACCATGCCTGCATCCTCCTACCAATGCAGACTCACTGGTCAGCTTGGGCCTAGATGCTTGCTGGGGCTGCCTAGAACAGTTGCAGCATGCTTCATGCCCCAACATAGTAAGACTACATTATGGAGGGACACAGAAGCAGTCCAGTCTCCGAGGCAGGCTGTCTCTTCTTTGTCACTTTTTCTTGAACATTTACAGACTATTGCAAATATCCTTTTTAGATCTACTGAAATTGATCTATAGATAAACTGGCTTAGCAGGGTTTTGGGGGATTGGAGAGAAGAGATTATTTGGGGGTTCTTGTGGTCTACACAATTGTCCATGATTTTTATACTTGTAACAGTTTTAAGAGATTGTGCAATGGTGGGGGGGGGATATGCTTTTTTTATTTTTCAGGACAGTTAAAATGGCTATCCTGCCCATGTGATGGTGCAAGCTTATGTTTGATCAGCAAGAGGGTACGCACCCTACAGACTACTACAGTGGATTGCCACCAGACCATCTCAAGCTCTCTCTCTCCTGCTACAAGGCACATTGGGCAACTTCTGATCCTCACTTACAGAAGCATGCAAGGTTGGCTCTGGAAGGCCTGCTGTTTTTGAGCGACTGTAGACTAATGCATTTGGTGTGTGGTCACTTGGACCAGGGGCAGTTCACTAGCTCATGTCTGTACCATTCTACAATTGCCTACCTTAACCTAGCTAAGGTAAAGTTCTCTGTTCAACATTAATTCTGTCATCTCTGGTTAATGGTTATGTTTTGTGTTGTTGTGGGATTGAAGGGGGAGAGGAAGGTGGAAGGGTTCGAGTTCCTGGAAATATGCTGACAGTCATTACTTTTAGTAAAAGAAGGGCTACAGTATCTTGCAAAGACTTTGTGGACACAACACACTGCAGCCAGAAGGGGAGTACTATTAAATAATGTACCTTTCATGGAATGGTAAAGGGGCTAGATCTCACACCGAGAGATATCAAATTTTTAAGCATATTAAACAGCTCATAGCCAGTGTGGATTTTCCAGAAGAAACTTATTTGCAAGCTCACTGACTTCATCAGTTTTGTAAAGGCTAGGTGGGATAGGCATATGGGGGTAGGACTACATGAGGCAGAGGGGTATGGCTGTACTTATTGGGTACAGTGTGTACTTTCAGCTATCTCAGGCCTTTAAGATCCTAATGGGAGATAACTATTTCTGATTGATATCCTTGACAATTCTGAAGTGCTCCTAGGTAGTGTATCTGGACTGAATGCTGACTGCCCCACACTTTTCATATCCATGCTAATAACCTTTTCCTTACTTCATCTTCCTCTACTTACTTCTAGCTGGAGACTGGAATTTAGTCATTACCAGTGAATTGTATAGATCAAGTACCAGGAACGAGGCGCTTTTCCTCTCAGCAGAGGGCATTACATGACTTAATGGATTCATTGGGGCTTTGTGACCCATGGGAATACTGAGCCTAATACACGGGGTTATAACTTTTTCCTGTGCCTTGTGCCTGAAATTGACTAGTTCCTTCTTAGTCATTAGAAACATAGACCATGATGACACAATAAGATTGATGGTCCATCCTTCATTCCTTCAAGGGCCTCATAACTATCAAATCTCCTCCAGAGTTCTATCTGACCACTCCCCAGTTTTGTTACAACATGCTTTTACACAAGGCACAGATAAGGATACTACCTGGAGGCTGACCAATCAGTTGTTAGAAGATAGATTTACTGTGTCATACATCCAGGAAACAATCTTAGCATTTATCATTAATAATGCAGGAACTGTGTTGAGGCAGGACCTGGAGTAGGCAGCATTTAAGAATATGATACGGGTGAATTAATTAGACTTGCTTCCAGGGGAACAAGCATTTGTCAGTGCTGGATGTTCACCACTGATATAGAAGCCCTGGTGTACTAGATACATTGTGGTGCACTGTGTGGATTATGTATTACCAAAGTTAGAGCCTGCATTTATAAATTTCAATGTAGGCTCATAAATGTGTTATGTTTTAATATTCCTGCCCCAAATTGTCAATATAGCCTTCTTATGACCCCACCTCATGAACAAGTGCAGAAAAATCTTCAACTCATAGTGTGAAAGGTGATTTCACACAGGACTGCAAAATCACCTTTTGGGATGCAAAACACATTTTGGCCAAGATTTGCAAAATGAGAGCTGTCACTTTCATGAGGTGCTGTAAAGAAATGTCTATGTTGAGAATCTGGGGTAAAAATATTGAAAATTACCAAAGTTATGAGCCTGGGTTCGCAAAATTCAACATAGGCTCATAATTTAATTGTTTTTAAATATTTTATGCCAAACTTTCCACATAACCTTCTTATGACCTCCCCCAATGAACAAGGCACAGACAATTTTCAAAATGCTGAATTCCTGCCCAGAAGGTGATTTTGTGATGTAAAAACACATTTTGGCCAGGATTTGAAAAATGACAGCTATCACATTCATGAGGTGCTGTAAAGAAATGGTTATGTTGTAAATCTGAGGTAAAAATATTGAAAATTACTGAAGTTAAAGACAGCCATCACATTCACTTTGTTGTTTTTTTAATATTTTTTTAAAACATTTTCAACATAGGCTTCTCATGACTCTGCCTCATGAACAGCAGCAGAGAAAATTTTAAACGCCTGCCAGAAAGGTACCAGAAAGTTTCATGCAAGTACCGTGAAATCACCTTTTGGGACAGATATGCCTAATGTCAGCATAATTTTTTATGAGGTGGGATCCCAAAGAAGGCATGTTGAAACTTTGCAGCAAAAATATGCAAAAATGGCCAACTTATGCCACTAAGTTCAAAACCCCATTGAAATACATTGAACTGAATACCTGTTATCTCAGCTTGTGGTCCAACTTTGAAGACTGAAGACATGTCTGCAGTCAACAGAAGATACCGTGTTGGGGGCTTGAGGGGTGCTGAAGTTGAAGGATTTAGTTGGGGAACAGTAACAGCTGAAAAGACATTGATAAACGGTTTTCTTTTACAGAGTTTTTAAAAACAAAAATCAAATTACGAGGTAAGGTTTTCTTTATTTCAGGTTTATTTATTTATTTAAGAGTTTAACTAGGCAGGCATACTGAGTGGAGAACCACTCATTTCCAGATGCGGCCTGGGGGAAATAGGGGGAGGGACACAAATGAATAGATACATACATTCATGTTCACATGATAGAGATTGTACATGATACAGATTTACACAGTAAGAGAGCTAGGACAAACATACATTTCATGCTAACGCATAAATAGTGTTTACAATACGTAGTTATTGGGTATTTACATCACATTCATGATAAACATCCTCGAGGCCGGCACAAGCTAATTTGTGAGCCCTTATTAAGCAGTTGCTTAGGTTATGAATTACCAGGTGGTGGTAACCAGAGGTCAGGAAGGCTTAAGCTTGTGTCTGCTGGGAGCAAGTGCATGGTGTTAGGAAGTGTGCAAGGAGGAGTGGGTTGAGGTGGCTATGGTTGGTGGAGTGGTAGATATCAACAGGCAAGTCATTCCAAAGTTTTGGCAATCGATATTTGAAAGTCGATTGGCCCTTAGAGGTGTACATGAGTGGGACTTGGAAAAGCCTGGAGTCCGAGTGTCTAAGTAAGTAAGCAGGGGGAGGTTGAACCATTAGGGTGGAGCCTAGGTAAGGTGGAAGGGTTTGGGCCCAGAATTTAGCAGCGACTCTGGTGCAGTGGATTTGTCTGTGGGCCATGAGTAAGGGTAGGGCCAGGGAGCTGTATAGGTCGCAGTGATGTGTCAATTTTGGGCACTCCAGGATGAAACGGCAGAAGGAATGGAATAGTGTGTCCAGGCTGGCCAGATTTGATGGAGAGGTGGCTCCATAGGCCACGTCCCTGTAGTCAAGTATCGGGAGTATCATCTTTTGAACAAGTTCCCGCTGGACTGGAGTGGACATACAGCCTTTGTTATGATATAGGGCACTGAATTTGGGGTGTAACTTCTTATGTAGTGATTCGACGTGTGTGGAGAAGTCGAGGTACTGGTCGAGCCAGACACCCAGATATCTGAAAGAGGTGCAGGACTCCAGGGGAGATAGGTCCAGGGTTAGGAATGAGGGGTGAGTAGCTAGGTGAGAAAGCTGTGGCTGCGATCCGAAGGTTAGTGAGACAGTTTTTTTTTTCATTTAGGAATAGTTGGTTGGCTCGGAGTCAGTGTTGTACGGCATTGAAGTCTTGCTGTAGTACGTTGTGCACTGCTTCAGCGGAAGGGCCTGTGGCGTACAGCACAGTATCGTCCGCATACATTTGAATAGATGAGTGTGAGCAGGCCAGTGGGAGGTCATTTAGGAATAATGAGAATAGAATTGGGTCCAGGACTGATCCTTGGGGGACTCCCGTTGTGATGGGGGGGTAGATATGTGGGGGCCAATTTTCACCGATTGGTGTTTACCACCCAGATATGCCCAAAACCAGTTAGTGGCATGGTTAGAGAGGCCGGCAGCACTTAGTTTGTCTAGTAGCATTGTGTGGGAGATAGTGTCAGAAGCCTTGGCCAGGTCTGTGAATATGGCCAAGGTGATATGGCCTTTGTCCATGCCTGAGAGAATATCATTGGTGATTCTTTATAGGGAGGTGATGGTAGAATGTGACTTACGGAACCCAGACTGATAAGGGGTGAAGAAGGAGGAACTGTCTAGGTATTGGGAGAGCTGAGCAAGGGCAAAGTGTTCTTGCATTTTGGCCAGGAGTGGAAGTAGAGGAGATGGGGCGGTAATTCCCGGCGAGGAGGGAGTGCATCACCCTTAGGCAGGGGATGACAGCCGTCTCGTTTCCATGCAGTTTGGATTTTGGCCATCGAGAAGGAGAGGTTGAGCAAGTCAGCTATTGGAGTGGCTATGGTGGGGGCAGATAGATGTAGTAATTTGGCGGCCATGCCAGAGGGGCATTTGCCTTTGTTAGGGTTTAGGGCACTCAGTGCTTGAAGCACTTCAGCTGGGGAAACAGGTCGGAAAAAGAAACTGGTGGTAGAGGTGGAATTCTGGGGTTTTGGTGAGGTAGATGGCTTGTGTGGGACATGCGGGAGACTATGTATGAGAGACGCTGCACTGCTGGTGAAGAAGGTATTGAATGCAGTGGCTACTTCACCAGGGTCTGTGATGGCCGAGCCAAGGATTGATAGTGATGGGGTTGGTGGTTGAACAGGAGTGGAGAGGAGGGATTTGATGGTTTTCCAAAAGTTGGTCTGGTGGTTAAGATTTGAGCTCAGTGCCAGTGTGAAGTATTTCTGTTTGGCCAGTCGTATCGATTTAGTGCAGGAGTTACAGAGGGATCAATAATTTTTTAGGGATTCAAGGGAGTTAGTTAATTTGTGTTTTTTCCAAGCCAGGTCCCTGGTGCGGCATTGGCTAATGATATCGTCGGAGACCCAGGGAATGTGGCGCCTTACTGTAGTGCTTTAGCAGGGCATGATAGTCCCATACCTCTAGGAAGCTAGTTTTGAAGTTTTCTAGTGTGATGTGAATGGATGGGGCCTGTGGTATAAAGGACCAGTCAACCTGAGCCAGGTCAAACAGGAGTGATGGTAAAGATAGTGATTTGAAAGATCTGGCTAGAAGCATCCTGGAGGGGTTTAGGGGTTTATGCACTTTTCTGACCATATATATCAAGTGGTGAATGCTTAGGGAGTCAGGGAGCAGGCCTGCACCAGTAGTCCTGTGTGGGTGTGAAGTGAGTGCCCAATCCAGGAGGGAGTGGTTAAGCATTTTTAGGTTTAGCCTGGTAGGTTGGGAGATTTGTTAGGAGAGGTTCATGGTGTTTACTTTGGAGTGGAGTTTGGTGCAGTCTTTGGCTAGCAGTTGAAATTGAAGTCCCCGAGGACATAGAGCTCTCCTGCTGTGGCAGTGGACTTTAGTTTGGCCAGATGGTCTAGGACACTGGGCATGGAGGTGCTAGGGGCACAGTATTATCCTGCAATAAACACAGGTGCGGAGTATGGGAGTGCCAGTTTGACAGTTACGGACTCAATTAGTGGAGTGGGTGCTGGGATGTAGACCCGTGTGAACTGAAGCTTGGCAGCGATATACATGGCGATGCCTCACCCTTTTCTTTCCCTCACGGTCTTGCCTGATTGACAAGTAGCCCAGTAAGTCTACAGTAGAGTCTGTATGGTGTGGTTTTAGCCAGGTCTCGGATAGTATAAGGATGTCTGGACGAGTGATAGGCAGTGAGTTGTAGTTCTGGTACTTTATTAAGGATACCACATATGTTGAGGTGCAGTATTTTGGTTACGACACTGGGGGACTGGGCACCCCAGTGTCAGTGTTATGTTTGTGGGAGTGCGGTGGTGGGTGCTGAGAGAGAAGGTTGAGTGGATGGGACAGTTATAGGAGCAGCAACAACAGAGATCAATGGATGGCAGTGAATGAGCCTTCTGGCACTTCAGCGCCATTTAATTTTAATTTGATTTGTTTATTTAATCTGATAAGACCATGGATCAAAGATCCATTTTCATGGGTGACCAGAGTAGAAAAATGAAAATATATAATTTAAAAACCATTAATATAAATGACACATTACATGCAAATAATACTTCAGGTACAGGATAATCAAACACTCAATCATTCAAGTCATTCAAGGACATGTGCTATATATACAGTACATGTACCATTTGCAGTCAAAAAGGTCCAATTACACATAGCATCTACACTTACTATCTAAAAACGAGTAGTTTTTCAAATTTTTTCTAAAACTGCATAGTGTGGTTCCCAGTTTAGAGATGTGACTGCGCATTGGGGCGACACTGCAGTGCACTGTGACGGTTTCACTTACAAGGTGGCAGTACTGGAGGATTGAGCACCCCAGTGTCATGTTTGTAGAGGGAGGGTTGCTAAGAGGAAGGGTCAGGTGCGAAGGGCAGTCAAGGGCAGCGCACCAGTAACAGACATCAATGGACTGTTTTGTGTCACAACTGGCGTGAGCCCTGCATGTTTGACATTCCATGCTGACTATGACATATTAGCTTGCTTGCTGGGTGGCGTAGATCAAAGGGAAGAGCCGACCCATGATTGGGTAGGCTATTTCTTTTCAAGTTCATGCCATCTCTGCTCAGCAAGCCAAAACTCTATCATGATCAGTCTGATGATTGGTGTGCCACTGACTAGCCTCTACAACACTGCTGTGCATTGGATGGACAGTGTCACACCTCTCAAAACCCAGCCATCATAACAAAATGTTTGCTGCGCGCACACACAAATGGTGAAAATAAAAATGATAGGGAGGCCTCAGCAAACGTTATTTTTACAGACATCAGGAAGCTGGAAGCTAGCCTCAGTCTCACAACCTCTGATGATACCCGAGCATGATTATATTCCTCTGGGACAACTAAACTGAGTTACTGTAGGAGAAGGCTGAACCTGCTAATCTTACTTCAAGGAATGCTCTTGCAGCAGGCCACACTGGTGGGACTCAGCTGTCAGGCACTAGGACCACACAGAAAACTTCAAGGTAGCAGTCTACCGTGGGGGATCGTCCACAGCCAACATCAGTCAGCTTACATTAGCCTAGCCTACAAAGGTGGCCAGTCCCCCTCACCTACCCCAGTTCTTTTCCCGCAATCGACCAACATGTGTCAGACCTTAGCGGATGCCACAGCTACAGTTGACTGCTATTTCCCACACTTACTGCACTTATTTTTTCATTTTCTTCAGTGTAAAATATCAAATATTTGGTGTTCTCTTTGACGAGTTTGTCTTCTCCACCAGCTTCATCTTCCAACCGCTCCTTGAAGTGTGCCTGCAGCAAACAGATCCCTGAAAAGGGATCCACTCTGTGTCTCATCTGCCTAGGTCCCAGCCGTGACATTGAAGCTTGCCAGAAATCGAACCAGGCCACTCTGTGACATTGTCTAAAAACTCTGGAGAGCCACCTTTTGAAGTAAAAGTTGGCTGCAGTGAAGAAGGAGCTGCAGGCCAGGAGCTCTTTGGTCTTGCCAGCACAGTCCTCTGGGGCCTCTTAATTTTCTCACAAGGAGAAATCTGGGAAACATAAGCACCGGGATAAACACCAGGACAGGATCGGTCAGCTTCCCATTCGCAGTCACTCTACAAACTGTCAGCCGTGACGGGGTCATCTCCCTGTGGGGGGTTGGCTCCTCCAGCCCCGCCAGCCCACTTTTCCTCTGGGCTCCAGGTGCCTCCGCCACCCACCTTCATTGTTATTTTGGGCAGAGGCTCTTCACAGAATGGTACTTCATCTCTTGCTCCCCAGCCCCTGATGTTCAGGCCCATATCTTCCATGGGCTCTCAGCCAGGTGACTTGGCGATGTTGGTTCCACGGGTGTTAACTCTACAACCATCCCCCGGCTATGGCATTGCCTTTGTCGCTTCCCACTACTGGGATTGACATCTGTCCTGCCAGAGCAATGCTGGTAGCAGCCTACCGCATCTCCTTCTCACTGGTGTCACCTCTGCCTTTGACTCAGGGGTCCCCATTCTCTCAGGCATCAGTTTCTTCAGCTGGGCCTGCGATGGTGGATCCTTCCCCCAGGTGTTCCAGGCTGATGCCTGCTGTGCCACCACCAGTGCTGCTGCAGCCCCAGCCTATGAACCCGACCCCGTTGTCACCCTGCCACAACCTGCACCACAGCTGATGCATGTTGGGCCAATGCCAGATCCTCTACTAGCCAGGATAACATGCGCCTGGGTACACTACGCTGGCTCCTCAGCCATTGTACCCTTTCTGGTGCCCTCTTCCATTCCAACCAGTGTACAATGTACCACCCCCTCAGTGGATTAAAATGCTCTCTTTTCAGTGTGTAGTCCTTAATGCAAAGGTAGTCCCCGCCACTCAAGGACCACCTCTGGCATCTCCACTCTGCCTTTCCCAGGACCCTCAACCCCAGAATGCAGACCAGGCTGGTTCGAGTGAACTCACATTGAGGTCCTCAGGGGTCAACCTTATGTTGGCTCAGGTTCTTGAAGGGATGAACGCCAGCCCCCAGTGTTGATCCCAGATAGCGATTCTATTGAGGATGAATCCAATTCTTCCTCCTCACCTGGGGAGTCCTTGGATGGGGATGACCTTGTCAAGGAGGTACCCAAGTCCTCCCCCCCCGATGATCCAACCTTCATGGATGTCATGCGCTACATCCAGTTCATTGTTGGCTGGGAGACGGAGAAGCAGGACCCGGAGAGATGTTGTTTGGCCATCTATCTCCAGAAGCCAAATGCCCTCCCTGTGGTGGTGCCCCCTTTGATCAACTCCTATAAGGATGACACTAGGTTGGCCTAGAATCATCCTTCTACCACCCCTCCTCTGCGTAAGAAGGCAGACTGCCTTTACCATGCACCGGCTGGCAAACTTTTTCTAGGGGGTCACCCTAAAGTGGATTCAGTGGCGATTAATGTGGCGTATGACCATACTAAGAAGCCCAAGCACCGTTATACCCTTCCCCTAGACTGGGAGTCCAGGCAGCTGAATCACCTTGGCAAACATGTTTTTACCTCTACCACTCAGGCTATCTGGGCCATAAATAATCTGTCCCACGTGGTTCAATATCAAAATGTTATTAGGGACCAAGCCAGGGACCTGGTGCACGCTGTGCCCGAGGACCCCACTAAGACAGAGGTCACCCAACTTATGAAGTCAGACTCAGACATTGGCATAATGTCCTTTAGCCAGCATTTAATACTGTGGGACCCTCTGGGTATGCGGCAGCTACTGGGGTCTGTCTCCAGTGCTATTCTTGGTTTCTGAGTATCTGGCTTTCCTCTGATGTGCAAGCCAGCATTTTGGATACCCCTTCAGGGGTGGGGTCTTTTTGGGGGATGTCAGGACATCATTTCTACCCTGCAGGAGTCGAGGCAGGCTCCTCAAGTCAGTCCATTGACTATATCACAGCCAACCTAGATCAAGTCAATGTCGTCCTGCCCAGGTCCTCCTGCAAACAGTCTCTGAACTGCCAAGGGTCATCTCAAATGTAAGGTTGCCACCAGAGCCTCAAGGCCCCCCTGTGGCCCTCCTGCCTGTACCCACCCCTACCTCCGGATTCCTTAACCAACTCCACTGGCTGAGGATCAACGGGAGGCAGTCGGGGGTCAGTTCTCCCTCCACCTAGAGGGGTGAAAGGGTGTGTGTGTGAGAAACAGACTTGGTCCTACTATGTGGAAAGTTTCTCAGCACCACACTACTACTGCACACTCTTCATTTGCCTGGTGTTGGAATACCTTCTTTCGAATTCAGGTTTGAGATACTCCTCACTGAAGGTGCGCCTTTCCACCATCTCTGTGTACCATGCACCTATCAAGGACAAAACTGTCTCCGACCTCGAGGTGTCCCGCACATTCCTGTGAGGCATTTTGCATCTGAAACCTCCCATTCGGGACCTAGTCCTCCATGGATCCTCAACTTTATGTTGAAGAAACTCGCTTTACCTCCCTTGAACCAGCCGTGAGTTGCAAGCTGCACTTTTGTTGAGGAAAGCACCCTTTTGGTTGCTGTTACTTCTGCTCAAAGGATTTCCAAGCTCCAGGTTCTTATGTAAAGAGCTTTATTTAGTTTTCACAAAGACTGGGTGTCTTTGTGTACTAATTCTAAGTTTTTACCTAAGGTGATGTCAGAGTTTACTTTGAATCAGTCCATCCACCTTCCACTTTATTTTTCTGAGTATTCCAATCAAAGGGAGGCCTTGCTCCATACTTTGGATGTACATAGGATGTTGCAGTACTACACAAACTGCATGAAGCCTTTCAAAAAATCTGAGCAGTTGTTTGTTTCATCGCCCCTAAGAGAGACGGCGCTTCTGTTTTCAAACAGTGTTTGTCTAAGTGGTTAGTGAATAGCATTGTTTATTGCTACCTCAAGTACAACAAACCCCTTTCAGGGGTGGTCAAGGGCCATACCACCAGGGGTTTGGCTGCCTAAATGGCTTGCTTCAGAAATGTGTCTGCTGCCGACATCTGTGCAACTGCCACCTAGAGTTCTGGCCACACCTTCACCAAGCATTACAGTCTGGACATCGCTCTAGGCGCAGGGCAATTCTCGCATAGCAGTCCTTCAGACCTTCTATCTTTGCACTCTTGGTTGCTGATATGTCCACCTCCTAGTGGTGTATCTTGGTGCTATTCATTACTGCTTGGGACTCAGTCCTACCAGTGTGGCCTGTTGCAAGATTCTTCCTCAAAGTAAGATAGTCCAGTTATGTAAGAACTTACCATAACAGTAGATCTTCAAGAGAAGCTCTTGCAGCAGGCCCTGCTTTCCCTCCCTCCTCCCCCCACTGTTCTTTTTTTCTCGTACTGCTTCTGCCTTTCTTTTGGCTCTCATGAAACCTCCTCTGTTCCCTTTAGCTGCCTGTACAGGGTCTCTGGCAGAAGAACTGAGGTAGGTGTGGGTGACCTCTCACCTTCATAGGCTAGGCTGACATCAGCTGATGTCAGTGGTGGGTGGTCCCCCATGGTGGACTGCTAGTTAGAAGTTTTCCTTGTGGTCCTGGCACCTGACAGCTTAATCCTACCGGTGTGGCCTGCTGCAAGAGCTTCTCTCGAAGATCTACTGTTACAGTAATTCTTATGTAACTGTACTTTTTCAAAACCTAAACAAATTATGTCAAGTGGGGTGAAAAGGCAAGAAAATATATGATGTTTAGGCTAAAGAAACAAGAAGCTGTGTGACTTGTTAAAATTATTTGGCCTAACACAGGCAGGAGTGTGAAAACCTCTCCAAGGTATAGCACTAAAGAATTTTGTAAGTTCTAGCAAACCTTATATGAGGCTGCCCCAACCTGCCTGCATATTGTGTCTGCCTAACTAGAACTGGTCTACCTCCCAGCTGTATTGGCCAAGCAGTAGGAATTTATCACTAGTTGCATTTCATACTTGGACATTTTGGCTGTCATCAAATCTCTTACACCAGATTAGGCTCCAGGCCATGATGACTTTTCAGCTAATTGTTTTATGAAGAGAACTATAAAAGAACCCTAGACCAAATGCAGTGGGGCAAGGGTTATCCTGGAGGATATTGGCCATACAGCCACATTTTAAAGAAAACAAATTGCACATACTCAAATAATGCAAAGCATCATGGAAGCATATGCAAATGCCCATGAATTTATTTGGACTGGCTCAACTTTAAGCAAAATTGCATGGTGCCAGAAGGCCTCACAATACAATTAGCAAAGGCTGAGAACAGCAGACACAGACACTTGTTGAATCCTCAGTTGGACTCCTCAGTTAATGCCATATCTGTATCTCAGCCCAGGAGAGAGCGGCCTATAGTGGATCTTATTTGTTTGGGTTGTGGGGCCCAAGTAGAAGAGAGAAGAGAACTACAAAAGAACCCCAGAGCAAATGCAATGGGGCAAGGAGTTATCCTGGAGGATATTGCATACAGCTAAATTTTAAATAAAACAAATTGCACATACCCAGTAATGCAAAGCATCATGGGAAGCAGATGCAAATACCATGAATTAATTTCGACTGGCTCAACATTGCATTTGCTCCGGGTTTTTGCAGTTCTCTACTCTCTGTCCTTTGGGCTGCCACGGTAAACAATAAGATCCCCCATAGACTGGCTCCCTCTCTCTGAGCTGAGATACAGATATGAAACACGAGTCTCAGTCTGCTGTTCTCAGCCTTTTCAATTGTATTAGGCCTTCTGGCACCCTACAATTTTGCTTAAAGTTGAGCCAGTCCAAATTAGTTCATGGTATTTTGCATATGCTTTCCATGATGCTTTGCATTATTGGGGTATGTGCAATTTGTTTTCTCTAATTGTTTTATAACACATTTGCCCAGGAGTTATTACCCCTCGTATCCCAAACTTTTACATACACATATGTGCAGGAGGCTCTATCTTCATGCTAACTGAAGCCATGATGGCCTTAAACTACAAGTGGACGTGGCCAGTTACCACTCTTTCTCACTTAGTAACCAGCACATGAAAATCCTGGCTAAAATCCTAGGTGAATGCCTCAATAAGATTTGGAATTCCTTATTGGTCAGGAGCAGGTGGGCTTCATGCCCTCCTGTAATTTATTGGATAACCTCAGTAAGTTGGCTCACATCTGGAGAGCCTGAGGTCCCTGCAGCCCTGGTGTCTCTGAACGCAGAGAAGACTTTTGATCATGTCATGGGCCTTTCTGTTTTCAGTTATGACTTTAATTTGGTTTCCCCAGGGCATTTGTTCAAGTATTAGACTTCAAGGCTAGTGCTTTAATTTACTGTAATGGAGTCTGCACTGAACCCTTCCAGCTGTATCATGGAACCATGTTGCTGTGCCACTCCAATCACCTATTTGGTTTATAGCTAGACTGGACAAGACCAGATGCTCTCCCAGTGAGTCACCTCCTGCATACCTGCTGCCGAATTTGACACCCTTCCCCTCATCAGTAGTGTTTTATTTGTGTCGGAGGGCACTGCCTGATTGTTTTCCAGTGACTGCTTTTTTGAATATTTGCCCAGCATTTTACCGCACTTTGCAGTATTACCTTTAGGGACTCTGATCTGTATACAGGCAACTGCTATGGACTCTGAACCTCATTTACTGCAGTTTTTGATGTTACTTTAAGGGTGGTAACAGGGCTGAGTTCTTTAAGATTTATTGTGGAGGTCTCTGTTATTTCTGTTTATTTGGGCCATATTTTTAGAGAGCTACAGAGGTTGTGGGGGGTCACGTGATCACAAGTGCTGTATTCGTCTCTGCAATTCCTTCACTGTGTACTGCTGCTGGCTTTCCTTACACTGTGTTTTGCAGTGTCTCCCACTCCACTGTGTCATCTGTTTCTACTCTGCTCTCCCTCTGTGGTGCCATCTTTGCCTCGGGCTCCTGTCCTTCTCCACACCCCAACCTGTCTCTCGTTTTCTAGCCCTACCTCTAGCTCCCTTTGTCCTCTCTTAATCCCTGTTTCCCCAGCCTATATTTAAACCTGTGTTTCTTTCCTCACAGGACTGGGCGCTCTCCCAGTGAGCCACCTCCTGCAGGCTCACCTCCTGCATAGTGGCGGCTGAATTCAACCTCCCTTCCCCTCAACAGGTAGTGTTTTTTTGTGTTGGAAGGTGTTACCTGAGCTAACCTGTCTCTGCTGTGTGGTGGTTGCTCCACTCCCCACACTAGCTTATCATTTCCTTTATAGTAAGTAGTAGTCATGTGACTACAGCTATCACCCTAAACTCCCCCTTGCTCCTTATACACACTAGCTGCTAGCTAGCACTGGAGTGTTCCTTGCAACCCTCTCTCTGTTTTAAATAGAATGCACTAGGACCCTCTTCCCCTGCTCTGCCTCTGTGTTGCACCTCTCCCCCTCCCTTTTCGCCTCCTTGTCCTTGCTAGGACTCAAACCTCAAATGAACCGCACCATTTTCTTTCAAGGTCTGCAATGCTGACCATCTAACCACGCAGCCTCCTAATAATTTCTCCTCTGAGTCAGGTCCCCTTGTACTGCTACTGTTGGCATTGAGCTCCATAAACTTTATCCATACCCATCACCCAGATTAAATGGTATAACTCTTACAACCCCCTCCCAATTTTAAATAGAATAAGGACCCTCCCCCACTTCTGATGAATTTGTTTTCCCAGTGCTGGTACATCCTCTGTGTGTGTACACTCTTCCTCCCTTCCTTTGCTTTCACCTCATTGCCCCTGCTTGGACATGAACGTGTTTTGAACCCTTGGCCATATATGCCTAATCCAAGTTAACACAGGAAGATAGTTGTTTTAACCACTAGGCCATCCTAATGGTCACAAATCTGATCAAGCTCCTTAGACCCTTACATCTTCCAGGCCAGTATTCAGACTCAAAACGAAATCCTACCCAGACTGGGACTTGAACTTCCAGCCCTTCATATCTATCCTAATTAACTTCGTAGTCTATTCCCTGACCGCTTGGCCATCTCTGCACTCACAATTCTGTCCTTGCCTCCTTGACCCTTATGACTTCCATGTTGGAATTTAAACACAAACTTAAAATTTCCAGATTGGGACTTGAACTCCTTGCCCTATTAATCTACTTAGGTTCTTGTGGTGGTCTGTTGCTCTACCCATTCAGCCACCCCAGTGATTACAATTCAAACATAACCTCTTTAACCAATATAGCTTCCTTCCCTTTTTAGTTAAGGTACGGCATCTCTCTGTTCTTTAACCATGGGTAAAGCAGGATGCTTGGCTACCCTTTTCTGCCTTCTGACCCTCTGCTCTGCCAACTACTTTATTGCCCTCTCCCTGATGCACCCACATCTGTACAGTGAGTACCCACTGTTGAGGCCAGTACCCAAGGAACCCAAACTCTGGCATCTCCTCCTCCTGCCTCCACAAACGAGGTGTTGTGTATCTTGGACGATGACTCTGTAAAAGATTACGGGTACCCACAACACTTGACAGCTTTATCCTAAAACAGCTCTGTTCCTCAATCAGGGCTATCCCACCCTGCCTCCTTACCAGTGTGGGTGATATCAAATTCAACCCGTGACCTACATATCCCATATTCACACCTTTCCCCACCAGTCGCTCAACACCAATCACCCAAAGGGCTGAAGACTGCCCACACAAATGCCTGAAGCATGCACCCCAAGATGGCCAAGCTCGAGGTTTGGGTCACTCCACTCTTCCCGGACATACTATGTATTTCTGAATCCTGGCTAAAGCCTAACATCAAGCAACATGAGGTTGCTTTGCATGACTACAACTGCTTCAGGCAGGATAGGTTGGGAAAATGGGGTGGTGGTGTCCTCTTGTATGTCTGGTCCAGCTTAAATGTCATTGAAAGCCCCTACCCCAACCCCTGAACCCTGCAGCGCAGAATCACTATTTCTCTCACTTACGCTTGGCAATGTCAAAAACTAATAATGGGCTGTGTCTACCTGCCCCTCACTGAGGGCCTCTATCTGCCTTCCCATCTTCATAACCTCCTTACCAGTCTCACCCACCATGACCTCATACTCGTGTGTGTGACTTTAATGTAGGCTGGCTGAACCCCAGCTCTAACATGATACATGCCACTTTGCCGATAGCAACCTAGCCCAACTCATCTCTGACCCTACAAGAATCAACACAAAATAGGCAACCACTCACTGCTTGATTGGGTGATCACCAACTGTGCACTTTAGGTGAAATCAGTGGGCAAACTTTCCGACAGCATCAGTGATCCCTCCCTATATAGAAACATAGACAATGTTGGCAGATAAGGGCCTATGGTCCACCCAGTCTGCCTATTTGAGCTTCTAAGTTCCTTTACATTTTTCTAGAAGTCTGTTGCCCTTACCCTGACCTCCAGAATTCCTTTTATGTCTATCAAATGTATTCTTAAATCCTGTGATTGTTTCAACCCCCACCACTTCCTCTAGCAGGTGTTCCACATGTCCACCACCCTTTCTGTGGAGAAATTCTTCTCATATTTCCTCTGAATCACCCTCCTCCAACTTCATCCCATGCCTCTAGTCCTGGAACATCTTTTTCGCTGGAAAATAGTGTATTCCTGCACCCTGTTCCTCCCTGTAAGGTACTTGTATGTTTCTATCTTATCCTCTCTCCTCCTTCCTCTTCTCCAGGGAGTACATATTCAAGTCCTTCAGCCTGTTCTCATAGGACTTGTGATGCAATCCCTGTACCATCTTGTTGCCCTCCTCTGAACCTTTTCTGTCTATGTCCTTATGTAGGTGGTCTCCAGAACTGTACACTGTACTCTGGGGGAGGGCTCACTAGTGTCTTGTATAGTGGAATTATGATCTCCCTTTTCCTGCTGGTGATGCCCTGCCTATGTATCCCAGTGTCCTATTTGCTTTACCTGCTGTCTTGTTGCAGTGTTTCCTACCTTGAGGCCATCTGAGATGATAACCCCAAGGTCCCTTTCCTGTTTGGTGCATGCTATATCCTCACCCCTCAACTGATATGTTGTTACAGAGATTTTGTGCCCCATATGCATTATCTTGCACTTCTTTTGTGTAGAATTTCAACCGCCAAATCCTTGACCATTCTTCAAGCTTCTGCAGGTCCCTCCTCAGTCTGTCTATACCCTCTGGTGTGTAGACTCTGTTACAGAGCTTCATGTCATCAGTGAACAGGGACATTCTGCCTTCTAGGTTCTGTGCAATGTCACTGATGAAGATGTTGAATAGGACTGGTACCAGCACTGATCCCTGTGGTACCCCACTGGTCACTCTTCCCTCTGCGGAGTGACAGCCATTTTCCACCACCCTCTGTGCCCAGCCACCCAGCCAATTAGCCACCCACTGCCCTGCTGTCCTGCCCACTCCCATATTCCCCAGTTTGCTTAATAGCCTTCTATGTGGCACAGTGTCAAAGGCCTTGCTGAAGTCCAGATAGACCATGTCCACTGCCCTCCCCTGATCCACCCCCCTTGTCACCCAGTCCAAAAATCCAATGAGGTTGGTCTGGCATGACCTCCCCCCAGTGAAACCATGCTGCCTTAGGTCCCATAGTCCATTGGCAACAAAATGTTCCACCAATTTCTCCTTTAGTAGTGTTTCAATGATCTTCCCCAGTCTTCTGCATCTGGCTAAATAACTTCCCAACCCCTACCTGAGGTCTCCTTGGTCCCGGATACGTCACAACTTGATCCTAGTGCTTTCTTTGCCTCTATCACAGATGCCAATTGGGACCCTAAAATACATTACTGGATGTCAGCTAGGCACTTGATTTCTTCGTGACCACCTTCACCAATATAGTTGATCTTCATGCACCCATAAAGAGCTGCAGATCAAAAGGCTCAAAGCTCCCTGGGTCTCAAAGGATCTAAGAGACTTATGACCACACATGATCAGGTCTGGAGAACCTTCAAATGAAGTGGACTTCCCATTGACTGGCAAACCTATAGGCAGCTCAGAATTCATGTAAAACTCCATTCAGAAAGCCAAGTGCACCCACTTTAGGTCATTCCAAACTGAACATCTTTGCAACCCAAAAGAATTCTGGAGACAGGTGAACCCCTAATCAAAGACAAGTCCTCAGAGGTCCCTCACTGCCCAAGGCACTGTCCTCTCAGACCCCCAATCGCTGCTGGATTTAACATGTTTTTGCTGACCTACACAGATACACTTGGCTCTTTACTGACTCCTCTTCCCATTCTCCTCCACACACCCTCAATGAAGTTTGCTGGCTACTCACTAATCCAAACGTGGATAGCTTCCCAGGCCACAACACCCATGAACCCAAATTCTTCAAGCTGGAGGCTCCAGCCCTTGCCCACCCAGTCTGCAACCTGCTCAACCGATCCTTCCTCACGTGAACTGTCCCAGATGAATGGAAGGTTGCAGTGGTTGTCCCTATACACAAGGGTGGACACATCACAACTGCTGAACATTTTAAACCCATCTTTATCCTCTGTCCATTGGCAAAAAGTCCAAGATTGAATACTCTACAGTCACCTTCAGGACTACCTGGACTTCCACCAACTTCTTTCAAAGTTCCCACATGGCCTTAATAAAAGTGACCTCTGACTTATTTCAGGCCATGGACCAAGGCATTGCCAACGGTGCTATCTTTGTTGATTTGACCAAGCCATTTGACTTGGTCAACCACAATCTACTACTTCGGCAATTACACTCTCTTGGCCTTGACACCAGTGGCTTAACCTGGCTCCACAATTACCTCACAGGCTGCAGACAAAGGGTCAAGTGATCCTTAACACTCTCTGACTTTCGAACTTTAACCCACAGCATCCTTCAGGGCTCTATCCTGGGTCCATTATTATTGTCCTTATTTATTAACATACTGACAAAATCATGGATGGGACCTCTATTCACCTTTACGTGGACAATGCAATTATCTACTGCTCTTCACCTGATGTCAGATGGCTAAACAGTAAGCTAGCATTGGACTTTCAACTTGAGGGCTGCTTCCTAGTGAACCAGCTCATCCTTAACACCAGAAAAACAAAATGCATGTTGTTTGTCAACCTCTTCACCACAACATATACTTACCTCTCTTGAGATATGCTCAAACAATGGTGATGCCCTTGAGTCCATCTAATCCTTTAAATATCTAGGCATCATTTTAGACATATCACTTTTCCTGGACCCCCATATCACTCTACTGACCAAAACACTAAACCAAAAGCTGGGCATTCTCTATCATATATGTCCATTCTTCTCTTCGGCATCCTGCCTTAAAATTGCCTTCACCACACTCCTTCCACTCCTTTCTTATGGCACCCCGCTATTACTCACAAGCAACGCAACCATCCTCTCTCACCTCAAGCAAACATATCATAGAGTGGGAAGGTTTGCCTTTGGTGTCAATGCCTGTAGCCACCACTGTGATGTTCTCTCCACCCTGGACTGGCTCCCATGCAAGTACAGACTACAGTATACCACTCTGAATCTGATGTACAAACCAATACACTTTTCACCCCCTCCTTGCCTAGGTGAACTGATCCAGCTGCAGCAAGCTCTGCATGTTCTAAAGTCTGCCTCCTTCCTCTCCTTATAGTACCCAAATTATGGCTAGCAGTGGCCCAGCAATCATTTGCTTACTCTATGTGTCCACCTGGAATTCCTTACTGCATTATACCCTGTCCCACTCTCTCAGTAAGTTTCAATCCTTCCTATGCTCCATCTCTCTGCCTCCTCATCTTGCTCATGCTTCTGCTAACTCTATTCTCTACATCCCTATCTCTATGGTTGGGTACTTATGCTCTTTGAATCTCTTACTCCAGATGGGGACTCACCAACTGTCTGTACAGAGGATAATAACTTCCTGTTTTCTACTGGTGATGCCTCTCCTATGCATCCCAGTATCCCCCAGCCCTCCTTGCTGCCCTCTCACATTGCTTGCCCATATCAGATGACCCTAATGGGCAGAAGCAAAGTGAAGGTAACGAGAAGGTGAAGAATACTGGGATGCATAGGGAAGCATCACCAGCAGAAAAAACAGTAATATCCTCTGTACAGACAGTTGGTGAGAATTCATCTGGAGTACTCATTCTGCATTCTGAGACCCAATCTCCGCCAAAGACATAGACGGGATGGAAGCTGTCCAGAGGAGGGCAATTAAAATGGTGCAGGGTCTGCACCAGAAGACACATGAAGAGAGACTTAAGGAGCTTAATATGTATAGCCTCGAGGAAAGGAGGAGAGGGGGACATGATAGAAACTTTCAAGTACCTCAAGGGAATCAACAAAGTCCAAGAGGGTAGCATCTTTCAAAAAAAGAGGTGTGCAAAAACAAGGGGGCACAATTTGAAGATAGAGGGGGGGTCGGCTCAGAGGTAATTTAAGGAAGTATTTTTTCACAGAGAGGGTTGTGGATGCATGGAATGGCCTTCTGGAGGAGGTTGTGGAGTCAAAAACAGTGGTTGAATTCAAGCATGCATGGGACAGTCATAAGGCAATTCTAGGGGGTGGGGTATGAAGAAGTAGGCTGCTGGTTAACTAGGATCTGCAGCTTATCCATTAGGTAGGGAAATGGGCAGACTGGGTGGGCCAAGCGGTCCTTATCTGCCGTCAAAATCTATGTTTCTATGTTTCTTATGTATATGTTTTCTGCAAGAGTAGATGAAAACTGCACGCTTATTTGTAAATGAGGGATTGTTAATCTGTGAATAATGCAGATATAGGTAAATTAATTTTTATATTGTTATGTTTAATCTGTGAATGATGAAACTGAATGTAAACATAACCACTGTTCCTGCCATGTCCTTGTCAGTGTATTGCACTATGTAGTCACTTTGTTAGTGTTTTGCACTACCTGGGTCACCCCTGTAAAGGGACTGCATTGTCTCAGCGTTCACCTGGTTACCCAAATTCAAATAAATAAATAGTTGGAGCATTTAATTTTAAACATAAAAATAATATGGATGTTCATGGCATATCAGTAGGACCAGACCAATATAAATTGTTGGTATATACACATGACATCCATCTCCCATGTCATGCACCCAAAGACATACATATCAGCTGCACTGTGAACAGTTGCAGAATTTTGGAGGTTGTCTGACTATAAACTTAACTACAGTATAATAAAACTCTAGTTATGACCCTCCCTGAGTGCAGTGGTATGTAAATCTGATATTACTGATCTGGGCTTGGTTTAGACCCCCAAACAACTGAGATACCTAGGCTTTGAGCTCACTCAGGATGACTGCTTCATGCGGAAGCTTAATTTCAATGACCTGACCCTTGTCATCAAACAAAACCTGGAGCAATGGTGCAGCCTGCCATTTCCATTATGGGGAAGAATAAATGTTGTGAAAATTAACATTCTGCCCCATATCCCCTCCATATGCTACATGCATGCCTATCCCTGTCCTGGTTTCCAGCTCCATATCTATATTTACAAATTCATTTGGGCTGTCAGAGCTAGTCATCATGCTAACCATAAGCTGGCAGCACCAAAATATATGGAGGGAGGCCTTGACTCCCACTTGTTGGTCTTTATTATTTGGCTAGTCATGCCAGGAAATTATGTGCTAGAATGCTACATGCCCTCCAGCAGATAACTGCACTTGTACCGTTATAGTCTGCTAATAGAGAAACAGAAATGTCAAGTGGCGATCATTGCATCCCTGGTAGTCTTCTGTAGAACCCTTAAGACTACCAGCTAACCTTGAAGACCCAGTCATAGTTACCTTTGCTTAAGTGCATAAACAGTTTTGTCAAGTGCTTAAATTTAGTTTACAGTTCGATATTTCTCAGCCTATATTTGAAAATACCAACTACAGGAAATGTTATCCAGAAATCCGTCTAGCTTGCCATTGATCTACCATCAGTTGATAACCACCTACTTGATGTCTGCCTTCTTTATTTTACTCAACTGAAGCAATGCATCACTTATCTATTAAACATATCTTCAGATTTTACAACTTAACATGCTTTGGCCAGACACCTTGGTCCCAAACCCTGAACTGAAAATCGTGTCTTCCTGTTGCACTTCCTGGTGCATTAAGTACTACAATCTTGTATGTTTCCACGTGTACAGCACAGTTTTTCATTAAAGCCTAACTAAACCTTGATGGGGCTTGCCCTTACTTGCAATCACTTTGCAGATGCACATGAAAACTGGGAGGTGGTATGGAGTGACTTGTACAAATACGCTTACAATAGCAAAGAAAATTCATACAGTTTCACATATTAAATAACCATAATTACACTCCAGTTAAATTGAAATGGGTAGACTCCTTCTGACGCTTGTACACCATGTGGGAGGCAACAAGATCCCTTATGTATCTGTTTTGGGAATGTCCAGAGGCTGTACCCTCTGGGACTCTGCCAGGAATAAGGCAATCCCTCTTCTGAACCTGGAGGAGGAGTTTACCCTGGAGATTTGTCCAGCTGATAACTATATCAGTATTTCTGTAAAGGAAAGGAATTATCATGTAGCCTTAATTGAAATGTCAACCAAGAGTTATTCTTCGTCATTGGCTTGACCAGGAGATGATCACATATAATAAATGTCTACAGGAATTGTTGTTAACCTAAGGGTAGAAAAAATGTTTGCTAGCATTTACAACAAAATGAAACACTTTGGGACTCACTGGAGTAAACTTCACACATCTTCCATAAGATGAGATTTAGTCGAGTACTAAGGGCTGTCAGAGTTTGTAGAACTCTGACGGGGGGGGGGGGTGTTAACAGACTGCATTGTATCTGTTTGGTTTATGTACATACTGCTGTAAACAGAATGTTACTACCTCTGGTTGTTCTAGTTGCCCTGCCTTGCTGTTACCAACCCTACTTACTCCTGTGTACATAACTTGGAGGCATGAACTGTTTATCTGTTGTGTCATTTGGTTTGTTAGAACATGGAAAAAAAAACAACTTAATAAACTGAATCTAAAAAAAATGGCTATTTTCAGTTATGACCTGGGAGAATACAATCAGAAACTCATGATTAGCAGAACAGGTACCAAAAGAGTTATACATAATGTCGAGTACAGAGCAATAGTTTTGGTAGGCATAAGGTGTAGAGATGTAAATGTAATGTAACATAAACAATATTGTTATGCATATCAAACTTACACATAACAGAAAATAGGGCAGTAGTTACTAAAGTATTTGGTAAGAGATACAAAGGGCAGGTAAACAGTCCTGTTATAGTAATCATATAGTTAATTCCATGCACAGCTTACTTGAGGCAAACTAAGCAAGGTCTTTTGTATAGGCACATTTATCAGTGGAACTTTAGCACGGCTATAAAATACAAATGAGAGTGTGTCAGAGGAACACTGGAAGTAAGTTCCAAAGTTAGGAGGAAAATATAACAAAGCCTGTTCTCCCTTATTTGTGTAGCATTTTAGGGCAGACTAAAGAGATACAAAAGGTCACCAGACTGGATGGGGTAGCCCTAATCAGAATGTTGCAATAGGACAGCCAGGGAAGTGAACATAAGGATTGATGTGATCATCACTTGAGTGTTTATATATAACTTTGCTTGGAGCTTCTCAAAATAAATTGTTCAGAACATTTCTAGCTTTATAACTAAGCATTAAGGCATTATCAAAGATTGGGGTACCATATGTTAATTTAAACTTAGAGGGCCATTAGGCAAAGCCAAAGCTGAGTACCTTTTGTTTCTAGGGTTAGATTAATAAAGGTAACCTTTCCCCTGAAGCATTAGCGTACAGTATTATTAAACAAAAATATAATTTGCTTTTGAGTGTTTACAATACAGTTCAAATTGTTTTTGTATATTAGGGTTTCAAGCCATTGACCTAACCCTTTATAGAATGTAATCAGCCAATCAGAATGTTTAATTTCCAGTCCTTTTTCTTTTTTTTTTTTGGTAATACCAATTTCTGTCATCTTTGTGAACTTTTTTTCATAAACATGACCACAAGTCCTTGCAGATGTGGCTGTGTTTTTCCGTTAACAGATGTATGCATTACAGGTATGATACTGTAGCAACGTCCAGATAAAAACAATACATGGCTTGTTTTTACTAGCTATTACGGTCTTAGAAAAGAGAAAAGATAATGTTAACACTCACTCTACAATATTTGCTCATGTCAAAACTGTTAGTGAGGTCAGATATGGACTGCCATCAATGAAAAACTGTGACTGATACTGAAATCTTATCTCTTTCTTTATTGTGCCAAGGTGCTATGTTTTCATTTATGGCTTCAGTGGAAACAATATGTATACTGATTGGAGCAGCTATATTTAACGGACTTTACCCAGAAACCCTCACCACATTCCCAGGGATGTCCTTCATTGTGATGGCTACGTTCATGATAATTTCACTGATCCTTATCCAGTAAGTGCTTTTCATCTGCTTAACTTGTCCACATAATGTAAGGTATTGTACATTGAAACCACATGCTAATACTGTACAGTATATTAGTATTTTACAAGTAAGGCATTAATTGTGTCGGGAAGAAACACATTAGCAGAGCCAAAACTGTTTTTTAATGTTCAACAGGGGATTTTACTTCGCATTTTACCATTTTCTTCCATCCACTCTGATGAAGTATCTTTGCTTTAAAATTATATGGTATAAGTTCAGTTTTTAGAGGCTAAGATAGAAGCAAAATTATTCAACTTGCCTTTGCACGTTTCTACATGATTCTACATAGCCCTGCTTCTTTATGTTTTTATATTGAAGAATGCTTATCGGAAAGAATGTGATGAGCTGGATCCAGCTCATTTCCCGATGTATTCTCAGTGAAGGGGTAATGAAGGGTTACATACAAAGGTCGGATGCAAAATTTAACAATTGAAGGTCAAGAGAACAAATTAACTTGGTAAAGATGTGAGAAGTACCTAACATAAATAGTGCTAACGTGAATAATGGCAGCAAGAGCTGGCTGGCACCACCAATAGCTGGTCAAACATTTCAAAAGTTAAAATAAAATGGATGTCTGCTGATAAAAAGAATAGGACACTTAAACACACTAAAGCATAGAAACACAAACTAGACACATGTACACTGACATAGGCAGATACAGTAATGCACACAGTCAAAAGACAGACCAGGTTGGGATGCACCAGTTTCAGAGGAAATGAAGCACTGACCAGAGGAAAGGACAGAGCAGTTAGAGAGATTTAAATATAAGACAAGGAGGGTTGATAAAATTGATCAGCATGTGCAGATGGCAGATATAAGGGGTCACTGAGGGAAAGACATCAATGCAATTGAAAACAAAAATACACCTTGTGGGTCACAAAAGCATGTAGGCAACTGTCCTCATTTGCATGCAGACCAACCCAGCAAAGTGGGTGAGCTCAAGGTCCTAGTGTACTTCACAAACCAGGACTTATTAGTCCTCATGGAGACTTGGTTGAGGGGTTGAGAAAATTTTGGAACACGAGGATAGAGGGATAAAGACTATTCCAGAGAGTTGGGCTTAACAGGATCAAGGTTGGGTAGCTCACTTTATTTGGGAAGAAGTCACAGTATAAGACAAGAAAGACATCAGAGTGCAGACAGTGTCACCAAATTTATCTGGTCTAGCTAAAGGAAAAGGTGGGGGGGGACTAATGAGTCTCCCCTTGGGGGTATGCAGCAGATCCCCAAACTGGCCAGTGGAGGATGGTGCCCAGCTAGTCAGGGAATGTATGAGATCAACCATATCAGAAGCAGTGTTGATCTTGATTGATCTGAGGGACTTCAGTCTCCTAGGAAAAGAATCAGATCTTGAAAGGGTTAAGAGCACTGCTGAGACTGAATTCCTGTCCACATTCCAGCACTGTTCTCTAGAACAGCATGTTAAACAGGGTACTAAGTTTGAGATCACTGTTTACCTTGTTCTTGAAGTCCTCTACAGTATAAAAGTCAAATATTGTGAGGCAGGCAGTGACTGTAACTGGGTGTAACCCTTCTTCCTGGTGACAGAGAAAATTAGCCAGACCTCCGCAACCAAAAGTTTAGATGGATGAACTTTGCCACGATGAAAAATCAGGTGCCCAAAGGTCTGGAGTGGCTGCATGAAGCTGGTAATTCAGATCACGTGGTATTCATTGAGAAAGGTGCTCAAAGCAACTGCAGAGGTCTGCCGTCCTATAAGCAGTAAGAGAAAAAGTGTTGAAAAGTGGCCTGTCTCAAGAAGGCCTTTTTTTTCCAACTATTTTTGTGCTTCTTTGGTCTGATGCATGTCTCAGAGGAGCCTACTTGACTCAGCCCTGCTACTCTCCATCGAAACTCCCCCCCCCCGTGGTCCGCTCCCACAGAGACTTCCCAGCCTGTGGAGGAGGGCCTGCATCTCCTACCTTGGTGGTGTCTATCTGAAATTAGAGGGTCCATCTCTGCAGGTGGCGCCTGAGGATTACTGGTGCGGCAATCCAGAGTTGGGGATGTGCAGCCTGGTCCCTGAGGTCCTCATCGCCTCCTCAGTCCTGCTGGAATTTTTCCCTTGTGTGTTGTCCCGGGGAGCACGGATGTGCAATGATGTCCAGCGCAATGTGGGCACAGTCCTGCACCCTCTTGCAGGATGTCCGCCAATGCTACCGTACCCCCAGTGCGTGCTCCGCATCTTGCTGTAGTCTGCCAGCCTCCGTTGGGAGCCTCTAGAGCAGTGAGGAGCAGCAGCCACCCACCCAGGAGAGGAGAGCAGTCCTCCAGGCTCTCAATCGTCTCCTCTCCCTGCCTCCCCCTGGTGCCCAAGTCCGATCCAGAACCCAGGTCGCCGGCGCAGCACGAGGTAAGGCATCCAGTGTCTCAGCCCTCCATGCCACCAGGCCAGCTCTTCAAGAAGAACTTAAGGCAACTGATTCTGAATGAAGGAAGGTCAAAGACTTCTGAAATGAGACATGTTGCTTTCAGGCCAGAGAGCAGTATAGTGCAGCAGCGTACAAACTGGGTGGAGGCATACTCACACTCCTATATATTTAAATCATTAAATTATATTTATTTTTAACATAGGTTACATGAGCCACCTCTTGTCTTTGAAGCCAGTATTTTGTGACCAGGGGCCCCACTTCCTCAGGGCACAGGTTGTCCTGCAGTATACAGGATCGCACTAGATATTATTTAGTTTCAGTTCTGTTTGGCATATCTATCTATCTATCTATCTATCTATCTATCTATCTATCTATCTATCTATCTATCTATATGTAGTAATTTTATGTGTTGCCAGAGTTGGTAGGGCACTGTATGACAATACAGTTGTAGTAATTGTATGGAGTGACATCAATATTTTGTTATATACAGTACATACTGTATATATGTATATTCTTTGCAAATATAAAACAAAATATTGATTTTGCTTCATAAAATTACTACAACTGTATCATCATACAGTGTCCTACAAACTCTGGCAGCCCATAGTACCACCAAATTTTGTTATTTTCGATCATGCCTATGTGCCTAACAACTTCCTTATATTTACTGTTCTTCATGCATATTGTGCTGCCATGCATCATGACCAAGTGCCGGAAGTATGAAACTCACTCTAACAGCTAAGTGCAAAGGGGGTGTATTTTGAATTTCATAAGGAGTACATGTATTATTTAGAGGGCTTGCAAGTGCAGGTATATAGAGGGAGCTAATGCACTGTAAATCTAGTTGTGAAACAAAACTGACATAATGCATGGGATTTGCTTAACAGTTCTCTAGTAGCAAAAATGATACATATTGAGTAACCAGGTTTCAATGCAGCACTCCCCACGGGACCATTTTTTGCAAGGGGTTTTTACTTTTGAAGTTAGAAGAATGGAAAGAATTGTGAAGCAAACTGGCATCATGAGAGTGATTTTGTCATAATATGATTGTGATCAATATTTGAAAAGTGGATATTATGAACTGGCGATAGTAAATGGACGATTCTGATTGGCTGAGAGGTCTTTGAAGCCATGATGATATCTGGCTACTTCATCACGGCTTCAAAAAGCCTCCGGTTACCAGCCTTCTCACTTTTTGAAAAATTCCGCTAACAGCAATGGCAGCGCTTAACTTAAAACGCAAGTCACAGTATAACGTGACAACGGCAGCATGTGCACAACCCCCCCAACAACACAACCTCCGCTAGTGGGAAAATTTACTGAAACAAAAAAAACAGTCGGTCACGCAAAACAACAGCTGCCGACCACCACACTAACCTCACATCATTGACCTGCCCGCTCCTCTCGCTGCTCGTGCCACATACCACTTTCCTGTTTAACACGCAGTACAAATAACGTATCATGAACCCGCCTACTACTTGTGGCAGATACCACGTTCCCCCATTTAACTCACAGTACAACGGCTGCCCCTTTAGTCCAGTGTTACCTGTCTGAAGCGTGGCTTGGCCAGTACTTCTCACTCTGCCCCATGAGACTCAGAATAGCGAGTGGTGACTTGCTAAATACAAATTGTAATCTAAAATCGATGGAGCAATGTACGGGTAAACTCTGACAGGGCAATGAGGTGGACGAGGAGGATGATCTACGATAGATAAGAAAGAGTACTACAGCATGTACATGAGGAGCAACAACTAGCAGCACCACCCACTGGAGACAAACTCCAGACCTCCTATACACAAACTCCAATTACAATAGCTGCCCAGAGAGCCCTGCAGGAACTACTTTGTGAAAACGTACTACTCCACTACCCAAAAGAAAAGCATTTCAAAACGTTAACATTTTTTTTATTATTATTTTTTACTCATAATCCTTGTAAGCCAGTTCATAATAGCAATAAGGCACTCCAGAGTGTGGTATATCATGGGATATCGTCACTTCTTGGGTCGTTGGACGTACTCGGCCTGTGGCCTCATGCCCAACCACCCGAGACGTGATGATATCCCATGATATACCACACCCTGTCGTGCCTTATTGCTTAAATGTACAGGATGTTAAATTCAGAGGACACTATAAAATGGAATATAGAGAAATCCATCTGTTACAGTACTGAAATACCACCAAGGGGTTCCATGATGCCATACACCTTGAGAGCAAAGCTTAAGAGGTGCCTGACATAATGGAATCCCAGGATGGTGTTATAGGCATTGTAACAGATGGATTGTTATACACTGTTTTTGTAATAGATGGTTTGAGTCTTGTCAGAATGCACTTATTTATATTTTGGAGCAGGTGCTGTTTTTGGTAAATATCACTCACCACCATGACTTCTAACTACTCCTGGGTCTTTGTGCAGTGCCACTCACTGCTGCAGCTTCAGTCATACATACTGTATATGATCTTCATCAATTTCACTCTCCACCAGGGAGGTCCGTTTCTGCAGTTTGCTGCTTTTTGTTAAATTCGCCTTTGCTTACTTTGTAAATATCTCTCACTGCCTCAGCTTATTGCAGTCCCCCTTTTTTGTCCTATTACCATGGCAATGACTGTCATCAGCATGGCAAGATGCATGCACCAGCCATTTTCTAGGATAGGCACATGTTGCTTTTTTGGAAGGATCTAAGTCAACAGAGATCAGAGATCTGACATCAATGCAATGCGGTTATGGCTTAGAACCTTTCAAAACAGTGTTGAAACAGCAGTCGAGGAGGAAAAGATCTGGGGTTGTGAAGTGTTACGCCAGCAGGATTCTAAATAGGATGAAACTTGAAGCAGCACGTGTTACTGTCATTGTATTTGTCATACAGAAATAACCAAGCAGAAATATAGAAAACCCAGATGCAGCTGAGCAAGCTCATTAAATAATGCAGGTACTCCTTAAGAAATTAAAAAATACAGGGTATCTAGCAAGTTGTATTATAAGATATAATGAGAACATGTATATTATATTAATGGACCACAATCCTTTATAGGTAACAGAAGGAGAATTGCCAACCATAGTGGTTTTGAAAGCCATTTATGCATTGTTGTTTGAGTGGGTTTTCATACTTCAAAGTACTAGGTACTGTAGATTGCTGCATTATTTGGAGGCAGGAATCTGAAGGTGGTGGTGAACAGGCACTACGCTGAGTGTCAAGAAGACTTAGTGGCATTCCTCAGGGATCAGTACTGGGGACACTGCTTTTCAAAATCTTCATCAGTGGTCTGGAAACTGGGGTCTCCAGCAGACTGCTAGCTTCACAGATTCCAGTAAACTAGCCAGAATGGTGAACTCCCTTGAGGATGGGGTTAAAACTTCAAGATAACCCAAAAGAAGCTAGATAATTTTGATTCCTGGCACTTTACAATCAATAACCAAATGCAAAGTGTTAAACCTGGGGAATAAAAACAGTGGAAAGGATCTACATGCTGGGTGGAGAACCCCTTGCAGCAGTCGAGGAGGAAAAGATCTGGGGGTTGTGGTAGACCAGGATCTGAAGCAGTGTATAGCATTTTAACAGCCACTGTGAAGATGTCCAGCAGATGCTGGTCTGCATTACAAGGGAGAAGAACAGAGCAGGAAAAGTAATGCTGCCACTTTACAAGGTCCAGTGCAGGCCCCACCTGGACCTCTGTTTGCAATGTTGGTCTTCTCAGTACAAAAAAACAATGAGGCATTCAAGAGGGTGCAACATAGGGTAACCAAAATAATCATTGGTATGGGGGCAAAACCTCTGAGGATAGGCTGTCTTTATTGTGTTCATCTTGGAGAAAAGTAGTCTGAGAAGGGATATGATCTTATTCTTTTGCATACACAAGGTTATCAACAAGATTGAAGAGTTGGAGATGTTTGATCTGATGTTCTGCATCAGGACACTGTGACATGCCCTGAAACTAAGGTGTTGTAAATTGAGGGATAATGTTAGGCTGTTTTTCTTCCAGAGGGTTGTAAATCTGTGTAACATCTTACCAGCAGAGACAGTGGACACTATGACAGTATGGGTCATTAAATTAATTCTACATTCACCTCTGTGCTCAGAAGCACTGTTTATTTCTCTCTACCAGGGACATCGGTCTTCAAACCGTGTTGTATTCTTTGATTTGGATAAAGAGTTGCATAATGATGACCATTCTCTTCTTCTAAAGAAACTCACTGTCTCTGGTCTCATCTGCTATTTTCTTTTCTTGTTCTCATTGTATCTTTCTGGGTGTACCCAGTCTATTTTCACTGGACCAGCTTTATCTCATACTAGACAAATCAACATGGGGTCCCACATGGTTCTGTTCTAGGGTCTCCTCCTTTTACCTTTCTTCTAAATAAGTTGCCTGAGTCTGTAAAATCCTATAATATTCACAAGTACATGGATAACACCAACATTTATTCATCTGGATGATATCTCACTGGTATCTTGACTGCCCTGTAGTCAGGCTTTGATACACTCTTAGACTGGTATAAGGCAAATAGCTTAGCTCTCAGTCAATCCAAACCTGTCTGCATCCTCTTTGCCACAAACAAATATCTAGCTGCATACACTACCCTACCTAAGAAACATGGAAACGTAGAATTTGACTGTAGATAAGGACCACTTGGCCCACCCAGTCTGCCGATTTCCCTACCTAATGGATAAGCTGCAGATCCTAGTTAACCAGCAGCCTACTTCCTTCTACCCCCACCCCCTAGAATTGCCTTATGACTGTCCCATGCATGCTTGAATTCAACCACTGTTTTTGACTCCACAACCTCCTCCAGAAGGCTGTTCCATGCATCCTCAACCTCTCTGTGAAAAATACTTCCTTACATTACCTCTGAGCTGCCCCCATCTTCAAATTGTGCCCCTTGTTCTTGCACACATCTTTTTTGAAAGATGCTACCCTCTTGGACTTTGTTGATTCCCTTGAGGTACTTGAAAGTTTCTATCATGTCCCCCCTCTCCCTCTTTTCCTAGAGGCTATACATATTAAGCTCCCTTAGTGTCTCTTTATATGTCTTCCAGTGCAGACCCTGCACCATTTTAGTTGCCCTCCTCTGGACAGCTTCCATCCTGTCTATGTCCTTGCAGAGATGTGGTCTCCAGAACTGCACGCTGTACTCCAGATGGGGTCTCACCACTTGTCTGTACAGAGGGATAACAACTTCCTGTTTTCTACTGGTGATGCCTCTCCCTATGCATCCCAGTATCCCCCAAGCCCTCCTTACTGCCCTCTAACATTGCTTACCCACCTTTAAGTCATCTGGTATGACTACCTCCAGGTCCCTTTCCATTTTTGTTGTTGTTAGTATCTCACCCCATTGTGTACTCTTCCCCTGGGTTTTTGTTTCCCAGGTGCATTACCTTGCACTTCTTAGCATTGAATCTAAGCTGCCATACATTTAACCATTCCTCTAACCTTGCCAAGTCCCTCCTCATACTTTCCACCCCGCCATGTTGAAAATCTGGGGTCAAAATATTTTAAATTTCCAAAGTTCGGAGCGTGCATATCAAAACTGCAATGGATGGTCATAACTTTGCTATTTTCAATACTTTTGACTGCAAATTATCAACATAGCCTTCTTATGACCCCACCCTATGAACAATATGAATGTCATTAACAAATCCTGCCCCAAAAGTGATTTTGCCAATGGACCACAAAAGCACCTTCCTGGTGGAGTTGAGTAACAACAGTTATATTGTTCATGAGATAGGGTCCCAAAAGCATCATGTTAAAATTTGGGGTCAAATGTCAAAAATGCCAACATGATGCATTAAAGTTAAAACCCCATTGAAATACGTTGAACCCCATTTACCTTAGTTACTCATATTGCAGTCGCTGGCTCCAGCAGCAAGACATGTCTTTGATCAGAGAGTGGATCTTGAACCTGGGACCTGTTCAGGTGAGTGAGGGTGTGTGGGGATGTACTTGGAGGTATGGGATGGTTGGTACTGAGGTGGGGGGGGGCTGATCGGTGACAGAATGACCATTTTCTTTTTTTCAGGCTTGCATCTGAAATGAGAGGGTGGGGGGTGCCACAAAACACCAAGGAGCAAATAAATACAAGGGGAATGATGATTGGAGGGTGGTGGGGTGCTACTAGACACCAGAGAACTAACTAAATTTTCATTCTTGGGACAGAGCTGGATGAGTGGGGGGGGTACCACTAGACACCAGGGAATGGAAATATAACAGGGATGGTGATTGGAGGGGGTGCCAGTAGACACCAGGGACTACAACCAAATTAACAGGGATGGTGATCAGTGGGTGGGGGTAGCACTAGACAACAGGAAATGGAAATATAATGGGGACATCGATCAGAGGGTGGGGGTGCCACTAGACACTAGAGAATAAAATAAGGGAGACGGCAATCAGAGTTGGGGGGTGCCACTAGACACCAGAGAATATTGTTATTTTTATTAAGGGGGACAGTGATCAGGGGAATGAGAAGTGATATTAAACACCAGGCCAAGGTGGGCTCGCAGCTGACTCTGCAGGCAGCATTCCGAGTTCAGTTGCATCTGCAGAAGTCCAGAACATCCTGCTGTTCTCATACAGAGAACACGGTGGAAGTGACCCTCTCACAAAGTTGGGCACTAGGAATTTTGTATACCCAGAAAAAGTATTTCTGGCCCTAATTCTGAAAAACAAGCATCAAAATATAGCTAAACACCCATTTAGCTATGTTCTGCTGTTTGATTTTTAAAATGACAACATTTTTATGTATTTTCCAGGCTTTTTAGTTCATGGAAAAAAAACAAGAAGATGACGGCTCACGAAAAAGGAATTTTTCACTCATGAAAAAGGAATTGCTGTCATGAGAAAGAATCCTTCTTCACGAGATCAATCATTTGTTGAATTTTCTCTTTTGTTGAACTTTCTCCCTCTTTCCTGGAAAGTGATCTTCCCATTGAAAACAATGGAAACTTAAAAATTTAATAACTTTGCAATGTATTAATATTTTTTCACCAAACAAACGCATGGCAGTTCTGTTACCCAAGCTGTATCTGCCGTAAAAACTCACACCAAAATTCCATGCTGTCTGGACGAAGGGCAATGAGGACAACTGCAAACAATGGTGATTTTTAAGGTTTTTGCACTATCTGGATCTCAGAATCCGTATATTCAACTGGAATGTAACTTGCCATGTCAAGTGACCTACCTTATGGGACAGCTCGTACCAAATGTTGTGCAAATCCATTAATAAGTTGCAAAGTTATCGAAGTACAACATTTCTGGTTTAACGTTAAACAGGCTAATCAGCCCTAATTATGGGGGCACGACCATGCCCCTGTAATATTGTGTATGTTTACTGCTTACTTTATTCCTCTTCCCCTCCCCCAGTTCAAATCTGTAAACAAGATTGTAGTGTATCTCTGTTTGACTACCTGGTGAATCACTATAAATCAGTCAATCAGTAGGTAAATAAATAAATAAAATAGTGAGTGAATGAGTGAGCCTAGATAGATTCTGTCCCTAACAATAAAACTTGTTAACAATGAAATTGTTACCCCTTCTCATCCATTCCTCCTTAAACATATGTAAACAGTTTAAAAATTAAGTGATGCTTGTAGTTTTCATTACTAGTGTTCCTTTTCTGGTCATTATGCCCCTCCCCTGATATTTACCTGCTTATCGGGGAAATCTATGACTCTAAATGAGTCTTTTTATTGTATCTGTGTATATTCTGAGGTAAACATTCTACCTGTGGAATTGTACAGAATTTTGATAACCTGTATTTCATGGCAATCATTCCATCTGTTAAAGGCAGAAAAAGACAGAGAAAAAGAAACAGGGTGAGGAAGGAAGGCAATAATACAACAAAGAGAAAGTATAGGGAGACACCACTAAGGGGATAGAGATGGACCCAGACAGATTAAAAAAAAAAAGAATCCTGCAGTGCATAACAGCAAATACATTTGGATCAGGGATGGTAAACCTTTCCAGAAGAACGCTACCCCTACCTGGCATATTCAAGTTTTGAAAACATTTCCTTTAAAACACTAGTCTTGGTCTGAAATGTATTGATAACTAATATGTTTTGTTTGTAAGAAATTAGTGCCACACAGGGTTTTCATGGTCCTTTACTGTTGTTGATTATCCCCCCAATGTAACCAGAATAAGGATTATATTTTGTCTTTAAAGATAAAATGGAAGCATATTTCAATAAAAAGTACAGTATTCATGTATAGATTTTAGAATAATTTCATATTCGTATTCATTTTAACTTAGCCACATTTGAAAGCCATTTTATAAGAACAATATGACACTTTAATATAGTCAGTTATGATGATATAATGCCTTGCCCTTCTTGGTTCATTTAATGGTACTTGGATCTGTCGGATACCTAACAGTGTGCCCAGGGCATGCAGTAATGTAAGCAATTGTTACAATGGGGTGTGAGTTTGTTATCTGATAAGCCACAACCCAAAGTTCATAGTGAGGCATAAGGCACACTTGTGCCAAGTGCCATCAGCATGTGGGGAATGCATTTATTAGCAACAACCTATACCCGAGGTGGCTTATTGCATTCATAAAATGTGTCCTTCAAGTTTGTATTTTAAATAAAAAGGAACCCAAAAAATGAAAAAAACTAACTTTTTTTTTGTTTTAATGTAAAATAGTTACAGTATTACATTTAAAAGTAATGTACTTGTACAATCCCCCCACCTACTGTATATGTGTCTGCTCTGTGTCTTTGTCCCCAACTCAGCACCACAAGTGTAGCTGGTTATATTTCATTTTATTTTTAAAAACAAGGGATTTTGGCATTTCAGATTTCATAAAGCTTTCCATGTTTCAGTGCTGCGACTTTGGGAGAGCGACTTCTAGTTGGTCATTTGATGCTGTTATGGATTACTGTCTTACTAAAAAAATCCAGTTGAGCTGCTTAAATGAATGTAATAGGATGTCTTGTAGAAAAGCACTTTATGAAACGCAGGTATGAGTGGGTAGTTGCAGGCAGATGGGTTGATGCAGATGGGGGGATAGGGTAAACCAGAGTGGATTACAAGCTGGTTGCAGTTTAACACAATGCTGTCAGCGGTAGTGTTTGTTGTGAGAACACTTTTTTTCTTGGTAAAGGATTTGGTGTTTCTTAGTAATGTTAGCAAATGCTGTGTGGATTGTGATGAGGGGGTGAGTGTTTCTGGTGAAGTGATTGAGTGGCCAGGCATTGGGGGTGGAGAGGTGCAGTGCAGGTCCAGCTTAGACAAGATCGGCATGGGAGGCAGGTTAGGCTGCCAATGTGGATTTCAGGCCTACAGAAAACTTACATGAGCATAAAAGTAAAGGTCAGGTGATGCATTTATATATTTTTTATTTATTTATTGGAATCTTGGATAACACCTTTGAGCTAAAAGCTCATTTACAAAGGTTCCACGTCGTAAGACAATAGACAAGGTATGTAGACATTACAAAACAGATAGGGTATATACAGCAGGCAAGTACATTATGGTATATATAGTACAGATACAGATTTAAGCAAGTACAGTTAAAATACATCAGGTAGGAGAGGTAAAGTTTATTGCAACAGTACTAAGAGCATACCTAAGGTGGACAAGCAATTTATAGTGGTAGCTGAACTTTAGAGTGTGCAGGTAGAGTTATGGAGGGTCAGAAGTGGTGGTGACTAAAGAAGGGGGAGGACAGAATAGATAAGAGCAGGGGGAGGGTGGAGGCAGAAACAAAGGGGGTGACAGAATAAGGGAGTTGAGTAGTCAGAGGGGTGGGATTGGATAGGAATCTACCCAGGATTGTGTAAGTAGGTGATAGGGCAGGGGCTGGGTAATTTGGGGCAGAGAGGGATAAGGAAAGGGTTTAAAGTGGGGGGGTGAGGTGAGGGGAAACCGGGGACTTGAGGGGGTGAATATTATGGGCGATTAATATTTGTGAAGAAAAAGCAGGAAGGCGGGGGGGATAAAGAGGGGACGTGGGGGTAAGTGCTCAGTGGGGTCACACCAGGCAAGGGAGAAGTGGGGAAGGGGAAGATGGGTGCTATGCAGGACAGATAAGATATCAATAACAGTAGGATTAAGCACAGGTGACACAGTCGCAGTTACTAAGAGTGACCAGGTACTGCTGCAGCTTGGCTTTAAATGGGCATAGTTTTGTTTCCTCAATCTGCTCAGAGTTAAGGGAATTTAGCCAGCAGGGGGCCCTGTATTCGAAGGACTGTTGCCCTTGGGAGGTCTGGTGGAATGGGATAATGAAGGCAGCTTTACTCGACCCTCCAGTTAGTCTGGAGGAAGTGGAGTTTCTTAGCAGTTTCCTCACTCCAGGAGGAGCAAGACCTAGGGTGGAATTTTTAGCTAATATCACACTTGGTACTGAATTCTGCTATTCAAGTTTAACCAACCAGTGCAAGAGTATAGTTGATAAGTATGAGTTAAACATGAATTTTGTATTTGTTGTACAGTGGGTGTAGGGAGTTATTCAGAACTAAAAAAAAATGTTTTTGTATTTTAGGGCAAGTAGTGGATGTTCAGTGTGTTTTTTTTTTGGTTTTTTTTTTTTACTTTATCAATATGGCTGCCAGAACTTTGCTTTTTAAATGCTTCTGGCAGACATTGATATGTGGGATGCGCCATATCCTGATTGTAGAAAAATGACATCTGAAGGGTTGTTGCTTTATAAACACATACCTGGGGTTGGTTCCTGGCCAATCAGGATGCAGTATTTTCCCTACCAATTTTATATATCACCATAATGCACACCCTACAGTGTCTTATTGTTTAGATAATTTATGCAATGTCTGGAGGTGGTGGAAACAGCATGACTCAGGAAGCTTTGGTTTGCACTACTGCTCCAGAAATTGCTATTGAAATACACATAACCCCCTCTGCCTCCTTGATGTCTTCATCTGCATGAGTACTGCCTCATACATAGTGAATTTTCGGCCCACCCCATTCCCTCCTCCCATTAAATGCCCGCATGCTCCGCCTCTATGGTCTGACTCGCCCTATCAGGTAGAGGGGGAGGTCCTGTATTTCACTACATGGCATAGCTTGCTTGACATCTCAGCAGACCCTATACTTACATATCTAACTTTGCCTGTACAAAACTATAGCCTAGCCTTCCTTAAATTACAGCAGGTCCTTACAGTTTGTATCTGTGCTGGGGAGGTCCTGTTCAGATGTGAGCAGGCTTATTACTGACTAAAGTGCCTAGTGTGAGCATACTCTGTGCCTTGGTCCTGAGCTGCCCCCCCCATGTAGCATTGCCCAAAAGATATGATTCCATGCTCACTGCCTAACCTGTTTTTGCTCTCACCGATCTACAAATTGTGATTTTTATCCCATATTTGAGAGTTACTGTGTTACTGTACTACTTACTGTGTTCCTGAGTTTATACTGTCTAACTGTACGGAAGTCCTTGCTATACTGCCCCACCTGCCATCTATTGGAACCTGTACCTTGATTGCCTCCCTTGTCCATAGCTCCTAACTCCCTATCTCCTCTTTGCTCCTCTCTGTCCCTGCTGACTAGGTTTTAACAACAAGTTGGCCCTAGCCCCTGCAATGATGTGGCCCAGGAATCCACACCTCCCACCTAAATGTAGGAGTCCCCCATGGCACTGACAGCGGGTGTACTGCCTTCCACTTATAATGCTCCTTGTACTTGCTGGCCTCATACTGGGGCTTACTTTGCTTCAAGTGGTCACTACTCCCTCGCTGACCATGGGGGGGCTACTGGGAGAAGTCTCTCTCCTCTGAGGTGACTGACTTCACCTTCTCAAATATCCTGGTGACTGCTAGGACCCCTTACTGTCTCACCTGCTACCTCGACCTCAGGTGTCTACTGTACTCCACCAGAGTAAAGCGACACCTACCTAGCGTACCTTCCACAGGCCTGTCTGCCGTCAGACGGCATCTTCTCTGGCTTCACCTTTTAATACTACTACTTGCTGGAGATACTGAAACTAACCTTGGTCCTAATAACCTGGCTTCCTCAATCCCCCCTGAATGGGGCCTGGGCAAGGGTCTGAAAATTGCTCATCTAAATATTAGGAGTCTGCTGCCCAACCTTGATGAGTTAGTCTCATGGGTCTCTCTCTACAAACCGGACATCCTCGGTGTGACTGAGACCTGGCTTAAATCCTCGATCCCAGACACAGCCTGTGCACTCCCTGGCTACGAGTTCATTCGGCTGGACAGACCTGGGAACAAACGGGAGGGTGGCATCTTGATCTATTTCAGAAGCCATCTCAAGGTCTCCCCAGTAGCCCACCAGCCACCCAGCTTGTCCCCCTGTGAGCTACTGCATGTCTTGATCTTACTTGGGAACACCAAGAAACTACATGTGGTTTGTACTTATAATCCCCCAAGGATGGGCTCCCAAGCCTGACCCACCTCCTGGACTCGATAGGTACCAGTATTGGGGACAACAAACTAATAATCATGAGGGATGTTAACCTTAACTGGGCAGGTGATAATGTGAAGCAGTTTGAGCCATTACTTGCTAGCCTCACCCTGACCCAACTTGTCCAAGAGCCAACCAGACGGGGGCAAATGGATCCTCCAGCTCCCTACTGGACTGGATCCTGTCAAATTGTCCAGACAGGATCTCCTCTGCTGGAATCTTGTCAGACTCTGTCTCCAACCATTCCCCGGTCTTCTGTGTATGGAAGATTCCTTCCCCAAAAATTCCTCACAAAATCATTCATATCAGAAACTTCTCCAGGTTTGATCCTGAGGCATTTTGGGAGGACCTAAAGCACACTGACTGGTCCAGGGTGTTCGGAGCCACTGACCCTTCAGTGGCTGCTACCCACTTTCTCACCACCTTTGGTGTCCTGCAAGATAAGCATGCCCCTAAGGTCACCCGGAGGGTGAGGGGGTCCGCCACCCTATGGTTGCATGGGAATCTCCTAGCCCTAATGCAGGCCAGAGACAAATGTTGGGCCTACTTCAAAAGTTCCCTTGACTCACAATTTACCAGCAATATAGAAATCTCAGAAACGAATGCTAAAAAGCCATCAAGGTAGCCAAAAGTGACTTCTGTAAGTCCGCCTCTAATCAGCTCTGCCAGTGATCCCAGACGGTTCTGGTTAAACATAAAAACTCTTGTCAGTGGGTCCTCTTATCCGGGGTATCTGACATGATCATTGAGGGTCTCCTGTAACAATCCCACACCATAGCCAACTCCCTCAACACACACTTCTCAGACCTATCGCTTTCTCCGCACTTTCCCGCCTGAGGAGTGCACTTATCCTCTAGCTCTCGCAGGGCAGGAGGGCCACCCTTCCATAAGTGTTCTGTCTCAGGGCAGTGTCAGTTGAGGACATGCTGAGTCTCCTCTCTGGCCTCTCCCAGTACTCCAGCCCTGGCTCAGACAACCTGGAGCCTAAGCTTCAAAGCTAGGTGCCTCCCATATTGCCCCCCAGTTGCCCACATTTTTAATCTGTCACTTGCCTTGGGGGTAATTCCTGATATCTGGAAGGAGGCTAGGATAGTCCCTGTTCTGAAGCAGGGCAGTCCCAAAATACCAGCTAAATATCGTCCGATTGATACATCTGTATATAGGTTATTTACTTGGACATATCTCTAACACTGTAGAGTCAGAATTGTATGGACCAAAATTGAGTGGGGATCTGTTTTGCAGCAATAATGGGACAAAAACATTTTATTTATTGCCAGAACTTGACAGAGCTAGGTTTGTTTTGAATAACCCTTGTAGCCCCTCACAGATAGACTGATCTGAAGTAAGGCAAACATGATTTCTTGGGTACTTATGTTTAGCTCAGAAAACTAGGTGTGTGAGTATTATGTACTGCATATAATAGTTTCCAAAGTGGAGAATGAAAACAAAACACGTTCAAGAGCATTAATTTTAAACTGGTAGAAAGGAGACACTTGCTGCAGGGCTCTGTAGGTTGCAATTTCCAATTGAATAAGGGGCCATAGGTAAACATCATGCCATTAGAAAATCCTGGATAACATGCACCTGTTTGCCCAGAAGCGTGTGTGTGTGTGTGTGTGTGTGTGTGTAAGCTAAACTGTTTGACATACCATCCTCAGACAAGATACAGGACTGATTAAGAAAGTGTTTATTTTGAAAGGAATTGACTTGAAAGCAGAACCCATGGCAGCACTGTAGCAACCTTTTGAGGTTCCATAGGTGTTGCTGAGCATTTTTATGCAACTCTGCTGTATTGGGATGATGTGTGTGAGAGAAAGAAACACAGTTACTGCACTTGCTATGGATGTTGAAGATCCCACATCACTTTTAGTAAATTAAGGGGCAGCCCTGGTGCCCTAACCACAGAAACCTCAGCATGGACAGTAGCTATCATGCAAGCAGATGTACTGGCAACCGTTTTTGGAGAATCAGTAGCAACAGGTTTGGTATCCGAAGACTGAGGGTGGAATATCTTAGTTCCCTTACAGGCAAAAACTAGGAAGCTACAGGCTAGTGAGCCTGACATAGATAGTGGGGAGCTAGAGACAATTATTAAAGAGGTGACAGTCCCATTCTTAGAGAAAAGGTGCTTAATGGATGGAAAGCAGCATGATTTCAGTATGGGTCAGCCAATGTCAAACTAACTTGACTGACTTTTCTAATGTAGTGTTACAAATGGCAGACAGTGCCCAGGTGGTTGATGTACTATATACCTGGATTTTAAGTAACCTTTGACTCAGTGCCACATAGGACACTGGTTAAAAAGGATAGTAATTTGGGATAAGGAAGAAATAACTAGATGGATCAAACACTGGCTGATGGGTAAAATTCAGTGAGTCATCCTAAATGGTAAATTCTTGGAGAACAGGGCAGTGAGTAATAGGGTACTACAGGAGTCAGTCTTGTTTAATATGTTTATCTGTGACATAGAAGAAGATATCCTCCAGAGCAAGAAAAGCCTGTTTACAGATCATGCCAAACTCTGGAGGAGGTCTGCAGTAACAAAGGGATTAACATTATGAGACAGAATGTGATGAGACGAGAGATAGGCCAGTATTTAACATTTGAAATTTTATGCCAAAAATTGCAAGGAGATGCACATACTGAAGGAGGGAAAAATCTGATAACAATATGCTATATTAATGGTTATACGTTGAATAAATGAGATAAAGTAGCTGATTGGCTGCCGTGCCAGTCTGAAATCTCATAGAAATGCCTGGCATGGCACCGACTCTCAGCTGATTGTGTGCTCGGTTCTCATTACATATTCATCATGGCGGGAATACTGCTTTTCTGTACCACATTTACTGTCAATGTTTTAATAAATACAAAGAATAAAAGTGAGCAGTCCTGCATTCATGTGAAAAATTAACATAATAATGCTTGTATCATGCTCAGATTAAGCCCCCGCACGTCACCATTGCTCCAACCCACCAGCACGTCAGCATCGCTCCACATTACAAGATGAACAAGTGTCACCATGCAGTAGTGTCAGCGCACAGTTCCATGAAAAAAAAAAAAGGAAAACCTTTTAAAAAGTCTCATTATTGCAATTGATTAATAATCACAATGATGACCTCACAGTCATTTCCTGGGGATTAACGACCAGCAGGTGGGATCTGGCCTCAGTTGTGCCTCTGGCAACCCTCACTCTGACTGGTCATTAATAGCCAGGAAGTGACTGGCTGTTTGGTCATTATTGTTAAACACACCAGTAGAGAGCATGAAGGAGGAGAGGGACCTGGTAGTGGTAATCAGCAATAACCTTAAGCAGACTGCTTCATGCAGCAGGATATATGGTTGGACTAAGAGAATGCTGGGGTGCATAGGGGAAGGAATAACTAGCAGGACTAGGGACGTGATATTGACTATATATCATTTATGAGCCTTCTTCTGGAATACTGTGTCCAATTCCTGGACCACATCTGTGGAAGAACAGGATTAGATTAGAGACCATGCAACAAAGGATTTCTGAGATTATCCCTCATCAGCAGGGCAAGGATTTTGATGAGAGTCTCAAATGTATTTATTGGAAGACAAAAGGGAGAGGTGCCATGATAGAGACTTTCAGGTTCATAAAAGGCTTCAGCACAGTGGACACAGTAAGTCTGTTCAGCCTAAGAAATGGTGTGTAAACCAGAGGCCACAAGCTGCAGTGGAGAATATTTAAAAAGGGCATTAGGAAGTATTACTTCATGGAAAAGAAGGTGGATGGGTGGAACAGGCTTTCTAACAAAGTTGTGGAGAGAAAGACAGTGGTGGAATTCAAGAGGAAGTGTGCTGCATATAAAGGAGTTATCAGATGGGAAGTGGAGTAGTAGTAAAACTTATTTTTATATGGGAAAAGAAACACGTCATTTGGATTTTGTCAATCCAGTTTACAAGACAGTCCTGTACAATATAGTTTCACAAATACAATAAATACAAATATTCAAATGTTACGAAATTGACTTAAAAACATTAATAAATAATGAATTAAAACAGACAGAATATGGACCATAATGGGAGGGGTAAGGATATAACAATATCACAAGGATTATCTCAAACATGTATATGTGTATATACAACAGTTGCTTAACACCCTAACAGATTTCTTATGATTTAATTCAGCCCATACAGGAGGTGGAAGTGTATTCCAGTATAAGGCTGCTTGGGATTTCATTGGAGAGGGAGCAGTGAGCGCAGGAGGACAGTGACTAGAGCATCTTGTAATGGAATCTTGGGACAGACTCAGATGAACTGTTAGGTCTTGTTCTGTCCATCACTTTTCTGTCTTTGTAGGGCTCTATATGGGAAAACAAGCTATTATTTCAATGAATGTATCTACTATGACCCTTGCTACTTCAAAGTATAGTGCCTAATGTACAAACAGTATTGTCAACTGTAATTACTGTCACTCTTGTATGCAATAATCCTAACAAATGTATCTTGTTTATTGTATGAAAATGTATCTTGTCTACTGTATGTAACCACTGCCTCATTGTAACCAGTCCCGGGTCGGCCCTGAAAAAGGGACCTCTGGTCTCAGTGGGCTTACCTGGTTACCAAAATTTAAATAAATAAATAAAATAAGCCATTGGAATTATTAACAGAAATAAATACAAGCATTTGTCAATGCCGAACGTTCGCTTGCAGGTATTTGCAGTGGTATTTGGCACTTGGACATGGCTTAAAAAAATCCCTGACAAAGAAGTACAAGCATTTATCAATGCCGAATGTTGCTTGCTTCTATGTGCTGTTTAGGTATTTGGAAGTCATTGGAGTGCAAATATTGAAAATTCGCGAACTTACGAGCATGCATAGGAACTGCGCAACGCACGCTCGTAAAAGTCATTTTTAGGAATTTTTTCACCACATTTTCAACACAGCCATTTTAAGACCTCTGCTCATGAACAGTGTGACTGTGATTTTCTTAATGTGTCCCATACATTGAGTTCGCACACCGACTGCGCCATTGTGCGCTACATGGGCGGAAACACGCTTTGGGCAGGATGTGAAAATGACAGCTATACTACTCATAAGAAGGTATGGTAAAATGGCAATGTTGAAAATCTGGAGTGGAAATATTGAAAATTCGCAAACCTACGAAAGGCATGAGGAACTGCGCAATGCAGCCAGTAAAACAGTCATTTTAGGATTTTTTCACCAATTTCAACATAGCTATTTTAAGACCTCTGCTAATGAACAGTGTCATGGTGATTTTCTTAATGTGTCCCATACATTGATTTCAAGACACCGACACTGCGCCATTGTGCGCCACATGGGCGGAAACATGTTTTGGGCAGGATGTGAAAATGACAGCTGTACTGCTCATAGGAGGTGTGGAAAATGGCAATGTTGAAAATCTGGAGTGAAAATATTGAAAATTCGCGAACTTATGAGCCTGCATAGGAACTGCACAACGATGTCAGAACAGTTTTTTTTTGATGCACCAAATTAACAGTTGATTCTTCATGATCGATGTCATCATGAGGCGATTCAGGCCCTAGGGCGATTTTGCACAGTGACTGTGAAATCACCCTTCAGGCCCGAGTAACGCCATGACAGTGACATCATTCATGAGAAGGGTCCCAAAACTCCATGTTGAAAATTTGCAAAAATTCCCAAAATGCCTGAGATATGCAATAAAGTTGAAAACCTCTATCTAGCCCATTATACAGCTTACCGGGCATTTCTCAGTTCGCAATCGGCTTTGAAGAGTGCAGACGCGTTCCAGGTCCACCGCGATCGCTAAAATGTAGCCCGGAGGTAAGTATGGGGTGAGGGGTGTGGGGAGGCAGGGTGCGAGGGTGGGTGCGGGTTGTGGAGGGGCTGGGAGAAGCCTCGGGACCGCTTTTAATTGACATTTAAAAAAAAAAAGACGACGGACGCTTGCCATGCTGGGGTGGGCTCCCAGCATGGCAGAAGGATGGCTGGGGGCTGGAGCCGACGGGATTGGGGCACCCCTGCCGGCAGACTGACGCGGACATTTGCCATGCTGGGGTGGGCTCCCAGCGTGGCAGCAAAGATTTGGGGGCGGGCGGCGTGACGCGGTGCAACCACACAGCAGTGGTTTTCTTTGAGGAGAAGAGCACCGCTGTCATACACAGCACTGCGTCCGATTGGTGCAGGACTGCCACGCTTGCTCAATGGAGCAGGGGATTGCAGAGGAGGGGCACACCTCCAAAGTGTCCCATTCTCCCAAGACATTCCTTGCGCATGCGCGCAAGCGAACGTAAAAAGGGAAGGAGCTTTGTTTGCCAGTAACCACAAATGAAAAATTCACTGGGGATCTACCAGCTTGAAGGAAACATGGAAACATAGATGTTGACTGCAGATAAGGACCGCAAGGCCCATCCAGTCTGCCCATTTCTTTTTCTACCTTATGAATGTGCCATCGGCCTTTGCTCTGTCAATGGTCTATTTATTCATACTCATCTGTATTGCTCCCTTATGCCTATCCCATGCCTGTTTGAAGCCCTGCACTATATTCATATCCACCACTTCCTGAGGTAGGCCGCTCCATGCATCCACCACTCTTTCTGTGAAAAGAATCTTCACATTACCCTTTAATTGTCCTCCTCTAATCTCATGCTGTGTACTCTTGTCCTGCTATTTTTCTTAGATTGAAACATGTTAGATTTTTCACCTTTGTTAATGCCCTTATGCTGTTTGAATGTTTCGATCATTTATTTAAGATATCATAGGAATTACAACCCTTTGAGTCAGACTCATTTACAAATGCTCCGCATCAAACATAATCATGTGTACAATGAGACAGTACAGCAGTGAAACGTCATAGTTTAAACAAAGGTATTTACATATAATAGCCAGGGTGGCTGTTGACCTTACATGTAGTAGCTGAGGTATTGATGTAAATACTAGTAGTACAGTTACAGAGTAAGTGCAGCCTTGGGGCATTGTCATATAGTAGAAACGGTGTTTAGTAATGAAGATGTCCTATACAGTTGGTTCTATACAGTTGGTAGCTATGTCAAAAAGGACCAGCCTAGGGCAGCTCTGTGAAGGGCGAGTTAGGAGAATTAGCAATTACACTGGTATTGATGCAAGGGGAGAATGCGTTTTTTTGGGGTGGTCTTAAAGTGCCCTAATTTGGGAATAGAGGTTATGGCTGGGGGGAGTTCGTTGTACCAAACAGGGGCTCTATAATGGAATGATTGCTGAGCTAGGAAGGTTCTGACCATGGGCACGTGTCCACAGGTGTTTGTTGGCAGAACAAGTAGCTGCAGTGGGGGAGTATCAGAGTAGGGAGGCAGAGACCCGCAGTGAGGTCAACTCCATGTAAATATTTTTGGTGATTAGACATGTTTGGAATTGTAGTCTTTCCTTCAGGGTGAGAAATGTTGTGAGGGCGAGAGGGTGTAGGTATGGGAGTGTTGTCTGCTCCTAGGAGGAGTCGGCACACTTTAATAATAGCTATGTGAATTTTGTTTAGGTGGTGTTGTCACGGCTGAGTAGATGGGGAGCCCATAGTCAACGAGAGAGAGGACAGAAGAGGTGACAGCCAGATTGAGTGCTTCTGGTGGTAGGCATTTCTTGTGCTGGTAAAGAAGGCGAGGGAATTAATGGCTGAAGATAGGATGTTAATGTGGGCATGGAAGGACAGGGAGGTATCAAAGGTAAGGCCAAGATATTTATAGGTATGTACTTGTTCCAGAGAGAGGGAATGGGATAGGATTTTTAGTTCAGTGTCCTTGGCCTTGCTTTGCTGGTGGGCAAAGAACGTGGACTTTGTTTTTTGATGTTGACCACGAGTCTGCGGTCAGTGAACCAGCCTTCAATCTGTTTGAATGAGTCTTGAGGGAGGACTGTAGGATGGCAGGGCTGGAGCTGCAGCATAGAGAACCACATCATCAGTGTATAGCAGTAAGTTACCGGAGCAGGATTTGGGTAGCACATTTAAGTAGATACTGAAGAGTAGAGGGCCCAATATTAAACCCTGCGGGACCCCCGAGCGGACAGGCAGTGTGAAAGCTAGGGTGTCATTTATCTTGACACATTGGGATCTAGCAGTAAGGTAGCTATTGAACCAGGAGTGGGGTCCGTGTGATAGACCAGTGAGGTGGAGTGTGTTCAGGAGGAGAGGGTGGGAGACTGTACCAAAGGCCCTAGAGAGGTAAACGAAAATGCCTCCGGCAAGATGTTTACGGTCAAGGACAGAGTGAATGAAATTTGAGAACTCGATGAGGGCAGTGGTTGTGCTATGGCCCGATCTGAAGCCATGTTACTCACTACATAGTAAATTATGGGCAAGCAGATACTCGGAGAGTTGGTCAGCAATCAAGGGCTTTGGAGAGAGCGGGAAGGATGGAGATGGGACGATAGTTGTTGGGGTTGGTGTTGTCTCCACTTTTTAGTATTGGGGTAATTGTATCAGTCTTCCAGGCAGTTGGGAACTGCCCCAGGCATAGGGAGTGGTTAAGAATGTCAGTCGGGGGGAGAGAACATTGCCAAGAACCCGGTAAAGGATTTTCATGTCAAAAGAGTCTTTACAATAGTTGGAGCCACTGAGAGCTTTGGAGAGTTAGGTTTTGGCCTCCTACTTTGTAATGACCCTAAGGTACAAGGGGGGTGCTGGAGGTTAGGTTCAGAGGTAGTTGGAATAGGGTCAAAGAATTTGCTCGAAAGGACTGCGCCAAGATCGGAAAAGGTGGAGTTAAGGCAGTTGTCAATGGCCTGGGGTCGATGGAGGTGGCATTATTGATGCAGAGCTGGGAGGGTGGGTGAAGGCGGGATTTACCATTAAGTTCTTTAATGTTGTCCCAAAATTTCCTTGCACTCACCCAGGAGGAAGCCAGGTTGTCTTTATAATGACCATGCATATGGGTCCAGGTGCACCTTACATGTGGCTTTGTAGGTTTGTTGTTCGCCTGAGAGCCAGATTCAATGGCTCTCTCTGCCAGAGGTCATCCTTTGTTTTAGTTGCTGCTGTAATAAAGGCATGATCCATGTGATATCATGTTTTACAGATTGCATTTTAGTTAGATGGGGCATAAATGTCACCGCTTTTTAAAAGAGCGTGTGAAGTAATCAAGGGCCACATCAATGTTAGGGCCCTGGGATATAGGGGACCAGTCCCATTGGGCCAGATAATGTCTGATTTTCTTTTTTTTTTAAAGCCATCCTGCCATAGGCACCGGTGGGTGGATACACTAGGTTGAGGTTTGGGCAGGTGACATGACCAGGAGAAGAGGATGGGGGAGTGGTCACTCAGAGAGTCTGGAAGGACCACTAGGTCAGAGATTCTATGTGGCTAGTTGGTTAGTAGTATGTCTAGTAGGGTCTGGAAGCTGTTTGAGGTATGCACCCTGGTGGATTGGCAAACCAGCTGGGTATGGTCCAGTGCCGCAAAGGTGTCCTTGATAGCGGCTGCCGAATTGGAAAGCCAGTTTACATTTAGATCACCAACCAGGATATGCTCTGTTTTGGTAGGGAAATTGGAAATATTGTTTGAGAGGGAATGTATGGCCATTGCTTGGTTCCGTGGGGGAACATATGCCACTGTGATGGTTAGAGGGGCCCTAGCGGGGTCCAGGGTAAGTTTTATAGATAGGGCTTTGGCGCCTTGGTCCAGGGAGGGGGCCGGAGGGCTTGATTCAGTAGGGAGTCATGAACATAGAGGGCACATCCATGACCCCGTTTACCTACTCTGTCAGCTCTGTGTAGAATGAAGCCAGGGAAGGTGATGAACGAGTCCGGCTTTTTTTTTTTTTATAGCCATGTTTCTGTGAGTGCAAGGACATCCGTCTGGTATTACGCTAGCCAGCTTTGAGGGATGCAGTTTTTGAGAAGGCTGCAGATGTTCATGGTGGCTGTGCACAGCCCATGGTGTAGTTTCTGTTGACTATGGGTGGTGGGGCCTGGGTTGGGTGAATATTTCCTGATATGAAAAGTAATAGGAGCTAGGACACTGAGAGGGTGAGAGACCGCCATTTGGTGGTTGGGCGTGGTGGGTACATGTTTAGAGTGAGTAGCACAGGGAATGGGTAAGTTGAGGAGGTCAGGAAAGGTAAGGCAGATGACTTGACAGGGGTTGGGAGGGTGTATGGTGGTACTAAGTTAAGTGAAGGGTGGATGTTTGTCAGGCATTAACAAGGTGGATGGGAGGGGAATTGGTAGAAGACTGGGGGTGAGGTGTGTGTGTGTGTGTATGGATGGGAAGAGGGCAAGCTGGCCCAGTAAGGAGTATGATAACTGTAATCAGCAGAAGATAAGATAGTCTGCTGGGAGATATGTGGTTAGAGACAGAGGAGAGTGTGGAAAGACAGAAGCTGGAGGTGTTAAATAATCGGGGTAGTAGTAGAGTACCAGGGGTGCTAGAGTGTCAGTGGAGAATGAGAGGAGAGAGAATGCAGCAAGGCAGGGGCCAGGTGGAGGGAAAGCCCTCTAGTGGTTGCAGTCTATAAGCTGGTAATGGAAAACTGGGGACTTAGAAACTACTGTGGCAGGAAGTCACGTGACCAGGGAGGTGCTTATATTGAGGGTCGGGCTTGGGACAGGCATGGCAGTCAACACGCAGCGTCAATGGGCCAACACCCCACCCCCACAACAAACAGGCTGGAGAGAGCTGTAGTTACCTCTTAGCACCTCTCAGAAGCTGTTCCCCAGGTACAGTAGCTGTGTGTGCTGCTAGCCGCGGGTAGCTTCTGCTGGGGAGCGGGGTCCCAAGAGGCCTATAAAGGAGGGGGTAGAGACAAAGGAAAGGTTGTAATATGAGATGCAGGCCTCAGGTTCCAGACCTTAGTGCGCATGCGCCAACTTCCCGAGGCACTATTGGGATACAGGCACTACTGTGGCTGCACGGAAACTAAGCAGCTGGACCAGATGGTGGATGGCATGCAAGAACCCCTGCTAGACTGCAACCACATCTAAGGTAGGTCTGGGGGTACTCTGGCCACAATAACTGCGTTAAGCATTCAGTACAGTAGAAATCACTAGAAATAGCAGTTAACTCTACAAGCAGAGCACAGAAAATGGCTGTAACATATGCATGCACCCAGCGACTGAGTTACTAAGTAATTACAAGGCAGTACAGGCAGATTAAACAGTCAGTATAGCCGAATAAAGGTCCCTTAAAGCTTCGGTGCAATTGTGCAGAATCCCAGATAGAGTCAGCTTGAAACTGAGCCCGTGGAAACAGAGGGAGCTGTAGTTACCTCTTAGCACCTCACATGAAGCTGTTCTCAAGTAGCTGTGTGTGCTGCAAGCTGCGGGTGGCTTTTGATGGGGAGGGGTCCCAAGAGGCCTCTAGCACGCCAAGTGGAAGCTGTTCCCCAGGTAGCTGTGGTGTGCTGCAAGCCGGGTGGCTTCTGGGTGGGAGGGGGTCCTGAGAGTCTCTTAGCACCTCACGGAAGCTGTTCCCCAGGTAGCTATGTGTGCTGCATACTGCAGGTGGCTTTTGTCGGGAGAGTCCTGAGAGGCCTCTTAGCGCCTCACGGAAGCTATTCCCAGGTAGCTGTGTGCTGGCAAGTCGTGTCGGCTTCATATCACCTTTCTCTCTTTGCTCTAGGATATGCATTTTGAGTCTGCTAATCTGTCTTGATATGTTTTCGATGCAGTCCCTGCACCATTGTGGTTACCCTTCTCTGGACTGCCTCAATTTGGGTAATGTCCTTGTAAAGGTGTGGCCTCAGTTCTGCATGCATTACTCCAGATGGGGCCTAACCAGTGTCTTGTAAAGGAGGATTATTACCTCCCTCTTATGACTTGTGGTACACCTACTAATACACCCCAACTTTCCCTTAGCTTACCTACTGCTTTAGTGCTCTGCTTGGATAATTTCAGGTCATCTGTGATAATGATGATGCCCAAGTCTCTTTCTTCCATTGTGACTGCCAGCAACTCCCCTCCCAGCCTATAGGTGGCTTCAGGGTTTCTATTCCCTATGTGCATGATCTTGCATTTCTTTGCTTTAAACCCAGGTTGCCACTCTTCCGACCATTTTGCCAGTTTATCCAGATCTCTTCTCATTCTTCCCACCCCATCTGGATCATCTACTCTGTTGCAGATCTTGGTGTCATCTGCAAACAGACAAACCTAATCCTCCAGTCCATCTGCAATGTCACTGATGAAGATATTGAAGAGGACTGGCCCCAGGACTGATCCCTGAGGTACCCCACTTGTGACTTACATCTCTTCTCACTGTATACGGTTTACCACCACTCTCGGTTTTCTGCCCATCAACCAGTTTGTCACCCAGTTGACCAACTTCTAACCCACCCCGAGCCTAGCCAGCTTATTAATCAATCTTCTATGTGGAACAGTATCAGAAGCTTTGCTGAAGTCAACTGCTCCCCTTTTGTCCACCACTCTGGTTACCCAGTCAAAGAAATCCATGAGAGTTGTTTAACAGGACCGTCCTGTTGTAAACCCATGCTGTCGTGGATCCTGTGCTCCTATGGATTCCAAGTGTTGCACTATCCTTTCCCTAAAGAGTGCCTCCATAATCTTGCCCACTACTGAGGTAAGACTGACTGGTCTGTAGTTCCCTGCTCTCTACCACTCTTGAGTGGGATCACATGAGCCCTTCTCCAGTCTTCTGGGACCTCTCCTGTGCTCAGAGACTCACTAAACAGTTCTGATAATGGCTCTGCTAGTTCCACCCTTAGCTCCTTTAGTACCCTTGGATGTATACCATTAGGTCCCATTGCCTTGCCCACCCTGAGCTTATGGAGCTCTTGTAGGACCCTTTCTTTTGTGAAGGGACTAGTGCACACCTCCCTCACCCCTGTGTCCATGGTGCTGAGCTGTGGGCCCTGCCCTACCTTCTCTTCAGTAAATACTGAGCAGAAGAATCTATTTAGGATAGATGCTTTTCCTTGGTCTTCCTCCTCACACTCCCCCTTATCACCTTTGATCTTAGCAATACCCCCTCTGAACTTTCTCCTTTCACTAATGTATCTGTAGAAAGTCTTGTCACCTTCTTTTACTGTTTGTGCTAGTGTTTTCCTCAGTTTGGGCCTTTGCCTGCCTTACTGCATTCCCTGCTTCCCTTAGGGAAGTTTGGTATGCCTCCCTATCTTCATCCCGCTGCATTCCCTTATATTTCCTGAAGGCCAGCCATTTGACTCTGACCGTTTCTGCTACTGTTTTTGAGAATCAAAGTGGTTTCCTTCTTCTTTTGCACTTCCTGTTCTCTCTAACACAGTGAGATGTTGCTGCAACTACTGCATCCTTAATGCTTGCCCACTTTGCCTGTACCCCCCTCATCTGTATTTCTTTTTGCCAGGGTTAGCTTAACTCTGTTGGCCATCTTATCAAAGTCAGCTCCTCTGAAGTCCCATATGTTTGCCTTGGAATGGGATGATTTAGTTCTAGTGGCCAAATTGAACCATACCATATGATGGTCACTGGCCCCCAGGTGACCTTCTACCTGGGGATCTGTGATCCTTTCCCTGTTAGTCAGTACTAGATCTAGGATAGCCCTGTCTCTTGTGGGTTGTTGTACCAGTTGTTTGAGGCCCTCCCCCTGCAGGGAATCCACTATGTGTCTAGTTCTGGCAGACGTTCCTGCTGGTGTTGACCAATCTGTATCTGGCATGTTGAAGTCTCCCATTATCAGAACCTCCCCTTTAGCTGTCATGTTTTGTGTATCTTCTAACAGTAATGTGTCTGTGTCCTCCCTCTGGTCTGGAGGCCTGTAGACAACCCCAGTTCATATGGCTGTCCCATCTCCTGTTTCCAGGGTGACTCACAGTTCTTCTGGCTCCTTATGTGGATTCTGAATTTCTGTAGCTTTGATATTTTCATTGACATAAGGGGCCACTCCACCCCCCCCCGCACCCTTTTTGCAACTCAGTCTCTTCTGAACAGTACATAGCCAGGTACTGAAGTCTCCCAAGTGTGGTTACTGGTAAACCATGTCTCTCTAATGGCTACTATGTCCAGTTTAGCCTCTGTAAAAATTGCCTGCAGGTATGGGATCTTGTTTCTCAGACTGCGAGCATTTGTGTACATGATTTTCCACTGGCCAGATTTCGGTGTGTTAGTTGTTGGGCGAGGTCTGGTGTTTTCCTTTAGCGTGTGGGGAGCTGGACCTCTATTACCTGGTGATGCAAATGAACTACAAACATGTTGAACTCCTGTTTGACCACTTAGCTGAGGGGGAGGTGCACCCATTCGATGTATCTGGTGCTGCACCCTCTCCCCATTTGCTAGTTTAAATGTTCTGCAAAGACATCAAACTTCTGCTGAAAATATATTTAAATGGTTCAGCATTCCCAAGGAATAGTTGGCACTGAGCTGCTGATAATGTTGGTCAGTATTTGTGTGATGTATTCTAGGAAATTAAAACTTGGTTCATGCCAAATATGTAACATTCCTGAAAGATTTTGAAAGCTTTTAAACTGCTACAGCACAATGGGTGGCTTTGGACCACCATGAAAATTAATCAGTATTTAGTAATACTCTGTATTGTTTTGTTCCTTAGTCATCTCTCCTAGCTAGGCATAGATGACAGCACTGAACAACCGAATATTGTTTTCCTCTTTAGTTATAACAAGCTTCATGTGTAATCTACAGTATGTAAAGTATGTGTGCAATTTATAAAATTGCTGCTAGCAGGAGAATACTGGTTCTGTATTGTTCAGAATTATTTGACTGCTACTATGCATACACAGGTTAACCATGTGGTTTGTTTTTCTTTGTTTAAAAATGTATTTTAATACAGCCCTACAACTGTTCCAAATATAATGAAACCCAAAATGGAATAAACAATTCTAATGTATTAATTTAATGAACACCTGTCATAAGAATGAATTTTCTACTATAAAATGCATATTGCTACTAAAGGACCTGATGGTTGGAAGCTTTGGCAGGATTCACTAATCACACGTTCTCCGAGGAAGGACTTGATTTGTCTGAAAGCGTAGGCACTGTTTTCTTTTTGTATATCTATGCTGGTCCAATAAAAAATATCAAAACATTTGCTTCTGGATCTGTTCTAATCACACATAATCATCTAACAATTTCCCACTACATTTTAGGATCCCTTCATCATGTCAGTAATCCTATTGTTGGCCACATAGCTAATGAAAATATGTGTTATTCTCCATTTGGTTATTTTACAAAATACTACAGCAATTCTGTCATTGGATTGCTACTGAAAATGTCTATAGTAAAACCCTGAAAAGATATTCTCAATAGCAATAGAGAGGCACTCATATTGTAGAGAGGAAGGGTGCTGTAATACGAACATACAAAAATGCCAGCAGAAACAGGCCTCACGGTCTATTGAGTTGGCTTGAGTGTGCAGCTAGCACCTTATGCTGCTGCCCCTCCCTTCTCCCCATCCTATTACTCCTTCCCATATCCCAACACCTCTTGAAGCTGTCTACTGTCCTGCAGGCCGCTGCCTCACCTGGCAAGGAGTTCCACTTGTCCACCACTCTTTCCATGAAAAAATGTCTCCCCATCTCTTTCCTGAATCTACCCTCCTCCAATCTCAGTTGGTGTCCTCTTGTGTCCCTCCCCTTTCTCCTCTGGAAAATCTTCTCTGTATTAGTCTTGTTTATTCCCTTCAGGTACTTAACTCATTGAGTCCACTTGGTCATTTTGGGTCAGGTTCAGCAATGGATGGTTCTGATGCCGAATGGCATCTACTGGACCCGAGGGGTCTCGATCATATCTCTTGTCCCTCCTCTCTTCCAGAGAGTATATATTCAGCTCCCCCAGCTTTTCCTCGTATCTCCTGCCCGCTAATCCCTGGATCATCTTTGTAACTCTACGCTGTACCCCTTCCAACAATCTGATTTCCTTCTTCAGGAACAGGCATGCAGTACTCCAGGTGGGGCCCGACCAGTGACCTATACAGGGGCAGGATAACCTCCCTACTTCTGGAGGCGATCCCTCTAGCTATACACCCCAGCATTTTGTTAGCTTTTGCCGCTGCCCTTCTGTGTTGAACAGAATTGTTCATGTTCCCTGTTATGATCACCCATAGGTCCTTCTCTTCTGTGGAGCAATCCAACTGAACCCAATTTAAGTGATGATCCCTCCCCTGGTTCCAGGCTCCAAAGTGTAGAACCTTGCACTTCTTGGTGTTGAACCCCAGCTGCCATTTATCTGCCCACTCCTGCAGCTTATTCAGGTCCTTCTGCAACCCCTTTCCCTGACTCTGTGTCACCTACCACAGCTCCCATCTTGGTAACATCTGTGAACAGACTGATTTTGCTCTGGATTCCATTCAAGATATCTGCAGTGAAAATCCAAACAGTACTGGTCTCAGCATGGATCCCTGTGGTACCCAACTCATCACCACTTTCGGTGATGAGAGTTCCCCCCAACACCACCACCCTTTGCTGTCTCCCACTCAGCCAGTTCCTTATCCAGGTCACCATTTTTGGTCCTGCCCCTACATACTCCAGCTCCACCCCAATCTCCTATGTGGCACTGAATCAAAGGCCTTACTGAAGTCGAAGTACAGGATGTTCACATCATGGCCCTTGTCCAGTTCCTGTATCACCCAGTCATAGAACTCTACCCGGTTTGTCTGGCATGATCTGCCTGTGACAAACCCGTGTTGCTGGTCATCCTGGATATTGTTTGCCTCCATGAAGCTCACGAGATTCTTCTTTAGGATGGTCTCCATGAGTTTGCCCACTATCAAGGTAAGACTCACTGGCTTGTAGTTCCTTGGTTCATCCTTTGGCCTACTTTTATGGATGGGCACCACGTGGGCCATCCTCCAGTCCTGTGGTATATTTCCTGTGTCCAGGGAGGTATTGAGCAGATCTGCCAGCTGCCCCACAAGGACCTCTGCCAGCTCCTCAGTGCTCTAGGGTGAATGCCATCTGGCCCAGGTGCTTTGTCCACTCTTCATGCCCTCAACCCATCCAGCACCCTGCCCTCTGTAATCCCTATCTGTCATCCTCACCTCTTCCACTCCCCACTTGCCTGAGGCATTCCCCCCCTTCTCCAGTGTGAACACAGCAGAAGTACTCGTTCAGTGCCTCTGCCTGCTCCACCCCCTTCTCCACCCACCCCACCATCTTTCTTGATCCTCACAAGCTGGTCTTTGCTTCTCCTTTTCTTGCCTATGTAACGGAAGAAGTCTTTTTCTTCTTTTTTGATCCCCAGCGCCTGTCTCCACTCTCTAGATGCTTTGGCCCCCCTTGACCAGTCTGGTGACCTCCCTAGACTTTTCCCTGTATACAACTTTATCCCTTCCCCATTTTCCTGTACTTCTGAAATGCCGCCCTCTTGGCTCTCACCCTTCCCTGACCTCCAGTGACAATCAACTGGGTTTCTTTTGCCCTGCACTTCTTGTTTTCTTTCCTAGTACAGGCCTCTGTTGCCTCCGCCAGCCCTTCCCTTATTATATTCCATTTCTGATCTGCATCCATGTGTTGTTGGATGTCTGCCAGTGTCTTGCTCAGAATTTTTCCCATCATCCTAAAGTCCTCCCCACTAAACGTAATTCACCCTTGTACCTGTGCCCTTGTCCTCCCCATGTTTAGACTGAACCACACCGAGTAATGGTCACTCCCAGCAAGCAATTCCCCATTTCTAGGTTCCTTACACCTTCCCCATTATCCTGTACAAGGTCCTTTTCCAGCTGTGTCAGCCTCCATACCAGTTGTGTCAAGAAGCTGTCCTGAAAAGCTTCCAACAGGACCTCTTCTCTTGCACTCATGGTGGCAGGTGTGCTCAATCCACCCGGTGGTTGAAATCCCCCACCACCACCGTGCTTCCCTTCCTGTTTACCCTTCAAATTTGATCTGCCAGTTCCAGGTCCAGGTCACAACCCTGTGATGGTGGCCTGTACACTACTCCCATCCTCAGTGTCCTATTCCTCACATCCTGGAACTGCATCCACAGAGCTTCTGTCCTCCTCTCCTCCACTTCCTCCCTTACGCACTTAATCCCCTCCCTCACATAGATTGCCACCCCTCCCATTCCCCTTGGCCCTATCCTTTTTGAATAGCCTGTACCCTGGGATCATCATATACCAGTCCTGGTACTGGGTGGCCCATGTTTCTGTGATGGCTGCTATGTCCACCAATTCCACTGCCAAGAGAGCCTGTAACTCCACAGTTCTGTACCTTAGGCTTCTTGTGTTCAGTGAGACCACCTTCAAGCCTGTTACCTTTCCTCTTCCCCCCTTTGGTCCTCTCTGTGCCCCCCCCCCCAATTAGGGGGGTGAGCACACTATGCTTCCCTTTCCGGACATTGTTTCTAACAATGGTCCCCTCACCACCCCCCTTCCTAGTTTAAATCCACCCTTGTTGAAATATACCCTTCCATTCCCTGTTTGAGTAAGCTCTTCCCCTCCTTGCTCAAATGTAACCTGTTCCCTGCGTAAAGGTCGCTGTTGTCCCAGGTCCTTGCCCAGTCCGACACCAGTCCATATTTCCTTGTTCAGCACCAATCCCGCAGCCATCAATTGAACTCCCTATCCTTTTTTTTCTCCTGTATTTGCATGGTACATAGCACTCACAGAATGCCACAGACACCCCCACCTCCTCACACTGCCAGCCCAATTCCTCAAACCTTCCCTTTACCACCTCACTGTTTCCCCAGCCAAGTCGTTTGTTCCCATGCACCATCACGTGGTTTCATCCTCCCTCTGCTTTCGCACTTGAGAAGTGCCTGTCCTGCCCTGTCTGGGCGGTCAACCCGGAATTGCCTGGACCCAGACAGACTGTACCTTCCCCTTCCTCCCCATCTGATCTCCTTCTGTATGGAGTCCCCTGGCCAGCACCAACACCCTCCACCATCATTCTGATCCTGACAGCCCCTTCCACTGTGATCCCTGTCCACTCCCCCGAAACCCTGCTGCCATCCTCCTTACATCCCTCATTTGCACCTTTTGTGCTCCTTGCATCATTCCCCCTGAGGCCTCCCCTCCTGTTACCACCTCTCCATCCTCCTGTACCCTACCCTTTCTCTCCCATCTTTGTTTCCCATTGTAACTCCTGCCTCTTGGACCTTACCTATCCCTCTCCCTCCTCTCTCTCGCAGCTTCGATACCTCCCCTTCCCCTTCCTCTGCAAACCTATTGCTTAATAACCCTGCAATAGTGCCCATTGCCTCCTTCCCTGGTCCCTCCCTCCTCCTACTACACCTCCGCTCACCTCCCCCCCATCCTCCTCCTATCCCTATCTTTAGCTCTGTAGTTCCCTTTCTGTATCTCCCTGCCCCTCCTTAGTGTAGTCACTCCTGCCTCAGCACCCCCCTCCCTTACTCTCCTTATTTCCCTCCATAACCCCATTACTTCATCCTCCAATTTCCTTACCCTGCAGCAAATTGGACAGCTTCCAAGTTTCCATAATAAATTCATCCAAACAGCCACCCCACATCCATTGCAACTCACTATCCTCCCTATGCCTGCTGCTCTCCTTCCCTCCATGGTACCCGTCATTCCACCCTCTATTCTGCAGCCTCCACCAACCCTTATCCATTTCTGTCCACTTCCACCCCCCCTCATGTTCCATCCCTTGCAGCCCTTCACATCTGCTTCCCATTATTCGCGTTTTGCTTAAGTGTATCCCCACACCTGTCCCCCATGATTGACTTAAGTGTATCCACACAAAGTGTCCCCCAGTCCTTACTCTCGTACTTATATACTCTATTACTAGTCTGATATCAGTCCTTCTTTAACCCTCTGGTCGTCATTTGATGGCCCTTACTCAGAACACAATACAATCCCCACAGTGCACTACATTAATACAGTAATGCATTAGTGCAATCTCCTCACTGTATTACAGCTGTTATGAATCCTAAATACTTATCCCAGTCCCAAGTATGCTAGATCTGTAGCTTAGTTAAGCAATAATGCATGACAGGGTGTGGGTTGTGCTGGGATAACCTTACGCCTGGGTGGTTAGGCACGAGGCCGTAGGCTAAGTGCATCCAGCATCCCAGGAGTGAGGTTATCCGAGCACAACCAACACCCTGGAGTGCATTATTGCTATTATACAATGGTCTGTTGTTATATATAAAATAAAAAAAATAATTTTAAAGAATGTTTTTATTAGAGTGAAAAAATATTTTTGTTTCATAAGAGGAGACTGAAAAAAAGAGGACCGCCATAATGATGAGGACAGCCATAATGATGACAGTAGACCTGTGAAATTGTGCTTGGATAACCTCACTGTGCTGAGGACATACTGACCAGTCAGAGTCCAGGAAATTTTCTTGCCGTTTTATAGTTAAGCAATAAAGCACGACAGGGTGTGGTATATCATGGGATATCATCACGCCTTGGGTGGTTGGGCATGATGCCACAGGCAGAGTGCATCTAGCCACCGAGTGACGATATCCTATGATATACCACGCCCTGGAGTGACTTACTACTATTATGAACAGAGTTTGAAGTTTTATAAATAAAAAAAATAAAATAAACAAGTTTTAAAACATTTTATGAATGAGCTTTTATGTGGTGTAGGAGTACATTTTGAAAAAATAGTTCTCAGACAGTAGAAAGCAAAGAGGCTGTTGGTGCCGGAACTTTTTCGAAGCCAAGATGATGTAGCCCGATATCATCATGGCTTCAAAGAGCTCTTGGCCAATCAGATTCCTCTATTTGCGATCCTCAGTTCATAATAATACATTACCACCTTAGTGTATATCAAATCCAAATATGACATTACATGACCAGGCTAGCTTTCATATCATAACAATCATTGCAATAGACCCTGCTTGGTAAACCTTTTTATCTCCACCTACCTACACCCACTGTGTCTGAACTTTTACCACCTGACTATTAGCTTTAAGAGTTAGTTCACATGGGCAGTCGGTATCTCCACAAGCTCCTACCTCACAGCCTTCAAGCTCAATGTGCGACTGCCACACTAGTCACAGAAGTGTACACTGAACCTTATGAGAACACATGTCTTGTGCTACTGTACTGCCCTGTTAAATTGCTCAGACAATATTGGATTGTTTAAATTTTTTTTCAAAGATTAATAAACAAATGCACTGCTTTTCTTCATATAGGATTACTGCCAGCATGCTTCACTACATGGTGTTAGGACTGGCCAGGCCATAACATCACCACAATATTGTTAAAAAAGAGAGTCCATATGGGCTACATAGCAAAACTCCACCAACTGCATAACTCACTCATTTTCCAAATGTGAATTATCTAGTCGGTAGTGTGGCTGTCTAGTCTATATGCATTGTCTGTTTTTTTTTCACATTATGGGTTGCAAGTACATTATAGTCAGCACCAGAGTCGGTGCTGATGCTATGTGAATACTTTTTGTAATTGTTTGACCAGCAATGGCAGGCAAAACTGTTATAGCTTGTTTCTGGGAGCATTTGGGGGGGGGGGAGAGACATGGACGAGGAGCAGGAGTGAGTGTTACTGGACCTATTTTATTGACAGGTGAGATGTTGGTCATGACACTGGGGAAACTTCCCTACCATTCTCAGTAAGCACCACGTGATCTTTAACTTCCACTTGGACAGTGACTAGAGATGGGCAGAAGGGACCTCAATTTAACATCCTGTCAGAAGGATGACATCTCAGTAGTGTAGCAACCACCTTGAACTGCACTACAACATCAGTTATAGATACTACTACAAGTTCCTTGTGTGGGACTGGAACCCATGACCTTCTGATCTTCTGGCTGCAGGCAATTATGTTACTTACTGAGCCACTGACACTGATAAAGTTCATATTGTTCTCTAGCATACCATTTTTTTGGGGGAGAGGGTGTGTGCATTGTTACATTAGTATCTGCCTTTCTTCAGAGTGTTCAATTCCATGGATCTTCTGCTTTACTGTTTGGAAAATACAGTATTTGCCAGTTTTACTGAAGACTGTTGCCAAATCTAGCCTAGAAACCCAGTTACAGATTTACTAAATCACTTTGGTAATTTTAAAAGCTCTATGGGTAAACATAAGCATTTCTTTTACAACTCTTTGTCATATAGTTAACATTAATTAAAGATATACTCAGAAGGTCTAGGTTAGTTTTATTTCTTATACAAATTTGTCTGCACTGGGACAGCCACACTAAAGTGCAATACCCAATTTGCTTGAGGGTAGCAGGACACAAGAGCAGAGCAGCAGTTGTGATATATGAGGTTGCAGATCTCAAACTAAATAGTAGGTACATAGCATATAGCACAACATATAACATTTAAATTAAAACAAGTAGTAACTGCTGGCCCGGTGGTGCTGAGGGTTGAGGCGCTAGACACCACACCTTGCGCCACGCTGGCGACCCGTGTTTGGGAATGAGCGTGGGCCTCTGGGGGTCAGCAGGGGAGGAGAAGGATCGAGCGTCCCAAGGACTGCACTCCTTCTCCGGGAAGGGGGAATTCTAGTAGTTGGTGATCACCTGCCCCTTAGTGGAGGCTGGGGGGCAGAGCGCTGATGCTGACGATGAGGGCAGGGATGGGGCAGATGCATGGAGGAGCATGCACAGGAGCATACACATTGCCTCCGGTGGCATCATTGCATGCCCCGGCCCCAAGGAAGAACAAGAGAAAATACGGCCGCGTGGCTTGATGGCCATCCCGGGATGCACCACCTGGCTCTGAGTGTGTCACCCCCAGTACACTGAATCCATTTCTGGTGGTGAGTAAGGGGAATTCGACACCTCCCCACCATGGGGGCATCATTGGGGGTGAGGGCCTCAATAGGAGCCGGGGTGCACCAGGATGGTGGCTGGATGTGGGCTGACCGTGGGGGGATAAAGAAAATAACAAAACAAAAAAAAGTAGTAACTAAATAAAATTATTCACAACATACACATGGATCTTTAGGGCTTTGCAGGTTAGTAAACCCAACTTAAAGATGATGTGCCACTGAACTGTCAGCTGGTGGAGTTCACGTACTGTAGATCCACCATCAGTGGCAAAGGAAGGTACCAAAAAGTGGGGGTCAGAACTGCATAGAGCACCTCTGCCTGGGGCACTATTCAATTCAATGTCTGACCCTTCAGCTACAAAAATGAGGAGTCTCCTGCCCCCCCCCCCGGCTCCACCGCCTATGTCCAGCATGATTTGATCAGAGTGAGAGGCCCAGTTTTTAGCCAGGTCACGATGTTCTGCACTAACTGTACGTGGAACATCAAACCTCTTGTTAGCCCCAGATAGAGAAAATTACAATAAATGTAGTCTTGATATACAGTAATAAAGATATAAAACAGTGCAACCAGGTCCTCATACCAAAGATAGGTAAATGTAGGTGCTGTTATGGAGATGAAAAAAGCCATTGCAAATGACTGTCAACACTAGATGATTTAGTGTCAGCTGCCCGTCCTCAGTGATCCTCAGATTTTTCACCCTATCCATGGCTCTGAGCACATTGTGCTGTCCAAAGATAACAAAATGTCAATTTCATTCTTCCTGACCAATCTGGGAGAACCAGGTTCAACCAGCAACATTTCATTCTTGCCCAGATTCAGCCTCAGTAAGCAGGTAGCAGTCCAGTCCTTGATATCTCCCAGTCTGTTTTCAAATACAGAGACCTTATCTCGCTTGTCAGATAAAAAGGACAAGTACCACAAACTATAATTTACATATCTGTGAAACTTCTAGTTGTACTACTGAATGTCTTCACACAGTGACAGCATATATACTGCAAACAACATGGGGCAAAGTCAAACCCTGGGGTACTCCACTACTAAGTGCAGCTGGACTTGGTATGGTATCCCATAAAGCCACTTGTTGCACTCTACCAGAGAGGTAGGACTCAAATCAACTCCATTCAGAGTTAGCAAGTACTACATACTGCGTCATGCAATCAGTGAAACTGCCATGGTCCACAGTATCAAATGCTGAGGAGAGACAGCAGAACAAAAATTGATTGTTCTCCTCTGTGCCTCACAAAGAGGCAGTCATTTAGAACCCTATCAAGGATAGTTTCCATGCAATTTCTAGGCCACAGTCCTTACTGGGATGGTTCATGGATGTCCTAGCGCTCCAGATGAGACTATAGCTTCACTGCCACTACCTAGATGATCACCTTTCCTAGAGTCTGAAGGTTTGAAACAGGCCTGTAAGTCACAAGGATCACAGGGTTCATTGATGGTGTGTTTCAGAGCGGTTCTTAGCACAGCCATCATTAGAGCTGTGGGAAATATCTCTTCTAGGGAACACCTGGCCATCCTCATGATGACTGAGCCAGTAGCCTCCTTCCTGACGGTCCACCAGTAATTCGGTGGGACTCTGATCTGCTGCACAGCAAGTGGTGTGCAACTCAGAGGCCACCTGGAGGACTTCTTCATCTTAGCTGATAGTAACATGCTTCACAGTCATTGAGTGCCTTCACTTGAAATGAAGGAAGCATACCAGGCTCTGACAGCTTGGTCATTGGGAACACATCTAATCGAGCACAGCTTGATAAGGGAAAAATGGCCACACAGTATATGTACAGTTGGTGGGGGATGAGATACATAAACAAAGATGAAGAGGGAAAAGAAGTAACAGGATTGTGCTGGGTGAGGGAGCTGATGAGAGAGAGAGGTGTATTACATTATAATAACTGGTCAGCAATTTCTCTCAATGTACTGACCAGGTTGATATTTTCCATAACAACCAGCTGGTTGTTATGACATTCATGAGCCATGCCAGTCAACCTGTGCTGCTGCCTCATTGGCCAACATTCTGTATGTGGGCAGGGCCAAACAGTCTCACAAACTGCTGGAGAAAAATTGCTGGTCTGTTATTATAAAAAATAAAAGATGGAGAGGGTGCTTCATATGAGTATTTAATGCACACCCTCATTGTGGGATGCTTTGATAAACCCCTCGGGCTTCACCCTCGGGGTTTATGTAGCATCCCACAACTTGGGTGTGCACTAAATTCTCATATCAAACCCTTCCCCATCCATTATTCTCTATATAATTACTGGTGACCCCCTTTATCACACTGTTTACAAGTATCTCCAAAACACTGTAATAACCTGAAAATTAGTTATTATGGCATTCACATAACTTTCTTTCACCTCCAGTGTCATTCAATTGTAATGCACCACTTCCTTGGCTCATGCTCTTTGTGTGAGCGGGCTAAACAGTATTACCAAAATGGCGGCTTGGTTTTCCACTTACCATCAAGCCACTGTTCATTACTACCCTCACAATATTTAATCTGTTTTTTTTATTTTTTATCTGGTTGATTCTGCCTTTTTAATGCAAAAGAAATATCTGGTTGATCCCACCATGTCTCCAGATCGGGAAACGCTGACTCCGAGTCCAATCCTGTGACCGGCTATAGCTGACAGAAAACGTAAAATAATAAAAAAGTCCATCCGAGAGAAAGTTTGTGTGTGTCTGTGTGAGAGAGTGTGTGTGTGTGTGTGTGTGTGTGTGTGTGTGTGTGTGTGTGTGTGTATACATGAAACAGCATACTTTAAAACAAGCCTTTTTTGTCCGTCTAACCTAAACAACTACAAGGAGACCTTACACAGGTAATTATAAAAATAATGTATAGGCAAGAGTGTGTTCATGGATTTTGCTGTCAAGGTTTATGGGTCATCACACACCTCGGGAGTGAAAAAGAATCCATTACCTACTTGCCTGTCCATTATTCTCTATATAATGGTCTGCAGCTGAATAGCTCTATCTAACCCTAAGAGTATAGAAATGTTTCTGCAGCTCAAGTTGTGTCATAAAACTACCTGTTTCCCTGTGCTTTATTCATGTATTGGACATTCTGTGTTAGAAATGAGAATGAAATAAGTGCCCCTAGGTCCCTTATTTCATCTTCCCTTCTAAACTGTATTTCAAATACTGTTTATGCACACCACGTGCTTTGAAAATACAAATTCTGTGTTACCATTTCTCTATCTAAAACTGCCGTAAGTATTTGTCTAGTGAATCTTCTGTTGATCAGAAACTAAACAGAAAAATATCCCCACACTAGTGAGGATCATAGAAACATAGAAGTGGTCAGCAGAAAAGGACCATTTGGCCTACCTAGTCTGCCCTAAAGTCCCTACTTACTGTGCTACAATAGACCCTAATTGATCTCTGGCCTCCCCCCAACCCTGTTACTGAAGTTCCCCCTGTGTCTGTCCCATACATATTTGAATCATGTTACCAATTCGGTACCCACCACCTCTGCTGAGAGGCTGTTCCAGACATCCACCACCCTTTCTGTAAAGAAGTATTTTCTCCCATCCCCTCTGGCCCCCCTTTTCCAGCTTCATATCATGCTCCCTTTTCCATGAGCATCTCTTTCTGTGCAACATGCCACCCTCCTACACTTAACACATTATACTTTACTACTCATGAGTAATGAACCCAGTACTCAAATGTGACAACAAATAAGGGGTACTGTATGTAATAACCAGATTCAAAATATGCACCTTATTTTCAAGTAGAAGGGCATGACCATTACTCATGAGTGATAAAGCTAGAAATGGGTTATGAAATTTCTGCTCAAGCGTGAGATCCTTAATGCCCACTTTCTTCAGCTGGGATAGTCTGAAGGATATGAGAGTTGTTTTTGAGGGACAAATACTGTTCAGCTATTAAAGAAACAACACTCTGGCCAGGATATTCAAAGGGGTTGTGCATGGCCTAGGGGGCAGGTGTAAGGGTCTGTTAGGGTTTTGGAGTGAACACCAAAAAAAGTGCTCTTTAAGATTTAGTAATATGATTCTGGTCCAGTTCCTTTTGAAGAAACCATCGCTTGACCCTGATGTCCTGGCAAATTATTGACCTAGCTCCAACCTCCCATTCCTAGGGACGTTTGTTGAGAAAGTGGTGTCACTGCAGCTCAAGGTGTACCTCGCGGCCTTTGACATCTATCAGCCATTCCAGTCCAGATTTACGGCTAGGCATAGCACCAAGACAGTGTTAGTTAGGGTCAAAATAACCTCCTCATGGTGAGGGATAGAGGAGATCAGTCAATTCTCATTCTCCTCAGCATTTGACACCATGGACCATATTGTGCTCTTGGATTGTCTTCAAGAGTATTGCGGACTCACCAGTATGGTCGTCAACTGGTTTGAGTCCTATCTCTCTGACAGGAAGCAATGGGTAGTGATGGGGAGGTTCTCCTCCTCTCCAAAGCTCCTACCATGCAGAGCTCGTAAAGGTTCAGTCCTGTCGCCGATGTTGTTTGTGGTGTACATGCTGCTGTATCATTTACCCTGCCTGTTTTGACCTTTGTAATGCAACCAGAACCTCTGGGATTGGGTGCAATATAAATAAAGTTCACCTTGTTTACCTACCTTCTTTCAATCCATTTGATACCCAGTTTAGACGTGTCTAGGAACCAGACCTCTGAAATGAACAGTTTAAGCTTCGTCTGCCCTTAACAGGAAATTAGTTAGAAGATAGTAAAATATTTAGGTCTTCACAGTGGTACACAACAGTAGATTTAGCAATGAACATGTGGGCTATTTAGAAGCATGAAGCAAAGAAAAATAAATACTCTCACAGAGACGTATTACATTAAAATAGCCACAATAAATTTATCCCCCAGCCTGCCAGTCATGAGGCACCCCCCCCAGATTTACCCAATTCACAAATAACTGCTTAAATTACAAATAATATTTTACTTTATAAAGGCTGACTACCCCCAGCATGTGTGTTCCTTTAACTTTGTGACAATTTTTACATACTCACCACAAGACACATGGTGCCAGTCCAAATCAGGACAATCCTAAAAAAGGAAAGTATAATAAAAAACACAACTCTGGTTATAATATCCTTGACTCCCATGATTAATATCTGTCCAGCAGGTCAGGAAAATGATAGAGAGGATAATAAGAACACATAATTGCACAGCAAAATTTGAGTTAAGGGGTATATCATTTAACCCTTGAAACTTTATTGCCTTGTAGGTGACTACAACCTAGCCTGTTCTGGTTTAATCTGTTTAAAAATTCACCCCCTCTATGAAAGTTCTCATTTTATAGCTCCATATTATAATGCAGTACTCTGAAAACATTGTTTCTAGGATCGTGGATATGTTGTTCTATCCACACTTGTTGGCAGGTACCTTGTCACTCTAAGATGTACCAGAAGTCTTCAAGCTGGCTTCTCCCACCCACCCGGGTGATATAACCCTTAACTCTGCCCCATGACGCCCAATCTTCCTTTCTGCTGGAAGGTTCAGGTTCCCTCCTTAGTGCTCCCATGTGTAGTAGGCCCTGGCTTCAGAATCTTTGGATTCGTTTCCAAAAGTGATCCTCAAGCTCTCTAGAGTAAAATTTGTTAATTTTCCGATCGCATCTGCGATGGGGAAAAATCAGCTCCCGTGTTTTGCTGGTGCCCCTGCAGGCAGAAGATGTCTCACATGGATCCACACGCCATGTGCGTTTCTTGCTTGAGGTTAGCCCACAGTCTGCAGGCTTGTGAATTTTGTCAGTCATTTTACCCCGAACGTGCAGAAGACCATACTGCCTGACTTCAGTTGGAGCAACTGAAGCATTTCCTGACTGTCAAATCGAAGGAGGCCCATTGGGTGGTCTCCATGGCTGTGGGGTCCACTGAGCAGTTGGAACAGCTCAAGGCCCTCGAGAAGTAGGTGGCTCAGGCCACAGCGAGTTCCTCTTCAGCTTTGGTTTTTATTTCTTTGCAACTCGGATCCTCTTATTCGGCTTCCTTCAAGGAGTTGTGCCAGTCTCTCTCTCTCTCTCAACTAAGGGAGGGAGCTCTTTGGGGTCCCATAATTCACGCTCCAAGAATAAGTCGAAGAAAGACAAGTTGACTCATCAACGTTCGTGGGACTGGGAGCAGTACTGTTCACAGGTGAACCCTGTTTTGACTTTGGTCGAAGTCGCTGCCGAGGCCGATGGTTTCACGGTGTCCCCGTCGAACCAGTCATCCGAGATGCCAGTCAATGCAGCCGAAATTTTTCTCAAGCTGATCAGCGGGTTGTCTCCCAATCTGGCCGATGACTCTCTTTTCCAAATGCCTGTGTTCCCGGTGTCTTAAGGGTTGGCCCAGAATGTTGGGCAGGATCTGGTAACCAAGGAGCCGGACCCAGAGCCGAGGGTTTCCCCTCCTCCGGTTGAGCTTCCCTGCCTGCATTGCCGATGGTCAAGGTCTCGGTCCCACTCCTCGGCTTAGACATCGGGGAAAGTCCCACCAGCGTCGGTCTCGGTCCCGACGTCACGACAAGCGGTGCCACCACTCATCATCATCTTTGTCCTTCTCTGGTGAGGAGCGGTTCAGTGCAGGTTGCCTCAATGCTACAAAGATCTCATGTGGCAGCAGTTGGTCCTGTCTGGATCCAAACCGACCCCAGTTTCTACTCCGGCCATAAAATGGCTCTTGCCATAGCGACTGACGTCGGTCATGGCCACCATCACCAAGGTGCCGGTTACAGCCCTGCCAGCTCAGCCAAAGCTGGCCACTCCTCGGATTTGGGTGGAGCTGCTGCCCAATTATCCCAAGTCTGGAGCACTGACAAAGGATTCCTGATCGGCTCAAGGCTTGCTCCATAGGCTGTCGGTCACTCTCTCTCCTGACCGCCCAAGGAGGGTAAAGAGTGACTCAGGAGGGCACCCACTATATGTGGGATCCTCAGAGTCCGAGGACTCCTCCATGGTCTCGTGTCCAGTGGACGTGGAATCCTTTGGGGGGGTTCTGTTGACAAGGGCCCTTCCTCACTGATGGGCATTTGTCAGCTCATTTCCAAGTCTACGGGGATGGAGCTGGAGCCTGTGCAGAAACAGGCTAATTAGCCCCTCACAGAGATTTTGGATAAGGGGGGATTCTCCTGTGGAGGCCTTCCCAATGGCTGAGACCATTGTGGGCCCAGTCTTGGAGCTGGGGCAGCGTTCTGATTCCTGTCCTGAGCCTTCTGCTGCATGGCCCACAAGTATGCGGTGCCCATGGGGTCCCTGTCGGGCATTATGGAGCACCCCTCTGTGGTGGGCTTGGTGGCCAACTCCATTTCATGGTGCTCAGGCAACAAGGAACACGTGGAGAGATCCCTGGACAGGGAGTCTAAGCAGTTGGACCACGCCGGGAAGAAGGTCTATGCAGCCTTGTCTCTGGGCCTTTGCCAGGCTGGCTCGGCCATTATCATGGCACATTTCTTGCATGCCCTCTTGAGCTCCCTGGATGAGGTGATCCCTCATCTCCCGGCTGACCTCCAGACCATGATCAGGCAGGTCCGGGATCAGGGGAGGGCAGTGGACAAACAGCTCCAGACAGCTCTGGATATTGGCGATTCTTGTGCCCGCTCGGTAGTGGCTGCAGTGGTCATGCACCGCAGGGCTTGGCTCTGCATCTCTGTCTTCATGGCAGATATGCAGCACAAGTTGGCAGATGTCCCCTTTTTGAGTACTAACATTTTTGCACCAGGTGTGGAGGGTCACCTCCAGCGCATAGAAAAGTCCAGTGCCACCTTGGATTCTACTACATCTGCCCAAAAGGACAAGGGCTCCAAGCATGCTAACTGCAAGCCCTTTTGCTCCTCCACCCTTGCAGCCAGACTGGCCCAGCAGCAACACCAGCAGCAGGGCCAGCAGGCTCAGACATAACATCCTTGGACCAAGTTCGTGGCCTCCTCCTTCAGGAAGGCCGGGGCGGTCCCGGCGGTTCTCCTACTGGACCCTCCTTCAAGCCTGTCCATTGATGGGTTGGGGGGTGCCTCCCTCAACTCAGCCATGCCTCCCCCGGGGCCTCCCATGGGGGGGCCAGCTCAGCCACTTTATTTCTGCTTGGTCCATGATCACTACAGACCAGTGGGTTTTGGAAGTGGTCAGTCGAGGTCTGCCTCTGAAATTCGAGCAGGCCCCTCCATACTGAGCCTGTGCCCCATGGGGGGATCAGGTGTCTGCAGCTTCTCAGGCAGCTCTCAGAGCTGACCTGGCCCAGCTCTTTCTAAAGGAGGTGGTGCGCCCAGTAGCGGACTCGCCTTCAGACCCAAGGTTTGTCTCCAGGTACTTCCTGGTGCCAAAGTGGAAGTGGGGGCTGGTGCCCCATTCTAGATCTGCATGACTTGAATGGGTTCCTCAGGTCCTGCACTTTCCGGATGGTAACTCTGGCTTAGGTTATACCACCCCTAGAGCAAAGAATATGGTTCTGCTCCCAGGATCTTCAGGATGCATTCTTCCACATCCCGATCCGTCTGTCCCATCGATGGTGCCCCTGCTTCAGAACAGAAGGAATCCTCTTCAAGTTCCAGGTCATGCCCTTTGGCCAATCTTCAGCCCCCTGGGTCTTCACCAAATGCATGGCAGTGGTGGAAGCTTACCTGGGGCACCGAGGGGTCTGGGTGTACCCTTATCTGGATGACTGGCTGATAGCAGGTCCCTCCAGATTGGAGGTGGAGTGGTCCTGGGATCTGGCCCTCAAGACTTGGGCAGAACTTGGCCTCCTGATCAACGAGACCAAGTCGGAACTCGTACTGTACAGGTGATTCAGTTCATCAGGGCAGAGCTCCTCCTTTGCCTGATCATTTCCGGTTGGGCAATTGCGTCCTGCCTGGGACTTCCTGTGTCTTCTGAGCTACATGGCGGCCTGCACCAGCTTGGTCCGATGGGCCCGCTGGCATATGTGTTCCCTTCAGTGGGAACTGGCCAGCCAGTGGTCTCAGCGACCTGGTCATCTCGACCAACTGGTCTCTGTGACCCAGACAATGTGGTACGGCCTCCAGTGGTGGCTCGTCCCATCCCACCTGCAGGAAGGGATCCTGTTTGTCCACCTCGAGCCGATGGTCACTCTGACGACCGACACCTCTCTGATGGGTTGGGGTGCCCATCTCGGGGAACACAGAGCTCATGGACTCCGGTTCCCTCAGGAGTCTCAATGCCACTTCAACCTGCTGGAGCTCCGAGCAGTCCACCTAGCCCTGACTGCATTTGCTCTGTTTGTTCAGGGTCAAGTGGTCCAAGTCCAGACGGACAACACCATGACCAGGTACTATCTCAACAGACAGGGCTGTATGCGCTCCTTACCTCTGTGCAAGGAAGCGCTTCGCATTTGATCACTTGTGCTCAGTCTGGAGGCAGATATCCTAGTCATTCATGTGGCAGGAGCCTCGAATTGACTGGCCAGTGCCCTCAGCCAGATAAGCGGGGCATCTCATGAGTGGTCTCTCCTCTGAGAGGTAGTACATGCTCTGTTCTCCCTCTGGGGAACCCCCCAGGTGGACCTGTTTGCCTCTAGGGAGAACGCAAAGCTGAGGCTATTCCATGCCCACCCCCCCAGCAGAGTTCACTGCAGGGTGATGCCTTCTTGAGGCCTTGGACCCCAGGCCTCTTCTACACCTTCCCTCCACTCCCTTTGATTCACAAAGTGCTCATCAAGGTCAGAAGGGACAAGGCACAGGTGATTCTGGTAGATCCAGACTGGCTGCGCCAGTTCTGGTATCCAGATCTCCTCAGCCTTAGCTCCAGGCTCCTGAGGTGGCTTCCAGCATGCCCAGACCTGCTCTCAGTCAGTCAGGGGAAGGTATTTCATCCAGACCTTCAATCCCTGCACCTGATGTCCTGGTTCCTGAGCAGCTAGATTTCCAGGCCCTGGGTCTCTCTACGGTGAGGTTCTCAACATTGTTGAGGATTTGACCAGAATATGCTATGCCTTTAAATGGAAGAGATTCTCCATCTGGTGTCAGGGCAAATGATTGGACCCCCTCATCCTGCACAGTGGCTAGCTTTTGGACTCCCAGCAGGGACTGCGGTCGAAGACCCTAAAGGTGCACCTGGCAGCCATCTCTGCTTACTGGGCATGGGCCGTTCAGCAGTCGGTGACGCAGGAGAAGGTGGTCTGGTGCTTTTTCAATGGACTAGATCACACATCTCCTCTGGTGCATGAACCTCCAGCTCCGTGGGATTTACTGCTGGCTTTGGCAAAAGCTAATGAGCAAGCTATTCGAACCTATGTACAAGTGTGAGATGTCACACTTGTCGTGGAAGACCACCTTCTTGGTGGCTATCTCATCAGCCAGAAGGACTGGGGAATTACAGGCACTCTCCATAGAGTCTCCTTACCTGGTCTTCATAGGGACAAGGTTGTCCTGCGCCCCCACTTGAAATTCCTTACGAAGGTGGTGTCAGAATTTCACCTTAACCAGATGATTACTCTGCCGGTGTTCTACCCCAATCATAACTCGGAGGCAGAGTACAGGCTCCATACTTTGGACCTGAGACAAACGCTCGCCTATTACAAAGAGCGAACGGCGGAAGTTCGGGGAGAGGTTCGCCAGTTGTTTGGCACCTACGCTGAAGCCGCACCTGGCAGACCTGCAGCCAAGTGATCAATATCTAGATGGATTACTTCTTGCATTGACCTCTCCTATAGGTTGGCAGGTAGGGAGCCTCCCGTTGGGCTAAGGGCTCATTCCACCTGCCATACTGCTGCGTCAGTGGCTTCTTCTAGGGACATCCCTATCCAGGAAATCTGCAGGCCTGCTACCTGGAAGTCAGCACACACCTTCATTTCCAATTACCACATCGACCTTGAGTCACGTCGGGATGCTGGTTTTGGAACCTCAGTTCTCCAGTCCCTCTTTTCTAAGTAGGGGGTGTGCGTCTCGCCTTCCTCCTCCCAGAGAACTGCTTGGAGTCTGCCAGCAAGTGTGGATAGAACAACATAATCACCATCCTAGAGAAATAGGCTACTCACCTGTAACAGTAGTTCTAGGAGTGGTATATGTTGTTTATCCACACTGACCCACCCGACCTCCCTGAATTTGACTCACAAACCTGGCTTTCAGTGGGCTAAGATCTGGTGTCATGGGGCAGAGATGAGGGTTATACCACCTGGGTGGGTGGGAGGAGCCAGCTTGAAGACTTCCGGCACATCTTAAAGTGGCAAGGTACCTGCCAACAAGTGTGGATGAACAACATAACATATACCACTCCTAGAACTACTGTTAGAGATGAGTAACCTGTTTTTTTTTTCCCCCAGCTTTAGTCAGTTGGAAAAAAGGATAACCCATAGTTCAGTGTGAAAGTTAGAATTTCTCTCACAAATGAGTTATTTAAGCTTTTCAGATAAGAGGTATGAATACCATTTCACACTCTTGTGTGTGCACAAGTTTACAGAAATAAAAATACTGTGTTTTTTTTTTTTTAGTTTTACAGTACATTGCAGCTTCTCCTTTACCAGTTACTGTAGTTTTAACTGAGGGGTATGGCACTGTGACCTCCTTATGGCATTAATTGCACTGCACTGCATTTTGGTTCCCAGTAGGTCACATTATTTCTTTCTCTCTTCAGTTTGACTGCTTATTGCATTGTGAGACAGCATGCTGAAAAATGTGGTAACATTGTTTATGGACTTTTCTAGGAATTCTCTTAGTAGGCCTTTTCTTACATTTCCTTTTCCAGTATGGTGGAGGGGAGGAAGCACTGTAGCTATGAGCAGGTTTCTTCTTTAAAATTCTTTCTCAAAGCTGTCCATAGCAATCTAGTGGTCCCTCACCATCCTGTTACTACTAACAAAGATGTCCTTGGTGGTCTAGTGGTCCCTCCCGTGGTGATCGACACCCAGAGACAATGACATGCATACTCCCTGGTGCCAGTAGTCTCCTACCCCCCCCAAAAAAAATGCTGATCACTGGCCTGATTAAGTAAAAAAAACACAGCTGTATCACTAGTGGCTAGTGGCTCCTGCTCCCTTTGATGTTGATCACTGGCCCCAGTAAATTAAAAACAATTCTGTATTCCTGGTGGCTAGTGGGTCCACCTCCCCATGATGCCTATTGCCGGCTCAATTAAGTAAAAAAACACAGCTGTATCCCTGCTGGCTAGTGGTTCCCCTTCCCCATGATGCTGATTGCCAGCCAGATTAAGTAAAAAAAAAAACACAGCTGTATCCTTGGTGGCTAATGGTTCCCCCTAACCCCCAATTGTCGATCGCTGGTCCTAGAAAATAAAGCCATTCACCCTGGTGGCTAGCTGTCCCTCCCCCACCCCCACCCAATCCCTCGCCTGATATCTCAGAAAAGTGTCCCTGTCATCCAGCATAATTCCCACCCCATTCCAATCCTCCGTATAGCCATTGGAACAATTTCCCTGGTGGTCTAGTGAACCACCCTGTCATAGGGTCTGGGTAGACAGACTGCAATAAACAGGCAGACCATTCACCTTATTGCATAAAAAATGCTGGAGGTGTTTATCATTTTATTTCTCAGATCAAAAATAACAAACTAAAATAATAAAAGAATCAGATTTACAGAACAATAGTACTCTTCAATCTTTAGTACTACATACAGAGTGGATCCCTAGACCCTTCTGGGTCCACCTCACACTGTGCTTCCCATCAGACCAGTGTCCGGCACAGGTACTCATAGGTGCTCTCCCAAGGCTGCACTGCCTTAATATGCTCAGAGGAGAGCTTATGTACTCTTTGGTAGGGTCACCTGACTAGCCCCTTAGCTCGTTTACAGTAGAAAAACTGTCTGTGTTAGTCTATATTTCTGATGCTGACCTACCATACATGTTATCATCATTCTCCGTATTGATTGCATATAAATCTTATCAAAACTGGACAAGAAAGGGCCACAATACCCTAAAGTATGCTTATTTATACACCACTATATACTGGCTCCCTCGTTAATTACTTTGGAGTGACAGGGAGATTTGTATATAGAGGGGACTACAGAGGGTGCTACTCCCCTAACTAAACAACTGCTTCATTCACAGTGAGTCAGGTAAGCAAGAAGGTCCTGTTTATATTTACACCTGGCTATTGTGGTTTTATCATAACCAAAAACCTCTCCATTTATTCATGTGTGTTATAGTTCCCTGTATACTGTGTGGCATCTCTATTATAAATAAGGCATTTAACTTAAACTGGCTTCCTTTTAAAATCTTTCAGCTTGTAAGGTTTAACCTTTTTTTCTGTAATTGTTTCAAAATAGCCTGGCCAGCTCTCCCTTCTTATCTGTTTTCCATGTACAGCACCTCTGTCCTTATATCTATTCTTAGAGGGGGTACCACATTAAATAGGCTAGGAGTATGAGTAACTTTATGAGCAGCGGCTGCAATTTACTTATCTTTATAGTTCAGCCGCATGCTCCCAAGTCTACTGCTTTAGAGCAGCCTTAACATGTTAGGAGCTATCCTGCTCCTATTTATTTATTTATTGCTAGTCTCCTTGTTCATAAGGCAAAAGTGTCTTCTCCCTTCATTTGCCGGTTCACCCACAATGTGAACCGAGGGAAAATCAATAATGTTCACATTTCCCTGTTCGGGCTGGCGGCTGACATTTCCCAATGCTGCCTCGCTCTATGAACAGGCAAACCTAACAAAATCCTCATGGGGGGAGAACACACTAGGAGCAGCTGTGCTCCATTTCTTAAATTGTTAAAGTAATGCTTCAGGGACTGCCCTATCCCTCATCCTACCAGCGCTCGCTCAGAGCGTATACCATTTATTTTTAACAGCGGGGGAGCTGAAAGGTAAAGTGAATGCTGTCATGCTGTAATTGCATCATTTGGTGAGGGAGAGTGAGTTGAGGAGTAAGAAGGCTTCTCATTTATTTCTAAATGTCTCATTCCCTCTATCTGGACCCCCTCAGGACTTTTTCCTCAATCAGGGCACCCGGGAGACCTTTGGGGAGCACAGAGCAGCTAAAATGAAATACTTAAGTGCTGACTGCTGCTTCGTGCTGGGATCTCACTTTGAAATAGGCTTTCTGCCCTAATTCTATAATAGCCTGAACAGCCGTTCATTTCCTTGGCTGCTCCACAGCTAGCTGGCTAAACCACTCTTTTTCACCCTTCCAGCAGCCGGGAGCCATGAATAAATATTAACACCACAAGAAAAGAAGGGGGAGGGGTTCTGTTACGTACCGAGCGGCGGCTGAATGAAAAGAATTGCCACCCAGTTTAACCATAAACTCTGCTTTGATGCAGGATGGATTTCAAAAACTAAGGGAGTTTTACAACCCAAGGAAGTGGCGACTAAATGAAAGACCTACATAAACTCATACCTGCCGCTCCATTTCATTCCTATATTTAAGCTTAGCAGCTTGTATTAAACTCCTCACATATTTATTCCTCATGCTGCCTTTTGCCACATAACTTCTATTGGCACTGCAGCATTTATTTTTCTTCAAGATATATTTAAAGGCACCAATATACTTTATGTACATCCTTATAAGCATCTTAATTACTTTCTTTGCCAGCTGGCATGCTGGCCCTAAACATGATGCTAGTGGGGAATGGTGATGAGGGATGGATGTAGGGAAAAGGAAATATAAGGGAGTATGAGAGAGAGAAAAAAGACTGATGTAGATGGGCAACCTACACCAGGGCTAGAAAGAGGTAAAGAATAGGGGAAAAAGATACTGTTGTGTAACAGATTTAAAGTGGGAAGAAGAAGATAGGCAAGACATCTCTCCACCAGGATCTAGGGACTAGCTGAATGCATTTCTGCCACACACACCCTGCTCTACCCTTGATCCCCAGTAACAGACATCACAAATATTCCCTGCTGGTCTAGTGCACCCCCCCCAATCTGACCCTGGCAGGTAGTGACCCAGTACCCCACACCTGACCCAAACCAGCAACCAGCACAACCCTCTTCTCTGCTCCATGGCCGGCCGCTGACTGAGCTGTAACTGAATGTGCATACAGTACGCTAGGCCAGGTATAAAGTTTTTTTTTTTCTTTATTTTGTCGTTACATCGATCAGCATCACAGGGAGGGGGAACCACTAGCCACCAGGGATACAGCTGTATTTTTTTGCTGACTAGGGCTGGCAATCGGTGCTCATTGGGTGGAGACCACTGGCATCAGGGAGTATGCATGTCATTATCTCAGGGCAGAAATTGCTGGGGGGAGAGACCACTAGGCCACCAAGGACATCTTTGTTAGTAGTAACGGGACAGCGATCAGGGACAGGGAAGGACCACTAGACCATCATGGACAGCTTTGTTATTACTAATGGGATGGTGATTGGCAAGGTGGAGGGACACTAGACCACCAGGGTATAGGTATATTATATATTGGGCCAGGGATTGGTGAGGAGGAGGGACACTAGACCACCACGGACTTTCTATTTTATATACTGGGCCAGCAACTGGTGAGTGGGGGACACTAGCCGCCATGGACGCTGTGTTGGGCAAAAGCTGGGGGGGCATGCTAAGCCAGTTGCAATAGATGCAAATGAGCCCACAATGGACATGCAGATGGCCACATAGTGCCTTGCATGCCCAGGAGGCTCATTTGCATAGAAACATTCTTGAATTGGGAATAGCACACTGGCACTATCCATTGTGGGGCAGTTCACTTGGCTGTGGGTCAGGGCAGCACTAGTGGAGTCGCGCTGGTGATACAGGGGTTTCCGCCAATGTGACCTGGCCCTATTCACATTCCAATACCGATGGTACAGTTTAACAACAGGGCAATCATGAATCACCACACAAACTTTTGTGTTCCCATTTTTTGTGAATCTGACCCCAGATGTGTTAAATAAACTTCTGTGCTATAATCAGGGCTCCAGATAAGGTGTGTACTGGCCTATTTTACTCAGGTCATTTTAGGAAATACTCTTCAGAAATTATTTTAATCAGTACCGGTACTTACTCAACATTTGTAAATACTCCACATGCCAAAGAGTGGTGCTTCATAACATAAACGGTGATTCAAAAGGAACATTTTTTTACCAGATTTACAGCACTTGTACGCATCCCACTTTTGTTTTACTCACTATGTTTTAAAACTGGTGAGTAAATTCCTACCTGCCATCATTATTTGGAGCATTGTTGGCACCTGAAATTCTTACCTAGAAAAAAAACTACATATTTTAATAAATGTACTCCTCAGTCCACTCTAGCAAGACATTTGTACACATCTGAATTTTGTTTTACTCACCTCACTTTCAAAATGAGGAGTAGAGTACTAATCCCAAAAAATCTTATCTAGAGCCCTGGCAGAGGAAACAATATAACACTGTTATCATCCTGTTCAGTTTTACTGTATGGTGGTGACTGGTTGCCTTGCAGCAGGGCTTAAGGTTGTCTGGGTCATGCTGCATCTTAGACATGGCAAAAAAAAAGTTTGAGGGATTTGAGGCGGGTCTCACAGGGTCACAAAGCAGGGCCCTTACTCCATGTCTGTTTCCCACTTACCATGATTAGAAGAGGGCAATATGACCCTTGGTTCATTTGTCCCTCAGTTTCCTACAATATCTTGATGATTTTTGCCTGCATTTTGATGTATTGAAAAATTGGATAACGATGGAAATGTAAATTTCACACTATGAAGGAGCAAAGAGCTTCCACAGTAGTAGTCAATGCATGTTTTTATAATTATGACCCAAAATGCCCTTTTACACAATCTGCTCTTCATCGTGGAAAGTGGTCCAGAGCAACTAGACCATTACTGGAAACAGGAAATCGGACATTCATATGAACTGCGGTTGTCTACAGGCCTCCAGACCAGGGGGAGGACATACACACACTACTGTTAGAAGATGTACAAAACAGGACAGCTAAAGGGGAGGTTCTGATAATGGGAGACTTCAACATGTCAGATACAGATTGGTAAATACCAGCAGGAACATCCACCAGAACTAGACACATTGTGGATTCCCTGCAGGGGAGGGACTCAAACAACTGGTACAACAACCCACAAGAGAAAGGGCTATCCTAGATCTAGTACTGACTAATGTGGAAATGATCACAGATCTCCAGGTAGAAGGTCGCCTGGGGGCCAGTGACCATCACATGGTATGGTTCAATTTGGCCACTAGAACTAAATCATCCCATTCCAAGGCAAAAATATGGGACTTAAGAGGAGCTGACTTTGATAAGATGGCCAACAGAGTTAAGCTAGCCATGGCAAAAAGAAACACAGGCAAGGGCATACAGGCAAAGTGGGCAAGCATTAAGGATGCAATACTTGAAGCAACATCCCATTGTAGTTAGACAGAAGGAAGTGCAAAAGAAGAAAAGAAACCACTTTGGTTCTCAAATACAGTAGCAGAAAAGGTCAGAGCCAATAGGCTGGCCTTCAGGAAATATAAGGGAACGCAGCGGGATGGAGATAGGGAGGCATACCGAACTTCCCTAAGGGAAGCAGGGAAGGAAGTAAGGCAGGCAAAGGCCCAAACTGAGGAAACACTAGCATGAACAGTAAAAGAAGGTGACAAGACTTTCTATAGATACATTAGTGAAAGAGGAAAGTCCAGAGGGGGTATTGCTAAGACCAAAGGGGATAAGGGAGTGCGTGAGGAGGAGCAGGACCATATAAAAGCATCTATCCTAAATAGATACTTCTGCTCAGTATTTACTGAAGAGAAGGTAGGGCAGGGTCCACAACTCAGCACCATGGACACGAGAGGGTGTGCACTAGTCCCTTCACAAAGAAAGTCCTACAATATACGATAAGCTCTGGGTGGGACAAGGCAATGGGACCTGATGGCATACACCCCAGGGTACTAAAGGAGCTAAGGGTGGAACTAGCAGAGTCATTACCAGAACTGTTTAATGAGTCTCTGAGCACAGGAGAGGTCCCAGAAGACTGGTGGAGGGCTCATGTGATCTTGCTCTACAACAGTGGTAGCAGAGAGGAAGCAGGGAACTACAGACCAGTCAGTCATACCTCAGTAGTGGGCAAGATTATGGAGGCACTCCTTAAGGAAAGGATAGTGCAACACCTGGAATCCATAGGAGCACAGGATCCAAGACAGCAGGGGTTTACAACAGGAAGGTCCTGTCAAACTAATCTCATAGATTTCTTTGACTGGGTAACCAGAGTGGTGGACAAAGGGGGAGCAGTTGATGTCACCTACCTTGACTTAAGTAAAGCTTTCGATACTGTTCCACATAGAAGATTGATTAATAAGCTGGGTAATATTAATAATAATAATTTTATTTATATAGGGCCTTTCGATATATATCAAGGTGCTGAACAAATTAGTCATCACTTCAAATTTCAATACAAAACCATCAAACACTACAAACATTATAAAAATGCATCATAAAAACATGATAAATTGCAATAAAATTCCAAACATATTACAATTCACTTAACTGTTTAAGAAGGCCATTCTCCATAAACATGTTTTCAGTTCTTTCTTAAATATCTCCACGAAGGTGCAATCCCATAACCGGCATAGTAGAGAATTCCAAAGAGTGGGTGCAGCATGAGAAAATGCTCTGCTGCCAGAAAGTTTTAAACTCACTCTTGGAATCTCCAACAACCTATGTCGGCGGCGGAGTGATCGGCTAGGGCAGTAAGGAACCAAGTAGGTCTTTCAGATAGGACGGACCCTGATGTGAAGAGCTTTAAAAGTCAATAAAGTGACTTTAAGGTCATCCGCCACCATACTGGAAGCCAGTGCAGTTCACGCACCGGAATAATATGACAGGACCTACTTGTGTCCCAGTCGAAAACCTGGGCTGCCCACGTTCTGCGACAAGCTGTGAAGGATTTCAACCCAGAAGCCAAAGTAAAGGCGTTGCAGTAGTCTAGGCATGAGGACACAAAGGCGTGGACCAACGCTGACAAGGAGTCAGATGGAACAAGGTGCTTAACCCTGGCAATATTCCTAAGATGGTAAAGAGTCCTGGAGCCGACACCTGGGATTGAAAAGTCAGCCTATCGTCAAGGATCACCTCAAGGTTCGCACCCGTTCAGAGGCCGGTAGTGACATTCCACCAAGAAGAATTCCAGAAGGCGCCCCAGTATGCGACCTCTCAATCTGACCACCCGGGTCCACCACCAAAACCTCAGTTTTCTCCGAGTTCAACTTTAACCAACTAGAATCCATCCAGTCTTGGATTTCCCCCAGACAGTTATTAAACACCGAGAGAGCTCCATTCTGGTCGGGTGCAAAAGACAGGTATAGTTGGGTAACATCTGCATAGCAGTGAAACCTCAGCCCATACCATCTTATAATGTTTCCGAGGGGCAGCATATACACTGCAAATTACATGGGTGACAGCACAGAACCCTGAGGCACTCCACACAACAAAGAGACTGGGCCGGAGGAAAAATTCCCCGACACAGCTCTTTGTGATCTCCCATTAAGGAATGAAGTGAACCATTTAAGAATGGTTCCAGACATTCCACAGATTTGCCTCAGGCATGCTAGCAACACCATGTGATCCACAGTGTCAAAAGCCTGAAGAGATCAAGGAGAACCAAGATGGAACATCTCTTTGATCCCTACGCCCTCGGAAGATCATTTAGCCCAACCAGCGATCTCGTGCTGTGTCTTTTACGGAACCAGACTGGAAGGATCTGTGAGATACTATGGATGGTTAAATGTCATCCAATTGGGCAGCTATGACCTTTTCAATAACCTTCCCAATAAAGGGAAGGTTAGAGTTGGTCTGTAGTTTGAAAACAGTCTGGGTCCAAGGAAGCTTTCTTCAAGAGAGGTGTCACCACCGCCTCTTTCAGGGAGCTAGAAACTCACCTGATTCAAGGAGCACCAGACTATTTGCACCAAAACTGGACCAATGATATCCACACAACCCAAAATTAGGTTGTCGGTCCAGGATCAAGCCATGGCTTGTAGGGCGCACACTATGGATGATCCTCATAATATCCATGAACTCAGGTTGACAAAAGAACTCCAGGAGAATCGAGGCCCTGTGTTCTCACACACTCCTACCACATCACCCTTGAGGTTGTCGGACACAAGTCAGCCTGATGTCAACCACCTTGGTTGCAAAGTAGCGATGAGCTCCTTCGCACTCTATTTGCGAAAAGGCTTTCTGAACTTGCAGACAGGCTGGGTTGCACAGTCTATCTACAGTTCGGAACAGCTGGGCAGTCGATTCTGAGCAACTGCAATCTCCTGGACAGAATTCTGCCTTCTTATGGGTGATTGCAGATTGATAGCTAGTATAATGTTCAATCAATCTAGGCGGTTCAGCATCAAAAGCCGGACTTGGCCAGCTGCACTCTAACCTTCACCCTTGTCTCCGCATCTCCCTCAGAGTCCCATCAAACCAAGGGCCCTGGGGTGATGGGAAAGAGGCGCTTCATGAACAGAGCAATAGAATCCAGAGCAGCGTGGTGGCCTCATTATAGGCCAACACCAGTGCCTCTGGGCTACTGCTCACCAACACGGGGATGATAGGTCAAGAACCGCTAGGCCTTGTGAAGTAACATTCCACAATGGATGGTACCTGACCATCTCCACAGGGATGGCCTTCTCGGGGGGGGGTGCAAAAATTGAACCTCACGATGTGGTGGTCAGACCAAATGACTGGTTCCACCCCCATGTCGGATGCATCAATCCCAAGAAGGAAGACTAAGTTGAGAGACTGTCCAGATTTATGTGTAGCAGTGGGAACTACCTGTGTAAGGCCCAAAGAAGACATTAATTGGAGGAAGTGTTTACCAAATTGTGAGAGTTCATCGTCAACCCAGGCGTTGAAGTCGGTGGGGTCAGAAGTTGGTCAACTGGTGGCAAACTGCTTGATGGGCAGAAAACAGAGTGTGGTAGTAAATGGTATACAGTCAGAAGAGATGCAAGTCACAAGTGGGTTATCTCAGGGGTCAGTCCTGGTGCCAGTCCTCTAATATTTTCATCAGTGACATTGCAGATAGACTGGAGGGAAAGGTGTGTCTGTTTGTAGATGACACCATGATCTGCAACAGAGTAGATGATCCAGATGGGGTGGGCAGAATGAGAAGATATCTAGATAAACTGGCAAAATGGTCAGTAAAGTGGCAGCTGGGGTTTAACGCAAAGAAGTGCAAGATCATGCACTTAGGAAAGAGAACCCTGAAACCACCTCTAGGCTTGAAGAGGAGTTGCTAGCAGTCACAAGGGAAGAAAGAGACTTGGGCATCATCATCACAGATGACCTGAAATCATCCAAGCAGACCACTAAAGCAGTAGGTAAGGCTAGGAGGATGTTGAGGTGTATTAGTAGGGGTATCACAAGTCATAAGAGGGAGGTAATAATCCCTCTTTACAAGACACTGGTTAGGCCCCATCTGGAGTACTGCGTGCTGTACTGGAGGCCACACCTTCACAAGGACATTAACCAAATTGAGGCAATCCAGAGAAGGGCAACCAAAATGGTGCAGAGACTGCATCAGAAAACATATGAGGACAGATTAACAGAGCTCAATATGTATACCCTTGAGCAAAGGAGGGAGAGAGGTGATATGATCGAAACATTCAAACACCTTAAGGGCATCAACAAGGTGAGAGAGTCTAACATGTTTCAATATAAGAAAAATAGCAGGACAAGATGACACTGCATGAGATTAGAGTGAGGCCGATTAAGGGGTAATGTGAGGAAGTTCTTTTTTACAGAAAGGGTGGTGGATGCATGGAATGGCCTACCTCAGGAAGTGGTGGATATGAATACAGTGCAGGGCTTCAAACAAGCATGGGATAGGTATAAGGGAGCAATACAGATGAGTATGAATAGATAGGCAATTGACAGAGCAAAGTCCGATGGTGCATTCACAACGTAGAAAAAGAAATGGGCAGACTGGATGGGCCTTGCAGTCCTTATCTGCCATCAACTTCTATGTTTCTGTATTACCTTGATTGCTGTGTAAAGCTGAGCCATACCACATCCAAGGGTAGCATTCACTGTACTGGCATACCTTGCTTTACTGGGTTTGCCATTGCAGTTTTCCATTTTGTGCCACATCTTGCTGCTGCGTAATCACAGCTCAGCGCTCACATTGATGCAGCCCCAGTAGCAATTCTCAGGCTCTTGGCTGGCTGGAAAGCTGGCAAAAATGCCAGAAGAGCCACGAGACTATTGCAGGGCTGCTGTGTATAAAAACAAAATGCAGCAGTACAAACGGAGTGGAGTGAGTGGTTAGAAACCACAGTGCTTTGAGAAAGGGCTCTGCATACAAGGGCCTTTAGAGAGCTGGCAGTTTTTTCTTCACACCTTATGTACTGACTTGCAGTATGTTGTCGAGGCACAGGTCAGGAAGCATATGAAAACCAGAAGCGGTTGCAAGATTCGCAAGAAGCGATTTATTATTAATAACAAAATAAAAAAAAAATTGTTCAGTATAACTGTTTACAAAGGCAGTATAAACAGAGAAAGTCCATCTGGGTTTCTTCGCAATTTCCAATCTCAGTCTCTGTGTCTTTCTTACAAGAAATTGCAGCTCTGTTTTTATAAGTCTCTGCAACTCCTGCTTGTTAAGAAAACATCAAACATCATGCTTCTCACACAGTGTACTTGTAAGTTTCAACAAGTGTAGCAAAAAGAACATTGTGACCCAGAACTGACTTCTTACTTATAGTTTTCTCAGAGTTTGCAAACCGGTTAACCCCTTGAGTTCCAAACAGCTGTTTGTAATCATTTCAACAGTGTAACTATATAAATTTCAACACTAAAACTATATACATTTCTAAACAAAGGGATCCCAGTATCAATTACATTTCCCCATAATAGTTCACATGTAGTTTTATACCAGCAGATATGCAAGGGGGAGAAAAGACAGAATAGCAAGAGAAGGTAGAGATAGCGAGAGGCAGAGAATTGCAAGACTATCGGTGTGATCAAGTCCTAGGTCTCACGAGAAAATTTGGTTGCACAACCAGACAGAAAAGAAGAACATAGAACAGACCCCTGCCTTTAAACTATTTCTCCAGAACAACTGGGACAGGGCACTATTCAGCCCTGTCACACACACCCCTCCTTAAGAGGGGAACCTCTTTTTCAAAAACAGGTTTCCAAAATGTTCTAGTAATTCTCATCAAACATAAGCATACTGTATAACTTTTACAGTTCTGTGCATATGCAGTATCCTTTTTCCATAACAACAATACAGCAAATAGTGAAGTTTAAACTCATACATTTGTTTCTTCAGCCTTTTTGATTGATTGGATAACTGCTCGTAGGTGTTCCAGGTGGCTTTTCCAGTCTGGACTGTACACCACAACATCATCCAGGTATGCAGCACAATAATCAGTGTGAGGGGATAAAATTACATGCATGTATCATTGGAATGTTGCGGGTGCACCATGTAAACCAAACGGCATGGTGGTGAACTGATAGAATCCTATAGGAGTGACACATGCAGTTTTGTCTCTGGATTCTTTAGCTTGGGCGATATGACAGTAACCCTTGGTGAGATTGAGGGTACTGCTATGTTTGTCACTCCCCAGTGTGTCCATCAAATCATCTATTCTGGGCATAGGATAACTGTAAAATTCTGACACTTCATTAAGTTTCCTAAAATCAAGGCGTATTCTTTCACCCTCTTCTTTTTTGTTTACAGTTACCATTGGTGATGACCAAGCACTTCTCAACTCTTCTATGATATTCAGTTCTTTCATTTTTTGTATTTCCTAATCATATCAGCTCTTAACTGCTCTGGTAATCTGAGTGTTTTTTGTCTAATATGGCGAGCATTCCTTGTCACTATTATGTGCTCAACCCTTTTTGCTCGTCCCGGTACTGTGGTGAAAGTACTGTTAAATGTCTTTAGCAAGTTGCAGATTTCTGCAGTTTGTTTTGAGGTTAAGGAAACATTCCCCTTGACAGCATCAGCAGTTGCAGTTTGTTCCAGTCTATCATAAGCTACATCAATATCTTCTTTATCAGTTTCTGGTAAAACTAGCAAAGCAGCCTTTGGTGTTTTTTTTCAACCCATTTCTTGAGGAGGTTAGCAAGGTATATCTTAGTAGGATTTATTGTCAGACCTGCCTTTTTGATTAACTCAGTAAATCCTGGAAAGTCATTTCCAATAACCACAGTTACAGGTAACTTGGGTACTACCCCCACTTTCATCTGGTGCAATACCCCTTTAAAAGTGAGAGTCACTTGGCTGGTGGGATAGTATCGAGTGTCCCCATGGATGTAGATGACACCAGTACCTGGTCATTTTGGACACTGTTTTCCCAGCACTTCAGTATGCACTAGGGTCTGTCTGCTTCCCGAATCTATAAGTCCCTTCACAGTCTTATCTCCCACCTTCACATCTGTTAAGTACTTGCCCCAATTTGCTAAGGACAAATCTGCTCCAGTGTCACTCTTCCTTTGGCAATTTCTTTCAATATGACCTGGCTTATTACAGTTATAGCAAATAACGTATTTGGGCACAGATTTGTTACCCACCAGAATTCTTATCAGACTTTGAGTTTAAATGGGAAAAAGAGTGTCTTACTTGGCTGTAACCTCACTGCTGTGGCATTTGTCTGGACATTTGGTAGTCTTTGGCCAAAGAAACAGCCTTTTCCCCACTTTCTGGTTGGTGTTCCTTTACCCAAAGCTGCACATCTGTAGGCAGGATGTTGATGAATTGCTCCATTGCAAATGTGTCGATGATCTGTGGGACTGTTTTGCTCTCTGGTTGGAGCCATTTCATCAGCAGTTTCTGAACAAAGGGATCCCAGTATCAGTTACATTTCCACATAATGATTCACATATATTTTTATATCAGCAGATATGCAAGGGGGAGAAAAGACAGAATAGCAAGAGAAGGTAGAGAGATGACAAGAGGCAGAGAACTGCAAGACTGTCAGGGTGATCAAGTCCTAGGTCTCACAAGAAAATTTGGTTGCACAACCAGACAGACAAGAGGCAGAAAAGGAGAGAATAAAACAGATCTTTGCATTTAAACTCTTTCCAGAAATACTGAGACAGGGCACTATTCAACCCTGTCACACAGTACAGTTTGGGTTCTGTAGTCGGGGAATATTTTACATAAACTGGGCTGGTCCCAGCTCCTACCAGCCAGGGAATATGCAGTAGTTAAAGGATAACTAAACCATCTGTTGATCTTCTTTGGGGGTATCTCAGTCATCAGGTCCCATAGTTGGAACTTCACCATTGGTGAAGCAGGATCCACATGGAAGATTTTCAGCAGTACAACAGGAGCCACCCATGCTGACGTCGTCTGTCAATGTCACCAACCTTATCATAGTTCTTTCCTGCAGTCGACTTGATCACATGGGAGCCTTTCTCCTCTGACAGATCCACAGCTTCCTCAGTGAGCGAGGACCCTGTCAAACATACTCCTAGGTCTTTTAAAGAGGACCCTACCTTCTTCAGTTTTATGAAGCAGCTGTGCTCAGCCATGGGATTCCATACCGAGTAGGAAGATGCCACCAGAAGAGATCTGGTGGATTTCTTAGAAATTCCAGAATCTCCTCCTAAAATCATCCTCCTATCCCTCCTGCACTAACGAATGCCACAACTACAACCTAGTCCAGGCCTGACATGGTGCCAGCAACGCCCTGCATAGTTAATAAACTATATCATGCCCTTGAAGGTTTTCCACACTATGCTGCCCAACCAGAGACAGATTCTGTGGTTATAAAGGCAGCCCATGATAGGTCCAAGGTGCCGAGCACCTTGGCTCCCACCCCTAACAGAGAATCCTATGGCATTGATCTCTTGGGCAAGAGGGTTTATGCCTCCTCCACCCTTGGATTGAGGATTGCAAAATACCTTTCTCCTATGGTTAAATACCAGAATACCCTTTGGAAGAAGGGCAAGGCTGCAGCCCAGGACTCCCTAATTGTATCCAAAAGCAAGAGGTTCTTAAGTGCCTGCATAATGCTGAGGATATTAGCAAGCATCTCCAGTGGGCCCTCTATATCTCAAATCCTGGTGCCTTCATAGGCACTCCTGGCTGAGAGTCTAGGGTTTTTCTGCTAGTGTCTTGCATAAGGTGCTTAAAGGCCCTTTTGATGGCTCCACTTTGTTTGGTCCAGATGTGCAGGACATCAGAAATGAGTTTCATGCATCTGGCAGGGCTATCAAGTTTGTCCATTCACTCTGTCATACACAGCATAAGAGCAGACAGCACTCTCCCTTTCACAAGGTGTCCCACAAATCTAGAGCAGCCTCTTGGCCCCAAGAATGACACAAAGCCTCCGCAGCCTTGCCCACCCCCTCCTCTGTCAGAGCCATGGCCAAGTACCCCAGGGGTGACAGACCAACCCCAGCGACTGGATCTGCCTCCACTTGATTCCTTTCCAGACCCCTGCCAGACTCCTCTCTTCCAGTCCCCAACCAAGAGGTGGTGTTCAGAGGTCAGTTCTCCCTCAATGGAGAACTATCACATCAGATGTCTGGATCCATCAAATCATAGAAAGAGTTCACACTCTGGAGCTCATTGAGCTGCCCCCAGAGACTCCTCCATTGCCCTTCATCTACACCCCAGCCCACCTGTCTGTTCCTTGGGAGGACATACAGTCCCTTCAGTGCAGAAAGGCCAGGTGCCAAAGAAACATCAGATTTTACTTCAGGTTCTTCCTGGTCCACAAAAGAACCGGAGACCTGAGACCCATCTTACACCTCAAGGACCTCAATCTGTATGTCCACTATAAAAGGTTTTGAATGGTAACTCTGCAAGGCTTGCTGCCCCTGCTATGAGGAGGGTGACTGGCTGTGTTCTCTGGACATGCAGGATGCATACCTGCACATCTCAGTGTTTCCACCCCTCATGAGATTCCTTCAGTTTTTCACAGGGTGAGCATTACCGATTCAAAGTATTGCCCTTTGACTTGTCCTCTGCACTGCAGGTGTTTACAAAATGCTTGGCAGCACAAGTTTCAGCTCTCAGAAGGGAGGGACTGTATGTTTTCCCCTAGCTGGATGATTGGCTCCTAAAGGCCCCAACCAGGGAACAGCTCCTTCGGACTCTGGAGAGAACTCTTCAGTTGTTTCTCTCCCTGGGCATTCTGGTCAACTTGCCCAAGTTAGCCCTAGTCCTGTCCCAAAGGCTGCAATATAAAGGGTTTTCTAGACTCGCTGGGGAAAGGCCTTCCTGCCTCAGAATAGGGTGGAGTGCCTTATTGCCCAGTCTCAGGAGGTTGCCCAGAGCTGTTATGTCCCTTCAAGTGTGTACTTGAGGCTGTTGGGATTGATGGCTGTGGCCATCCCCACTGTTCCGCTGGCCAGGTTCCACATGCACTTCCTCCAGTGGACTCTTCGAGTGCAGTGGGACCAGAACATAGACAAATCTGTTGGTGCTAGTCTCCTCCCTAATTCACAAGGTGCTCCAGTGGTGGATGGACCCCCTGAACCTGCTGCAAGGGGTCTCCTTCCAGATCTCCTCCCTCAGCATATCCTCACCTCAGATGCCTCTGGTTTGGGATGGGGGTCTTGTCTGGGTCCCTTTCAAACTCAGGGCTCTTGGTCCCAGATCAAAACCTCCCTGCATATCAGTGTCCTGGAGATGCAGGTGGTCCCTATGCCATGCAGGCCTTTCAGAACTGTCTCCTTCCAGGTCAACTGTCTATTCATTCAGAGCCTCAATGTTGTGTATTACATCAACAATCGGGGAGGGGACACATTTGTATCCGCTGTGCAGGAAGCCATGAGTGTGGTACTGGGTGTTAGACCATGGTCTAACTCTCTCAGTGGTTCAAGTCCCAGGAGTGCTAAACACCCTGGTGGACCACCTGAGCTGGATGCAATCCAGCATGCATGAATGGGAGCTTCTTTCATCAATCGCAGAAGATCTGTTCAACAGATGGGGCCATCCAGAGTTGGACCTTTTTGCATACCCACTCAACGGAAAACGTCCCAGTTTCTGCTCATTCGATCCACAGCCTGGAGTTTTCTGGTGAGACACATTGTCTCTCTCTCCTGGAGCAGGAGGTTCCTTTGTACCTTCCCTCAATTTCCTCTGATTCAGAGGGTGCTGATCAAACTGCAGAAGGAAGGGGCCAGCATGATCCTGGTATCTCCATTCTGGCCCTGACAGATATGGTTCCCATTACTAGAGCAGCTAGCAGAGGACCTTTGGTCCCTCTCCTCCTCTGCAGGAATCTGCTGATGCAGGCTGAGGGGACCCTATTACATCCCAACCTCAAGTCCCTCCATCTGCATGCTTGGCTTCTGTGGATGTAGCCATCACCAAGTTTGGGGTTTCCCATAGGTGGCGGATGTCCTAGTGGCCGCTCAGAAACCCTCCACTCAAGCCACTTATGCCATGAAATGGAAGAGGTTTGCCATCTGGGCTACCAGACATAGTCTGGACCCTTTTACTTGTATGGTGAGCCAAGATTCTGGACTACCTGATATCACTGTTGGACTCCGGTCTCCAGTATTCCTCCTTCAAGGTGCACCTTTCAGCTATCTTGGCCTTCCATGAGCCAGTGTATGACTGCACTGTGGTTCAGCTGGATGTTTCCCATACCTTCTTGAGGGGCATCCCACATCTGAAACCTCAAGTTCATTCTTCTGTCCTGGCTTGAGATTTGAATTTTATTTTGAAGAATTGACCTTGTCTCCTTTTGAGACAGCTGTGACTTGCAAGCTACACTTCCTTTCTTGGAAGCGTTTTTTTTTGTTTTTTTTTCTGCTCATAAATTTCCAAGCTTCAGGCCCTCTGGTGTGAGGGAGCCTTATTTGATTTTCACAAAGACAGGATGTCCTAAGTTTCTCCCTAAGGTGGTGCCTGGGTTTACTCAGAACCAATCTATCCACCTTCCTGTTTACTTTCCTGAGTGGGCCAATCAGGAAGCACTTCTCCATACATTAGATGTGTGCAGAACTTTGAAGTATTACCTGCTACAGACTAAGAAATGCAGAAAGTCGAGCAGCGTTTTGTCTTTCTCACCCAGGAAGAGAGGGCGTTCAGGTTTCTAAACAATGTTCATCTAAATGGTTGCCAAACTGCATTGTGTTCTGCTACAATAAGTATTGAAAGAGTTTCCACGAGCAGTGAAAGCTCATTCCACAAGAGGCATGGCTACCTCAGTGGCCTGTTTCAGAGGGATCTCAATCATTGACATTTGCACAACTGCCACCTGAGCACCATCCATACCTTCACCAAGCACTAACAGTCTGGACATTGCTTCAAGAGACTGTGCAGGTTTTGGCAGAGCTGTGCTGTAGGGCCTCCTGTCTTAAGTTATAGGGATGGCCTTCCTCCCAGACTGTTTCTGGGCATATGTAGCTGCTTGGGACGCATTCCATCTGTAGGACCTGATGACTGAGATAACCCTGAAGAAGACAGAACAGTTACGCAAGAACTTACCATAACAGTAGATCTTCGAGTGAATCTCAGTCATCAGGTTCGTCTTCCTTCCCACCATCCCCTCTTTGGGGGTCTCTCTCTTGGAACTGGCTATCTGGTGTATCCAACCTTTCATATGGGCCTTGGTACCTTTCTCTCCACGGCCCCTTATGGCTTGAGCTATGCTCCCTTTGTTTTCGGGGGAAAGAACTGTGGAGGGAGCAGGGCCGCTCACGCCTTTATAGGGTTGGTGATGTCAACAGATGACATTGGCATGGGCAGCCCCAGTTGTACTACCGAAAATCCTCCATGTGGATCCTGCTTCACCAACAGTGAGGTTCCATCTGTGGGACCTGATGACGAGATCCCTTGAAGAACTACTGTTATGTTAAGCTCTTACATAACTGTTCTTTCTAAAATGTAATAAATATGACCTTGTCAATGCTTCCAGTTCAATTTGACCTTTTTCTTAGAACTCCAAGGCCATTTTCCTGTATATTTCATTATCACTTGCACATTTTTACAGCACTTCGAGCTTTCACCACTGGGAATCCTTCAGGCATCTTCTAATAGGCTGATGCACAAAATTCAAAAGTTTGAAACCCAGTCTCCTCCCCCTTCTGTTGGGTTGTCCCTCAGTTGTTTTTGTGCATCTCTCCAGGCTGGTCACACTGATCTTGGCTCTCGCCAGTTAATCAATTTAAGGTAAGGGAAGTCTGATTTGGAGAATATTTCTTAAGTAAGAGGTATGCTGTGGCCTAGAGTAAACATTCGTACTGCCCTGCCAGCACTGCAATCCAGCCAGAGTCTGGGATCTTCACCTTTCCATTCCCATTTTAAATGCCCTTTCCTTTATGTTTGCTGGCATTTTTGACCAGCGCTGTGCCATTTATTTATTTTACCTACTCCACTCCCTGCTGTTAAGAGGTATTTGACTTTCTTAAGTTTAAACTTTTTATTTTCAAGAAACACAGCAGTTAACCACAGGATGTATCAGGTACAGTTCAACAAATGCCAATCCCTAATGAAGAGGGTCTGTTTACAATAATGTACAAGTACATAAGATTACATCATAAACTTAAAATTTGACAAGGACAGATACAGTTAAACATTACTGCTAATAATAAGGTTCAAGAAAGCCACAGCTGACTTATTTCCAGAGCATACAGTTGGAAAATTGAGGCTAAGTAGGGCCAGGGCCTCCCTGCATGCTATCATAAAAGACAGAAGTCAGAAAGCGGCCCCAGACTTGTCCATATTTGACCATGGATCTGGCTGCAAAATTGGACAATCTCTCATATGTGGCCACTTGGGTTAAGGACTGGAGCAGTTCAGTCAAAGAGGGACAGTCGGAAGTATGCCATCTTCTGAGAAGGAGCCTCTTGGCTTCTGCTCCCACTACAGTGAGCCAGACAGCCCCCGGGTTCATTTTATGAGCAGTGTCTAAGGTGCACCCCAAGAGGAGCAAGGGGGCATCAATCCAGGTGTGAGGTAGTACTTTTTGTGCCATATCTGTGACCTGACTCCAGAAATGCTGAATTCATGGACAAGCCTTTGGATTTGCAGCACCTACTCTCTGGAATTCTCTGCCCTGTCAGCTCCGGGAGTGCAGGACGGGGGAGTTTAAGCAGGCACTAAAGACTTTTTATGGGGAAAGGCATTTCCAGTTTTATTGTAATTTTATATTACATGTATTTATATATGTTTTATCTGTACCAATACTGTACAGCACCTTGGAATCTTGAAAGGTGCTTAATTAAATACATTTTATTATTATTATTATTATAAGTCCACAGTATGTGGTGCAAGTGTGCTCTAAGTAGGCCACATCTCCAACAGGTGTCATCAGGCCTTAGCCCCAGCTGTAATAGTTTGGCCAGTGTGAAATACCACCTGTATAGGGTTTTGTTCATTGTTAGGTGGGTCCTGCAGTCCTAGCAGACATGGTGAATTCTGAACCAGCAGTGATCCCATTCGGTGTCTGACATGGGCACCCCCATCTCCTGCTCCCACTGGGCCTTGGCTTGTAGAGAGGGGTCAGGGTGGGCATCCCTCATGGCCTGATATCAGACATGGCCTGATATCAGACATGCACCTGCTCACCTTCCAGACCAGGTCTTTATGAAGCAAAATAGAGACCCCTCTTTTATGTTAGGGGCAGTGCTATGCAACTCCTCCCCAACCCATCCCTGTCTGAATTTCACTGCTTCTCCGGAGGAGAGTTTAGTTTCTTGTGAGAACATGACCTGAGGGCTCATCTTCTTGAGGTGCAATAAAACTTTTTTTCTCTTAATGGGTGTATTGAGCTCCCTGACATCCCACGTCGCCATTTTAACCTCCATCAGAGCAATTATATAACAGACACTTTATGCCCCCATGTGGCCACTGGCAACTCCCCCTTCCCCAACTTGAATGCTGGGGCATCCGTCCCTCATATCAGCCAGACAGTGTATGTCCATGCCACAAAGAACAAAGTAGAATAACAATGTGTAGACATACCATACATAGCCCCCCCCCCCATTCTTTACCATGTGGACCAGCAGACACCATGCTGACCGGCTAAATATAGCCCAGATGTTGGGGTTGGTCGCGGGGGTGTTCTAAACTTAACTTCTGCCAAGTGGCAGCTTCCCATTACCCCCACCCTACCATGCTGTTGCCCCCCCCAAACCACATCAACAGATCCAGATCGAAGAAAAAAGGAAAACTGCTCAATCATGCTGGGGGAACTATATAGAGGGACTGCGGTATCCCCTAGGAGATTCCCTAATGTATCCTAGCTGCATTTAAGAAAGCATCTCCACAGGGGAGCAGAGGCACTCAACCCGTCTTAGGCACAGGGAGTGGCATGTCCCCGCATCAAAAGGCCACAGTACCCGTTGACCCCATAGTCCATGATCTAAGCTGAGCAACTGAAACAGTATCATGACTAGTGCCTAGTGTGGACTGATAACAGCTGCAGTAACACTTTAAACTAAATTGGAACTCCAAATACAGACAGAAAAAACAGGAGATGGAGCATTTTAAAACCAGCATACCCAACAGGGGTATTATGGCTGTAAGACTGACCTTGAGGCTAATCTGCCATAACCCAAAATGGCAGCGCCCACTGTCAGGCAAATTCCTCTCTCAGGAGGCAACAACCTCCGTCATTGTTATTTGATTCCACAGCAAAGGCTGGCACATCAGCTGGGAGAGCAGGCCCCAAGTAGACTTGTGCAGTGCAGTCCACCAGTGGTTTGGGCCCGCTGTCGCTCTCCTCATCCTCAATAGCTATCTTGGCCCAGGATGTTGGAAGGGCCAAAGCCAGAACCCCTCTGCTTGCAGGATCCAGCTCCGCCTTTGAGAGTGTAGGTTTAGAGGAGCCCTCATCCGGTAAGTCCCTGAGGGCACAAAAACAATTAGAGCCGGGTGGGTAATCCAAGGTTTCTGAGGACTCGCCAGAGTTCTGGCTGCAGCTCCGAGACCGGAGCCTAGGAAATTTGTCTAGGTGCAACCCATCGGCAGGCCTTTTCAGCCGATTGCATTGTTGAGATTTAGGGGCAGGGGCCCATGCTCCTTCCGACTCCTGGCACTGATGAGGAACAGATGATGTTGTAGGTTGGAGCAAGCACATAGGCCTCCTGTGCTATGCAGTCCATGCGGTTTGAACTTTTGGGAGAGGCGGGCCCATTTAGAGGGCTTGTCTAGCTTGCCCAGTTGAGATTAGAGGCATAAGATGAGAGGAACCTCCGCTGTTTCAGGGCATTCCAAAAGCTTAGGGGTCCCATTGATCAGGACCCGCAGCCTGGCCGGGTATCTGAGTAAGTATTCTAGGCCCAATTCAGCACAGGCCTTGTGGGAAAGCATGAAGGTCCATCTGTGGGCTGAAGGTTCCGGAGAAATCAGCATAGATGGAGATATTGCCCCCTTCCTATTTCAAGAGCCCTGGCAATAGCCCCCATCAAGATGGCCTCACGGTCGCGAAGCAGAGGAAGCACACCAGGATTGGCGTGGTCTTCTCCCTGCTGCAGGTCTTGGGGCTAGAGATCCAGAGCCCGGTCAGCTTCCAGCAGCCTGGTCCAATGCCAGCCCAAGATTCTAGGAGCTCTGCTGTAGAAAGGTGATTCAGTCTCTGCCTTTGCAGCCCTCCAAGAAGCTGCCCAGCCAGAGATTATTCCGACGGCTTTGGTTTTCCAGGTCTCCTGCCATGGCAAGGATCTGACTGTACACACAGGCCTGACCTAGTCAAACCAAGAAGATGGTTGGATCTCCAAGAATTCAGGGGTACAGAAATGAAAATCACCTTCCCAGAGTTGGTAAGTTAAGCCAATGCTAATGATGTGATAGGTGGTCATTGAGGGGCAGAATCAAGCCATTTAATGTTGGGTAATTATGAAGGTAGCGAGAACTCTAGTGATTAGCGGCCATTTCCTTCAGGCTCCAAGCCACACCCCAGATATTTGACTTTTAAACTGTTACTTTGCTATGTTTTGCTGCTCCCTTTCTCTTCTGGCTTTCCTGGTGCAGGTTAGTCTCTGATTGGGTATCAGTGTAAGATTTATCAGGCACCCTCCTTATGCTCTAAAGATCATTTTCAAAACTATGGATTTTGTTCCAATCCCCCATTCTCATTCACAGCAGGACCTGATTCATGCTCCTCTCCTAGCTTAACTTGTTCAGCCAGGGGTCGAGACAACTAGCAGTACACTCATCGTTCACAACAGCATACTCCCCTTGGCTTGCCTCATTCAGCTAGGGGTTTCAGCCATCATCCCCAGCTACTCACAACAACCGCTTTCCTACACGCTCTGACATGGGTCCTGTGCTTCCTTCTCAGCTGCAGTTTGGGAGCAGGGCACCAGGACTGTGTACATTGCACACTCACCTTTTACAAAGAGGGTCCAAAGCAGTAAATGACGGGTGATCGGAAATGGCTGTCCCTCGGGCGAGGGACATATCTAAGGGTTTACAGGCAACTCACTTTACAAACACCAACACCACAATACAGCATCAAAGAGAGCGCCATTTCTTGTTCATACCCATTTACCCTGTGTTTCAGTTTCATACTCTTAGCACTCTTGCAGCCTGTTAGATCTTGTCAGCCATATTGGATGGGACCACGCTGCTCACATTGTCTCAAAATGGCCATCATTATCCTCATTGGATGTCTATATTGAGGTCTGTACTGGTCCCAAACTGTTAGCCCTTACTAATGACCCACAACAGCAGACAGGTTGGCGCCTTCCTTTCTTGTGGCTGGCAATATATTTATCCAACAGACCAGCTCCCTAATCACCTCCTCCCATGAATGTTGCAACCCACAGGAAAGAGGGAGAGAATACCAGACCCCCTTTCCCAATGAATTTCTGTCTCCCACTTTCCACATTATGGTAGAACTGCAAGCAATACATGGCAGGTTATTGATATATACAGATATAGCTCTGCACCCTATTCCCATTCCCACCTCCTAACCTGTTTTCTCTGTCCATGTCCCCTTGTGTCTCTCAGGTCCAGTTTTACAAAATGGGCAAGAATTAGAGTGTGCATAAGTGCCCTAACCTTCCACTACTAAAGGCAACTGGAGACCTCTGCTCCTTGTGCATAGTGGATGAGGACCCTGAGACAGACAACCAAGCTTCTGGGTCCTCTATGGATGACACAGTAGGAGGCAGTGCTTCTATGGTGTCCCAAGGCAATAATGGTGGACATGTTTCAAAAGTTGCTGGACAAACTCGAGGTGCTGGCTGACACCAAGCATCCTTGAGATCCAGACAGGGGAACCCAAGCCCAAACAACAGTGAAAACTAGATGCAGACCCAAATGACCAAGACGACTCCTCAGATCAGAGGAAGATGACCAGTAAGAGGAGGAGGAGGAGACCAGGGAGGACCTGGTGGCTAGACTGTGCCCTTTCAATTTGATCCCAGGGATTATCCGGGTGGTCCGTGAGACCCTCAGATTTGATGAACAGGCTCCACAGCAATGCCAAAAGCTTGATCCACTGGTCAGGGAGTGTAAGAAGTCTGGCATGATTTTTCCAATCTGTAAGGCATTAGAGGACATTCTGACCAATGAATGGGAAGCTATGGACCCCACAAAAACCCAGAAGGTTATTTTTGAGAGGAGATATCCTGTACTGGAAGACAAGCAAGCCACATGGTCCACCACCCAATGTTCACCCAAGGTCTCTGTACTCAGCCACCAAACAGTTTTATTTATTTATTTTAGTCTTTGGTAACTGGATTAGGCCCACTAGGCACAAGTGCCTGTTTTCAGGGATGACCTGGGAGCACTGGGCAGTTAAGCGACTTGCTCAAAGTCGCACAGTATGCAAGTGGAGGTTCCAAAGTGGAGAATCAAACCCAGGTCCAGTTTGCTGGATGTACCAAACTCATTCACAGCTGATTACTCTGAACTCTAGGCTATACCGCCAGCCCACTGCTAGTCCTGCCATCAGAAACTTCTTCAGTGTTAAAAGACTCGACAGACAGGAAAGTGGAGGATGCATTCAAAAAAGCCCATGAAATCCTCATGATATCCATGAGGGTGATCACCATAGCAGTCTATATCTCATGAGCAATACTCATGTGGTTGAAGGCCATTCAACAGGATCTGCCTACAACCAATGCACATGTAGCCACCATGGATTTCATGGTCCAAGGCATAAAGTATGTGGCAGACTCCACAATAAACACCTTCAAGATGACTGCCAGAGTGGCAGCCAGTATTAATAGAGTTAAAAGACTGTGGTAGAGTCAGTAGGTGATCTATCACCAGGTAAAATGCAGAAAAGAGTGAGAGTTTTGAAACCTGTTTAAAGAAAAAGGAAACAGGTTCCCTCTTAGGGAGTATGTATATGTGACAGGACTTGGTTTGCTGGCCAAGGCACCTAGCTTCACCTGAGCTCTTTCCTTCTAAGATTGCCTGAAAGGACAGAGCAGAGAACCTTACCAGAGCAAGGAAACAGATTAAGACTTCTTTTGGCTAAGCAGATTTACTGTGTGTTATTTTATTTGTACTCACAGGCATTGCTACTGTTTGTTGCTAACATTTCATTGCTTTATTTTTCTCTGATTTAAACTGTTGGTGGTATACCTTCTGCATTATTACAAAGTGTGCCCACAGGTGTGTGCTAACAGATTACTGCTGTAATCTTCTGATTCAAATTGTCTTTTGCAAGGTATATCTTCTGTTACTGCTTTATTTTTCTCTGTAGCAAAGTGTTTCTTACAGGGTATATCGTCTCTGAAATTATTACAGGTGGTGCTTTACAGGTTTTACAGCTTTATCTAACATTAGGATAAGCTTTCAAGGTTACTGCATTTGTTGTTGACTGATTGTTTCTGCTCTTTCCTCTTTGTTCTTTCATCCATGGTTCTTCTTTTTCGGCAGGAGAAGGGCCCAACCACCCCACACTACACTTCTTTTATAGGGTACCACAGTTGTGACATTTCTGTGCAAAAGCAGGGAAGGGGCAGATCAGTAGAGCATCCACAGGTGAGCTCACTTACAGGGCACTAGTAATTTAACTTGTTGTAACAAGTTATCGAAAACAAAACACAAATCAAACCATTACTTGCATTTTCTTCTTTCTAATTATTCTGACTAGGTTATAAACCCAGCAACTTATCCGGAATGGATATCATTAACTGCAGGTACTGTAGAACACTTTTCAGAAGGACAGTCTCACAGGATTTAGGACACTGTCCTACATGCTGGGCCATTGGAGATCTTAGTGCTCAGCTCCAGGCAGCATGGGCAGAGACTGCATGCCTCAAATTTCATATTCAAGAGGAAATACATTATAAGAACCACCCGCCATTTCCCCAACATCCAACAGAAGAACCTCGACTGCAGAGGGTAGTTGGTCCAGGAGGTTGGCAGGTGGTTAGGAGGGGCAAATCGGGTGCCCCATCACTATGTGCTCTCCAAAATATTACCTCCAAAAACCATATAAACACTACAAACAGGTATCTGCCTCTATATCTGAAATCAAACAAAGGGGCAGAGGACACTGCAGAGTAGGACACTGCAGCACAGGAGCTAGCACAACAAAACTCGCCCAAATCAAGAACCAAAACAGAAAAAGCAAAAAGGAAATCCAAAAAGCTTCTGATCATAGGAGACTCCATGATTCGGGGAGTTGATACCCATCTCTAGCCAGGGGTAATGGTCAGATGTCTCCCAGGTACATCAGCGTGGAGAGACACTGACCACATTGCTAAAATTGTTCACAAAGCAGGAGAAAACATTGACATCCTGGTACACATAGGGACTAATGATCTCGCCAGCCAGTCAGTTGTGGAGACCAAGGAACACCTGACCAGGCTGGGTGACAAACTATCATCCATTTCATCCGACAACTCCTCTGAGATCCTGCCAGTCTGGGAGAGGGGGTCAGATGGATGGAAGGTCAGAGAAGGGGAGATAGGGGAGATAAACATGTGGTTCAAGGGCTGGTGCCAGGAAAAAGGAAACAGATTTGTAGGGAACTGGCAACAGTTCTGGGAGCGAAAGTTCTTTAAATTTGATGGACTGCATCTGACTAAGGAGGAGTCAGTGCATTGGGGCAGAAGTTTGACATCTTTGCAGAATATTTAAACTAGCAAATGGGGAGGGGTGCAGCACACCATCGAATGGAAGAACACCCTCCCCTCTCAGCTAGTGGTCAAACAGGGATTCAGCATGTTTGCAGTTCATTTGCATCACCAGGTAAGAAAAAAGGTCCATCTCCCCATGTGATGCACAGGGGAAATGCCAAACCTCACCCAACAACTAACACACTGAAATCTGGCCAATGGAAAATCATGTACACAAATGCTCACAGCCTGGGAAATAAGATCCCAGACCTGCAGGCAATAATGTCAGGGGCTAAACTGGACATAGTAGCAATTAGTGAGACATGGTTTACCAGTAACCACACTTGGGAGACTTCAGTACCTGGCCATGTACTGTTCAGAAGAGACTGAGGTGCAAAACGGGGGGGTGGGGTGGAGTGGCCCTGTATGTCAATGAAAATATCAAAGCTACAGAAATTCAGAATACACATAAGGAGCCAGAAGAACTGTGGGTCACCCTGGAAACAGGAAATGGGACAGCCATAAGAACTGGGGTTGTCTACAGGCCCCCAGACCAGGGGGAGGACATAGACACATTACTGTTAGAAGATGTATAAAACATGACAGCCAAAGAGGAGGCTCTGATAATGGGAGACTTCAACATGCGGATACAGATTGATCAATACCAGCAGGAACATCTGCCAGAACTAGACACATGGTGGATTCCCTGCAGGGGGAGGGTCTCAAACAACTGGTACAGCAACCCACAAGAGACAGGGCTATCCTAGATCTAGTACTGACTAACAGGGAAGGGATCACAGATCTCAAGTAGAAGATCACCTGGGGCCAGTGACCATCACATGGTATGGTTCAATTTGGCCACTACATCTAAATCATCCCATTCCAAGGCAAAAATATGGGACTTCAGAGGAGCTGACTTTGATAAGATGGCCAACAGAGTTAAGCTAGCCCTGGCAAAAGAAGCACAGGTGAGGGGTACAGGCAAAGTGGGCAAGCATTAAAGATGCAATACTTAAAGCAACATCCCATTGTGTTAGACAGAAAAGGAAGTGCAAAAGAATAAGAAAACCACTTTGGTTCTCAAATACAGTAGCAGAAAAGATCAGAGCCAAAAGGCTGGCCTTCAGGAAATATAAGGGAACACAGCAGGATGAAGATAGGGAGGCATACCAAACTTCCCTAAGGGAAGCAGGGAAGGCAGTAAAGCAGGCAAAGGCCCAAACTGAGGAAACACTAGCATGAACAGTAAAAGAAGTTGACAAGACTTTCTATAGATACATTAGTGAAAGAAGAAAGTCCAGAGGGGGTATTGCTAAGCTCAGAGGAGAAAAGGGGGCATGTGAGGAGAGGACCCTGTAAAAGCATCTATCCTAAATAGATACTTTTGCTCAGTATTTACTGAAGAGAAGGTGGGCAGGGCCCACAGCTCAGCACCATGGACACGGGGGAGGAGGGTGAGCGCTACTCCCTTCACAAAAGAAGGGTCCTACAAGAGCTCGCTAAGCTCAGGGTGGACAAGGCAATGAGACCTGATGGCATACATCCCAGGGTACTTATGGAGCTAAGGGTGGAACTAGCAGAGCCATTAACAGAATTGTTTAGTGAGTCTCTGAGCACAGGAGAGGTCCCAGAAGACTGGAGAAGGGCTCATGTGATCCCGCTCCACAAGAGTGATAGCAGGGAGGAGGCAGGGAACTACAGACCAGTCAGTCTTACCTCAGTAGTGGGCAAGATTATGGAGGCACTCCTTAAGGAAAGGATAGTGCAGCACCTGGAATCCATAGGGACATGGGATCCAAGACAGTATGGGTTTACAAAAGGAAGGTCCTGTTAAACTAATCATAGATTTCTTTGACTGGGTAACCAGAGATGGTGGACCAGGGAGCAGTTGATGTTGCCTACCTTGACTTCAGCAAAGCTTTCAACACCGTTCCACATAGAAGATTGATAAATAAGCTGGGTAGGCTCGGGGTGGGTCAAAAGTTGGTCAACTGGGTGGCAAACTGGTTGACAGGCAGAAAACAGAGAGTGGTGGTAAATGGTATACAGTCAGAAGAGATGCAAGTCACAAGTAGGGTACCTCAGGGATCAGTCCTGGGGCCAGTCCTCTTCAATATCATCATTAGTGACATTGCAGATGGACTAGAGGGTAAGGCATGTCTGTTTGCAGATAACACCAAGATCTACAACAGAGTAGATGATCCAGATGGGGTGGGTAGAATGAGAAGAGATCTGGATAAACTAGTAAAATGGTCAGAAGATTGGCAACTGGGATTTAATGCAAAGAAGTTCAAGATCATGCACATAGGGAAGAGAAACCCTGAAGCCACCTATAGGCTGGGAGGGGAGTTGCTGGCAGTCACAAAGGAAGAAAGAGAATTTGGCATCATCATCATCATCACCGATGACCTGAAATCATCCAAGCAGACCTCTAAAGCAGTAGGAGAGGCTAAGGGGATGTTAGGGTGTATTGGTAGAGGTATCACAAGTCGTAAGAGGGAGGTAATAATCCTCTTTACAAAATACTGGTAGGCCCCATCTGGAGTACTGTGTGCAGTACTGGAGGCCACACCTTCACAAGGACATTAACCAGATTGAGGCAGTCCAGAGAGGGCAGACAAAATCGTGCAGGGACTGCATCAGACGACATATGAGGATCGATTAATGGAGCTCAATATGTATACCCTTGAGCAAAGGAGGGAGAGAGGTGATATGATCGAAACATTCAAACACCTTACAGGCCTTAACAAGGTGAAAGAGTCTAACATGTTTAAATGTAAGAAAAATAGCAGGAGAAGAGGACACAGCATGAGAATAGAGGGAGGCCGATTAAGGGGGAATGTGAGAGCCGGCCCGTTGGCGCTGAAGGTTGAGGCGCTGGATGCCACACCGCTGCCACGCCGCGGCCCGGTTCGGGAACGACCTGTGGCCGGGGCGGTGGGAGGGAGGATCGAGCGCCCTAACGGATGCTCTCCTCCCTCGCGGGTTACCAAATGCGCTCAGATTCTGCATCCTTCCAGCCAGTGGAAGCACCGCATTGGGAAGGGATGGAGGCAGCTTCACCTGTCAGAGCTGGGGAGGGGGGACATCGCGGTGCATGAGGTCGGCGTCGTCAGCGCGTCGCCACTAGGATGTACGTCCCAAGCGCAGGCGTCCCAGGGTGGGATCCGAGGGAGAAAATGGAAACCCCTCCGCAGCCTAGATGAAGGCCGCTGCAGTACTCCCAGGGGCCACCTATAGGACAGACCCCACTGTGCGAGGAGAGGAGGAGGAGGCACTCTAGGGGCAGATCACTAAGGTAGGTGACCCTGGGGGACATGAGCGGACAGAAGGAAAGGGCTCCGGAGGTAGGAAGGAGGATAAAAAAGAAATTAAAAAAAAAAAAGGGGGGGGGAATGTGAGGAAATTATTTTTCACAGAAAGAGTGGTGGATGCATGGAACGGCCCACCTCAGGAAGTGGTGGCTATGAATACAGTGCAGGGCTTCAAACAGGCATGGGATAGGGATAAGGGAGCAATACAGATGAGTATGAATAGATAGGCCACTGACAGAGCAAAGGCCAGTGGCACATTTATAGGATAGAAAAAGAAATGGGCAGACTGGATGGGCCTTGCGGTCCTTATCTGCCGTCAACCTCTATGTTTCTTTGTTTCTATATTAGGCCCTGCCCCATGTGTTATACAGAAGGAAACCAGAAGCAAGGATCCTATTACTATATCTATCTTTTCTAACTTTCTATTAGACTGCACAGTCATTACCTCTACTTTACTAATTCCTAATTTTATAATTTCTTACTTGCTGGGTTCCTGCTACAAAACACAGAGATAGTGAAATGATGGCTGAGACAGGCAGCTATGAGACAGTGTGACATCAGACTGATGTAATCAGTCACAGTGGTCTAGCCACCGAGGATGCATCACAGTGGTTGGCCTAGCAACAAGGCGGTCACATGCCTGGCAACCAGCAGCTGTGGCTGTAATAATGCTGGTTGTGATGTCATACTAATTGAGGCATCATGCTGTCTGTATAATCCGATGTCCTGAACTGAGTTCGTCAGTTTGTGCTGGAGTCTGTCACAGTCTGTGCCTGAGTTTGTGTCTGTGTGGAGACTCACCTGCAGCCAGTGAGGAGAAGGAGAGAGAGATTTTCAGCAGAGGACAGGCTGCTTATTTCCTGCTGGAGAGATTGATCTGGAGACATTAGATGAGAGATGCTAATATTTTCCAATTAGTTTATTTGTTTTTGTTTTGTGTACAATAAATTGCCACTTGTGTTTTTTCTACAACTTCTCCTGGACTGCCCATGCTTCCTGACCTATAAGCCTCCAGAATATTTTGTGTTAGAGGTATCTGGTTTAGTCACAACTGATGTTATTCTGAATCAGAAGCCACACTGCATCCAGAAACCTCACCACAAAGACATATATGGCTCAAGCTATGGCAGGGCCGATCAGGAATCCAAGAACATGACACCGAAACTAAATTTCAAAGGAGACAAAATGTTTGGTCCAGAGATCGAAAGATTCACAGTTTCAAAGGTGACCACAAGGCACACAGGGAGACAGGCCACCCTTCCCTCCTTTTGGAGCAACCAGTTTTGAAACTAATCCCACAAGAGCAGACGCTTAAACCAGCCTGAAAATGAAGGCGCAGCTTCAAACACATTTTTCAACTGCAAATCAAACTTCCAGAATAGCGGGGACGTAGCGGATGACACCAGCAAAGATTTGCCACCACCTGGGCTGATACCATCTTGGACAAGTGGGTATGTGAAGTGATATCAAAGGGATATGCAATCAGAATCAACTCTATGCCCAGAATACTGCACTTTATGAAACTGCACATCTCGAAAGACCAAACAACTGTTCTTCAAGTCAGAGCCATCCTCAACCAGTTCCTGCAGGTCAAGGCCATAGCACCAGTTTCACCAGACAAGACAGGTTCTGGCATCTACTCCATCTTCTTTTTGATTCTGAATAAGAAGAGAGACTTAAGACTCATTCTGGAGCTAAAATTCGTAAATGGATTAGTCAGGTATTGCAGGTTCAAGATGGAAGCCCTACTCTCCACCAAAGTGGCCATTTGTAAGGGGATTGCCTGACATCCCTAGACCTTAAGGATGCGTACTTGCACATCCGTATTTGACTGAGCCACCACAGGTTTCTCAGATTCTGCATCCTGGACCACCACTTTGAGTATCACTGCCTCCCACTTGGTCTGGCCTCAGCCCTAAGAGTTTAACCAAGGTTAGTGTGACGCTGGTGGCAGTACTATGATCCAAAGGAATACATGTCATCCCCTACCTCGATGACTGGCTAACGAGAGCCAGAACAGAGTCTGAATTGCAAAATGCAAAAGAAGGCACAGGAGTTGCTCACCAACCATGGCTGCATCATCAACACAAAGAAGGGCCACCTATCACACACAACAACTGTAGAACTTGAGGTGATCTTCAACACTGTACAAGGCATAGTAAGACCCTCAGAGGTGTGCATAAGAACTTAAAGTGCACTGCCCACAAGCAGACAACAGTCTGGCAACTGATGCAACTTCTGGGACTGATGGCCCATGAATAGATCTTCACAGCTGGGACAAAACCACATAAGGTCCTTGCAAAGACTATTACTGGACAATGTCAGGCCATGGTACACAGAACAACAAAGCTCTACCCATTCCCCCCACGATGAAGGCTTCAGTAAGATGGTGGATGATCACATGCCACTTGAGACAAGAGCCACCTTTGACAGAAAGCTCTTGAAAATGCTAGAGATGGACACCAAGCTACCAGGCTGGAGGGCAATCATGAGCTCATGCTCTGACCAAGGGAAGTGGTCTCCACCAGAGACAGGACTCCATCAACATCCTAAAGTCCAGAGCTATCGGCATAGTCCTCGGACACTTCAAAGCCAAGGTAAAAGGTCAGCACATGAGAGTGCAAACAGACAGCAGAGTGGCCATGGCCTACATCAACAAGCAAGGGGTGGGGATGAAAAGCAAAGCAATGGCTCAGGAGGTGGCCCCCTGATGGCCTGTGTGGAAAAAAAACCCTACTAAGTCTCTCCACAGTGCATCTTGCAGGAGCCCTCAACAAAAGAACCGATTGGCTCAGCAGACAATCCCTACACCCAGGGGAGGCAACTCAGTTCCAAAGTATTCAAGATAATCCAGGATTGATGGGGACCCTTCCAGATAGATCTCATGGTCTCTGTTCTCAACAGTTACCAACTTTCCTATTCAGATGCAAAGACCCTGAGTGGCAGGAATGGATGTCATAGCCACACCGTGCAATTCAGAAGGATTATGTGTTCCATCATTCACAATGGCAGGAAAAGTGGTCAGAAGATCTGAGACATCAGAAACACAGATGTACTGATCGGCGAATTGGTCGAGATGGACATGGTGCACCTCCATTCAACAGATGTTGATGGACAAGCCAATGATTCTGACCCCATATCCGGACCTTCTGCTACAGGACCAATTCATCACAAGACCCTCAAGCTGACAGCATGGCTGCTCTGAGTAATAGACTTTGGACTTGGGGATGTCGCATAAGTTGGAAAACACCATGATGAAAGCCTGTAGGAATCACAATTAAGTACACACACCCAAACTATTCATATACACATCATTCATACAATAAATACAGTTAAGAGCTCTATCCAATCAGTGATCAATCACACTCTTTCTAAGCCCCAAATATTCCACCTGCACCACCCTCATCCCAGCAGTATATATGTAACTGTAAAACAAGGCAAAGGAGAATCCTCAGACTCAGAGTCCATGCAGTTTCAAGAGACAGAGCTTCAGTCTGCAAAAGTCCAAAAAGGAGAAGTAGGGAGTTGATTAGGAACTCCAAAACAGTGCTCCCAACACTGTTGTTAAGTCTTTGTAATGTAGATTATTTCCCTCAGGTAACAGTTCTCTCAAATTGTTTGCTGGTTTGTCAAAAGACAGTGCTCTCACCACTAATTTATGAATATCCTGGTATGGAAACACGTGGGTGGTTCTCTACTACCACCACAGAGAAGCTGCAAAACTCACTTAACAGTTCAGGGTCCAGAGAGGGTGGAAGGGGTGGTATAGTTAAATTTTTCAGGCTCCAAAGCAGCAACAGCCCACCAGCAGCTTCGCTGTCCTGAAAAGTGAAGACGAGGAAAATTCACAAAAGTCAGCTGATCACCAGGCCGTGGCTAAACTCGTAGCCTGATCCCCAAATGTGAGTGGGAGCCTCTGGCCAGATTCTGATAACAACTCACCAGCCAGTCACCCTTGAGATGCCACAGATCTTCCCGATCATACGCCGGGTCCAAAGAAAGCCCGAGGCCAAAGCCAAGTTTCACCTGGTCCCTCTCGGTGAAGTGGAGCAGACCGCAGCTGTTCAAAACAGAACACAGCAGGATGAAAGTGTAACACGCCCGGTAACATCCTCCACAACAGGACGATGACATGGAAACAACCTTTGGAGCACCCCCGATACAGATCCAGCAGTTCAGTGCAGGATTTCTTCCCCCTCATACCAACCACCTCCTTGATGACTATCGTGCCCCAAGCAAAAGTGGAATCACAGATCTGACCTCTCTCCTTCTTCCTCTGATGGCCAGAGCACCACTGCTGGACAGATTCCACATGTGGATTAGTGCTACAGACATACAGCAAACATCAGAATCTTGGATGCAACAACCCTCAGTAAGAGGGATTCTTCTAACTAACTAAAAAATAATAAAGCTACCTCCTTGTATCGCTAATTTAAAAGTACCGTGCCTATGCTAAAATGCCCTAACTAAAAATGCTGAAACTAGCCTGCTACCCTCACTCACTCACATATTAAAATTAAAACTTTGTTGATAAATCCAGTCAAGTAACTAACTAACTTATACATCTCCTTTGGGATCCTCCTAAAAGATAGCTTGAGAGAAGAATTTTGCAGAAGCCTGTGCAGAATATTTACTACACAGCTGGATGTCTGCCTAGCCTGGCGGACATCTTCCTTCCACATTTGTCCCAATATCTTTCTTTTTTCCTTTGGAGCAGAATTTACTTAGATGTAGGATATCCAACAAAATGATGGCTACATCATGGGCAGAAAGCAACTCAACATCCATTGCAGAGATCTGCGCCGCAGTCAGATGGTGGTCACTTCATACCTTTGCAAAAATGTTACTGACTGGACATATGGGGTAAGCAAAATTTGACTTTGGTTTATTAGTCTTGCAGTCCATGTTCAGTCCTCTTCTTCCTCATCCCATCCAGACTACTACTGGCATTGCTATCTAATTACCCAGTGGTGAAAGCTCGGAATGCTATAAAAAGGAGCAAGTGATAATGGCAGTTTACTCACCCGATAAAGAAGATTATGGGAGCACCTTTTATAGCACTCCACATCCCACCCATCAAGAGGAACCTGACACACAAACTTGTCACAACATTAAGGACTAATTCAAGGAATGTTCCTCATTGCATGCTGTATTTGCACAAGCTCATTTTCTGTACACCTTTACCTAAGCTACTGACTCTATTGTGTGTATTGTTTTGTATTGCATGCCAACATTAAATCTTTTTGGAATCCATTCTAATCTTTCCCTGTCTCCATTACTCCTATTCCTGGGTACAACTCACTGTCATATGTGTCATCATGTTGCTGTGTAACAATACCTTTCACAGTCCAGAGAAGCTAGGGAAAGAGTCACATTGAGGGAAGAACCAACAGAAGGAGGAGGAGGAGACAGATCTGGTTTCAAACTCTTGAATTTTTGCATCAGCTTATGAGAGAAGATACCCGAAGGACCCCCAGTGGTGAAAGCTTGGAGTGCTGTAAAAAGGTGCTCCCAATCAGCTTTACCGGGTGAGTAAACTACCATTGTTTCCTATGGAAGTTGAATTGCACCGTTTTCTTGAATACAAATTGCAGCTCCATGGGAGCAGTTCCTTTGTGGATGGATGTTGATGCTTCATAGCCTTTTAAAGTAAAGGCTGTTTACAGTAATGCTGTAGTGACCTCATCATTGATGTTTGTGACATCACAGGCTCTTGTCATATTATAGTACTACTTATTTACCTAGGGTAAGCCATCAGACATGCAATATCTTGTTTACAGACAGGTTCTGCTTCAATGCTAGTATTGTACAATGGGAAATAGTAAAATATACTTGAGTGTTCTGCACCACTTCTATAGGACCTACGAGGTTTATGCTGTATAGGAGTGTGGATGCTAAGACCTTTACATTCCCACAGACAACATCTTTGGTGCTTTCAAATGTTTACTTATACACCTCAACATTTGACCTGCTACTTACAAGCTTTTTGCAAAGGGATTTAGTTGCATTTCTATAAATGAATATCTAAAATGCATTGAATACTCTAATGTTTATACTCATTATAATGTGTTTATGTTAATTACTAGACTACTCTTTAAATTATACTTTCTGGTTTCATAGTTTGTTGTAGCAGTACATAATATGCTTTTGTATTCTGACCCTTTTCAACATTTAAATAAAGATGGATGTCTATAACCCATCAGATGTTTTTCTAATAATTTTATGTAATGAGGGTACTGTCTCAAAATGCTGTAACTGCCTAATGTATTCAACAAACATTACTGACCCTAATACTGATAGCTGTATTTGCCCAAAATGCATTGAAATGGGACACATACTAACAGAAGTAAAAACATGAAAGGAACAGGTTAGAGAGGATACACTACCTCTAGTAAATACTGCTTCAAATGAAAAAAGAAAAAGAATATTGGAACCAAAAAGGTATAGAAGACTCAGATACTGACCCTAAAATAAATGCTATTAAACAATTCAATTTGGACACTGCAGATTGGTCCATAGTAAAAAAAAAAAATCCCACAAAAGGGTAGCGGCTCTTGGAAACAAAGGCATACTCTTAACAAATAGAAATGAGCCTCTAAGCACAAATGAAAGAAGAGAGGAAATTGCAGAATCTGAAAAGGTACTTATCGAGGATTCAGTTCTCATGAGGACAGATAACATAATCTGATAGAGATTAAATAAACCACGAAGTGAACTGCTTGCCTGGCACAAGGATAAATTATATTAAGCGATACTCCCAAAAGTAATAAATGCTGAAAACAACAAACAAAATGTGGCAGTTTACATAGGGATAAACAATGTTGGATGGAATCACGGAAAGGATATTGTTGAGGACATCATGGGATTAAGTGAGTTTATAGAATGAAAGGTCAAAGGCTGTGGTTTCAGACATCTTGCCTGTGTTAAAGGGGCATAAGGAGAAAACAGCACAATACAGCAAATAAATATCTGGTTGCAAAATAGATGCACTAGGAGTGGAATCCATTTATTAAGCACGTGGGAAGGATTTCCTCTATATGCTAAAGACAGGCTGCTCTATTGGTACCAAAACACTTGCTCTGTTCTTAAATCATGAAATAACTGCAGAACATATAAACTGACCTTTGAGGGGGGGAGGGTCATCTTCAATGAAAAACACAAAAGTTCATCCCTTAACTAAATACAAAAAAAAAAAAGTAGAAACCGAATACTGTCCATTGCTATTTAAGGAATGCCAGAAGTCTGAATAACAAAAAAGAGGAACTTGAAACATTATTAAAACCCAATGAAAAAGCTGATATGGCTTTTATCACTGAGACATGGTAGACAAGGGAAGACACTTGGGGGAAAGATGCCCCTGGTTGCAGGCTTCATAGACTGGTCTGGGTTGGGGAAAAAAGGGAGGAGGGGATGGGCAGCATATACTGTATATCTGAAAAAATACAATCTGTGAACATCTCTGAAAAAAATAGTCTGGTGGTAGCAAAACTAAAATCTTATGGATAAAAATAATAAAAAGAATGAAAAACACATCATGATTGGTTTTGTTACAGACCCAAATCATGGAAAATGGCTCAACCCTTTAAATTAATTAATTAAAATAAAGTTTTAAATCCTTTACATCTTTAGTGCTCTTTGTTGACTTTTCAGAGCTCTATATTTATAACCATTCTATAACGTTTCAAAACAATCCTGTTTCTTCATCTGATAATAGAGAGCTGCATAGAATGAATAAATGTACTATAAGTCTCAGATTATTTTCATATTTTCTCACTGTTTCAGTTTGATTTGTAAGATTCTTTCCTGGACTTAAAACTTTATTTTGATGAACTCATTTAAGAGTTGAGTGCCATTTTTTGTGATTTGATTCTGATTGTCTAGTTTTGGTTTACTCCCCATCAAGATATATACAGCAATAAAATTAAGGCTGATCTAGTCTTAGTGGGGGTCCTTAACATGAACTGGCTCAGTCCCTCCACTTCCCCAATAAGGGACACCTTCACTGCCCAAGACCTGACGCAACTCGTCTCCCAGCCCACTAGACTTAACCCAACGAGAGGAACCTGCACCCTCCTGGATGTTGTCATCACCAACCAACCTCATAAAATCCAGGACATTCAGGTCCTCCCTGACTCTTAAGTGACCACTCCCCTATCCTATTCCTCTGGGCTGCCCCCACCCCTAAGCCCATAACCCAGACCTCGCTCCATAGGCACCTCCTCCCAGGCAGGCTGATTAAACTCAAGCAGTTTTTCAATCAGATTGACTGGTCTCCCATCCATCATACACCTGACATTGATGCCACCTTTACCCTCTTCTCACAAATCTTTAACATGGCCTGTGATCTCTTTGCACCTCTCTTCAAAACCCGATCCAGAAAACAAAATGCTCCTTGGATTTCCCCTGCCCTACTCCAAATGCTCAGAAAAGGGATGACCTCTGGCACCTAGCCACTGAAACAGGCCAGGCTGTCAATAAACAGGCCTACAATGCTGAATGAAACAGGTGCACATGGGCCATTCGTAAAGCCAAGGCAGACCACTATCAGGCCACTCTCGCCTCCTCCTGGGGAAGTGCCGGACCTTCTGGGACAATATCAAAGAACTAAATGGGAAAACTCGCTCTCCTCCCCCATCCCAACTCACCATTGACAGCTCTACCTCCACCGACCTGGCTTGCATTGCCAACTGTCTTAACTCCTCCTTTACTGGCCTTAACTCTTTCCTTCCTAGTATCTTCTTTGACCCACCCCTGACCTACCACCCCCAGTCCTCCAGCACCCCTGGTTCCACCTACGCAAGGTTTCTGCCCAGGAAGCAAGACCTCTCTTACATAAAGCTTTAGAGTGTAACAGCCCTAGCAATGATTCCCTAGACCCCAAAATACTCTGGCTGGTCCTAGATGAAGTCCTTGTCCCCCTCACCAACCTACTTAACCTGTCCCTCTGTCTGGGAAGATTCCCCTCTGCCTGGAAAACTGCCATAGTCACACCTATACATAAAGGGGGTGATAGGTCCTCCCCCAGCAATTACCGACTAATCTCCATTCTTCCTCCTACCCTCTCCAAAGCCCTAGAAAAAGTGGTTGCCAATCAAATCACAGAATACCTGGCTAAGCATAGTATCTTGTGTGCAGAGCAGCATGGCTTCCGTGCTGGTCACAGCACTAGCACGGCATTAATGGAGTTCTCCAACTTCCTGCACTCCTCCCTGGATGCTGGCTCCCCTAGCTGAGCAGTGTTCATTGACCTCTCTAAGGCTTTCGACACTGTCTCCCATCCTCTTCTACTAGATGCACTCTGTCACACTGGTTTCTCCACTGGTCCCTCACCTGGTGCTCGAGCTACGTCGCCCATTCCCAGTGTGTCAAAATCACTGAACACTTCAGAAACATGACCCATTAGCTCGGAGTACCCCAGGATCCATCCCAGTCTCCTACTGTTTAGCTTCTTTAAACACCCTGCCCAGAGCCTGCACTGGTAATATTCTGTTGTATGCTGACAATGCCGTCATTTTGCACCCACAAAATCCCAGCTCCCTTCCAGGACTCCCTACAACACTCCTTTAATGATGCCGATACCTGGTTTAAGGAGCGCAGACTCATCATTAATTTAAAAAAAAACAAGACAATGCTGTTTACCCACCCCCAAAACAAGGCCAGCAACACTATCACCAAACAACCGCTTGAACAAGTCTACTCCTACAAGTACTTTGGGGTCACTTTCGATTCAGCCCTCACCTTTCATGCCCACATCAATGCCCTTGCATCCACCACTAACACCCAGCTTGGCATCCTCTACAGCCACAAGGACTGCCTCCTGCCCAATGCCTTCCGGCTTGCCGTTATGTCCTCAGTTCTGTCCCTTGTAGATTATGGCCTGCTGGTATATGGTGCTGCTGACACCACTTCCCTTAACAAAATTTGCCTCACCCTAAACAAGGCCTGCAGGCTAATAACTGGTGCCTCCAGGCTCACCCACACTTGCCAACTCTATGACAAGGCAAATCTCCTTAACCTTGATGAACATCTCCACTACCAAACCTGCCTTCTAACTAAGAAAATTCTGCTCGGGCTCTCCCCACCTGAGGTGACTGCCTCCATTCAGCATACCCATTCCACTGTTGCAACCTGAACTGCCAACAAGACCACTCTACTGGTCCCCAGAACTAGGACCACCCAGCTCAGAGGTCTTTTCGCTACAGAGCCCCAACCTGGTTTAACTCCCTCCCAGCAACCATATCCAGCTCCCTCAAAACTGCCACATTCAGAACAACCCTTCGTAACCAACTAGTTAATACCCGCAGCTGCTCCTGTCGCTAATTGGCACTGCACTACTACCACATAGCAACAGACAATGTTCACTGGGCTGCATCCCCACCACACCTTCCCCCCCCCGCCCAATGCCACCCCTGGTTCCCTGCCCTCTGCTGTTACCTGCATCAGATGAACTTTGTAATCACGGAATGTTTAAAATTGTTCTCTATGAAACCATTTGAGTAACTTTTGTCTACTACTGTCATGAACTCTGTAAACTTGTAAGTTTGTCTGTCCTCTTTGTGATGAGGTACCTTTGTAAACGAGCCTCTGGCTCAAAGGTTGTAAATCCGAAATTGTACAAATAAATAACTAAATAAGGGAACCATGGGAGACACAAGTTTTTGAATTGATTTATGTTACAGACCACCAAATCCAAACAATGATATATTAGAAGCAATAATTTTACAACTGGAAAAGTCCTGTGAACTAGGTGGAGTAATTTTTTGGGGTGACTTGAATTTTAATGACATCGATTGGGAAACTGTGAAAGTGACTATTCAAAGTAGAAAGTTCTTAAGAATCACTCAACAATTTGGCCTAATGCAACACATAAATGCGCCCCCTCATAGAGACAACACCTTGTATATAGTATTAAGTAGTAATTAAATAAACGACACAGATTGTGAAATTTCTGCACCACCCAGGACTAGTGGCCATAACACCATTTACTTTTCTTTCCATGAATGTATTTCAATAACTGAGGGGGAGTGGTCCAGGTAAGTGTGGTACCCAGTTATGGTGATGGAAAGGGGGGCCAGATCAGGGTGTCTGGACCCCAAGAAGCAGTGTCGTAAGAGAAGAACAGCAATAAGAAGAACTACACGAGAGGGAATATGGGACTGTTATGTCCTAGAAGAGATTTGGGACTGTTGTGTCCAAGATGTAAATATGAAATTGTTAGACATAAACTGGGATGTAAATGTATGAATTTAACTGTGCCTTTATAAATAAATATTGCCAGCGAGCATCCAAAAGTTAACTAGGAATGGTCTGAGTAATTTCTGGGTGGGGATCTAGGGACAAGTGTTTTTTTAGCCTCGACTAGTGTTTGAATTGCCAAATAAACGAGACTTGGTGGACAGAACATCACACCTGGGGACAGCTATCCCTGGCTACAGGCTGTTTAGAAGGGACAGGACAAGTAGGAAGAGGGATGGAGTCACTCTATACATCAACAAAGATATAAGGGTAACAGAGGGGCAGGAAGAGGGGGAAACAGAGTACCTGTGGGTAACACTTGACAAAAGGGCAGCAGAATCCTTGAGACTGGGGTGATGTACAGACCGCCTGTGAAGGGGAGGAAAGGGGATAGACAGCTGATAAAGGCAGTCACACAGATGGCTCTGAAAGGGGAATTACTTCTGGTGGGGGACCTTAACCTCCCAGCCATGGACTGGACCATCCTGAATGCAGTATCAGCCAGAAGCCAGGAAATACTGGAGGCACTACAGGGAGTGTTCTTGCAGCAGCTGGTTAGGGAGCCAACAAGGGGCAGCAACCTGCTGGATGTGGTTCTGACAATTGGAGAGAGTGTGGAGGAGGTGGAGGTGGGAGATGTGCTGGGCAGCAGCGACCACAGTATGGTAAGTTTCAGGTAAGGATGAGAAGGAAGGCAAACTGAACCAGCACAGCAGTTATGGACTTCAGGAGCACAGACTTCCAGGATGAGAAGGATAGTCTGGGATGAGATGGCGGGAGTGGAGAATATAAGGGGTATAGAGGAGTTATGGGAAACTGTTAAAGGTGGGGTGTTGAAAGCAACACAAATGTGCATAAAGAAGGTAAGGAAGAGCAGAAAGATGAGGAGACCACTTTGGTTTACAAGGGAGGTGGCGAGTGTGGTCAGGGACAGGAGGGAGGGCTTTCAGAAAATATAAGGGACACAAAGAGAGCAGGACAGGGAGGCTCATAGGGAGCTGAGAAGGCAGCAAGGGAAAAGATAAGGAGGGCAAAGGTGACACTGGAGGAGAGAATAGCTAAGCAGGCCAAAAAGGGGGACAAGATTTTTAGATATGTGGGGAAAAGGGAAGGCTAGGCAGGGAATTGCAAGGCTGGGGGGGAGGGAGGATAAAATGGAAGGGACTGTGAAAAGCAGAAAAGCTGAAAAAATACTTTTGCTCGGTATTTACAGAGGAGGGTGAGGGAGGACAAAAGGGTGGATTCAGTGTAGAAAGAGTTAGGGAAGAACTAGGCAGATTGAAGGTGGATAAATGAATGGGCTCAACGGGCTGCACAGGGTGATCCAGGAGCTGGGAGGAGTTACTGCCCCAGTGATAAGGCTATTCAACTGTCTCTGGACTCTGTGAGGGTGCTGGAGGACTGGAAGAGGGCACACTTGGTACTGCCACACAAAGGGGGTAGTAGAGAGGTGATGGAGAACTATCGCCTGGTCAGCCTCATCAGTGGTGGGGAAGGTCCTGAGACGCTATAAAGAAGAAGGTGGTGGACTACCTGGAAGATAATGGATTTCAGGATGACAGGCAGCATGGCTTCTCGAAAGGGAAGTCATGCCAGACAAATTAATTGAGTTGTGTGATTGGATGACGAGGTGGTTGACCGGGGTTGGTGATGAACATAGCCTTCTATACTTCAGCAAGGCTTTCAACACGCCCCACAAACATTGGTGAGCAAGCTAGAAAGTATAGGATAGGGTGAGAAAATAACCAGGTGGGGGGAAAAACTGGTTGGCGGGCAGAAGCCAGAGAGTGGTAGTAAATGGGGTGTACTCTGAGCAGGGTGCCACAGGGGTTAGTGCAGGGACCCTTCATTTTTAATATCTACATCAGTGATATAGCTGAGGGGAAGGGTGTGCTTGTTTGCTGCTGATACAAAAATCTGCAATAGGGTGGTGACCACGGGGAGGGGTGAAGTACATGAGGTAGGACCTGAGGACTCTCAAGGGATGAGCAGAGACTTGGAAATTGAAATTCAATGCCAAAAGTGTACTGTAATGCTCTTGGTGCAGGAACCCAAAAGCAAGATACACACTTGGGGAGGACATCAAGGATAGGGAGCAAGAGAAGGATCAAGGAATTATAGTGTTATGTAATGTTAAGGTGGGAAACCAATGCAGTAGGTTGGTGGGGAAGCTAATGGGATGCTGGCATGCACTGGCAGGGCATCACCAGCAGAAGGGGGAGGTACTGATGCCCTCTACAAAGCCATGGTAAGACACACTTGGAGTATGGAGTTAAATTCTGGAGGCGCATCTATTAAAAGATATAGACAGGACTGAGAGAGTTCAGAGGAGGGCAACCAGGATGGTGCAGGGTAAGCTGGGGAAGACTTACGAGTAGAGATGTAAGGAATTGGATCTGTACATGTTGGAGATTAGAAGAGAGAGAGAGGGGACATGATAGAAACCTTTAAATATGTCAAGGGGATCAACAAAGTAAAGTACGGGTGTTTACTTAAAAGGAAGAAATGGGCTGTAACTAGAGGGCATAGCCTAAGACTGCAGTTAGGAAGATAAAGAGGCAATGTGAGGGGGCGATTCTTCATGGAGAGGGTGGTGTAGGCAGGAACAGGCTCCATAGGATGTAGTGGGCTGAAATGGTAAAGGGATTCAAGAGAGCATGGGATAGGCATATGGGGCTGAAATGCAGAGGGAGGGCTTCCAGAGGGGAGGGCTGAGTAATGTGGGGGAAGGGGAAGACTGGATGGGCCGGTGGGTCCTTTTCTGCTGCCAAATTTCTATGATTCTAAGAATTTAGGATAGGAACCAGCATGCAAGGACACAGTATGTACTGTTTTTTTATGTATGCCATAAGTACTTGACACAGCAGAGCCAACCAAAATGCAATGCAGTACCTTCCAGTAAATTACGTTACAAAATACTGCATGACAAAAGGGCGTAACTGCCATTGAATTGCACTGTTCCCTTCAGCATACTGCAGCACTCTGAAGTAATACTGCAAGCTATTGTGTTGCATCCTGGCTGGTTCAGTGATAGGTATTGGTCATCAGCTGTAATTTAAAGACAGCTGGAGCTATTCATGGTTGGGAAGTCAAAAGAGATAATAAATGTGGGCATGTTTTGGGAGGTGCAAACGCACAGGCTGAACTGGCAAGTGGTGATGAATTTCTTAGGTTAGAGAAGCTAGGTTCATTTGTGTACTAAATCTGTTACTTTGCTAGAGCAGTGAACAGAGGCTGTCTTACATTGTGTGCTGCAATTCTATTCTTTCCTGTGGAGCTTCCCAGTGTGTATTTTGTAACTCTGACTTAGAGCAACATTATGGGCATATTGTATCAATTATTCATGCTTTCAGCATGAATAACTTGCTTGGGGCATTTTTTTGAGAAACTGACATGATTTTGGTTTAGTGCATGCTGGAGATGTACTCTACTATGCAGCAAAGGCTGGAAAAAAGGAATTGGCTTTAGTAGTCCTCCAGCACAGACCTAGCTTGAGGAGAGTTAAACAAGAAATGTATTTTCAGAATCTTCAAAATGAAAAAACTGGACATTAGTATAAAGATGCTTACCAATATTAAATTCCCTTTTAGACATGCATTTGGTTAGAGTCATAATTTTAATGAGCAAGTACAGGGTACAATACAGTAAGCATACACTATTAAGCTATTATTTCTCAGATTTTGAAACATATTTTGACACCTTAAAAGGGACAGCTGTATAAAAAGGTTTTACTGTATCTGAATTTTCTGATAGTATACACATTTGTGTCATGCACACTCAGCACACTCTCAAGAGCCCTTGGTGGCGTGACAAAGGCAGTCTAGTTCATTTATTTAATCTCGGTGCCACAAACCTAGTTATAGCTCCAAACAATTATACTGGTTCTAGCTTGGTAACTTGCCTCTGTGCACCTTTCGCAACATGTAAAGCCCAATTGGGCAAAAAAGCAGAACTCAGTCCCCACAGATCCTGCTATGGGAATAGCACCAGAGAACAACCAAAAGACCTTTCAGTACAAAGTATTCAAAATTAATTTAATGTTGAAATACTTCTTTAGCTCCACAAATAAAAAGCATACAGTACATCTCAGCTATAAGATCCTCCAGTGAATATTATAACCCTGGAGTCATTAATTCAATCAGTTTATGCACATTATTTATTGCTTGCCAAAGTATTTACTGAAACTTGTATGGACTGCAGCGCTATGCTACAAGAAAACTGCAAACCATAATATACAGTAGTTGGAATGTTTAATGTCCAGAGTTGGTAACGTACTGCACAGTGTGAGACCTTCCTACTCAAATGCACCCAAAGTATTCAGAACAGGCAAAGTATTGCAACATGGAGAACTCTCCTACTCACAAGCATTTGGAATAAAGTCTTTATTGTATTTTTTCCCCAAAAGATATGTATTACACACAAAAAAATCAAGTTTTTATCCAGGATTGGTTAGTACTGCACAGCCTCCATAAAGTGTTAAGTACAGTATAGAAATTATTTTTGTCCCCTCCCCCCAAAAAAACACAATTAGAGCTTAATCATTGCTTAATTTTTTCAAAGCATCACGCAGTTTAGTCCCATTCACAATTCATAAATCATAATTGCATTTTAATACTATGAATCATGAAGAGAACTGAAAGGAGCAGTAACTCTGTGCAACCCACACATTCACTAGTTAATTTGCTGACAGTAACCTATTTTTGCTGACAGTAACCTATTTTAGTTAAGTGTTTCCTATATTGTGAGGGATATTGATTCCATGCAAAAATATACATTTAGTTATTGGGTATTTACCTCTCATCTTCCACATTAATATGCCCCCTTCCCCACAACCAAAGAACAGCAAAACAGCCAGTAATGGCCCAGTTTGTAAATCACCCTAAAAGAGTACTTGCAATCTCTCTCACTGAGCAGCCCCTTAGTTATAAAGTGGCCGGAAGCTGAAGCAGGATATTATTTAATCTAACTTATACAAATTCAGAAGATTTGTTAAACAGGCAAATAGCAGAGAGTGTGCCAGAGTAACTGCTGAGAAATGTGTACTGAGTCATGTTGACCTGCAACATGACATCCAGACACTTCAGAATAACCTCCATCAGACCACATATGTGTTTCACCATGATATGTGAAAGGAAGTATTTAACACAAGAACATATGCTCTGGGCTTCAAGAGGAATCATTTTGCTAGAAAGGGGGTAGATTTGGAAAAACACCTGAACTAGCTGAGACCATGGGGGGTGGAAAATGGTCCATAATTTGTGACAGAGACCAGGAAGTAACGATTACCTGTATCCAGTGGAAGGGAGAAAGGAACAAGCACAAGAAACCACTCTGGTTTACAGGGGAGTTTGACAGTACCTCAAGAGAGAAGAGAGCCTCCTTGAAGAAAGTCTGTATAACATAGTGGTTAAGGGCACTGATCTGCAAACCTGGAGTCCTGGATTTGAATCTCATCAGCCTCCACCTGCATACTATGTGACCCTGAGAAAGTCACTTAACTTCCTTGTGCTCCCAGTTCACACCTGGAAACAAGCTCTGGCTTAGTGTGCCTTTCCTGGTTAAACAATTTTCCTTTCCCTTCCTTTAAGGAATTCAGGTAGAACCAGAGGGAGAAGAACAGAAAAGGCCACCTAGAAAACCTAAAAACAGCTAGCAGTATGGTAAGCAAGGCCAAGGAAGCAACAGAGTCGAGGATAATTGAGGGGGATCAAGGAAGATGACAAGACTTTCTTCCATTACATCCAAGAAAAAAAGATGATGAAGGTATTGCCAAGATGAAAAAAGGTATTGGGTGGGTGGAGAATAGCAGAGGAAAGTTGGAAGTAGTGCATGCATACTACTTCTCCGTATTTGTGAATGAAAAAGATGGACAAGTTCCATAGGGAAAGGTAGAGAGAGTGAAAATTGTGAGGAGGTAATAACAGAGGACAGGATCCACAATGGGCTTAATGGACCTTAAGATGGAAAATCTCCTGGACAGGCTGTATGCATCCTGGTATGCTGAGGGAACTGGTGGCAGCTCTGGCAACCTCTCTTTCTGGACACGAGTGGTACAATAAGTATGGAGGAGCACAGATATAATACCCCTACATAAGAGCCAGGCAAGGGATAAGCTAGGAAACTACAGACCAGTCAGCTTGACATCAATAATTAGCAAGTTAATTGAAACCATTCTTAAAGAAAGGTTGGTCAAGTTCCTTGATGTGAATGGGCTCTAGGAGTTTCGGCAGTACAGAATTATGACTGGCTGTCCCCCCGACAGGCAGCCTCTCCCCAGTGATTCAACCCTAACACAGGGTCTTCCTCAGAGGATGGGTCTGAGGAGTTACAACTCTTAGTGACTTAAGCACTTAATGAATTAAAGTGAGAAGCACCCTTTGTGAATAAAAAAAGTTAACAAAAGACATCTATGACGCTCTGAACAGTTAATGTTTGAGCTGTCCCCATGGCATGGAGGGCTAGTGCATAGAGCAGCTCAACTAGCAGCAGTGGAGACCAGGGTTCTAATCCTGGTCTCCAAATATTTTGTAGGCAGTATATCATAGTGGTTTAAGGCTCTGAACTGCAAACCTGGAGACCTGGTTTGAGTCCCATAGCCCCCACTTGCATAATGTGTGACCCTGAGCAAGTCAGTTAACATCCTTGTGCTCCCAGGTCACACCTGTAAACAGGCTTTCAGCCTAGTGTGTCTCTATTCATGGGTTTCTTTGAAGAAGCATACATACTGTATATGATAGGAGAAGAAACCGATTTTTATTTTATATTTCAATAGTTAGGAAAGCACCTTTGAGCAAATGCTCATTTACAAAGGTTCCATATCTGTACAACATACAATCAAGTTACAGGAATAGACAGAAAATGCAACAAATGCTGTACAATTAGTACAAAGACAAATCACGACTCCCATAAATATTTCAACAATGCCTGGTAATTACAATATCAAATTAAGTAAAGGTGAAAATACATTCTGTGAGTAGAAGAAAAAAAACAAAAAACAACCAGTTAATGACATCCATCAGGAAATGAGCATTAAGGGATCACAGTGCAGAAAAAGGGATGGTAGCCTAGAGGTCAGGCTTAGTCAAAGGTCCTAGAAGGGAATAAGGTCATGACCATGCTAGTAGAGAGAAGGGCATGGGTCAAGGGAGCTGGTGCTTGGGGGGGGGGGGGGATGGATGCTTGATACAAGTGAGACCATGAGATAAGGGGAGTGGAAAGGTGCAGGGGAGATGCAAGATTTGTAGATAATATTGTAAAGTACTTTAGATTTATTAATGATCTCTTAATTATTTGGACAAGTGAACAGGCAGATATTCAAAATGTTATGAAATATCTAGAACAAAATACATTAGGGCTTATGGGCTAGATATTTTAAAGTGCACCTGGCAATGGCGCAGGTGGTTGCTCAGCACAACTGAGGTGCACCAGAGCAACAAATGGATATATTCAAAAGAGATGAGCAATAGCGTATCTCTTCTGAATATATCAGAATATGCAGGTGGTGCAAATACGATGCACCAGTGCATCCCCCAGACAGGTCTGAATACCTGGAAGGGGAAATGCGCTGGAGCATCTGAGTTACACCAGGCACAATTTTCTGATATTCAGACAAAAATATGCAAGTGTGGCCATAATGTATGCAAAGCACAAATGAGGCCATTTGCATGTCATTATGGCCCCATTTTAATGAGTTGTGCAGGGATGGCCAGCAAAATGCACCTGGTGCCCTGCACAGCATGCAGTGCTATCTGTAGACATCTGCAGTACCACCTTCCCTGTTCTTTACCCTGATCCCTCTAAACAACAGTTCAATCCATCCCTGGTAGTCTAGTGGATCCCCCCCCCTCCCCATTCGATACCCTGATCCCTTAAAAAACAGTTCAATTCATCCCTGGTAGTCTTGTGGTGCTGCCACCCACACAGGACCCCAGCCCACCCTGCCCCAGTCATGCGAGGCGGTGACCATCCACACACCTCTGCAGTTGCCCGCAAAGGACGCTTACAGTATCTGCTGCAGGTTCATTGGTCTATACTGTGGACCAATGGGCTTGCAGTGTGTACTGTAATAGTCATTCACAACATTGTGAATGAATGCCTTCATCCACAAAGTTGTACATGACAATTACAATATTCACTGTGGAAGCCCATTCATCCACAGTGTGGACCAATGAACTTGCAGCAGATACTGTGAGCTGTCATTTGGTGGGCAGCCACAGAGGTGTGTGGGTGGGTTTGCTGCCTGCTGATGATTGGAAAGAGGGGAGTGGGATGGGATGGGGTCCTGTGTGGGAGGGGATGCCACTAGATTACCATGGATGGATCTAACTGTTTTTTACAGGGATCAGGGTACTGGGTAGGGGGGGCACTAGACTACCAGGGCATACAGTGGGTGATTGTGCATGGTGTTTGGGGGGGTTGCCACCCACAGCTGGTGGCTGCGGTGTTGTGCCATGCACTGCAGCAGCCTGCCTGTGGGTAGCTACCACTTGAGCATGACTTTTCCATGCTCAACTTTGTGCCCACATATACAGCACATCTCCAGGTGGTGCAGGAAGATGCGCTGCACATCTCGGCTGAATATCTAGATGTACCACATATGCATGGGCATGCCATCTGAAAATGTGCCGCATACATTATCTTTGCATCGTGGCGCATCAGGAATTACACAGGGCAATTCCCCTTTTTGAATATAGCCCTGGGGTGCATTTCTGGGGTTGTGCTGGTGCAACTGATTTGAATATCTAGGCCTATGCTTACATATTAAACCAATTGAAATGAGATAACATTCTTGGATCTGAAATTAAAGGGACAGCACGATGAACTAATTCAAACACATGGCTACAGAAAAATAACTGCTGTCAATACCATATTATATGCCACTAGTTCACACCCCAATACATTAATTTCATCCCTACCATATGGTGAATTTATCAGATTAAAAAGGAATTATACTGTAGAACAGGATTTTTTGTGCTAGGCTGATAAATTAAAAAAGAGGCTTTTTCAAAGAGGATACACAGAAAAGATACAGTATTTAATGATGCTTTTATAAAGGCTCAGAGTTTAGATAAGAGAGAACTTCTGGTCCCAAGAAAAGTGAAAACAACACAGGAAAATGAGATTGATGAGGGGAAAAGGGAAACAGTGACATTTGTCACTGAATACAATCCATTAGCTGACAGAGTTGGTGGTCTGGCCCATATTACTTTCAGACAAAATTCTAAAAAGTCACATAGCCGAAAAAACAAGGGTGACATTTTTAAAAGGGAAAAGCTTAGATGATAAACTCATTCACAGCTTTTTTCAGCTGCAGTAGAAAAGACATCAGGCAGCACTTAACTCAGAAATAAACCTAAGGGGTTACACAAGTGTGGGTGTTGTAATATCTGCAAGTACAGTATATGCAGAAAGGTAATAAATTTGTGAAAGATGGAAAAATATATTGGATTAATGACTTTTTGACCTGTTCCACACCATTTGTTGTATATATTTGCTAGTGCCTATGTGATTATTACTGTACTGGGAAAACTATGAGACCTATAAAAGAAAAAGTACAAGAGCATGTTAGGTCCATTATTAATGGCAACCTTTACAATGCCATTGGGGAACACTTTAATTTTTGTCACCAGGGAAGCCGGATATGTTAAAATTCTCAATTCTGGAACATGTGCCCAGAAACCCTAGAAGTGGAAACAGAGAAAAAAATATTGTTTCAAAAGAGGACAAAATGGATAGCCAGCTTGGGTACTGTCATACCAGATAGGTTGAATGATGAAGTGAACTACACTGCATATCTGTAAAAATAAAAATTAGATACACCAAATGTTTTCCTATGTGCCCTTCGGATGAATAACTTTTTGAAAATCCTTGGCTTTCTTTTACAGAATCAGAGATCTTTGTCAGAGATTTTTCTCAGACCCCCTTTTTAATATATCTATCTGGGAGAGCTCCAAATTGTTGCGTGCTCATGATAGTGTAAAATAAAAATTATGGGGTGAAGCATACCCTCACAAATTTAGATCCTGATCTTTCCTATTTTTCCTTCTTTTTTTCATTCACCCCAACCCCCTGATTTAGTCTTTGGCCCTTTGGATGCATCACAGTCTCATATTTTAAATAACAAAGATATTTTTACTCCCCCCATTTAATGTATTTATTTATTTAAAGTTTTACCAGGAAAAACATACTGAGCAGAAGCTCATTTCCAGATGCGTCCTGGCGGGAAGGGGAACACAGATGGGAGTATGGAATCCTAGTGAATACAGCATTTTCAGAGGCTCGAGACTACACACAATACATATGCATAACAGCACAATAAATACAGTATGAGTAAACAAAATAAGCAAAAATACAATTACAAAATTCAGGAAGTTTACAATAATGCAGATATAAATTTTACACAACTTAAGAATAGAGCAATAGAGTGCCAGCAAATGACAAGAACCTAGTACGCAGTACTAGTTACATGGTGCAATAAATTGGATACAGAAACTGCTTTGGTGGTGGATTAATATGTGCTTAAATGCCTAAAGCCTGAATGCACCAGCGGAAGACAGCAAGGTAGGGGCAGCCGGTGCGGTTAAATCAAAGGATATGGATCAGGTGCAGGGGGAGTGAAAGTGTTTTTTTGTGAGGTAATTGAAAACCCGGGAGGAGGGGGCAAGTCGAATATGCCTTGGAAGGAAGTTCCACAGAGTTGGAAACCTGTATGAAAAGGTCGCCTGACTGGCTGAGGAGGTACGACGAGGGACGGTTAACGTGAGGGAGTCAGAATTTCTGAGCAAATAAGAAGGGGGGAGAAATAAGGGTGGAGAGAGAGGAGGAGAGATAGGAAGGTAGGGACTGTGACCAGAATTTGGCCAAGAGGCTAATGCAATGAGTGCACCATCTATTCTCAAGGGAGGGGAGAGACAGAGATTGGTAAAGGGTACAGTGGTGAGTGTGAGGGGGACAGTGGAGGGCAAAGTGGCAGAAGGAGTGGAAGAGTGTGTCCAGTCTGGTTAAGGAGGAGGATGGGGCAGCACTGTATATGACGTCCCAATAATCGAAGATGGGGAGAATCATTTTCTGTAAAAAAGCCCGGCAAGCTGGCAGCAGAATGCAGCCCCAGTTGCGATACATGGCACCCAGTTCAGGGTACAGTTTCTTGTGTATGGCCTCAATGTGTACAGAAAAGTTGACGTGTTGGTCAAGCCAAACACCGAGGTATCTAAATAAGGAACAGTCCTCAAGTATTGCCCCATCCAGGGTGTGGAAAGAAGGGAGGGAGGGAAGCCGTGAGAGTCTCTGACTAGAGCTGAAGGTCATACTAACATACTATTTGCCAGCAGATTAGGCCTTACGGTCTGTGGAGATGGTTCTCTTGCCATTCAGGAGAAGTTGGTTAGAGCAGAACCACAGCTGAACATTATTGAAGTCATGCTGAAGTCTGGCTGCCACCTCAGTGACAGAGGGCCAGAGGCATACAAAACAGTGTTGTCTGCATACATGTGGATTGGGGTGTGTGGGCAGGCAGTGGGTAGGTCATTTAGGAAAAGAGAAAACAACAGGGGGCCCAGGACAGATCCTTGGGGCACACCAGTGGTTATGGGGAGAGGGAGTTGCTAATTTGAACAGACTTTGACCTACCTACTAGGTAGCAATGGAACCAACTGGTAGACTCAATGAAGAGCCCCACAGAGGAGAGATAAGAGAGGAGGAGGGGGTGGGACACAGTGTTGAAGGCCTTTGCTAGATAGATGAAAATGGCAGAGGTGATGTGTCCTTGGTCCATGCATGTTTGGATATAGTCAGTGATCCTCAGCAGTGAGGTTGATGGTTGAGTGGGATCTCCTAAAACTAAACTGATAAAGGGTGAAAAAGAAAGTTGTGTTGAGGAAGAAGGAAAGCTGAGATAATACTAGACAATCCTGCAGTTTAGCGAGGATGGGAAGGAGTGAGATTGGACGGTAGTTTCCGATGGAGGAGGAATCGCCTCCTTTGGGGAGGGGAACAACAGTGGCCTGTTTCCACTCATCAGGAACAATTTTGAGGGAGAAGGAGAGATTTAGCAGAGAGGGTGCATTGGCAGGGGCAGATAAGTATAACATTTTGCCATCCAGCCCTGAGGGGCACTTTCCCTTTAAGGGATTTGGCAAAATAAGAGCATTGTAGACATCCTCTGGGGTAATGGAGTTGAAATTAAAGGAACGTGTGGGGTGGGGAGAAGAGGGGAAGGGAGGAGGACAGGATCAGCTGAGACTGAGGGGAGAGATGACATCATGGATGGATGATGCGCAGGTGGTAAAAAAGGAATTGAACTCAGTTACTACAGATAGAGGGTCAGACAATGTGCCATTGCCAGTTTCGATCACCAGGGTGGGAGGCTGAGATTAAATTGTTCTTTGGTATAAGATTATGTTGTTCTCTTATGTTAACTTGTTTAAAAGTTATTGTGCTTATTGAGAAAAATCTATTAAATATTATTAAATATGAAAGCCCATTAAGTTAGAAGAAGCATTTTCTAATATTACCCCACATAGTATCCTCCCCATCAAGCTGTAACTTAAATTTGAGGTATTAACATTGTTCTCTTTAATTTTTACAGCTGTTGCAGAGCCTACGTCCGTTCTGTGATCGATCTGTTACACCTATAATGGCTGATTGTAGCATCTTCCATTGGACATTTGGAAGTATCCTTCTGAAAGTCCAATGGAGCTTGTAACACTCCACCACTATCAGCCACTACGGAGTAACAGCTGCACTATTTCAACTGTTACTTCCATATTCCTGTGCTGCCATCTTGTGAACAGCGACTACACATGCACGATTGCTGCACATGCGCAGTTCTGTCACCTCTGCCATCTTGCGGATGGCACTCCTCCCACTGCTCCTGTCCTCCCTGCTCCCCCCCTTCTCTCCCAGCATTGGCAGATAATGAAATCCTTCCACTCCCTCCCACTGCTGAAGTCCTCCTTGCTCCCTCCATTTCCCATTCCTGCGCTGACATTGGGGTGCCCAGTCCCCATGTTGGCATCATGTTACCCCTACAACTCATGTGGCACACTGAGAACCCACCCCAGTGTGCTCAAATTTGTTTTTGTCTCCTGCACCAACATCGGGGTGCCCAATCACTTGTCAGCATTTTTATTTATTTTATTTCATTTTTGTTGACCGGGTAAGTGCACTAGACAAATTCTGCCTATTTTCAGGCATGACCCGGGGGAAGGGGATACAGATGAATGGCAACTGACTTTGAACCAGATTAAGCATCACGTACCCCCCCCCAAACTCATGTGGCACACTGGGAGCCCACCCCAGTGTGCCCAATTTTTTTTTTATTCATGTTTCCCCCTGCTGATATTTGGGTACCCAGTCCCCGTGTCGGCATCATGTCCTCCCCCCCACTCATGTGGCACACTGGGAGCCCACCCCAGTGTGCCCAAATTTGTTTTTTCACTGTAAATAATGAAAACAGTCCCCCGTCTTTTATTACTTGTTAAAAAGAAAGGTCCCTTGTCGTCACCCCAGTACTCCTCCCTATTCCTCACCACCCCACACCCCATACTTACATCTGGAGGTCAGTGCTGTCATCTTCTCTGGACTGGGACATGTCTGTACTTTTCAAACCTGAACCGCAAACTGAAGAATCAAAGGTAAGCACCATATAATGGTACTCAATGGGGTTTTCAACTTATATTGATATACTGTATCAGCCATTTTTAGGAATTTTGGCCCAAAACTTTCAACATGGGGTTCTTGGGACCCCACCTCATGAACACTGTCACTGTCATTTCATTACTCAGTCCTGGAAGGTGATTTAATGTTCACTGCACGGAATCACCTTTTGGGAACAATTAATGAAACAACGGTGCCACTGTTCATGAGGTGGGGTCCCAAAAATCCCATGTTGCAAGTTTGGTGAAATAAATCCCTGAAATGACTGCATTTGGAGTGTGTATTGTGCAGTTTCTACACATGCTCCTAACTTTGCCAGTTGTTTATATTTTCACTCCAGATTTTCAATATTGCCATTTTTGCACACCTCCTTAGTAACAGTACAGCTATAATTGTTCACATCCTGCCCAAAATGTGTTTTCACACCTGTGGTGCAGAATGGTGCACTCACTCTGTGAAATCACCTTTCGGAACAAGTGAAAAGAAATGATAGTGGCACATTTCATGAGGTGATGTCCCAAAAAGGCCATGTTGAAAATTTGGTGAAACAACTCCAAAAAAATGGCAAAGTTACACCTGGTCATTCCAAATTTTCTATGCACAGGTGTAACTTTGATCATTTGACAGCTCACAGCAGCCGTATTGACTCTGGCTAGAATTTGTCTAATGTGCTGTCTTTTATTTTGTTAGGCTCTCTTTTCATGATTAAAATGTGTGACATATTCACATGAAAGAGGAAAAGTAACCACAATTTAAAAGCACTTTAATTATGCATTAATCGTACTTTAGTGCAATAGAATTGATTCAGTACAGCTATCTCTATTATTAAGATAAAAATCAGAATAAATAAAATAGTAATGTTGTATAGAAAGCAGACTTTGTATTTAGCTATATTTATGAAACGATTTGAAAAAAGATCTTCATTAACTGTTCAGTGTCATAGATGTCTTAACTGCTTTTTTATTCACAAATGGTGCTTGTCAATTTAATTCATTAAGTACTTAAGACACTAAGAGTTGTAACTCCTCAGACCAACCCCCTGAGGAAGACCTTGTGTTAGGGTCAAAGCGCTGGGGAGAGGTTGCTGTTCGGGTGGACAGCCACAGAAATAAACTGGGATTTACCTTGAATACTTGAAATCGTTGAGTGCTTATTTTGGAATTTTGGTATGTATTTTTTGTCTGGCAGCCTTTTCCAAAGCACCACCTGCTAGTCCTGTGTGTACCTGAGTCTGTTTTCAAATCTGAGAGTGAGATGCAGTGTCCAGGAATGGTTGGATAATTGATAGTAGAACTAAAAGAAGACAGATGCTGAGTGGACCCATTATAAAGGAAAAACTGAAGGATCATGTTGCCTAGATCTACTGCCACAGATAAGCTGCTCTGGGTGACACTGGCTTTAGCCTCAGTGGTGTGGACAGTTTACACCTAGAAAGGGGGAGAGGGGACAGACCTAGTGTGAAAACTATTTGAAGGTGAGTCAGGGTAGACACAAAATTAGGAAGGGAGATGAGATTAAGGTGAGGGACACTGACAGATAAGTACAGTGGTAGGAGCCTTGCCTTTGGTTTCAGGATTACAATTAAGTTTATGAGGGATACTAGATATGTGGGTGTTATAACACCTAAGGTACTTAAATCAGCGCTACACTATTAGATCATCCTGCCAGCATTGAAGTAGTGAGTAATCAGCAATTAACCTGGTCAGAAAGAGATGTAGTAACAGTGCCCTCAAATGGTAGAGATGTATAACTTGCAAATGGGAAAGTGGGGAGATAAAAAAAAAAAAAACACATGAAGTAAACCGCTCCAAATATAAACTACAGTAAAAAGGCAAACTGATAATTTAGGGATTAAATTTAAACAGCACCATAGCAAAATGCAACTGATAATACAGGGAATAAGGATTAAAACAGCATCAGTGCAAAAACAAGTAAACAAGACAGAGTACACAGCAACGCAGTGGCAGCAGAGGGAGCTTGCCAGAAAACATGCACCAGGTTTAAAAGCCTGAAGCAGCTGAGTCCCATACCTTGCTGCAGGGAGAAATCCATGCCAGCTCAGTCGGGGGCTGGGGAGGGCAGATGGTGCCGTTGAATTTGAGTCCTCGAAGCCTGGAAGAGAAAGGAGGTAGTTTAGCAGGGTACAGATTTAAATTAAAAGGCTAGACAGCCTGAGGGACAAATGGAAGGGGCTGGGCTGCTAAAACAGGGTTGGGGGGAGAAAGGACAGGGCAGAAATCACTGGAAAGTGAGGGGGACAAGAGCAGAGCAATCAAAAGTACAGAGGAAATTAATTTAAGAGGCAACTGGTAATGCGGCAACTAAGTTTAAACAGCTCAAAATATAAAATACAGTAAAATGGCAAGCTGATAATACAGGGATTAAATTTAAACAGCACCACAACAAAATACAATAAAATGCAACTGATAATACAGGGAATAAAAATTAAAACAGTATCAGTGCAAAAACAAGCAAGCAAGATGGAGTACACAGCATGCAGTGGCAGCAGAGGGAGCTTGGCAAAAAACAGGCCCAAGTTTAAAAGCCTGAAGCAGCTGAGTCCTGTGCCATGCTGTATAGAGAAATTAGTGCCGGCTCAGTCTTGGGGCTAGGGAAGGCAGATGGTACAGTTGAATTCAAGCCCTCAAACCCTTGCTGCAGGGAGAAATCAGCTTTATTTTTGTGCTCATTTCTCCTCACCTGTTGCCAGATCTTCTTTCCACCTGTACAAGCTGTTCTGTTCATCATAGGAGTCTAGTGGTCCAACTCATTACCAGCCTCTGCTTTATATCTGCTACAGAATCCAGAGTATAACCAACGTCTTGCCCCCTGTAGGTAGGAACGCCAGTTCCCTAAGTTGGGAAGAGTACTTTGCTTGATAGTGGTGTTCCAGAAGGAAGAGAAACCAATCTGTGGGAGAAATTGGTAGGGCCCTGCGGTATCAAGAAAGGTGTAGCAGCTTCATCTATCTGGGGCTGCTTGTCCTCACACCCTGGAGTGAGAATCTCCCCTATCCCTCCCCATGATGTGCAAGTGAAGCATGATGCAGAAGAATGCCAATCAGGGTTGTCAGAAGGGTTGGTAAGCCCTGCACTACCTTTGCAAGTCACCTGAAAGCACCTCTCTGTGCATGTGATGCCTTTGTATGATTTACCCAAAGAGCATGTGCATGCCAATATAACGCTGCTCCTTAAGGAACACTTATTCCATCTCACATGATTAGAGATGTTGGAAAGATTTAATTCGCCAACGAATTTCCAGTGAAGTCACCAACTTTGCCTTCAGAGATCAGTAAGCACATTTTTTTTGCCATTTACTAGTAAATTCACCTTTTATAATTCACCTGAGGACTGTAAGGGGAGTAGGAGTCCTACTTGGGACCATCTGTCTGTTCCCTCATCAGCAGCAAAAGTCCCTTGTTTGGGACTTTTTTGTAATTGGCCCAGCCTGCAATAGTGTGGGGACATTCACCTTGTGTCACAGTGTTGTTTAGCATGGAAAATGGGGATCCATTTTAACCCAGGTGGGCAGCACACTCACCTTTAGATGAGGCACATGCAAGGAGGAGAAAGACCAAGACAGTGGAGATGTGTGGAGGCAACCCTAGTTCCCATTCCATGCCACAAGGTAGGTAATGCAAAAAGAGTCGACATGGGGCTTCATCACATGATGGACAAGTCCCATAGGGGACACAGAGGGAATCAAGAGGAGTAGGAGAGGGAGCTGTAGGCAGACTGGGATGCTGCAGGGGTCACGTGCTCCAAAACCAGCAGAGCATTCTTGACAGTATGGCCGACATGCATGGTTGTGGTGCACCCACTGTTTCCAGGACATAGCCCTATTCTCTCAGTTGCAGTACTCCATTATTCACAATATGCTATCTTTTTTACTGTCTGCTTTATTGTTATCTTCACCTGTTGTAAAAAAAATGAAAAAGCTAAAAAAAAGAAAAAACACACAAAAAAGTATACATTTTCATTTCTCTCTATCCTAATTTCTGATACTGCTTCCTTCTGTCTAAATTCTGCTGTGAGCTAACCTCCACCTGGTAAACAAAGAAAACAACAATTCTGATTTCTTTTCTCTGTTGTTCTCTTTTTTTTGTGCAGCTTTCACAGTCCTTACATTATCACTGTCTTCTTCCCTCACTATTTTTCTCAACTACCAAAATAAATATGTCTTCCTGCTACAAGGTGTTGTGCTGTGTGTCAGTACTTCTGCCACAGTTTCTGTAACTCACTTCAGGGTGAATTGTGACAAAATCACAACATGCATCAAATCTGTGTTCCCAGAATTTTTCTAAACTAGCAGAATAAATATCTCAGGCTGCTGCATGGTACTGTGCTGCATGCCAGTCCCCTACCACAGTTCTTGTAGCACACTTTACGTCTCTTTGCAGATGACACAAAGATCTGCAACGGAGTTGATGCACAGGGTGGGGTGGAAAGGAACAGAAGGGACTTGGCAAGGTTAGAGGAATGGTCAAATGTATGGCAGCTTAGATTTAATGCTAAGAAGGGCAAGATAATGCACCTGGGAAACAAAAACCCAGCGGAAGAGTACACAATGGGGGGTGAGACACTAACAGCAAAAAAAATGGAAAGGGACCTGGGGGTAGTCATATCAGATGACCTGAAGGTGGGCAAGCAATGTGAGAGGGCAGCAAGGAGGGCTGGGGGGATACTGGGATGCACAGGGAGAGGCATCACCAGTAGAAAACAGGAAGTTATTATCCCTCTGTACAGACAACTGGTGAGACCCCATCTGGAGTACTGCGTGCAGTTCTGGAGACCCAATCTTTGCAAAGACATAGACAGGATGGAAGCTGTCCAGAGGAGGGCACTAAAATGGTGCAGGGTCTGCACCGGAAGACGTATGAAGAGACGAAAGGAGCTTAATATGTATAGCCTCGAGGAAAGGAGGGAGAGGGGGGACATGATAGAAATGTTCAAGTACCTCAAGGGAATCAACAAAGTCCAAGAGGGTAGCATCTTTCAAAAAAAGAGGTGTGCAAGAACAAGAGGGCACAATTTGAAGATAGAGGGGCGGCTCAGAGGTAATTTAAGGAAGTATTTTTTCACAGAGAGGGTTGTGGATGCATGGAACGGCCTTCTGGAGGAGGTTGTAGAGTCAAAAACAGTGGTGGAATTCAAGCATGCATGGGACAGTCATAAGGCCATTCTAGGGGTTGGGGGTAGGAAGAAGTAGGCTGCTGGTTAACTAGGATCTGCAGCTTATCCAGTAGGTAGGGAAATGGGCAGACTGGGTGGGCCAAGCGGTCCTTATCTGCCGTCAAATTCTATGTTTCTATGTAAATGGTGCAAAAAGCACAATACAGACAAGTGTTGTGCTCCCAGAATATTTCTGAACTACCAGAATAAATATATCCAGCTGCAGCAGGCTGCTACAAGGTCTGCTGTGCTATGTATCAGTCCCCCCCACCACAGTTCTTGTAAAGTACAGTATTTCAGTGGACATTGTGCAAAAAAAACGTGATGTACATAAATTCTGTGCTCCCAGAATTTTTCTAAACTGTATGAAAAATATATTAAGCTTCAGTATCTTGCTACAAGATGATGCTCTATGTGTCAGTCCCCTGCACAGCTCTGGTAATGCACTTTAGGAGAAATTGTGGAAAAAGCACAATATTTATAAATTATGTGCTTCTCAATTTTTTTGAACTGCCTGCATAAATACATCAGATTGCTACAGGGTACTGCACTGTGTGCATTTCCCCACCCTCCATAGTTCTTGTCAAGCACTTTATGGGAATTTGTGAGAAGTGCCCAACATTGTGTGCTGACTTCTTTTAAACTATCAGAATAAATATGTCCAGCTGCTACATGATGCTGCATTGTGTGTCTGTATACCACCATGGTTCTTGTAAAACACTTTAGGAGAAATGATTCAAAAGCACGATATACATAAATTCTTTGCTCCTGGAATTATTTAAAAAAATATCAGAATACATCTGACTGCTGCATTCCCACCACCACAGTTCTTCTAATGCCCTGTAGAGGAAATGGTGCAAAAATCACACTATACATAAATAATGTATTCCCATAATATTTTTCTACTACCAGGCAAAATATATCCAGCTGCTGCATGCTGCTACAAGGTGTTGTGCTATGTCAGTCCCCCACCACAGTTCTTGTAATGCGCTTTAGGAGAAATTGTGCTAAAAGCACAACATACATGAATTCAGCGCTCTTTGAATTTTTATGAACTACCAGGACAAATATGTTAGCCTGCTGCATCATGGTGCTGTGTTGTGTGTCTGTTCCCACTGCCATGGTTCTTGTAATACACTTCAAGGGAAGTTGTGCAAAAAGCATAACATGTATAAATTCTGTGCTGCTAGAATTTTTCTGAACTACCAGCCTGCTTCATGCTGCTTTGTTGTGTGCCTTTTCCCACACTGCCATAGTTCTTGTAATACACTTTAAATGAAATTGTGCAAAAAGCATAATATACATAAATTCTTTGTTTCCAGAATTTTTCTGAACTACCAGAATAAATACATCATACTGCTACAGGGTGCCCACTGTATGTCACTTCCCTCCTTCCTCCCAGTTCTTGTCAAGCACTTTATGAGAATTTGTAAGAAAAGCCCAACATTGTGCTATCAGAATATTTTGAAAGTATCTGAACAAATATGTCAGGCTGCTGCATGCTGCTGCACTGATTCATTCACATTTCTTGTACCACACTATGTGGAAATTGTGAGAAAAGCACAAAATACATAAATTTTGCATTCCAAGAATTTTTATTAACTATCAGAATAAAATATGGCAGGCTGCTGCACAGGGGCGTAGTTTGCTATTTTTACAGGGGGGGGGGGGCGGAGTAACAAAAAAGTCCTGATTTTCGCGTATCACGACAGTGAAGAGGGCGGGTGGCTTGCGTAATGCAAACAAATCAACCAGCATCAAATAATGCCCAAAAAACATTTAAGACTACAGTTGAATAACTCCTGGGGGGGGACCAGCCCAGGCCAAGTTAGAGCACTTCCCCACCCCACCAGTTTTACTGCAGCCTGCTCTCGCCCATCTCCTCCTGAGACCAGAGTTTAAAAACTGACCAAGATCTGTTTTGTATTCAGTTCTTCGCTCTTCTGCCTTGGGAGTGAGGACTTACTTGTAAAGTTGAAAATATGTAAGGAACTTAACTTCCTTCTCAAGAGGACAGGACCTCCTCTCAGCTTCAATTCAAATCAGTCTTGACCTAATTTTGCCCCCACCTGAACCTCCAGGTGGACAGCTCACTAGTCTCTCACCCCCTTTGCTGCTTACATAACCCTTCCAAGTCCAGCCCTTATAGTGGATCCTGAACTTCTTGAAATGTCTGCTTGAGCTAGCCCTCCCACCCTTGAGGAGTGCAAAACGCATGTTTCAAGGAAGTGCAGCAAATGACTGTGCCACCTCAGTATACCTATAAACATGGATGGTATGGGAAACATCCCAGCATATGCATCCTCACAGCATGAGCCCTTATTTACAAAAATTACATAAAAAAATGCGATTATATAATGACAAGAATGAATGCTGGCCTCTGATTGGTCAGTCTTGGGCTAGACTCATGATGTTATCCCAGTACATCCGATTCATCACAGGTCTAGTCTCAGCCTCTCCGTGAACCTCTTAATGATTGTTAGCATTAGTGTTTTTTTTTGTATCTTCTCTTAAAAATATTTTTCCACACCAAATAAAACATCTTTAAAATATATTTTTTTAATTCTGTATAACAACATGCCATTGTATAATAGCAATAATGCCCTCCAGGGTGTGTGTCATGGTAGGATAACGTCATGCCTTATGTATTGGATGCACTCATGCCCAACCACCTGAGGCATGACGTTATCCCAGCATGACACATGCCCTGTCGGGCATTATTGCTTACTTGCACCCAGTGTTAACACTTTTCTTTGTTATAACCAAATTAATTCATTAGTCTCCCACCCCATCCCATCCCATATTATTCAATGGCACATGCCTGAATCTGGTTAGGTAAGGTAAGCAAAGAGGATAATGCTTTCCTCAAGCAAGCAAGCATTGCATACATAAGCATGGGACTTGCTGATATCCCTCAGGGGGTGCTCTTAACAAGCATGATGATGTACCTGGGACAGTGCAACAGAACAATGTAAATCCCCTAATTGTTCAAGATGATCATGGGCATGGTGTGGTCACACCACAACCCCTACCACTCTCCTCCCCATGGGCTCCTAAGGAATATGCATCTCTGTCCATGCCCAGGGTTACACAACCCCATCCAAGCAATCACGGACTGCCCTGGCACAAAAGTGGTCGTATCACATAACCTAAGAGAACAGACGCCACAGGAAGTTTGCTGGAACAATGACTCCAGATACATGTGCACAGCCTCCCAGGACCCACCTTGAAAGGTAAGTACTTGGTTGGTGGTTTTTATTAGCATTGCCTATGACAGTGTGTGGTGGGCCGGTTGTGGTAGCCCAGCTCCCCCCCCCCACAGACTACTTCAAAATCGTTTCATCTGACAGTTTTGAAGGGCACAAATGAAACATGGTTGCTTCAGTTTGATGTGGTTTAATACAGTTTTTTTTGTTCGACCGTGTGTCTCTATTCTTCTACACACAGGCACAGACAGACACACACACCACCAAAAAATGAACTTTTTTTATACCGTGTTTACATTCAGGATAGAGACAGGTTAAAGCAGATCCAGGCAGTATAACACAGTAAATGAAACAATGCATTTTACAATGACCAACAAACCACAAAAAGTCCACAAAACAACTGACCTTTCCCCTGCCCTGGTGGGGGGGGGATGGCTAGGTCACAGGTCAGGGTGCTAAATGAGGAGGAGAGACCACAGAACATCTTGTCAAACCACACAGTAAGGTGAAACTACATAAACATGCACAATTTTTATACTGTAGGATTTCGTGCTTTCCAACAGTTCCTAATTGTGACACAGAAACTTAGCTTTAGTGCTCAGAAGCCCTTGTATGAGGGAGGTAAGCATGGCATGGACCCAGCAGACTGGCATACATGTTGAAAAAAATATTTCTGTGCCAGTATGCCCGTCCATCCCTCCCTCCTCCATCACCAGTGGCCAGAACCATTTTTTTCAGCATGTGTACCAGTCCGCCCTGGTCAGCACAGCAGCACAAAGCTGGCAGGGCAGCAGAAGGCACAGCAAGCAACACTGAATTAAATGTCCATGTAAAAAGCTACAGCCCACTCTCCCCACCCCAGACCTGCAAGGCCACTATCTCCACCAGACTGGCAAGCTCAGCTACTCTCTGCACCCTGATGGACTTGCACAGCCACTCTCCACACTCTGTGTCCACCCCACCAGCACAGTCACTCTCCCCACCGCACCAGCACAGCCACTCTCCCCACCCCACCCAACCAACGCCATTTCCAGCTCCATTTGTCTGGTATCCTCTCCAGGCATCCAGGTCTGTGCCTCCCCATCACAGGCACACAAAAATAAATAAAACCACATTTTATACTGCATTTTGTTTATGTTTCTTTCTTTGTCTGGAAAGAGAAATGTTGAGCTACCGGTCAGAACAGTTTGCCTGGTATATAATTACAACACCGCCCCGCTGTCACAATGCCAGTGCCTCCACCCACCCACACAATGCTGTATCACCAACCCCACCCACACAAATGACCAGTGTCCACAACACCACACACACACACAGATGACCAGCTGTGTCCTCAACCCCCAACACACACAATCAGCAATGTCCCCAACCACACACACACAACCAGCAGTGTCCACAACCCCACCCACACACACAACCAGTGTTCCACCCCCCCAAAAAAAAATGATGGCCAGTCAGTAGTCACTATAACAATAGCCAGGTAGTAGTATAATCATTTCTTTAGGGTGCATGTTTTAGTGCAAGATTTTTTTTGCTAGTCTTGTAAGGCCATACAGGGGAGAACACAAAAAGCTACCCCTTTGGTTGTGTTTGCCAGGCAATGAAGACAGTGACAGCAAGGCCAAGGAATCTGTCTGTTTCACCCCTCCACAGTGGATGATTGGAGAAATCAAAAAAAGTGAAAGATTACTTTTACAGCCAGGTAAAGGATGAGGGGGAAATAATGTTTCAACATTTACTAATGTTCGTATGCTAGCTGCGGGCACAGGTCAGTGAGATACATCCCTTGACAGGTAAAGGATGAGGTGGAAATTACGTTTTAACATTTACTTATGTTTATATGCTAACAACCAGTCAGCAAGCACAGAATGCCCCCTCTCCTAACCAACACGGACAGTCCACCAGAAACCCAGTCAGCAAACATGGACAGTCCCCCCCCTTCACCCCACCTACAAGGAGAGTCCCCCCAGACACCCGAACAGTCCCCCTCCCCACCAGACACCGGGACAGCGAGTATAGAATGCCCCCTCCCAACCGACAAGGACAGTCCCACAGACACCCAGGCAGCCAGCAAACATGGGACGGTCCCCAATATCCCACCAAGGACAGTCCCTACCCCCGCACACACAGCTAGCAACACAGAATTTCCCCGCCCACCAACATGAACAATCCCCCAAACACCTGGCTAGCAAACATGGAGAGTTTCCCCTCCCCAACAACATTGATAGTCCGTCCTAGACACCTGATCAGCAATCACTGACATTCACTACCCCCATAAGCCAACATGGAAAGATCCCCCCCCAGACAACCGACCAGCAAATAGTCCCCCCTCCCCACAAGACACTTGGCAGGCAAACATGGACAGTCCCCATTTTCCACCATCATGGACAGTCCCCCCAGACAAATGGCCAGCCAAGTCCACCAAACAATGGCTAGTGTCACCACCCCACCATCACAGCCAGTGTCCCCACATCACCATGGCCTGTGTCTCCACCCCACCAGACCCCAGAATAGAAAACAGACTGTCCCCCCAGCCCCACGAAACACTGACTGCCATCCCAGTCCCAAACACTAACCACCCCAGCCCCAAACACTGATCGTCCCCCCCAGCTCCACCAAACACTGACCGCCCTCCCAGTCCCAAACAGTAACCACCCCAGCCCCAAACACTGATCGCCCCCCACCCCAGCAAACACTGACCGCCCTCACAGTCCTAAACACTAACCACTCCAGCCCCAAACACTGATCGTCCTCCCCAGCCCCACCAAACACTGACCACCCTCCCAGTCCCAAACACTAACCACCCCAGCCCCAAACACTGATCGTCCCCCCCAGCCCCACCAAACAGTGACCGCCCTCTCAGTCCCAAACACTAACCACCCCAGCCCCAAACACTGATCATCCCCCCCGGCCCCACCAAGCGCAGGCCCTCCCCAGCACCAAACACTGACTGCCCTCCCAGTCCCACACACAACCACCCAGCCCAAACACTGATCGTCCCCCAGCCCCACCAAACACTGACCGCCTCCCCAGTCCCAAACACTAACCACCCCAGCCCCAAACACTGATCGTCCCCCCAGCCCCACCAAAAGCAGGCCCTCCCCAGCACCAAACACTGAACATCCTCTCAGTGAGTCAGCCCCAAAACACACAGTCTCCCGACCCCAACCCCACAAAACAGACCATCCCCCAGCCCCACCAAGCACAGACCATCCAGTGAGTTTCTCCAACAAACCCCACCACACCAGTAGCACAGTAACTGAGTGTCCCCACCCCTCCAACATGACCAGTGTCCACACCATACCAAACAAATAGGCCCCACCACCCATGCCACCAATATGGACAGCCTCAACAGCCAACCGTCCCCTCCCACCCCAAAGAAACACAAGCTGACCGCAAACCTTCCAACCACCCACAAGACACATGGCCATGGCCAAAACAACCCCTCCCCCAAAAGACTCATTTCTGGGATGTGAATGGTATTAATTTCCAACAACCAGCTTGCAGCACAGTTACTCACCAAATCAGTAAGGGCACAGACAGGGCAGCATGCAGCAGGGCACAGCAAGGCCAAGAAGGCAGGTCAGGTAGCTGAGTCTCTCCCAACAGTCCCGTTCCTCTCCTGATTAATCCCCCAATGAGACAGTAACTAATTTTTTTCTGACACCAGATGAATGTGTCGCATTATGGGTCTGCTACAGCCTGCATGACCGCCGGCTTCTTCACTGTTCTGGGCCTGGCTGTTCACTGACCTGAATAATCCCTCTCGGTGGACCGTGGAACTGGTGGGCAATGGACGTGGTGTGAGACTCGCCGACAACACAGTAAATCTTTTTCTGGCCTGCTGGACACAGGAGCTGGGTGTGCAGGAAAGCCTGGCCATGCCTCAGACTCACTGTAATTGTACTACTTGCTCATCCACCTGGTCTGTCTGGTGGTAGAGGCTTTATGGCCGCAGACCTCCTAGGCTCTCAGGGATGGGAGGCTCAGGTGGCAGTGGGAGAGCCCAGAGCACAGCTGGCTGCACCGTGAAACAGACAGTAGGCAGTCAGAGGACTTGGGTGAGGTATATTTAAACTGGGCTGTTCAGGACAGGAGGAGGGTAGGAACACTAGACTGACTGAGACACTGGTGACACCTGACAGACTACCAACGACTGCTGCTCGACATCCTCGAATAGCTATCTCTCCTCAGCCCTATGCTATATGGGTGCTGCTGCTGCTTCTTCATGGAAGGCACACAGACAACTAAATGGCACCACTAATGGAGTACTGCTCACGCGATGGCGCCGGTTTGCAGCACTCTCTGATTGGCTGTAACATGCAGGCTACTATGGTTGCAGGCTTGCAGCCAATCAGAAAAGGGGATAGTTTTGTTTAAGAGACACGGTGCCGCTGCCATCCGCCCTCCCTCCCTCCCGGAAGGTGCAGGTAGTCTGGGCATAGCCTAAGCCCATTCAATATTAAAAGAAAAAAATGATAACCGGAGAACGGTGGCTGGGCTCTTAAAAAAAGTCCTGGTCTAATTTCTCGGGGGGGGGGGCAGCTTGCCCCTCTGCCCCCCCACAATCTACGCCTATGCTGCTGCATGATTCTACATGATGATACATTGTGTCTGTCCCACTGTCATGGTTAATGTGTAGCACTTCAGGGGAAATTGTTCAAAAAACACAATATATATAAATTCTTTGCTCCTCTAATTTTTTTTTTAAATACCAGGATAAGTACGTCCAGCTGTTGCATACTGCTACATGGTGCTGCACTGTGCGTCTGTCCCACTGCCACAGTTCTTGTAATGTGCTTTAGGGGAAATGGTGCACACAATAAAAATTAATTTTATGCTCCCAGAATTTTTCGGAACAACCAGAATAAATACTTCAGGCTGGTGTGTGCTGCTAGATAATGCTGTGTTGTGTGTCTGTCACACTGCCACAGTTTTTGTAATGCACTGTAGGATAAATTATGTGAAAAGCACAATATACCAAAAATCTGTCCTTGGAGAATTTATTTTTCTGAAAGACAAAAAAAAAAAAAGACAGGCTGCTACATGGTGCCATGCTATGCAACAGTCCCAACAACACAGTTCTTGTAATGCACTTTATGGAACAAAATATAATACCCTGAATATCTCAGACTAATAAATTCTCCTGTCTAAAAATGTTCACATGAGAAAGCAAAATGAGACGGGCTTCCTGAATTAATACGCTGCTGCTGTGCTGTGCAAGTCTCCTGCATAGCACCTGTCTTGAATTGCAGTGACCAGCAATTCTTACTGTTTTCTCATGAAATGACAGTGCTTGTTTGGGACACAGATCCAGGTAATGGATTTCACGTATCCTTCTGTGTTCTACCAGGAAAGGTAAGTATTTTTTATTTTATGATTTTTGGTTGTGGTTGGGGTGGAAACGGTGTATTTCTAACCAGCTTTTGTTCCTGTTTTTATCTTTTCGGGTATTTATCACTAGGGTGAGGCAATCCTGCTTCTTTATTTCATTTGGCAGCGTTTCCTACCAGGGAATGCAAGTATTCAGTTTTTTTTTGTTTGTTTTTAAATTCTCTAATGTTATTCATATGTCACTGTCTGTTTTCAGATCCTGTTTCTTTTGTTTCAGTTATTTTCCAGCTGTGTGACAGTATAGAATCAGGGAGCAGCATCAGGTTGATGACTGGTATTTATGCTGTATACAGAAGACAGGTTGACTTTAGTGAGTCCACACATGGTGGTGGTGCAGCACACATACATGCACACAATGGTGGAAAAGCTGGAGGAGGATGTCAGAGCATGAGTCTGCAATGTTGACCACATCAACAATCTAATGGAGAAGATGGCGATCACTTGCTTGCTGAAGGAGGAGGCATTCATGACAGAATGAAAAGAGACATGTGAATATAATATAGAAATTATTTAGACTCTAGTTCACTCTCTGTTATTTTGCACCTGTGAAAGGAAACCTAAAAAAAGAAGTCTGGGAAACGGTACTTATTGTCACTTTTGTGACGGCTGTACTTTGACATGGCATGAAGGTGTTCCAGAAAGAGGAGGCATAGGAGAAGGAGTCGTCTTTCATGCTGGATGATAAGGCAGCAGGACTGGAGACCTATGAAGAAAACAGAAAATTATTTAGACTCTATTCAAGTAACCACTGTGAGTGACAGTATGGATGGTACATCCATTGTCAATTCCCAATCTTGCTATACCTGTCACTTGTGAAGAAAAAGAAGAAATTATTTAGTCTGACTTGGCCACTGTGTACCTGTAAAAGGAAAACTTAAAACATCAAAAAGGAAAAAAATTAATGTAATGATAACTTAACATCAAATTAGTGAGGGCCATTCTGTGTTCTGACATGATGGTGTTTTAGAGAGGAGTGGTGTAGGAAAAGAACACTTAAATGTGTTTTGTGGGCTGTCTGGCTTTGACACTGACTTGCCAGTCATCCCTGTGAATGGTCAAACATAGAAACATAGAATTTGATGGCAGATAAGGACTTCTTGGCCCACCTATCTCTGCCCATTTCCCTACCTAACGGATAAGCTGCAGATCCTAGTTAACCAACAGCTTACTTCCTCCTACACTCCCACTAGAATTGCCTTATGTCTGTTCCATGCATTCTTGAATTCCCCCAGTGTTTTTGACTCTACGACCTCCTCAGAAAGGCCATTCCATGCATCTACAACCCTCTCTGTGAAGAAATACTTCCTCACATTACCTCTGAGCCGTCACCCACTCTATCTTCCAATTCTGCCCCTTTGTTCTTGCACATCTCTTTTTCTGAAAGATGCTACCCTCTTGGACTTTATTGATTCCCTTGAGGTATTTGAAAGTTTCTATCATGTCCCCCCTCTTCCTCCTTTCCTCGATGCTATACATCTTAAGCTCCTTTAGTCTTTCTTCATATGTCTTCTGGTGCAGACCCTGAACTATTTTGGTTGCCCTCCTCTGGACAGCCTCCACCCTGTCTGTTTTTGCGGAGATGGGGTCTCCAGAACTGTACACAGTACTCCAGATGTGGTCTTACCAACTGTCTGTACAGAGGGTCAACAAATTCCTATTTTCTACTGGTGATGCCTCTCCCTATGCATCCCAGTATCCCCTCAGCCCCCCTTACTGCCTTCTCGCATTGCTGGCCCACCTTTAGGTCATCTGATATGACTACCTCCAGGTCCCTTTCCATTTTTTGTTGTTGTCAGTATCTCACCCCCCATTGTGTACTCTTCCCCTGGGTTTTTGTTTCCCATGTGCATTACTTTACACGTCTTTGTGTTGAATCTAAGCTGCCATACATTTGACCATTCCTCCAACCTTGCCAAGTCCCTTTTCTTCCTTTCCACCCCACCCTGCATATCAACCCTGTTGCAGATCTTTGTGTCATCTGCAATGTCACTTCTAAAGACATTAAAAAGGACCAGCCCCAGTACTGAACCCTGCGGTACCCCACTAGTAACTATTAGTTATTAGCAGTGTCAGTGGCTCAGTATTTGCCTCTGAGGCCTGGAGATCAGAGGGCTGTGGGTTCAGTTCCCACATCTGGCACTTGGATTAATATCCCAGTACTGACACTGTAGTGCAGCATGAGAGGGGTGCTGCACTTCTGAGGTGCTGTCTTTCGGATGAGATGTTAAACTGAGGTTCCATCTGCCTGGATTGGTGGCAGTTCAGGTGGATGTTAAAGATCCCATGGCACTTATCGAAAAGAGTAGTGTAATTTTTTATTAACATAATCAGCAAACCAAATTGAATACAAACAGTGTTAAGTCACACAAAATAATAGATAAATCATATAGAAGATAATAACAAAAAAGTATTACAATCATACATTATCAGAGCAATATAAAAATAATAATGTGAAAACAGTCCCCCACAAAAAGAGTAGGGGAATTTTTTATTGAAATCAGAACAAAATATATACAAAGCATTATTGCATCATACAAAACCAGAAACATAGGGAAAAAAACAAACAAACACAAGTATTAATTCATACCATAACCCCAAACATAAAGAAAACATTATAACCAGTCCCCCTCCCTATGAAAAGAGTAGGGGAATTTTCTATTCACAACTCAGTACAAAATATACAAAATTGTATTACATCATACAAAATCATAATGAAAGGAATCAAAACCAGAAATAAATATTACAGCATACATAAAACGGAAAACATAAATAATCTGCAATTGCATATACCCCTATCCCGGCCCCACTAGAGGAGCAGGGACTACTCCCCCCAATAACCCTTACCTTGTATCAAGCCAGTTCATTTTCTTCCACCACAGTTTATACAGATCAGAGTGCACCTTCCCCCTTTCCTGCATCCTCCAAACAAGTACTGCTTTCCTAATATTAAAGACAACCTGATGTTCAGTTTGTAATTGCTGCCTAAGTGTAAGACTACACCGAGCCTGCCAAAGTTGAAAACCAATATAACCCATTAAAAGACGAATTGTGACAGCATCATAAATACCCCCTCCACCCATATCTCAGATGAATAATCCTGGAAAGGGTTCAACAGCCACACAGCATGAAAGTGGGACCAGAAAGACGCAATAAAGGGACAGTCAAGAAAGAAATGTTGCATTGTTTCAACTACCCCATACAAGTTTCCTCCCTAGGACAAAACATCTCTGAGAGTTCTTTATGCCTCATGTTACCCTTGATCCCCAACCATTTATGAAGACAAAGCCACAAAAAATCCCACATATACCTAGGGACTCGCTTACTGACCAATAATTGCAGCTTAGAATGTTGCTCAGAAACAGAAAAATCTCGAAACCAGGGATCCGCATAAAAGAAATCCTGCAATACAATACAGTAAAATTGCTGCCGTGATTGGAGAAAAAGGGATTGTTTAACAACATGCCAGGATTTTAATTTCTGAAACATCACCTGGAAATAGCTAGCCAAGGTACACAGCTGAATCTGACAAGCCAAAAAGGAATCAGAATCCCAGTGCTCCAGAAGGAGACCAGTGCCATCAGCCACCCACGGGGACCAGATCTTGTTGTCCCCTTTAAGCAATGGAACTAAATTATAAAAAATAAAAATACTATTCAGGAACACCACCGGATTTAACATCCCTAGACCCCCTTCACCATTAGGTCAATATGTAATACCCCTCCGCACTGGGTTCAACCTACTTCCCCATAAACAAAGAAAAAACACACCATAAAGAGACGATTCCAAAGACAGGGGAGGGGGAAAAGCCACAGCTATAAACAAAAAATATGGCAATGCAAAAGTCTTAATAAGGTAAAGTCATTTAGCTTTAGACAGTCGGCCTTTATTTCAAAGCACCACTCTACCACGGGCCTCCAACAGTTACCTATCCCAATTGTACCTATGGGTATCTGTACCCCCAAAATAAACCCCAAGAACCCTCCTATACCCAGAATCAATAGGCATGTCCCAATCACAGCCACATCAGTGGCGTCATACCCCAAAGGTAATATCCCACTCTTAAGTTTATTTGTGGAGGAGCCAGACATGTCAGAAAAGGATTGTAACAACAGCTGTGCCGCAACAGCAGAAGCCCTATCTGATAAAACCAAAACTAAATTATCCGCATATGCTATAGAGACAATCTGCAGATCCACACAGCCCACTGACAAACCAGTAATATCCTCCATCCTATTTAAGGCATTCAAGAAGGGGTCCAAGGAAAGCACATAAAGTAAGGGACTAAGCGGACACCCCTGCCTAACACCTCTATGTACCGCAATTTCCCTTCCCAACCAGCCATTCGCACTCAGTAATAGAGTAATACCCTTATAACAAGTCTGTAACCAGCCCATAAATTGTAAGGGAAAGCCATACCTCCGCAAGGTCTCCCAGAGATAATTATATTCTACCTGGTCAAAAGCCCTGACTTTATCTAAACAGACCAGATGCCCAAAAATTTCCCCTGATGCTCCCTTAGAGATAAGCTCCCTAAGAAGAATCAGGGCATCCTGAACTCTCCTATGAGGTACACCACTAAACTGTGATGGATGCAATAAGGAACCCAAAATCTTCTGTAAACGAATGCATAGAACCTTCATCAGAATCTTACAATCAGTGTTTAGGAGAGACAAAGGCCTCCAGTTAGCCAAATCCCCTCGATCCCCCTTATTCTTGTAAAGCAAGAGTAAAACGCCCTGTAACATACTCTGAGGAAGAGCCCTAGCCTGCAGCCCAGCATTCAATACCTCACAAAGTTCAGTACCCAAGACTTCCCACAAGACTTTATAGACCTCATGAGGTAACCCATCAGAACCAGGAGTAATGCCTGACTTCAAAAACCAAATAACAGTTTTCAATTCTTCCAGCGTGATGGGTTGTACCAAATTATACTGCTCAATCAGGAGCCAAGACAGGTACTGGTCTGCAGAGAACCAGTCACAAATAGAGGCTTCCAGTAATCTACTCGAAAGAGGCGAAGCATAAGTATGTATAGCATCTAAAATGCCGTCAGTTGTTGTCACTCGCCCAGCCTCTGTAGTATTTAAATGCAGCATACCCCGGTATTACTTAACAAGTCTCATAGCTTCAAAAGGTAAAGTGTCCTGCTTCTTACCACAAACCCCATACTTATGCTTCCTCTCCATATCCTGTAAAATCTGTGACTGTAACCGTGCCAACTCCACTTTCAACCCCTTAATCCGATCAAGGCAGTCAGACCCAAGGTGCTGGCAGAAATTAGACCAAAAGTGAAGCCGGCCTCTAAGATATCGAAGCTCATCATGCTTCAACCTCCCATTAAGCCGACCTGTGACTTTAAAGTAGGTCCTGACTTCATTTTTGGTATCCCCCCAGCAAGTATTTAAGTCATCATATAAAAACAAGACAGACTGATGTGCCAATAAAAGGGAATGAAGCCCATCATCCACACAAGGGATAACTAGCAATGCAGTGTTCAATTTCCAAAGGCCCGGTCCCCTCCGGACCTCTGGCACATCACATAAAGCTAATTTAAGCAATTTATGATCTGACGTAGCCACCTACTGTAGAGATTGTGATTGCACAGCAACCCCAGGAGAAAGAAAAAAATAATCAATCCCTGGATCAATCCCTAATGCTCTGGAACCACAAAAATAGGTATTACCAAACCCAACAGTAGAAGACCCAAAAGCATCAACCAGACCGGTATCTGCAAGAAGTTGAGGTTTAACTAGCCACATCACAGTACACCTTTTTCCTGCTAGCAGAAGGGACCAGGGAGGGTAGAGAACAGTTAAAGTCCCCACTGAGAATAACTCTAGAAGAGGTGCACAAAAAGGGATAAAGTGATTTAAAAAGGGACACCCTATCAAATTTAGTTTGTGGTGCATAAATATTCATTAAACACAAAGGCAGAGAACCCCATTTAATATCCAAAACCAAGGTCCTGCCTTCTAAGATTTCTATATGATGAATCACCTGGATGTGTGATAGAAAAAAACAAATCCCAACCCCACTGCACAAATCCCTCCTTCCCTTGTGACCAGAAACTGTCCCCCCACATCCAACCAGTAGTGGCAGCTGTCAACTCCTCAGGAGAGTGCAAACGAACATCCTGAAAGAAAACACAATCCAAATTCTCATGTGAAAAATGAGAATAAGTGCTCCGACGCTTAACGGGAGACTTAATGCTGTTTGCATTCAAGGATGCCACTCGAAAGTGAAAGGGAGCCATGGAATGCAAAAGGGATAACTTCACTTCACCTTACTGGATGCCCTAGTCACTCTACCACTTTTACAATCTTGAGGCCTAGGGTCCGAATGGGCTCTGGAAGGCTCCAGAGGCTCAGGCTGAGAAGGAAGCACAGAAGGCTGAACCAGCTCTGACACCTCCTCTGGATCTTCCATTAAAACCTCAAAAATATTTGAGTCAGCTATAGGAGAAGCTGAAAGCATGACAATGGGCTTTTAACCAATTTACTTTTCCCTTTAACTGACTTCCCTTTTTTACCACTAACTGTGACAAAACCTTAATCTGAGGGGCCTAAACCAGAAGGCAAAGGGGGAGCAGGGCCAGCAACCCCCACAATCTCCGGCTCAGACACGATGGAAGACGCAACTGCAGGTAAATCGATGTTATCAGAAATCAAATCGGGTTCCTCAGGCAAGGCTGTCTCAGCCAGAGGGGGACCAGCCACAGAGGTACTGGGAGCCAGCTTTCCCCCAGAAGAAAGGCCATGCCGCACAGCCACCCGGATGTAATGGTCCTGAACCCCAAAATCTGCTTCAGCCATGTTTTTAGCAGCCAAAGGGCAAGATTCAAAAGTATGGCCAACCTCATCACAGAGATTACATCTGGATGTCTGAAAGCAATGGGCACTAGGGTGACCAGTCTCCCCACAATAAGTGCACTTGAGCACCTCGCACAAGGTGCTTATGTGAGTTTGAGACCCACATTTAAAGCAGACTCTGGGTTGACCTGGGTAGAAAAGGAAGCCCTTATCTCCACTCAGGGAAAAACAGTTAGGGAGATGTATTAAATCAGAATCGGTGGAATGGAGCTTTACCCAAAATTTCCAACCCCCATTCCAAAAGCCCTCAGCATCCAGGATAGGAACAGGATTCCCCTGAATATCACATTTTTTAGACAGCCAGTTTACAATATCAACTACGTTAACCCCTTCGTTCCTGAACAGGATCGTAATAACCCTAAAGGGCTGTTTTGAAAGAGGTAACACAATAAAGTCAGACCACAAAGAGTTAGTCTTCAGATTCAAATAGTGACTCCAAAAGAGTTCCAAAAGTGCAGGGGTGCAAAAATTTATATCAAAAATATATTCCCCGGGAACATGAATCAGAGCATAAACTTCAGAGGGGGAGAACCCCATGCTGCATTTGAAAAGCGTCTTCCCAACATAAAATCTGTCAGGGGGAATTGTCTCTGGGGCCCACATAGTGCAAACGAATGGCATTGCGCTGTTTAGCCAGTTCCAAAGGCTGCCGAAAATAGCTAGCATAAGTAGGCTTCTCCGTGGGATCTGGAGCTGGCCCCTGCACATCAGCAGCAGAAAAAGCCAGATCTTCAGCCACCTCACCCAACTGCACACCCAAGGGAAGGCCAGGTTTAGAAGCAGCCGAAGGATCAGGGGAAACTGGGGAGACATCACTCAAAATAGAGGAAGATTGGGCAGGAACAGTCACAGTACTTATCTGAACATCCTCCTGCAGAGCTGCAACCTCCTCAGCCAGCTTCCATGCTGCACCAGACACCGGAATCCAGCCTGCTTCTTGTAGCGCTCGATCAGGAGACCAGGACACATCCACAAGGTCCCCCCAAGCCTTAGATGCCATAATACTAACCGAAACTTGTCGCTCAGCAGCCGAATGGAGTTTACTAGGCCCCACTGCTTCAGAAGCACCCGGCGACATCGTGGACCTCTTTCGCTTCTGGTCATCCTCCACATCAAGCTTCCTACGCTCCTGTGCCAATAATTCACTCATCCAGAGGAGTTCCTCCTCCAAGCAGTGCTGTTTCTCCTCCAAACTCAAAGGCAAAACTTTCGGAGCTTCCAGGGGACCGCTGAGTAGGGCGATATGCTGGCCACCCCATGGGTGCATCCCAGCCGCCACCTCAGCGGATCCCCCCAACGATGGAACTTCATGTTCTGCAGAACTCTGGGCCTCCGTAGCCCCTTGCAACTCTCCTTCCTCCTCCATGGTTGAGGTCAGAATGACTGCCTCACACAGCGACAGGGTCCCCCTACTGGCAAAGAGTAGGGGAATTTCCCCAGTGTCCTGGCCACATTTCCCTCATTCACTAAAAAACTTAAAAAATAAAATATACCACTAACAGCTTAATCTGGTTCAAGGTCAGTTGGTATTCATTTGTATCCCCCTTCCCCGGGTCATGCCTGAAAATAGGCAGAATTTGTCTAGTGCACTTACCCGGTCAACAAAAGCTAAAAAAATAAATAATAAAAAAAAAATGACCCCCTGTGTCCTGTGTGTCCAGCCAGAGTTTTACCCAGGCTACCACCATGGGACCCACTCCCAGGCTGACTAATTTGTTTATTAATCTTTTGTGCAGCACTGTGTCAAATGCCTTGCTAAAGTCTAGGTAGGTCATGTCCACAGCCCCTCCCTGGTCTACTACTTTGGTCACCCAGTCAAAGAAATCAATTAGATTTGTCTGACATGACCTTCCTGCTGTGAATCCATGCTGCCTTGGGTCCTGTGCCTCACTGGCCTCTAGGTACTTAACAATTCTTTCCTTCAGAAGTGATTCAATCATTTTCCCTTACCGCTGAGGTCAAACTGATAGGTCTGTAGTTTCCTACCTCTGTCTTGCTCCCACTTTTGTGAAGGGGAATCACATCTGCCCTTCTCCAGTCCTCAGGTTCCACTCCATCCTCCCATGATTTATTAAAAAGGTAGTCAGTGGTGTTACTAGTTCTTCCCTTAGTTCTTTTCGGACTGGAGGCAGTATAGCGCAGTAGTCTAGGCTCTGAACTACAAATCTGGTGACATCCAGCAGACCAGACCTGGGTTTGAATCCCACAGCTTCCACTTGCATACTGTGTGACCCTGAGCAAGTCACTTAACTTCCTTGTGCTCCCAGGCCGCACCTGGAAACAAGCTCTGGCTTAGTGTGCCTTTCCTGGTTAAACAATTTCCCCTTTCCCTTTTAGAATGCTGGGGTGAATCCCATCAGGCCCCATTGCTTTATCCACCTTCAATTTTAAGAGTTCTTTCATAACCCTTTCTTCTGTGAAAGGACTAATATCAACCCCCCTATTCAGAGTGCTTCTATTGACTGGATTAGGTATCTCCCCCTGCTTTTCCATTGTGAATACTGAGCAGAAGTATTCATTCAGTATCCCTGCTTTTTCACTGTCGTTCTCTGCCCAACCACTTTCATCTTTATTCAGCCTCAGTATCACTGCCTTAGTCTTTTTTTGCTCCCTAATGTACCTATAAAAGGTTTTATCCCCCTTCTTAAGCGAGTTGGCTATCTTTTCCTCGGTTTGGGCCTTTGCTATTCTGACTGCCTTCTCCACTTCCTTCTGCTTTAACTGGTACAGTATTCTGTCTGTCTTGCTCCTGTGTTTCCTTATACTTCCTGAATGCTATCTTTTTCTCCCTTACCTTCCCTGCCACTTCTTTTGAGAACCATAGTGTTTTTTCTTTCATTTTGATTTGTTTATTTGCTTCACACAAAGGCGTGTTGCCTCTGTGTTGGCGTTTTTGATGTTTCCCCATTGTTGCACCACTCCATCTTCTTGCCTGTTTGCTAGTTCTTTTCTAAGGCACTCTCCCATTTTAACAAAATCAGCCCTCCTGAAGTCCAGTACCTTCACTTTGTATGGCTTGACTCTACAGCTAAGTTTATCATGAACCACACTGTTTGGTGGTCACTTGTTCCCAGATGGCTACCCACTTCATTATCGGAGATCCTCTCTCTATCCCCATTTGAGAGTACCAGGTCTAAGATTGATTCCTCCCAAGTGGTTTCCAAAACTAGCTGTCTGAGGCATGCCCCTTGTAGGGCATTGAGAATGGCCCTGCTTTTGGATGTGGCTGCAGCAAAGTTGCTCCAGTTAACATCTGGCATATTCAGGTCCCCTATCAGCAATATCTCCCCTTTCTCCTTTCTCTGCCATCCCAAGGATGCCTTCTATCATGTCCTTGTCCATTTCCTCCCCCTCAGACGGGGGTCTGTATGACCCCTGCGCAGATGTGGAGCCATTTCCAGTCTCCAGGTGACCCACAGTGCCTCCTCTCCTCTCTGTTTACCCTTTAGTTCTGTTGCTTTGATCCCTTCCCTTACATAGAGAGCTACTCCTCCTCCTCTTCTTCCCTCCTTGTCCCTCCTGTAGATTGTGTACCCTCGTATGTTGATATCCCAGTCATGGTTCTCTGTGTGTGTATCATGTTTCTGTGACTGCCACAATATCCAGGCATCCCTCTTCCATCAAGGCTACCATTTCAGGGTGCTTTTTACTTAGAGTATGGGCTTTGGTACTCATTACCCTCCACTTTGTTGTGGCTTTATTTCTTTTTGGACCATCCCTGTCCTTACTGCCTTTGCCTTTTTCTTCATTTACCTCTTCCCTTCTCCCTATCGACTGCTCTGTCTTGGTGTGTACCTCATTAACTACCCTGATTTTTTTTCCGGGGGGGGGGCTAGGATTTCTCTTCTCCTTTTCAGAGCCTCTCCCCTCGGCCAGTTTAAATGCTTGCCAGTGAAGCATTTAAACCTATCACCTAGGATCCTGGTCCCCCTCCTGGGTAGATGCAGACCATTGCACCTGTATAGGACTGTATTTCTCCAGGTGGAGCCCCAGTCTCCAATGAAGTCAAATCCATGAGCTCTGCACCAGGTTTTCAACCAATCATTGAATCCCTTGGTGTGGAGTACCCTAGCCTCATCTCTGCCATAGACAGGTAGCACTTTCAAGAAACTTAACGTGTGTGCTACTTGTCTAAGGCCCCTCCCCAACTCCAATTGCACTGCTCTGATCCCATTCTCAGCCAGGTCATTCATCTCTAGGTGGATAATGACATCCAGCTCACTCCCCCTTGCAGCTGCTCCCGCGATCCCGAAGATTTGTTTCCTGTCCGTCCAAGCCATGGTGCCGGGCAGGCACCTTACCTCCCTTTCCCCTCCATCCCCCACTTCTACCCCCTAACAATTGAGTCCCCACCAGGAGTTGTTGCCTTCCCATGTGGGGTCCTGTGCCACCCTCCTGTGGGTCTCCATTGTGGAGGTCCCAGCATGCTCCTTGGTCTCCACTGCAGGTGCCTCCATAGAGCAACCATGCTCCACCAGAGTGGCAAATGGATTGTGGAGAGGCACAACTAGAGGGATGTGCCTCTGTTCCACCACTCTCACCCTCCCTGAGCCCACCGTGGTCCAACCACTGCTCTTTCTTGGCAACCTCTGAGGTAGTGGCGGTGGTCTGGGTGGGGGAGTAGGTTTCCCGAATCCTTGCCAGGTCAGCATGGAGACAAACAACCTCCTCTTTCAGACCAGAGAGGTGCCTGCAAATGGGATAGCAACGCAGTTTCCAGAATGTCTCCTGCTCCACAGCCAGTACATTGCACCACTCCCCACATGTCTGTCCCTTCCTGTTACAGATGCTTTTTTTTTTGTTCTTGTTTTAGTGTGTGCAAGCTTGTGAGTGTCTCTGCCTCCTATTCAGTGTGCTGTGCCTTTAAGGATATGAACAGGCGTATGTTGTTAGCAGTTTTGGGGAAGTGCTGTCAGAACCCCTGTTATAAAGGAAGTTATGTGCTTGGGGTGGGTGGGAGTAAACCTGTGCCATCCAGAAACGATCAACTACAACTCTGACCCTCCACCCTGGGGAGTGCCTTCCTTCTTTTCAGACACCTATTTCACAGAGGTTAAGTAACAGGTCTAGTCACAAATGACTGCAAATATCTCCCAGCTACACTTCCTCCCTGGCAAATTAAAGTTAAAACTAAAAAAAGTCTACCCCAAGAACAGAATCAATACTAGTTACTTACACAGGTCCAAAAAGTAATAATTCAATTCAGTGTAGTCTAGAAAATAACCTCCTTGATTTAAGGAAGCTGTGGCTGCTTTCTGTCTCTGTCTCAGCAGCGAGACTTACAGCGAGAGTGAGAGAAAAGAAAAAAGAACACATTTTAATGTCTTACAATCAAGGTGAAAGCCCATCTTCTGCAAGGATGGACTCATCACCAATGGTGAGTATAAGGATTGTGAACAACAGTGAAAGTAACTATCACAACAGACAAAGCTGGGCCTTGCAGGACCTCTGGTCTTGCTGTCTTGATGGAGTGGCTGGCAGCTCAGTTTGAGGTCTGCCTGGCTGGCAATGACATTTACACTGGCTTAAGAGGCCATGCTTCTCAGTTTGGATGCATGCGGTGACCCATATTGTTAATAGGCACAAGCAGGCCAGAAGAGGAGGTGGTGTCTTGATTACTGAAGGATGCATAGTCTGCATGTTTGCAACAGCATTTATGCTGGCTTAATGGTCTGTGATTTTGGATCTGGATGCATGCAGTGGAGGTTGCAGTGGTCACTGTTCTAATTGGCAAACTTAGTATTTAATGAGGTAGTGTTCACTAATTTTCTAGTTTGCAGGCATCACATAGGAGAGGGTGGAGGAAGGTAATCAGATGGATGTATGGAACAGCAGCACAACTTGGGGGGAAATACAATGACAGGAAAACAAAACTGAATCATAAAGGAAATGGTTCAATTGATGAGGAAAGGTTGGACATTATACCTTTATTTTTATACTTTAGTCATCCTCCTCAAAGAAGCAGTCCTCACAGTCTTCCAGACTGGAGTTGCTGCTGCATGGAATTTTTTTTTTCATCAATGCTTCATCTACCTTAGTAGAAGGCAATTTGCCATTGCCAATAACATGAGCATCTTCAGATTCATCTTCATCACCACCGCCTTCATGTGGTAGGAACACAGATGTGATTGTGTTGAGTGGGATTTTTCCCTCATTTATTTTAATAAATGTTAACATGCCAACATTTCTAGGGGACAGATTTGCATGCTTGTCCTGCAAAATGGCCTCTGCTAACTAAATACCTTCCTCACACTGACACTCAAGAGTGGGCAGCTCAGATATTTGACTGCTATAGAGGTAAGTGCTGGCCAGTCAGTGACCTTACTATACCAGTATAGCAAGGGCTCTTCCTTGATGGGTAAGATTCCTGGTGTTCACCAAATATGCATCTACCATGCTTTGTGCTGCCCACAGTCCTGCTTCCTCATCATCTTCTTTTCCTCCACCTCTTCAGTTCCCACCTGGCACAAAACATCCTAAAGTGGATTTTTGTTTGATTTTTTTTTGTGCTACCTTGCACGTTTTATGATCCTGTTTACTATGTGAGGTGGTAGCAACATGCAGTCTCTGTTCACTTTCATGTTGCGTCTTTCATAACTGTGACATTAACATTGATGCCACATGTAACCCATCTTATTAGGTGATCTGTTATATTTTGGACCTGATCACACCCACCTTCAAGTATTGATGATAGGCTGTGTTTGTACCATGGGACCAGCATGGTGACAGTCCCAAAATCTGCAGACTGCAGCAAATATAGTTATTGTAGTCCAAGACATGGAGCATGTATTCCATTAAGGCCCCGCTTTCCATATCATCACCTGCCTCCAGCACTTGCTGTACATTCAACAGTGTCTGCCTCAGCACCCATAGAAGTGGGATGGTCTAGCTGATAAAGACAGTGTCCCCACTTGCTGCCTGTGTTGCATATTCAAATAGCCTTAGAATCATGATCAGGCCATCCATTAGTCACAATACTGAAATACTGAACTTGTAAGTCAATTGGAATCTTAACCTTTGCTCTAAACCTGTTCTCTAGTCTGACCTGTGCTTAGACCATAGACACACCCCCCTGAGGAATCCTTTGCTAGAGTCAAAGTGCTGGGGTTTATGGAGCAGCAGCAATCTGCTTGATTTCTGTATCAGCTTTGTTGATTTTTTTTTTTCAAAATAAATTGCTTTGTGAGCCATGTTGAGTGGCTTGGTGTCCAGCCTTCTTGTTCGTGTGCAACAATCTTTTATTTGACTCAGCATTGTAAGCCTAGGGTTGGCAGTCCCTCTTTTTTGTTTGCACTGACCCTACACTGCACTTGTGTTTCCAACCCATGGAGCTCAGCATCCATTAGTCATGGCTAATCTGTTGTCATAGACATGGATACTCTGGCACTCTCATGGTTTGTATGCACCAGCAAATATTCAGAGTTGGCTTTGTACTGCTTGTACAAGTGCATAATCATGTACAGCATCTAGTTGCATCTGGAAACAACATTCAGCTTAGTATATTGCTTAGGCAGTTTGTTGTGGATCTGAAGGTCCCTGAGATGATTGTGGGCCTTTCCAGAATGGGGAGAATGGGAACAGATGTTATAGGACACAGTTAACATGAACTTGGTATCAGAATATGCTGGAAACTCCCTCATAATGAGATTAAATATAGTGTGCCAGGCATGGCACCCTGAGAAATCCCCATCACTGATGCATTTCAATACATTTCAGACATTATCACTCGCACTGAAATCCACTGTCAATGAATGGGGGTGCAGCCACTCATCCATCTCAGTCAGAAGCAAGTTTAACATTTTCTGACCCATGTGTGATCCAGTTACACTCTTCACTGCAAGCATGGCATGCTGGTAAACATCTGGAGTATTGCTATCTCTGCAGTTGGACTTAGTACAGTTTTTTCCCTGGCTAGAGTAAAGTACTACACCAGGGACCACTGTCCTGTAATGCACAGGCAGGAGCTACCAGCTGTTTGGCTACTGGTCCACATGGCCATACTGAGATGTGTGCATGATAATACTGAATGCAGCAGGGCATGAGTTACCATGCATTACACCATCCCATCTTCCAGAATGGTATGTGTGGAGAAGTAAGTTCTTGAGGGAACTGCCATTTGGGACAGGTGCATGCCATCAACCTTCTGAATCCCATGTTCTCCACAAAAGAAAATGGCAGTATATCAATTGTCAGCCAGCACTGCAGCCTTTGCTGCATTCAGTTTACATGCTGCAGCATGATTGGGTGGGTATTTGGCATAATGGTCAAATGTGCTATGAAGTATAGGCTGGACCTTTCTGGGTGCTGGGCTACAAACCAGGTGGCTGTGGCTTGGCAGTATGGCTTGTGGGGTAGCATTTGACTAAAATAAAGCTTGCCTTATTTAGTTTTTCTTTGGGGGGACTCACCATGACCCAAACACGTAAGACCAACATTGGGCCAGTTCATTTCACCAGGGGTGTGATACAGACGAGGCACACTGATGAGTCCTTGGTAGGACGAAACGTGTGTCTGTGTCTTTTGTTTGCACACTTTGCAGATTGTGTGAGAGGCCCTTTGACAACATGCATTCCTGCTTAAAGCTGAACTGGCCTAAAATTTCATGGCGATTTGCATATGCATCCCATGATGCTTTGCAGTATGGGGTCATGTGTGATTTTGTATTTCTTTGAAACTTGGCTTTATTGCCAATGTCCTTTGGGGTAACACTAATCTCTCTGCACAAAACCCTCCAAATCGTTTTGCGAGTAATTTGGTTTCAAAATATTCAGTTTGTGGATTTATTTCAAACGTTTTTTTTTTTTTTTTTTTGCTTAGACAAGCAGGGGAGACTTCTCTCCAGCTCTATTTTCTGACTACACTCAACACAGCCTCCTCATGGGAGACAGCTAATTTCAGTACCATGTAATCTCCAGTCCCATAGTACATAGCAAACTTTGCCTGTGGGCCCCACTTTACTGGCAAATGTATCAAACTCACTATTTGAAAAGTTATTCCTATACTGCAATTTGGCCCTTTGCAAGGCAGAAATTGAAGTTTTCCAAATCTGCACACCTCTTACACATGATTACTGCACTGGCTCCCCTTGAGCCACCCAGAGGCAGTCTTGCAGCGAAGGAGGAGCCATCTCTCTATGAGGCTGGGGGCATCTGAGACAGCAAATTAACGGGTTAGCACAAGATGTACGTGGCTCAGGGCATGAACCTGGGTCATCTGGATGGCAAGCAGTAGCACTACCACTGCGTTAGCCAGCTGGCTCTTCAGTCCCATTTTTGAGCACTATTCATTTTTAAAAGTAACTCCATTATATCAACAGAGTTGCAACAAACGGTAATAAAAGAAGGCAAATGCAACATTCAGGTGAAAATTCTTTTGAATCTTGGTAATAGTGTGATATGGTGTTTCTAGTGTTTTAACAATTGTTCAAAGAAGGGGTGACATAACAGTTTTATTTTCTTTAGGGGGGGTCCACAGGTAGGAGGGAGAGGAGGGAAGACTCAATTATATAGTGGGGCAACAATAGGATGTTGTATTTTTACAGAGGTTTATGACAGGCTGGAAGAGTAGGAAGAAACTAGGAATACAAATGGTTGGAGAATAGAATGTTTTTTTTTTTTTTGGTGGGAGGATCAAGGATAGAAGATGGACATGATAGATGGGAATGGTTTACTTTCCAGAGTCCAGTGCTTGGTGGAAAGGGATCAGGGACATAGAGATTTGAAGAAAGGGAATGGTTCAGTTTTCAGGATCTCATTTGGATTGTGTCTTGGGGCTCTCGAGCTACTGGTCTCTGAACAGGTGCGAGACCTGGGGGGTGATATCGGATGCTGTTCTGACACTTCGACCTCCGGTGTCAGCTGTGGTTAAGACATCTTTCTACCATCTAAGAAACATCACCAGGATCAATCACCTTATTCCGTCCGGTGATCTGCCAACTTTGATCCATGCCTTTGTGACCTTGCACCTTGACTACTGCAACTCACTTTACTTTGGGCTTCCGGGGGTTGATATCCGCCGCTTGCAGCTGGTGCAGAATTCCGCAGCACAGTTGTTAGTGGGAACTCCTAGATCCTCCCATATTACACCGGTGCTGCGGGGAACTGCACTGGCTGCCAGTTCAGTGGTGGTTCACCTTCAAAGTTGGCTTACTGACTTTTAAAGCCCTACATGAACTGGGCCCTGATTACCTGAAAGAACTCCTGATCCTTTACCACCCTGTGAGACCACTCTGCTCTGCCGACGAGGGGTTGCTAGAGATTCCAAGGGTGACTTTAAAATCTGCTGGGGCCTGTGCTTTTATGTTTGTGGCCCCTTCCCTTTGGAACTCTCTACCCCATTGGATTAGGGAGTACATGACCGTGGGGAGTTTTAAACAGGCTCTGAAATCTTTCCCTTTGGAAAAATTCTATGGATGTACTATTTATTATGTGGCTGAATTTGTTGGATTTTATTTTTTTATTGTATGGTGCCTTGATGCCTGAAAGGCGCATAATAAATAAAGCATATTATTATTATCTTATGTCAGGCAGTGGGTGGGGGGTTGGTGGTAAGGGATTGGTTTGCAGCCATACAAGGGTAAACACAATGGTTTTGTTTTGCTTTTGTTTATTTTGAGGGGGTGGAATACAGTGGGATAGGAAGAAGGTTTTATTGATTCATTTTATTTAAAAAATAGCTTGTTGCACATATATAAGTGCCCTATTATCACATTCAGTATGATTATAGGTATTTCATTTGATTATGGGGCAAGGGATTGTCTCATGATATATTCCAGTGTCCTTGTGCAATTTGATTACTGTACAATCTCATTAAAATCCAATACGAAGAACTGTTTCAGTGATGTGCATGTGTGACTGGATAGTTTTCTTAAACACTGTAACTTGCTGTAAGTTAAAAAAGTGCCACCTTTCTCTAGAGCTGATGAACCCAAGTGTTTCAGATTTCAAATCTTTACCATTTGAGAAATGTCTCCTTCCAACAAAAAACAAACTCTTAAAATGAAAAAAAAAATGATGATGTTATTGTTTTGATCTGCTTTTAAATGTAATAGTACTTAATCAGTTGTTTTCAAAGTATCTTTGCAGAAATTGTCACAAAGGTGTGGATGCAAAAGTTCACGCCCCTATCTTTAAAGAATCTATGATAAAAATTGCCAAAATTGCCATTTGAAAAGACTTCTGCTTACCCACAGCCCTTGAAAAGAGCTTGTAAAAATATTGTTTTCCTTCCTGACCTGCCTTAAGACCATTAAAGGACTACTTCCAGCCCTGCCCTTAAAAGGGCTTTTAACAAATTTGTTTGCCTTTTTACTAGACTCTAAATAAATAAATACATGGACTTGGGACAGATCAGAATGGGCAAGGAAAATAATGTGTTTACAAAAATCCTTTAACAATGATGGGTTAGCAACTAAGTATGCAGTAATGGTTCCACATCAAAACCTTGCAAATAAAGACAACGTGGTCAATCCACAGCACTGTAAATCAAATGAAATAAAGACATGCATAGACAGGATTACAACTCTGTCAAGGAAAAAATGTGTGAGGCAAAAATTGGGTGTGCCAAACACGCATGTATGTCAAATGCCATATTCTGTAAGCTGTTGATTAAATGCAGTCGGCAGTTTTTATGTTTCGCTTTTCCATCTGTGCGATTATGACAGAGTGGTTTTGACCACACTGTCTTTCTTTGCATGGTTTTGACAGGATACATGCAATAACCCACAACAGGGCATGCAATTCTAGAGAATTAATGCACTCCCTGAGTGACTTGGAAGGCACAAGGTCAATAACCGGGTGACTTTCAAAGCAAACAGGAAGTGCATTAAAGGGGACAGGAAATTTGTGCTAATTGGCACTAGTTAGTAATGTTCCTATTTACAGAAATAAATTCATACCTCCAAATTATCCATATTTAACTGTAACTGAATAAGCACTTATGTGAAAAACAGTGTTTTAAGTTGTATTTTTTTATGAGCAGCATTCTGCTAGTTTTTGTCATGTAACCAACAGTTTGGAGTTTTTACTACAGTATGTAGTGGTTTTGTGCAGAATGCTAAGCATGAGCTGTTGCCCTGTTAGAACCATACTCACAGTTCTGTACACAAACTGTGACACAGATCTACCTGTAACTCCAAATCACTGGTCCATGAAGAGAACTATAAAGGAATGCTGCCCATAAAAAGAAAACAATGCAAAATATATTTTTTATGTAGCTTTTTATTTAGGTACAGTTACAGTACATATGGATCATTTAGGGTCTGAATATCATTTCTGAAAATAGCAACATTAGAAATCATTTCCTGTCCTCTAATTCTCAGGAAACCCATGCCTTAGAGTGGGTTGTTGTGCTTGTACAATGGGAACTGATTAAGTTATTCTAACATAGAATAGGTGAGTTTGGTAAAGGGCTGTGTGCCTTTGGATCAACCTGGAAACTGCATTAATTTTAAAGAAACCTATGCAGTGTTGTGGGTTTTTGTGTTTAAAAAGTGGAAACAATTTTTATTTCAATAGAAAAAAGGTTTCATTTTAATTTAGTTAGATTGTTGCTAGGTACAGTAAAATAGGTAAGTTCGGTAAAGGCTGTGTGTCTTTGGATAAACATAGGGACTGCATTTGTTTTGAAGAAACACATGTTTTCCTGTAGGCTTGTATGTTTAAGAAGTGGCAAAAATTGTTTCAGTGGAAAAAGGTTTTATTTTCATTTAGTCAGGTTGTTGCTTTGTAGATTTGGGCAGGTTAGTTATGAACTGTGCTGTTTCTAGGTAAATAAATGTGAATTGCTGAGTTTTAGCCAGTGACGTTGTTACATTTGTTTGTTTTTTATACCCCATTTTTTAAGTCATTTTAATTAAGGTAGACTAAGCAGGTACAGTAGAAAAAATACATTGTTTTAAAAATCCTTCTAACAGCCAGCTGCCAATGGCTATGTTCTTATGACATGGGGCAGGAGGCAAGTACATATTTTGTTTTAAAAGCCCTATAAGGGCCGGGCTAGTGCTAATGGAAGCCCTTTTAACATAAAAATGCCTATTTAACAATAGCCACAGCACCACTTTTATCAGAGGGTCATAGATTTTTTTAAATTAAACTTTTGTTGAGCCATAAAGATCCGAACTCAAATCTCAACTGAGGTCACAGAAGACACTGCCTTGGTTGTCTTTCACTTGCTGGTGGGCCGTTACTGAAATATTACAGAGCATTTCACACATGTGTCTCTCTGTATTCAAATGAGGCTGGAACTGACTGAGCATACAGATTGCAAATTTGTTTGAACCCATAATAAAAGTGAGATTCCTCCTGATCCATACTGAAGGGTATTGGCTGAGCATTTTTTTTTAATTTATTTAACTAAAATAGCTCACACAGGTTTAACTTATGAAATTGTAGGGACAATTTCTATCCTATTATAACAGCTGGGAGGTCTGGAGCACAGGAAGGTCACGTGATTTTTTTCAAGGTCACATATCAAGTCAGTAGCTACACTGGGATTTAAACATGAGTATTCTGCTTCATTTATGTATGCATTTAATTATCCTGTCTCCTATACTGTAATAATGCTCTTACCATTGGATCAAAATGCCTGCCAAACTCAAAAGAGAGAAAGCAACCCTTTGCTAGATTGTGCTTTACCTATTGATGAATAAAGGGGGGCCTCATGCTCAGTTACAATGGGTGGTGGCACACAATGATACCTTTTCTGTTGTCATTTGTTCTACCAACCATATTTGCAGTACAGAAAAGTAATCGCATGTCATGGGAGGGATTCCTTGCTTTCCACCAAAACAGTGTCTCACTGTGAACATTTGTAACCAGATGTAACTGGGCACAACTGCCCACTAACCTGCTGGTTCATGTTGGCAGCTAGGTTGCAGCATGGCATAGCACCAAATGCATGGTGTTGTGCCATGCTGTAGGTCAGTCAGTGTGCAGATATATCCTGCTGCCCACTCATCTGTCTTTTTTTTATGTATCTCGCTTGGATAACCAGACTCGAGTCATTGAGTCAGTCTTTGCATGGGTGCCTGATTTGATCCACTTCTTTATCTGGGAGGACTAAACCACAGGAAGGTTAAATACCTTGCTCAGCATCACAAAGTCAGCAAGTTTTTTGAAGTTAGACTTGAACCCAGGTCTCCTGGTTCCCAAATCTGGCATCCAGTGAGCCAGCAGTGTTCCCATTGGTGTAGCAGAGTTCTGTCTCTCAAAGTCCACTAATGCCCATCTGAATCCCATCCCAAGTATATTTCTGGGGTCAAAATGTGCCCCTATTACAGTCCATCTGTGTAAGCCACTTTTCTGTCACATCCCCCTCCAAAGTCCTTCCCCTGCTTCCCTCCTGTTCGGTTCATATTGTAGCACTATATGCACTGCGCCCCCCCCCCCAGTTTGTAACAGTTGTACAGGTGGGGGGATCACAAAAGGCTGCAACCAGGATTGCAAGGCTCATCATAGTTCTGTTAATAATCCTGAAAGTCATTTGTATGGTGGTCGCCTTTCCCACATGGTCATACTTCTGTGCCCTGCAGAATGCAGTTGCAGCACCTGTTGTGCATAGCAACACTGGGATGCAAAGTCATCAATGGCTCTAAATGGTCACATCAACCATTTAGCTAGTGTGGTGGAGAATAAAGCATATGGTTTTAGCATGTCATGTCATCAGTCCCTTACGTTTCTTGAAGACTGACATAACCACATGAGTTGGAGGAAAAATAATCCCTGTTTTCTCCCTGTCTGATTTGAAAAATGTAATTTGTACAAAACTGCTTTATGCAAACTGTGTCAAATATTGTTTGCCTTCACTCCCCTTAAGAACATCAACATGTTGGCAACAAAGCTCATCTGCCATTCTTCTTCAGGCATAGACTGCACAGGTGCATGTAATGAAATAATATGAAAAGAATGAATGTCTCATAATGTATGCAGCTATGCCAGTATTAAAAAAGAACACAGAAAACTAAATCTCCAGGTTTTTGTCTGTGTTTGATGTGTTTAGGATTAGTGATCAATAACACTGAACAAATACTGAATGTCAGCAGCAGGTAGCTTGATTCCAGTGGCGTTGACAGTAAAGTGCTCTGAAACTTAGCAGCAGATGGGTAGGTTTTATTTTTATCAAGGTCAGCATGCTAACTGTTTGAGGAGAGAACACAGTGGCAGTTAGAGCATTGCTGTCTCTGAATCACTGACATGGAGACAGTATTTCAGTAATGTAGCTAGTTGGTAAAAAGAGGACTTGGAGGGAGAGATTTATTTGCATTCACAGTAGGCATGTTAATGATCAGTTTACTCAGGGCTGGTTAATTACATGAAATTACTGATTTAATGACTGTTGATTGTACAGTATTGTGGATGCAATTAAAAATAGCTTTGAATATCAGAATAAACATGCTAGTATGCATTTCTTTATTATAAAGAAATAGAGAAAAACTCGGTAAGATTACATATGTGAGGATTTTGTGTTGGATTTCTATTGCACATTTCAAAACAAGCTGTTACCAGCTTGGTATGTCATTCCTGGTAAAACTTTTAAAGTACATAAATATTCAGTAATGATCTGAGAAGATCACCTCACTGGGACAAAGCCTATTTGTGAATGTACTGTATGTAATATGAAATCTGATTTATTGTGACTAGTCCATCCCTTCTATGAACAGTTGTAATATTATGGTTCCAGATGCATGCATCCTTATGGGGAGTTGGTGGGAAAACAGTACAATATAACAAGGAACAATAAGTACAGTAAGTTACCAGTTGTGGAAAAGAGAAAGATATGATACAGAGGAATACTATACAATAAGATGTATTATCAATTTGCATATGTGCAAAGGCAATGCAAGTACAAAGTAGGAACAATAGTGTAAAATTTGGGAGGCTGGCTGTGGAGGAGAAACATTAGTGCAGATGTGGGGCGAGGAAGAGAATGAATACTGTACAGCAGAATTTGATTTGGCAAAGGTTTTACAAAGCAACTGTAGGGTTATAATGAATAGTGATAATCATTCTGAAACAAAAGGTCTGCACTGGCCCCGTCCTTCACAAAGACGTTCCAGTCATATCCTCATGCTCCGGTGAACAGCGCCTGTCACTAACATGAGGGAAAAGACTGATTGGCACTGTTGTCTTCAGAATATAATTGGCTGTGGATTATTTATATTACGTAAAATAAGATACAGACCTACTGAAAGAAAATGGCTCTGCCTGAGTGTATGAAAGGATGAGTCCCCAATGGTCTGAGTCTCAGACTTAATATTCATTTGTTGTAATCAAGTCTGAAAGTGGCAGGAACTGCTTTGCAATAAGTTTACAGTGCAATCTTCCTTTGACCAAACAGCCATTAGAATGGAAGTTTTTCTTCCCTTAGGGAGTGCTCAATACTTTCTCTTGATTAAGGAAAAAACAAATCAAATTGTGGTATTATCCCCAGGTGAAAACATACTTTATTTGTGAAGTATTTCCTTGTAAAGTTTTTTCTTAATTACTTCAAGGAACCCTGGTAATCCTCCTCAAACCAAAAAAGATGACTTTTAGGCAAAGTGGACATTAAACAGAATTTCTGTACTTCTTTTCTGCAGATTAACAATTTCATTTGTTGAGAGCAGAAGACAAACTGGGTGTGCATCTCAGTTTTTGTGTGGTGGTCTAAAACCAGGAGATTAACATTTTATCTACATTGTTTTGTTAAATGAATGCAGCAATTTAGAAGTGTAAGCTCCAAAATAAACACAGTAAAAAGTAACAGGGTTTCGAGATATGCAGGGATTTAGGTATTTAAAAGGAAAATGTAGCCTTCAGCAGGGAAACTGTTACAATGGATGTCTGTTTCCGATTCGGTAAAAAAGAACAAATCATGTACCATAGGAAACAATACATACAGGAAAGCACAAGAAAATCTCCATGGGGGTACAGGAAAAATATTAAAATTATCTGGGGTCCTGAAATAATAACCTAACTTTTAGAATATGAAACCAGTGTCTCTGATGCAGCAGGAATGTGTGAAACCTGTGAAAAAAACAGTTTTCAAGGATGCAATATAAAGTGTTTAATGTTGCAGTGTGGTTGCCCGCCATTTATTTTTTTTTGTTAAGAAAAGTCATGGGGATGTAGTTGGTAGATGGTTTTGCTATGATAAGGCTTCGCCCAAGGCACCATCCAGTTACATAGCAAATTGTACAGCAGGAACCTTTGCTTCAAGAAAGAGACCTAGGTCACAAAAAAAGTAAGCAAATAACCTAAACACACATTTTGTTATTTTTTTAGCCACACAGTTTTTGTCTTTCTTGTTACTCTGTTTGTGGATCACCAAGAAAGTCCATTTTTCCTGATTTCTCTGCCTTCCCCCTCAGTTATGTATGGGAGGACTGATGTTTGGCCCCTGTTGATTCTGCCTGTATAAACATCACTGGTGTCTTGCAGTTTAGGGTTCTTTCACCTCCCTGGTGTTGGAGGCAGAAACACCTGTATGGAATACTGTAAGTACAGTAAATTAAATTACTGAGCATAGGCTCACTGAAGCTGAAGATGGCCAGCATAAGGCCGGGGCTAAACTACAGAAACAAGACAGATTAATCCATTTGTTATGGGATAGAGTGGAAGATTTGGAGAATCACGGCCGCCAGAATAACCTCAGGTTTGTGAGGTTTCCGGAGGGCTGTGAGGGGAATGATACTATTGTGCTCTTGTAAAAAGAGCTTCCTTCTTTACTGGACTGACAATGTGAGGCTCCACTGGAGATCGATAGAGCCCATAGAACCCTGGCTCCTCACCCTGCACCTGGAGATCACCCTCACACTATATTTGCCTGATTCCTCTGGTTTCAGGACTGGGAAAATATTACAAGGATGACACGCATGAAGAAAGAGCATTTTTGGAAAGGGCAAAAAATTCATAGCTTCACTGACTGTTCACAGGAGGTGACAGCAAGACGCAGGGCCTTTACTGCAGCACACAGAGTCTGTGCCGAACTGGGGCTTGAATACTCACTTAGATATCTTGCCTCCCTCAGAATTGTTTTCAGTGGTTCCCTGCAGGTGTTTGACAACCTGTCAGATGCAGAGAATTTTCTTGCAGCGCAGGCCCCTAAACTGAATTGGGGCAGGCTGCATGAATCCCGAAGCCCTGGGGCCTTATCTGTTTGGCCTTCCCCGATCGAGATTTCATCACAGGAGACCACCATCTGAACCTCTACGCGTGCTTCTCAGCCAGTTAAGCAACCCTGGGCACCTAGCTGGGCAACTCCTCATAAATCCCCAGGCAGTTAAAAAAAGAACAGAAGAAGGGCACGGATAGAGGGTGTGCATATTGACAAAACACCTTGGCTCTGCTCTAGGAGCTGCAGTGAAAGCCCTAATTCAACTGCCTCACAATGCTGTCATATACCCGACATGAGCAATAACCAATATAGGGCCTTGATAGATTTACCAACTGAGGGCCCTCCACAAGAACTGCCTCTGCCTCCTAGGTGATCGTACTCTAAGGAAAATAAATTCCAAGCAGCAAGAAGCCTTTCATGGGCAGAAGAAGCAGAAGATACTCATCTCAAGGCCTCTACGCCCACTGACAGCCTGCCTGTTATGTTGCCTCCCAGGAGGTCCCCAGCAGTACAAGCCCCCGCTGCTGAATCGGTGGGATGACTATAAATGTAATATCCTTTTGGAAATAAGATCTCCCCAATGATCTAACCAGGTTTAGTACACCGCCAGATCTGTTTTTGCTGATAAGCAATCATGGGTTTCTTTTTTTTTCTCTTCTTCACCCTCCCCCCCCACTTGGGGGATTGCACCTTTCATTTTGTGAACAACGTACATTATGTGGAATTATATGCTCTGGGTTGCTTATTCCCTCTCCCCCTTTAGGGTTCGGAGTCTCAAGGACCGGGGGGAGTGCTATATTTAATGTTCGGCTGGGCCCACAAGTGCAGGGGTGGACAACAGGGGATTTGGGGGGTTTGTCAATTGTTGAAAGGATCTTTGTTTAATCCTCACCCTTTCTTAACATGAGCAGCTCTTACCCCTATGCACTTGCTCTGCAGTTGGGCCACCCGGGCTAGGGGGGGATTGATCGTGTTCTAACATGCCAACATCCCCAAGGTTCTCCATATAATTCATCTTCTGGAGCAACAGCTGGGGACCACGGGGCAGGCCTTAGCTAAACAGCATAACAAGTCTGATGGGCAGCAGCTCATTAGTCTGTGCATGCAGAAAAGCCTATTTGTCTGGGATGGGGTAGTGTGAAGAGAGACTCTAGCACCCCGGTTTTTCCTATCTCTCATGATGTGCTTAAGAAGTTACCCACCTCCCAGTGATCTCCGTTGGTATCTGGGCTGCTTGTCAGCCAATACAGGCAGCAGATGCTGGTCAGATGTGGGATTGTACAACGGGAAAGGGAGGGGTGGAGGGAATAGGGATGTTAATAAATGTTGTCTGTTACTATTACTGTAATTGTTAGTTTCCAAGTTTAAGGCACAAAAGTTTTATGATAGAAAGTTTGAATTACTGTGTTATGTTAGTTGTTATGGCAGTCTGATTACTGGGGCTGTGACTCGACCTTTGAATACCAGGAGAGGGAGAGGGAGAGGGCAGGGAAGCCTTGCTGGATATGGACCCACTCCCTGGTGTTTCCTGTCACACATTTTTTCAGCCATGATATACCATGGGCTAGATGAAGACTAGGCTTATTTCTTGGAATGTAAGAGGGCTCAGTTCACCAGTTAAATGAAAAAAGTTTTGCTCCATCTGAAAAAGTTAAGTCCTATGGTGGCACTTTTACAGGAGGCGAAGCTCTCTACCGGTGAAGCTAGGAAGCTCAAACAAGGCTCGGTGGCTGAAGAGCTTCATAGTGTGGCTGCCTCCCATAAACGGGGAGTTTCCATACTATTTCATAAACATTTGGGGTGGAAAGTGAAGGGGCATATTCATGATAAGGATGGGAGATGGATCATAGCAGAATTGGAGACCCCAGAGGGCCCCTGGTTTTGACTAATATTTATGCCCCCAACCAGGATTATCCTCAGTTCTTTCACACTGTCAATCAGACCCTTACTGACTTTAACAAAAATAGGGTTTCAGTATTATTAGATGGGAACTTCAACCTGGCACTGGATCACTCTATCAATAGGAGTAATAAAGCACCTGAACCCCACAGACAGGCTAAGAAAGCAGTCCAGAGTTTAATGAGTGAACATGGGTTGTTGAATGCCTGGAGAACACTGCACCCAGGGGTGCATGATTATTCATGCTTCTCTCAGACCTATGGATCATCCAGCAGAATAGACCTCTGGCTTATCTCCTCGGGGGTTATACAAGACAGTTAACTCCTTGATGCACCTGATTTATGTTTCAGATCATGCCCTTCTGGAGCTAGTGATTAGACGAGGACAAGATCCTCCTCAGACCCCCTCATGTCATCTGGACTCTGTCTTGCTGGAAGATGTGAAATTCCAAGAATGGTTAGGTTCTGAAGTGTTGGAGTATTGAAGTAACAATGATAATGGGGAGGTCTCTGATTAGACCCTCTGGGAGGTTTTCAAGGCAACTATCCGAGGCAGAATAATTGCCTTTGCATCTGCCAGGAGGTGCCACCGAGAGGCAGACCAGAGGGCATTAGAGAAACAATTATATATTTTGGAGTCCCAATATAAATCTCTTAAAACTCAAGCTTCACCTCTATCACTACTAGCACAATTAGTCAGTACAAGAATTTCCCTCAATGCACATTTAACCCGCCAAGCTGAGTTGAATCTTAGATGGATGCATCATGCATATTGGGAGGGTGGGGAGAAGGCCAGCAAACTCCTGGCATATCGTCTAAAACACCAACAAGCATCCATGATAATACATGCTCTAGTAGACAGGAATGGGGTACACTCTCACTCTAACAGAGGGGTGAACGAGATCATGTCCCAGTTCTATGAAAAATTACATGCATCTCCCAACCCCCCGACCCACTTAAAATCCAAGGATTTTTAGCCTCACTACCTATCCCAAGACTCCCAGAAAGTGACACTGAATTGTTAGATGCCCCTATAACAGTAGAGGAAGTGGATCGGACAATTAAATCTACAGTATGAACCTCCGTAAAGCCCTGGGGAAAGATGGTCTGCCCATAGACTTATATAGAATCCGTGGAGTTAATCTGGCCCCATATCTGGTCCGGGCGTTTCAACACTCTGCATACAGGGCATTTACTCCCATACATGAGGGAAGCTACTATCACGGTGCTTCCCAAGAAGGGGAAAGATGTACTATCCCCTGGCAGTTATTGCCCCATCTCCCTTATTAATGCTGATGCCAACGTTCTGGCCAAAGTTCTCGCAGGTAGGCTTGAACCTCTCCTACAAGGCCTGGTTCATCCTTCCCAAGCAGGATTTGTCAAAGGCCGCCAAGCGCCAGACCATCACAGAACACTGATTTTGTTAATGCATCATACCAAAATCTCCAAGAAGCCTTCCGTATCCTTAGCCATAGACTTTGAAAAGACCTTTGATTCGGTCGAATAGCCTTTCTCGTTTCATACTCTTTCCACATTAGGTCTGGGACCAAGTTTTATCTCTTGGATAAAGCTATTATATGCTTCACTCATGGCTTTGGTGCTGATGAATGGCACTTTGTCTCCGCCTTCGCAACTACACAAGGCACGAGACAAAGTTGTCCCCTCTCTCCCCCCACCTTTTTGTTCATCCCAGCTATAGGGCCCTGGCCATTGTGCTCAGAGAATCTCATTCTATTCTGGGTATACAGGTGGGTGATACTAACCTTAAAACATTCCTATATACAGATGATCTCCTCTCACTACGGAGTACACTCCACAAGTGACTCAATCTTACCAAAGTGTCAGGTCTTAAGCTGAACCAGTCCAAAACTGAGGTTCTTCCATTGAACTCTGTATCTTCTGAAGAAGAATTCACAGCCAAGGGGCTAAAATGGTCTCCTAATGGCATAAAATATCTTGGTAGTATCCTATATCCAAATTTACTAAAATTGCTCTCAGCCAATTTTACTACCCTAATTGATTCTCTCAGACAGCACATAGAGAGATGGAAAGCACTGAAGCTATCACTTGAGGGGAAAATAGATTCCATCAAGATGATGGCAGACCCTAAGAAGCTATATTTGTTAGCTCACCTACCTGTCCCTATCCCACAGAAATGGTTCCAAAAATTGGAAGCTCTGATGGGAAACTTCCTCTGGGAGGGGTCCCTTCTCCGATACAGCAAACTTAAACTATGGCAGTATTAGAGTAGGGGAGGTTGGGGACTTCCATGGTTACAAAGATGTCATATGGCCTTTGTTTCAGCTCAGACCACCAGATGGTTTTCCAAAATTGGACAAGCCTCTCCATCCTTGCTCCTGTTGGAAGCATCATTAATTCACGCCCCTTCCCCTGCAGTGGCCCTGTATGGCAAGAAAAATTCACCTTCTGGTCTCCCCCCCACCGCCATCCTGGTATCGATTAAATACTGGAGGACAGTTCTAGTCCTCTTGGGACAAGACCCGGCACCCTAGAAAAATATGCCCCTTTGGAAGAATCAAGCCCTGAAAGTAGGGAATAGCATAATCCATTTGAAGCTCTGGGAGGCACAAGGTATTTCCCTGATACAAGACTTACTACTTCCAGATTCTAACTCAATAGATACCTGTACCTTTTAGGCTTTAAAAAACAGATATCACCTTCTGGCCTCCCATGTTTGGAGATATCTTCAGATTAGAGATGCCATAACCTATTTATCTAATTTTCCTCAAACTAAAGGGGCACATCAATGCCCCAACCCTATAAGTATATGGGGGAAGCGTACTAAGAATAGAGCTAGTGGGATCTACACTGCCCTCATGAAGGCTTCCACAGACCCTACCCCAAAGGCTAGATCTCAGTGGGAGAAGGACTTGCAGACTCCTATTTCGGAGAAGCAGTGGGAACACAGTGGGTAAGAATTCATTCAGCATGCCGGGATGGACGTACACGTCTTATTATGAACAAGACCCTTCATAGATGGCACTGGGATCTGTCGAAACTTAAGAAGCTGGCACTCATCTTGGCTGACACCTGCTGGAGGTGTGGTGATCAAGGGGCTCATCTGTTCCATATACTCTGGGATCACCCCAACCTCCAACACTTTTGGGCAGCAGTTCAAGAAATGTGTCAACAGATATTTCCCAAGATTGTCCCTGATCCTTCTCTCCTTCTAGGGTGTGGTCACCCTACCATGCCAAAACACAGTCCAGGAGCTCAATGGGTCACAGTAGTGGGGGCAGTAGCCAAAAGATTTATTCTGATGAGATGGAGAACCTCGGAGATACCTACCTTTCATGAGCTCCTCCTGGCATTAGCCCAGGGGGCTACATTTGAAAGGATCTCTAGCTTTGCTTGAGGCTCATCTGCTCAGTTTGAGAAATGCTGGCAGCCCTATCTGATGTCGAAGTACTGTCATGACACCCACCCCAGGGTAAATTCATAAAATTATTTTGTTTTCATGGATTGGTTACTCCCTCTTTCTTTAAAGACTTGGTATCCTAATTAGGTTTTGGTTCTTATTATGAGTAGGCCCATATTTCAGTAAATGATTGCCTTTTTGTATATAGTTGATGATATAGCATGCCTGACCGAAGGGGACACTCTAGCTTGCTATCCTGGGGTCGGTTCAGGCCCAATATGCCAAGACAAGTTTGAGACACAGGTTAGTAATTCCAGGCTCCCCTCCCAGTGTGGGTAAGGGAACCTAGTCTGATCCTGATAATCCCTGTGTTAAGCTCTTAATTTATGTTTTGTATACTGTACTGTATATGAATGTATTTACTTAACCCTACTGTATCATTCTTTCTATGTTAACCCAGCTCTCTGGTCCTACTAAATGTTGCAGTATGGTCCAGAACTTTTATGTAACACTGTGTCTATGTCTGTGCGTCCTATTAAAATAATAATAAAATCTTGAACTACAAACTCAGGCAGCAACAGCGGACCAAATAAGCACTCCAGGTACAGGATCCCATGGAACAAGTCGGCGTCTGGTGTGCAGTGCTGCATAGTAGTACCCGCCCACCTGCCCTACCTCCTCCTCATGGTTCCACTTCTTTTGAGCAGTCACAGAATCAGTCAGCCCACTTCTGCACCCTTCCTGGCTGCTCCAGTTGATACAGCCCAACAAACCACTACCCTTCCCCCCATTACAGCCCTCCAGGTTCTCTCTCCCCACCATTTGCAAATCAAAATACTGCTCTCTGTTTGTCTTCCGACTGAATGCCTGATTGCTAGTGCACACCATAAGCTTCACCTCTTCAACCACAAATGGGGTAAATTGTATGCCCTATACCTGAAATAACCTCCCTGGTTGCCTCTCTAGCCTCCCTTTGCCCCCTATACTTACACCTTGGTCTTGAGGTCTCTTCGCATCTCCTCATTGTTTACTTGGCACACTCTGGGGGGGTGAGGGAAGGGGGATACGGTTTGGTCTTGATACTTCCTACTTGTTGTATTTTGAGTGTGACTGTATTTGAAAATTCAATAAAGTTTCTTAGGTGTCAGAAAATCAAAACACAGGATACACCTGTACAGACCACACAGAAAACTAGCATCCAGTCTCACCAAACAACTGTGCAGTGGCCGTGGGCTTACCTGTTATGTGGGTACATATTAAGCCTACAGTATTGAACCACACACCGCCCTCACATTACCCTTCCCTGGGAAAACTGCACACATAAGGGAGGAACAAAGCCACTAGAATCCTGCCTCACCAAACCATGGACAGGAACAATTGTGGCCAGTATGCTACACCTAGCACTGGAAGGACTTGTGATCAAATCACCCAGCTTAAGGTCCCCCTGGCTGACCTGGTATATAAAGGGTGAAAGGCACAGCTAAGGCCACACAAAAAAAACATAAATTTTAAGGCAGGCAAAAAAAATGCAACCACTGCCTGGGGAGGCTAATACATAGTGCCCCCATACTGTCAGCATATCTACTGGTGTGCGGAGACATTCACCCAAACCCTGGGCTAAAACAGCAACCTATGACTACACTGCACATTTCTTAGGAGAAGACTTAAGTGTAATCCACTTCAGTGCCAGAAGCATAGTAAACAAAATAAACCACATGACAAAATGGGCCATTGAACACTCCCCTAACATTATGGTCATCACGGAGTCATGACTCCAGCAGAATCAGTGATACACCAATCCATATCCCTGGATACAACCTGTGGAAAACAAACACGACCAAAAGGGGAGGGGGTGTCATAATTTATGGGAAAACCATCCTAGACATCAGAGAAACAGACACCATACTAGACTGGACAGGTTCAGAAGTGCTGATACTAAAACTACCTTTCCACAGACCCATCTTACTTATCGGCATATATCACCCCCCTCCCCGGGCAAATACACACATATTGAACACACTACAAGACTATTTAGGCCACTTCTAGAAGAACCTTTAGCTGCTGATACTAGGAGACCTAAATGTAGACTGGGCTAATATAGATACCAGTCACAACCTAATGAAACTAAAATGCAACCTGGGGCTGACACAGCTCATAACAGAGTTTACAAGACTAAATGATAAGGACCACTTAGCCTCACCCATACTAGATATAATACTAACAACCCAGACTGCTACGCCTCATCAGGTGTACTACTGGACTCCTCCCCAGATCACCAAGCCTTTTTCTGTATCAGAAAAGGGGTTAAGCAAGGTGGCCCCAGCAAATCAGCACAATATACAGTAGATCATGCAAAACTCTGACTATGTAAACTTCATGATGAACCTGGAGCCCAAAGACTGGGACAGGGTCAAACTCATTCCCATGCTGGATGAGGTATGGAACTTTATCTACCATGAATTCATGGACAGTTGCAACAAATTTGCCCCCCTTACAGCCCATAAGACCAAATATAAGAACTCCCCCTGGTACAGTGAACATCTCCACAGACTAAAGAAGCAAAGGGACCTAGCGTGGAGAAAGGCTAAACAAACAACAACCAATCCTAGAATAGGTACAAGCAGCTTTGAAATGAATACACCACAGCAGTAAGGACAAAAAGACAGGCATTCTTCAAAACAGCCCTGGCAGGCAATGTGAAAGCAGATCCTAGGGAATTCTGGAAGATAATAAAGAAACTCCAGGGAAAACAAAAGGCAGACACCACCAAGCTCTTCGATATAGATGGAGTAGAGGTCCCACTATTCGAGAACATAGCAAACAAATGTAATGAATATTTAATAAACATAGGCACTGAAGCCTAAAAAAAAAAAAAAAAAAAGGCATAGTCACACCCAGGTAAAAACACCAGTACACACCCCCACCCAAAAACACTTTCAAATTTAACAAGGTCACAGTAACATAAGTTTGCAAGGAGCTATTAAAAATATCAACACAAAAAAGTCAGGAGGGTTGGATGGCATTCTTGCCACACTCTTGAAATATGCAGCCCCATTAACACAACTGTTCAAGTGCTTGGTGACCGGGATATACCCATTAAAATGGAAAGATGCTCTAGTCATCCCAATATACAAAGCTGGATGAAAGAACAAATTAGAGAACTACCACCCTATATCCTTGCTATCCATAGTGTCGAAGATCTTTGAATAGGTATTATGTGTACAACTGAAGCAGTTCCCGGAATCAGAAAAACTACTGAGCAACTGCCAGTCTGGTTTCAGATCACTCCACAGCATCACCTCAGGACTGATTAAAGTCACTGGAGTCACTGGACAGAAGGAAGACTGTGGGAGCCATATTTGTCAATCTGTCAAAACTTTTTGACACTCTGGCCATAACATTCTGCTGTCCAGAATAAAACACCTGGGAATGACAAGAGACACACAGGAAGGGCTTAAATCATACCTAAAAGGGTGTGGTGTCACTAAGCAGCCTCAGATCTGCCTTCAGCCCAATAGTGTCAGGTGTATCCCAAGACTCAATCTTAGGGCCCATACTATTTAACATATACATGAAAACCTTCACCATATCCAATCCCCAAGTCAAATTCCATCTATACACACATGACACAATACTCTACACAACAGTCACAAACCTGTCAAACATTGCACCCCCACTACAAGCAGCATTTTATGAGTGCCAGAATTTTTATCTATGCACCAAACTAGCACTGAACACTTAAAAAAAAACAAAAAAAAAAAACAGGTAATGTACTTCAACAGGATCAGGGTCAGGACACTACCACAAATATGTTACAAATCAAGACCATTGACCAAGTCACCCTACAACAAGTCCACAGTTACCATTACTTGGGAACATGGTTAGATGAGAAAATTAAATGGAATGTCTATATAGACAACCTGACAAAGAACCTGAGGAAATGCATAGGAGCACTTTACAAATTCAATCAATCAACAGATACAAAGACAAGGAAACCATTAATAGAATCCATGATCCAACCATTATTTGACTGTGGCGACCAGTTGTTCTTGGTAGCTTCAGACCTGGAGCTGGCCAAACTTGATACCATGTACCGCAAGTTTGCCCACTTCACCCTGGATGCACCCTGCAGAACACACAGGTGCAAACTACTCAACAAACTAGGATGGCAAAGGCTAGAGGAGAAAAGAAAACTACACTGCCTAGCATTCATGCACAAATGCTATAGTAACAAGTCCCCAGAATATGCAACGACAAATATCCCCACAAGAAGCATCAGGGGTCATTAAGGTCCACGGGGGAAGGGGCAGAATACTCCCTCCCAACCAGACACCTGGAGGAAGGCAAGAAACACTTCCTGTATGTAGGGCCTAAACTCTGGAACGCTATGCCAATCCACCTCAGACTAGCAGGCAAACCCATCAGCATGGGTAACATCAAGCAATGGCACCTCCAACAAACCTCAGCCCTGCTGCCTAGTCCCAGAATAAAGAATTTAAAAAAATCAGTATTTGCACTTACCATCAGACGTGTCGCTCTCATATGTATCTTGAATGTACCCATACACTAATGTTATAACAATGTCTAAACGTGTTATGGTAATGTTCCTCTGCTTATATGAATGTACCCAAACACAAATATTGTATCACTGTACAAATGTACCCATATGCAAATATTGTAACAATATCCAAACATGGTATTGTAATGTTCCACTGCTTGCATCTTGCACAATGTACCAGACCTCATTGAAAATGAGCTATGCTTAACTGAGTATTCAATTCATATGACAATGAACAAAATATTTTACTACTACTATTTCAAAACAGAACTGGTTCCTCCAACACAGAAAAACAAAAGGTTCTATTCCAGATTCTTCCTTGTCCCAAAATGGACAGGGGATCTGCATCCTGTACTAGACCTTAGGGATCTCAACTTCTACATAGACTACAAGATGTTTCATATGGTATCCCTGCAAGCTCTCATTCCCCTTCTGCAAAAAGGGGACTGGTTGCACTCCCTAGTCTTGAAGGATGCATATCTTCTTATCAAGGTCAGAAAAGCCCACAGGCAATATCTATGTTTCATGCTGGAAGGGTGGCACCATCGGTTCAGAGTGTTGCTCTTTGGCTTGTCATCTTTGCCCTGGGTCTTCATCAGATGCCTGGTGGTAGTGGCAGCAACCCTTCATGAGGAGGGGCCTGTATGTGTTCCCCTATCATGATAACTGGCTTCTGAAGGATAGCCCCAGAGAGGCTTTACTGCATATCCTATCAAGGACAAGGTAGTTGTTCATAGAAACAAAGGAACATATAATTTAATGACAAAGACCACTTGACCCATCCAGCCTGCCCATTTCCCTCTACCTACACTATTTAACACAGCCCGTGCCTGATCTACAGCTCTTTTTCCCTGACCCCTTCGTTTCTTCTGTTTTATTTATTTAGTTTTTGTTGACCGGGTAAGTGCACTAGACAAATTCTGCCTATTTTCAGGCACAACCCGGGGGAGGGGGATACAGATGAATGCCAACTGACCTTGAACCAGATTAAGCTGTTGGTGGTATTTTTAATGAATGATTCCCTAGTGTTTATCCCATGCATTCTTGAAACCCACCACTGTTACTGACCCTTCAACCTCCACTGGAAGGCTGTTCCAGGAATCCGCCACTCTTTCTGTGAAGAAGTACTTCCTCACATTTCTCCTGAATCTACACCCCTCCAGCCTTATAGTATGTACCCGTATTCTTGAGTTCTTTTTCTTCTGAAAAAAGCTTCCCTCCTGTACCTTATTTACCCCAGTGACATATTTAAAGATTTCTAGAATATCTCCCCATTGCAAGGTGTTCATTTTCTGGTCCTTTAGTCTCTCCTCACAAGGCTTTTGATTCAGATCCTGCACCATTTTAGTTGCCCTCCTCTGGACCACCACGTCCACTCTGTCTATGTCCTTCCGGAGATGTGTCTCCAGAACTGGATACAGTACTCTAGGTTGGGTCTTACCAGTGATCTATACAGAGGTAACACCACCTCCATTTTTCTGTGGGTGATCCCCCCCCCTATACACCCCAGCATCCCATTAGCCCTCATTACTGCTTTGTGACACTGCATGGCCACCTTTAGGTCATCTGATATGATTACCCCTCAGTCTTCTTCCTGCTTCGTGGTTGTCAATACCACTCCTTCCATTTTGTACTCTGCCCCAGGGTTTCTGTGCCCTGACTGCATTATTTTCCATTTTTTCACATTGAAACCCAGCTGCCATACCCCTGACCACTCCTCTAGTTTTCTTAGGACTCTGCTCATCCTGTCCACCCCTTCTGGAGTGTCCACCTTAGTGCAGATTTTGGTGTCATCCACAAAGAGGCAGACCTTCCCTTCTAGCTCCTCTACAATGTCACTGATAAAGACATTAAAGTGCGCCGGGCCCAGCACTGAGCTCTGAGGCAACCTGCTGGTCACCCTCCCTTCCTCAGAGTGAATTCCGTTTACCACCATTCTCTGTCACCTGTCTCCTAACCAATTTCTTATCTAGTTTACCACCTTTGGACCCACTCATACGCTAGCCAGCTTGCTTACTGGTCTCCATTGTGGAATGGTGTTGAAAGCCTTACTGAAATCTAGGTAGGCCATGTCCACTGCTCCACCCTGATCTAGTTCCTTAGTTACCCAGTCAAAGAAATCTATCAGAATCATTTGGCATTACTTCCTGTCTGTGAAACCATGCTACCTCAGGTCTTGTAACCCACTGGAGTCAAGCTATTCCACAATCCTTTCCTTCAGCAGTGATTCCATTAACTTGCCCACCACCGATGTCAGGCTGACTGTCCTTTAATTGCCAGCCTCCTCCCTGCTACCACTTCGTATAGTGGGACTACATCTGCCATCCTCCAGTCCTCCGGAAACCACTCCTGTTTCCAATGAACTGTTAAATAGAAATGTCAGAGGTGCAGCCAGTATTTCCCTGAGCTCCCATAATACTCTTGGATGTACCCACTTGGCCCCATTGCTTTGTCCACCTTCAGATTAGCAAGTCCCTTCATGATATTCACCTCCAAAAAAGGGCTTGTGTCCACCTCCCACCCTCCAAAGCTTCCAATACTTTATGGTCCCTCCCCTTCTCCTTCCTCTGTGAACACTGAACAAAAGTATTTGTTCAGGATTTCAGGATGACTGCCTTTTCCTGGTCCTACTTTGCACAGTCCTCCCCCCCCCTTCCATTTTTAACCTTACAATCTCACCCCTGGTCTTCCTCTTTTCACTTACATACCAAAAAAAGTCTTGTCCTCTTTCGCTGCTTCCTGGGTTATTCTCTCTTCACTTTGTGCCTTTACACTTCTTACTGCTTTCACTGTTTACCCTAATACACCTCCCTATCCTCCTCCCTCTGCATCCCCTTATACCTTTGGAATGCTACCCTTTTTTCGTTTACCTTTTCAGCCATCACTAAAGCTGCTGCTGGGAGGAGCTACATCTGGGAGGTTCCCCCACAAGCAGCACCTCCCCCTTTTCTGCCATCTTGCCAGTGGCTTCCACCAGCACCTTATTAACGATTTAGTGGGACAGTACTGACTCCCTGTCAAAGACTTCAGTACATAGGAGCAGTCTTAAATACAAGGAAGGGATATGCTTTCCTTCCACAGAACAGGGCAGAAAATCTGAGTGCTTAACCACAGCTTATATACGGAAGTCACCATGTTCCTGCATGGGCCCGTGTTGTGCCTTCTGGGCCTCATGGTTGCCATTGACATGCTTGCACATGAGGATACTGCAGTGGATACTCAGGGTCCAGTGGGATCAGCTGACAAATGAGCTGGACCAAAATGTTCTTGCCACATCTCCATTGTGCAGGGTGTTTTTATGGTGGATGGATCACACCAGTCTTTTAAAGGGTGTTCCATTCCTTGTCTGCACTCCTGTACAGATCCTCACCATAGATGTCTCGGGTTCTAGATGGGGTGCACATCTAGGTCCCTTCCAGACAAAAGGGTTATGTTCCCAGGTATAGGCCAACTTACACATCAGTGTTCTGCAAATGAGAGCTGTTCTTTACCGTTTTCAGGCCTTCCCAGAGCATTTTACACTGGGTCCTCTGCTAATCCAGACAGACAATGCCAGTGTGATACATTACATCAACCAACAAGGTGGCATTCCTTCCTATCCCCTGTGCAGGGAGGCAATGACAGTATGGTACTGGGCACTGTTCCACAGCTTACTTCTGCCAGCTGTGCATCTCCCAGTTATCCAAAACAAATTAACAGACAGATTAAGCAGGTCATCATCACAGATACATGAATGGGAACTGCTAATCTCTGTGGTACTCGGCCTTTTGCAAGATGGGATCATCTGAAGTTGGACCTTTTCATGTCCACACACAGTGCAAAACTGCCATGTTTCTGGTCACTCACTCTGGGGCAGAGTTTTTCTGGTGAGATGCATTGTCCATCTCTTGGAAAGGAAAATTTCTTTAAGCATCCCCCCTCAATTTCTCTAATATTGAGTGTACTATTTCAGATGAAGATGGAAAGTGCCACCCTAATCCTCATTGCCCCATTATGACCTTGCTGAATATTGCTTCCACTCCTACAACAACTGGCGGTGGACCCTCCAGTACCTTTAACATTTTGTCGGGGTCTGCTGTCATAGGACATGGTGTCTCTTGTCCTGTTCATTTGTACATGAAGTCCCTACATCTGCATGCATGGCTCCTGAAGCCATAGCCATGACCATGTTTTGGGGTATCTCCTAAAGTTACTGATATTATGGTTGCAGCTAGAAAGCCTTCTACCAGGCATAATTATTCCTTGAAGTGGAAGCAGTTCACTCTGTGGGTTGCTTCCAAAAATGTGGACACATTCGCATGTCCTATAAATGCAGTGTTGGAGTACTTACTGTCCCTGTCAGATTCTGGCCTACAGTATTCCTTACTTAAGGCACATTTGGCTGCTATATCAGCTTTCTGTGCCCTTATTTATTTTATTTTTTTTGCTTCTCCCGTGCCTCTCGACTGGCTGCCAAGGGATACCCTCACTCAGCGAGACATCCTGTCACTGCCATTCCTGCCTTCCCCCATACTGCAGTGCCCCAGCCAACCTGGCATATACCTTCACCAGGGGAGGCCCCTTCCTGGGGCCCTACACAAGCAGTGATGGGTTCCAAATCCTTACCGGGCACAAGGCAGGGAATCAACTCTGGAGGCTGCTCTCCTGGGATGTGTGGTGTGAGGGGACCCAGGCGACCATCATCTGGTCTGCTGAGTGGGCGATTTTTCCAATTTCTCTCCCCAGCCCCCTACCTCCTCCCATTATGTGGCTGCCCATGTCCGTCATCCTGGGGACGACGCACGGTGGTGCATCGTCACCCATGCCACCAAGTGCACTTCCATGGGGGAAAAGCCAGGAGCTGCTCTAGAAGAAGACAACCTCACATCCTCCCTCCCAGGGAGGAGAGCATCCAGTGGACATTCCCAACTCTTCCCTGCTGGTCTCCGCTCCTGTCGTCCCAGTCATGGTCATGAACCCAGGTCACAAGTGTGCCAAGCAATCCCCTATCGCTCATCGCCACTGAGCCGGCCTCCATGCCCTTATTGATGGACATACAATTGCACAACTTTAGGAGTCCCATACCTTTTTGAGAGGTATTCTGCATATGAAACCTTCTATTTGTAATCCAGTCTGTCTCTGGGACTTGAACTTTGTGCTTGATAAACTGACATTGGCTCCATTTGAGCCTGCCGCAAGTCATGGCCTACATTTTCTATCATGGAAAATGTTCTATTTAATTGCCACTATGTATGCTCAAAGGATGGCAGAGCTGCAGGCTCTAATCTGTGAGCCTCCTTGTTTGATTTTTCAAAGATACAGTTTCTAAGTTTCTACTGAAGGTGATATCTGAATGTGCACTGAATCAAATTACACACCTTCCTATTCATTATTCAGAGCATGCCAATCAGCATGAAGCATTGCTCAATTCTTTAGGTGTATATAGAATACTGTGATATTATGCGAATCACACCAAGGACTGCAGAAAGTCCTCTAAGTTTTTGTTTCATGCAGTCCTGGGAAAGAGGGTGCTCCTGTGTCTAAACAGTGCCTATCAAAATGGCTGGCACAGTGTAGTATGTTCTGATATATGAGATACAGTAAGGAACTTCCTGGTACAGTTTGTGGGCATTCCACAAGGAGGATGGCCACCTCTACTGTTTGTTTCAAAAATGTCCCTGCTGCTGACATTTGTGTTGTGACCACATGGAGCACTGTCCATACCTTCACTAAACATTACAGTCTGGACATAGACCCTCACAAATGTGCTGGCTTCTGGCTTGTTGTACTGCAAGGCCGCCTGTCCTGAATGTATCAGATGGTACCAAGCTACCACTGCCTTTTGGGACTGCTTGGGACTCGTGCCCATGGTGAGGCCAAATGGAAGATATATCCTTGAAGAAAATAAAACAGTTACGTACTTACTGTAACAGTAGATCATTGAGAGACTCTCTTACATTAGGATATGCCATCCCTCCCTGTGTCCCCCTTCTGCTTCAGTGATGGTTACCTCAGATATTGCACCTGATCCTAATCAATGGTTGTTGTATCCAGCACCTTTCATTGTCATGTATACTTGACGCTAGTCTGATCTCCTGGTTCCCCATGTGGGGCTGTCTTCCAGGGAACAGAGGAGTGATGGGGCCACCCTCATTTATGTAGACACTGATGCATGACATTACCATGGGCAGCCCCCATTTTGGAAAAGTTCCCATGTGGTTCTAGTGCCTGATGACTGTAGTTCCAAAGGTGTATCCTAGTTGAAAGAGATGCTGTCAAAGATCTATTCTTATATTGAATATGTATCTGTTCTTTATTAAGCATTTCCAGAACTCAAAGTACTGAACAACCAGCATTTGACAAACAAGGTCCAGGACAGCACCTTGACATGAGCTTATTACAGAAAAAAAAGGAGACCATGTGGAAACGCACAAGTTCAAAGATGTTTTGAAGCCTGGATTTAAAAATACCAATGTAAGAGGAGAGAAAGACATCCAGTGGCAAGGCATTCCATAGGCTGGGGGCTGCCGCTAAGAAGGCCATGTCACCAGCCAGTTTTAACCTGGATGGAGGCATTTTCAGAAAGCTTCCTATTGGTCCTGGTGAGTCTTAGAGGATTGTAGGGAGTCAGAAGATCTCCGCTCTAATGTGGATCCAATCCATTCAAGGCATTATAGGTAATTACAAGAACCTTGTATTCCACCTGACATCTAACAGCTCAGATTCCAAAGAGACTGCATTCTGTGACCTGTCTTCTGAATGGAAGTCAGACGTCTGGTAGCTGTGTTCTGGACAATCTGAAGATGATGCATCAGATCACCAGCTAACCCTTTACAGAGTGCATTGCAGTAACTAAGCCTTAAGAACACAAAGGCATGAACTAGTGTTTCCTGCAGGTTGGCAGGGTCAAGAAAGGGCAGAATATATCAATGTTAGATGGCAGAAGCAGCCCTTGACAACTGAGACATAAATGACAAGCAGCTGTCAACGGCCTCTCCCAGACTCCGTATTTCCTTCATATCCTCCTATGTCACCCCTTCCAGTAAGGATTTTCTAAAGTTACACTGACCCGAGCGAAATAAGCATTGTCCCAGTCACTCTTGCATACTTCTCAAGCCTTTTACCCAAAACCTGGTAATCAGTAGTGTCTAATGCAGAGGATAACAATATCAAGACAACCAAGGTGAACACATCTGCTTGATCCCTAGCAGAGAGAAGATCATTACACATCCTGACTACCACAGTCTCCATAATGTGGCACCTACAGAAACCAAACTGTATTGGTTCAAGGACATCATGTACTTCTACATGGTTCACCAGCTGCTCAACCACCACTCTCTCCACAACCTTTAAAAAAAAAAGGGCATGTTGGAGAATGACTCTAACTTTGTGAGCGTTTTAAGATCTAATGACAGTTTCTTGAGCAAAGCCCTGACCACTGCTCCATTCAAGGATGTAATTTATGTCCCTTTACAGTATAAAGTCTACCAGTTCTGGAGCCAGAGTACCTATGGAAGCTTTAAGAAACTGCATCTTTGCTGGATCCAAAACACAAGTGGTATTTGGAAACTGGTTGCCACTTAGCAGATGTCCTCCTCAATGACCAGAAAAGCTATTTCCATGACTCTAAGGTTCTATGCCTCTCCCCCGAGACTGTCTCCCTATTTATTTGATGACTAGCAGTAGAGGAAATTTGGTTCCATATGCTAACAGTCTCGTCTTTAAAGAAGTGTCTAAACCATTCACAACTCTCCATGGAGGCAAACTTCTACCCCCAGAGACAGGTTGGATAACACCGTCAGCCAGAGTATGGCAAACCAATTCTGTTTGGCAGTGATTAGCTGGGAGAGAAAAATCTTTCTCTTCCAGTCGACTGCACCCTGCAAGCTAACCATGATTCTCCAGGGCAAGTCTGTTGGCATGCACCAGTGATTTTCCATTCCTTCTTGGAGCTCAGATGAAAATAAAGGAACACTCTAATCGGAGGTCACTAAGTAAGAATTAATTGGCACTGGGCAGTCCAGTTTGGAGTTTGGACTGAAGATTTTGTCAGGTTGCTGCCATTTTCCCCATATTCAGGCCTTGTCTATAATTCATGGTTTAATAGAATTATTGTAGTATCAAGGTGATCATCCTTGTATCCATCTTCACCATTTATCCATACATATGGGTTGCAGGGCCAGAGGTACTAGGACCCTTTTTCTCAAGTGAGCGAGCCAACATCAGATATTGGCACCACCTGCATGCTGCAGATCCCACATGGTGCCATGTGCCAGCCAGTTACCATTGCTGAATTCCTCATTCACCTTGGTTCTGTTCTGTCTGCCGTCGAGTGCCCACTTTTGGAGCAACACCTCAGTTCAATGTCGTCAAACTTCAACATTTTAATGTGACATTGCTGAAAGCTCATTTTTTGTGGTGTCAACCTCATTTGAATATACATATATATATATATATATTATTTGGGGTCCAACCCCCGATCCTCCCTAATGAGCTCAGTTCCGCCCCGCCAACTGCCACCACCATGTCCAGGCTTACCCCTTTGGCAGTGGGGGTGGCGGCAGAGTGGGGCTTCATACCTGGGGGCTGGCTTTTTCTGAATACTGTTGTAGTTCTCCCTTGGAGGCAGAATGTGAAATGATGTCAGTGGGACTAACTCGACATCTGTCCCACCTCCACTCATCCTGAGTGCTAATCGCGACTGGTCCCCCGGCCTCTGCCAGGGGTCACTAATGCATTGGACACTTACCCATCTCCCCCCCCCCAGAGAAGGAGAGCCATCCCCTGGATGCTCAATCCTTCTCCACCTAGCTGGCACTCTGACTTCCGGGTCTGTTCCCAAACCCGGGATGTTGGCGTCACAATCAGATACCATGCCACTGCACCAGAGGGTCAGTCTCATTTGATTATTTTGCTTGTGATGTCTGCATCCAAAATGAAGAGTAAGGGTCCAAAAAAAATCCTGGTTATGTGTTGGTGTTCCTGTGGGAAATGGATTGTCTTGAAGGAGCATCATCAGGTTTACTGGGCCTGCCCTGGCTCTGATCTTGATATGTATTCTTGTGATGTCTGTTTTTCAATGGACCTCTACACCACTGAAGTCCACGCAGTGAAGCTGGGTCACCTGATCCCCACCTTCAGAGGCATGCAAGAACCCATGATGCTAAACTTTGGTCATTAAGCCTTTCCCTTAGGCCTTTTCCTGGTGCCGCTGGTACCACAGATGTACAGTGTCTTCCCTCACCTCTCCAAGGTGTTGGAGATGTGGGGGTGGGTTTGGGGGACAGCTGGCTCCTTCTGGGTGGTTGGCTGGTTACTCCTCTGTCCATTTTCTCTGTGCAGTGGACATCTCTGATGGTGAGGCCAAACCTATATGCTCTCGCTACACTGGAGGACATCTCATTACCATGGCCTGGTGCTGTCTCAGCTCCTGATGCTGCTCGAGTGCTGGTGAGCAGGGTAGTGATTGTCATGATGCCAGTCCCCCTGGTACCATTTACAGTGCCAGGAGAGGGGCAGGAACCCAGGGATAGGCATCTCCATGTTGCAGAGGTTAATGTGTCACTCTCTGACTAGTAGTAGTAGAGATTTGCATATCTTGTTAAATAATCTCCTGGGTCGTGCCTAAAAATAATCATTGGTATGGCTAGTGTGCCTACCCAGTCATCAAAAGCTAAATAAATAAATAACTAAAAATAAAATAATTTGGTGTCGTGTTGATGGGCTGTTTTTTACATTGTGTATGTTTCTTTAACACTTATATTTAAAATTAATGCCTGTCTTGGAACACCCACGCCCCCTGATGAAGGGACATGCTATTCCCAAAGTGCTGGGGTCTTTGAGCAGCACTCTTTTTGCCTTTTGAATAAGCCATGAGTTATCTTGCAGTAGAGTTTTGTGTGGTCACTTTTTTGAAGGAGTGCAGATGTGTTTCCTCGATCAACATGTTTGTTTCTTGTCCTGCACCAGCTGTTGTATCAGAGCATGCAGTCACCAATGCTTTTATTACATGAAAAGTCATACGAGGAAAGGCAGCAGGAATTCAACATGCACTCCTTGGGGGAGAGGAGAGTGAGAGTGGACACAAATGAGACCTAGAAGTACCTCACATGGGAGAACAAGGTGCAGGTGGGGTGTCTCTTTCGGAGAAAAAAATGGCACTAGAACATGAGGGCATGCAGCAAAACTAAAGGGGGAGCTTAGGAGAGATTGAGGAAATCTTTCTTCATGGAAAGGGTGGTGGACAACTAGAACAGTCTGCCAGAGGAGGTAGTCAGGGCAATGACTGTGGGGAGCTTCAAGCATGTGTAGAATAGGCACAGGGTAAATTACATGGAAGAAGTAGGGATGCCAGTGACTAAATATAGTCATAGGTATCAGAATAGTCTTGGAAAAAGAGCAGACTAGATGGGCCTACCAGTCCTTTTTGGCCGACATAGTCTATGTTTCTATGTTTTATTTAGATGTGAACTTTGTTCCTTGAATTCCTAATAAATCTCTCATAAACTTGTCTCTGTAGCATGTGAAAATATTTGATTTAACAACAAGGCATAACTAAAAGAGCCAGAACCCATTGATAAATTTGTTACTGTACCTAGAGATTATTTAAAATGTTTGATTTTAAGTGATTTATTTTGATTAGGCCAACCTATTGTCTTTTAATTGTTTTTAAATGTATATTTATTTGTTGGTTGTTTCATCTGTATTGTATACGCGCTTTGATAATTTTGAAAAGCGCTTTATAAATAAAATGTGATTTGATTTGAATATATAAACAGAGGAAGCCTGCCTAGACAAGTTTTAAAATTCAAGTTGTTAACTAGAATACTGGAAGTGGAAATACTTGACTGCCAAAACCAACTTAAAAATGCTAACTACTTTTTAACAGTGACAAGTAATGTTATTAAAACTAGTTTCAATAAATCAACAACTTGGTTATAATGACTGTAATATCCTGCTCTGGTTATTAGGCAGCTATTCAAGTGGCACTGCTCCATATGGAACTCTTACAGTGGTGGAATAAAATTGTGCAGATAATTTTCCACAGTATTGAGAGTTGGCATTAGGTTTACATCCTTTAGTGGCAGGCATTGGCAAGTTTCTACTTTATGTTATGTTCTTCTATTTTAATCTGACCACCTAAGTGGAAGAAGCAAAGAATAAGGGATTTGAGGGAAACGATCAATGGGCAACTCATAAAATGATCCTAGTGGTTAGAGTGGAGAGCTGAGAACTTTGTGAACCAGGTTTGCAGCAACTATCACTCACTATGTGATCTTGAACAAATCGTGGAACCCCCCCCCCAACCTCATTCTTTCTTTCTCTGAATTTAACCTGCCTGAGCGCACCTGGAACTCACTTACTCTCATGTAACCTTCCTGTGCAACCCAATGACTGCTGATAATTGTAAGGAAGAAAGTGCACAGTTAACACGTGCTCACAATATTGCAGATAAGGCACCATTAGCCCATGGTGCAAGTAATATATGAAAGGAAAAAGGAAAACAAATCCTCATGGAAGGTACTGTATACTAATGTGTGGGGCATAAATAACAGAATTTAATGAACTCTGTGCAATAGTATCTGCAGTGAAGGACATAATTTTGCTAACCGAAATATGGACAACCCAGGAAAGGAGCTGGGCCTTAAATGTCTCATTCTACACAGTCAGAACAACAGAGAGACAGATGGGGGGGGGGGGGGAGATGGTGGTAATATACTTGGTTAAAGAGGGTATAAAGGAAAGTGAAGACTGATCAGTCCAAGAGTAGGTGAGTTAGAATCCCTCTGGTTACAACTAGCAGATGGTAGTTGAAGGGAGTACACAATCAAAGTGCACTGTAGTCCACCCAACTGGTAAGAAGGGATGAAGCACTGGGCTGAGAGCAACGGCATCAGGCCAGAACAGAACAGAATGGTGATATGGGCAACTTCAGTCTCTCAGACATAACCTGACAAAGCAATGCAGTGAGCAGTCACACAAAAGCAAAAGATTTATTGAAATGAAATAGCATGATTTCCTTACATAGTGAAGTACACAATCTAGCTATAAGGAAGGTAATAGTTGGATGACTGTAGTTTTGAGTAATCAAATTATTATCAAGAACATTAAAAATTGCAGGCCTGGTGGCACTGAGGGTTGAGGCGCCAGACGCCACACCTCATGCCACACCAGTGACCCAGGGTTGGGAGTGACCTTGGGTGCTGGAGGTTCAACTGGAAGGGAGAGGATCGAGCATCCCAGGGACTGCTCTCCTCCTCTGGGGAGGATGCACTGGCTCCTGGCAGTGGCTGGGGGTCTGTGCATGGGCTATCGTGCAGGATACTACAATAACTCAATGTAATCCACAGGCAATTACTCCAGTTTGCCACACAGTACACGGTGTAATGTTGTACACAGTGCTTCAACCTGGTGGACATTACTGTACAGTGAGAAACTGACCACTAGCAAGAACATAATTAAAAGGGCTACAGTAGACACAGAATTGAGGATTGTTTGTGTGTGTGTTGGGGGGGGCGGGGGCGGTAATAAAGCAAGACTTTCCTTAGCTATAGTACATATAGGAGTAAAGAAACACTAGGATTAGAATAGAAAGGCTAGAAAAAGATGGGATTTGCTTTGAAGAGGATGACAGCAGAGCTACTGTAATATTACTGCATTACTTTATCTCAGTATAAATAGTTGAAAGGGATGGGCCACTACCTGAGAACAAAAATAGATGCCAAGGAAAAGAGGGTGATTGGTTGGCCATTTAGAATGTTACTAAGGATAAAATCCTGAACAGACTTCAGGAACCAAAATGTGATCGAATCAGCAGGTCCATATCAAATGTACCAAGGGTGCTGAAGGAGTTGAGCAGGTCACTAGTGGAACCATTAGCAGACCTTTTTATAGAGTCAGTCCATACTGGGGAAGTACCAGCATACCTGAAGGACTGTAAATGGAGTTCTCTTGCACAAGAGTGGGGCCAAGGATAACACTGTCAGCTACGGGCCAGTAGGCCTAAAATTAGTTGAAGGGAAAAGGATGTAAGCCATCATCAAAGTGAGGATAATTGACTTTTTGCAAGACTTATGGACAAAAGCCAGTATGTGGTAACAAGTCAAAGACCACACCAAACTTCCCAGTTAAAAAAAGATGATGATTTAATTATGATACAGGTATATCATAAATTATGATTATCAATTATGTTCAAAGATCATGTTCAGTCTTCTAAAATCATAACTGGGATAATGACTAAAATGGTTAACTACAATTGTTCAATTGCTGCCAAATACATAATTTTATGGACATAAGGAATGTGATGAATATGATCTCATGCTATGATTTTCATTATTGGCCATGGTCCACGTCAATGCAGTAAATTAAAAAAAATCTATCTTTTTGTTGTACTTTTAGAATTCATCTTCTCTATTTAGACATTTGTTGAAATGACCAGTTACAGTGCATTTGCCACCCAAGCACACAGCCTTCACTTACTCTCACATTTAGGACTCACCTTTTTCTCATATGTTCAAGATGTTCAAATTTGTTTCTGTATCTCCTAAAACTGGTAACCTTTGTGGTTGTGGCAAGTTCCTACAAGTACTTGGTTTGCAGACTGTAAGGAAAAGCTCTGAACACTGACCAATATTGTTGAATCACAATCATTTCAGAATTGAAATTACCATTGTTTAGGCTCATAAACTGTGATTTTGAAATATGCAAATTAGTTATGAAAATATGTACACTATACCAAACATAGCATTTACTCTTCTTAAAGCAGCAGTGCAAGTTAAATCATACCTCCATTTTTGGCTCCGTTTTGCTGACCTTTGTCCCCGTTGCAGCAATCTGTATTTTTTTTCCCCCCAGAACACCCAGTTTCACATTTAAAATTATTAGTTTTCTACCAGCCCAGTGGTGCTGAGGGTTGAGGTGCTGGACGCCACATCTCGCCACACGCTGGCGACCCGGATTCGGGAACGGACTCTGGCGTCAGTGGGTCAGCAGGGGAGGATCAAGATTGAGCATCTATAGACTGCTCTCCTGATCCTGGGGAGGGCTGGGGAATTTCACCACGCTGTAGCAGTCTCTGGGGACACCAGGAGGCACTACATGCCGGTGAATAAGTGGGGGGAGCACGGCGGACGTCGGCATGTTGTGCCCAGACATTAATGCATGTCCATGCTCCAGTGGGATCCAGATTAGGAGGAAAATGGCTGGGCGTGACCATGCAGCTTGATAGCTGTGCCCTGCCTTGCCGGGAGGACTCTCGTGGAATCACACTGGGGGGCCCGGGGGCCAGTCTGGCTAGGCAGGGTATGAGGGAGGCCCTTCAGCAGACTGGCCATGGCCGAACCAGACCCCCATCATGTGAGTGAGCCTGGTGCTGTCCCGGTAGGTAAGGCCAGCGGCTGGATGCCCCCACCGGTAGTTGCCACAGTAAAGCAGAAAATAGAGATGTGAAAAATAAAAATTATTAATTTTCCCAACTAGTTTGTTTATCCTTGTGGCACTATTAGTAACCATCTTCAAGTGTCACAAACATCAAGGAGCAGAATTCTGGGTTGCGCCAGCACCCTACATCCCTCCTTTTCCTGTATTTCAGCACACACGGATCGAGACCTTCTAAAGTTAATTGGAGCACCGGATAAGTTTAGCAGAGTTGGCATGGGTGGGACAGGAATATACATCAGAACACTGGCATTAGTGTGTCCTGCTAATTAATTTTTGGGATACTGCTGTTGGCTTCAGGAAATTAAGCTTGTCTTGTTCTACAGGTCTCCATGTAGTGTCAGTCATTGACATGTTGCTGGGGGAGGGGGTGAGTGTGTTTAGTGCGCAGTGATTTTTTTTGTTTGTTTTAACCGGTTAAGCCATACTTCTAGTTTAAGAATCTGTTAGTGTCCCAGGATCTGTAGTTTTTTAAAAATAATAAAAAAGTGTGCCATTCTTTTGGTGCTACAGGAGAGTGCAGACTGGGGGACAATGGAAGTAAAGAGTGGATGTACAAGCTGACGTTCTGGAGGAAAACAAAGCCAAATTCGGCAGCCGCCATATTTCCTGTAGCAACACAAGAATGGTAAACTTTTTATTATTTAAAAAAAAAAAAACTACAGATCCTATGACATTAAAAATAACAGATTCTTAAACACCAAGAACTGCTCAGTGTGAATGCTGGAGGAGGGGAGCTGCTAGGCACTAGAGACTGCAGGCAGTGGGACCAGGAGAGCAAGGTGCAAAATACCATACTGTACATGCAAACACCCCTCCATGCACACTGGGGTGATAGTATAGCCTAGAGGTTAGAGTAACGAGCTATGAATGAGGTTGGTACATCCAGCAAACCTAGGTTTGAGTCCCACAACCTCTGCTTTCATACTGTGTGACTCTGAGCAAGACATTTAACCTCCACAGTGTTCCAGGGTAGCCCCTGAAAACAGGATTTGTGCCTAGTAGGCTTTATCCAGTTACTAAAGAATAAAAATGCACACACATTAATACATATGTATTATATATATACACTAATTAAAATGTTTTGCTTACCATAATGCTCCAGCTGGAGCTTCACTCTGGGTACCAGGCAGCCAGTCAAGTCCAGGAGAGCAGCTGCTGCCCAATGACAGCCACCCCTTTGCAGTGCTTAAGAAAGGACTGAATGGAGATTCAAAGGCAGCCATCACTAGGCTACCCTTGGTACGGGTGGGAGAGAGGGCAGGGAGAAGCTAGCTTCTAGAGATTGCTAAAAAAAAATGAGATGAATGAGGGAGTTGTTAGTCACCAGGAATTACTGGCAGTTTGTTGGAGAAAGGGTGGAAATGTAGTTGGGAAGGAAAGGGGGAGCCATTAGCCATCAGATACTACTAAATGGCCACATATGCATGTTTACATGGGTGTGAGTGCACCAGGCACTGTCATGAAAGGAGAACTAGATCTTTGGGGGTATCTCTCTCCATTGAGCCACACCTTTAGAACATAGACACAGTCATCATCTGGACAGCTTGGGAACTTTTGCTTAGCTGAGGCTGCCCACAGTGATGCACATTGCCAGTGCCTGTACAGCATAGGCAGCATCATGCTGTGCAGTTCTTTCTCTTCCACTGTTGTCTCACTGTCCAACCAAGTACCACTCCTCATATTCTGGACCTTACTGTGTGTTGATGTTTTATCATTTTATCTTTCATTGTCAACATGTAACTTCAGTGATGTTTAATGTCTGTGTTTTGTGTTCCCTGCTATACCCAAAGGCTCCAGGCCTCTTCTGTATGCTTCTGTTGCTGGAGCATCACCACTTCTCCTCCTGCTGGTTGTCCTGCAGCTTTTGAACTCCTGCCCTGGTTATTGGTCTCCCTCCCCATGGTGGCTGTTTATCTTCCATCTATGGCTATCATTGGTTTCCCTCTTGTGACAATTGTTGGTCTCCTACCATGGCTGCTGTTGGTCTCCTGTCCCTGGGACCTCCAGTGTCAACCATACCATGCATGCTGCCACCAGTAGTGGTTTTCTGATTCCCTCTCTGTGGATTCTGTTGCTGTTGACAAAAAGGTGGGTTCTGGATGTTCTATCTACCTCTTTCATCATTCTGACCATACTCTGGAACATCAAGGTCAGCTCCTGGCATTTATGCCCTTCCCCCTGGTACTTGCATGGCTTGTGGCTCTGCAGTTTAGGTCAACAACTGCATCAGCATTTGTCACATCTTCGTTTTTGCTTGTTGTTGCTTAGCTCTGCCTCATCAGACTTCCTGTTCTGTATGTAGTCCTCCATTTTGAGCAATGACTGCATCACATCTCTGTTGCTAGGTTCTCTTTCAACATTTTCTTTTGTTTGTTGCTTGGCATTGCCTCCTCATAGTTCATGCTGCTTGGCCAGCTCACTGTTCTCTGTGAAGCCTGTTCTCATTTATCGTTGCTGCTTCAGGCATCATCCATGGTGCTCATCACCTGCCTTGGGCCCACTGATGCTCTGTTTTCTGCACTTTCATCTGTTTTTACAATGGCTCTGTTGCATCTTCCTCACAGTGTTTACTGTCAACATCAGCCTTGGTTGTCACCTGGCTTTGCCACATTGATGTTGTGGTGGCTTCCCCTGTCTCTATTATCAATAAGTTGGTCTATGATTTGTCATTGCCTTATGGTGTGTTCAGCACCTGTTGTGCTATCACCAAGTTTTGTCTTGTTGCCATCTTCTTTAGGTGGCTTCTGTTGCTTTTTCATCAATGTTCGTGTCATCATTTTGCACAAGTATCTTTCCTCTCTGGCTTGGAGGTCTGCATTTGGTTCGGGGTCATTGGGGATCCTGCGCTTTGGCATTCAGCACAGGTTCTCTGCTTTGTCACAGTGTTTGTGGACTTTCAGTTATTACTTTGCTGTTGCCATGTCTGGCTTCAGTGGCTGCCACATGCCCCCTATCATGGGTTGTTGGCTCTGCCTTGCCCTGGCATGGATGTTGCCAGCCTTTTCAGGTCAATGCTTCATTGCTTATCAATGTGTCTTCTGGCCTGTTGGCCTGCCCTGTTGTGGGTCTTACCTGTCCTTTGTCTTGTGCCTTCCTTTGCATGTGGTTGTGGTACTGCTTAGGAATCATTTTACAGGTGTTGCTCAATGGATGGAAACAGATCACACAGTTACTTACCATAACAGTAGATCTTCAAGAGAATCTCCTCCACTGAGCCACAACTCAACCTCCCACCTACCTCCTTATTTTCAGGTGGCATCATTTGGGTTGGGAAGGTTTTTTTGTTTTTACAGATTGATTCTTTGTTTTTTGCCCTTTACTAGACTTATTGTACAGGTCTCCTGCTCTTTTGTTGTCTCAGTCATAGATGAGAGCGCTATTATTTTTCCCGTTGGTTTGTCTTGACATTGTGTGTCTCTTCTGCAGGTGAAAGAACTGAGGAGTGTATGGCTTCCCATGCTATATAGGTGCTGATGAGGTGCATCTTCATAGATGGTCTCAGCTGAGCAAAGGTTTTCAAGGGGTCCCGATGCCAATGGCATTTATGCTCAACAGGTGTGGCTCAGTACCGGAGATTCTGTCAAAGATGTATAGCTTCCAAAACCTTTCACAATGCCAATGAAAGACCAAAAGAGAGGTGGACGGGAGGATTACCTAAAGTTGGCTAGTATGGCAAGTAAGGTAGTCCAGCAGGCTAAGGCACAGAAGAAACTGCAGATAGCTGAGGAAATTAACAAGGGGGAGAAGTCCTTTCTTCATTATATAGGTGAGAAAAGGGACAGGAAGGGCAGGATTATTAGGCTTCAGAAAGGGGATGAGTGGGTGGAGGAGAATGGGAAGGGGGAGGGAAGTAGATGTACTGAATAAATATTTCTGTTCTATCTTCACCAGGGAGAAAGATGGACCAGTGCCTACAGGGGGTGAAGAAGAACAGGGGGTAGGGGAGCAAAGATGTGGTAGTAGAGGAGGATAGTGTTTGGGAATGGTTGCTAGCATTGAAGGTGGACAAATCACCAGGCCTGGATGGCATACACCCAAGGGTGCTGAGGGAGCCAGCAGAGGAGCTTACAGGGCCACTGGTGGGCCTGTTCAATAGGTCACTGGAGTCAGGCATGGTACTGCAGGACTGGAGAACAGCTCATGTGTTGCCCCCCCAATAAGATCAGTCCCAAGGATAACCCAGGAAATTATAGGCCAGTCAGTCTGACCTCAATCGTGTGCAAGCTCATGGAGACCATATTTAAGGAAAGGTTGGTAGAGTATCTAGAAGAGAATGGTCTCCAGGATGTGAGGCAGCATGGGTTTATGGGCTGGAGATTGTGTTAAACCAATCTGATTGATTTCTTTAACTGGGTCACTAAGGCAGTGGACAGGGGCCAAGAAGTGGACATCCTTTACCTGGACTTTAGCAAGGCCTTAGACTCTGTAGCACACAAGAGTTTGATCAGGAAGTTGGCTGATCTCTGGGTTGGGCACAAGATGACCAGATGGATAGAAAACTGGCTTAGGAAATGGACCCAGAGTGTGGTGGTGGGGGAAGAGCTATCTGGCACCAGGGAGGTCACCAGTGGGATTCTGCAGGGCTCTGTATTGGGACCAGTGTTGTTCACTGTCTTTAGATGGTGATATTGGGGATGGCTTTAAGGGCAAAATGTGCCTATTCGCAGATGACCCTAAGCTCTGTCGGAGAGTGGACAGTCGATGGAATGACACCTTGACAGCCATGCTTTGTAGCCAACAGTTTTAAATGTATTAGTTTCACCGGTTAAAGTGTGCGGTTAGCCCATACATCAATAAATTTCATTAGAGGCTAACAAGGGCTAACAAATTTTGTCTAATTATTGTCATTTTGATGGGTTTCCACTGCATATTCCCGATCCTTAAAATCACATAAGATGGCTCTCCGGAGTGGGCATTATGGCAGCAGTAACTGAAACGTGGCAGGGTAACATATCATCGGTCTGACATGGAAGAAATAATAGCTATGCTACAGACACTTCTTCAAGATATTCCCCATCTTCTTGGCACAGTACACGATCTTGGTCAGAAGGTGGAGGCAGTTGAATTTCAGGCAACAGATGCCAAATTAAACTCTATGAGGCTGGATACATGAGACTCTATTAAGACTGACAGGATGACTTATCCGAAACAACAAATCTAATGTGGTCTTAAACTGACAATTTAGAGAATAGAGGGTACTGAAATAATATCAGGATTGTTGGTCTGCCTGAAGGTACAGAAGGCAAGGGTATATGCCTCTTCCTGCAAACCATGCTAACAAAACTGCTGGATCACTACTGGGATGGCCCAGCAGAAATAGAATGGGCTCATCGCACCTTAGGTCCTAAACCTGGCAGAGGAGCACCTCTCCATCCCATTCTGGCCTAATTTCTTCACTACAGTGTCAAGGAACATATCTTCCATTTGGCAAGAAGAAGTGGTGCTTAAATGAATGGTCACCCTATTCATATATTTCAGGATTTTTCCAAAGTCTTGGCCAACAGGCGAAAAGCATATGGCCCAGTTAAAATGGAACTTGCAAAAAAGAACATCTCTTACTCCATAAGATATGTGGCCACCCTTCAGATACAATGGGAGGAGAAGTGACACTCCTCCAGCACACCCCAGGAAGCAGATTAGTTCCTCAGCACAGTAGTAAAAGTAACAGCCAGTAGGCAGCTGTCCTTAACACCTGCACAATCTACAGAAGGAGTGATTTGAATACCACATAATCATAATCCATCCAGCATGGCACTGGGACGGAACATTGCTAACTAGAACAGTGTGGTCCAGAACTGCACGGTAAAAATGGCACCAGTTTTTTTCTTACTCCCCAACATAAGGGCTCTGCCCTCCACCCCCCCCAAACTAAAGGATCCTAACTCTGAGGGGACCAGATCACAGGGCAAAATGAAATTTGTGGGGCCGTAGGATACTGTTTCCATGGCCCTTTGTGAAAAATCTAATTCCTGAATGGCGAAATGGAAGGAGACTAGGCTTAGAACCCTGGTCTCCACTACCACCCAGCCAAGCTGCTCCATACCTCAGCCCTCCATGCCATGGGAGCAGCTCGGCCAGCCTCTAGAATCTGTCTGCCCTTATGCTCTGCTAGCACCACGGACAGCAACCAGGGGAGCGCTTACTGCATAGCACTGCAAATCCCTATCACTGTCCATGGTAGTGATGTTCAGACTAGCACTGTCTTCTCTGGTGCCATTATGGTAGCGCTATTATAACCTGATACCATCCAGCACAGATAAACAATCTAAAATAACAGACTTCCAGGAGGGTTGGACATCACCAATCTGAAGTGCCAGAGAGCCAGTTGCAGGGATTGTACCACTAGATCTGGCAGTATTACACAGCACCGATCACAAAGCAGAGGATCCCATAGATTGACATCTGAATCTAATCCCCCTGTGTTGGAAATGGAATCCCCATCAAAAGTGTCCAGAGAACCCCCTACTCAAGAACTGAGATCTGCCATCTTCAGCCAGCTGGGTAGACAGGATCCAGATGCAGGTTTAATAGATATAGCGGCAGAACCCACCATAGATCCAGAGGTTTCTCTTTGACCCAGCTGGGCAAATATAGTTGAAATGTCAGAAAGTCACATGAAAACATCTCGCAAGCCCACATCACTGCCTCTAATCGAGAATACTGCAGAACACTGATTCACCACTCTACAGTATTCTTTGATGTTTTGAATATCTGTGTGCTGGCTGGGATGCATGCTTTGTAAAAAGACTCTATCACATGATTGTGCTTAATAATGCTGGGAGGGGTACCATTCCTAGTTTTCCCACCCCATGTTCTGTCTCCCCCTTCTTGCCATCATATAACTAGATAATTGGTTAGAAGAGAAGTAGGTGGGATCAGAACTGTGGTTCCACATACCTTCTAATCTTCTGCTCCCTAAGGGACTGGATTGGTGAGTGACACTTGATTAACGGACCAATCCTTGCCCTACTGGAAATATTGCTGCCTCCTTGAACTTCAGAGGGGCACTCTATACATTGCAAATGGGTAATCCTAAGCCTCTGATTTTATTACTTAGCATATTGATGGGCAGGCTAGGACTTCCTGTAACCTTAATAGGATGTGGAATACTAGAGGCAGACTTAGTCACAGGGAACAGGGGTAAACACGTCTGGCAGGGGAGGAGGGTGGAGGAGATGGAGCTACCTCAGAGTTTCTTGTTTTTTTTCTCTTTTTCTCTGCATGAGGTCCAGAGGTGAGCTGACTCAGTGAAACTCACTCAGTGGGTGATGTTTGAGACTGTTCGAATGTTGGCAGTTTTGGCAGGAAGTTGGGTTTGCACATTTGTGCAGCATGAAAGTGCGGTACAGAGAAATGAACAGAGGTGTGGGAGAAAGCTGGATTCACTGTGCTCACTTTTTGATCTGCCTTTGGGAGGTGATCGGCAGGGTTAGCACATTTCTGATCCCAAATGCCACAGTACCAAATAGGCCCTTTAGGGGTATGTCGATTAGCCCTTGGTACAGGCATCTATAACCTACGCCCTACCTACCATTAACTACAATAGGAGCACCTCCGGAGTAGAGGTGCCTTGATGGAATTTTCTCTCATGTTTTAGCAACTAATCTTACCAGTAGATCTCTGCATTGTAGGGGGCCTTTCAGTATGGCTGGTTTATTATGCACTGCATGCACAGGCTTTCAAATAGTTGTGAGGGCTCCATTCCTGCAGGAGCTGCTTTCAAGTAACCCGCAACTGTTGTAACACTGGGCGGAATCAGCTTAATTGTTTCATTCCTCATGTATGCTCAGATGACTTGCATCCGGTTGTCACACCCGTTACCTCCACCTCTCATTCATTGGGTTTAGGACATTTCCTCCCCCTCTCACCAAGTTGTCATGCAACATACACTATACCAAGGGCAGGCAACCCCAAGGCTTGAAATAACGGGGCGCTGGATGCCAATTCACATTCTGAATTGCTTATTCAGCACCTACTTCTGTGTCCCTTTAAGAAGAAGGGGTGCTGCTTGTAGCGCTGTCATTCAGCAGTGTAGCTAGAGGGACTGGGCAGTGCTGTCAATCAGCACAATACACTGTGGAGTGAGGGAGGGACTGTACACTGGAATGAGGGAGGGACTCAGTCTGACTGGGCAGCATGCAATTGTAAGAGCTGTACTTGGGGGGGGGGTATGCTGCACTCAGCCATGGGAGTCACTGTACTGAGGAGGAGGAGGAGGGAGGGATCAGAGCTGGATGGGGAGAGTTATCAGATCAGAGGAGTGGAAACCAAAGCAGGCGGTGGGGAAAAATGAGCAGAGGGTGGGGGAAGGCAGGATTGAAGCTCTGCTGTGTGGTGTGTTTGTGGATGGGTGGACAGAGAGGAATAGGGCGCCAATCATTGGATGGAGGGCAGATTTCGTCAGAGCGGGGATGCTGAAGGATGATCACATGACCAGACTACTGTTCTAGCCAATTGGAAGGTAAGTCCCAGGGCTGAAGACAGTGTGTAAAGATGATTTATTATGCATGTGTCACACACTGTCTTTCAGACCATCAGTGCGTTTGGAGGGTGAAACTTGGTCCAATATTTAGGCAAGACACCTGACTTGTGGCACAGTTAGAATTGAGCTTTGAGTGTGGAGGATATCTGATGAACCATGCGTTCATATTACAGTTACTTACAGCCACAAATTTAACTTACCTGTCCTGATTAGTGAAAAACCTTTGTTTTTCTTTGTGTGTGTGGATAAAAAGGGAGGAATTTGTGTAGAAAAGGGAGGACATTTATTTTTGGGGTGGGGGAGAGCTGCAGAAACTTATAGCAGAGTAGGCGTTTTAGCCTTGTGTCTGCCTGCTGTGGCAGAGTACTAGTAAATATATATTTTTTAATCTCAGACTTGGAAATTAAAGCTGATAAAGCTTTTTTTTTTTTTACTTTGAATGTTTATTAGCCTGCACTTAGACCAGCAGCTATTTTTTCAACAAGGGGCAAATACCAGCCTAAATTTGATTAATAGTTTCAGAGAGAGCCTTGCCTTTTATTTTCCTCTGCCTGCTTGCCACTTGAACTTCAGTCAGAGCATGCAGGGAAAGCAATACTCAATTAATTCTTTTCTGAGCAGATTTTATTTTTTCTGCTTGCTTCTTGGCAGAATTATTTACTAACACTTCAGTGTATTTGTAGTACTGGATCAGCCAGAAATTGAAGCTTTTTGAGCCTTCTGTTATTTGATCTGTCTGCACCTTGTTGCAGAATGTAAAACACAGAGAGAGGGGGATTAATAATATAAATGGCAGATTAAATAAACTTCTATTTTTGAGACTTCACATTTCTCTACATGTGTTCGGCAGACTACAGTAATTTCTTGGATTTAATAAGCATCACAGCTCAGTTTTCAAGCCCAAATAAATAATTAGTAAGCCTTTAATTGTTTTTTTCAGCTTGTTCTTGATAGAGTTCTGTTTCCTGGATTATTTAAAACCCTGAACGGGGCGGGGAAATAAACAATAAAAGTTCAACAGAGTTGTGACAACAATTTATCCAGAAATTATTAAAGCAAGCTGATACAGCTTTTTGAGAGTATTTTGCTCTGCCTGCTTTACAGTTAACAAACAATTGTTTCCATCTTTTGGAATTTAAAACACAGTTGGGCAGACATTCAGTCAGTGAAGTACAGTTTATTGGATTTCAAATTTCAGTGAAATAAATAACATCATACACTGCTCAGTTAATTAAAACAGATTAAAAACGTTTTGAGACTTCACATACATTTCTCCATCTGTTTAGCAAACTTACTACAGTTATAAACAGTTTCTTGATTTTATAAGCATCACTGCTCAGTAATCTTGTCCAAACTAAAGCTTTATTAAAGCTTATTGAGCCTTCCATGTTTTTCCTGTTTGCTGTTGTACACAGGCTAAAGTATCTGTGACCAGTCTTCTGACAAAAAAAGCATCCTCTGTCCTAAAATGTGATAAAGGACACAAGCTGTATCATTCATTTGAATTTTATTGTAACTTCATGCAGTACACACACCAGAGACCACCAAGGACCGCACAACTCTGTTGGGGTGAAATACTACCTTCTAATTTTTGTTCCATCTTTATTTATTGAATTTTGTTGACCCCGTAAGCCCACTGGGCCTAAAAGTCTTTTTCTCAGGGGCGACCGGGGGGAGGGGGGATATAGATGGTAAGCAACTGAAATTGAACCAGATTAAGCTGTTGGTGGTATTTTTAGTGAATGGGAGAAATTTGGTTAGGGCACCAGGGAAATTCCCCTGCTCTGCAGTAGGGGAAACCTCTGGCCGTTCTGCAGGATGGCCAGTCTCTCAGAACCTGTGGAGGAGCCGGTTGTGTCGTTGGAGGGTGATAAGGTCTCTCCCTCGGCTGTTTCTTTGTTACCTGACCCTGCAGTTTCTCTCCTACCTGAACAGACTGCTTTATCTCCTGGACCTGTGGATGATGTCGTTTTGGCTGATTTGATGGACGCTACTTCTTCTTCTGCTTCTGCTTTTTCTCAACTCCCGGTTCAACCTCAGCCTTTTCGGCACCCACCCGTTGCTGTCCCTCGGGATGCGATGTTGTCCCGCCTTACATTTCTACGTTTGGAACAGACGAAACAGCTACAGAAGTTGCAAGAGCTTGATACAGCTCTGTCTCATTATTTCTTCTCCGGTCGATGCTGCTGCTGTCACAGATTCACAGGAGGTAGTTGTTTCTCCACAGCTTTCTCCTTCGGTGGACCACTACCCGGAAGCGCCCGGTCACAATATTCCCCCAGGACACATAGTACGCGAGGCTGGCAGTGAAGATGGGTCTGTCCCCATGTGCCTACAGCCTCAGGATTCTGGCATTCAGAATTTGCATCCGCCTTCTATTGGGCGATGTCTCGGACCAGGTAAACCACTTCTAGCTTCTGCTCAGCCTTTGATAGAGCCTGTTTGTCCAGCTCCAACTGTACTGCCACCACATTCCTTGAATTGGGGCAACCTTGTGGACTCAGATGTGGGCTCTGTTGAGTGGACTCCAGACAAGGCATTGCAGGATGCGGGATGGGTACAGGTGCCTTCCGGTTCTTGGACTCCCGATACTAAGCATCGGTCCTTTCAGGACCTGACTGTTACCTTTTCCTCTCCTGTGGCAAAGGATCCTTCAACAGGCCTGAGCTCCAACTCACCCCGGGGTAATGACTCTGTTTTGTCTCCTGATGCTAATGCACTGTCTTCCCATTCTGTGTCTGTTGTTCCCCCGCTGCAGGACTCCCCCCAAGCGGTCCCTGCGGTTTGTGAACCTGTGTCTGTTTTACCTAATAAGTCTGTACCTGACCCTTTCTTTAAGTTGGCTGACCTCTTTTCTACTAGGGGTGAGCTGGCCCCTAGGCATAATGCGGGCCATCTCCTTTACAAAGGAGGCTTGGAGGATCCTCCTAACAGGTTATATGTTGCTAAGGAATTGTTGAAGAAATCGATGCATTATTTTTCTCCTGAAATTTACGCCCTTATAGGTTTAGGAAATGGGAACTTCGATGTGAGTTTCAAGGATATTTGTAATTTGGATAGGTTCTGGGCTCAGTATCAATCTTTGAAAAATACCCCTGTTTGGGTCCCAATTCATGCAGTTCCCCTCTCTAAACCCTTGATTAAGACAATTACAGTCATGTTTAAAAATGAGGGTGTTCAGTTAGAGGATATCTTGTTTTGGTTAAGACACCATTGTGACATTTTAGGTAAATCCTTTCCTACATTGGATAGTGAATAAATCTGGGATGGGGGCTGGAAGATTAAGGTTAAATTGCACTCCACTAATGTAGGCCCTGTGCATCTGCCTAGTGTTTTTTTTTTCTGGGGAAGGACAGGGGTTCCATCTTTTACAGCGGGCAACCTAGGTCCTGTTTCAAGTGTGGTTCCTGGTTGCACCTTAGCTCTGCTTGTGACACCATGTGGTGTAGCCATTGCTTGGACTTTGGTCACGTTTCCTCTGCCTGCGTTAACCTATTTAAATGCAATCCGTGCAAACAGACTGGGCATGCTTATGGTCGTTGTCCTTGGGCTGCGCATAACAGGGCGGATTGTCCTACTCGTGATGGTCTCATCAATTTGGCCTAACACCAACATGCCTTGCGAGTGTCAGCCTCTGAGACCCTGCCAACCACCCCTGCTCAGCCTGGGACTGACACTATTACCCTACTAGTTCCAGACCCCTGCATGTCTACAGACGAGACCCTTGCAGTGCCTGGTACGGACGCTACTTCACTGGCCCCTATTTTGATTGTTGCTCCCTCTTCTGGGGTGGACGATACTATGCCCCCCCCCCAGAGTCTGACGCACTCCCCTTTCAATTAGTTTCTACCAAAAAGTGACCCGTGAAAGGCTTCTCAAAAACTTAAACATATAGAGGTTACTCAACAGGTTGAGACTCCATCTTGGAAGAAAGGCAATAAGTTTGCGGCTCTTCCATTGATGGAGACGGAGGGGGACTCTGAGGATGATGGGAAGGATGCCTCTTCAGTAGCCTCGAATACTGATACTGAACAAGGAACTGACAGCCAAATGGACTAGGCAACGGTGCAAACCACCCTAAGCTGTGTTTTTTTTTTTGTTGTTCCTTTGGTTCATTTTTTTCTCCTATGCCCTGATACATGCTCTCACTCTGAGCACTATTAATCTTAATAGCATTAAAGCTCCAAGGAAGAGAGTTGGTGCTCTGCTCTTTTTGCATACTTTACGCAGTGACATCATATGTCTTCAGGACACTTGCCTTAAGACCTTTTTGGACCTCCATCAGACCTCTAAGGAGTGGACCCTGGGTCCTTCTTTTTGGTCCACCGGAATGGATACCTGTGATGGGGTGAGTGTTCTGTTTGCCAATTCGGCTCTAAAGGTATCCAGACTGGTTGATATTCACCCGGGTAGGGCCCTTTTGTTAGACATCTTGCATTTTTCTGTCCGTCTCTGTCTTATTACGGTTTATGCCCCACAAACTAAAGCATCGAGAATTGCTTTGTTTAAGGAAATGCATCCTTTTTTATTCACCTCCCACCTCCTGTTCTGGGCCGGGGATTTCAATTGTGGCCTCTGCAGGGTGGATAGGGGCCTCCAAACTGATAAATTGTTTTGTGACTCCAATTTTTTGAATGCTACCATACTTTCTTCTGGACTGGTAGATGTTTATCGGGTCACCTACCCATCTGGTGGGTACACCTTTTTTAAAGGTCCTCTTCGGACATGTATTGACTTTGTTTTTGCATCCTCAGCTTTGGAACTTTCTGATGTGAAATTACTGCCTTGCGAATTTTCAGACCATTTGGTTCTCCAGCTGACATGCACCTGGACCTCTGCACCTCGCTGCAATAAAAAACAATGGTGGCTAAATGAATCTATGCTTTCCACTACCTCTGTGCAATTAGCACGGAAGAGGGAATTTCTAGCCCTACTCTCGGTAGTTTTTTATTTATTTATTTGCTTTTGTTGACCGGGTAAGCACACTAGACAGCCAAGTGCCTATTTTCAGGTGCGACCCGGGAGATTACAAGGTATATACATGAACATCAGGCAAATACAAGTGAAGGATTACATTTCATAGAATTAGCACAGAGGGATTTTATAAGCATCAGTACCATCAGGCAAATACAAGTGAAGAATTACTATAAAGTGACTTACCACACAGGGACATTGCAAACATCAGTAGCAACAGGGATTTACATTACAGTATTTACATTGCAGGCAGTAGGAAGAAGTACAGTGTGACTTCATCGCTCCAGGCAGCAAAGTTGAGAGGCTTGCAGGTAGGCAAGGAGGAGTCACGATTGGGATAGAGTGGGCCCAGTGCAAGATAAGGGAGTGCACAGTTATATTGCTCACCCTGTTGTGCCGGTGGGCCTAAGTGGTCTATTTTTCTAGTAGCTGTGAGTACAGGAGGTGTATAAGCGCAGATGTACTCTACCCAAGTCATAATGTTTAGGCAGCATCTCAGTTTGTTGGGGGGTCACAGGCTGAGAGGGTTCGTCTAGTGCAGAGACAGGTGGAGGCCATTTTGAGAAAGCCCCAGAGGGAGGCTTTAAAGCTCTGGTGGGAGGGAGAGGAGCGAGTGCTTGATGGAAGAGAGTTCCAAACCCTGGGCGCATACGCAGCGAAGGCTCAGTCACCCATTTGTGTGCGAGTTTTTGGAACCAGGAGTGCATGGGAGTTGCTGGATCACAGGTTGTAGGAGGAAGTAGCTAGAACGAGGGACTCTGCAAGTTTAAGAGGGGTGGCAGTTCTGACAATACTGTCTATGAAGTTGCCCATGACATAGGAGCAGTGAGTTTCCGGTGGGAGCCATTCAAGCCGGGTGTAAAGCTCACAGCAGTGAGTGAGGCGGGGGGCTGAGAGTGCAAAACAGCATATGTTGTTGTTGAATGTTACTCAGATATTCTACTTTGGTGGGAGGACACTAAACAGTCCTGGTGTAGTTTTGTTTAACAGAGAGCACATCTCCAAGTCTCTGCTGAGTATAAACATTATCTTTTGCTTAGACACCAATTGCAGCGCCTTATATCTTTGTCTAATAGCACTCATTTTGACTATGGAGAACAGATAACAGTTATAAAAAAACAGATGATGGCTTTACAATACGCTAGGGCTCAGTCTTTATGGCAAGAGCTTCGTTTTGGGACCAGCACCCAGAAAGGTCCTTTGGACCCCTTTCTGGAATGTAAGAGTCTGACTCAGAATAAAGTTGTCACGGCCTTAAATACTCCCTCTGGGCAACTTGCCACTTCCCCCCAAGATTTATTAGATGTTGTGGACTCCCATGTTACTAATCTTTTTGGCACCTCTGCTCCTAAGCCTGATGTCTCTGACATTTTTTGGTCTTTACATATGCCCCAGGTCATGGATGCAGATGCATCTCTTTTGGTTGCAGAAGTTTCCTTAACGGAAGTGGAATCTGCTATTTCTAGACTTTCAAGTGACACTGCCCCGGGTCTGATGGTATTAGTACAGGATTTTATAAAACCTTTAAATCAGAGTTAGGCCCGGTCCTTGTAATCCTATTTAACCATATGCTGAGTTCTAGTAAATACTCTACATCTATGTTGGAGGCTATTTTGATTTTTCTCTACAAAAAGGGTGACTGTCAGAATATTCGTAACTGGAGACCTATTAGTCTTTTAAATTTGGATTTTAAAATCCTCAGTAAAATCCTCTTGAATAGATTAGCTGTGGTTGCCCCTTATTTAATTAGTTCCTCCCAAACCTGTGCTGTTCTAGGATGTATGCAGCATGATAACTTAGTTCTGTTACGAGAACTATTTTTTCAAGGGGAGCATAATGTAGCTTCGGGTTATGTTTTAAGTTTAGATCAGGAAAAGGTCTTTGATAGGCTTTCTCATTCTTTTTTGTTTTCTACGTTATTGGCCTTTTGTATCCCTCCTGTTTTTGTGTCTTGGTTGCAAACTATTTATGAATATTCTTTTCTTTGTCCTAATGTCAATGGCTGGTTTGGTAGAAAAGTTAAAATCAGACGGGGAGTGAAGCAGGGATGTCCCCTAAGCCCACTTCTTTATGTTTTTGACATAGACATCTTACTGAGACTTCTGAACACTAATGATCACCTCGTTGGTATTCAGGTTTTCCCTATTCAGCGCCCCATAAAGGTTCTAGCATATGTGGATGATCTGGTTTTGACTTTAGCTCCTGACACTTCTCCAGCATCTTTACTGTCTGTTTTAGATTCTTTCTCATAGGTATCTGGATCTAAAATTAATTTTGATAAATGTAAAGGGGTGGTACGTGGGAATGCCCCGTTACCTGCCTTTAGCCACTTAGCAGGCATTTTTGTCTCTACAGAACCCATCTCTATTTTGGGTGTGCAATTTGGTCCTGGGGAGTTGGCATTATTGAATTGGGAGGGTAATTTAGAGAAGACCTCTAGATTGGTCACTACATGGAAGGGGCAACAACTCTCGAAGAAAAAGTGAGTGGTTCATATTAAGATTTTGCTCCTTCCGATTTTTCTTTATTTGTGTTATGTATACCCTCCCCCACAAGCTGTTCTTGTTAGATTGTTTAGTCTTTTTTTCAGTCCTTGTGGGGCTCCCAATTGAACCCACTCCAGTGGGACGTGACCTATCGTCCGATCCCTGAAGGTGGGGTTAATATGGTCAATCCAGTGGCCTTTTATTTTAGTATCTTTATTTCTTACAACATTTGTATGACCTTGAAACCAGGTGACAAGATTTGGAAACCCTCTGTGAATGCCTGGCTTTCCCATTGCTTGGGCCCTTGGATGCACCAGTCCCTTTGGGCACTGTCTCATTCCTTACCAGTACCTTCATATGGTACAGATTTTTTTCAGAATATTGTTAAATGGGGCATTTCCCCATCTCAGCTTATTACACTGACCAGAAAACAGCTTTATAAATCTATTTTGGTTTCCGAACAACAAGATTTTCCGGGGTTTCCAGACTGTTCCAGGGACAGGGTCCCTTCAGTGCTTCACCAATTAAGTAACCCACGTCCCCCCCCCCCTTGTTTGGGATTGTACTTGGCTAAGTAATTATGGCCATCTGGGGGTGAAGGCAAACAGTAAACATAAACAGTTTTCTGAAAGGTATTGTCCCAGGGATACTTGTCCACAGATTCCCGAAACCCAATTACATTTATTCCTTAACTGTCCATATGCAAGGGCCTTTTGGCAGTATCTTGCTGCCTGTTGGTCTGTCCCTCAACTTGCTACTTTGACATATTCAGATTTATTGTATGGACCACTACAACATGTCTTTCCACTCCATCATGCTGATACAGTTTAATGGCTCATTGGTCTAGGGGTATGATTCTTGCTTAGGGTGCGAGAGGTCCTGGGTTCAAATCCTGGACAAGCCCAAAAATCATGTGGCTTAAATAATCTCTGTTGCACCTTTTGGGGTCTCAACTCTGTTACAACACCAAATTAACAAATGGTGCCTTAGGAGATCCACTCTACAGCTACTGAAAGTTCCCCACTGTCACACTTCACAGGGACAACGCTCTTTTGCTTATCGAGCGCCATTCTGGTTCAATGGCCTCAGCCCAACCATCTCCTCTGCCCCAACAATTGGTATGTTTAAAACTAGGCTCCAGGACTATCTCACTACCAACAGCTCCTGTGACTGCCCAACTTAACCTTGTTTCTCAACTTCCTTTTCTGCTCTAGTTGTCCCCCCTCCCCTCCTCACTGGATTCTACCCTCACATCTTGGTATACCCAATGCTGCACTTTTCACCCTCACCCCACCCTTCCTACATTCCATCTCCTCCCTTCCCCTCTTCCCTTTCCCTATGACTCTGGCACTTCTTATCTGTTGTCTGTTTTCTCTGGCAAATGCCGCTGGCTTCCTTGTTACAATGCTACCCTTGAATTGTATTAATCTGTACTCTGTTTGCAATGTCCACATTGTTGCAATGTCTGTCTTGATGTTCCCCATAATTTGTATTTCTCTGACGTGGAACCTTTGTAAAAGAGCCACGGCTCAAAGGTATTGTAATCCTAGACTTGATAAATAAATAAATAAATAAAATTTATTGCTGGTTGTTATTCGTTATTTTTTGTGGCATGCTCGATGTATGTTGATTCTTCAACAAAGGTCTGTTCAGTATGATGAACTATTTTCTGATATTCAGTTTTCTTTGCAGCGTATTAAGTTTTTGGACTTCCCAGTGATTTTCCCCTGAAAAAGCTCAACACTTATGGATTTATTGTGATACATGGTTTTCTTCTGTTTAATTTTTCTTGCTGACCTTTTTCTGTGCTCATTGAATATTGCATGAACTGTTTTGTTTTTGTATTTTCTTGTTTTGCTCTGTATTGAAGCCCACTTTTTCAAAAAAATTCCCCTACTGTTGTTCGACAAGTGCCATGGGATCTTTAGCATCCATCTGAACTAGCACCAATCTAGGCAGATGGGACCTTGGTTTAACATCTCATCTGAAAGATGGCACCTCAGAAGTGCAGCACCCCCCTCATGCTGCACTACAGTGTCAGTATTGGGATATTAGCCCAAGTGCCAGATGTGGGAACTGAACCCACAGCCCTCTGATTTCTCAGCCTCAGAGGTGATATGTCATTGCAAAATTTTGGATTTAGTACCTCTAAAAAAATGCAAACACTCTGAGACTATAAGTCTCACCCCAGAGGAAACTAGTGCATCTACACCTTCTGCCCAACCTGATACAACAAGTAATACACCTACTGTAAACCCCCCAAAAATCAGGCCCATTCCTGCCACATTTCCACTGTAAGATCATGGCAGTGCCAGCTGTTGAACTCAGATTTGTCTTGGCTACAGTTTAACTTGATAGACAGTATTGTGACCAAAATTTGGTGCAAGTTTTGCAAAGCTAAACCAGACATCTTTCGTAGGTGGACCACTAAAGTAAGGAAAATAATTAATGTGGATTCTTATATTTCAGTCACAAACAATGAAAAAAAAAAGTAATTGTGAAAGATGCACATTGTCGGAAGATCATAAACAGGCTAAAGAAAGTGTTCTAGCAGAGAGCAGACCATCAGGGGTGAGAGAGAGAAATGCATTTTAAAAATGAATAAAAAAATAATTTCATAAACTGGAAACACTTTTTTTTGCAGTTAATCTTTTTATTTTATAATAAAAAATATATAACCATTTCCACATATGCAAAGTTAAGTAATTAGATATAATGACCAGATAAAGCAACACATTGGTTGTTAAACAACATCATTAAAGTAAAAATGAATGCTATATATCCTAAGATCTACAATAAGGTTACAATATTTGAAAACTTACGTCTGATCTAAGTTCTCTAAAAATAACCTAGAAGGTAATATCAACTGGAAGAAACAGGGGTAGCATAGAGTACTTATATGGTAATGATAAAGGTTGTTAAGGTAACAAGACATGTATATAAACAACCAGTAAAGACAAAAAAAAAGACATAAAGTAGAAAGAGAAGGAAAGACAACAGGTAAGAGAGACAATGGAAATAATGAATACCAAGTGATATTAAGTAAGTATAGTCTTTATAACATTCTATATATTAAGTGTTAGAAGTGTGTGGAGATTCTATGTAATTAAAAAAGTTCTGCCAGCATCTATTATAGTCTTCAAGTCGGTCAGAGGAAATGCAAGATATGCGGTCCAGGGAGGCATATTGAGATAAGTTCTTAAGAATATCAGAAAATGTGGGGGGTTATAACGGATTTCCAATGGATAAGTATAAGGTATTTAACCTGAAGGAATAATAGATTCAACCATCTATTTTGAGCACGGGAAATAGTGTTGTTGTTGGGGTTGATTATACCCAATATAGTGTGTTTAGGGTCTAATGTAATGGGCTGACCTATTACTTTTTCTGCAAATTTGTGAGTAGTGCACCATAAATTCTTTATAAGAGGGCAGTTCCATAGGATGTGATATAGGTCCCCATTGGGGGAATTACAACACCAACAGTTATTGTTATTCATTAGACCCATATGTTGTAGTACCGTAGGGGTCCTATACTGCAAATGAAGGATTTTTTATTTGTATAAGTGAGTTACACTTATCTTTAAAGGTCTTGCCATTGTGAGTCTGTTATGTTGTAATTTAGCAGCTGACTCCATTTGTTTTTAGCCATGTAAGATTGATTTGGAATTATATCCCTAATATATTTATAAATCATACTGTTCAAATTAGATGTAGATTTAAGCCATTGCGAGATATATGGGTCATGTAAATGTTGTTGGGGTAAGTATTGAAAATAGAAATTATAAGCAGTGCGGAGCTGTAGATGCTTCCAAAAGTCATGTTTTGGAAGTTTCCAAAGGGTACAAAGATCAGTAAATGACTTGAGTCTAAGGTCATTTGGTTCCAGTACATCGTTTAAGAAGAAAATGCCTCTATTTTTCAAATTACAGCAGAAGATTGGGTGATTATCCAAAGAAATATTTGGGTTACCCCATATTGGGGCATATGCCAGAGGTGTAGGGTTAGATTTGAGGTGTTTATGTACTAGTTTCCAGTAAAATACAGATGATGAAATTGTGGGATGAGATTTTAGTTTAGGAGGAAGAGTGTTATAGATGTGAGACATATTGATGTTCCAAGGGCATAGGGAGGCTTCCATATTAATCCATAATGGAGATTTGGATGTTGGTTTAAGAAACCATTTTACAGTCTGAATTGTTCGAAAGGCCCATAAATAGGCTTGAAACCAGGGGAGGCCGAAGCCTCCTCTTGACCAGTGTGAGCAGAGTTTGATGCGACTAAATCTGGGATGTTTCCCTTCCCAAAGGAAGTTGCCTATTAATTTATCTAGCTTAACTAAAAAAGTTGGAGGGTAGAATTAAAGGAATATTAGCAAAAAGGTATAAGATTTTTGGAGAGGTAGAAATTTTAATGGCAGATATTTTCCCATTAAATGAAAGATTTAGTAGTTTCCATCTGTCAAACATAGATTTGATATTGGATAGCAGGGGGGAAATTAGTGTCCAATATTTTGTTCTGCCTTGGGGTAATTTGAATGCTGAGGTAAGAAAAGCCCTGGGGTGACCAACAAAAGCCCAAAGGGGTATTCATAGAGGGTTTACAATAGTCATTTAAAGGTAAAGTTTGGGATTTATTATAGTTCAAGGCTAAGCCAGAAAAAGAAGTGAATTCTTTAAATAGTTGAACCAATGGTTGACCTGCCTCTTCAAGGTTTTCTAAAAGAATTAGGAGGTCATCTGCATAGGAAAGTGAAGGGTAGCAAGAGTTACCAATTTGAATCCCTTTAATAGTGCTGGCTTGTCAAATACTGGCATAGAGGGGCTCCATAGCAAGAATAAATAAAGATGGTGATAAGAGGCATCCTTGCCTAGTACCTCATGCTAGTGAAAAAGGAGATGAAAGCATAGAGTTGATAAGTATTTGGGCTGAAGGAGAGGTATATAGTAGCTTGATCCATGAACAGAACTTATTAGGAATGCCAAAATGAGAAAGTACAAGATATAAATAGTTCCAGTTTAAGGAGTCGACTGCCTTTTCAAAATCAATAGCAATGGCGGCTTCAGGAGATTTGAGGGATTTCGCTATGTGAATTAAATTAATTAAGGAACAAAGATGGTCAGAACCTAATCTGGTTTTGATAAAGCCGGCTTGGGAATTGTGAGCTATTTTGGATATGAAGGGTTCTAAATGTAAAGTTAAGAGCTTTGCAAAAATGTTTCTGGTAGTATCAATTAATGATAGAGGTCTTTAGCTGGTTGGGAGAGCAGGGTCCTTGTCTTTTTTGGGTAGGACTGCAATAATGGCTTCAGTCATGGTAGGGGAAGAATGTCATTAGAAGATGATTCACGAAAGACATTATAAGGCAGAGGACAAAGAATATCCAAAAGTGGTTTGTAGAAATCCATGGGGAAACCATCCCCCCCAGGGATCTGCCAGATTTCAAGCTGGATAGTGCATTTTGAATTTCTTAGAGGGTGAATGGTTTGTCCAAATTTGCTCTATCAGGATCAGAAAGGTGTGGCAGTTGCAGTTTATCTAGAAAAAGCTGAATTTGATTGTTTGATGTGCAATTTTGTTGTGAGTATAGCTGTTGATAGAAAGATTTCATGATATGGTTGATAGATGGATTATCAGTGTGTATTAGGCCTGAATGGTCTTTCATACTCACAATATGCCTATCCATTTGCTTGGATTTAAGCTGATAGGAAAGTAGTTTCCCACATCTATCACTTTGTTCCCAGTATTTATGTTTTAGTCTAAAAAGGGCTAATTCAGCTTTGCGAGAACAAGTTCGTTAATTTTGATTCGTAGTTGAAGAATTTCAAGGTGAAGTTGCGAGTTGGGGTTGGGTTTATTGAATGTAAAATATTGATTTTCTTTGATTTTTAGGGATTTTTCCAGTTTGGCTAGTTGAGATTCACCTAATTTTTTCCTATGGGCAGCATAGCTAATTATTTTACCTCTGATGGTGGCTTTTGATGCTTCCCAAACAGTACACATGGTTATGTCGGGGGTATTATTAAAAGAGAGGTATTCTTTAATTTGGTTTCTAATCCAGGGAATGAATTCTAGGTCTTTGAGTAGAAGTGGGTTGAGGTGTCATAACGAGGATTTAGGGGGTGGAGGACCCCACAACAAGTGAAGCTTAATTGGAGAGTGGTCTGATATTATAATTGGTAGAATGGATGTATCAGTTATTATGTCAATTATAACAGAAGAGGTAAACCAGTAGTCAATTCTACTATTGGATTGATGGAGTAGAGAGTAAAAGGTATAGTCACGGTCCCTAGGGTGATGAAGTCTCCAAATATCCAAAAGGTTAAAAATCATTCAAGAGCATAGATAGAGCATTAATACTTCTAGGGTGAGAGTCGACTGGTGAGTTACTTCTGTCTAAATTGGCCTCCAAAGCTAAGTTAAAATCACCACCAACTAAGATAGGTGAATTATAATTATTGTCTGTTAAAATATGTTGAGATAAATTATAAAAAAAATTCAGGTGAATCTGAGTTAGGGGCATAGACATTAACTAACATAATAGGGCTTGTAGGGGTGTTAAGTGTAACTATTATCCATCTGCCTTCTGGGTCCATAGAGGTTTTAATGAGGGTCCAGTTAAGGTTTTTATGAATCAGGATAGCCACCCCCCATTTTTTTGAGGTAAAGGATGCTGAATAAATTTGACCAACCCAATCCCTTTTGAATCTGTAAACATCCTCAGTTAAGAGTTTAGTCTCTTGTAGGAAAGCAATATGTACTTTGTTTTTTTAAGATATGAAAGGATTTGCTTATGCTTACAAGGAGAATTGAGTCCCTTAATATTCCATGAATATATTATAAGAACACTCATATCAAATAAAAAAAAATTAAGAAGTGCCTATGGCCATATTTAAGGGACTCGTATATAGATTCTTTAGGTTAGAGGACGATGCAGGCCCAGAGGGGAGAGTATGTAGGCAAACAGAGGTGGGCAGGACTGTACTATTGAATAGAACTAAAGATATAAAGTGATAATACCCCATATGTCTCTTAAAAAATTATAAAAAGAGAAAGTTTTAAACATTTACCAAGATGAAAGGAAACTTAACCACTATAGTACACAATAATATATCACTGAGCTGTATAGATAACTATGAGTCAGAGCAAAATACCAGAGACTCACTTACTACATAACTGGGCATGAATAAATCTAAATAACTCTAAGCAAAACAGCTCATAAAAAGCTGTAAATCTAAGTTACAAACCTTATAAAAGACCTACAATAAGTATTGTAAATAGCAAATAAATTGACTAATTGTAAATGGTCCCCAGGAAGGAACCAGAATCATTGCTTTATTACCTATGAGAAAACAACTGAAAAAAGTAGGTGAGATCCAGGAGATACTGGTGTAGCCTAAGCTGGAACAGTATCTTGAAAATAACAAAAATTAAACGTGCCGTTTTATTGTGCTAACAATATAACGTAGTGTGAAGGCTGAAGGGGTGATTAAATTAGGTATAGAGTTCACATAGTCATTTAAATAAGCTGATGTAAAATGTATATACTGTAGGTGGTAGCATATAATTCAAAAGAGTTTGTAATAAAGGGTTTGTCATTTGAGGCAATAGGGTACTTTAAACATAATAGCATATCCTTAGGAGATTGGGCTAGATACTTTGTAAAAAAAATATATATATATATATATATATATATATATATATATATATATATATATATATATACTGCATTGAGTATTCATATTAAAGTATAAAAATATCATAGATCAGGCTTCGAGGCTCTTAGATTTATTAATATACAGGCATATGATTGAACTATAAATGGCACAAGTCTCGAATATAGCCTGGTTGTAGTTTAAAATATATATATGAATAGCTGAGTGACGACCTGATTTGGCCTGGTGAGTCCAGCTATAGGATGTATTTTTTATTGGCTATAATATTCAGGCTTCGAGAGTAGATGTGTCCTTAAGTTTAATATGCCATCTCTTGTTTGTATTACAAGAGTAATTAGAGCCATGAAAATAGCCTGCGATATATAGTGAAATGATGAAAAACTAGGGAGAAAATACTGTAGAAATCTATGATGAAAATAATATCTAGTAAAATAGCATATATGGGGGGTATGGAGGGGAGTAAAGGATATGCATTAAAGGGTACAAATTTAATATCTGTATAGATCAAGTGTTCTCAAATTGAAAAATGGGAAATGTGTATATTCCATCTATTGTTATATTTATAACATTAGGTTGGTACCTAAGTTGTCTCATGAATGAAGTCTATATTAAAATATGTAGAGTATTAAAGGTAAGTAGCTACCCCTCATATATCTATAAATGGGGGCTGAGTGAACAGCTGCAAGTGTTAAAAGAATTGCTGCATAAGTAATCACCCTAATAGCCCATGAACTAGTTGAGAACCATGAGGTATGACTTTGGGATATATTGTGCAACAATTTATAACCTTGATAAAATCAAACTATGAAGTGCATCTTAGTTAAAAAGGCAAGGGATTGATGGATATAGAGCCTGCATAGAAAATATAACATTACTATTATCAATGCTCATTGAATTACTAGTTAATGTTCTGTAAAATAAGATGGACAGAAGGGACATTGATAGAGTAAAATTACAGTGAGACTTGTAATCTAAGCAAGTAATGCAGGGGGTAAGTAATGAAGTATTTAAGCGTTTCTGCACCCTGACCACGATGTACAGCCTAGCGCTATGACAACCAGTTGCGATGTCAAAAACAGATATATGCATCGCGGTCTAAACTAGGGTACAATAACTACCCCATGAGATCCACAGAAGTGAAATTCAAAGGAGGTTGTCGGCATTAGTTGTAAAAAAGTGCTTTTTTAGATAGTCCGGTGGAGTTACGTTTAGAGGAAGTCAAGGAGCTGGCATTGTCTTTATTATTGAACTTTCCCCTGCATTTCGTCTTTGGAGATTTGGAGAACTCGCAACTATTTCAGTCCGTGATGTTTCTGCCAATAAGGTGCCAGTAGACCTTTTAGCTAAACTTTGGGATGGTTGAGTGCAATCGAGCTTTTGAATATCCTCCTATGAGGAGAGTATATCCATTTTCTCTTCTTCATCTAACAATGAAAACTTGTTGGAGAGAGGAACTGGGGAGGAAATTTTGTTATAGTGCTGGGATGGATGTGGAAGAAGGGAAGTTTCTTCGCTCTCACAACATGCATGCTTGGCAAGTCATGGCCCAGAGGAGTTTTTAGCTTGTATACCAGCGGAGAGCCTTGAAGGGATAATCTCTTTCTCATTTTCTAATGGGACTATATTGGACAATCTGCTTCTACCCTGGTGCTATTCAGACCTCACCTCAGGATTAAGAGCACTCGTGCTGATATGAATCGAGGAGTCCCCACGGTGAGAAGAGGCTGATTCTTTGAGGTTAATGTTCAGGTATGTAACGGGTGCTTCAGGGGACCCAAAATCTTTAAATGAGCTGCCGATAAAAAGGCGCATTGTAGCCAGGTAGCGTAATGCAAATTTAATACCCCTTTGATGCAGGATCATTTTTAATGGGTTGAAAGCCTTTCTTTTGTTTATTACTTCATTTGAAAAGTCTCTAAAGATAGAAATGTTATTTTCTTGCCACAGTAATTCCCTGATTTCTCTTGCTTTCTTCAGTATTAGTTCAGTGTGGGAGAAATTTTAAAATCTAGCAATAATAGGCTGAGGCCTTTGTTCTGGGCTTGGATGTGGGCCTACGGATCTGTGAGAGCATTCGATGATGAGCTCTAGATCGGGTGGCAGTTTAAGCAATGCTGGAAGCATGTGAGACAGTAAAGCAGTGGTGTCCCTGGTTTCAGAGCATTTAGGGAATCCAACAAAATGAAGATTATTCCTACAGTTTTTATTTTCTGTATCCTCTATTTTGAATTGTAAAGCTTTGATCGTTCTGTCTTGCTCTCTAATGGTTGCATGTAGATCATAAATTGCATTTTCATTATGTGAAGTTTTAGTTTCTGTAGAAATAAGGCGAGTATCCAGCGCTTGCATATTGGATATATTTTGTTATGTGGCAACCTTAAGGTCATTCATTTCATTTATCTGTTGTTTAAACTTAGATTCTACTCTGTTTAAAGAGGTGGCAGTCATGGTTTAGTCGGCCATAGTTGTAGGCCTCAGAGGAGTAGAGATATTCAGAGTAAAAACTTCAGGAGTAAAGTTGAATGAAGATAGCAGATACTATACCCAGAAGTTGCCGGAGTATTTGTAGAGTAAGTCCTGTAAGGATTGCACAAAATAGGAACCTGGAGCTTAACAGATTGATGATGATTGCTGGAGGTCAAACAGAGAAGCAGAATTAGGCTGCCATTCTTTGCAGAGCCAAGCCACGCACCCCTGGAAACACTTTTTGACATTGCGTGCTTCCTGGCTAAAGAAGAGGACCCTTTTCATAAGTTTGGGAAGCTGCAGCACTTTAGAAAAGACATGAAGTTGAGCTTGGAGAGGCATATGCCAATGACAAAGTGTGTGCAATATGTGTTTCATTTATTGCGGAGCATTTGAGGGAACCCATTGTCAGTCATTTGAAGGGAGACACAGCAAATTAGATACCATTCTGTATTTATGGATGGCACAACAGACAGGACTGTCACTGAAAAATAAATAGTGTATATTAAAGTTCTGGAAGATAGTCAATCAAAAATGAAATTCCTGGCATTCATTGATTTGGAGGCTGCCAATGCAAATGGGTTAAAGTCAGCTATGTTATCGGCATACAAATAGGTTTGGGGTCATGATAACATAGATCTAAAAGAACCTTCCTGCATTGGTGCAGGAGCAGACTGTGCCATCATGAAGTTTTTGATGAAACAAAGGAATGAGGACAGTGCTGAAAGAAGATTGTCCTTGGCTTATCACTTATCACTGTGTTGTGCACAGGCTGGAACTAGCAGAAAAAGATGCTTTCAAAAATATGTATTTTACTCAACATATTGACAATATCCTGATTTTCATATGTTACTTTTATGAGAATTCACCCAAGCATTACCGTGAGCTAAAAAGAGTTGCAGAAGCACAGCAGTCCACACTCATCGAGTTTAAAATGTCAAAAAGTGTCATGGAACACGATGGGTAATGCATAAAAAAAAATTCCCTGCTTACTGTACTGCAAAACTGCTCTGCTCTTTTGTGTCACTGGGACAAGGTTGTGTGCGATACTAGGCAGGACATCCCACAAGTTGATAAAACTAAGATAAAGAGCTGGAGAAAAAAAATCTACAATGTCAAATTCTTGCTGTTTTCATATTTTATCTTGACATTCTAACTGGCCTGTCAACAGTTTCTCATGCTTTTGACGATGCTCATCTTTCTCTTTCAATGGTCACAGACACTGTCACAACTGTAATAGCTGAATTAGAGCATCTTGTAGACAAAGATGGTACCAGACTAGCGCAGTTCAAAAGAGAGGCAGTCACTGATCTGGAAGCTGATAGCTTCTTACAAAGTTTACCAGCTAAAAGGATTTACGGGCTGCTGTTGCAGCACTGACAAATGAATGTGAACAAATTGTTAACAGCATTATGGAGTCTTTAAACCAGTGCTTCTCAGGCTTCAAAGAATACCCCGTTAGTAAAAACTAATGTTATTGACACAGCTAATTGACCTGACAATGAACAAGATCTTGAAGAATTTGGAAATGAGGAGCTACATTTCCTTCTAAACCATTTTCACCTGTCCTGTTACAGAATGGCTATGATGTAGACAATGCAATAACAGAGTGGATGATGTTAAAGCAAAACATCGACAAGTATCACAAGCAGCTCTCCTTTCTTGAAGTGAGGCATGTAGTCTTTAAAATAAAAGCTCAGTATTTCCAAAACATTCTGCATCTTATTGCTATACTTCTTGTTTACCCCATATCAAATTCAACTTTTGAAAGAGCTTTTCCAGCAATGAAAAGATTGTTCTCTGATTGGAGAGCTAGCTTGAAAACTAGCACCATAGAGGACTTACTTTTGATCTCAATGGAGGTTCCTGGACCACAAGATTTTTGCAGCACACCTGCAGTGAAAGACTGGTTCTTAAAAACAAAATGCAGGCTGGGAGCTAAACCCAACAGGGATCACGAATAACACATGTGCCAATATTAGAGGAAGTTCAGATTACATATGAAAGTGAGACTGAGGATCCAGAACCTGTCCTGACTCATGGCACAGACCCTGAACAAGATTCAGAATTCAAAAAGTAAAACCCTGAGTGGTTGTTAACTTGCCAAATATCTCATGCTGGTAGAGTTACTTGTTTAAACTGTTTTCTGCTGCAATAACGTGGCATTTTTATTTCAATTAATAAATTCTGTTTAGGCACATGTTTAATGTTTTTGGCTGCTATCTGTCCTGCTGACTAACAGTCAGTCCAAATATTTAGTAGCATTTCTCCTGTTTGCTGGCATGAATCTTCTATTTCTGCAGGCTGCGCTAGTGTCCATCTCTGTCCGGCCTCTCCACTTCCTATGCTCATATTGATGTCTCTCTGCTGTCTTTCCTGTCTAAAAAGGAAAAAATTACTTGGCACTGACAACAGTTTTTTTGTACATATTTATTTTTTTTGCTAAATATTTTTGCATTATCTCCTGGGTTGGCCTGAGTACCTCCTGGTCAGTGGAAAATTGCCAATGACCAGGAGCTACTCCTGGCTTCTTATTTACAAAACCTTATTTTGATCCCTGCAACCTGGGGTGATTAGCTGGGCAAGACTACACATTCCATGGGACAGGATAGGGGACCTGCATGGATGGATGAAGTATGGCTTTTGGAAGGCACTGGGAAGTAAATTAGACTCTGCAAAGCCACAGTCACCAAATCTGTAAAGCTCATTGGTGGTTGAAATATCACTCTGAGTGGCTTTCTTTCTTTCAAGGGTCAGACAGTGGAGTTGCTCAGTTATGATTTTTTTTTTTTTATTTATTATGCTTTTTTCCCCCTGGCAGGACCACCGGTACACTTTCCACCCTGGTCACGGCCCCCGGAGACCTCCACCCCGCCAATTGCTGCTGAGGACCCTCGGTCACCCCCGGCTTGCCCCTTGGAGGGTGGGGCCACGGGCCACCTTCGTGACCCCGGAACTGTAACTGGTTGGGGTCCTGCAGTGACGGTGGCAATGCAAGGCTCTCCAGGGAGGGCTTCATCTATCGGTGGTCCTGCCCCGCCATCTTTTTCCTCCTTTTTTCTCCCTGAGGAGGCAGGGACGTACAATGACGTCAACGTCCGCCTCCTTCCCCATGTCTAGCCTCGGCTACGTGAGTACTCCTGGCCTCCGCCAGGAGTCTCTAGCATACCGGGTGCAACCCACACCCTCCCCCCAGAGTAGGAGAGCTGCCCAACGGATGCTCAATCCTACTTCCCCCGGCCGCCCTCCACCCACCCAGGTCCGCTATCGAGTCGCCGCGCCGCAGCGAAATCCAACCGCCTGCCAGATGGGGCCGGCTTCTCAGTTATGATTTGACAGTTGTGTTTTCTGGATATGTAACCCCCACTCACCACTTAACTTAAGTTATGGAGCCTACCAACATGGGAGTCAGGAGTGTTACTATATAGCCACAGCTGTGCCATGCACAGCACTGCCTAGGCTGTGATACCCATTTGGGGAGCTTTCTGTACACAGGGAGGTCTGGAAGAGAAGCTAGCCTGTGGTCATGATGGACAAGGTTGCTCTCACCTGCTCAGAGAGAGAGATGATTTATATTCGTTATCAATTTGTCATACTGCAGCAGATATGATGGTGGTTGACTGGGTGTTGTAGATGTTTTGCTAGGACAGTAGAAATAAGGAGCTCACCGGATGTATAACAGACTTCATTTAATGGAAGTTTTGTAGCAATCCCTCTGCTCAGCAGTCTTTTTACTACACTATTTTTTGCTCTGTTAGTCAGTGCTTCCCAGTGAGGAATGATGCTCAGATTTCTCAGTTCAACACAGAAACACAGCTTTAGGCAGTAATTGCTCTGAAGTATGTTGGGGGCATATAGGATAAATAGTTTTATGGATAATGCTAACTCAAGATTTTCACAATATACATTTTCTAAAAACAAGGCTGTTTTATAAAGAAATCTGCTCTTGAAAAAGTGTAGCATGAAACAGAATGTGCCCACTACAGAGCTGATTGCATTCCTGGCAGCTTGAGCTGTCTGTTGTCCTTGTCTGCAGTTAACCCTTTGCAGTTCTGGTCCCAGCTCTGCTGCTGGCTTGTCAGAGCATCTTAGAAACAGAAACTATAAGAAGTCCTTTGTTTGTCAGGTGTTGCCCCTTTGTAGACCTCTTTTGAATGCACGCTAAGCTGTCTTTGAAAAAAAAAAACACAGATACAAGTGCAATAGCCAGAGAAAGTGTTGCCTGACTTCTTAAAAGTGAGATTTCTTATCTGCCACCTCCAACTTATTCTGCATCTTATACACTGAGTATAATATTTGCTGATTACAGCGCATCATACATTATTATGAATTTATGCATTAAAATTTCATTGATCAATGTGGAATATTGCCTTCTCCATGTGGGACAGAGGGTTTATGAGAGATAAAATGAGTGCTATACCTTGTAATGTGTGACAGTTGAGAAGCATGCTGAGCTGGGCTATTCTGGGTAAATAATCCCCCCAAACACCCAAAAATAAGTCCTATGAATTTAATTAAAAGAGGGTCATTGGTGGCACTGGGACACCATGCAATTTCTAGTGCAAAAATAGTGAACCTGGAGTCAATAACTGGAGTTTTTTAGGTTCAAATCCCACCACTACCCCTAGTTAACTGTGTGAATTTCAGCAATATGCTGGACCTCCCAAGGGTTCCTGTGGATTCTGTGAACTTAACTTCATGACAAGCCATGCCTCACAATATTCTGTCACTCACTAAAATGTGGGGCACATTGGATATCTGAAATGTAAAAAAATGTGATACACTGTCCCTCAACATATGGGATACATGATTAAATGGAGCTACAAGCTCAGATGTGGGAGGTATGGAACAATCCTCAACTACAGTGCCTGGAGAAAGAAAGGCGGGGGAATCGGCATCAACACCAACTGGTGTTAGTCGACTGTCTGCAAGGTAACCCCTTGCAATCCTGGTTCTGACTCTGCTACAAAAAATAAAAATAAAGAAATAAAACACAGACCCCATTGACAGCCCACCCAATCTTTCCTAATCTCCCTGAACCATTGAAGATAGCCAACTGACTACAAGTTAACCCCTTGCAGTCCTGGTCCCAGCTCTGCCACTCAGCAGTGCCACCTCTTCCTTTGCAAAGGAGCAGCTGGCTTGTCAGAGCAACTTCACAAGAAGCCTTAATAATTCAGGCATCCTGCCCCTTGCCAGACTTTGATGCCTGTGAAACTTCTCAAGTCCTGGGCAAAATGTCTTTTTGCACCTGCGGTGCAAAATGATGCTTCAGCTGAGATTTTAACATTTCCACCTACTGGTCACATGAGGTGTGGTGATAAGAAGACTATGGGTGGAATATTCAAAGGGGTTGCACATGGCACAACAGTGTTGCACCATGTGCAATCCACTGATGTGCCCTGGTGCAATATTCAAAAGGGGATGTTGTGCTGCACAAATCCCAGTGCACTGGGGTGCACCAGCAATGAATGAGGCACAAGTGCGGGGGCATGCCCATGCATATGTGGCACATCCCGATATTCAGCCTGGGATGTGCGATGCATATGCAGGCACAAACCCACCTTGCATTGCATGGGAGGGCCGAAAAGATCTGCCCATAGAAAGCAGGAGCAAGGCCAGGCCACCCACAGGTGAGCTGCTGTATTGCAGGGCACAACATGGCACCCGCCAGCTGTGGGTGGCCACCCAACTGCCAGAGGCACAGTCCGGTCATTGTTGTCCCCCCACCCAGTCATGGGCTAAAGTAATATGTGTAATCCCTGGTGGTCCTGTGGACCTTCTCCCATGCCCGATCGTGGGCTTACATTAAAAGAAATAATCCCTGGTGGTCCAGTGGACCTGCTCCCATGCCTGATTGTGAGATAAAGTTAAAAGAAATAATCCCTGGTTGGTCCAGTGGACCCAAACCCCAGCCCGATTGTGGGCATTAGAACACATAACATCCCTGGTGGTCCAGCGGTACCCCCTCCCACCCCCACTCAGCCCCGCCACCCTGTGCCCCACTGGTCAGCGGTGGGTGGCAGCTGCCCACCCAAAGCTGGCGGCCGGCCGCCAACTGGCAGTGTACAGTATGGCTGTACGCCCGTTGGTCCACTGCGTGGGCCAATGGGCATGCAGACTGTACTGTACTACACAGTTCCGAACTGCGAATGGATTCATTCACAGTTCGGGACTGTGTAGTACACTATGATCTGCACACCCATTGGCCCACGCAGTGGACCAATGAGTGTACATCCATACTGTACACTGTCAGTCAGTGGGCAGCTTGTAAGTTGGGAGGTGCCACCCGCCGCCACCGGGGAGCAGGCGCAGTCTGAGTGGGGCGGTGGGGAGGGGTACTGCTGACCACCAGGGACAAGGCGGTCTAATGCTCATGATCAGGCTGGTTCAGGTCCACTGGACCACCAGTGATTATTCCTTTTTTTTTTTTTTTATATATACTTCTTTATTATTTTTTAGGTGTATATCATGGATTATGCATACTATTACATCTTTCATGTCTTACAGTACTTGACAATTTCTCTTTTTGTTTGTACAATTATAGCACAATCACACTTATACAAAATATCATATCATCTGATCTTTCAGGTTCAGGTTACATCCATGTAAGTCCTTTAGACAAGCTGTTATTATCTAGAGAACAAACAAAAACAATAAAACAAAAAGAAAAGGAAAAAGAAAAAAACAAAGTAAATTTATTTAACCTAACTCTAAGCCACCAGCACTCTTTTACCTTTTTTTACAATCTATTTACATTTGTATTTACAACGTTAGTTTATATTGCATTATTTTTGTTTCAGTTGATATTAGTGGTTCATCTCTTATTTACAGTACCTTAAGCTGATTCAATCTTCACTTTACTTCATGCTCATAATCTTTATTTTGTTCTAAGTAGACATCTCTCTTATGTACCCTTATATTTTTTTTCCCCTCTATCTTTTAGTTATCTGGGAGGATAAGTAATTCCCATCTGTTCCATATGTTATTAAATTGTTCTTTGCTTTGGTTAATTGCCCATGTTATTTTCTCTATTAATTGTATTTGTTGTACAATCTCTAGCCAGTCTGTTCCCTCTGGAGGGACCTCTTATAGCCATTTTCTTGTTATGGCTTTCAGTGCCGCTGCTGTCAATACATTACAGAGGTGTATTTTGTCTCGCTCCTTCATTTCTCTGGGATACAGTCCCATTACCAGGTGTTCAGAACTTAATTCTGTATGAAACATAAATAATATCTTTAATTTGGCTATCGCATGATCCCAAAAAGGTCTCAACCTGAGGCAGTGCCAAAAGACATGTGCCAATGTAAATCTATCTAGTCCACATCTCCTCCAACAGGCTGCACTAGATCGCTTATCCCAGTGGGCCATTTGAATAGTAGCTAAAAAGTACTTACTTCTCACTTTCCAGCAAAATTGTCTCCAAGAGGGTGAGGAGGTGGTAGACCATTTATGTCTCCATAGTCTCTTCCATACCCTCTCTGTGAGGGTGATGTCTAATTCTTTCTCCCACTTTTTCATAATAGGTTTAGTGGAGACAGAATTTCCTGTATTATATGCATTGTATAATAAGGTAATTGCTTTTTCACCATATAGTGAATTCCGTATCTCTCTAAATGGTATTTGTATTATTCCCAGTCCCTCTGTCTTAGATCCCTATTCCTGTAGTTCTCTAATGTAATGTCTAAATTGGTAGAACCTTAATCTGTCTAGGTGTGTCCACCCATAGATACTTTGTACCTGTTCAAAAGATACAGTCTGTGTACCCTGTATTAATTGATATGGTGATGTAATTCCCCTGTTAGCTTGTTTTAGGAACCATTTATCCTCTGTGGCAGGCGGAAACCCTGGATCATATATTCCCCAATGGAATAGCCACATAGCCTTTTGTATCTTTCCACCTCTAATACCCCTTCCTCATCCCTACAAAGCCGTCCTAATACCTGTGAAATATGTTTGGCAAATAAATGTAATTCTGGGTTGGAAAATCATTGTTCTTAGTGGGGGTCAGTTTGATCCATAGTGTCTATTCTTTTCCACAGTGTGTCGTAGTTTTTGTTTCCCCAAAGTAGAGCTATTCTCATTTGAGATGCTATCCAGTACCCTGCTAAATCTGGAAAAGCCAGCCCTCCTTCCCGTTTTGGTAAATATAATATTTTTCTCTTAATTCTGGAACGTGTTTTTCCCCATGTAAGAGAGAGCAATAATTGTTGCCAGTTTGCCAACCTAAGTTGTGAGACCTCACAGGGGACACATTGAAATAAGTATAGAAATTGTGGTAGTGTGTTCATTTTTAAGGCCTGTACCTTGTCTCCAAATGATAAAGGTAAGAGTTTTCAGCACAGGATATCTGTCTTTAATTGAGTAATCAAGGGTGGATAGTTTAAATTATATAATTCTCCTGAAGTCCTACCTACAACAATTCCCACTTCATAGTATATTGTTCCTTTATTGTTAAAGTAGGTATATGATGGAGACTCAGTGTCTCCGTCTTATCCTTATTTAGAATATAGCCTGAAATTGTTGAGAATCTGTCCAATTGCTTCATCAGCTGAGGCAAAGATTATTCAGGTTTGGACATATAGACCAGAATATCATCAACATACAGTGCCACTTTGTTCTCCCTATCTTTCATCTGTATCCCATGTATTTGATCATTCTGCCTTATACTTTCCACCAGAGGCTCAATGTACAGGGCAAAAAGTAATGAGGAGAGGGGACACCCTTGTCTTGTTCCTCTCCCAAGAGCAAATCCTGTAGAAATATGTCCATTTGCTCTTACATATCCCATGGGACTTTTGTAGAGTTTAAATAAATTTTTAATGAAGTCTTCCGGGATCCCAAACCCGGAAAGGACCTTCTTCAGAAAAGACCACGTGACTTTATCAAAAGCCTTTTCAGCATCAAGACTCATTAGTAATGATGGAATTTTAAAGTGGTTTATATGGTCTACTATATGTACAGTTCTTCTCAGGTTATTCTGGGTCTGTCTGCCTGGGACAAATCCTGTCTGATCCAAGTGGATCAAAGCAGGTAGGACTTCTTGAAATCTACTAGTAATCATAGATGTATATAGTTTGTAGTCATTGTTCAATAAGGAAATGGGTCAATAAGCAATGCATTTTGAGGGGTCCTTTCTGGGGTGGGAATCACCGAGATGACAGCCTGTGCCCATGATGGTGGTGGTTCTCCATTTCCATTAAATATTGCCTGCATAGTCTGGAACAAAAGGGGCTGTATCATTTCCGCAAAAGTTTTGTAAAACTCAGCTGTTAAGCTGTTATGTCCCGGACATTTTCCAGTCTTTAATCTCCCTATCTTCCTTTTAAGCTCTTTGTATGTTAAGGGTTTAGTGAGTTGTAATTTTTGTTGTTCTGTAATTTTAGGGAGTATTATTTTTCCCATAAATTCTTCTGTAAGATTATCTGGTACAGGGGGCTGGCTCCATACAGCTCTGCATAATATTCTCTAAAGGTTTCTGATATATCCTTTATTTTCATCACCCTCCGTCCCGTACGTGGATGTTGCAATTGACTAATTACTGCCTTCACTCTTTACACTCTCATTCTAGTTGCTAATAATTTTAATGATCAGGGACCCCCTTCATAAAATCTCTGCCTTAGAAAGATCAGTTTCTGTTCCACCTGGTAATCCAGAAAAATTTCCAGCTGTTTTTTAAAACCTAGTAATTCTTTATGTCTATCTTTTTTATATTGTTGTTTTTGTTTATCTTCTAGTACTTTTATTTTCTTCTGAAGGTCTACTCTGGTTATTTCCTTCTCTGTTTTCTTTTTTGCTGATATTTCCATAAACTTTCCTCTCAAAATCACCTTTGCCGTATACCATAATATGTTTGCTGTAATGTCTGGGGTATTATTTTCCTCTAGGTATTTCTTTTACACATCTTTTATAGCCTTCTGTACCTTCTCATCTTTGAGAAGTGATACATTAAGCCTCCAGATTGTATTTTTGCGAAAATCGCCTATGTCCATTGAAAGGAACACAGGAGCATGATCAGATAAGACCATGTCTCCAAACCAAGTTGAGTGCACTCTTTGCATCTCTTCTTTATATAAAAAAAATAATCTAACCTTGAATATGTCCTATGAGGATTTGAAAAAAAAGTATAGTCCCTCATAGTTTTGTTAATCTGGCACCATATGTCTATCATCCCCATTTCCATCAAAAGCTTATTTAGTTGTTTGGCAATTCTGTTTGTTTGTCTCAGTACCTTAGAAGTAGTGTCCAGTATAGGGTTAAGAGTGAGGTTAAAATCACCCCCCATATCATTGTCCCCTCCACCCAGGTCTGTAGCTGTCAAAAAAAAAAAAAAACTCTTTATAAATTTTATATTCAGAACCTGGGGGGAAGTGCACTGAAATCAAGGTAATCCTCTGTCCTCTATATAGTCCCTATAGTGCTACAAACATGCCCTCTTTATCAATCCAAGCATCTTCTTTCTGGAATTGAGCCCCCTTCGAAATCAATATTGCCGTTCCTCTCCTCCTTCCCTTCCCATATGTGGAGGCATATACTCCCTCAGATCCCATCTTGGACAACTTCTCATGCTCGTTTTTTGAGAGATGTGTCTCCTGCATAAGCGTAAAGTCTGCTTTTGTTTTTTTAATGTATGTCAAAATGTTGCTTCTCTTAACCAGGTTAGTTAACCCGTGTACATTATAAGAACAGATTAATGTGTTCTTATTATTCATTTTGGTATGTTAAGAGAAGTCGTTCTGTTTTTTGAGAGATCCACTTTACCAAAACTGATCCATTAATTTCTATTAATGGTCGGATAGTTTCATCTTTCTCACATTTGGCAGCTATTAACATATAAACCAACAAAACTTTAACATAACAATCGTATATAATTCTAGTAGCCAACTGGGCCATTTAGAATTTTAAACAGTTTAGTAACTCCCAAGGTAGGAAGCCCCACTTTCTGGGTTTCTGTGCTTAGTGATAGCCCCTCTCCTTTTTCCTCCAAGGGGTGTCACTAAGTAGGGGTATGAGTGTTCTTTCCTCTAACTGAGGTTCTCTCCCCCCAAGCCGCTCATTCTCACTGTAATCAGCTTGTGTAAATAATATTCTGTCACTGACCTTATATTGTTCTTAAAGTTATCACACTCTCCTTTTGGGCTTCCCACTCCCCCCGACCCTAATATATGGTACAATAAATTCCATGTACAAATTCCCCAACATATGTATGTGTATTTCCCACATTTCGTCCCATTGTTCTTTTCCCCATTGTCTCTGACAACGATGAGACCGCGCTCTGCATAGGTGGAATTAACAGTCTATAGACCGGTCTCCCTTATATTTATTATTTGAAAGAGTACTTTATTCCTCCTTGTATTAAAGCAGATACCATCTCTTCGGCAGTAAGTCTCATAAGTCTCCATAATTTGACCACTCATGTTGTATTTTTATTTCCATTTCTGCATTTCAGGGTCTATGAGTCTCTGCACTTCTTTAATCCCCCCCCCCCCAGATCAGGGCCTTGCACAGCCACTCTAGCATAAGCTCAATATGAGGCCTATCTCTGGGGAATGATTCTACTAAGTACCTGAAGACTTTGGACCACAGTCACCCTTCTTTCTCCATGGGAATAGAAGATTCCTCTTTCTTTTCTGCATGCTGAATCAACGCCGCTACACATCTCGCCGCCTCCCTTGCATTCAGTAGCATGTTATTCTTGTTGCGCTGATATGCCACCACCTGCCAGTCCAGATGGAAATGCTGTCCTATGGATTTTCTTTCCTGTGGGAGGTCTGGGACTCGCATTCCTCTTTTTATCAAATCTTGTTTCACCTCCTGAGCAGATCCATATAAAACAGCTCCAGTGTCCCACATAACTCTAAGGCGTGCAGGAAATGGGGTCTGAAATTTGATGTTTTGTTCTCTGAGCACTTTTAAGATAGGTGCATATCTTTGTCTAGCATTTTGCATCTCCGGTGGATAGTTATGATCAAGTGTAAGTTTAGAATCTAAATACTTCAGGTTTTTTTGAGACCAGGCTCGGCGTAATATGTCTTCTGTCACTTTGTAACTAGCACATTTGATCACTATTGATCTGGGTCGAGCCTCTGGATCAGTTGTTTTTTTTCAACAAGGATCTGTAAGCCCTCTCGATTCTTAAAGTATATTCAGTGGGAAGATTCAGTACATCAGTGAGTAGATTTTCCATAAATTCTGCCGTTGGATATGTCTCCGCTCCTTCTTTCAGCCCATAGACTCTCAAATTATTTCTCTGAGATCTGCTTTCTAAGTCCAATGTTTTGGCATGTAATTCAGCAGTTTGATGGAGAAGCAGGTCTATCGCTTTACTTATCTGCTGCGTGTGGTCTAATGTAGTTGCAACTCGTTCCTCTAGTGTATCCATTCGAGCTTCTATTTTAGTGAGTTTGTCAGACAAGTTTTTAAATTCTTTATGATTTTCCTTTCTGGATCCCTGTATCTCATTTAGAAGAGTTTCAAATTGGTTACACGATAACTGTTGTAATTCCCCATCTGTCTCCTGTTCAGAGCCTCTGGTGCTGGATGGAGATCTACTTCTATCTCAAGGCCCTCGGGCCCTATTTGCACGGTCTTCATCTCCCAACAATAAGTTTTTTTGGGGAGTTATTTTCAAACCTCTCCTGCCTTTAGGTCCTCCGTTTGACATTTTCTCTGTTTCGGTCTTGGTTTGAGCTTTTTACAAGGGGATTTATGTAGTTTATCGAGTCGGGTGGTGGAGAGCCATTTTTCTCAAGTCTCTACAGGTCCGTGGCAGAACCAGCAGTCAGGGATTATTCCTTTTAACTTAAACCCGCGATCGGGCTGGGGAACAGGTCCACTGGACCACCAGGGATTATTTATTTTAATTTAAACCTGCAATCGGGCATGGGAGCAGGTCCTCTGGACCACCAGGGAATATATTTATCTACTGAAGCCCACGATTGGGTGTTGGGGTGCGTTGCCTGCTGAGGGGCAGGGGACATTGGTCCCCATTGGCTGCAGTCTGGCAGGGTGGCAGGTGCAAGCTGTCAGGGATCGGCGCACCTGCATGCAGAGGGGGCCATAATGACATGCAAATGGCCCCATTTGTGCCTTGCATGCATAATGGCCCCATTTGCATACCCAGTGCTGAATATCGTGGTTCATGGGCCTAGCGCACCTGCACGTGCACTGGTGTATCCCCCTGCTCCTCACTTGCCACTTGTGCTGGCGCAGTGCAGGTGGCCCCAGTGCCATATTCAGTGGTGCTGAGCCATGGTGCAGCACCATTGAATATCGTCAGGACCATGCCCTAGCGCATCCCAGTTGCGCTGCGCCCAGGCTTGCACCCTGCCTGGTGCATTTCTGAATATCCCACCCTATGTTGAAAATGTGGGGTTAAAATCTCCAAAAACAAGAAAGTTATGAAGCAATGTTGAAATTCTTCAATGTTTTCTTATAAATTTACTGCTGGTATTTTTCCAGATTCAGACACCATATTTTTAACATAGCCTTTTTAAACTCGCATCATGAATAAGGCAGGTGTAATTCTTCAGACCCCCTCCAAAATATTTCTTTGGACTACACGCACAGCAGCTTGAAAGTAATTTGATAAATATGAAAGAATTCTGCAATGCCTCTACACCCAGGACCTCAGCAGTAGCAGCAAAGCACCATGCCGAAGGTGACTGCGTACCACATTACTTTTATATGGACTACTTACATCACATAATAGCAAAAAAACTAATGGGGAAAAAAGATTTGTACAGAATCCACCACTTTTGAGTGCTGATAAGGGAATGTTTATGTTTTGTGTTATAGTTAGTGGATATTGAGTAACTGGGTGTTGTCATGGAAGCAGACACACATTCCCCACTCCCCATGTTCTCTGCTAGGGCTGTTTTGATCTGGCTGTATAGGTAGGTTCTCCCCCCCCCCAGTGTTCTGTGCTAGGGTTGTTTTGATCTGGTTGTATACGTAGTTTCTTGTATTACAATAACACACTGTACAGTGTATATGTAAACCTTTGAAATACCACTGTGTTCTACAGACATGCTGAACTCTGCACAGGGATGGTCTTATTAAACTACCTTCAAGCATGTTGTATTTTCAGTATCTAGTCATTATTATTAACTATTGTACGTCAGTGAGGTCCAGTTGCCAGCACTCTTGCCTAGGAGTAACTCTCATAGTAATCATGTGTCAAACTCTCACACATAGAACTTGTTTTTTTTTTTTTTAAATACAGCCTTCGCTGTGTATTTGCATTTGTGCATTAAATTACCCAGTTGAACTGTATGGCAAAGTCTACCCTGAAGGCACTCCACACTTGGAGTTTTGTGAATATTTTGAGTTTTAGCCAGCCACCAAAGAGCACCACCCCTGCATCACAGTGCAAAAGCCTTCTTTGCTTTTTTGGTGCGTATAACACTATTTATGTAAAGCTACTGTGTTTTAGAACACACACCCACTGACAAAATCAAAAAGAAAAGCATCAGTAGAATCAGTGTATGACAGCGTGATTAAAAAAAATCCCCACAGTGACAGTTGACAACTCTTTCAGAGCTGCCAGGGTGAAGAAGTTTTGTTAAAAAAAAAAAAAAAGGCAGCAGTCCATATTTCATTTTATTTTTTTATTGTGTTTGTTTGTGTTCATGAAACAGAGTACTTTTACATTTCTAGCCCACATGGCAATACAAGGAGAAGGGGGGGATTCACCTCCTGGAAATCTCAACTAATCTTCTTGGCTGATTTCACTCGTGTTTACCTGACAGTGACATGAGCAACTGCACTCAAAAATTTACTGTAACATGTGGATGACATTTTTTGTTAGGCTGTGAAACCATGAATCAATGTGCCATTTTTTATTTAAAAAAAAACTGCAGATGTCATCACTCGGCCTATTATGAGTGATCCAGCTGTCCTACAGAGAAAACACTTTTTCATGCTCCAGTGAGAGTGCCACCAGTGCAGAACAGCTGGTTGCATTTGCCAGTGTTCGTGTAGCCAAACACAGAAGAAATTCCCATTCTAGTCTCAATTACTTCTGTATTTGGCTACACATTAACCCCTACGTAAAAGCACAGATGTCTAAACCCCATGGCTGCATACTAATCTAGAACTAGGATTGGATTTGGTAACAGGTAGGAGAACTGACCTTAGGAGAGATGTCCATGTCTAAGCTCAGCCCTCTGATCAACCCTCACAATTATCCTCAGCAGGGAACCCAGCTAAGTCTTTCCAGGAGTAATTTTATCAGCGGTCCACATTCGACTGACCTGTCTGCTCAATAGACTCCGCAGATTCCTTGGGGCAGTTCCTCGCTTCCCTTGTCAACTCTGAACAAAGACCACTTTGATAGGGTATTTACAGAAGCATAGGGAAGACAGAAAATACACAAACTTCAGACATTTTTGATCATGTGTGCAGCCAGTGTGTGCCTAGCATGCCATTAGAGAATTGGAAGTCTCTATAAAGTTTATCTTTTGCTGTTTTTGAGGTATTCTAGCAGCCCGTGTTGGTGATGCATTTGCATATTTTTCCAATGCATCTGTCTTCTGATCGAATTTCACACTCGGCTGGGTTGTCACCCTGTCTTTGATTATCTCCTCCTCCTCATCTGAAAAGAAATAGGTGACCCCGACACAGAGCTCATTCTTCTCTATGCCAGTGGGGTCCCCTGTGGGCAACTTTGTGGTCCCCCATGGACAGCTCACTATAATTTAGGTGGGTGATCTGATCCAGTTGATCTCCCATCAGTGACATGGCACAAGGGAGGGCAGGAGGAGGCATCCAATCTAATTTCTAAATGTACAAAATGCTTCATGCCTGAAACACTAGAGTGTTGTGTTTGGTCTATCAAATGCAGCCAGAGCACTTACAACTTCAAAGAGCCACAGCCCCTAGGATTATTACTATAAGGACCATGTGGGAAAGGGCAAGGAGGTCAAATTGCCTATGCATGCAAAAAGCAGGGTAATACTTGGAAACCTGGGCACAAACATTTGTGACAACTCTGCTTAAAGAACTGTTACAGGCAGGTGATAGGGGTGTCTCAGAAGCAGTGACTGAGAACAGGGGAATTGGTGGGGGTATCAGGACCATCTCAGGACAGTGTGATATGATACATTTTAGGGATCCAACCCCAGAGCTATTGTTCCAGTATGTAAAGGTTTAGGTGCACACCACCTTGTTATTGATGTTTTGCAGGGCTTGACCTCTGATGGTCAATTGTGCATACATCGATATATGACTATTGTAATGTTGTATATGGGGAATTGAAGGAGGCAGATTTGCAAATGTGTCTGGAGGGGTAGGTTTCTGTTGCTGCTGCTGTAAAGCTATGGATATCCCCCATATACAGTATAACAGTAGTCACGCATGGATGCATGTATGATTTACCATCCGAGGTCAAGCCCTGCAAAACATCAATAACCAGGTAGGGTTGTACTTGAACCTATGCATAATGGACAAAATAGCTCTGCAACTGCACCCCTAAAATGTAACTCATCACACTTCAACAACAAAATCAGCCAAAGTAGACTATATCAATTAAAGTATGAAATTCTTTGAAGGACTTCTGTAACAAAAGAAAAAAAAAACTAAAACTTTGCTTCATGTTAATGTACAGCAACCATGTGGCTCTGACAAGAGTTTGTTATACCACTCTAGCAGTCTTCCAGAGTAGGGAATTTTCCTTGTGGCAAGAGACAAATTGAACATACTATTGACAGGTGCAGCTATGAGAAGAGCAGCAGTTTTAAGGAACACTGGTAGTAGCCCATCCAAGCCAGCAGAACCACAGTTTGGGCTGGAACTCAAGAGCTCAAGTATCTCAGTTTTTGTAACAGGCCTTAGGTTAAAAAGTGGGAGGTCAAGGTGCAGTGCTTCAGAACTGTGATCAGGACCCACTCCAGACATATTTGTGTACTTGGAGAGGTCCGAGAAATAGGAGTTTGTCATTGGCAATAGTGCCTATGTTGTTGCAGTTTGTGCCATCCAGAGTCATATCAGTAATGGCCTGGTTAGACCCCTGTCCCATACAAGATTTTATGTGCCTTCAGAATCTGCAAGAGTCATTAAAAATGGCTATAGAATCTGTTTGAAGTAGGCACTTTTGTCTGCACATATTGCTTTTTTGCACACTCTTCGCAGATGCCTTTATACAACCCAGTCTGTATGTGACATAGAGTTTCGCTTTGGCCCAGGCTTTGACTCTCTTTTTCATGGATGTGAGTAGGTCACTATACATCCACCTGGTCAGTTAACTCCTATCTGTACACTTTTTAATAGGGATAGTTTTATTTTGGAGAGCCTGGAGAGTGGATAAGAGAAAGATGAAAGCCTTCTCTATGTCAGATGTCTGGTATATAGGGGACCAGTCAGTCTGTTGGAAATCCACAGTTAAGGCCCTGTCGTCCAGTTTGAACAAGTCCCAGAATTGTATTTTTTTGGGTGGGGACATCTGTATGTGTGCCTTCCAGGTACTTAATTTATTTATTTATTTGGTATTCGGAAAATAACCTTTGAGCCAAGGGTGTTTTACAAAGGTTCCATGTCATGTGAACAGAGTATAGTCATTCAATCATGAAGGTTACATTGTTTTAGGACATTTGAGACACTGAACAGCACAACAATCAGGAAAAGGTTACAGAGTTTCTTAGTCATTTAAAACACTATACAGCATATGGACCTCAATGTTAGTTGAGTACAAGTGCAGGTAAGGTGCAGAGGCACTAGAGGTTAGGTTAGGTTGGGCAGAGAGTCAGTAAGGACAGGATTTTGGTAGGGGAGGAGGGGGGACCTCTAGTAAAAGTGCTCAAGGAGGCAGAACTGAGGCCAGGGAGGCATAGACCTTTATAGAGACTTCCAGTTCTCTAATGGCATGCTAGGCACATACCGGCTGCACACATGAAGGAGCAGCCCCTTAGAGTGATTCAGAAGCATTGTCAAGGAGTGTGTAGGAGGGTGACTTCTGTTTTGTGCTGAGAATAGTTGCTGTTAGCAGAGCCAGGTCTTGTCATCCAGAGTCTGTCAGCTGTTGGAGAAGCAGGTGCATACAGAGCTGGAGGTCAGGTAGTGCTTAAGGTCTGATTTGAAGACAGACATGCTAGGGGAGTTCCGCATTTACTCTGGTACCTCATTAAGCCAGAGAGGGGCTCTGTAGGAGAAGGCGTGCTGTCTGAGAGCTGTGCGTAAGAATGGCACCACGAGGGCCCCCTGCATTCTGTTTCTGGTTATACATTCTGAGCCTGGGAGGGAGAAGATGCCTGCTACAAGGGGGGGGGGGTGGCTTTCCCCAGTAATGCTTTTTTGCCTAGGAGGCATATGAGGAATTTAGTCCTGCATCCAAGAGACAGCAGGTGTGTCTTTTCACAGAGGGAAGAGGTGTGGGTCATTCGATCGCCGTTCAGGATGAGCCTGCATGCTTTGTTGAGAGCTATGTGCACCCTCTTGAGCACAGAGTCTGATGCTGCACTGTAGATAACCAGGCCATAGTCAATGATGGAGAGGATGGAGCTCATGACTGATAGGTGGATGGCTGCCGTGGTAAGGTATTTTCTGTGCCTGTAAAGCACACCAAGCTTGGTGTTGGCTGTCATGACCACCTGATCGATATGTTGAGCGTAGGATAAGATATAGTCCAGGGTGACTCCAAGGTATTTGAAGGAGTGTACTTGTTCCAAGGGGGTGAGTACATTGTTGGTGATGTTTATGGTGGGGAACCTTTTCTTGAGCTGGAGCTGGATAGGAGCATGATCTTGTTTTTTTTGTAATTGAGCAGAAGTTTGTGCTCACAGAACCAGTCTTCTATTTTACTGAAGGAGTGCTGAAGTGCTGCGTGGAGTGGCTTAATTCAAGAGTTGCTGTTGCGGATGACAGAGTCATCGCATATAGGATTATCTTGGCATCACAGGCTTGAGGGAGATTATTTAGGAACAGGCTGAAGAGCAGTGGTCCCAAGATGGATCCCAGGGGGACCCCAGTGTGCCTTCCCTGGGGTCAGACACTGGTTGTCCTATTTTTACTCATTGTGACCTGAGGGACAGGTAGTCTTGGAACCAGAGTGTTGCATTGGTGGTCACCACCAGGCTTTGAAGCTGGGCCAGTAAGAGTGTGTGGTTGATGGTGTTGAAGGTTTATGTTAAGTCTATGAACACTGCCCCTACTAGTTTGCCTTTCGTCCTTAACTTTGTGAGCATAGTCGGTGAACTCTACAAGGGCAGTCATGGTACTATGCCCCTGCCTGAACCCGTGTTGGTTGGGGCATTGCAGTTAGTATTTGCTAATGTAGTCTGTTAGTTGGTCCACCACAATCTTCTCAAGGGCCTTGGATAGAGGGAGAGGATTGAGATTGGCCTGTAATTGGACACATTGGTCCTGTCCCCGCTTTTGTGGACAGGAGTGACCAGCACTTGCTTCCAGGTGACCAGGAATTGTGCCAGGGTCAGGGATTTGTTGAATAGTTTTGTAATAAGCTTCATGAGCACATCAAGAGTTTGAGACACCAACTTCTTGTCTACACCATCGCTACCAAGTCTGGTCTTCCCGAGCACTTTTTTTTATGTAGAATGCTGCCTCCTTTATAGTATCTCTCTTGAGGTAGAAGGTACTGTAGCGTGAGAGGTACTGGGTGCTTTGTCATCTGAGGGAACCTTGGTGGGGTGTAGGTAGTCAGAAGGGAGTATCGTGCTTAGATCTGTGACTGCAGAGTTGAAGGACTCTGTGATGAGGTGTGAGTCCATGGTAGTAGAGCCGTTAATGTGGAGCAGCTGTGGGTTTTGGCTTTTCTTATTGCCCCCAAAAGATTACTTATGTTTCCCTAGAAACTTTTGCTGTCACCCCAGCTTTTATTGAGCAGTTCTTTGTGGTGATATGTTTTAGCTATCCATATTACATGCATGCAGTGGTTTCTAGCTGCCCGGTACAGCTGATGGTCATGGTCTTTATCCGAGGCCCTGGCTTTTATCCAGAGGTTGCCCCTCTCTTTTATCATGTCTAGGAGCTCACCTGTGATCCAATCATTAGTGGTCCCCTGCACTTTTCTACTTTTTAACAGTGCATATTGGTCGTAAATACTGTTGACTCCATCTCTGAAGTACTTCAGGGCCTGGTCCAGGTCTGGCAGTGTGTCAATGGGTGACCAGTCATGGTGGGAGAGAGCATTTTTAAGCAATCCTAACTGACTTTTTTTTTTCAGGATCCTGCTCTGTGTAGTGATGGGGGGCTGTTTTTGAACTTATTTGACCATCTTAGGGTGACAGGGGAGTGGTTGCTCAGTGTATCTGGTAGTACCTTGACCTCAGATATTCATGATGGGAGTTTGTGAGGATCCAGTCAATGAGCGAGCTGTTGCCTGTCTTGTTCCTTCTGGTTGCTTCCGTGACTAGTTGTATGAGGTATGCACTTGCCACAGTATCCTTGAGTGGCGTGGAGTTGCCGCTTTCCTAGTCTATATTGAAATCCACTATAACAATTAAATCATTGACCTTGGGTAGGGAGGCCACTGCATCCAGGACCTTGGGCACACCATCCCGTGATTTTTTTTGGGGGGCAGGTAGGCTGATGCATTGGTCAGTGTCTTTCCCAGCTGTCTAACTTGTATTTTCATGACAAGGAGCTCGTGGTCTGTGGCCATCCTGGAGATAGGGAGGATGGAGCCATGGAGAGAGTCTTTTGTGTAGATAAGACAGCCCCCACCCTTCTTGCCATGCCTGTCGCTCCTGAATACCTGGTATCCAGGTAGCGCTATTTCAGTGTTTTTTATATTGCCTGTCAGCCAAGTCTCAGTTAGGCATGCTATGTCCGGTTTGTGTTGGGCCACCCAGGCCTGCAATTGTGTAAACTTTGCTGTTAGGTTGCAAATATTCATTGCAGTTATTGTCATGCCCTTTGTCTTGATACCCGGAGATCCGGGTGGCAGCGGAGGGCCAGGATTTGGTTGCACATTCCCAGATAACAGGAGGAGCATTAGGATAAGTTTCCTCACTGTGATGCAGAGGGTTATAGAGATTCATGACTTGTGTTTCCTTATTTGACCTTGGAGAGGCTTCTCCACTTTCTGAGGGGTGTGTGTGAGAGGTGGTAACCTGCCGGAGCCATGGTGTGTGTCAGATGCATTCTCCCCTGTTGTGGTCCCACTGTAGTAGGACTGCTTGTATGCCCCCTCTGTGGAGGTTGCTTCTGGTACTGTTAACCAGTGGCCGGTTCTGAGGCAGTGTTCTGGGTAGACTGAAGAGGGGCAGATGACCTGAAGGGTGCCTGGGCCCACTGGCTCAATTGTGATAACAATGAGTAGGAGAGTAGTGCAGCTCATGTTGTTTGTTGTTGTCAAGGGTTAGGTTTAGAATTAGGCAGATCAGAAGACTAATACATATGACAGAAATATCACCCAAATACTATAATGAGAACTTACAGTAGTTATGGGGCAGGTACAGAAGACTGGTGCTTGGTCACTGATGGAGTCTGACATTGTCCCAGCATTTAGAATCCTATCTTTTCTGTTTATAAGAATCCAATCTATGAGGGAGTGGTGTTTGTTATTAGCTGCAATGCTAGTTGGGCAGGAGATCATCAGTGATGGGTGAAGTTTACCTATAATGTCCTCAAACATTCCTGTGTTACCTCCAAACCAGTCAAGATTGAAATCCCCCAGAAGGAGTAGTTTGTTTTTCCCCTTCAGAGATGCCAGGTGCTGTTTGACCTTCGTTAATTTGTTTAAACTGTTTTTAGGAGGGTTGTAGATACAAATAATATTTAGCTTTTTTATGTTTCCAAGAACAAGTACTGCATTGATTGCTTTACAGGTGCTAGGGGGTTTGGCTTGCACGGTAATGATGGTGAGGTTTTCCTTACAGTAGAGAGCAACCCACTCCCTCCGTTTATTGGTGGGATGGCCAGCACTAAGTAGCTTATAGCCCTTTAGTCCACATAAGGCATCAGGTATATTGGGCTTGAGCTAGGTTTCTGTTAACCCTAGGATGTCTGGAGAATAGCGGGACACCCAAGCTTCCAGGTCAGCAAAGTTCACTGTAAGGTTGCAAATATTCATATGTGCAATTTTAAGACCTTTTGTAGAAAACCATAAATGGGTGCAGATCGGCTTTGCAGCAAGGGGTGGACCATGGTTTGACTCAATGTCACCATATAAGGATATGCATATGAGATATTGCCAGGCTTCCAAAAACAATTTTAGCATTAAACATTTCCATGGGTCATAGATATAGGAATTATTTAGATAATGCAGTATGTAAGCAGTTTTGAAAAGTCTCCGGTACGCGTTGCAGCTTATATGCTTATCATTACATACTATTGAATTTGAGAAAACAAAGGAGTCATCATCATCAATCAATCAATCAATCCTTTACTTATGAAACACTATTCCAGGACATCATAGCGTTGTACAATGAATCAACAAACAGCGATCGACAGAAAACATATTTCATAAAAACATTAAAAACACAGTTCTAAAAAGCAGGACTTTAAATATCAAAACTTCACATAATTTAAAAATTTTAAGTATCAAAAAATGCTGACTCAAATAAATAGGTTTTTAGAGCAGATTTAACCCGTAGAATGCCAACGCAGTTAGAATGTATAGGAATTCTGGATTGATATATCAGTCCGTGGCACAGCAAGGGTTAAAGGCCTTGCCAGATGGGCACTCTCTAACCCGATGAGGCAGAGAATTCCACAGGGTCAGAGCTACAAAAGCAAATCACCTAGCTCCTGCAGTTGTCAAATGGATCCTGGGAATGTCTAACGATCCCATGTCAGCGGAGCGGAGAGGACGAAGGAGGCAGCAGGGATGAAGGCGATCTTGCAGATACTGTGGACCCAGTCTGTGACTTACAGGTCAGTAATCTGACCTTGAAGGTGATCCTCCACCACACCGGCAGCCAGTGCAGGCTGCAGAGCACAGGTGTGACATGGTAAGATCTCGAGAAGCCAGTCAACAACCTGGCAGACTCATTCTGCACCAGCTGCAGGAGGCGAAGATCACCCCTAGTAGCCCTAGGTTATAGGACATTGCAGTAATCAAGGCGCGAATCATAAGTATATCGATGGTCATAACAGTCAGCTGTAAGCATAATATGATCAACAAAGGTGACCATTAGAAATAGCAAACCCCCATGACAGTGAAAGAGCAGCGCATTTTCCACATTATATCCTGTCAAAGTTTGAGTTAGGTACCAATATATGCAAATAAGCAATGATACAGGTAAGGAACCACTATATGCAAACAGCAGTGATATACGTAGAGACAAACTCAGTAGGAAAATGGCCCTAGGCAACTATGCTACACTATTTGAACCATCAACTAACCTGTAAGTCCACGCAGTCCCAGTACTAATTGAAGTGGAGAAACAAGTTATCACAGAATCCAGAACTCGCTTTTGTCTTCCTAAAATCCCCGGCAAGCAGAAATTCCACCACTGATGTAACTTCCTTTCCAAGACCTTAAAGTTATTTGGGTGGGTGGGGAGGCCAACAATTCTGGTGAGTTCAAACAGAAGTGAGACTCCTGTTTTGTGGCCAAAAGTCCAAACGCTGCAGGGGGAGGGTGAAAGTTAGCTAAAATAGATCCTCCAACCCTTGAGTTGCTGCCAGTGGCTCTGGCGGCAATGTGTGGAGGCTGCTGGTAGCCTCAGGAATTTAGGAGCCAGTGAAGAGAAAAAATTCAAAATGTTGGCGCCTTATTTCAAGCACCCTGATTGATCTCTTGTGGGTCCAGTGAGTTGAAAGAGGAGTGGGACTCCTGTTTTACAGCCAAAAGTCCAAATGCTGTACGGAGTGTGAAAGGTAGCTGAAATAGACCCTCCAACCCCCGAGTTTCTTCCAACGGCTCCAATGTCAGTGTGGAGGCTGCTGATAGCCTCAGGAATTTAGGAGCCAGTGAAGAAAAAAAATTCATAATGTTGGCATCTTATTTCAAGTGCTCTGATTGGTCTCTAGTGAATTCAGTGAGTTGAAACAGGAGTGGGGCTCCTGTTTTGTGGCCAAAAGTCCAAACGCTGCAGGGGGAGGGTGAAAGTTAGTTGAAATAGACAATCCAACCCCTGAGTTGCTGCCAACAGCTCCAGCGGCGATGATGTGTCTGTGTCCTCATTAAGAGAGGATTCCCATTTCAGGTCCTGACCATGGAGAAGGAAAAGATTGAAAGATGGGTCTTAGTAAAAGGTCAGTGCAGCTCAGGAGCATTCTGTTGTTGAACATATATGCTCCTAATGAGGATAGACTGGAATTCTTCCATGTGTTGGCCCAGGAATTGATGGATCATACAATCCCAGATGGATTAATACTTATAGGAGTGATTTTAATTTGGTGTTTTACCCTGTAGTAGACAGGCCTTCACCAGAACTGGGTCCCTCACCCCATGCGAGGGCAAGGCAGGCTTTCACCAACATGTGTGCCGGCCTGGCATTATAGGAGGTGTGGAGAGATCTTACTTCGAGAAACAGCTCTTGCAGCAGGTTACACCATTAGGACTGAAACTGGCAGGCGCCAGGACCCCATGGAAATTTTCTAGCTTGCAGTATTCAGTGGGGACCACCTCCGACGTCGGTCCGGCCCCCGATGTCAGGCGTAGTACATATGGAGGCAGTCCCCCATAATCCTTAGTTCTCCCGCCTGAGACTCCCGGCCGCTGGATGACATCAGAGGAGGAGACCGAGGATCCGCCATCAAATGGCAAACAAAGAGGCTGTAAATGCCTTATCCTAGGAGAAGGACATTGTGACTACAACCTACCTCCAGCGGGGATGGTGGGAGGGAAAGTACCTGCTGCAAAAGCTGTTCTCAAAGATCTACTGTTGTGGTAAGTTCTTATGTAACTGTACTATCTTACTTCGAGAAACAGCTCTTGCAGCAGGTTACACAATTAGGACTGATTCCCAAGCAATACTGGAAATCACACACCATTGGGAGGAGGAAAGGTAAAAATCCTCGAATTACATTGAGCCTAGGACAGAAGTCCCTGAAGGACTGCTAGATCAAACCCTGCTCTTCGCCTCGATGCAATGTCCAGGCTGTAATGCCTGATGAAAGTGTGTACGGAGCTCCAAGTAGCTGCAGCACAAATAGCTGAGGTGGATACGTTCTTTAAAGCCTGGCTGCCTATTGATCTGAAGGAGGTGCAAGGAGCTCTATGGGATCTGGCAAAAGGGAAAGCGCCATGTCTGGATGGTCTTTCTGTGGATTTTTGCTAGGTATTTGCACAAGACCTGGGCCCTCAGCTCCATATTTTTCAAGAGGAGGTGACTGGTACATCAATGCTAGAGGCTGTTATCACTGTTCTTCCTAAACTGCATAAGGATAGACTGGTATGTGGGAATTACAGACCAATATCCTTAATAAATGCCGATGTGAACATTTTTGCTAAAATACTGGCCACACAATTGGAGAAGGTACTTCCAAACATCATCCACCCTTTGCAAACAAGATTCTTTTTTTTTTTTGTTTTTTAACTTTCTTTATGCTCCTCTGAGTAGTGGGGGAATGCTTGACCCCCCCTCCCCATCAGCCTGTTATGCTGGCCCCTCAAGCTCCCCCTGACCCAGCCTCCACTGTGATGATGGGCCATGGAGGACTGCGACTTACCCCTCAGGGTGGGCCCCTCCCCCTGGGAGAGAATGGAGAGAGACACCACATCATCTTTGAGCCCCTGCCCGCTGCTGGGTATTGTTTGGGCCAGGAGAGAATGTGGGCCAATCAGGGCTTCATGTTACACACTCCGGGGGGATTATTCATTGTGGTACCCAAGGATGTGGATGTGCAATGATGCCAGCACGTTGAGCTGTATGCTCCTGCGTGAGCTACATAATTGTCTGCCTCCTCCATGCCCATCTGAAGTGGACCAGGCAGCAGTGGCACTCTTGTTGCCACTGGCTGCTGCTACAGCACCAGGACCCACAGAATCCCTCCCCAGGAGAGGAGAGCTGGCCTAGCGACTGCTCAGTCCTGCTCCCTCCCCTAGCCATCCCCCCAACCTGAGCTTGCTCCCGAACCCGGGTCATCGGTGTGGCATCCAGCGCCTCAACCCTCAGTGCAATTGGGCCAGCCACAAATGGAATTCTTGAAAGGCAGGCATCAGATAGCATCAGAGCACTGGTTAATTTGATTGCAATAGCACACAAAAGGCCTTCTATAGTGGCATTGCTGGCTATTGATGAGGAGAAAGCCTTCGACTTGGTGGAGTGAGATTATTTATTTGTGGTCATGGAAGCACTGGGATTTGATCACCCTTGTATCTCTTACATTAGGGTACTATATTCAGTTCCCACTTCATCAGTTTTGACCAATGGTATACAATCCAATAAGTTCCCACTCCATCAAGGCACATGTCAAGGCTGCCCCCTATCTCCACTGTTGTTTGTTTTTGCAATGGAGCCCCTGGCAGTGGCTATATGGCAGAGCCTCGACATACAGGGGATCAAGGTGGGCATAGACACACATAAACTTCTTTTCTCACCCCAGGATTCCATCAGTATGCTTGATTAGTGCAGTTACGCCAGCTCAGTTCAGCTGCCCCAGAGGCAGAGTTATGCTAATGATGCCAGGGAATTAGCCAGTCAGATTGTAGCAAGAGAGTGCTGCCTGTAAGTGCTGCTGTACTCCAGTGAGATTAATTTCTCCACTGACTGGACAAGTCTGCCCCAGAGGTCTCTCTTCAAACCTTTGCCTGAAGTAGTTTATTTTCATATTTTCAGTCAATTCTTTTACTTTGTACTGCTTTTAGAGTGCTTTTAGTAAGTTTGTAGTGCTTTTTGTGCATTTTCTGCAGATTCTTAATTCCTGGAATCAGTGGAAAAAGTGCCACTTTTTTCCACATTCCCATGCTTTTTCGGACTAAAAACATATCTTGCCTGAGGTAAAAAGTTGGTGCATTTTATATTGTGACATTTTCTAGGGACGTGGATATGTTGTTGAATCCTCACTGTCTGGCAGGTTTCTTGCCACTTTAAGTTGGGCCGGAAAGTCTTCAAGCTGGCTCCTCCCACCCACTCGGGTGATAAAACTCTCGGCTCCGCCCCACGACGCCAGATCTTCCTTGCCACTTGGAAGCTCAGGTTCCCTCCTTAGCGCTCTTATGATTTTAGGCCTGGATTCTAATTCTTCGTTTTTTCCAAAAATCGTCTTAAAATTTACAAGACTTAAGTCTTGTACTTCCTTCACAGCTGCGATGGATTCAAAATCTACTCCCAGCTTCCGTCGGTGCCCTTGCTGGCAGAAGATGTCTCAGACCAACCCTCACGCCATGTGCGTTTACTGCCTGGGGCTTGCCCATGATCTGCAGGCCTGCAATCTCTGCAAGTCTTTTTCGGCTTCGGTTCTGGAAGACCGCACTGCCGACTCCATCTGGGGCACCCCGAGAAATAGTTTCCGCTGGTGAAGTCGAAGGAGGCCTGCTGGGTGGTGTCCACAGCTGTGGGCTCCACGGAGCAGCTAGAGCAGTTAATTGCCCTCAAGGAGGAGGAAGCCCGGGCTTCCTCTTCTTCTACTTCCTTTCTGTCTCCATTTATCCTGCTCTCCTTGGGCTCCTCCTACACTGCTTTCTTTATGGAGCTTTGTCAGTCCCTCTCCACCAAGGGAAAAGGGCCCTCAGGGACTCGCTTGAGTAGGTTGAAGAAAAAAGAACCGAAAGGTAAGTCCCACCATCAATGCTCATGGGAGCGGGAGAGATCTCTCTCCCCAGAGCATCTGCATTCGACTTTTCAGAGTCCCCATCAGGTCAGCCAGCCGAGACACCCGTTTATGCGGTCAAGATTTTTCTTGACCCGTTGGAAGGGTTGTCGACTGGAGAAGCAGATAACCCTGTTTCACTGGTACTCCCGGTGGTTACCGAGGACTTGCCTTGGCCTCCCATGCCAAAGTCCCTGGTCAAGGACCCTGAACCGGTGGATGAGCGGGTTTCCCCCCACCCCCTCTTTGACCCACCATCGGCTACCCCGATGGTCTTGGTCCTCCTCCATGTCGGGTAGATCCCACCAACATTGGCGGTCTCAGTCCTGGCATCACAGAAAGTGGTGTCGCCATTCGTCCTCTTTGGAGGATAGGCTTCGGGGCAAGTTGCATCAGCGCTATGAGGGCATGATGTGGCAGCTGCTCTTATTGGCTGGCAACAAGCCGACTCCATCACCTTCCCTGGCTGTTAAGTGGCTGTCACCTGAACAACCAAAGCAACATCTCACCATCTTCTCCTTGGTCAAGGATCTGACTCCAGCACCGATTGCTCGGCTGAAACCAGCTGCTCCACCCATTGTGGTGAAACCACCGCCCCTGCAACCAAAGACTGGGGCCCCGACTAAGGATTCTCGGTCAGGTCAGGGCTTGTCCCACAAGTTGTCAGTCATCCTCACCCCTGATCAGCCTCAGTGAGTGGAGGGTGGCTCAGGTGCTCGGCAGCTGTTCGCAGACTCCTCGGAGTCCAATGACTCCTCCCTGTATTCCAGGCCTCTCGACCTGGAATCCTCCGGGGGTCTGTCGGTGGATGAGAGCGCATCCTTGTTCCTGGGAATTTTTCGGCTCATCTCAGAGTCTACTGGGATGCAGCTTGAACCCGAACAGAAAAGGGCCAGATATCCCCTCACAGAGATTTTGGACATTGGGGATGGAGGTCTTCCCAGTGGCTGAGGCCATTGTTGGTCCGGCCCTGGAGTTGTGGCAGTGGCCTGCATCCTGTCCTGCGCCTTCGGTCAGGATGGCCTGCAAGTATGCAGTCCCAAATGGTTCCCTCTCTGGTTTTTCGAAGCACACCTCGGCTGAAGGGCTGGTAACTGATAGCGTCTTCAGGCACTCCGGAAACGTTAGGGATGTAGAGAAGCCCCCGGACAAGGATTCCAAAAAGTTGGACGACTGTGAGCACAAAGTTTATGCTGCCTCTTCCCTAGGCCTTCAACAGGCTAGCTCGGCCTTACTGATGGCACAGTTTTCACACGCCCTTATGGGCTCCCTGGATGAGGTGCTTCCTCATCTCCTGGCTGACCTTCAAATGATGGTCAAGCAGGTGTGGGATCAAGGAAGGGCAGTGGCCAAGCAACAGCTCCAAACTGCCTTGGAGATCGGAGACTCTTGTGCCCGGTCAGTAGCGGCTGCAGTAGCCATGCGCCACAGAGCTTGGCTGTGGATCTCCACCTTCACGGCGGATACCCAGCACAAGCTGGAAGATGTCCCCTTCTTGGGCACCAACTTGTTCGGGCATGGGGTGGAGGGCCATCTCCAGAGGATCGAAAAGTCCAATGGCACCTTGGACCTGGTCACATCTACCCAAAAGGACAAAGGTCACAGCAATAGCGTAAGCCCTTTTGCCCCTCCACCCCTCTGCCCTTGTGGCACGTCTGGCCCAGCAGCACCAGCAACAGGGCCAGCAGGCTCACACTTGGCACCCCAAGGCCAAGCCTGCTGCTTCCTCCAGCAGGAAGCCTGGAGGGAAAGGTCCAGGTGGCTCATCAGCCGGCCTTCCTCCAAGACTGCCCAGTGATGGGTTGAGGGGTGCCGCCCCAACCTCATCACTCCTCCCCTGGATCCCCACAGGGCGGAATGGCTCAGCCACTTCCTTTCCACCTAGTCCTCTATCATCACAGACCGTTGGGTGCTGGAAGTGGTCAGCAGGGGTCTGCCTCTGGAATTTGAGCGGACCCCTCCCTCCCTATCAAGCCGTTGCCCCTCGGGAGGCTACCGGTTCCACAGCCTGTCTGTTGGCTCATCAAGCTGACATAGCTCTGCTCCTCCAAAAGGAGGTGATAAGCAAGGTGGCGGATCCTCCTCCATGGCCAGGTACTTCCTGGTCCCAAAAACGGACGGGGGGCTGGTGCCCCATTCTCGATCTGCACGACCTGAACAAGCTCCTAAGGCTGCATACCTTCAGGATGGTCACTCTGGCTCAGATCATACCATCCTTTGAACTAGGCATGTGGTTTTGTTCTCTGGCTCTCCAGGACACATTCTTTCACGTCCCAATCCATCCGTCACATCGGCGATTCCTCTGCTTTAGAGCAGAGGGATCCCTATATGAGTTCCAGGCCATGCCCTTTGGTCTTTCTCCATCTCCCAGGGTCTTCACCAAATGCATGGCAGTGGTGACAGCATTCCTGCAGTGACGAGGGTTCCGGGTGTACCCTTACCTGGATGACTGACTGATAGCAGCCACCTCCAGGTTGGAGGTGGAGCAGTCCAGAGATCTGGCCCCCCAGGTCTGCTCTCAGATTGGTCTCCTGATCAACGAGGCTAAATTGGAACTCGTACCATTGCAGGTGATTCAGTTCATTGGGGCAGAGCATGACTCTCTTCGAGCCAGACCCTGGCTCCCAGCGGACAGGGCCGAGGTCCTTTTCTCCTTTGCCTAGTCATTTTTGTTTGGGCAATTGCGCCTTGCCCAGGACTTCCTATGCCTCCTGGGTCTCATGATGGCTTGCACCAGCATGGTCCGTTGAGCCTGCTGGCATATTCGTCCCCTGCAGTGAAGGCTGGCCCGCCAGTGGTCACAGCGCTTTGGTCCTTTGGACCAGCCAGTAACTATGACCCAGAAGATGTGGGATGGCCTGCAGTGGTGGCTTGCCCCAGCTCATCTGCAGGAGGGTATCCCATTTGTCCGCCCCGAGCCGACGGTCATTTTTTCGACCAACACCTCTTTGATGGGTTGGGGTGCCCATCTGGGGAATCTCCGGGCCCACAGCCTCTGGTCCCCTCAGGACTCTTGATGCCACATCAACCTGCTGGAGCTCCGAGTGGTTCAACTAGCCCTCACCACCATCGCTCTTTTTGTACGGGGTCAGGTGGTTCAGGTCCAGAAGGACAACACCGCGACCATGTACTATCTCAACCAGCAGGGCAGGACGCGCTCCTTGCCTTTGTGCAAGGAAGCTCTCCGCATTTGGTCTCTTGTGATCAGCCTAGAGGTGGGTCTTCTAGCCATCCTTGTGACAGGAACCTTGAACAGTCTGGCCGATGCCCTCAGCCGGATAGGCGCTACATCTCATGAATGGTCTCTCCTGCTGGAGGTAGTTGAAGACCTGTTCTCCCATTGGGGTACTCCTCAGGTGGACCTGTTTGCTTCCAGGGAGAATGCAAAGCTGAGACTGTTTCATGTCCATCCCCCTCAGCAGAGCTCGTTGCAGGGGGATGCCTTCTCGAGGCCGTGGACCCCGGGTCTCTTCTACGCCTTCCCTCCATTTCCCTTGATCCACAAGGTGCTTCTCAAGGAGAAGAGGGACAAGGTGCAGGTGATTCTGGTAGCCCTGGACTGGCCTCACCAGTTCTGGTACCCAGATCTCCTCAGCCTCAGCTCCAGGCTCCTGAGGTGGCTTCCAGCCGGCCCGGACCTTATCTCAGTCAACAAGGGGAAGGTACTCCATCCAGACCTTCAGTCCCTGCACCTGACAGCCTGGTTCCTGAGCAGCTAGAGTTCCAGGCCTTGGGTCTTTCTGACGAGGTCCTCAACATCGTTGAGGCATCCCGTAAGAAGTCAACCAGAAAATGCATTGCCTTTAAATGGAAGAGATTCTTTATTTGGTGTCAGGTCAAGGGGTTGGACCCCTCTTCCTGTCCATTGGCTAGCATTTTGGACTACCTGTGGTCCCTTTCTCAGCTAGGGCTTCGGTTGATGACCCTTAAGGTGCACCTGGCAGCCATCTCTGCTTACCAGGCACGGGACGGCAAGTAGTTGGTGGTGCAGGAGAAGGTGGTCTGGCACTTTTCCAAAGGCGCCAATCATATATCCCCTCCAGTGTGAGAACCTCCACCTCCGTGGGATCTACTGCTGGTACTGGCCAAGCTCATGAGCAAGACATTCGAACCGCTGCACAGGTGTGACATCTTCCACCTGTCATGAGAGACTGCCTTCTTGGTGGCTATAACATCAGCCAGAAGAATGGGAGAGCTCCAGGCACTTTCCATTGAGTTTCCTTATTTGGTCTTCCACAGGGACAAGGTTGTTCTTCGCCCCCATCTGAAATTCCTTCCAAAGCTGGTGTCAGAGTTTCACCTGAATCTGGTGTTGACTCTGCCGGTGTTCTACCCCAATCACACCTCGGAGGCTGAATATAGGCTCCATACTTTGGACAATAGAAGAGCGCTCGCTTATTACAAGGAGTGGACGGCTGAAGTTTGAGGAGAGATTCACCAGCTGTTTGTCACCAGTGCTGAAGCTGCACCTGGCAGACCTGCAGCCAAGCAGACGATTAGCAGGTGGGTCACCTCTTGCATAGATCTCTGCTGTAGGTTAGCGGGCATGGAGCCATCCAAAGGGATAAAAGCTCATTCTACCCGCCATACCGCTGCTTCGGTGGCTGCTTCTAGGGACATCCCTATCCAGGAAATCAGCAGGGCTGCTTCCTGAAAGTCAGCACACACCTTTATGTCACATTACTGCATTGACCTAGAGTCACACCGGGATGCTGGTTTTGGGACCTCGGTTCTCCAGTCCTTATTTCCCAAGTAAGTATTGGGGGTGTGCGCCTTGCCTCCCTCCTCCCGGAGAACTGCTAGGAGTCTGCCAGACAGTGTGGATTGAACAACATATCAACATCCCTAGAAATGCAGATTACTTACCTGTAACAGGAGTTCTAGGAGTGGTATATGTTGTTCATCCACATGACCCACCCGACTTCCCCGGCTTCGACATGCAACCTGGCTTCCAGAGGGCTATATCTGGCATCATGGGGCAGAGCCGAAGGGTTTTACCACCCGGGTGGGTGGGAGGAGCCAGCTTGAAGACTTTACATAGAAACATAGAATTTGACAACAGATAAGGACTGCTTGGCCCACCCAGTCTGCCCATTTCCCTACCTGATGGATAAGCTGCAGATTCTAGTTAATCAACAACTTACTTCCTCCTGCCCCCCCACTAGAATTGCCTTATGCCTGTCCCATGCATTCTTGAATTCTCCCACTGTTCCTGACTCCACAACCTCCTCAGGAAGGCTGTTCCATGCATCCACAACTCTTTCTGTGAAAAAATACTTTCTAACAATACCTCTGAGCTGTCCCCCCTCTATATTCAAATTGTTCCCCCTTGTTCTTGCACATCTCTTCTTCTGAAAGGTACTACCCTCTTGTACCTTGTTAATTCCCTTGAGAGACTTGAAAGTTTCTATCATGTCCCCCCTCTTCCTCCTTTCCTCAAGGGTATACATATTAAGCTGCTTTAGTCTCTCCTCGTATGTCTTCTGGTGCAGACCTTGCACCATTTTGGTTGTCCTCCTCTAAACAGCCTCCACTCTGTCTATGTTTTTGCAGAGAAGGCGTCTCCAGAATTGCACGTAGTACTCCAGATGGTGTCTCACTAACTGTCTGTAGAGAGGAATAACAACTTCCTGTTTTCTACTGTTGATGCCTCTGCCCATGCATCCCAGTATCCCCCCAGCCCTCCTTACTGCCTTCTCACATTGCTTGCCCACCTTTAGGTCATCTGATATAATTACTCCTACGTGTCTGTCAGTTTTTGTTGTTATTAACTCACCCCCCATTGTGTACTCTTTCCCTGAGCTTTTGTTTCCCAGATGCATTACCTTGCACTTCTTTGCATTGAATCTGAGCCTCCACGTATTTGACTATTCCTCTAACCTTGCCAAGTCCCTTTTCATTCTTTCCACCCCACCTTGTGCATCAACCCTGTTGCAGATCTTTTGTCATCTGCAAAGAGGTATACCTTTCCTTTCAGGTGCTCTCCAATGTCACTTACAAAGATATTAAAGAGGACCAGTCCCAGTACCGAACACTGTGGTAACCCACTAGTTACCCTCCTTTCTTCACTGTGGACTCCGTTTACTATTATATTTTGTGTCCTGTTGTCCAGACAGTTTTTTTATCCAGGCTACCACCTTGGGACCCACTCCAAGGCTGGATAACTTGTATATTAATCTTTTGTGTGAGACTGTGTCAAATGCCTTGCTAAAATCTAGGTAGACCATATCCACAGCCCTCCCTGGTCTACTACTTGGTCACCCAGTCAAAGAAATCTATTAGGTTCATCTGACATGACCTTCCTGCTGTGAAACCATGCTGCCTTGGGTCCTGTGCCCCACTGGCCTCTAGGTACTCAACAGTTCTTTCCTTCAGAAGTGATTCCAACATTTTCCCTACAACTGAAGTCAAACTAACTGGTCTGTAGTTTCCTGCCTCTGCCTGCTCCCACTTTTGTGAAGTGGAATCACATTTACCCTCCTCCAGTCCTCAGGTACCACTCCATCCTCCCATGATTTGTTAAAGAGAGTAGTCAGTGGTGTTACTAGTTCTACCCTTAGTTCTTTTAGTATTCTTGGGTGAATCCCATCAGGCCCCATTGCTTTGTCCACCCTCAGTTTCAAGAGTTCTTTCAAAACCCTTTCTTCTATGAATGGACTGGTATCGACCTCCCTATTCAGAGTTTCTCCCTTGTTTGGTTGGCACCTCCTCCTCATCTGTTGTGAATACTGAGCAGAAATATTTGTTCAGTATCCCTGCTTTTTCACTGTCACCCTCTGTCCACATTCCTTCCCCTTTATTAAGTCTCTGTATCCCTCCCTTGGTCTTTCTTTGCTCCCTAGTGTACCTATAAAATGTTTTATCCCCTTTCTTAACAGAGTTGGCTATCTTTTCCTCAGTTTGTGCCTTTGCAATTCTGACTGCCTTCCCTGCCTCCTTCTGCTTTAACTGATACAGTTATCTGTCCTGCTCCTTCTGTGTTTCCTTATATTTCCTGAATGCTGTCCTTTTCTCCTTAACTGTCCCTGCCACCTCTTTTGAGAACCATAGTGGTTTTTTCCTTCATTTTGTTGTATTGATTTGCTTTACACAAATGCTTGTTGCCGCTGTGATGGCTGTTTTGATTATTCCCCATTATTCCTCCACCCCTCCTTCTTGACCATTTGTTAGTGCTTTTCTAAGGCACTCTCTCATTTTCCCAAAGTCAGCCTTCCTAAAGTCCAATACTCTTGTTTTTGTATGGCTTGACTCTATGGCTGTGTTTACTGTGAACCACACTGTTTGGTGGTCACTTGTTCCCAGATGGCTACCTACTTCTAAATCTGAGATCCTTTCTCCTTCCCCATTTGAGAGTACCAGGTCTAAGATTGCTCCCTCCCGAGTGGGTTTCAGCACTAGCTGTCTGAGGCATGCCCCCTGTAGGGCATCAAAATGACCCTGCTCTTGGATATGCCTGCAGCAAAGGTACTCCAGTTAACATCTGGCATATTCAGGTCCCCCATCAACAGTATCTCCCCTTTGTCTGCCATTTTAAGGATGCCTTCTATCATTTCCTTGTCCATTTCCTCCCCCTGAGATGGGGGTCTGTACACAACCCCCATGCGGATTGTGGTGCCATTTCCTGTCTCCAGGGTGACCCATAGTGACTCATCAGCTTCCTGTTTATTCTTTAGTTCTGTTGACTTAATCCCTTCCCTTTTAATAGAGAGGTACACCTCCTCCTCTTTTACCCACCCTGTCCCTTCTGTAGACTGTGTATCCTGGTATGTTGACTTCCCACTCATGGTTCTCTGTGTACCATGTTTCAGTGACTGCCACAATATCCAGGCATCCCTCTTCCATCAAGGCCACTAGTTCAGGGAGCTTGTTGCGCAGACTGTGGGCATTGGTACTCATCACCTTCCATTTATTTTTATGGCCTTACTCCTTTTAGCCCCATCCCTGTCCTTAACACCTTTTTCTGCATGTATCCCTGTCCTGCTCCCAACTGACTTCTCTGCCTGGTGTTTACCTCTCTAACTACTGTGCTTTGTGGGGGGAGGCTGGGATTTCCCTGCTCCTTTTCAGTGCCTCCCCCCCTTGGCTAGTTTCCAGCCCAACCTAAAGCGGCAAGGAACCTGCCAGACAAAGTGGACGAACAACATATACTACTCCTAGAACTCCTGTTACAGGTGAGTAACCTGTATATGTTTTCCATGGATACTTATTTTTAAGTTGCTTCCATGATTTTGAACCACTTTTCTTCATTTTACCTCAACTGGGAGCCCTTTTTCAGCGGTTCCACAGTGCTGGGAGCCTTCGTTTTTTTTTTCTGCTTGGGAACAAACTTTCCTGTTTCCCTGATAAACTGGCAGGTCAGATAGACCCTGAAACAAGACTGTCCAATTTTTATTCCAAATTTATAAGGCCTTTTAAATGGTGGTCTAGGCAGACTGCCACAATTCACATTTTATATTTTGAACCAGTCATTGTTTTTCTGTCTGAGAGCTTACTTTTTTATTGCTCTGTACATCACGTAATTAGCCTTAAGGCTGGAAATTATGACTTCTCAGTCTGCCTCCCCTCTGTTAAAAATTCAGAAGAGGGGTCCTCCTCTCATCAAAAGTCTAAGGACAGGTCCTCCAAGGACCCCATAGAAAATAAGTCTGATAAAAATAATAATGACCAAGCCAAACAAAAAAGATATTCACAGCAGGTTTCTAATTTGGGGCCTGCTAGTAAGAAACAAAAGGAAAAAAATGTATCACTGCTTCTCCCACTGCATAGCAAAGAGAGACACCAGTGTTACAACAAGGTATACCCTGTGCAGAGGAAATGGCAAAGGCTTGGCAACTATATCAAACTTTTCAGGCTGTGGGCTCCCTTCTGGGTGCCCCAGCTGGTCCTATTCCCCCTGACTCTGGTCTCGGCCAAGGTATTTACTTTGATGGTGATGATGATGAAGAGGAGGGTGCTGATGAAACTCCTGATCAAGAATTTGGCTTTCTTTCCCATGGCCAGGAGTATATTTCCTCTCATTTTACGTTTGTTCAGCACATGGTGGACACTCTTAACCTTTCTATTTAAGAGTCCACCCAGGAGGATGAGGAGGCAGACTTTTTGGATATGATGATTCTTCCTCCTCCTAAAAAGCTAGTCCTCAAAGTTCACAAGTCCCTTCTTAGGGCTACTTCTAGACTTCTTCAGAATCCCATCTCCAATCCAGGAGTAGATAAGAAAATAGAGAAAATGTACCAGCTCGATAAATCTAATGCTGAATACCTTTACATACATCCAGACCATGAAGGAGTAGTACATGCTGTAGCTTGTGATAAGGCAAAGGTGCCTCTTTCTTCCCAGCCTCCAGAAAAAGAATCCAAAAGGCTGGACACTATGGGTAAGAAATCTTACACCACATCCTCACTGCTGCTTCACCTCTGTACTTATGTGGCGTACACAGTTCAGTACAAAAGGGCTCTTTGCAACTGTGTTCTGACTATCGGCCAGAAAACCTCAGATTGACTGACTTGGGAGCTGGCAGAAACAGTTAAGACTGCCCTAGAAGCCATGAAATATCAGTTTCATATGGCTGTTGATGCCAGTGACACAGCATCTATAGCTATGGCTCAAGCCATCTCCCTCAGACAGTTTGCTTGGTTGAAGACCACCAGTCTCTCCCAGGACACCCAAACTAAAGCTATGGACTTCCCCTGTGAGAATGATTCTCTTTTTGGGGACAAAACAGAGATGTACATGAAAATGGTGGATGAATACAAAACCACCTATCAGAGCAATGCAGCTAAAGAGAATCCCTCTACTTCCTACAGACCTCAAAGGGAGGGCAGAGGTAGGGGTTATTATCCCTGGGTCTTCAACCCTATGCCAATGCCCATGCCCTTGGATTACTCTCAGATGAGAGGATTCTTTAGGGGAAGAGGTAAAAGGGCTCAGAAACATACTGACCCTATACTCTCACCAAAAACTTAACCAAAACAAAACTCCTGACTGGAAGGCCCGGGTCGCCTCCCTCTGCCAGAAGGAGGAAGGCTGACCCAATACCTCCACCACTGGCACCACATCACCACAGACAAGTGGGTCCTGGAAGTGGTGGGTCAAGAACTTTCCCTGCAGTTCAAAAGATTCCCCACTCAGCAGGGCCACAGAAGTGTAAAACCCCTAACTCCCATGCAGAGAATTCTGCTAGAGTTAGAGGTAAAGTCTCTTCTGGCAGCAAATGCAGTGGGAAGAGTCCCTCTCTCCCAATGGGGAAAGGCTTCTACTCCAGGTAATTTCTAACCTGAAAGAAAAACGGGGACTGGCAACCCATTCCAGATCTCCGGTACTTAAACAACCACCTGTTCAATCCTAAATTCAGAATGGTCACCCTGTCAGTGGTGATCTCCTCTTTATAAGAGGGAGACTGGCTAGCCTCCCTAGACCTAAGAAATGCCTATTTTCACATTCCAATCAGGCCCTCTTATGGAAAGTATCTTGGATTTAGACTGCCCTCTGGCCATTACCAATTTGCAGCTCTGCTCTTCAGCCTTTCTTCATACCAGAGTTTTCACAAAGTGCCTGGTAGTGGTGGAGGACTATTTCAGAAGGCACGATGTTTCTGTCTTCCCCTACCTGGATGATTAGCTGATAGTGGACAAGTCTCCCCAGAAAGTCAGAGACTATGTCACCCTCACACAATGCACCCTGGAGTCCTTGGGTTTCCTGATCAATATAGAGAAGTCCGAGTTCAAGCCAGTTCAGTTCCTCAAGTTTATCGGAGTAGAGCTGGGCACACAGCAAGGCAAACACTACTTCCTCTGGTCAGGTTAGAAAACCTCCAAACCCTGGCACTCCCTTTTGTCTCAGGCCAGCTAAGACCAGCCAGGTTTTCCTCAGACTTTTAGACCAAATGTCATCTACTACAGCTGTAGTGCCAGGGGCCAGGTTCCAGATGAGGGATATCCAGTACCATCCCAGAGCCAATTGGTCTTAAAAGAGGGGCTCCCTATCAAAACTAGTTACAGTCATAGTGACATTCTTACAAGCCCTTGACTGGTGGAATGACAGGGAGAACCTCAGGGAAGAAACTCCTTTCCAGCAGAGGAAACCCTCAAGAGTGCTTACTACATATGCTTCCCTCCTAGGGTGGGGAGTACCCCTGTCTGACCAATCCATAAGTGGGATGGGGTCTGGTCTGCCAGAGAATCCAGGTGTCACATAAATCTCCTCAAACTCAGAGCCATGCACCTGGCTATCAAAGCCTTTGCTCCCCAGCTCAAAGGTCAATCGTCCAAGTCTGGACAGACACCACTACTGCTATGTTGCAAGATCTACAAAACTCTGCAGAGAGACCAAGAAAATCCAGTCTCTGGCCTACTCCTTGCACATGCAGCTCATTGCCAGGTAAGGACAATGTGCTGGCAAACTCCCTGAGCCACATCAGTCAGGGCCACCATGAGTGGACCCTATACAAACAGGTGCTGGCCTCAATCTTCATAAGGTGGGGTACTTCAAAGATAGATCTCTTTGCTTCCAAGCACAACTACCAGATTCCCTTGTACTGTTGCACGTCTCCAGGCTCAGTTCATAGGTATGATACGAGTTCAGTGGTGGGTCCCATTATAAACTCGTCGCCTATTGGCGAAATTCAAATTTCTTATCAGCCATATGATTATCTAGCTCATATTTAAATTGTGCCAAATTATTGCTGGCAACAACCTTGGTAGGTAAGGAGTTCAATATTGGAGGTAACCTTTATGTAAAAAATCTGTTTCTCTTCGTGGTGTTATTACATTTTTAAATTTTAAATTATGTGATCTAGTATTATAACCTATAGTGTTTTTTTGGGAGACAGAGAGCCTCACATAATGCTTGATCCTTAATTGATCTGTATGCTAGACACAAATCTCCCCTAAATGCCCTATATTGAAGAGAAAATAAACCCAGTGATCTCAATCTAGAACTGTAATCTAAATCAGTTAAGCCTTTTATCTTTTTAGTCAGTCGCCTTTGTACCTTCTCCAAAGATACTATACCTCCCATAGATGTTGGAGTACAAAAAGGGGCACAATAGTCAATTTGTGACCCCACTAAACTAGTATATAGTGGAATCAATACTTCGGGTTCTCTACTCTTAATATGTCTACAAATACAAGAGAGTGTACCATGGCATATTTTTATAATATTATTATTGTGTGAAATGAACTTTAGATCATGTGTAATGGTAATACCCAAGTCCTTTTCAGATGTGATAGATTGTATGTTACAATTATTGATTTTATAACTTGCTAATAGATTATTTTTCCTAAGAGCATAACTTTGCACTTGACAGGGTTAAAGGTCACTTTATATTTAACAGATCACTTAATTAAAATTTCAAGGTTAGTTTATAAAGAGCAGACTGCATTAGAATTATTAATAGTACTGCCAAGTTTACTATCGTCTGCATATTTGTGAATCCATACATCATTTGTAGTTTGCTTGCTAGCTATTAGTAAGCTAAACAACTAGGGGCCTAACACAGATCCCTGGGGGACACCACTGCTTACATCACCCCATTCAGAGAGATGTCCTTTAATACTAACTTGTTTCCTGTTGGTGAGCCAAGAGTTTATCCAACTAACTATATAAGCATTAAAACCTAAATTTACCAATTCCTTTATCAAAATACCATAAAGTACAGAATCAAATGCTTTTTCAAAGTCCAAGAAGATTATATCAACTGGAAGGCCCTGGTCCAGTGCCAAACTTGCTGGTTCGAAAAAGTTAATAAGATTAAGTTGGCATGATCTTCCTTGTACAAAACCATACTGACTAATGTCTGAAAAGCCTATATTTTGTAGATGGTCTAACATTTTTTTCTTTAGTATTCTCTCCATTAATTTACCTATACAGGAGATTAAGCTGATTGGTCTATAATTACTTGCTAGTTGTTTATTTACACCTTTACGTATAGGCACAATAGTAGCTGTAGTCCATTATCTTATTGCATAACCTTCTTTAAGAGATGCATTAAATAATAAAGTGAGTAAATTCACAAAAACAGAAGCTAATTCTTTAATTGCCCTGCTCCTGGATTGGACAGGGAGGTTCCTATATGCCTTCTCTTTATTTCCTCTGATTCTCAGGGTTTTGCTAACATTTCAGAAACTGACTAGAAACCATGATCCTGGTGGCTCCAGACTGGGCTAGGCAGCTATGGTACTCCCTGCTTCTTACCTCTCAGTCAAACTGCCCATTTGCCTGCCTCCCTCTCACATTCTCCTGAACCTGCCTCAGATGGGGATACCATACCCCAGCACAGAGTCTCTTCACCTCAAAGCTTGGTATTTGAAGATCTAGAATTCCCAGACTCTCGGTACTCAAAGCAAGTCCTGAGAATCCTTCGACTGGCCAAGAAACCAAGTTATTGGGCATGTGCATCTACCCCCACAATGAGAATTGAATAGCCTTAAATTTGCAGCTACTGATCTCTCAAATGTGACTTAACATTGACAGGTGGTGTAAGCTGCAGATCACTGTCCCTGGTAAGATAGCTGCCTTTAAAAGGATCAAAAATGCATTACTGCACATCTGATCTGCTCATAATAATCCCAGCGGTGGTGAAGAAAGTTGTACAAGCTTCTTTCCAATTTACTTTGGGGGCAAGGTGCATCCAGATTTGGAAAAAAGAGGTCCCCAGGGCTCCTCCAAATAAGGCAGGTTAGAATGTGCCTTGTCCATGGGCCTATCATACTGCACAAGGAATGAGAAGTGGTCTGGCATGGTTACAACAATCTGCCAGTGCCCCTCTGTGACTTTAAATTGAAACAGCCCTGAGTGGTAATGTGCCATTGCAGGCATTGCTGCAGGATACCGTCCTCAGGACAGTGTACTCACCCTGGCTATGGAACTCACAAGATTCTCTTTCCAGCAGCTACAGAAATGGTCAGCATGGATGCTTATTCCCTACGGCTTTCTGAGTCCCTTTGGCATAATCCCAAGCTATGTATTGCAGGAGACACAGCCCTCTGGGCTTTCTGGGATAGGCAGGGAATTCAGACCCTTGAAGATGTCATATGTCCCCACTCAGGTGCATTGAAGTCCTTTCAGCAGCTGAGGACAGAATATCACTTACTGGCCACAGATCATTGGAAGTATTTACAGTTTAGGAAAGTGATTCAGCATTGGCTAGGCAAATCCCTCTATTACCATCCCCCACCCATGGGACCATAGACAGCTGACTCCGGCACATTTCTACAGGGAGCCATAGACGTTATGAGCACCTTCAGAGTCTGACACTTCCTAGTTAGGAGGCTAATCCCCTTAAAATGGGAGGCAGATTTGCAAGTGGTGATCACACCAGAAACCTGGTGAAGGTATTGGAAAATAGTGCAGCAGGGTCATGGACCCCAAAGCACAGGTTAAACAAAAGAAGATATTAGGTTGCTGACACAGAACACCAGACAGGCTAGCAAGGATGGGCATCAGCATCCTTAATGAATGTTTGAGATGCCATCATTCTCCAGGGCAGATAGGTCACAACTTATGGTTTTGCCCTGTGGTACGCCCTTTCTGGGCAGAGGTTAGAAATAAAGCTGAGAAATTCTGTGAATGCCATTACCCTCCCCCACTCTGGATACTAGATGATTGTTCCCTCCTCCAGGGAGTAGGGGCATGCCTCAAATGACTAATCCATACTCCAGCAATGGAGGCCAAGAGGCAGTTGTTATGTGAATTCAAGGGTTGAATGGTACTTGGAGGTTATGATCAAAACTTCCTACCTTAGAATATTTTATAAAACAAGAGGGGCTATAGAGAAATTTGACAAAACCTGGGCTGCTTGGTTGACAAATCAGAATCTGGTGAGTTGAAAAGGAATCGGATACTGAAGCTTTTATTCAGAGATTGGGGATCAATACAAGAATCAAAATTTAGCCCGTCCTCCCCAAGAATACATACTAAGCAGAGGCTGTGGACAGTAATTATGCAGTGTTACTGAATTGTACTAGGTCTTTAGCTGGGAAGGGGTTGGGTGTCCCAATATTTTATAGCAAAGTTAGGAGACTTACGTATGCATATTCACATAGAAGAGGTTCAGGTAGCAGAGCATGTGTGAGAAGATTAGTTCTTTTTACTTTTTTGTAGTTTTTAGCAGAGTAATTCACACCCATACTTACCATATTGTTGAGTTACAGTAGTAGTAGTGGTGTATGACTTAATACATGGTAGAACTGTTTCTAATGAATTTCTTCTGGGCTGTTTCTTAATGTTGACTTTTTGCTGTACTGTGTCTGTTTACATATATGTCACTTTTACTCAAATATGCTGCAGTTGATTGTTAGTGCTTGTTTAACCTCATATTTGTTCTTCTCTTGAAGATGTTTAAGTGCCATGACATAAAATTGTTGTTTTGTACTAAGTAATTAATTGTGCTGTTAAATGTGCAGTTTTATTGCCTGTTTTTATCATTGTAACTTTGTATTGACATCTAAACAGGTTTACCTTGTAAAGAGGGTTATTGTAACCCTAATGGTGTTTGAAGTTGTCTTCATATCCTGTATAAATAAATGTTACTACTTACTACTACTACTTCTTTTGTTCTTTGGTTGTTGGAAATTTATGATGTTTTAGAGTTGTATCTCCATGAGGATATCCTCCCTGGCCAGGTTGATCTTTCTCGCTATGTAATGTTGGAATTGGATTAAAACAATAAAACATTTATACAAAAAAAAAAGGATCGATAATGCAGGTCTCTTTAAGCCAAGTGGCAACTGAAACATGAGAGGACTTGGTCTTAAATTGAAGAGAGGGAGGTTTAAGAGGGAGGCTAGGAAGCATTTCTTGATGAAGAGGGTGGTGGCCAGTTGTACTGTGCTGACAGAAGAGGTGGTCTCGATGAAGATGGTGAGCAGCTTCAAGAGAGGCTAGGATAGACTTGAGGGGAAAGTAAGGGTCAGAGAAGGGGCAGATGAAAAGGAGGGAAAGATTGAGGGGGGGCAGGGCCAGTAGCTTAAGCTGTGGACCCTGCAATACAAGCAGGCTAGATAGACCAAATGGCCTTACTCTGATGGCTTCTTTGTATGTTTGTATTTCAAGTGTGGACACACCAGTGATCTGTATAGTGATGAAAATTCAGCTTCTGGCTTTTGCTGCTTACCCTCATAATGTACATCCTTTTTTGCACTGCCTATAAGCATGTTGTAATGTGCAGTGGATTTCAGGTTGTCCAAGACTATAACCCCCAGGACTTCCTATTTAGCTGTGCTTCCCAGTACGTCCTCCTTTCATTAAGTATTGCTTTCTCGGGTTCTTTTCCCCAGCGTGCATTACATTTACATTTTTTCATTGAAGCTTAGCTTCCAGATCACAGACCATTTTACCAATCCATCTATGTCCTCCTGTAGTGCCCTAATCCCCTCCATAGTGTCTACCCATGAACACATCTTTGTTATTTGCAGAGCCATATCTTTTCTTGTATTCCCACTCCTTTGTCACAAATGAATATGTTGAAGAGGGTGGGGTCCGGGATTGAGTCCTGTGGCATCCCACTTGTAACCTCTTCAACATCCAGGAATTTGCCATTTACCATTACCTTCTGAGTCCCCCTTCCCCTGCCAGCTCTCCACCCAAGCGACTCCATTTTTTTCATCCCTAGGTCCCTCAGTGTTTTGACCTGCTTTCTGTGGGGGACAGAGTCTGAGGCCTTGCTGAAGTGCAGGTACAGTATGATGACTGCCTGTCATTTGACAGCCTCCCTAGTTACCAGTAGAGGAACTTTACTGGGTTCATCTGGCATAACCTCTCCTTGGTGAACCCTTGCTGCCTGTCATCCCGTAACCTGTTTATTTTGAGAAAGTTTGCCAGTTTTTAACTCAGCATGGCCTCCAATACTTACTATAGGCATCAGGAAGGCTCATCCTTCTTCTGCTTTCATGCATAGGGGCAACATTAGCACTTTTCCAGTTCCTGCAGACCACCCTTGTGTCTATATAGAGAACACTTTCAAATATCTGCAAGTGAAGCTGCTATTACTTCAGGTGTTTCCTTGAATATCCTAGGGTGTAGCCCATCTGGCCCCATTGATTTGTTTTAGCCCCTCACGTACTCCTTTTTCATGATTCTTCCTGATTTGTAGAGCTCCCTTTCTCCCTCCTGTTAGACCCCACCCCATATTCTGGTAAAGGCTTCCTACTCTTTTCCTGGTAAATATATATAACAAAATTATTGGTTCAGAAAATCTGCTTTTCCCCATCCCATTCAACCGATCCTTCCTCTTTTGTCAACCACACAATACCCTCCCTGAATTTGCATTCCTCCCAGACATACCTGATGAAAGCCTTATCTAGCTTTGGTCCTCTTCTTATTCTAAGCTCAGTGTCCCCTTAAGCATTTCTGATCTTCCTACTGTCCTCCCTGGTTGCCCATAAATATTCCTCACTATTTTCCTTCTTTTGATACCTGGCATCTTGAATGCCCTCTTTAACTTAACTGCTTCCTTCACACTGGGTATATCGCTTTCCTCCCATAGAAGCAACAATAAATAGAAGAATGCTCCTCCTTTACAATAACTCATTCAGTCCTTAAATCAAAAATTATTGCCAACTTGATCATCATTTCCAGTGCATGCTGTCTCCATTCATCAAAGTTTACCCAGGAACTCTCCTGTCATGGTCCCACATAATCAGTGAATATAAAAGAATAACAAGCAGTAAATAATTATACTACTAATCATCCTTAACCAGAACCAATACCACATGCTTCCCTACACATGAAACCAAGAATAAGCACCCAGTGAAAATCTTACATTTAATCAGGACTAATAAATTATTTATATTAAGAACAGAGCCTGTAAGCAATGATGGTGCATACACTTATAAACCTAAGTACATTTCAAATACATAAGAACATCTTTTCATATGTCTATCATGATAAGTGACAAGTGGAAAACCACAAGAATTATAACTCCCCATTTTACCATTTTTTCTGCTGTGACTGAAAAGATCTAGGAACACAAACCCTCTTCCTCGCAAGCTGTTCAAGGGGATTCAGAACATCACTGGACTGAGCATCACTCTAGACTGGACCCTGGATGCACTTTGGTCTAAACCCTAAACAACATCAGGATGGCCTCTGGACTGGACAATAAAGGTGGTCACTGAGCCAATAGGTCAGGGAGGTCTTCATGAGCACAATTGAGTTACTTTTCCCAGCTGCTCAATTTACTGCTCCTCCCAGCCTTTTTTACTGCTGTTGCCAATTGATAAACATGAGGAAAAGCCTTCAAACATCTTCTGTGGGCTGAACTGGGAGGCCAGGGAGGGCATTGAACTGGGGAATCAGACAGGGTGCTGGATTGGGAGGTTGGAGGTCTTCATGGGCAGGTGCAGATGGCTGTCCCAGCAGCCCAAATTGCTGCTGCTTCCCTCCTTCCATGGTGTAGTTTTCCTAAATCACTTTTCTTCAGCCCTCCCATTTTTGTTACTTGCAGAGAAAAAGAGGTACATGCCCTTCTCTTCCACTGCCACCAGCCAAACAAAGCTGATAGCTGAATGCTGGACCTGATAACTTCATTGCACATGCAGTTTAGAAAACAAAAAACTGAAGGACACTATTACCATGCCTGGTTTACTTCTGTTTTCACTTGTCTAGTGTGGTCTCTAAGCACAGGCCTTGAGCCTCATCTGTCTCTTCAACCTCCTCCGCTCCTCTCTTTTGCCTTCCGTCACAGAGTCTCCATCACTACCAGAACTAGAGATAATCAAAACAAACCCGTATCTTCTTTTAAATTGACCCAAACCAATCCATCAGTTTCCCCCATTTTCTTGTGCTTGACCTAGGCTTGACTCCATCTAAAGGAACAGTGCAATGTTTCCACAAACCCAGCCTTTCAAAAAGGAAAACAAAAAGTCCCTCTCCCAGCTTGCCTGCCCTGAATGGTTACAGTCTCTTCATTCACAACCTCTACCATTAAGTCCTCTTTAAGACGAGTGTGATCATCCTTGTCCCTGTTGCACTACACGCACCCTTTAATATCAGCCTCCCTGATGTTGATTATTAGATTCACAGTTAAAGAAGCTGTCTTGTTGTCATTGTCAATTCACCATTGGATGTGGACAGCAGCTGTGGATCAGGGGATCATTTGCAGTTTCTGTGGCAGCACCAACTTCAATACCTGACTTTACCCAGGCTTTGCAGTCATCTCTCATCTCTATTTGGAGCGGATTCCAGACATCTGATCTGTTAATTAGAAAACTCCTTATGCACTTCAGTCAGCACTATTTGAAGAATGCCGAATTGGAGCCTTTGCAAAAGAGTCCGTGACTCAAAGGATTGTAATTCCGATTATATTCAATAAATAAATACAAAATAAATCTCTTTAGTAATTTCATTTTAAGATCTCTAGGGTCCCCTGGTTAGATGGCTATTGTTTAGATGTTGTGTTAGGGAGCAGAAAAAAGGCATCTTATAGTATTACCTTGTTTATGAACTCTAGCATGTTGTAGTGATCTCATGAGTTGCTCTGGAGGAGTAAGGCTTTTAAAGAGCCACTGATGCCTCAATAAGAACTTTGAAAAACATAATATTTGGACACAAAGCAGCTTATATTTCTCATAAGCTCTCAATCTCTTATCCAAATTATTTATTACTGAGTCATATGTATGAAAACAGGATAGCTGTTTCTTAAGGGTTCATCAACTCCTATTGCTTTTTAACAACCTGATGTCATAATACTCTGTGACATCACAATTATTCCCATGACAGCAGACTGTGATGTCACAACCGAGCATTATGATTTCAAGTAAGGATTCATCTATAGAGGCAGATGAACTCTAAGGGATAAAAATCTTGTTTTTGTAGGAATTTCTTCAGTAATAAATAATGGAGAGGAGAAATGTATAGACGATATATGAAAAAAAAGCTGGACTGTGTCTAAATGTTATGTTTTCCAATGTTTTCCCAAAGGCATCAACTGCTCTTTAAAGGAAGACCCTTTGACCACAGGAAAGATTTAATGCAAGCGGGAAAATTGTCCTTAAAACATTCCAGAAAAATTGCCTCATCTAACCATTAATTGTGTTAGTGGTCATAGAGTGTTGAGGGCTTCATATTTATTTGATGGAAACATCGCTGCTTTCATGACTTGCCATTAAATGGGAGCCTTAATTTGTGATTGCCAGCCAGACATCTAAGGATGGTGACTTGCTCTTTTGGTTCCTTAAATCATGGTACATCTCCCTATATGTTCAACATGCACATGTTCTTTTCAAGAAAACAGTAGCCTGAAAATAGGCAGTTTTTTTTCCAGCGCACTTACCCGGTAAACAAAAGCAAATAAATAAATAACCTTGTCTCATCAGCATTGTAAACTTGATCAGTGGGTAAATGATTCAGAAAACATAATCTGGCGTACTTTATTGGTTTTGTATTTATTTGTTTATTTTAAAACTGGTAACTGGGAGAGGCACACTGAGCCAAGGCTAATTTCCAGTTGCAACCGGGGGTTGGTGCAAGCAGCAGACAATCCACAGTATCAAATAATTGATCATACATAAAGAAAAGTATGATACAATGGTAGAATAAATGATGACAAATTTGCATGTACAGACAATAAAGTGCAGGGAACACTTAGCAGTGCATAAGTGCATAGAATTGGCATAAAACAGAAATAAGAACAATAACCCAGATGGATTAAGGTTCAAGCTTTAAAGTATCAGGAGGAAAGGTAACAGGAACATGGGGGGGGTAGAGGTTTCAACTGGCACCTGAAGGAACTAGGAGATTGGAAGTAATGGAGGGAGGAGAAAAGTTTGTCCCAGAGTGAGAGAAGTTGATAGTAGAAGGCAGATTGCCCAGCAGAGGAGTAAGGATGAGGTGTGGCAAAAGTGTGATGGTCCCTGGAGTGAAGGGAGCAGGAAGCAGGCAGTAATTAGGATAGGAGTGAGGAGAGATAAGTGGGAATGGTGCAAAACCAGAATTTGGAGATGAAGGAAGTGCAGGGAACCTGGCGGTGAGAGGGCAGTAGGGCAATGGGAGGATGGATGGGAAAGAGTATAGCGAGCAGTTTGTGCATACGTGGTGATGAGTTTGATGCATACATCAGATATTTTTATATATATATATATATATATATAATAATATATTGTCTGTAGATGTATAATATATCAGTTTGTATATCAGATGTAATAGTATCAGAATAAAATGTTTTAATAAACAATGTATATTCACAAAAGACCAAAGTACTCAGTGTTAGGTAATGTTCCAATTATAACCATTTGGTCTTTTAGATTCCATTCACTGCTAAATAAGCTTGTTGAACTAAACAAGTTTGTCATAGCAGAAGGTTATGAAAGATCATTATAAGGAAGCAATAAATGTGTCAAGAAAGAAGAGAAAGAAAGATGCCTTTATGTACACAGTAGTTTGAAACAATGTACCTATATTTATTTTTGCTTATTCATTTTAAAATAAAAGTGGCAAGCAAATTCTATGGAATGGAAACACTTGATACATTGATCAGTATTACAGTAGGATACTGACCTCTTTGTTACTGATACTTGGGTATATCAACCATTATTTCTGCATCTGCAATGCACATCAGTCACGAAAAGTATTGCAATAGCATTCACAGCAAGACCATGGACTAAGTCCTAAATGATAATTGTCATTGAGGCACAGGTCAGGAAGCATAGGAAAACCAGGAGCTGTTGTAGAATTCACCAAAAATATTTATTTACAGTAGCAGTTACATAAAAAATAAACTTGTTCATAATAACTATGTACAGAGGAGAAAAAAAAAAACAGTAGTTTTCCTTGAGTCTTTGTGTCCCTTTTTCTTCTCCTCTTTCTTTCAGTTGCAGCTTAGCTGTAAGTCCTTTCAAACCCGTCCTCAGCAAGCATCATGTTTTTGTAAATATCAGGCAGGAGCTGCTAGAACACAGAGTGCTTTTTGAGTTGAGACCCCCCTTTGCACAGCTTTTGCAAAAGGCTTACAAATTGAACTCTGGTAACCTCTAGCTTCCAACAGCTTTTTGTAGTCATCTCAATTATAATTCTATACATTTCAACAGTAATACTATACATTTTCCAAACAAAAGGGATCCCAATATAAGTTTAATTTCCATACAATGATTTGCACATATTTTTATATCAGCAGATCTAGATATGCAAGGGAGAAAAACAGACAGACAGCAAGAGAGGACTGAGAAATAGTGAGAGGCAAAGGATTGCGAGATTGTCGGGTTAATCAAGTCCGAGATCTCACAGGAAAACATGGCTGTGCAACTGGACAGACAAATAGACAGGAAAGGACAGATCCTTGCATTTTAAACACTTTCTCTAACAACTGGGACAGGGTCCTATTCCACCCTGTCACAATAATTCATGAGAAAAGTTCCCTTGCATTTAATGCTACCAACAATATTAGTCCATGAAAATGTCTCAGTGTTAAAGTAGTTGCCCTGCCCTAAACAGAGATGGGATTCAAATAACAATCTTCTTATGCCTTAATGTATTCAAAACATGGTAAATACAGAGCAGAAAAAGTGAATAAAAAGTAACTTATTTTAAAACATTCACTATCACTTTTCTGGTACAAAATAACCTGGACACTCTAGATGTAGAAGGTTTTAAAATGATAGCTGTGACTAAAAGAGCTGGGAGACTGGAGACTGTTTCAGTCCATAATATACAGTATACTGTAGGTGTTCAGGAGAAATCATCCCAGGGCATACTTTACCTTTGGACATCATAAAAGAGGATTGAACTCTAAGAAACTTTCACTTTTCTGTGTATAAACCAAGTTTGGTTTGGCCAGCAATATGCATCACATTATAAGAAGATAAATCAGGAACCTACCTCTAGCCCCGTGCTGTGGGCCAGTTTGTCATAGCCAGTGAAGACTGTTGATGCCAAATATTTGCCATGCAGTTGCTGCCATTTTCTCCTAGAACATGCGGAGAAAATGGCAGCAACTGCATGGAACCACTGACTACCCTCTTTAACAAATCATAGGAGGATGGGGTGGTACCTGAGGACTGGAGGAGGGCAGATGTGATTCCCCTTCACAAAAGTGGGAGCAGGGTAGAAGCAGGAAATTACAGACCTGTTAGTTTAACCTCAATGACAGGGAAAATGATGGTTAGTTTAACCTCAGTGATAGGGAAAATGATGGAATCACTTATGAAGGAAAGAATTGTCGAGTACCTAGAGGCCAAAGGGGCACAGGACCCAAGGCAGCATGGATTCACGGTGGGAAGGTTATGCCAGACGAATCTAATAGATTTCTTTGACTGGGTGACCAAAGTAGTAGATCAGGGAGGGACTGTGGACATGACCTGCCTAGACTTTAGCAAGGCATTTGACTCAGTCCCACACAAAAGATTAATATACAAGTTAGCCAGCCTGGGAGTGGGTCCCAAGATGATAGCCTGGGTAAAGAATTGGCTGGAGAATAGGACACAGACAGTAATAGTAAATGGAGTCCACTCTGAAGAAAGGGGGGTTACTAGTGGGGTGCTGCAGGGTTCAATATTAGGACCGGTCCTCTTCAATGTCTTTGCAAGCGACATTGCAGAGGGACTGGAAGGAAAAGTATGTCTCTCTGCAGATGACACAAAGATCTGCAACAGAGTTGATGCACAAGGTGGGGTGGAAAGGATGAGAAGGGACTTGGCAAGGTTAGAGGAATGGTCAAATGTATGGCAGCTTAGATTTAATGCTAAGAAGTGCAAGGTAATGCACCTGGGAAACAAAAACCCAGGGGAAGAGTACACAATGGGGGGTGAGATACTAACAACAACAACAATGGAAAGGGACCTGGGGTAGTCATATCAGATGACTTAAGGTGGGCAAGCAATGTGAGAGGGCAGTAAGGAGGGCTGGGGGATACTGGGATGCATAGGGAGAGGCATCACCAGTAGAAAACAGGAAGTTGTTATCCCTCTGTACAGACAGCGGGTGAGACCCCATCTGGAGTACTGTGTGCAGTTCTGGAGACCCAGTCTCCGCAAGGACATAGACAAGATGGAAGCTGTCCAGAGGAGGGCAACTAAAATGGTGCAGGGTCTGCACTGGAAGACATATGAAGAGAGACTAAAGGGCTTAATATGTATAGCCTCGAGGAAAGGAGGAGAGGGGACATGATAGAAACTTTCAAGTACCTCAAGGGAATCAACAAAGTCCAAGAGGTAGCATCTTTCAAAAAGAGGTGTGCAAGAATAGGGGCACAATTTGAAGATAATGGGGGTGGCTCAGAGGTAATGTAAGGAAGTATTTTTTCACAGAGAGGGTTGTGGATGCATGGAACAGCCTTCTGGAGGAGGTTGTGGAGTCAAAAACAGTGGCTGAATTCAAGCATCCATGGGACAGCCATAAGGCAATTCTGGGGGTAGAAAGAAGTAGGCTGCTGGTTAACTAGGATCTGCAGCTTATCCATTAGATAGGGAAAGGGCAGACTGGGTGGGTCAAGCGGTCCTTATCTGCCGTCAAATTCTGTGTTTCTATGTTTCTATGGAGAAGGTAAATTAAAGTTATTTATATCTTTATGAGATGTTGCTGCCATGCCAGTCCATCTCACATTAACAACTAAAGCAAAATGTTATGGTTCACCAGGGAGATGTGGATAAAGGGAGCTGCGCTAAATGGCACACTGAAATAAAGTAACAAACAACTGTGTGTGAAAAGAAACACACTGCAGTAAGTAAGTGCAAGGCTAAGTGAGTTTATTAGGGAAGGACAAGCAGAAAACACATCTGGGCATTTTGAATCACTGAAGATTCTTCTTGAGGCTTTTTCCTTCAGCCCATGAAGAGAATCTGCTGGGACCCCAAGTGCCCAGCAACCTTTATGCTTGTCAGCCTCTAATAAACTCACTCTGCATGCCTGCTGCACGAGTGTTTTTTCAACACAGTTGTTAATTATTTCCTCCTACATTATCACCTGTTACGAGCAGTACGTTAACATACTTGTCCATAAAGTCCAAGCTGTATAACATAAGGTGCTATGCACCACGGACTGAGAACTAGTCTTACAGGAGGACAGTTTGCTTAGCCGTTGCCACCGTTTTCATCAGCCTTCATCTTCCTTTGAATTCTGGGCCCCTTCATTTTTCTCCACGTCTTTTTAATCATTTCAGATTATTTGCCAACATCTATCAGAATTTTATACAAATAAGTTTTGCTTGTATATGACATTTTCAGTTTAGCAGGCATCTGCAGTGCATAGGTAATACCCAGTACTGTCATAATGGTGATCGATGGTGAAGTCACAGTGCAGAAAATCAATTTCGGCACTGTGACTCCCCGGCACACAGCAAAATGGTGCCAGGAAATTACAATTTTAAGGTTTTTTGCTTTGCCTCCCCACACCCCCCTACTTAAAGTTCTCAACTCCGGGGTGCATGTCGGGGGGGTTGCAGAATGTTAAAATAAAAAAATTCAGGCTGGCACAACAAAAACATACCTGCGCCCAGACCTGAACTCAGCACCCTGTCCACCCAAGTCGTGAACCCACCCACCACACCATGGGGCCAGCTTGGCAGCCCACTGTGGCACCACCCCTCAAAATCCCTCCTGCCCATTGCTGAGCATGCTCGATCCCACCCCCCATGTGCGTACATGTAGTGACATCCTGTCACTACATGCGCAAACCCGCCCCCATCCGGTCACCCTACCTCTTCGGAAGCCCAAATGACATGCACCGCGATTGAGTCATCATTTTGTGGTTCGCTCAGTTGCAGTCGGGCATGTCACTGGCTACTGTAATACCAACTCCCAAATTTCCAACACCACTGCCAAGTGGCATGACTTAAACTAGGAAAATAATTAGAGTGTAATGATCCATATACAACTGCCTTTTATTTTTGGCTCATTTTAAAATATTGTTCCAAATATGTGGTCCATCTGTGACAACTAGAACAGTCTCTGGTAGCTCTGGATAATTAGAAGAATGATTCGGTAGGCACTATGCATAAGAACCCCTTCAGAAAAGTTTATGGTATTTACCATTTTCTAGATGCTCAGGCCTGAGCCCTAGTAGTTTATTCTCCTTTTTTTTTTGCGCCTCCCCTGCACCCCCCCAATTGGCTTCTCCTTCAGGCCACCTAGGTGCACCTCGCCGACCTCCTCCCCTGCTGCCAACTGCCGCCCTATATTGCAGCCCCTCCAGGTAACCCGACATTTCCCTTCATCGGATGGGCCCCCCTTCTGGGGAGGAAGCACCGGTAGGCACAATTTATTATTGCTCTGGGTGCTGCTGAGGTCAGTTCAGGCTCTCTGGGCTTTGTGGCAGTGGGGGACTGGTGGCTGTCATCTGGTCAATCAAGGGGCCATTTTTCTAGTTTTCTTGGGGGAGTGAGACATGCCATGTGACGTCAAGGCATGAGCCGATGTCCGCCATGCTCCCTCTCACAGAGAGGTCTGATGTGTTGCCATGCCCTCAGCTTCCGCTAGGGGCCAGCAAACACTGGACCATGCACCCCCTCCCTCCCAGGAGAAGGTGAACAGTCATTGAATGCTCAAACCATCTCCCCCGGCCAGCCCTCTGACACCCAGGTCCATTCCTGAACCCAGGTCATCAGTGTCGCAGGCAGAAATCCAACCGCTGCACCAGCGGACCAGCCATTTATTCTCTTTAAAAACACCTGGAACTGCAGTGGATGATTTATTTGCTACCATGGTTGCCTGCTAGGCTTCAGTTATGGCAACATCTATTTTAGGCTCCAGGAGGGTGACTTTTCTGTTAAATGCCTTAACCTTTCTGTCAAGGTCTTGTACAATGTTTAAGATGGCTCAGGCCCCCCACTCTTATTCAGAGCCTGGCCATCCTTCGCGCTAGTCTATGTTGGCAACGCTGCCTTTTCCTTCCCAGTTGCAGGTGTATGAGCATGCTTCGGTCCACCCCATGGTTTCTCAAGATGAAATTCACAGTTCATTTATGTTCTGTGTATTAGAATGTTAAGCTCCATCAAATGCAACCAACATTTTTATCTAAAAAATATATTTTCTTCAAAAGAAGTCAAATAAATGCTCAGTGTAGAGAGTGCTGTTGAAAATGCATCTTAGTATGTCAGCTGCTAGCTCCACCCCATCTATATTTTATTAAAACCAATTTTTTGGGGCATTCCAAACTATGTATAATTATTTTTTATGTTGAAGACAGTTTCATGAAGTCCTGTAGTTTCTCAAAGTTCACATAAAATGTTGGTTCTATATTTTGTAAGCTGTGTGACTTTTAAATTCTAGTACTATAGCTACAGGTATATGTCCCATTCACTTAATTTTTATGGTGATTGTCATGTTTGCGCATCTCAGAATGTTTTTTTTTAGCTGACAGAGCAAAATATATAAGAAGAGTTTGTATTTCCTTTATGATGTCTTCTTGGCGTTGTATCAGACAACATATTAGGGGTTATGAAGTGGAAGAACAGGTTTGGGCCAGTCGTGTTGTGGCCAGTGGCGCCACTGCTTTTTCGGGCTTGGCTGTGTGGCACAAATGAGATTGCACACTGCCTATCACAGCAGTTGCAAAGCATGCCGCCAACTTGAAATGTTTTAGCCACTGCAATGAGGGAGCACCACCTCATTGCAGGGCGTGCCTTCCCAGGTGTAACATTTCACTGAGACATGGCAGCTGCCATGCCGCCTGCCTCCTCACAGTCCTCCAGAAAAGCTGACATCGGGGTGCCCAATCCCCTGTCAGCATCAAGTACCCCCTCCCCATTTCATTTGCTTGATGGGGAGCACAGTCCCTGTCTGCATCATGTCCTGTGCAGTTGTTTGCCGGGGGTGCCCAATCCCCCTCAGTATCATTCCCCCCCGGCAAACACCCTTTTTTATTTGCTGATGGGGTGCCCAATCCCTGTCGGCTCCAGTCCCCCCACCCCAAAACATACAGGTGGCATGCTGGGAGCCCACCCCAGCATGCTAAAAGTACCTGTCAAAAGAAAAAAACCTTCCCGCAATGTTTAATTTTTTTTTTTTAACCTGTAAAGTAGAAAACGGTCCCTCACTGTCAGCAGCCCCCTTCACAACTTGTATCCACCCACTGCATAACCCACCTCCCCACACCCTCCCTCACCCCATACTTACCTCCGGAGCCAGGCGCAATGATCTTTGGTGGATCGGGAACACATCTGCACTCTTCAAAGCCTACCATGAACTGAAGAAATGCCGGTAAGCTGTAGAATAGCATAAATAGAGTTTTTTCAACTTTGGTGCATATCTTGGGCATTTTTGGGAAGTTTGGCACCAGATTTTCAACATGAGGTTATTGGGACCCCTCCTCATGAATTCAGTCATGGCATTATTCAGTCCCAAAAGATGATTTAGTGGTCACTGCACGTAATCACCTTTCAGGACTGATTAATGAAATGACAGTGCCACTGTTCATGAGGTGGGCTCTCAAAAAGTCTATGTTGTAAATTTGGTGAAAAATATCCAAAAAATTACTGTTTTACAAGCATGCGTTGTGCAGTTTCCATGCATGCTCGTAACTTTGCGAATCTGTAATATTTTTACTCCAGATTTTCAACATTGGCATGTTTTCACACCTCCTTATGAACAGTGCAGCTGTCATTTTCACATCCTGGCTGACCAGTGGTGACTTTCCGCAGCAGAATAGAACGGAGCTGTGGAAATCGGTGTTTGGGACAGATTAAGAAAATCACAGTGACTCTGTTCATGAGCAGAGGTCCTAAAATGCCTATGTTAAAAATTAGGTGACAAACGTCCATAAAATGACTGTGTTACAAGCGTGCGTTGTGCAGTTTCCACGCACGCTCATAACTGCGATAATTTTTAATATTTTTACTCCAGATTTTTGCCATTGCTATTTTTTCACACCTCCTTATTAACAGTACAGCTGTCATTTTTCACATCCTACCCAAAATGTGTTTTCGCACATCTGGCGCGCTGTGGCGCAGTTGCTGTAGGAAAACAATATTCAGAACAGAGTAAGAAAATCACAGTAACACCCTTTATGAGCAGAGGTCACAAAATGCCTATGTTGAAAATTTGGTGAAAAAATTCCATAAAATGACTATGTTACAAGTGTGCATTGTGCAATGTCCATGCACAGTCGTAACTTTGATAATTTGTAATATTTTCACTCCAGATTTTCAACATTGTCATTTTTGCACACCTTCTTATGAACAGTACAACTGTCATTTGTCACATCCTGCCTTAAATGTAGTTTTGCACATGTGGCGCACAATCGCGCGGTCGCTGTGGGAAATCAATGTTCGGGGCAGATTAAGATAATCATAGTGCACCTGTTCATGAGCAGAGGTCCCAAAATGGCTATGTTAAAAATTTGGTGAAATAATTCCACTAAATGACTGTGTTACGAGTGTGCAATGTGCAGTTTTCACACACGCTCATAACTTCGAGAATGTTTAATATTTTCACTACAGATTTTCAACATTGCCATCTCTTCCCACCTTCTTATCAATGGTGCAGCTGACATTTTAATGTGGTGCAGAATGGTGCGGTCACTGGGAAATCAATGTCTGAGACAAATTAACAAAATCACAGGGACACTGTTCATGAGCAGAGGTCCCAAATGCTTTCATGAGCTGGGGTCACAAAAAGGCTGTGTTTTAAAATTTGGAGTACAAATACCAACAAATGCCCAGGGCGTTAGGGTTTCTAACCATTACGTCCCACCCTGTACAGACTAACCAGCATCAGGGGTGTGTCTTTGGATTGTTTGCTGTAGTGCTAACGCCATTGGTCCTCCACCCCCACCATGCAGCCACTGACAGGCATCAAGGTGTGCCTTGGACTCTTCAGCCCCAGAGTTCAACCCATTCTCCTATGCTGCACCCATCTCAATGTACTTCCTTATGAAATGGGGTGAGCATAAGGCCTGATGACCCCAAGGCACAACGCGACACTTGTCAGACTCTGCAGGGTAGAATGAGATGAAATGGCATGAGCGTTATGGCCAGCGACCCAAACGTACACCCCAATGCCTGTCACTATCTGTAGGGTGGGGTGGGGTTGATGTCAGTTCTATACTTCACTGCTGTTCCTATTATGTGTCTCTCTAACTCCTGCACTACCAATGTCAACACCAGCAAGATAACATTCGGCATTGATAAATGCTTATTTTATATAAAAATGATTGTCACCTAAAATACAGCTATAAATAGAAACTGTGTCTGAAATTAGGATTTTTTTCATTTGTACATTAATGGAAGCCCAGTAAGATGAAATCTTTGGACATTTCCATAGCATGTGCATCAATGTTCCATTCTCTTTCCAGCACTTTTTTTCATACAGGCAAGGACAGAGGTCCTATTTTGAGTAGTCTATAGGGAGTGTGATATAAATTGGTATTTTGAAATACTAGTCTGTATATATCTGTTAAAACTGATGTTTTATGATCTTCTGTATTCTACTTCAGTTTAATGATTTGGCATCTGTATTGGTACAGTATGTGGATCTTCATTATAAAACTGCACTTAGTTGTTTTCTCAGTTTTGATATAGAGAGAAGTTAGTGTGTTAAAATTCTGTTGATTACAAAAATGGTTTACCCTCTTTTTTAAATTAAGAAATCCAGTAAATCCACTTCAAAGTAGAATATGAGCTGTATCTTCGTCTGTGTTAATAAAAATACTTAGACCTGTATACTGTAGTCAAATTTTTAAAGATTGCCTCTTTCGAACAGTCTCTCAAGAGCATTATTTCTTTACCTATTACTCTATTTGATTTTTACATACAGCATGTCTCTTAAGTTCCTGGTTTTGAATAAAAGTTGTATGAGGGAGTTAAAGATGATAGGAAACACTTTTTTACACCTCTAGATGTCCTCCTGTTGTCCCTTTAGTGTCTTTCCAACGTTCTGATGTTTTTGACCTTTTTTGTTACATTAATACTCTGTTGCCTTTTAATTACCTTGACTCATTCTCTTCTCAGCATTTACTGCTCTCTCTTTTCACACTGCCTGAACATTCTATGACATCAATAACAGTATTCTATGTCATTCAGATGAATAGCATGGAATGGGAGTTATTGATGTTATGGAATTATGAAAGGAAAGAGCAGCAGCTGGTGAAGGGAAGTGTAGCTTTACGGGCACCCCAGAGCTTGACTATTTATTGATCACAAATAGGTCAAAGCATATCAGAATACATAACTGCCGTAGAAAAGAAGATGAAAGGGCAGTTAACTATGTAAACATAATTTCCCATCTCATTTGATGTAACACCAGTAATTTTCAAGAAAATTCCAGCTAGCTTTGTTGAGCTCTTTTTCAGTATCTGATACGAATACTAATGAGGATTTATTTTTACTAGTCCTAGAAACTAAAAGTAACAGCGTTCTTATATTGTCTGATGCATTCCTGTTTTTCCAGAACCCTTCCTGGGTCAAACCTAGTACTTTTATCAACAACTTGTGATAGGCTATAACTTGGAATGTTGTGAGGATTTTATGATCCTTATTCAAAAGAGGGATTGGCCTGTAACTAGACCATAATGACAGATCATTGCTTTCTTTTAAAACAACATATGACCATGTCAAAGACTGTGTTCTAGGGATGTGGGTATGGTGTACTTCTCCACACTTCTGGATTTGTTCCTTTCCCTTTAAGGCTTACCGGAAAGTCTTCAAGCTGGCTCCTCCCACCAACCCAGGTGGTAACTCCCTCAACACCGCTCCGTGATGTCAGATCTTCCTTTCCACTGGAAATAGAAGATTCCCTTCTTACCGCTGTTTGTGCTGAGTAGGCCCTATGCTTTCAAACTTTAGCGATTACGAAATTCTTCATCTTCAGGTGATTTCTTCAACATCTCCATTATGGATGACTTGAAGTCAGCACTGGGACTCAAGAAATATGTGTGTGGGTCAAAGATGTCTCAGACAGACTTGCACACCATGTGCGTCTACTGCCTAGGACAGAGAACTGTACCAGTTAAAGCAGAAGGAAGTGGGGAAGGCAGTCAGAATAGCAAAGGCCCAAATTGAGGAAAAGATAGCCAGCTCAGTTAAGAAGGGGGATAAAACCTTTTATAGGTACATTAGGGAGCAAAGAAAGATTAAGGCAAGGATACTGAGGCTGAGTAAAGAGGATGGTGGTTGGGCAGAGGGTGACAGTGAAAAAGCAGGGATACTGAATGAATACTTCTGCTCAGTATTCACAATGGAAGAGCAGGGGGAGATACCTAATCCAGTCAATAGAAGCACTCAGGACAGGGGGTTTGATATTAGTCCTTTCACAGAAGAACAGGTTCTGAAAGAACTCTTAAAACTGAAGGTGGATAAAGCAATGGGGCCTGATGGGATTTGCCACATAATTCTAAAAGAACTAAGGGGAGAACTAGTAACACCACTGACTACCCTTTTTAATAAATCATGGGAGGATGGTGTGGTACCTGAGGACTGGAGGAGGGCAGATGTGATTCCTCTTCATAAAAGTGGGAGCAAGACAGAGGCAGGAAACTACAGACTTGTCAGTTTGACCTCAGTGGTATGGAAAATGATGGAATCACTTCTGAAGGAAAGAATTGTTGAGTACCTAGAGGCCAGTGGGGCACAGGACCCAAGGCAGCATGGATTCACAGCAGGAAGGTCATGTCAGACAATTCTAATTGATTTATTTGACTGTGTGACCAAAGTAATAGGCCAGGAAGGGGCTGTGGACATGGCCTACCTAGATTTTAGCAAGGCATTTGGCACAGTCCCGCACAAAAGATTAATAAAAAAAATTAGCCAGCCTGGGAGTAGGTCCCAGGGTGGTAGCCTGGGTAAAACACTGGCTGGACAACAGGACACCGAGGGTAATAGTAAATGGAGTGCACAGTGTTGGAAGGGGGTTACTAGTAGGGTACCGCAGGGTTCAGTACTGGGGCCAATCCTTTTTAATGTCTTTAAGTGACATTGCAGAGGGACTGGAAGGAAAAGTATGTCTCTTTGCAGATGATACAAAGATCTGCAACAGGGGTGATACGCAAGGTGGGGTGGAAAGGATGAAAAGGAATTTGGCAAGGTTGGAGGAATGGTCAAATGTATGGCTGCTTAGATTCAATGCAAAGAAGTGCAAAGTAATGCACCTAGGAAACAAAAACCCAGAGGAATAGTACACAATGGGGGGTGAGATACTAACAATAACAAAAATGGAAAGGGACCTGGAGGTAGTCATCTCAGATGACCTAAAGGTGGGCCAGCAATGTAAAGAGGCAGTAAGGAGGGCTGGGGGGATACTGGGATGCACAGGGAGAGGTATCACCAGTAGAAAACAGGAAGATGTTTGCCCTCTGTACAGTTCTGGAGACTCCATCTCCACAAAGACATAGATAGGGTGGAGGCTGTCCCGAAGAGCGCAACCAAAATGGTGCAGGATCTGCACCAGAAGACATATGAAAAAAGAGTAAAGGAGCTTAAGATGTATAGCCTCGAGGAAAGGAGGAAGGGGAACATGAAAGAAACTTTCAAATACCTCAAGGGAATCAACAAAGTCCAAGAGGGTAGCATCTTTCAGAAAAAGAGATGTGCAAGAACAAAGGGGCACAATTTGAAGACGGGGGGATGGCTCAGCGGTAATGTAAGGAAGTATTTCTTCACAGGGAGTGTTGTAGATGCATGGAACAGCCTTCCTGAGGTGGTCGTAGAGTCAAAAACAGTGGGGTATTCAAGAATGCATGGGACAGACATAAGGCAATTCTAGTGAGGGTTAGGAGGAAGTGGACTGTTGGTTAACTAGGAGCAGCAGCTTATCTGTTAAGTAGGGAAATGGGCAGACTAGGTGAGCCACGCAGTCCTTATCTGCCATCAGACTCTGTGTTTCTATGTTTCTGGCACAATCCCCAGGCATGTGGCCTTTGTCGCACTTTGTATCCTTCAACTTTGGAAGATCAACATGCTCGGCTTCTGCTGGACGCACTGATGAATGGGATCCTCCCGTTCAATAGAAAGATACCCATTGAGCAGTCTCCATGGCTGGGTGGGGGGTCCGCTGAACAGCTTGTGGCTTTTGAAGAGTCTGCTGCTTGGGCCGCATGGCATGCCTCTTTGGCTTCGGCCTTTATGCCACTTTCTTTAGGTGCCACCTTTTCAGAGGCATTGTGTGATTTGTGCCAGTCCCTTCCCACCTTTGGGCAGAGCCCCTCTATGGGCACCATATATAAATTTTCAAAAAAAAGAGACTAAAAAGAAGTCTCGTCATCAATCCTGTGATTGTGAGCACTCTCAGGCCTCATATTCCCGCATTTCTCTGGAGGTTTCGACTACAGTTGATCTTCAGCCCTGGCCACTGGCTCCATTGTCCCCCTGTCAGGCCAGTTGGTCGAGGCACCTGTTAACCAACCTGTCGAGATTTTTCTCAAACTGGTTGACCTGTTGTTGACAGATGAGGCTGATACCTCCTTCTCTAGGACTTCGGTCCTGCCTGTTGCTTTCCAGTGAGGATTGGACCAGCCTGATGATCCTGTCCCTATTTCTCAGGATCTGGTGATCCCAGAGGATCCTCAGCTTTTGCCAACTCCCTCAGAGACCCATCATCGGTGGCCTTGATGGTTGTGGTCCTAATCCCAAAGTCCTGAGTTGAGCAGCCCACACTTGCATCAGCATTCCTGCTGTCAGCATTTGGGCAAGTGGCGTTGCTGCTTCTCCTCCACTTCTTTCTCCTCGGATGTGAAGAGGCTGTGCCACACAATGCATCAGCACTATGAGGAGCGCGCAACTGCATAGCTCATGTTCACCATGGTTAAGCTGATTCCAGCCCCAAACCCCAGCTATCACATGGCTCCTGCCACTGAGGCCTCAGTCTACCCTGACTTGGCCAGTTCCAGCTCGTCCTCTCTGCATATTCAGGTGGAGTTGCTGCCTAAATAGCTGAATGGCTAGGCTGAGGATCTCAACTTTCATGGCAGATACCCAGCACAAGTTGGAGGATGTCCCTTTCTTGGGCACCGACTTGTTCAGGCTGGGAGTGGAAGGACACCTCACTTGCATTGAGAAATCCAGTGTCACCCTAGACTCTGTTACCTCTACCCAGAGGAGATCCCAAGATCTCTAAGGCTCAAAAGAAGAAGCACCTTTGGCCCCTCTCTACTTCTGCAGCCAAGCCTTCCCAGCCCCCAGCTGGGCAGCAGGCCCAGGCTTGGCATTCCTGGCCGAAGTCTGTTGCATTGATCATCCAGAAACCAGGAGGTCGAGGTCATGCTGGTTCCGCAGCTGGTCCCTCCTCTTCCTTTAAGCCTGCCCAGTGATGGGATGGGGGTGCCTACCACATGGCCATCTTGACTCCCCTGGGTCCAGTTCCATCACTTCCTTTCTTCCTGGTTTGCTGTTACCACAGACAGGTGTGTCCCTGAGGTGGTCGGTCAGGGTCTGCCTCTACAATTCGAGGCTTATTCACCTTGCCAAGCCTGTGCCCCACAGGAGGACATGGTGTGCTGCCGACATTCAGGAAGACATTTCCCAGCTGTTCCAGAAGGAGGTCATGGCTCCTGTCTTGGACCCTCCAGTACACCCATGGTTTTTCTCCAGGTACTTCCTGGTGCCAAACAAACAGGGGGCTGGTGCCCCATCTTAGATCTGCATGACTTGAACCAATTCCTTCAGCTGCACACTTTCAGGATCATAACTCTGTCTCAAATCATACCATCTTTGGAGCTGAACATGTGGTGTTGCTCTTTAGCTCTTCAGGACATGTTCTTCTATGTCTCAATCCATCTGTCCCACCACTGGTTCCTCTGGTTCCATGTGGAGGAGATTCTCTATGAGTTCCAGGTCATTCCCTTTGGCCTCTCCTCGGCTCCCAGGGTCTTCACCAAATGCATTGCAGTGGTAGAAGCCTACCTGAGGTGCTGAGGGGTCTGGGTATACCCTTGCCTGGATGACAGGCGCATAGTGGGTCCCTCCAAGGAGGAGGTGGAGCAGTCCAGGGATCTGGCTCTCTAAACCTGTGTGTGTCCCTTGGCCTTCTGGTCAACAAGGTCAAGTTGGAACTCATCCCTTCACAGGTGATGCACTTCATTGGGGCAGAGCTCGACTCTTGCAGAGCCAGTGCTTGGCTTGGATCATTTTGGGTTGGGCAGTTGTGCACTACTCAGGACTTCTGCACCTCCTGGGATACATGGTGGCATGCACCAGCTTGGTCCATTGGGCCCAGTGGAGTATGCCCTATCTGCAATGGGAGCTTGCCTGCTAATGGTCTCATCACAAGGGTCACTTTGACCAGCCAGTCACTGTGACCCAGCTGATGTAGGTCACCCTCAAGTGGTGGTTAGTCCTGGAACATCTGCAGGAAGATATCCCATTTGTCCACCCAGAGCTGATGGTCATCCTAATGACTGATGCATCCCTGGTGGACTGGAGTGCCTACCTGGGGGACCACAGAGTCCATGGTCTCTGGATCCCTGAGGAGTCCTGATGCCGTATCAACCTGCTGGAGGCTCAGGTAGTTTGACTGGTGCTGACAGCTTTTGCTCCACACATTCGGGGTCAGGTCATTCATGTCCAGATGGACAACACCAGAACCATGTACTATCTCAACAAACAGGGCGGGACACACTCACTTCCTCTGTGCATGGAAGCTCTCCACATATGGACCCTCATGCTGAGCCTGGACGCCAATCTCCCTGCCATCCTTATGGCTAGCATCTCAAACCAGCTGGCAGATACCTTTAGCTGTGTGGGCAAGGCATCTCTCGAATTGTCTCTAAATCTGAGGTAGTACACAGCCTTTTCTCCCAATGGGGCACCCCTCTGGTGGACCCATTTGCCTCAAGGGAAAATGCAAAGCTAAGGCTGTATTGTGCCTACCCTTCCCCAGCATGGAATGCTACAGGAGGATGCCTTCTCAAAGCCCTGGACCCCAGGCCTCCTCTATGCCTTCCCTCTCTTTCCTCCTGATCTGCAAAGTGCTGATCATGGCCAAGAGAAACAAGCATGGATGATCCTGGTGGCTGTGGACTGGCCCTGCCAGTTCTGGTACCTTGATCTCCTCAGCCTCAGCAGCAGGCTCTCGTAGGATCTTCCTCTCCACCCGGACCTGCTCTCTAGCAGTCAGGGGAAGGTACTCCATCTGGACCTTCAATCCCTGCACTTGACAGTCTGGTTCCTGAGCTGCTCGAGTTCCAGACTTTGGGTCTCTCTAAAGATGTCCTCACCATGGTTGAGGCTTCTCTGAAGGAGTTGACCCAAAAATGCTATGCCTTCAAATGGAAGAGATTCCCCATTTGGTGCCAGGGCAAGGGGCTTGACCCTTTATCTTGTTCAGTGGCTAGCATTCTCGACTACCTTTTGTCCCTTTCTCAGTCGGATCTTCGGTCAATGACCCTTAAGGTGCACCTGGCTGCCCTCTCTGCATACTGGAAGCAGGCTGATATGCCATCAGTAGCACAGAAGAAGGTGGTCTGGTGCTTTTTTAATGGCCTTGGCCACATTTCCTCTTCAGTGAGCGAACCACCACCACCTTGGGACTTGTTGCTGATATTGGCAAAGCTCATGGGCAAGACATTCGAACCAATGCACTGGTGTGTGACATGTTGCACCTGTCATGGAATACCACCTTCCTATTAGCTAGATGTCCGCAAGAAAGGTCAGTGAGTTCCAGGTGCTCTCAGCAGAGTCTTCTTACCTGATCTTCCACAGGCACAAGGTCGTCCTTCACGCCAACCCAAAGTTCCTCCTGAAGGTTGTGTCTGAGTTTCACCTTAACCAGGTGATCAATCACACCTCTGAGGCTGAATACAGGCTCCATACTCTGGGCCTGAGGCAAGTGCTTGCCTATTATAAGGAGCACATGGCTGGAGTTCAGGGAGAGGTTTGCTAGCTATTTGTCACCTACATTGAAGCCGCACCTGGTAGACCAGCAGCTAAGTGGATGATTGGCAGGTGAATTGTGTCCTGCATTGACCTTTGCTATAGGTTGATGGGTAGGGAGCATCCCTTAAGGCTAAGGGCTCATTTCACCCGTAATACTGCTGCTACAGTGGCTGCTTCTAGCGACGTCCCCATCCAGGAACTCTGCAGGGCTGCTACCTGGGAGTCAGCACACACCTTCATTTTCCACTACCACATTGACCTTGAGTCACACCGGGATGCAGGTTTTGAGGCCTCAGTTGTCCAGTCTATCTTCCCTAAATAGGGGGTGTGTGCCTTGCCCCCTCCTCCTGGTGAACTGCTAGGAGTCTGCCAGAAGTGTGGATAAGTACATAATTTCTACGTTCCTAAAAAAACAGGTTACCTGTAACAGTAGATCTTCTGAAGAATGGTCTCTTGCAGTAGATTATTACTCTTGGGAGGTTCCAGCACAGGGCGCTGTCACACGGCAGCTTCTTCTAGCAGTCTTTCTCCAGGGACCACCCACACATAACATCACTTCCTTGCTCTGTAATATAAATATGGGTGGTTCCTGGTATCCTCTGTTCACTTTCCTGCCAGCTTCAGCTTGCACAGCAGCTAGCGCAATCTTCTGTGTAGCATTCATCAATGAGAGCTGATCAGACGAATGTCTAAGAAAGGACCTTCAAAGAATAAGCAAGCCTTATTTCATTCCTGCACTTGTGGCAGGAAGATTTTCAGATTTGACTATCTATATTGCCTGAGGTGTCTGGGCCCCACACATGACACCACTAACTGCGCTTTTTGACAGGAGTTTAATTTAGCAACCAAGAAAAGAAGGTTGCAACAGATACAAGCTATAATTATGGAACAACAGGTTTCCCTGTTTGAGCAAACCTAGGGGGCTCGTCCCAAGGGATCCCCTACCACTGGGTCTCACTCCAAACACTGGAGGGAGAAGGAAAAATCATCCTCTCACACCCTCCCACGCCATACATCGACGGTGATTTCAGCAAAATGCACACTGTCAACGGGGCATTCGTTGACGATGGGAGCACCTCTCCCGTCAACAGCAATTGCAAAACAACATTTCTCGTCAAAGAGAGCCATTCCCTCATTAATGGAGAGCTCATTTTCACATCCCTCATCGACGGGAACACTTTCCCCATCGACAGAGCACATTTTTCATGCTCCCTCATCAAAGGGGCTGATTCACTCATTGACAGAGCCTGTGTATACATTAAGAACTGTGTGTTCCACTGTTCTCCCATCATCAAAAGGGGAATTTCTGTCATCGACGGCCACTGGGGACACCGCTGCTCAAAACCCAGTTGCTTCATATGCACCCCTTTACCATTATGGGGACCTTCCTCTCCAGCCTCGATGTCGACCCCAGGACACACTCCCAGGGGTAAACCAACATCTTTTGCCCTCCTTACCATCCCCCCACCTTCACAGGCGCTGTCATACATGGTAGAGGGTGTAGACTGCAGGATAATCCTCATTTATATTCCACCAGGTGATGGGGGTTTATTCCTGCAGGAGATTGTGGATTTCATCGTCGACATGGTATTGGAGTCTCCCAGATGGATTATTCTGGGGGACTTTAATGCCTGGGTCGACGAAGAACTCTCGCAGTTTGGTCAAAATCACCTCCAGCTAATGACAATGCTGGTCCTCACACGGGTTGTTACCTCCTCTACCCCTATAGGAGGTCACTCATTGGATCTACTGTTCCTCCTGGGGATGGAGATCTCTGACTTGGGGGTTGAACCAGTCAATTGGTCTGACCATCATAATATAGGGTTCAGTTTTGGGGCCCCCCCCCAAATAGACCTACCCCTTTGGAGATGGTCCGGTACCGCCCTTTAAGGAGAGTTACTCCAGATGGTCTGTTAGCGGTTCTTGACCTATTGGGATTGCTAAGTGAAAGCATGGGTTTGGGGGATCTAGTACTAGCCTATAATAAGGCAGTAGGAGATGCCTTGGACTTGATAGCTCCTGTTTGGGTTCGACCACTTAATCTTTGCCCAAGGAACCCTTGGTATGATGGGTCCTTGAAGGGGTTGAGGCGAGTTGGTCGAAGGCTGGAGAGAGCATGATGGAAATCCGGCCTTGATGCTGACAGGCTTAGATTGATGGAACATTATGAGGGCTATCAATTGGAAATCTCCTGTAAGAAAGCAGAGTTCCTGTCCAGGGAGATTTCTGCTGCACAAAATCGACCTGCTCAACTCTTTTGAACCATTGAGGGATTGTGCAATCCAATCTGTATTCAGTCTGGAAGAGCATTTTCACAAAATAAGTGTGATGAGCTAGCCCGGTTCTTCGCAGATAAGGTTGCCAGCATCAGGACCAGAATTGGCCCAGCTCCCTCCATGAGTGGCTGCGAAGGTCGATGGGAGATGGTGAGCACCCGGTCTGTCTGGACTGATTTCAACTGACCAGAATTCATAGACACTGTGAAGATCGTCCAGACTTTGCACCCAACCTGTTTTAGTTTGGATCTGTGCCCTACTTACCTATTATTGGGTTGTGTAGATGCCATCTGCCCAATCCTAGCTAAAATTGTATGAAGATCCTTGGAGAGGGGAGTCTTTCCAGATCCCCTAAATGAGGCGGTCATTCGACCACACCTTAAAAAACCCTCCTTGGATCCCGATGATCCAGCTAACTACTGACCTGTCTCTAACCTTCCTTTCATGGGGAAGGTTATTGAGAAGGTGGTTGTGCTGCAGTTGGACAGTCACCTTGTGACTCACAATGTCTGTGAAGATCTCCAGTCTGGTTTTAGGAAGAGGAATAGTATGGAGACAGCCCTTGTTCAGGTACTTAATGACCTCCTAATGGCGAGAGATCTAAAGGCTTGTACCATCTTGGTCCTTCTTGACTCCTCAGCAGCCTTTGACACTGTGGGCCATGGGGTGCTTTTGGAGACCCTGCGGTTCCTTTGTGGACTGTTGGGTACAGTCCTCGAATAGTTTCAATCTTTCCTCATAGGTAGGTCTCAGAGTGTGGTCACTGGAATTTATTTCTCTGACACCTTCCCCCTATCCTGCGGGGTGCTGCAGGGCTCCATATTGGCACCCATGTCATTCGCAGTGTATATGCTGCCATTGGGAGATATTATCAGATGATATGGCTTGAGTTTTCACTGCTATGCAGATGATACTTAGCTGTATATGTCCTTTGTGCCCGGACAGGTTGATGTGGTCTCCATGCTAAATAGTTGCCCTTCCGAGATCAAAGACTGGATGAATTCAAGCTGGCTGAGATTGAATCCAGATAACACTGAGGTGTTGGTTGGGGACCCGGGTTGCCTGGGGGTGGGTTCTGGAGCTGGGCACATGTCAGGCCTATGGCTTGATGGTTTCCAGCTCACTACCCAGACTGGGTGCATAATCTGGGTGTTATTTTCGATGACAGTCTGACCCTGAAATTTCAGGTGTCGGCTGTGGTTAAATCCTCATTTTACCATCTCAGGAATATTGCCCGGGTAAATCACCTGGTTCAGCAGGGTGACCTTCCAACACTGGTCCATGCCTTCATTACTACCCATCCTGACTACTGCAATGCCCTCTACCTGGGGCTATCGGGGGTTGATATCCGCCGCTTGCAGCTAGTGCAGAACGCTGCAGCCAGGCTGCCCCAGTCATCCTCTCCGATCCACCAATGAGAGATTGCTAGAACTTCCCAGGGTTCATTTGAAAACTTCTGGGCCTTGTGCTTTTTTATTTGCAGCACCGATCCTGTGGAACTCTACCTTGTCGGTTGAGAGAATGCCTGACCGTCAGTTAGTTTTAAAACTATGTTTAAAATGTATTTATTCTCTCAGGCTTATCCAGACTGATTTTAAATAATTTATACTGTTGATGTTTTTATATGACTGTACAGTGCCTTGATTTTGAAAGGTGCTTAATAAATAAAGCATTGATTGATTGATTGATACAGGGGTGAGGCAAAAACTCAGAGACCCAAGGCTATACTTTCCGGGTGCTCGCCCAGACCCTCCCCAATGCCCTATTCCTTCTATAACACCCATTATTACAAATAGCCAGCCTCGGACTATGGACCTTCCACCCTCACAGATCCTGGACATTGAACATAATGTACTACAATCTCTGGGGTATGATCAGTCTCCAGACCAAATGCTAACCCACGTATCATGGCGTTCTTCCTTTCTACCTCCCAAGTGATTTCATACTGACCCAGAACCTTCTGCTTGGACAGCCCCGCCTTCTCACCTAGAGTACTATTTTCAGATGAACCAGGTTTACTGGGGGACCTTCTGGAGGAATTCTATGATGAAGAATTTCCTGATATAGGAATTCAGGAACTGGAGTCCTCATACTCCATAATATCATTATTTGACGAGGACCACCCGGCCTCTAGGGCTGTGTCACCCCTGGAAGACCCTTTCTTTTCTGATATGATGTTACAAATCCAAAAATTAATGAACAGGATAAGCAAAGAAGGGACATGGCTGAATACATCAAATTACCAGAGGAACCTGTCCTAGTCATACCTCCACTAATACCAACTTACCAAAATGCTATTTCTGATGCCTGGCATCAGCCATCGGCCATTACGACCATCCCATGCAAGGTTGACTGAGTATACCAGGCTCCGCTGGACCACCAATATTTGTCCACTGTTCCAGCAGCGGATTCAGTAGTCATTACAGCTGTCCACGATCACACGAAAAAACCTAAACATGCCAGTTCCCTGCCTCCAGACAAGGAATCAAAGCATATTGATTACCTGGGCAAGAAGGTCTTTGCCTCTGGCACCATGAACATATGGATCCTAAATTACATGGGCCATATGATTAAATATCAGTGGACACTGAGTAACTCTGCTATAGACATCATAAATAAGTTACCTCCTTCCCCAGAAAAGGAGCAAATACCCCAAATCCAGACAACTATCATGTCTTTGTCTCGCCACTTTCTCAGGTCAGGCTATGACGTGGTGGATACATCGACCAGACTGTCAGCAACTGCCATCACATTGCGCTGTCATGCCTGGCTCAGGGTTTATGGCCTGGATCTGGATGTCCAGCATAAAGTGGCCAATGCCCTTTTCTGCGGCGTCAAACTATTCAGTCCTGGCACTCAGATCATTCTAGATGATCTCCAGGCCTTGGGCCATACACTATGTACAGTTCAGAGTATGCACCTTACACCATGTACACAATATCCATACTTCAATAAAAGAGGAAACAGATACAAATATGCCCACAGGGGTAATTTTCAGGGCTGAGGACAAACCACAAGAGGTGCCTCAACAGCCATGCACTCTTCTCATGCCTGACCTTCAGGTGGAGTGGGCAGTTCAAGCTCCCAATGACTTCCCAGGGCTCCCCCCCCCCATCTCCTCGACCCGGCCTCAGAGGCAGTAGGGGGCCAATTTGCCCACCATTTAGAGGCCTGGAAGAAAATAACAACAGATGCATGGGTACTCCAGATCATACAGACTGGACGTACATTGGAATTAAAGGAGACACCACCTTTCTTTCCTCCTCAGATGGTTCACTATCCTCCAGAACATATTTCCATACTACAGGAGGAATTGCAGGCCCTGCTCACTAAGCTGGCCATTGTCCCAGTCCCATTACAACAACAAGGGTTTTATTCCCATTTTCTTTCTGGCACCCAAGAAAATGGGAGATCTCAGACCAGTACTGAATTTAAGAAACCTAAACATTATATTCAGTACATACATTTCTGAATGGTGACCTTGGCATCCATCCTACCACTATTGAACCAAGGGGATTGGATGTGTGCATTAGACATGAACGGTGCATACCTGCACATATCCATTCATCCTGCCCATCAGCAATACCTGAGATTTCATCTGCTGGGAAAAAATTACCAATTTTGGGCTCTGCCTTTTGCCCTCTCTTCTGCTTCACAAATCTTTACAAAATATCTAGCAGTGGTTGCGGGGGCCCTGAGAAAATGAGGTCACTTTATATTCCCATCCCTGGATGATTTTCTAATAAAAGCAGACACTGTGGAACATCTGCTATCCTCCCTCTCGGAGACCCTTCATTTGTTCCATGCCCTTGGAATCACGGTGAATTGGCCCAAGTCCAACCCTCACCCATCCCAGATACTCCAATACATCAGAGCAATACTGGACATGACTGTCACCAAGGCCTTCCTCCCTTTGGTGCATCAGGGTGCCCTAATCCACCTAGCGGCACAGATTCAAATACAAAAGATTATCACAGCACTACTTTTGCTCTGCCTACTAGGGCATATGGCCGTGGCCATTCAAACCATAGAGTCTGCACATCTGAAAATGCGTCCTGTACAGTGGATACTACAAGAGCAGTGGTGTCAAAAAACAGGGCAAATCAAAGACTCCATGAGGGTAATTCCAGCACTCAAACATGCTCTTATGTGGTGGATGCTCCACTCCAATCTCAATCAGGGCCTACCTTTCTGCAGGCCTCTTCTGCAACAGTCGTTGACTACAGATGCTTCTCTAGAAAGCTGTGGAGCCCATCTAGGTCCATACCAAACTCTGGGCAAGTGGTCTATCACTCAATCCCATTGCCACATCAATCTTCATAGGATCAAAGGATATTTACTTGTTCAGTGGGCAATTTTGCCCTTAATGGACTCACCACCAAAGATTATTGGTGAAAATTAAATTTAGCATCGCCCATGTATAAATCCAAATTGGTTTTGAAAGTATTAATAGTGTTACTAGCTACAATGTTTTTTGGCAGTGCAGTGCATTCCATGTATTAATTACTCTAGGGCCCGGATATTTAGAAGGGTTGTGCATGGTGCAACACTGTTGCACCATGCACAACCCACTCATGTGCCCCGCACAATATTCAAACGGGATTGAGCTCATCATAACTCCGGCGCGCTGAGCACATCAGTAATGTATGCGCAGGTGGGGTGCCCATGCATACTCCACACATCCCAATATTCAGCCCGGATATGCTGAGTTCATGCCTGCACAACCCCTACTTGTGCTGCACGGTGAGCCAAAAACAAAGTAAAGCGGCTGGCCACCTGACAGTGAGCTGCCGTATTGCAGGACTTAACACGGCGGCTGCCACCTGTGGTGGCCACCCGAGCTCCGGCTACACCTTTGTGGTGGCACCCCCCCATGCCCGATCGCAGGCATAAGTGGAATAAAATATTCGTCCAATATCCCTGGTGGCCAAGTGGACCGCTTCATGCCTGATTGTGGGCTTAAGTATTGAAATATTCGTCCAATATCCCTGGTGGTCCAGTGGACTGCTCGCAGCCCAATCACAGGCATATGTTGTATTTAAATGTCCAATATCCCTGGTGGTCCAGTGGACCGCTCGCAGCCTGATCATGGGCATATGTTCTATTTAAATGTCCAATATCCCTAGTGGTCTAGTGGACTGCTCGCAGCCCAATCGCAGGTGTCAATAAAACATAAATGCCACACCAACCCATCCCTGGTGGTCTATCGGTATCCCTTCCCCACCCGCCCACTGAGCCCCACCGTCCCGCTCCCCCCCAGTCAGCGGCGGGTGGCAGCTCCCCACCTGCTTGCCACCCGCTGCCTGCTGCTGTGGACCAATGGGCATACAGCCCTACCGTAAGGTGTCAGGCAGTGGGCCGGCAAGCGGGTGGGGAGCTGCTGCCCACCGCTAACCGGAGGGAGCAGAGCGGTGGGGCTCAGTGGGCAGATGGGGAAGGGGGTACCGCTAGACCACCAGGGATGGGTTGGTATGGCATTAATGTTTTACTGGGTCCACTGGACCTCCAGGGATATTGGACATTTAAATAGAACATATGCCCACAATCAGGCTGCAAGTGGTCCACTGGACCACCAGAGATATTGGACATTTAAATAGAACATATGCCCAAGATTGGGCTGCGAGTGGTCCACTGGACCACCAGGGATATTGGACATTTAAATAGAACACATGCCCACGATCAGGCTGCAAGCAGCCCACTGGACCACCAGGGATATGGGACGTTTATTATTATACTTAAGCCTGTGATCAGGCGTGAAGTGGTCCATTGGACCACCAGGGTATTGGACGAGTATTTGTATACTTAAGCCCATGATTGGGCTGCAAGTGGTCCACTGGACCACCAGGGATATAGGATGGTGTTTAATTCTACGTATGCCCACGATCGGGCAGTGGGGCACAATGCCGTGCTGTGCAGGGGGCATCACTCCCTGATGGCTGCAGCCTGGCAGGGCACCAGGTGCAAGTCACCAGGGATCAGCACACCTGCATGCAAATGGAGCCATAATGACATGCAAATGGCCCCATTTGTGCCTTGCATGCATTATGGCCCCATTTGCATGTGCTCTTTTGAATACCTCGGTTTTTGCACCTAGCGCAGTGGAACATGTGCTAGCGCATCCCCCTGCTCCACTCTGGACATATGCACTGCGGGGTGGCCAGGGTGCGATATTCAGTAATGCTGTGCCATGGCGCAGCTCCGTTGAATATCACCCTGTCAATGCCCCTGTGCAGCCCATTTGTGCTGTGCCAAGGCTTGCGCCACAGTCTGTCGCAGTCTGAATATCCAGGCCTCTGTGTATACCATTGATTTCTCTTTTGTGAACTAGTTTGACTGCCTTTTAATTTCACGGTGTGCAATCTGGTGGTGACTTGTGAGAAATTTCTAGATAGACCTATAGTTTCTAGTATTGAGTCATTTTTAAAAGTTTTATATCTTAGACATAAATCTCCTCGCATTCTTCTGTAACCCATTGAGTAGAGACCCAGAGTTTTTAATCTTATTTTGTAATCTAATCTCTTTACAGAGTAAATTTTTTTTGTCACGATGCGCTTTAACTTTTCTATTAGTTTTTTGCTTCTAACTAAATGTGGTGTTACTACTGAGGAGCAGTACTCCAGATGTGGTCTAACAAGACTTAAATAAATAGGGACAATCACATTTCTGTCTCTGCTTTTAATGTTTCTGAGAATACAACTAAGAATTTTGTTCCCTGTATTGACAGCATTTTTTGTATGCACCTCAAATTTAAAGTCACTTAAAATAGTTACACCAAGATCTTTTTCATATTCTGTTGTCTGGAGAATAATATTCATTTTATATGTATAGCCTGGGTTATTCTTCCCTAGATGCATCATCTTACATTTAGCTTCGTTAAATATTAAATCATTTTTTGTTGACCAATTTTCAAGGTGTATTAAGTTCTCTTGTAATTCTAGAGCAGAGTTTGAATCTAATAATGCTGCACAATTTGCAGTTGTCTGCGAATTTTGCCAACCAGCAATTGCTGTTCAAGAGTACCATGGAAAATATTAATATATTAAAAAGAACTGGACCCAGGACAGAGCCCTGTGGAACTCTGCTGGTAACTCATCCCCAAGGGGAAAGATAACCTTTTAATGAAACTTGCTGAGTATGGTTTGATAATCAGACATTTAGCCAGTTTATGATTAATGGTTGTATTTTTAGGAACTCCAATTGTTTGATAAGTATTTGATGTGACACTGAGTCAAAAGCTTTTGAAAAGTCCAGGAAAATCACATTGACAGATAAACCTTTATCCAAAGCTTCGCTGACAGGTTCAAGACAGTTCAAAAGGTTAGTCTGACATGATCTACCTCTGACAAAACCATGTTGATTGATCCACATATCTTAACTCTGACAAGTGTTTCATTATCCTGTCCATAAGAATTCTCTCAATCAATTTACTGAACACTGCTGTCAGGCTTATAGGTCTGTAGTTTTGTGATAAATTTTTACTTCCACTTTCATGTAATAGGATTACTGTTGCCTTATTCCAAATTGAAATAGTAGGGCTAGTATTTAATAAAGAGTTAAATAGTATGGTTAACGGTCCAATCAAGTGGTTGGTTATATTATTTATAAAAATCAGTGGCATACCATCAGGCCCAGCTGAACCATTCAGTTTTGTCAAATTAATAGCTTCCATAAGTTCATGTTATTTTATTTGTTCAAAAGTGCTTGTAGTATTTGTATTTAGTGACGTTTCTGAAGATTTGGGTTTAAAAACGCTAATGAAATAGTTGTTTAATTCAGTTACCATTTCAACTTCATTAGTGATAACACATTTTGGGATGTAGGGGACATATAGTTGGGTTATTTTTTTTTTCCAGAGAGTCAATGTAATTGTAAAAGGATTTTTTGCTGTCTTTGACTGATATGACCAAATTCTTTTCTAGTTGTCTTTTCTGTTTTCTAATCATGCTCTTGCTTTTATTTACCATTGTTTTATATCATTGCCGATTTGATGCAGTGGGATTTCTTTTATATTTTTTGCTTTCTATTTAGGATTTTTTTATGTTTTTATTCCATCATAGAGGAGTTCATTTATCCCTGTTATATTTATTTCTAGTGGGTGCCCATAGATTTATACAGTGTTGAAGTTTATTCTGGATCTTGAGCCATATGTTGTTTAGATCACAGTTAGCAAGATCTTTAGCCCAATCCCATTTTTTGAGATATTCATTAATAAATGAATAATTGGCTTTGTTGAAGCTTTTTATTAAGGTGCAGCCATTAATTACTGCCCGGTGTGTAAGATTAATTGACATAAGGATCATGTTATGATCACTGTTAGATAGTGGATGTATGACCTCGACTTTAGTAATGCCATCTTTGATAATGGTAAAAAGAGGTCTAATATGTTTTTATCTCTGGTAGGTACTTTAACAAGTTGTTCCATATTGTTTAAGATCATTAGATCTAGGAATCTTGAGCCAAGAGGAGAACTGCCTTTACCAATTTCCAGTTGATATTTGGGAGGTTGAAATCTCCCATAAGAATGCAATCTTTATCTACCCCCAAAGATTCAATATTATTCATGAACATGTAATTCTTGTCTTTGTTCAAATTAGGTGCTCTGTATCCAAGACCTACAGTTATATAATGCGATTTTTGATAAGCTGGACTTTGGTCCAAATTAATTCAATGTCATCTTCTTGCATGTTACCATTATCTACTGGATAGGATTTAAATACATTTGTTACATAAAGCACAATTCCGCCTCCCCTGGAGTGTTTGCGATTTTTTTTCTATTTTTGTATATTCTGGTGTTTGAGTGCACCAGTCATCATTTTTAAACCATGATTCTGTTACACCGCAAATATCTATTTAACTTGTTACCATAAAGTCCTTTAACTCATCGATCTTGTTTAAGGACTGCATGCATTTACAAGCATCGTATTTGTTATGTCTAATATAAGATTTGATATGAGATTTTATGCCATTTTTGTTTTTTGCTGAATGTATGGTATATTTACAAGATGATTCCTTGTTAAGGTTTTTAACACTTATATTTTATGCCATGGTGCAGTTCAGAGAATCCTGTAGAGCAGGCATCTCCCCCTTTGTTTTAGTTTAAAGTGTTTTGGATGTATGTCATCATATGTTTCCCTAGGAGAGAGTTGTCTCTTCTACTTAGGTGGAGTCCATCCCAAGAGAAAGCTCTTTTTTATCACATAAATCCTCCCAATGGGGTATGCACCAATTCTCTTGCTTTAGGCACCAGCTTCTTAACCAATTATCTAGGGTCTTAATTTTGATTTGGTTAAGATTTGAGACCTTTGGAATTGGTAAAATCTCTGAAAAAGCACATTCACAGTTCAAGTCATTAAATATGTTAGCCATAGCAACAATATCCTGCTTTATTGTTGCTATTGGTTCTCTCAGGATATTATTTACCCCTGTGTGGATAATGACCAAAGGTTTGATGGAACTGATTAAGATGTTATCCAACTTTAAAGTGATGTCATTAATTTTGGCTCCCCCAAAGGAGGATAGTGTTCTGAATTCTTTGTCAGGATTGCATATTGTTCTATCCAAGTGCTTAACTATGGAATCACCTAAAACAAATGTAGATTTAGGTGATATATCAGTTTCGAAGTCCATTAAATCATTCTCATTGGACTGATGAGAAGCTACAACACCTCTAGGTTTTATGGATGTTGGGCTTGCTGTTATATTTATATTTGGTTCAAGTTATATCAAAGGGGGGTGCTCGACAATTGGGTGGGTGTCGTTAACGTCTAATTCATCAGGGACAGTAAGCATTGCATATTGATTAGCTAAAGGTAGCTCAAACATTTCTGCTCCGTGGCCCTTTTTGGGTGCTTCTGAGCTCTGTACAAGAAACCACTTATCCTCTGAGCTAGTATGTTGGTCGATTTCTCTGGGTCTTTTATATTTTTATTTAGGAGCAAACCCTGCCGATTAATGTCAGTAATAGGATTTTCTTTATTGTGATTGGCTAGTGGTGTACTACTAGTTTCACTATTAGTTAATTCAGGTTCTGTGTTAGTGGACCTTTCAGCATTTATTTCTAAGGTTAGCTGATAATCAGACTCAATGTTCGTTTGTAGCCTATTAGCCACATCTTTTTGGCTAGCTTCTAATAACTGCAGTCTAGTTCCAAAAGTAGTTATTTCATGCTGCAATTCTTCATTAGACACACATTTTGAACATTTAAAGGCTATGTTATTTCTTGATATCATCATAGTTATTGCATACATATTATATGAAAGACATTTAACACCCATTTCTCCATCTGTGGTAATGATATAGTCAGCTATGCTTTAATTAGAGTAGCAGACTAGTTAACAATTATCTGATTCATGGAGGCATGAAGCAAGTTACCTAGGAGAATGGGAAAGTCAAATGATAGCCTGGGCCTGCAAAGCATGTGAGGGGAGGAAGCGATGCCCCAAACACAAGTTAACAGACAAGAGCCCCTACTCACAATGCTATTTTTGATTTCTCCTACCTGGAATGTATACGGTTTGTAGCTGCTACTGTTGGTCTATTCTACACCATGCTACCATCTTCACACATGCAAGTGCACGCACTTGCCCTGCTCATACTCGCCCTGCTTGTCCAAGGGCTGGTTTTAACCTGCAGACTGACCTGGATGTGCACAAAAGGTCAGTCTGCTCACTTGCAATACAGCCCACAAAATGTTTCTTTAAAACAGCTCTGAATGCAGGCACACACCACAAAATAGTGATGCTAGCCAAGCACCAGATGGAAATAGTGCTTAGAATTAAATTAAAGCAGTAGTGGTTTGAGCTGTAGTCCAACTGAGCGCAGCGGACTACAGACTCACTCTTCCTATATCCCCTTCCTGGTTACAGGGCTCCTAAGCACTCCAATTGGGTGCTTTCTTTGCAAACTGACATAGCACACACAATGAATTTTCATAAAAGTTCAATTTACACTAAAACATGTTGAGGTAAGGCTTTAGCAGTGCTTCTGCAGCTAGGCTGCAAATACAATGCTGCTATCAAGCTTCTGGAAATGCGCACAGTCCTTCTTGCACTGCATGCCTTCACGCCACACATAACCTCAGGCTGTCTCCTAATCCAGTCAGACAATAATACAGTAGTCTGTTACCTCAACAAACAAGGAGGCACTCACTCTCACTCCCTCTGCTGGGCAGGATCCAGGTGTGACAAATGGCTACAAAACAAGGGCTGATACTCACGGCTGCTCACCTCCCAGGCCGTATAAATCAGTTAGCAGATCATCTGAGTCACCAATCCTCAGCACACGAATGGACACTGCACGACTCGGTCCTACAGGCTCTTTTCCTTCTCTGGGTCACTTCTCAGATAGACCTGTTTGCCTCCCCCCCAGGGAACCACAGACATCCAAAATACTTCTCCATTATCCTGAACATAAGGGGAAGCTCTACCGATGCCCTGTCCCAACCTTGGACAGGACTCTACTTGTATGCCTTCCCCCCACTCCCACTCTTACTCAAAATGTTACTGAAGCTACAGAAGGAGCCAGCCATGATGCTCCTCATAGCTCCCATGTGGCCCTGGTAGGCATGGTTCCCACTCCTGCAACAATTATCGATCACGGAACCCGTTCAGTTGCCATCCAGGATGGACCTCTTGACACAATGCCAAGGCTCCCTGGTGCATCCCAATCTGAAGACCCTGCATCTTCATACTAGGCTCCTGAAGACATCATCATAAATAGTTTACAAGTCTCTGCACAGGTGGCTGATGTCCTGCTTGCCACCCGCAGGCAGGCTGCCAGAGAGTCTTACAACTTTAAATGGAAACATTTCTCCATTTGGTCAGCATCCCAGTCACTGGACCCTTATTCCTGCCCACTTACATGGGTATTAGATTATTTGGCCTCCCTATTCATGGAGGGCTGAGCTATTCCTCTATCAAAGTGCACCTGGTCGCCATTTCTGCTTTCCACAAACCACTGGATGGCCGCGTTTTGTATCAACATCATCTGGCTACGATGTTTCTGAAAGGTGTATTACATCTGAAACCTCTGATACAACATCCCATTCCTCCATGGGACCTAAACTTTATGATTGAAAAACTGATGGTGGACCCCTTTGAACCAGCGGCCACTTGTGACCTCTGTTTCCTTTCATGGAAAACATTATTTTTAGTAGCCATCACTTCGGCTCGATGAATTTCCAAGCTCCATGCTCTCATGTGCAAGGAACCTTACCTTATATTTCATAAGGACAGGGATACACTCCATACTAACCCTTCTTTTTTGCCTAGGGTCATTTCAGAACAGACCTTGAATCAATCCCTGGAGTTACCGGTTTTATACCCTGAATACTCCAATCTAGGTGAACACCTTCTGCACACAATGAATGCCATCGTATTTTGCGTTACTATACTGATCGGATAAAGTCCCTTCATAAAACTTCACAACTGTTTGTCACCTTTGCTCCAGGCCGTGAAGGCCTTCTGGTGGCTAAACGCACCCTCTCTTGCTGGCTAGCACATTGCATTGCCTTTTGTTACAAGAAGTACAACAGACCCTTACTGGGTCAGGTTCAAGCCCACTCCACCAGGGCCATAGCAGCCATTGCAGCTTGTTTCAAGGGTGCCTCCTTTACCGTTATTTGCAATTCTGCCACCTGGTCTACCATCCATACCTTTACCAGGCATTATAACCTAGCTATTGCCTCATGGGGTAGAATGGTCTTCGGCCACCTGCAGGGCATTCTATCATAATTGTCCTCCCACATGGACATAACTGCTTTGTAATCTCCCAAGAGTAATAACCTACTGCAAGAGACCATTCCGTAGAAGATAGTGCAGTTACATAAGAACTTACTGTAACAGAAGATCTTTGAGGAATGTCTCTTGCAGTAAGCACAATTCTGCCCTCTGTCCCCCTGCCTTCTCTAACAGGGAAAAATCTTGATATAAGGACTTAGGGTTGGGACTCATTGGTACCTCGGTTTCCCTTGGTCCTCGCTGTTGTGAGTTGAAACCAACGGAGAACAGAGGATACCAGGAACCACCCACATTTATATACAGAGCAAGGAAGTGATGTCATGTGTGGGTGGTCCCTGGAGAAGGACTGCTAGAAGAAGCTGCTGTGTGACAGTGCCCTCTGCTGGAACCTCCCAAGTGTAATAACCTACTGCAGGAGACATTCCTCGAAGATCTACCATTATGGTAAGTTCTTATGTAACTGCACTTTCTAGGAGTGGTATACGATGTGCATCCACACTGACCCACCCGACCTCCCCTGGCAAGTGGCTCACTGATTCTTGCTTCCAGCGGGTAAGATCTGACAGCATGGGGCAGTGCCAAAGGAGTTACCATCCTAGTGGGTGGGAGAAGCTAGCTTGAAGACTTTCTGGCAAGTCTTAAAGGGAAAGGAACCCTACCAGAAATGTGGATGTATACCATATACTACTTCTAGAACTACTGTTACAGGTGAGTAACCTGTTTTTGTTGTTCCACTAGCAGTGACTATATATTAAAAACTTTAAGGGGAACTGGAGAGAGAGAGAATGTATATAAATGTTTTGCAAAATTACATGGTATTTCATAGCTCCCTGGCATCTTATCTATAGACATATTTTTAAAAAAATCTTCTAATCTTATTCTCATGTATTTGATTTTTCAAAATGTTTTTCTCAGTCTGAAAGAGTGAAAGGACTTCTATTACATGCAAGTATTTTATTGTATATTTGTCTGTGTCTTTATTATCTTGCATGTAAAGCTCTGAATAATACTTTGCAAAGTTTGTATTTTTATTTTTGTAATCTCTTGTTTAATTTACACCTGGTATTGAAATAATCTGGGATACATTTATGCGTTTCAATTATTTTCAGCCTTAAAGATAACAGTTTACTTTTTTCTCTCTGTATGACACGTTTTTGTTATAAGTGGCATAAATTATACCTTTCTAATAATAGCCTGTTATTAATTCATTGCAATCTATACCACTTAGAGTCATTGGAGTCTGCATTAATTCTTTCTTAGTTATGCTGATGCGATTTACTAAAATTGTTGCTGTGTTCTCATTTTCTTCTTTGTTTTTTTGAAGATGGTAAGATTAATCCCTATGTATGTAACATTTATATGCTTCCTATATACTGAGATAGTTACACATGGAATCTGTGTTTCTTCAATGAAAAAATCAGTTTTGTCAGATATATCGCAGTGGTTTAAGGCTCTGAGCTGCAAACCTGGAGACCTGGGTTTGAATCCCACAGCCCCCACTTGCGTACTGTGAGACCCTGAGCAAGTCACTTAACTTCCTTGTGCTCCCAGGTTGCACCTGTAAACAAGCTTTCAGCTTAGTGTGTCTCTCCTGGTAAAACAAAAGTTAAAAAAAATCCATTTCCTTCAGCATATAGGTGCTGAGCCTTCATTTTTGAGACTTTTAAAAGTATTAGTCACAGGAATGTTATTCTGGACAACTATTGTACATGTTTAGAAATTAAGACTGAGTGTAGTGCTGACCATGTTTTACCTGGAATACATCTTATTTATTTAGATTTTGTTGACTGGAAAAAGAGGGCTAGACCATCCTGCATATTTTCAGCCTTATCTGGGGGGGGGGGGATGTCAGTGTATACCAGCTAAAAATTAACCCTGTTAAGCTTTTGAGAGTACGTTTCATGAATGGTGGAAATGTTGACAGGACACAAGGGGAAACTCCCCACCTCATTTTAAGAAGTGCCATTGGATCTTTACTGTCTGCCAGAATGACCACCAGAAAAAGGCAGACGGGACCTCAGTTTAACATCTCATCTGAAGGATGTCACAACCAACAATACCACATCCCCTTAGTACTGCACTTGGGTGCTAGCAGTTTTATGGTATGATGTCAATACTGGTGTGGGACTAGAACCCATGATCTGGCCCAGAGGCAGATTTGCTATGAAGTGAGCAGTTGCTGCCATCTGTGGGATGCAAAAGTATAATCCAATCTTGAACAACAAATGATGCTGCTTTAAAAATAATATGTTCGTATTTGGAGCAAGTATTCTCCATGTATCAGCTAAACCTGTTTTATTGTTTAGTTTGCTTAAAGACGCAATGCTATATTAGCACTCAACATTGTTCTGTTTAATGCAGCATCAGTTGTTAGATTCATATCCCCATCCATCACCAAGTATGAGTCAGTGTAGTTAGAAAGTGTGGTCTTTAAATTTATAACAGAAACATAGAATTTCTCGGCAGAAAAGACCCACTTGGCCTGCTCAAATGTTCCCTTATACATCTTTCTCTCTACAGACCTTAACTGATCTCTGGCAACCGTCCCTCCTCCCTATCTATTTATTAATATTTCCTATATTATAGCACGCTTTCTTGAAGCCCTTCATTGTTTTCCCCTCCACTACTTCTGCTGACAATCTGTCCCAGATGTCTACCACCCTTTTGTGAAGTAGTACGTTCTCACATCCTTCTTAAATGTCCCCCTCCATCAGTTTCATCACATGTCCCCTTGTCCTGGTGCTCTTTCTCTATGAAAAAGACTCCCCTCATGCACCCTCTTTACCTATGTGAAGTACTTGGAGGTCTCTGTCATGTCCCCTCTTGTGCTCCTCTTCTCTCTTCCAGAGTGTACGTGTTGAGATCCCTCTGTCTCTTGTCTTAGGGCTTTAGGTGAATCTCCTATACCAGTTTAGTTGCCTTCTTCTTAACTGCCTCTATCTTGTCTATGTCCTTTCATAGGTGCAGCCTCCAGAACTGGACACGGTACTTTAGGTGGGGTCTCACCCTCCAGCTATCCATTGGCAACACCAGCTTCCTTCTCCTGCTGGAGGTGCCCTTCCCTGTGCACCCCAGCAGTCTACTAAACCTGCCTACTGCTTTATCACACTGTCCTTCCATTTTTTGGTAATCAGTTATGATAATCTCAAGGTCCCTTTCCTGATAAGTGACTGTGTCAGTACCTTCCCCGCAATCTTGTACTCAGTTCCTGAGTTGCTATTCTCTACAGTAGGTGCATAGTTTGCACTTTTTGTCATTGAACCCCAGTTGCCATGCTGCTGACCACTCCTTGAGTTTCCCAAAATCCCTGCCCATTCACTCCACCCCTCTTGATTGTCTATCCTATAAAGATTTTGGTATCATCTGCAAAAAGCCATATTTTCCCTTACAGTTCTTCTGTAGTGTTGATTATGAAGACATTAAAGTGTACTGGTCCCAGTGCTGAGCCCTACAGCACCCTGGTGGTTGCTGTTTCATCATTAGAGTGAGTGCAGTTAACCACTACCCTCTGACGTCTATAGGTCTTAATAAAGTCCAGATAGGCCACATCCAGTGCCCTTCTCCAATTTAGTTCCACAGTCACACAGCCAAATAAATCAATCAGATTTGTTTTGCATGACCTGATCACCCCCTTGTGAATCCATGCTGCCTGTGGTCTTGCAATTCATGGGATTCAAGATAATCTACCAGCTTTCCTTTAGCAGGGTTTCAGTGCGACTGACCTGCCTATAGTTGGCAGGCTCCTCCCTGCTGCTACTTTTACATAAACAGACCACATCTGCTGTCTTGCAGTTCTCTGGAACCATACCTGTTTCCAGTGAACTGCTTAATAAGGTCATCAGTAGGGTAGCTAGCACCTTTCTGAGTTCCATTAGTACCCTTTGGTGTATCCCATCCATTCCCACAGCCTTGTCCACCATTAGAGCTGCAAGTCCCCTTCAATACTCTTTCTTCTGGAAATAGACTTGTGTCTTCCCCCCATCCCCATTTGGTTTCTGTTGTTCCCTGGTGATCATCCAGCCCCCCCCCCCCATTTGAATACTGAGCAGAAGTCCCAGTACAGGATGGCAGCTTTTTCTTGGTTCTGTTATGCACAGTCTCCTTCTACTGACCTCTGTATCCTAACTATTCTTCCTCTTGTTTTCCTCTTCTCACTTATACACCTTACTGCTGATTGCATGTTAATTATTATTGCACTGTGACTGACTGAGCACTGTGTTTAAGACATCTGTATTGAATGATTCAGTATCTCTGATGAAGCATGGCAGTTCATGTGAAACGTAAGGCTTTTTTGCGTTACTCTCCACTATATGTGGACACAGTACCAGGTGAAGTATTGAGCACTTTAGCACTTTCATGTATTTATAAATAAAAGTTTTTTTATATTTGGAGTCCTTGGTTTGGGTGCTTTTACATCTGCTTTCTGGTTTCAATATGTTATTTAGCACCAAACTTGCTCCTAGTGCAGCAGTTGGATGTCTTCATTTTGTTTGTTTAGTACTACCACATGGGTTACAAGCTCATATATAGTAAAAAGATATTTGCAGTTAACTAGTGCTCATAGCATTTTTCCTAGGTAGAGACCTTACCAGGTCTTGATTTTTGACAGATTATAATAAGATTTAGCCTTTCTTTTTTTTTTTTGCACTGACTCCCGGTTATTATGGCATCAGGCAGTGCTAACAGCAATCATCCCATCAGTAACTCAAGAGTGAATCCAGGTTTTGCAGAGGCTGTTTTTAGTTATCTGGTTAATGGGAACCCTTTTTTGAACCAGCCTGATAAAGAAGGAGAAGCTGGTACAACAGATATCAGGACTGCATTTAGAGCACTTGAGAAATTGGTGCTCAAGGGTTGACGCATGCACTGACATAAAATTATGCTTAAAGCAGATTTAACAATGAAGAGGGTCCCCCGAGGATTATGGATCCTGAAGCTTCCAGGGTACGGGACAGAGGATGCTGCTTTTATGAAAGACTGGAATGAGTTGATGAATGACTCCTCGTTATGCTCCATTGATCTGATATTGAAACGTGTAGCAGTGCTTAGAGATCAGCTTGCAAAGGATATTAAATTAAAAGAGAATATTTTAAGAGAAATAGCAGAGCCAGATGAATTTTATACATGGGAAAAACAGGTAACAGAGAAAGTAGTCCATTTTGATGTCACAATTAAGAAAGCTAAGCAGAAACGATTTCCAAGAGACAAGCAAGATTACAAGTTTGACAGAGTATTTAATTGGAGCAAGAAATTGGACAATTATACCAGCAGAGAAACAGCACCTAAGTCAATTATGAAAAAAAGTACTAGTAATATGTATTAGACTACACCTCAGGCCAAAGTGCTATGGACAGGAACCCTAATGATTTTTATTTTTAAAGACGAGACTGTATTACACCAACAGACAATTGCCACCTCCACAACCCAGGCATAGTGCTTGCCAAACAAGGTTCAGGAAACCCTATAAAGCAAAGAAAAGGACGAGGAGGGGAGGTAAATTGTGGAAGAGGACACAATTCCTACAGGAGGTAAAGGACATGCCTGTGACTGCAAATCCGACTGTGGTCATTAGGTTATCTGACAGATTATTAACTGAAGATGAAGAATCTGTTTTAAATAGAGGACATACATTTTTTATTTCTATTGACATTAATCATTTTAGCACTGTAGTTGATTTACATTGTTTTGCTAGAAGAGTGACTCAAGTCAATTACTTGTTTGGATCAGGAAATGAATGACGTAACTGAAATAGATTCTCAATCAGGTGATCATGTAATTGTAAAGATGAGACTTCGTTCTACCTATTGTACTGCCCCATGTCAAGCTTGTAGCTACATTTGTTAAATAATGTGAGAGACCTCTAACAATTAATGGCAGGTCCTAAATCTAGCTATTTTCATAGCTGTTCATTTAAAGAACATGAGGCATTGAATAACTTAACGCAATATAGCAATCAAAAAAGCTGATAAGGTTGGTGCAGTAGTTATAATGAACATGTCAGAGTATGTCACCGAAGTTTGTAGACAGCTTGCTGATTCTATGTTTTATCAGAAACTCTCTGGAAATTTGATATGTGTTTGAAAAACAAACATTGATGCAGTGTTCAGTGAGGGTTTTGTGACCGGGTGTATTACATAAATGGGATATAAAGCCCTAAGTGTAGAATTCCCTGTACAGTACAAGTCACATTAAACTGTTCCCCAAGCTCACTGCTCTGGCATTGTTTTTTTGTGCTGCTAATGCAGTGGCAATTCTAAATGCTTAAAATACAAACTGTTTTTCAACTGATCACCAGCTCACATGCAGTGCACTTCCAGCCACTATATAATTCACTTCAGCTCACACTCCAATTGTCATGTAATGCATTGTCAAATGCAGTTACAGTGCAGTACTGTGCTGTGCATAATTTCAGCATTACAGTATCCACCATCTTGCCTCTTGCTTACTGTACATTAAACATAAAAATATAAAGGGTAGACGAGGTACTGTAGAGAAGTACATTTTATTTAATAAACTTTTATTAAATTTTTTTTAGTTTTTGTTTCATTTACTATACAGTAATGTACAGTAGATACAGAGAAGACTGCACTGCTGGATCGCTACCCGCCTACCTGCATGCTGTTTTCGGTACTCTCACGCCACTTGCTCTCTACCCGCCTGCTTGCCGACTGTTTTTGGTGCTCTCATCCTCCACTCACATAATGTGCAGTACAGAAGTTTTAGCATTTGTACAGTACTACAGTAGGTACTGTACCTTCCCTGAACTCCATCATGGATCACCAGCTCTCCTGCCCCTTCCCCAAAGAAATGCTGATAGGGTTACCACCTTTTCAGAGGCCCAGAGTGGGACAAAAGTGCAAAACCTGGCTATTGGCAGCCAACTGCATGTGCTGCATGTCTGCGGCTGCCTTACGACACAGGGTACCAATCTGGATATTTGGGATGCTGTGTCATATGCCACTGCCCACCCCATGTATGCCTCAATTCAGCATTCTTTGCATGTTCACCCATTGAATAACCTTAAAATTGTCTGTTCATAAACTTTGGTAAGTTGAAATCAGGAACCAGACATTGCAATACTGCACAAAATGCATTTTTTTATTAAAAAAGGAAATAGTAAAGCAAAAAGTTAATTTTCAAGCAGCAAGGACATTCTCAAGCAAAAAAAAAAAAAACACACACCTTTCAGAACTACTCCACCTCTTTCTCACTCAAAACAGCTCTATACCTCATTTCTTAGCTTTGAAATTATACTTAGCGTTCGATTTAACAGCATGCAAAAGGGATCTATTCCACATAATGTTCGAATAGAATTCACCACATTTCATTCGATAGTTTATAGTGACCATCAGTTCAGCTTTTATTAATTCCACCCTGCAATGGTTTCTTATATCAGTCCACTTGTTTTTTAGGAGAGAGAAAAGACTCTCTCAGCAAAAGCATTTGAAGGTGGGATGCTCATGATTTGTGCAATTACTGGATACAGAGCAGGCAGGTCTGGTGCATCCATAAAAATCTTATGCCACTTTTCTCCTGGGGATAGGTCCAGTCTACACAAGTCTGGCACGAGGGGCCTAATGACTGAATAGTCTTGAAACAATCTGTCTGTAGCTATGGATTCCTGCAGAGAAAGGGCAGTAACAACGTTCAACAAATCATCAAAGCAAAGGGTTCCTTTAAAGACAAGCGAGACATTTTCTTTAGGTAGTTATTGTCACTAAAGTCAAACCACGGCTCTAAGTATTTGACAGCAGTTTCAAGGAAAAGGATAAAATCCTTCTCCAACTTTTTACAGGAGACAGCGTCTGTATCTCTCATGACTGTATGGAGCTTCCCCCCAAAAAACTTGTCTGCTGCTCGAACTTCAAGCTTTTGTCTTAGTGAGGACATCACAGCAAAGGTTTCCATAGCAGTCAGTTGTGTCCTTTCTAGGGTGGCTATATGTTCATTAAAATCAGCCAGAACTGCACTGAGAAAATACAGGTAGCGCTGTGGCAGTGTTGGAAGTGTGCCCTCACCATGTTCATTATCTGCAAAGTATTGCCAGATTTGCTGAGGTGTGTCCTCTCCTTGTGACAGGAAATAGGACTGCAGTGCAGCAAGATTTTTTGTGATTCTATCAATTGCTGGCAGCAATGACAGCCACCTGGTTGGCACATGCCTTAGAAGGGACTCGTATTCCATGCCACAAAAATCAAATAAAACTTTTAAATCTTTTGTTGTTCTGGCAGAGCCAGAAAAATGGCTGAACATTTTCAGAACGAACACTTCCACATCATAAGTAAGTTTTGCTGCTGCCTTCTTTGCAGCATTGTGGAGGATGTGAGCTGGGCAGTTTGCTTCTGGAGTGATGGACAGTTCTCTTTTAGTCTGGTATACACTTCTGATCGCTTGCCATAGTTCACACTGGCATTGTCTGCACCATATGCAGACACAGAGGCCCATGGCAAGGAATGCCTTTGCAAAATTGATGAAATCTGGTCAGTTATGGCCTGAGCAGATTCATCTGGGACTTCATAAAAGTTCAGGAGAGCATTAACAACCTCCTCTTCCTTTGTGAAGTACCTCACTACCAATGGGAATAATTTTATGCTGCCCTTGTTGGAAGCATCTGAAGCAATTGAAAATGATACCCCTGGCCTTTGGAGGTTTTTTATGAGACATTCCAGAGAATGTGGTCCAAGAACATTCTCTACAATTGCCTCTGCCTTTGTTCATTCACAAGCAAGTTTCTTTAGCAATCTCGGAGTCCCCATACAGCTGGCTGGCCAGCTTGAGTCCACAGTCCAAGGAATTATATGAGAAGTTGTGCTGCACTGCATGAAACACTTCAGCCGCTTCAGCTGCAGTCCCCTTCAGCTCTGTTCCATCCAGATTAGTTGTTCTGGTCCACTTAGTCATCAGATGGCTGTGTTTGACTTGCTGGATGGCCGTCTTGTGTTGCTCTGTGCTCTCATGCCTTGTTAGGTCATTCCACCCGCCATGTGACACCAGGATTTCACGTCTACAATACCTGCAGAAGGCTTTCAGTGCATCGCTGCACTTCTCGACCCAGTTGAACTCTGTCTTCCACACATCTTGCCACTTGCAGAGTCTCTTATTGTTGGAAGAAGATGCAGTCAGTGTAGATTGCTTTATTCTTTGAGCCCTGTTACTTACCTGTGCAGTTAACAAATGTTGCAATGTGCTTTTAGTATATATTCAGTGACAATTAAACTGGTGCACTATGTGTCATCTTACTTGGAGGCACTATCACATGTGTACCAATCATGGTCTGAAAGCACAATGCAACTTCTGTGCATGGCAGCCAAACCAAGCACTACATGCCAGTGGCATTATGGCTACAGAGGTTACGTAACATCACTGGAACAGCTACAGAGGCAGTGAACAGCATGGAATATAGGTTGTTCCATGATGCACCCCTAGGTCCTTGTTGTGAAAGCATAATGCAGTATGTCACTGCAGCCAAACAACGCCTGAAAACATGAAAGAATGCTTAAATTAAACAGGGTTGAACAATTCACAACTTAAAAATTACATTGCTCTTTAGCCATGACAGGCAGTGGACAACATATGATTTATAACCTTGGCAAACTATTCTTCTCATGTACCTTGGGCCTTGCATCTGGTTGTTTGCAACCAAGATGTACAAAATGGGAAAGGCAGCTGGCCTGGTAGTACAGACTATAGATTTGGACAGTGTCAGACGGACCAAAAACCCTAGTCTGTACTGCTAGGTGCTTGCCCCACTTTGTACGTTCGGTTGCATATGACCAACTGCAGGCCCATGGTACATGTGAAGAATATCTACATGGAGTAATGAGCTTGGCACTGTACAACCAGCAGCATTTTCTTAACTGGTTTGACTCCCCCTTCTACCAAAATACAGAAACAGAAAGAACATAAAAAGGCTCCAAAAAAAAAGACACCAGGTGGCCACGACAGCGTCCAGCTAGTATTACTAGTATAAGCAAAACACCAAAGCCACAGCTGAACCACTTCATTTCTAGTTCTGCCTACACCTGTGATGGCTCAAAGCACACTTGACATGTGGTCAACTGTCTCCAACTACTAAAAGCAGCTGTACTACCAAGTTAGGAAGTGATGTAAGCATGCAACTATAGTTCCAGTTCCCTTATCTGTAAATATTTTTCCCAGTCATCTTTAGTATTTTTTTTTACTTTGTCGGTTTTTTTTTGTTTGTTTGTTTTTTTATATTTGCAATTTGAATTTGTGGCACCACAAAAAATCTGGCTGCTGACTAATTTTCAGCTGCGAATCCCCCACAAATCACATCCTGTCTTTTGGTTACTGCAGAGTAGGATCATGTGCCCCCGTGTAGTAGTGACAGTCAAACACATGTGCAGTTGGCAGCGGTGGGGGTTCCAGTGCAGAATGTAAACAAAAGCAAAGAATAACTGAGCAGATTTTTGGGGGGGATCGTCCAATGCCGGTGGGAAAGGTGCCTGGCACCCTTTCCCAATTGCATTGTACAATTCCCCCCCTCCCCTCAAATTTGCTCAGTTATTCTTTGCTTTTGTTTACATTCTGCACTGGAACCCCCTAACATGATCAGCAGAGCACGAGAAATAAACTGACCAAAAAAGAACAGACTGTATTTACTGCTGCTTTAAATAGACATGAACATCCACAACAAGACATCGCAGTGCCACCCAGAGAAAATAAAAGATCTACCACACAAGACTCATATTACATGTCATCATGTGAATCTGTTCAACAGTTTCTAGAGGCATAAAAGAATGACTAGAGCATGTTAATCAATTTGTGTTGAGAAATAAAATCTGTTCACAAAAATCACATCCGGCTTGTTGTCTTCTGTTAAATATACTGTCATTTGCTATCACACGTAGTGCATGGGTCAATAAAAAAAAAAAAAAGTCCTCTTAGGGATAAGGTTAGGCAAGAGGTTAAAAACAATGCAAAGTTTCTTGATGCACACACAGACATTCATTCATACCTGGCACTACCAAACAAGAAGGCATGGAGGTGTAAACAAAGTGCAGAGTTCATTCTTCTCTAACAGATGGCATGAGCTCCGCACATTAAGTTTGCACCTCTAAAGTATGCCAATCTCAGGAATCTGGGGTGAAACACTCTGCTAGCTCCTGTGTGACTACAGGAACTCACCGAGTATTTCACAAAAGATCCTTGAGATTGATTAGCAGAAGCAGACAGCAGTGCTGAGCACACTTCAAAACATGACGTAGTGTGCCATTTTATTTTTGATAGTATCCTTGTCAAAACATCCGCTGTATGTAAGTGAAAGACTAATTTTCCTCCAACAGGCTGTCATTATGATAAACTATCCCCAACACTAGCCAACATGCCAGGGGACATGCAACAGCAGGCTGCTTCACCTAGTGTGCCAAAATAATACAGCCCTTGGGAGTTATGGTAATAGAGGCCATTATAATGACTTTATTGTTATATTCAAAATAAACTAACATTGCTTCTCTGCTGCCCAGACCAGAGAATTACTTTTTTACAAGCTGTTATGGTTGCTTGTCTGTTTGCCCCATTAAATTATACCTACCACGGGGGAGAATCAGTCTTTTATCTACTAGGGCTGATAGACCCTCCCCAAAAAAAACAAAAAAAAAAACCGTAAATACCCATTACTTATTTCTTCACAAATCTGGGCTTAAAGGCACTCAGACTCAATCTTTGGAACAAGCCAAAACAGCAGATTTATTCCACTGTTCTAGATCTCTGCTATCTGTAATCTGAGCTATTGAGCTCAGATTTTAGAAGAAAAAAAACGGTCTAATACAATCACATCAGATCAATCCCACAGACATACGAACATACGAAATTTGCCAGAAGATAAAGGTCTAGAGGTCTATCAAGTCTGCTCGAATGTGCAGCTAGCACCCCCTTCTTCTGCAACTGCCCCTCCCTTCCAAACTTCCCCTTCATTGACCCTCCACCTTGTCATGTCCCATCCCCTTTTGAAGCAGTCCACTGTTCTACCGGATGCCACTTCTGCAGGCAACGCATTCCACCCAGCCACCACCCTCTCTGTAAAAAAGTGTCTCCTCAACTCCCTCCTGAATCTTCCTCCCTCCAGTCTCATATCATGGCCCCTGGTGTTCCTCCCCTCCCCTCCCTTACTTTGAACAGCCCCTCTGTACCTGTGTTGTTTATTCCTTTCAAGTACTTAAAGGTTTCAATCATGTCCCCCCGTCCCTCCTCTCCTCCAGCGAGTACATGTTCTACTTCCTCAGCCTCCTCTCGTATGATAAGTCCCCCAGCCCCTTGATCATCTTTGTCGCCCTGCGCTGCACCCCCTCCAGTAACTTAACGTCCCTCTTCAGATACGGGCGCCAGTACTGCACGCAGTACTCCAGGTGCGGTCTGACTAATGACCTATACAGTGGCAGAATCACCTCCTCCCTCCTCGAGGATATACCCCTTGCAATACAACCCAGCATTTTGTTGGCCTTTGCAGCTGCCTTCCTACATTGTGCTGAGTTGTTCATTGGCCCTGTAATGAGCACCCCCAGATTCTTCTCCTGTCTGGGCTTGCTGCACTCTCCCCAACTGGTAACTCCTCCTTGGGTTCTTCTTCACAAAATGCAGCACCTTGCACTTTTTGGCATTAAATCCCAGTTGCCAGGTGTCTGACCAGGTTTCAAGCTTTACCAGATCATCCTGCAACCCCTGCCGTCCCCCTAGGTCATCCACCACTCCACCGCTCCTACCTTGGTATCATCAGCAAACAGACTGATCTTGCTCTTGATGTCCAATGATATGTCTGCAATGAATATCCCAAACAACACTGGTCCCAACACTGAGCCCTGTGGAACACTGCTCGTCACCACCCTTGGGTGTGAGAGCTCCCCACCCACCACCACCCTCTACTGCCTTCCCTGAAGCCAGTTCCCTACCCATCTCACCAACTTTGCACCCGCCCCTGTGCCTTCTTTTTTTTATCATATTTTTTGCTTATTTCAACGTTTTTTAAATATTTACATATATAGCAAGGATATCATAACAATCAAATATTTGAAGTAAAGTCATTCAAAACAACATTTGTTTACACAATTAGAGGTGAACTAGTAAATTAATGATGTACATTGCTAAACTACAACATAAACCCATGCCAACTATCTAAAGAGGAAGTCCAGATGTCTTAAACTCTATTATAGAGAGGAAAGAAGTAGTTCATAAACACTTAGGTATTAATATGTTAACTGAAGGAAGGGTCCCCAGATCTCCTCAAATTTCTCATTGTTTTCCAAAATAGTGTAGCTTATTTTCTCATTGTTAGCTACAAAGGCTGTGCCTTCTAACTTACTTCCCAGCCTTCCCACATACATTACATTTACTGTGGAACTGGTAACACTCCTGAGCAAATAAAAAAATTAAACACTGGCTAGAAGCCCTTACCCAACTGCAGAATTCACACTCCAGACCCTCCTCAGTAGACAGTAGTGTCAGCCACGAACACAGCTTGAGCTAGCAGACACAGTCCTCCTCAGTCCAGCCAAGTGATAGGATTTCAGTCAGTGTGTAGTCCTGATTGATTTTGCTGCCTACCAAATTACTTAGCTACAATGATGATAATGACTTGCCCCCATACTCACACCACCAAAAAAGCAATCACAGCTCTTTACCTCAGATGTCTTGTTCTGACAGAGAAGTCACTCTGCTCAGAGGTTCTATCTGAGCAAGCTAGGTATAGGTGCTGGGGTGTACAAGCAGCATACAGACACTCAGATCAAACTACTTCTGAAGACACCAGCTCTTCTACGTATGGTGTTGCAGGCTGAAGAAACATAAATGGTGGCAATCCGACTCCAGTGACTACCAGTGCCCAAGTATTGCTTTGCTTTCCGCTACAGCCTGCACCGAGGAGCGTGCCTGCTGCCCTCTCTTCCGATTCCGAATCTGATCCAAGCTTCTCCAACCATCTTCCTTCTTCTGTGGGCTAGCTTCTTAGCCATCCTGCTCCCTCTCAAATGATGTGCCCAGCTGTTTTAACTCGCGGCATTTAAGCACACCACTACCTGGTAGCCACACCCCCCCCCCGATGACTCTGCAGCCAATTCAGTCATCACAGACATCACCAGGTGGTCATAGTGCGGACCTGATTGAGATCGGAGTGAGCGGACAGCTCCACCTCCTGCCCCCCCAAAGCCCTGGGATTGACGAGAAATTAAAAAGCCTGTGAAAAGTTAACAGAGAGGGCTTCACTTTAGGGCTTGCCACTGTGGAGTCGGGATGGAGAGCAAGCAGCTGCATGGCTACATATCAGTCAGTTGAGGTAATACATTTGCGCCACAGCTGCCCACCTAACTGATGTTGCAAACAGACTGACCGGCCAGCTGTAGGATGCTGGAGTTACTGCAGTGAAGACCAGGAAGTGGGGATTAGAAGCCTTAAGAGCAAATGGAACTGGATGGAGGTAGACTATTTGACTCACTCTTTTCCCATGGGCAAAAAGTGGGACATTTAGTGTCCCACAGCTGGGAGGGGCGGGAGACGGGATGGCAGCATGAAAAGCGGGACTGTCCCGCGGGAGGCGGGACGGGTGGCAACCGTAAATGCTGCATGGAGGATCTGAAAAGTGAATGATTGTGACTGCAAGCAGAGATCAGTGTACAGGCAGAGCACAGTAAGTAAAAGAAGGCTTGAAGTAAGCTGGTAAAGTGGAAAATGTTTCTTTTCAGCAGTTCCTACTGCACAGGTATGTTCAGCTTAACAGAGAATAAACTGCATTTCGGTCAGGGGGGGTTGGGAAAGTGAAAGTGCCAAGTGCTTGATCATGGTTTAAAAGTGAATCACAGAGACACAGTGGCAATCAGTGGTTGAGCTCTCAGAAAATGAACTCGGGTGACTGGAATTCCTTTTTTTCCCCCAAAATAAATACCAAATGTACTGAAACTGGATGAGATAGATTTCTACTGCACACTGCAGTTCAGTACAGTAGCAAAATGAGGTTCCAACTCAGTTTTTGAGTTGTTTAATGTCTGCACTAATTAACGCACTGCATTGTTAAAAGCTTCCAGAGAGCTGAAAAGTAAGCTGAAACTGAAAGACAGCTCTAGACAAGCCATTAGGAAACTTTTATTAATGCAGTGTAATGAGCAATGCACACAATAAGCAACTCAGTGGAAAATGCTACACCAGCGAGTTGGAGGAACAGTTTAATCTGACTTGTACTGTAGTTCCCACCATTTTGTGTGTGTTACCAAAAATAAATAAGAGCCATATACATCCACCAGGTCGACCCATCAGTTCTGGAAAAGGGTGGTTAACTGAACCAATCTTGAAATTTGTAGATGGCTTCTTGCAGCCTCAAGTACAGTCATTATCTTTGTATCTGAGAGACTCAATGGAAGTAATCAACCTTTTTTTTATACTTTATTTTTATTCATAAAGACAAGATCAGGTTATGTTTAATTACAATGAAAGAAAAATACATTAATTTCTCATTATAATACAGTTAAACCCCGTTTATCCAAAATCTTTGGGGGAGATGAAATTCTTTTGGATAAACAGGAGAAGCAGGTATGCGGTGGTAACGTCACATATACAGTACTGTACTGCAAGTTATACTTCCATCAACAAAGTCGCTGACAAACAAACTGCATCTTTCCAAAATGATGCTTAGCTTTATTACAGTACAAATTATTTTTATTAATTTACTAAAAGTTATGAGGTTTCTAAAAACAAAGTTTCCCTTAAAAACCAAAAGTGCTGTACCAGAAATCAAGTTACGAGGTTTCAAGAAAAAACAAATGTCCCTTTTAACAAACCAAAGTGTCATGCCAGAAATCAAGCAAAATGTCAACAGTACTTTCAGTCCTTTTATTCCTTCTGCTTAAAATAATCTTTTATGCCCTTCTAGATTTTTTTTTTTGAATTTGCGGTGTGGCTAGCCTTACCCCTGAAGCTGCCTCAGCAGTAACAAATGAAGTGGGTCAGTCTCAGGCTGATTTTCCATCCACCGCATGCAGGTCTCAAAGTACTGTACAGCCTCTGAGTGAGTTGGCACAGCAGATGGTCTCTCCTCCTCTTCGTTTTCACTGCTGCTGCTGGAGTTCACATTTGCTCCTTCAGGCACTACTCTCACAATATCAATGTCCAATAGCTCCTCATGGCTGGGATCTTCTACCTCTTCCTGCCATTCAACCAGATCCAACTGTGCTTGTGTAGCTATGTGGTTAAGCTCCTCCTCCACTTCTGTCACCTGGTCAGTATCAGAGGTGGTGTTTGAGGGGCTGTCTGAAAATGCTGTAAGGATAGCAGATTCATGTCAGCATTTTTCAGTTGCTTCAGGGAGAATAGCAGCCCGACATTTGGCCAAAAGATAAATGGCATCATCGATGGTTAAGGACTTGATGATTGAGCACAGATCATTTTGGTCATTTTCTTCGCTCAGGACCTGACTCAAAAGTTTACTCTTGTAGAGTCACTTTAGTGTTGCGAGGATCCCTTGATCCATAGGCTGGATCTTTGCTGTCATGTTGGCAGGCAGGAACTCGCAACGGATTGCACCATCGGGGGGTTTAACATTAACACTGCTTGGGTGGGTGCCTGCATTGTCCACCAAAAGAACAGCTTGAGCAGGGATACCAGAGCAGCGTAGATGGGCTGTCACTGAAGGAACAAAGTAAGTGAAGAACCACTCTTTGAAAATATTACAGCTCATCCATGCGCTGCACTGTGAATGATAAACAACTGGCAAACTGTTGAAGTTAACATGTTTGAAACGGTGTGGCTTAGCGGATTTTCCAATGACAAGAAGTGCAACTTGTGGGTCCCTGTGGCATTCGATCATACCATCACAGTGAGCCGCTCTTAGTTTTTTTTGTAACCAGTAGCATGTTTTTCTGCACCAGATGTGAGTGTTTTGTCCAGCAAAAGTTTCCAAAAAGGGCCGGTCTCATCAGCATTATAAATCTGCTGTTCTATGAGACCCTCACGAGACATACTGTAAGATCTCTCATTTTGTTCTGAAATGGCTCAATGGTTTCTATTGCTGATGAGACGCTTTCTCCTGCTATGGATAACTGGCGGATACCATGCCTATGCTTGAATCTGTTAAGCCAGCCTTCACTGGCCACAAAGGTGGCATCCCCACCCATCTGCTGATTAAACTGTCATGCTTTCTCTTTTACAGTTGTGCTCAAAATCAGAATTCCTTTGGCTCTGTTCTGGATGAACATGCATTGTTTTCTGAGATGAGTCTGAGGCTGAGACAAAAGTATCCATAGTGGCAGCAAAGTCTCATATTTTGTCCTTGGCCCGCCGTATGTCAAATGCAGTTGAGTTACCAATTCCAAAACAGCGGGCCACATCAACAAATTTTTCACCAGCTTCCAGTTCTTCCAGTACTTTAAGCTTCTGTGCCATGTCTAGCACAGAGTGCTTTCACTTGGACATGGCTCATGTGTCTGGCTGTTTCTGCAATACACAGGTAACACTCTGGCAGCAACAACAATACTGTATAGAAGTTTGTCCTACTGGTTAATATGGAGTGCTTGGTAGTGTGTTGGACAGGTGTTAATCACCTACTACTTAATAGACCGCTTGAACAGAGTAGCACCAGCATTACCACAACTGTGTTTTGTATTTCAGTGCCATGCACTTAACACTCAGTTAGCGGGAGCCATGACCCAGTTTTGGATAACTGAGGTTTTTGGTTATCTGGGGTTCGGTTAAGCGGGGTTATACTGTATATGTAACTAAATGAAGCAGAAAAAAATATATATTTTTATATATTTTATGGGGTTATAAGAAAAATTTTACTGAAAAAAAAGTGTAATTACTAGAGCTGCATTATAAGAATGTAAATAATAAATTTGATTGTGCTCTTAGCTTAGAATTCCCAACAAAAAGTAAAACATGTACATAATTAAGCATCATACCCTTACAAAGTTCTAAACCCTAGTTTAGTTAGAAGAAACAGTCCATTACAGAAAAATAATCTGCAAGGTTGAAAGATTACAGTCCAGCAAGTTATACAGGGTGATATTCAGTCACCTCTGCTTCTTCTCCCTCCAAATCCGAACCAATACCTTCCAGTATTTTCACAGTGTTCTCAAAAATAGTCTTGCCTGCATCTGGGTCATCAAAGTGATACATTTTACTCTGAAACTTGATCATCAAACAGGCTGGTGCAAGTAATACACTCAGCACCTCAGCCTCCTTAGACCCCTACAAAATTGGCAAGAATCTTTTTCTTCTTTTCTTCTGTGCTGCGTCTGTAGGCAGAAATCTGGATACATATCAAAACGATGGCCATGGTACATACATTGTTTTTTCTGCCTAGCCATCTGGAGAAATGTATTTCTTTCAAAGTGTCGAAGGTTAATCTAATATATTGTGCTCCAGACTGCTGTAATTCAGTAGTTACAGTAGCTCCTTAGCCTTACATGAGGGAGGGTGAAATACAGATTCCAAAGAAAGAGTGGGCATGATTGAGAAAACAGCTGATAGCACATTTTTAACAGTTTCTTTTAAATCTGCATTGGGAACCATTCCAGGGAAACCTATAAGCCTTTCTTTTTTTTAAACATGTAGTTCTCCAAACACTTCAATTGGGATAATTGTGCCAGTTACTCATGTAATGCTGCGTTCGTAGCTCCTTCCAAGGTAAGAGTTCTCACAGAGACAGCATTAATTTCCAATTCATTACTCTTGATGGCTTTTTCTGTGTTCACCACTTGCATCTCTATAGCAGCACAATAAGAATTGATTTCTGTAAGGAAATTTTCAATTGGAGAAGAAGATAGCCTAACTTCAGCTTGGAACTCCGTTAACAAGGCTTGTATGGAAGTGACAGTAGGTTTCTGTGATACTTTAGACTTCCAGCTCCCTTCCTAATGGGTCACTGTAACAGGTGAGGTTCCTGCTCCAACATAGAAACATAGAAATTGTCAGCAGATAAGGATCGCTAGGCACATCCGTTCTGCCTGTAGGCCCTATACATGTTTGCATCCACTCACCCGGAACAGCCTTCCTGAGGAGGTAGTGGACTCAAAAACAGTGGAGGAATTCAAGAATGCATAGGACAGACGTAAGGCAATTCTAGTGGGGGGTAGGGGGAAGTAGGCTGTTGGTTAACTAGGATCTGCATCCTATGCATTAGATAGGGAAATGGGCAGACTAGGTGGGCCAAGCAGTACTTATCTGCCGTCAAATTCTATGTTTCTATGTTTCACCCTAAGTGGTCAGTGTCTTTTCATCACTCCCTTCCCACGCAATGTTCCCCTGTGCTTTTCCCAGGCACATTTAAACTCCTCCACTGTGCTTGCCCCTACCACCTCTTGTGGCAGACTATTCCAAGCATTCACCACCCTCTCTGTGTAGAAAAACCTCCTCATGTTACCTCTTAATCTACCCCCCTCCAATTTCATATTGTTCCCCCTCATTCTGGTATCTTTTCTAAATTGGAAAAGATCACCCACCTGCACTTTGTTTACGCTCTTGAGGTACTTAAAAGTTTCTATTATGTCACCCCTTTCTCTCCTCTCCTCCAGTGAGTACATATTGAGGTCTCTTAGTCTCTCCTCATATGTTTTGTGGTGCAAACCATGCACCATCTTTGTCGCCCTTCTCTGGATAGCGTCCACCTTGTTTATGTCCTTATATATGAGTGGTCTCCAGTACTGCATGCAGTACTCCAAGTGAGGCCTCACCAGTGTTTTATACAATGACATCACCACTTCTCACCTCCTTCTAGTAATTCCTCTGTCTATGCATCCCAGCATGCCAGCACCTCCCCCCATCCTGTAGCTCTCCCCAGGGTTCCCCCTACCCAGATGCATTATCCTGCACTGTTTTGCATTGAACCTCAGTTGCCACACCTCCGACCATCTTTCAAGCTTCTCCAGGTCCCTCTTAATTTTCTGCACCCCCTCTGGAGTATCCACCCTGTTGCAGATCTTGGTGTCACCTGCAAATAGGCAGACCATTCCTTCTAGCCCATCTGCAATGTCACTAATGAAGACATTGAACAGGGATGGTCCCAGTACTGATCCTTGTGGCACGCTGCTGCTAACCTCTCTCTCCCCAGATTGGATACCATTTACCACCACCCTCTGTCTTCTGTCCATCAGCCAGTTTCTAACTCAATGTATCACCTTATGCCCCATGCCCAGACTACTCATCTTCTTAACCAACCTTCTGTGTGGGATGGTATCGAAGACTTTGCTGAAATCTGGGTAGGTGATGTCTACAGTCCATCCCTGATTCACTTCCCTAGTCACCCAATCAAAAAAATCTATCGGATACATTCGACAAGACTTTCCTGATGTGAGTCCGTGCTGCCTCCGATCCTGGGCACCAATGGGTTCCAGGTGTGCCACTACCCTTTCTTTCAGCAGTGTCTCCATGATCTTCCCCACCACTGAGGTGAGGCTAACTGGCCTGTAGTTCCATGAGGCCTCATCTGGAATACCTCAACTCAACCACTTCATGAGAGCCAACAGGCCCTCGGGCTGCAGCACCTCTTCCTGTATTGTTTGGGGAAACAAATTTATCCATATTATAAAGTGAAGGATCCACCAAATAAGAAGATAACAAAGTTAACAGATTCTGTTGCGTTTTTAGAAAGTTTAGATAGAAACTTCAACTCACAACAGCGGCGCTCCAAACGAACGTGTGTAGATCCGGAAGTAATCAACATTTTGGAAAACCTAGATATGGACAATGATTGGCATTTTGCCACACTTGATGTTGATCCCTTTATACAAATGTGCCACATCAGGGAGGTTTAGAAGCCTTGACTCATTTTCTTGACTTATGGGAGAACTATTCAAGGGTCTTCACCCACTACATTGTAAAATTGGCAGAGCTTATTCTTAATTCTAATATGATTGCTTTTAAAATGCATATGAATGCAAATAAAGGGCACAGCCATGGGGGGCCACTATGACCCCTAGTTGCACTAATTTATATGTGGGTAAGTGGGAACAAGATGTTGTCAGACATTATGCCATAAATCCATTCATTGATTGTTTGGATTTATCCCATTGTTTTGTTGATGACATCTTGATTATATGGAAGGGTTCAGAGGAATAATTTGGAGCACTTGTGGAATGATTGGAAAGTACTAATCCTAATTTATGATTCAAAGCTTAACATAGACACATGGCCATCGATGGCAGATAAGGACTGCTAGGCCCATCTAGTCTGCCCTTTACCCTAGCTGCATCAGTGACCGATGACCCTACTTGATCATCAGCTTTAGCCTTTCCTACCCACCTCTAGGGTTCCCTTATGCCTACCCCATGCATGTCTGAATCCCCCCCCCCACTGTGCTTGCTATTACCACCTCCAGAGGTAGGCTATTCCATGCATCCACCACCCTTTCCATGAAAAAATGTCCTCACATTTCCCCTTATCCAGCCCCCCTCCAGTCTCATATCGTGCCCCCTCATTCTTGTATCTCTCCTATGCTGAATGATGTTGCTCACTTGCACCTTGTTATGCCCTTAAGATACTTGAAGGTTTCTATCATATCCTACCATTCCCTCCTCTCTTCCAGTGTATACATATTGAGGTCTTTCAATCTCTCCTCATATGTTTTCTGGTGCAAGCCCTGCACCACCTTAGTCGCCCTTCTCTGAACTGCCTCCACTATGTCTATGTCCTTACGAAGATGCGGCCTCCAGAACTGAACACAGTATTCCAGATGAGGCCTCACCAGTTTTTTGTATGGTGGTATCACCACCTCCCTTCTTCTGCTGGTCTGATACCCCTTTCTATGCACCCCAACATGCCACTGGCCCTCTCTACAGCCTTTGTACTCTGCTTGGCCACCCTTAGGTCATCTAAGATGATAATCCCCAAATCCCTTTCTTCCCTGGTGACCATCAGCAGCCCCACCCCCACATCCTGTAGTTTTCCATATGGTGTCTGCAACCCAGGTGCATGATTTTGCACTTCTTCGCATTGAACCTCAGTTGCCTCACTTTGGACCATTTCTCTAGCTTTCCTAGGTCCCTCCTCATTCTCTCCACTCATCTGAAGTGTCTACCCTGTTGCAGATCTTGGTGTCATCTGCAAACAGGCAAACCTTCCCTTCCAGCCCTTCCACAATGTTGCTAGTGAAGACGTTGAAAAATGACTGACCCCAGGACTGATCCTTGAGGTACCCTGCTAGTCACACCCCTTTTCTTGGATTGGATTCCATTTACTACCACCCTCTGCTTCCTGTCCCACAACCAGTTTCTAACCCAGTTCACCACCTTGTGGCCCCCACCCAGGCTACCCAACTTGTTTACCAGTCTTTTATGTGTAACGGTGTTGAAGACCTTGTTAAAATTGAGGTAGGTGACATCTACTGCTCCTCCCTCCCGATCTACCTCCTTCATCACCCAGTCAAACAAAATACATCAGAGTTGTTTGACATGACCTCTCTGCTGTGAATCCATACTGCCTTGGATCTTGTACTCCATTGGATTCCAAGTGTTCTACAATTCTTTCTTGAAGTAGTGTCTCCATGATCTTACCCACTATTGAGGTGAGGCTGTCCAGCCTATAGTTACCTGCATCCTCCCTGCTTCCATTTTTGTGAAGAGCGGCTACATGTTACCTCCTCCTGTCCTCTGGAACCACTCCTGTATTGAGTGACTCACTGAACATGGCTGCCAGTGGTGCTGCTAGCTCCATTCATACTTCCTTTAATATCCTGGGATGTATGCCATCTGGTTCCGGTGCCTTGTCTACCCTCAGTTTTGTGTGCTCCTCTAGGAGATTCTCTTCTGCAAATGGACTGGTGTTCACCTCTCTCCCCCTTTTGTGTCTGGTGCCTAGCTGTGGTCCCTGTCTCTCCCCTTCTTCAGTGAATACTGACCAGAAGTATTTATTCAGTATTGCCACCTTTTCCAGATCTCCCTCCACACACTCCCCATTATCCCCTTTGAGCCTTACAATCCCACCTCTGGCGTTACTTCTTTCGCTGATGTACCTATAGAATGTCTTGTCCCCCTTCTTCACCGTCTGTGCTAGTTTTTTCTCTGTTTGCTCCTTCACTCTTCTAACAGCTTTCCCTGTTTCCCTTAGACAATTTAGGTACACCACCCTATCCTTATATTTTCTGAAAGCCAACCTTTTGGCCCTAACTTTCTCTGCTACATCTTTTGAGAACTACAGTGGTTTTCTCCTTCTCTTGCCTCTGTTTCTTAGCCTAATGCACTGGTTTGCCACCTTCACTATGGCTCCTTTTAGGTGTGCCCACTACTCCTCAAACCCCCATCTAGCCTCCCTCCTTGACAAGATTTCCTTGATACATATCCCTATCCTATCAAAGTCCACCTTCCTGAAATCCAAGACCCTTGCCTTTGTGTGGCTTGGCTGTGAATCTGTACCTATGTTAAACCATACTATGTGGTGGTCACTGGACCCCAGGTAACCTTCCACCCAGACTTCTGTGATTCTGTCTTCTCTGGTCAGTACAAGGTCTAGAACTGCCCTGTCCCTGATTGGTTCTAGCACTAGCTGCCTGAGGTCTTTCCCCTGCTGGGAGTCTATGATGTCTCAGCTCCTGGCTGAGGCAGCCACCAGGATGGTCCAGTCCACGTCTGGCATATTAAAGTCATCCATCAGCAGTACCGTCCCCTTTGTTGCCATCTTGTGTATCTCCTCCACTGGCACCCTATCCCCCTCCTCCCCCTGAGCTGGAGGCCTGTAGATCACCCCTGTATGAATTGCTGTGCCATTGCCCGATTCAAGAGTGACCCAAAGTGCCTCAGTTTCCCCCTGTCTGCCCTTTACTACAGTTGCTTTTATAGCTTCCCTGATGTACAGGGCTACCCCTCCCATTTTTTGTACCTACCCTATCCCTCCTGAATAGAGCATAACCTGGTACACTTGCCTCCCAGTCATGGTTTGCAATGAACCATGTCTCGGTTTTTGCCACTATGTCCAGGTCAGCCTCTGCCATCAAGACCATCAGGTCTGGGATTTTATACATGGCCTTCCAAGTTTTACTGCCTGTCCACCTTCTGTTTCTGCTTTTGCCCTCTTTTTTCTTCCGTCCAATTCCAGTTTCCTTCTTTCGCTACCCCTCTTCCCATACCCCTTATAGCTTGCTCAGGTGTACCTGACATCAACATAATTTCCTGATCTTCCTTGCCCGCTACTCTAATCTGTGGGGTGGGCTGCCTGTCTCTCCCTGCTCCCATCTGCCCCCTCCCCCTTGGCTAGTTTAAATGCTTGCAAGGAAGCATTTAAACCATTCATTGAGAACTGCTGTCCCCTTCCTGGATGGTTGAAGGCAGTCACCCTTGTACAGGCCCACATCATTCCAGGTGAGTCCCCAGTCCCCAGTGAAGCCAAAACCAGTTTTCCTGCACCAGTCCTCCAATCAAGTGTTGAAGATTTTGATGCAGAGATTCCTAGCCTCCCGCCCTGCCATGGACCGGCAGCACCTCCAAGAATGTGACAGAGCTCGCTACATCCCCAAGGTGCCCTCCTAACCCCCTGAAGTCCTCCTGCACCTGCTGTATGTCTACCTTGTCTCTGGCTAGGTTGTTTGTCCACAGATGGACAACAACCTCCAGCCCACCTCTCCTTGTTAGCGCTTTAGCAATCCTCTGGATCCGCTCCCCTTCCCTCTGAGCTGTGTCCATTGGGAGGCATTAAACCTCCCTCTCCAGCCTGATACTTGTGCCCGAATCCATTCCCCAGACAATTGTCCCCCACCAGGAGTAGCTTCCTCTTCCCCTGGGGTCTTCTGTCTCCCTCCTGAAGTACCCGCACATCCTCCCTGGTCACAACCTCGAGCTCCCTTATTGGACTCTCCCACTCCTCCAAGGCATCATAAAACAACATAGGAGTTTCTACATTGGTCTGGATGGGAGATGTGTCTCTGACTCACCTCCCTCAGCCTCCCTGAGCCCACCATAGTCCATGCAGCCTGCTGCCCAGGCAACCATTGCGGTAGTGACTGGGGACATGGTAGCCTCTGGGGGGCGGTGAAGATCCCCAGTACTCCTGCCAACTCAGCCCAGAGACTAGTGATCTCCACCCTCAGCTCAGAGAGGTGCCTTTATATGGGGCAGCACCACAGTACCCAGAACCTCCTACTGAAGACTGCTGCTTGCACCCACTGCACTGCACGATCCCCTGCATTTTCCTCTTCTGTTCTGTCGATGTCCCCTTCTTAAATCCTAGTTAAACCCTCCTGCCGATTCCCTTTTTTTCTCTCTCCTTTCTCTTTCCTCTTTTTCTCTTCTCCCTCTCTCTGTCTCTCCCCTGCTCTCTTATTGTCTGCTACATTAGTACTGTACTACTGAAAGAACGCAAGAAAGAGATCCCCCTGACTTACTGTTTATATATCAGAGAATCTTCCTTATCCATGTGTACCTAGGCCTACTTCCCTTGTGCCTGCAGGAAGTTGTGTCCTATAGGATGCTTATAAAAGCAGATTAACCCAGGGGTGGGTGAGAAGGGGGACCACTAAAGCAGTAGGTAAGGCTAGAAGGATGTTGGGGTGTATTAGTAGGGGTATCACAAGTCAGAAGAGGGATGTAATAATCCCTCTTTACAAGACACTGGTTAGGCCCCATCTGGAGTACTGTGTGCAGTACTGGAGGCCACACCTTCACAAGGACATTAACCAAATTGAGGCAGTCCAGAGAAGGGCAACCAAAATGGTGCATGGACTGTATCAGAAAACATATGAGGACAGATTAACGGAGCTCAATATGTATACCCTAGAGCAAAGGAGGGAGAGAGGTGATATGATCGAAACATTCAAACACCTTAAGGGCATTAACAAGGTGAAAGAGTCTAACATGTTTCAGTATAAGAAAAATAGCAGGACGAGAGGATACAGCATGAGATTAGAGGGAGGCCGATTAAGGGGTAATGTGAAGTTTTTTCACAGAAAGGGTGGTGGATGCATGGAACGGCCTACCTCAGGAAGTGGTGGATATGAATACAGTGCAGGGCTTCAAACAGGCATGGGATAGGCATAAGGGAGCAATACAGATGAGTATGAATAGATAGGCCATTGACAGAGCAAATGTCGATGGCACATTCATAAGGCAGAAAAAGAAATGGGCAGACTGGATGGGCCTTGCAGTCCTTATCTGCCATCAACTTCTATGTTTCTGTGTTTCTATGGATCATTAAACTATGCTTGTGAAAAAGGAAAAAGATAGGAGTGGTGAGGGAAAATTCAGGTAATGGTGCTTTGTCACCGATTTTAGTGTAAAGGCATATCAGTTGTAGGAAATTGTGAATCATAACTAGGGTATCCTACTAACAGATTATAAAATAAGGTCATGCAAGGGTGAGAGTCCCCAGATGGTGTTCAAACATGCTGCAACCATTGGTAACAAAATTGTTCACAGTTTTTTACTTGCCAGAAAAAATGAGAATACCCTCTGGTAATTATTGCCCCCAAGTGGCACACACTGATGTGGCAAATGTAAAAGTTGCCAATATGTGAAAAGTACAGAAATGTTCACTAACTCAGTGGCAGGTAGTGTATGTGTCAGATTAAAAACTGTACATGTTGTTACACTAATGGAGTAGCGTACATCTTAGAATGTGTGTGTAGTGCTTACTATATAGGGAGAACTACCAGGGAATTCCATACCAGGATTGTTGTGCATATCAGAGCACTAGAAAGGGGTGACATGACTTACATAGGATCATAGAAAGTGATGGGGACCTAAAATCCATCTAGTGTGCCCTAAGTGCAACCCCCCCTTTAGAATTTCTTGGAGACAATCCCCTTATGTCTATCCTCAGCAGATTTGAATTACCCTATTGTTCTGGAGTCAGTTACTTCTGCAGGTAGGCTATTCCATGGAGCCTCCACCCTTTCTACAATAAAGAACTTATGCATGTTACCCCGGAACCTCCTTCCCCTTAATTTCATTTCATGACCCCTTGTCCTTGTGGAGCTATTGATCAGAAAGAGTTCCTGGGTAGGAACTCTGTTTATACCCTTCGGGAACTTACATGTCTCTATCATGTCACCCCTACTCCTGCGCTGCTCCAGTGAGTTGCCACAATCTTCTTTCTTATGGCAATTCATGGAGCCCTTGTACCATTTTTGTTGCCCTCCTCTACGTCGTCTCTAGTCTATCCATGTCCTTCCTAAGATAAAGCCTCCAGAACTGTACACAGTACTCAAGGTGGGGCCTTACCAGGGATTTGTATAGTGGCATGATCACTTCTCTCTTGCTACTTGTGATGCCCCTTCCTATACATCCCAGCATTTTGCTGGCTTTTTGTGCTGCTTTTCACATTGTCTGCCCACTTTTAAGTCATCAGAGATGATGACCCCAAGATCCCGCTACTCTTTGGTGGCTGTTGGCTGCTCCCCTCCCATATAGTAGACAGTCCCTGGGTTGCTCCTGCCCAGATGCATCATATTCATTTTTTTGCATTCAGTTTTAACTGCCACATGTTGGACCATTTTTCTAGCTTGAGGAGGTCACTTTTCATTTGTTCCACTCCCTCAGCAATGCCCACTCTGTTGCAGATCTTTGTGTTGTCTGCAAACAGACTCACCTTCCTACTTAGCCCCTCAGTGATGTTACTTATGAAAATATTGAAGAGTAAATGACCCAGGACGGACCCCTGTGGCATCCTGCTAGTCACCCCCCTATCCTTGGATGCTGCCCCATTAACCATCACAGACTGGTTCCTCTGACTAAGCCAGCTCCTAACCCATGATACTACTTCCTGTCCCACTCCTGTATGCTCAAACTTATTTAGTAGCCTTCTGTACGGGACTGAGTCAAAGGATTTGCTAAAGTCTAGGTAGATACCACCCACAGCTCCCCTTGGTCCACTGTCTTAGTAGAGTAAAAAAACTCAATCAGATAAGTCTGGCAGGACCTTCTCACCATGAAGTCATGTTACCTGCTGTCCAGCTGTCCACTCTCTTCCAGGAAAGTTAAAATGATTTCCTTTAGCAGAGTTTCCATCATCTTGCATATCACCAAAGAGAGACTGAAAGGGTGGTAGGTACCCGCCACCTCCCTGCTCCCTCCTTTATGTATGGGAAACACTAGTGCCCCTTTCCAGTCTTGTGGAACAATTCCCTCTCTCTGGGATGTGCTAAAAAGATTTGCTAGAGGTGCTGCCAATTAATCCCCAGGTTCTCTCAGGATGCGTGGGTGGATGCTGTCCGGCCCCATGGCTTTATCTATCTTTAGTTTATTGAGTTCAGTCCTTACCCCCTCTACTGTGAAAGGGCTTGTGTCTACCTCCTCTTGTGCATTTATTAACTTCTTTAGTGGTGTGCCCATTTCCAGGCTGCTCCTTTATAAAGACAGAGCAAAAGTACTCATTTAACACCTCTGCCTTCTCTCTGTCGTCTTCTTTTTCCTATCACTGCTTATCAGTCTAACAATTCAATTCATTTCAGTTTTATTTATATGGCGCCTTTCAAATACCACGGCACCTTATTAAAGATTAAAACAACTTCAGCATAAAATTACATATATTATAAATAGGATAAAATAATAATAAGCAGTCAACAATATTAGACTAATCCCCAAAAGCACTACTCCATAAAACAGTTTTGAGTGCCTATTTAAAACCCTCCATGGTCGGGCACTCACATACATGACAGGGTAGAGAATTCCAAAGGGTAGGGGCCTTGTGCATGAATGCACAGGCCCCAGAAGATTTTAGACAAACCCTTGGAATCTCTAGCAACCCCTTGTCAGTCAAGCGGAGTGATCGCCCAGGGCAGTAAGGGACCAGAAGCTCTTTCGGGTAGTCCAGACCCTGTCCGTGTAGGACTTTATAAGAGCCCTGTTTTTTCTTTTGTCACTTATGTACCTAAAGAAGGTTTTTTTTACTTCCTACTACCATCTGTGCAGTTTCCACCTTTGCCACTCTAATCACTGTAGAAGCCTCCCTCAAGATGCTTTTGTAAGCATTCCTATCCTTGCTGCTATTTGAGCCCATGTATTTTTTGAATGCTAGTCTATTTCCTTTTACCACAGCCAACAACTCTCTTGTGAACAAGAGAGGATTTTTCCTTTTCCTTGTCATACTGACCAGTTTGGAAAATTTGTCAGTGACCTCTGCTATTGCCTCTCTTATGTTGGTCCAGCATACTTCCACCACCTCTTTTGGTTTGCTCTTGAGGAGATCTCTAAAGCATATTCTCATCTTATCAAAATCCATCCTTCTGAAGTCCAGGACCCGTGTCTTAGAGTGATGCATTTCCTCCTTAGTACTGACCTTGAACCAGACCAATTTATGGTCACTAGTCCCCAGGTGGCACCCACCTCCACCTCTTTGACCTTGCTACTGTTTGTGAGCACCAGGTCTAGGACTGCATTTTCCCAAGTGGGGGCTGTGATGAGTTGATTGAGTCCAGCACCTTGCAGGGTGTCCAGAAAATCTCTGCTTTTGGATGTGGATGCCGTGCAGGAGGACCAGTCTATGTCTGGGAGGTTGAAGTCCCCCATCAGTATGACTTCTCCTTTTTTTTTTTTTTTTCACCATTTTTACTATGCTTTCCAGCAATGCTTTGTCTGCTTCTTCCCCTTATTGGGGGGGGGCTATAAATCACTCCCAGTCTGAGGGCCGAGTTTGTGCCAGGTTTGAGAGTGACCCATAGAGCCTCAGGTTCTCCTTGAATTCTTTGGACTTCCATGTTCTTTATGTCTTCCTTTATATACAATGCAACCCCCCCTCCACATTGTCCCTCTCTGTCCTTTCTGAGTAACCTGTAACCAGGGATAGTAACATCCCACTCATTACTCTCATTTAGCCATGTCTCAGTTACTGCTACTAAGTCCAGTCCTGTTTCCATCACTGTGGCTGAGAGTTCTGGGACTTTGTTAGCTAGACTCCTGGAATTTGTTACCATTGCCTTCTGTACACTGGCATCCTTCTTCATTTGCTTCCATGGGTTTCGTTTCCCGTGAATGATATTACTGTGGTCTTTTTGCTTTCAACTTTGTGGCTGATAGTAGGTGTCCTTGCCTGTCTCTGGGGCGGGGGGGGGTGTCAGGGGTTCTGCTTTCTTGCTCCCATTTGACAACCATCTCCCCACTTTCTAGTTTAAAATACTGGCGAATATGTCAAATTTTGTCCAATTGCCCTTACACCCTCCTTTTTATTTTATTTTTTATTTTTTATTTTTTGAGAAATTGGAATTACAACCTGTGAGCTAAGAGCTCATTTACAAAGGATCCTCATCAACAGTTTAAAAAAGATACATTTTGTTGCAGCAGAAGAATTGCAGCAGACAGTTTTGACAGAGCAGTAACATGAACTAACATAGAGTTTACGTAGGAAAGGGCAAAAATTCAAATTACAAATTTTACATGTCAAAATTTAAATGAGCTGCTGGAGGCATTGTCAATTTCCCAGTAGTGGGGCACAATAAGCAACAAATTGAGAAGTTTAGTGCAGAGGTCCATGCTGAGGTTTGGGCAAGTGCAGGGGGGTGGGCAGGAAGGAGTGGGGAAAAAGGGGAGTTCAGCTTGGGCAGGGGCAGCAGGGGGGTTGAAGGGGAAGGGGAAAGTGGAAGTGATACTTGGGAAAGAGGTAGTTTGGGATGCATTGAACAAGGGAGGGGCAGGTGGCAGGGTAAGATGAAGGTCACTGAATTTAAAGTATGCCCTTTCCCAGAATTCCTTCCAGTCGCCGATGAAGGAATGTTCTGTTTCTGAGCACCACGTGTGGAGCCATGCATTTAGTTCTTTGATTTCAGTGACTCTAATGTCTCCCTGCCCTCCTCCTTTCTCTCATGCTGGGAGTACCTCAAAGAAGGCCAGGGTGGATGAAAAAGAGGACCATCTGTTACTCAGTTGTGAGATGTGCTCCTTGATCTGTTCGATGGACTTGCTGGCAATATCATTCATGCCTAAGTGAACGATGATGGCCCTGATATCTTCCTCCTTACAGACGTATTTCTCATGTTGGCTTGCAACCCTTTTTGCTGTGGCCCCAGGGAGACATTTGACCATGATCTCCAAATTGGTTGGTCCTGTTCAGGTGTGATTTGACCCCTTGAATCATGGAGTCCCCCAGAATAAGCAGTTTCTTTTTCCCCTTATGGGAGTGTTTGCCCTTGTGGATTTGTCCCACCGATGTGGGTGGTGCAACAACTCCTCCTTCCTTGGGCCCGAGTCTATGTCCTTATGTAAGTTTGACTAGGACCCTTGTGAATTCTTACTACTCACATTCTGCTCAGGTTTTGGATTGATGTCTGGTTTGTGTTGTTGCATCTTAGATCCTTTGCTTGAGCAGCAGGTTGGTTCCTTGTATGTGCTTGTCAGTGGGGCAAACCTGTTTCACAGCTAAATCTCTGTGTTATGACTATTGTCCACCTGTTGAGCCCTTTTGTGGTGCACTTTGCCCCTTTGCACTACCTGCCCCCCCCAGATGAGCTGCCCTCTGTGGTAGAGGGACATCATTTGGGCAATGGTGGTGCTGGGGTGGTGACCAAGCTTCTGTGGTCTGGTGTAATAACTGATTCAGGTGGGATATTGTTGTCCATGCCTCCTTGACCTGGGTCCACAGGTTGTTTATGGCCCTCTATGTGGGACAATGTCCTACTACCTGGACCCATGCCCTGAAATAGAGTACACCACAGTGATTACAGTGCACTATGTCCGTTCCTGTTGGTTTCAATGTTATGCGCGCTAGATATGCACAAGGATAATGTTACCTTTTTGGTTTCAGGGTAATCTGAGACAATGAAGGATGTGTAGGACAAAAGAGAGATTTTTTTTAATAATATGGGTTTCCTAGGTATAGCCACAGTGTAGGATGAAAGAGAAAGAGATTTTTTTTAAGAATGTAGCTTTCCTAGATATAGCCACAGCTCCACTCTGGCTGGTGCCTGTAGATGGCAGTGAATAGCTACTGTAATAGCTGCTGTTTATATCCTAGTATAAAGGGAGTAGTATGATTTGGCTTTGATTGAGGATGCTGAGCCAATTTCTTGCCTCCTCCTGGGAAGGGCAGGAAGTGCAGAATTATATAGGTGGAACACCTGGGGGAGGGTGGGATTAGGGGGATAGGTAGATAGTCCAAATGTGTCTCTGCCGACGAAAAACAATTAGAAGAGTTTCCCTGGTATGTGAGTCTATAGTTCCCAGTCAGCCCACTGCCAGCTTCCCCTCAAACAGGAGGAAATATCAAGTGTCTGTGCATCTCCTGCTCTACTTCCAGGTGCAGTAGGTGCCTGTGTGGGAGAAAACAATAAAAGTGATTTCAGCCCTTTCCCCTGCACAAAATGCCCTGTGTCCTAGTTTCAAGGTGAGTTGCTACCAGCTATCTGTGATCACGAGTGTCAGTGAGAGTGGGGGACCCGCTCCTCGGATCGAAGATGAAGCGCTGCCTAAGCTCAGGCAGTGGCTTGTCATAGACGGCTGGGAGGGGTATCAGGTTAGCCGAGAGCTTCCTGTTCCCCATAGCCTTGTAATGTCTACTGTAAGCACAAAAAGTAACAAAACCTGTAAGCACAATCTGTAACAGTTTAACAGAAAATATACCTTACAAAATACACTTTATCAGGGAAAATAAAGCGGTAATCTGTAAGCACAAAACAGTATCAACCTGAAAGCACACCCTGTAACAATTTAGCAAAAATTATACCATGCAAAAAACATTTTGAATCAGAGAAAAATAAAGTAGTAATCTGTTAGCAAAAAACAGTAACAAAACCTATAAGCACAAAACAAAATAATAACACACAGTAAATCTGCTTTGCCAAAAGAAGCCTTGATGTTTCTCCTTGCTCTGACAATGTTGCTCCTCGATCTGTCCTTTCAAGCAAACCTAGAAGAAAAGAGCTCAGGTGAAGCTAGGTGGCTTTGCCAGCAAACCTAGTCACCACCACTTATACGATAGCATAGCATAGCATGTCATTAAAAACCATGGTGTAAACCATGGAATTAGATTTACAGGTTTGGGAAGGAAAACTGTTGGTCCAAGGGGCAGTAATCTAGAGAGGGATGTAGGTCAGAGGGAAAGTTTCTGGATTTTTGAATTACAGGCTAGAGAAGGGATTGGACTAAATGATAGTATTGATTTGGCAACTTTTGTTTAAATGCATGACATTTCATGTGTTTGCATATTGATCCCTTATGGTAACTGAAATGCCCCCCCACACATATATTACTTTCATCCTACACATTATAAAATATATAAGTATGCAGTTGAATTGTACTTGGCATGAAGGGTTTTCATGTGGTGTGATATTTTCACTCTATATGATCATTATGTGGGGTGGATAATAATTCATGTAGCCATTATTAAATGCTCTAGATGTAACTTGTGTGTTATAAGGATAGGCATCCTGTGTTGACATCATGGAATACCCCCAATCCCCACCCCTCCACACACACACACACACTCTTCATTCTTCATTTGGTCATGTACATTGTAAAATAAACTTGTGTGTGAGGAAAAGAAATTTAAATGAAGGCGAATAATAAATAAATATTACCAATGTTGCAATTAATGAATTGGGGGGGGGGGCGCTACAAGATTAACATACTTGTAATCTATTGCATTTGGTTTTTTAAACAGTCTCCGTGCTTTTAAGTGTGTACCTGGTCTTCTGATCATGATGTTTTTAATTACTGCTGATTGCATGTTAAATTATTATTGCACTGTGATTAGCTGAGCACTGTATTTAAGATACCAACATTGATTGCTTCAGTATCTTTGATGAAGCACAGCAGTTGTCCATGCAAAACATGAGGCTTTTTTTTGCGATACTCTCCACTGTATGTGGACACATTACTTAGTGAAGTATTGAGCACTTTAGCACTTTTATGTATTTATAGATGAACTTTTTTTTATATTTGGAGTCCTTGGTTTGGGTGCTTTTACTTCTGCTTTCTGGTCACTTATGTACCTGAAGAAAATCTTGTCCCCTGTAGTTACCCCTTTGGCTATCCTTTCCTCTGTCTGCACCTATGTTCCCCTGCCATTCTTGCTTCACTTTCTTTTGCTTGGTACACCTCTCTGGCCTTCTTCCACTTGGTGTCCTAAAAGCTCCTGAATGCCACCTTGTTTCCTTCACCACCTTAGCCACTCCCCTCAAGAACCATAATGATCTCTTTTTCTTTCAGCTTTTACTCACTTCCTTCATGTAGAGGTTGGTTGCCTTACTTATGCCCGCCCTTATTTTCCCCACTTTGCCTCAACCCCTTATTGGCAAGCTGTCCCTCTCATGAGGAAGTTTCTGAGGCAGTCTATAATTTCTTTAAAATCCACCACCTAAGGTCCAGGACCCATGTCCTCCTGTGGTTAGCCTCTGTTCCCATCTTAAGGTTAAACTATACTGTACAATGATACTGGTACCTAGGGGACTGCCCACTGTGATATCTGCAGTGCTGTCCCATTTGCAAGTACTAGGTCCAACACTACTCTGTCTCTAGTGGGGTTTTTTACTAGCTACCTGAGAAAAGCACCTTGTAGGGAGTCAAAGATGGCCATGCTTCTTGCCAGAGCTGCATTTGGAAAGCTCCAGTCAATGTCTGGTAGATTTAAGTCACAGAGTAGCAGTAATTCCCTTTCACTTGCCATCTTGATAATGGCTTCCTTTAGTACTTTATCCAACTCCTCTCCCTGTGCTGGAGGTGTATATAATGCAATAGCCTTGCCTGTTGCAGACTCATTTCTATTCTTTCACCCCTGTCCAAGGTCTTTGAAAGAATAGTCTCTGACCAACTTGTCACATACCTCAAAAAATACAGTGTCCAGTGTGTACAGCAGCATGTCTTTCCAAAGCTTCACAGCACCAACACAGCGCTGTTTGCATACACCAGCTGTGTTCATGAGGCCTAGATAATGGTGACCTTGTTGGAGATATATAATGTTGACATTACTAAGGCCTTCAGCATCTTCAAACATAAGCTTCTACTTAACAAACCCCTTGGCCTTCATTTCTCACAGAACACAGTTCACTGGTTCCACTGCTATCTCTCCATCACTCTCAGCATGTGAAGAGCGATAACTCTTTGTCTGACACTAGAGGAGAAGCTATTGGTGTCCCCCATGGTTCCATCTTGTGCCCACTACTATTTGGCCTCTTCTTAAATCAATTGCCCAATACTTGTCAGAAAAGTCAACGTACTCCTCTGTGCGGACAAATATTTGCTTGTAACAATCACACAGGAGTGCCGTGTGCATATTTATGGAACACATACAAATAGAAGTAAGAAAGAAGTAAGTGCTTCAGCTGGGACTTGAACCTGCACTCGTTTATGATTGTTATGAGTAAATATTTGTGTTGCCATTGTGTTGTGCATTTGAGAAAGTGTAATGTACTCGGGGACAGCCCAGGTTCCAGTTGTCTCAGGCACTTACTTCTTTCTCACCTCTGTTTTCAAAGAGCTGTGCCAGTCCCTCTTGACCGAAGGAGAGGATCCTACTGAGTTGCACAGTTCTCACTCATGCAAGGAGTCCAAGGAAGACAGAGAGAAGACTCATTGTTGATGATCCTGGGACTGGGAATGTTTCCTTCCAGGAAACTCCAGTTTTGACTATAATTGGACCAGTTGGCTGAGATGCCAGCCGACGATGTGGCCAAGATTTTTCTCTCAACCCTGTCAACTGGTTGTCATCCGAAGAGGCCAACGACTCTCTTTTCAGGACTCCAGTCCTGCTGGTGACCACTGATGGGTCGGAACAGCTTACTGAGCCAGTACCGCTGGTCATCAACCAAGACCAGGAGGAGCTGCGGATCTCCCCGGCTCCTTCCAATGCCCCCCGTTGGCACCACTGATGGCTGAGGTCTCGGTCATCTTCAGCTTCGAAGTTGAGCAGGTTCCACTGACATCAGCAGTCTCACTGTCAACACCATGGTAAGTGGTGCCACTGCTACTTGTCATCCTCCTTGGGTGAGGAGAGGGTTCGACGCAAACTGCATTGACGCTGTGAAGACTTAATATGGCAACTGCTGGCACTGGCTGGGCCAAAGCTGACACCGGTTTCTACCCTGGTAATTACATGGCTGTCGCCCGAAAGACCGAAGCCCCTGGCAGGGCTGGTTGACACTGTTCCTCCCCCAGCAGAGCCGGTTCAGACCCCATTGGCTAGGCTGAAGCAGACTTCTATGATGATCTTGGTGGAGCTGCCACCTAAACAGCCACCAGCAAGGGGCTCTGACCAAGGGGTCTCGGCCTGCTATGGGACTTCCCCATCGGCTGTTGGTCACTCTTACTCCCAACCATCTGCGTTGGGTCCAGGGTGACACTGGTGGCCGCCTGCTTTATGAGGACTCCTCAGAGTCCAAGGATTCCTCCTTGCACTCCCATCAACTGGACATGGAGCTGATTGGGGATCTTTCCACAGATGAAGGCCCTATTTCATTCATGGGCATTCTTTGGCTCATTTCCATATCTATGGGGATAAAACTGGAGCCATTTCAGAAGCTGGCTCAATATCACCTTACAGAAATCCTAGACAAAGGGGATTCTTCAATGGAGGCCTTCCCATTGGCCGAGGCCATTGCTGTCCCTGCCCTGGAGCTCTGGCAGCACCCTGCCTCTTGCCTGGTGCCCTCGGCCTGGATGGCCCACAAGTATGTGTTGCCCACTGGTACCCTTTCATAGTTCATGGAGCATCCCTCGGCTGAGGGCTTGGTGGCTGACTCTGTGTTTCAGTGCTTGGGCAATACCAGAAACGTTAATAGAACACTGGACAAAGAATCCAAGAAATTGGATCATTCGGCCAAAATGGTCTATGCGGCCGTCCTTATGGCACACTTCTCTCATGCCCTATTGGGCTCCCTGGATGAGGTGATCCTTCATCTCCCTGCAGACCTTCAGATCATGGTCAATGAGGTCTGAGACCAGGGTAGGGCAGTGGTGAAGCAGCAACTCCAGACGGCTCTGGATGTTGGTGTTTCTTGTGTCCGTTCAGTGGTGGCCACAGTTGCCATGTACCATAGAGCTTGGCTGCAGATCTCAACCTTCATTGCAGTTACCCAGCACAAGCTGGCAGATGTCCCCTTTTTGGGCACTGACCTATTTGGGCCTGCTGTGGAGGGTCACCTCCAGTGCATTAAAAAGTCCGATAACACCCTGGACTCCATGACATCTGCCAGAAGGACAACAAGGGCTCTAAGCAGCAGAAGCACAAGCCCCCTCGGTCCTCCACCCCTGTGACCAAATCAGCCCAGCATCAGTCTGGTCAGAAGGCTCAGTCCTGGTGACCTTGGGCCAAGTCTGTGGCCTTGGTGGTCTGAAAGCCCTGAGGGAAGGGACTCAGTGACTCCGCAGCTGGATCCTCCTCCTCCAAACCTGCTCAGTGATGGGATGGGGATTACCACCCTCATACCCTGTTGTCTTCATGTATGCATTGTAGTGTACCTGCATGCTGATGTAATTTATTCTGTGTTGTCTTCCATTGCCCATTCCCCAGGACGCATCTGGAATCAAGCTATAGACTGCTCAATATGCCTTCCTGGTAAAACATTTAAATAAATAAATACCCATCATGCCTTACTTTCTTTCTGCCTGATCTGCTGTTACCATGGACAGGTGGGTTCTGGAAGTGGTCAGTCAGGGTATGCCTCTAGAATTTTAGTAGTACCCTCCAAGCCAAGACTGCTCCCTACAGGAGCACTTGGTATCTGCAGACACTCAGTCGGCTCTTCGAGATGACATAGCCCATCTTCTCCACATGGAGGTCATGGTCAGAGCTGTGGATCCTCCAGAACACCCAGGGTTTGTCTCCAAGTTCTTTCTGCTGCCAAACACAGTGGACTGTGCCCCATTCTAGATCTGCATGATCTGAACCAGTTCCTCAGGTTCTGCACCTTCAGGATGGTAACTCTGTCCAGTATCATACCATTTCTGGAGCAAAACATGTGGTTTTGCTCTCTGGATCTTTAAGACGCATTCTTTCATGTCCTGATCCATCCATCCCATTGACGGTTCCTCCACTTCCAAGGAAAGGGAGTCCTTTATGAGTTCCAAGCCATGCCTTTTGGCCTCTCCTTGGCCCCCAGGGTCTTCACCAAATGCGTAGCAGTGGTGGCAGATTACTTGAGGTGCCAATGGGTCTAATTGTACCCCTACCTGGACTACTGGCTGATAGCTAGTCCCTCCAGGATGGAGGTGGAGCAGTCCAGTGACCTTGCCCTCCAGACTTACATTAACCTTGGTCTCCTGGTCAATGAGACCAGGTCAGAACTCATGCTCTCACAGGTGATCAGTTTCATCGAGGCAGAGCTTGACTCGTGCCAAGCCAGAGCTTGGCTCCCAGTGGACAGGGTGGAGGTTCCCTCCTCCTTTGCCCAATTATTTCTGGTTAGGCACTTGCACCCTGCCCAGGCCTTCCTGTGCCTTCTGGGTTACATGGTTGCCTGCACCAGCATGGTTCAATGGGCCCATTGGCACATGTGCTCCCTCTAATGGGAGCTGGCCAGCCAGTGGTCTCAGCACAGAGGTCACTTCAGCCAGCTGGTCACTGTGACCCAGAGGATGTGGGATGCCCTCCAGAGGTGGCTCATCTCAGCACATCTGCAGGAAGGGATCCCATTTGTCTGCCCTGAGCTGATTTTCATTCTGATGACCAGTGCCTCTCTGATGGTTTGGGGTGCCCACCAGGTGGAGCACAGAGTCCATGGGCTCTGGACCCCCCCAGGAGTCCTAATGCCACATCGACATGCAGGAGCTCTAAGCGGTTCAGCTAGCCCTGTCTGCATTTGCTCTGCTTGTCTGGGGCCAAGTGGTCCAGGCCCAGACTGACAATACCACAACCATGTACTACATCAACAAGCAGGGTGGGATGCACTCCTTCCTTCTGTGCAAGGAATCTCTCCACATCTGGACCCTTGTGTGCAGCCTGGAGGCAGATCTCCTAGCCATCCATGTGGCAGGAATCTCCAATCAGCTGGTAGATGCCCTCAACCAGGAGGGTAAGGCATCTCACGAGTGGTTCCTTCACACTAAGGTAGTTCACAGTCTGCTGTCCTAGTGAGGCACCCCTCAGGTAGACTTATTCACCTCCAGGGAGAATGCAAAGCTGAGGCTATTTTATGCCCATCCCCCTCAGCAGGGCTCACTGCAGGGGGATGTCTTCTCGAGGCTGTGGACCCCAGGCCTCTTTTATGCCTTCCCTCCACCTCCCTTGATTCACAAGGTGCTACTCAAGGTCAGGAGGGACAAGGCACAGGAGATCCTGGTAGCTCTAGAGTAGCCCCACCAGTTTTGGTACCCTGCTCTCCTCAGCCTCAGCAACAGGCTCCTGAGGCATCTTCCACCACACCCAGAACTGCCTTCCATCAATCAGGGAAAGGTATTCCACCCAGACCTTCAATCCCTGTACCTGACTGCTTGATTTCTGAGTGGCTGGTGTTCCAGGCTTTGAGTTTCTCCGAAGATGTCCTCACCATAGTGGAAGCAACTCACAAGGAATCAATGTGGCTAGAACATCATGTCCACATCCCTAGAAAAACAGGTTACTCACCTGTAACAGTAGTTCTAGGAGTGGTGTATGATGTTAATCCTCATGGACCCACTCGACCTCCCGAGCTTTGGCACACAACCTCTGCTTCCAGCGGGCAAGATCTGGTGTCATGGGGTTGAGTCATGGGAGCTACCACCCAGGTGGGTGTGAGGAGCCAGCTAGAAGACATTTCAGCCAGAATTAAAGGGAAAGGCAACTGCCAGAAAGTGTGGATGAACATCATATACCACTCCTAGAACTACTGTTACAGGTGGGTAACGTGTTTTTTTTTTTTTTTAACAAACTTCCATCAACTGGATTCAAAATGGTGTTTGTAACCCTGGTGTTGGAATAATATTTGCATCTCTGACACTTAAAACAACCACTAGGAAGTGGTGATAGCCAGTTGTAGCGTACGGTGGCATTTCCATCTAAGGGGAGGGTAGCAAGAACCGTGATGGATAGCTGATAGCTGTGTGTGAGCCTGTCACCTAAATTTGTGTTTTGTAAACCATTCATACAGGTTCACTAATATAAGGTAGCAGTTTTTCCTCTGTTTGCAATATAGACCGATGTTTTAACATTTTTTCAATCTGTTTGCATTCTGCACTAAAAGTGGTTACAAAATTCAATCTATTTGAATTATCTTTTGGAGACTCATTCTATTTGAACCATCTCTTGGAGACACATTACCAGCTAACAGGGACTCCCTAGACAAGCCAGCTGCATAATTTCTAGCCTCTAAGATATCTGACTTACAATAACCATGCTTGTCAAATCTATTTTACAAATCGCCAGCCCAATGTTTGAATCCCGCTGCTGAACTGCAGTTTCTATGAGTTTGAATAAACTGACTTCTAGGAATAGACCTGACAGTATGTCTAGGGTGATAAGAACTGGCCAGTAACACAGTATTCTTATCTGCAGGCTTGTGATATAGTATTGTTTGTACCCCATTGTCTAAATCCTTAATTATACAGATATCTAAAAAAGAAATCTGTATAGGCTCCACACACACAGACAAATGTAGATGGGTATTAGTCGACTCCAAATATTTGACAAAAAGGCTCAACTCTTCCCTTGTACCTTGCAAAATTAGAAAACAATCAATATACCATTAATACAAAGAAATACTGTAAAATGATAATAATGATTAACCTCAGAATCACAAATGAAACATTCCTCCCACAGACCCATTTAAAAATTTGCAAAATTTGGGGCAAAAGAAGCACCCATGGCCATGCCATTGCTTTGCAAATAAAACTGTCCCTTAAACATGAATGTATTGTACTATAAAATGAAATGTGATAGTTTCAAAATAAATTCTATGGGCAGTAAGCTAGAGCCTCATTTGTCTAACTAATGCTTGAAAGTATATAAACCGCCCTCATGGGGTATGTTGGTAGAAAGTGACTCCACATTGAAGGTGACCAGATCATCAGACTCCTCAACGTGGAGCTCTCTCAAAATGCCCAAAGCCTGTTTAGTGTCCTTAATGCAAGATCTAAATAAGGGTACAAAGGGTTGCATAAAATAGTCCAAATACTGACTTAAAGGTTCCAAAACTGAACCAATCCCTGTGACTATAGGTCGTCCCAGCGGGTTATTCAAACATTTGTGGATATTTGGCAAGAGATATCTTGATGGACGAATAAGATATTGAACTGTCAGAAACTTAAATGTGTATCAGTAACCCCTGACTGCAAAGCCAAATGTAAAAAACTGTTGGTATTCTTTTTAAAAGACAAAGTTGGGTCCGCACTCATTTGTTTATAGAAACTTGAATTACCGAGTTGATGTTCCACCTCCTCTATATAGTCTGCAGTATTTAAAACAACCACATTGCTGCCTTTATCGGCCTGTTTAACGGTTATAGCAAAGTCTGTCTCCAACAATTTTAAAGCTGTAAATTCCTCATTTGTCATATTGACATAATGTAGGCTTTGTTTTTCATTGGTCATTTTTTTTTCAAATCTCTCACACGCTTTATAAAAAAAATCTGAGCTGTGTGATTTTGTGGAGGCATAAGAGTAGATTTTGATTTAAACTGTCTAGTGTTGAAAGATATTTCATTACTAGAGGCATAATTAAAAGTCAGTGCATTATCAAGTATAACTGGGGACATCAATTTTACTTGCTTTAATGTCCACAGTACTTCCTTTTGCAAAAAAACACTTCAAATTCAATGTTCGCACAAACTTATTCAGATCTAGAAAATAATTAAACCAAATAAAATTGTATGTGGGAAAACATTTTAAACTTTTATTGAATACTGACATTTAGTGTATAATCAGACAGATTAATCACATTTAAATCAATCAATATCTCTCCCTCTTTTGGAAGTACATTCCTCTAAGAAATCTCCTCTTAAATGATAAAGTGGAATTAACACCACATTTGTTGATTTCCCTCCATTCAACCCATTGACTGAAATGAAATCTGAATAAAATTTGCAAGGACAAAATATGATATTGTGTGGGTAGCAAATGAATTATTGGCACTTTTGTAAATGTATATACTATTGTCTCTGTGACTATTTTCGGTGATGTTTTTAGTAGAATGAAATGATTTTTTGTAGAATGTTTTTAAATGTTACAATGGCATGTCTTATTGTTACTATGTTTTTTATTATTAGCATTTTTTTAATTGATTTGCTATTTAAGATGTAAGGATGTCAATTGTAACATCCTCTTGACAAAGCACAGTGTGCCTGCACAAAATGTTGAGGTATTTTTCCTGGGATGGGAAGTTCAGTGGTGTTGAGGGCAGCTGATTTTTAAGCAGTAAAGGACTGAGCACCATATCTTTTGTGATCGGTGTACTCCTTGGGCATGAGTGTGTGCAATAGTTTTTTGCTTTCCTCAGATTTGTGTTAACTGTGAGCACCACACACTGTGTAGCGGCTCTGACTTTGTTCTTCCTTAAGGTAAGAACTGGGTTAGCAAACCTTATCTGTTTTTTTGGGGGGTATAACGGTGCACACAAAAAGGGAATTGCTATTACTGATGGAGACTGTTTGGCCTCTACTCTGTATTTTAATGTACAGTACTGTGCCTTGTTTAATCACATAATAGGGGTTTGAAACCAGGAAAATGTTTGGCACTTTAAAGTAATTTAGGTAATGAACATAGAATCTCGCAGCAGATAAGGACCACTTGTCCCACCCAGTCTGCCCATTTTTTGCTACCTGCAGTATCACCACAGATCGTCCTTGATCTCCAGTCCATTTTCCCTCTCCTCTTCTTTCATCTGAGATTCCCTTGTGTCTGTCTCATGCATTCTTGAACCCCTCCACTGTTTTCACCCTGCCTGGAAGGCTATTGCAGAAATGCACCTCTCTTTCTGTGAAGAAGTACTTCCTCACATCTCTCCTGAATTTACCCCTTCCAGCTTCATATCATGGCCTTTTGTTCTTGAGCACCTTTTTTCTGAAAAATAATTCCCTCCTGTACTATATTTACCCCTGTTAAGTATTTAAAGATCTCTGTCATATCCCCCCTCTCCCTTCTCTCTTTCATGGTGTACATATTCAGGTCCTTAAGTCTCTCCTCATAGGGCTTCTGATGCAGACCTGCCATTACTTTAGTTGCCCTCTTCTGAACCACCTCCACTTTATGTTCTTTCAGAGATGTGGTCTCCAGAACCAGCCACAGTACTCTAGGTGGGGTCTATCAGTAATCTATACAGTAGCAATACCACCTCCCCCATTCTGCTGGTGTTACTCCTCCCTACACACCCCAGCATCCCACTGGCCCTACCAACTGGCTTATCACACTGCCTGGCCACCTTTATTTCATCCAATATGATTACTCCCAGGTCTCTTTTCCTGCTCGGTGGCCATCAGTACCATCCCACCAATTTTGTACTCTGCTCCTGGGTTCCTGTGCCCCTAGAGCATTATTTTGCATTTTTTCACATTGAAACCCAGCTGCCGTATCCATGACCACTCCAAGTATTCTCAGGTCACTACTCATCCTTTCCACTACCCCTTCCCCTGGAGTGTCCACCCTACTGCAGATTTTAGTGTCATCTGCAAAGAGGCAGACATTGCCTTCCAGCTCCTCTGTAGTATCACTTATGAAGACATTAAAGAGGACCAGTCCCAGCACTGATCCCTGAGGCACTTAACTGGTCATCTTCCCTTCCTCAGACTGAACTCCATTTACCACCACCCTCTGCCACCTATCCCTAACCAATTTCTTACTTAGTTTACCACATTTGGACCCATCCCTAAGTTACCCAGCTTGCTTACTAGTCTCCTGTATGGAACGGTGTTCAAAGCCTTATTGAAATGTAGGTAGGTCACATCCACCACTACACCCTGATCTAGGTCCTTGGTCACCCAGTCAAAGAAATGCATCAAATTCATTTGATATGGCATCCCCCCATGAATCCATGCTGCCTTAGATCCTATAGCTCATGGAATTCAAGAAACAGTATTCCATAATCCATTCCTTCAGTAATGATTCCATTAACTTTCCCACCACTGACATCAGGCTGATTGGTCTATAATTGCCATCCTCTTCACTGCTGCCACTTTTGCATTGGGGAACTACATCTTTCTCCTCCATTCCTCCGGAATCATTTCTGTTTCCAATGCAATGATCTTTTAAATAAGGCTGTCAGAGGTGCAGTTAGTACCTCTCTGAGATCCCTCTGTACCCTTGAAGAACTTAGTCTGGCCCAATAGCTTTGTCCACTTTCAGATTAGTGAGTGTTTACAGGACACTATCCTCCAAAAATGGACTAGTGTCCACCTCCCTCCCTCCCTTCAATGCTCCTGTTGCTTTTTTGTGGTTCCTCCCCTTCTCCTTCCTCTGAACACTCAACCAAATGAATCTGTTCAGGATGTCTTCTGTTTCCTGGTCCCCCTTTGTACAGTCCCCTCCTTCTCTTTTTAAACATAGAATCCCACCTCGGATCTTCCTATTTCCACTTACATACCTAAAACAAGAAAAGGTCAGAGCAGATATGGCTGCCAAAAGCAACAGTGGTGATTTTGTGAGGTGAGAGCAAGTAAAAGCATACTCAGAGCTCTCGCTGCACCGTAGCCTGCCATGCACAAGATTGTGGCTCTGACAGATCTGCACATGTGTGATACTCACGCATGTGCAGTTTGTGTCAGAGCCACCATGTTCTGCAAGGCGGCCAGCACTTCTGCAGTTGAAGAAAGTAGTGCACCAGAGGGGTGGGACCTTGCACCATGAAAGGGAACTCTGTCCATGGGGGGGGGGGAGGAGACATCAGAGTCCACCAGTGACTTCAATGCTATTGACAGGAGACCACATCACTGTAGGAGAACATGGAGATCAGTTCTGGTTTTCTCCTACAGTGATGTGATCCCAAAATGACTACAGGGTTCTGCCCATGCAACTGCAAAAATGACTTGTGCACTTTTGTTACCACTTGCACTATTCTTTCCTCCATTGGTGCCTTCACATTCCTTGCTGCTGTCCCTGCTTCCCCTGCTACACTTTCCTATCCTCCCCCCTCTGTGTCTCCTTAGAGTTAACAATTATTCTATCATGGCTGTAAATAGCAATGTCCTACAGTATGGAGAAATGTTGAGTTGTTTGCATTCATAAATGCTTTAGTTGTAATACTTTCCATTTCCACCAGGTACTGGGCAGAAAGTCAGAATCTACATTTAATCAGGAGTCTGGAGCTATAACCTGCTTATGTGGTTTCAGTAGGAAGGTACAGGGTTGTCAGGCCTTAGAAAAACACATACTGTGGTGCATACAAATTATTGTACAGTACGTCATAAATATAAAAACTTAACAGCACAGTGTGAACCTGCAGAATTTGACTGAGCCTCCAACTATTAGTACTGGGGACAAGTTTTTTCTGTGCACTATACAGTGGAAATACATCTTCTGTTCGGCAAACACCTGGTTCTTAATTATCTTAGGATCAAACAAAGCTAGTGAAATCTAGCAATTAGATCATGTTTTAACAAGACAGATGTAAGGCATGTCAGTTGTCCAGAGTCTTATATCAAGATTTCTTTTGCTTTTGATTTTAATGTGGATGAATAACACTGAAGGTACACCATTTCAGTGCACTTCCTGGAGTAATACATGAATGAAGAAGCCTCTGTGATCTAAGTTTATAACCATTTTGTCAAAAGGAGTAAATGCAAGGCCATCTTTTGAATAAGTGCAGTAGAACCACTAACAATCCGTAAGGAACTTCTGAACAGCTGTTGGCTACATGAGCTTGAGGACCCCATTTTCGTTCGCAATGTGACAGGGTTGACTAGGATCCTGTCCCAGTTGTTATGGAGAATTCAAATGCAGGGATATGTTCTGTTATTTCCTTTTCTGTCTCTCATCTGTCTGGTTGCACAACCACATTTTCCTGTGAGAGCTAGGATTTGATCACCCCAACAGTCTCACAGTTATTTGCCTCTCACCATCTCTGTTTTCACTTACTGTTCTGTCTTTTTCCTCCTTTGCATATCCGCTGGTATAAAAATATATGCAAATCATTATGTGGAAATGTAACTGATATTGGGATCCCTTTGTTTAGAAATTATATAGCGTTACTGTTGAAATGTATATTATTATAGTTTAAGATTATTGCAAAAAGCTATTGGAAACTTAAGATTTTAACCTGAAATGCAATTTTTAAGCCTTTTGCAGAAGCTGTGGAAAAGAGGCCTCAGTTCTGGAACATGATGTTCCTGCCTGAAATATACAAGAACATTTTAGAAAAAAAAACAGGATGTTTGTTAAGAAGGGGGGTTGCAAGGACTTCTAAAAACTGAGCTGCAATTGCTTGCAAGAGTCTCACAGAGATTAAAGGAAAACTCAGATGGATCTTCTTGGTTTATTCTGCCTTTGTAAATAGTTATTCTGAACAATTCTGTTGTTTTTAATTTTATTGTTATTCATAATAAAACTCTTATTGCAAATTTTACAACTGCTCATGGTTTTCTTATGCTTCCTGACCTGTGCCTCAATGACACATAACAGGTGGTGACACAAAATATTTTCTGTCTGTCACCCATTTGTGCCTCTATCCATTTATGTTATATACACAACTGTCTCAGGGTAAGTGAATTCCCCTTGCAATATTGCTGCACTGCAAATTAATAATCCATATGGCACCAGGTAGAAATTAGGTTAATAATTGTAACTGGGCTACAGTAAGACATAGCACCAGTTGTATGGCATTTTGCCATGCTGCAAGCCAGTTAATGGCTAGGTGTCCTACCTGGAAGGCTCTTCCCTGCCAAACCCACTCATCCATTGGTGCTATACATAAAGCTGTCCTGAAGGAATGGGGAGTCCCCCGGCAACAGTTCTGGACTCTAAACTTGTAATCTAGATACCACCAACATAAGTAGCACTAGTCATGTGGCACTATGGCATGCTGGAACCAGGGCAGACACTAGATGTCCTGCCCCTTCCCCCCTGTAGATTTCTTGTGTATGGTCCTGTAGCTTTCTCTTTGTCAGCCCAGTGGAGCCCCCCTCATTCTCCTTGGCACATCGATAAATTCACTAATGTCCAGTAGTACCTCTCCCTAGCCCTTGTCCAACACCAGAGTCACTATGCTGGATTGCCCCTAAGGCCTTCCCCTCCTTATCATTTGCTTCTAGTTGCAGCTTTGTGATAATCTTATACTGTCTGCTTGTAACAATTATATAGGTTGGGGCATGAAATAGACCATGACCAGGATTGTGAGGGCCACCATGTGTCAGAGAGTGGCACCAAAAGACATTTACTTGGTGTCCCCTGTATCCTTTCATGATGGTTGCAAACAGTTGTGGGACCATACAAGAAGGAGTTGTCACCCCTATTGAAAATAGGTCAACATGTTTGGACATTGCTGGTGATGAGAATAGCACCCAAACTATGCTGAGAGTGTACATTCCGTTTTCCAAGGCTAAACATCGTACTTCTTCTCCAGGGCAGAAATACATGGATTACTGCACTGTAAGGTTGGCTTCTTAAATTTGTAACACTGCTTCAAAACATAGCTATAATGACCTAATAAATTTGGGTTTTATGTATATGTATTTTGGGTCAAATTACCTGCATGAATTTAAAAACTACCTCAGACTGACCACTCTTACCTCGCTTCTTTTTCATAATAGCAGTCCTTCTTATCAGTGTTTACTGCCAGCATCCCAAAAAGATACTAACAGTATCACTAAAGTCTATGGGACTGCACACTATGCACTGCTGATGACTGATCCTAGGGCAGATTAGTTATGCTATGTAAGTGGCCCAAGAACGCTGATGTGGTATTTGCAGGATATGAGATATTGCTTTAGTTTTTACTTCTGTGTGGCAACTTGTACATAGCAAGCCATGTGTGCAGGTGTCTTCTTTCCTGCAGTAAACACTCTGGACAGTACCAAGAAAAATCAAGCACACCCAATACGCCCAAGTCAATTAAAAAAAAATGTATATAAATAGTTACAAAGCTCCGGAGTGCAACAGTAAACTAAAGTAATACTTGGGATAGGGTTTCTATTAGACACAGAAGTCCAAGTGTCAGGAAAGGGTCCCCAACTCCTGCAGAAGGAATCTAACCTATTCCCAACATAGAGGATAATGTATGAGCCACTATCCATAATAACCATGTGTAGCCAAGAGGTTGACAATGGCAACCATTTAATCCTCAAGAGTGAAGCTTGAGAGGCTTTAATCACTATGGCAACCTCGAGATGGCTACTCTTTTCACTGCTGTGGCCACTTCCTGACAGGCAGAGGTTCACATAATGCACATGCGTGAATACGTTCCATGTTGTGCTGCAATAGTTACATGTCTAGTGCAGCACAACAATAAGGATGATGTAGCTACTGCAGCACAACAACCCTATTTTAGGGATGGATTTCCATCCCTAACAATATAGATACATAGATACATAGACAGTGTCGGCAGATAAGGGCCTGTGGCCCACCTAGTCTGCCCATTTGAGCTTGTAAGTTCAGTTTGTTTTCCTAGAAGTCTATTTCCCCTTACCCCTGACCTCTAGAATTCCTTTATGTCTATCCCATGCATTCTTAAATCCTGTGATTGTTTAGCCCCACCACTTCCTCTGGCAGGGTGTTCACTTGTCCACCACTTGCTCTGTGAAGAAATTCTTTCTCATGTTTCCTCTGAATCGCCCTCCTCCAACTTCATCCCATGCCCTCTAGTCCTGAAACATCTTTTTCGCTTAAAAATAGTGTTTTCCTGCACCCTGTTCCTCCCTGTAAGATACTTGTATGTCTCTATCATATCCTCTCTCCCTCCTCTCCTCCAGGAGTACATGTTCAGTTCCTTCAACCTGTCTTCATAGGACTTGTGATGCAACCCATGCACCATCTTTGTTGCCCTCCTCTGAACCTTCTCTACCTGTCTATGTCCTTACGTAGGTATGGTCTCCAGAACTGTACACTGTACTCCAGGTGGGGCCTCACTAGTGTCTTGTATAGCAGAATTATGACCTCCCTTTTCCTGCTGGTGATGCCCTGCCTCATACATCCCAGCATCCTATTTGCTTTACCTGATGCCTTGTCACACTGTTTCTACTTTGAGGTCATCAGAGATGACAACCCCAAGATCCCTTTCCTGCTTGGTGCATGCTATATCCTCACCCCCAACTGATATATTGTGCCAGGGTTTTTGTGCCCCATATGCATTATCTTGCACTTCTTTGCATTGAATTTCAACTGCCAAACCTTGACCATTCTTCAAGTTTCTGCAGGTCCTTCTCATTCCGTCTACACCCTCTGGTGTGTCTACTCTGTTACAGAGCTTTGTGTCATCAGCGAATAGTGAAATTCTGCCTTCTAGATCCTGTGCAATGTCACTGATGAAGATGTTGAATAGGACCGGTCCCAGCACTGATCCCTGTGGTACCCCACTGGTCACTCTTCCCTCTGTGGAGGACAGCCATTTACCACCACCTCTGTGTCCTGCCACCCAGCCAGTTACCTACCCACCACACTGCTGTCCTGCCACACCTATATTCCCCAGTTTGTGTAATAGTCTTCTATGTGGCACAGTGTCAAGGCCTTGCTGAAGTCCAGATAGGCCATGTCCACTGCCCTCCCTGATCCACCTCCTGTCACCCAGTCAAAAATTCAATGAGGTTGGTCTGACATGACCTCCCTGGTGAAACCATGCTGCCTTGGGTCCTGTAGTCCATTGACAACCAGATGTTCCATCAATCTCTCCTTCAGTAGTGCTTCCATGATCTTTCCCACTACCGAGATGAGGCTGACTGGTCTGTAGTTCCCTGCTTCCTCTTTGTTCCCACTTTTGTATAAGGGGACTACATCTGCTGTCCTCCAGTCTTTGGGTACCTCCTGTTTCCAGTGATTGGCTGAACAGGATAGCCAGAGGTTCAGCCACCACCTCTTTAGTTCTTTAAGGACCCTGGGCACCCCATCTGGCCCCTTGCTTTATCAGCTCATTACTTCCAGTTCCTTCAGGACCCTTTCTCTTGTAAAGGGACTTGTGTCCATTTCTGCACCATTCTCACCCCTTGTACTCCCTTCAGACCCATTACCCCCTCTTCCTTTGTAAAGACTGGAGCAGAAATACCTGTTCAATATGTCAGCTTTACTGTTGTCATCCTCCACGCTGCTCCCATCCTCCCCTTCAGACTCACTATCCTCCCTTTGTCTTTTCTTTTTTTCACTTATGTACCTGTAAAAGGTTTTGTCCTCTATCCACTGATTTTGCAATGTGTTCTTCTGTCTGAGCTTTGGCTTCCCTTACTGACTTCCTGCCTCCCTTTGTTTCTCCTGGTACTTCTCTATCTCCTTCTGCCTTTGTCTTTTGTATTGCCTGAATGCAATCTTTTTGGCTTCACTTTCTTTGCTACCTCTTTGGAAAACCATAATGGTCTCCTCTTCCTTTTCCTCTTGCTAACCTGCTTAATGCATAATTCTGTTGTTCTTATAATCCCCATTTTAAATACTGCCCACTGTTCCTCAACCCCTGATTCCTGTCCCATTCCCCTTAATGCCTCTTTCAAGTATCTCCCCATTTTCCCAAAGTCTGCCCCCCTAAAATCCAGGATACGTGTTTTTTGTGTGGTTTGGTTCTGCTCTTTCTGTGATTTCAAACCACAATGACTGGTGGTCACTGTTACCCAGGTGCTCCCCCACTGTTACCCCCATCACACTGTCCCTGTTTGTGAGCACAAGGTCCAGTATTGCCTTCTGCCGAGTTGGTTCCATGACCAGTTGCTTGAGGAAGGCACCTGAAGAGTCCAGGATAAATCTGCTCCTAGTTGATGCTGCTGCTGGGATGCTCCAGTCCACGTCTGGTATATTGAAGTCTCCAACCAGTACTACCTCACCCTTGTCTGCCATCCTTTGGATGGCTAGCATCAGCTCCCTATCTGTTTCTTCCTCCTGGGCTGGTGGTCTATAGACCACACCTCTGCGGATGGCTGGCCCCATTTTCCTTTCCAGCTTAACCCACAGTATCTCTCCCCCATTTTGTTCCTCCTGGATCTGTGTGGCCTTATGTCATTTTTCACATACAGTGCCACCCTCCTCCCTTCCTGCCTGCTCTGTCTCTTCTGAATATGTTGTAGCCAGGTATGGCCATCTCCCGTCATGGTTATCATTACAACAGGTTTCAGCGATGGCCACAATGTCCAGGTGCTGACTGTACCATGTCAGCCTCCAGATCTTCCATCTTGTTGCTAAGGCTCCTGGCATTTGCACACATGGCTTTCCATGTTTTGACCTCCCTAGACTGCTTCACTGTTCTACTCCAGCCCTTCTGTGATTGTCATTTATCCCTCGGTTCTCCTTGCTGTCTGCCCTTCTGCTGAATTCTTGCCCTTTCTGCTTATCCACCTTTTGTACACTAATCTCCATCTTTTGCACACTGCTTGCAGAGATAGCCACTCCTCTGGTTCACTGGTTCCTACTAGCTGTGGGGGTGAGCAAGTAGGTGCCGTCCCTGCTGCCTCACCACCCCTTTGCTAGTTTAAATGCTTATCAATGTAGCATTTAAACTTATCATTGAGTGTGGATTCCTCCAGGATGGATGCAGGCCGTCAGGCTTGAACAAACTTCCATCCCTCCAGGTGGGTCCCCAGTCACCAATGAATCCAAACCCTTCCTCACAGCACCAGTTCTTCAACCATGAGTTAAAGTTCCTGGTGCATGCACTCTAAGCTCTCCTTGCCTCTCACAGGTAGTACTTGAGAAAGTGACAGAAGTAGCTACTGTTGAGACCCCTCCCCATTTCCTAAACTCTTCCTGAACTTCCTTGGCTCCCATTTGCCAAGTCATTAGTACCTAGGTGGATAATGACATCCAGCTCACCCTCCTGTCTTGCCTTCCAGTGATCCCAGTATCTTCCTTCCATCCCTCCATGCCGTGGCACCTGGTAGGCACCTCACCTCCCTGTCCTCCCCCTCCTATGTTCCTAGCTGGATCCCTCTTACGAAGGAGTCCCCCACCAGGATTCACTTCCTCCTCCACTGGGGTCCACTGCTTTCCCCACTGTGGTCACCTCCTTGCCCAACCTCCACATCCTTTCCTTCCACTTCCTTGGGTACCTCTACTTGGTTGTCCTCATTTGCCAGTGTGGCATATGAGTTCTTGAGAGGAATAGGATCTGGGATGTGCTTCTGCCTGACTGCTCTAACCCTCCCTGAGCCCACTGTCATCCAAGTGCTCCTCGTTCTCGGCATCCTTTGAGGCAGCTGCATTGGACTGGGTGGTCCCTGGATTGGGGTGATGGTACTCCTGACCCAGTTTACTTCCACTCTGAGTCTGGCTACCTCATCCCGCAGTCCCGAGAGATGCATGCAGATAGGCAGCACCTCAGTGTCCAGAAGGTCTGCCTGAATATGGCTGCCTCACAGCCACTGCATTGCACCACCCACATTATACTGCAATTCCACTATACTTCTCTGCTCTCTTAGTTCTCTTCTTCTTATTTATTTACAGTACTAAAAATCCTGTAACTGATCCTCAGATATATATATTTTTTTTTAAGGAAAAGAAACCAATAAATAAATAAATGAGTCAAAACACTTGTCGTGTTGAGGGTGGTCTTTTCCCTTATGCCCCTCCTACTTCCCACCTCTTACTATACCCTGTGTTTAGCTCCTGTCAATCAGATTTATCAGGGCATATAATTAAGAGTTGGGGAAGGGGGGGAGGCGAAAATTTGCAATTAAAGACAGCACAGAATTACACCACCGCTATGTTTTAAATTTTCAACAGCCCAAAACAATTATAAGTAAAGACAACACAGAAAGAAAATATAGTGTCACTACAAGCCTACAATCTAAGTTTAAAAGAAAATACCAGTTACCAGTTACTCTGAAGCACTGAATTGAATATGTTTCCTTCCTTCACCTTCTGGCTTCTTCTGAGAAGATGAACTCCTGTTTGCTGCTTTAACTGTGACTAAGCCCCACCTCCAGTTATCACGTAGCTGAGGTCAGAGGCCAGACAATTAACACCCTTCACCCAGCTACAGGACAGTCAGACAAGCCAAGATAAAATTTGCAGCAATTAAAGACAGCACAGAATTACACCACCACTATTTTTTAAATTTTCAACAGCCCAAAAACAATTATAAGTAAAGACAACACAGAAAGAAAGTATAGTGTCACTACAAGCCTACAATCTAAGTTTAAAAGAAAAATACCAGTTACCAGTTATTCTGAAGCACTGAATTGAATATGTTTCCTTCCTTCACCTTCTGGCTTCTTCTAGCAATGTTCTACCATACACTATAAGATGCCTAAATATTTTCAATAAAGAGATAATTTCATTTGATAGTCTTTTTTTTTTTATTCTTATGAAAACGTACTCACATATAGGAAGGTGGCAGGTTCACATCCAGCTCCCAAGTTGCAGCTTCAAAATGTAGACTTGATCTGGTGATATTCTTAGTGCAAGTACTAGGCAAGTTCATCACACACACACATGTGCAGAAACTTTTAAACTACAGTAGCTAAGTTTTACAGGTAATACAGTACTAGAGTGCACCAACTGTTTTGCAGTATTTGCAGATTGCAAATGTAATGAAATTAAACCATTATTTTCATGACCCTGTACTTTGGTACATTAAAGCACACAGCTAGGAAAATATTACAATTTATAGTCAGAAATCTTGTTAGTTATAGAACTCTGTGTGATAATGTGAATCTATGTGGTACTATAGCAGATAGATACATAGGATAAAGTATGTGAAGTGTGGGTATGGGATTCCCTCTTATCTCATTTATCTTACTAGTGGGTTTTACTAGTGTTATATGAAAGCAGTACTGTACTTCATGGAAAAAACAAAAGTGGTATAAATCATTGAAAATACCACAGTTTCTACTGTACACATAGCTTTACTTTTATAGTTATATTCTGTGGCATTATACCTTGCTACAGAGCTACATACTGTGCAAAATAAAGTTAACGTTTATAAAATGTCAATTGATAGCCATTTTTGTTATTGCTAGTAAAAGCTGTAATATAATTTGTAGTACTACTGTGCTAAATGATTGTTACCATGTGGGAATGCAGAGCAGGTTTTATTTTGCCATTTTTAAGAAAAACTATATGGAAATGAAATATGAAACATGATCTAGGAACGTACATTGACATAAATTTCATTTTCCTAAATAGCTCTCTGTTTAAAAAAAAAAAACTTGGATCTATTCACTTTGAATAAACATCCAGAAGAAGTGGTGTTAGTCTACAGATTTTTGACCTTTATGTTTAAGGAGATTTTCTGGTTTCCAGCAAAACATTCACAGGTGGCATCACAAGAAGTCAATTACACAACATTTTTATTCAAGGACTGTCCATGTTTTTAGTACTGAACGATATTTCTTATTAAAGAGGATTTATTGTAGTTTGCTCAGACTTGGACTGTTTGCTTGTGCCTGCTGTAACATCATTAATCATCCTAGAATTAATCTTTTTCCATGGAGTCCTTCTCCTGGGTCTTAGCCAGAGGTGCTAGGATCTCGCAAGAGAAAGTCTTTTCAGCTAAGGCATCAGTACTGGCTAATGGTGTGCCCCATGTGTGATGCCATGTGGTGCCACATGCTTGCCAATAACCACAGCTGACGCACCAGCCTACCTCATTTCTGTTTTTCCCACCACTGAGTGTGCACTGTGGGAGTGATTTTTTTACATCAGTTCATCTGTTCTTCGAGGTTTGTCTCATTTTATTATTTTCTCAATGAAATGTCTGGTTTGGTTAGGAAGGGGAAGAAAAAGGTTCCCCCACTGTTGTACTTGCCATTATAGAAATAATTCACGTAAGGGCAACCGGGCATTCTGTTTCTGTTTCTCCTGTCTAAGATCAAACCATGACATAGATTTCTGTGATGCCAGCTATTCTGTTGACCACCATACATTGCAGAATCATTGTCTGAAGCTGGAACAACCCATTCCTAGCTTTGGAAGAAGGAGACATTCCAGGAGATGGCTAGACAGGTCTTAGGACAGTTCCCTTGGGTCCCCTAAATGCATGTCAGAGTTCGCTATGGCACTGAGTTTTTTTGTCCCCCCCCCCCATAGCTCCCAACTTTTCATCACTGAAATGAAGTACATGGACACTTAAAATCATGAACAGTGAAGGACACTGACCCTCATAATGAGGGAATCATCCTCAAACATGGATATACAAGCTCAGAACACTGTGAAACCTAGTGTGTTTACTTCTACATGATTTATTTTATTTAGCATCCTATATTATAATGAATTTCTACTTTAAATTCTGAATTTACAGCACATTCTCTGCATGGACAACACCATTTCCATGAGGGATGTAGGACAGATAGAGCAATTTTGATGAGTAAAATGAGAGGTGTCCCTCTCTATTGAGCTAATCATTGGCTCCAGTGGGCAGCCGGTGTAGAACCTACCATGGTCTGCTTGCCCTCAGTGACAGACCACCCCAGGGGTGGGGTCAAGGCCTTTAGCTCTGACCACTTCCCCTTTGGTGTTGATGCTAACTATTTGGGTTACTGTGGCTGTTGTCACCAATTGCATTTATGCCACAGAGGGCAAATACCAACGTCCATGCTGACTCTGGCCCTGACACTGCTCATGGTGTCAGCACTGGGGTCAGTGTTGAGGTTAATGCTAATGTTGTTGTTGCTGGACATGGCATCAGCCTGGACTGCTTGCAGCACCAAGAAAGATGTCAGTGTGAGGCTTGACACTAGTGTCATTGCCAAGGTCGGTGTCACTGCCAGTGCTAGAGGGAACCTCATGTCAGTGTCTTGCCATCTGCTGATGTCACTGCTAGCAGTGCAAAGTCAGGGATTGGTGGAAGTTCTGATGCCTAGTTCTCTTCTGGTTATGGCACAGGCATCAATGCCAGACTGGGTTCAGGTCCTTCAGTGGTGCATACCCAATTGTGGCTGTACACCATCTGCCCTCGGGCTACCCCCCTTTGGTCCAGCATTCTGACACTTTTTCTGAGGTGGAAGCTTCAGAAGTGGGAGTAGCAGCCCATTCCTCCCCTAGGGTGAGGGGCTTGCCAGAGCATCACGGCCTTAGCCTACCAGGTTGCTCCATCCCCCTTTAGGCCTATGTCTGAAATGTCTCAGGTGTGGATGGACAAGCTGGCTGTGACTTTCAGGGCTCCTGGGCCTCTGATGCAGGACCAGTACTGTCTTTAGCTGGATACGGTAGAGGCATGGTACAGAGGGTGTGACAGGGCCTAGTTCAAGGCACCTTTCTCTGTTCCCCACCCAAGATGTTTCCCTACTTCCTCTCCCACAATCTCCTCTTCATAGGACATGTCCTTCATTCGTCTGTGCTCTGCAACTAGGTACAACCTGTACCAGTGATTCATGGGGAAGATGTTGTTGGTGGTGGGAATTCTATGGTATACACGCCACAATCCTGTTGCCCTGACACAGGGACTCCTAGATGTTTCCAGCGTTGATGCAAGTATCATTTCTTCCTGGCACAGGTCCATGGAGGAGGCAACAAGGGCTCTTGGAGGTGTCCCTTCATCAGCTCTCTTGTCCTCAGGGACCTTCTAGGCAGGTATCACATCACTGCGGAGTTGAATGGAGTTGCAAGGCAAGACAAAGTTTATTTATAATGTGTTTAGTCCAAAAAAGGCTCCGAGTGCTGTACAGAGTTCAAACATAAAATCATAACATTATTTATAATACACTTTAAATTAAGACAAAGGCATAGAGACATTGATTAATCAGGAAATGCCTGTTAAAATAAAAAGGCCTTCAGACAGGCCTTCCAGGTCTCCACTGTGTTAAGCATAAATATATAGAAAGGGAGCAAGTTCCATAACACTGTAGCAGCCAGTCCAAAAGCTCTGTCATCTGATAATTTCAGCCTTGATGGAGGACATTAGTGGAGCGGAGAGGGTGAAGTGGATGGTAGGAAGCCAGGATTATCTTTTAAGTAGTCTGGACCCAAACTGCATATGGCCGTGTATGGTGAAAAACAGATCTTGAAGTTGATGCACCACCACAAAGGCAGCCAGAGCAGCGCATGCAGAAATGGCATGAAATATTTGCTCCATGAGGAGCCCACAGTTCTCTGGGCTGCAGCATTCTGGACCAGCTGAAGGAGTTCATCAGACCTCCAGATATCCCGATAGCCTGGGTAGAGAGTGTTGCAATAGTCTAACCTAGAGGTTACGAAAGTATGGATGAGTGTCACTAGGTCCTCCGGAGCTAGATACAGCTCGATTCTGGTAATGTTTTAAATGTGATAAAAGTCAGATTGGACCACAGATGACTTGTGTTGTTCAAACATCAATCTACAGTCCAAAATTACCCTTAAGTTCTTTACTGCATCAGTTGCCATGGGAGATCGGCTGCCCACTGATGGCAGAGCCACACCACCCACAACAGCCAAGTACCAGTGATCCAGTTCAATCAACATGACCTCTGCTTTACTGGAGTTGAGACATAACCAGTTTGAAGCCATCCAGTCATTTATTTTGGCCAAGCACTGACACAGCACCTAATCTGGGACATCATCATCATCAGGAGAACAAGACAGGTACAGCTGAGTATCATATGCGTAGTAGTGAAATCCAACACTGTACTATCTAATAATCTCCCCCAATGGCAGCTTGTTAGCAGAAAACATGATGAGGGCAAGGAGTGAGCCTTGAGGAACTCCACATGACAATACATAAGCCTCCAAGGTAAAATTTCACAGGGCTACATGCTGCATTCTACTGGTTATGTAAGACTCAAACCAGCACAAAACTGTGTTGGTAAGACCCACATCCTGATCCTGCCAGTCCCACTTAAGCCTTTGCTGTTTCCCATCCCAGCTTGAAAGTCGCTACGGTCCTTGCACTCACCACATCTGCAGGTAGGCAGTTCCAGGATTCCACTACATTTTCTATGAAAAAATGCTTTCTCAGATCTTTCCTGAAGCTCCCTCCCCATAGCTTCTATTTGTGCCCCCTAGTGGTTTAGCTGGTGAGCCTCTAGAATAGTTCTATGAATAGCACCTTGTTAATGCTGCTGAAGAACTTGAACGTTTCTATCATATCCCCGCTTTCCCTTATTTCCAGTGAGAATAAGTTTAGCTCCTTCAGGCATTCCTTATAAGAGTTCTTGGACCCTGTATTATCTTGGTTGCTCTTCTTCTTACAGTCTCCAGCCTATCTCTGCCCTTCTTAAAGTGTGGATTCCCAAACTGGATGCAGTACTCCAGCTGGGGTCTCACCAGGGACCTGCACAGTGGGAGGATCACCTTCTTGCTTCTGCTGTTGAATCTCTTCCTATGAACCACAGCATTCTATTTGTTTTGCCGTAAGTTATGTTGCATTGGCTCAGTTGTTTAAGGGTGTTGCATATGAAGACCCCTAGGTCCCTTTCTTCCTGAGAGGTGCTGAGTTTGACCCCATTGAGCCAGTAATCTGTCCTAGGATTCCCTTTACCCAGATGCAACACCTTGCACTTCTTTGCATTGAACTTCAGCTGCCAAATGTTAGACCATCTTCCTGATCTTTGTAGACGCTAGCCAAAGCAACACACACACACACACACCCCCCTCCCTCCTGGAGTGGGACCTAAGCCGGGTGCTTAAGAGGTAATCAAACACCTCCAGCAACAGCACCCTTGTGAAGGAGGTTAGCCCATCAGCCTTCGGCCAGCGTCGCTGCCCCACCCACCCAGGCTCGGCACTCATATATAGTCACACTTTTGTGACATCACTTCCTGTCCATAGTTTTACTAAGTCCCCACTTTTCCATTTGCAGGTTATACCTACCAGCCACCAGAGGGACCCTCTGACTTTTCACCTCTCTTTCACTACCTGAATTTCCTCCTCCTACTTCCTGGACCCCTCTACCCACATCCACTACTTCTCTCCCTCACCCTCATTTCTGCTTCTGCCCATACCTCATGCTTATACCCAGCTTCCTAGCTAGCCTACATACTGACCCCTGCCCTACCACTCACCCAGCCTGCCACTAACCCTCAGTGACCACTAGGAGTCACTATTTCCACCCTGGATTTGGCTCAAACCTAGCCTGCTCTGAATCTCCCAGAACCTGGACCCCCCATTCTCACCCAGGTCCAAGCTCACCCACCCTACCAGGGTCTCGAACCTTGTACCCTGTCCACCAGAGTCTGTGATTCTACCACTACTCCAAAATGGTATCCACGCTTTCTGAGGGACAGCCACAATACTTGAACCTTTCTGCCCTGCTGCTACTGTTAGTCATTATGTTTGTACACCTTCTCCTCAAATGTCTCCCCCTCATTTACATGCTAGTACCCACATCCCATCAGCCAGAATTCTTCCTAGGCCCACTTGTACCAGTATCCCCAACTCTCCCTGACTTAGTCCGATCCCACGCTACACTGACCATGTACCCTGGCCCATGGCATGCACCCCCTAGCAGCCCCCCACTGCCTATCCTGGCTCCCCATGGTTGCAACTCGTCCTCACCCTCCTGACCCTTCGAACCCTGCCCATTCCTTGTTCCCCTATGTCCTCCTCCCCATCCCAGCGTACCCCCTGGAAGTTGACATACTGCCACCCCCTGGTCAGAGCCTTGGTCTTCAACTACTCCTATCTGGCAACATACATTCTAACCCAGGCCCTGCCCCCTCCAGCCCACCTGCTGGGTCCACTGGACTCCAAATAGCCTCCATGAACATATGCAGCCTACTGAAAAAATGTTATGCCCTCCAGTGCTGGGCCATGGTACATCAACCAGACATCATAGCCCTGGTTGAAACCTGGCTTTCCAAATCCACCCCTGACTCCTTTGTCTCCCTCCCAGGCTATACCCTGTACCGGGAGGACCGAGTAGGCAAGCGTGGGGGGGCTGTGCAATCTTTACCAGGGGCACAATCATTGGACAAGCACTCCTTGCCCCCATTCTCATGAATGGAGCCCAGGCCCTTACCCTCAGACTCACTCTTGACCCCTCCTGGTGCCCTCTCTATCTCACCACTGCCTAGATTCCCCCAAAGAACCAGAATCCAGTGCTGATATCTATAACTGAATATCTTGCCACCCTCCACCACAAGGTAGAACAAATCCTAGTGGGGGACCTTAACGTGAACTGGCTCAGTGCCTCCTCTTCCACGATCCAAGATTCTTTTGCTGCTCAAGACCTGACGCAACTCATCTCCCAGCTCACTAGAGTAAACCCAAAAAGAGGAACCAGTACCCTTCTGGATGTAATTATCACCAACCGCCCCCAAAAAATCCATAACATCCAGGTCCTCCCAGACTCCCTAAGTGACCACTTCCCTATCCTATTCCAGTGGGCGGCCCCCACTCCCAAACCCAAAGCCCAGACCACACATCGCAGGCACCTCTGCCCTGGTTGGGCTGATCAAACTCAGTTTCTCACCCAGATTAATTGGTCCCCCATTCATCATGCACCCAACATTGACACTGCCCTCACCTTTTTCTCCCAAGCCTTTAACAAGGCCTGCGACCTCTTTGCACCCCTCACTAAAATTTGATCCAAAAAACGTAATGCACCCTGGGTTACCCCTGCCCTACTGCAAATTCTTAGAAATGGGGATAACCTCTGGCACCTTGCCACTGAAATGGGCCAGATGGCTGATAGACAGGCCTACAATGCTGCTCAGAACAGAGGCTCATGGGCCGTCTGTAAAGCCAATGCTGACCATTACCAGGCCACGCTCACTTCCTCCTGGGGGTCTGTCTGGACTTCCTGGGGCAGTATTAAACAGCTAAATGGGAAATCACACTCCCCTCCCCATCCCAGCTCACTATTGATGACTCTACCTCCACCGACCCTGCCTGCATTGCTAACTGCCTTAACATCTCCTTTACTGACCTTAGCTCTGTCCTCCCCATTAATTTCTTTGACCCTCCCCCCCCAGCCTACCTCCCCCTGTCCTCCAACACCCCACCTTCTACCTATGCAAGGTATCTGCCCAGGAAGCCAGACCCCTCCTAATTAAAGCTTTAAATAGCAATAGTCCCAGTAGTGACTCCCTGGACCCCAGTATTCACTGGCTGGTGCTGGATGAAGTCCTTGCCCCACTCATCAGAATACTTAACTGATCCATCTACCTGGGGCAATTTCCCACTGCATGGAACAGCCATAGTCACACCCATTCATAAAGGGGGAGACAGGTTCTCCACCAGCAATTACCGACCAATCTCCATCTTCCCCCCTCCAAAGCCCTAGAAAAAGTAGTGACCATTCAAATCACTGAATATCTAACTCAGCATAACATCTTATGCCCAGAGCAGCATGGCTTCCATGCTGGTCACAGTACCGGCACTGCACTAGTTGAGTTCTCCAATTTCCTACACTCCTCCCTGGACGCCAGCTCCCTAGCCCGGTGCAGTGTTCGTTGACCTCTCAGAGGCCTTTGACACTGTCTCCCACCATCTTCTGCTGGATGTCCTCTGCCACACTGGTTTCCCCACTGGCCCCCTCGCATGGTGCATGAGCCATCTATCCGCTCACTCACAGTGTGTAAAAATCAATGCGACACTCTCTGAAACCCATCCCATCCACTCAGGGGTACCCCAGGGCTCCATCCTGGGCTCCCTTTTCTTCTCACTCTATCTAAACACTCTGCCCAATGCATGCTGTGGCAAAATTCTTATGTATGCAGATGGTGCTGTCATTTTTGCCGCCCACTGCAATCCCATCTCCCTCCAGGACTCCCTACAAGAATCCTACAATGATGCTGAAGCCTGGTTTAAGGAGCACAGACTCATCATTAATCTTAAAGAAAACAAAACAATGCCCTTTGCCCACCCCCAAAACAAAGCCTGCAACCACCCACTCACTATCCTCCCTAGTACCAAACTACAGCTTGAACAAGTCTGCTCCTACAAATACCTTGGGGTTGCCTTCGATTCAGCCCTCACCTTCCACACCCACATTGATGCCCTTGCGTCCACCACTAATACACAGCTTGGCATCCTCTACTGCTATAAAAACTGCCTACCCCCTGATGCTCTCTGACTTGCTGTTATGTCTTCAGTACTGTCCCTTGTAGACTATGGCCTGCCAGTCTATGGTGCTGCTGAGACGACTACCCTCAACAAAATTCACCTCACCCTAAATAAGGCCTGCAGGCTAATTACTGGGTCCCCCAGGCTCACACATACATGTCAACTCTGTGATGAGGCTAAACTCCTTAACTTAGATGAATGGCTTCACTATCAAACCTGCCTCCTCACAAAAAAAACCCAACTTGGACTCTCCCCTCCTGGGGTGACAGCCTCCATCCACCGTACCCCACCCACTATCACAACCCAAACCTCCAACAAGACCACTCTACTGGTCCCAAGATCCAGGACCACCCATGGTCAAAGGTCTTTCTGCTACAGAGCCCCATTCTGGTTTAACTCTCTCCCTGCTCCCATCTCCAATGCTCCAACAATCTCCAACTTTAAAACCGCCCTTTGGAGCCAACTGTTTAACACCCGCAGCTGCACCTGTCTCTAAATGTGGCCTTGATCTCTCCACACTTGACAATGCCCGCTGGGCGGCACTCCATCTCACTCCCCCCCACCTTCTCCCCCTGTGTATCATACCTCTGTTATAACCAGCTTGTGCTAGCTGTATCAATGTAATTTGCTACTGAATTGTATAGTGTATGAAATCAGTATGTTAACTCTACTTCAGTGACTTGTATTCTGTAACCCAAATTTGTTATGGTTGTCCTCAATGTGACGAGGTACCTTTGGAAATGAGCCTCTTGCTCAAAGGTTGTAAACTGATTTTACAAATAAATAAAATAAATAAATATTTCTGAAGTTCCATTATCTCCTCCCCACTGTTGACCCTACTGCCCAGTTTAGTGTCATCCATGAAGAGTTCCAGTTTACCCTGAATGCCTATGCCTATGTCACAGATAAGCATATTAAACAGGACCTGCCTCAAGACCAAGCCCTGGGGCACACTACTAGTGACTCTGCCTTCACTTGACCTCTCCCCGTTGACAACCACCCTCTGACTTATGTCTCTAGGCCAATTCCCCATTCTCCTGACTAAGCTTCCAGCAGTGCCTAGGTCTTCCAACTTTTTTAGAAGGCAATTGTGCAGCACCAAGTCAAAAGCCTTGCTGAAATCAAAGTAGAGGAGGTCCACTGGATGTCCCCTATCCAGTTCCCTAGTCATCCAGTCAAAAACATAGTAAAGTTAATCTGGCATGACTTGCTCACCATGAACCCATGCTGTCTTATCCTGGAGAGTTTTCTTTTCTAGGAATTCTTCTACATCCTGTTTAACTAAGGTTTCCATTAATTTCCCCACAAGGGATGTTAGGCTGACTGGCCTGTAGTTGCCAGCCTCCTCTCTACTCCCTCCCTCCCTAGTGGAGAAGTCACACCTTTGCTCTTTTCCAGTCCCTGGTACCACTCCCACCAGAAGCGAGTGGTTGAACAATTGTGCCAATGGGTCTGCCAGTTCCTCAGCAATTTCCTTTAGCACTCTTGGATGCAGTCCATCAGGCCCTGGTGCTTTATCAGTTCTTAGTTGCAATAATACCTCTTTAACTCAGTCGGTGGTAATTTTCAGTCTCCATCCATGGGTTCCCTCTAACAATTGCTTTAATGCCACTTTCAGGCATTAATTAAAATTAAAACTTGCACTAGAAGAATTAAAGAAGCACATATTGTCCCTTATAGTGGACGAGGAGGCAAAATTCCTAATGCAAATGGAAAAACTTAAGAACTCTGGCTTAGTGACATGAAGAGAAATGACAGATCAGCTCCCTGTAACTTTGTCAGCTGGTGTCAGAAGTCTCAGCTGATGCCAATACTTCAAAGAGGCCACCTGTCTTAGACAACAAATGGTGCCCAATACAAATGTGGAGGGGAAAGAAAATGCTGAAACTATAGATGCAGATGTTGAAACTGTGAGCCATACTCCTTAAATGGATGTTTGAGATAGTAAAAGTAAAAAGGCAGCGGCACTGACTTGCCACAAAGCACACTGAATGGAGGAACTCCTGATTGTACAGCATATAAAATGCAATGCTGTCTTTGGGCTTTTAACCCTACCAAAAAAAAATGTCCACGTCAGGTACCAAGATTTCTGAGAAAAGAAAGCCTAATAAATGGCTTGCATTAAGAAACCCACAGCCTGCTCAGCAGTCCAGAGTGGTGCTATAGCAGAAGGAGGATACAACATGGCAGGGTTTTATTTAACTCCAAAAATTGATTAGCGTTTTGCTCATAAAAGTGCTAAAACATTGCGAAAATGCATAGCACTTGCTTCACTGTGTTTAACAAGCATAACACTTCTAGAAAACCTATATAAATACTTTCTGTACAGCTAGCATTGTCCCAAGAAAAAAAAAACTGCTAATCAATTATTTTAAACCCTGCATGGTCAGTAGAGCCAGCATGGTGGCTGATTGGATTAAGGGCCCTGATGGGATTTCTTAGTTGCCCAAGGATTTTACTCACTTTTAATTAAATAAAGAAGCCCACTGGGAATCAGTGAGTCTGGAAAAAACTGTGAGGAATGGGACTTCTTTAAAAAGGGAGGTTGGTCATCTACCTGAGAATAACCACCAGGCTTTCAATATGGCTTCTGGCATTTAAGAAGTGACTCCAGTCTCCCCAGTCACTGGGGAAAACAATGAAATTCTAGTGGTGGGTGGCCAGAGCAAATGGGACAGTCAACTGAGGAAGCAGGGAATGGTGTGTCCCCCCCCCCCAATGCAGGTGCACCACCCTGTGGAAGGGGCAGATACAGATTCAGTAGAAGAGTTGGAAGGAGAGCACTCAGAATTATCTGAAATGGAACAAGAGTCTTGGAATGAGTAACAACATCCTTCCCAGCAGAGACAGTTCCACATGTCTGATTTGTTTGCTGCACAGGGGGAACTGGAGCAGCAAAGAAACACTGTGCAGGTAAAGTACAGAGGTGATCTGGAATTTCCCCAGATAGAGTTTGTTACTAGAAATCTCTTGAGAGTCCTTTTTTTACCTTTTTTTTTTTTTTGCAGTTGAATTGTATACTATGATTCATATGTCAGGTGAAACAACATATATTAGTTTCAAAACTTTAATATATTTAGAGAGATTTGGTTACTGTATGACAGTTTCAAGCATTCTGCATTGTGGTCACCTTTTATCCCCTTGTCCTAACCTGCAATTAAGACTATTACAGTTCTGCTTCATAATGAAGGAGTACATGTTTCTGACATTTTGTACTGGTCTAAGCGGCAGTGTGAAGTACTAGATCAGCCTATGCCTGTAATTGACACACACCAGGTTTGGACACAGGACTGGAAATTTAAAGCCTCATCAGACTGACACTGGGACTTGCAATCTCCCAGGCAGCATTTACTTAGGAAAAGATAGAGGGATGTGTTTTTATCCAGGTCCAGATTATTTCTGAAATGAGGTAGCCAATATTTACAGTACCAGAGAAAGGGCCCAGAAGGGGCTTGAAGCTCTAATGGCAAATAAAGCACCAGGGCTGGATGACTTAACTAAAAACATAGTTAACAGAGAGATCCGACTGTACTCGGATAACACAGTTCTGGTGGCATCCACTGGCAGTCATACCTCACTGGAGCAAAAATGACAGGAGGATTTGATTTCAATGGAATCTTGGTTTAATAAATCACATCTCTTAATAAGTAGGAAAAAAAAACTATACATCCATTTTTCATCTGGAAGAAAGAGAAATCAGAAAAGAGAATTGAATATCAAATTTAGTAATGAGTCTAAAACACATAATGTAAAATATAAATATCAGGGTGTCCTGATTGATGATTGAATAACCTGCAAAGAACATGTAAATCAAACGGTCAAAAGATTAAACCAGAAACTGGGTGCATTGAGAAGAGTATCTGTCTTACAAAAGAAACCAGGATAAAAATACTAAACCAATTATTAATCCCAGTTTTAGAGTATAGATCCTTGACATACAGGAATTCTTTAGAGTTTGTTCTATACAAAATACATCAAATGTATAAATTTGCAAGATTTGCAACTTAGAGTGTATATGGGACCCACCATTGTAAAGTTTATCAGGCTTTGGATTGGTTATATATTTGTCCTGGTGTCACAAACTCAGAAATTCAAATGAGTCTTATCCATTGCAACATTTGGTGAAATGTGTAATATTGGGAGACAATGGGTATAATTTGAGATCTAATAGTTTAAATTTACCATTAAGTAGGACATATAATAGCTTTGGGGATGCAACACTACAAATGAGCATTGCTAAGGCTTGGAATGCTTTGCCAAATTTTATGAAGTCTATAAAACTGCTCCACAAATTTCAGATGGATATTAGAAAAATGTTAAGTTGTGCTTCTGAATGCTATTTATAACCTTCGTGTTACTATAGCAATGCAATGTGTAACCGTGTGTTTATGTGTTGAAACCCAAGTCCTAATGTGCCATTGTATTTTCTAATAGTTGTACAGGTATTTGTTTAAAATAGGGTTTCACCCTAACAAACTGCATCCTGTATAAAAATAAACATTTCATCATTACATACCCAAGGGTACTCAAAGAATTGGCTGCAGAATTGGATGAATCCCAGGTAGGGCTATTCAGTAGCTCAATTCAGACAGGGGTAGTTCCTAAAGACTGGAGGGTAGCAGATGTAGTCCCCCTGCAAGGGGGTGGGGGGGCAAGGAGCAACCAGGGAATTACAGACATGTCAGCCATACCTCTGTAGTGGATAAACTGATAGAATCACTGATCAAAGATGACCTTGTAGACTACCAAGAGCAATGGTCTATAGGATACTAAACAGCATGGGTTTGTGGCAGGGAGGTCTTGTCAGATGAACCTGATAGCTTTCTTTGACTGGATATCAAAGATAGTAGATAACAGCCATGCTGTGAATTTACTCTTCTTTAATTTCAGCAAGGCTTTCAACTCATTGCTACACACAAGATTGCTGAAGAAGCTGAAAGACCTAGGTGCAGCTAAGGATATAGTTAAATAGGTAGAAAACTGGTAAAAGGAGAGACAGCAGAGGGTGATGATAAATGGGGTCAAATTGAAAGAGAGTGTGGTCACAAGTAAGGTACCAGAGGAACTGTCCTGGGTCCTGTCTTCTTCAGTATGTTCATCATTGACACCGGAGAGGGCATCCGGGACAAGTTTTATCTCTTCACAGATAACATGAAGCTCTGTAGTAGGGTATGTATTGATGATGGTATCAGGAAGATGCAGAGCGATCAACGAAGGCTAGAGAGGTAATATGACATTTGTCAGTTCAAATTCTGTGGCAGAAAATGCTAGGTTATGCACCTTGGGGAAAAACAGTCAGGACAGACTACTGGATGGAAAGGGTTAATCTGAGCACTACGGCAGAGGAAAAGGACCTGGGGCTCATCATTAGTGACTCAAACAATCAAGTTAGTGTAACAAGGTCCATTGTAAAACTAATAGGATGCTGGGGTGTATCAAACGTGGATTGACAGCAGGAAAAAGGAGGTACTACTACCTCTATATAGGTGACTTGTGAGACTGCACCTTGAATAGTGTTTTAAGTTCTGGAATCCTCATCAAAGGAAAGACCAGGACAGAAGAGATAGTGCAACACAGGTTAACCAAGATGATCCAGGGCCAGCAGGACATATCTTACAAAGGTTGTCTCAAGGCATGAAACACGTATCATGAATTCTGCTTTATACTTCATATTTTGCCTACCTTTCAAATGTTTATGCTGTACCCCCTTCCCGCAGGATGCATCTGGAATCAAGCAGTAGCCTGCTCAGTATGCCTTCCTGGTAAAATGCTTAAATAAATAAATATAAATGTACTCACTGGAGACTTGGGAGGGGGGGTATATGATAAAGATCATCAAGTTTCTGAAGTGTATAAACAAGTGAACTTTGGGGAATTATTTACCAGGAGTACAGAGTCGAGAAATCATGAACACAAGTGGAAACTGGGGATGGGAAGGCTTAAGGGGGATGTGACAAAGTTATTTTATGGAAAGGGTGGTGAAGCCAAGAAATACTCTGCCAGAAGAGGGGGTGGGGGCCAAGACCATAAATAGTTTCAAGCATGGCTGGAACAGAGTGAAGGGTTTAGTTGTTGCTCAGGTTGGTAGCACTGGGGGTGGACTAGGAAGGATAAATCAAGCAGTACCCAGCTGAAAAAATGATGATTTTCTAATGATGCATCATTAATAATCATTATCAATTATGTGCAAAGATCATGATCAAGCTTTAAAGACCATCATTGTGATCATGACTAACAATGATTAAACATGAATGTTAAATGGCTGCCAATCAAAAACCATCATGTCATAGAAATGGTGATTGTGATTAATGATATCGCATATCATCATGATTTGTCATGATTTCCCATAGCCAAGAGTACTGTAATAAATTTAAAAAAATAATTTATCTTCTTTGTATACTTGTGAAATGTATTATGTTTTGTATTTATTTTTTTTCAATTTAATAAACTTCATTAAACTTGATTAGAAAGCAACACAGCATAATCATAAGAAAAACAAACAGCACTTGAAAAGATCAATGAGACAATCATTAACCTAGTGTTCACAGAGAGGTAACAGTTACAAAGAGGATAATACAGAGTAGGTAATCTTTCCAGTCAAGCTACAAAGAGCCCCTCCACCTCCCTCCTTTCTTCCTCTTTCCTCAATCCAAAGGAAAAGAAAAAAAAACATCCCCCCACTTTCTCCAGAGGCTGAGGTAATTCCAGAAGCAATAACAATTGCATATGGGACTTAAAAAAAAAGCACATTATTCCTGAAAGAAAAGGTGTGTGAGGCCTAAATGCAGGTTCAGGCACAGCCTATTCCTACTTCCTCATGGACAACAAATTATAGGGGCTATGAGTGACCAATCATCACCTATCATCGAGGGTCAATGAGGTGAAAAGGGGCTCCCAGACCTGAGTGTATTTCTTTTTGGAGTCTGACATATGTGCAATAATATGCTCAGCCTGCAGAACAAACAGGATTTCTTGATATCATTTCATATGAGTGGAAGTGGTCTGATCACACCAATGTCGAATAATCTTTTTGGTGCAGGCCGATATTAGAGCAATGTGTGGTTTCTGGTTGCCAAATAAAACTCCAATAAAGCCCCCAATATACAACCCACAGGTGTAAAAGCCTGGTCCAGCCCTAGTAAGGGATCCAAACACTGCCTAATATTATCCTAAAAGGGCATAACCCTTTCATATGTCCAGAAAATATGAACCCATCTCTTTCTAACACCTGGTGTATAGGTCCGATGCCAACCTACCCATTCTATGAAGTTTAATTGGGATATAAAACACATTATGTAAAATTTTTAACTGCATGAAACGATACCTGTCCCATGTGATGTGTTTGTAAACAGCTTTCCAGATGCTACACCAGTCACGAGGGCCTGTCTGAGAAGGAAGGACCTGATCCAAGGAGTAAAAGAACCCAGGTTCTCTCTCTCTTCAAGAAGCTCCCACATGCCGACTTGGTGGCACTGAGGGGTGAGGCACTGGATGCCTTATCTTGCACTACGCCAGTAACCCGGGTTCAGGAATGACCATGGGTTATCAGGGAGCCAGCGTGGAGGGGGGATGGAGCAGGATTGAGCAGCTGCAAGGCAGCTCTCCCCTCCCAGGGGTGGTTGCTTGCACCCCCCCACAATAGTTCAGCTCCCACTGGGTGGAGGTCCGGTGGGAAATATAGGTGGGTGGGAGCAGCAGCGATAGCAAGGGGAGGGGCAGAAGGGGTGGAGCCGGTGCCCGGCATGTGCCTCCATGCATGCATATGTGCGTGTTTGCTGGGGTGCAGGGTCTGGGAGAAAAACAGGGTAAAAACACCAAAAAATGTATATAGAAAAAAAAATATAGAAAAAAAAAGAAGTTCCCACAAATGCACATGATAAAAGGCTATAGCATGGGAAGTAGGGATAGACTATACCAAGGGAAGCACCCTATTCCTGTACTCTCTGGATTAGACCACAGCCCCAAAATGATGCAACAACATGTGCCTAAGTTGGAGGTGCTTAAAATACATAGAAGAGGGCCAGCTGAATTTCTGTTGAGCCTCTGCAAAGGTAGTTAACTTACTAGAGTGCAGCACGTGCTCAACCAACATGGACTCCAGGGAAGGCCAGGGTGTCCTACACAACACCTTCCCAGCAATTTTCAAATTAGGATTTCCTAAGATGGTTTGAGTAGTTTTCCTGTAGGGATCCAAATTTGACATATGACATAATTGTTTATGATCCTGGAGAGAGTAATCAACAGGAGTACCTTTTAAGGATTCAGGAATCTTCTTAAGAGGTACATACAACCGGGCTGAAAGGGTCAGGCCCAGTTGGGAGCTCAACGATCATTCAGTGTCTAGCCACTGGGGAATACAGACCGAATCCAGGCCTGCAGAGGCTGGATGAAGCCAGAAAGAGTACCGGGAACATTGTATTGCCAGATAATAAAGATAAACATTATTTTTATTTATTTATTTATTTGAAATCTAGGATTACAAATACCTTTGAGCAGGAACTGCTCATTTACAAAGGTTCCACGTCGAAGGAATGGGGGGTATACATACATACGAAGGTCAACATAATAATACATAGTTACACAATAAAAAGAAGTAAGAGACTGAGGCTTAGGAAATTGCAGTAATTCAAAATGTGTCAAATGTTAGGTAGCATGACATACCAGCCAAGGGCAATCTTAGAAATAAGCACTGCAGGTGAGAGGGAAGGGGGTATGCAGGCAGGAAGGCCATTGTCAGAGGATAGAGGGAGAGGGTAAGAGTTCTAGAGGGAAGGGGAGGTATAAAAGTCAGGAAATGCCCGGGGGGGAGGAAAGGGAGAGGGGCAAGGGGCTAGGCAGGTAGAAGGGGGCAAGGTGGGGAGAGGTAGCTGTCAAGACTGAAGTGGAGGGTGGTGAGCAGTGGGCCCCTGATTAGGCGAGGCAGTCACAATGACTAGTTGAAATGAGATGACGTCGGAGTTGTCTCTTAAAAGGGCCAAGAGCAGCAGCATTAGGGGGCCTTAAGCCCCCCAGCCTCTTTTGGCCTCATCACTTTTACTAAGGTTCTCTGGGGAGGCTTCCCCCACCAGAGAAATTTAGAAAAAATTCCATTAACTTCCAAAAAAACATGCCTTGGGTAGAGCCAGACCAAGCATCATGAGTGGATACAGGAGCCACAGGAGAACGTTCATCTTAAGGATATTCAAACGGCCCCACAAAGATAAATGTAGTAAAGACCAGCGAGTTAAATTGACCTGAATATGGGTGAGAACATGATCCAAATTGTAATTTTTCAGTTTTAAGAGATCAGTGCTAAGATATAAGCCCAAGTATTTCAGTCTATCATTAACCCAGAAAAGGCCCAGATGCTCCACACTAGCACAAGTAGTGGCAACATTTAGGGGAAAAACTTCAGTTTTGGAGTGATTAAGTTTGTAATTGGAGATAGCACCAAATTGGATTATAATATCTAAGACAGCTGGTAGGAAGGTGGAGGCAGACGTGACCTATACAAGAATGTCATCTGCATAAACAAACAGCTTATAATGTGCAGGGCCTAAGGGAATATCATGGACTCAAGGGGAAATATTGATTTTCCTAATCAGTGACTCGAGTTATAGATTGAATATAATTGGGGGCAGGGGCATCCTTGGTGTGTTCCCTGCTGCAAGGAAAAGGAGTCTGACAAAACCCCACTACAAAGAATACATGCCGAAGGGCTAGTGTAGAGCAACTTGATCCATCTGATAAATTCATAGGGAAAACCATATTGAGGGAGCAGGTGAAACAAGTAATCCCAGGAGATCCTGTCAAAAGCCTCCACATCCAGGGAAGCCAGGACTGATGGAGTAGAATAGTCCCTGGATGTGGAGATAAGGTGTAAAAGTTTCCAGAGGTGATCAGCAGACAGTCTACCCAATACAAATCCCACCTGCTCCCTGCTAAGATTTTTAAGTCCACATTAATTGAGATATGGGTCTGTAATTGGAAACCAATAATAGTCCCTGCCTGGATTAGGTAGCACCACTATGACAGCAGCCATAAGGGACTTATCGGAGAGGCCTTGTAAAAAATGTATTGGAACATGTCAAGATGGTGTGGTGCTAACAGTTCCTTGAATTTCTGATGGAAATTTGAGGAAAAGCCATCCAGACCAGGTGATTTATTGGGAGCTAAAGAATCAGTTGCCTTGAACACCTCCTCCAAGGTCAAGGGGATCTTTAATAACATGACCTGATCCTCTCTCAGTGCAGGCAATGCCAGATTCTGGAGGAAAGTATCAAGTTCGGAGGGATCAAAGGGATCTCGGGGAGCCACATAGAGAGAACAATAAAAGGCCTGGAATTGGGAAACGATGCCTTTAGAGGAGGTGACAAGGTGACCGGAGAGGTGAGACAATCCCGTCCGCTTGTTGAGTGAGCATGCACAGGGCAAGGAGTTTTCCAGCTTTTTCTCCCTTGTCAAAGTATTTTGCTGTGCTCTGCAAGAGAAGATGTTTGGCTCTTCTCCAAGAAAAGCATTATACTTGACCCAGAGATTTTCAAGGCATTCCCATTCGAACTGCGGGAAGATTCTGATAGCACCCATTCGGTCACCCTTATCTGTGACAAAAGGGAAAAGGTAGCCTGAGTTAGCCCTCTTTTATGTCTGGTAGCCAACCATATCCTTGGAGACCACACTTAAAAGACACCAAAGAGTATCAAGTTTTGGCATCGTGGGTAAGTTGAAGGTAAAAAAAAATTCAGAAATGCAGTATTGTAATCTTTCAGCCATCTTCAAGAACTTTGGTAACTGAATGTAATACGCCAGTTTTTATCCCATATCAAAGGGAGAGGGGCAAGGCTGACCTGCGGGATAACAGGGTGATGGTCGGACACTTCCTTGGCACCATAATGACTTAAAGTAACAACTGACAATGCCTCTGTACTCAGGAGAAAAAAGTTGATACGAGAAAAGGAATTGTGTGGTATAGAGTGGAAGGAGTAATCCTTCACAGTTGGGTGTAATATCCTCCAGGGATCTACAAGTCCTAAAGAATCCATAAGGTCTTGCAGGGCAAGTTGGCTCGGTGTAAGAGGCAGGCCCCATTGCGACATCCTGTCTAGGTCATTGTCCAGAACCACATTCCAATCCCACTCAAGTATTATAAGAAGGGAGGCCCATTGAGACATAATGAAGATGAGTCGGGGGGGGGGAGAGGAGGGATCTTCCATGTTGGGTCCATAAACAGATACCAGAATAACCTCCAGATGTCCCAATGATGCTCTCACCAAAATATATCTACCCTGAGGATCACAAACCTCCTGAAGAAGATGGAACAGGATGGACCTAGACACCAGACTAGCCACACCCCATCTGTGAGTATCATTTCCTGATCCCAATACCTGCCCTACCCAGAACATCTTAACAACAGTACCTGAGCTGGGGTAAGGCGAGTCTCTTGAAGAAAGGCCACATCAACCTGCAACTTGTGAAGGTGCAACAAAATGTTGGTGCGCTTAGCCAGGGATTGGGCCCCTTTTATATTCCATGAACAATATCTAAAGTTGTGAGCCATACCATATTAGTAAGAAGGGGAGCCAGCAGGGAAAATACCCACATCACTAGGAAGGCCCCAAAACTTACATATAGTGTCAGTCAGCTTATGGAGAAAGACCCCACCCCATGACCACCCCTTCATATCCCAACAACCCACAACAATTCCTGTACCTTGAGGTGGCATAGAAAGGACCAAATTGACCAGTTTGGGTCAGAACTCCCCTCCTCCCTCCTCTCCCTCACCCCCAAAAAAGTATATAGAATAAAACCATAGTTAATCCCTCCCCATCCCCCCCTACTGCCCCACACGACACTGAAAACATCCCTCCCTATCTAACTGGTGCATGAGGCACCAACCCACCATAGCTCTGCACCCAGCCCACCCAGCTCCCCTCCACCTACTAACTTATAATTAACTATGTGTACTACTTTACTAAACAGTGATGTCAGCATGTACCACCAACTGTCTTCTACACCCTATATCATAAACAAGATAAATTTAAAGCATGTACAAAAGGTACAAAATTAATAATGATGGAAATTGAAATAAGCATTAAAGCCATCATGCTCACACAGAGTTTGAGGAATCAAGAGATTACCTTCGGGAAAATTAACAATAACCCCCAAGTACAGTAAAGCTCAATACTGGGAGCAGTTCTCTGGATGACACCAGTGTGTTTTATAATTGAATCAAAAACAATTGTCTATTACTGTAAATTGCAACACATTAAAATCCTTCTGCCACTTTGAATGGAAAAAGAGTACCCCCCCACAAAGAAAGCTATAAATCTGACCTACTGCAGAAGGGCCCCAGGCCTAGAGCATAGGTGGTGTCCCCTCTCCTAATAATAAAAACAGAGAGGGAGGAGCACCTGAACAACAGCTCTGTGGTGTATTCTCATCCAGTGCATAAAGATCCTGACTCGAGTGTTCAAGTCAACACATGGGCTGTCCATGGTCCATAAGCCAAATGTACGTTGAAGAGTACCACAGCAGTCCTAGAGCAGTCCAGTTGGTCCCACAGAAAATGAAAAAGGGGAAAAAACACCTTCCATCTGAGAATGTGGGCAGATCAACAGTATTCCTCCATCAGCGCATAGGTAGGGACTGGGCAACCTCCCATCCTCCGTCACCTTGTAACTTATTATGGGAGTTACTATAGTTCTTTAACCCCCAGTCTGTGAAGACAGAAATAGCCAATGAGGAAACAGTTTCCCAGGTGGAAAGTGGTCCATTCTCAGGGAACAAATCAGTCCTTTGGAAAAAAGTCTCTGATCTAGCTGGTAGGAAGAAGGGCAGGCACGGAGCACAAGCAACACTGGAAGAGCATCTGAAGTATTAAATGGGGAGACAGCAGCAGTAATACGGGCCATGCTGAGTTCCAAGAGCTGACAGGGGCAGGCAGCTGTAGTCCAACTGTAAAGCGCTGAGTCACAGACCTCCTGTGCACATTGGGGGAACACTTCTGAGGGAGGGCTTTTAGTGAGCAGAAAACAAGGCAGATCAAACATCCCCTTCTGCAAAGATAAAAAGGACATAGGAAACAAGGACTCTAATATGTCATTAAATCAGAAGCCATAGGGAGCAATAATAACTTGATCATCCCTGTTGGCCAGAACAAAGGAACACAGTTCATGTCCATCACATAGTGTAAAGATGCATAGCCCCATATAAAACACCAGGCTCACCTTTTCTTAGAGAGCTCAGGTAATAATTTCTTGAGATCCTGGGTGACATTATCCATGATCTCAAAGGAGTGGCAGGTGTTCTGGAGCAAAACTTGAAGGTGGGCAGGATAAAGCATCCTAAATTTTATCCCTGTGGCTATAAGCTTAGCCACCATGGGGAGAAAAACTGCACGTTTCTGATGGGTGCCCGCTGGTAGGTCTTGGGTAAACTGCAGTTTGGAGCCCTCCCACAAAATTTCCTTTATGTCCCAATTTTTCTGTAAAATATGTTGCTTGTCCAAAAAATTGAGTAGTTTGAGCATAAAAGGGCGAGGAGGAGAGCCTGCAGATGGTTTAGGATGAAGGGAGTGGTGCACCCACTCCACGATGTACATAGGGCTGTTTGGAGACAGGCCCACAATCCTTTCAAGAAGCTGTTGTGCAAACTGTACTGGCATTGCATTTTCCTCTCCTTCAGGGAGCTCGAACATAATTGGATTATTTTGGCAATTTCTCCCCTCCAAGTCTTCCAGTTTAGTCTCCAATTCACTGATTCTGTGCCATGTAGCAGTTGAATCCAATTCATTGTGGTCTTTCCACTTTTCTAGGGAGAGGGTTAGAGCTTCCACATCTCCAACATGTCTGTTCATATCCCCCAAATCTGATATCAGTGATTTCAGTTCTTCTGTAATCTCTCTCAGTGAATTCTTGAATGGCTCAAATTCCATAAGAAAACATTCCTCCGAGAGTGGGGCAGATGCTGTGGTGGAAGAAGTAAATTGGCCAGAGAATGAACGTTGGGCCTTCGACCACTTGGTGTTTTTATCTGGCATCAGTGGGGGATTGTGCCGCGGGGTTGTTTGTTGCATCTCCACCTCAGACATCTTGTATGGAATCCAGACCAAACTTGGGTCATTTCATTCCAGGCAGGTCTTTGCAGCAGTTCTTCCAGAAGATTAGGGTAAAAACACAGGGTCCAATTCTCAAAAGCCTACACCTGGTGTAACTTGACTTGCGCCACAACAAATAGTGCAAGAAGCAAGTTACACCAGCAGTTGTGACATGCAGTATTCTGCAAAGCACCCTGCGACATGTCACAGGCTGCTTGAGCCAAAGTGGACAAACTCCACCAGTTATGCCCTAAACCCCCTGTGACATGGCACTAGGAGGTTTATGGCAGCAGTTGTGCTCTGTTCTGGAAGGGCAGCAACAAAGACCCCAAGTTTACCATTCTCAAACAACCTGGGAGGACATCTGCCAAAGTACAGTTACACCAGCTTCTAGCTGGTGTAAGTGCACTTGCACCCTCCAGGGGTTACATGTATGTGCCACCAGCCCAACACCTGATGCTATGTCACCCCCCCACCAATGCTCCACTCCCTGTAGTGCCACACATACTGCCCCATCCCTTTAAATGCCCTGACAATAAAACATCTGAGTTAAAGCTCCGCAGGGCTATTACTGTACCCCACTTGTTATGATGCCTTGAAATGCTAGTTAAAGCCCTGCAGGGCTATTCATGCCCCCAGTGCCCCAATCCTTGATTGCCTGCCTCCTGCAAACCACATCACCCAAGTATTAGATACCCCTTATCCCTGGTAGTCTAGTGGCACCCCACCCCTCCACCCAGCAGTGGCAGAACTAGAGGTCAGGTAGTGCTTAAGGTCAGATTTGAAGCCAAACATTGCTAGTGGAGTACTGAATGGACTCTGGTAACTTGTTAAGCCAGAGAGGGTCTCTGGAGGAGAAGGCACACTGCCCGACAGCTGTGCATCAGAATGGCACCACAAGGGCCCCCTGCATTCTGTTTCTGGTTATATATTCTGAGCCTGGGGGGGGGGCTTTCCCTAGTAATGCTTTTTTGCCTAGGAGGCATGTGAGGAATTTAGTCCTGCACCCAAGAGACAGCAGGTGTGTCTGTTCATAGAGGGAACAGGTGTGGGTCATTTGATCACCATTCAGGATGAGTCTACAGGCCTTGTTGTGAGCTATGTGCACTCTCTTGAGTACAGAGTCTGATGCTGCACCGTAGACAACCTAGCCATAGTCCATGGTGGAGGGAATGGAGCTCATGACTGATAGGCAGATGGCTGACATGGTAAGGTGTTTTCTGTGCCTGTAAAGCACACCAAGCTTGGGTTGACTGTCTTGACCACCTAATCGATATGTTGAGCATAGGATAAGGTGTTGTCCAGGGTGATTCCAAGATATTTGAAGGAGTGTACCTGTTCCAAGGGGGGTGAGTACATTGTTGGTGATGTTTATGGTGGGGAATCTTTTCTTGAGCTGGGGGCTAGATAGGAGCATGGTCTTGTTTTTTTTTTGTAATTGAGCAGAAGTTTGTGCTCTCAGAACCAGTCTTCTAATTTACTGAAGGAGTGCTGAAGTGCTGCTTGGAGTGCCTCAGTTTGAGAGTTGCCATTCAAGATGACAGCACCATCTGCATATAGGATTATCTTGGCATCACAGGCTTGAGGGAGATTATTTAGGAACAGGCTGAAGAGCAGTTGTCTCAAGCTGGATCCCTGGGAGACCCCCAGTGTGCCTTCTCTGGGGTCACACACTGTTTATCCTATTTTTACCCATTGTGACCTGAGGGACAGGTAGTCTTGGAACCAGAGTGTTGCATTGGCAGCCACCCCCCAGGCTTTGAAGCTGGGCCAGTAAGAGGATGTGGTTGACGGTGTTGAAGGCTTTTGCTAAGTCTATGAACACTGCCCCTATTAGTTTGCCTTCATCCATAGCTTTGTGAGCATAGTTGGTGAACTCAACAAGGGCAGTTATGGTACTATGCCCCTGCCTGAACCCATGCTGGTTGGGGCATTACAGTTGGTATTTGCTGATGAAATCTGTTAGTTGGTCTGCCACAGTCTTCTCAAGGGCCTTGGATGGGGGGAGAGGATTTACATCTTCCTATAATTGGACACATTGGTCCTGTCCCCACTTCTGTGGATAGCAGTAACCAGCGCTTGCTTCCAGGTGGCCTGCAATTATTGAATAGTTTTGTAATAGGCTTGATGAGCACATCAAGAGTTTGAGACACCAGCTTCATGTCTACTCCATTGCTACCCATTCTGGTCTTCCTGAGCACTTTTTTGATGTAGAATGCTGCCTCTTTTATAGTAACTCTCTTGAGGTGGAAGGAAGGGTGAGAGGTACTGGGTGCTATGTCATCCAAGGGAACCTTGGCGGGGTGTAGGTAGTCAGGAGGGAATATTGTGCTTGGATCTGTGAAGGCAGAGTTGAAGGACTCTGCAATGAGGTGTGAGTCCATGGTATTAGAGCTGTTAATGTGGAGCAGCTGTGGGTTTCTCTTTTCTTCTTCCCCCAAGAGATATAGAATTATACCTAGTCTGATACCTCATTTCTTACTACTGTTATAAGGGCTCAACTCAGTTTATATATCTCATTATATTATTCCTTTTATGGTTATGGTGAGTTTTTATAAGTACCTGGTTTCTGCTCAAAACCTTTTGTAAAAGTTGGCCAAATACTACTGTCAAGGCAAAATTATTTCAAACATAGAAGTTACTGTTGTTTTGGTTCATAAACTGTGCTATTGAAATATGCAAATTAGTTATGTAAATGTGTATACTATATTGAACATTGCAGTTCTTCTTCCTAAAGAGGTTAAAACTTGACTTCACGTGATTTACATTGTAATTTATTTGCTTCTGCTGATATTTGATCTTCATATTTTCATATTAGAAACAAAAATTGTTAAGGATTACTCATGTGACTCACAGTTTTATAATATGGAACTAGTACAGTCAACAATGATCTTCAACAATCATAATTTGATCATCCACAGATCATCCAAACCATCATGCTGATTTAAGCATACAAAAAGAATCAATAATCACCAGTTGGTGATTTGAAAGTTACATGCTTGATGATTAAATCATGATCTAGAAGGTGATCTTAAATCACAATCTCTCATTTTGTTTCATTTTATTTGTATATTTCATCAGGATAAGACATTAGGCAAGCCTATTTACAGTGCCATCCTAAGTATCACAAAAGTTTCAACATACATCAAACGTATATGTGCAAAATTGCAAAGACCAGAGACTCATCACTCAACAGGAACTTGCATGCAAAACAGGTTAAATGCAGTACGGATAAGAATTAAACTGTCGTACTCATACAGTTCATTCATTTTAAACATTTACATTCAAATACATAGCACTCCATTAAGGCAGTTTTAAATGCTGTTGAAGTTGATAAACTTTGGACCCCTGGTGGGAGAGAATCCCAAGCATTAGATGCAATATAATCAAATCTTGCTTTGCCATATCTAGTTTTTATATGTGAGACTTTTAAACCCCTTCCTTTTATGTAACGTAAGGTAAATCATGAATTTTCTAATACCAATTTATCAGTCAAGTAAGTAGGAGCAGACCCATGAAGGCATTTATAAATAAAATTGCTCAGAATTCTGCCCCTTCTAACATTTAAGAGGACCCATCGTCATTGAGAAAGTAAATCACAGTGGTGAAAATGATATTATGGACCCTTAAATCGAGCTACTTTATATTGCAACCTGTCTAATTTAAGAAGATTGTGTTTACTAGTATTCATGTATACCATACTTCCGTAATCTATTAATGGCAGAATTACAGACTGAACTAATTTTCTTCTGGTATCTAGGGACATACTATCTTTATGCTATCTCAGGGCTCCTCATTTCTGGGAAACCTTGGTGCATAACTGGTCAGTATGAAAATCATATTTTAATTGTGAGTCAGTGTAGACTCCCAGATACTTGTATGCACCCACCTGGACTAAGGGGTTACCCTTTACTGTGTTTATAGTGATATGTGTAGTCTCTTTGTCACACTCCTTTGATATTTTCCTGGCACTAAACATCATTATATTTGTTATTCTTAATTTATTTTGTCTTGAACCATGACTCCAACACTAAGAAGTCTTGTTGCAGGACTTTCTGTACGTCAGTCTAATCTTTACCTGGGCACAGAAATGCAGTGTCGTCTGCGTACAATTTAATGATACTATAGCTATTTGTACAGACCCTTGGCAACCCATCAATAAAAGAAATTAATAGGAGGGACCCCAGGATCGAGCCCTGGGGGACTCCCCTACTCACCTCTCGTGCTCCAGATAACAGCCCGTGTACACTGACTATTTGATTTTGGCCCTGAAAATGTGATTTGAACCAATCTAAAGGCTCATCAGAGACCCCTTTAACCTTCAAAACATTTAGAAGAGTTGCATAATTAGCATTGTCTAATGCCTTAGAAAGATCTATGAATGCCACCCCCATGCACAACTTGTTGTCAAGTGCGCAGGAGACGGCATCCATGAAGTCCCACAAAGCTTTACTCATAGAGTATAAAGATCTGAAGCCTAACTGCTGGGAAGCCAATAGATTGTTACTACTCAAAAATGCGTACAACTGCTTATGCACTTCCCTTTCAAATATCTTGGAAATTATAGATAACAAGGCTATAGGCCTATAATTATCGGCCAGTTGGGAGTCATCACCCTTAAAAATGGGGATACTTTTCACAACTTTCCACTAATTTGGGAACTGACCCATACACTAACTTTCATTGAATAAATTTGTTAATGGTTTAGCTAATGCTTCATCTCCAGCTTTCAATAATGAGGCCTCTTAACTGTCAAGACCCCCAGATTTGGTCACATCCAGTTTACTTAGATGGCTTCTTATAGCCTTCATTTTTAGAATCTTAAATCTGAACCTAGGATATGCTTTTACCTCTGTACTCTCAGTACTGCCCAATGACTTGGTGGTAACTTTTCCATTTACATTCCCAACTCCATCTGATGTGGAAGGAGGCTGTCCATGCAGTAATAAAGGTAAAGTGGTAAATAAATCATACAGAGTCTCCGCCATCTTTTTAGAATCTCCAACACCCTCCTCCTGGATTCTCATAGAGGATGGAAGTTTGTTGTCAACAGGAGTTTGTAATTGCCTTACAACTTTCCAGAACTCTCTTGTGTTGGATGCTACTTTGAACTTAGTCTTATAATTCCCTTTTTCCTCTCTAATTTCTCACACATATTCCTATGAATTCTATTCTTCTCCCAATCATTATCCCAATTTGATTTTTTTGCAAGTTTCCATAACCTTTTTCTAACCCTTAATAATTTGAATATTTTCCCATCAATCCATGGTAAGCTGTTTTTCCTTTTCTTAGTTTGAAGTCTAGGTGCATGTTTATCACACACCAGTACAAACTCACTAGTAAAACATTCTACTACATCATCTAACTCTGTAACAAGATCCATCCTATACCATTTAACCCTCTCTTAATCTTTCATAAATGCATTCCTATTAAACTTTTTATATGATCTGTGGTATGATAAAGGTACATCACTCTGCAGAGGAGGCTGGTTCAAATTAACTTTGCGCTCTGTCAGACAGTCGTCACCCAATAGGGGAGCACCAACCTGGTTTGTAACCTCTGACAATCCTTTAGAAACAAAAATTAGGTCAACAATAGAGCTAGTGTCTCCTTTATTACTATAACACATAGGTTCATGGATTATTTGGGTGATGTCCAGTTGGTCCATTGATTCTTTTAATCTTATCTCTCTAGGGCCATTCCAATGAGCATTGAAGTCATCCAGATACACAAAATGTTCCAAGTTAAGATTGTTTCTCAAAAAAGTAGCCAAGTCATAAAAAAACTGAACACGTATTTGTGGGGGAGAATAAAGTGTTAGTATTGATAAATTTAATTTGTTAAAATCAACTAACAATCCCTCTATACTTCTAATGTTAAATGGCATCACCTTACTACATTGACCCATGGATTTGTATTAATACATTAGGACCCCACCTCCTTTCCTGTTTCTATCATTTCTTACTACAGTGTAGTCCTGCATCATAATTTCCTTGCCATCTATACTAACTTCCAACCAAGTTTCCAAAATTCCCATATCAGCTGGTTTATTAATGTGACACCATAACCTTAGCTCATCTATCTTTGGTAATAAGCTTCTAGCATTAGTTTGTGCAAATCCAAGGTCCTTACCCTTCATTGGTCCTGGGTTCCTTTCCACATCTCCAGCCAAGATCAATATATACAAACAAAATCCATATGAATTCCCTGTAACATGAGGCCAAATTCCCTGTCTTATCTTAACTATTTTGTGGTCAATTATAATAGCATTTTTTTATAGACGGTCACCCTTAGATCAGTTTTTAATAGCTGAAGTATTGTCATTAAGTTCCCTCTCTTTATCTGGAGTACTGCATAAGTTTCTGTATTTTTTTTTAATTATTAGCGCTACTAGCACCCTGTTTAACCCAAAAATTAACTACCAAACACCCTATAAGTAACAGTAACTTCATCCTGAAATCTTATTCAGAGGAATAAATATCTTAATTAACACAAATAAAAGCCCAAATATTAGGCCAATCCTAAAACAGTGTATACAGTTAATTTAATAATTAATTTGGAAGTGCATACATTTAGAATGCATAATTTGTACACAATTTAAATGTATGTGCTGTAAATTGAGCTATAAACAATATAAAAAGGGAATGAACTATTAAAACTAAAGACCAAGTAACCTTCAAAATTTATATAAACATACAAAAATGAAATGTGAAAAAAACCCAAAACCTCAGAGTAAAAGTGGTTTGATATAAGTTGTAATTGGATGAGGCCGTTACTAATATTTTACCAAGGATGAACCTAACTAAACATCACAGGATATAGTAAAGTGCCATTCCTGTCAAGTAAACCTCCCTAAGGCAAGCCTCCTTCCAAATCCAATCACAAAAGATGGAGAGGTCTAAGTCCTAAATTTCTTATGAGTGGCACAGACACTCACACTCATGCCTGAGGGCTTGTGCCTTGGGCCAGTGGGAGCCATTTAAACCAGGCTCCGCCCCTCCTTCTCCCGATTGGCTGATCAGCTCACCACTGAGCCCTCTCTACTGTTGTACTTGCAGCCAAATTGGGTCTTCAGGAACACTATTGTGAAAGTCCTGACAGGAGCTGTAAAGTTCACTGTGGAGATGGAATGTTCACAGGCAGAAAACAGCATTCTCAGTCTTGTGCAGGAGCCACCGGCAGTAGTGGGAGATGTCAAGCAGGATACTAGTTCCTCAGGCTGGCGGAAGCCTTTTAAATTAGGTGAGCTCTGCCCCTCCCTTCTTCTCCCGATTGGCTGATCAGCTCCCCACCTAGCCCCCTCTACTATCGTACTTACAGCCAAATCGGGTCTTCAGGATCACTGTTGTAGAAGGCCTGACAGGAGCTGTAAAGTTCACTGTGGAGATGGAATGTTCTCAGGCAGAAAACAGTGGGCTCAGTCTTGTGCAGGAGTCGCTGGCATTAGCAGGAGATGTCAAGCAGGACGCTTGATAATCATATGGTAAAATTTAATGATTAACAATGATCTGTCATGACAGACCTTCAAAAAACATGATTGTTGATTTACCAGTTTACCTGAGCAGATGGGGAACTCCAAGTAGACTAGACAGACTTTTAGTCTTCCATCATTGTCTATGTTTCTATGAGAGAAAAGGAATAGCACTAGATACTTCAACTTTCAGGTAGCATACCCTTCTATGCATCATGACTTGACTTCTACTGTCAGGTAGAAAATATTAAAACAAGTGAAATTCTGCAATGCACTTACCACAAAAGCAAATCTCAGAATCATTTCAGGGTATTTGGTCCCATTAATTCAAACTGAATTTAGTACTGTGCAAAAATAAAATTCCTCCAGCGGAATTACCATTAAATTCAGAATTTTGATTCTGTGAAATTTCAGAATGGAGTTTGGAAACTTCTATGAACTTAGCACTTAGAACAGTGAAATAAATGTATTAAATTGTGTAAAGAAATTCTGCAGAACTGATCACTGAACTGCGGAATGATTGCATGTATTGTGGATTGATGTATTAGACTGTGAAATGGAATTTTGCAGAACTGTCATTCTGTAGTTCATGTACATCATTCTGCAATTCAGTCAGAAAATTTTGCAGAAAGGGGTGAGAATTTGCCAAACACATTAGGAGGATTCCAATTTCAGAAAGTTTGATGAAATATGCAAAATGTCACAAAATTTCTGCAAATTCGAAATTTACGGTTTCTGCCTAGCACATATCGAATCAAATGGATAAGCTCAGTACCACATTAAGACAACTCCTGTTGAAAGTTCTCTAATTAGTAACAGGGAAAAAAGTGCTCCAGATGTATATTATTAAAACTACTCACTGTGACTGTCTAATGCTTGTGAGAGTTTCTCCTTCGGTTTTCTTCAGGTGGCAGAACTGCATAAAAGCGCTAAACAAAATACATTTAATATTTATTGATGTTGAACAAATATATTGTTGCCTTTTTTTTTACTGAGTTAGTAAATCAATGCATATTATTTTTTTATCAAATTACAGTTTTCATTAAAAAGAAATTCCAAAATTGATCTAGCATAATTTATAGGTTTAATGAGGGATTGTGGCTTATGAATGAAACATAGACTTTGACAACAGGTAAGGACTGCTTGGTCCACCTAGTCTGCCCAATTCTCTACCTAGAGGATAAGCTGCAGATCCTATTTAACCAACAGCCTATTTCTTCCTACCCCCCACAAACATTGCCTTATGTCTGTCCCATGCATTCTTGAATTCTACCACAGTTTTAGACCACACAGCCTCCTCAAGAAGGCTGTTCCATGCATCCATCTGTGAAAAAAATACTAATTGACATTGCCCCCGAGCTGTCCCCCCTCTATCTTTAAATTGTGTCCTCTTGTTCTTGCATATCTCTTTTTCTGAAAGATGCTACCCTCTTGGACTTTGTTGATTCCATTGAGGTACTTAAACGTTTCTATCATGTCTCCCCTCTCCCTCCTTTCCTCAAGAGTATACATATTAAGCTCCTTTAGTCTCGCCTTGTATGGCTTCTCTTGCAGACCCTGCACCATTTTAGTTACCCTCCTCTAAACTGCCTCCATCCTGTCTATGTCCTTGCGGAGATGGGGTCTCCAGAACTGGATGCAGTACTCCAGATGGGGTCTCACCAACTGCCTGTACAGGGTCTGTGTTACTGCACCACATGCACTGAAGCTTTGACTTGTTTCATCATGTCTGGGTAAGATCATCTAAGAATTGATCTTCCTTGTTGATTCCCACTCTTTAATCTTGGGGCCAGAGGCACTAGGACCCTCCAAGAGCAAATTGTTTCAGTTATGACACCTGAAATGGCGCCAGTGGCTGCACATGTGACATCATGTACTACATCCAGTGGCTAATGCCAACACTCAGTAAGCAGACTCCAGCAGCACTGATTTCCCTGGGGAGGAAGATGTTAACCTCTGCCCAAATGTTTTCTCACAGTAGCATCCCACCAGGCACATATAAATTTCTCAGCAAAGACCCTTGGCTCCAGATGCACTCTCTTGTCATCTGGAATGCTGATGCATGATTTTGTAAGAGCAGATATGGACACTGCTTTTAATGGAATGGAAAGAGAAAGGCAGTCATCATGGGCATTTTACAGCACCAAAGATTTGACATCCAGGTTAACAGGTTTGTCCGTCTGTCTCAAGTGGAAGTCATGGCTGCACCTTTTCCACTTATCTCCTCTTGTCTGTTCCAAGATCCTGCATGGACTGTACTTAGGAGAGTTTTCTTTTTCCCCATGGGTAAAGCAGAAGGTAGCTGGGTCTCCTCCGGCTTCTGTCCCATAGGAGCCACTACGTTTACTCACTGAGTTCTCTGTCAGGCCTGAATGCAGTTGTCCCTCCTCAGGGTTCCCCCACCCACACATGCTGACGTCTTTGGGCCTTAGGGTTGAGTTTAATTGTCCTTAGTTAATGGACAGCTTGCCAATTTAGACCAAATAGTGCGGTTCTATAGAGAAAACTGATTCTTAAAAGGTAAAGAAATTGCTTGATGTAATGGCAGATCTTCATGAATATCTTCTCTATAGAGCATCACTTACCTGCCCACCATCCACCCTTTTCTACAAATGAGCCTGGGTTGCTGGCTTCAGAAAGCTGAACAAGGACTGTGGGCATCATTTCTGCCTTTCAGTTATCACCCCAGTTTTCTTTATCTTGAGTCTTGAGACCTTGTTTTGTGGTAAACACACACACACACACACACACACACACACACACAATTTTTATTCACAAAAAATGTTACATATTATAATTTGCAAACAAAGAAAAAAAATCAGTCTGCTTCTCCTGTCTCTCCAGTTCTTAAGGGTATATCCCAATTAGCTGCTAAACACAAAATCCAGTTTGCTGTGGATTGTGTTTAGGGATAGGAGAAGCTCCAAAGGTTCTGAGGTTCTAAAAGATTCTGATAAGCAAAAAAAGATTCAGATGCTTATCCGAACCTTTTATAACCCTTGTGGTTTTATGGTGACTGTATATGAAAAAAATCATTTTAAGCAGCTTTTAATCAACATATCTATAGAAAAAGCAATTAAACCATTGTTTAGTAGTATTAAACAGCATGAGTGTTGAAATCAGATGAGGGGTGAATAATGTGACTGTGGATGTGCCTACTGGAGGATGACGATGATTGGGCCCAAAGGCAGGCAAGTCCCAGATCTCTATTTTTTTAACCAGTATCCTGAGTCTGACTTTTTGTAGAAGGGATATATGTGGCACCACTTGTTTAGCAATGGCTGTCGGTATGGAACACGACGTGAAGCAACATGGCAGAAAAGACAGAGCAGCAGGCAGTCCAAAAGTCACCATTTCACTATTGCTACTACCTTTACTATCAGGGTGAAAAAGAGAACTAAGCAACATTTCTAAATTTTAATCTATCTTGTTAAGGCACATTTAGCTAAATGATCTCCTCAGAATGAGAACACGACTGTGTGTGAAATCAGGGACTTGTCTGCCACAGTTGCTACCAATACAATCTTGTCATCTACTGGCTGCACCTCCCATCCACCCCCAGGATGACAATGATATGGTCCAAAGGCAGGCTGTTGAAAATGTAAAATCTAGTTTGGTGTGCTTGTAGTGGTGGCCTATTCTTTTGCTGTCTTTAATTGCTGCAAATTTTCACCTCGTCTCCTTCCCCTGCCCCCAACTCTTAATTATATGCCCTGTTAAATCTGATTGACAGGAGCTAAGCACAGAGGATAGTAGGGGTTGTGGAGTAGGACGGGCATAAGGGTGAAGAAGCCCGCCCTCAGCACAAGTGTTTTGACTCATTTCTTTTCTTTCCTTTTTTTCTTGTTTTTTAAGGAAAAGTATCTGAAGATCAGTGGCAAGATTTTTAGGACAGTAAATTAATAAAAAGGGAACTGGGAGAGCTTCAGTAACAGACAAGTACTGTAATAGCATTATAAGTGCAGCATAATGTAGGGAGTGGTACTATGCAGTGGCTGTGACGCAGCCATGTTCAGGCAGACCTTCTGGCAGCTGAGGTGCTGCCCTATCTGCATGCATCTCTCTGGACTGTAGGATGAGGTAGCCAGACTCAGAGCAGAAGTAAACTGGGTCAAGAGTACCATCATCCCTTTCCAGAGATGACCCAGTCCAACGCTGCTGCCTCAAAGGATGCCGAGAACTAGGAGCACTTGGATTACAGTGGGCTCAGAGAGGGTTAGGGCGGTCCGGCAGAGGCACATCCCAGATCCTATTCCACTCAAGAACTCATATGCCACACTGGGGACAACCAAATAGAGGTACCCAGAGAAGTCAAAGGAAAGGATGTAGAGGTTAGCCAAGGAGGTGACCTCAGTGGGGAGAGCAGTGGACCCCAGAAGAGGAGGAAGTGAATCCTGGTGGAGGACTCCATCATAAGAGGGATCCAGCTAGGAACACAGGAGGGGGAGGACAGGGAGGTGAGGTGCCTACCAGGTGCCACAGCATGGAGGGATGAAGGAAGATCCTGAGGATCACTAGGAAGGTAAGATGAGAGGGTGAGCTGAATGTCATTATCCACCTAGGTACTAATGACCTGGCAAATGGGGAGCCAAAGGAAGTTCAGGAAGAGTTTGGGAAATTGGGGAGGGGTCTCAAGCAAGTAGCTACTTCTGTCACCTTCTTGGAAATACTACCTGTGGGAGGCATGGGAGAGCATAGGAGTGCATGCACCAGGAACTTTAACTCATGGTTGAAGAACTGGTGCTGTGAGGAAGGGTTTGGATTCATTGGTGACTGGGGACCTACCTGGAGGGATGGAGGCTTGTTCAAGCCTGACAGCCTGCATCCATCCTGGAGGGAAATCCAAGCACTCAATGACAAGTTTAAATGCTACACTGACAAGCATTTAAACTAGCCAAGGGGGGTGGCAGGCCAGCAAGGAGGGTACCTAATTGCCCACCCCCACAGCTAGCAGTGGAACCAGTGAACCAGAGGGGTGGCTATCTCTACAAAGCAGTGTGCAAAAGATGGAGATAAGTGCCCAAGAGGTGGATAGACAGAAAAGGGGCAATATTCAACAGAAGGGCTTACAGCAAGGTGAACCAGGGATCAGTGACCACCAGGGAAGGGGCTGGAGTAGAACAGCTAAACAGTTTAGGGAGGTCTAATCATGGAAAGCCATGTGTGCCAATGCCAGGAGCCTTAGCAACAAGTTGAAGGATGTGGAGGCTGTCATGGTGCAGTCAGACCTGGACATTGTGGCCATCACAGAAACCTGGTGTAATGATAACCATGACTGGGAGATGGCCATACCTGGCTATAACATATTCAGAAGAGACAGGGCAGGTAGGAAGGGAGGAGAAGTGGCACTGTATGTGAAAAATGACATAAGGGCTACAGAGATCCAGGAGGAACAAAATGGGGGAGAGATACTGTGGGTTAAGCTGGAAAGGAAAATGGGGCCAGCCATCCGCACAGGTATGGTCTATAGACCACCAGCCCAGGAGGAAGAAACAGATAGGGAGCTGATGCTAGCCATCCAAAGGATGGCAGACAAGGGTGAGGTAGTGCTGGCTGGAGACCTCAGTATTCCAGACGTGGACTGGAGCATCCCAGCAGCAGCATCAACTAGGAGCAGATTTATCCTGGACTCCCCTCAGGGTGCCTTCCTCATGCAACTGGTCATGGAACCAACTTGAGAGAACGCAATACTGGACCTAGTGCTCACAAACATGGACAGTGTGATGGGGGTAACAGTGGGGGAGCACCTGGGGAACTGTGACCACCAGTCATTGTGGTTTGAAATCACAGAAGCAGCAGAACCAAACCACACAAAAACACGTATCCTGGATTTTAGGGGGGCACACTTTGGGGAAAATGGGGAGATGCTTGAAAGAGGCATTAAGGGTAATGGGGCAGGAATCAGGAGTTGAGGAACAGTGGGCAGTATTTAAAATGGGGATTACAAGAGCAACAGAAGTATGCATTAAGCAGGTTAGCAAGGGGAAAAGGAAGAGGAGGCCATTATGGTTTTCCAAGGAGGTAGCGGAGAAAGTGAAAGCAAAAAGATTGCATTCAGGAAATACAAAAAGACACAGGCAGAAGGGAATAGGGAGAAGTACCAGGAGAAGCAAAGGGAGGCAGGGAGGTCAGTAAGGGAAGCCAAAGTTCAGACAGAAGAGCACATTGCAAAATCAGTGGGTAGAGGGACAAAACTTTACAGGTACATAATTGAAAAAGAGAGGCAAAGGAGGGATAGTGAGACTGAAGGGGGAGGATGGGGCATGTGAGAATGACAACCGTAAAACTGACATTTTGAACAGGTATTTCAGCTCAGTCTTTACTGAGGAAGAGGAGGGTAATGGGTCTGAAGGAAGTACAAGGGGTGGGAATGGTGCAAAAAAAAAAAAAAAAAAAAAATGGACACAAGTCCCTTGGCACGAGAATGGGTCCTGAAGGAACTGAAAGTAATAAGAGTTGATAAAGCAATGGGGCCAGATGGGGTGCACCCCAGGGTCCTTAAAGAACTAAGAGAGGTGGTGGTTGAACCTTTGGCAATACTGTTTAGCTGATCACTGGAAACAGGGGAGGTACCCAAAGACTGGAGGATAGCAAATGTAGTCCCCTTATACAAAAATAGGAACAAAGAGGAAGCGGGGAATTACAGTCCAGTCAGCCTCACCTCAGTAATGGGGAAGATCATGGAAGCATTACTGAAGGAGAGATTGGTGGAACGTCTGGTTGTCAATGGACTACAGGACCCACGTCGGCAAGGTTTCATCAGGGGGAGGTTATGTCAGACCAACCTCATTGAATTTTTTGACTGGGTGACTAGGGAGGTGGATCAGGGGAGGGCAGTGGACATGGTCTATCTGGATTTCAGCAAGGCCTTTGACATGGTACCACATAGAAGAATATTACAGAAACTGGGGAATATGGGCCGGCCCGGTGGCGCTGAGGGTTGAGGCGCTGGTCGTTACACCTCGCGCCACGCCGGCGACCCATGTTTGGGAACGAGCACAGGTTGTCGGGGGTCAGCGGGGAGGAGATGGATCGAGCGTCTGGTGGACTGCTCTCCATCTCCGGGTTGGGGGGATTCGGGCGGCTGGTGCTTGCCTGACCCCTAGCGGAGGCTGGAGATCGACAACACGCAGCTGCAGAGACAGGGGCGGGACGTGGCAGACGCTGACTAGTGTACGCACAGGAGCTTGCGCCAGACCAGTCACCGGGCGCTATTGCATGCCACGCCCGCTGAAGAAAATTGGGAAAAAATGGAGCACAGCATGACGCCGTTCTCTGCCGCCATCCCCGGAGGACACCTCCCTGACATGGACCCGTTCTGGTGGGTTGAGTCGCCCCACCACCCTGCCGCAAAGGGTAAGGTCGGGGTGCTGAAGGAGGGGTCCCATGTCCGGGATGGCGCCTGGAGGAATGGCGGAGTGCGGGGGAGGCCCTGAGAAAATATCAAAAAAAAAGAAACTGGGAATATGGGTGTGGGCAGGACAGTAGTGTGGTGGGTAGGTAACTGGCTGGGCGGCAGGACACAGAGGGTGGTGGTAAATGGCTGTCACTCCACAGAAGGAAGAGTGACCAGTGGGGTACCACGGGATCAGTGCTGGGACCGGTCTATTCAACATCTTCATCAGTGACATTGCACAGGACCTAGAAGGCAGAATTTCCCTGTTCGCTGATGACACAAAGCTCTGTAACAGAATAGACACACCAGAGGGTGTAGACAGAATGAGAAGGGACCTGCAGAAACTTGAAGAATGGTCAGGGGTTTGGCAGTTGAAATGTAATGCAAAGAAGTGCAAGATAATGCATATGGGGCACAAAACCCCTGGCACAATATATCAGTTGAGGGGTGAGGATATAGAATGCACCAAGCAGGAAAGGGATCTTGGGGTTATCATTTCTGATGACCTCAAGGTAGAGAAACAATGTGACAAGGCAGCAGGTAAAGCAAATAGGATGCTGGGATGCATTGGCAGGAGCATCACCAGCAGGAAAAGGGAGGTCATAATTCCACTATTCAAGACACTAGTGAGGCCCCACCTGGAGTACAGTGTATAGTTCTGGAGACCTTACTTGTGTAAAGACATAGACAGGGTAGAGAAGGTTCAGAAGAGGGCAACAAAGATGGTACATTGATTGCATCACAAGTCCTATGAGGACAGATTGAAGGAATTGAATATGTACTCCCTGTAGGAGAAGAGGGAGAGAGGGGGTATGATAGAGACATACAAGTATCTTACAGGGAGGAACAGGGTGCAGAAATACACTATTTGTAAGCAAAAAAGATGTTCCAGGACTAGAGGGCATGGGATGAAGTTGGGAGGAGGACGAGTCAGAGGAAACATAAGGAAGAATTTCTTCACAGAATGGATGGTGGACAAGTGAAACACTCTGCCAGAAGAAGTGGTGGGAGCTGAAATAATCACAGGATTTAAGAATGCATGGGATAGACGTAAAGGAATTCTGGAGGTCAGAGTTAAGGGGCAACAGACTTTTAGGAAAACGTAAAGTGAACTTACAAGCTCAAATGGGCAGACTGGGTGGGCTGTAGGCCCTTTTCTGCCGATACTATGTATCTATGTAAGTCCCAGATCTCTATTTTTTTTTAAACTAGTCTCCCAAGCCTGACTTTTTGCAGAAGGGGACAATGTGTTTGTAATATATGTCACCAGTTATGTTCAGCAATGGCTCTCAGTATGGAACACAACAGGTAGGGCATCTTGCAGAACATGAACACTAACAGAAGCGTCATACTGGACCAAGGCTTGTGAGTGATGTGACATGATTACTGGGTGTCCTGATTCATGATGAAACCAAAAATAAAAAAAATATAAAAAAAAAACAGGGGTTCACCAAAAACAGTTGAAGTGGTGTGATTCATGATGACTGTGAACATGATTCGTCGTGATGTGATTCGTGATTAGAGTTGTGCGAAATTAGAAAAGTTCGCCTAGTGAAATATTTAGTGTAATTTCTGCATTACGCAAAATTTTTTGCCTAGGCAAAACTTAATTTCACCTCAGATGGCAATTTCGCGTAATGTGAAATTTCACCAAATGCTTTTCAATTTCGCTTTCGAATTTGCAATGTATTGTGGGTAAGCAGCTGAAATATCACATTCAGGCTGTTTTCTGCACAGTATATTGTCTATTGAGTTGGAGAGCAGTTCACTGTGGTGCATCACAGCTAATAAGCTTTCAAAAACCTCTCTATTATTTTTGAGAGCTAATTGCTCCCAGAATCTAAATTGTGTTCCTAGTGCGCCTAGTGAACATTTTTTTGTTTTGGTATCTTTAGATAATACTTAACTAAACTTGGGTAGTGTTTTCAGTTTTCTCTGTTAAATGGGTTAGGGTCGACCATTTTGGGGGGGATGTGTGAGTGAAAGCAGAGCAGGCTAGTTTCTAATATTTGACAGATTTCTCGCAAGTTGTGAGTGAGTTTCTGTTATTTCTTTTAAGTCTTAATATTTTTGTTGATGTGCTACTTATTTGTAATACTTTTCTTACATATTGACCCTTTTTGGGTAACTTTATCTGAACAATTACTCATTCAAAGTAGTTCTGTTCCTGTTTCCCTTAGTTTAATCATTTTTCTTCTTTATTTTTGTATTGGAAGTATTCGTGGACATTGAACACTTGTCAGTATCCAGGTACACTGAATTGTTGAATTGCTCACATAAATTAATAATGTGATCTAGCCTCTGCGTTGCAGCTTCCCTGCTTTTCTGTTTAATTTGCTTATCATATTAACCCTTTCCTCTCTGTTACACCACTGGTGTTTACTACCTGACCCATGCTATGTAAAAAACTACATATTTATCAAGAGAGTAGTGGTCCCTGCAAGATTGTTGAAGGTGACTTTGTTCATTTCAAATCTTGTTGTCCCTTCCTTCTGATATATCTATAAGCCAAAATTTAAATTTAGTAAGTTCTAACACATTGCAGTTGTTGCCTTCTCCAGACACCACTTCTCTGGACCGTAGATCGTATTGTGATTGTGAGGTGTTCCATGCAGCTGGTTTACAATTTAGTTTAATAAATTGAAAAACCAGTAGCAGGAGGAAGCAAGTGCAAGTAGCAGGACCATTTTGCAGGAGGATTTATTTTTCTCAGCATGGTAGACTGGCTGCTCTACCCCTTTTGCCTATTTCATAATTCACTAAATAATTGTATCTCCCTTCTCTCACAATTTTGCCATTGGGTTGTTCTTGATTTACTGTATAAGGCTGGTTTTGCACATAACAGCAGCAGTTAGCAGCAGCAAGATTAGGCCTGAAATACTTGGTACACAGTGTCATTTTGAAGTCCATGAGGTGGGGGGACACCATATAACAGCATGACTGACACCAGATTTCTATCTCAATTTACTGTAACCTCTTTTGGGAAACATTTCTGGACTTCTGGGGCATGTTAGGCAGTGGCAGCACCAAGATTAGGCCTGAAAACAATTGTAAATGGTGCAGAAAACAGCAGATTTTGATCCTGGTATGGATGTGAACCATTTAACAGAATGACTGACACCAGATTTCTCTCTCAATTTACTGTAACATTTTTTGGGAAACATTTCTGGACTTCTGGGGGCATGTTCAGTAGTGGCTGCACCAGGATTAGGCCCGCTTCCTCAAGGCACCGTACTTCATAATACTTCAAAGGTTATGTCACACCTGATGCATTTCACACATGCTTGCTTTCTCACACACAAAACATGCATGGTAACAATTCGTGCATCAGGTGTGACACAACCAGTAACATAAAAGGAATGATGGTGCCTTGGGGGAGTGGGCATTTTTATCTTAGTTATATGGAAGCACTTTTTACATTTTTTAGTTCCCACACTTGAATAAAGAACGAGCACTTTATGGACATGTGCTGTGGTGAGTACTTCTAACTTTGAAATGAAGCAACTCACATGAGGTATTTGAATTAAAAATATACGCATTCTGTGCACAAGGCCCAGATGGCTGGCAGCCTTCGTCAGGAGCCGGCCTTTCATTTGCAAACTCCATATATATGGAATTCAACTGCATTATACACCATTATGTTGTTAAAAGTAATCTTGTAGGTGTAACCAGCTCCAAGAAGTAAAACATACCACTTATAATAAGGGAATAAGGTGTTTATTAGGGGAAGGGTACACAGACATGGTACAGAATAAGTATAACAAATGACAGGCAGGATCAGGAGGACAAGGGTAATACAACAATGAGTGGAGAGAAATAATGGAGAGAGAACAAAAAAAGGAATGAATAATATAGGGGCACAAGACTAACAAACATAACAGCAATGGTCAAACAAATCATGTTACATACAAAATAAACAAGAGGACTTAAGGATGTAGATTAAAGAGGACAGAACATTTTTATTTTTTAAGGGGGAACATACAAACAACAGAATGGAGGAAAGAAAAATGAAAACGAAAATGACAAATTAATTTGTGCTGCCACATTAACTGCCAGTGGGGCCGCCATGCAACTCAGACAGGATGCCCGTGATTTTTTCGACATCACCTTGGAGTTTAGCAGTCTCCCCCTGGGCATCATTAAATTCCTGTCTGCATTCATTTCACTCCTGTTGAAGCTGGTGGACTTCTGACAGGACAGCTGATAAGTCCATGTGTCACTGTTCTTCAGGTGGGGGCTGCCTGTGCTGCTGCTGGCTCTGTATGGGGGGGGCCCTGGTGGGGCCTTGATGCTACTGCAGACTGCTGCTGTTGTCTGGTCCGGTGAGCCTGGCAAGGATGCATAACAGGTCCAGCTATGCCTCCCTTCTGCTTACCCCCTTCAGTGCTCAGAACCGCACTGCTCCCCACAGCTGCAGTTGATGCTGCCACCACCTCCTGCAATTTGAAGACCCATTGTAGCAGGTGGTGGGGCAGCATGTGGCTCTGCTAGCCCCTTGTCCTGAAATGGGAACCAGATTTACCGCGATGCACTTCCTGCCCACATAGATTGCAGGTGACCACTGGATCACCTGCAAAACTTGAATGAAAAAAAAATCCCAGGCAGAAGAACTTTGGGGATGACAGGGCCGGGGGGGCAGCAGATGATGCCCCAGGCTCTGACAACTCCTGCTGCTCGGGAGGGGGCATGGTCTCCTGCTGCCGGGGCAGAGGAACAGTATTCTGGTGCTGGGGAGGGGGCACTGTCTCCTGCTGCTGCTGCATTGGAGGGGCCACAGTTGCCTCCTAGTGTTGGGGAGGGGCACTGTCTCCTGCTGTGGTGGAGAGGACACGGTCATCTCCTGCTGATGGTGAGGGGACACAGTTGTTTGCTGCTGGGTGCTGCAGCCAACAGACTCCTGCCGCTGTGGCATTTCATTTTTAATGGACATCTGAAATGCGCACCTGTCAAAGTGGCATACAGGTGCCCCACTGCCTCTACACTTTTCTATTATGCCTACCACCACCAAAAATTCAAAAAAAAAAGAAACAGAGATAGAGACTGTGAGAGAGAGAGAGAGAGAGAGAGAGCGCCGGGTGTGGGGGGAGGGGGGGAATCACACACACACACACATAAATATGAAATAGGACAAAGACAAACAAGAAAATGTTAGAAAAAATTGCACAAATTAATAGTTTATGTATCAAAGTGCACTCTGCATTCACAGGGCTCTGACTCTGAGTCTAGATGCTGCCTACTTCCTCAAGATATGTAGCACAGGAAATGAACCACACACTTTCTGCCTGTTTAGATTCAACCATGTGACCACCAGCAGAGAGAGAAGCCCAATTTTGCCTTATAGAAGCACAAGCCAAAATTCAAGATGAAATTTTGCTGAAAGGCCATTATTACGTGAAATGTTTCGCTGGACGAAACTGCCACTTTCACTGTAATTTCACCAGCGAAATAAAATTTTGCTGCATCTCTATTTGTGATGACCGTGAATGTGATTCAGTGTGACCTGATAATGTTCGCTCTGAGATTATATCTACTAGATAAACTACAGCCGGCTTGTGAGGACAAAGATTCGACTCCATCTGCTAGTAGGGCATCCTGCAGAACGCGAACTCTAACAGAAGCATGGTACTGGACCAAGTCTTATGAGTGACGTGACATAACTGGGTGTCCTGATTTGTGATGAAACCTGAGATTAAAACAACAAAAACAGGGCTGCACAAAAAAAGTTAAAGTGGTGTGATTCGTGATGACTATGAAGAATGTGATTCGTTGTGATGTGACATGATGTGAGTCATGACCTTAGCACTGACTGAGCTTCTCAGAGCACCAGAAACTGGATGGAACTTAACTTCCACAAACAATTCCCATTGAAAATTTGAAATACCTATGGCTGTACTTCCCTGCTGACAGATGATTGACTTCTTGTGGGGGGGGGGGAGTGAGGTCATACAGACAATATGCAAGAAGTTGCACTGGTGCACTTAGGTCTAGCTGTCAGATTTTATTACACACACACACACACACACACAATTATTTCACAAACCACGTATGCTAAGGGTGATGCTGCAGGTGCTGCTGCTACCCTCACAGATTCGAGTACTCTGCCTGGCCTAACCTTCTCTGACACAGTACATTTTCCCTTCAAGGATTTCTTTTTTTAATTTATTCCACGTGATTTGACGGAATGCCCTGCCCACTGAGCCAAAGCTTATACCCCACTGAGTGAGCACAGGGAGGACGATGACAGATGAGTGACTTCTTTTGGGGGGGAGATGGTCACATAGACAGTATGCAGAAAGTGGCATTGGTGCACTGATGACTGGCTGACAGATTTTATTTCGCACACACAATTTATTTCACACACCACCTACACAAATGGTGATGTTGCAGGCACTGCTGCTAGTATACCCACAGAGATTCTCGGGGACCCTGCCTTGCCTAACCCTCTTTGACATGGGGGTGAAGTTACACAGACAGAATGCAAGAAGTGGCACTGATGCACTGACAACTGCCTGGCAAATTATATTCATTCACACAGCACTTTAGTTCTCCTCAGTCTCCAAGTTCCACCCTGGCTCATGTCATCATTCATGCTCCCCTGTTCAAGTCTCTTCCTCCATGACATAGTACTCCCCAGTCCCCACCCCAGTCCTTGACTCCTGAGTCCCACACCAAGTCCGTGCTAGCTCAATCCCCTCCTGAGTCCCTGACTCTCAGTCCGCAACTTCCCCAAGTTTGCTAATTCACACACACACATACATATATGAATATATATATATAAATTCTTCTTTCATTTTTTTTTTTGTGTCAACTTCTCTTGCCCAAGGGGCAAAAAACACAAGCAGCACAAGCACAGAAACAGAACGCACACAGAGCAGCCTACAGAAACTGCTGCTCCTTCTCCATCCTGATTCCTCTGCGTAACTCTAAGGTGGACTACATGAGCTGCTAGAGCAGCAACTCAGTCAGGTGCCACCCTAGAGACATGGACAGCTCGGCCATCCAATAAGGGACCAGAGTCTTGTCTCTGGTCCTTCCTGTGGATTCCTTCTGCTCTAGCGCTTCTTGCACTGCAGTTCCCATGATAGGAGCCTTCCAAACTTATCAAAACAGCCGAAGTGTTCAGAAGCCATTTGTTTATGAACACTTTGGCATGTTCGAGTCAGTTCATATTTTTGAACTGATTTGCCCATCCCTAATTGTGTTTTTCTTCCTGTTAACACAAATCAGAATTGGTCAGGTTGTTATCAAGGGTTATAAGAGGTAACAAGCTGTCTTATGCATGTGCTGATACCAGCACCATTGCTGGTGCACCGATTGAAAATGTTTGCCCCTGCAGGATACTAGTGTTTTTGGCCCAAATAATGGTGGTGTATGGAGAAGATAATCTTGAGGATCTACAGTTACAGTTCAGTTCAATTTATTTGCTCATAATGTATAAAATTCAGTAGAATTATAACATTAAAACACACATACTTAATAACATAATATCATAAATGTTAACAATATGTCATTTCATAAAACCTCTAATACAAGCAAAAGTGTGCATCCCACAGAGGATGACAAGTATAAACATCTCCCTTTATTTGTCAAGAACTGTTGAGTCTAATAATGATGTTGTCAATTTTGACCTTCCTTCTTCAAACTTGGGAGAATCCAGCCACAAATGGATTACAGTGATAACATAACCAGTATTACATGGACACTGATTTCTCCACCATCCATCAGTTAAATGTACTTTGTTACCCATAGGGAGCCTTAATCTAGCTCTACAAATGTTATTTCTATGTTCTTTTTTTCCCTCAAAATATTAAATAAATATTTGTCTGGCCCCTAATGTCAGTGGTGGAGAAATCGGTGTCCATGTAATATGGGTTGTGGCATCTCCAACTATAATTCAGGCATTCCCAGCTTTTTAACCATATTGTTCAGTTTGCCAAATATTTTTTATATTTCTGTTTTTCTGCACATTTTTTGTTGTCTGTATCCAGCAATTTTGGGGTAACTTTGGTTCATCCATTTGTATAATTCTTTGCCAGAAATTAACCATAAAAATCATAATTTTAGCTTCTAAGGCTATCAGTCCTAATTCTAGTCTTAAAAAAGTAGATGGGAAATCTTTTGGCAGATTTAAAATGTGTTTGAAGAAGTTATTTTGTATTGCTTCTAGGTTCGTAGACTTAATTGTTTTGGAATTAATACCTCACACCTCACTACTATATAAACCTTGACTTACAGTTTTAGCTTTGTATGCTAACTTCAGTGCTTTGAAAGAATCATTTGCAAATTTATGCCCAAATGAATTGATTGCTAGTGATATCTTATTCGCATTTTCTGTTACTCCCCAGAGCTGTTGTTTCCATGAAAGATGTCTGTCAGATAATACTCCTAGGTATCTACAGTATATGCCAAATCTTCTTCAAATTCAACCCTGTCTGTAACCCATCTACTTAACTTTTTCTCCCCAGATGTCATAATTTTTCTTTTATCAATATTAAGTTCAAGTTTAACTTCTCTTTTCTGTAACAATACAGATGTTGTATGTTCTGTAGTAAGGCTGTTATCCCTTTTCCTTCATTTAGGCTTGTGTGACTTGCATCTGGCAACCTAGAATAAACCTAACAGGCTAAAGGTTATGAAGACTGACTTACCCAGAGCAAATTATATAACTATGTATAATTTAGTACTTACAGTTTACAAGATGTTATTTCAGTGATTTGTAACAGTTTAAGAAAGGATTAGTAACTGCCATGCACATAGACCACAGAGCCCTATTTCATAAAATGGTTCCAAAGGTGGTCAGCTGGATAAGAAATTAGTGACGGGATAGGTGACAAAGAGTGGTAGTAAATGGAGTTCACTGCAAGGACTTAAGAGAAGGCAGGGGGGCCAGTGTGATGCCTCAGGGATCAGTGCTGGAACCAGTCTCCTTTAATGTCTTTATAAAGTGACATTGCAGTGGAGCAGGAAGGGAGGGTCTGCCTCTTTGTCGATGACACCAAAATCTGCAATAGGATTGACACTCGGGGGAGGATGACCAAAGACCTGAGAAAACTAGAGGAGTGATCAAGGGTATGACAGATGAGTTTTGATGCAAGCACATACAAAATAATGCACTTGGAACACAGAAACCCAGAGCGGAGTACAAAATGGGTGGAGTGGTATTGATGACCACCAAGTAGGCAATGGACCTGGGGTAATCCTATCAGATAACCTAAAGATTTCCAGGCAGAGTAACAAGGCAGTAGGGAGGGCTAGTGGGATGCTGGGGTGCATAGGGAGGGGAATCACCAACAGGGGGAGTGGTTTTGCCTCTGGATAGATCGCCAGTAAGACCCCAGCTAGAGTACTGTGTCCTGTTCTTGAGATCACATCTCTGGAAGGACATAGACAGAGTGGAGGTGGTCCAGAGAAGGGCAACTAAAATGGTGCAGGGCCTGCATCAAAAGCTCTATGAGGAGAGATTAAAGGTCCTCAGTATGTACACCCTGGATCAGAAGAGGGAGTGGGGGATATGATAGAGACTTTTAAATGCCTCACATGGGTAAATAAGATACAGGAGGGAATTATTTTTTAGAAGAAAAGGTGCTCGAGAACAAGGGGGCATGCAGTGAAGCAGGGGGGTAGATTCAGGAGGGATGTGAGGAAGTACTTCTTCACAGAAAGAGTGGTGCATTCCTGGAATAGCCTTCCAGCAGAGGTGGGGGTGAAAACAGTGGGAGGGGGTCAAGAATGTGGTTTTACCATGCTGAATTGACAACAATGTTATCAAAGTTTGACATGGTGTGATCCCGAAAGTCAACAGGTGAAATTTCCCGTCAGACATTGAGTGTTTTCTATCAGGGAGCTGTGCCCCCAGAACCCACCATGCATGGGGCTGCACCCTCACCACCTTCTATATATCATCAACTCCGAGTCAGAGTTGGTTTGAAGGGGGGGAGAAAGGGCAAAATTTTGCTCTCTGGTCCCTCACAGCAACAATCTTGACACCTGTCAAGATTGTCGCTGTGAGGGATTTCGCCATCTGAGTTTCACTGTTTGGTCAGCATACACAAGAATGCATGAGATAAGCACAAGGGAATCATAGTGGAAAGGAAGTGGGAGGGCAAAAGCGCTGTAGATGAGGCATGGTCTGTGGTATTAGTGTAGGTAGAGAGAAATGGGCAGGCTGGGTGGGCCAAGTGGTCCTTCTCTCCTGTCAACTTCTATATTTCTGTGTTTCTACTGGCATAGTGCTTCCAACAAGCCAGTCATAGTCTTCTGTGCCTTCTACTGGTATGCAACAGCTTATGCCAGAGAATCAAGTAAGCAGACTTTTTTTTTACATTGAGATGGATCATTCAAGAATGAGATTTGGACAGACCGAACACAATTTTGGGCAAACCATGCCCACCTCATAGTAAACCACCCCACCCTAATACCCTGTTCCTGCCCCTTACAAAAAAATATATTCTGTAGAGGCACAGAAATGTATGCCACCATCTGTCTGTCATAGGGCGTCAGGTAGAAATCCTATTTTACCATTCTGTTATCCTAAAGATCACTAACTCTGTCCTGAAGGGGATGGACCAGGGACTGTTCACTTCTGCCTTCCTTCCCAGCTGCACCAAGAGCATTTGCTGGCACTTCCCATCCATCCAGATTCAGATTTTAGTTTTCACTGAAGGAACTATTGAGTTTTTATTCCTTTGCTCTTTTCTACGTAGTTAGGATCCATAAAAATGCTATACCTAAGCACAACACAGCACAGACTGTACTACAACAAATCTTGCTTCTCAATCCCCAGTGTCCCATGGAATCATTTCAAGATGATTGCCTTGATTTTGAATAATGCTGATGTGGTTTAAATCATTACCTCCAAATATACTCTGAGCTTACGGACATGCAAACATACCAGCTGATGAAGGCCTTACAGTTTTCTTTAGTCTGCTGGATGTTGACCTTATATCACGTGCTTTACATGATGCTCCATTCCCCTTCCCCTGATACTGTTTATCCTCCTCTTTATGTTCTCCCACCCCCTTCTAAAATCCCCATAGGGCAAACTGAATCCCTTCTTCCATTCCTCTGCCAGTAAGCTCCAAAATGTTCCCTCTCTACCTCATCCACTACTGCTCCATCTACTCATCTGCAACCTCTCCAACTATCCCTGGAAGGCAGAGTCATGTCCCACTGCACCACCTCCTCTACAAGTTTATATTTTGCTCTCTCCTCTTTTACATCTCCTCCCTCTTCTTTTCCCTTACTCCCTCTGCTCTGCTATCAGTCCTTCTCAGTCCCTTGCTTCAAAACCTCTGCAATGCAAGCAGGCTTCTTCCCATGCCTCCCCTCTCTTCCTTCTGGAACAACCTCCTTCCTACATTCTGCTCCTCATTCTCCCTTTACTTTCAAAACTGTCCTCTACAAACTTACTTAACACACCTACTCCTGTAACTACCCCCTTTCCTCACCTTGCCTCCGTTTCATGACTACCCTTCTGCTAATTCTCCCAACTGCATTCATGGTACAGTACTATAATTACTGAAATGTCTATTGTATTTGTCCTTTATTATTATAACTTTCACTTTTTTTGCACCTGTGCTTATTAAAGAGCAACTTTCCACATCGGCATGTACTTTCATAAATATGGTGTTTCAGCTATATTACAATTTACTAGAGAATTCCTTTTTGTGAGTTGTCAATGTTCCTTTCCAGGGTTTACAGCACATGTTGCTAGTCTGTCCAAAAAGTCTGTAATGAAAGCATTTTTCACTTCTAGTTAACCTCACAGTGCATTTGTTTATGACATAATAGTTCTCGCCATGGCAACAGACTGCTGTCAAGAACAGCAGTTGTGAGGCCAGCAGGGGAGAGTCAGAAACATTTAGAAAGACTTGATGAAATACATACTGCTTTATCTGAAATATCTAGTACATTAACAACAGGATAAATAAAAAAAAATAGAAAAAGGTCGATTCCTTGTTAATTCGCATTTTAGGTAAAACTCAGATTCCCATTTGTGGCATGCAAATACTCTACAAATTTGTCAAACTCTGATAAGTTGACCTTCCAAGTAAGTATGTCATCTATAAAACAATGCCATAGTGACAATTTATCAAAGAATGCATTCACAGTTCTGTCCCTGACTACTTAGTTTCCCCACAGATCAACATAAAGGCTGGCAGTGTTGGGGCCAAGGTCACCCCCATAGCTGTCCACTTCATCTGTAGGTAGAACTTATTGAAAAAAGTGAGAGAGTTAAATCTCAACACACATTCCGATAGTTTTAACAAAACTGCTGTAGGTGGGTTAGCATCTTCACCCTACTGATCCAAATAATATGACAAGGCATCAAGTGCTCTTTCCTGTGGTATATTTGCATATAGGGATGCCGTATCCATTCTTATTTAATATGAAACCCTACATCTCTCCTCATCTTCTAACACTTGCAAAATATCCCCTGTGTCTTTCAAATATGAAACCAAAGTACTTGTAAAGGGGCGAGTGTGGTGAACAACATACTGGGAGAGTGGCTCTGTAAGGGAGCCAGTGCCACTGACTGTCGATCATCCCGGTGACACTTGAGGGATTTATGCATTTTAGGCATTGCATATATGGTAAGGCATATCTGATATTCAGTGGTTAAAAACTCTTTTGTATTTTTTTTATCAATAAAACCACTTTCATATCCCCTCCCCACCGGTTCGTCAATGCACCATTTGAATTAATCAGTTAGATCATGTTCTAGTCCCTGATAAATCCTGGTGTCATTTACTGACATAAAATCTCCCTATTATAATCATCTGAATTTAAAACCACTACACTACCACTTTTGTTCATCGGCTTGATTGTTATGGTGGCATCTTTTTGTGAGTTCTCCAAGGCAGTCTTTTCACCACATGTAAGATTATTGTAATGTATATCTGGCACACAGAGTCTGTTCCTATCATGTTCACGAAACACTTTAAAAATTAGCTTAGCTGCACTTGTTTATGGACAAAATGTTGATTTCTTTCCAAAGATTCTATCTTGAGTTGTAATGGTTACTGCTGTCCCATCTATTGGTGTTGTTATATCCATTGTCTCCTCTGTAGTTTCTGTATTGTTGCTGTTCATTGCTGTAGGATCAAAACCCATTTCTCATTTTTTTAAAAAAGGATTTAAGGTTCAAATTTCTGCAGGCTGTATGTAGGTAAATATATGCATCAAACTTATTGATAGTGGCTGTGGGGGCAAAGGAGAAGCCTTCACTTAGAAGCTTGATCTTTTTAGCAATTAACTGTTTATTCAAAAAGTTAATTACCTTCAGTTATTTTGTGTCTGATTGCACGTCTGTTGCGGACGTGCCTCTTCTGCTGAAATTGCTGCTGATACTGATGACCTTGGTTCTGCTATTTTAACAATAGTAGTAGGTTTTAGTTCCTTAGACTTTTTCTCACACCTTGACCTCCCCCCTTCCCACTCCGTGCCTTCGTCCTTGACTTTCCAATCAAAATCCTTGATAACGATTGTTATGCATGCTCCTTCTCAGAATTAATGGCAACTCTGGTGGTGGCCACTCCTGTTCTAAAAAACAGTCCAAGGTATTACCTGTTTCTGAGCCATGTCTATCAATACTCAAATTAAGAGACCTTTTTTTTTTTCTTCTGAGGATACCTCTATATCCGATGACTTTTTTCCTGGTGTAAACTCTGTCCAGTTCACAATCAGCTAAAATTTCTTTTGTTTTACTACTTTTAAGTTCTTGATCCAATTTCAAATTGAGTCTTTACATTTTTGATTACATACAGTATGTCATACTCTGAGAGGTCTCTAAATGTTTGTACTGTGGCTTCTTTCTGTTTAATTGCTTCAAACATTTGGCCATTAACCTCTTTACCATACTCTATAATTAATCTCATCAACTTTTCAGAAGTTTCATTGAGAATATCCTGTCACCTTTTTATAAAGGTTTCAACATCCTGATCATAGATGGGATGTTTCAAAAGTCTCAGTCACTGCAGTATCTGTGATACCTGTAGGTATGCCTCTAGGTTGACTTTGTTCTAGTAGATCCTCTGTGCTTTTAACACCACTCTTTCAAAACCCCTTTTTTCAGACCCCTAAATGCTTCATGTAAGGTTCTGGCTTCCTCACTCATAGAGGTGGTCATTGACTCTTCATTTTCCAATAAAAATGGATTGGCCACACCTGCAGCAGTTAAAATGGTGTTAACAGCTGGCTCCTTTGTGCCGAATGAAGAGTGTCATGCAGCATACTTGTGACCTGGGTTCATGCCATGAACCCCTATGTTAGAAGTGGAGTCCGGCAGGGAGGAAGCTGAAAGCGTCCTTTGGACGCTTCCCTCTCACAGGAGTGGGTGGGTCATAGACCATTGTTTGTCTGCTCCTGGTGGTGGCTAGTGGTTGGCATTCATGGTGGCATGTGGCATCGATGCACCACTGAATGCCACCACCCCCAGGATGCTGCCATGACAGGACCACTATGAGGGTTGTGGCTGGGTTGGGAGAAAACTGAAAAATTGGGCTGCTCAGTTGACCAGATGACTGCGGACAGTCCCTGCTCAACACAGTAGCCCAGAGGTGTCTGTGCTGACTCCTGTTGTGCCCGGGATATTCAGAATGCCAATGGGTGATTCTCTTTTCCTGGTTGCTCCCCATGGTGAAGGAACCCTCCTGATGAAGGGATATGTCATATTACCTGGGTTATGGCACTTACGAGGGCGGTGGATGGTGAAGGGGCATGGTGACAGTAGGCTCAGGTGGCCCAAAGGAGTGGCCAGCCAAGGGCCCAAGGGAGCACAAATAAATGAGACAAAAAAGAAAAAGTGTGTTAAAATATGTGAATGGGTCTTTACTTGGAATAACAAGGTTTGGTGCTCCCTCCAAAGACATGTTGTATGCCCCATATGTCTAAAAATCTGTCTGGGACTGAAGAACTATTACTAGTAAGCAAAAACTTGTGTCTAAAGAGGGAGATTTTACACAGTTATTTTTCAGTTACTGTACTCTGAGTGTAATCCACAAAAATGAGCACACAGAAAACAGAAAGGACATTACAAAAGGCTGGGGTGCTACTGATAAATGTGATAAATATCAAATGCAAAAAAATCTAGCACTCAACACCTTCAACTGAAAAAAGATGCTGCTCATGTCAGATGTACTTTTATTCAGTGCCAGCAAAACATTTACACTTGATGCATTTCAAAATGACTCTTTTATCAGAAGGTGCATAACACTGGTGATGACATCCTTTTTTACAGGTATGATGACATCATGTGAAGGAGCCGAATGTCACACACACACCCCTGTGTTTTACTAATATCCAACAATAACATACGCAAAATACCATACCAATTAGTAAAAACTAAAAACAAATATTCATACTACATAAAATCCCTCTTTATATTACAGTATACTATATATATATATATATATATATATATATACATACACACACACACATATGCGCAAACATGCATACAGAGAGAGATGTGCAGCAGGTGTCAGGATAAAAACTGGCAGATAATTTATCTGAGTCACTGTCAGATAAATGGTGTATGACATAATCACTATGGGAATAACTTAAAGTTATTACCATCGTGATTACATCATACCCAATTTATCCACACAGTGACTACATCACCCCCCCGCTGCCAGCACTAGATACACTTTCAATTTCACTTCCACTACTACATACCACTTTCTCAAACTGCCATTTTTCAAACTACCTCAGCCAGCTACCAAGACCAACAGTTTCCTGTTCAGAAAAAATATTCCAGCTCCATTATTCCCCCACCAAAAAAACTTTCAGACTCCTGTTTAAAGACACTACTCCAAGCTAAAAAAAAACAACTTTTGCTCATTCGCTATCTGTGGTTAAACAGGACACCCAACATGCTCAACCCATGCTCGCTTACTCTAAAATACTGGCAAATGAAAAACTTTTCTTTTGTCTAAGCCAGTGTTTTCAGTCAACCAGCTCCCACTCTCAAGGAACACAACAGTTTTCTTGCTCTCTCTGTTCCTAATTCAGTCACTTCATCCCAGCAACCTGCCCGCCCGCCAGCCAGCCAACCTGATATTCCCCTCCCTTGCTAAAAAAACACGACTGTTTTACACAAACTGCAAAACCCTCAAATTGAAGAACTAACAGCACTTACTGGGTTCAACCTTGCAGATACAAGGGGTCACACCCTCGCTAAACTGCTGCCATTCTTTTCCATTTTATTTGGTTATGTACCTAAAGCCACACCTGCCATCCAGTCACATGTACACCACAACTGGCAATCAAACACCAGCCACTGTGGAAAAAAACTACCATTGACGTAAAGAGTACCAGTAAAAACAAATAAAAGCAACATAATAACTCCCTCGCACTTACACAAAACCACCATCGAAAAGGAAAAACCTGTTGCATAAATTAGATATGCAGGGGGCCTTTTAAGCAATAAGGCACAACAGGGTGTGGGTTATTGGGGGATTTACCCACGCCTTGTCTAGTGTGTCACGAGGTGCAGCCGAGTGACTTAACCACACAAGAAGTGGGTAAATGCACTAATAACCCACACCCTGGAGTGCCTTATTGCAATTATACAATGGACCCATGTGTAAAATTCATTTAAAATGCATTTAAGTATGTTTTTTATAAATGCTATTTCTCAGCCATGAGTTATTGCAGGATATACCATGGTCATGAGATGTGTTTTGACCAATGAGGTTACAGGATTTTCAGACCCCATTGTATAATGTGGGATAATCAAGTTATGTTGTACAGTTGCTTGTGACCTTTCGTGAACCTCTTCTGTGGCTTCACCAGTCGACAGCATAACTTGGTTATCCCACAATGCCCCCCATATCTCAATTGCAAAATACATTGGTATATCTGGCATTTCAGAAGTTGGTGCACTTATATTCAAAATAAAATGCCAGTGTCATGACTATTTTCACTTCATATTCAAGTCAATATTACTAACACTGTTATGCAGCTTAGATTTAAGTTAGAAATGCTGATGCTTAAAAATATTTCAGGAATGGAGCCAAGCTGCCAGAGATAGGATGTAAACCAAATCCTGGTGCTGATCAAACTGTAAAAGAGAAGGAGAGAGAGAGATGAAAAAGAGAGCGAGAGAGAGACAGTTTTGTAAGAAAAGACCTCTGAGCTAGGTCACGGTAAAAAGCAGTATTTATTGAAACAATCCACAGCAAGCACCCCCCTTGATGCACACAGATGTTTCATGTCACACTGACACTTTGTCAGTGTGTGAATATCACCACACAAGTACATGTTTTATAAAGTAGTTCCTTAAAGGGATACCACAGAATTAACAATAAAGTGCATATAAAGTCATTTCACCCACAACAACCAAACATCGAAATATTTAAAAACAGAAAGTAAAGTGCAGAATACAGAGAACCACAAATCAATGCATATATTAAAGCATTTCATTATCTTTCTTTCAAAAATGGTACAATGCTAAACATTGCATTCAGCCCTTCCTGCCTATGTGGCCCTAACAAACATTGCCACTTGCTCTCAATCTTAAGTAGTTTGTTATTTAAGCCCCCACCACGGATGTTTAGTGCAACTTTCTCCAAATCTTGGAATCTGAAACAATGTCCAGTGCCTTTATTCATAGTGTGCACTGCCAATGCATTTGTAATGTCTTTGTCGGCTATCATACTAAACATCCATGGTGGGAACTTAAATAACAAACTACTTAGATTGAAAGCAAGTGGCAATGTTTGTTAGGAGCACATATTGTAGGCAGAAAGGGCTGAATGCAATGTTTAGCATTGTACCATTTTTGAAAGAAAGATAATTTAATGCTTTAATACATGCATTGATTTGTGATTCTCTGTATTCTGCACTTTACTTTCTGTTTTTAAATATTTAAATATTTAGATGTTTGATTGTTATAGATATTTATTGGTTTTTGAGGGTGAAATAGCTATATATGCACTTTATTGTTAATTCTGTGGTGTCCCTTTAAGGAACTGTCTTATAAAACATGTACTTGTGTGGTGATATTTTCACATTGGCAAAGCGTCAGTATGACGTGAAATGTTTGTATGTATTAAGGGAGGTGCTTGCTGTGGATTGTTTGTTTAAATAAATGCTGCTTTATATCATGACATAGCTTAGAGGTCTTTTTTCTCACAAAACTGGGTAGCCAGACTTTTTTGTCTACTACTTTATATATTTCATTGAGGCACTGGTTGCTTTCAAAAGTCACCTCCTTCCTACAGTTCCTAATATGTTTACATATTTACAGTCACATTTTATGTCAGAAACGGCAATGTCAAAAATGGCAATATCCCTATAGCTCTATGTTCATCTCAGATAGGGTGCAAGATCAAAGCCATCATTAAGTCCAGGGTATTTACAGGCTTCCAGAGTGTAAATCCCAAATCCCTCACTTTATAGTAAGAGTCTGTAAAAGTCTCCTCCTCTGGGGTTTGAATTTACTTTATCAGTGGCTTTGAAAGTAAAACCATGTCTGTCTCCATTGTTGACTGACTTGATATGCTGTGCAGTTGCATAGCAAACATTACCATTAGTTATAGCCCTGCAGTGTTAACTGACTCTCACTTTGAGTTGCTTTTTTCATCTTACTGATGTAAAAAACACTGCACTGGCATATGGCAATGTGAATAACTCCATAGCTGTCTCACATAATCATTTGTCTTATATTGTACTCTTTTTTTTGGTGTGTGGGTTTTCAAAGGTATTGCCCAATCAGATCCCTTTTTACAATACGTAGAACATTTTCAGACATAACAACCTTTAAGGTCCCTATGCAGCCAAATTCTAGTTGCTGCTGGTGCAGTTGGTCTGCTGTGTACAAGTGCATCTCATAGTATAGTGGCTTTTCGGTAAGCCATGCATAGTGGTTCCTAACTAATTACACTAAGTGCTGGATCACTCCATAGTACATGCCAATTATTTTCAATATTCTTTTTTAAAGTGGCTAGCATGGGCTGAATAGGTTTGACTGCTGTTGGTGTAGACACAGAAATCCATCTTTATTTTGCTTGTGTTTGGTGAAAATTAAATCAACTACATAAACTAGGCTACTACAGTGAGATTCCAGGACTCTCAGTGAGGGTAAGGAGGAGTGTGTGTCAGAGTGGACAGTGGGCATGTGTCTTTGGATGTCCGTCTTCATGTCCTATAGTTCTACAGAAAAAAAAGAACTGGAGGAGAACGGAGAGCAGGGAAAGGTTCCACCAAGTACCAGTTATGGAAGTGGTGGTGGTGGTGGAGGAGGAGTTGGGACAGCAGCAGGTCAATTTATCCTGCAATCTTTAAATCTGTAATAGAAAAAAAAATATTAAATATGTTTTACAAATTTAAGAATACAACTTAAATAACCTAAACATTATATTATTTTAGTTACAACCCTATTAACTCTGAAAAAGGGACACACAGTACTGCAATGTCAGTAAGTGGCAAGAATAATAAATATAAACAATGCAGGCATTACACAATGCCTTGAGAATTAAATAAGCCTGAAAAATTTATTAAGAGGCAAAGTCCAGCAATATACTGTAAGTGAATATAAAATGGGCAAGGAAATCCATGTGTCCTGATTGGCTGAGACTTGGTTCTAGCCATGGCAGTGACAGAGTACCACCAATGGCTAAAAACAAGTCCCTGCCAAACAGGGCAACTCACAGAATTCATAAGCCACTTACTTCATAATTTCCATCACAAACATGGCTGCAGCCTTTACTCACATATAAAACACCTCAACTAGGCCTTAAAAATAAGTCCATTAAATTAAATAAACTAAGTAAATAATTTAATATTCTTTATACTCATGAGCCATCCTTGCACACATACACACATTTTAAATATCAAGTACTATTTAGAGTTTCCATTGCTGGTGTTTCTTTGATGACCATGAGAAATACCCCTCCTATCCCTACCACATTACCTGAGAACTCCCTGCTCCTTAACTGGTAACAGATAAAATTGAGGTTCTGGCTCCACTTGAGGCCTATGTGTATGCTAGTGGAACTCTGAAGAATTTCGAAATTTTGTATTCTATGTTGCCCTTCTGTGTGTGTGGGGAGGGGGGCATTCTAGTAATGGAATTCATACTACTAAGATTCATACTAGGATATAGGAGCAAAGAGGGCCAACTGTAGCCCATGACAACTCTTGTTCCAGTTACCCGTAATAAGTCAAAATCTGTAATACTTGAATGTAGGTGTCAAGCTGAGATTTAAATTGGACCTTATTTTTGGACCATATAATGTTTTCCAGTAACTTATTCCATGGGGCCACCACTCTCTGCGTGAAAAAAAGCCTTTCTCCTATTTGTATTATATTTAATGCAACATAACTGGAGTGAATGGCCTCTGGTGGTCATCTTATCATTTTTGAATTGAAGATTTAGTTAATTTAATAGATAATCATCTTGCATTATATCATAACATAATAGTAGATCACCTCTTACCCTTCTTGTCTCCAATGACATAAGCTGCAAATTATTCAAATATTGTTCATATGGTATATTCTTTAAGTTATGAATCATTTTTGTGGCCTGTCTCTGCACCCTTTCAATATTCACCACACTCCACCTTGGTGATGGGCCCCGACACGGGGGCCCATAATCCAGGATGGGTCTAACATATGCCCTGTACAGTGGCATGATCACCCTCTGGCTTCTACTTCTAAAGTTTGTCTTTATGTTCCACAGCACCTGTTTTGCCTTTATAATTTGTTTATTACAATGAGGGTGATACATAAGTTTGTGATCTGTTAGAATACCTAGATCTTGTTCCTCCGCTGATTTACGCAGCACTGATCCATTTATATAATAGTTTTTTCCCTGTTTTTCTTACCCAGATGAATTATACAACATTTATCTATGTTAAAACTCATGCCTCGCTCTGTTGTCCAGTCATAGATGTTGTTTAGGTGCGCCTATATCGTTTATACCCCCTCCGTGTTTATCACTAGTCCAGCCAGCTTAGTGTCATCTGCATATTTACTTCTCCAATTATCCACCCCTTTTCCCATTCCTGCCATAAAGACTCTTTACCGTACCAAGTACAGACCCTTAGGGGACCCCACTTGTCACCGGAATTCTGTCTGAATAGTACCCATTTATGTATACTCTCTGCAATCTACCTGACAGCCATCTCTCTATCCAGCGGACCACTCAATGGTCTAGTTTAATTCCAGTTAGGCAGCTTATGATTTCTAAGTGAAGGACTTTATTGAAGGCCTTGGCAAAATCAAGATAACTACAGTCCACAGCCCCCCCCCCCCCAGGTCCAGTGCTGCTGAGGTCTTTTCATAGAAACATAGCATTTTGGTCACACACGATCTACCTGCCACAAACCCATGCTGCTCATGATCCCCTTGGTCAGTCTTTACCAGATGGGTGTTTATAACATCTTTTATTATAGAATCCATCAATTTCCTGGGCACTGAGGTCAGGCTGATGGGCCTTTAGTTTGAGTGGTCTGCCCTATTACCCTTCTTATGTATGGGAACCACATTTGCCTCCAGCCACTCCTCTGGCACCACACCTCTTTCAAGTGACTTCTTGAATATTAGTTTTAGTGGGATAGCAATGTTGGGGGGGAAAAATAATTTAAGTAACCCATTTGATATACCATCAGGTCTGGCTGAATTTGCATACTTTAGTAATTTAATTTTGTTTATTACTGCGTCAACAGTGATCTCTATGTTGCATTCCCAGTTGGGACTTATTTCTACCTATCCATGCAGTTTTTTTGCAAATACTGTGCCAAAGTATGAGTTAAAAATGTGTGTGACCTTTATAGGACCCGTTATCACCTCGTTCCCTACTTTAATAGAGCATAGAGTGTTATTGTTTTCTTTAAGGAATTTACATAGCTGTAGAATTGCTGCATTTTATCATTCTTGGCTGTGGCTGCTAGTTTTATTTCTAGCCTTTGCTTATTCTTTCTTATCATTCATTTACATTTATCTAGTGTTTCCTTATAGTTGGCCCAAATTTTGGGATCCCCAGTACTTTGATGTGCATTATAGAGCTGTTGCTTTTTTTTCAGTAGTTTCATTAGACCTTTAGTTAGTCATCTGGACTTTTGTCTCCTCTTATTATAGACTCTAACTTTTGTAATAGGCTTATCACATATTGCAAACATTTCTTGTTTGAAGGTTTTCCACATTTCATCTATAGTTTTATTTCCCATTTTTTCATATCAATTTATCTCCTCCAAGCTTTCCAGTATTTTTGTTCTGTTAGGCAATAAATTTCATTGCATCCTTTTTTTATTGGAATGTGTTGCTTAAATGAGAATTTCACCCCATTGTGGTCACTTTGTGCTATAGGGGCTATATTATTACAGGATATGATATTAATTTCATTAGTTGTCATAACATAAAAAAGTTGGAATAATGCAGAACTTTGAATTCTTCTATTCCGTAGTAAATGATCACACACTGTATTGAGTGTGAAGAAAGACAAATGACTAATGGGTGAAAAACATCTGCAGAGGGACTATTTTACATTATTTAGCAACATTTTAGTATACTTTTTGTAGCTTTGATAGCTTTTAGAATATTTTTTTTTTTTAAAGTTGCCTATGGGTCCATTTTATATAAGCAATAAGACATGGCTGGGTGTTAGTAGTACTGAGATACCTGCACACCCAGAGGCTGAAGGCACTTGGCCTATGGTCTCATACCTCACTATGCCTCTGAGTGTGTGGGTATCTCAGTACTACCAGCACCCAGGCGTATCTTATTGTTTACTTAGCAAACTGCTTTAGGAAGTCTTTGGTGCCTTAACTAATCAAGACATTGGGACGGCTTGGGTTTTAATCTAAAAAGTCAGCCCCACAACAGAAAATGTCATGCTTTACAATGTAAGTGGGACCTTTGTCATTCAAGAAAGCAAGAATTTTGGTACAACCAAAGGGTAGCATTATTGAACTCACAACCATTGGAGATGGTGGGTAGTAAAGATATGAATGACTTTAAGGTCAAGCTGGATGACTGTTGCATAAGTAATAAAATCACTGGTTACATTCACTGATTTAGGTGCAAGTGTAATGGACTCTTATCTTCTTTGCTCAGATCAAACCTATGATACCTATGAAGAAATTGGATGGAATTTTTGCATAGCATTTTTATGTTGCTTGCATGCATGTGCAAGAAACATAGTGCCATCATCCGAGTTTTCGGAGGTGTGTCAGCCCGTCTTCCAATGCAGTCAGTGTATTTGCAGGCACGGCCCCAGTTCCCCAATCACTGCTGCAGCTGTCTATGAAAAGCTGAAAATGCAGTGGCATACAGTTCAAAGGGAGAGCTCCACTTCAGTGAGCAGAGCTCTCCCCCTCCCACGCACACACATGCAAGCACGCATATTGCATGCTGATGCGCTCCCCCACGCACACACTGTATGGGCTGAGGGGGTGCCTATGGGGTGCCAATCCCGCCGGCTCCACGCCCAACTACTCCTGGGTGCCACGCTGGGAGCCCACCTGCGTGGCAAAAACTGTTATAGTCGACGGGCCCAAAAGCTTTCCGGTGCCACGCTGGGAGCCCACCCCAGCGTGGCAAATCTTGTTTTACAACGGGTGCCTAATCCCCCATTGGCTCCATGTCCCCCCAAACATCTTTTCCTGCTGCCACGCTGTGAGCCCACCCCAGTGTGGCAAACGTCCCTGTCGCCTTCGTAAAAACAAAACCTGTGAATAAAAAAGGTCCTCGTAGTCTCCCTGCCCCCTCCCACAACCCGCACCCACCCACTGCGCACCCTGCCTCCCACACCCCTCACCCCATACTTACCTCCAGAGCTCAGCGACAATCATCGGTGGACCGGGAACATGTCTGCAATTTTCAAAGCCGACCTTAACTGAGGAAATGCCGTAAGCTGTATAATGTGATAGATAGGGTTTTCAACTTTATTGCATATCTCAGACATTTTTGGAATTTTGCACAAATTTTCAATATGGGGTTTTGGGACCCCTTCTCATGAATGCTGTCACTGTCATGATGTTATTGGGCCCGAAGGGTGATTTCGCAGTCACTGCGCGAAATCACCTTTCCGGAATGATTAATGAAGCGACACTGCCAGAGTTCATAAGGTGGGCTCTCAAAAGCCTATTTTAATTGGTGGCGATCCTGAAAAGCGACTGTTTACAATGTGCATTGCGCGGTTCCTCTCAGACGCCAGTAAGTTCGAATTTTCAATATTTTCACTCCAGATTTTCAACATTGCCATTTTACCCACCTCCTTATAAGCAGTACAGCTGTCATTTTTCACATCCTGCCCAAGCGTCTTTCCGCCCATGTAGTGCATGGCACAGTCGGTGATTGTGGAAATCAGTGTATGGGACACAGTAAGAAAATCACTGTGACACTGTTCATTAGCAGAGGTTTTAAAATGGCTGTGTTGAAATGTGGTGAAAATTCCTAAAATGACTGGTTTTATTTAGCTGCAGCATTATGCAGTTCCCACAAATGCTCGTAAGTTCGCGAATTTTCAATATTTGCACTCCAATGACTTCAAAATATCTAAACAGCACATAGAAGCATACCTCTCAACTGTACCACATTACGAGGAACGTACCTCATTTTACTTCACAAAAGCTCCATGTTCCACATAGTGAAGACTTGTTCCACATTCAAAGTCAACATTTTAAAACAAAAATCCATAGTAAACGAAGCAAAAATATACATTATCAATTAATAACAGACTTTCTGAACATAAATGCAACATTTTAACAGTGTTTTGAGCTTCTTATGTAAAGATTTAATTAAGTGTTCCACATTTTGCCCATTTGTTCCACATTTTGACAGGCAATGTTCCACATTTGGGGGAAAAAAGGTTGAGAGGTATGCATAGAAGCAAGCAACATTCGGCATTGACAAATGCTTGTTTATTGTAGTTGTAGCATAACACAATCATTATAATACATAGGAATCACAATTTGACAGCTAGACATGTTAAAATAAAATTAATTCTACATTTCTTCACAGAGCATAGTTAGATGAATCAGACATGAGAAGATAAAAGTAATAATCAAATATGTATTAGAGGTGTCCAGCATCAGTGGAACTCATTCAAACTTTCCTCAACTAGACTGTGGACTGGAATCTAAACCAAACCCTTCTGCAATATCATGGCCTCCTTCACAGGTAGAGAGTACAAGTATTTCCCCCAGCTCTGGATGAACAGTTCCTCCCTGTCCCCTAGGGTATATGTCATATGTTCTAATGCCAAGGCCTGTGGAGTCCACTGTTTTCATTGGTCCTGGGTAGGCAGGAGGCAATACATCCTTGTGTTCTGTATACATTGGCACAATGCCAACAGAACCCTCACCCACCTTGTGTATGGTTCCCAGCCCTCCTTGCCCATATCCTCCAAGCCAAACAGCAGCGTCATAGGCACACATGGTACTGGAACAGTATCCTAGTTAGTTTTCTCATTACCACATACCAATAGGGTTGTAAGGTGGTGCATGCCAAAAGTGAGTGGAGCTAGGTGCCTAGTGCCACCTTGCACTTGCCATATGTCAGCGTGATCCCTGGGTTGAACTTAAGTACAATGCTAGGTGGACAATGGAGCCTATGAACACATTTTTACTGGGATACCTTATGTCTGTTGCACAGTAATAGGCCCATGTATAATCTCAGAATTCTCTCCCATCTCTCGCCTGTAAGTGGAACCCCCTAGATCCCTCTCCCATTGTGTCTTAGCTTTACTGGACAGATCTGGCAGGTACATCCTGTCCTGCTTGTGTAACCTTGCTATGAGGCCTTGGCTGACCTGCCCCCCTTGAGCTAAAAGTGGCTTGCTTCAAGGCCTGGAGAGGTGAGGCATCAACAGAATCCCTTCCCAGGCTCTTGCCAGATGCCTTAACCCTTGGGTGCTTAGTAGTGATGTGATGCCAGAATGTCAAGATTCTCCAACAATTCACTGAATGATCGGATTCCCAAGCTTGTATATAGATCCCTTACACAAGGCATGCCCTTCTATTCCTTAAAGCCCCTGTCCTCCAGCCTGGGAAGGAACTCTGGGTTACCAGCCACAGGTACCAGCAAGGTGGCCTGGCCCCCTACCTTCCTTCTCCCCCAAGCTTTCCAGGGTGCATCTGACTAAGAGGTTAGGGACACTCTCCTGATTATATGCCTTCTTTCCTCAATTGGCTAGGAAGACCAATAATCTCCCCATACTTCTTTCCTCAACCAGATGCAGCCATCTAGCCTCCTCTTTCCTGTTGCCCCAGTCCAGCACATATCTGTGCTGGATAGAAACATGGTAGCCCTTCAGATCAGGAAGAGCCATCCCTCCCTTCTCTATACCATTCTTTAGCCATTGTAGGCTCATGCAAGGTCTTTCATTTTGCCATATGAAAGTAGTGAATCCATTCTCCAGTGTTTTGATATCTGGACCCATAGGAATCCTCTTTATAACATACAACAGCCAAGGGAGTATATTAATTTCCAATAGGTTGATCTGCATCCATCACAAGATAGGCAAGGCCCTGCAATGTTCTAGCTCTGCCTGTATGGTGGAAAAAAAGGGACTTGTAATTCAAAGCATATAAACTGTTTGTCTCTATCCACCTTTATTTCTATAAATATCAGGGCCTTCTCCACCTTTTTCAGGCCTCCGGAAGCCCCTGATGTATAACTCCCCACTGGACATATAGTCATGAGATGTGATTTGTGAATAAAAAGTTTATTTCTGGACAAAGATGCAAAGTCCCTAATAATCTGCAGGACTGGTATGGAGGGAGAAGGATTAATCACTGGAGCAACATATCATCCATGTATGGCATGAGTCTATGTTCGCACCCTGACCTTCTGAGAATCACTTGGACCAGCTGCATGCTCTGAATCTTAATCACCAAAGATTCTGGCCAGCGCGAATAAAAAAAGAAGTGTTATGGGGTCACTGCAGCCTCATGTCCCAGTGTAATTTAAAGTCCTCCAACAGTCCTCCATTCACCAAAATTCTAAACCTTGATCCTTTGTATAAGGGGCCACCATGTCTACGAAGGCATCAACCAGCCCAAACCTGTGTAGGATCTGGAATGAATACCCCCACTCAATGCAGTTAATGACTTTCTTTGCATTCGTGGATAGTACAACTACCATACCTGAATGCCAAGAACCCCAATGCACTACATCAAGCAGCCAATGCATAGTGTGATAGGAAGGTCTGCCATGCACAAACCCCATCTCATATGGGTGTACAGTCTAGGGAAGTATTCCTTCCAGGTGCCTCACTAATATTTTAGCTTGTATTTTGGTGTCACAGTTCAACAAAAATATGGGCTGATAAGATGCACACTCCATCAGTTCTTTACCCGGTTTGGACAAAACACAGATTGAGGTCATATAGCATGAGGCAGGTAAGCCCACCTACTCCCTGGCTTCCTCAAACATTTCCTGCAGCTGGCAGATAAGTGCTCCTCCCACTTCTTTATAATATTCTGCTCCAAAGCCATCTGGGCCACTAGTCTTTCCTCTTCCTTAGTGACCTGCTCCCCTAGTATCTCCTGCTACTGTTTAGCGACAGTTAGTCCCTCCAAAAATGCAGTAGTAGCCCCCTCAGTACCTTAGCACTGTGCTGCATAGAGTTGTTTGTATGCCCAAAAGATTCTTTAAATACCCTCCACACTGGACTCCACCCCACCTTCAGGAACCCTAAGGACAGGGATATGTGCAGATGCTCTCGAACCACTCACTATGTGAGCTAGTAGGGGGTCTGGCATATTTCCTCACTCAAACATCTTTGGCCTACCAAAAAGATAGGGGGCTGCCAAGAAGACCAGGAAGAAGCAAAGGCCTACTTAAGGACCAGACCATCATGTGGCCTCATATGAAGGACTCCAGTGATAAGGACAGTGAAGTCTGCCCACTGTAGTCAGCTCAACAAAGCAGCCAGCAGCCAGCCACTCTGCTCATTTACTGAACCAAGGAAAACCAATCAGTCCAGTGGCAAGCAAGGTGCTGTAAAAGTTGCCACTGCAGAGCTAGTCTTGCTTAGGACATCTTGCCAGCTAAGGCATTGTGGCTTGTAGATATTGTTTTATTCCAGCTGTAGGCACTGTTTTACTTCCAGCTAAAGCATTGCGGCTGGTAGGCATTATTTTATTTCCAGCTGTAGGCATTGTTTTTATATCCAGCTAAAGCATTGTGCTTGTAGGTATTTTTTTTTTATTTTCTTCATCTTCTCTACAGTACTAAGTTGTGCATAAGGTTAATATGAGGATTGTGAACTGTAATGGGTGTGGGGCACTCATCTCCAGGGGGCTGATCTGGAAGGTGGGACATTTCTCCTTCTGCAAAACTCTTTCTAAGCCCTGGGTTCAGCTACAGGCAGCGTGGTTGGAAATATCCAGGCTGCATCTTCGGCTTAACAGAAGCTCATTCCCCCCATTCCTGCTCCCATAGCAGCCCACTGGCCCAGGGAGGGTGGAGACTGGTGGGGAGGAAGGGGGGAAAAAGGGTAAGGACTGACCATAAAGACACAGTTTGGGCCAATGCCACTCAAACCACAAACCCTTTTGCACCCCTTGCAGAGGTGCAGGAACCTGACTCTGTGAGGGGGGACATCAAATCAGTCAGTGGGCCTAGACAGAACATTGAAATGGCATCCAGTGCTGGGAAGGGGAACAGTAGGAAGGTCAAACAAGTCCTAGTAGTAAGGGACTCTATGATCAGAGGGATAGAGTCAGAACTGGGTGGGGAAATACAAAAGGAGAGGATAGTTAAGTGCCTCCCCGGTGCCTCAGCTAAACAGGATGTAGAGCACATAGGGAAGATGGTGAACAGAACAACTGGAGGGCTGGGAGTTCTGGTTCACCTAGGAACCAATGATATAGCAAGCCAGTTGGTAGAGGCAGTTAAACAGAGCTTTGAGAGACTGGAGGAATGACTGCAATGCACTCAGCATCCATGGCCTCTCTGAGGTCCTCCCTCTGTGGGGTAAGGGGACAAAATTAGACTGAGATAGACACATTTAACAGGTGGCTAAGGGAATGGTGTCAAAAAAGGGTTTTCATTTTGTTGGCAAATGGGGAACTTCTGGGACCGGAGGCTATTCTGAGACGATGGACTCCACCTAACAAGGGAGGGGCTCAGAGTACTAGGGTAGAAGTTCGAAGTCTATACTGGATGTTTAAACTGACTGAGGGGGAATCTGAGGCTAGAAGAACTATCATGGCTGGGGGAGGGAGGATCCTAGCTGACACTCCCCCACATATGGGGGCTAGAAACAAAGAAATTGGATGGCAACATACTGCTAGGTCCAAGGCTGAAGTTAGGCAGGCGAAGATGGGCAGGGAGCACAAGGAGGATGCTGTTGATAGTGCCAGACAAAGAGGGCCTAGGAGGAATAAGGGAGAACTCTGAACTCACAACAAAAAACATTTAGGTGGCTCCTGGAAGGGGGCTGGCTAAACACCAGGAGCCTGGGCAATAAAATTAGCAAATTACAGGCATTGGTGGTAGATACTAAGGTAGACCTTGTTGCCATCACAGAAACCTGGGCCATGGACAGCAATGACTGGGACCTCACAGTACCGGGATACTCTCTTTTCAGAAGAGACAGAGGGGGAGGCAAGGGGGGGGGGCAGCTCTTTATGTTTGTGAGGATATTGACATAGTAGAAAATGGAAGTATCAGGAGTGAAACAGAAGTCGTCAAGTTGTTGTGGGTGCAGATCACAGTGGCATCAGGCAAAATAATTTGCATGGGGTGCTATATCGACCAGCAAAAATGGGAGAGGAGAAGAACAAGGAGATCACAGAGGAAATCAAAAGAATGACAGGAAAGGGGAGGTAGTGGTAGTCAGAGATTTAAACCTACCAGACGTAGACTGGGTGTTCCAGTAGCAAAGAGTTTTTATTTTATTTATAGAAGATTCGGAAAGTAACTTTGAGTCAAAGACTCCTTTACAAGGGTTCCACATCACAGAAAGTAGGAACAATACAACAGTACATATTAGTTCAAAGCAGGACACAGACACGCTTGTTACCAAAAATACAGTAAAAGGCTAACAGTCAGATACTAGGAGTAATTAGTACAGGTCTCAAGCAGATACATATATAAACTCAAATATAGAGCTAATCCAGCAGATTCCGGTTGGGGGACCCATGGGAGGGCGGGAGGCGTAAGCCGGCCAGAGGCCTTAATCAGGGGAGAGAGAGGAACAGGGAAGGGTTCAGTGGCAATCACAGGGGTTAGAGGACTGGAGATGGTCCCTAAGATAAGTTTTGAAGGGGCCAATTCTGTTTTCATTTGCAAGTGAGTTGGGCAGGCTATTCACCCAAGAAGGGGCTCTATAGCTGAAGGACCTTTGGAATTGGGAGGTTTAGCAGTGGGGAACCAAGAGGAGCTGCTTGGCTGAGCTTCGGATGTGCTTATGCAATGGAACTGGATGGATTATTGGTGTGAGACTGGGGGGGAGAGATTGAGGGCAATATTTTGTTTGGCCAAAAGGCAAGTGTGGAACCTGATTCTGTTATCGAGGTTAAGCCATTTAGTAGCATTATGTAGTGAGCAGGTGTGGGTGAGACGGTCACAGCCCAGGATGAAGTGACAGGCTTTGTTTAAGGAGAGATGGAGTCTGTATAGGGCCGAGGTGTCCGTGATGCTATAGATAAGTATACCATAGTCGAGAAGGGAGAGGACCAAGGAAGAGACAGCGAGCCGAAGGGTGTCAGGAGTAAGACAGTGTTCGAAATGATAGAGGATGCTGAGCTGGACATTGAGGGTGGTAGACAGATGATGGATGTGTTGGTGAAAGTTAAGGGCCAGGTCGAGGGCAATGCCCAGGTATTTAAAGGAGTTGACTTGGTCAAGTGGAGTCAGATTGGCAGTTAGAACTTGGGGGCATTGCTCCTTTCAGGAGTTCAGTGGTTGTGAGAAGAACATAAATTTAATCCTCTTGTAGTTTAGAATAAGGCACTGTGTGGAGAACCACTTTTCAGCATCACTGAAGGAGGACTGGAGGAGTTGAATGGGGTCAGGATTGGAGGAATATAGGACTGCATTATCAGTGTAGAGTAGCAAGTTGCCTGAGCAGGACAAGGGGAGGTAGCTAAGGAAGAGACTGAATAGTAGTAGTCTGAGGATGGACCGCTGTGGGACACCGGAGCAGACTGGCAGCCTGCAGGTTAAGGTGGTACTAATTTTGACCTGCTGGAATCAGTCTGACAAGTAGTCAGTGAACCAGCAAAGGGCGTCCTGTGAGAATCCGACATTGGAGAGTGTGGTTAGTAAGAGGGAGTGGTTGATGATGTCAAACGCCTTAGTGAGGTCAATGAAGACAGCACCAGTGATATGGCCTCTGTCTAAGGAAGAGTGGATGTGTGCAGTGAACTCCAGGAGGGCTGTAGTAGTACTGTGACCTTTGCGAAAGCCATGTTGCTGTTTGCAGAGTAGGCTGTGTTTGTTGAGGTGGTCAGTGAGCTGATCAGAGGCAATACGCTCAAGAGCCTCAGATGAGGAGGGAGAATGGGGCAGTAGTTGGTGGTGGTGGTACAATCCCCGCTGTTAAATATGGGAGTAATGGAGGCAGATTTCCAGCAGGTGAGGAATTTTCCTTGGCATATATAGCGGTTGAGAATGTGGGTGAGGAGGTTGATTACCTCATGAAGAGTGAGCAGGAGAAGTCTCAGGTCTAAGGAGTCACTACTGTGGTTGGAGTGGTTTAGGGCTTTTTTGAGGTAAGGCTCGGCAGACTTGGGGATGGTGCATCGTAGGTGAAAGGGAGGGCCTGCTGGGGGGAAGTAGTGGAGCAGGCAGGGTGTGGTTCAAAGAAATTAGGAGGGAGGACATGGCTGAGGTTGGTGAAGGAGCAGTTAAAGGCTGTGGCTATGCGAGTGGGATCAGAGGTCAGGCATCCATCGATTAGGGGTGGGGTTTGGGTCTTTGCCACAGATTTCCTTAATATTATTCCAGAATTTGCGCCCTGAGCCCCAGGTAGAGGTTAGTGAGGATTTGTTGAACTCCACTTTGGCTTTGCACAAGGACCACATGCATTTGTCCCAGGCCTCTCTGTACTTCTGTCTGTCGGCTGGTAGGACAGTCTCATTGGACAGGTGCCATAATGAATCTCTGGTCTGCATTAGGGCCAGGAGATGGTCAGTGATCCAAGGCGCTGCGTTGTCTTTGACCATCCTTTTGGTAAGAGGGGCAAATTTGTCACAGCTAACAATAAAGGAGAGAATGAAGAGGTCAAGGACTCTGTCAGGGTCAAGGGTATTCATTAAGAAAGATCAGTTCTAGAAGTTAGGCTATGTTGGAAACACTCCAGGACTGTCTGCTGACTATAAATGTTGCGAAGTTAAACTTTGCCCATGAATTTCATGCAAAACGCTGAAAGTTTGTGTAAATCCACTGTGTTTTTGGAAAACTTTGAAACTTCAAATTGTGCAAATGTTTTGTCAAAATCTGCAGTTCTTAACCACGAAGCGTGAATTTTGCAGTCAAATTTCATGTTTTGCAGCACAATCCGTGAAATTCGCAACTGCAGATTTTGTGAAATTGCTCCATGAAATCTGTGATTTACCTCATGGAGCAAATCTCATGGACTTCGCACATCACTACTGCTGACCCAGTTGATAAAGGATCCTACCAGGCAGGAATCCATTCTGGATGTGGTTCTTACAAACTCAGAAAGAGGGCAGTAAGAGTAGGGGAACACTAGCTAACAGTGACCATAATTCCATCTGGTTTGAGTTGTCTGTAGGGGATGTAAGAACACACTCATGGATGGAGGTCCTGAATTTTAGAGGAGCAGATTCTGACAAGATGAGACTGTTGGTTAGTAATAAACTGGCCTAAGTTAGGGATAGAACAAGTATGGAAGACATGTGGGAGTTTATAATAACCATCCTAGAAGCTACAAAACTGCATGTTAAAACAGTTGTAAAAAGAAATAAGTACAAAAGACCTATGTGGTTCTCAACGAATGTTAGGAAGGGGGTCAGGGCCAAAAGGACAGCATTCTGTAGGTATAAAAGGAGCCAAGGGGAGGAAAAGTGGGAGGAATACATTAAAAAATCTAGGGAAGCGAACGGAACAGTAAGAGAATCAAAGGGAGCCACAGAGCTGTGGCTTGCTAAAGGGATTAAATGCAGGGAAAAACATTTATTTCGATTCAGTTCAGTTCAATTTGAATAACTTGCTGAGGCCATTGCAAAAAATGTAATGTAGATAAATATACATATGAATAAACATAGTAGTTTGTAATAAATAATGTAAACATATATCATCATGGTTCTTCCAAGTTCTAAATTTTAGTAAAATTGCACAAAGAAAAGACAACACTCAGACATTTTTTTGTAACATTTGAAGTAGACAGTGGCTCAGATATTCAAAGGGTTTGCGCATGACACAACAGGGTTGCACTATGTGCAACCCCCCTATGTGCCCTGGTGTGATATTCAAAAGGGCAGGTTGCATGGCAAAACTCCCAATACTCCGGGGCGCATTGGTAATGTATGCAGCGCAGATGCAGGGGGCATGCCCATGCATATGCGGCACATCCCGATATTCAGCCTGGGATGTGCGGCACATATGCTGGTGCAACCCTGCAGTGTGCCACAAAGGGGGCTCAAAGTTGAGCCCTTGAGGAGTGGGAACAACTTCTGGCCACCTAGAGGTGGGCCGTTACATTGTAGGGTACAACACAGCAGCCGCCAGCTGTGGGTTGCCACCCGCCCACCCAGAACACCATTCACAATCGCACACGTATCCTTGGCAGTCCAGTGGACCCCCTCCCGAGTCCTGATGCCCCCATAACTGTTGTGATAGACTGTCCCTGGTAGTCTAGTAGCCCCCCTTCCCTCCCGTGTCCCTGATCGCCGGACTATTATTGGTACCCATGTCTCTGGTAGTCTAGTGGTACCCCCCCGTCCGTTGCTGTGATCGTGGTACAGTGCCATATCATCTATCCCTGGTGATCCAGTGGCACCCCCCACTCCTCACACCCACACAGCACCCCTTGCCCACCCAGCTCCCCCCATCACTGGGGGGGGCAGCTGCAACCTGCCCACATACTGCCTGGCTGCCTGCCAAATGACAGTTACAGTATGGCTAAGTCAATTGGTCCACAGTGTGAACCAATGGTTTTGCGGCATACTGTACTACACAGTCCTGAATATGTGAATGAATTCATTCACATATGTGGGACTGTCTAGTACAGTATGGGCTGGCAGTATAGCCTAGAGGTTAGAGGAATGAGGTTTAAACATGCTTGACACATCCAGCAGATCAGACCTGAGTTTGATTCTCACAACCTCCACTTGCATACTGTGCAACTCTGAGCAAGTCACTTAACCACCCAGTGCTCCCAGGTCACCCCTGAAAACAGGCACTTGTGCTTAGTGGGCCTTATCCAGTTATCAAAGACTAAATAAAAAAAAAAAAAAAAGATGTCAGATCAGTGAGTTGTAGTAATAAAGCATTAATGTATATACAAAACAGGATAGGTGCCAGCACACATCCTTGGCGAACCCCCTTATTAGTTGGGAATGCAGATGAGAGTTGGCCTTTATTCCCATGTCTAATCTGTGCCCAGCTGTTGGTATAGAGGTCACTTATAGTCCTAAATAAACTCTGCTCAATGTCCATTTCTAGCATTTGCTCCCATAGAGCTTTCCTAGAGATGGAATCAAAGGCTGAGCTGAAGTTGATATAGGCCACATAGATTTTTTTGTTTTGTTAGGGAAGTATATGTTTTGAATAGATGATTCATAATCAAACAATTATCAGCTGTGCTACAGTATATCCAGATCTAAAGCCAGCCTGTAGTTATGATAAGCTACCTAAAGAGTGTATTTTATCCAATAATCTATTCAAAATGATTTGGGCAAATATTTTGCCCACAATATCTAGAAGTAAAATTGGTCAGTACATCTGTGGGTTTGTTCTTCCCATTTTTTGTAAATAGAGATTATTGTTTCACCCTTCCATGAGTAAGGAATAAATCTAGTCTATATACAGAGGTCAAAGTAGATGTTAAAGATTTTAGTCTATAGAAAGGGGACCATCAAGAAAACCTCAAGAGGAAGTTTGTCTGGGCCTGGTGCCTTTTTCCTTTTCAACAATGTTGTAGCAAAATAGATCTCTTTTGGTTAGATAGGTCGAACATTGAAAGTAGTATCTAGAGAATTCCAGGGTGAAGAATCTAACCTGATATCCCGATCAAAAAAGATACCTGTATAGTGATTTATCCAATCTTCTGTTGATATGTAAGAATCTATTTTGTATTTACTTTGGTCAGTGCTTATGGCAGCCAGTAACCAAAATGCTTGAGTATTTTTATTGTTAATTACTTGGAGCATATGCACCCACTGTTTTTGATAGAAGTTATTTTTCTGGCTTAAGAATTTTTTATACTGATTTCTGGCTTGGTTTAATATTTTGTAACTTTCTTTAAAAAATGAATTTAAGGATTTCCTGATTAAGCAAATGAGTGCATTTTTTTTCTGTTTTGCAGTCTTGATCAGACTATGTCACCTTAGTTGCAGGGCTGGTGTGCCCTAGCAGGTCCATAAAGAAATAATTTGAGTCATGTATGCACCATAGAGTTTTGTATTTAATACTGGAAAGTTATCAAGGTTCCAGTCATCTATAACTAACATGCATAATAAATCTACTACATGATTCACCTGATTACTTTGATACATAAGATTCCACCTTAGTTTAGAAGAATTTCTAAGGTCCCCTAAATCATCCAAATCTAAGGGTATGTGCATTACGGGAGCAGGTCCTACATTCCCTCCTATAAGAGAAATAGGGAGATGGTAATTTTCCCCTCTGGTAATAATTTGGCAATATTTCAATGCATTCATATTTCCATTTAAAATTAAAAAATCAATTGTAGAGGGTCCAGAGGGGCCTATAAATGTGGGTTTACCTGGCCTATCACTCAAGATTCCACCATTTATTGGTGCTAGATTGTGTATTTTAAGCAATTCCATTAATTTATAACCTGCTTTGGAAACTCTGAGATCATGAGACACTCTAGAAAAAGCGCAAGCATCAGAGTATAAAATATTATGATGATCATTGTCAGTATAGCCATCAAAATTAGATTTTTGCATTTAGATTGGCACATATCAAACAATTTTCTATTCCTGACAAATTGCAGGATTTGACCAGTAGAGCATCTGCTTTTTAACAAATTGAGGCTTTTGAGAGGCCTTTCGGCACCATGCAATTCTGCTTAAAGTTGGACCAGCATAACATTCTGTGGTGATTTGCATATGCAGCCCATGATGCTTTGCATTGTGGGGGCATGTGTGATTTTGTATTTTCTTGAAACTTGGCTTCCCAGCCAAATGCCCTTTGGGGTAACCCTTGCCTCAGTGTTTGCGCACAGAGGTTCTTTGTCTCTTAAATAGTTTTTTATTTTAATGGATTCACCACAATATATCAAAGACACACTGCCTTAAGGGTAGCCGGTCCATTCCACTGGGGTGTCAAACAGACGAGGCATACTGATGAGTCCTGGTAGGATGAAACACGTGTCTATGCCTTCTGTTAGCACCCTTTGCAAACTGTGTGAGAGGCCTTTCGGCACCATGCAATTCTGCTTAAAGTTGGACCAGCATAACATTCTGTGGTGATTTGCATATGCAGCCCATGATGCTTTGCATTGTGGGGGCATGTGTGATTTTGTATTTTCTTGAAACCTGGCTTCCCAGCCAAATGCCCTTTGGGGTAACCCTTGCCTCAGTGTTTGCGCACAGAGGTTCTTTGTCTAATAAATACAAAATACAGCATTAAGTCAATGGGACAGAACTCTGAGAAAATGGAGTACACCTTGATAATTCAAGACAATTTATAGGTTACAAATATTTCCCCTATAACAGAAAAGGTCCTGTTTCAATTTCTTAGAATGCTTTTGGCTTTTGGTAAGAGTGCCCAAAAGAGCTTCCAACTGGATTCTAATAAGTTAATTTTGATTTATCAAGTGTAAAGTGTAAAGTGCTAACTAGATACCACAAGGTTAAACCCTCAAGTTTGCATGTACATATGTTGATATGTAGGTGTCAGCGTGGCTCAGTTGGTAGCACATCCGCCTCTGGACCAGAAGGTAGTGGGTTCTCATCCCACACCAGGATTGGACTTGCACCTAAAAATCATTGGCATCTGAGTGCAGTATTGGGGGGTGCTCTACTGCTGGGGTGTGCCGTCCCTCAGATGAGACGTTAAACCGAGGTCCCTTCTGCCCATTCTGGTGTTGTCCTGGTGGGTGTCCAGGTAAAAGTAAAAGAACCCAGGGCACTCTTCACAAAGAGCAGGGAACATTCCCGGTGTCCTGGCCAACATTCCCCTTCCCATAATCCGGTTCATGCAATTATTCAGTCTGTGTGTGGGGTGATGATGTGCGATATGGCCGCCACCACACATTGTCACCTCACTACCAGTCTAGCATTGCTTGTAAAGTGCTTTGTGATACTGTGCATGAAAAGCGCTATATAAATGCTGATTATTCTTCTTCTTCTTGATTTAAAATTAGATGAGCCAATGAAACGGAAGCAGTGCAGAGGCTAATCTAAAATAGAGTAAACCCAACAATTTTACTTCTAGGAAGAACCAGTCTAATATTTCAGACCAATATATAAAAATAATGTTAAACAAACAAGTTAAAAAGTCCAAGTCCAAATCAATGAGTGTTGCTGAGGTCTTTCCAATCACAGATATGTGCAGCCTTTAGGCAATAGAAACCAATGGTTTAGTTATCACCAAACACCCAAACAGAAGAGATGTGAGAAATTACGAATTTTCGTAATGCAAAATATTTCGCGATATTCATGCATTTAGCAAAATATTTCACGTGTGTGAAATATAAAATTCTGCTGGTGAAATGTGAAATTTCACTTGTGAAACAGGGACATTTGGGTGAAATGTTGCTGTTTCTTGTGAAATTGGGCATTTCCTAGCTAAATTCCATGTTCCACGAGTGAAATTTCACAATTTAGCACCTGCCAAAAAATTTCACGGAACAGCAGAATTTCACAAAATGTTTTGCACAGTGAAATTGCCAATTTTGGTGCAGTTTCACTGGCAAAATTTAATTTTGCAACATCGCTACCAACCAGCAAATGCAGGTACAATAACAGAAACCATAATTTTCACATTGAGTGTATAGTGAGGGTGGGATATTCAGACAAACAGCAGAGGCAGGCGTAAGAGTGGCGCAGCACAAGTCCACTGCGCCATGCTGCATGGAATGTGATATTTAAAGGTAGCGCATGACGGCAAGTGCCAGAGCAACATGGCTGAATATTGCAGGGAAGCACCATAGCACAACCAGGGCTGATCCAGGGAAACCAACATGCGCCATAGCGCAGCCTGTGATGTGCAAGGGGTAGAGGTGCATGCACTAGGACACAGGACAACAGGCACAGCAGGAAGCATGCCACCAGGGTGGGATGGACTGCCACCAGGGTGCAGAAGGTGCCAGGAGGGAGTCATGGCAGGCACACAGCTGTAGACCCCCGACCATGCGGACCACAGTGGCGCACGGAGGTAGGGTGGCATCAATGACCACTGGCAAACAGCCACTGGCAACCCCCACAGGAAGGCATGCGACACACCACCTGGACCACAACTGGCAACACACAAGCCAACAGCACACAATGCACACACCTCACAACACAAACAGAGAGCCCACAGCAGCCCCAGGGCACAGCCACCAGCCAGTGGGTGGAGACCACCAGGCACAATCCCCAGTTCACCCTAGTTGTACCACTCAGCCACCATGCACACCACTGCAGCATGGCTCCACACACCAGCCGCAAAGCAGACACAGATGGCTAACCATAGAAATGTGTATTAAAACAGGCATAAAACAACTATATACATATTAATAGGTAACTGAGTACAGGGAGCAAGGAATGGGGAGGCCACATACAAACTGGGAGGCCGGGGAAGGGAGGCAGGGGGACAGGGGACATGGCTAGACAAGGGAGGGCAAGGCAGGGGGGGACAGGGAAGGGAAACAGTAGCAGGCCAATGGGCCCTATGGCCATCCATGCCCCACCAGTGCCTGATGCCGACATCTGTGCTGCGGCCTGCGCAGTTCTGTTGCAGCAGCCGTGCCATCTGGAGCGAGATGGTGGTGACCTGAAGGATCCACCTCAGGAGCCTGGTGTTGACATCAGGGTGATGGACACCTAGGACAAAGGAGGGAACATGGTATGAGTGCATATCCCTATGACCAAAGCCCACCCACTGTGCGCAGTGGACAGCAGTGACATGCACCCCTGAGATGGCATACAGCCTCCCGCAGCATGTGTACCCACACAAGCCACTAACGCGACTATCCACAGCCACGCAGAACACTGCACACCAGCACCACCCATGTGCTGCACACCACAACTATGGCAGCCAGGTGACAGGGCTAAGCGGCTGAATGGCAGTGGCACAGCTGGAATCAGGGTGCACCCATAGCCCACCTGTGGCAGCCACACACATGTGCGATAGCCACGACATGGTGCAATGGACAATGCGGGTGGTGCACAGCTGGAATGGCCATGTGCACAGGGGCCTGTGGCCCACCCCTCCCCCACTGCCCACCCTGCACAACATCATTCCTTGGAACAGTGCCTACCTGCATGCTGCGGTGCACCCTGCACCTGTCCGGCAGCACCAGCCATGCGGCCTGCATCCTACACCTGAGTCCCTGCAGTGGCCCACCCTGGTCTACCCACAGCACCAGCCAGCCATGCCCTCCTTCTATCCTCAGGGCCAAGTAGGGAAACATGGAGAAAGACACATTAGTACCTGGCAACATCACATGCCTCCTGGCCCAGCACAGCATGCCCCGTGGCCCAGCACAGCTGCAGCTCGGTGGCACAGCACACTCATGGTGTGCCAACATGGCCAATAGAATGCACAACCCCAGCCCACCCCACAGCATGGTGTGCCACTCTGCTGGCCCCACAGGACACTGGATAGGCACAGACATGGGTGTATAGCACTTACCTGGACATGGCACAGTGCCCCTCTGGAAGTGTGCCAGTAGTGCCTGTAGCCTCTCAGGGTCCCTCCACTGCAGGTCCCTGTAGCAGTGACAGCATTGCTCACTGCTACGCTGTGTCCCTGTGGCCTCCTCCAGCCCCTCAGCCACCTCCTGCCACACCTCCGTCCATAGCCGATTCAGGGGCACCTGGCCAAACAGACTGCCAACATGGAGCCACAAGGTTGATCATCTCCACTTGCGACCAGTTAGGTGCCCAGGCACTGCTGTGGTGCAGCATGGCTGTGTCGGCAGTAGCACAACCAAAATGGTGCCCAGTAGCGCACGGACCACACGTGCTGGGGATGCGCGCCTCGCATGGCTGGTGCAGCACACTGGCACGTGCTGCAGGTCACCCGGACGGTTAAAGGGAAATTGTGGGGTCAAGGGTTGGCATGCGCACCGTGGGCGACAGCGCAATTGGGCTCACCATGCTTGGGGTGCAATTGGGGCATGTGGGCACCAAGGTCTACAGGCCAATAGTGCCCGGGCACCATAGGGCATACAGCGCATGAGCGCCACATGCCCAATAGCGGCAGAGCACTGTACCACATATAGCGCACTGTGCCACTGCCGGGCCAGTGATGTACGTGATGGCACTGCGTGCATGTGCACTGCCGGGCCTATTGCGCACTTCACAATGTTGCGCCACAACTTCAAATCAAATCTTTTATTTATCCAGGTGATCATCATTGAGCAAGCTCATTTACAAGATGGAGCTGCTGTTGTCCAAAACAGTTATACATACATAGATTGAGAATACAAAGTACAACATGTTTAAAGAGTTACAAACAAATTTACAGAAAAGTGGTAGGTGCACAATATACATTCCAAGCGTTCTTGTAAGAACATACATGCATCACTCAACTTTGCTGTGGTATATACAGACTCCATGTATGCAGAAGCAACACCAAAGCGCCATACGCAGTTTCACAATATTGGGCCGGCATATGCAGATTAGCAAATCAGCATATCCGTGGGACATCAGAGGCATTTGCATCTCATTACAGTTGAGCATCCCCTCATTTGCATGCAATGCGCTATAAAGGCGCCACAGTACTGCACAGGCTCTTGACTGGTATTGCATCCTTCAGAGGTAAGCTACCAGGCTGTGGATCTGTCGGGACAGTGGAATGGGAGGGCGGTGTGGGGTGTAGCCATCACTGACCACAACTTTATTCCTACAGGACTAAACATGACTGATCATGAGGAGGTTGAGGAGTGTGGGCCTATACGGAAGCACAAGCCCAACTTCATGAGGGCAGAGACCGATGCCCTATTCGAGGCCTACCTAGACCAGGAGTCTCTCCTGAGTGGCTTGACAAGCACCCCACAGGCCTGGTCAACAGCATGGGAGGGTGTGGCAAGAGCTGTGAACCAGCAGGGCAGCCATCAAAGGACTGCAAAGGAGTGCAAGAAGAAGGTCATCACAGACCAGAGGTGGATAAAGGAGAAGGTGGCTGCCATCCGGGCTGCACGTGCTGCCATGGGTGGTAGACAGCCTGATGTGCCACAGCTATCACCGCAGGAGGAGTTGGTGGTGATGTCCATGCAGTGCTGCGCCATCAAGGGGGTACCCGGTAGTGGGTTCCAGACAAGAGGCAGCCCATCACTGCATGGTAGGTATGGCAGCACCTTGGGCAGGGGTGTGTGCCAGAGGCACTAATGTGACTGTGTTCCCTTTCAGCTCCAGAGTGCCTGCATGCAGCAGCAGGGGTGGAGGTGTCTGCCATGGGGGCAGTCCTGGACCTGTAGGACCATCCTTCCACCTCAGGGGCTGGACCGCAGGCAGCCCAACAACACTGTCCATCCGGATGCATGTGGCGTTGTTTGCGGACGAGGCCCTGGCTGTGTTTCAGCATGACGCCAGCCATAGCATCCAGTATGCTGAGACACAGATCAGGGCGGGGTCTGGGACTGATGATGACATGGCCATTATCCTGGATAGTGGTGTTATCATTCAGGGGGAGGCACCCATACCACACACCCGCCATGGCAGTGTAGACTGTGCCCTGGTGGGAGTTGTCCACCCACTGGCCCTCACACACTGCGCTGCCATGCAGGATGATGGGGGTGGCAGTGGTAGTGCAGCCACAGCGGCCGGAGGGGCAGCAGTTGCAGCCGGATGATGTCGAAGGGGGGCCAGGAGCAATGCCCGCCGACGGTGCACCACAGAATGAGCAGTCCCAAGAGGGCCCCTCTATGCACCCCCCACCAGTGCAGGGGGCTGGGCTGCAGGGTCGAGCACCACCTGTGGGTTGGTGCAATGCCCATGCCCCCCAAGGTGCCGACCCCTTGACCGAGCACACCCGTCTGCTATGGGCCTCTGTGGCACAACAGGTGCTGGTTGTGGCAGGGGTGCATGCATTCCGCATAGAGCTGTGCCAGGCAGCAGTGAGGCATGACAGGGACTTTGAACAGCTCCTGGCCAAGACCACATGTATGCGGGAGAACATGACTACAGCCCTAGATCGGCTTACTGCTGCAGTCATGGCTGGCCTAGCACCACTGGCCACCCTGGTGCATGGCTGTCTGCCGCAGAACCCGTAGAGTGCATTCTCCACCACTAGGTCATAGTGTCATGCTGCCCCCTCTGTGTCGACACCGGGATCTTCTGTGGGCATTCTGGGCACGCCTGAAGTGGGCATGTTCGGGAGCCTGCAGACACCTGTAGGGAACCAGTCGCGTTCCCACAGTGACACACCTGGGGGACCATCACAGACACCCCCTGTGGCCATTGCACAGCCCATGTCTGCTGGGCAGTCTAGGTGGGGCCGTCCACATGTCCGTGGCGGCCGTGTGACCGCGCGTCGGTCCTGGGCCACCATCCTCCCCATCCGCTGTCTGCTGCTGCCCAGTGTGAACATTGGTGTGGTGTGTGCATGTGCATTCCAGGGACGTGGCATCCATGGTCGATGCCACACACAGGCCTTGTGCACACACACCTGGCCGCTGGCCACTGTGGCATGTGTATGATGATGCCAACACAGCGCCGGCCGCTACTGTGCACTGGTTTTCAGCGTCTGACACACACCCAGTGGCAACTTCTGGGCATGCACATGTAGGTACCCATGTTCATGTGCATGTGTGTACGGGGGCATGTGGGGGTGTGTGGGTGGGGTGTACATTGCTGTGCAGGGTGCTTCCACGGAGTCCAGTCCCATGCCCGTCCACACTTTCCTCCAGCCATTACTGTCATGGGGCCCACCCCTGCATGCCTGAATTCTGTGCCATGGTCCCTGGGACGTGTGTGTGGTCATGTTCACCTACCTGCATGCACCATAGTGCTCCTCTGCACTTGTGTCCCGGTGCTGCTGGGCCATCCTGTTCAGCTGGGGTTCTCTTCACCTGGGGGGGGCTACTGACCACCACCTGGCCCGGCGGCCGCATCGTCCCCACTGCTGTTCCCCTCTTCAACCTCGACAGCTATCCCATGGTTGGTGGCCATGTTGTGTAGTATACAGCAGGCCAGGAATAGGCTGCAGGCCTTTGAGGGGCTGTACTGTAGGGCACCACCAGACCTGACCAGGCAATGGAACCGGGTCGTCAGCAGTCCAAACGCATGCTCAATAATGTTACGTGTGCTGGTGTGTGCCACATTGTATTTCTCCTGCACTGAGGTCGACGGGTGCCAGTATAGGGTGAGCAGCCAGGGCCGGAGTTGGTATCCGCAGTCACCTGTGTGTTGAGATGTGTGATTAGCATGGTGGTCTGTGTAGCTGCACCCCCTGCCTTCCCAGCCACATCCTCTGGTGCCCCTAGCCTAGCATCTTCCACACCCAGCCCTGTTGTGCCAGGCTGCCCATTTCAACAGCATACTCACCTACTAGGTGGCCAGTGGGGATGTCTCCACTCTTGAACCTGTGGCACAGTGTTGACTGGTGCCAGATGAAGGCATTGTGTGCTCCACCAGGGTGTGTGACACAGATATTGATTATGCGCCCCCTGGCATCGCACACCACCTGGCAGTTGACACTGGGGTAGCCCTTTCTGTTGATGTAGGCTACCCCCTCCAGGCCAGGTGTTGTGTAGATGCCTATGTGGGTGCAGTCAATGGCCCCTAGCATGCCAGGCATACGTGCCACCCTGTGGATCTCCTGCATGTTCGCTGTATGCTCTGCTGGTGTGCTGGTGAAATGGATGTATTCTGCAGCATGTGGCAGCAGTGCATTGAGGAATTGTGTGAGAAGCCATGATGCGGCCGACTGGGTTATGCCTGTGGTGTCCCCTGTTGGTCTCTGGAACGTACCCGTGGCGAGCAGGCACATGATGGCCATGACCTTGGTCTCCACTGATTGAGCATGGCTCTGTCTTGTGGGTGCCTGCATCTCATCACTGCACAGCTCACAGAGCTGCCTCAGAATTGCCTAGTTCAGGCAGTACCGGTCCACAATCTCTGTATCACTGTACTGTTCAAAGGTGGTGCGGGCACGGTACCACATGTTCCGGGCATACCACCGATGGGCCCTTCCATGGCTGCGCCGCTCTGCCTCCTGCCTGCTCACACCCCTCATTACTGCCTCCATCTGGAAGATGGCACTGGCCATGGCCTGGGCTCCCCCTGCCCTCCCGAGCAGCTGTCTCCCCAGGCATCCCTGGCCTTGTGCCGCTGCATCTGCCCCTGTGCTTGGTGCACACCTGTGTTTGGGGTTCCCAGCTGGTGGCCTGTTGGCTGTAACCTCTGCCTCCCACTCATCTGGGCACTTTCTCTGCCCCTCCTATTCCAGGTATCGCAGGCACATGTTGCTGATGTTGCCTCCTCACCTGTTTCACACGCACACACACAGTCGCTCACACACGCAGCCACATTCAGTGTCACACGCCCAGTCCCACACTCTGTTGCACTTCCTGCTCACCTCTGTCTCTGTCTTGCACCACTCCTGCTGTCCTGCCTGTCCACTCGCTCTCCCTCTCTATTGCTCCCCTGTGGCGCAAGCCTCCATCCCTTGCTTGCTCCCTCTTTTTTATGGGCTCAAGTTTGGTCTGCACATGTCCCTGTTGCTCCATGCTTGTGACGTTTGCTTGCTGTTGAATATCACACTGTACTGCTTATTCATGGCTACACCACCTGCATTTGTGCATACATTCATTAGGGTTGCGCATTGGCACACTGCGAATTGCACAGCACAATGGCTCCCACTGAATATCGCTCTTTGGTGCATTTCCACACTTGCGCCAGGTGTAACTCAGTTGCGCCATGTGCAACTGCTTTGAATATCCTACCCTGAGTGTAAAAGCAAGCACATCTCATGGAGCAGCAAGCTGTTCCGAGTCCTTATTGCAGGTCAATGCAAAAAATTGTTCCACTTAGAAAGTTGAGAGTATCAACTAGTATTCCTTGTTTCCTTCTGTCCCAGTTCATGAATTTAAATTTCAGAAAAATCTTCTTCCAGAACTTTTGTTCTGCAATGCATACAGGCCAGATGGTTTAACAATCCTGCTTCATAAACCGTGTGCTGGGAGTATAAAGACTTGGGGCAGTCCCCCCGCTGTAGTTTCACTAACCCCCGAGTTTGATTGTTCACTGTAAGTACTAGAAAAAAAATACAAAAACCCAAGTAATATTTGGACAAGAAAAGAAACAAAAATAATTCTAGATTTAAGGGATTTGAGGGAGCCCACGAGGACCCCCTCCCCCCCCAGCAAGGAAAAGCTAACCTTAGCACACTCCTAGATGTTCCTAAGTGCACTAACCACCTAAAGCAGCCCTTTATTCTCTCTGTCCTCTTGTAGTTAGAATTGGCTAACAAATAAAAGCATTGCTCTCTAACAACTAAAACATATTAAAGTCTTATATGCAGTAGAAACAAACAGCTTTGGAATTTATAAGGAAATACAGTAATACAGCACTACCCCATACCACAAATAAGACCTCTCAATTAATCAGAACTTGTTTGTTACCATACATAAAAATAACTTACTTTTTTTTTTGGTATAAGCAAATTTATCTCCTTGTGCAGGCTAAGGTACTGTGACAGAGTACATAAGAGCAATAGCGCCATCAGCAACACACCACACAGGTGTCTGACAGGAAAGTGGATCTAATCCCTCAGGACCTCACGCATGTTCTTTAAGGGCTGTGGTCTTAGATCATGCTAACATATTTTAAAATACAATTCAATACATTTCAATACAAAAGCTCCTAAAATCTATAGAAGCAAATGTGAACACAGTTAAGAAGAACTGATGTGGGTGCTAAATAAAAAAAAAACAAAAAAAAACAAATTGCATACAAACAAGCACCACACATCAGCAAATGAGTACAACAAATCAGTAGTTCTCTTGATATAGTACCAAACAGAACAAAAGAAGAGAAGAAAAACAAATTATTTAAAATAAACAGTGAAGAGGTTGCATGGTGGCTTCAGCCTGAGCTGCAGCATTTCTCAGAGCTCTGTGGGCAAAGAATAAAACATGGCTAATTGAACAAATTTAAATCAGTTTTTCAGAGCTTAAGCAATGAATTTTGTTTCCTAAAAACAACATCTAACGAAATCTGCTAAAAAATTTCTAGATGGATAAAGTCTGAAACGAACACATGGACATATCCACGACAGCTCTGCCACACACAGTGAGCCAAACCTCTAAAAGAGCCAAAACAGATTCTCTGACTGAGCACACAACACCAGCTGATCCTATGGACATTCTTACTGAAAAACTTGATCACTTTTTCATGGAGATAGCCTCGGTGAATATAAAATTAGGAGACATGGCACTGGACGTAAAAATGATAAAAAACAGTTGAACATCTGCCCACAATGGTATCCGATGTTGAAACAAGAATCAGCTCTGTAAAGGACACACAAAATAGAAATGCCAAACATACAGCTAAGCTGAGGATCAAGCTTGGGAAACTAGAGGACAGAACTGAGGATCAGGAACACCGACTGTGTAGAAATAACCTGGTACTGGTCGGCATTCCGGAACATGAAGAGGGAGAAAACTTGCATACCTTTACACAGAAACTACTGACAGAGGTTGCAGGTCATTAACCCTCTGGTAACAGTTACCAGCTAGATTATGTGCATAGATCCTACTGTCCACCTCCAAAGCATGGGGAAAAGCCAAGGGTTATAATAATACAGTGTGCCACACTGCAAGATAAATTGCACATCCAGGCCCAGATATTCAAAAGGGTTGCACATGGCGCAACAATGTTGCACCATGCACAACCACTGATCGCCAGTGATATTCAAAAGGAAAAGTCGCACTGAAATCCCGATGTGCGGACGCATCAATGTATGCAGGCACAGGTGGGGGCATGCCCATGCATAACCTGCACAGCCTGATAGTCAGCCGGATGTGCAGAGTCATCATCGCAGCCTACCTGTGCCTGCACAAAGAAGTTAAGCCAAAAAAAAAAGGAACAAATGATGGCCACCCACAGGTGAGCTGCTGCATTGCAGGGCACAACACGGCAGCTGCCACCTGTAGCAGGTGGCCTAATTCCTACCGCACTGGCGGCACCCCCATGCCCATCGTGGGCATCGTGTAACTCCCCCCTCAATATCCCTGGTGGTCCAGTGGACTGCTATGTGCCCGATCGCGGGCATCTGTTTAAATCACTGGTCCCCTGCAGCCCGATCACGGGCATTTGTCTAAATGAAAACCCCCAATATCCCTGGTGGTCCAGTGGACTGCACTCTGCCCGATCGCGGGCATCTGTAAATCATAAAATAGTCCTATTACCCTGGTGGTCTAGTGTACCCCCTCCTCACCATCCCACTGGCCCCCTACCCCGCTCCCCCAGTCAGCGGCGGCGGCAGCACCACCACCACCGCCTGCCGCCCGCCCCCGCCGACTGACAGCTCGGTAAGGCTGCATGCCCATTGGTTCAGGCATGAGCCAATGGGCGTGCAACCTACCGTACCACATTCAGATATGTAAATGATCATTCACATATCTGGAATGTATGTCTGATATGAACTGCAGCCATTGGCTCACGCTGACCAGCGGCGTGCAGCCTAACTGTCAGTTGGGGAGGCAGCAGGCGGGTGGGGTGCTGCCGCCCGCTGGCTGCCCGGGCGGGCGGTGGGGCTCAGTGGGCGGGTGGGAGTGGGGTACACTACCACCAGGGTGACAGGACTGATTTTTGATTCTGATGCCCGTGCGATCAGGCTGAAATCTGAACCTCAAGACGGAACGAGAAGGGTTTATTTTACCGATGCCCGCGATCGAGCATATACGTCCACTGGACCACCAGTGATATTAGAGGGGGGTTTTCATTTAGACGAATGTCCACGATTGGGCTGCAGGGGACCAGTGTGATTTAAACAGATGCCCACGATCGGGCACATAGCGGTCTACTGGACCACCAGGGATATTAGAGTGGGGGTTTCATTTAGATGAATGCCCGCGATCGGGCTGCACGGGGCGTCAGTCCCCGACGGCTGCTGCCTGGCAGGACGCCAGGCGCAAGTTGTCGGGGATCGGCGCACCTGCATGCTAAGGGGATGCAAATGGGGCCATAATGACATGCAAATGGCCCCATGTGCACCTTGCATAAATTATGGCCCCATTTGCATGTCCCCTTTTGAATATTGCAGGTGCTGTGCATGGCGAAATGGCACTTGCGCTAGCGCATTTCCATGCTCCACTCTGGCCACTTGCACTGGCACAGTGGGGGTGGCCAGGGTGCAATATTCAAAGCTGCTGTGCCATAGCGCAGCTCCGTTGAATATCGCCCAGGCCACACCCTTACGCAACAAAGTTGAGCTGTGCCCAGGCTTGTGCCACAGCCTGGCTCAGTTTGAATATCCGGGCCCCAGAATCAAGCCAGATTTAAGGGTGCTCTTTTATTGAAAGGGCGGCCGTTCCATATCTACAGTGACTTTACCCCTGCAGTACAGGACAAACAAAGGACTTATGATGATCTTAAGAAAGCCCTCCACAAAGCCAATGTCCCCTTTTGAATGCTGCATCCAGCAAGACTAGTGAATAATACTCAATCTGGCACTAAGGAATTTCCGAATGCTGAGACCGTATGGAGAGAGCTACTGAAACTTATGCCACACATCAGCCTCACTGCTCCAAACAAGCCAATAAATGCACAGCCCAGAGTAGGCTAATGGGACAGTAAGAGACAAGGGGCAGAACCATATGGAGAATGCATCACCCACATAGGTCCAACACCACAGTCACTCAACCCTAATATATGCAACCTTGCCTACGAACTTCCGAACTTTTAAACTGGTGAATTAAACCTTAACACTCCTGGGGCACTAACCACCCTCAAACTAGCAAGACCAGCCATCGAGGTATGTCTAATTGCCTACTGAAAGTGTACCAGCATAACAGGGGACTATCGGGGTCACAGTAATGGCAGAAGACTGGATGATGAATTTTCTGAAGCTCTACAGTGACAACCTTCTTCTGACCAATTTCTCACTGGACAGTTTACTGCCTTTGTCCACAGGGCAGCAATAAATCAAGAAGATGCCCTGCATTGGACAAGCAGAACATAGCCACACCTAGGTCTCACTGGCAATCCACCTAACACATCCCCACAGAGAAAGTGTTGTCACTCCTGGGTCCACTAGCCACATAGACTTCAGCGTCACCCCCTGCACTCCAACTACAGTGCAAGGATGAACCCTAAGCGAGACTTCAAGAAAAGTTTTAAATGGCACAAGTCACCATACTCTCCCGCACAAGGCACATAGACAGAGCTCACCTGCATCAAGCGGACAGCAAGACAAGCACCCCACACAAATGAGCTACTGAATGGGATTGTGCACAGAATAAGCCCCGAAACAAGCAGCAGTATACATTCTCGACCAACCCAGAAACTGACATGTGCCAGAGAGCAATAATCATAAAAGAACTCCAATCAGGACTTACCTTTAAACCACCTAGGACAATGAACTGACACCACTAAGTGCAAGGGTGTAACCAGGACAATGTTTTCCCAGAATCGAGGTAGAACCATGACTTTTCCATTTTCTTTCCTCTTTCCTACTTTAAACCTGCTGTACTTGTTTTCATTACCTAAAGTGTTATTGAGTAATGTCTACAGGGAGCAACACGGACAGTACAGCCACTACCACACTAAAAATATTAAAGATAGTAAGGGGGGAGGGAGAACATCTAGAAATGGGACAGTAGAACCACACTAGGAGTGACTGACAGTCCCGGGAGACTGAGGATTCAGGATTGGATCATCACACAGACAAAAGGGTTGGGATGGATTTACCTGGAAGGGTGGCCACACACACACACTTCCCCCTATTAAACAGGACAGACAGCCAAACATAATATGCAGACAAGCCAGGAAGGTGCACATACACCAGGCAATGAGGCAAGAACAGAGCGCAACAGAGCCACTAGAGAAACACCAGAAACGGAGGTCCACCCCCACCCCCTAAGACACTCAGTGCTTGAGCAGCAATCCCGAGAGGCAGCTTAATGGGAGGAAGGGCAATAGTGACACTACGACTAAGCCCCTGGAAGAGGTAGGCGCAACCCCAAGACAGCTTACACCAACCCTGGGAGTTCCCCTGCACTCAGGCTCTTTGGCGACGCTTAAAAACAGTTCAATCTCTTAGAGGAGCACTATAGCCCAAATACTGTTGGGAAGGAAATGCTGGATTTCAAATGAACCAGTTGCCTTAAATCACACAGAGCTTGGGAGTTAGAAGGAGACTACCTCCACAGACTAACTCAGGGTTGGGGGGGGTGGATTTCGACAATACCGCTGACACAGGGCTTCTTAAGGGGGGACAGGGGGAAGTGGACACACAAATCTATATCACAGACCGAGGCTTGCAATACACACCTGCAGCACAGCACTCCTAGATTGACCTAGCCAAGCCTTCTCCCAATGGACTACGGGTACCCTGGCTGGGAATCCCAGGTGTAGGTAACATTGACCATGAGGATCACACAGTCCTGCCCTCTGGGGCAGCTGGAACACACAGGCTGGGGGGATTGCATGACAGGCCACCAACCCCTGGGAGTTGCACAACCATCAGCAGAACCTACTATGTGCCTGATACCTTACACAGTGACACTGAAGGGTGGAAGGGGGGAGACTCTGAAAAGCTAATACCCAATGAATATGTTACTTTGAATGGGGAGAGAAGTGCACCATACACAGCCACACTAACTGGGAGTGGGCAGAGTAAAAGGGGAGAACCGGTACAAAATCTACAAGCAGTACAGAGGTAAGGGGAGTCAACTGAACTTTAAAGACAGCCAGCAGGGCTAAGGTGACTGTGGTTTCCATCACCGCAACAGCAGAGAAGGTAGAAATGGCTCTGGAAACTCACAGCTAACTTAACCATCTACATACCAGCTGACAGACAATCGTTGACCACGGGCAGAGAATGATAGCACTCTCGGAAGCCCTTCACGGTCAGATGGTTTGGGAGGCTCGTCACCTTCCATCACAACCTGGGCACCAGTATGATATAATTTAGTTAGCTATCTATGTTGTAGGTTATCCTGTAATTTATATACTGCATGCACAGAATGTCTTCACTGATGAATAGAAACTGGTGTCAGGGGGCCAGGAGCTAAGGACTCACACCGAGTCAAGCATAGTTGCCTCAAGGCGATCAAAGAGAAGAAAAGTAAGTAACCAAAACCAGACTTAGAATAGACAGACCCATCCACGATCCAAACCAAAAAGTACAGCCTGTAGATGCGATCACACATGAACACAACACAAACAAGCATTTGTCAAAGCCGAACGTTAGCTTGCAGGTATTTGCAGTGGTGTTTGGCATGTATGGTGCTTTACCCTAATGCCCTGTGTGATTGCTGGTATTTGCACAATAAATTGTCAGCATGACCTTGTTGTTACTCCCATTGTGCGCTACATTGGCGGAAACACATTTTGGGGAGGATGTGAAAAATGACAGCTGTACTGCTCATAAGGAAGTGCGGTAAAATGGCAATGTTGAAAATCTGGAGTGGAAATATTGAAAATTCGCAAACCTACGAGCGTGCGTGGGAACTGTGCAATGCACACTCATAAAACAGTCATTTGTAGGATTTTTTTCACCAAATTTTCAACATTGCCATTTTAAAACCTCTGCTAATGAACAGTGTCACAGTGATTTTCTTACTGTGTCCCATACATTGATTTCGCACACCGACTGTGCCATTGTGCACTACATGGGCGGAAAGACGTTTTGGGCAGGATGTGAAAAATGACAGCTGTACTGCTCATAAGGAGGTGTGGTAAAATGGCAATGTTGAAAATCTGGAGGAAAATATTGAAAATTTGCAAACTTACTGAAGGCATGTGAGAACTGCATAACGAGTCATAAAACAGTCATTTTTAGAATTTTTCACCAAATTTTCAGCACAGTCATTTTAAGACCTCTGCTCATGATCAGTGTCACTGTGATTGTCTTAATGTGTCCTATACATTGAGTTCAAGACAGACCGGCGCCATTGCAGCCTACATGGGCAGAAACACATTTTGGGCAGATGAAAATGATAGCTGTATTGCTCATGAGAAGTGTGGTAAATGACAATGTTGAAAATCTGGGGTGCAAATATTGAAATTCTCAAGCGTACGTTAATGGCGTAGAAGACTCGTAACGCCTTCGTAAAGTCATTTAGATTTTCACCAAATTTTCAACATAGCCATTTTAAGACCTCTGCTCATGAACAGTGTCACTGTGATTTTCTTAATGTGTTCCATACATTGATTTCGCACACCGACTGCACCATTGTGCGCTACATGGGCGGAAACATGTTTTGGGTGAGATGTGAAAAATGGCAGCTGTACAACTCATAAGAAGGTGTGATAAAATGGCAATGTTGAAAATCTGGAGTGGAAATATTGAAAATTCGCGAACTTACAAGCCTGCGTAGGAACTGCGCAATGCACTCTCGTAAAACAGTCATTTTTTGGAATTTTTGCACCAAATTTTCAACATGGGGTTTGGGACCCCTTCTCATGAGTGATGTCACTGTCATGGCGTTATTCAAAGGCCAAGGGTGATTTCACACAGTGACTGCGAAATCACCTTGGCACGAATAACGCCATGACAGTGACATCATTCATGAGAAGGGGTCCCAAAACCCCATGTTGAAAATTTGGCATAAATTCCAAAAATGACTGAGATATGCAATAGTTGAACCCCCCATGTAACCCATTATACAGCTTACTGGCATTTCCTCAGTTCGCGGTCGACTTTGAAGAGTGCAGACATGTTCCGGTCCACCAAGATCGACGCTACCGGAGTCCGGAGGTAAGTATGGGGTGGGGTGTAGGGAGGCTGGGTGCAGTGGGTGGGTGTGGGTTGTGGGAGGGGGTCTGGGAGGCGCACAGGACCGTTTTGTTTTCCAGGTTAAAAAGATGCCTTGGGACCTTTGCCATGCTGGGGTGGGCTTCCAGCGTGGCAGAAGATGGCTGGGGGCCGAGGAGCCGACGGGGATTGGGCACCCCGCCGGCAAACACGCTTGGGGGCGAGGAGCCGACGAGATTGGGCACTCCCATTGGCAAAGCAACGATTACCTGCCATGCTGGGGTGGGCTCCCAGCATGGCAGCAGGATGCTTGGGTGGCCATGGAGCTGACAGGGGATTGGGCACCCCGTCGGCAAACAACATTTGCTACGCTGGGGTGGGCTCCCAGCGTGTCACCAAAGCTTTGGGGTGGGGGGGGGAGGTAGCGGCGTTAGCGGGGGCAGCGCCAGTATGGCAGCGGTGCTTCCTTTAAAGCAGAGGAACACCGCTGTCATATTGAGCTCCTGCACCCATTGGTGCAGGGACCCCCACGCCTGCTCAGGGAGCAGTGCATTGGTGGGAGAGGCACCTCCTCCAAGTGTGCTACTCTCCAAAAACGTTCCTTGCGCATGCGCGCAAGCGAACATAAAAATGACAGCCAGCCAATACATTTGCATCACATAGAATGTCAAGGGGGCACAGACCAAAGAAAGGAGGTACTCAATCCTAAAGCACATCTAAACCCTAAACACACAAATTGCTCTCCTTCAAGAAACACACACACCCGAGCACCAAGTCCTGCTATGGAGGAGAGATTGGGTGGGGCAGGTGTTCGCTGTGGGAACCAGCAAGAGGAAGGCTGGGGTTATTAACCTAATGCACAGAAATATTCCCTTTACCCCCATAGAACAACTCGCAGACCCCCAAGGGAGATATCTTCTAGTGAGGGGAGAACTGGGAAGACAAGTGATACTAGCAACAATATCTGGGCCCAATAAAGAGGAACCAGGTTTCTTCTCAAACCTTCAATCAGTCTTAGGCCCAATGCCCAGCCCCCTTAATAATATTGTTCAGTTCAGTCAATGTACCAGTATGCTTATGGCAGTCTCACCCCTGAATGTTGAAGTGGCAGAGGCACCCAGTGATGTGCATGCATTAAGGACTTCAACAGTAGTATAGATGTATTAGTCTGATGTAGAATCTCTGTATGGTCCAACAGTGTTTTTCTGTCTTCTATGTTTGTATGTTTTCCTTTGAAATGCAATAAAGTATACTTTGTTAAAAAAAAATTAGTGAATGTACAGATTTACTAGGATAAGAGCTGCACACCCTCCCGAAGAGCTTACTGCTGACCCAGCAGTCTAAATTAGCTCCAACACAGCATGGGTTCCAAGACTGTGTCGCTGGGTTGCAGAGTAAGCAATAATACCTGAGAGGGTAGGCATTATTGGGAAATACCGGACCGCCCAGGGGCGTAATGAGGCCCGACGCCGCAGGCGGAGGGCCTTATAGCCCCTGAAGGTCTGGTATTCCAATAATGCCCACCCTGGAGGGTATTATTGCGCTAGAAAATGGGTATATGTAATATTATTTGTGAAATATTTAAAAATAAAATGAATAGTAAAAAAAATAAAACAAAATTACTTATAGTTGCTTTGTCATAAAAGTAGTCCCTCCTGTGGTATACTTACTGTACCCACCAGTAGAGGGCAGTGCAGTTTCTCAGCAGTTTTATTGGTTTCTTACAAGTGTGTACAGCATGTTCCTTCCTTGGTCTTGAACCATCAACCCCCCCCCCCAACAAGTTCACTTGGGTTTAGTTTTGTGTGTGTTTCATTTTTTTCATGAATGAGACCCACTCGTCAAGTGATTTGAACCCCCCCCAATACATATGCAAGTGGCTGAGAATCGCAGTGCGATCGTGGAAAAGTGTACAGACGTATTCAATGTTCTACAGGTTAACAGGACTTGAGTTTTGTTTAAAAAAGACAAAGGATGTTTTGCTGCAGTAGGAGTGGAGCTGGTGTGACTGACTTAAGTTTACAAGTGGCGCTCAGCGTGCGATGTGCTAGCGCTACTCATTTAAAAAGAGAATTTTTTCCCCTCTTTCACTGCCGAAAAATTGTGGCTGAATTGGTAGTATGTGGCAGTTCAGTTTGCAGCCTGTGTTTGTCTTTCGGTGTGCACTCTTCTGCTGGTGGCAGTTTGTGAGCGTAACTTCTTTCTGTAAGCATATGCTTCCCACTTGGAGAGGGAGAAGTGTGACAGCACATTATGTATGATACTGCTACTGTGCCAGAGAGGAGCGATATTCTCTTCATTTCCATACCGCAGACGGATGTCCATCTGTGGTATGGAAATCTAAGAAATACCGCTGTTCCCATGATCAGTGGTGGTATTAGAGACAACTACCTCTCCTATGTAATTCAGTATACAGTTTAAAAACTGGAAAGTAGGCTTAGCTGCCCACAGTCATTTGCTGTTGTAATAATTGCTTTTTTCCCTGCTTTCAGTCAGAGGAAGAGAACGGCCTAGCTGTTATTTTTTCAGCTAGCTTGGCGAGTGGGGCATAAATGGCGACTGGCTCTTCTGAACATTCGGGGTGCCCAAGGATCACTGCGTAATGGGGCACCCCAAGGAGGCTCTAGTTTTGATGTGGGCTCTATCGGAAAATAAATGAATCTCTAGTCAGACGTTTCAACCAATGAGATTCATTTATTTTCCGATACCATTTTCTAAACAGCAATATTCCCTTGTAAAGATAACCGAGCAGTACAAGGTCGACTTGAAAGAACCTGGTTAGGTTCTGTTGAACAGGCAGTGACGGCATACCTGTTATAGAATTATAATGTACTTATCATTAAGTTCCTGCTGGAGCTATTTCACCATACAGCATAGCATGCAGCATCACACTCCTCTCTTGCCCCTATTATGGAATCACAACCACCAACTTCCCCTCCTCTCTTTCGATTCATCAGGGGGGGAAAGAAAGAAAAGAGGAAGGTATCATTAGGTTGGAAAATGATAAGAAGATCAAGGATGATGGACAGAAGGCCGCAGTCCTCAACAATTACTTCTGTCCTGTTTTTACCAGGGAGGGTGCAGGCCCCTACCTGAAAGAGGCATCAATACAGCTGCTAGGGGAATCCCAAGGATGGAAATCCCAGTATTCACCAAAGATGGGGTTCAGAAAGGGCTGGTGGCCCTCAAGGGCAGATAAGACACAAGACCCAGATGAGATGTACCCGAGATTGCTAAAGGAGTTGGCAGAAGAGCTGTCTGACCCCCTGGTGCATCTGTTCAACTGCTCACTGCAGACAGGGACACTACCCAGAGACTGGAGAGTGGCCAACGCGGTGCCTCTCTATAAGGGGAGGGGACAGGGAGGAGGCAGGAAAATACAGGTCAGTTAGTCTCACATCTATAGTGGGGAAGCTGATGGAGACCCTAATCAAGCAAGACTTCATGGACTACCTGGAAAAAAATGGTCTCCAGGACAATAAGCAGCACGGGTTCATGACAGGGAGGTCATGCCAGACCAACCTTATTGTCTTCTTTGATTGGGTGATAAGGGAACTGACTAGGGGCCATGCTGTGGATCTCCTCTACTTTGATTTCAGTAAGACAGTGTCTTTCTCAGTGTCGCATAAGCACCTGTTGAAGCAGTTGGAGGATCTTGGAATGGCAAAGGACATAGGTGGTAGGGCTGTGCGAATACCTTTTCCTGAATATTCAGCCGAATATTTGATATTCGGGTCCCAGGTACTCCGTATTCGGCCAGAAAAGGTGTTTTTTTAAGGAAACTTTAAAAAAGCACTTTAACAACACCATTAATCACCCATTAAACCTGGTGTAGCATATACACCTCAATGAGACTTCAACCACCAACGCAGAGCTCTCATTAATGCAACACAAGCTACATGCGGCACACTTGATCAACCACACCACACGTATAGCACTCCGAAAACGATATCAAGCATTTCATTGGGTCAGCACTGGAGGGTGTTCATGTTCACAGACATGGTAGCCCATGAAATGGGCATTGGTGATTGAGTGCCTGCAATAATGGCAACTCAATCCTGGTGCATGTCGAAGGGGCTACTGCTGAGGAAGGGTGACCTGATGGGGGAGGTGGGTGCATATAGTGACAAGACATCACTATATGTGTATGTGTGCGGGGAGGCGGGATCCAGCGTGACGGAAGGGAGGGAGGGTTGGCCTGGTGTGGTTGGTATGGGGCTGCCAAGCTGGCCCCATAGCATGGTTGGTGGTTGTCAGCCTAAAGGTGCAAGGGTTCCAGGTTCAGGTCTGGGCACACCTACATTTTTGTGTGCCCGGCCACCAATTTTTTTTTCTCCAGATTTTGTACCTCCCCAACATGCACCCCCCTGGAGTTAAGAATTCTTTAGTAGAGGGGTGTGAGGCAATGCAAGGGGCACAACCCACTGCATGAACAATCAACATTTAAGTCCCTGACACTGTTTTCCTGTGCGTTGGGGGTTTACATCACTGAAATAGATTTTCAGTGATATATACTTGCCCTGCCACCAGTCACGATTGCGCTTTCGTGGTTATCACATAAATCCACAGACACGGGGTAGACGGTGCTTTGGCCATGGGCATAAGAATAGTGGTAACAGTGGCTGCCATAGTGGTGACAGCTAAAAGGGTGGCTGCTGCATGAATGGCACCAGTGGTGGTGTGAAGCACACTGACTGTAGATGTAGCAGCCACAGTGATAGTAGTGGGAACACGGGTGGTGGTGTCTGCTGCTTCCTGCACAAAGCATGTATGCACTAATGCCCTCCTACTACTGCACAAAAGGATATGACCGAGAATGTGTAGATGGAACAGGTGGTGACACCAGTAGTAATAATAGTTCTGCCGGTGGTATTAGTAGTAGTAGTACTATTCCCAATGCTACAAGAACTAAAAGGCTTGCTTGGGGAGAAAAATAATTGAGACCATCTAATAAAGAGACACCTGTCTGTCGTCATCCATGTAGTCTATATCACCACCTTCTCTGGAATTGTATTATGTATCAATAGTACACAGTGAAGCAAGACAAGATGCAATTCAATACTTTGCAATAAATGCTGTCACAAAATATTGGATGACTAGAGATTAACTGCCATTGAATTACACTGCTCCTTGCAGCATTCTGCAGCACTTTGCAATAATTTTGCAATCATGGAAAATAATTGAGGCTGGTGATGCCACACTGGTAACCAGAATATTTCAGGCATGTGAAATACTTGGGACTGGTGATGCCACACTGGTAACCAAAATATTTCAGGCATGGGAAATACTTGAGATGGGTGATGCCATACTGGTAACTAGAATATTTCAGTCATGTGAAATACTGGAGAGGCCATACTGGTAACTGGAATATTTCAGTCATGTAAAATACTGGTGACTGGAGATGACATACTGGTAACTGGAATATTTCAGGCATGTGAAATACTTGAGAATGGTGATGCCATACAGGTAACTAGAACATTTCAATCATGTGAAATACTTGAGACATGTGATGCTATACTGGTAACTGGAATATTTCAGGCATGGGAAATACTTGAGATGGGTGATGCCATACTGGTAACTAGAATATTTCAGTCATGTGAAATACTGAAGGCTGGATATGCCATACTGTTAACTGGAATATTTTAGGCATGTAAAATACTGGAGACTGGAGATGCCATACTGGTAACTGGAATATTTCAGGCATGTGAAATACTTGAGAATGGTGATGCCATACAGGTAACTAGAACATTTCAATCATGTGAAATACTTGAGACATGTGATGCTATACTGGTAACGGGAATATTTCAGTCATGTGAAATACTTGAGACAAGTGATACCATACTCGTAACCGTAATATTTCAGTCATGTGAAATACTTGAGACTGGAGATGCCACACTGTTAACTGCCATATTTCAGGCATGGGAAATACTGAGACCGGAGATGTCACACTAACTTCCATATTTCAGGCATGGGAAACACTGAGACTGGAGATGACACTATTAGCTGCCATATTTTATGCAGGTGAAATACTTGAGACTGGTGATGCCACACTGGTTACTGACACCTGGAAAGCTGTTAAAGGGATTGATGGAATATGGGCATGAGCAACACAGGGGATGAGAGATGTAACAACACCAGTTGAGGATTTTGTATTGGGAACAGCAATCAATAGGTGGGTGGCAGTTTTAGGCATTGGGAACTGCAGGGCATGCTCGTTCAAAAGAATACACCATGACAGTGGAAGTAATAAGGAAAAGGGTGCTGGTCACAGATTTGTGTTAGTATGACTTTGAATATGAATGTTAACATGTGCTTATTTGCTAACAGAACAATGATGGTTAACACAGAATGGCTTGTGTATGGGTCAATGCTACAACACACAAATGTTGTATCCAGTACAAGACAATTATTTAATGCAATTGTTAGTGGCCATATGTGTACCCAAGGTGAGGTAGATTTATTTTTATAAACACAAGTTGTTCCACATGTGCCGGGTCAAGTGAGGATCGATGAGGTTCCACCACATCCCCAGCAGTGCTGAACATTTGTTCAGATGGTACGCTGGTAAGGGGACAACAGATATATTTAGGGCCCAAGTGCGGAGATGCTTTCATCTTTTGATCCAGTACGCCACTGGATTTATGGAGAATGACTCCAGAGGCTCATTGAAATAACTGTTCAGCAGATTGGGTGCTGACTGTGGCCACTGTTCTGTTCTCTTCTGCTGCTCAGTCTGTAGTGATGAGCTGAGTTCAGCCCAACAGTCACCCTCCTTCTCAAGGTTTTCCATACTGCTTTCAGTTTGTGATTCTGAGACTGGCTCATCAATAGGGTTGCCTACTGGTTTCATTGACCCAAGGATGCAGAAACTAAGTTCTGAGCACATCTGCTTCTGAATGTCTGTAACCCTGTGAGTGGGCATTATAAGGTGTAGTACCTCACACTTGAAATGTGGATCCAACATAGTAGCAAATATGTGCTTTTTATTGGAACAGAGATCAGAAAATCTAACTTCTAGTTCTGTGGTGAGGTTTTCCACAAGGGATATCACTGTTCCTGGTGTCTGGTTTGGATGTTTCTCAGCATTTTCACTGAACCTCCTCATGGCTTTTTTCAGGATCTGTACAGTAGGAATTACCTGACTTAGCAGTGCAGAATCAGAGCTAAGGTCACGAGTGCTCCTTTCAAATGGGACTAAAACCTTTACCAAGCCCTCAATCACACCCCAGTCCTGATGTCCGAGGACTCCCCCATATCAGTTTCCATGTTCATGTCACAAAGGGCCCACTTTTGCTCCAGAAGCCTTTTCAGCATGTAGTAGGTGGAATTCTACCGGGTCTGTACATCCTGGATGAGATGATGCTGCAGCATTTGAAGATGCTCTTGTAGCTGATGCAGACGGTTTGTGGCTTTCACAGAGTGATGGAAGTGGCTGCATATGCTTCTGGCTACTTTGACTGTGTGATCTGCCTCCACTGTGTTTGCCAAAGCCTTTGTCACCACCAAATTTAGTGTATGAGCAAAGCAGCGTATCCCATCAAAATTGCCATCTCTAAGTGCTTTTATCATATTTGTGGCATTGTCTGTGACCACAGACCCTACCTGCAAATTGTTGCCATCAATCCATGGGCTCAACATTTCTTGCAGGAATGACAGTATGTTTACAGCCCAGTGATCTTTTTCCATAACACTGACATTTAGCAAAGCAGACCTGCAGGGAGAGGGGGAAGAGACAGAACCAGCACCAGTACCAGCATCACCACCAGTGACTACCACATCTGCAACACACCAGTGTGCTGTCAGTGACATATGTGCATGGTTTGAATTCATGCTGGTCCATATGTCAGTTGTGCAGTGGAAAACTCCATCAACAGCCTGTGCTAGTAGTCTTACAACTTCTTTTCTCAAATCATGGTAAATGTTGGGTACTACAGTACGTGAAAATGTGGTCCGTGATGGTATATTATACCTAGGGTGCAAATGCTGCAGCAGCCTACAGAAACCTGTGTTTTCCACAATGGAAAATGGCAGCAGATCCAAGGCCATCGTCTCACCAATTAAACTGGTGATCTGCTGTTCTTTAGGGTGTGATGCCTGGCATTTGGTGCAGGCATGGAAGACTTGCATGATGGGTGTAGTCAAAGCGGTACCACATCGCATTGATTTTGACTTTGAACCCATGGTGGAAGGTGTTACAATAATAGACAATTGAGCAAAAGAAGGCAGAATGGGTGATGCTCCTGTACAGGGATGTGCTATAAGTGGTGTAGGGGAAGTTGAGGGCACACTGTCTGTCTCAGTAATAGAATCTCTAACAATACTTTGTGCATCTACTGGACCAGTACCAGAAGAGGAGCTGACAGGCACATGTTGTGGAGGGGGAGGAACAGCTGTGGATCGTTGAAGTGCACTGGGATGTTTCATTTGGAGATGGTTCATCATTAATGTTGTTGTGAGATTTGAAAGGTTTTTACCATGACTTATAGTACAGTCACACACATAGCATACTGCCTTTGTTGGATCATCTTTTACAGCACTAAAGTACAGCCACACCACACTTTCCTTGCACTGACAGTGGAAGTACAGGCCCCAATAGGGCAACCATGGGCATGTTTTGCCCCTTTCCCCTTATCAGACCTGGGTGCAGTGGATGTAGTTGTTCTACCCCTTTCTTCCTCCACAACAGATGTAGTTGTAAAACTACTTTGTGTATCAGATGGAGTTGAACTTGACACAGCTCTTTGAAAGGACAGGGTGGACTGTTTGTTTTTTTTAGGAGGAGGAGGAGGGTGACCCTGACTGGCCTGCTTGCCACGACAAGAAGTACTACATTTTTTGGCAGCTGCACATTCACACTTCTCACACAGATATGCTGCATATTTGGCCTCATCGCCAAATTGGCTTAGGTGGGTATCACTGTCAGATGATGTACTTAGCAAGTCTTGAAGCTCTGGTAAATATTCAGAACCAGATGAATGCTCTTCTTTGGAATCCTCCACATCAGCAAAACGAAATGTGGTGAGAGGAAACTTGTGAGGCTGAGCAACAGCACATTTTGGCAACACAATTGGTGCAGTCATTGTAACAATCTCATGGTCAGTACTAGTCACAGTACGTATGGTCATGGGCACAGCTGGCAAGGTAGTAGCACTGTCGACAGTAGTTCTGGTGCCAGAATTACAATCAGGAGTTACAGTCGAAGAAATTGGCATCATATTACAGCTAGTTGTAATACTGGCAGCAGTAGTCATGGTGACAGCAGAACACTCAGGACTACTAATGAAAGCAAAGGTTGTGGTGACAGTGGCTGTGCAAGGAGCACAAATAACAGTGCACACTGTTATGGCAGTGGTGGTGTCAACAATACAAAAAGGATTTGCTCTGGTTGCTGAAATCATGGCACTGGTGGTGGTGGGGAGGAGCACACTGATAGGCGATGTTGCCTCTATGGGGGCAGTTGTGTGAATAGTACTACCACTGGTAGTGGGGGTTGGTTCTTGTTCTTGTATAACTGGAGATGTCAGCTGTAAAGCCCTCCTACTTTTATAAAATGATGATGCTGCAAATGCAGTACTAGTAATAGTGGCAGCAGTTGAAGTTATAGTAGTACTAGTACTACCCCCAGTCTTGCTGACACCAGAACCTGAAGGCTTATCAGGGGAGAACACTATTTTAAAGTGGCAAATATGAACAGACCTTCTCTCACCCTGTTCCTCACCACTTACGACTGGTGGTGAAGATGACTTGCTTGGGCTGGACCATGCACATTTACGGGATTGATGAGACATGGTCCGTAACTTACTGTGTATATTATTTGTGATTAGTGTCTTTGTTTATGTTGGTGCTTCTTGCAGAAAACAACAATAGCAACACCGCTTATGTAGCAACTAATAAAGTCAAGCTGATACTAGAAAGAGATGGAGTCAGCAAACAACTTCTTACTTATACGGTGTAAGTTGTGCAGTCATACAGTACAGCAATTCAAGCTTTGAAGGTGCACCAAACAACTTACAGCACACAGAACCCAGTGAATCACGCCTGACACACACAGAAATACTAAAGCAGTTCACAGAAAATTTATGTGTACACACTCACAGGGGCAAAGACACACAAAAAAGAAAAAACTTACATGCACAGGAGGCCACTCAGGTGCAGTGAGCTGTGGAGGGAGGAGTCACCTGTGACACCCTCCTTACTCAGTTGTACAGGGAACTGAGCCAAGAACCAGACTACAGTCAGCAACAATTCTATGGGCCAAGCCTGACCCAGTGAGAAAAAAATAGGCTGCTTTATATATCACAAAAAAAAAATGCATGCAGACAACTGTGCATGCACTTGCAGGACACAGATTACAAGAACAACAATACAAAGCACACACGGATGATGTATGCACCGCGGTAAGCTGCAATGCTGATAAGAGGGAATCAGACGACAATCACACCTTACTTATGCAGAGAAGCAAGCCCGGAACCTGGTAACAGTAAAATACCAATTTGCTTCACAAAAGAAATAGAAAATACCACAGAGGCTGTGTGTGGATTTGGAACAAAAAGCTAAGCAAGCACAGCAGTGGGGATGGGGCAGTCAGCAAAAGTTTGAGCTACTCACTGTTACTGAGCCCAGTAACAGTTACTCACTACATGCAAAAGCCAAGCTGGACTTTGTTGACAAAAAAAAAAATCCTGATAAGAACTAATTGGTTCGTAAGCAAAAAATCAAACCACACAGCTTCAGCTGAGCTGTGAAACTGTAAGCAGTGGGGAAGGGGAGTCAGCATGCAGCAGCACACACACAGATTCACTCACACACAGACTCTCCTTTTCCTTGAAACTGAGCCCAGTTTCAAGGATGAAAACCAAAACTGCAGTCAGATGCAGTCACAAGGTGATCAGATGTAAAAACTGGATCACACACAAAACATTTTTTAAACAGTTATAAAAGCTACAAGTGGTAAACTAAACAGAGCTATCTCTCTGAGAAACAACTGTCTCCTCTCATCTACACACTCAGAGTGAGGAGATCACATGGTGTTCCTGGCTCTGAGCTCCAAAAATAGCCTCTGATTGGCCAGCGAAGCTCTGTCAGAGTTTGAAATCTCACCCACCGAATAGCACGTCCCGAATAGTAGCCGAATAGTGAACTATTCGGAATGTCCATCCAAATATTCGGCAAGCCTACTAATCGTGGTATTTGGGAAATACTATTCAGACCATGGACAGCCCTAATAGGTGGGTGAAAAATTGGCTTAAATGTAGGCAACAGATTGTCAATAGAGTGAGGGCAGTGAAAGAGGAAGTCACAAGTGGGGTACCACAGAGATCGGTCCTGGACCAGGTCCTTTTCAACATGTTCGTTAGTGATATTGGCAGAGGAATCCTGGGTAAACTTTCCCTCTTTGCTGATGACACAAAACTTTGCAGAAAGGTGGATAGTGTAATGGGAGTTGGGGAACTGCGACACAACCTCCAAAGGATAGAGAGATGGTCAGATGTGTGGCAGATGAAGTTTAATGCAAGAAAGGGCAAGGTAATGCACCTGGGAAAAGGTAACCCCCAGACAGAGTGCTGGCTAAATGGGGTTAAACTTAGTACCACTGCAGAAGAGCAGGACCTGGGAGTCATTATTTGTGGCACCCTAAAGCAGTCAAGCCAGTGCAACAAAGCACACAGCAAAGCAAGCAAGATGTTGGGGTATATAGGGAGCGGAATAGATAGTAGGAGCAGTGAGGTGATCCTCCCCCTTTATCGATTCTTATTCAAGTCACACCTGGAATACTGTGTCCCGTTCTGGAGCCCTCACCTACGAAAGGACAGGGATAGGCTAGATGAAATACAGAGTAGGGCTATGAAGGTGATAAAGGGCTCCTACAAGGAGTGGCTGAGAACACTAAACATGTACTCACCAGAGGCCAGAAAGGGGGGAGAAATATGATTGAAACTTTTAAGTTCTTGTAGGGCATAAATAAAGTGCCCCATGCAGAGCTATTCAATAAGAACACCAACTCAATGACACACAGGCATGAATAGAAACTGTGGGGAGGGGGGAGCTTCAGGATAGATTTGAAGAAGTGCTACATTACTTAAAGGGTGGTGGAGCCATGGAACAGTCTGCCTGCAGTGGTGGTTGCACTCAAAGATCATGGAGGGTTTCAAACACAGATGGGACAGAGTAAGGGCACAAAAAAAAAGCTACGCTTCCAGTACAGGGGTAGGGAGGAATGAGCTGAAGAGGACAAGGTAGGTCCCTGGGTTGACACTGTGTCCTGGGAAACTTTTGGGCTGACTCGATGGCCTCCCAGTCTTTTTCTGCCATCATGTTCTATGTTCCTGTGTCTTCACCTCCCCTGTAACCAACAAATTAAGTGCCCTCCTCATGGCCGTTATGTTTTAATGGCAGTCTCTGCCCCCCCCCCATTCCCACTTATCACTTTCTGCTCCAAGTCTTTTAGTTTAGTTTCCAGTCCCTGCCATTTCTGCCTTCTGTGCCACTTGAGGTATGCCACATAGCTGATCAGTACTCCTCTCACATAAGTTTTCCCAGCTTGCCATAAGACTGTTTTAGAAGGAGCAGTGGCAGCGTTAGTTGCCATAGATGTAGCCCAGTGCTCCTTAAGGTACTTGGGAAAGTCCTCATTTTTCAAAAGACATGTGAGAACCTGCAACTAGTAGATTTTGTATGCTCCCCAGGCACCCTGACCTGTAGAAGCACCATAGCAATGTCAGATATAAATGGTGCTATGACTAATATCTTTGACAGTGTGATACTGTCCGCTAGGCATACATATGTACTCCAGCCTGGACCATGTACTATGGGGATTAGGAATAAAAGTGTATTCCCTGGCCCCAGAGTTTGCAGTGCACCAGGAATCTATCAGGCCCAAGTCAGCCATAACTTTCTTCTATCATGTTAGTGCACCCCCTCCATGGTGACCAACTCCCATGTACTGGTCCAAAGGTGGTTCCACAGTGCAGTTAAGGTAACCCCATAAGCAGATTTTCAAACAGCTCTCTGTGAGGCACATCAAGCAACATTTTGTAAACCTCCACATCAAAAAGAGCTGGTGCATATACACTGCCAAAAGTTATTTCCTCTCCATACAATTTCCCATTCACACACACATATCTCTCTTCTTGCCGATCACACAGAATCTTAGTTACCTTAAAAGGGAGGTGTTTGTGACTCAAAACTGCAGTCCCCTTTTTCTGAGAATTATAAGAGGTTGCATAACAGGCCACCACCCATCCTCCTACCAGCTTAGCATGCTGACCTTTGGAAAGGTTGGTTTCCTGTAACAGTGCAACATGTATAAACCTTTTTTTAAGAGCAATCATTATCTTTCTGTGTTTGATTGGTGAGGAGAATCCTTGCACATGCAAGGATGCAATATTCAGTTCCCCTGGCATGATAGTTGCCACTTCACCCTTTGCATGGGGCCTCCCCTGCCTTGCCCTGTGTACTTCAAATCTATCAGCCATTGTAGTCACCACCCTTCACCCTCCATAACACTTCCCATAGCCACCCGACCCATCAAAACGAATTGTGGAATGATACCAGCATTAAAAAAATTAAAAAAATAAAAACAACATCATGTAACACATATAACATAGTGTGAAACCAAGCTCTGGGGCTTCTCAGCACATTTTACCCTATCTACTGACTACTTCCCCCCCTTGGAGAGGAGTCAGGAATAGGCAATTCCTCTCCCTTGAAACCGTAACTTCCTCACCCTCTTCTTCACTAAGAGCTCCTGCACAAGTTTGCTAGAACAGAAAGAGCATTTTTTTTCAAACTCCCCATCTCAGATATATCCCACCGGACCACCTGGGGGGGCTTCCCCACCCCTATGTAATCTGGTTATGACCCCCAAGTTTACTGCTGCCCCCATTGTCCCCTTGTGCATTAGTGAGGCCATACCTTGGCAATGCCCATCGAGTGCCGCATCCTCTGATTCCAATAGCTGCAGCTGCCCCACACAGCCCCTCTTCTCACATGGACCATCAGAAAGAGACATTTATAGACTATCCTTTGTATAATGTTCAGAAGACAGTCATCCAGCCCTTGAGAGCCCGAGGCCAACAAGACTGGATAGACAGCTGCACCCTGAATAACCTCACATGCAGTCCCCCACTCATCGCCCCCCAGAAACCTCCTACCTGGAGCCGCTAAGCCATGTTGCCTGCTTGATGGTCTCCTGCAGCATATAACCATTCAGTTTTCCCAATGCTACAGTCACCTCATGGCATCTGCCATCTTTTCCTTCTCACCACGAGGTATGCTGTTTGCGCAATCAAATACAGTAGTTAAGGATCTTCCAGGTCAGTCCTATGCAGCTGTATATTCCTTCATGCCTACCTTCCATCCTGTAAAGTCTACAAAATCAGCATAAACTGTCCCTTCGATGGGAGAGACACAAAAAATGGCAGAGCAGTCAATCTGGAAAGTGAAAAGTGGCATGAAGCCCTCAACAGTCACAGATGGTGCCAAACCTGCACTTTTGACTTTTGCACTTTAATTTACCTCTGTTGACATGTCACTACTTCCCCTTTGTTTTCTTATGCTATGTTTCTGTATTTTCTTATCTTATCATTTATTTGCAACATGTAAGTTGTACTAATGTCCCCCACTTGATTTGTATTTGACAATGCCTACTAGCTGCTTCTGTTTTTCCCTCAATTGTACCTGTTTGTCCGACATCCCCATGTTTGATGAGGATCCTTTGTAAAAGAGCTCTTAGCTCAAAGGTTATAATTCTGATTTCTCAATAAATAAAATAAAATGAAGTCCAGCAAATAAATCGATGGGTAGTCAACATTCACTTGCCTTGCTTCTTGTCTCCCTCCTGGATGTACATTTTATGTTTAGGGGCCTCCCAGAATGTGTACAGTAGCTGGCTCCCTCATTCTGCACTTTGACCACCTCTAAGTAAAAAAAAATGAACTCCAGCTTCCTTTCTCACAACTTGTGGACAAGTTGCACAAACATCACCTCCTTTTTTCTGGAGCCACTGGGAAAAATTCTGATGGATAAACAGTCTGTGCCCCTTGAATATTAACTCCTTTAAGTTCCTGTAGGTCACTAAGCTAGCCTGCTGATCTCAAAGTGGTACAGCTGAAAGATGATCTGTTAAGGGGATCCTTCTGCAGTGGCTTTGGTGCCCAGGGCACTTGAGTCCTTTTGATTTTCAGCCTGTCACCTTGCACTTTTAGGATAAGGAGTTTAGAAAGAACTGTGACACAAAACAGTGGAGTCATTTCTCTTTCTTTCCCCCTCCAGGAGTCCACGGAGTCAAAGATTGCTTCTCTGATTGCATTTTTGTTGGTAATCGATTTGCTTGCGGAGGTCCTCTTGCTCATTCTCCATTTTAGTCATTTTCTCTGGCAGTCCACTATGGGAGTCCTCTAGTGTCGAGACCTACTGCTCTACCTCTCTGATATGCTTCACCTGGCTAGCACATTTGTAATAAGCCAAATTCATTTATGAGATTTAATAACTTTCTTTCTTGCTTATTTTTTGCCATCTTTGTTTGCCAGTCCATGCCATTAAGGTCTCCCATCAATACTATATAATTTTTAGTCTCACATTTGAGTTGGATCTCATCAGATAACCTTTTGGTATAATCACTGTCTGGGGGTGTATAACAGATTCCCACTAAATCATTTCCCTTTTCCTATGATTTCCTCCCATAGTGTTTCTAGGACATGCAATTTGAATACGATCACATGTTTGTGGATATAGTCAGATACAGTACTTCTTGCATATCATGAATAGCACTACACTGTGGAATACTGAGAATGTACTTCATAAATTGTATATTGTACAGTATGGGATAGCTAGTATTCTACCATGCGCACTGTTAATTGTTGTATAGCACTGTAATATTGTATTGTGTGTAATTTGGCACAATAAAATACCCCTCTCCCCTGCTCGGTCAGACACAGTTACACAGGTAACCTACAATATAGGTCTTTGAGGAACAGGCAGTGCATAGTATAGCCAAGAACTTGACTTTCCAGAGGTTTCTGTGATTATTTTCTTTCCACAATGCCCAGATATACTGTAGGTCCCTATATAAATATCAGTGAAATAACTTCAAAAATAACTTCCAAATAAACAATTCCAAAAAAAAATAGTAAAAAAAAATACATAGTCCAGTCTGTCTGGAATCACTCTGAGAAGCATCCTTTGTTCATTGCAATGTAATTCCAGGCCTGGTTTAAGACAAGCTGAAGTAAAACCACCTCCTCTACTGTACAGTGAAATAACTTCCAAAATAAAATAGTAAAACAAAAAATGAAAAGTCTAATCTGACTTGGAATCATTCTGAGAGGCACTGCCCATTTAGGCCTATATTAGATCTGGGCTCATAACCATAAAACCTGGCAACCAAGTACAGTACTAAGAGTATGCTGTACTGTAACAATGTGCTGTCCTTATGATGAAAGGTTAAACAAAGGCTCTGCCTGGCTTTTCAGGTGGCGGTTCAGATGGACATTAAAATACCAATGATACTTTTTGAGTAAAAGAATAGTAGAGTTTCCCTGGTGTCCTGGCTAAATGTCCCCCATTCATTAAAAATACAGCTTGATGTGGTTTGATTTTAATTGGTTTGCATCTGTACCCCCGGCCCGGAACAAGGCTTGAAAATACCTAGTCAACAAAAAAATAAATAAAATTGCAATGTAATTCTAGTCCAGCTTCATGGGCAGTCCACTTTCAGCTCACTTCAATCCTCCTCTTTAAAGTGAAATAACTTCCAAAATAAAAAAGCAAAAAAAAAAAAAAGTCTGTTCTGGCTTGGAATTATTTTAAGAGCCCCCCCATACTGAAACAAGTTCCAGTAAACACAAGGGACGGCTCAGTCACAGCATGCCTCGGTGGAGTAACTTTGGAGTAATAGTTGGGGGGGGGGGTCACAATCATAAGAGGATTTTACAGTTATGTTATTCAAGACTGCAATGATGAAATATTGGGGGGGGGGACCTGTCCCCCCTATAGTTACACCCCTGCAGCATGTCTCACCAACCTTCCCCCAACCAGCACCCATTGATAAACATCTTTTTCACACGTATGCTGGCATCTGGCAAAAGGGTCTTCATGAACACATTGCATAATAATCTGTGTTTATTGGATACTGGCTAGAGAATTTCACCCAGGCCGCCAGGGGGTAGTGTGGATCCTGGGGAACTCAGTACCAGGAGTAAAATCAACATTTGAACACAGTTCATGGAGCAAAATTGGCAATGACTGTGCTGTGTAAGTTGTAAAATGAACCACCCTCAGAACATACAACAGCACAAGCTACAACCAGCTGCAAGAAACCAAAAAATTGACTCAATATTGTGTAAAAAGAATGTGCAGTAAAAGGTACTGCACATACAGTATACCCCTGTATATAGAAAATGGGGGTCCAGTGAGTTTCTTGCAGTGAAAATCAGAAATTATTGTGCATTCAAAGTATTTCATAAAGTCTTGAAAAACATCCTGGTCTGTGATTGGACCAGTTTGGCACCAACAACTGGATAGTAGTTCACAAAACAGGTCAATAGTACTATGAACTCTTAACCACTCTAGCAGTCAATCAAACTTTATATTCTCTCATTCTTGCATTTCCTTATTATATTTTTCATTACCAATCAAGCTGCAAGGTTTTAAAAAATAGATATTGACCTGAATGTTTTATGCTATAATGTGAAAACCTTAACCCTCAAGATGAACTATTGCCTTCCAATAGTAATATTGCCCTCAGCCCTTGGCTCTGGGCAATATAATTGTCAGGCAATAGTTCACTCCTTTGGATCAAGGTTTTCACACCACAGCCCTGAAATCTGGTCCATATTTGTGTAATATGTCTTAAAATTGTGTAATTTTTGGTAAGCAGTGAGATACACAAGTTATAATTTAAAAAAAATGCTGTTTCTCCCTAACCAGATTTTACATGGAATGTAGAAATCTGAATATAATTACAGGTGAGCAAGTTTATTAACCTCTCTATCATCACTTTCAAAACCTGTAATGCACATTTTTTCCTGGAATACATTGCTGTGTATTTTGTAAAAAATATGTCATTGAATCCACCATTGTGCCATCAGATCCTGTCGATAACTGCTAACGCAGAATTATCTCATGCCGTATATAAACTAATAAAACTGCCATTTGCTTCTTGAGTGCTACTTACTCATGGACATCAGTAATTGTAATTCAGTATCTCCATTAATGACGGAGAAATCTTTCATGGTTCCCCCCACCCCCGCAAAAAAAATTAACAACTTCCCTGTAAGTCAACTTACTTTTCATTTGTAGACTGCATTCTTCACAATCTTCAGTTCCTATTTATTTTTATTTATTTGAATTTTGGGATTAACACCTTTGAGCCCGAAAGCTCTTTTACAAAGGTTCCATGTCATATTAACCCAGACAGATACAGAGTCAGAACAGCAGGTACAAGCAGAGAATGTACAAGGACAAAAAACTAAAAGTACAATTATGCAGCCAATGGCATTGTCAAGGTATGAGACTTAAAACAAAGCTAAACTAAGGACAAAAGTGAGCACTCGCATTGTACATAGGCTAGGATAACATAGATTAAGGTAATTAGAGCTGTATACTATTTATCTACCATTCATAGTACCGGGGCAAAAAAAGAGACTAGAGTATAGGGGAAGCAAAGAATGTAAAAGTAGGCAGTTGACAAGGTTATGGGAGAAGTGTTGGGGAGTCGAGGTAACACTTATCCAGTGGTCAAAAGAGATGAGAAAGAGGGGAGAGAAGAGAATATTGCAAGAAGCAATTGGCAAGGTTAAGGGGAGAGATATTAGTGAGTCAAAGGATGAGGTGAGGCAGTTAAGAAAGAACTAGAAGGCAAGTAGAAATATGGGTAGAGGAGGAGCTGATAAAGGGGAGAGTGGGATAGCGGTGGGATGAGTGGTAATGGAAGTGGGCAGACTGAGGGAAGGAGGAAGAGGTGAGGAGTGATTAGGAGTGGGTGAGAGTCAGGGGCAAAGGTGTGGGCATGCATATTACGCAAAACAGTCGCAGGTGGCTCTGGCAAGAAGGAGTTGCTGAAGTTTATGTTTAAAAGTGCCCAAAGTCACAGTGTTGATGACATCAATGGGAAGGTAGTTAAACCACTTGGAAGTTCTCACTGCAAAGCAGCCCTGACCTTGAGCAGTGCGACAGCAAGGTACTTGAAAGGTTAGACATTCAGAGCATCTAGTGTGGCGGGGGTTGCAGGATGGGCTAAGAATCATCTGGACCCCTGGGGGCATAAGACCAAGGGTGGTCTTCTTAGCTAATAGGCAGGTCTGCTATATGACTCTGTCCTTTAGCTGGAGTCAATTAGCCTGCATATAGATGTCACAAGTGCAAAGTTCCTATTTGTTGTTACTTCTTTCTATAAGTAGTTAAATCCAGCAGTTATCAAAAATAAGGTATGGGGATTTGTATGTCCTCATTTTTCAACACATATTGTGTCTAATACCTTTGTAAAACACTCATGCTTCACACAAATGGTGTATGTGGTATCACACACTTCAAATGTGTTCAAAAACTCACAATGTACATCATTCCATACATTATTCTATATACTGTGTAATTACAGCTTTTTATGAACTACAAAACCCCACAGATAGACAACATTGCAAACATATTTATGTATTTATTTGAAAATTAGAGACTGGGAAAGGCACACTGAGCCAAAGCTCATTTTTCGGTATGACCAAGGCACATATAACAGAGGCAGTTTGTTACTGACTGAACAGTCTGTTGCATCTAAAAAAAAAAAAAAAAAAAAAAGGTAGTACAAGCAGGTGTAGTCAGGAATTTCAAATTTGTAGATGGGAGCTGCCCACGCTGCTGCACACTGCAGCATCTATTTGCATCACTCCACATTGTAAGTGGGGCATTAATAATATATGACAACACTGGAGCTAATAGAAAAGGAGATCACCGTAAGTATGAAGGAATTTCTCTTATCTGTTGCCTTTCATCCATTGACCATGGGGGAGAACTGAGACAAAGGCATTGCTTTTTACCAAAGCTCCTCTGGGCTGTGTAATGAGATTTGTCTTGTAGACCATCTCAAAAAAGTCACAGAATCTTGCCACCCTCCAAGCACCAAGCCAACTTACTGGTTACCCGCCCCCAAAGCAGCAAACACAAGAGTCTCATGCCTCCCCTCCAAAAAAAGAAAAATCAAGGCACACAGATTCCACACCAGACACAGATTAACCCCCACCCAAGCACCAGAATATGGTTCAATTTCCCCAGCACTGTCCCATGTCTACCTACACACACACACACTTCTTAAAGTTAAAACATTATACAAATTGCAGAAATACTGGGCTGTATAATTACATGATAAAGGACTGCACTATCCTACAAACATCAACAACAAACTGTGTGCTGTAGTAATTAGCAATGAGCCACAGACATATATATGCTTTACTGTTCTGTTGAACACAAGTACCCATAATTGATATATGTACCCTCATCACACCAACACAGCCAGTTAGCCCACCTCACCTAAGCAGTGGCATACAGCTCCCATCCCACATGGCCAGCTCCCCTTAAATGAGCACGCCAGCTCCCCTACCCCTGCAGTGACACAAACATTCCCTGCACCAATGCTGCCTGCCCCCCCCACCACCAACACACCCAGTTATCTCACCCAACAAACATGGCCAGTCCTCCTACACTACACAGGTGATCATAGCCAGCTCTCATCTCACATGGCAAGGAGTTATTGTGAAGTAGTTGTTGACCATCTCTGCAGTATAACAGAGATGGACAAAGAAACTCAATACAAAGTGGTAAGTCATCATAATGACAAAGATGCAGCTGCTGCTAGCCATGTAATCCACTCATGGGGAGTATAATGCACTGTTTTAAAAGACTTTGTTCCAAATAGTAAGTAGCCTTGTTTCAAATGCTAAACTATGATTGGAGTGGTTTAAATGCCCATGAAAGTCTTAAGCCTTGTAAATCTGTAAAAATCATTGTGTGCAGCCCTAAAATAAGTATTCAAAGCACAATTATGTAGTTACAGTATATTATTTCTTGCTTGTGCCCAATCATCCCCCCCCCCACCATGAGCAGCAGTTTTGACCCCAACTCTGAGCAATGATCATTGATCATAAATTGCAGTACTTTGAACCACTAGGCCATACAGTCACTAAAATGCAATTATTATTTGGGAGAATAAAAATCAAACAAAACAGGGTCCCACTCTGGGAGTTCCAGTCTTCTCCAGTGATGCACTAACCTATCAACACAGCAAAATACCTACCATAAATCTTATTGGTAACATACGGCAAGCACTATACATACAACTGCTGTTAGCCATATAATCTCTTCACATCATGCTCCTCCCCTATCCATCCACCCACTCACAGCAGCATTCTGGTCACACCAACCTGAGAATCCTGGACAGGTCAACAACAGGTTACACATGAATTTTCTCTTTTTATTTTATTTTTATTTATAAGACCGTTTCTGAGCTGGAAGCAGCTGGAGCCTCCAGTGCTCCAAAAACACTTAGTTGGCACCGGGGTTGCTTAGTCCAAATTGCTAATACAGTGCCTGTACCATTTTTATCTTTCCTTTTAAACTGTGATTTTCTTTACATTTCCCTACTTTTTTGTAGTTTCTGAGAGGAGGTCAAGAAGATCCACAGTCAAAACAAAAAGTAGTGACCTTTGAAATAGCTCCAAAAAATCTAACAGTAGGGTGTCTGCTGCTCACCTTCGAGTGTGATGGAGATGTTTATGATGCTCCATTGTCATCCATTGCAACAGTCTTTTCACCTCTTCAACAAAGCTGCCATCTGATCGATCACTGGGAGAGTAGTGGATATGATCAAGCCAGAGAACCAGTTGAGAGGGTATGCCGACCGAACAATGACTCCAGGATGGCGAAGTCCTTAACATCGACAATGTTGATGGGTTTTGACATTGTAAGTGTTAAAGACCCAAGGGTGGAAATCCACACTTTCACTATCCATCACTCCCCCTTTCGAACTAACTCCAGCTCGGATTTAGTTATATTAAGAAGCGGACGTGTTGGGGCACAGCCCCCTGAGAGAAAGACACCAATGTCTGACAGGCGAAATTTCACCTGTCAGCATTGGGGATCTTGCCATGCTGAACTTCAACAATGCTGTCATTGATTCAGCATGGTAAAACCGTTGAGAAATGGGGTAAGGGCTGATGAGCACTATTGATTAATGATCTGTCTGATTCCAATCCATCCAGTAACAGGAAGTAAAAAAGCAAAAGGACCAAACACCACAAAAACTCATTTTACCTCAGAAAGCCTGTGGATGCACCAACCATCTGTACCTAACTAGTAGAATGTAGTACCTGCCGGGTCCTAGCCAATCCACTAACAGTAGTAGTACTGCTTGTTTAGCAGTGCTTGTCTGCCCCCTGCCTCCATCTCCAGTTTGATCCCTCCAGCTATTCAGTCATGTTCATTGCCTCCCCATTTAATACAGGAAGCAACTGCATAAGGATAGTGTGGCATTGGCTAGGACTGTAAGGACAAAGAAAAAAAAGGAACAGCAGAAATGCCCTCTGCACTAGATAAAACATGCTCAGTCAAATTGATGACCCGGTCAGAAACTTTGTACTGTACCTGTCAATGTGCATTGCAAATGCCTGCCTTGAACACAAATAAAAAAAATGCCCAGGTGTCTATTTAATAGAAGTAAGCAGCTGCTCTTTATTCGAGGATGTGGTTAGTTTATGAAATGTGTTTTGGAACTTTTATTAGAGGTGGTATTATATTTCATTGAATATGAAAATTAGATGGCACTTCAAGAAGCAGATAGCAGGGGATAAACAAGTTGAACAAAAGCACTTGTGCACTTGCATGCAGGCACAGTTAATATAATGATACCGATACATGCACAGTAAACATTTTTAAGTGTCACCTGCCTGTATGGGCAAAACAGCAACACACAATAAAAAGAGTCAAAAACAGTAGCAGATGTGGCAAGATTGATGGCTGGCATCATAGGGAACTCAAAACATCCACAGCATTGCATCTAGAAAACAGCATGCCACAAAACAGTAGAATTAAACATGCTGCATTTTGGGACAGTACTGGTGCCCAACCACCATAGGGCCAGATCCTCTTGGTCACAGCAGAGCCCTCTGGCTTGCTCCCTGAGGTGAGGTCTGGACAGTCAGTGACGCCTACATTGACTCCAAAGTACAGCATGAGATTGCATGCCAAAAGAAGGGGTGATGGACCGTGTCAATGGATCTGTGGTTGCCAGATTCACAGTGCCATCATGCATGTGGCAGTTTTTCTCCACTTAGGCCAGTCACCCTGGATGAAGGGATTGCAACATCAGAGGCATCATCACCAGGCATCCGTAGATGTAGTTGCAACAGTAGATCCAAAATTCCCAGGAGAACAACTTCCAGTGAATGATCTTAAACCTCTGTGCTAGCTTCTGCTTCTAACATTGCAAGCATGGGTCATGAACATTGGTTGCCAGCATGCCAGAGTAGTCCCCCACCACTTGACTCCATGAGGCCAGCACTGTAATCAGCATATATCATGACATTTGACCAATTAGATGCACTGTGGTCTTTTTAATAAATCACTCAGAATATATTTGGTAACAAACCTATGCAGAGGGGAAATAATTTGATGTACTGTATATTTAAGTAATAACCTGTGACGAGGCATGAGATTGCACAGATTTATTGTATACCTTGGGTTTGTTGTGAGGCATAAACAGGTGCCTCCAGCCACCTAAAAATGTATAGTTCTGCACAATCTCTTACCCTGGGCTTAGTTACTGTGCTTATAAAATGAGGAAAAATAATTACAGTATGTAATTAAATGATGGAAGCAGGTTCTCAGTTTTGAAAAAAACTGAATAAATTTATTGTATGCACATCCATGTAGTAAAGTTCAAAACTACTACTTTATCTTTGTGCTACTTGTAGATTTAATAATTAAAATTATCAGAACCAGTTACAGTAAAGTTTTTTAAGTGGAAAGAGACTTGTTGCTGTAAGACAGGATGATGGAGCTGCTGAACAAGATGACGTATTGGCATCAGTGGTGAAGAGCTGCTTATTTTTTAAAGTGGTTGAATGCTGCCGATTTCTTCAATGGTGGAAGGCTGTATTTTTTTCTGTTTTGTATTGTAGGAGTTTCTTAATATGGAGCTCCATTGTTTACTATCATTTGTCGATGCTATCCAGTCATATTTGCAGCTTGTATCACAGTAATAGCCAGTGACTACAATTATTTCTTGTTAAATGAGAACAGCTTCAAAAGGTAAGTGGGCAGCAGAACGCCGAATGTTGCAATTTATCTTTTTGTCAGTTCATGTTCTTTTTACCATTATTTCTCTCCAGCAGATAACTCCTATGGGCTGTTTGCTGTACTGCAAGTTTTGGCTAATGTAAACTAAGAGAGTTTATCTGGTGGAGATGGAAACCAGAAGCATCTGCAACTGGAAGGAATTTTAATATGAATTGGTTGAGCAGTTATGCTAGACAGGTTGAGTTTTGTAGATGAGAGTAAATTAAACATTTCATTCTTTCTGTGTTCATTTCTAGTATAGTTCTGTGTTTTTGTATGCATTTGTCAAATGAGAGGCAAGTACATTCTGTTCTGCCTTTGTTTTAGGGGTGAATGAATCTTGGCTGAGCTGGCACACCAACTCTTTGCTGTGATGCACTAATCCCAGCTAAAGCTCAGGCCACACCCTTTTGACAGAATGGCTAATAATATTGAGGGCAATGTGGCTGAACTACAGTGTGTGTCTAAATCTGCATCATTGATTGTAGGGTGGTGGGCCACTGTGCCTTTCTGATTTGTCTAAATTGCTTAAGAACCTCAACAAACCTTTTATTTGTAGATTTGAAGGTGGGATCAGCTTAAATGTTGAACTGCTGTCTGATATGTGCACTTGCAAATGGATGTTTTGAACACCATAGAGCACCTTACAACTACTAACCATATTTTCTTAGCCAAGCATATCTCAGGCTCTGACATCCTGAGGATTATTGCTAAATCAAACTAGTCTTTAAAAACATTAACTGCCATGCTGTGCATGTTGGGTAATACGTTTATATTTCACTTGTTCCAAAATAACTAAATCTGTGTTGCAAGTTCAAATATCTACTCACAGACTTCAGCATTTTTTCTTATATAACTTTTTGGCAGGTTCACCACAGAACTGACGGAAGTTTCAGTCCATTTAGTTGGGGTGTTCTTGGGGAAACAGATCCAAACTGAACGGTGAAATATTGGTCATTTTCCGTTTTTAAATTTCTTTACCTGTAAAAAAAAAAAAAAAGAAGAAAAGCAAATAGTGAGCCAACATTTTAATTTGACATTGATAATGTGTGGTGATTTGTTTTAGTAATTATTACTGACGTTTGGGGTAAAAGTAGCTTGAAGGCTGTCATATGGTAGTATGAAATTATTGCACAGTCTTCTGATGCTTCTTAATCATTTACTGTAGGTTATGTAATTTTAACAACTCATTTTATGAATCTGTTTAAACATAAAAATGAAGGGTACCAGATATACTTTTGTTATTTGACAATGTATTTACCCAGGAAAGTCTAGCTAAGGTGCAGTATCTCATTTCCAGTGGATCTGCATCTACCCTTTTCCATAGCTGAGTGGACTTGTGCACTCAGAAGTTAAATTGCTCACACAAGGTTACACAGTGAGTATTTGGCTCCGTTGGTGTTTGAACCTGAAATTTCCCAGTTTCTAAGCCAGCTGATCACAATGCCTTGTCAAAATAATGCAATACTGAAATAATTGTTTATACATTTACCTAATGCTGCTAAATTTATACAGTTGTACTGTGACATAGTATATGTGTGTGTGAGTATTTTCATTATTTGGTAACCAGGGAAGGTTCACTAGGCCCAAGTGCCTGTTTTCAGGGTCAATGCAGGAGCACTGGGGTGGTTAAGTGACTTGTATAGAGTCACACAGTACACAAGTGGAGTCTCTGAGAATTAAACCCAGGTCTGCTGGATGTACTAAGCTCATTCACAACTCGTTACTCTAACCTCTAGGCTATATTGCCATCCCCATCTTTATATACGTAAACACTACAATATGTGCTTGGCCCCATCTTCATATTTTCATATGGTTTTTCCCATTCTGTGCCTGTGCCACTGCCAGCATTCATTTATCCACCTCTTCCTGATCTGGCACATCTGTTTTCCATCACTGTGTCTGATCAACCTTTCACTTTGTCACAGAATGCACAATCTGTTTAATGTCACATTCAGAAATCCATTAAAGACAATGAGAACAGATGGGGTCAGACATTAGAGTTCTGACTGTCAATCTGTTATGAAAATGAACCCAATGTGTTTAGCAAGGTTGGACCGTCTCTCTTGGTATTTCAGGACCCTTATTCCTTCATGAGTAGTCTTTTATATTTATCACAACCAATAGAAATAAACATGTTACCAACTGATATGTATTTGAGCATAGTTTTCTGTGTGGCAGTAAATACTTTACTTTTATAAATTTGCCTTCATCCAACCTCTAGCATTAGAAGACTAAGTACTCTTTACATAACAACTCCTTAAATAAAAACAAACTCTGGCCAGAGCCAATAGAGCTGCAGCCAAGGAGTTTCAGTTAAAAATATTTTTTTTGCTCAAAAAATGTTTATTGATTTTCTACAAAACAGAATAGACATACAGACAATACACATACCCGGATAAGCTGGGAGCATAACCCCAAACTGGTTGTGCAAACTATGTACACCCCTTATTTACAACCACACTGCAACGCCACCCCACCTTAAGACTACACCATCACAAGGAAGTTTATTATATGACATTGTCGATTAGAACATATCTTCCTTCCTCAACTCATTCTTCCCCTAAATACCCACTTACAGCATTTCAACATCCCAAAATCCCAAACAGCCCAAACCTTCTCGGATGGCCATCCAGTGTGTCCCTTGGAAAAAGAGAGAGAGTCCTGCCCCTGAATCCTGCAGACCTCAAGTGTTCCTCTAATACCAAAAATATGTCCTAATCATACCAAGATTGAGCACCTCAAAAAAGTTAAAATCTAGCATTACCTAAACTATAGGGGACAAACCATCAAAAAAAAAAAAAAAGGAAGAACCTGATACCCACGGCACCAATCCCAGAAAGCTTCAAAAGTTCTAGGAAGTATCCCTCTACTGGTCGTTGTCCAACAGACAGATCTGTGTTCTAGAACCTATGTCTTGCTGGGAGTAGATTATATCTAGCAATGCCCATCTTTTAACATAAATCTCCTGTCTTCCTTCAGAGATTAGGTGTTTTTTAATCTTAGCTAAGACCCCCAGCAGGTCCTTCACCCATTGTTCATATGGGTACACCTTGCCATCTTTCCAGTGTTTAACTATAAACGCCTTAACTATTGACCCCATTAAAGAAAGATGAAATCTAGGTGTGACCCTCCCCAATCCGGAATAATCACCTAGCACACAAACTTCTGGGGTCATGTAGACCGAATAATCCAGCATGGGATCCATGCCTTGTTTAATCTCACTCCATAAGGGAGATATTTTACCACATCTCCACATAATATGTAGCAGATCCCCTGCTTCTATCCCACACCTAAAGCATAGATCTGTCTGTCTCAAGCCCCTAGAACATAGCTTTGGAGGGGTATAATAAATGTTATGGACCACAAAGATCTGCATATTTCTATATTTAGGAATCACATTGTATCTAATGGCTTTCCAGATAATATCCCACCTTAGCTTAGAAGCCAGCACCTTATCCCAATAAGGAATAGGAGTGGGAGTACTAAGGCACCGGAAGCTCAAGAGAAGCTTGTACACTCGTGAGAGTGGATTAGCTCTATGAAAAGCCTCCTTCAAATTTCCCCATGAAAAAAAGCTATCTGCAAACTCCCCCAGTCCCTCCCGAGCTCCTGCAATCATTTGTTTAAGCTGTATCCTTTGAAAAAAGGACAGGCCGTCACATTGTGGTGGTAGGACTATTTCCCCGTTGCATGTCACTCAGACTAAGACCCCCTAAATGTGTAGCCCACCACTGCCCAAGCACCCGACCCCCTATAATCAAATTAGGGTTACCCAAAATAGGCTGATCCCTGGACTTCATTTGATGTCCTTTCTGTGTTGGAGTGAGGAAAGACCACCAAGCCTCTAGGGATTTCCTAATTGGGTTTCCAACCCCTACTTTAGACAATCCTTTTTTGGGCCCAGCATATAGCAACGACTCAGGAGAATAGCCCATGTTCCTTAATAGTTTCCTCTCAATTTGTAACCAAGTGGGTAAATAGTTTCCCTCGCCAAGGTCTGCCGCCCATTGGGCCATCAAACCCAACTGACCCACCACATAATAAGCCTGGAGATCAGGCAGTCTAATAACCCCCTTCTCATATGGCCCACTCAATACCTTATGCTTGTTCCTAGTAGGTTTGCAGTTTCATAAAAAACCTAACAACAATTTTCTAATTGAATTAAACCACCTAACATGGATAGTATACGGGGCTACAGTTAAAAATATTGAAAATTGTCAGTTACAAGACTGTTAGCAAAATGTAACATGGGCTCATAAATTTGTTTTGTAATATTGTTATACCAAATTTTCAACATAGCCTTGTTATGACCCTGCCTCATGAAGAAGGGTAGAGCAAATGTTCAACTCCTGCCCGAAAGGTAATTTTGTGCAGGGACTGCAAAATCAACTTTTGGGATGCAAAAACCTATTTTGGGCAGGAGTTGAAAAATGACAGCTGTCACATTAATGAGGTGCTGTAAAGATATGGCTATGTTGCAGATCTGGGGTAAAAATATTGCAAATGACCAAAGTCCCAAGCCTGCATTCACAAAATTTAAGACTGGCTCATAACTTTGTTGTTTTCTAATATTGTTACACCAAATTTTCAACATAGCCTTCTTATGACCCCACCTCATGAACAAGGACAGAGAATATGTTCAACTTCTGCCCAAAAGGTGATTTTGTGCAGGGACCATGAAATCACCTTTCATGATGTAAAGAAAACATTTTGGCAAGGATTTGAAAAAAATACAGCTATCACATTCATGAGGTGCTGTAAAGATATAGTTATGTTGTAAATTGGGGTAAACATATTGAAAATTACCAAAGTTACAGTATGAGCCTGCATTTGTAAAATTCAATGTAGGCTCATAACTTTGTTGTTTGTTAGTATTTTTTACACCAAATTTTCAACATAGTTTTTTTTGATGAGCCCACCTCATGAACAAGGGCAGATAAAATTTTCAACTCCTACCCAAAAGGTAATTTTGTGCATGGACCATGAAATCACCTTTTGGGACACATTTGCCTAATGTCAGTGCAATTGTTCATGAGGCATGGTCCCAAAAAAGGCATGTTGAAAATTTGGGGCAAAAATGGCTAAGTTATGCCACTATGCTCAAAACACCATTGAAATACATTGAACCACATACCTGTTTCTTCAGTTCTCGGTCCATCTTTGAAAAGTGAAGACATGTCTGTGGTCCAGAGGGGAATACGGCATTGGATCCATGATGGGTGGTAAGTAAGGGCTTGGGGGGGGTACAGGGTTGTGGGTACTGAGTGGGACAGTCATGTGGGGGGACAGGAACAACCACAAAAGACATCAATTGAAGTTTTTCTTTCTAGAACCTTGAGGATTCCGGATTGTGACACTGGGGGTTTGGGCAGCCCAGTGTCACCTGCAGTGTCACTCTGATGTTTCTGGGTGTGGGGTGCAGGTGGATGGGTGGGTGCTGAGAGGGAGGGTCAGGTGGGGGGATATCTATAATTTTTAAAAGAAAAATTGGTGGTGGCCCAATCACAGCACTGGGGAATTGGGCACCACCAGTGTCACTCTTATGTTTGTGGGAGGGTGGGTGCTGAGAGAGAAGATCAGGTGGGGGGATATCTATAATTAAAAAAAAAAATTGGCGGTCACAGTGGAATACAGCACAATCCACGATGTCCAACATGGCCACCGCACCCTACTATGCATGCATGACTAGTAGCGATCTCTTTTTGTATAGGCTGTGAGCCCTAGTGGATCATTGTCAGCTACAAAACAGTCCTCTTCCAGACAGACAACAGTCTGCAATGCATTACATAAGCAAACAATGGAGAGCACACTCTGTTGTCTGCAGAGAAGCTATGAGAGTGTGGGAAGGGTGCCTGAAGCAGAAGATCCTACTCCAGGCCATTTATTGGCCAACAGTCTAGGCCATTTATTTGCCAAGAGTCTGCAACAATCTGGCGATCAGAGTGCCATCCTCACAAATGACTTTGTGACAGGCGGCACTGAGTGTTGAAGTGCTGGATGCCACACCTCACGCCATACTGATGACCCGAGTTTGGGAGTGAGCTTGGGAGTCGGGGGGTTGGCAGGGAAGGGAGAAGGATCAAGTGCTTGCTGGGCTGCTCTCCTCTCCCAGGTGGGGGGACATTGGTTGTCCAGTGCTCTGGCGACCCCTGGTGGAGACCAAGGGACACCGTGAGATGCTGGGCTACATGCAAGGAGTGTGGCTGATGCAGGCAGGGTTGCCGTGTGCCACAGTGTCAGATGTGCACCATGCATGGGGGGGAGTTTCAGGGTTGCATTCAGAAATACCCCTCCAGCCCGGATAGGCGATGGCCCTGCCAGTGCTGTTGCCATACGCCCAACGCTGGTCCCCCGCCACTGCCCCTTCGGTCTCCTCAGGTTGTAGTCCCCCGATCCGGGGAACCGTAACAAACTTGAATATGGTGGGGGAACACAGCGGATGGTAGAGCTACATGGTGAGTGCAGTGGCCTGAGAGTGTTCCAGGCTGGAGGGCCAGAAATAGAATCGGGGGGGATGACTTAGTGAGATTGCTGTTCAGTGAATGGGACACGTCAGATGTGGACCTTTTTGCATACCCTCTGAATGCCAAACTGCTTTGATTCTGCTTCAGAAGGCTAGGACATGGCATTTTCTGTCAGGATTCATTTAGACTGCTAGGGCAAAATGTTTTCCTGTATGCATTCCCTACAATCTCTCCTAATGCAGAGAGTTGTGCTCAATCTGGAGGTGCACAGTGGCAAGATCATTCTGATCACACCCCGCTGGTCTTGGCAGATATGGTTTCCTCGGTTGAACAGACCATCAGGAAACAGAGGAGTCTTCCTCTCAGGTTCAACATGTTGACTCCAGGTTCCTCATCCATCCCAACCTGCACTCCATTCACCTTCAGGATTGGCTCCTGAAGAGATGGAAGTGAATACATACAAGCATCTCAGAAGGTCTCTGGAATACTTTAGGTTGCCCATGACATTCCATTAGGGAGGGAAAGGGAAGGGGACATTGTTTAACCAGGAGTAGCACACTCGGCTGAAGCTTGTTTCCAGATGCGACCTGGGAGCACAAGGATGTTAAGTGACTTGCTCAGGATCACACAGTATGCACCTAGGTGGCTGTGGGATTCAAACCCAGGTCTCCAGATCTGCAGCTCAGAGCTTTAACCTGCACTATACTGCCTAGGGAGACTTACACAGCCAAATGGAAAAGGTTTTCCATCTGGTGCTCCAAAACCCACATGGACCCCTTTCATTGCCCAACTGACAAGATTCCAAAGCACTTACTGGATCTTTCTGATTCTGGCTTGCAGTATTCCACAGTCAAGGTCCACTGTGTGTTAGATCTGTATATCATGAGCCTATTGGTACCCTCTACCTGGTTCAGTTACCTCTTTTTAAGAGGTTCCATAAGGGCATTTTGCACTCAAGGCCCCTTATCCAGAAGCAGGCAGTTGCTAGGAATATCAGTCTTGTTTTGGACATGCTCACCCACAAGCCCTTTGAGTCTCTTGTGACATGTGAGCTAAAGTTTTTACTTGGAAAACAGCTTTCTAGTGGCCATTTCTCTTCTCACTGAGTGTCTGAAATCCATGCCTTGCTCACAGATCCCCATACACTGTTTCCCACAGGAGCAAGATAGTGTTCCAAATGCACCCTTAGTTCCTTCCTAAAGTGGCTTCAGAGTTCCCTCTGAATCGGCCACTGTGCTGCCTACTTACTTTGTCAGTTTTCAGAATGGGGAACGTGTTCTCCATTATCTGGATATTCTGAGGGTCCTCAACTTTTGCCTGGACAGAACTAAGGATTTCGGGCAGTCCAAACAGTTTTTGGTCTCCTTCTCTCCCAATTGAAAGGGACAACCAGTTACAATCAAGTGCGTTTCTGCCTGGACTGTGAGCTGTCTGCCCCTCTGCTATGCCATGGCTTGGGTCATGCTGAAAGGTCAGGTACGTGCTTAGTCCACTAGTACAGTTGATGCAATGTCTCTGGCAGAGATTTGCTCTTTGCCTGTCAATGATATTTTGTAGAGCTGTAACTTAGATCACGGTGTGCATTTTTCTTACACACTAAGCATGTATTGCAGTCTCACTCATTACCAAGTTCTTCGTTCTTTCCTAGAGCTGGAAAAATATTACTTCTACGGGTGGAATTCAGGTATAATTATGATTCCATTTCCACAAAATTTCACATTTCCATACAAAGTTTGTGAAAGTTCACCAAAATCTAAATTCCAGTTACTCCATTCTCATCAAATTATGAAAGTTTGAGTCCAAACTATACCACCATTGATGGCTGTAAACTCCCTACCCCCACCCCTACCTCATGGGGAGTTATACTGAGCTGCATGTCTCTACTTTTTAAGGGGCAAAGTTATACTCAGTCAAATATTCAGAAAGTTTTAAATTACATTTTGTAAGTATGTACTATAAACTGCAGAATTCTAAGCGTCTATTACTTTAAAACTAGATAATGCAATGCCCCGAACTGTGATAGGTTTTGTATAACCAAAATTATATTGCCTGTTAATTTTCTAATCTGTTTTTTAAAAAAATGTCTGATTGATAAGTGACCAAAAATAGCAAAATAATGTCAGTAGTTAAAGTTAAATTTCAAGAGCTTTTGCAAAAACTACGGAATTTTTTTTTTGCATAATCTGCCATGCAAAACCACTTCAGCTTATTAGTGGAGGATGAGCAACAAGTGGAAAGCACCACTTTGTCAAATAGAGACCCTTAAGGGCCAACTAGTCCCCCAGTCACCACCAAGGTGGGAAACATCTCCCAGACTGCTGACAGACAAAATTCTACTGGGTTACCTCCTAAAACCCGGTCAGCACCCAAAGATGTACTAATAGTAGGGGACTCCCTGTTAAGATATGTCGACCGTACAGTATGTAGAAATAGAAATGAGCATACTATGGTCAGCACACTACCAAGTGCAGGAATAGGTGACATCAAACATTTACTCAATAGCTTAATGCAGCACTGTGACAAACCAGTCATGGTCCTTCATGTGGGAGTAAATGATGTGGGTGAAAGAAAACTCATTGACATCCAAAGAGATTTCATGGAGGTGGGCAATACACTCAAGTCAAAGGGCTGTGAATTCCTAATATCAGAAATACTTCCAGTCCCGAGGGCAGGTATTGCAAGAACAAGGGAAATCAGGCAGTTAAATGGGTGGCTGAGAAGGTGGTGTCATAGGGAGGAGATGACATTAAAAACCAGTAGGAGAGTTTTAATAACCCTAGACTCTATGGAAATGATGGATTGCATATAAACAAATGGGGGATTCAAATCTTGGCTCAGGAAATCAAGCAGGCACTGCACACCCATTTAAACTGAACCATGGGGGGCATGGGGAAGGTAAGAAGTGCAATAGCAAGGGCAGTTGTGGAGCTGAGAAAAATTCCTCTTGGAAATGTTTAACTTTTAATGCTAGGAGCATTGCACATAAATCTGATGAATTGGTATACGCATTGCACACAGATGCCATTCAGATTTGTGCTATAACTCAAACCTGGTGAGATAATGGGGATACATGGGAAAGACATATACCTGGATACCAGATGTACTGCACAGATAGGCCAGACAGAAGGGGGGAGGGGTTTCTATATATGTGGCAGATATTGCATCTGAAAAAATGGAAACAAATGTACTAGAAGGTATCGGACAGATATGAATCAGGTTAACCCCAGAAGGCAGTGCCAAAATTACTATTGGGTGATATATAGGCCACCCTTAATTCCCCAAAAAACTGACATAGCATTACACTACAAATAGAATCCATGGCAACCCCAGAAAACATTGTACTGCTTGGGGACTTTAATTTACCTGGCATTGACTGGGAAAACTACAATGCGAAATCCTCAGTGGAGGCAAGATATATGAATGCATTTAGCATCGCAGGATTAGAACAATATCTGCAAAATGTGACTAGAGGGGACAATCTATTAGAACTCATATTAAGTAATATGGGAGATAGAATACAGCAGTGCAAAGTCACCACTCCTCTCGGCTCTAGTGATTATGCAAGGGTGGAATTTAGTTTAGTGGGGCAACAGACTGGAGTATCATGCAGCACACTGATTAGAAAATATGAAAATGCAAACTACAATAAACGGTTTTATGTGAAAAGGGAGAGTCCCTTACCGTGCCGCTCATTAGAGCAAGGAAAAAAACGCCCACGACAAAAGGGTGACTTCCCATTTGAGAGACTGGCACAAACAGTGACAGTCCTCTAAAAATTTGCACTAGTTCTTTTTTTTAGGATTCTCAACTCCAGGGGGAGCAGACTTAGAAAATATAGAAACTCCACTTGAAAGCGAAAAAATACTACCTGCACCGGGATCTGAACCCAGCACCACAGGCTCCAGGAACAGTGGCTCAAGCCACTGCACCACATAGCCAGATTAGCAGGGCTTGGCCAAATAATTTCCTTTATTCTCTGTCTCATGAGTGTAGCATGTAGCCCTCAGCGCTATACTCACTATAGGTATTCGGAGCTCTTTTTCCCCACTCGCTCTGCATGGGAACGGTATTCTTGAGTCGCTCATACTGAGCTGCTCAATAATACTCACCCATATAGGCTGCTACCCAATAAACTGAGGGAAGACTTCAGTAAAGTGGAACTGGAAGGCTGACTTTCAGCAAAAATCTGTACAGAACATGTTGGAGGCTTTGGAGGGTATTATAAACTGTGTGGTAAACAAACGCATACCGGCCAAAATAAAGTATAAGAGGTCAGGGAAGATTGTAGCATGGATGCCAGGCACAGTAAAGAGGATGATTAAGAACATTAATAGAGCTTACATAGAAGCAGGAAGAAGTGGGCATGAAAAAAACTGGGAAAGTATAAAATAATGCTAAAAAACACCAATAAAGCCATTGAAGTTGCAAGGAAGAGATATGAGCTGAGACTGGCTAGAATGGTCAAGGACAACTTAAAAAATATTCTATAGTTACATTAGTAACAAAAAAGGGGGAACACAAATTATAGGTCCACTCAAAGATCCAGGAGGGCACCTAGTACAAGAAAACAACCAGATGGCGGAAAGATATAATAGCTACTTCTCATCAGTCTATAACTCTAAAACCCTGGGGAATAAACTACATCTTCAAAGTGTGCCTCCTTGTTCTTGCACATCTCTGTTTCTGAAAGATGCTACCCTCTTGGACTTTGTTGATCACCTTGAGGTATTTGAAAGTTTCTATCATGTCCCCCTTTTCCCTCCTTTCCTCAAGACCATACATCTTAAGCTCCTTTAGTCTTTCTTCATATGTCTTCTGGTGCAGACCCTGCACCATTTTGGTTGCCCTCCTCTGGACAGCCTCCACTCTGTCTGTCTTTGCGGAGATGGGGTCTCCAGAACTGTACACAGTACTCCAGATGTGGTCTTTTTTTTTTTTTTTAGTTGTTTAACCAGGAGTAGCACACTAAGCTGAAAGCTTTTTTACAGGAGCGACCTGGGAGCACAGGGAAGTTAAGTGACTTGCTCAGGGTCACACAGTATACAAGTGGAAGCTGTGGGATTCAAACCCAGGTCTGGGCTTCTGAATGTCACCATACTTGCACCTCATAGCTTTAAACCACTGCACTATACTGCCTCCCTAGCCTCTCTTACCAGCTATCTGTACAGAGGGCCAACAAATTCCTGTTTTCTACTGGTGATGCCTCTCCCTATGCATCCCATTATCTCCCCAGCCCTCCTTATTGCCTTCTCACATTTCTGGCCCACCTTTAGGTCATCTGATATGACTACCCCTAGGTCCCTTTCCATTTTTGTTGTTGTCGGTATCTCACCCCCCATTGTGTACTCTTCCCCCTGGGTTTTTGTTTCCCAGGTGCATTACATTACACTTCCTGCTGTTGAATCTAAGCTGCCATACATTTGACCATTCCTCCAACCCTGCCAAGTCCCTTTTCATCGTTTCCACCCCACCTTGAGTATTAACCATGTTGCAGATCTTTGTGTCATCTGCAAAGAGACATACTTTTCCTTCCAGTCCTTCTGCAATGTCACTTACAAAGACATTAAAAAGGACCGGCCCCAGTACTGAACCCTGCGGTACCCCACTAGTAATGCCCTTTTCTTCACTGTGGGCTCCATTTACTATTACCCTCTGTTTCCTGTTGTCCAGCCTGTGTTTTACCCAAGCTACCGCCCTAGGACCCACTCCCAGGTTGGCTAATTTGTTTATTAATCTTTTGTGTGGGACTGTGTAAAAAGTGCCTTGCTAAAGTCTAGGTAGGCCATGTTCACAGCCCCTTCATGGTCTACTACTTTGGTAACCCAGTCAAAGAAATCAATTAGATATGTATGATATGACTTTCCCGCTGTGAATCCATGCTGCCTTGGGTCCTGTGCCCCACTGGCCTCTAGGTATTCAACAATTCTTTCTTTCAGAAGTGATTCCATCATTTTCCCTACCACTGAGTTCAAATTGACAGGTCTGTAGTTTCCTGCTTCTGTCTTGCTCCCACTTTTTTGAAGAGGAATCACATCTGCCCTCCTCCAGTCCTCTGGTACCACACCATCCTCCCATGATTTGTTAAAAAGGGTAGTCAGTGGTATTACCAGTTTTTCCCTTAGTTCTTTTAGAATTCTGGGATGAATCCCAACAGGCCCCATACACCTTCAGTTTTAGGAGTTCTTTCAGAACCCTTCCTTCTGTGAAAGGACTAATATCAACCCCCCTATCCAGAGTGCTTCTATTGACAGGATTATGTATCTCCCCCTGCTCTTCCTTTGTAAATACTGAGCAGAAGTATTTGTTCAGTATCCCTGCTTTTTCACTGTCACTCTCTGCCCAACCGCCTTCCTCTTTATTCAACCTCAGTATTCCTGCCTTAGTCTTTCTTTGCTCCCTAATGTACCTATTAAAGGTTTTATCCCCCTTCTTAACCGAGTTGGCTATCTTTATCTCGGTTTGGGCCTTTGCTATTCAGACTGCCTTCCCCACTTCCTTCTGCTTTAACTGGTACAGGTCTCTGTCCTGCTCCTTCTGTGTTTCCTTATACTTTCTGAATGCTATCTTTTTCTCCCTAACCTTTCCCGCCATGCCTTTTGAGAACCATAGTGGGTTTTTCTTTTGTTTTGATTTGTTTTTTTGCTTCACACAAAGGCTTGTTGCCTCTGTGATGGCAGTTTTGATGTTTTCCCATTGTTGCTGCACTCCACCTTCTTGCCTTTTTGCTAGTGCTTTTCTGAGGCACTCTCCCATTTTGACAAAATCAGCCCTCCTGAAGTCCAGTACCTTCACTTTTCTATGGCTTGACTCTACAGCTAAGTTTATCGTGAACCACACTGTTTGGTGGTCACTTGTTCCCAGATGGCTACCCACTTGTACATCTGAGATCCTCTCTCTGACACCATTTGAGAGTACCAGGTCTAAGATTGCTCCCTCCCGAGTGGGTTCCAGAACTAGCTGTCTGAAGCATGCCCCCTTTTTGGGCATCGAGAATGGCCCTGGTGTTGGATGTGGCTGCAGAAAAGGTGCTCCAGTTAACATCTGGCATATTCAGGTCCCCCATCAGCAATATCTCCCCTTTCTCTGCTATCCTAAAGATGCCTTCTATCATTTACTTGTCCATTTCCTCCCCCTGAGATGGGGGTCTGTATACAACCCCTGTGCGGGGTTAACCAAGTTAGGGATGTACACATTGGAGTTCCATAGACTGAAAAGAGACATGTTCATGGTTTTCAGAGCACTTTCAGATGTAGGGTTATGGGAAAAGTTGAGGCTTAGGCTGAGAGAGAAAAAATATCAGACTAGAGCGCACCCATTACAGTTAGCAGGGGAAAGGTACAAAACAACTAGGAGGAAACATTGGTTCAGCTTTAGGGTGGTGTCAATTTGGAACAGACTACCACTAGAAGTAATGGCTAGTGGTAACATGCAAACTTTTAAAACAAATCTGGACAAGTACCTAATTAGTAACAACATACAGGGATATGGCTAGAACAAACGTAGTGAGCAATATGGACAGTATGTCTTCTAAGCTCCGAAATAACCTTTGAAACCTATGAATCTGTTTATTCAAAGTTTTACAGATACATACGTTTTGTAAGTTGGATGCGAGGCAGTAGCTTATGCCAAGAAGTCTCATTAGGCAGTATACTATATGTCTTTATCCTTATGTTGTTCATTTAATTTATTCTTGAAAGAGGTCATTGTTTTACTGTTTACAATTTCGGGTGGCAATCTGATCCAGGGGAACACATAGAGGATTGTGTATGATCGCTCATACACAACAAGGGTATTTTTAACTCAAGAGGTTTCCATGGTAACTAGAGACCTCGAGAGTGCAGCTTGAGAGGTCTTGTTACTATGGAAACCTCGAGAGTTGAAAAATACCCTAGTTGTGTATGAGCGATTATACACAATCTTTTATAGTGTATGGTAGCTCGTAAAAAGTCTGCCCTTACTTTTCTTTTAGATTCTGGTGTAGTTTTCTGTTCCTCCGGCCCGTTTCACTGCCGCGGCTGTTGTTAGTGTATCGCTGGTCGCCCAGTCACACATGACACCCGCTTCCATGCATGTGCACACCTTCTCGGTGTTATGCTGCTAGCTATGTGAGTGCCTTCAAGCTAATGATGGCGTAGCTAGTGCAGCACAACAATGCTGTTGGGAGCATGGATTTCCATGCTTAATAGCGTTCTACCATACACTATGACCCTTTAGTTAATCCAATGTCCTCTTTTGTTGGATTTATATAATGACCCTTCAGTTGATATTCATGTGCTCAGGTACTTTTAGTGGAGGCTCTCAACTCCAGTCCCACAAATTCCCATAAGCCTTTGTTTCTAAAGGCTGAGTAAACTAGACACAGGTCTCCCCTAAGTTGCCTGTACTCCAGTGAATATGCTCAACTCACTCAGTCTCTCATCATAGGAGAGCCTGCTGACCAAAAATTCTCTTTGTTACTCTCCTCTCACTTACTCAGCATTTAGTATATCCACTCTGTGGTATGGTTTCCAAACTGCACCCCATACTCCATGAGCGGCCACACTAATGCACCGTACAAAGGCAGTAACTCTGATCTATCCCTACTTCTAATATTGTGCAGTATACATTGCAACATCCTGTTGGCTTTATTAACTGCCTTAGTGGTTTGCTGCCTAAAGGTTAGATCATTTGGGACCCAGATACCCAAGTCCTTTTCACAGTCTGCCTTTTTTAATGCCTGTCAAGACAGACTTGACTGAATATTATTGTGGCCGAAGTGCATCACACTGCACTTGTCTCCATTGAATTTCATCTTATGTGTAGTTGCCCAAGTACTTAATTTATCCAGTTCTATTTGTAGGTTTTTTGCATCTGCTTCTGTTCTTACTATTGCCCCTATTTTGCTGCCGTCTGCAAACTTGGACATCCATGCTCCATTTGAAGTCTGGAGAGATGACCCAAAAATATTTAATAGCACTGAGCCCAACACCGAGCCCTGTGGGACCCCACTTTTCACCTCACCACAGTCCTAGTAATAACCCCTGATACTCACTCTCGGTTTCCTATTTCAAAGCCATGCATCCACCCACAGAACAACACATGGTTCAACATCCAGTCCCTGCAGAGCATTAATAAGACCATCATGAGGCACCAAGTTGAGTGCCTTGTAGAAGTCGAGATATATCACATCCAACGGAAGGGCATAATTGAGAGCTTTACTCACGGTTTCAAAGAAACTCATCAGATTAGTCTGGCAAGGCTTCCCCGATGTAAATCCATGCTGAGTGACATCAGAGTGATCCTTTACTTTTATATGGTTTTCCAAGTGTTCTTTGATGTAACCCTCCATTACTTTACATAGAATGCAGGTCAGGCTGATAAGCCTATAGTTGCCAACATCTGATTTAGTTACACCCTTGTAAATTTGTATAACAGTTGCTCACCTCCACTCCTCAGGTATCACACCGTCCCTAAAGGACATATCAAATAATAACTCAACTGGGCCACTGAGCTCTTTTGCCAGTTCTTTAATTAGGCGTGAGTGAAGGCCATCAGGCCCCGGGAATTTGTTTCTTTTGATGTTCAATTTTTCAAATCGTGTCGCATTATTAAAATCCATAGTATTATTAGTGCCACTACCCCTGTCAACTAAGTATGTCCAACAAGCTTTGGGTTGGAAAACACTTAGAAAATATTCATTAAATGTAACTGCCATATGTTTTTCACTTCTAATTATTTCACCTCCCTTTTGAATAGGCCCCACTTTAGTATTTCCATTCCATTAGTTAATATAACTAAAGAATGATTTTTTGTTGCCTTTAGTTAGGTTTCCAACTCTTTCCTCCTCATTTACTTTGGCATGTTTTATAGCCATTTTACATTTTCTTTGCAATATTTTTATATTTCTGCCAATTTCCGGATGAGGGGTTTGTATCTAAAGAAGGCCCTATTTTTTTTTTGATGGTCCTTTTTAGTGCTGGAGTTAGCCAAGTTGTAATTTTACCATGAATATTACATTTAATTTTTTCTGGGACATAGTGCGTTATCCAATATTCCAGTTGTTTAATTATGTTATCCCAGATCTGCTGTACATTGTGACCTTTTAGTTCATATGCCCAACAATGCAAACCAAGTTGCACATTAATAATAATAATAATAATAATTTTATTTATAAGGCGCATTCAATTGCCAAGGTGCTGTACATAAATAACAGATTAAAATGATAAAAATCATTAAAAGAAAATCAGCTGGATCAGAACAATTAATTCAATCAATATTCTAAAACTGCAGTTTCTCACAAAAAAGTCTTCAAACCTCTCTTAAAGCCCTCCACAGAAGTGCAATCCCGCAACCGACGGGGTAGAGAGTTCCAAAGAGTGGGAGCCACATATGCAAAAGCCCGAGCTCCTGAAGATTTCAAATTCACCCTTGGAACCTCTAGCAACCACTCATCGGCCAAGCGGAGTGATTGATTTGGGTGATTAGGAACCAGAAGTTCTTTCAGATAGACTGGGCCCAGATCGTGTAGGACTTTGAAAGTCAGCAAACTGACTTTAAAGGTGATCCGCCACCGACCTGGCATCCAGTGCAGTTCGTGCAGCACCAGAGTAATGTGACAGGATCTACTAGAACCTGTCAAAAGCCGAGCTGCAGCATTCTGCACTAGCTGCAAGTGATGGATTTCAACCCCAGAAAGCCCTAGATAAAGGGAGTTGCAATAATCCAAGCACGAGGACACGAAGGCATGGACTAATGTTGGCAGGTTGGCAGACGGAACAAGATGCCGAATCCTGGCAATGTTCCTAAGATGATAAAAGGAAGTCTTGACGACTGCTGACACCTGCGAATGCAGTGTCAGCCCGTCATCAAGAACTACCCCCAGGTTCCACACCCGTTCAGAGGTCGGGAGAGAAATGCCTCCAAGAAAAATTCCGGAAGACGCACCATCACTCGACTCCCCCCATCTGTTGACCCAGGTCCACACCCAGTACCTCTGTCTTATCAGAGTTCAACTTCAGCCAGCTAGAATTCATGCACTCCTGGATTTCCTTTTGACAGCTATTGAAGACCGATAGAGCTCCCTCCTGGTCGGGGGTAAAAGAAAGGCAGAGCTGGGTATCATCTGCGTAACAGTGAAGCCTCAGCCCATACCTCCTTACAATGTCTCCAATGGGTAGCATATACACTACAAATAACATGGGTGACAGTACTGAACCCTGAGGCACCCCACACAACAAAGCCGTTGAATCCGAGGAAAAAACCCCAGACACAACTCTTTGTGATCTCCCAGTGAGGAATGATATGAACCATCTTAAGACGGTTCCAGATATTCCACAAAACAGCCTCAGGCATTCTATCAACACCATGTGATCTACGGTGTCGAACGCTGAAGAAAGGTCAAGGAGAACCAAAATGGAATGACTCTTCCGATCTCTAGCCATCACATTCAACAGTAAAATAAAGTAATTCATCACAACTATATACAAGGGTCAATTTCATTGCATTCTTACCCAGTATAACAGATAAGTTATAACTATATTAATATAAACATGGGTATTTGGTACTTAAAGCCTATTTATTGCACAGTGGTCTGTTTATTTAGTGAAGTACAGAGTCCAGCCAACTAGGTTACAGTATCCCATAAGTAAGGGAGTTCATCCTTCTGCCATCAATACCCACACCCCAAATTAATTGTAACCTTTCCCTTAAGAGCTGAACTTCCACAGGGGACAGAGAGGATATGAATGGGTCCCAGACATGGAAGAATTTCTCACCTTTACCTTTAACTGTATAAGAGAGGCGCTTGAGAACGAGTGTCTGAATGGCTGAGTTATGCAACTATTGCACCATAGGTGTAACCCCTGTGACCCAAGTATTTAGGATACAATGCTGCACCAGTATCAACACTCAGGTTCACCTTGATAAAAGTACCCAACCCGCGGGCCCCAGGTCCTCAATTCAGAAAAGAAGCAAAAGAGGCTCCACTAGGACCCACCACCCTATCAAGGTTCCCATTTCGAGTGCTATGTCTGTCTAAAAGTCCTGCAGGACAGGGCAAGACCAAAAATAATGATAATAGGAGCCCAGGTCTACCTTACACCTTCCACATACCAGAGACACAGCAGGATTGAATTTGTACACTATTGAGGGTCGGCAGTAGAGCCTATGCATAAACGTATAAAATGATTTCTTATATTTATTGCAAATCATGATGCCTTTATGTAGATTCAGTATCATTTGCCAGTTATCATTTTGAATGAGTACTCCTAAATCTAGTTCCCAAAGAAGCCTTGTTTTATGCTTAGGGTCCGGGAGAGATTGCCTCCCATGATGCGCAGCTTTCCTTATCAGGCCCTTCAAATCCTTCCTGACTGTATATACTAGATGTTCAATCTGTGCCAAAGGTGAATCAGTAACGGGATCTCTGCCCAAACCCCTAATATATGCTCTAAGTTGCAAGAAGCAAAAAAGATGTGTATTTGATAGGCCAATACTTTTCCGCAGCTCCTCAAAAGAGCACAGGCCCTCCTTAGATTGTAAGTCCCCTACACATCTAAAACCATTCACCTCCCACTCCCGAAACCCCATGTCTTCTAGGTCGGGGACAAAAAAGGGATTCCCAGCCACCGGGAGCAACAGTGTCTCTTCCTCCTGTGCCCCATATAAGATGTACTGTATCTGTTCCTACCTCTCCAGGACAGAGATCAGCAGGGGGTTGGCCCACTCCAACCCAGCATAAGGTCTGCGGCCATGCTTCAGCAGGTAGGCAGACAGCCTTCTTGGGCAGTCCCACTTCTCTAGATCTATCCAACCTGCCTCCACTGGTCTGTTGACCCAGTCTTGTATGTACCGGTGTTGTATAGCTAGATAATATATTTTAAGATCTGGGAAATTTAATCCCCCATTTTTCACGTCGACTTTGAGACATCGTAGGCTGGTACGGGGCCACTTACCCTGCCAAAGGAAATCGGAAAAGGCCCTCTCTGACCTTTTAATATCAGCTCTGGTAAGGCCTACATAAAGCATTTGCATGATATAGAGGATCTTGCATAAGGTATTCATTTTTATAAGATGAATTCACCTTAACCAAAAGATGGGAAGGGCCCGCCATCTATGTAACTCCTTTTCTATAGTTTGAATGAGGGGAGAATAGTTGAGGCGATATAGGGCTCCCAGGTCTTTACCTACTTGTATGCCCAAATATTTATGTAACCCCTAGATGGCGCTATCCCAGGGGCTACTACCCCTGCCTGATTTGCCACTAACAGGTTGAGGGGCCTGGATCCAATGGCGGGTGCCTCCACCCAGAGGTCAGGGTTTGCAATAGTTAAACTAACTTGGTCACAGCCCTCTGGGACACTGCAACCCCCCTTTCTTCCCACTAGTGGCCCACACAATATATCAGAATTACCTTCACAGTATACACTTACCCCAGGATTGGTTCCGCACTGGGACCTCCTGTGAAATGAGATACAGTGCAACAATCACAGTACAATACTTTAACATAGACAAATACCTCAGGCAGTATAACTTTGCTGAAACAAGCAGCTCTGATTTATTTAGGGGGATATAACAAGGACAGGGGGAAATCAGGTTAATTAGCTTATCACTCTAATAATCTACCTATGGCTCTGTGCACAGGCCTATCCCTATCAGTTACGGTCCCTGGGTACCCAAGCCCTAGTGGCTAGTCCAAACCGTGTCAGCTGGTAGGGGCCCTTTCACACAGAGAAAAGGAAAATTAAACAGTCAGCAGTACAGTAATTCCATTTGGATTTAATGTGGCAATTCAACAGGAGCGACCCTGAATTAGTACTCACGACCTCCAAATAAGATAGGGTCCTTCAATATCAGCAGGGCTACTCTTGAGCTCCAAGAGACTCTTCACACATTTATATGGTGAAAAAAGAGAGTACTATACCAGGCAGGCTGCTTTCTATCCCGATCGCAATTACTGCACAATACCCGGAGAACACACAGCAGATTCAGTTCTGACAGACCGAGTGCAATTCAATAATTTCTCCAGTCTTCTACAGGGTGAGCCTGGTTTCTACTCTTCAGAGATCCTTTGATTCTTTTCACAGGACGGATTCAGTCCTAACAAGCAGTTACACAAGCTGCAGACCGAACTCTGGGCCTTACACACGTTTTGACTAAAACTGCACACTGAAAAGCACAGGGCTCCTTCCTTCTTCACTGCCAAAGCTCAACTGAAACTCCAACTGACAAAACTGGCACTTCCTTTGAGTTCCTCCCAGTTCTTGACTGGATTGGCTGTCACACAATAGACTGCTGCTGTTGGTCCAAAAAGGCGCTGAAGTCTAAACTACATCTCCCAGAGTCACTGCCCATACAATCCTCTTGTGGCTGGCTCAGATTATGAGTCCAAGTTCTGATTCGTCCAAGGCACCATTTTAGAGCTAGCTTACCCCACACTGATTGGTCCAGTTCAGCAGTTCAAAACCAGAATGGGGAACTAGGCAGACACTGTTCTGACTGCAAAAGAAAGCAGGTTAGACAAACTGTAATTTCATTATCACTCTAAATGGTTTCTGGCAAACAGTTACATCTTTCAGATAGGTTCCCTTTGCACTCTTAGTGACTGCAAAAATGGAGTGAATTGGCAGCAGCTTGAGTGGTACTCAATCAAAGAAACACACAGTCCCCCATACAAACTAATTATGTCTGCAAGCAGACAGCTCTTAAAGAGACAGTACCAGAGGTTCTAAAAACATTCACTGATAAATGGCTTAAACGCCAAACACCATTCAGGCTTGGAGCATTCAAGCAAGCTCCTGGAAGTCTTTTGGGAACCCCCATTTGCAGGGGGGTTACACCCTTCCTGGCCTGGGAAAGCTTGACGTCCGCGTCAAGCAAGTACCCCCATAAGCTTTAACTGCAACCATATACATTTGCATTAGGCTCACACATGTAATCATCAGTCAATATATCATTTTACCAAGAACACATTTCTGAAACATTGCAGTACGTCACTCTTTACACAGTATTACACACACATTGCACCATAACTCAAGTTATTACCTCTTGTACATGAAACCTGAAGAGAGGGGGCCCTTCCCTATCAGTTACCTTGGGGCTGGACGGGACAAGGGCACCATACTTAGAGGGCAACACAAGTAACTTGGAGTTAGCACTGACGCTCAGTTTGGGCAATGAGCTCGGGACACATACACTCCTTTATGGACAACATTGAGAGGCAATCCACAGGCCTCCCAAGGAATCATAACTGAGGTGCACCACAGGCTTTACAGCTCGACCAGTCTTTCTAGGGGAACTGTTATAGTCTCTGCACTCTGAGCCTCATTTTCAGCATTGTCCTCACTTGTCAGGAGTCTCCATGGGGTAGAGAGGCTAGAACTTGGGTCACTTTCAGTTCCAGGAGTTACAGTTTCTGAGTCCACAACATTTGGCTCGCAGGGAGAGCTTTCGGACACTGGCAGTGGACTGTCAGGGCACTCAAAATGCTCTTCTTGTTCTGGTGTATCACCAGTCTGACCTAATCCATCATTTTCCTCCCTGAAAGCTCAAACAGTTCAACCATGCACAATGATTCCATTTCATCTGATCTGATGCTTTGACTTCACTTTCTGGGAGCATCGGCTCCAGGGACGAAGCTGGGGGCTTGGACAGTCCAGAAGGCCCAGCTTCATCTCCAGTATTGACTAGGGATTGCCCCAAACAATTGACTCAGTTCGTAAGAAGGATAGTATTCAAAGTCACTCTCACTTTCTTCCGATATGGACTGACAGTCATGCTCAACTGGGACTTGTGGAGGGAACACTTTAACTTTGCTTCTGTAGGTGCAGACTTTCTTGATCTTTTCTTAGCAGCAGCTCTAGTCACTGGCCCAGAGGGCATCTTCTAGGGCTCAGACTCAATTAAGATTTGTCCAATGGGCAGTAAATGATTTCTATGCATTGTTTTTACATCTTTTGAATTATTCTCAGGCCTTACTTTGTACACTGGCAGATCATCTAGTTTGCCCACTACAATGTGAGGGAGATGGTGCCATCTGTCAGCAATCTTGTGCTTGCCATGCAGTCCCAGATTTCTTAGCAATACCCGTCTCCCTCCTGGAGTTCCTGTGCTTTCACCTTTTATCATACCTTTCTTTGTTGGCCCAGATTTCTTTGGCAGCCATGGTTTGAGCCAGTTGGTACACATGAGTTAGCTGGGCCTTTAACTTTTGCACATACTGTAAATAGTTGTCAGCTTGAACCCCATCAGGAGAGACCCCAAAACACACATCTACTGGTAGTCGAGCTTCTCTTCCAAACATCAGGCGGTAGGGGGAGAATCCAGTGGCATCACTTTTGGTGCAGTTATAAGCATGTACCAGGGTGCTAATTTGTTGGCTCCATCTAGGCTTGTCCTTTGGGTGCAGGGTGCCTAGCATATCTAGCAAAGTGCAGTTGAAACGTTCAGGCTGTGGGTCCCCTTGGGGGTGGTAAGGAGTGGTTCTGGACTTTCGCACTCCCCACAGAGAAAGCATCTCTTTGATCAGATGACTCTCAAAGTCTCTCCCTTGATCAGAATGGATTCTTTGTGGAGCCCCATAGTGAACAAAAAAGTTTTCTACAAGTACTTTGGCCACAGTGGATGCTTTCTGGTCTTTGGTGGGGAAAGCTTGGGCATATCTCGTGAAATGGTCAGTGACCACCAGCACATTACTGATATTTCTTGATCTGACTCCAAACTCAGAAAATCAATACAGACCAGCTCCATGGGTGCACTGGTGGTGATGTTAACAAGGGGGCAGCCCTCTGGGCAAAGCTTTCTCTGTAGCTTGCGACTACAAGTTCAATGTGTTGCTCCACATCAGCCCCATCTTAGGCCAATAGAATCTGGATCTCACCAAGTCAAGTGTTCTGTCTATACCAAGGTGCCCCATGTGGTTGTGCAAGGACATCAGTACTGAGTCTCGAAAGGCAGTGGGCAGCACTAGTTGTTGTTTGTCTACTTGTCCCCTCTGTCTACTGTTTCTCTGTATAACAGTTTATTGATCAGTTTCAACTTAGGACCTTCTTTGTATAACAGTGCAGTTCTCAAATCAGTGGAGCGTAATTTGGACACATCTTTTCCTGCATAGGGGCTTCTAAAGCTGCTTTGATCATGGGATCGCGGGATTGAGCCGCTCGAATACTGTCATTGTCCAGCTGAGGCAGTGCACCAATGTCTATTGCAGAAAAGTGGCAACAAGCAGCAGGTATGCAATTCTCAGAGGGTCCCAAGCAATCCACCATGCAGTCCACTGCGTCCGTGGACATTTGTTCCTCCCTGTCAAACTTCCGCAGAGTGCCTGAATGTCAGGTTCTGCCAATCGGACCCAATCATTCTGGGGAACAGGCCTCCGGAGAGAGCATCAGCATCTATGTGGTTCAGACCTGCTCGGTATTCGAGAGCATAGTCATATGTAGATAATGCGAAAGCCACCTTATGGCCAGTGGCATCCAACTTAGCTGAGGTCTGCACATAGGTCAAAGGATTATTGTCAGTTTTACTAGTATTTTAGCCCCATACAAGTACTCATGGAATTGGTCAACAATAGCCCACTTCAAAGCTAGGAACTCTAACTTATGTACAGGATAGTTCTTTTGGATGGGGTCAGGCTTCTACTGGCAAAGGCCACTGGTCTCAGGCCATTCTCGTGCTCTTGGTACAACACAGCCCCCAACCCTTGCAAGCTAGCATCAGTGTGCAGGGACGTAAGGTTTTCCTGGATCGGCATAGGCCAGCACTGGAGCATGGGTAAGTTGATATTTGATCTCATGAAAAGCAGTCTCACAATCAGGAGTCCAGCGGGCCCCAAATACTTCACTCGGATGAAAATACACTCTTTCAGTCTTGAGGGACGCTGACTTTTGGTATTTTTTGTGGGTCGGGGGATACCCTTGAGTAAGGTTAAGTAAAGGGCGGATCACTCTTGAATAGTCCTTGATGAAGCGCCGATAATAACCACAGAATCCCAGGAACCTTTGCAGTTCTTTTAGATTTTTGGGCTGTGGCCAGGTGGTCAAGGCATCAACTTTACTTGGGTCGGTCTCTATTCCCTCGGTGGATACTATGTGTCCCACATACTTTACTGATGTTTGAAAGAATTGACACTTATCAATGGACAGTTTAAGGCCAAAGTCCTCCAGTCGGTCCAATACCTAAATAATCTGCTCTCATGTTCCTCCAGTGAGCTGCCAAACACAATAACATCATCTAGGTATACCAGGCACTCTAGTAAGTTCATGTCCCCACTGCACGCTCCATCAATCGTTGAAAAGTGGCTGGAGCACCTGAAATCCCTTAGGCATCCTCATGAATTCATAGAAGCCAAGCGGACAGATAAAGGCCGTCTTCTCACGGGTCCTCTGGGCCATCGGGATCTGGTAGTACCCACTGCGGAGATCCAGCACAGAGAACCACTTGCTCCCCGCTTAGGGCAGTCCAAAGCATCCTGAATGCGGGCATTGTGTACTGATCAGGGATAGTCTGCGGTTTAAGGTGTGATAATCCACACACATCCTTACTGTTCCATTCTTTTCCTCACTACCACAATGGGGAAGCATAAGGGCTTCTGGATTCTTGTATTACACCAGCAGCTAACATCTCTTGCAGATGCCGTCTCACATCATCTATGTCAGCAGGTGCCAGGCGTCGAGACCTCTCACGAAATGGTCTTTCGTCATGCAGCCGGATATTGTGCTCAGCTCCTTGCACGCATCCTACATCCCATTCCTTTAAAGAAAACACCTGGTCTCTCTGGGCAAGCTTCTCACTGATCCTCACTTTCCATTCAGCTGGCAGTGGGGAGTCGCCGAAATCAAACAAGCAGGCGTTATTCTGTCATTCTTCCTTGAACTCTTGCTGCTGGGTAGCACTGCAGTGTCTGCACAATGCACATTAGCCAGGATGCAACCTCTGTTTACTCGAATGTCTCTTTCAGACACATTATGAACTTGGACCATTACCCTTCTGGCATAAGCATGGGCTCTAGCGGGCAAAATACTAGGCTTGACCAGCAGTCCCTCTGCAAATTTTCCATCGCCTTGCATCCAACATTAATATTTTATTCTTAACATCCTTTCTGATACGGACCTCTCCACACTGGGCATTTGGCAGGATCAGAGACTCAGGATCCTTCTTCCATACAATTCCGACCGGTTCCTCTGGTTCTGTTTTTCAGCATCTCTCTGTGCCTCATAGGCCTTCTTAATTAAAGCGGAACTCTTAAAGCTCTACTAGTCTTTGACCCTGTTTTCATAACACAACTGTGCCAGCCTTCCGAACATATGAGCATTTGTTCCAATCAACAAAGGGACACCATCATACAGTCCAGTGGGGACACACTAAGGCTAGGGTCTCTACTTGTTCGCCACTCCAGCCACGGAGGTGGGGAAAGACAGCCAAATTCGGATATACCGGAATAGGGTAGGCCTTCACTTAACCCCATACATGCAGTCCTTCTAATGGTTGTAAGTGGTACGTCTGACAAATGCTTCTGATACCAATCCTGGAACATAATTGTCACTTGGGGCCACTGTCTAATACAGCTCTTGTAGGCACTCCATTCACCTTTACAGTGGTCTCCATGGAGGACCCACTATTCTGGACCAGTCTGGAGAGGCGGTAGTGGGGGCCTGGGCAACTGACCTTGCCACAAAAGGACGTGAATTAGCATTTTTGGTGCCCTCACTGGGATCATGTCGTGCACCTCTTAACCACTGATTTGTTCTCCGAAGCTCTCCTTGTAGCCTATATGCAACTTTGTCAGTGTCTTTTGGGGACTGGCATTCCCTTTTCATGTGCCCATCTTTCCCACAATTATAGCAAAACATACTTTCTGGAGTTTGAGCTGGCTGAGGCGCCACACTGGGAGCCAGGGCGGGGGTATTACTAACTGGAAACCTGGGTGCCATCTCTGTCTGCGGCGTGATAAGCATTTGGAGACATCTCGTCAGTTTCTCCACTTCCATGGTCAAGGAATTGAATTTGAGCTGTTATCAGCAGGAGATACATGGTGGGTACCCCACCCCCATAGCAGATGCAGTCGGATATAGGTCAGGGCCCTGACTTGCAGGCGTGGCCTTCATAAAGGGACTGTTTTGAATTCTCGGATCTCTCTCAACAGTTCGCCCCATTGTGGCATATCTTTTCCTTGTCAGAGCACTCATTGACTGTCAACCTCTGCCCCTGAACTTCACTTGATGGGTCACCCTCAGTCACCGGGTCGTAGCCACAGCTGTTGGTGCAGGTCCTCCCGAGGTCGTCTTTCTCAACTCTCAATTTCTCTCATTAACTCATCATAGGAGGGTGGGGATTCCAGTCGATTTGCCAGGCGTAACTGAAGCAACAGCAGTTCTGAGAAGGGGCAGACTTAAGGATTCTGTCCAGTCTGGTTCGGTCCAGTTCAATCGCTGACAAACTACCCTTTCTGAGGCATTCTTGCAACAATTTTTCCAGCCGAGACATACACAGACAACAACTCCCTTGGTACTGTTGTGCATTTCTTACCTCCACCATAGGTCCTCATCAGAATCTGGGCTCCCATACACATTCTCCAAGGCCTCAAGATAGGCCTGTGCAGTCGCTTCAGGGTTACTGGCCGTTTAGCACGGATGGTAGCCAGGGCAGGACCTCGAGGCTCTCACTAACCCTCTTTCGCTGCGCTCCGAGCATTGCCATTCTAGCACTTGGGGCAACATAGTCTATCCAGGTCTCCCAGTCATCCTCCCTTGGGGGTGGGAGGGTGCCAGAAAGATCCTCAACCTGTGAGAGTCGTGACTAATGGCAGGTGCAGAAATAGGAGTCTGCATTGGTTCAGCCACCATTACGGGAACTGGAGCAGGAGAGGGTGTTGGGGGAGGAACACCCCCAGGTGGCAAGAATAGTTTCTTCAAGTCCTCCACAGTTTTCCCTTCTCCCACCAACCATTTAGCAAATTTCTCCTCAAAAGTTTCAGATAGTGGTGGGGGCTGATTCCCCTCCGGGTCTTTACTGTCCATAGTTATCACTCTCCAAGCAGTGAGGGCTCCCTCTGGGGTAATGGTCTGTGGCACTTTGGAGCTATCTATGGGATCCTTAAACTCTACTAGGGCCAGGAAAGTGTGGGTGAGCAGATTAGCATGCCGACCCACCACCACAGGGTTTTGTAAACCTTCCACCTTGGAAATTACTCCCTGCACAGTGTCCGTATTGATACCCAGGGGGATGTCCAGGATAAGCATAGCATTTTGGGGGTCGATCTCCTCCCCAGTACACCACTCCACCAGCCGGTGCACAGCCACTTCTGTCGGGGTACCCATTTTTCTTAACAGTGGTTGTAAATATGGCCACTAGAGGACACACAATCCCAGTGGTGCCTCCAAGATGTAACCCTAGATGGCGCTATCCCAGGGCTACTACCCCTGCCTGATTTGCCACTAACAGGTTGAGGGGCTGATCCAATGGCGGGTGCCTCCACCCAGAGGTCAGTTTTGCAATAGTTAAACTAACTTGGTCACAGCCCTCTGGGACACTGCAACCCCTTTCTTCCCACTAGTGGCCCACACAATATATCAGAATTACCTTCACAGTATACACTTACCCCCAGGATTGGTTCCGCACTGGGACCTCCTGTGAAATGAGATACAGTGCAACAATCACAGTACAGTACTTTAACATGAACAAATACCTCAGGCAGTATAACTTTGCTGAAACAAGCAGCTCTGATTTATTTGGGGGATATAACAAGGACAGGGAAATCAGGTTAATTAGCTTATCACTCTAATAATCTACTATGGCTCTGTGCACAGGCCTATCCCTATCAGTTACTGTCCCTGGGTACCCAAGCCCTAGTGGCTAGTCCAAACCGTGGCAGCTGGTAGGGGCCCTTTCACACAGAGAAAAGGAAAATTAAACAGTCAGCAGTACAGTAATTCCATTTGGATTTAATGTGGCAATTCAACAGGGAGCGACCCTGAATTAGTACTCACGACCTCCAAATAAGATAGGGTCCTTCAATATCAGCAGGGCTACTCTTGAGCTCCAAGAGACTTTTCACACATTTATATGGTAAAAAAAAAGAGAGCACTATACCAGGCAGGCTGCTTCTCTATCCCGATCGCAATTACTGCACAATACCCGGGAGAACACACAGCAGATTCAGTTCCTGACAGACCGAGTGCAATTCAATAATTTCTCCAGTCATCTACAGGGTGAGCCTGGTTTCTACTCTTCAGAGATCCTTTGATTCTTTTCACAGGACGGATTCAGTCCTAACAAGCAGTTACACAAGCTGCAGACCGGAACTCTGGGCCTTACACACGTTTTTTGACTAAAACTGCACACTGAAAAAGCACAGGGCTCTTTCCTTCTTCACTGCCAAAGCTCAACTGAAACTCCAACTGACAAAACCGGGCACTTCCTTTGAGTTCCTCCCAGTTCTTGACTGGATTGGCTGTCACTCACAATAGACTGCTGCTGTTGGTCCAAAAAGGCGCTGAAGTCTAAACTACATCTCCCAGAGTCACTGCCCATACAATCCTCTTGTGGCTGGCTCAGATTATGAGTCCAAGTTCTGATTCGTCCAAGGCACCATTTTAGAGCTAGCTTACCCCACACTGATTGGTCCAGTTCAGCAGTTCAAACCAGAATGGGGAACTAGGCAGACACTGTTCTGACTGCAAAGAAAGCAGGTTAGACAAACTGTAATTTCATTATCCTCTAAATGGTTTCTGGCAAACAGTTACATCTTTCAGATAGGTTCCCTTTGCACCCTAGTGACTGCAAAATGGAGTGAATTACAGCAGCTTGAGTGGTACTCTAATCAAAGAAACACACAGTCCCCTCATACAATCTAATTATGTCTGCAAGCAGACAGCTCTTAAAGAGACAGTACCAGAGGTTCTAAAAACACTCACTGATAAATGGCTTAAACGCCAAACACCATTCAGGCTTGGAGCATTCAAGCAAGCTCCTGGAAGTCTTTTGGGAACCCCCATTTGCAGGGGGGGTTACATTTAAATGCAACAACCTCCTTCAATCCCCATGGATGTCCCCAGGCAGTGCCCTCAGCTCTCCCCAGAGATAACAGTTCTGACTTCTGCAAATTAATCTTATACATAGAAAATTCCACAAATTGAGCAATTTGGGCAAGGAGTGATGGCATAGACCTCTGTGGGTCTGTGACATACAAAAAGCATGTCGTCCACAAACAATGTTATCTTATGTGTTTGGACAGATTTCCCCAATACCCCCATAATATCTGGGCAGTCTCAGATTCTCACTGCTAGCGGCTGTATAGTCAGTGCAAATAATAAGGGAGAGAGGGGGCACCTCTGCAGTGTACCCCTGTATGGGGGTAACTCATCTGATAAAGAACCATTTACCAGCACTCATGCCCCAGGGACTTGTAGAGTACCTGGACCAACCCCACAAAGCCATCCCCCAGACCAAACAGTCCCAACACTTCAAATAAATATTCCAACTCTATACGGTGAAACGCCTTCTTGCTATCCATGGCCAGCACCAAGGTGCCTCCATGGCACACAGAGGCTCCCCATACTACATTCAGCAGTTTATGCATGTTATGGTAGGAGAGGCAACCCCTAATTAATCTGGTCTGCTTTGGGTGGGCCAACTCTGGGAGCACATGGTCCAGGCGACTCCCCAAGACCATCACCATAATTTTGAGGTCACAGTTCAATAATGAGATCGGGCTATATGAAACACAGTCTGAGAGGTCTTTCCCTGGTTTTGGCAGGACACTAATCACTGCCTCATAGCATGTGGCAGGTAGTCTCCCTTCTCCCCTAGCCTCCTGGAATACTTCCCATAAAGGGTCCACTATCTCTCCTAACATGGCCTGATAATACTCCACTGGAAACCCATCTGGTCCACTAGCTATCCCACTTTCCAGTCCCCGATTTGCCGGGCAGATTTCATCCCTAGTGATCTCTGCTCTGAACTGTTTCTGCTGTGTTTCCAAGAGTCGAGGGAGTGCAACACTATCAAGGAATGCTCTTTCCACATTCTAGCTTCCCCACACACTCAGTTCGATATAACTTGCTGGTAGAATTGTCTAAAAACATCTCTGATATGCCTTTTTTCCTTGACCAATTCCCCCTGAGCATTCCTAACCCCAGAGATATGCAATGGTCCCTTCCTCCCCCTGATTAAGTTAACTAGCAGAGGGCCTGACTTGTTGACCCACTCATAGAACTTGTTTTTAATGAACAGTCAGGACTTCCAGGCCTCACAGAAACATAGAATTTGATGGCAGACAAGGACCGCTTGGCCCACCTAGTCTGCCCATTTTCCTACCTAACAGATAAGCGGCAGATCCTAGTTAACCAATAGCTACTTAATCCTACTTCCCAGTAGAAGTGCCTTATGTCTGCCCCATGCATTCTTGAATTCCCCCACTGTTTTTGACTCTACGACCTCCTCAGGAAGGCTGTTCCATGTATCCACAACCCTCTCTGTGAAGAAATACTTCCTCACATTACCTTTGACCCGTCCCCCCTCCATCTTCAAATTGTGCCCCCTTGTTTTTGCACATCTCTTTTTCTGAAAGATGCTACCCTCTTGGACTTTGTTGATTCCCTTGAGGTATTTGAAAGTTTCTATCATGTCCCCCCTCTCCATCCTTTCCTCGAGGCTATACATCTTTAGTTCCTTTAGTCTTTCTTCATATGTCTTCTGATGCAGACCCTGCATCATTTTGGTTGCCCTCCTCTGGACAGCCTCCACCCTCTCTATGTCTTTGCAGAGATGGGGTCTCCAGAACTGTACACAGTACTCCAGATGTGGTCTTACCAACTGTCTGTACAGAGGGCCAACAACTTCCTGTTTTCTACTGGTGATTCCTCTCCCTATGCATCCCAGTATCCCCCAGCCCTCCTTACTGCCTTCTCATCTATCAAGAGCCCATTCAGAGCCTCTCGAGCTGCAATCAGTTGAGTAAAAATCTCCCCTGACTCCCCCAATGCTGCACTATGCTGTAGGGCTTTAAGACGCAGTTCCAGCTCCACCCTTTTGTCCTACTGATCTTTCTTATACTTAGCCACAAACTTTATATTGGCACCTCCAATAAATGCTTTTCAAGCATCCCGAAATACCCTACTATTAGAGAACATATCCCTGTTAGTCTCTTGATGCATTTCCCACTGGTCTTTTAGGTATGTCTGGAAATCCTGCTTACCCAAAAGGTAAATTGTAAATTTCCAGGGTGGTGGGCCCCTCCTGTTTCTTGGCCACCTTCATTGTCAGTATCACCATGGCATGATCTGTAATTTGAATGGAGCTGTGCTTAACATTTATTAATCTAGGATACTAGCTGCAGGGAATATATACTGTATGTAGTTTATTTGTGACCATGTTTTGTGTGGGTTAGAAAAAAAAGTGAATTCCCTCGCCCCTGGGTTGGCAGACCTCCAGTTATCTATTAGGTCTAGCTCATTAACTCCTAGCTGCCACTGCCTCATGGTCCCTCTACTTCTGCTCTGTCCTTCCGAGTGATCCAATACAGGGTTCATGGTGCTATTGAGGTCACCCCCCCAACATTAATCCCGGGAATTGTTCCTGTGTCATTATATCTAAAATAGATTGAGAAAAAGTTGGATCAAAAACTGCCGGCACATACAGCTGGCAAAAGTCACCTGCTCCCCATATAGTTCACTTTCCACAGATGCATATCTCCCACCTCGAGGATCCACCACCACACATTCTACTTGAAAGGGAAGATGTTTATGAATTAGTACTGCCACCCCACTTTTGTGAGAAGTGTAAGATGTGCTGTAACAAGTCCTGACCCAGCCATGGATTCACATTTTGTGTTCTTTTTCCATCAAATGTGTCTTTTGTAACAAGGCAACTTGTGTATGTTACCTTTTTACCTTTGATGAGGGAAGAAACCCTCCTGACATTCCAGGAGGCAATGGTGATGTCATATGAGAATCAAACTCTACAAAATCTACTGGTCTAAGGTCCCAATAAACTTGAAAGTCCTGGACATAATGGAATTCCTAGCGTCTAGGTGGGGAAAGAAAATGATTGGGGCCACATGAAGGAGAAATTCTAGCTATTTCTTAAGATGAGTCTTACGAGAAAGGCACTACAGTAGGGGGCTCCAGGGTGCCTGTGAAGCACAAAGAGGAAATCTATGCGACAAACTGGTCCACTGAGTCCATGTGGTCCTGCTGAGAGAAAAAAAATGCAGTGGGGGGAGGGCAAAATAGTCACCCAGAAATGAATTACAGGACTTCATACAGCTCAGCACAGTTGAATAGATTTAGTGGTGATAAGTGCTTTGTTAAAGTTAAATTCCACAAGAGAAATTCTAGTGACATTACTTATTACCCACCCACAAATTTTTAAGTTAATGTTTGCCAAATAGAAATTGTTGTTATTTCCACTATAAGTGTTACAGTACTATCCAGAGTTTCTCCAGCTTTGTTTGATTTTAGGACAACATTACATTGAGTATGCATGCCAAATTTTGGATGTATACCTGCAATAACAGCAGGGCTGCAAACAAAAATATAACAAATAACTGAACTGTGAAATTATGAATTTCTGTAACTTAAAATTTACTTAACCACCTCCCTCCACATTTAACAGTTTCTTTGACTTTTCCAAGAAAGTTATGCAGGCCCTTATTCAGGTATATTGCCCCAAAGATAGCAGACTTTAAGCAGAGAAATAATCTTACAAATGTTCACAAAAACGTTTAATTTCCGAATTTAAATTACTCATGCAAAGTCATTAAGTCTTTAAGACTCCTTTCAAAAAGTAGGAAACCCCATATTTAGGTCTTTAGGAACGGGTGTGTTATGATAAAATAAATAATTTTGGAATATTTCAAAACATTTCACAGAATTTCATGAAATTTGTTGAATTTTGTGAAAAGTCCATGAAGTAAAGATTTCCGAATTTCACACAGCCCTATTCTTTTCAGAGAATTTTCAAAGCAAAATACTATCACTAGCACTGGGTGGGGTGTTGTCAGCTGTGTGTAGGGCGAGTGTATTATTTAATTGTTTTATATTTTTTGGCCGGAAAAGGCACATTGAGCTGAAGTTAATCTCCAGTTGCATCCTGTGACCACAGGGAGGTTAAGTGACTTGCTTAGAGTCACACAGTGTGCAAGTAGCAATGTGGCTTTTAAACCCAGGTCTATAAATTCACAACTTGGTTCTTGAACCAGATGGCAAGAGTCTTTTGTGAGGGGTAGACTGTTTTTTTTGTTTGTTTATTTTTATTAAAAACAAAACATATATAAAAAAGTGGATGCCCAACAACATGCACAGGCCTGCAGTACCACTGTGGGGTACGATTACTTCAGACCTGTTGAGCTTTGCTGTCTTAGTCAGTGATGTAATCAGAATCCCTCAGTGACAACACACAGGCTTGTTGTGCATGGGACACTATCCACTATTCTCTGTTTTCAAATTGAACAGGTTGTACATTCCTGAATAGCCAATAGTGGTGATTGCATTGCCAAGACCTTTGTGTAATATATGCTTATATGTACAGTTACTGTGTCTCTTACGTTTATGTGAGACACGGGGTCTGTACAGATAAGCATAATATAAATCCTGTTTAAGATTTCTGTTTTTAAACTAAGAATGCAATTTGAATTTAAAATAACAACATTTGACTTCCTTGAAAATAATAGAAACCACCATTCAATGAAATGGACTAATCTAACTGAATTTAGAACTGTAGAATTTTAGAATTGGTAACATGAGACAATATTCCATTCCTGGTGTCCACTGGTCCCCCCAACATCACCTGTCACCCACTTTGTATTAAGTAATAATTTACCTAGTGTCCAGTGGCCCCTTCCCCTGATAACTGATCCCATATTCAATAATTATTTCCTTGAGTTCAGTGGTTCCCCCACCCTTTCCAATTATCCACCCAGTATTAAGTACTGTAAGTTTTCCTGATAGGTTGCTTTTTGGAGAAAATGAATCATCCTGAGATAACAGAATATTTTGTACTGATGGTGTCTATAAAACTGAAAACTGATGTTGAAATTAGGCACCTGTACATTACTCACTAAAGTTTATATGTTACTTTTGTGCTGTAACATGTACCAGTAGATGTTTCTGCAGTGTTTTTAATCATTTGGAACTGTTTATACATCATTAGTCTTACCAGAATATCTGGAAAAATGCTCTTGAAAATGCAAAAGAAAGAAATAGAATCTCATGGTTTATAAACTGTAGCATTTACACGAGTACTATAACAGTTTAGATAAAGAAATAGTAATATAATTGGTGAATGATTTTGAATGAATGTGTGTTGTTAAAGGGAGCACTTGTAATATATTTAGCATAAAGCACTATGAACTTTATATTGCAAACGTGTGACTTTTTAAAGTGATTATAACTCATTAATGAAATACAATTCAATATAAACTGTTGCTGTTTGAAGGGATCTAGTCATTGGCTATTAAATTCTATTAAACATTTAGGTTTTACCAGATACATACCTCCTGAAAAAGCTGCAATAATGTGAAGTGCCGGGGCTCCAACTCCATCTTTTTTCCCTTGTGCTGCACCAATGGCTACTGCACCCCCCCACCCAGCTTCTCGCTCTTGTGTAAGCACTTGGTGCCAAGCTATTTGACCCCCCCAGGACCTGACTACTCCCCCACCAGCTCCAACCTCCGCTAATCCTTCTATTGTCTAACTAATCCCTCTTTGCCCCAGTAAACCTACCCCCGATCACCTGAACATGCTGCCCTCCTGGTAGCTATTTTAATTTAACTAATCCTTTCAGCTCCTGTGCCCCCGACCTGGTGAAGCCATCCCTCGGCTGGCGGCATGGCCCCTTCTAGGTTGGCTGCCTCTCCCCACTGCAACACTCAAGACCTGATCAGGTATGGACCAAAAAAGGACTCAAAGCCGGATTCCAATTGGTGATTGATTGTTGCTGCACAGCCCACCATTGGCTACTCCTACACTGGCTCTTGCTCCTATAAGCAGGACTTTCAGTTTAGGGGCTGTTCGTGGCTTTTCAGCTAGGCACCTCCTGACTCTGCTCCAACAGCAGCTTGTGGTGAATTTTTCACTCTTCACCCTGCTCAGCATCTGAAATTGCAACTTAGACACTGAAGCATCTCACCCTGTGTCCCATGCCATACCAAGGACACATTCTAATTACTGCACCCCTTTTACTGCACTTCAAATTCTATGACATGTTCCTCCCCAATGCAAATCTCCCAAAGTTCCCCACAGCAGGGCTTATCCTCCTATGTGCATTTTTCTCATTCACCTGCTGCCTCTCTCCTTGATCACCCATGGAACCTAGATCCTCCACCCCCAAGTCCTAAGCTTGACCCCCTATACAACCATAATGGGGTACCACCCATTGGCCCCACCCCGTACCCCCTGGGATTGAGACATGATACTCTTAGCCACACTTCTTACAACCTCATACCCTCAACCTTTTCAAGCTTCATTGCTCTTCTACACCCTATATCCCCACCACCAGACTTACCACATAGCACAATCACCCCTCTCAAAGCCCCAATGAAGGCACTCATATTCATCCAAAATTATTATGATGTATAGATGGATTATAACCATAATTCTACTACTAATATGCACAGGGAATGTAGAGCTAAACGCTGGCCCACCACAGACTATCCCCTCACCTTCTGCATTTGCAACTACTAAAGGGCTGAAGTGCCTGCACATTAATGTGTGCAGCCTTCTAAAAAAGGCTAGACCTTATTCAAACCTGGATCTCCCATGCAGACTTGGATATCCTGGTTCTGACTGAAACATGGTTGAAAAAAATCAACCCCTGACTCTGCATTATCCTTCCCTTCCTTTAAACTTTTCCACAGTGATTGACAAACCAGGGGTGGTGGTGGAGTAGCAATATACATAAAAGACAAGTTCACAGTCTCCAATAACACCCAAACCAGTACACCAGGCGAATTCAAAGCCTTAATGCTTAACCTGTCTTTATCGCCCATAGAAACATTAACTATAATAGGTTTTTACCGGCCACCTTCTGGGGGCTTAGAGCTCCTGAATTATCTATGCACTACTTCTGATGTAAGACAAAATGAAATTATACTTGGCGACCTAAACCTGGATTGGCTAAAAAACTGCAATAACTGCCAAAAACTCACAGTTCTGCAACAAAGTTGGCTTCACGCAACTGATCCCTGAAATCACACGACCAAACAGCAAATTCCCCTCTCAAGGTTCCCTGATTGATGTAATCTTCACAAATAGGCCACAGAAATTCTCCCATTCAGCAGTGTTTCATAATGATGTTAGTGATCACTGTGCAGTGGCATGCATTAGAGGGCAGCCATCACCCAAGTAGTCTCTAAAGTTCATCTGGAAAAGAAGCTTCCACAAGTTCAATCTCCTCCACTACCTGTCATACTTCAGGAACATAAATTGGACACAATTCTACATGGCCTCAGACATAAACAATGCAGTATGCTTCTTTAATAACACACTAAGCAGTATTATTGATAGACTTGCCCCTATGATTAAATGTAGAGTCCGGAAGCCCTCTTGTCCATGGTTTATTCCTGAACTAAAAGCAGCATTAAACCTGAGAGATCACCTATGGGCTACAGCCAGGCGATCCAAACTACCTGTTGACTGGGTGGCCTTCACAGCTTGTTGAAACAACTGCACTAAAAAAGTCAGGACTGCAAAACCTAATTATTTTCTTTCTGCATTTGATGCTGCCAAGGGTAACTTTGCCAAACTCTGGCAGATCATTAAATCAGCTGAAAGTAACAAATTGTCTTCCTCACTACCTAGCAAGATTTTGTTTAAGGGGAACTCCTTCTCAAGTAAGTCCAACATCCTAACTTGCTTCAATGCCCACTTCTCTACCACAGCCATGGCATTTGACTCCTCCAAAGTTGATACTCTCACCTCCAGCCTACTTGGAACCTCCCAAATGCCCCCCCAAATTCAACTTCTCTTTCTCTCCATTTTAGTTCAAAGAAGGAGAGAACCTCTTACTCCACCTAGATGTAAGTAAAGGCACAGGCACTGGTGGCAGAGGACCGTATTTCATTAAATCCAGTGTCCAGTACCTCATATCCCCCATACTGCACCTGTTTAACCTATCCATCAGCTCCAGTACTGTCCCTGAGGCATGGAAGATAGCCCAGGTCCTTCCTCTGTTCAAATCGGGTGACCCTATGGACCTAAATAACTACTGCCCCCTTTCAGTCTTGCTCCTTCTCTCAAAACTCCTTCAGAATTTAGTAAATACATAGTTTAGAGAATACCTCAATAAAAACAACCTAATAAACCCTCCCCAGTCAGGATTCAGACCACCCCACAGTACCACCTCAGCCCTGGCATCTGTCACCAATGACTGGCTACTTTTCATGGACAAGAAGCAAGTAACAGGAGTGGTCTTCATGGACCTTGGTAAAGTATTCAACACCATCGACCATGCTTTACTACTTAACACCCTAAACAACCATGGTATCTCTGGCTCTGCACTACTCTGGTTTCATAGTTACCTGGTGGACAGACTCCAGCAGGTGAAAGCAGATGGATCCCTATCTCCACTCCTTCCAATCACAAGAGGAGTTCCTCAAGGTTCAATCCTTGGACCTCTTTTATTCATGCTTTATATCAACACTATTGAAAACAATGTCAACAAAGCAAAAAATCATACATTTGCAGATAATACTGTGATCTATGTCTCCAGACCTTCAGTAACTGAAGTTCAAATGATGCTACAATCTGAATTTGACCTCCTCCAACTCAGCTTGGTCCAATCAAAACTGCTACTAAACGTGAAAAAAACTAAAGTCATGTACTTTCACTGGAACCACCTCATCTCCATCACTAGCACACTAACTACCCTACACTCTATAAAGACTCTCCTCGATGACAACATTGAGGTTGTTAAAAACTTTAAATACCTTGGTTGTGAACTAGATCAACACCTGTCCTTCTCTATCCACATTACTATGCTTGCAAAGAAACTGTGGCAGCGCATTGGTTTCTTCTTCAGGAATAAGTCCCTATTCCCCACTGAAGCCAGAATGCACCTAGTCCAGACTACCTTCATACCTCTCCTTGACTACGCAGACAAAGTCTGGGGTTGACGCTCTGAATCCTTGCTACACCAATTGGATGCACACTATCACAGAGCAATTCAGTTAATTTCAAATGCCCACAGATGCACCCATCACTGCCAGCTCTACTCTTATTTGGGCTGGACTCCACTATCGACTAGACACCTCACTCATACTCTCACCTGGGTATATAAAGCTCTACTGCCAAAGCCCCCCCCCCACATTGCTACACTCTTCCAGCATACAGCCAGCTCTTACTCACTATGCAGTAATGATTTCGTTATGCTATAGGTCCCTTGTGCCCACTCATGCTTTGGTGCCATGGTTGTTAGCTATGCTCTGCCACTAGTCTAGAATAAAGCCCAACAAACCCTCAACCTACAAACCTCATGTCCCTCCACTGTTTCAAAAAACTGATCACTAGCAACCTTAGTGACTGCTGTGCTTGTCATTGAACTGCTTTCCATCTCCCTTTCATGACCTATTCTAATCCCCGTCACACCTATCACATTGTAGATCTAGCCATACCCACTCCCTCTAAACTCAAGCATCCTTCCAACCCAGTCTGCCTTCTCACTCCTCACCCTTGCCATCTACAACCACCCTGCAATCCTACAGCCTCCCCCGCTTCCCTGCTGTAAGTCTCCCTTCTCACCCTATGCTTTGGAACACTATTATCTACTCTCTACTGTTCTGGTGAAACCCTACTAGATAATTAAACTAAATATCCAAATGTTTTTACTTTTTCACCACTATCTGCCATGTTACAATGTGGTGTTCCCTGCTGTTTATATTTTCCATGTATATAACTCTGTATATAGGGTTGTTTTTTTTGTTATTCATGTATAATACTTGCTCAGTGCATGAAAATAGGGTACCAATGGTGGTGACAATGTTTCACCAACCAGAAAGACAGAAAAAATTTTCCCAATGTTATTAACTCGTATGGGATCATACAGTGTGCTATATCATCAGATAGATAACTTAAAATTAATGTCATCCCACACTCCTGTGCTATGAAACTTCATGTTTTGTAGTAAAATGCAAGGAAAAATGAGGGCTGATTTGTGACATAGCTACCCATGTCTGAAACATGAGTCACAAAGATTTATTTTTGTGTGTTTCTTCCAAAATAAAAAAAAAAGTTTTTCCTAAGGTTATGTGCTTGTTTTTGTTTTGCAGTGATATTTGCACAAGTCTGCAGTCGAATTCCCCATTTTAAGTGCTGTTTTAACAAGCATTTGTCAATGCCGAATATTTGTTTGCTGGTATTAGCATTAGAAATGCAGGAGGTAGACAGATGCAGAATAGGAATGGCATTGAAGTACTGAACTTCACATGAACCCCACCTCCATCCTGTAGAGATGGACAGGATTTGGGGTAAGTTTTTGGGTCTTCACCCATGACGGTCAAGCCATGTCACCAACACGTGTTGAGCTGTGCCTTAGGGTGTTTGGCTTTACAGTCACCCCATTCCATAAGGACATACGCTGAAATGGGTACAGCATAGGAGAATGGGGTGACGTCTTGGGACAAAGAGTCCAAGGTACACCTCGATGCCTGTCAGTGGCTGGGGGGGGTGGGATGGCATGAGCAGTAGAGTTGGCAATCCAAAGGCACACCCTGATGCCTGTCTGTACAGGGTAGGACATTATGGTTAGAAACTGTAATGCCTCGGGCGTTTGTTGGTATTCACAGTACAAATTTTGAACATGGCCTTTTTGTGACCCCACCTCATGAAAGCATTTGGGGCCTCTTGTCATGAACAGTGGCAATGTGATTTTGTCAATATGTCCTGAAAACTGACTTCCAACAGTGACAGTGGCATTCTGCACCACATGTACAAAAACACAGATCGGGCAGGATGTGAAGAATGACAGCTGTACCATCCATAGGGAGGTATGAAGAGATGGCAAGGTGGAAAATGTGTAGTGGGAATATTAAAAATGCTTGCACTTCCGAGCATACGTGGAAACCGTGCAACGCATGCATGTAACACAATCATTTTATGGAGTTTCATCACCAGATTTTCAACATAGGCATTTAACGACCTGTGGTCATGAACAGTGTCACTGTGATTTTGTTATTGTGTCCTGAACACTGATTTCCCACAGCAACCACGGTATTCTACGCTGGAACTGCAAAAACACATTTCAACCAGGATGTGAAAAATTAGAGCTGTACTGTTCATAAGGAGGTGTGGAAAAATGGCAATGTTGAAAATCTGGAGTGAAAATATTACAGATGTGCAAAGTTATAAGCGTGCATGGAAACTGCACAACGCACACTCAGAACACAGTCATTTTATGGACTTTCATCACAACATTTTCAACATAGGCATTTTAGGACCTCTGCTAATGAACAGTGTCATTGTGATTTTTGTAACGTGTCCCAAACAGTGATTTCCCACAGCGACAGCGCCATTCTGTGCTGGAAGTGTGAAAACACATTTAGGCCAGGATGTGAAAAATGACAGCTGTACTGTTTATAAGGAGGTGCATAAAAATGGCAATGTAGCCAATCTGGAGTGAGGATATTGCAAATGTGCAAAGGTACAAGCATGCATAGGAACTGCTCAACGTACACTCGTAAAATGGTCATTTTTAGGAATTTTTCCACCAAATTTTCAACATAGACATTTTAAGACCTCTGCTCATGAACAGTGTCACTGTGATTTTCTTAATCTGTCCCAAACATTGATTTCGCACACCCATTGTGTGCTATATGCGCGGAAACACATTTTGGGTGAGATATGAAGAATGGCAGCTGTACTGCTCATAAGTATTCTGATATTTCAAAGATGGCAGCCATGCTGGGCTAGCCATGTCTACAGCTCTGCAGATTTTCATGTTTTATCATTTTATTTAGTTTTTTATGTCAATATTTTTGTTCTTAATATATTTTTGTTTTTTATTTATATTTGGAGTCCTTTTTGGAGTCAGGAGCCGGCGGTTTATGGACCCGGCGATTTGGAGGACCCGATGTAATTCTGAAAGACTTTTCAGAAGTTTTCTGAAGCTTGCCACTGTCGGGTGAAACCCTGTGAGTGCCTTGAAATCGGTGTGCTCACAGCAAAGGTGTTACCTGCCTCAGCTTCTCAAAGGACAGCAGTCAAGGGTTGCTTCGAGTGCAGCTGCTTACTACCACTCGTTCCGTGTTCACTGGAATTGTTGGAGCCTCCAAGGTATGTTTGTGGGGCTTTTGTTTGTGCCGACAGTGGATTTGTCGGTCCGGTCACTGCTGTGTGGAGGACTCCTGTGTATACAGAGGGGGAATTTAGGTGTGGGAGTTATTTGGCCGCAATATCGAATTTGGGAAGACTGAGCGACCATTTGCCTGGATTTGGCTTATGCTTGAGCCCTGTTTGAACTATTGTATTGTGGAGTTTTGGAGGAGGAGGAGAGGTTCAGCCAGTCCAGCTGACCTAGAGGTGGGTGCAGGGTACAGCTGTTTGTCCCTGGGAGGGTCGGGAGTGCTTACTGGAGGGTTGGTGTTCTCGGGGCCTCCAGGAGTCACCAGAATTGCCTGGCAGAGGTTGGGCTTTCTCCTGCATTCCAAGTGGGGATGAGTGGTTGTATATACCGCAGCCTGCTCTGGGTTGGCTTGGTTCTGGCTTTATCTGAACCGAGAGAGCTGTATCTCCACTTGTTAACTGTGAAAGTGTTTTACCTCCGTCACGTTAACTTTATTGACAAGAACTGTAAGTGAGAACTGCAGGGGCTGGATTACTGATACCAGGAATTTTTGCTGTGAACAGAAATGTACTGGTAACTTGAACGGTAGTCTGCTGGTGCTCGATCCTTCACGACTTTTTGGATCTATATTGGTTTATTTGAAGCCGCTGTTGGATTTGCTACGACTTCTGCTACCATTGGTTGACTTCTTTCCCAGACTTTTTAATTTGTTTTCAGTCTCCTGGTTGGTGAGAGGACCAGGACACCTGTATTTATTTTTATTTTTTGCTTTTATTGTGTTGTTTATGTTTATTTTGGTTTTTGTTTGTATTGTGTGTATTCTGGGTAGTGGGAGTGCCCAGAATTCTCCCTTTCCCTCAGCTGTGAGAGGGTGGAGGGGTGAATTTGTATTCGTATATGTATTTTATCCTGTGACAGAGGATTTTACTTTATTATATTTTGTTTCTCTGGGTTTGAATTCTATCCAGTTAGGGGAGGAGGGTGGTTTCGTAGGTCTTGTTGGGTTGGGTTTATTGTTTAAGTTATCATTGCTCTGGAGGATTTCAAGATTTTAATTGTTAGTAATTTTGTTTTAGGCATTTAGAGTTTTTAGATTAGTTTAGTTTGATATTTGGTGTATATTGTTTAGTTTGAGCTAAAACATGTGCTGGCCTGCAGGTTCCACGATGGTGTGCTATTCATCCTCCTCTCTTCGTGCCCTCCTCCCTTTTTATACTCCTTCCCTGCAGTTTGAGATTTACCAGCACTGCAGAGCACTATGGATTGTTCGTAGGAGAGTGAGGCGGGGTGAGCGAACAGGAGAGGATGAAAGAGCGGGGCCACCGTATCGGGGTTACTAAGTCCAGAAGGCGCCCTGGGGTGAAATGGAATCCAGACAGGGGTCTCCCATGTCTGGTGCCCATACCCAAGGGCACTACTGAATTTAGTGGGCAGATAGGCCGGACAGCTTCCGAGGTTTGTCCAACTCAGGCGGTGTTATGCAATGCCAGGTCTGTTAGGAATAAGACCGCTATTATAGCCGATCTTATTAGTTCAGCTGACCTGACTTGCATCACTGAGACCTGGCTGGATGAAAATTCAAGCCCCATATTGGAGGCCATGATTCCGACCGGGTACTCGGTGATACACAGCCTGAGATTAGACCACAGGGTTGGGGGGGGTTGCAGTCTGTTTTAAGACTAAATTGGGCCTCATGAATGTGGTAGTAGGTGAGACTAAATCCTTTGAGTGCACAGTTGTAGCAGGTGTAGGTGTTCAAATCGTTCTCATCTACTGTCCACCCGAAGATGGGAAATGCTTCTTACAGGAAGTAGCAGACTTCCTCTTTGATATGTCGTTTGAGTTGCCCAGATCGATGGTTCTGGGCGACTTTAACACCTGGGTCGACGATGAACTCTCACAATTTGGTAATTACTTCCTCCAACTTATGTCTTCTTTTGGCCTCACACAGGTAGTTTCCACTGCTACACATAAATCTGGGCACTCTTTGGATTTAGTCTTCCTCTTAGGGATTGATTCATCCGACGTGGGGGTGGAACCCATCACCTAGTCTGACCACCACACCGTGAGGTTCAATTTTTACACCCCTCTGAGAAGGCCTTCTCCTGTGGAGATGGTCAGGTACCGCCCATTACGGAATATTACTTCCCAGGGCCTTGCAGCAGTCCTTGACCTCTCATCCCTCGTGTTGACTAGCAGTAACCCAGAGTCAGCTTATAATACAGCCGTTATGGTGGCCCTGGATCTTATTGCTCCTGTTCATGAGCGCCCCCTATCCCTTTACCCCAGGTCCCCCTGGTTTTATGGGACACTGAGGGAGTTGCAGAGACAGGGCGAGGTTAGAGCATTGCTGGCGCCAAATCCGCCCTTGATGCCGACCACCTTAGATTGATGGAACATTATTCTATCTATCAATCTGCAATCACCCATAAGAAGGCAGAATTCCTGTCCAGGAGATTGCAATTGCACAGGTATAGACCGACTCAGTTGTTTCAGACTGTAGACAGACTGTGCAACCCAGCCTGTCTGCAAGTCCAAAAAGCTTTTTTGCAAGTAGAGTGTGAGGAGCTCGCTCAGTTCTTTGCAAATAAGGTGGATGACATCAGGGTGGGCTTGAGTCTGGCAATCTCTAAGGGTGATGTTGTGGAACAGTGCGAGTTCACAATACCTCAGTTCTCTTGGAGTTTCTTTTGCCAACTGGAAGTTGTGGATATTATGAGGATTATCCATAGTGTGCGGCCTACAAGCTGTAGTTTGGACCCTGGACCAACTCCCCTAATTTAGGGTTATTTTGAGGCCATCGGTCTAGTTATGGTGCAAATAGTCCGGTGCTCCTTAGAGTCAGATGAGTTTCCTAACTCCCTGAAAGAGGCAGTGGTGACACCCCTCTTGAAGAAAGCTACTTTGGACCCAGACTGTTTTTCAAACTACAGACCTATCTCTAACTTTCCCTTTATTGGGAAGGTTATTTAGAAGGTAGTGGCAGCCCAATTGGAAGACCATTTAACCATCCATAATGTCTATGAATCCTTCCAATCCAGTTTTTGTAAAAGACACAGCACCAAGACTGTGCTGGTTCGGGTGCTTAATGATCTTCTGAGGCCGAGAGATCAGAAGAGATGTTCCATTCTAGTTCTTCTTGATCTCTCGTCAGCTTTTGACACTGTGGATCACCTGGTGGTGTTAGCATGCCTGAGGCTAATCTGTGGAATGTCGGGAACTGTTTTAAAATGGTTCACCTCATTCCTTATTGGGAGATCACAAAGAGTTGTGTCGGAGGTTCATTCCTCCGGCCCAACTTCTTTGTTGTGTGGGGTGCCTCAGGGTTCAGTGCTGTCACCCATGTTATTCACAGTGTACATGCTGCCCCTCAGAGACATTATAAGATGGTATGGGCTGAGGTGTCACTGCTATGCAGATGATACCCAGCTATACCTGTCTTTTGCACCTGACCAGGATGGAGCACTCTCGGTGTTCAATAACTGTCTGGAAGAAATCTAAAGGTGGATGGATTCTAGTTGGTTAAGGTTGAACTCAGAGAAGACAGAGGTATTAATGGTGGACCCGGGTGGTCAGATAGTGAGGTCGCATGATGGCACGCCCTCTGGAAATATTTCTTGGCGGTGTGTCACTTACGACCTCTGAACAGGTGCGCAACCTTGGGATTGTCCTAGATGATAGGCTGACCCTTCAATCTCAAGTGTCGGCCATTGTCAGGACTTCCTTTTACCATCTTAGGAATATTGCCAGGGTGCGTCACCTTGTTCCGTCTGACTGTCTACCAATGTTGGTCCACGCTTTTGTGTCCTCGTGCTTGGACTACTGCAACGCCCTTTACTTTGGGCTTTCTGGGGTTGAAATCCTTCGCCTACAGCTGATGCAGAATGCTGCAGCCCGGGTTTTGACTGGGACAAGGAGATCCAGTCACATTACCCCGGTGCTGCGCGAACTGCACTGGCTTCCTATACGGTGGTGGATCACCTTTAAAGTCATTTTATTGACTTTCAAAGCCCTTCATGATCAGGGTCCGACCTATCTGAAAGAACTTCTGGTGCCTTACTGCCCTGGCCGATCGCTCCACTCGGCCGAAGAGGGGTTGTTAGAGATTCCAAGAGTGAGTTTAAAATCTTCTGGTAGTAGTGCATTTTCTTATGCCGCACCCACTCTTTGGAATTCTCTACCATGCCGGTTAAGGGAGTGCACCTCCGTGGAGGTATTTAAGAATGATTTTAAAACTTATTTGTGACACTTGGCTTATCAGGATGATTAACGGAAGCTGATTGTAAATATTATTTTTTTTTGAAATTACATTTCTTTATTATTTTATATAAAGGTAATATACCTGAGAGAACAGTACAGGGATTGCACGGTATGACCAATGACATAAACTGTATAGCATCTGCAGAGTGACAATATACAACATTTTATAGAGATCCCTGAATCTGGAAAAACAATGAGAAATACTCCCCTACCTCCCTCACCCAGACCCCCAGGCCCCATCCCCCCTCCCCCAGAATGTGCCTTCTATAAAGGAAAAGGAAAAAAAAAGAATAAAAAGGAAGAAAGGGAGCTGATCCTGATAATATGAGATGCATAAGGTATATCAGCTGCCAAGGTAGCTAGGTGTACCCAACAAGACATTAATTCAAATAAAGAGCATATAATTTGCCCCATTTCTGCTCAAGCGAAACCAGACAATTCTGAGAACTTGCTATTAACCTTTCAGTCCAAAGCAGAGAAATTTCACTGATCCATTCTGCATCTGAGATAACCAATTGTCCATCCAATGCCTAAGGACCAATCTTTTGACGACCATCGAGATTAAAGCCATGTGAATCTATGCTCCATCACTTGTATATCGGAAAGCATCTGTAGGATACAAAACTTCTACAGTGAATAAATCATCAAGGCCCAAAAGAGGTCTAAGTTAGATTGGATGAACTGCCATAAAGAGAACCACCTTCTCACAATACCAGAAAATGTGTACCAGGTTCCTTCCACTGTGCCACACCTTGTGCATAGAGTTGAAGATAATCTATTTAATTTAACCAGTTTAACTGGGGATAATACATGTTGTTCAATATATGGTATTGAGTGAGTCTATGTCTGTCTTGAGAGAATACCGATATGTATCTACCCAAATTTGTTCCCAATCTAGAAGGGTGTCTGGCAGAAGAAGACCAGCATTTGGAACCAGTCAGGAGTCTGGGAATTTAGTGTCTAGTAGGAAAGAATAAAGCTTAGAAATACTATGGGCTTAGTTGCCTGTTCCTGTATCTGGTTTGGAAGGGTTTAATTTGAGGCGGTGTGGGATTAGAGCCGAAGCTGGAAGCCACTAGGTGTCATAACTGAAAAACTTTAAAATGTGCTTCTGAGGAATATTATACTTGGTCAGAACCTCCCGAATAGAAAGAGGATTGTTCAGGAATAAATCATCGACACAGCAATCTCTCAGCTGAGGAAGCCAGTCTAGAGGCGAGGAGACCCCGATCCTAATATTTAAATTAAGGGTAGAGGTTGGGAAGTGTCTTTCCTGGGAGAGAGATTGAAAAATGCCAACATTGATTCAACACCTTGATAGAAGTACCAATGGCGCTCCCTGTAAAAGTGGAGCAAAGTGGATACGTTATAATAGAGAGTCTGGATGGGGGAAGGCCAAACTAGGTTAGAATCTTTTCTCAAGTTGTACCCAAATTGGTGACTTCGTCCACCCTCTGATACTACCTCCCAATTTTCGCCATGTGGCTTGCCCAGTAATAGAGCATGAAGTTGGGAAGACGGAGCCCTCCCTCCTCTTTGGGTAAATTAAGTTTTAAGAAGGTTTTCCTGGGCTGTTTGCCCTGCCAAATAAACTTGGAAATGGACCTGTGAAAGTGATGAAAATAGTACATCGGCAGGAAAATGTTCATTAGGCTAAGTGGGTCGAGACCAAGGCAACATCTTCATCTTAACAATGTCTGACCCCACAGCGATAAAGGGAGGGCAGACCATCTCTGAAGGTCTTGTTGAATTTTAATCAGTAGATTGTCTAGGTTAAGCTTCCTGAAGAGTTCAAGGTCTTTAGTAAGAAAAATGCCAAAATATTTGAGAGAAGAGGGGGCCCATTTCATACCAAACTGGGAAAAGTTAACCTGAAGCGTGTTAACGTTCAGTGGAAATATGATTGATTTAGCTAAATTTAACTTTTAATTAGCCACTTGGCCAAACTGGGCTATAATGTGTAGTATATGTGTTAGAGACACTTCAGGGTTAGTCAAGTGTAAGAGAATATCATCAGCATAGGCTGAGAGAACCAGAGACTGCTGCTGAATGAAACATCCTGTGGCCAGTGGAGAGTTTTTGATACTGAGAAGGAGAGGCTCCAGATATAGATTAAACAGGAAAGGTGATGGGGGCAGCCCTGCCGGGTGCCTGTAAATAGCGAAAATTGAGAAGAAAAAACCCGTTGCAATAAATTCTGGCAGTAGGGGATTGGTAGACCGATTAATCCATTGAATAAAGACCTCTGGGAAGCCCATTCTCTTTAATATAATCCAGAGAAATTCCCAATGAACTCTATCAAACGCTTTCTCCGCATCTAATGATATCAGAGCCATAGAGATTTGAGGGTCCTAGGCTTGAAAAATATGTGAGAGGAAATGCATGGGTGGTCTATAGAGGACCTGCCCTGCACAAACCCTACTTGTTCGGGGCTCAACAGGTTAAGCCAGACCCATTTCAGTCTAAGGGATAGGATTTTCATTAGGATTTTAATGTCGTAATTAAGAAGTGAGATTGGGCGGTAACTAGCAGGATCGGTCGGAGATTTGTCTGGTTTAAGAGAATATCGACATTCAGTAAAGCACAGTTTTTGAAAACCTGGCACCTTTTAGTTAGGTCTCGGACACCTCTTACATTCTAAGTAGCAATTTTAAGTGCTGTAACACTCATTATCAAATATACAGTGCAGCAATGGAATATGAAAACATGAAAAAGCAGAGCACCCTAGAAGGCACATCCTGCCCTCCCCCCAAAAACCAACCACCGACCAGATTCCACCCCTCCACCCCCTCCCCTCGAAACCAGTAAAGAAAAACTGAAGCAGTGTAAATTCCAGACATGGTATTGCAGCCTTTACCAAATTATGAACTAAGAAAGAGAGACCCCTCCCTCCCTCCCCGCTCCTCATCCCTGAAACTATGTACAACTGTTCTCCCGACTGCTTCCTGAGGAAAACTGAAAGTGATATTGCTTGGGTCGGGGAACAAAGCCCCAAAAGCCACCACCAAATGGGTGTATCAGGAGGTAATCGTGAACCGGTACCCTGAGGAAGTGTCAGCTAATGAGTAGAGAGTAATTCCCTCATAAGTACTGAGAACTTCCTGGCTGAAAAAAACCCCATCTGGGGTGCTCTCCCCCACTCCTTGGTGCGTTTAGCAGTCCCACCAGGGCCGACCCTCCCGTGGAGCCTCCCCCCACAGACAGATAAATCAGAATAAGCCTACAAAAGGACTGGGAAAGTTGAGAACCTGACCAAAATCTTGGGGTTATTCATAGAAAGCCCCATTAACCTGGGTTCGATACAACCAGAACTCACTAGAAAATGAGAGCTCACCAGGGCCCCCTGGATTCTAGTCCTCGCCATGAGAAAATAGCCCCTGATTAAATTGCTGGCCGACTGGTTCATCACCTGCCTCCAACCTCCCAACTGCCATCTGAACTCCTTAAACCCTCAAGAAAGATAACCGAACTACATTACCCGCATAGGTTTTGAACTAAATAGGTTAGGGGATAATAACCCTGAGACCCCAATAATAGTGCTAAGAAATGGAGTCAGCCCCCCGGCCCAGGGAGCCAACTTCGGACTTCACCGCCATCAAAACCATCATCGGTAAAAAATTATGTTCCCAAATATAGGAGTGTGTTAGGGCACAAGCAGGGTCAGACTGATGTCTTGCTAACCCCCCTCCAAAATGTTCACCATAATGACAACAATTCTCATTGCCTAATATCGACCCAGCTCATCTCTTTTCTCAAAAAGCCTCCCCAACCCACCAACCACACCTGATGAATACCCCAGGATATCCTAGTGACCGCTTCTGTCCAACTTGCTGTAAAATTAAGCAAGCCTAATTACCTGAGCCGGGGAAGCACAGGAGGAACCAGGAGAGCAATAGTTACTAGGGGGACCAAAAGGTCCCACCGGTCCCACGTCGTGTAGAAACCGCCTCTACACCACAAGTTCCCACCCCCCCAGCAAGCAGGCCCCACGAACCACCGCACAAACCGAGCCCATCCAACCCTCCAACAGACCGCTCCAAAGCTGCTCCCCCCGCCACCAGAAAACCCAGATGAGAGAGAAGAGAAAAGCCAAAAACAAAGGTGAGAGTCCAAAAATGCAGTATGTAGCAAGAGGAAACTTCTTTGCACTGTCTCAGCGATTCGGCCCGGTTTAAACAGGTTAGGTAAGTTGACTGAGAGATCTGCACCAGAGAGTCCAAATGAGAGAAAAAATAGGAATCAAAAACCAAAAGTGAGAGTCCAAAAATGCAGCATGTAGTAAGAGGTAACTTCTTGGCTCTGCCTCAGCGATTCAGCCCGGTTTAAACAGGTTAGGTAACTTGATTGAGAGATCTGATGCCGCTTTGTCTGGGGATTCATAGGAGAGCCAAGAACCATCGATGGCAACTTGTAGCTTGGAAGGGTAGTTCATTTTGTAGCGAATGCCCTCTGTGATCAGCTTGCTGACTGTAGAATGTAACACTGAGCATTTTTGCCTCATCTCGCAGGGAAGATCCTGAGTAATACGCAGCTTGGAACCACTCCATAGAATTGCCTGTAATTCTCTTGCCTTTGATAGTACATGTTGTTTTACCAAGAAGCTTAGAAATTTAATAATGATAGGTCTTGGCGGGGCTCCAAAGGCAGGTTTCGGTCTAAGACAGCGGTGAGCATGTTCAATATGATATTGTGGATTAAGAGGGGAAGGCCCAATGACTTTGTTTAGAAACTTCTGGAGAAAGAGATTAATGTCAGTGCCCTCCTCGGACTCGGGGAGGCCCAGGATCACCAAGTTGTTTCTTCGACTCCTTCCTTCTAAGTTCTCCATTTTGAGTTGCAGTTTACTGATCTGTTGTCTGAGGTGAATGATTTCTGGGTCTATCTTTTCCCTCCAGGTCTCCAAGGAGGAAGTTCTGGCTTCCGAATCTCTCATTCTGGTGGTTAGGGCACTGAGGTCTCCCCTTAGTGATTTCAGCTCAGCAGAGATATCGTCCAATGTTTCCTTAAAGGTATTAGCTCTTGTAAGCGGTCCTCGGTAGAAGGAGTTGGCGAGTATTGGAAGGGTGGTTTACTGCAGGCCCCAATTCTGGTTTTTGGATTTTTTTGAAGATTTCTCCGGCGTAGATGGTGGAGTGTGCTTCATGCCAGCAGGCCTCATCTCCGCTTCCATCTCAATCTGCCTCCAAGTGCATTAATATGCACAATGCAAGATGCTGCCAAGTACCGAAGAGGGTTATCTATACTCTAAGTGTAGAATAGAACTTTAAATGTCGAATTTGTAGGCTGAAAATAGTTAAAAGATGGGTAGGTAATGGGAGCTCCATGAAAACGCTGCCTCTAGCTGCACTGCATCACGTGACCTCCCCCTGATTATAAATATTCTGTTGATTGTATGGATGATTTTATGATTTGTTTTAATATGTGATGTTTTAATGAAATTATTTTATTTATATGTTTGAAATTGGTATTGTATGTTGTGATGTGATATGTAGAGAGCCTTGATATTTTGAAAGGCACTCTAAAAATAAAGTTATTATTATTACTATTAAGTAGGTATGATAAAATGGCAATGCTGAAAATCTGGAGTGCAAATGTTACAAATTCGCAAAGTTACAAGCGTGCGTAGCAACTGCGCAACACACTCTCGTAAAACAGTCATTTTTTTAAAATTATTTCACCAAATTTGCAACATAGGCTTTTTGAGAGCCCACCTCATGAACACTGGCACTGTCATTTTGTTAATCGGTCCTGAAATGTGATTCTGCGCAGTGAACACGCGAAATCACCCTTCAGGCCTGATTAACGCCATAACAGCGACAGAATTCATGAGGAGGGGTCGCAAAAACCCGATATGGAAAATTTGGTGCCAAAATTCAAAAAAATGCCTGCGATATGCTAAAAAGTTGAAAAAAACCTATTTATCCCATTATACAGCTTAGCGGCATTTCCTCAGTTCGGGTCGGCTTTGAAGAGTGCAGACGTGTTCCCGGTCCACCGAAGATCGTCACGCCGGACTCCAGAGGTAAGTATGGGGTAAGGGGGGTGTGGGGAGGCAGGGTGCGCAGTGGGCAGGTGTGGATTTTGGGGGGAGGGGCCAGGGAGACCACGAGGGTCTGTTTTTGTTTTACAGGTTGTAAAAAAAAAAAATAAAAACATTGCGGGATGGTTTTTCCTTTGCAGGGGCATTGGGCACGCTGGGGTGGGCTCCCAGCATGCCACCTGAACATTGTTTTTTTGGGGGGTGTGGCAGGCAGAGTTGGCACCACTGTCGGTACAAAAGCAGGGGGGCACAAGAGCCGGGGGATTGGGTACCCCTCGATTCTCACATTACTCTGGGGAGCTGATGCCGATGGGGAGTGGGCTCCCCTGTTGGCACAATCATACAGGGGTGGGACACTACTGCCAGTGGGGAGTGGGCTCCCCCTCCGGCAAGTCAACACCAAGGATGGATGCCGACGGGGATTGGGGCCCCCGTTGGCAAAAACACACATCTGTGGGGAGGGCCACAAGCTGCCGAGGGGGATTGGGCACCCCCTTGGCACTATGGCTCTTTGATATTGTTTGTGAACATGGTGGCAACAAGCCGCCATGTTCACAAACAATATCACACCAGCAATGACGAGTTGCTCCCTCATTGCAGCAATCGCTAAGGCTGCAATGATGAGGTGGCCCGTGACTGCTGCAGAGAAAAAGGTTAGAACTTGGTGCACCTTCTGGAAGCCAGTTTCATCAGCACACTGTGCCTCCATTGGTGCACCAAGGCCAGGCCCCCAAATGCAATGCTGCTGTTGGATGCCACACTGCCACGCCTCCCTATCCCGCTTCTCTCCTAAGCTGTCACATAATGTTTCTTGCGCATGTGCAAGCAAACATCAAAATGGGCTCTGACGTAATGAACAAGGTTTATTTAATATATATGTGGCATCTCTAAAGTGCTCACACCTTAACATCTGGATTACAAAATTTGCAGATGACTGCAGAATAGGTGCAATTGTAAATAGTGTTGGGGATGGACAATCTTTGCAATCAGCACTCAATGGAATTTGTAACTGGACAATCAAATATAAACGGGCCCTTAATCTAGACAAATGTGCTATTATGCACATGGGGAGACACAATTTAAATATAGTATACTCTATGGGGAGCAGGAACCTGCCAGTTACAGCAAAGGAAAGGGACCTGGGAATAACAATAACACCAGACCTCCAGTTCAGTGAGCATTGCAACATGGTGGCAAGCAAGGCAAGTCATACCTTAAACTGTATCTTGAGGCACATAAGTAGTAGGGACAGCGAGGTGATGCTCCCCCATACCAGTCATTGGTCAGGTCTCACCTAGAATACGGGGCCCAGGTATGGTCACCCAACAAAAAAAGAGAGATCATGAAACTTGAAAAGATACAAAAAAGGGTTACAAAAGCTATATCAGGCTGCAAAGGGCTTTCATACTCACATAGATTAAAGAAACTAGATCTATACACTCTCCAGTTTAGAAGTGCATGGGAGGACAGGTGCATTGTCTATAAAGCACTGCAGAATGAACAAATAGCTATGGATTGTCACTAAAGCAAGGGATGTATATAACTAGAGGCCATCCATTACAACTAACATTAGAAAAATGGAATTTACTGAAGAGAAGGCATTGGTTTAGCCTCAGGGTACCCCTTTTATGGAACAATTTACCAATGGAGGTAGTCACGAGTAGTACCATAACCCAGTTCAAAACTAGGCTCGATAATTGTATAATAAGTAAATATGAAATTATTTGAAATAGTAAGGTAAGCAGAATATGGATGCAAGTCTAATTAATTGCTTGAAAGATCTATGCAAAACGTCCTCTTCCCTTAGCATGCATTCTGTGGCCCAATATGTTTCATCTCATTGTTTTTACGTATTTTTTTAGTGGATTGCTGGTTTAGTAGACTACTGATTGCAACAGTGCTTTGATCCTTTTATGTACTTTTCCCAGTTTTGCTGTAGCTACAGTCAATGCCCACCCGTGACCTTTCATGTCAGAGCCCACGGATGTTCGTGATGAGCCCTCGTGTGATCTGTGGAACTACTTGGGAGTCTAATTGGACCGGTGACGCACAACAATAGTGGGGTGATCTTTTAGGGGGTTTAAAAGTTGGCACTTTGACCCATTCTGTCCTTTTGCAGTAGTCAACAGCAAGCCTTGAAGAGTTCGTATCCCCTGCTGATACACATCGTTGCGTGCCACATTACAAAAATCCGGTAAGGCTGCTGTTACATCTGAGGGCAAACAACACTGAGATTTGAGCTTAAATAGTTGGGTGAAACATTGCAATTTACAGTGTTAAAGTCAGGCGTATCAGAAGAGCAGGGCAGTCTCTGGTAAAGTCAGTGGATTGTTCAGTTTTCTTTTCTTTTTACATTTAGTGTGCTTGTGGGACCTGAAAGCAGTATATATCCCTGTTCATCACAAGATGGCACCAAGTTTGAGTATAACGTAAGGGATTCTACCATTTAAATCTTGTGCCAAATAGTGTAACTTTAGAGTGCTATGGGGAAGGAAAACTTAACGTAGCTTATATAGCTTGAGTTCTTTGGGCCATTTTGTTAGTAAAGTCCAGTCAAAATATAACTGTTGCCTTCCACATCCACAGTGGCCTATATTCTTTGGAGATGGTGGCTGTGCTCTTTATAGCCACCATTTTGAGACCATGTGTGTGTGTGTGGGGGGGTATAGTCACATGCCCCTTATTGTGGAATTTGTTGCTGTGTATACTGTGGCCTAGTGTTTGGTGGATGTTCAGTGCTCATCATCCACCATTTTAAGACTCCATGTGGTTTCCTGCGTTTATGTGCAGTGGCAGGGGGGCTAGTATAGCCACATGGTGGATGTGGAGCACTCCTTTGTTCAGTGCTCGGCATCCACCATTTTAAGACCATGTGGTTTCTGCATGTATGTGTGTATGAGTGGCGGGGATGCTGCCAATTCTGCAAACTCAGTTTTTTGTGCACTTTGAGCTTTTTTTTTTTAATTAGCTGTATACCTGTTTGGGAGCAAATATATTCTGGCCTAGTGTTTGGTGAATGTTAACATGGTGGATGTGGAGCACTCCTTTGTTCAGTGCTCGGCATCCACCATTTTAAGACCATATGGTTTCTGCGTGTAAGTGTGTATGAGTGGTGGGGAGCTGCCAATTCTGCAAACTGTTTTTTGTGCACTTTGAGCGTTTGTTTTTAAATTAGCTGTATACCTGCTTGGGAGTACCTATATTTTGGCCTAGTGTTTGGTGGATGTTAACATGGTAGATGTGGAGCACTTCTTTGTTTAGTGCTCGGTGTGAGGTGTGGGATAGCAAGGAGGGCGCCTTTTTACAGTTGTAGGTGCATCAAAATATATTTATTACCGAAAATAAAATAAAACAAAGCCGAACTTCAGGTGAAACAGAAAAGGAATCAAAAACAGAATATATATAGAAACAACTTTTTGAAACACCAGAATAAGCTAGTGTAACACACACTTTGAGGTCAGAACAAGTCTGTACCTCACCAGACTATCTAATGAACTGAAGGCAAGACATCCCTTATATACTCTTACAGACATGTGACTTAGAAGGCTCCTCCCTTTGTTTAAATTAAACATATTTTTATAGATTAGAATGCTTATTTTGTTAAATAATAATAATACAATACATTTTGTATTTAAATTGCAATACATTTCACTACTCCAAATCCTGAAAATAATGTTATCACAACAAGATAGATTTACAGTCTTCCAAACTAACTCCACCCCCTTTAATGTACCTTTAAATATAGGAGGAAGCTAGTCGGCCAGCTCTAAAAGGGGAGCTAAGAAAAGATAGACTTGGAGTTTTGCATGGAAGGACAAAACTATTAAAGGAGCTTTAAGGTTTGCTTAAACTCAAAACATTTATTTTAACTTTATCCCACTAACAGTGAGGTGTTGAATTTATTCATCGTATTTTACAGGTCACCTTACATCCTGTATTGAAATTATTCAAATACTGCTGCAGTATCCACTTCCACAATAGCAGTGCTTAGAACTGTTTATGCATGTTTATTTATGTAGCATAAAGTTAAATGGTTTGATAAAAAAAAAACGTTGTTAATGCGATAAGTATAAACATTAACTCCATTTTGCAGCATTCAGGTACATGCGTTACTTTCCTATGACAGCGTTCTTTGTAACAGCAGAACGCTATGATAAAAGGGGGGCGTTTTTGTTTAGCTAGAAATGCCACCTTCCTGAACTAATGCACAATGTGTGAGTAGCAACGAGAAAAAAAAAACACCAGAAAGAGGTTTTAAACCCTTTTTGCAACACCTAGAAGCTGGCATTTTTTTAAAAGGGGAAAAATTACTTACTCGGTGGTGTCCAGGAAGTAAATTACACCGAGAGAGGGGGGGGGAGCGTCTACTCACACATTTGCACAGCGCAACTCTTTCTAAAGTGATACCCCGGGGAAATTCCTAGCGCTGAAGTACACAAACAAGCGAGACATAATTCAGCCGGCTTTTCAAATACAGTATAATGCTGCATAAGTTCATGCATATCTATTAGGGGAAACGCTATCTACCAATAGAAGAGGAGGATGGGACTAACCAGGATACAAAAACTCCTTTTCAGTGTGTTAATAAAACACTTAAAGCTACACTACGTGTATTTTAATTATCCATAGTATATATATAATTTCCCATTGACGGAAAAAGGGGGGGTTACCCAACTACAATATTTGGTTCCCTTATAAACTAAAGACTATTCTGCAATGCCATGAAACTACACTGGGGTATTTAATAGGGTAAGCTCCACATACCAGAATCAGGAAAGTGAGAGAGAAATAAAAGTTATATAGGTGGCCAGCCTATATAAGTAGCGAGTGGAAAGATATGCAGAGAGTACAGGATAGAGAAATTAAGTTGGGCTGTTGCAACAGACTTGAAAAAAAAATTGAAGTTCTAATATGTGGAACTATCCCCTACACTCAGCATCCACTATTTTAAGACCAAGTGGGTTCCATGTGTGCGCGCATATGTGTGCATGTGCGTGCATGTGTATGTGTGTGAGTGTGTGGTGGTGGGGGGAATGCTGCCTACTTCTAATTTATGTGAAAGACATGCTTTTTGTTCACTTTAACTGTTTAATATTCTTGTTCATTTATTTGTATCCTTGAAGTTGGATTTGCTTGTCCACTAATTTTAATGGTTATGTTACTGCTGATCTAAGCTCTGTCATGCCTCCAATTCATTTGCAGGTGGATGGATGCATGTCTCCATCTTGTTTGTAGATGGGTGTATGCATGCCTCCATTTTGTTTGCAGGCGGGTGGATGCATGGCTCCATCTTCTTTGCAGATGGGTGTATGCATGCCTCCATTTTGTTTGCAGGTGGGTGGATGCATGTCTCCATTTTGTTTGCAAGCGGGTGAATGCGTGTCTCCATTTTGTTTGCAGGTGGGTGAATGCATGCCTTCATCTTGTTTGCAGGTGGGTGGATGCGTGCCTCCATTTCATTCGCAGACTGGTGTATGCATGCCTCCATTTTATTTGAAGACGGGTGTCTGCATGCCTCCATTTTGTTTGCAGGCGGGTGGATGCGCATGTCTCTCTCTTGTTTTGGGAATCCTCTTCACTTGCGTCGAATGTTTGTTGTGATTAATCTCCTGCGGTGACTATTGAATAATCTTTTCTTGTGTTTCATTGGTTTTGTGAAGCATCTCTTATTGTGATGAATGTTTGTGGCTAATCTCTTCTTGCATCATTCATCTGCTGTGTGAGTTACCATGACCTTAATCACAGTATTGTCATTTTCTTGGAATGGCATGTTTAATTCTATCAGCTGTCACTTCACTCTGATTTGGCAGCATGCTCTTGCCTTAATCGTTTGTGTCTACCAAAACTGTGTTTCAGGAAAAGGTAATAGTCATTTTGTTAATTGACTTGTGTTTCGACAGTTGACATTTGGAATAATGGAATCCAGAAGAAGACCATGTGTGTCTGCAGCAGCCATTCTTGATGAAGCTGAGTGGAATTTGGCCACCCCTCAATCTGCAAAGGAAAAAAGCAAACGTTACAGAGTAAACATCAAGAATGACACAGAACGTTACCAGCATTATTTGGAGAAATGTGCAGCACGCTCACATGCATATCGCAGCAACATGAATGCTGAGCAGCGTGAACACTACAACCAGAAGGCTAAAGAGAGGATGCAAAAATACAGAGAAACTCAAGGAGAAGAAATGTGTTCAGGTTGACACAAGTACTGCACCCACTAAAAGAGAAACAAGGGCCAATGAGCAAAGGCAAAAAAAAGAAGTTTGGAGAGAGAAAAAACAACAGCAGCGTGCTAAAATGACAAGTCAGAAACGGAGACGAATCAATGAAAAGCAATGCCAGAAATATGCTGAAATAAAGGAGTTAAACAAGCAAGCACAAGATGCTGCCACCAATGCCACCTGCAACACCACCACACCAGTACCAGCCATAATTCCAGAGAGAGCAGTGTGCGACACCAGAGAACCAAAGATATGATAGCGCCCTAAGAAAGGCTGTGCAGAAAGCTAGAAAAGGGCTACCAAATTCTCCCAATCTATTCACCTGTGTAATGCAGAAGATCCTGTCTGCTTGTTCACCAGCAAAACAAGCTGCAATGGTTTGATGCAACGTGTTTCCCAGTCTAACCAACCTACAGGAAAAACTAATGTCTGCTGTCATGGATAAGATGTCGCACCTCAAAAGTAACAAAAAGTCTGACCGACACCTGAACAGAGTTCATAAGCACTATTCATGTATTTAAAAAAATACAGGCTGCTCAGAACAGCAAGTGCAACACTGGGAACAACCTGGAAAAGGCTTATGAAGGCATCCCGAAGGGAAAAGAAATGCACCACATGGCACAAGTCTGCACTGCCCGAGTCAACAACACAGAAAGTGGCAGCTTTTTTTGAAAACTCTGCAACCGCACTGCCTCACAAAAAAGCCTTTTTGAAAGGAAGCAGAACATTCTGTTCATATTTTGATAAACCCATTCATGCTCTTTATACAGAATTCACCCAACAGAACCCAGACACTCCAGTGGGAGCAAGGAAATTTGGAAGTCTACGGCCCAAGCATATTAAGCTTGCAAAAGAACAAAAACTGGACCAATGCCTCTGCGAATATTGCATGAATACTGGACTTAAACTGAAGGCACTGAACCGTACTGCCGATCTTTACTGCCTGACATCATGCAAAGTCCTAAATGTATACCGTGCAGTAGAGCTAACAATGTGTCCACGAGCTCCTTTGCAAAAGTTCTACAGGTTGGACTGTGTTGAGAAAAATATGTGAAAAATGCAGCATAGCTAATTTTAGAAGAGCCATGGAAGATCTAATTAAGGGCTATGGTCAAGACAGTATAACATAGCAGCAGTGGAAGAATATAATGGTCATGCGAGATGTCAATGGCACACAGGTGCAGCAAACAAGAAAAGTTTTGAAAAATCAAAATCAAAATTGAGACAGCTGGTGGAAGTCATAGAAGAGGAATTTTTATTTTTGGGTCGGCACTTACGTGTGGCAGCATGGCAGCACCATTAGTTTGCTCATATCAAAAAATTGCTACCCAAGGGATGGGTAGTGATGGTTCCGGACTTTGCTGAGAACTATGCCTGTACATTACTGGATGAAGTACAGGCAGTCCACTGGCATCATGAACAAGCCACAGTTCACCTGGTAGTATCCTACTACCCATGTGACCACTGTGACTCCACAGTGAAAGAGTCATTAGTATTTATCTCAAATGATTTAAAACACGATCACCATGCAGTGCACCACTTTGTGGAGATCGGAAATGCACACCTAAGAAAAGAACGCTCCTTAAATATAAGCAAAGAAGTACATTTCACAGATGGCTGTGGCAGCCAGTATGAATCAAAATGGGCCTTTTTGACATTTCAATGTCGTCTACTCAATATGGATTCCTCATTGAGAGGGCTTTTTTCGGTTCACAACATGGAAAGGGTCCTTCAGATGGTGAGAGTGGTGGTGTAAAATCGGCAGCAAGCAGAGCTATGCAATCACAGCAGGCTTTAATAAGAAAAGCAAAGGAGCTATAAAAATTTAGCAAGACTGAACTGACCATAGAGCCAGTCCCAGAAGGGTGTGGTGATCATTTCAGGAGGACATTCCTCTGGGTTGGTGAAAACCAAATAAAAAGACCTGCCCGACCAAATATAAAAATGGTACCTGGGACATGCAAGATGGACAGTGTTAAGTGTTTAGCAAATGGTGTGGTGGCAGCAAGAAACCTAATTTGTTTTTGCACACACTGCATTACTGAAGATGGGCCCTGTGACAATGTGAGTCACGTTGAAGCATGGAAGATGAAAAAACTAACAGCTTCTGCCACACATAGGATGGCTTCAAAAGAGACAAACAATACCGTGCCCAGTGACCACCCTGGTCCAGCAAACAAAACAGCACTCCACACTTCAACCTCCCATGTTGACTCTAGTCCTACTGACTTGGTGGATGAAAATGCTGATCATGCCGGGGATCACAACACACCCTCCAGTCAAGTTCCAACCAAGGCTGCACCAGTAGCAAATACAGACAGTGACTGTGCATGCAGCAGTGCATCAGATGATGCTGACATGCATGCCTCTCCAGTGGGGGTGCACTACACTCACCAGCAAAATTTCTGCTACATTATCCACAAACAACCCAGTTCCAAAAAAAAAAAAGAGACCATTTGTTGCCCAAGATATGATACAAATCAATCAGTACTATGCCGTGTACTACTTTAAGGAATTTTATGTTGGGCAACTAACCGCTGTGGATCAGGATCCTGTGGGACAATGGTAGTCCTTCAAGTTCATGAAGCAGCATGGAAATGTTTTACATGGCCAAGGCATCAGGACAATGACCGTGTGCAAAAAACTAATTTTTCATGGGCCAATACAGTTCCAGAATGGAGGTGGCATCTTTGAAATCCACAGTGACGAAATACAGACAATTTCTGCAAAGTTCAGCAAGATACAGGAAAATTGGGGTTAAATGGACTTGATCTGCTTTTCAGTACACTGTGTTGAACCCTAGCAAATAGATTTTTTCATTTTTCATACGACTTGGCATAATGCATTTTTACATTGATTAACCTGTAATGATAGATTAGCTTGTAGTGGATACAGTAAATTAGCCTGTAGTGAGTTGCCTGTCATCCTAGATTAGCCTTTATTGATAGATTAGCCTGTATTTGAACTGTACACAATGATTTCTCTGTTTTCCATATATAGATATGTAAATGATTATTCTGGTAGTAGCATAGTCTGTAGTTTCAAGCTGCATAGTTAGCTGGTGCATTACATAGCATTGAGGTTTGTTGTAAATATTGAATATGTTTTTCAGGTATGATTGTATGACACATATAACCCTTTTATCTTCAATGATAAAGTCTTTGAAACCTTAAAAGCTATTTCCAGTTTCTTATTACATGCGATCATATGTTTATCTCCTCTGTTACGTGGGCAGCCCTAACTTTATGTTCCCTGTTACATGTGCAGCCCTGCTTTTCATGTCCCTGTTACATATGCAGCCTTGTTTTTCATGTCCTTCGTTACATGAACAACCTTTCTTTTCATGTCCCTTGTTATATGTGCAGCCCTAATTCTCACGTCCCCTGTTATACGTGCAACTTTGTGGGGGCTTTATCTCAGGATCCAAAATGGGATTTATCCTGTGCCATACCACATTTTTATAAGATGAGTGATGGCATAAAAAATTGCTTATAATCTGCACTATATTATCAGTTTTAAAAATGGACACCAATATCACACTTTGGTAGCCCATTTTCATGCATTGAGCCTACTACTGTAGTTATAAACTCTGTATTGTGTTTAACTGAAACTGTATGCTGTCCAGCCAGAACCTCCTTGTAAATGAGTCTGCTCAATAGAATATCTCCTGCCAATAAACTTGAACTTGAACTCTGGCTCTGGGTGATTCCTTTACTCAGGCCCCAGTCTACCTCTGATTTCTCTGATGGTCTTTCTGTGACAGTTTGTACTTTTTGCACCAGTAAAAGGATGTGGACCAATACTGTCAGCATTATGCAGTGGTTCTTGGGGTGCGATAATCAAGGGTGAGTGCTATAGCAATAGACTTAGGACTTGATTCTCAAAACTAAGCACAAGTCATGCCAACCTCAGCTTGCCAGTGCACCAGGGACCCTGCACCCCATTCTCTATCAGGTAGAGTCCTTGCAGCAAAGTCACGCAGCTTGGGGCAACAGTGTCCTTGCACCAAACAGACAGTGCATCTGTGAGGTGTGCCGCAAGCTGCAGGGTGGTGGATCAGCAGCTGCGCCCATAGACAGTAGCTGGTGGCTAGCAGTTCCCCCAAGCCCCGATCTCCTTTTGATTAAAATAGCTCACATCCCTGGTGGCTAGCTATCCCCCCAGACTGCAATCCCCTTTTTATTAAAATAACTCGCATCCCTGGTGGTCTAGCAGACCCCTCCCTATCCCTGATCAGCCCCATTAACTATTCTTATATCTGTCCCTGGTGGTCTAGTGGACCCCCTCCCTGTTCCTGATCTCTTCCATTAAAGAGTTATAAATCTGTACCTGGTGGTCTAGTGGACTCCCTCAACCCTCTACCACAGTAGGCAGTGCCCCACCACCTTACTCCCCCTGTCCCATCCCTGAGCTGGTGACCAGCACAGCCCTCCGCTCATCACCATAGCTGGCTGCTGACTGAGCTGTCAAGGATTATGTACTATATACAGTATGTGCTCATTGATAGCTCAATGAGCTGTTAGTCAATGAGCACATACTGTATACACTACACACTCCTTGACAGCTCAGTCAGTGGCCAGCTGTTGTGGTGAGCAGAGAGCTTTGCCGTTCTCCAGCTCAGGGATGGGATGGGGTGCGGAGTGGTGGGGCACTGCCAGCTGGGGGGGGGTCCACTAGACCACCAGGTACAGATTTATGACTCTTTAATGAGGGGATCAAGGATAGGAAGGGGGTCTGCTAGACCATCAGGGACAGATGTAAGAATAGTTAATGGAGAAGATCGAGGATAGAGATGGGGGTTCACTAGACCACATGGGATGTGATTTCATTTATTAAAATGGGATCAGGGCTGGGGGGACCGTTATCCACCATGGACATGAGTTATTTTAATAAAAAGGGGATTGAGGCTGGGGGCGACATCTAGCCACCAGGAATGTGCACTGTTTTAATAAAAAGTGGATGGGGCTGGGGTACCACTAACAACCAGGGACATGGGTTATTTTAATAAAAAGGGGATCAGGGATGGGCAGGGGGACCACTAGCCACCAGGGACTTGGGTTTTTTAAAAAAAAAAGGATCAGAGATGGGGAGAAGGCCTGCTAGCCACCAAGGACATGAGTTATTTTATTTAAAAGGGCATCAGGGATGAGGAGGGGGACTCTAGCACATTGGCACATTTCTCAACCCTCCCAGAGGACACACTTCTAAGTACCCTTAGACCAGCCCTGGCTGGTCTAATGGTACTTAGATATTTGCCCTCTGGGAGGGTTTTGAAAATCTCAAATTAGGGGATATGGCAGCCTGCATCTGTCACAAGCTCCCCAACACCATGCCACAGCCCCTTTTGTGTTGCAAGGACGGTGCAAGTCCCCTTTGGCACACATAGCCTGTATTTGTTGCAGGCTGCATTTGCGAATTGCTCCCGGTGACTCTTTTGGTGCAAGCCACACCATGCCCCATTCCTTTTGGAGGAAGCCCCTTGCACCATTCAGGGGGGCTTTGAGAAGAGGGCCCTTATTTTTAAGTAATCATTTACCCGGTTACCAAAGACTAAAATAAAAAAAAAAATATTTCCTGGTGTTCATTGTTTCCCTTGATCTCCCACCCGGTAACCATTTACCCAATGTCCAGTAGTCCCCCACCCACAAGATTTCATACCTGTTAAATATTGTAAATGTCCCTGGTGTCCAGTGATTCCCGTCACCCTGTCCTACACACCCAGTCCCACCACTGCCAACCCCCAGCCCCCCACCTACGGTAGGTGTGTCACTCTCCAACAACAACCAGCAAGTCCTTCTGCTCACCATCATGGCCAATCATCATCTGAATGACAGGGTATGATTGTGAGCTGTGACAGGGTGGAATAGGACCCTGTCCTAGTTGTTATGGAGAAAGTGTTTAAATGCAAGGATCTGTTCTTTCCTTTCCTGTCTCTTCTCTGTCTGGTTGCACAGCCAAATTTTCCTGTGAGACGTCGGACTTGATCAACCCGACCGTCTCACAATCCTTAGCCTCTCACTATCTCTCAGTCCTCTCTTGCTGTCTGTCTTTCTTCCCTTACATATCTGCCAATATAAAAATATGTGCAAATCATTGTATGGAAATGTAACTGATATTAATCCCTTGTGTTTAGAAAATATATAGTGTTACTGTTGAAATGTATGTAATTATTTTTTGAGATGATTGCAAAAAGTTATTGTAAACTCAAGGGATTACCCAAGTGTAAATGTCTGAGCCTTTTGCAAGAGCTGTGAAAAAAGGGCCTCAGCTAAGGGTCACACTGTTCCTGCCTTGCACCTGCCTGAAATATACAAGAACAGAACACTGTGGAAGAAACGGGATGCTTGCTAACAATGGGGGTTGAAAGGACTTATAAGAGAGATGAGCTGCAATTGCTTGAGGGGAGAGAAAAAGGGACACAGAGACTGAAGTAAAACTTTATTTTATTTTGCCTTTGTAAATAGTTACACTGAACAAGTTTATTTTTTTATGTTACTGCTAGTGTAAATTAATATTTTGTGAATTCTACAACTGCTCCTGGTTTTCCTATGCTTCCTGACCTGTGCCTCAATGACAAGAGCCTACTGTAGAATACAGCTCGCAATCACACAGAGTCATTCAGATGGCAGCCAGCCACTGTGGTGAGTGGAGGGACTCTGCTGGTCACTGTCAGCAATAGGGTCTATGGTGGGTGGGAGGCCAGGGGGTGGCAGTAGTGGAGACTGGACTAATGGTATGGGGTGGGAGGATGACATTCCTACGGAAGATGGGGGGACCATGGGATGCCAAGGACATGCAGTATGTAATGGGCAAGGGGTCAGGGGGACCACTAGACACCAGGGAAGGGCTTGAGATCAGGTGGGTGATCGGGGTGAGGGGATCAGTAGATATGAGGCAATGATTCCTTAATATTGGACAGGTGACTGGAGGGGAGACAGGTTCACCAGTGGACACCAGGGACCTGGTTTATGAAAAATGGCTGAGTATAGTGTATCACTATATAAGCGGATGTTGGGGCAGAGGAGAACAGTGGATATCAGGGAACAGGTTAGGCAGCCCTGCTAAAGGGGTCATAGACTCTGTTTGCACGGGGCTTGCAGTGAGGCCCTAATGGGATGCAAATGACCCCATAGTGACTTGATAGTCCTATGGGGGTATTTGATGTAAGGGTACAAATATGGCCATTTGCTCCAAAGTAGCATTCACCATTTGTATGTCCTATCAGACAGATTTCCTCTGCAAGCCCCACTGCACCCAGTTGCCCACATTCCCTGTGGTCTGTAGGTGGCTGGGGTTAGTGGATACAATTGAAATAGTGCCTGGCAGGTATACTGTAACAAGACTTTAGCACTCACAGGATTCTTCAGGCATATGCCAATATACCTCTGGTTTGTTTCAGGCACTAATTTGCCACTGGAGCAAAATATTGTTTCTGTAATCTAGGAGCTTTGCATATCTTGACCTTAGTATGTCATCTGTTACAGCTGACAAGAGCACACACTTTTCATTCCAATGGTTTGGCACATTTTGGTAGCCTGTCCAAAAAGTCTGCATAAATAGCATTTGATTGTCCCCAGCTTATCTCAAAGTACCTTTGTTTATGACATCGCAACACATAACATAGCAGCCATCTGTGAAAATATTAGGTAGGTATTTGGGGCAGACTGGATGGACCTCTGCGTCTTCTTATGGCATCTCATTCTATGTGAATAGACCACTAGGTACAGATTTACGACTCTTTAATGGGAGAGATAGTCCTAAAATGTCTCCAGATGCACTAGTATCCACCATCTTCTCCATCACATCTAGAGGAGAGCTACTGCTGCTTGGGAATTTCAACCTTGACTGGCTCTCACCCTCCTCCAAATCCACCATTCTTAAATTAGAAGCCCTAAACCTTACTCAACTGATCCAAGAACCCACTCACATAACCCCCAGCTCCCAGAACCACAGTCTGCTTGACTGGGTTTTATACTCTCACCCCCACCATATCACTGCAGCTGGAATATTGCCTGATGCCATCAGTGATCACTGCATCACTTACTGTATTAGAAGGATTCACCCCCCCATGCTGCCTCAAGTACATTTGGTCCCACCCCCTACACAATCTAGAAGTCACTACCCTTCAAAAAGACCTATTTGAAAACCGGCCCAGTGGCACTGAGGGTTGAGGCGCTGGACGCCACACCTCGCTGCACGCTGGCGACCCGGGTTTGGGAGTAGACTCGGGTCACTGGTGGGTCGGCTGGGGGCAGTTAGGCTTCAGCGTCCCACAGTGGCTTGCCTACTCCAGGAAGGGTTGAGGCCACAGCCCGAACACTTGCCTGACTCTGAGCGGAGGCTCGGAGTACTGCAAGCTCTTAACATCAGGGGCATGGGCTGCCGCTATACAGCGTGATGTCAGTGCTTGACACCTTGACATCAGGGGTCCTACGCTGTAAAGGGTGGGGAGAAAATGGAGAAAATGCCTGCCATCGCCAGGAAGATGGAGCCCCCAGAGACATGTCCTCTATGTGCCTTCACCCGTCCGACAGCCCCCGGACCAATGAAAGTTGATTGATGGGGTAAGGGGGCTCTGCCCCATCCCTGCTCAGGGGTTAAGCGGAAGAGCTCCATGGGGATTCAGTGGGGTCATTTGGGCAGGGTGGAAGGTAGAGGGATGTCTACCTTGGGGTTCCTGAAGGGTCTGGGATGGCAGACTGGGAAAGGCGGATAAATAGCGATTTCAAAAAAAAAAAAAAAAGACCTATTTGAGGCAGACTGACTTCCCATCTACTCAGCAAGTGATGTTGACTCTGCTCTATCTCTTTTCTCCAACCTCTTCATATGCATCTGGAATCACCATGCCCCACTTAAGAAATCCAGAGTGAAGCGACACCACCACCCCTGGATCACTACTGACCTGTTGGCCAAGCGCAGAGATAGGGATAAAGCTTGATGCCACCATAAAAACTCTCTTCTTCAGGCAGACTTTCAAGTCTACAAAGCCCTTAGGAATAGCTGCACCAAGGCCATCGGTCTCTCTAAGGCTATTTACTTCAAGTGTCACCTGCAGCAAGATCATTTCACTTCAGCATCATTTTGGAAGGTTCTCCACTCCCTCCTAGACCCTCCTACACAACATTCCTCACCAGTTCTGCATGTTGATGGGTCACCTGTCTCTGACCCTGCATCAGTCGCCTTTACTTTCAACAAATGTTTTGCCACCTGTGCTCTCTCTGATTCTGACTCACCCTCATCTGCCATACCCCTTCAGCCCATTCAGTTTCACCTAGCCAATCCCTGATTAGCATTTCCCCTCCGTTCACTCCTCTTGAAGTCTGCTCTGCCCTTTTCGCCCTAAACCCCTCTAAGTCCAGCCCTGATGGTCTCCACCCCAAGCTTCTCCACCTCTCTGCTTTTGCCATCATGCCCCTCTTGCCCACATCCTAAACCTTTCTCTCTCCTCTTCCTCCATTCCCAAGGCCTGAAAATCAGCAAACATCCTTCCCCTTCATAAGGGTGGGGATCCCTCGGCCCCTGGTAACTACAGGCCTATCTCCCTCCTCCCATCCCTAGCCAAACTACAAGAATCTCTCATTCACTCAAGGCCATCTGTCCTACTTGCTTGCTCTAACACTATCTCTCCCATGCAGTCTGGTTTCCGGAAGCATCACTTGACCATATTGTCTCTTCTGCATGTCACAGATTCAGTATTCTCTGCGATGGACAAGAGCCAAATTACAGCTGCCATCTTCATCAACCAGGTGAAACCTTTTGATTCCATCTTCCATACACTCTTGTTACAAACCCTTAGCTCTGTTGGTCTCGCTGATCCTGTTAACTGATTCCATTCCTATCAACATGATAGGGAACAATCTGTTCAAATAGCCAATGTTTTATTCTCCTCCACTCCCAATTCTCTCCGGTGTCCCCCAAGGATCCATCCTTGGCCCCATCCTTTTCTCCCTATTTATAAATAACCTCCTTTCAGTCTGCAGATCCATCGAAATACATATGTGTGCCGACGATACTATTCTTTTCCTCTCTGAGCCCTCAGTTTACAGCATATAAGCCCCCCCTCCAGGATGACTTCAACAGGGTCCAGGCCTGGTTCAAGGATAACAGACTCAAACTTAATGTAAAAAAAAAAAAGTGGCCATGATTTTCGGTACCAGTCAAAAACTGGTCACCCTTCAGCACCCTACAAATTTCTCTACCCTGGATGGTTCCTGCCTTGAGAAATTCTCAGCTTTCAGGTATTTAGGGGCATGGTTGGATTCCCACCTAGATTTCTCCACCCATGTTGATGCCATCTATGCCAAGCTTCACCTCAAATTAGGTGCCCTCTACCCACACAAAAACTGCCTCCCCCTCCCCACCTGTCACAAACTTGTCACCAAGATGATTCTACCCACTTTTGACTATGCCAATGTGGTTTATGGCACTGCTTCTCAGGCCTCCTTAGGCAGACTTGACAACCTGTTAAACTCCTTCTGCTGCTTCGCTTCAGCCTCTCCTCCACTTACTTACCACTGTCTTCTTTATTCTGCCCTATCACTTGCATCCTTGCCCCACAGGAGAATGGTTCACTGCGCTTCTTTCATTTCTAAATTTTGGTTTGTTACCCTTCCCTCCTATCTTTCCTCCCACCTCTCCCAAGCTGCCACCTCAAATTACTCCCTTCATCACAGAGACCCTCTAACCTTCTCTATCCCTCACCCCCACTCTGTTTCTGGGCAATCTGCTTTCTCTTTCCATTTCCCTTCTCTCTGAAATAAACTACCCCCTGATCTCCATCAATCTTCCTCCCTCCTAGAACTCACCACTGTGACTTGTATGTTGCTGTAGGCTGCACATCTCTAGCAACAAGACGTCTGATTCACCTTGGCATTTGGCTGCTAAAAATCCTGTTAAACAAGTTACCTGCATACATATCCTCCTTTATTTACACCTCGCAAAGAACCTACTCCTTAAAAAAGTCTGACTTCATCCAATTTGACTTACCCAAGACACGCACAAACTATAGTAAAAGGGCTATCTCGTATGCTCTACCTGTTGCCTGGAATAGCCTGCAATCTTTCTTCAAGCTAACCAGTGTCATCAAGATTAACTTGTATAAAGCCTTAACGGCAAGTAAATTTAAAGTCATCTGTAACTGTCACAAATAGTATCCCAACTTGTGCTGTTCTCCTGCAGCCAGCCCCATCCCCCCCACACCACTTAAATGCCACCTTCCCTCCCTGTACCTAGTTATCCCCACCCCTCCTCACCCTCAACCCCACCCTCACCTACCTCCTCCCTCCCACCTTCCTCTCCAGCCTATTCTCCCCTTTTCCCACCCTCTTGCTCCACATACAGCTTTACCTACCAGTCCTGCCCTCACACATTGCCCCCTCCTGATATCCCTGCTCATCCTCCCCTTTCCTCCTGACAGTCACTCTTTTTACCTGCCCCTTCCCCCTCTCCCCTTTATACCAGGCACTTAGCTCTTTATATTCTCTATGCTTGCATCATGCCATGTTTTTTTCTTTTCCTCTTCCTTTTTATTACTGATTGCAGTTTCTACATTTGATTGTGTATATTGTTTAATGAACAGTCCTTTCAACCTATTGTATTTGCTTTCTCCAAAATGTTCTGTAATGTTATGTCTGCATGTTTTTTGAATGTTTCCTCACATTCTGATGTACTTGTATTTCTATAAGCTGCTGTATGTGTATTGGACCTCCTTGTGAATGAGCCTGCTCAGTGAAGTTTTCCTACAATAAACTTGAAACTTGAACTTGAAAATCTAATTTAAAAAGCTTCTCAGATCCTTACCCCCACCATCCTTGCTCTCAGTGACCTCAATCCTTACCGCCTTAATGCTTCCAAAACTTTTGTTTGTTCCACCAGTATCAGGCCAAATTAGCATGCGTCATTCTGTTTATTTGCTTCTGGGGTATTTACGTAATCCATAGTCCCACTTTTTGTTGTTCCATTTTGCACTATGTAATTGCTTGTGTTTTATAATCTTATTGCTGTTGTTTTTTTTTTCAATTGCACTGTTTTTGGGTCTGTAATCCCTGACCCTTCTTTTGCTGTCTTGTTAGTCTGTTGCTCCTTGCTGATTGTTATTTTCTCCACATGTACCCTTGTCTCCAGGTCGCTCCTGGAAATGAGCCTTGGCTCAATGGTGCTTTTCCCGGTCATCAACTTTTAAATAAATAAATAAAGTGTGACTCTGTTCCTACTAACACAGCATTTGTGAGGTCAGTTGGGAAAGTCATGTGCTTTTTAAAAGATTCTTATGATCATCATATAGTGTGGTTTAACATTAAGATAGGGACAGAAGCAAACCACATGAAGATGTAGGTCCTGGACTTTTAGCAGGGTGGATATTAAAGAAATTTGAGATGGCCTCAGAAGCTGCCTAGTGGTGGGGGGCATTGCCAGGTAGGGCTGGGTAGAGGAACAGTGGGAAGAAAAGGTAGAACATACTATATAGCAGTTAATATTAGCTCCTGATATATTTAGCGTGATGACTCCAGTTGTACATATTAGCACCTGATATATTTAGCGCACAGTGCTTACTGCTGGAGTATAGTTAGCATGGCAGATTATATTAGCGGTCTGTTTATATTAGCAGTTCATTGCTTTCAGCTAATATAGCTAATATAAAGAGAAAGCTAATATAATCTGCTATACAGTAATTAAAGCACCCACTCTATGTATGAAAAACGTGAATAAAAGCAAATGGAAAGACTGTTCTATGGTACTATAGGGAAGTGGCTGGGGTGGTGAAGGGCAAAAGATTGGCATTCAGGAGGTATAAGGAAACACAGAGGGAGAAAGACAGGGAGGTGTATCAGGTAAAACAGAGGAAAGCAGGTAAGGCAGTGAGGAGGTCAAAAGTGCAGATGGAGGAAAGGACATTTAAAGGAGTAGTAAATCAGGATCAGATCTTCTTCAGGTACATAAATGAGAAGAGAAAAGCAAGGGGAAGGATAGTGAGGATAAGGAGGATGTCAGAAGGAGACTGCACAGAAAGGGTCCAGGAAAAAGCAGACATCCTAAACAGGTATTTCTGCTCAGTCTTTACAGTGGAGAGAGGAGGGGAAAGGTCTCCAGGGAGCAGCAGGAACAAGGGAGAGTGGTACGGAAAGGTGGACTTTTTTTTAGAGGAAAATGTCTTGAAGGGATTTGCATCCCTATAAGTGGACAAGGCTTTTGGACCAGATGGGATACATCCATTCATACTAAAAGAAACTCAGTGAGATGCTGGCTGCCCTGCTGATGGCCTCATTAAGTGCTCACTGGAACTGGGTGTGGTTCTGAAGGACTGGAGGACAGTGCATGTGGTCACTCAATATAAGGGTGGAAGTAGGGAAGAATCTAGCAACTATAGGCCAGTGAACCCCACCTTAGTGGTGGGGAAATTCATGGAAACACTGGGAAAGGTTGGTAGAGTATCTTGAATCAAATGGTCTGCAAGACCAAAGACAGCATGGCTTCACGGGAGGGTCATACCAGTATATCCTGACCGATTTCTTTGACTGGGTCACCAGGGAAATAGATCAGTGTACGGCAATGGACATGGCCTATCTAGACTTTAACAAGTCCTTCAGCACTGTGCCATACAGGAGAGTGATAAAGGAATTGAATAGCATGGGGGGAGGGGGAGCCAAAGTGGTGAAATGGGTTAGAAATTAGTTAATGAATAGGGGACAGAGGGTGATTGTTAATGGCACTCACTCTAAGGATGGAAGGGTGATCAGTGTGGTGCTGCAGGGCTATGTACTGGGACTTATTCTCTTCAGTGTCTTCATAAGTGACATTGCAGATGAACTGAAAAGGAAGGTATGCATTTTTACAGATGATACCCAAATCTGTAATAGGGTGAAGAATGAGAAGGAGCTGGATAGACTGCGTTGGGATTTGGGAAACTTGAGGTGTGGTCAAAAACATGGCAGTTGGGGTTCAGTGCCAAAAAGTGCAACATTATGCACCTAGGGCATAGGAGCCCAGAAACTAAGGATATGATGGGGCGGGCTGTACTGTAAGTCACTAAGCAAGTAAAGGACCTTGGGGTTATCATAACAGACAACTTGGATGCACTTGAAGAAACCAGACAGAATGGCATGGAAGTAGATTTTATTAAATAATATGAACTTACATAAAAAATAATAAGTAGTATTTGTGGAGGAGCCAGTGCAGTGCTGGGATGCAATGGGAGAGATGTCTCCAGCAGGAGGATGGAGGTGGTGTTGCCACTGTGTTGCTCATTGGTAAGACCCCACTGGGGTATTGTGTCCAGTTCTGGAGGCCATGCCTCAGAAAGGACATAGACAGGGTGGAGGCAGTCCAGATGAGAGCAGCTAAAATGGTGCAGGGGTTACACCAAAAGCCCTATGGGGAGAGACTGAGGGATGTAAGCATGTACACCATGACAGAAGAATGAGATGGGACATGTTAGAAACCTACAGGTATCACGTGGGGTGAACGGGTGCAGGAGGGGAGCCTTTCAATAAAGGAAGAGCACCAGGACCAAAGGGCACGCGAAGAAGCTGGGAAGGGTGTTAAAGAGGGATGTGAAGAAGTACTACTTTACTGAAAGATTGGTAAACACCTGAGATAGATTGCTAATGGAAGTGGTGGAGGTGAAAACCGAGGGGACCTTCAAGCATGCATGGGATAGACATAAGGGAATATTAGTGAATAGGTGGGAAGGAGAAAGGGTGGCTGGATACCATTTAGGATCTGTGGAGAAAGACTAGGCATGGACCATCTGGGCAGACTGGGTAGGCCAAGAGGTCCTTTTCTGTGGACACATTCTTTATTTCTATAACTCAGTAAAATAAGCATGGCACTAACTGAAATGTTTTCTAGACCAGTAACTGAAGAAGTAGGCATTGTGTAAAACACTTAAATTAAACTGTAATACTTTTAAGCCTTTTTACTTTAGTAGCTGTCTGCTCCTTAATACAGTCGGTGAACAATGGCTTGAAAACTACTGCATGTGTACCCAGGATAAATTTATTAGATTTCAAGAAGCTGTCTTTTATTCAGTCCATTCCAGTTTGTCAAGTAATGTACAGTACAGTAGATGACAAAGGCACATTAGTACCATAGTGAATTGATTCAACTTACAATTTGGGCACAAGGTAATAATTATGCTTCAGAACATTTACAGTATTTCAAATTGTACTTATGACATAGCATCACAAGTACATTAGTGTCTTGTACAATAGGTCCTGTAATAAGACAGCACTAAATGCCAAGCTAAAATGTTCTAACAGGAATGTTCTTATATGAGGGCTTAATTGAAAACCTTAAATACCCCAAATCATTGGTTAAAATACAGTTAAACTAAGCCCAAACTGATGCTTTCAGAAGCTCATTTAAATAACAATAGTGTTGTTACAGTATATTCACCTAACCAGACAGTTCATAAAGGTATGTCCAATACCATTTTCAACCATAAGCAGGCTGCACCCTATAAGTTGATCAAATAACAGTATGCATTTCATGTGTTTTTCCTTTTTGCACTCCCCTTCAGTGGGTAGATTTTAATGTAATGCTACATACAGAATATGAACACGACAGAGTACAACTAAGCAATAAAACGTACAAAAGAGCAACACCCTACTGGAAACAAGATGCTGGATCTTAGCTGGGCTAACTTGGGTAAATAAATTGTAAATAAAAAAACCTCAAAGAAGTAATTACATATTTCTTTATATCGTAAGCCCTCTATAAATGAATAGATAGGGAGCAGTCAAGTTCAAGCAATCAATCTTTATTTAACCAGGCACAACACCATTGAGAAGAACTCATTTGCAAGGTGGACCTGGGCACAGTTTACCAGAACAAAATGGTTAATACATACACAGTCATGACCAGCAGTGGAACAGATACAGGCCTTCGAACATAATACATATGGTACAAATCAGTAAGCAAGCAAGTAGAAGTCAGGCTGTACAGCACTCAGCTGACATCCAACAATGACCTATGTACAAATACATGATAAATACCTATATACAAAACAATGTACAAAATAAACAATAAAAACCTGAATACAATATTTTCAATAGAAGCCGAGGGGAGGAGGATTAGACAGTGATGTGGACAAGTAGCAGTGACCGCACATATAGCAGAGAGGAGTCTGGGGGGTGGTAGAGAGAAAAGAACTAACCTAGCAGAAAGACATAGGGAGAAGAAGAAGGAGTGGAAGCCAAGGGAAGCCTTGGACAGGGCACAGATTAGAGGACCATCAGCGGAAACAACTACAGGCCTCCTTGAATGAACTAGCAAACAGGGTTTTGAAGGTGGTCAGCTTCACAGGGCTACAGAAGTTATAGAAGCATAGTACAGAAGTACAAATGTGAATGTCCAAAGACACTGAAAGTGAGACAGTACTCCTGCAAACAAGGGAATGAAACTTTTTAATTCAGCCAGAGTCTTACCTGAGGACAGCTTTGCTTTGCAATTCCTGCTGTTGCAGACAAGAGGGATGGCTTTGGGAAAACAGCTTTGCAATTCAGAATTCATATGCAAAACATTTTATTCTAGGTACTTGTTCACCAAATTATCAATTAACCCATGACCCATAAAATAAATTAATTAGACATCAAGGTAAGGTACAGTACTGTACGAGCTCATTGAGATATGTACCTTCACCAATGAGCTTGGTGCAAAGGTTCCACTATAAATGACATTTATTTTATTTAGTTTTTGTTGACCAGGTAAGTGCACTAGACAGTTTCTTGCCTATCTTCAGGCACAACCTGGGTGGAGGGGAATACAGATGATTGCCAACTGAACATGAACCAGATTAAGCTGTGGTGATATTTTAGTGAATGGGGGAAATTTAGCCAGGGCACTGGGGAAATTCTCCTTCTTGTCTGTAGGGGGAACCCTTGGCCATCCTATCGGCAAAGATGGCCGATGTCCAAGATGGTGGAGGAGGAGGTAGAGAAGGAGATGGAGAAGAAGTTACTGTTACTGATCCTGGAATTGCTTCAAATGTTATAGTACAACTGGGTGATCTTATCTGTGTCAATCTTCACCATTCATCACCTTTGGGTATGTGGTCGGAGGTCACGACCCTGCGGGAGCTTATTTTTCTTTTTAGATGGGCAGAGTCGATGCACCATCAGCGCCACCTTTGAGGCCGACACACTGTGTGGTGCTCACTGGTTGGCCGTTAGGTGTCGTTGACCCCGCTGTCCCACCAGTTCTTTGTCTCCCACCATAGAGGTCGCACCTCGTGAGGAGCTGCTTTCTCAGGCCTATCTACATAATGACTCCATGTCGTTGATGCCGAACCTAGTGTGTTTTCCTGGTGGTTCTATTTCCGCCTCCACTCGATGCCACTGTGGTAAGACTGTTCCTTTCTTTAATTTTTCACAGACGATGAGTCTTTGTTTAAATTGTGTTTCCGTTGATCATGTCTTGGTTGGGGGGCAAGAAATCATTAAAATTGGGGTGGCCCCTCATTCATTGGTGCCCTTTGCAGCCGCAAGTACTCCATAACCAACTAGCATGATCGTTGCCTTGCATGTCTTGGCCCGCTTCACGACATGGATTCGTGCGATGCCTGCTTCTCCATTGACTGTCATGTCATCGAGCAATGCACGTGGAAAGTTGGACAAGCTCTGCCACACTCGTCGGGCCAAGCTACGGTCTCACAGCCTTTCCTCCGGGTCCCATCCTGGTTCTATGCGGACCATGGAGGAGGGGACTTCTGCTTCTAGCAACGTCTCCATAGCAGAAACCCCTTCCACGGTGCAGGAGACCCAGTCTGTTCCCCACAGGGGACGGATGGGAGGCACCGCTCTGGCAATCGCCCCTTCAGGGGTGAAGGCTCCCCCAGTGTCAGTTTCTCAGGCTGGGAAGCCTGGGATGGCACCATCCTTGATGCTGTCCATCAGTGCCATCTTGGGCCTTGGCGCCATTTATAGTGCCGTGGGCCCTGATGGCACTGTGGTCAGTGCCGGTCTGCCACTCAGCACCGTCTCCACTGTCGATACCATTTGTGGCACCGATGGTGCTGATGGTGCTGTGGGAGGTTCTACAGCACCGTCTTTGACCACTTGTGGTGCAGAGGCCAGGGACAGCACCGTGTCTAGCTCTGGTGCCACTTGCGGTGCTGAGTGAGGACACAGCACCATGGGAGGCATCGTCTTCAGTGCCTCTTGCAGCACTGAGGGAGCTGTCGGTGCCATCCCTGAGTCCGGTGCCACTCATGGTGCCATGGGTCGGGATGGTGCTGTGGCAGACATAAGCACCGTTTCTGCTACCGCTGTCAGTGCCGAGTCTTCTTTGGGCACCTTTCATGGTGCCATTGGAGAATTCACCGCTGGCTCTGGTGCAGATACCAGGACTGGTGCCTCCTTTGGTCAGGATGGCAGTGGGCGTCCGCGTACAGTCTGGCACCGGACTTTGGTCTCTACCTTCTTGGAGACAGAGTCTGAGTTGGGTTACACCAGCTGTCCAACTCTCTGGAGTTGGTGGCCCATGTGGACACCCTGGTAGTTTCCTTGGCTGATCGGAACCAGCCCCCCTCTGAAGAGCGAGCATTTGCCCTCGAGTCTAGGGTCAAGGGTGCTGACCAGCAGGCAGTGGTGCAAGCCAATATTGCTCTGCAGCCTGGGCTCAGGGGGTTTCTGTCCCATTGTTTGGGATACCCCCTCGAGTGGTGTTCCTGGATAGCCCAACTTTAGGTCTGATCAGAGCACCCACAGGAGGGTGCTACTCCCTGGGTGGTCCCCTCGGGGCTGTCAGCTGCCTAGGCTGGGGTTTGCAAGGAGGAGGGCCCTTTCAGAGTTTGAGGAGTCGAGGGGTCAGGGTTCGATGCGCCGACCATTTTCTGGGACCCACCCGTGTTCGGGAAGGAGTCGTAGTATGGACTCCCACCCTTCCTTCACGTCTCCTTGAGAGGGCCTTGGTCTTTGGAGGGTAGGAACTGTCCTTTTGGAGTTCCACAGTCCTGGTCACCCCACAGGGGGGAATCTTCAGGATACAGCCCAGGCAGTTCCAGCATGGTTGATGAGCTGTCGGCTATTAGGCTTTCCAGAGCTCCTTCTTCTCTTGAGGCTCCTGGTGCACTCTCTTGTCCAGACAGAGGATGGTCACCTCCTGCCATTAGCCTTTCCCCCACTCCTCTGTCACCATCTCCTGCACTCCCAGGCATTCTTGGTCCTAGGGGATCTCTCTGCTGGGAGCAATTCAGGGGTGTGGCTGCTCACTTTCCTTCATATGTCAGGGCTATGGACAGACAGGTGGTCCACCTTCCCCCTGAGCAGCCAGCCCCAGGATCTCCGAGGTCCTCCACTTCCTCAACCCCCTCTTCAGGGGAGAGGAGCCCTCTGTCCACATCTCTTCTGCTGCTGATCTCGCAGAGTATCAGCGTGTCCTCGTGAGGATGATGGAGGACCTGCAGGTCATCCCACCCACTCAGCACAATCTGGAGAATTCGACATGCGCCTTCTTAGGCGACTTCAGTATGGACACCCTTGTGGTGCCCACCTGTTCTGCTTCTTTCCAGGAGATGTCATTGTGATTCTGGCAAAGGCTCTTTTCTGGAGTTCCAGCCCCTAGGGACCTGAGCCAGCAGTATTGTGCCCCCCCCCGGAGTCTCCAGGTCATATGCCTCATCCTCAGGACTGATGCAGCTGGACACTCCTGATGGGCTTTGCCCCCTCCACCGTGACTGACCCCCAGATCAAGATTCCATGGATTTTGACTTCTGGTGGAGGAGGACCTTCTACTCGGCACAGTTGCTTGTTTCAATTTCTGCACATCAGGCCCACTATGCTACCTATGATAGGTTTCTGTGGTTCAGGCTAGGTGAACTTCTAGCCTCTATGCTTGATACGGAGGTAACCAGACAAGCCATTGCACTCTCTGCATGTGGCCTGGAGCTAGCAAGGCACCAAGCGAGGGCATCTTAAGACGCCAATGAGGTAGCTTTCAGGGTCGTAGGGACAGCGATCTGCACTAGGCGGACGGCATGGCTGCATCTTTCCCGGTTGTCACCCTTGGTCCAGGGCCCAGCATAGGGTGGTTTCCTCTGCGTACCGAAGAACCCATCTTTTCTCCCTTAGGGTGAGGCGGTGTCTGTCGGAGCAACCTCCTGCCCCCTCCAGGGGGTCTCCGCTCACTCTTCCCAGTTCTGGGCCTCATCAGACCAGTAAAGGTTCTCCCTCCCAGTGTCTCACACACTGAGAGCTAAGGGACTTAGTCCTTTAGGGTCAAGGGCCCCCTTTGGGGGGCTTGATACTCACCCAAAGGTGATGAATGGTGACGATTGACCCATAGAAACATAGAATTTGATGGCAGATAAGGACCACTTGGCTCACCCAGTCTGCCCATTCCCCTATCTAATGGATAAGCTGCAGATCCTAGTTAACCAGCAGCCTACTTCCTTCTACCCCCACCCCCTTGAATTGCCTTATGTCTATCCCATGCATGCTTGAATTCAACCACTGTTTTTGACTCCACAGTCTCCTCCAGAAGGCCGTTCCATGCATCCACAACCCTCTCTGTGAAAAAATACTTCCTTACATTACCTCTGAGCTGCCCCCCATCTTCAAATTGTGCCCCCTTTTGTTCTTGCACACCTCTTTTTTTGAAAGATGCTACCCTCTTGGACTTTGTTGATTCCCTTGAGGTACTTAAAAGTTTCTGTCATGTCCCCCCTCTCCCTCCTTTCCTCAAGGCTATACATATTAAGCTCCTTTAGTCTCTCTTCATATGTCTTCCAGTGCAGACCCTGCTCCATTTTAGTTGCCCTCCTCTGGACAGCTTCCATCCTGTCTATGTCCTTGCAGAGATTGGGTCTCCAGAACTGCACACAGTACTCCAGATGGGATCTCACCAGCTGTCTGTACAGAGAGATAACAACTTCTTGTTTTCTACTGGCGATGCCTCTCCCTCTGCATCCCAGTATCTCCCCAGCCCTCCTTACTGCCCTCTTACATTGCTTACCCACCTTTAAGTCATCTGATATGACAACCTTCAGGTCCCTTTCCATTTTTGTTGTTGTTAGTGTCTCACCCCCCATTGTGTACTCTTCCCCTGGGTTTTTGTTTCCCAGGTGCATTACCTTGCACTTCTTAGCATTGAATCTAAGCTGCCATACATTTGACCATTCCTCTAACCTTGCCAAGTCCCTTCTCATCCTTTCCACCCCACTTTGTGCATCAACTGTGTTGCAGATCTTTGTGTCATCTGCAAAGAGACATACGTTTCCTTCCAGTCCCTCTGCAATGTAGCTATGAGACATTGAAGTGGACACGTCCTAATACTGAACCCTGCAGTACCCACTAGTAACCCCACTTTTTTCAGAGTGGACTCATTTACTATTACCTCTGTGTCCTATTCTCCAGCCAATTCTTTACCCAGGCTATCATCTTGGGATCACTCCCAGGCTGGCTAACTTGTATATTAATCTTTTGGGTGGCACTGTGTCAAATGCCTTGCTAAAGTCTAGGTAGGCCATGTCCACAGCCCCTCCCTTATCTACTGCTTTGGTCACCCAGTCAAAGAAATCTATCAGATTCATCTGGCATGACCTTCCCACTGTGAATCCATGCTGCCTTGGGTCCTGTGCCCCTCTGGCCTCTAGGTACTTGACAGTTGTTTCCTTCAGAAGTGATTCCATCATTTTCCCTATCACTGAGATTGAACTAACAGGTCTGTAGTTTCCTGCTTCTGCCCTGGTCCCACGTTTGTGAAAGCTAATCACATCTGCCCTCCTTCAGGTCTCAGGTACCACCCCATCCTCCCATGATTTGTTAAAGAGGGTAGTCAGTGGTGTCACTAGTTCTACCCTTAGTTCTTTTAGAATTCTGGGATGAATCCCATCAGGCCCCATTGCTTTGTCCACCTTCAGTTTTAAGAGTTCTTTCAGAACCCTTTCTTCTGTAAATGGGCTGGTATCAACTTCTGTATCCAGAGTGTTTCCATAGTTTGTTTTAGGTACCTCCCCCTCTTCATTTGTAAATACTGAGCAAAAATATTTGTTTTGTATCTCTGCCTTTTCACAGTCACCCTCTGCCCACCCCCTCCCCTTTATTAAGCCCCACTATCCCTTCCTTGGTCTTCCTTCGCTCCCTGATGTACCTAAAAAAGGTTTTATCCCCCTTCTTAACTGAGTTGGCTAGCTTTTCCTCGGTTCGGGCCTTTGCTGTTCTGACTGCCTTCCCAGCTTCCTTTTGCTTTAACTGATGCAATTCTCTGTCCTGCTCCTTCTGTGATTCCTTGTACTTCCTGAATGCTTTCTTTTTCTCTTGAACCTTCACTGCCACCTCCTTTGAGAACCATAGTGGTTTCTTCATCGTTTTGTTTTATTTGCTTCACACAAAGGCTTTTTACCTTTGTGATGGCAGTTTTTATTATTCCCCATTGTTCTTCCACCCCTCCTTCCTGCCCATTTGCTAGTGCATTCCTTAGGCACTCACCCATTTTGGCAAAGTCAGCCCACCTGAAGTCCAGTACTTTTGCCTTTGTATGGCTTGACTCTATTGCTGTGTTTACTATGAACCATACTGTTCGACAGTCGCTAGTTCCCAGATGGCTACCCACTTCTACATCTATGATCCTCTTTCCATCTCCATTTGAGAGAACCAGGTCTAAGATTGCTCCCTCCCAGATAAGATATGAAAATTACATTCCTACCATAATTCCTGATCTTTCTGTGTATCTTCATCACTCATCACAATCCCACCCTCCATCACCCTGGGGCCTCAGTCTCTGGGTCCCCCCTTCCTCTGTGTACCCCTCTTCTCCCCCTTCCTTTCTGCTGGTCAGGAGCTGGGTGACCTTGGGCACACAGGGTAATTTTTGCTTCCTGTCAGGAGGGGAGAGGGATCGGGAGAGGGGGTGCTTCTCTCCTCAATTCTTCAGCTCCACCATTTTGGGGTGGGAGTTGGTGGTTGCCCTTTCTTCTTTACTCTCTCTCCTCCTCTATCCTACTCCGTTCTTGTCCTTAGGGACTTATCCCTCAAATTAATTTAAGGAACTTTTGTTTCTTATCTCCATATATTAGTTTCAGGGGGAGTACAGCCCTGTATCCTGTCTTTTCTTCCAGAATAGCCACTTCTGCTTATGTTGCAGTTTATTGCCAGTGATTGTGTGCCTTAAATTCTGGCAGTGCAGCCTTCTGGCTACTCCTTCGCAGTTCCTATACAATCTGGAGGCAGGTAAAAGGTTCAGGGTATGTCCTCTCCCTCCCTATTTCTAATTTTTCCCTCCCTCCTCTTCTTTCTGCTTCCAGAGATTGGGGCCCTATCCCAATCCCTAGATTTCTAACTCTCATTCTGTCCTCTCTGTCATTTATTTCTCCTTTTAGTTTGTATGTCTTTTCCTTTATCTGTCCCTTGGACTTCCTTGTCCCTCCCTCCCAACTCTTTCTTACTCTACAGTGACTCAGAACTGGAGGGAGGGTGGGGTCAATGATATCTAACAGCCAACCCGCGAGCACCATGCAGTGCGTCAGCCTCAAGGACAGTGCTGACGGTGCGTCGACTCTGCCCATCAAAAAAAAAAAAAGCTCCTGCAGAGTCGTGACCTCTGGATACATACCCAAAGGTGATGAATGGTGAAGATACACAGAAAGATCAGGAATTACAGTAGGTACGTAATTTTCATTTATGGACTCTGCTGGTTTGCAACAGACTGCAGAAGGCTTAGAGCATCTAAATTCTGAACATAACTTACCTGTGACTGCTTAAGTGTGTGCCTCCCAAGCTGACCTTTCAGATGATCCACTTAAGGAGGTATTCCAACAGCATAAAACTTTTTTGCTAAAACTTGTTCAAGAGGATGCAGTTACACAGAATTCTGTTCCAGAAGCTGATTATTCTGCAGTTAACTCCAAAGAATTGTCTGTAAAAACCTCAGTTATTGAATGTTCTCCAATACCACAGCAGCATTTGAGACAGAGTTCTAGACTAGCGGTAGAACCTGAGTGTTCATGGTCTCCGGGCGCTGCTCTAAGAGCAGCTGGATGGCAGCAAACTAAAGAAGGCATGAGGTGGACTTCTCCAGGACCGGTTGCAGCATCGGACATTATCCTTTCAGCAAAGAACTCTATATCTTTGGATTTACAAACTGCACAGAGCTCATCTTAGGAACCTCAGAGTGTTTTTCAGCAACAACCAATCAGCAGCTCTAATACTGGCCAGCAACATGGAGGTCAGGATCAACACACGGACCCCAATGAGTCAACTTCTGCAGAAGACACAGACTCTAAGTTTAATGAACAAGGAAGAAACAATGAAAACTTCAAAATGAGTGATTTATTTAAAGCAGTAGGGAAGCCAGCCCAAAGGTGTAATGCTGTCCACCTTACATATGTGGGTAATGCAGTGTCAGCTCCTTCTTGCAGTACTGTCTTACACAATATGCTTAAGGACTCCCTAGGGATTAGCCCCACAGAGCTTTTTGCTTTTATCCACATTAAGGGGGAATTGGTTTATGATATTAGCTTTAAAAATGTTGGTGCTCTTGAAAGATTTTGGGTTCGGTATGAAACAATGAGAAATTCTCCACTTTGGTCTCTCTTTTTACTGATTCCCCTTACTAAACCTCTGGTTAAACTCATCACACTTCTCTTCAGAAGTGAGAGAGTTAATATTAATGATATTCAATATTGGCTTAAACAAAGATGTGAAATACTGGATGTCCCATGCCCCATACTCGATGAAGACTTAGTTTGGACAGGGAGATGGAAAATTAAAATTCAGCTCAGACAAATTGAGCAAGGGGTTTCACATCTACCTGGCAGTTTCCACATAGGCAGAGACAGGGGTTTATGCTTCTACCTAGGACAGCCTAGAACCTGCCACAAGTGTGGCTCTCGCACTCATTTGAGTAACTCTTTTGACCAGCTGAGATGTACCTTATGCCTTGCCTATGGGCATGTAAGTTTAGGCTGTTCCAACCTCCGAGTCTGTAACTTGTGTGACGAACAAGGGCATACTTATCCACAATGTCCCTGGGCTGAGCAATTCCCCTACTCTGTCTGTAGGGGGAACTCTTTGCCATTTTGCTGCAAGATGGCAGACATTCAAGATGGTGTAGGAGGAGGTGGAGGTGCTGCCCAACCTACTGACTCTGAATATCCACCTACAACCACTGATAGTTCTTTGAGTATGGATGCTGCTGCTCAGCAGAAGATTGCAGAAGGCATGCTACATCCTAACAATGATCAAGGTTTGCCTGAAGAGAATGACTCTATAGCTGACTTTAATCATGCCATAAATCCACACGTCAGCCCAAATCGGGTTGAGATTCCTGAATCCCAGCTTTGACAGATGTTCCACCAGCACAAACGATTCCTACTGAAACTAATTCAGGAAGACACTTCCTCGCAGGATGATATTCCTGAGGCTGAATTTTCAGCAACCCATGCTGAACACGAGCCTGCTGCTGTGGAGATTGATGCTGCTGTTACTACTCAGGCTCCCCCCGAAGGTCCCAACTACACTTACGACCTGCATCTAGAACCTCCACTGAGATGGATGGAACCTGGTCTCCTGAAGCCACCCTGTGAGCCGCAGGCTGGCGGCAATCCACCGATGGGTCGGGTCACCTTGGACTTCTCCAGGTCCTGTTACAGCAGCCAAAATTATTGCAACAGCAAGAGAGGATCCCTCTTCAGGCTCATAGCCTGCTTCCCGGAGTTCCAAACCAACCAGGGAACCTCAGCCTGAACCACAAGCTCAACCAGTCACTCGTTTGGACACTAGCAGGCAGTCCAGGACATCCATTCAATCCATGAGCCATGATGAGATGCATCCCAACCAAAGTAAGGACACTTTACCTAAAACTCCTGTACAGGATAGGAGTAATGCTAACTTTAGGAAGAGTGACTTATTCAAATCTGTAGGCAAGCCGACTCAACGTTGAAATGCTGTATGCCTAAAATATCTAGCTAATGTAACCATGGCTCCTTCTCGCAAGACTGTGCTTCACAATATGCTAAAGGACACATTGGAAATTAGTCCCTCAAAACTATTTGCATTTATTCATGTAAAAGGAGAATTAATATATGATGCGAGTTTCAAAAATGTTTGCACTCTTGAAAAATTCTGGGTACAGTATGAGCAGGTTAAAACTTCTCCACTGTGGACCTCCTTTATGTTGATTCCCCTCACAAAACCATCAGTTAAAATTATTACGCTGCTTTTCAGAAGTGAGGGAGTCAACAAAATTAATATTCAATATTGGCTCAAACAGTGGTGTAATCTCCTGGATGCACCACGCCCTATCCTCGATGAAGATTTAGTTTGGATGGGAGGGTGGAAAATTAAGGTACAGCTAAGGCAGACGGAGCAGGGAATTGTGCATTTACCTGGAAGTTTTCATATAGGGTGAGACAGGGGCATACATTTTTACCCAGGGAAGACCCGTACTTGTCACAAGTGTGGCTCCTGGACTCACCTGAGCTACATTTGTGACCAGCCTAGGTGTACTTTGTGCCTAGCTTATGGGCATGTTAGTCTTGGGTGTCCTAAGCCCAGGGTCTGCAATTTATGTGATGAGCAAGGTCATACTTATCCTCAATGCCCATGGGCCGAGTATAATAGGTTGGACCAGGTCTCACAAGATCATGCCAGGCTAATCTCTGAATCACAGGAGCAAGCGCTTAAAAGACAAGAGGAAGTTTCCCTCTCTTTAGATGTCCCGGCCCCTATTGAGAGTTTAGAACCCACTGACTCTCTGGTCATAGAACCACCTGAAATTTTGGCTCCTCTCTCCCCTTTAAATATCTCACAAATGGAGCAGGAAGCTACCCAGAGGACTCTTGACCTCGGGAGGAATCCTCCCAAACATCTGAAATTGCTAAACAAGACAGCATGCCCCCAGGCAGAGGAACCCTTCACTCCAGTTCCAGCATCCAGATGGGATAGAGGGAAATGAAAGCCTGAAACCAATATTCCCACAAAAACTATGATTACAAGGAACAATTTCCAGGCCCTAGCCAAAAGGAGACAGTGCAGTGACACTGAGGAGGAAGATGCTGACTCTGGTTCATCTAGGGCATCTTCCTCCAAGATGGATTACTCATCAGAATTGGATAGAGAAGGCATCCAAGTGGAAAAGAAACAGAGAGCACAGTTCCCACATAGGTGAAGCTCGCATGGTACAAACTGGGTTTGTTTTCCTTCCATCTCCCCCTATTCTAATTAAATCTCCCTCATTTTGCCCATTCTACCATATAATGCATAACTCCACCCAACTTCATTGCTGCACATTGAACATGTGCAGTATCAAATCATTTAGAAAACAAATCTCTACTATAGGCCTGCTACAAGCTCTAAAACACAATTTTTATTTTATACAGGACACCAGGCTAAAAACTAGGTACGCATTTGCCCAAGTTAGGAATAGATGGACATCGGGTCCTTCTTATTGTTCTCATGGAGATGGTAGTTGTGATGGGGTGGGCATCTTATTTTCAGGATACCAATTCCAAATTTCTGAAGTGCTGGAGATATTCCCAGGGTGGGTATTGTTGATAGATGGACCTTACAGGCTGATTAAATTCCATCTGATTACCGTATATGCCCCACAAAGTATAGCTGCAAGATCTTCACTATTTCTTCGGATACAGCCATACTTATTTACTACCCCGTATGTATATTTAGGTGGAGATTTTACTGTGGACTTACTCCTGCAGATAGAGGGAGTTTTACTAGGGCCTTTTGCATGATTCCCTGGGACTGGGGCTAGCCACTGCTCGAATCTCCTCAAGCTGGTGCCAAATCTGCTAGTCGGTGCTGTTACCTGCTGTGTGAATTTTCTTCCCACCCCCAACCCCCTGCCAGGCCTCCATTAAATATGCAATCGCTCCTCCTACACTGTACATCTCTCCTATCCCATTCCTCTAGTGTTCTGAAGCTCCTCCCTCCTTTTACTGTCTGTCTCATATTGCCCTCTCTCTACAACTGTTTCACAAAATCCTCTATTCCTAGCCCCATTCTTTCTAACCACCATCGTTCTGTGGTTGCTCACTTACTTTTGTCTCAGTCCTGACCCAGCTGTTTTCTAGCAAATACTTCAAACTCTCTATTTACCATGAAACTAAAAATGTTACTGTCTCTTATTATACCCTCCATTGCTCTGCTTCACCTATCATTGCCCTCTGTTCCTCCTGCCCCCATGTCTACCCCACTATTCTTGCCCCACGACTATATTTTTTCTGACCTTCTCCAGCTGCCCTCTCTCCGGTGTGACCAAACTCCGATGCTATTAAACAAGCTCTGGCTCCAGCAGGTTGCTTATGTACTTAAGCAATGTCCTCTGAACTCAAAGACCCTATGTCCTTTCCTGCGACATAAACTGTGGTATCTCATCTTACTAGCTCTGCTGCTCTCAGGAGATATACACTCAAATCCTGGTCCTAGCGTAAACATACATAATCCTTTCCCCTGTGCCAAGGGCCTTACTGTTGTTCACCATGACATCAGGAGCTTAATTCATAACTATGCTGAGCTACAAGCCTGGGTCATCCTATACAAACCAGATATCATCTACCTCACTGAAACCTGGCTTAAATCTCACATCCTTGACTCACAGTGCTCACTCCTCTCCTACAATCTCCTGACACTTGATAGACCTACTCCCAAAAGAGGTGGTGGTACCACCATTTGTTTTAAGGATCATCTACAACTCTCCCTTATCCCTTCATCTCCCCTAAACAACTGCGAAGCTCTTCATGTCTTCCTTACATTAAGCCCAAAAAACTACATACTGTTTGTGCATACAATCTCCCATCCAGTGGCCAGAAAGGACTAGAAGAACTGCTTGATCAGACCTCTCTTCTATCTGGAAAAATTGAGGTTCTTCTATTTGGTGATCTCAATCTAAACTGGCTAGGTAGCTCTCTTCATGCCCTGCAGGCCAAGATTCAAAGTTTCAACCTTCACCAGGTGATTAGTGAACCCACTAGGACTGCCTCCCACTTCAACTCTAGTTCTCCGTTGGACTGGATAATGACCAACCACCTGGAAAACATTATCTCCTCTGGTGTTCTAGCTAATGCAATCACTGACCACTCCCCCACTTTTTGTATATGGAGCAAACCAAAACACTCCCCCTCACATCCCGGTTTTATCACTTTTCGTAACTACTCCAATCTTGACCCACAATCTTTCCTGCTGGACATTGCCACTGTTAACTGGACCCCAATTTTTAACTCCAATGACCCACAGACTGCTTTAAACATTTTGCTAACTCACTTCCTGGTAGTCCAGGACAAGCATTGCCCCCTTATTACCCGTTGGGTAAAAAATAAACATACTCGTTGGCTAAAGTCCGACCTTCTCACCAAACTGAGACAGAGGGACAAATCCTGGTGCTAGTACAAAAGCATGGGACTCCTTGCTGACTTTAACTCCTACAGAGCCCTCAGAAACTCCTGTAAGAAGGAAATCAAAAGGGCCAAAAGTGCATATTGCAAAGAGCTCTTACTTCAATCTTATGGAGACCCCAAGAAATTCTGGTCACATATAAAATGTTTCCTAGGATCTACTCCTGCCCCCACTCCAACCGATATGTCCCTAAATGGGGTCCACTGTAATAATCCCTCCACCATAGTAAACTTTCTCAATACCCAGTTCACTGACCTCACTAACTATACCTCTGCTTTCCCTCCCAGACCTTGCTCTTATGACCAGACTTCTGATGCTGGGCCCAAATTTCTGTTCAAATCTGTCACTTGCATCGAAGTTCTAAGGCTGCTCAATTGTATCTCTGATGTCACCGCTACTGGGTCAGATAAACTTGAGCCTAAACTCCTAAAGCTAGCAGTCTCCTATATAGCTGCACCTCTTGCAAAAATGTTTTCCCTCTCCCTCTGTCATGGCTATGTCCCTGAAATCTGGAAGACTGCCAGGATTACCACTGTCTTCAAAAAAGGTGACCGGAAAAATCCCTCAAACTATAGGCCCATTGCCATATTACCTGCTCCAAGCAAAATCCTTGAGAAGCTCGTCGCCAACCAAACTATTGACTATCTACAGAAATTAAACCTTCTCTCATCGGCACAACATGGTTTCCGCAAAGGTCTTAGCACCACCACTGCCTTATTCAAGTTTACCTCTGATACCATAGCAGCCATGGACTCAGGTCTCCTTACAGGGGCAATTTTCATAGACATGACCAAAGCCTTCGACCTTGTAGATCACCCTATTCTCTGCACACTAAGATCTTTAGGTTTCTCACAGGGTGTGACTGCCTGGTTTGACAGCTATCTGACAGACCGTAAACAATTTGTTAATTTCAGCTCTACCCTATCAGATTATACTACCACTAATATAGGTGTTCCATGAGGTTCTATCCTTGGTCCCCTGCTTTTCTCCCTCTTTATTAATGAAATTACCTCAACTACCCCCAATACTGCTTCCCTACTTTATGCTGATGACATTGCCTTGTACACCAGTTCTAAGAATATCTCTGACATAAATTTGTGACTCTCCCAAGATTTTATACAACTAGAAGAATGGCTGGTAAAAAAGAGGCTTGTCCTGAACGTCTCAAAGACCCAAGCCATGCTATTTGGCTCTAACGCTAAACATAAACTTGCACAGCCTACTTTCAATATCTCCACCAAAAACAGCTCTGCCATCATGGTTGTACCCTATTTTAAGTATCTGGGTATCACACTTGATCCTACTCTCACCTTTGATCTTCATATCCAACAGACATGCAAGCTAACTAATCTGAAACTCTGCATGGCCTACCACTCCAGCTACGTACTCACTCCGTCAGCTATTCTTGTCATAGCTTGTGGTTTACTACTGCCGTCACTCACATATGGGGTGGCAGCTTATGCCTCATCATGTAAGACTAGCTTTCAGAAGTGGGATGTTGTATACAATAATATCTGTAGGTATGCATCTTCCTCTAATCGGCTAAAACACCACTGCCTCCTCTGCTCTGAGCGTGGATGGCTTTCTCCGGTAGCCTCCCGAGATTATGCACTCTGCTCCATCATAGACAGCATCATTCAGAATTAAACGCCTAAATCCTTGGCAGAATTCTTCCTTAATCATTTGCCCAGCTATGAACTACACTCTTTTGCCAAAGCCCATGTCGTCATCCCTAGACACCACTCCTCCAAAGGGGCAAGCACTTTCTTCTGCAATGCCCCTAAAAAATGGAACACCCTCCCTCTACCCATCCATCAGGCATCCTCCCATGCCTCTTTCAAACACTTGCTGCATGATCATCTTGCCGTCCCATGCTCTTGCCCCCATTTCAAACCCCCCTAGCACAGCACTTGTTTTTTTCACTTTTTCCCCTACCCAAAAGCCTCCTTTCTGCTCCCTGTCTCAACTGACTTGTCTCAGTACTATCCTGTCTCCTAGCTTGTTACAATCATAACTCTTTATCTTAATCTATTAATCCCCTATCTTACCCCCTTTTTTCTCTCTTTCATCCCCTTACACCTCCCCCACATAGATTATCCCTCTTTTCTTTTGCTTTCCATCTCCCTTGACTACCTGCTGACATGCTTACTTATCTTAGCTTAAATGAAGTTTTCTACCACATTGTTTATAGAAACATAGAAACATAGAATTTGATGGCAGATAAGGACCGCTTGGCCAACCCAGTCTGCCCATTGCCCTACCTACTGGATAAGCTGCAGATCCTAGTTAACCAGCAGCCTACTTCTTCCTACCCCAACCCCCCAGAATTGCCTTTATGACTATCCCATGCATGCTTGAATTCCACCACTGATTTGACTCCACAACCTCCTCCGAAGGCCATTCCATGCATCCACAACCTCTGTGAAAAATACTTCTTAAATTACCTCTGAGCTGCCCTCTATCTTCAAATTGTGCCCTCTTGTTCTTGCACACCTCTTTTTTTGAAAGATGCTACCTCTTGGACTTTGTTGATTCCCTTGAGGTACTTGAAAGTTTCTATCATGTCCCCCTCTCCTCCTTTCCTCGAGGCTATACATATTAGCTCCTTAAGTCTCTCTTCATATGTCCTCCGGTGCAGACCCTGCACCATTTTAGTTGCCCTCCTCTGGACAGCTTCCATCCTGTCTATGTCTTTGCGGAGATTGGGTCTCCAGAACTGCACACAGTACTCCAGATGGGGTCTCACCAGCTGTCTGTACAGAGGGATAATAACTTCCTTATAATTGTCACTATGCCTGCCCACTCTTAATTTTATTATTACCCTATTTTTGTTATTGTAAACCTGTTTGTTCTACTTTGTATCGACCCGTTCCCATTACTTACATTGTATTGATATATATTGGGAGGCAGTATATCGCAGTGGTTCAAGGCTCTGAGCTGCAAATCTGGTGGAATTCAGCAGACCAGACCTGGGTTTGAATCCCACAGCTTCCACTTACATACTGTGTGACCCTGAGCAAGTCACTTAACTTTCCTGTGCTCCCAGGTCGCGCCTGTAAAAAAAAAAAAAAGCTTTCAGCTTAGTGTGCTAATCCTGGTTAAACACAACTTAAAAAAATATATATTGTATTGTACTTCTCTGTCTATATGATCTGTTCAAGTCTATTGTAAAAATGTTTTGTTCTTGTATTCTCCCAGGTCGTGCCTGAAAATAGTCATTGCTATGGCTAGTGCACCTTACCCGGTAAACAAAAACTAAATAAACAAAATGTACATAAAACTTTCAGTGACACAACCACTCTACTGAAATTAATACAAACAGCACAATTAGTGGATGGATATAGAGCAAGCCACTCTTTGGGTGCTAAGACATATTATAGAGGGATGCTTGCCACTTGCATTAATTATAAACTTGTTTCCAAAAATATTAGCGTACATCAGGCAGCAGTGATACCTTGTGAGACATCTGACCATTTAGCTGTGTCTTTATTATGCTGTCCGGCTGGAGGCGCCTTTACCTCCATCCCAAAGTCTAGGTGGAAATTGAATAGCTCTTTACTTCTGGATACCTGCATTTTTAAAAGCTGCCTGAAGTTATTGCAAGCAAGGGTTTCTGTAGTAGATGCTTATCACTCTTTAACAGCTTGGTGGGAGGACACAAAATCTGACTTACACAATTTTTTTTTTTAAAAGTGGCAAAGAACAAATCATTATCAGCATACTTTAAATACACCTGTCTACGTAAACAATTACTGGATACCATATCATTGGGATATTATACCAAAATTAATTATTCCCAACAAATCGGGGCACTTAAATCAGATATGGAAGCTTATCAATATAACAGGGCGATTTCATTAAAATTAGAAGTTCAATGTGGAACTCAAACCATTAAGTTCTCCCTAGCGAGCTATAAGAGTTCTTTTGATAGAGTCTCGGCTACATTTATAGAGCACCTCACAGACCCAGCTACCAATACAGTTCATTCCTCACTTCCCTGTATAAAACAAATAGTTCAGTCCTATTTAGAAGACATGTTTAGTTCAACATCTGAGACAGTAGATTCTGCACCCTTTCTTACAGGCATAGATATCCCAGATATTCCCGTGGGGCAATTACAAACTTTAATAGTCCCCATATCAGTAGAAGAGATGGCCTGTGCTATTAAGAGATAGGAAAAAATGCACCTCAAGTCTTCATTTATCCAGGCAAACACCATTAAGCAGGCTCATTTACAAGGTGGACCTGCGTTACACAAGGTCAAGAATAAGACTTTTATATACAGATAATAAATAGACATAATTATACGGAAATAGAAAAAAAAATACACAGAGCAATAACAAGTATTTCGGGTATAGGGTTAACAAGGTTAGGGAGAATGGTATGAGAAGGGGAATTAAAACATTCTGAAACAGCCAGCATATTAAAACATTTTAAAACACCATGGCATATCATTGGTCAGGCCATATACAAACTTAAGGGGCAGATATGGAGGGGAGGGATACAGGACTGCAGCTGTTCTAGGAGGGGTACTATGGTAGATGGGTTGGGGAAATATATGTTAGGAGTCTGAGGGTAAGAAAGGTAGTGGATTAGCAGAAAAAAGGGGGGTATAGGTGGAGACAATCAGGGGGCTGGGTTAGGTGGAGATGTAGTGGGCAGGTAAGCATTAGGCACCCTAGCACGATAAGCATGCTGGAAACAGCTGCATAGCTCCTTAACAGCCTTGGCATACAAGGTCTTGCAGGTGGTAAGATTGACAGGGAGACTCAGTTTCATAGATTTCTGTAGTTTGTTCCAGAGTGAGGGCAACACAAAGCCTATGGCCACTCTCACAAAGCATGTATTGGACTTAGGTACCTTCAGTAGAAGCAGAGAATAGCTTATCAGTGCGTAGTTGCCTACCACGTATAACGGCAAACAGTCGGAAATGTATTGGGGTCATTTGTTGGTAATAGCTCTGTAAGTCCAGAGAGCTGCATTTCTATTCCTTCTGTACTGAAGGGAGGTCCACCCCACAGCTGCATATAAGGAGCAGTGGTGGGTGGTGATAGATTGGTCAGTTATGAATCTCAAGACTCTGTGGTATAAGGTGTTCAGTTTAGTATGACAGGAGGCATTACACTGACTATAAATTAAATCGGCATAATCAATTAGGGATAAAAACGTGGATTGAACTAACTACATCTTGGCATCTTTGGTCAGGAGGTGGTTTATTCTAAAGAAGAGACCAAGTCTCTGCCTCAACTTTTTCAGCAGGTCCTCGACATGCTCCACGAAGGAGAGTCTGTGGTCTAGCCAGACCCCTAGGTACTTGAATTTCATAACAAATTCCAACCTCTTTCCTAGTAAAGTGTTTATGGGAGGTAAGGAGCCAGAGATGGCAGGGTTCACCGAATGAGTAGCTGGACAGAACAGCATAGCTTTTGTTTTTTTGGCATTGAGTAAGAGTTTTTTATTCAGGAGCTGATTCTGAATTCTGTTTGTAAATCTCCACAGGCGGCTTCTGGAGTTGGGCGCTTAGGTACAACACGGTGTCGTAAGTGAGAAGGTGAATATTGGCCTCCTTGAAGCCAACATCAATATTGTTTATATAAATGGCAAACAATAGAGTCCCCAGGATGGATCCCTGTGGAACGCCTCTTTTTAGTGGTTTGAGTGGAGAGAGCTCCCCTTTGGCCTTGACCTGCTGAAGCCTATCTGTAAGGTAATTATTGAACCAGCACAGAGAGGTCGGGTCCAGACCTATCACTTTTAGGGTGGAAACAAGCAGGCAGTGGTTGACAGTGTCAAAGGCCTTGCTAAGGTCCAGGAACACGGCACATACAAATTTTTTGTTTTCCAGCTCTCACTGCCATTCATCAGTCACTTTGGCCAGAGCCGTAATGCTACTGTGCTTGGCTCTGAAACCAGACTGCATAGGGTTTAGAAGGTTCTTGTTATCTAGGTAGGTTCTCAACTGAGCATTCACAATTTTTTCCAGCAGTTTAGACAATACTGGTAGGAGAGATATCGGACTGTAATTATTTAGGTCACAGGGATCTTCTGATTTAAAAGACAGAGGAATGCCATGGGCAAGTTTCCATAGGTGTGGAAGAGTCCCTTGCGACAAGCACAAGTTAAATAGGCATGTGATTGGTAAAGCTAGGACGTGGCATACAATCTTTAAGAAGTAGGGGTCAAAAGAGTCAGCACCAGCGCTTTTCTTGGTGTCCAACTGTAGAAGGAGGTCTTCGACCTCTTTCAACGAAGCAGGAAGGAATGAGAAGACCGCATAAGTGGTGCTAGGTTCAGGAATCTCTGCACTAACCTGAGAATGTAACACGGATGCTGGTGAATTGTTGAATGCTAGGCCCGCCATAGCAAAGTGGTTGTTGAAGGCCTGGAGAATCTCCTTGCTATCGTTGATAGTAACATTGTCAGAGATGATTTTTGAGGGAAGTACATTTCCAGCTATATGACCAGACGGCTCTTTGATTGTGGACCAAAATTTAGCTGGGCACCTTGAGGCAGAGTCAAGCTCAGAATGGTAGAAGTTGGCCTTAGCATCTCTAACCAATTTGGTGCAGGAGTTCCTAGCCTTCCTGAAGTGGCACCAATCCTCGGCAGTTTTTGATTTGCGGGCTTTTTTCCAGAGTTTATCTCTTGCTAGTAATGCAGCCTTGAGTTCAACAGAGAACCAACTGCAAGTTTTGGTCTTTACGTGGACTTTTACCAAGGAAGCATGATTATTTATGGCACAAAACACTATTTCATGAAAAATGTTACATGCCATACTGACCAATTTGGCTAGGTAAAAGTTCTGCCAGTGTACAGACGATTTTAGCTCATCCATGTAGGCAAATGGGTCAAAGTAGCATATGGACCTTCTGGTGGAGAACTTAGATGTGATAGGAGGATTGAAGTCAGATCTTACACCAGCAATGAAGCAGTGATCGCTGACATCCCAGAAAAATATTCCAGCATAGGAAAAGGACTGTGACTTGCTTGTAAGAAAGACATCCAGTAGGGTGCTATTCCTGGGATTTTTCTTGTTAGGATGCGTAGGTTCTTCAATGAGTTGTGTGAGCCCAAGAGAGTCACAGAAGGATTTGAAGGGTAAGGAAGCCTTGGATAACCAGTCACAATTAAGATCCCCTAGAATAATAGTTTCATGGGTCACATGTCCCATAATAGTTGATAGGTGAGACAGGAGCTGGGACCCAGCAGATGGAGGCCTGTAACACCCTATAACCCTGATAGTCATTGAGCAGGATGTTTCAACCTTAAGGGACAGACATTCAAAGTCATTTGCGATAGAGGAGAAGTCAATGGTAGTGACTGTATATTTGTCCTTGACATAAATGGCTACCCCACCACTCCAGTCTGCCTGTCAGCTCTGAACAGCCAATAGTTAGGGATGTTAACCTCCCTGTCAGGAGTAGAAGATCTGAGCCAGGATTCTGAGACTACCAGCACATCTGGTTCGGTATGAATGACCCAGGTCTGGATATTTATATTATTTATAATTGGGTTATTAACCCAAGTGCCTGGTGTGGGGCTAGAACCCAAAGTCTTCTGATCTCCCATTATTGGATTAAGTTATCGATGTAAGCTTTTTTAAGAGACTGCAAACATTAACATGCATAAAGCTCATTCTTTTAAGCCTTGTAAGGTTGGACGGAGATGACAAGGCTTCTGTAGGACCAGGGTTAAGTTCAACATTGCCTGAGCACAACAGGAGAAACACAATTTTCTTTAGGGCAGCCAGAGATAATTTTAAAGCTCTAATTATTCCACGACTGCTTGGAATGACAGAACGAGAGTGCTGGGCCCTGATATTTATTCAGTGCTGTCCTAAGGATGCAGCTACTAAAACCCTTGCCTTGTGGCACCAAGTGGCATTATTACTGGGGATATAGGGGGCATACCCTGTATGGGTAGGGAGGTGCAGGTCCCACCCCTAGAAGCTACCTCAAACTGATGCAAGTCTGGGAGCGCAGGGGTGCAACAAATGCTAGGAGACGAGTTGATGTACAAATAGCACTGTGACAGAGGGTCTGACTCCCCCTGTGAGTTATTTCAGCCCGGGTGATACACGACATAAGGCACCAGCCATAGGAAGATGGAGAGGGAGCCAGGTATCAGCCCTCATGTTGACGCCTTATAGTGAAAAATAGTAAGCTATGACTATGGCAAAGTGTTTTTATCTGTAGATGCTATAGCTGGATTACAGACTCCTAGAGAATCACCAGACAGAACAAGACAAGTCAGTGTGTGCAGGTATTTGGGGACTTCACAGGGCTGAGCAAGATAGCAGATGGCACCAAACCTATGTGATCACTGAAGATGGGCGGTCTCCCTCGGTAGCTGGTACTTTAAAAGGAATTAGGATGTTGCCGAAGTAGGCTGCACCAATATGGTCTTACACCGCTATATGAAATGGTAATGTGCAGCTCTGTTAGCCTATGGAGAGCATCGATGTGAGAGGTGTCTTAGATAGATGAAAAGGAGTAGACGAAAGAATGAGAGGGGGTGAGAGAAGGCTGTCTCTATAATAATGAGCCTAGAGGGGGGATGGGCAGAAAAAATGCGGCTTTGCCATACCTCTTTGCTGGAAGAATCCATGCTCACCAGGGGCTGATGGGCTAACTCCTGAATTATATCAAGCTTATGTTGACATTTTGGCCCCCTCACTGACAGTTGTATTTAACAGTATTTTAGATACCCACTCTATTCCCAAGAGATTTTCTGATGCCATTATGATTCTGTTATTCAAGAAAGGTGAAAGGACCGATATTAGAAACTGGAGACCTCTCAGTCTCCTAAATGTAGACTATAAAATCTTTTCTACAATACTATTGAACAGGCTATTGCCAATTGCTGCTCAGGCTATTACTAAGGAATAAACATGTGCTTTACCCAACAGGGCTATGTTACACACACTCTTCCTGCTTAGAGATGGAGTTTATTCATGTTCTACAGAGGCCCCAGCTCTTTTCCTTGCCTTGGACCAAGAGAAGGCCTTTGACCGAGTTAATCACAAATTCCTATTTCAAGTATTACAGCACTACCATATTCCCCAACAGTTTGTTTCTTGGCTAGAGCTTCTTTATAGCACAGCTTGGATCACTCCGCATATTAATAGCTCCCCAGGGAGTGCCTTTTTGGGCAGAAAAAGGGTAAGACAGGGTTGCCTCTTAAGCCCTCTGTTATACACATTTCAGACAGATCCTTTATTAAGGAGATTCTTTCATCACCCTACTATTCCTATACTGTTGTTCCCAAATGGGTTCTCAGCCCCTGTAATAAGTTCCTGTATGGAAGATTTCTGTATTTGTACTACCCCACGGTTAAATCCCTTAGGTATTACTTCCCTACTTACTGATTTTGAGAAATCTTCAGGCTCTAAGCTTAACTATCATAAAAGTGTGCCCAAATTCATCCCCAGTTCCCCTACCCCTATGGTCTTAGATCAGGTGGCTAATTTTCCTGTCACTCAGGACTCGATTAAGATTTTGGGGATTTTTTTTTGGTAGCCCGGATGACCCAGTTTTTAACTGGAGCTTAGTATTAGATAAAGCTGACAGGCTAGTAGCCTCATGTAAGGGACTAACCATAGCAAAAAGACAATGTGTGATGCTGTTAAAAACTCTGGTGCTGCCTCTGTTTTCATATACAGCCACAATTTACCCCGTCTTTTTCTCTAGAAGCTAGGGCTAACAATGTTTTTTTCCAAGGGTTCGGGGGTTGACGCTTGAACCCTATAAAGCGAGTTTATACTTACCCAGATTACTGCTTTGGAGGGGTGAGAATGATCAACTCTTTAGTATTTTTCTATAGTTTATTCATTAAATTCCTTTTCCCATCACTATTGCATCCTTCCCCTCCCTTTTGGGCTTCTTTATTGAGAACACTAGTTACCTGTTTATGTGAGATGCGGCTTAGAACTGCTACAGAATTGCCTAGGAATTTTAGAAAATATGGAATTCCCACATTTTTGATCCCTGCCTTTCTCAAAATTAAGCAGTGGAAGTTGGCTTTTACCACGGTTCAGATGGTTACCCATAAACAGCTATATGTTAACATTCTTCATTCATATTATTCAGAAATACCCAGAATCCTGGATACCCAAGACTTGGAATTGGACAATAATTTAGTTTTTCAGGAGCTTACTAACACTAGACTGCCAATAAAAGTTTGGCATATTACGTGGGTTTCATGCCATGGGAGACTTGGTGTACGGGGCAATTTAAAACACAAATCTTTAGAAGACAGGATGTGCTACAGGGATACCTGTATCGTAGAACTTGAGACAGTGCAACACTTTTTCCTTGAGTGTCCCTACAGTGTAGAATTTTGGACCCTGTTCCACACAAATTAAAAGACAAACACATTAACAATATTACGTATGAAATGTTCATTTATGGAGTCTTTCCTTTATCAATTTACAATATCATGCTAGTACATAGAGACTTATTTTCATCCTCTGTAGATATTTTTTGTGGCAAGCCAGATGTGCCCAATTACTACAGCAAAAATCTTATACGGGAACCCGAGTGGTGAATCAGATTATAACAGATTTAAGAACCACTTTTGAACGAAAATTTATGTCTCAGTCACAGCATGATAAATACTGAACCTCTTGTGCATGGATTTTGGAAGAATGAATTTGAGTGGCGTATGTTAAAACATTTTCTATCTTTATGTAGCCACTAGACTCATACGCTTGTGAATGCATAGTATGGGACCTGTACATACTCTTAAACACCCCCCTATTTTATTAGGTGTTCAAGAAAAGAGAATTTGGAGATTCGACTAATGTTTGAAAGATGTATGATGGGTCAGTCCTTTAAAGGAATATATTGACATGAAACATGATTATAGGAGGAGAGGCTTTAATCTATTGTTTTCCTTTATGTTTCTTTTTTTTCTTCTTTGATTAGATAGTCTAACAAGAGATTTGCTGAAAAGTTGATTATGATTGCTTTCTTTGTATTATAGAATAAGGTATTTTGGTTCTTACACAAACCTTGTTTTCCTTTTTATGTATGATATAATGCAAACAGTAATTTTATTTTTTTCTCTCTTCCCTTATGTGTATGTACATATACGATGTGTGATGTAACATTGTTTTACTTTCTATTTTATGTTCAATAAAAAATTCCCCTACTCTTTTCAAGAAGTGCCATGGGATCTTTAACACCCACCTGAACTACCACCAGAGCAGGCAGATGGGACCTTGGTTTAATGTCTCATCTGAAAGATGGCACCTCAGGAGTGCAGCACCCCACCATGCTGAACCGCAGTGTCAGTATTGGGATATTAACCCAAGTGCCTGGTGGGGAGATAGAACCCACAGCCTTCTGATCTCCCAGCCGTGTTCTACCTACTGAGCCACTGACACTGCTAATGGTGCTGTATGGGTAGGCAACTACAGTAGCTTAAACACAGCATTTTTTAATTTCAGAGGTAAACTGTTATTTATTCATTCATTCATTAACTCTGTGTTAGCGCCTGTTTTATTTCATTGCATTGCACATCATACAAATTGTAACAAAACACTGAGCAGTCATGGAGCTTTATAAGTGACAGGAATAAAATATAAAATAAAAGTAATAGTAAAAAAAGCATAAAGCAAACATCGAGGATTCATTTATAGATAGAATCAGAGGAGGGAAAGTTAACAAGAGTAAAGCGGGCTCTCACAGAATAGGGAAATCAAACCAGTTTCTAATTCACTGAATCTGACATTATGAATTCTCTTGAATTATCTTTTTGTGTGAGAGTCTGCTTTACTTGTATTAATTTTCTATCCCCTGCTTATATCTAGAAATTAACTTTAAAAATTACAGGATTCAAGAATGTATAGGATTGACACAAGGGTATCTTAGAAGTAAGGCAGGGGGGTGCTAAGCAGAGACTGAGTGGGGTCTATGATAGCACTGTAGATAGGGAAAATAGGGCAGACTTGGTGGGCCAAGAGGTTCTTATCTGCCAACAACTTCTATGTTTCTATGGCAACGTATATGTTTCTATGAAAACTTTATGATTTTCCAGGAATGAATCTTCACCATTGATTCACATTAATGGGTCTGTGCCAGAAGCACTAGGACCCTGCGGGATCCAGAACTTTTTAGGAGGGCTGGTGCCAAGGCAAGCTGTACACATGCGTGGCTTGCAGCACCAGGCTTACCTCAGCACCAGCCTTAAACTGTCTCAGTTCCTTGTTTCCCCACTGTTGAGTGCACTTCAATGGTGACCTCACTCGCCCACAGGGATTCAGAACTTCATGTCTATACAACAGCTTTCAGTTCTTCTCAGTTTTAGTTTTTAATGCTAGAGTATGTTATTTTTGTGTCAGTATAGTGAATTTTATGTAAATATTTGTCAGTTTCCTCTCAGCCTTACCGCGTCTGAATTTAACAGCTGTGTAAGATGACAGCAGGAAGCCTTTCAGGCCGGCTGCTCCAGCAATGTGGCCATGTCTGGTCCTCTTTCCCATTGGGGAAGGGTTCTGACCATGGGCGCTCCTGTGCTCGGCAGGAAGGACAGTCGTCTGAAGCACAAATGGATTGGCCCATTCCCAATTCTGGTTGGGTTCTTGGCGCCGCTCAGCTTCAAGTGTTCTCCCTTCAGAAGGGGATGAAACTGTACCACTCAAGGTCACCTTTGGGAGGTTTTCTGTGAGATTCTCAGTCTCCTGGGACACTGTGCCCTCATCGGCACTGACTGCTTCACTGTTGGCCTCTGGTACTGGGGTATTGAGGTCTCTGGCCCAGAGTCCCCCTCTTTCCTTTAGTGGGGACCCCAGTGGGCAGTTCTACCTATGGGCAACTCCTTGGAGCAGTGGGTGCAGTGTCAGACTCAGATGTCTGTGCTTGCGGATCCAGTTCCTGACACTTTGTGGTTGGTAACACCAGACCCGCGGGCAGGACCCTCAAGCCAGGTAGAACATTTGGTTCCAGCAGCAGCCTTCTGCCCTTACTGGTGACCGTGCCAATGACTCATGTCCCACTGGCTGCACCCCTACCTTGTGTCACTTGGTGGGACTGGCCAGGTACCATTGCTGGTCACTTCGGTGCTGGCTGGGTCACTGGTGCTAGGTCTGGTTCTGGTGTCAGTGCCAGCTTTGGGTCTTTCGAGGACTGAGCTGGTACTGGTGACAGGTTGACACCACATTGGCATCATGTCAGTACCATGCCAGCACCAGGTCACCAGGATCTCCTGGTGCCAGATTCACCCCTCTCTAGTCCTTGGGTCCCAGTCATGCACCAGTTCCAGTGCTGGTCCCGGCACCAAGTTGTTACTTGTCCACACCATATTGGTGCCAGGGATCTCCTTTTGTTGACTCAGTTCCTTTCCTGGCATCCACTGGCAGTGCTGGTTCCGATGTCATGTCAACATCAGGTTGGTGCTGAGGATCTCCTGGTACTGCATATCAGTCTATTCCTGTTGTAACCCCTTACAGTACTGGCCCTGGTGCCATGTCTCACTTTGTGTCAGCACCATGTGTCTGGCACCAGTTCCGGCTCTGGGGCTGATGCTGTGTCTGGCCCTCTGTGTCTGGCCCTGGGTCTGGCACTGTGTCTGGTGCCATGTCAGTCACTGGGTCTAGTTCCATGTCTGGTGCCAGGTCCAGCGCCATGTCTGGCAGTGTGTGTAGCACTGTGTCTGGTGCCATCTGGCACCCAGTCGATGCCAGAGATCATCTGCTTATAGCCCCTCCTACACCCCTCCCTCCAGAGAGGATATTGAAGAAAGGATGAGTCTGATCCCCACTTCATCTTTTATGAAGTTGGCAGTGATGACTTCTTAGCCTGGATTGTTTAGACCCAGGTCCTACTGTTGTGCCTCAGGACATGCTTCTTGCAGTTTGCTAGCTCCAAGGGCATTTTTCCCTTTGTGTCTGTTCCCTTTGGAGCTCATGTAGTCTCTGGCACAAATTTAACAAAAAAACACAACAAAAAAAAGGATTCTGCTGACTGCTATATATAGAATTTAGTTCAAGCAGTTACCAGTTCTAGTTATTTCTACAGGTTCGGTTAGCTCCCTGGATATGCAGGCTTCAAGGCCCTTCACTTTACACCCTTCTCAATGCTTCAAGTCTTTGCAAGGTGCCTTGCACTACTCGCAGTGCACCTGAGAAAATTAGGACTCCAGGCTGAACATTTGACTGATAGTCTATTTGTCCAACCACAAAGCGGAACAAGTAGTGGCCACAGCATCTCTGTTCCCTCACTTCTTTGGAGTTCTTCTGAATTAGAAGTCTTGGCTCCAATGCTCACAGAATCTGCTGTTCATAGGAGCTCTTCTGGTTAGGATCAAGGCCCAGTCTTCCCTCCAGAGGGCAGAATGCAGGTGATCCTGCAGATAGCATGCTATATTGTGGTGTGCAAATCTGTTTCAGCCCACTCTATGCAATACATTCTAGGTCTATTAGCAGTTGGCACTTGGTTCTACCACTCACATGATGGTCAGTGGAGGACAATCTCCTCCAGGGTTTTCCTACTCCCAACCAAATCCTCAGATGACTGTCACTAGGGCTGTCTCCCTGTTGTGGTGGGTAGTCCATTGTCAGAGCTTCAAACACAAGCTTTCTGAAACCAGTCATAGCTTCATCTCCACATCAGTGAGTTGGAGGAGCAATCTCTTTTTGTATGGCCTGTGAGCCCTAGTGGATCTTGTCAGCTAAAAAACAGTCCTCTTCCATACAGACAACAGTCTGCAATGCATTGCATGAGCAAACAATGGAGTGCACACTCTTCCTTGTCTGCAGAGAAGCTATGAGAGTAGGGGAAGGGTGCATGAAGCAGATTATCCTACTCCAGGCCATTTATTTGCCAGGAGTCTAGGCCTTTAATTTTCCAAGAGGCTAGAACACACTGGCAGGCGAGCTTGTCTGATCAGAGTGCCATTCTCATGGATAACTTTGTGAGATTGCTGTTCAGTGAATGGGACATGCCATTGTGGATGTATGGAACAGCCTTCCAGAGGGGGTTGTGGAGTCAAAAACAGTGGTGGAATTCAAGCATGCATGGGACAGTCATAAGGCAATTCTAGGGGGTGGGGGTAGGAAGACGTAGGTTTCTGGTTAACTAGGATCTGCAGCTTATCCATCAGGTAGGGAAATGGGCAGACTGGGTGGGCCAAGCGGTCCTTATCTGCCATCAAATTCTATGTTTCTATGTTTCTATGCCAGATGTGGACTCTTTTGCATACCTTCTGAATGCAGAACTGCTTCGATTCTGCTTCAGAAGGCCAGGACATGGCATTTTCTGTCAGGATTCATTTAGATTGCTATGCCAGAATCTTTTCCTGTGTGCATTCTCTACAATCTTCCCTAGTGCAGAGGGTATTGCTCAAGCTGGAGGCGCATGGGGCAAGATCATTCTGATCACACCCTGCTGGCCTCGGCAGATATGGTTTCCTTGGTTGAACAGACTATCAGAAAACAGAGGATTCTTCCTCTCAGGCTGGACATATTGACTCCAGGTCTCCTAGTCCATTCCAAGCTGCACTCCCTTCACCTTCAGGCCTGGCTCCTGAAGAGATGGAAGTGGCTACATACAGGCATCTCAGAAGGTCTCTGGAATACTTTTAGGTGCCCATGCCCTTCTATTAGGGAGACCTACACTGCCAAACTGAAAAGCTTTTCCATCTGGTGTTCCAAAACTCACAAGGACCCCTTTCAGTGCCCACCTGACAAGGTTCTGGAGTACTTACTGAACCTTCTTGATGCTGGTTTGCTATAATCCACAGTCAAGGTCCATTGTGTGTGAGCGCTGCATACCATGAACCCATTGGTACCCTCTACCTGGCTAAATTACCTCTTTTTAATATGTTCCTTAAGGACATTTTACACACTAGGCCCCTTATCCAGAAGTTGGTAGTTGCTAGGAATAACAATCTTGTCTTGGAAATGCTCACCTACAAGCTTTTTGAGTCTCTTGTGACATGTGAGCTAAAGTTTTTACTTGGAAATCAGCTTTCTAGTGGCCGTCTCTCAGCCCGCAGAGTGTCTGAAATCCATGTCTTGCTCACAGATCCTCATACACTGTTTCCCACAGGGGCAATATACTGTTCTGTATGCACCCTAAGTTCCTTCCTATAGTGGCATCAGAGTCCCTTTGAATCTGCCATTGTGCTGCCTAATTACTTTGTCAGCTTTCGGAATGAAGGAGATGACGGCCTCCATTCTCTGGATGTTCTGAGGGTCCTCACATTTTGCCTGCACAGAACTAAGGATTTCAGGCAATCCAAACAGCTTTTGGTCTCCTCCTCTCCCAGCTAAAAGAGTCGACCAATTACAATCAAGTGCATTCCTGCCCGGACTGTGAGCTGTCTACACCTTTGCTATGCCATGGTGCGGGTCATGCTGAAAGGTCAGATACATGCTTAGTCAACTAATGCAGTTGTCACATCCCTGACAGAGATTTGCTCTGTGCTTGTCAGTGATATTTTGTAGAGCTGTAACTTAGACCACAGTGTGTACTTGTTTTTTTTTTTTTACGCACTATGTCCTGGTTGCCCCTGATAGGCAGTATGCTGCCTTTGGCAGGGCTATCCTGACTGGACTTCAGTCCTGAGTGTGCTCTTGACTGCTACCCCTAGCCCAGGGGATTTTGTCTAAGCATGGTACTCTCACCCATTAGTGTGAATCAGTGGTGAAGATTCATTCCTGGAAGTTATGAAAATTATACACTCACCATAATTCTTGATCTTCTAGGAATACCTTCACCATTGATTCACATGCCCACCTGCCATCCCCCTAGCTCACTCCAGTATGTTTATTTGTCTTCACCCCTTGTTCTTTGCTTGAACCATGAAAACACTGTATTACTGTCTTATTGACCCTTCTGACACGGATCACCAGAGCTTTCTTATGCCCTTAGGTTTAGTGCATACAGTAAGTACTAGTCGATTATGCTGCACCTCCTCAGTAAAAGGTACTGCGATGAATGAGAGTTGGTGCTGAGGTAAGCCTGGCACCATGAGCAACTCTCATGGTGTCATGCAGGTGCACAGCTTGCCTTGGTAACAGCCCTCCTGAAAAGTTTTGGCTCCCATGGGATCCTAGTGCCTCTGGCACCGACCCTTTAGTGTGACTCAATGGTGAAGATATTACTAGAAGATCAAGAATTCCAGTAAGTACATAATTTTCATCTTTTTCTACTACTACAGTACTTTAATTGTAGTTGTTAATCCTAGCAGTATTAAATGTCACTGTTAGTTGTTTTTTTTTTTATTATGGGGTAAATAATGTTTTTGTTTCATGTGATGCACAATAAAATTAAATAAACCAGGCGCTAACACAACACGAATGAGTGAGTGAGTGACTGCTTACCTCTGAAATTAACAAGATGTGATGATTTACGTGACTGTATGTAGCAGTAGTACCTTTACACTAGCTCTGAAGAATGAGTTTTTTTCTGTGTAATATTAGCAGCCGTTTATGCAGACGTATATGATATCTAAGTGACTTGTACCTCATGTGGATGTACTGATGCCTTTCTAAGTAATTTATTTTTCAGAGTAGTGGATTAGTTGTTGCTTTTGTGAACAGTTGCCAAAAATAAAATGATTTGAGGATGAATTTTGGATGGTAGAGCTGTTTTTATAACACCATCTGTCTTGTCTACAACAGGAGAAATTGCAGAGAGAAGTCATTCACAGGTAGAATGGGAGCTGAATTAAAATGTTTCATTCCTCTGTTGGCAGGAGTACCATCTCCTGCTGATAGTCTTTGGACATTCATGCCTGAACGTTGAATTTCCCTCAGATGTGCACTCCTCTTTTGATATACTTTGCTTTTAGTACTGTTGCGAGCCTGGTACTATTTTTGTTTACAGTACACAGTACAGAAGGTTTACGTATCACACTGAGTAACAAAGCTAGTTTTCAGTATCTGTTGGTCTTGTCTCCCTTTGTCTATAATTACTTCTTTTCTTTCTACATCACTATTCTGTTCCTCTTTTTCTCTTATATTGTTCAATTGACAACTACTTAATTTGGCACTGACCACTCTTGTTTTTGCTTTAGCCTATCAAAAGCCTGACACTGCAGCTAAACACAATACGCAGCTACTGAGACTGCATACAGTGGTAGTTGAGTTCAGAGGACACAGTTAGAGATGCAGTGGATTTAAATTTCACCGGCAAAGTGAACACGAAGTGGGCACTTTGCGTTGTCACTCCGCTGTGCGGAGTGGCCAGCATGAAATGCCCACTTCGCCTTGTTATTATTATCACGTTGTCACTTTCGCCTTAACGCGAAGTAAGGCAGAATGACAACAATATTGGCAGCCCCCCCCCACACACAATAACTAGAATTAATGTGCATCCCCAAAATGCTACTGTCATCTTGTCTCCAGAAAATTCCCCAGTGCTGATGAAGTGAAATGAGAGTGTAACAAGAAATGCAAATTCTCCCAGAATTAATGGCACACTCAGTCATCTGGGCAGTGGTCATACAAAGTCACCAGAATGCATGTTCATCCCCAAAATGCTACTGTCTTGTGTCCAGAAAATTCCCCAGTGCTGATGAAATGAAATGAGAGTGTAACAAGACATGCAAAGTCTCTCATCTTAGAGATGCAGAAAATTTTAATTCCACCGGTGAAGTGCCCACAAAGTGGGCACTTTGCGTTGTCACTCCGCTACGCAGAGTGGCCAGCATGAAATGCCCACTTCGCCTTGTTATTGTGATTGTGACTTCTCGTTGTCATTCCACCTTAACCTGAAGTAGGGAGGAGTGACAATATTGGCAGCCCCGGGGCCTCCGCACATCACATGGCTTACAGTACTGTAACTCACATGCTGTACAGGAACGTGAATGCCTACAGCTGTAGTTCCCCGATGACAATGACCTGTGTCACAAAACTCCCCAATTTGAAAACTCATATCAGTGAGTACAGAGGAGAAGTCTGGAGAGATATTACAAAACAGGCTTACATGATGCAAGTAACTAGTAAAAAAAAAAATTATTTTGTGATTTGTGATGTGATCGTGAATTGTGACTGCATTCATAACCATGAAACATGAATTTATTTTTCTCAAACTTGGAGCTGATGAGCGTATTGGGAACACGAATGCCTACAACTGTACTTCCCTGATGACCTGGCTGTTCACAAAACTCACCAGCTTGAAAACTGTCATCAATGGGTACAGTGGTGAAGCCTGGAGAGATACTACAAAACAATAATTTTGTGATTCGTGATGTGATCTTGAATTGTGTGTACCACACCAGTACTCTGAAGGGAAGCCAAAAAAAAACAACTGTGACATAAGTAACAGATGGAAATTGGGCCCTAAAGAGATACAAATGCACAGACAGATTAAGATTGCACTGCACACTAAAGAGATGCAGACGCAAAGGCACAACAACACCACCTAACCAGTGCTCACCATCAGGAATCCAAATTTGGAAAAGAATACCTTTTGCCAGTTTGGGGGGGGGGGTAGTGCACGGTAGTAACGGTCCACTACTATCAGTAAAGATACCACAAGCAGTACAAAAAATTCATGCAGGTGCAGTGGAAGCTGTTTACACTGCTGAAATTTTCTGTGGCACAATAAATGGTATCTGATTTAATGGCACACGTGCATCGCACATACATTCACACACACTACAAGTAATGTGTAGCAAATTGAAAACCTTTAGTAATATAACTAAATGTTTTAAACAAACTGAAATTATACACTGCTGCACCACAACAATCAGCAAAAAAATGCCAAGAATTACTGAGTATTACTGTGTGTACATTAACACAGTTATACAAGAAAAATATAACCAAAACAGGAAGATTGCTTTTTTTTCCCAGTTAATCTACCTACACCACAGATATGCCCCTCTCCAAAGCAAACTTTACAGTACACAGACTGACTGTTCTAAATTAACATTCAAAATTCACACACAAACAATAAACACTCAGTGATATAAGCACAGAAGGGTTTTCTACAATCGATGTACTAACTGTTTGGCAAAAAATATGGATCAAAAAGGCTTTTTTAACAGCTTTTAGAGGATTTGAATGGCAGAGCTCTGAGAGGAAACTGTCTTCGTCTTCCACTACACACACACTATACAGAACTGAGGTTGTGCAGAACAATCTAGAGCCCATGTGACCTGCAATCCCATGAAGCACTGCAAATTCGCTTTGGAACGCAATAACAAGGCGAAGTGATGCGAAGTACATTGATTTCAGGGTTACTTCACCTTAAAATTAGTGGATAAGTGGTTTCGGGAAGGTGGAGTAACATGAAGTCATTGTTTTCAATGGACTTCGCGTTCCCCTTTATAACGCGAAGTACTCCACTTCACATTGCAGAGCACTTTGCAGACTCCGTGTTACTCCGCGAATCACTTTGCGGAGCGAATTTAGCCCACTTCGCCCACCGCTAGACACAGTTATGAGAAAGGGGCCCACAGCATGAGCAATGAACCAGAACAACCCAAAATGGTAATAAACTCCTGCTGACTTGATTCATAGTATTGATTATTATTTCAGATAGCTATATTTCAATACAGCTCTATTTTTTTTCTTCTAGTCCCAGTCACTATGCGTGCCACATATACATTATGTGCAAATCCAGCAATTAGCAGTAACCAATTTGCAAATCAGTTCTGGGCAAAACTAGTTCAGTTCAAATATATGAACATCGTCCCTGTCAACTTGTTGATGCAATGTTCACAGAACTGGATGCAATAAGTATGGCCACTGCAGTACAGTACACATCACTGCTTTTCTGCTTTTTGCTGTCTTACTAAAAAAAGTCTTCCTTTTTATCTACTTAACTCTCCGCTTTCAAGTCATCAATGTGTCTATAACAGTGCAACCTGCATCTTCACATATTCCAAGAGGCATGATGCTACTGAGTTCAGCATTTAATTCATTTGGGAATAGCGGGTTCCAGGAGTTTTACAGTGTTTTACATAATAATGAGCATTTATTTATTGGTTTTATTTGTGTGTCGGAGTATGTGGAGTGTTGTAACTGCAGTGGCAGGAAACAAACACAGTAGAGCCTAAATCTTTATTCATCTAGCATTTACTGGGGTACTGTATTTTTACTGTTCTCTGTAACCTTCATTGGTTCTTAATCCTAAAAACAAGCTCCAGCTCAGCATGCCTACAGTATCCCAGGAACCAAAGTTCAAGTTAATAAATCACTTTCAGAATCAATATTGTACAGTGGGCTTAAAAATACTCTCATCTGATTGGCTGGCTGGCACCCTTTCCCTATTGTAAAATCTAGCATTACCCCATGGGAAAAGGTGCCAATCAACCTCACCTGGTGCCCTCCAAAACTGTATCCTTCCGATTCCACACATCAAACATGCTTGCCACCATCTTGCCACTTGCTTAAAAATCTCTACAAACCAACTCAGAAAAACCAACTATTGTAAAACAAAAACAATGCAAAGCTTGTTTGAATACATTAACCTGGAAGACCTAGAAAACATCTGTGATGAAAACGAGCCCTCTGAATCCCAGAGCTTACCTGACAAAACAGAAAATCACCTTCATCCTCCAACGTTGGCTCTGTTGCTGCTCTGACTCCCAACTCCAACACACCACTTCAAAGCAATCACCAGTCAAGCACCACCTCCTCACTGCACTTTGAATTGATGGTCACTTGAAACAAAATAAGCACCAAGTATTGAAGACTATCCTGGCTCATACTAAAAAAACGGAGCAGGGGCACAGTAAAAAAAAAAAACAAAAACAACCTGAGCACATATTTAAACATTTCTCAGCCCCAACAAAAACACCAGGCCAGAAAATGAAAGGGAAATGGGGAAATTGTTTAACCAGGAAAGGCACACTAAGCTTGATCTTGTTTCCAGGTGTGACCTGGGAGCACAAGGAAGTTAAGTGACTTGCTCAGGGTCACACAGTATGCAAGTGGGAGCTGATATGATTCAAATCCAGGTCTCCAGGTTTGCAGTTCAGTGCCCTTATCCACTATGCTATACTGCCTCCAAAGCAGGAAGCACAAAGCAGTACTGCGCATGCACAGTATCATCACAGCCCCAGTAACCAAGGACAACTACTTCTGGCGGAGCAATAAAAACACAAAACAATTAATTAAAAATGGAAAAAACTTTTGTATTTACTATTTTTCTCTGTAGGAAAAAAACAAGGAGACATTGTATAATCACAATATGCCACTCCATGGTGTGGGGTAATGCCAGGATTTACCCACTTCTGGTGTGGTTTCCTCACCCGGCCTGCAGCCTCGTGACCGAACCACACCAGGCATTGATAAATCCAGCATTACCCCACAACTTGTCATGGTATATTGCTTAATTAAATGAGACCTCTTTGAGTTTGAAGCAAAGAATGTTTGCAGCCATGTTAATCTTTGAGACACTGGATTTGTTGAAAAGGTTGCCATACCTTTAATTTGGACAACAAAGATATGTGGGCTGCCATGTTTAAAAGGGTAGCATGGTGCTACCCATGTTAGCACTATACTAACTGGGAATGGCACAGTTGGATAGGGAGGGGCCATATTCAGAAGCCTCTGGTGTGTGGTGCTAACCCTGTAGCATGTACACACAAACTATACCACTGAACCCATGCAAATAAGGGATCCTCCATGCATACAGGGCAGAGCAGTATATTCAGAGGTTTTGAAAGTGCTAAACAGCGTCTGTTGCAGCACTGCGTAATGCTTTCAGTCTCCTACTCTTATCATTGAGCACAGTGGTACACGAACTCCCACCCCCCTGGCCATGTAACAGACCGGCAACAGGAGTTGTCAGTCCCTGACAGCATACCACTCCACCCCCTGATTGCTGTACATATGGTATGCCCCCAAATTTAGGTCTGTTCAACTCCTTGGAGTCTAGTGGTCTTCCATCCCCAGATCTGATGCCCCTGAATACAGTTAACTCCAAATCCCTGGCTTCTAGTGGTTCCCCGTCACCAATCTGATGCCCCGGAATAGTGTTATGTCCAAATTCCTGGTTGCTAAATGTCTGTCTGTCCCCTGGTAGCCATACATATGCCCCCAAATTGTGTTTCAATCTGCACCCTGACATCTAGTAGGCCTTCACCCCCTGATTGAACTGTCCACTCAGGTCCCTCCAACCACTCTTCCCGATGGCCCCCCCACCTTTCCAAAGAGGCATTGTTCCCCTCCCTATGATTGCAACCAGCACAGCTCCTCTGCTTACCCCCTCAGGGAGCCACCTTCTTAGTGAGAAGGAGCAAGTGCACACCTACTGTAGAAATAACTGTATTCAGAGGCATCCAGTCAGTGAGCATGGGTGGGGGGGGGGCACTAGAAGCCAGGGCTCATCTCAGTATTCAAGGCTTAACCTTAGTCTTTAACATCTGGCAGAAGTCCTCCATCCACTGTCTAATTTGCTTCTAATGTCTCTTCTTTCGTCATGGTACTATTCATGGGTATGTCCATTATGCTTAATTTCTGCCAAAGTGTTTTGGGATTCCTAATCTATGAAAAACCCTACACAAAATAGATTGCATTGTATCACATTGTAACCATAACCACAAAACAGAGTGATCAAAATGAAAGACAATTCATCTGGCATAATAGGTTTTACTAAATGCATTTGTAAATTCTGCATAATTGAAATCAAATGCTGCTGTATTGTAGATTTCTTGCATAAGTCAGTAATTTATCAGGCCTACAGAAAACCACAGACTTTAATGCTACATTCTGGAAAAACAAAGCCAGGCATATTCATGAGAGTCCTTGATGCATATTCTCATAGTCATTTAATTCAACAAAACGTTCACTTTGTGGTTTGAGGGACTACAAAAACATCGTAGAACTTCATCTTCTTTTTATCATATATTTATTTATCCATGATAACCCAGCATAAAGGTTACATCTCACTTTCAGAGGGGTCTTGCTTTTACCCATTTATAAAGCTGGGTGAATTAAGACACTGAGAGGTTAAGTGACCCAATAGAAGTTATTGGCTCTAGTTTCTGAATACTCTTTTGGTATGCCAGGCAATTACAACTTCTTCAGTTTTATCCATAGACAGAAATGTACTTATTGCTCTGGTGGATTGGTCGCAATTTTACAAGATATAACACACAAACATGTGTGTGCACTATTTGTAAGCTCTTCACTTTGTGTTTTTTTTGGTGGGTCAGCTGGGATATTTGGTGTAACGGCATGGTAGTCTCACAGTACTGCACACATTGCCGGCTTGTGTGTGATGGAGTGCATGTACAGGTGTGCAGGATATGCCCGGGGGGGGCAAACACATGCCATCATACAGGCCCAATGATGTCAGGGGCATTCCCATCACTGGAACATGTGCACTGTGTGGATGATCCCAGTTGTGTGTGGATGGTCCCAGCTGTGTAGTACCACTTACCATGTGGTGCATCCTGAGCACCTGTACACCCTCCCCTCACCACCCTCCATCCCGTCAGTGCAGCATGTGTGTACTGTATTGTGTTGGTGTACCCTCTATGGAGGGATTGTGGGAGTGCTACATGTACTTGACAACATGGTGTCCACTGCGTACTAGGCCACCCTCAGCTTCCTGGCAGAGTTGGGACTGATGCCATATGAAGGTGCCTTGGGCACTGCCAGGATACCATGCTAGGACTCATGGCCACAGCATATCTCTTCCTTGGCATATAGAGTGGCCCAGGGTGGCCTTCTGCCCTCTCTTCCTACCCAATGACTGCAGTCATCAGATGCACCATGATGCTGTTGTTGCATACAGCCCTGTTGCTGCTGTGTCCACACCCCCCATCCTTGTTTTGACCAGAGTTAAGACTACCTATTTCTGGGGGGTGACTTGCGCCACATTATGTGCAGTGCAAATGCACTGAATATTACATAGTACCTGTATTCGTGTACATGCCCCCTCTCTTTGTCCAATGCATACATTATCGTTTTGTGCGGTGCTATTCCAGTTTGCCCACACTAATTGGGCCTTTGAATATAGCACAAGAGAGCAAATGGTGCACAAAGTGCGTGCAGTCTGTTTGGCCACTGGGCAAAGTTTTGAATATTGAGAACCAAAAGTAGTTTTCCCTTCCCTGTTTAGTTCTGTTTCAAGAATAGTCTGGATTTCTTGCAAAATAGTATTATATAATTAAATTTGAGATAAATATTGTTGTTGTAACATCAGTTTGCAGTGAATCTGCCAGATCCAATATTTAAAACAAGCAAAAAAGACCTTTAGACTATTAATATGATATTTAAATAATGACTGAGAGAAAATTCCTAGGAAAAAAATGCATTATAAGGTATATTAGAAAATGATGTTTTTTTCCATCTTTTAACCAGCAGTGCCAAAAACTGTTGAATATATGGACATTCAGAATATAGAGTATTGTGTATGGTCACCAGTACACAACAAGCCTGTGTACGACTCGAGAGGCTGCCATGGCAAACAGACCTCAAGAGGTATACTGGTTGCCATGGCAACCTTGAGAGTCATACACAGGCTTGCCTGTGTAAAGGTGACCATACACAATCTTTTATAGTGTATGGTCACCATTGAAACAAATCTATGCTTAGAAAATGGGCTTTTTATTTGGAGGCATCTGATTGGTTGATACCCAGTCCGCAGGGGTACATTAACTTTCAATACATGCCCACCAAATAAAAAGACCCAGCCCAAAACTGACCCATGCCCAACCAAGTATCCATGTACCCAGCCTGCTTTGTCATTGGCTGAAGCACCAGCACAGAATTTTAAACCGCCGCCATTTTTTTTGTTACCTTAGTGAGAGAGCCCAGTCCGTCAGCCCCCACCTGCCAAATCAACTACAATAAAAAGGCAGGAAATAAGAAACCATTTTGTGTAAACCTCATTTCTTTGTTGTAAAAAAAAAATCTTTGTTTAAACTTGCAGCACAATCATCCTTGCTCGTCTTTTTAGTCACCGCCGGTTGGGCTGCCGGTCTGCTCCGTCTCCCCGCCCACTAACTAGCAATTCAAAACAGCCACTATAAAATCGATGCTTCCTTCCAATTGATCTGTCTCCTTACACTTGCTTTATGCCCCACTTCTCAAACAATAACCCATCAAAAATATTTTTTTCTCACAGCAGTACAACAAATCAGTTTATTTTTCAGTTAGTAGCGCTCGCACATCGCGACTTCATCACTACTGGAAGATTGCTGTTTGGTGAACTCTGACCCATACTCGCACCAGCTCCACTCCAGCTTTATTCCCAGTCCACATTTACAGATCACACCAACAGCAAACAGGCATTCCAACTTTTTCAAATCACCACCAGTAAAGAAACCAAAGAAATAAATGTTTTTTTTTTCCATTCTAAATACAGTAAATCGGCAGCATTGTCTCAGCCGTTTCTCACGTCTTGCCTCACGCTATGCCTGCCTTTCTTTTGCAGTTAATTCCTGCTCACAAAGGAAAAGAAATGGAAAAAAAGCATACCAGCTTCGCCTTTCAATAAAAAAAGAGAGATATACCTCTTTGCTGCCCTTGTCTCGTCATTTCCTTGTAGTGGTAACGGCACTTCACGAACGTGTATGTGTCGGGGGGGGGGACAGAGTGCTACTAGTAAACAATTAAAAGAAAAATCACAGCCTGCATGTCTCAGTGTGTTGTACAGTTGCTGAGGACAGTGAACCTTGTCAAAAAAACGCAACTGTGACACTTGTTCTCTGCAGATGTGTCTATATAGAGTAACAATAACAACCAGCTCCAGTATTAGGCTCCTCTAGGAAAAGGAACTATTTTATTATAAAACTTATTTTAAACTACTTATTTTAAACTATTTTTAAAAATCTTGTTTTATTAAACTATTTTTTTTTTTTTTACAGTGCACATTTTCTAAGCACAATAATACCCTCCATGGTGGGCGGTATGGGCAATACCGGACCTTCCAGGGGCTATAAGGCCCTCTGCCTGCAGTGTCGGGCCTCATTACACCTCTGGGCGGTCCGGTATTGCCCAATACTGCCCACTCTGTCCAGTATTATTGCTTGCTTAGAAGGTGGCCCCCCACCCCCAATCCAGGTCTTAGCAGTATCATTCACGTTATATCCACATCGCAGCTGCTCTGCCTCCCAACTTTTTCCGCAGCTCAACAGCTGGTCACGTGACTGGGGAAACACAAGTGGCACAGTAGCATTCAAGATTGCCAGTATTAAACATACAAAAAAAAGCGGCTTTCGTGATTGCTGACGCTCTTCTGCTTATCTCAGCGTCGGCGATCAAAGAAGCAGGTTCAGAAAGACAAGCGCACGCTAAAGTTCAGAACTGTTGTGCAGCAGTACCTATGTATCTAGTGCAGCACAGCAATAACATGATGTACTGTAACTACTGCAGCACAACAAGGCCATTCTAGGGATGGATTTCCATCCACAATCACAATCCACCATACACTATATAAATGTTCCATAGTTTCTGATGCAGCAGCACAGGTGGGTCTTGGACAGAACCGTTCTCTGGTATCCTAATATTTTAAATTATTCTTTACATTTAGTGTACCACGTGCAGGCAACTGAACAGTGTCCCATATCTTAGCCAGTATTCTATATTCAGTCAGCATTTTCCGAATATACATCATTTGTGCAGTAGATTCTCTACAAAATCTAGGTTTCTCAATAAATCTAGTGTTTAATACTTCAGAAAAGAAAGCTTTCTGTAACAAAGAACAAATTTGTGCTTGTGAAATTTCCCACTGTTATATTTTCTAAACATTTTCAAATATAAAGGTACTTTCTACATTTGTCTGTTTTATATACAGCTTTCCCAACCTACAATTTCCCTAACATGACCATTGATTATTCTCTGAAGACCACACACCTAATTTGAACAAAATATATATATATATATATAATTTATTTATTTATTTTTTTTTTATAAAGACTCATTTGAGAAGTGGGATAACACACTTCAAGGAGTGCAGTTGTAAAGGAAAAAATGCACTTTTCAAATGGTGTAGCACTTGGCTATGTCTCATGCCTAATAACCACCCAATGTATGCACTACTCCCTTTAAGACCGTACATACTATTGTACATGATCCCTCACATAACAATGTTTTAGAACTAATACAGTGATATAATGTGATGTACAGTTAGTTAAAAAATGATAGAGTTCAAGAGTGTTGAAATACAGTATATGCTATATTGGGGTCATATGTCCATCCACTTTTTCAGTAGATTGTACAGTGCAAGTTGCAGCAGTACACCTGTAACCAGGGAAAGTATCCTAATACTTAAGTACAGATTGCAAGCAGTGTAAATTACTGTATATTATTATCACAATTATGTGGCAAAGCTGTATGGATAACTTTGGAGAGGTTAACAATACATTATATCAGAAATGCATGCACTGGAGAGTTAATTTTGTTTTCCGTTCAGCTGCCTATTCCTATACAGTTCTAAAATTTTGCTTATACATTTTTCTTATTTATGCCTGATGCAGTGGTCACTAAATAAGGATTAATGTAGTGAAACAGAATGGCTTATTTGCAACAGTGCATGCAAAACGCAATGTCACATTGAAATATACAGGCAAACATTTATAGTAAATATTTTAAAGAAACCAGTTGACTGAGTAATAAAAAACCCTGCTGAGGAAAGGGCACAAAGTGTAAAGGGTAATCAAGATGATCCAGGAGATACAAGGGAGGCCATATGGGGAGAGGCTGGAGGAGCTTGGTCTGTATACGCTGAAGATGAGAAGGGAAAGGGGAGACATGGTGGAAGAACAACGAAGAAACTAGCACCATCCAGGAGCCCCTTCTGCTGGCATTCCTTTTGACAGGCATTTTGCCTACAGGCCTTAATAAATATATTTATGCACCGATTTTGGTGTTTGCTAGTTCTTTTATGTATTGGTGGATGGTGCTAGTTTTTTCATTGTTCTTTAGGTTGCATTCAGCTGTGCACATCCAGTCATGGGACAGCTTTCATCTGTTTTGGAGACATGGTGGAAATCTTCAAATACATGAAGGGATTAAATAAAGTAAAGGGGGGTGGCATCTTAAGACTGAGTGAAGACAAAACCACCAGAGATCATGCACTCAAGCTGGAAAGAGGCAGGTTTTGGGGGGACGTAAGGGGGTGTTACTTCTCAGATACAGTTGTATGTCCATGGAACAGGTTGCCAGAATGGGTAGTGGAGGTGGATATGGTGGAGAAATTCAAAAGAGTATGGAATAACTACATGGGAGTAGGCAGGGGAAGAGAGAGAGAGGGCAGAGGGGTGGGAGGTAAAAGGACGGGAGGGAGTAGGCTATCTCTGGCAGACTGGATGTTCCGAATGGTCCTTTTCTGCCAGCAGGATTCTATGATTAGAAAGCCTGAAATCTACAGCACAGTGCAACAGAGCAGTAAGTAGGGAAAACAGGATGCTGGGGTGCATGGGAAGGAGGTTAGCTGTAAATACATAGAGGTGATCCTTTCCCTCTGAAGGTCCCTGGTTCACCCCCACCCCACCTCGAGTACTGTATGATATTCTGGAGCCGACACCTGCAGAAAGACTGATTGGGTAGAAGCAATGCAGAGACAGACAAACCAATGGTCCAGGGGCTTGGGGAGAACACATATGAGGAAAGGTTGAAGGATCTTAGCATGCGCACACTGGAGACAAAGAGGGAGAGGAGAACATGATGGAAAGGTGCAGATGTCTCCATGGGATTAATATGGTGAATTGCAATTAATTGTTCACCCTAAATACAGGCACACAAACAACTGGGAATCTATTAAAGCTGACTGGAGGTAGGTTCGGGAGAGATGTCCACAAGTACTTTTTCATAGAAGGAATGGTGGATAAGTGGAATGGATTTCTGGAGGAGGTTGTCTATGGCAAAACAATAGTGGAGCCAGACATGGGTGGGAGAGTCACAAGGTCCTGATAAATGCAGAAGGTGTGTAACAGGGGAGTGAAAAGGGATAAAGATGGTCACTAAGGCCATCACACAAGTAATAGGTAGGGATGGGTAGACTGGATGGGCCAGTTGGCCTTTTTCTGCCATCATGTTCTGTGTTTTTATGTCTATTGATCCTGGCATCCATGTGAAATCATGATGGCAATGAGTAATTCATGTCTCAGTAGCCCGGTTACATTGTCAAGATATCACTTGGGTTCCAAAATGTTTGGGATAACAGCCAGTCTGTATTTCTATAGCATACTGTTTAGGTGACGTGTAGCAATTTTTTCATCAAATTTGACTTTGGTAAATAAAACATGTTGATAAGGTCTGTTGTTGATATACTGCAAACCCTCTTCCGCTATTCAGTGCAAGTTTGGGACCTTTAGCAATCTACCTAGTGTTGATGGTGACCATTAAACTGCTTGCACTGGCATCAGATAAAAACAGATGCCTACCCTCAAACAATACATAAAACTACAGTATACAAAAAAGTAAAATCATCAGATCTTTATATGTTGCCAGCTTGCATTATTGAGAACAAGTTCTCAGTAAAATTCTTAAATAAAGCAAATATGCACAATCCAGTGACATCAAGGTTATACAAAGTGTTTTAGAAGCCCTGTTTAGGAAATAAACTGATACTGCTTTGATTTCATCATGAAAAGAGACACTTCTGTAGTATTAAACATTATCCAGCAAGCAGTTCCTTGAATAGGAAACCTTGCAACTAATACATATTATTAATGGATACATATAACTACAGTATGAAAATCAAATGCACCTTGAGTCATTGTAGGATTGGTTAAGTCACTACCCATTTCTTGAGGCAAATATGTTAAACTACCATGTATCGAGAACCATTTTGTTATTTTCCCACTGCCTTTAGGTCACTCTCTTAATGAAATGGGTTGGATGTAATTTTTCTTCTCCACATGGACACAAGTTATTCAAATAACATTCATTTTAGGATTATATCAGAATGACTGCTGGTCTGTATTACAGTACATCCTGCACTTTTCCTGAAAGTTATATCATCCAATTACATATGCTCTAAAGTCAACATTTAGGGCTTGGTTCTAGATGATTATATGGCATTGAATGCACCATGCATGCACCCTAAGAGCCACATAAGGAGCCTAACTTACCCTTTCTGCCACCTGTAGCATTTTCTGACACCTCTTTCCTGTCCTCAGTGCATATGGAATAGAAATCTCACAGTACAGTTCAAATTAAACATATTAAATTAAACAGTTAAGATCTTGTTAGTATTTGTGTTGTTAAAGGGAAACTTCCAAGTCACTATATCCCACACCTCAGTGTGGGGCACCTCCAATTAGCATTTTTACCCCATGTTACAAAAAGTCTGGTACCTGCTTGTTAAGTACTTCTCTTTTATCTGGTTGATCCTGCCATCCCTCCAGCAAGCATTTTGAATGTAGCACCTCTAGCGACACATCCCACATTCACCCATGGCTGATGTCAGATCTGGGGAGCAGCTGCAGGAGCATGTATAATGTAAGCCTATGAATGGAGCTATTAACAGCTCTGATTTGCCACTTAGAGGTCTTGGTGCTATACCAAGACCAAGTAGAGACTGACAGTCAACTGCTAACCTGTACTTGGTCTTGGTATAGCACTGAGACCTCTAAGTGGCAGACTAGAGCTGTTAATAGCTCCATCCATAGGCTTACATTATACACGCTCATGCAGCTGCTCCCTGGTTCTGACATCAGCCATGGGCAATTGTGGGATGTGCCATTAGAGGCACTATGTTCAAAATACTGGCAGAAGGGATGGTAGGATCAACCAGATAAAATAGAATTACTTCACAAGCAGGGGCGAAAATGCTAATCGGGGGGTGCCCCATACTGATGTGTGGGGCATAGTGACATGGACATTTCCCTTTAAGGATCCACATAGGAAATCTCTTCATCGCTGATACCTGGCTGTCAGCTGATTTCTTCTGAGCTATGAATGAGCTGCCTGAATATAATTTAAGTTGAAAGACACAGTCTTCAGTTGAGGGGAAAGCAAACCATCTAGTTTGAAACTCATTGCAATCACATAAAGAGAAAACGTTGCTAACTGGCTGCACAGTAGGTTTAATGTGAGCTATACTGTTTGCACAGGTGCTATGAAAAAGGGGGTAGGAAGGTAAGATAGGTAAGATAAGGTCATATACTGTTGAAACAGCAATGGAAGTACCATGAAGACAATTACAACAAAATCGGCAGTTCACTGTAATGGTCGATGGTACACTGACACTGCTTTCTCCTGCGATTTTGCCCACTCCCCAAAACAACTCTGACTCAGAGTTGATTATATTAAAAATGTGGGGGTGAGGGTGGTAAGGCCCCCCACGTGGGGTGTGTGTGTGGGGGGTGAAGCCACCTACAAAAAACACTTTGTTCTACTTACAGCACAATGCTGACTGTCAGCATTGTGCCATTGCTGTAATGCCGATCGACAAATTTACTGTCGATGCGACTTGGTGGAACCAGGTAAAGTTTATTTATATTGCGCCCAGTCTTGGAGGCTCTGGGCACCTTACACAATTAAAAACAGGCAGGGTAAATAATAACTGCAATAAAAACAATTAAAAAAGAGGCAGGATAAATAATAACAGCAATAAAAGTTCTAAATGGTTATACAGGATTTAAAATTCACATATACAGTAAATAAGCTAATGTTTTTAAAATAATAAAGCAATAAAACAGGTTTAAAACACTATGGGTAGTCCTGAACGGCCATTTTGAAAAGGTAAGTCTTTAGGCCCCTCTTAAATACCTCGACCGATGGGGTCTCTCTTACAGAACTAGGAAGCGAGTTCCAGAGTGCTGGGCTGCCCACCGCAAAAGCTCAGTCACCAGAGGTTTTCAGCCTGGCCCTTGGAACCACAAGGAGACCCGTGGTGGAGGATCAGAGGGAATAGACTGGAGTGACAGGAGTAAGGAGATCCATCAGGTAACCAGGGCCTGATCCATACAGGGCCTTGTAGGTGAGCAAGCCCACCTTGAAGATGATCCTCCACCTGACGGGCATCCAGTGCAGATCTTGCAGGACTGGGGTCACGTGACATGACCTTGACAGGCCCATTGGTAACCTGGAAGCTGCATTCTGCAACAGCTACAGCCAGCAGAGGGTCCCTCCACAGACCATGAAGTATAGAGTGTTGCAGTAATCAAGCCTGGAAGTAACAAAGGTGTGTAGTAGTGATGACAGGTCCTTGGGCAGAATTAGGGGTTTAATCTGGGTGATATTCCTTAAGTGGTAAAAAAACACTTTGGACACCAGATGACACAGGAGCTTCAAGTGTCAATCTGTCATCCAGGAAGCTGCCCAGACTTGTCACCCTAGGAGACGCCATCAATGGAGTGGTTCCCAGGACCAATCCTGTTGCCACTCCAGAGACACTCCTATCACGCCCGCAACCAGGCTCAACCACCAGGACCTCCATCTTGTCGGGATTAAGCATCAACTAGTTGGAGTCCTTCCAGTCCTGGATTTTGGCCAGGCAGTTGTTAAGCACTTGTATTGCACCATTTGTTTCAGGGCCAAAAGACATGTACAACTGGGTATCATCTGCATAGCAGTGAAAACCCAAACTGTACTGTCTAATGAGCACTCCCAGGGATAGCACATGCACTGTGAACTGCACTGGTGACAGGACTGACCCTTGAGGAACTCCACATGGCAGAAGCCTCAGGGAGGAGGAGGAGAAATTCCCCATCACCACCTATTGCTTCCTGCCCGAGAGATAGGACTGAAACCAGCTGATGACAGTGCCAGCGACTCCACAAAATTTGCTAAAGCGATACAGAAGCACAATGTGGTCCACTGTATCAAATGCTGAGGAGAGATCTAGAAGAATGAGAATTGACTGGTCTCCTCTGTCTCTCGCCCTGAGAAGGTAATTTTGCACCCTGACCAATGCCATTTCAGTGCTATGCCTAGCACTGAAACTGGACTGGAATGACTCATAGATATCATAGGCCATGAGTACACCTCTAGCTGCAGTGTCACTATTTTCTCGACAACCTTCCCCAGAAATAGGAGGTTAGAGATAGCTTGATAATTCACCAGGAATTCAGGGTCTAGTGATGGTTTCTTTAGGAGGTGCCTCACCAGTGCTTCCCTCAAGGCATCAGAGAAGATTCCCTCCAAAAGCGAGCACTGGATTACGCTTGGGAAACACTGGGCCTGCAATCCCAGCACATCCAGGTAGGAAATGGGTCAGGGCTGGTCCAATTAACAAGAAGCAGGCCGCAACTTTGAGATCACCTCAACAGCCTCAGCCACCTCCACTGGCCTGAACTCCTCCCAGACAGTAGGAGTGCCCATGCTCCTGCCTGGCCAACCACCATGGGACAAGCCTTGCCCCACTGGGGAGTTCTCCGGCCAAATAGAGGACACCCTGTCAGAGAAGAGATAAGCAAACTCATCGCACATTGTGATTGAAAATGCTTTTTCGGCTGCAGACAGACTGGATAAAGCAGTCTGTCTATAGTCTGAATAAGCTGAGCTGGTCTATTCTTCCCTGCAGCAATCTCCCTGAACAGGAACTCTGCTTTCATATGGAAGATTGCCCCTTGGTACTCATGGTAGTGAGCTCGCAAGGCCAGTTTGTCCTCCTAGGAGTGGGTTCTCCGCCAGTAATGCTGCAGTTTCTGACCCTTGATCTTCATCTCCTTGAGAGCCCCATCAAACCATGGGGGTCTCAAGCGAGAAGCTCTGGGTCATGTATGGACAGGTGCAATGTCATCAAGTGCTTCGGAGATGGCCTTATTATAGGCAGCCACCACTTCACCCATGAAAATTGCACATGCAATACTCACACTGAATAGATCTACTACTACCACCAAAAGTCCCACTGGAGACAATCCCCTCAAAGGGTGATAGCTGACCATCACAACAGGGGAGGGACTGTCAGGGGGGCCCCAAATGAGAACTCTACCATGCAATGATTGGACCAAGTGACCCAATCAGTCTTGAGGTCCGTGACCTCAAACCCCAGTGATAACATCAAGTCCAAGGTGGGGCTGTGTTTATGCATTACAGAAGCAACTGCTTGTGTCAGTCCTAGTGATGTCATCAAATGGAGGAGGTTGCTTCCAAAATGTGAGGATTCATCATTAACCCCTGGCATTACAAGTCCCCCAGAATTAACATCTGGGAACTCCCAACACCCTGTCAATGATTAAATCCTTGACGACCTGCAGAATATCTCCCCACCCCCACCCCCACCCTGGAGGGTGGTAAACAAGGAGAATCCTGCAAACCCACACCTGGACCCTCACACACTGCCACACATTCAAAGGACGAGGTAGGACACATTGGGTGCATGGCAAAGTTCAGGTTGGATCTAAAACAAATGGCCACACCCCCACCCCTGTGTTCCCTCCTTGGGCAGTACACCACAGAGTACCTGGTGGTGACGGCCACCTCCAGAACTGGCTCAGCTTCATCTCCCATCCAGATCTCTGTGATGCAAGCCAGATCAACAGATGAAACCAAGTCCGCCATAATTGCCGTCTTGTTCCTCGTTGATCTGGCATTGCACCACACAGCCTGAAGGGGACTGGTAGAGACTGCAGGCCCCACCTGTTATCTGCCCACTTGGTCTGGTGAGAACCTTGGGAAAGGACACCAAACACGTCGGGCCTCTATCCTAGCTCCATTTAGCCCCAGCATATTTCCTGCTCCTAATCACCCTGATCCTGTTCACCTCTACTATGCCCTCAGCACCTCGCCACCAGCCTCCACTCTCCCTAGTTATACCGATCTCCCAACATCATCTTTCTGCTGCTGCTGGAATAGGGAGATCAGTAAAGGTGGTATGAACAGCACCAGGGCTTCTATGCAATTAATCTCAAAGCATTTATTGCTGATGCTACAAATATTTTTGCAGTTTGACTTTTCAGCTGAATATTTTGATTTGCTCTTGCTTCCTGAGTGTGACTTAATTGTTGTTCCTGCTGATCTGCTCATAAATACTGTTGTGCGTAGTTTTCAAGGACTCATTGGGGTGAAGATGATATTTATGGCATGTAGAAGTTATACTTGCTACCAGGAAGGTGGGGTAACTCCTACACAACTAACCAAAACTAGTCAGGGATACTTTTAACTTCGGATTGCAGATGGGTGTCTTTGTAGCATTATTTAACATTTCATTATTTAAAAAGTGGAAAATGTAAAGAAAATACAGTGAAATAAATACGGCGGCTTCACTGGTATGTACTACAATACCCTGGGACATATGTCATGTCCCATTCTTTTAGCAGCAAGGTGGTTCTTTGACCCAGACTTGAGTCTCTTACTGGAAGTTCAAGGACAGGCATTGCTTCTCCCCCAGCACCCCCTCCAACCTTTTGGAATTCTGAGGTGATGTTGGGATACACATTAGGCTAGAACATTGTTTGGGACTGATTGCATAGGGTGAGTGAAACATCTGCCTATTCTGTGTCAGGAGCCCATGGAATTGACCATTTTGACAATAGGAAACTTACAGACTGAGAAAGCTACAATTCAACAAGCATAAGGTGGGCTGCCAAGTGTTCCAAAACTTGCATCCATTTTGGACTTGAGGAAAAGGAACAACCGTTTAGACAGATTGTTCTTTTTTAACAATAGTAGTAGTGCAGTTTATAGCTGACACAGGACATGCAAATGCCAGAGATTTTTAACCAATTGATTCAGTTTTGCCCCAGATAATTTGCTGTAGCTTTTATCAGCATGATCTTCATTTGGAAGATTCATTCTAGTGCATTACTGGACATCCATTATTTCTTATTAGGAATCAGATGGCAACATATTTGTGTGCGTGAGTTAGGGGGTATGAGACTAAGGCTACTGGTGATTTACTCTCCATTGGGCCAAAAGGCAAAAGTATTGGTTTGACCTTTGTGTGGTTGACAGGTATCTGATCTGTACCACTATCTCTCAAATGAAAGCAAAAATACATAAAAAAATAAATGGGGAGTACTGTGCAATTAAGCAATGATACAAGACAGTGTGGCACGTCATCAGATTGCCTAATGCCATGGTTGTGTTCTGGGACATTAGGTTAATGGTTGAGTGTCTCATGCACCTGAGAAATGACAGTATCTTAATAAGTATCTTGCAGGAGGTCCCACTCTTGTGAGTATACCACCAGAGGGCACTCCATGAACAGTAGGTTTTGCGAACAGTGTGTCTAGGGGCTGCCCACAGCAATGTCAGCATAGGGATATGTATATATTTGTTGGCAGCCTTGAGGACTCCTCAGTTCTTTTCCCACCGTCAACCAGTTCACTCTGACCACATGCAGCTTCTTGTAGCAGTGCTTCACATAACCTTGTTTCAAACTGCATACTTCCTGGACTAGCTGGACATTCTTCCCTTTCTCCTCTGAATCCCTTTTTCATAAGTGTCGCTGTGGACAATAAATTTATCACTATGACCAACACTCCCTTTGCATTTGGTGCCAGGGGGCTGCTCACAACGTTGCTTCTTGTGGCCACTCTCAGGAATTCAACAAGGCCACTCGACGAAGTAGACTAAAAGAGCTGGAAAACTACACTATAGAGCAGTAAGTGGCTCTCTTAGAAAAGGAGCTCAAAGCCAGGACCTCCTCCTCATCACCATCATCATCCAGGAGCTTCCAGCCACTGAAGATGAAGGATGAACATTATTCAGGTAAACATAGGCATAGAAATAGGGAGAAGGCAGCTAGGGCCAGAAGAAGGTATCCATGTTTGTCCATGGTTTTGTCTCCCAGCCCTCCATCAATGTAGCTGCCCCCCCCACTCAGTTGGAGAAAATGTACAGGGTTCTTACTGCTCTGCCACAAGGATGGCAGCCAGCAAATAACCAGACTCAAGAACAGCTGAAGATGAGCAGTCTACCTGTCCTTTCCACCCCAGCTCTGTCAATGGCTTTATCAGCCCCTGAGCTGCCTTTGCACCTCCAGTCGATGACCACACTTCCTCCGTTGATGCCTCTGGTGCCACCTGTCCAAATAGTAGACGGACATCGTGTGTGCTGCACCCAGGACCTCCAGCTTGGGTATGGATTTTTCATCAATGGCACTTCCATCGATTCCACCACCAACAAGGCCACCAAGCTACCATGCCCTGTTGATGTAGGCTCAGTCAAAACTCTTTCTGTTAACAACTTGGACGTCTATGAGCTCAGCAAACCCTTCCACACTATCCTCCTCAGCCAAAGCCAATGTCATCAGTCTCTCCACATTCCTTCTTGCTGACAACCACTACTCCTCCTCCTCCTCCCTCTTGTCCCCCCTTTGTTGACAGCAACATCTGTGGACATACCCTCCATTGTGAGAACAGTTTTGGAGGTGGTGCAATCACTTCGGCAGCCAGCACTTTCTCCTCATACTGCTACGTCGACAGCGCCCACAAGGCACCCACATTGCACTTCGCTTTCTCCTATTCATACTCCCTCTCTTGAGGATGAGGACATGGACTACCTGGAGGATGAGGAACAAGAGGACGATGATCGAGTATGTATTCCCTCCAGTTCCTCCTCCATCTCATTGGTGGGTGAGGATCCCACCATCTACACTCTTGATCCTTGAAAGTAGGATCATCTAGAGGGGGGAAGTCATGGCACAGCTCCTGCAAGTCATGGTCTTCACTACCACCAAACAGAAGCAAAAGAGGAGAAACTTGGCTGACTATGTAGACCTCCTGGAGGCACCAGCCACCACGGTACTTCCTATTATACAGGCCTATAATAATAATAATAAAACTTTATTTATTAAGCGCCTTTCAGACACCAAGGCGCTATATAAAAATGACAGTAAAATATGAGAGAATAAAGTTAAATTCACATTAAAATCATGAATCATTCACATCAGCTCAAAAATGCTTGTCTCCACAGGTAAGTCTTAAAATCCCGCTTGAAGCTCCCCATGGTCGTACATTCCTGAAGCTGACAGGGCAGAGAATTCCAGAGGGTTGGGGCCATAAACATAAAGGCCCGGGCCCCAGAAGATTTTAAAATAACCCTCGGAACCTCCTATAACCCCTTGTTAGCTGAACGGAGCTGTCACACAGGGATGTAAGGAATCAGAAGCTCTTTCAAGTATTCAGGAACAAGTCCGGGTAGGGCTTTGTAGGTCAATAAACCTACTTCAAATGTGATCGCCACTGAATCGGCAGCCAGTGCAGATCACTCAACACAAGGGTAATATGTAACCTTCTTGACACCCCTGTCAACAATCAAGCTGCAGTGTTCTGCACTAGCCGCAAGGGGCAGATATCAAACCCAGGCAGCCCAAAGTAAAGGAAGTTGCAGTAGTCAAGGCGGGAGGTCACAAAGTCATGGACCAACACCGGTAAATCGCTGGACAGAACAAGGTGTTTCACCCTGGCAATGTTCCTAAGATGGTAAAAGGCTGACTTGATGACTGCCAATACCTGGTGATGAAGGGTCAGCCCGTCGTCAAGTACCACTCCCAAGTTATGCACCCTTTCTGATGTAAGGATCTGATCGCCCCTAGAAATAAGCCAGAGAGGTGATCAGTCCTCAACCCCTCTATCCTGTGACCTGAGTCCACTACCATAACCTCAGTATTTCCTGCATTCAACTTTAACCAGCTCGAATTCATCCAGTCATGGATTTCAGTGAGGCAGTTATTAAATACTGAGAGAGCACTACCCTGGTCAGGAGCAAAGACAGGTAGAGCTGGGTATCATCAGTATAGTAGTAAAACCTCAGCCCATATCATCTTACAATGTCTCCAATGGGTAGCATGTACACTTCACACAACTTGGGGGACAACACTGAGCCCTGGGGAACCCCACAAGGCAGAGAGAAAGTCAGAAGAAAAAATCCCCGACACAACTCTCTGCGTTCTCCTGGATAGGAATGATGTAAACCATCTGAGCACTGTACTAGACAAGCCAGAGATGGATCTCAGGCTCTCAAACAAAACCCCATGGTGTACAGTGTCAAAAGCTGAAGAGAGATCAAGGAGTACCAGAATAGAACAGTTTCTCCAATCTCTCGCCATCAGGAGATCATTGAGTACCTAAACCAGAGCAGTCTCAGTACTGTGCTTCTTATGAAAACCCGACTGGAGAGGTTCGTAGATACTATGAATGGTCAAATGGTTCTCCAGCTGATTTGCCACTACTTTCTCTAAAACCTTACCAATAAAGGGAAGGTTCGAGATCGGTCTGTAGTTAGCAAAAATATCTGGGTCCAATGAAGCTTTCTTCAGAAAGGGTGTCACCACCGCCTCCTTCAGGGAGCTTGGAAACTCACCCGATTCTAAGGAGCACCAGATAATTTGAGCCAGGAACAGGCCAATAATCTCAAAACAACCCAAAATCAGAGATGTTGGGCCTGAATCTAAACTACAGCACGTAGGGTGCATCCCCTGGACAATCCACATAATATCCTCGAACTCCAGCAGGTCAAAGGTACTATGATGCTATTACAGCCGCTTGGCGCAGGCCTCACACCATTCCTCCACTCTCTAAGAAAGCTGATAGGCAGTACCAGCTTCCTCCAGACCAGCCCTACATCGCCTCTGCCCCTCAGGTAGACTCTGTAGTAATCAATGCAGCCCATAACAGAACTAAATGATGAAAGCATCTCAATTCTCTTCCTAAAGAATCAAGGAAGATTGTACTTATGGGTAAAAGGGTCTACGCATCTTCCATTTTAGCCTTACATTATCTGAATAATATGGGGCATTTGTTAAAGTGCTAAAAGACCCTCTCGAACACTGCCTTGGAAACAGCGGGTAAAAGGTCACAGTGCCTGGATAAGGCTCTGCTCATGACTATCCTCCAAGCTGGGGCCAGCATGAGTAGACAGCTTCTTAGAGAGGGATATGATGCTGTAGACACCGCAGCCCACTCCTTTGCCACTGGAGTCTCTATTAGGAGACACACATGGCTCAGGGTGTCAGGCTTTACAGCAGATATACAGCAGTCTTTGTTGAATGCCCCTTTCTGAGTGCAAAAGCTGTTTGGAGGAGAGGCTCAGGATGCATTGAGTGAATTATAAGCTTCTGGCAGGACCCTGCATTGGGTACAGATCATGTACAACTCACAGCCTTATGGTCCTCAGTGCTGTCCTTTTTGACAAACATCGCATAGACCAAAGGCAGGTCCCAGATAGCCTACCGAGAGAAAGTGCACCCTGCCTATTCCAGCTTCATCCATCACCACCACCAAGTCCAGTAGAGCTGCTGCCCTCAGCATCTCCTTCCATCTGACTCCTTTGAGGGCCTCCTGCTGCCTCATACTACCACCAAGGAAGTGGGAGGATGCTTTTCTTTACATCTGGAGGCATGGCAGGCTATCACAATGGACGACTGGGTGCTCCAGGTTATTAATACCGGGCACACTCTAGAACTCATGGCTTACTCTCCTTAAAATCCTCCAAACCCAACCCACTATCTGCTGGAATATCTACCTGTCCTTCAGACCAAACTTTCCTCACTCCTTCCAAAAAAGGAAGTGCAACCCATTCCCCCAGACTCTAAAAGCACAGGTTTTTACTCTCACCTCTTCCTTATACTGAAGAACTTCACCCAATGCTGGACCTCAGTGGTCTCAGTCTGTACATACAATACAAAAAGTTCCACATGGTAACTCTGCAAAGCCTTCTCCTCCTACTGCAGCAAGGGGATTGGCTCTGCTACCTTGACAAGAAGGATACCTACCTTCATATAAAGATCCACAAAGCTCACCACAAGTAAGTACCTGTGCTTTAAGCTGCTGGGTAAACGCTGCCAGTTTTTGGCTCTGCCTTTTCGGCTTCTCATCCACACCACAAATATTCACCAAATGCCTGGCTGTTGTAGCAACAGCTCTCCAATGCCAGTGTCACTATGACTTCCCCTACTTGGATGATTGGCTCCTTAAGGCCTTGTCCAGAGACCATCTAGTGCAGTCCATACATCACATCTTGCACCTCTTCTCTCAACTTGGCATAAATTGTCAACGAAGCCAAGTCGCATATGATGCTCTCTCAGTGCCTGAAGTATATAGAGGCTGTCCTGAACACCTCTCTGAGCAAAGCATTTCTACCAGAGGACATGGCACAGAAGCTGATGGTTCTGGTGCATCACTGTCTAGACAATACCCATGTCACTGCCAGACAGTACCTACAGTTATTAGGTCATATGGTGGCAACCATCACCACGGACCCGTATGCCCGGCTACATATAAGTCTGGTTCAGTGAACACTAAGAGCTCAGTGAAACCAAAAAATGGATGATCTAGAGGCCACCGTCTGCATCACCCCATCCTTGAGGGAAGCTGTAACTTGGTGGATCAACCCACTCAACCTTCTTGTGGAATTCCCTTTTCAATCCTCATCGCTGAAGCAGATTCTAACCACAGATTCCTCTGACTCAGGCTGGGGAGCCTATCTTGGCGATCACCATACCCAAGGTCACTGGATACCCCTTGAAATCATACTTCATATCAGTACATTGAAGATGCGAGTGGTATACATTGCTATGGAGGCATTCTAGCCTTTCCTCACACCAGGGCCCATGCTCATTCAGTCAGAAAACACCTTGATGGTTTGCTATATAAACAAACGGAGGAACCAAATCACACGCTGTATGTCAGTAGACCCTGACAGTGTGGTGGAGAGCACAGTCATTCCACCTGCACCTGGTGGTGGTCCACATTCCAGGAGTACACAACACAGCAGCAGATCATCTCAGCCACCTTTCACAATCCAGTAAGTGGGAGCAAGCCTTGGATGTTGTTTGCCATGTAGTCCACCTCTGGTTCCAGAAACTGGCCTCGTAGCCATGCCCTGACAATGCCAAACTCCTTGATTTTTGCTCAGTTCACCTGGACCAGGAAGGCTTCTGTTGAGATACCTTGTCCCTCTCCTGGAAAAGGCACTTCATCTATGCTTTTCATCCCTTTCCCCTCATACATAGAGTTCTAATAATGTTGCAGTTGGAGGGAGCAACCATGATTCGGATCATGCCTTATTAGCCCTTCTCAAGTCTGGTTTCCTCTTCTTCAACAGCTAGTGGCCATAGAACCAGTTCCCCTACCCATTTGCCTGGACCTCCTGATACAATGGACTGGGATCCTCCTGCACCCAAATCTCGAGTCCCATCACCTTCATGCCTGGCTCCTGAAGATGTATTTATTGCCAGACATAAAGTTACGTCATCTATCGGGAGGGTTTTACTTGCCTCCAGAAAACCGTCTACAAGGAAAACCTCACCTTAGAATGAAAAGGTTTGCTCACTGGGCTGCAGAAAAGGGCATAAACCCTTACTCCTGTGAGGTAGCAGAAGTCATGGACTATCTTTGCAACCTGTCAGTAAAAGGTCTAGGATATTCCTCCATCAAAATTGATTTAGTGGCCATATCGGCCTTCCATGACCCAATCAGCAGCTGTTTGGTTGCCCAGCTTGATATCTCAAAAATGTTTCTTCAAGGCTTACTGCACGTAAAAGCCTCTAGTACATAACCCAGTCCCTCACTGGGATCTCAACTTTGTTATAAAAGTTGACCCTATCCACTTTTGAACCAGCCGCAACTTGTGAGCTTTGCTTTCTGTCATGAAAAGTATTATTTTTGGTTGCAGTTACTTCCACTTGAAGAATTTCCAAGCTACGAGCTCTTATGTGTAACAAGTCTTATTTAATTTTCTATAAGGATAGGGTCTCATTAGACATGGATCAAATTTAAAATTCACAGGAAAGGTTTGCATGAATCACCGAAAATTCTCACTTCGCTGAATCTGCGAAGTCTACCCTGGCATGGCAAACTTCGACTTCACACAGATTTCACAAATTTTGCTTTGAATTCTGCCACAGAGTGTGAAATCAGCCACATAGAACAAAATTTGCTGTTGAAATTTTGCACGCCAGGGTGAATTTTGCAGAATTTGTGTTCTGCAAATTCCGCAAATTGTGTTCTGTGATTTGTATGAAATTCCCGGCTTACTCTGTGGAGCAGATTTTGCAGACTTCACACATCTCTAGGTCTCATTAAGAACAAATCCTAAGTTTTTACTGAAGGTAGAATCAGAATTCACCCTGAAGCGGTCTATTAACTTTCCAGTGTTGCACACAGAGCATGACAATCCAGGAGAAGCATTGCTCCACACATTCAATGTACATAGAATATTAAGATATTATACTGCTGGCTCCATGGCACTGAGTGAAGGGGTTTGCTCGACACGCTGGCAACCTGGATTTGCACCCTGAGTCCGGGTACCAAGAGTGGAGACTGGCAGGGAGGGGTTCCACAAGCGTCCATTGGATGCTTCCCTCCCTGAGGGCGGTGGGGTAAGCCTGGGCTCCTGTAGTTGGATTGGTGGATGAGCTTGGAGAGCATGAAGCCTCGACACAACCTCTTGCACATCCCCACCTCAAGATGCTGTCCTTATAGCTAGAACTTGGGGCAGGACAAGCACAACAGAAAATTGGGCTCCCTGATGACTGGATGATGAGCGCCTGGTCTGAATCACCACAAAGCCCCAGATGAGCCCAGACCATCCCTGTGGCAGCTTCCCGGGATACTTAGTTCACCTCATGACACTTCCCCCTTGGAGGAGGGGGAACCTCACGACACAGGGAAAGGTTGGGTTATCCGAGGTAAGGCTGCAAGGTGGGGTTGGAGATGGTGGTGCAGGGCTGAGGTGGAGGTGTGGTGGGCAATGGAGCTCTGAAGGAGTGGCTGGCAGGGGTGCCACGGGGAGGAGCATAAAATAAATAATGCACACAAAAAAAAGATATCATACCACTCAAACCAAAAACTGCCGCAAAATGAAGCAGCTCTGTTTCTTTTGCCCCAGGAATAGAGGGCCTACTGGTCTCTAAACACACCTTGTCAAAATGGCTGGCCAACTGCACCACTTACTGCTACAACAAATATGAAAAACCTCTACCAGGGCATGTGAAGGCACATTCCACTAGAGCAATGGCAATGTCCACCGCTTGCTTTAGAGGCGTCTCCATTTCAGAGATCTGCGATGCCGCTACATGGTCGACAGTACATACATTCACTAAACACTACAGCCTAGACATAGCCTCCAAAAAGAGAGCTAATTTTGGTAGAGCTGTCGTACAAGGACTCCTCTCATAATGTCCACTCGTTCCACCCACATCATTGAAAACTGCTTGGGAATCCATCCCAAGAGTGTGACCTGATGCAAGAAATACCCTCGATGAAGATCATACAGTTGTGTACTTACTGTAATGGTAGGTCTTTGAGAGCATCTCTTGCAGCAGGTCCTGCATCCCTCCCGCCATCCCTCTCCTTCTCTGTTAATGCTAACTTTCTGTTCTGTTCTCGCAGGGCGAGTACTCTGCCAGCTCTCATTGATCCCCCTTAGAGTGCAAAGTCATGTCCTGGTCTCCAGTGGGGAACTGAGGAGTCCTTAGGGCCACTCACGCATTTGTACACATCTCTATTCTGACGTTGCCATGGGTGGACCCCACACACACTGCTCATGAAAGCTACCATGCATGGAGTGCCCTCCAGTGATATACTCCCAAGAGTATGACATGCTGCAAGAGATCCTCTTGAACATCTACTGTTACGGTAAGTACGTAACTATACTATTCCATAACATACCACACCCTAGAGTGTACTATTGCTGTTGTATGACTGATCCATACTTTATGCATTAAAAAGTGAAAAAAAAAGTTTTAAAAATATTATTTATTGTGTATGTATAAATTTAAAAAAGAGCTCTGTTCTCTTTTGGCCAGTAGGTGGTGCTATTCTGAAGGTTATGATGGACTGTGTGGTAGAGGGATTTAAAGTAGGTAAAAAAAAAAACTGTTGACTGGACTTTTTCTTATCCACGATTATGTGCTGGGGGCAAACCATGGGTAAGAAGATGTTTTGGTCAGTCAAGGTGATGGATGCTTTCTGTCCATTGTATAATTAGTTTGTTTCTTTTTGTTACTCACCAGAAGGATGTGAAGCCACATGCGCTATGAGAGTAAAGCATGAGTGGGTTAAGCAGGCATCGCACACTAAAGATGGTTTAAAAATGAGTCACCATACTTCCCACATATAATTTTTTTTACTATAAGTGCTGGTTTTAAAAGTGGACAGAAATTAAATTGTACTGTGCTGCTCTTCCACCTGGTCAGTGAAACAGGTACAGGAGAAGACAGAAGTGTTTTTTCATTGATAGGCTGCAGCTGTTTGTTACTCAGTTGTATACACTTAGCCATTATCCATAACAGAGAATCACAACAGGATTTGGGGGTTGTAAAACTTAACCAGTAATTAAAAATTGTTACTCTCAGATTATATTTTTCTGTGTCTTAAAAGTGAAAGGCAATTAACTAAGTGATACAGTGACTACCCATTTCAAATGCAGTATTCACTTCATCCTCTGTTTTTTCTAATTGTGTTTTACATTTGTGAAATTACATCATATGCTGAATGCTAAATGTACTCCTAGTCAGGCACAAAATAATAACCATTTTACAAAAATAACACTAAAACAACAGCTGTATTAAGACGGTAAACAAATTGTGATACATAGTCAAATGATGCATAATCTTTAAATAGGACAGTTATACAAGTGTGAAGTGATTGACAGTTCTGTTCTGCCCACATGCAAATATGGGGAAGGCTGGAAGCAAGTTTACATCTTATTAGGATAATGCCAAACATCTAGCTAGCAAAGCAAGTCATCAATATTCTGAAAGGCTTATGCCCTTGGACTGGATTGTTCAAAGCTTTGATTTGTAGTAAAACCTTTTTGTTAACCCTCTAAGGTCAATTTACTTTCCTTACAGAATTTTGCAGTCATAAATTTGGGTAAGTTGCAACCAAATTAGGAATTCTTTAAAGTTTTTTTTGGCTACAAGCCATAATTTTGGGACAGTATGGTTACCAAGACGTTGGACAGACCTTACGGTGGGAATGGTAAAAGAAACAGGGACTTTCACCACAACCCATTTACTCAATTCATGAGGTTTGCTCACACTGCAAGGGGGAAGAGTCCCTACCATGAGTGTTGTGCAATGAAATGATAGCGGATGTTGTTAATATTGCCTGCTAACAGTCCTGTGTGGGGTTGCCTATGTGGCGCTGTTTAGTGTCTGGATATGTTCAGTATCACAATGCCAAATTGCGCTACCACATTTGTGGTGATGTACCCCTATTCCTGTTCCTGTTCCAAGCACTTCCTTGTGTCTGTTGATACTCTTTCTCCATCTGTGTTATAAGTATACCCTGATGTCCATTGGCATCGCTTTCCTGTTCTTGGTCTGAGTGTTTCTTGGTGTCCAGTTGCTATCCCCTGACGCAGTCATTTGATGCAATCTCCAAAAACTGTGGCAGCAGTCCCAAAATCCCCTAATCCAGTCATCTGATCATGCAGGGTGGTCCTTGATTTTGTGATAGAGTCCACAATTATCACATGCACCCCTATCACCTGATGCAAGTCCCAATCTCCTGAAGAACATCTGTTACTGATATAATCACCCCACTACTGATGCACTCCACTCGGTTCCAATATAATCTTGTTACTGATTGAATCCCTTTGCCAATGCAATCCCCCCATTACCTGCGCACTTCCTCTGTTGTCAATCTAAGTCTTCTCCATTACTGATGTTGTCTACCCAATCTAAGCCAGGCCTGGTGTCCAGATGTCACCCTTCCCTCTCCTGTCCCACCCATGTTCTGTGGCACTCTCTCCCCAATCTGGAATGCGCAATTAAGAGTAGATGTCATGAATTTCTTCTTCTTTTAACAGATAGTGTTTTTTTTTTTGTTTTGTTTTGTTTTTGTGACTGCTTCATCCTTTGACCTGGATTGCAGTATTCTGAGAATGGCCCTGTAAGTTCATATTATGGTCACCTACTGTAGGAAGAGTTTGCAACCCCACAGAGCAGCCAGTAGGTTGCAAACTTAGCAAGTGTGCAAAGTGGTCTTAATTACCATTTCAATCAATCAATCTTTATTTTACCAGGCAAAACACCATTGAGGTACAGTAAACACATTTACAAGGTGGACCTGGGCACGTACCCCTGTAAAATACAACAAGGCAGTTAATACATAGAAAAACAGTGACACAACATAATTACATTAGAAGGTACTGGGCAGAAGAGGGTAATTCACTAATATAGCATCCAAGGTTATATAACTTGCAAAAACATATATACAATATAACAATATATACAAGGTGATCCACATGAAGGGGTTGGGTGGGGAATATAGTTCACTTATACAGCATTCAAGGTTGCATAACTTGCAAAGTGCATATTTACAATATAATAATATATACAAGGTGCTCCATGTGATGAGATATTAGAGGAGGAATAAAAGGGAACATGGAGAGGAGAAGGACTTTAAGGGGTGGTAACATTTTTGCCCACTATTATTTTTAAGAATTGCATCCTAAATGTCTTTCATTTAGGCTATTTTAACATTTATAATAAAGTTGTGTGACTTTTTGTTCAAAATCATGGTGTACCAAGCTTTACCCTAGCTCATGCACTAAATTTTAATCACTTTTCATAATAGTTTCTATATTTTAAGGAGTGCTACTGTAAAGGGGGGGGGGCACGCTGAATTCTGCTTATTGGCCTCTTGTCCCATCATTATTGTGAATTTGGCATTGACTAAAAAAAAAAAAATTTTGCTTTAAAAATTATGAAGGCTAGATGTAGATATTTATCTTTAAAGCTTGCAAATTATAGGCATGGAATAAAAAGGCCTTAAAATCAACAGAAGCTATTTTTCATCCGTGTATTAAATTTTTCTGGACTAGCCCACATTTATAGAAAAAAAATATATACCTTGTTGGCTTTTAAGTGTTCTGAAAAACCATTTCCAGAAGAAGAACAAATTGAAGTGATCAAAACTCACTTCTTGATATACTGGATCTTACACTGGAAAACATCCAGGTGTAAGCATTTAGATATTGGCCTCAGATCTGGAAGGTTGAGTGGATAGAATATGAATGTTTTGCTATCAATTGAAAGGTGGCACTTGAAGTGTCTCAATTTAGATAAGATCCAGAAACAAATCATTTGATACCTTTTATTGGACCAACCTAGATGTTACAAAAAGAAAACAATGTATTTCTGTAACATCTATATTGGCCCAATAAATGGCATCAAACCATTTGCTTCTGGATCTGTTCTTACAAGGACCAATATGGCAACTAATCTATTTCTGTATGTCAATTTAGATATGGCAGAAGTCCATGAGTTTCTCGTGTTATTCCTACCTAAGTTTATTCAGTCATTTTAGAAGTAGCCTGTGTATCCAATGAAGGTACTGGAGCATCTATGTAATGTCCCCATCTCCCTCCCATATGCTGTACAATTTGGAGGAGTGGAGCTTGAGGGGGGGGGAGGTACAAGAGCAATGGTCAAGTACCTCCATGGGATAAACAGCGTAAACAGCAGGGAGTTGGTCACACAAGTGGGACCATGCCACCAAGGGAAACTCAATAAAGCTAGCAAAGGGGCAGGTTCAGAAAAGATATCAGGAAGGACTTCTTTATGGAATGGTTAGTAGAAAAAAGGAACAAGGTCTCTGAGGAGGTTTTATGTGCTGTAACATTACTGAGGGGTGTTCAGAATGAGGCGGGACAGGCACATGGGAACAGTGCAGGTGGAGTGGGGGGGGCGGGCAGAAGGAGGGGAAAGCCCACCAGGGAAAATTTCCCAATACTAATTTTTTGGGGCAGGGTGGATGGGCCACACAACCTTTTTTCTGCTGATGATATATGTTTCTTTTTCTCCGGGCTCCTTTTCACCTCTAGCCTGTTTCTGATTACCCACTCTAGTTATCCTATTGGATTTTGAAACCTGGTATACAGTTAGAATTATTTAATTAATGTCAAAAGTTTCACAAGAAAAGACATGGCTGCTAACAGCTTGTTTTCAGATGTGTCCTGGTGTTAGGTGATGTGGGAAATTATATACAGTAAATACAATATATCAAGGAGGACAATCAGATTTGAAGACAAATCATTATAACAGATTTGTATAATATGGTTAAAGGGAAACAGATTGCCATGGCAAAACATTGACGAGGGGAGGAAAAGAGTTATGGACAGTTGCAGGAGGGAGGAGAAGAATAGTCATGAGGGAAAGACTTTAAGGAGAAAGAAGATGAGGCAGAGTGAATTGATGAGGGATGGGATTATCAGAGTTTAGGAAAGTGGTATGAGAAAGCAGACTGCCCAACAGTAGACTTTCTAGAAGGAATAGTGAGGGAATGGGCCACATTATTGTGTAGAGTGTAGTAGGAAGTTGAGGGAGAGAGGATAAAAGGGATGTAAGGCAGGAGGGAAGGGGACCAAACTAGAATTTAGATATAAAGGAGGCACAGTGAGAAAGGCACCCGGTATCAAGAGAGGGGAGTGAAAAGGCAGAGGAGAGTGAGCAATGGTGGGTACGAGAGGAAGAGTCTAAAGCAAAATGACAAAAAGAGTGAAATGGAGGGTCCAGTCTGGCAAGGGAGGATTTGGCAACTCCACTGTAGACTGTCACCATAATCAAAAATAAGAAGCATCATCTTTAAAATGATCTCTCAGTGGACAGGAAGCACAATACTTGCTTTGTTCCTGTAAAATGCACCAAGCTTGGGGTGGAGCTTTTGCTGAATGGCATCAATATGCCTTGGGAAATCAGGATGATGGTCAAGCCATACATCTGCAATAATAGCAACATCAAAGGTGTGAAATGAAGAAAGAGGGGTGGGTATGAAAAACCTCTGATGGGTGCCAAAAGGCATGGAGACTTTTTGGCACTGAGGGACAGTTGACTAGTCTGGAACTAGCACTGAATATTATCAAAATCCAGCTGAAGCTGTGGGGTAGGATCATGGAAACAGGAACCAGATGCAAAAATAACTATCATCAGCATACAAGCGAATGGACGCAGAGGAACAGACGGAGCGGAGATCATTCAAGAATATGGAAAAGAGAATAGGACCCAGGACAGACACTTAAGGGACACCTGAGCAGATAGGAAGGGGGAATGGAATGGAGCTTCCTGTCTGGACTGCTTGAGATCTTCCCTCGAGGTAACAATGTAACCAGCTGACTGCAGAGTCAGGAAATCCTGCTGCTTTAAGCTTACCCAGAAGGAGGAGATGTGCCACTGTGTCAAAAGCTTTAGCAAGATCAACAAAAATGGCGTATATGATCAGACCCTGATCTATTCCTGTGAGGACAGAGTTAGCGAAACGAAGGAAGGAAGGAAGGAAGTGGAGTGGAGTGGAATTTCCTAAAACTGGATTGATAGGGAGTGAAGAAGGCGGAGGAGACAAGGAAGGGTGAGAGTTGTGATAGTACAAGTTGTTCCTGTGACTTAGCTAAGTTAGGAAGGAGAGAGATAGTATATGTTCTAGTGATGTTGTGTGCAACTGACACCTCCAGCACTCTATGATATTTAACACATCTTGTGGAGGCTGTAAGGGGTGCAGTATCATCTATATAAAATCTTTTTTTGGATAAGTTGGTTAACAGTCTATCTACCTGGTATGTGCCCTGCTTAGCATAACTTCCCACTCCTTCTCCAACATAGAGATATAGAGGCATGTTTCCCAGATCACTTTTCACGTAAGAAGGTGGGGGCAGTGAGGCACCAGTAAGAACTGGTAGATGTGTCCCCCAATTTTCTGGGGCCAAGATTCCAACAAGGCCAATAGTGACTGCAGCAAATGATCACCTAGTTCAGTCTCCCTACATCAAGTAAAGTTTATGGATGGCCTGATCTGAAAATACTTCCAGAAGTCAGTTTGCTGAAGTTAGTATAGGGCTATTAAAGTTCGGAAAGTGTGAAGAGTTTGAGATGCAGGATCAAGCAAATCACCGATGGTGAGAATTCTCCTCTCTATCCATGTATGCCAGCTGATGGGTTTGCCCTGAACAGTGATGGGATGGTTGCCCCACAGCGGCTGCCATTTGTTCAGATGATGCATATTAGGCCCACTGTAATGAGCCATTGTAACCCAGGCTTATTTAGCAAAGGTTAAGATGGGAGAGGGCTTCGCCCCTTGGTTGTCTTCCCAAGTCAGATTACCATTTCAGGGAAAAACTGAATAATTATGACCCTTCAAGTTGTGCCACAGAGGCATCTGGGGTGAGATAGGCAGGAGCCACCACAACTTGTGTCATATACCAGTGACTTGGTGATAGGTCGAATGCCATGGCACACCCCAGCACCCTTCTGAACAGGAGCTTGAAGCTTCACCTGGCTGAAAAGGGGGCACTGTCCTTCTCGGAGAAAGACCTTAAAAAGTCACTAGAGTCTACAGAAGGTGGTCCTTGGGATACATGGTTGAGATTACTAAGGCAAAACATCAGTTTGGGAAAGGCCAACATCTTATAGGCTGCAATCTTACCTCCAAAGGTTAGATTGTGGTGCTTCCACCTGTGAAAATTAATTTCCACATCCTTTATGATAGGGTTGATATTGAGTTCCACCATGCAGTTCAGGTCCGTAGTAAGAGTCATCCCTAGATATTTAAGCTGTTTAGGGAACCATTTCATATTTAGACCCAGGACAATGAGTTAAGAAGCAGAACCTCTGTTATGTCCAATTAACCTTTAGGCCGAAATGTCAACAAATTCATTGAGAATATGTAAGGCCTTGTGTAGGGATGCCTCCAGATTAGAGACCACTGGGAGCAGATCATCTGCATAAGTGAGTGTTTTATGTGCCTGGATTTCTATCTCAACCTCAGTAACCTCAGGTGTGTGACAAATCTGCCACAGGAGAGGTTTCATAGCTATGAGGTATAGCACTGGGGAGACTGGAAATCCCTGCCTCATTCCTGTTTGCAGAGAAATGGGAGGAGACATTGAACCATTAGTGAAAAGAGCAGCTCAAGGGCTGGAAATTGACCCAGTTAGTGAAGCAAGGCCCAGAACTCATTGTGGCCATAGTTTGATACAGGTGGTCCCACCCACAGAGTCAAAAGCCTTCTCTGTCTCCATACTGAGCAAGAGTGACAGACGGTTTTGTTGAAATATGGCCCATATCACATTGATGACTGCTCTGAAATTGTTAGAAGCCATTCTGCCCTTTACAAGGGGTGGTGTTCAATAATGTGTGGGATGATTTTAGCCAGTTGGGTGGGATCCTTGTCATGGTTCAGGAGCAGAGTAATAAGTGCCTCTGACATTGAGAGTGGAAGCTGCCACTTGTGAAGTGAGGTGGAGTAGATGGCACGTAGTCTGCAATCCAGGAGGGAAATAAATTTGTGATACAATTCCACCAGGAGGCCATCCATCCTGGGGTTTTGCAGCATGGGAGAGCCTTAACTGAGGTCTGTACTTCATTCAGGGAAACAGGGGCTTCAAGAGCAGTCACTTGCAGGTCAGAAAGGTAGGGAGGGTGGCATACCTGAGAAATTCCTGCAGGCTCGGGGCTGACAACTCCTGGTGGGATTATCTGCCGTTTTAGCAGAGGTTTTAGTGGGTGAGATTTTCACACTCTGGATATGCCTGGCTGCTTGTTGCATTCTAGTTCAGTAAGCAGGAAGGTGGCCTGTTTTTTTTCTCTTGACTCCCAGTATCTCTGGGCAGTCTGTAGAATCGCTTTTTGCACCGCCGTTTGTGTAAGGGCATTCATTTGGTACTTAAGTCTCATGGCCTCCCAGAACAGTTGTAGGTGAGGGTCAGGTTATGAGTTATATTCTTCTTCAGCAGTCTGCAGCTGTGTTAGATCAGTCTGTCTCTGCTTCTTTTCATGGGTGGACTAACTGATTATTCTGTCCTGGATGAAGGCCTTGAAGGCCTCCCATAGAGCTGCATCAGAAACCTCTGTAGTATCATTGAGGGCAAAACAGGTCTCAATTTCAGTGGCCAGCCACTTTTTAAAAGCTTCATCCTGAAGCAGGAGTGTATTAAGTCTTCACCTAGGGGAGGGGTCCAGGGCCAGAAAAATTACCACAGAAATCTGGACACAGGTGTGGTAAGATAGGATGAAGGGTCCTGTGTTCAAATTTTTCACTGAAGACAAGAGGATATTGTGGAGCAAAAAGAAGTCTATTTTGGTGCTTGTGTTGTGCCTTGTAGAGTTGTGTGTAAAGTCCTTACCCGAGGGGTGCATTGTATTCCAGGGGTCCAGGAGGCTATATTCTGGGCAAGGTCATGTAGTGAAGTTCATGTTTTAGTGGGCATAAGGGAGGAAGAACATAGCTTGTCCAATAAGAGGTCCCAAACTACTTGAAGTCCCCTCCCAGGATTACCCTATCATCAGGCACACACATGGTGTCAAGGGCCTGAGCTATTTCAGTAAAGAAAGAAAGAATTACACGTCTTTGAGGCATAGATATTGTCCACCAGCAATGTTTGGTCATCTAGTTGCAACTGCGTGAGTATCCAGTGTCTCTCCTAACTTGCAGTGAGCTTGAGTACTTGCACCAGGAGTCTTATGAACAAGGGTAGTCACTTCCCTAGGCTTGATCTCATATAAGCTGCCCAAGATCTGGCCCACCCCATCCCTTTGAAGTTTTGATGTCTCAGCAGGCAAAAGATGCAATTCTTGGAGGAATGCAATGTCTCAGTCTTCTCGTTTCAAGTGTGTGAGAACCTGCTGACATTTGATATGAAAGTGGATGCCCTGAACATTCCATGAGGAAATTTTCAAGATAGCTTCTGCTTGCACCACCATTTGATTGGAAGCCAAGGCAGGACAGTATGACCAAGGTGGCAACTAAGTTTATCATTTGAGGATGGGGCTGGGCAAAAATAAATTGTGGCATTAAGTGACATTGTGGAATTAAGGATCACGCATAGGCCTTGGAACACCTCCGTATGTGATGGAACAGAAGCAGATGGCAACAGGCTTATAACAGAAGTAATGGTTAAAAAATCAGTGAACAAAACACTTTCAGTAGGTATATGATACCATGCAGACAAGGATAATTTCTGTAACAAATCACATAATGAGACACAACTGTTGGCATGAAGAACACATAGGAAACAATACTTTCTGCAGTGAGAGGCAAGGCGGAACTATGGTCCAAACGGCATGCTTATCATAGAAATGAATAGCATAAAAATATATTTGTCAAAAAGAGTAAGCATAAGTGGAACAAGGTAGAGCTTATTTACAAACCAGAATTAGGAAGTTGATATCCCCTGAGGCTTTGGAGGGAGATGCACCTCCTGGAGGCGGGTATCAGTCCCTGAGTAAATGTCCATAGCAAGCTAGATTTCTAATGCCTAACTCCTCGTGCAGGATTTTTTTTTTAATCATTCATTATGTGTGCAACAGTAATCCATTAAGGCAGTGATGAGGTATGTTTCCTGAGCAGCTTGGGGGAGGGAGGGTAGCAGTCCAGTTTGTGGCAGGCAGTCCCATGGTGCAAGCCACTGAGAGGGCCCCATTCCACCATAGCACCCTGAGAAATTGGGGGTAGAGAGGGGGAGGAGGGAGGTAGGAGGAGTGGCAAGGAGAGAAAGGGAAAGAGCAAAGTAGTTAGAGGCAAAGATAGTTGGGTGAGAGGCCAAGGCTCCCTACATACCCCTTCAGCCAGTGTATTTGCCACCCAATAGAATGTGGAGTAACACAGCATGATTGGTCATGGAAGCTAAGGTGAGGTCTTGCTGTCTAGGCAGGGAAGGGTAGCAGGAGCAAATAGGAGAGGCATAGCAGGTGGCTATCCCTGTTTGATGGAGGTCTCAGCATGGGACCACTCTCCTGTTTGGACTGTGCTTCTTAAAGTAGTTCAACTTCTGTTTTTGCTTTTTTATTTTCCTTTCCTCCTTCAATGCTGCCATGAGTGCCTATACAATAAGGGGAACTGGCATCTGTGGGGTTCCCAAGGAGTATCTCCATGTGTCCCACAGGGGTGAGGACCTTGTCCCAGTTATGGAAATGCTACTAAAGAAGCAGCACCCTTGTGCAACTACTTATTCAGTCACACATCCTCTACCATGTGTGCAACTGTGCTGCATCCATGTCTTGTGCAGCTGAAGCAAAAGGATGGTTAGGTTATGGCATGCACTAGGATGCATCCTTGACTAAGGTCCAGTGGTCCTTGTAGTATAAGCCTGTGCAAGTGCATAGTTGATTGCTGCAGCAGGACTAGGAATGCGAGGAGCAGCTGAAGAGGACCATACAGTTGGGCATCTGGGAGCACAGTACATTAAAGCCTCAAGCTACAGTGAAAGACACAGAGAATAGAGAGATGGTTGGTAATATTAGAGTGGCTGTCCCGCTCTGGGGAAATAGAGGTGGGACCCACAGGTAAAAAAGTAGCCACAGTGATAGATGCCTATAATGGGGGACCCATTTTGTAAGATGCACCCAGTTACTAGTCAAACATGCACACCTTATGCTCCAGAATTAAAAGGGAGCAGTGAGGCCAAATGTAGCTCCTTCATAACAGAGCAGTGTGCTCTGTATGTTGGAGGGTTTGGATGAGGCCAGCTGTTTGTGGAGGTGGAAGGAAGTATGGCAACTAGGAAAAAAATTGCACTTTATTCTTCAGAATTAAAAGGGAGCAGTGAGGCCAAATGTAGCCCCTTCATAACAATGCAGTGTGCTCTGTATGTTGGAGGGCTCGGAGAGGCCAGTTACTTGTGGAGGTTGGAGGAGGTACGGCAAGGCCCTGGGAGGACAAGTGCCTGCTGTAACTGCAAACATACCAGTGGGGACAGCACATGCTTCTCACAGGGATATGAAAGAGGGGGAGGGTCAAAGAAGCTGCTGAAACTGTTCACCTAACGAGCAGGCTGGAGGTGGCAGTTCTGGGTAAATAAAAGAGGTGTAGGTGGCATGAATAACAACTAATAGCATCATCAAGGCAATGCTAAAGGCAGATGTAAACTATTGAAATAAACACATTACAGTGTTACTCCCCCCCCCCCCGTGCCCCAGCCACCAGATAAGTAGCCCTAAGTTAGGGCACTCAGAGAAGAAAGGGGTAGAGGGGGCAGATGTTCCAGAAGGGCTGTAGGGAGGAGTAACCAAAAGTTCATAGTTGAGGATTGCGGCAATCAGCATTATACAGACAGTCCAAACAACAGTATAATGATGCAGAGGCAATGTTTCACAGGTCTCAGGCACAGAGCAGGCCAGAAATAAAAGTAAATTCATCCAGCTACACAAATATTGCCTGCCGTTTTGCCCTGATGACCAACGTTACCTGCAGCTGGGTGGGGTGGAGCAGAACCAAAAGGTAATACTATACTGCAGCTTATTAACATAGGATGTAAGCGTAGGAAGTAGGGAGTGGAATACACAATTCCATACAAGTTCATGTTCGAGTCAGTTTCAAGGTTCCAGTCCAGGGGATCACAAGAAGGCAGGCCTCGACAGAGGAAAAATACAAACAGTTCCCAATGAGTTGACTCTCAGAAGTTGTCCTGCTTGGGGTGCTGACGGCAGGGAGGCAGTGGGTTGAGACATTCATATGGATCCTGCACTTGCACTAGGTCAGCCCAGGACATAACTAGTGCTGGGGCATGCTGTGAAGCTGCATAATTCAAGGTGTTATGTTGAAGTTGAGGCAGCAATGATGGTCTTGGCAGGATATCACTGGGTGATGTGGAGTTCTGAGGAGATGCTTGGGACCCACAACTATGTCTTCTATGCTGTGGCTAGGCTGCCTTCAGGTTGCTTGGAAGTGCTTGTGTGGCCTGCTGTTGCTTAGATCTTTTACACTGGCATTGCTCCAGGGGGGCCATGGTGGTTCAGGGGGCTAGCGGGTAAGCCGTGAAGTCCATAGGTGGGTAAAATTGTGTTCAGCTTGAGTGGCCTGTTTGTGGTCTGTGCGATTGAGTTTCTGAGAGGTTCCTTGCACCACTGGCTGTACTCTCCATGATCTCTGAACTAAAACGTTTGCCTCAGCAGGACTTGTAAAGTCATGGGAGGCACCATTTTTTTGTATTTTAAAGGTCACTGGATAGGCCATGTGATATTTAATGCCCAGATTTTGTAACACTTGCCTAACGGATGAAGGCTGCTTTCATTTTGTTCAGGTGAGCAAAGTAATCTTGATGCATGCCTTTTAAGGGGACCCTTTTCCTGGACAAGCTTCATTAATTGCTTCTTAACTGAAACTTGTAAGGTAAGTGCCAGGATGGATCAAGGCTTATAACGGGTGGGATTGAAGGACCAGGGTACGATGAGTTCTCTGTATCTAAAGATCCCCGCCCAGGATTCCTAGTAGTTCAGTGAGAAAGTGCTGAATAGTCAGGGACATTTTCCCCTCCGCTCCTTCAGGAACTCCCAATATTTTGATATTGTTTCATCAGCCTCTGCACTTGAGATAATCTAATTTGTCCCAGAGAAGAGCAACCTCCGTTTTAAATCCCAAGATTTCGCTGTCCTGATCATCAGCTCTTCTTTGCAGGTGCCACAGAGTAGTCTCATTATTGGAGACTCTGATAGAGAGCTGATCCATTTTTGATTGCAGGGAAGCTACCATATACTAATTTTAACCCCTGCTACCTCAGTATAGATCTGTGCAAACATTTGCTGAATTAGTTGCAGCAAGACTGGTTGCAGCTGTCAGAGCAACTGTCATCTTGAAGTGCCGTAAAAGTTTCGTCACTGTCTCCCAGAGAAACATGCACAATTTCATCAGGGTTTTATTACAGTTTTATTTAAAAAACTCTTAGGGAAATGAAAAATAACAAAAAACCTGAACACTCTGATGGTTGAGAAAATGTTATTTTTTTAAGGGTGTGTGCCCAAGGATCGGAGCTTTGAACTCACATGGCCATCTTGCTCACAGCTCAACCATAAGTCCAGAGAAAGATAGTTAAGGCATATGGCCATTGTCACAATATCAGTCAAGCCACAAAGTATATTATTTTTGGATGATTCACATGTAGATGATCTGTTTGTGTTGATAGCTCTGAAACATACAGATTCTGCATTTCTTAAAGTTCTTTAATTATTACAGATCCACTTTTACATTATATGAAAACCTGAATAGCTGCTTCATCCATAGCCCTGGACACTGGGATAACCACCCCTGGTACTGCCAAACATGAGACCAACACTGGGATGCCCAGTGTCGGAATACTGTATCCCTAAAATAAAGAAAACTGTCCCTCAATGTTTTTTTTTTTAACTGTGTAGAAAAGAAAACTGTTCTCGACTATCTCACCCCCACACACAACCCCCACCCATCGTACCCAAACCCCCTGCTCAGCATCCACCACCCCACACCCCGGATACCCTCACTAACCTGAACATGTCCTACAGCGTAGATCCATTCTCTGATTGAAGACATGTCTTGCTGCTGGAACCGGCGACTGCAGTATGAGAAAACCAGGTACTGTAAGTGCGATTCAGTGCATTTCAATAGGGTTTTAAACTTTGATTCATAATGTCATTTTAGCATATTTTGACCCAGCCTTTTCAGCATGGGCTTTTTGAGACTCACCCAATGACCCGTGGGAGTGAGATTAGGCAAATCTGCCCCAAAAGGCGATTTTGTGGTCATCTTACAAAATCACCTTTTGGGCGAGATTTGAAAATGTTCACTGCCCGTGCTCATGAGGCAGGGACATAAGAAGGCTATGTTAAAAAGTTGGGGGCAAAAGTATGTAAAAATGACAAAGTTATAAACGTATGTTGAATCCTTTCTTTGCACACTCACAATGTTGGTCATTTTAAATATTTTTACTCTAAGCTTTCAACATATCCATTTCTTCACAGCAACTCATGAATGTGAAGCTGTCATTTGTCAAATCCTGGCAAAAATGAGTTTTCGCACCTGTGGCACACAATGACATTTCAGCAGGGATCTGAACATTTTCACCTATGTGGTTCATGAGGTGAGGTAATAGGAAGGCTAGGCTGAAAATGTTGTGTACAAATACAGTAAAATGCTAGGGTTATGAGTGAACGTTGCAGTATTTCAACGTTCACTCATAACTTGGCTAATTTTCAATATTTTGACTCCAAACTTTGAACATAGCCATTCCTCCATGCCACCTCATAAACATGATGTGTCATTTTTATGTTGGCTTGTGCTTGCGTGCCAGCCAACATATTGCATTAGTAGCAGCTTTGGAGGCATGGTCACTGTTGGGCGAATGCAGGGCACGCATCAGTAGATACGTCTATCATTCCCCAATAAGTCTGCATGCCGGCACCACACCAGGAATACATAATGTAGCAAGCACATCTGAGGAAAGGTCCACTGCAATGTGAGCAAAGCTTGTCATACACAGCGGCACCTCCTGATGTGCTTTCCCTGGTGAAAATTTCATTAAACATGGCGGCACATTGCCAGCCATAATGCCGACTTTGGGGGTGCTGAATCCCCCTGTCGACATGCCCTGACCCAGTGTATGTGCCGATGGGGAGCCCACTCCCCGACGACATAATGCACCCCCCATTTGTTATGTGCTGATGGGGGTGCACAATCCCCCATCGGCTACAGCACCGCTCCCAAAAACACTTAGGTGGCACGCTGGGAGCCCACCTCAGCGTGCCAAATCCACTGAAAAGGAAAAAACGTCCCACAGTTTTTTTTTTTGACCCTGTAAAAAGAAAATGGTCCCCAGTCTCCCCCCTCCCATAACCTGCACCCACCTCTGTGCACATTACCTCCCACACCTCCCTCACCCCATACTTACCTCCGGAGTCCAGCCCTACGATCTTCGGTGGAACAGGAACATGTCTGCACTCTTCAAAGCTGACCATGAACTGAAGAAATGCCGGTAAGCTGTCTAATGGCATAAATAGGGTTTTTTCAACTTTGGTGCATATCTCAGGCATTTTTTGGAATTATTGCACCAAATTTTCAACAAGGGGTTATTTTCCACTTGTCAGTGTCTACAGGGTAGGGTGAGGCCCATTATCCTATACTGCACCTGTCTCAGCATATGTCCTTGTGGAATGGGGTAGGTATAAGGCCCAAAGACCCCTTCTCATGAATTCAGTCACTGTCATGGTGTTATTCCGTCCCGAAAGGTGATTTCGCGGTCATTGCATGGAATCACTTTTCGGGACTGAGTAACAAAATAACAGTGCCACTGTTCATGAGGGGGGCTCTCAAAAAGCCTGTTTTGCAAATTTGGTGAACAAAATCCAAAAAATGGCTGTTTTACGAGCGTGCGTTGCGCTGCTTCCACGCATGCTCATAACTTTGTGAATTTGTAACATTTTCACTCCAGATTTTCAAAATTGGCATTTTTCCACACCTCCTTATGAACAGTACAACTATCATTTTACATATCCTGGCTAAAATGTGTTTTCACACGTCCGAAGTCTAGCGCGGTTGCTGTGTGAAATTAGTTTCCGGGACAGTTTGAGAAAATGATAGTGACACTGTTCATGAGCAGAGGTCCTAAAATGTCTGTGTGGAAAATTTGGTGCCGAAAGTCCATAAAATGACTGTGTTACAAGCATGCATTGTGCAGTTTCCACTCACCCTTGTAACTTCGCAAATTTGCAATATTTTCAAGCCAGATTTTCAACACTGGCATTTTTTCCTCACCTCTTTATCAACAGTACAGCTGTCATTTTTCACAGCCTGCCCAAAATGTGTTTCTGCACCTGTGGCGCACAATTGCATGGTCGCTGTGGGAAATCAACTTTTGGGACAGATTAACAAAATCATAGTGCCACTGTTCATGAGGGAAGGTCCCAAAATGTCTATGTTGAAAATATGGCTAAAAAACTCCTAAAAATAATTGGGTTACAGACGTGTGTTGAGCAGTTTCTATGTATGCTCATGATTTCACCAATTTTTCATATTTTCACTCCAAATTTTCAACGTTGCCATTTTTTTACGCCTCCTCATGAACAATACAGTTATTATTTTCCATATCCTGCCCAAAATGTGTTTTCATCCTTGTGTCGCCAAATGGCATAGCCGCTGTGCAAAACCACCTTTCAGCTAACAAACTGATTGTGCTGCTCTTCATGAGGTGGGGTCACAAAAAAAGCCTATATTGAAAATTTGGAGGGAAAATAACAACAAACGCTTACAATGTTAGGGTTCCCAACTGTAACACACCTTCCTGTAGAGACTGCCAGGTGTCAGGGGTGTGACTTGGGAACATTGGCTGTAATGCTCACGCCATTCCACCCCCACCCCCACCCTGCAGCCAATGACAGGCATCAAGGTGTGCCTTGGAGCATCCAGCCCTAACATTCATCCCATTCTCCTATACTGCACCCGTCTCAGCATATTTTCTTATGGAATGGGAAAAGTATAAGGCCCAAAGACCCCGAAGCACACCACAACACTTGTCAGTGTCTACAGGGTAGGGCGAGGCCCATTCTCCTATACTGCACCCGTCTCGGCATATGTCCTTATGGAATGGGGTAAGTACAAGTCCCAAAGACCCCAAAGCACACCACAACACTTGTCAGTGTCTACAGGGTAGGGTGAGGTAAAATGGCATGAGCATATAGCTGACACCCCAAAGGCACACCCTGGCACCTGTCAGTCTCTGCAGGGTGGGGATGGGGTTGGTGTCAGTTCCATACTTCACTGCCATTCATATTATGCATCTCTAGCTCCTGAACTACCAATGCCAGTGAGACAACATTCGGCATTGACAAATGCTTGTTTAAATCTTGGATGAGACATATTTTAACACTTCGACATTTTGGTCAATATACTATTAATGCTACATGTCATACTTGTAAGGGGAGTCATAAAATGTCCGTCTTGAAAATTTGTGATCAAAATAATAATAATAAAAATATATATATATATATATATGCGTGTGTGTGTATATATATAATTAAGAAACTTTGGGTGTAATACCAGTCTTGACCCTGTGGTTAGGCTCTGTGATCCCATGCCAGTGGGCTGGGTTTGGGAGTGACCTCAGTGACCCAGCTGGATGGAGTAAGGGTGGGGGTATGGCACTATTATGTTATTATATAGAATTTGGGTACTCTCACCATTTCCCTAAAACATGGAACTCTACTTCGCCAAATCTGACACTTCTCCTCCCTCTGTTCCATCAACACTGCCCTCTCCAACTATCGTGCACCTAACAGTTCCTGTTATGATTCACCTTAATTTCTTTGTCTTGCTCCTTACAGTTCATCCCCCTTCAGAATTTACCCAATGCCTCTATCGACTTTGCTGCCTCTACTGACCCTAGCCCCTCCTAGGTGCTAGTTCTCATACCTTTCTCCCTTCCCCTGCACTCTTCCTCTTTTTCCCTAGCCTTCACACTCCCCTTGCAGGGCTCTCAGCATCCTGAAAGGGTCCTATAGTGCCTAGACTTGCCACCTTTTCTTCCCCCATCTACCTATCCTTTGCCTTCCAGGTCCCCAGCAGCCTGTTGGGTTCCTTGGATCGGGTCTCATTCCCTCCCATGTGTTACTTCTCATTTCTCATTCCCTCCCTCTCACTATCCCTCTGTAATTACAATGCCTAACCGTAGGAGGGTTTACAATCACCTGAACTTCCCTGTCCCCTTGCAGGGTTCATCGCATCCTGAAGGGTTCTCTTCTTGGGTCAGGCCTTATTTCACCTCCTAGGTGTTAATCACACTTACTTCCTCTCTCTTTCCCTCTCTAATCCCTACTCCAGTCCCCTTGCAGGGTTCCCTGCATCCTGAAGTGGTCTCTTTGGGACACAACTCTCTACTATCTGTCATCTCATCCTATCCTCTCTCCTTCACCCTTCACCTTATTTCACGATAGCACTTGTTCACTTATTACCATTGCACTTATTAATTGTTCTTACAAATTACATATGTATGCAACACTGTTTGTAACAACTGCCTTAATTAATTGTGTGCAATGTTGATCTTTGTAACTTGAATGAAAAATGTCTCATCCCTATTGTACCCCTTCCCCCAAGGTCACACCGGGAGATGAGCAACCTGTTGCTCAGTGTGCCTTCCTGGTGAAACATTTCAATAAATAAAGTACCCCCCCCAAGCCAGGGAATGAAGGCTGCAGGGTTGTCCACACAAACCTGAGTACCATATAGTGAACACAGCTGTCCTCTTCTCATAGGTCCCTGCACCTTTGCACTCATGAGTGACAGAGGGCCCTGTGCATTCGCTAACAGATGAACTCTTTGCCCTGTGCATCTGTATCTGTGGCCACATCAAAGCGCAGGGACCAGAGTGCCTTGCAATACTGCAGCCCAACAGATAGCCTCATGAATTCTTGACATCTGTTGCTGCATGGAAGTGCAAGGCCCATAAGATCCCTTCTCTTCCATGGGTGGATGGAGTCTTCTCCTGGTTCTGGGTCCCAAGGGTCCTGGACATCTGTATCTGTTCACACAGGTCCCAAAGGGACCTGCGTGAATGAGGATACATTTCCACTATCTCAAAAAGAATGGAATTGCAAAAAACTTTATTAATGCACCAGTTAAGGTTCAAGTTAATGCCATAAACATTGGTAAATGTGGCATTAGGGTTTCCAAGTCCAACTCCCCCATCCCTACCCCCAAGCAGCAAAAGGAAAGATATTTGAGTTTTGGGTCTCTGGAGTCTTGGTGAATCAGTGATGCAGTCTTCCTTGCGGTTGTCAACCCTAATATCCACCACATTCCATGAGCAAATAACATCAGATGTGATCTCCTTTCTCACACAGGACCCACAGGACCCTGCATGAAGGAAGCTGCAACACATTGTGTTGGCAACATGTGGCAAGACATACAGTACTTAGAAACATAGGAAAATAGGAATGGGACTGCAGAAAAGGACCACCAGGCCCGCCCAGTCTGCCCATTTTGTGTCTTCACTAGGCCTTTACTGCAGTCCTCCCCCTCATCCCAACATCCCTCTGTGTTTATCCCATGCCATCTTGAACCCTCCCACTGTCTTCTCTCCCACCACTTCTCTTAGTAGCCCATTCTAGTTGTCCACCACCCTCTCCATGAAGAAGTATTTCCTAAAATTACATCTAAATTTGCCTCCCTTGATTTGGAATTCATGTCTCCTCATCCTAGGTTACTCCTTTAGTTGGAAGAGGCTCTCCACAGACACCTTATTGACACCCTTTAAATATTTAAATGTCTCAATCATGTCACCTCTCTCCCTCCTCTGCTTCAGTGAGTACATGCCCAGGTCATTTAGCCTCCCCTTGTTGGGTAAGCATTCAAGCCCCATCACCATCTTTGTCGCCCTTCTATGAACTCTCTCCATCCTCTCCATGTCCTTCCTTGGGTACGGTCTCCAGAACTGGACCCCATACTCCAGGTGTGGCCTAACCAGCTGGGTACACAAAGGAACTATAACCTCCCTCCTCCTGCTGGAGACGCCCCTCTCTATGCAACCTAACATCCTGCTGGCTCTTGCCACTGCCCTTTCACGGTGCTTTGCCACCTTCAGGTCCTGTGAAATGATGATACCTTGGTCCCTTTCTTCTTCTGTTACCTGCAGGGATCTACCTCCCATCTAGTACTCCGCTTTACTAGTTTTCCTGCCTAAGTGCATGATTTTACAATTTGCTGTATTGAATGACAATTGCCACACTTTGGACCATTCCTCCAATCTCCACAGATCTCTACGCATCATTTCCACCTCCTCCTGTGTGTCCACTCCATTGCAGACCTTTGCATCCTCCCCAAGAAGATTCATACTCCCTTCCAGACCCTCCGCTATATCCCTTATAAAGACATTAAACAGTAGTGGGCCCAACACCGACCCTTGGGGTAGCCCACCGATGACCACGGACTCCTCTGAGGGTGTCCCATTGACCAATACCCTCTGTGTTCTCCCCTCCAACCAGTTCTGCACCCATCTTACCACCATTACCACCTCCCCTACCCCCAGGCAACCCATTTTGTGCAATAGTCTCCTGTGCGGCACTGAGTCAAATGCTTTTCTGAAGTCAAGGTAGGCTACATCCACCAAATCTCACTGATCTACCACCCCTGTGACCCAGTCAAAGAATTCTATCAAATTAGTTTGACAGGATCTACCCTCGGTAAACCCATGTTGCCTTGGGTCCTGAAGACCTTTTGCTTCCAAGTATTTATTGATTAGATTCTTGAGCAGTTTTTCTGTGAGCTTGCCATTCACAGATGTCAAGCTCACTGGCCTGTAGTTTCCCCCCTCTTCCCCCCCCCTTGTGAAGTGGTGCTACATCAACACATTTCCAGTCATTCAGTACCACTTCCAATTTCAAGGAGTTGTTGAACAGGGTGGTCAAAGAGGCAGCTAGTACATCCCTCAGTTCCCTCAGAACCCTTGGATGCACCCCATCTGGTCCATTAGCCTTGTCCACCTTCAATTCCTTAAGTTCCCTCAGGATCTCCTCTTGCCAAAATGGACTCACGTCCACCCCCCCCGCATCCTCTGTGATCCTAGATTTACTCCCCCTCCATTCCTCTTCCTTCATGAATTCTGAGCAGAAGTAGCTATACAGCAGTTCAGCCTTCTCCTGGTCCGCCACCATCATTTCCCCCACCCCATTTTTCAGACTGGGTATCCCTTTTACTGTTTTCCTTCTTTCACCCAGCCCTTCAGATAACTCTATTTTGGACGTATTTTACATCCATAAATTAGCACAAAATGTCAAAAAATTTAGCCTGTGGAGTCATTGACGTCCACTAACATTCCCCTTGTTTAAGGCTGACGTAGTATTTTTTATGGTGTGGACATCTTATTTTTTTGTATACCATGCTGGGAGTCCACTCCAGCATGGCAAAAGTCTCTTTTGCTGACGGGGGTGCCCAATCCCCCATCTGCTTCACTGCCCCCCCTGAAAAAACTCCATATGCCATGCTGGGAGCCCACCCCAGTGTGGCAAAAGTCTTGTTTGCTGATGGGGGTGCCCAATCCCCTGTCGGCTTCACTGGCCCCCCAAACTGCCTGGTGTCATGCTGGGAGCCCACCCCAGTGTGGCAAAAGTCCCCCATTTTCTTTCAAAAAAATATCTGAAAGAAAAAAACCTTCCCTCATTGATTCTCTTGCCCCCCACCCCCAACCCGAGCCCACTCTCTCCGTACCCCACCTCCCCATATCCCAACCCCACCCCATACTTACCTCTGGAGCCCAGTGCGACAATCTTCAGTGGACCGAAACACATCTGCACTCTTCAAAGCCGACCGTAAATTGAAGAAATGCCGGTAAGCTGTATAATGGCATAAATGGATTTTTTTCAACTTTTGTGCATATCTCAGCCATTTTGGGGAATTTTTTCACCACATTTTCAACCTGGGGTTTTTGGGGCCCCACCTCATGAACTGTGACACTGTCATTTTGTTATTTGGTCCCGAAAGGTGACTTCGCGGTCACTGCATAGAACCACCTTTCGGGACCGATTAATGAAATGACAGTGTCACAGTTTATGAGGCAGGCCCCCAAAAACTCTATGTTGAAAATTTGGTGAAAAAATTCCCCAAAATTACTGTTTTTTAAGTGTGCATTGCACAGTTCCTACGCACACTCGTAACTTTGAGCATTTTTAATATTTTCACTCCAGATTTTTAGCATTGCCGTTTTACCACACCTCCTTATGAATAGTACAACTGTCATTTTTCACATTTCACCCAAAATGTGTTATTGCACATGTAGCACACAATGGCGCAGTCGCTGTGTGAAATCAATGTTCGGGACAGATTAAAAAAATCACAGTGACACTGTTCATGAGCAGAGCTCTTAAACTGGCTATGTTGAAAATTTGGTGACAGAAGTCCATAAAATGACTGTCATGAGTGTGCATTGTGTCAGATATGGCAAAAAAAAAAAAGTGTAAAATTAAGGGTAACTGCTCCCCAGGGATGTCCACAGAGTACTGCGTCCCTCACAAAGTGTAGTTACGTCTTTAGTGATACCATCTTAACTAATTAAGGGTGCCAGTAAAGAGTTCCTGACAGTGCCGGGTGGGGATGGGGGGTAGTGATTATAAGAAGCACATGTGGCCACATGGAGGAATAGGGCTAGGGAACCAGGGACCTTTAACTGGCTGGGGGTAGGGAGTGGGCCACTGGACACCTGGCAGGGGCCTTTAATTGGGCTGTGGTTAGAGAGGGGGCCAGTGGAGACCTGGGGACCTTTACCGGGGCTTGGGCTAAGGATTGTATTCACTGGACACCATGTATCATGGGAGAGCAGTGGTTGTTTTCTTTCTGGACTTCTTTTTTTTTTTTTACCAATTATTTGACCAGGTGAGATACACTTAGCTGAAAGCTTGTTTGCAGGTGCAACCTGGGAGCACAAGGAAGTTAAGTGACTTGCTCAGGGTCACACAGTATGCACCTAGGGGGCTGTGGGATTCAAACCCAGGTCTCCAGATTTGCAGCTCAGAGCTTTAACCCACTGCGCCATACTGCCTGCTACTTCAGTAAGGCTTTCAACACAATACCACACAGGAGGCTAGTTAAGAAAGCAAGCAGCTAGCATAGGTGTGTGGTAGAAAGTGGTAAGCTGGGTAACTAACTGGATAAATGATATGAGGCAGAGGGTGGTGGTAAATGACAGTGCACTCAGGGTACAGGAAAGTAACTAGTGTGGTACCACAAAGATCAGTGCTGTGGCTGGTACTCCTCAATGTCTTCATAAGTAACACTGCTGAGGAGCTGGAGAGGAAGATGTGTTTCTTTGCAGATGATGATACAAAAATCTGCAACAGGATGGACACTCAGGAAGGCATGGAACTTGCCCACAGGAAATGTAAATGGTCATCAGGATAGGGGACAAGGGCAAGACAGGATTATTTCTAAAAGCAGCAGCAGAGCCCAATTAGAGCAAGGGGCAGGAACCTGAAAGGAAATACTGCACATTGTAATACAGTGTGTATGCACAAAGGCTACAAATGTTAGTGTAGCATGGATTACAGTGAGGTATTCAGAAGGCCAATGAGTTGACGTCCAAACCTATAGGACTTGGAGTTTTGTGACTGCAAAAATTTGTCGATTAGAATTATTTTTTACTTCCAAAAAATTGACAGCTAGAGTATTTTGACTCCAGTAAAACTGAAATGACTTCCAAATTTCAACCCATGGAAGTATTTGACTTCCACTCAAAAAAAATTATCTAAAGCCCTGCTTTCACCTATATACCTAAAAAAGGTCTTGTCACCCTTTTTGACCTCCCTGGCAAGCCTCTCTTCCATCCTTGCCTTTGCTCGCCTGATCTCCTTTCCTGCCTGTCTCTGCCTTACCTGATATTCTTCCCAAGCCTCTTCCCCCTGCATCGTTTTAAACCCCCTGAAGGCTCTCCTCTTTGCTCTTATGCTTTCCTCTACTTCCCTATTAAACCACAGTGACTTCCTTTTTTCCCCTATGTTTGCTAACCCTCTTCATGTAGAGTTCTGTGGCTCCTACAATGGCTCTTTTTATTGACGCCCACATTTACTCCAAACCCCAAATTCCTCCACTCCTTCTAGTGCCTGTTGAGCACATTTTCCCATCCTACCAAAATCTGCTCATCTAAAGTCCAGAACCTGTGCCTTGGTCCAATTAATGGCAGCCGATGTGTGCACTGTGAACCACATGGAACTGTAGTCGCTTGTACCAAGTTTGTCCCTCCACAGATACCTCCCCTACCCTGTTTCCATTAGCTGGCACCAAATCTAACACTCACCCCTTCCCTGGTTGATTCCCTGACCATTTGCCTAAGTAAGGCAACTTGAAGGGAGCCCAAAATCACCCTGCTTCTTGGTGATATCGATGTTAGCGCGTCCCAAACCACATCATATAGTTTTTGAAGTCAACTCATTGGCCTTCTGAATACCTCACTGTAATCCATGCCACACTAACATTCGTAGCCTTTGTATACACATAATTCCAGTCGACAAATTTTGGCAGTCACAATACTCCAAGTCCTATAGTTTTTGAAGTCAACTCATTGGCCTTCTGAATACCTCACTGTAATCCATGCTACACTAACATTTGTAGCCTTTGTACATACACACTGTATTACAATGTGCAGTGTTTCCTTTCAGGTTCCTGCCGCTTGCTCTAATTGGTCTCTGCTGTCTCTTTTAGAAATAATCCTGAAGGCAAAAATGACAGTCTGAGGTCTGTGTCCCTGTTCTCTGTGGGAGAAAAAGTAGCAGCACTCAACCAAGCAACCATGAAAGAGAGCAGTGCCTTCTGGTGGCATTGCTTTTTTGAAATTCAGATATACCAGTGAAGGGACTATTTAATCTCCCAAAAATCTATACAGTCATTTTTTTATAATTTTCCTTATAGTTTCCTGGATTTTTTTCATATAAAAAATGCCACGTGGGCCATTTTCTAAGTGCAGTATTACCCTCAACCATCTGCGATATTGGGAAATACCAGACCCACCAGTGGATATAAGGCCCTCTGCCTCTGGCGTCAGGCCTCATTATGCCCCTGGGTGGTCCAGTATTTCCCAATACCACCCACTCTGTCAGGTATTATTAATTACATAATAACCATCCTAATGTATTGTATAAAACAAATGCTAGGAAAGTGTAGTATATGAGGATATAATGCCATCGAGGAGGCTAATTAGCTCAGTAAACCCACAAGCCTTAAGGGCAGCAGTAAATAAAGGGCTTAATTGCCATAGAATTACAGTGTTCCCTACAGCATACTGCTGCATTTTGTGATATACTGCAGCATTACTGTGTGGCATCCTGGTTGGCACCAGTGTATCTTGTAATTTACCAGGTCGTATCTCTTGCTACTACTGTATAGGCCTTAAAAGCCTTTCCTTTGTCCTTTACTGCTTCATTCACTTGTTTATTAAACCATTGTAGTTTCATTTGTTTCTTGGCCTTTTTCACAAATCTTACACATGATAGTCTGGCCTCCAATATTGCATCCTTTATTTTTGACTGCTTATTCTCTGCCCTTATTACTGTGATTAGGTCCTCCAGCTGCCTAGCTACTATCATTCTCATTATATTGTAGTGTTCCTTTCTTAAATCAAGGACCATGATACTGGATTTTTGTCTGCCCAGTTTTAGCACTATATTAAATTTGATGGAGTTAGGGTCACTGTACCCTAATCATCTTGATCATGTCCTGAGTGCACAGTAGCAGATATAATATTGCCATCCCTCTGGTGGGATTGTGCACCCACTGTGTCAGGATGTTCTCTTTCACTGTTTCTAGGAAATAATATCTCATTCCTCTGCTTTTCCATGTTAGCCTACTTTTAATTAATACCCGGTGGGGTGATACAAAAAGTATGATTCATTTTAGACATTTATTAATATAAAACTGCTTATTAATTGTAATGTATGAGGTTTAATTTCTCTCCTTTTTTTTTTTAAAGGTGGATCAGTGAAATGCCTGCAACACATCCTCAGATGTTCGTCAATGAGAACTGAATTGCCTCTGATGTCTCGTATCTGCCTCAAAGAAAAATGCCTTGATTATGATTAAATGTGATTAGCCCATTTTGGATTAACACCTGATTGTTAATGAAAAGTGTCATGGGCTGTTGCTGCCTTCGAACGGAGTATTGCAGAGACAGTAAAATGGCAAATTGACAGTTCTAACATTATAAGTTTGTTTTGGCCTAAATTGTATTTAACAGGTTTAGAATTGACCAAGCTCAACAAGAAATAAAACTGGAAACTAGCCTGCTGCCACATTATCATCAGTATTTATGCTCTTTACACATAATTCTGACCTTCTATAACTTAAACCTTTTTCAGAGCATAGAAAAAATGTATCAGCCATTCTTTTCTTCAAACATAAAATGAAAATGTCCATTTACAAGGTATGGGGGCTAAGTGGTTGTTGAGACCACTTTCTGCCTGCAATTTGTAACCCTGTTGAGCCTTGCTCAGTGGTTTCATAACTCCTTCTTAACTATGAGCAGCTGTTATTGTGAGTGGTTAGGAAAGGGGGCCAGGGCTGTCCAGGTAAAATATGTGGTAACTCTCACAAACCCAGTCACAGCCTTTGATGCTTCCCTCATTTCATCACCTGCTACAGGAAATGTAAGTTTATGACTGGGTGAAAAAGATAGGCAATTATGTCATGTTGTAGGGTGGACCACTTGACCACTGTATATGGGCAGACACTGGAGCAGGGAAGGGTGAAACTATTGGACCACTAAGGTAGGCAACAATCAGGGAGTGGGTGGTGACCACCAGGATGCACTACAGAGGGCAATGGGGGCCGGGGGCGCCCAATGAACAACATGCCTTTACTTCTTTTGGCAGGTAATGGAGGAGTGACACTTTCAGGAGTGATGCCTGTTTGTCCAACCTCAGCTGATCATAGCATTGTGACATTTGCACCCATTTACTCCTTTCCCTTTCGGATCTGTTGGCATCTATGTGCAGTATGGCACAGTTGGGTTATGGCGCAACAGTGCATCCAAAAAACATGTTTTGTGCTGCCCTTATTAGCAAGTGAGAGAACTGGCCCCTAAGTTCAAGTCATGTGTTTAATTGGTTTTCTCGGCTATTGGCCAACTGTTTAATTGTTTGACTAAGGTAGCTACCAGTAATGATTCAGTTTCACTAGAAATAGAACTTATACAGTAATATGTCTAGCCTGCCTGTATTACTAGTTGTATGGTACAGTACCAAAACAAGCTTTGTCCAATAGTTAATTGCTATATTAAATCATAAAAAATAATAAAATATGCTTATTGTATTGCATGTATCTTATGCTTATTGTATTGCATGTATTCCCCAGGTCACACCGGGAGATGAGCAACTTGTTGCTCAGCGTGCCTTCCTGGTGAAACATTTCGGTAAATAATAAATATTGCCGTATATGGACATGCATTCCAGAGTTTTGTGAAAACCTAATAAGTCAAACTAAAAAGGTATCTCAGCATCTGCCTTATAGACAAGACTTTGTCATGGCTGAGAGAATTCTAATTAATGTCAAATCAGTGATGTTTTTTTTTCCCTAAGTCTTTGTAAACTGGTGCAGAATTAGTCAGGTTTGTTAACTTATCACTGCACAGCACTCCTGACTGGAGAAAGTATGCACAAACTGAGGAAGTGGAAGGCTAATTCATGCTTATGAAATCAAGGTTCAAATGCCATGTTAGTAGTATCTGAAACCAGTTTCCAAAGGGTTCAGCAAGTCATGGATTATGTTACTTGGGCAAAGATTCTAAAGAATTCTCATGGGTGAGAGTGAGAGAGTGTGTTCATTGACATGTGCAGCAGGAGGGTTTTTTAGGTTAAAACTACAGGTTGTGGAGCTGGCCCACAAGCACAGCAGTAGTACTGTTGCTTGCGACGCTGACAACCCAGGTTCAGAAACAAGCCTGGAGTGTCAGAGGGCAGGCGGGGGGGAGGAGGGTCGAGTGTCCGTGGGACTGCCTTCCTGTTCCAGGAATGGAGGATTGTGGCATCCAGCATGTGCTGACACCTAGCAGCTGCAGCTAGTGGTGAGGGAGCCTGGAACCACATACGCAGTGGAGGGGAGTGGTGAGTATTTATGCACTGTGCATGGGTGCATGCATGGTGTGTGCTAATGCCATTGCATGCTTACTCCCCTGGGGGCAACCTGTAAAGAAGAAGCCATTGGCCCTTGGCAGGGAAATGATGCTCCACAGGCCCCCCACATCCATTCCAAGTTCGAAATGCCTGCATCTGGAACCAGCAAAGCTTACTTCCACCAGAGTCAGTTTGATAGAGAGGGGCAGTCACCAAGGAGTAGAAGGCAACCCAGTCTCGGGCTGCAAGCTGGGAGGCCTGAATGTGGTGTGTCGTGGGTGGCCTGGGAGCCTGGTGTTAAGGTAGGAGGACTTCAGAAGGATGAGAGGAGGTGCTGCAAAGGCTGAAGGATGCCCTGCCTTGGGGCAGAGAAGGAGCATAAACCAAATTGAAAGCAAAACTACAGGTTATGGGAAATCTTTTACTGAATGGTATGAGTAAGGGATTTTCTCTGGAGTCCTGGCTAGCATTCCCCTTCCTATCACACTGCCTTGTGCAATTGTCCAAGACTGTGTGTGGGCGTCAGTGTGCGAAATGACTGGCACTACACATTTACAGTAATTTCACCACTATTCTCTCATTGCTTGTTAAGTGCTTTGTGTTACAATGTGTTTGAAAAGAACTACATAAATGCAAAAAATTCATCTTCACAATCTAGAGGGTTTATATTTTCTTGATTTGCATTCTCATTCTGAATGCAATATGTACAAGTTGGAGCACTGTTTGTTGTTTTATTTGCTTGCATTCTTTGTTTCTCCTTCTGTACCCCTGACTGGCACCCTTCTAACAATGACCTCCAGCCCAGTCATCCACCATCCTGGGACTTACTCCATCTACTTATGTGTCACCATGGGCAAGTGAGTGCCACGGGCAGTGGTGCAGAGCCTTTTTGGTCACCATTTTCGTCCCAGTGGTTGTGGTCTTTTCCTCCCTGTGTCTTCCCATTCCTCAGGTTTGGCAACACAAGCAGTGATGTGGGCATGTGATGTGAAGACTCTGTGCATAATCCTCACCTGTGCCTGACCCTGGATTAGCAGTTATTGATGTTTAATACATAACTTTCCTATTAGATGTTGGGGATAAATTATACACATCTCTTTACAATTAGACAAAAAGACGGTATATGAAAATAATTTCAGTGGTTCAAATATAATATTTCTATGAGCAATCCATGTGCAGGTTCAAAATAGTGCTCCTTAAAATGTATGTGTGGGCACTACTCATTAAGTTAACTGCTTACTACACTGAAATAATTATTGCATTACCCATAAAACAACACTGAAGCCTCTCCTGCCTTAAAAAGAATGTTACGCATTCATGACCTGATACACACAGAATACACTTTAAACAATGGAGAAGGCTAATAATGAACTGGACTACACACCCATGAAGTAAACAGCATTAAGAACAGAATTATTCAATACAGGATTTATTTTTACTTTGAGACAGTTGCATATTTATTTTATTTATTTATTTTAAATCTTGGTAACCAGGATAGGCACACTGAACCAAGGATCATTTCTAGGTGTGACCTGAGGAAAGGGTTCAGTGGAGAAGTAGACATATCATGACCAACATACAATAGCAACAATATATACACTCAAATATGTACAATAGAAACAATATATGCACAATATATACAACAGTATCAAGGTAACTATAACAATTACAATGGAGAACAGTATATATACAAAAGTGTTTCAAAACTTTGCAATGAGTTATGAGATACAAAAGAGTACTGTGTACCTGAATTGAAGGGGAGAACTTGGGAGAGGTTATTTTATACCTGGGAACATGAGGCTTGAGGGCAGGAGCAAGGGGGAAAAGGGCAGAGACACAGCAGATGTTTGGTAGTAGTAGGAGATGCTGCAGACCGCAGTTGTTTAGAGAGTAGGTTCCAGAGCGCAGAAAATCTGTATGAGAAGGCTGATTGTCCTGCTAACACAGAATCTCTCGGCAGATATGGACCATACAGCCCACCGGGTCTGCCCATTTCTCTGCTTGGTTTGGCAGTTCCCTATTCTTATCTGGACTGCCTTTCCCCTACTCTGCTGTACAGCAGGGTGCCTTTATGCTTATCCCATGCACTTTTGAATCCCTGTACTGTTTTCACTTCCACCACATCCGCTGGTAGGCTGTTCTACGGATCCACCACCCTCTCTGCGAAAAAATACTTCCTAGCATTCCCCCAAGCCTCCCTCCCTCCAACCTCATGTTATATCCCCTTGTCCTTGTGCACTTTCTTCTCTGAAAAATGCTCCCTTCCTGTACCCTGTTTATTCCTCTAAGGTATTTGAAAGTCTCTACCATATTCCCTCTCTCCCGTCTTGCTTCCAGTGAATAGATATTATGTTCCTTGAGTCTTTCCTCGTAAGGCTTGTGGTGCAGTGCATGCATCATTTTTGTTGCTCTTCTCTGGACTGCTTCCATTCTGCCTATATCCTTCTCAGATGCAGTCTCCAGAATTGGACACAGTATTCCAGATGAGGCCTCACCAGTGATCTGTACAGTGGCATCACCACTTCGCTCCTCCTTCCGGTTATACCCCTTCCTATGCACCCCAGAATTCTGTTTGCTTACCCCACTGCTTTTTCACATTGTTTGGATGACTTCAGGTCATCAGATATGATAACCCACATGTTGTTCTCCTGATTTGTGGTGACTAGAACCTGCCCTCCCCATCCTGTATTCCTCTCTTGGGTTTCTGTGTCCCAGGTGCATTATCTTGCACTTCTTAGCATTGAAACCCAACTGCCAAACTCTTGACCATTCCTCAAGTAGTCTTAGGTAATTTGTCATTTTATCTAGCCCCTCCTGTGTGTTGACTCTGTTACAGATCTTGGTGTCATCTGTGAACAAGCATACGTTCTCCTCCAGTCCATCTGCAATGTCACTTATGAAGACATTGAATAGGAATGGACCTAGCACTGATCCCTGTGGCACCCCGCTGGTCACCTCCCCCTCTTCAGATTTTATGCCATTTGCTATCATTCTCTGGGTCCTGCCTTTTAACCAGTTTCCAACCCATTTTGCCACTCTAGAGCCCACACCAAGATTCTCCAATTTGTTAAGCAACCTTCTATGCGGAACTGTGTCGAAGGCCTTGCTGAAATCCAGGTAGGCCACATCCACCGCCCCTCCCTGATCCACCACCCTAGTCACCCAGTCAAAGAAATTGATAAGATCAGTCTGACAGGACCTTCCCTCAGTGAATCCATGCTGCCTTGGGTCTTTTGCATCGCTCGACTCCAGGAACTTCACTACCCTCTCCTTAAGCAGGGACTCCATCAGCTTCCCCAAAACTGAGGTCAGGCTTACAGGTCTGTAATTGCCTGCCTCCCCCTTACTTCCACTCTTGTGCAGGGGGACCACATCTGCCCTCCTCCAGTCCCAAGGTACCGCCCCCATCTCTAGTGATTGGTTGAAGAGGGTTGGCAGTGAACTTGCTAGGACTTTCCTGAGCTCCTTCAGCACTCTAGGGTGAATCCCATCTGGCCCCATTGCCTTGTCTGTCTTTACCTAGTTCCTTCAAGACCCTATCCACTGTAAATGGGCTGGTGTCCACCTCCAACCCCCCATAAACCATTCTTCATGAGTCTTGGCCCCTGCCCTGCCTCTTCCTTGGTAAATACTGAGCAAAAATACTTATTTAGTATCTCAGCTTTTTCAAGGTTGTCCTCCACCCACTCACCCTCTCCTTTCTTTAGCCTAACAATACCATTTCTGGTTTTCTTCCTCTCGCTAATATAACAGAAGAAAGTCTTGTCTCCCTTTTTAATAGCCTGTGCTATTCCTTCCTCCGTTCTTGTCTTAGTCCCTCTGACAGCTTTCCCAGCTTCTCTCTGCTTCTCCAGATATTTCACTCTGTCTTCTTCTTCCTGTGTCTCTTTGTATTTCCTGAATGCCATACTTTTTTCTTGCACTTTCTCTGTTACTGACTTAGAGAACCACCACTTCTTTCTTTTGCTTTTGCTAAGCAGTCTGACACATTGACTCATCACTCCTGCTATGGATCTCTAGAGCCTAAGCCACTGTTCTTCTACCCCTCTCCCCATATCTTCTGCATCCAGGGCAATTTTGAGCTTTTCCCTCATCTCCATTAATTTGGTCTTCCAGAAGTCTAGGACCTTGATCTTTATATCACTTTCTTCTGCCAACGTATTGACTCTAAACCACACAGTTCTGTGGTCACTGGTACCAAGGGGATTGCCCACATCAACATCCATGATTCTGTACCCATTTTGTCAGCACTAAGTCCAGTACAGCCCCCATCTTGGTGGTCTCAACCACAAGCTGCCTTCGGTTTACGCCATACATGGCAGACATGAGGTTTCTGCTCCTTGTTGTACTTGCAGTCTGGGTATTCCAGTCTGCATCCATTCTGTTTAAGTCACTCATTACTAGTACTTCCCCTTTGGCTGCCATATTATGGATGGCATCCACTAATACTAGATCTATATCCTCCCCCTGCATGGGAGGCCTGTAAACTACTCTGGCATGGATAGTTGTTTTGTTCCCCGACTCCAGAGTGACCCACAATGCCTCTGCTTCTTTCCTGGATCCCTGAGCCTCAGTAGCTTTAATCCATTCCTTCATATACATAGCAACCCATCTCCCATCTTCCCTTCCCTATCCTGTCTAAAAAGTGTATACCCTGGTATGGCTGCATATGGTGTGAATTTGCAGAAATGTGAATGAACAGGTGTCACGGCTATGCAAAATCATGGAGGAAGGGATGAAAGGCAATGGTTTAGATGAAAGGTAGAGAGAAAGGAGTTCAAACCAGTATTTATCTGTAAAGGCAATGCATCGACCATCTAAAGGTAAGTGTAGGGAAGGAAAAGGAGGAAAGTAGGCTGCAGTGATGAGTGCAGGATGGGGCATTGGAGATAAATTGACAAAAAGAGTATAGTAGGGTGTCAAGTTTTGAGAGGGATGAGGCAGGGGCTGAGCCATAGACCATGTCGGAATAGTCAAAGATTGCCAGAATCATTTTGGTAACCAGTTCACGACGGGTTGAGGTGGTAAGGCAGACCTTGTGATGGTAGAGCATACCCAGATTTGGACACAGTTTCACACAAATGGAGTCATTGTGGGCTGAGAAGTTCAGACGGCTGTACATTCAGACACAAAGGTATTTAAACCTGGGCACATATTCCAGGTGGAATCTTTCCAGGGTGGTGAAAGTTGGGGAGGAGGGGGCCCTTGTCAACTTTTGAGCTGTCCTAAAAACCATGGTCACTGTTTTGTTGTCATTGACTCTTAGCTGATTTGAAACTGAATCAGGAAAGTAGATTGTCGAGGTCATCCTGAAGAGGGGATGTATATCCGCATAGGACGGACCAGAAGCGAACAAGATAGCATCATTGGCTTACTGGTGGATAGATGACATTTTGCATACTGTAGGAAGGGTGTTAATAAAAATCAAAAAGAAAACAGGACCCAGAATAGATCCTTGTGGGACTCCCTAGCTGATGGGGAGTGGAGGGGAGATGACGTTACCCACTTTTATAGACTGACATCTAGCATGATAGTATGACATGAACCAATTTATGGCAGGCTGTGCAAGACCAAATGTGGAGAGCTTACTTTGGTGCAGGGGGTGAGACACCGAGTCGAAAGCCTTGGAAAAGTCAATGAACACCATTGCTGTAAATTGGTTCCGGTCCATTGCGGTTAGTATTAGATTGGTAACATGAAGGATATATAAATATAAATATATTTTTTTTTTTATTTATTAATTTGTTAACCAGGTAGGGTCACTGGACTGAGGGTACTTTTTCAGGCCCAACCCAGAGACAATAAATACAGATACTAAGAAGCAAGTCAAACAGAACTGTTACATAGTAAACAATTATTACAAAGAACAGTTACATAAAGATTTCATCATAAAATGTTGCTTCAGTTTTACTTTAAAGTCAAATACAGATGTGGCCTAATGTACAGCTAAGGGTAATGCTTTCCAGTATTGAGGGGCAGATGTAAAAAAATCTCGAGACCTAATTTTAAATTTGGTTAACACTGAGTCTAACAAGATGCTATTAGAGGAACATAATAGAATGGAAGCTGTCCAGAGGAGGGCAACTAAAATGGTGCAGGGTCTGCACCGGAAGACATATGAAGTGAGACTTAAGGAGCTTAATATGTATAGCCTCGAGGAAAGGAGGGAGAGGGGGGACATGATAGAAACTTTCAAGTACCTCAAGGGAATCAACAAAGTCCAAGAGGGTAGCATCTTTCAAAAAAAGAGGTGTGCAAGAACAAGGGGGCACAATTTGAAGATAGAAGGGGTGCGGCTCAGAGGTAATTTAAGAAGCATTTTTCACAGAGAGGGTTGTGAATGCATGGAACAGCCTTCCAGAGGAGGTTGTGGAGTCAAAAACAGTGGTGGAATTCAAGCATGCATGGGACAGTCATAAGGCAATTCTAGGGGGTGGGGTTAGGAAGAAGTAGGCTGCTGGTTAACTAGGATCTGCAGCTTATCCATCGGGTAGGGAAATGGGCAGACTGGGTGGGCCAAGCGGTCCTTATCTGCCGTCAAATTCTATGTTTCTATAAACTAGGGAGAAGAGTCCGGGGCTTTACAAGATTAGACAATGGAAACAATGATTTAAGAAAAACACATTTAAAAATAACGCAATCATAAAAGTATTCAATTCTAAAGATAGGAGCCAGCCAACCCAATTTAGAATAAAGAACATAATGATGAGTTTGCAATGGTACCTGTAAAATAAAACGACAGATAATATAATAAACAACCATCAAGGTATGCAAGTCCTTACTCCCAAGATTCAAATAGGTATTTGAAACATAATCAAAATGCAGTAACAGTGACCATACTGCAATTGATTTTCTTACTTCAAAAGAAAAATAATTTTTACATTTATTCAACAATCCTAACTTTTGGTTTATAGTTCATACAACAGTATGGAACTGTAACCAGAGTGTCAACCCAGGGTCCAGTAGGACCCCAAGGTATGTAAATTGACACACTTGTTCAATAGTTAAACCATTCATATCCTTTAAAAATAGGGTAGGATTATCCCTGTGCATGGGGGTGTGTGCGCCAAATATCATAGATTTTATTTTTAAATTTAAGACCCATAGCATTGTCCAAAAACTATTGACAAACTCCCTCATATAAATATGATATCATACATGGCATAACCCTGCTATGAGACGAGCCATTTCTCACAGCAAAATTATTTTTTTAATGCCGGAACTTTGTAGATAAGGATGCAATATGAATATTAAGATACAGAGCCAAAGGATGGATGCTGCCACTACTCTTTAAGTCTTTGTAAAGAACTTTATTCAGAAATGCCATGAAAAATCTGAAGTATGAGTTATTAAATGTTGCCATTGTGAAGGCTTCTCCATTGTAAAAGGTAGCCGTGTGTCTTCCACAAACATAGGGCTAACATAAAAAGGCTGGATTACAGTAGTGGCAGATAGTGTGGCTACTAATATGATGGCAACAGTTACAGGTAGTTGATGCTGCTGTGGTGTGGGGAAGCATTAAGACTAGAAGCACTTAAACTATAAAACATTAAGCTGTATGTGACTGCTTATGGCCCACAAAGTTACTTACTATACCATCCCCATACCTGTGTCAAGGGTCAGAAAAAACACACAAACATTTTTGAAAAGGGATCTGATATCCATTCATACACAGTGGTATGTCACATTCCTAGATAGTTTAAAATGTCAATTGTTGTTTTTCAAAATTACTCCTATGAGAACTTATCTTGGTGATCTTCCAGGTCCAGCAGCCCGTTGGTCCTGCAAGGGAAGAATGCTTTGAAAATAACTGTGATCAAGGTGCTGAAATTTGGGGGCATAAGGGCAGAATGGTGGCATTTGATTGGGACAGGAGTTTTATGACTTATCAGTCCTTTAGTAAGTCCTATTGCAGGTAAATTGTTTGCCTGATGATAAATTAGTTTAGCACTATTCTTGATTTTGCCTCCACAGAACAGCAAAAGCAGTACACTTGCTAAAATTATAGGATGTTAAATAAATCTTTGCTCTCTATAGGGCCAAAAATGTTGTCAGAGTCATCAACTGTCATTACTACTTATGTAGCTTTCTACTGTAAATGATGCAAAGATAAAAGAAAATAACACTGTATACACTTGTGATTATATCCCAGCTACACACACCAGAGATGGGTAAGGAAAAGTGTGCACAGCGGGATTCAGAGCTCAGTGCCGGATGGGAGCTGCCAGCCCCCAACAATACAAATTGCAAACAGGAAGAATCAGGCCCTCAAGAAGAGGTCAGGGCATGCTAATTCAAAAAATCCACAGAAATACTGAAGACTGCTGCTCAAAAAGGCTGACTGTGAACATCAAGCACACACCATACTGCATAAACAGCCAAGTACTAGCATCCAGTTCCTAAAGGATAGTGTACGAGTCTGTTGTAAATTGGCTGTGCACTAATTTGTCCCATATGTTTTCTGCTCTAGAAAAGGCAATATGAGGTTGACACAAATGTTTTTAATTTTCATCAATATGTAATTATTACTGCTCCTTTTGTGAGTTTTTATTAGTGTTAAAATGAATGTTGAAATAATGTTGAAATTATATAACATTTATCTTGTGTTTCTTACACTATTTCTCTTGTTAATATCCCCTCAGAACCACCGACCAAAGGCTACTAGTTGAGAGTGACAGTTTGAAAATATAGTTTCATTGTAAAAGTTTAACTGAATGCTTGGGCCAAATGTTGCGTCTAAATGATAACATGTACTAAAAATTCCTGTGCCTTTTATTTTGAATGAAGCTGTTTAAAAAAAAAAAAATACACTGACCAAAGCCAGGTTTTCTCACCCCAGGAATCCTTCAGCATGCTTGACTAATACAGTATGCCAGCTGGGTTCAGCTGCACTGGAGGCGGAGTCAATGCTAATGATTGTAAGAATTAGCCAATCAGAATGCAGAGAATGGTTTGCTTGCCTGTAGGTTGTGTTGGAGATCAGTCAGACTCATTTCTCCACTGTCTGGATCAACACTGCCCTGACCCTGAACTTCACTTGAAGAAGTTATTTTCTTTCAAAGTCAGTAGTTTCTCTGTTATTTTGTGCTGCCTTTAGAATTTTTGAGTTTTTTTTTTCTAGTTTTGAGTTTTTTTAGCAGTTCCTATCAGTTCCCTGAAACCGCAACTTCATTCTCCTCTGCGATTCAAACTGCAGTTCCAGTTCTTTTTCTGAGGTAGCAGTTCAAGTACTTTTGCCATAAAAAATGCACTTTTTATTCTCTTTTTTTTCCAACTCTTTTTTTTCTCCCTGGAGCCTGAGCATCCTTCGGGAGTGCCTACTTGGCTGTGCCTCTCACTCCCTACCTGAATCTTCACTTCTCTCAGGCTGTCCCCCAAATGACCAGTCAGGTGCAGCCCCCCAATCACCCCCTGGGAGAGGTCCCGCCCTCCCTTGGTGGCTCTTTCTGAAATTAGAGGTACCCTACCAGTCGGGTCAGCCGTGGAGAGTCCTGAGTGTGTTGGACTGGCGTTGGGATGTGGGCACGCCCCTGAGGCCTCCGTCATCTCATCTGGCTCCAGAGGGTATTTTTCTCCTTATGTGTTTCTGTCCCGAGCTGAGTGTGGCCATCAAGGCATCATTATACTGCAGCTCCGCCTCCCTTTGCATAAGCAGCATCGCTACGTTGTGTGCCTCCAACCATCACCAGAGGTCGCTCTATGAGCGATCGCTCCCCCTAAACCCTCCCCAGGAAGAGAGAACAGTCCATCTGGATGCTCAATCTCTTCTCTCACCTGTCAGCCCCTGGTGATCTGTGCTCATTTCTGAACCCAGGTCGCCGGCGTGATGCGAGGTGTGGCATCCAGTGCCTGAACTCTCACTGCCACCTGGCTGGCCCCTCTTTTTATTCTTTATACTTTCATTTTTTTAGTGGTTCCCTATTTTTCACAGGAACTGCATTTTTATTTTATTTTACTGTTTTAGCTTCTTGGGAACCATTTCTAATGGTTCCATAGCACTTGGAAACTGACTGATTTCTTTTATTTTCCCTATTGGGAACAGTACTTTTTTAGGTCTTCTGATGAACTGGCATGTCATATAGAAATAAGGAGAAAAATGGACCAACAGGTTTTAAAAATTGCATTAAGGTTCTCAGAATAGTGGCCAAGGCAGACAGCCACAATACCTGCTTAAGCTGTTTAGGTCCAGATCATAACTGTGAGCTTTGCTTTAAATTCTGTTCTAAAATAGTTAAGAAACGGCTAAAAGATTGGAAATTATGGCCTCTCAGTCTGTCTCCCCCTCTAACAAGAACCCTGAAGAGGGGCCTTCTACTCATCGAAAATCTAAAGACAGGTCCTGTAAGGACCCCCTAGAAATTAAGTCTGCTAAAATAATTCTGACCAAGCCAAGAAAAGACAAAATGAGCAGGTTCCTCACTCAGTGCCTGTGAAAAAATAGAAGCAAAAAGAAAAGCCTATTACTGTCCCTTCTACTGAAAAGCAAAGGGAGATGCCAGTGACACAAAAAGATGCTAGGGCTTGGCAGTTGTACCAGACTGTTCAGGCGATGGGCAACCTCTTTAATGCTTCTGCTGATCCTAACACCCCTCAGACCCTGGATTTGTACAGGGCTATTATGAAGGTGATGAACAGGAGGAAGAAGAGGGTGACCTTTGGAACTAGACGTATCTCCTGACCAAGAGTTTGGCTCACTCTCTAATGGCCAGGAGGATTTTTCCCTCTCATTTTACTTTTATTCAACATATGTTGGACACTTTGCATCTCACTATCCATGGGACGACTGATCAAGAGGAGAAGGAAGACTTTTTGGACATGATGGGTCTCCCTCCATCTAAAAAGCTGCTCCTGTCTATACACAAGTCCCTTCAAAGGGCAACTTTTAAATTGCACTGGAATCCCACTACTACTGTATTCCTGGGGTGAATAGAAAAATTGTAAAAAGGTATCCGCTGGAAAGAACCAATGCTGAATTTCTTTATCTGTACCCAAACCATGAAGAAGTGGTGCTGGCTGCTGCTTGTGACAAAGCTAAGGTACCACTATCTTCCCACCCTCCTGAAGTGGAATCTAGAAAGCTGGATTCAATGAGTAAAAAATCTTACACCACGGTTTATCTGCTGCTTCGCGTCTCTACTTAGTTGGCCTATGTGGGTCAGTATCAATAGGCTCTCTGCAACTCTGTGCTAACTGTCAGCTAACAGGTCCCAGATAGGGTGGCTCAGGACTTGGCAGAAACTGTAAAGACATACGGATATATGAATAAATGAAATTGCAGGCAGAAAAAGGCCTACAGGTCTATCAAGTCTGCCTGATTGTGCAGCTTTTAGTTTTGTATCACTACAACTGCTCTTAAAATCTGCAAAATACCAGTTTCACATGGCAGTGGACACTAATGGCACTGCCTCCAAAGCCATGGGCAAGGCCATTTTCCTCAGGCACTATGCCTTGCTGAGAACAACTGATCTCTCACAGGACACTCAGACTAAGGCTATGGATTTCCCCTGTGAGAATAACTCTGTTTTGGGACAAAACAGAAGCTTATATGAAAATGGTGGATGAGTATAAAACCACCTACCAAAGCAATGCCGCAAAAAAAAAGCTTCTATTCCCAAAGACCCCAAGGCAGAGGGAGTAGAGGCAGAGGATACCACCCAGGGTCTTCTACCCTATGCCAATGCCCATGCCACTAGACTACTTATAGATTAATGTTTTTTTCAGGGGAAGGAGGGCTCAAAGACGAGCTTATCCCTCACCTCTGTCAAAAACTCAGTCAAAACAAATCTGACTGCAAAAGCCAGGTTGCCTTCCCTCCTCCATTAGGAGGAAGGCTGACCCACTTCCTCCGACACTGGCACATCATTATCACATACAAGTGGGTACTGGAGATCGTGGGTCAAGGAATAACCCTACAGTTCAAAAAGTTTACCACTCTGCAGGGTCACAAGTCATTTAAATCTCTAACTCCAACAGAAAAACTATTGTTGGAGTTGGAGGTAAAGTCACTTCTGTCTGCTAGAGCAGTAGAGAGAGTTCCCTTCCCCCAATGGGGAAAAGGCCTTTTTTCCAGATATTTTCTCACACAGAAGACAAAATGGGGACTGGTGACCCATTTTAGATCTCAGGTACCTGAACAAACACTTACTCAAACCCAGATTCAAGATGGTCACCCTGGCTGTGGTGATTCCATCTTTGCAAAAGAGGGACTGACTAGCTCCCTAGACCTCAAGGACACCTATTTCCACATTCCAATCACGCCATCCCACAGAAAAGTACTCAGGTTCAACCTACCTTCAAGCCATTATCAGTTTGCAGCACTGCCCTTTGACATTTCTTCAGCTCCCAGAGTTTTCCCAATGTGCCTGGCAGTAGTGGCAATTCACCTCTTGAGACAGCAAGTGTCTGTCTTTCCCTGTCTGGATGATTGGCTAGTAGTGGGCAAGTCTCCACAGAAGGTCAGAGCCTCCCTCAGCCTTACACAGTGCACATTGGAGTCCTTGGGTTTTCTTATCAATTCTCAGAAGTCCCACTTTGAACCAATTCAGTTACTGGAATTTATTGGGGTAGAATTGGACACCCGGAGGGGGAAAGCCCTGCTCCCTCTCGACAGAGCCCACAACCTTCAAAATCTAGCAAAATCCTTCTTCTTAGGCCAGCTAAGACCAGCCAGACACTTCCTGAGACTTCTGGGCCACGTGACCTTCACTACAGCTGTAGTCTCAGGTGCTAGATGTCAGATGAGGGACATTCATTATCACCTAAGGGCTCACTGGTCCCAGAAAAAAAGACTCCATGTCAAAGCTTGTACCAGTCACAAGGACTCTACTTCAAGTCCTGGACTGGTGGAAAAACATAGAAAATCTCAGGGAGGGGGTTCCCTTCCAACAAAGGGAGCCATCCAGGGTGCTCACTACAGATGCTTCACTCCTAGGATGGGGCACTCACCTGGCAGACCAGTCCATAAGTAGAACATGGTCCACCAAGGAGTCCACTTGCCACATAAACCTTCTTGAACTCAGAGCTGTGTACCTGGCCATCAAAGCCTTTGCTCGCCAGCTAAATAAAGAGGCAGTATATTGCAGAGGTTTAGGGCTCTGAGCTGCAAATCTGGAGACCGAGGTTTGAATTTCCACTGCCCCACTTGCATACCTTGTGGCCCTGAGCAAGTCACTTAACTTCCTTGTGCTCCCAGGTTGCACCTGGAAACAAGCTTCAGCTTAGTGTGCCTTTCCTGGTTAAACAATTTCCACTCCCCCCCCCCCCAAAGGCCAGTGTGTACAAATCAGAACAGACAACACCACTGCTATGTTTGACATCAACAGGAATGGGAGAACAAGGTCCACAAAGCTTTGCTCAGAGGACATGAAGATTTGGTCTCTGGCTTACTCCTTGGACATAGGACTTTCTGCCATCCACTTGCAAGGCAGGGACAATGTCCTGGTAGATGCTCTGAGAGAAAACTGGGGGAGGAAATTGTTTAACCAGGAGAGGCACACTAAACCAAAGCTTGTTTGCAGGTGTGACCTGGGAGCACAAGGAAGTTAAGTGACTTGCTCAGGGTCCCACAGTATGCAAGTGAGGGCTGTGGGATTCAAACCCAGGTCTCCAGGTTTGCAGCTCAGAGTCTTAAACCACTGCACTATACTGCCTCCTCTGAGCTGCATCAGTCAGGGTCACCATGAATGGGCCCTAAACAGACAAGTACAGGCCTTAGTCTTCAGGAAATGGACACCCCAGAGATAAAAAAACTATTTAAAAGACAAAGAACCTCAGTGCGTAAACACTGAGGCAAGGGTTACCCCAAAGGGCATTTGGCTGGGAAGCCAAGTTTCAAGAAAATACAAAATCACACATGCCCCCACAATGCAAAGCATCATGGGCTGCATATGCAAATCACCACAGAATGTTATGCTGGTCCAACTTTAAGTAAAATTGCATGGTGCCGAAAGGCCTCTCACACAGTTTGCCTCAGTGTTTACGCACAGAGGTTCTTTGTCTTTTAAATAGTTTTTTTTATTTTAATGGGTTCACCACAATATATCCCAGGCACACTGCCTTAGGGATAGCTGGTCCATTCCACTGGGGTGTCAAACAGAGAAGGCATACTGATGAGTCCTGGTAGGACGAAACACGTGTCTATGTCTTCTGTTAGCACCCTTTGCAAACTGTGTGAGAGGCCTTTCGGCACCATGCAATTTTGCTTAAAGTTGGACCAGCATAACATTCTGTGGTGATTTGCATATGCAGCCCATGATGCTTTGCATTGTGGGGGCATGTGTGATTTTGTATTTACCCCCAGAGATAGATCTCTTTGCCTCCAACCTCAATCACCAGATTCTCCTGTACTGCTGCAGGCCTCCAACTCTGGGCACAGTGCCAGTGGATGCCCTGAGTCTGCACTGGACAGGGAAGTTCCTATACACCTTACCTCCCTTTCCCTTAATTCTCAGAGTCCTCCTGAAACTCAGAAGCTAGCCAGCTACCATGATTCTGGTGGCTCTAAACTGGGCTAGACAACCTTGGTACTCGATGCTCCTTGCTCTGTCAGTCAAGTGATCAGTTCAACTGTCCTTGAGCCACAGTCTCCTGAGTCTGTCTCAGACAGGGGTAGCATACCCCAGCATAGAGTCTCTTCACCTCAAAGCTTGGTACTTGAAGAGCTAGAGTACCCAGATTCTCAGTACTTGGAACAAGTCCTAAGAATCTTTTGCCTGGCTAAGAAGCTTAGTACTAAAAAGACCTGTGCTTCCATATGGAAAAGATTTTTTCTATGGTACACAGACAGGCAAATTCACCCACTGAAAGTTAGCCTGTCTTCATTGCTGGACTACTTGGTGCATTTGCAAACCTCAGGCCTAAGAGCCTAATCTCTGAAGGTACAACTAGCAACCATTTTGGCCTACATCTCTGCTGGCAAGGAGAAATCTATAATTTCTCACTCCATTTTCAAAAACGTTTTCAAAGGCCTGTTGCACCTTCAACCCCCACTTAGGGACCCTGTCCCTCCTTGGGACTGGAACTTCTGCATAGCCAAACTCATGGTGCCCCATATGAGCCCATGGCTATGGCAGAATTAAAGTACTTCACTTGGAAAACTGTCTTCATAGTAGTAGTTACCTCAGCCAGAAGGATTTCAGAGCTGCAGGCACTTTGCACTGAACCTAACTACAGTACATTATCTTCCACAAAGATAAAGTAGTTTTCAGAACAAGTAGGAAATTCAATCCCCAGGAATCACTCAGTATGTTTAACTAATTCAATCAGCCTTCAGTGTTGAACTGCCATGGAGAGAACTGAATGTATGTAAATGATTGAACTCTCATTGGCTTGTGCCAATTTCAAACTGTTGCCACTAGTAACTGCTGCACTCTGAAGTGCTTAGATTCATTTCTCTGCCTGCCAGTTTGGCCGCCTCAGAGAATTCTCCTCAACTTCTTTAAAAAAAGCTATTACTTGTTGAACTAGTTCATTTTTTATTATTAATTTCTGATTGCTGCTTCTGTTCAGGTATATTTAGTAAGTTTTTGTGGTTTTTGTTAGTTTTTCAGTGGTATTTCACTGTTCTGAGAAACTGCAATTCCTGTGGCATTTTTTCACTATTTTTATTTATTTTTTCTGTTTAGTGCTCAGTTCCTTCTTGGGACCGTAGTGCTATTTTGTTTTAGCTTTTAAAGTTTTTGCTCAGTTCCATTTCCTGTCAGGAACTGAGTGCGTTGGTTGGCTCTGTTGTATTTTTATTACTGTTGGGGTACCGACTGTTTCTTGGTTATATTTTTACACTTGTTTGCAGTTTGGTGACCGACCATTTTTTTCACTGGGTATCTTTGTTGTCCCTGATGCTAATGTCAGAAACAGTAAGAAAAAGAAAATGGACATGACCTACTGGTTTTAAAAATTGCATTAGTTGTGGGCAAATAGTAGCCAAAGCAGATAGGCACAATTTGTGTTTCTTCTGTCTGGGTACCAGTCACATCTTTGCTAATTGTGACATTTGCAGAACTTTCTGTCCTAAAACCTTGAAGAAAAGGACAAAGAAACTTGAAGAGATGGCTACACCTGTCTCTCTTAAAAAGCCCATGTAAGAGGCCTCTTCTTCAAAAAAAGATAAAAACAAGAAACCGGTGGAAAAATCCACAGAGAAACCAGAGTCTTCTAAGACAAAAAGACCATTGGAACTGGCATCATAACTGGTTCCTACCAAAAGCAAACATAAAGAAAAACATACCGCTGCACCTCCTGCTGAAAAAGCAAAGAAGCTGTCAGCGGGAAGATGGACAATGCCCTCTGCAGAGGATATTGCCAAGGCCTTGCAAGTATTGTAGGCACTCGAGGCTGCTGGTCCCCTGGTTCCTCTCTCGGTTCCTTTTTCACAGGAACTGGTATATTTTATTTGTATGAGGAGCTACAGGAGGAACCCATTGAGCCAGAAGTCTCCCTGGAGCAGGATTTCGCTCCACCCCCTACGACGGTCCAGAGGACTATTCGTCTTACTATTCCTTTGTGTGGTAAATGGTAGATACCCTCAACCTCTTTATCCAGGATTCACTTAAGGATGAAGAAGCAGCTGATTTCCTGGACATGATGAGTCTTACACCCGCAAAAAGTCTGCTGTTGCCCAACCATAAATCCCTTAAAGGAAAATTCCATGTTAAAATCAGAAAAAGATATGTAGTAGTCTTTTTTTCTGTGTTCTAGCCAGTTCCCAGCATTTTCTTTTCCTCTGGCTGTGAGAGATGTTTTTTCTAACTTTCCCTATTTTATTGCCCTTGGAGGCTGCCATTCTGGTTTCTTTTATGGCCTCTAGTCTTCCCAGAGTGCCCTTTGGTGTGATGTCTAATTGCCCCTGCAGGAAGCTAGTGTCTTGTTACAGGGTCTGTCACAGCTCAGCCACAGAGAAAATACTTCTTCCAGAGAAGACAAACTTCTAGATTTTGGGTGAGTGTAATCATTATTATTTTTTGATATCAGTACCTTATCCTGCTATGCTCTGCTGTGTGTGTGTGTGTGTGTGTGTGTGTGAAAATCATGTCACTGTTTACTCTGTTCCTCTCAGTCATTTTCAGTTTTTGCAACAGTACTAAGTAGCAAAAATTGAACATCATCTTACAGGTTGTAACATAGCAGGGCAATGTACTAATATCAAAAAAATAATAATGATTACACTCACCCAAAATGTAGCAATGTGACTTCTTCTCTGAAAGAAGTATTATCTTTATGGCTGAGCTGTGACAGATCCTGCTAAATCTAGGGGCATAGCTACATCACTGTCACATGAACCAGGGTGCATCATAGGAGAAAGAAAGCCAATAAACCTATTTGTGATGGAGATCCCCTGGGGTCGTAAAACTACCATACAGTGAGCAGGTTAATTTAGGAAAAACTCCTAATAGCAGACAGAGGGAAGGACACACTAGGACTTAACATACATATCAAAACACTCTACATAACATATGTTTTTGCACATTCTGGGTGGACTTCTCATTTAAAAAGCAAGTATCAAAAATTCTGCAAACCTCCCCTTCCATGCCAGGGTGGACGGAAAGATAGATGAAAAGTACCAGCTGGACATATCAAATGCTGTCTTTTTATATACTCACCCTGACCAATAGGGGGTGGTACAGGCTACCGCATGTGATTGGGCCAGGGTGCCTTTAACATCCCATCCTCCGACAAGGATTCTAAAAAAATAGATGCTGTGGGAAAGGAAGGATACATGGCAGCTTCACTCTTTGTCAGGCAAGCCAATTATATGGCTTATGCAGCTCAGTACCAAAAAGCACTTTGAACAACAGTGTTGGCTATGTCAGACAAAATGCATGGGGAAATGGCAGTGGATCTGGCTGAGACCACCAGAACAGCTTTAGATGCCACAAAATACCAGTTCCATATGGCAGTAGATGCCAATGATACGGCTGCCAGGCTTATGGCCCTCACAGTCTCTTTGAGGAGGCTTGCTGGCTTAGAGCCACAAACCTCTCTCAGGATACCCAAGCTAAAGCAATGGATTTCCCCTATGAGAATAATTCTGTTTTTGAGGACAAAACAGAGGCCTACACGAAAAATTTGGAGGAGTACAAGGCCACCTACAGAAGTAATGCAGCAAAAGACAGACCCTCTACATCCTATAGTTCCCAGACTAAGGGAGGCAGGGGTAGGGGATCTTACTCCAGGCCTTTCTTCCTGGTCCAAGCCCTACCAGACTGCCAGCAGACCAGAGGGTACATCAGAGGTAGGAACAGAAGGGCAGTGAGATGTGCCAAGCCAGTCCCCCAGGCCAAGGCTCCACTGAAACAGAACCCCTGATGTTTTGGTACAGGTCACCTCTCCCCTACAAGTATGTGGCAGGCTAGCTCGCTGCCACCAAGCTTAGCAGTCCATCACCGCAGACAAGCTGATCTTGGAGATAGTGAGCCAGGGACTGTCCCTAAGCTTCAAAACACTCCCCAAGCTAAGAATAATAATTTTTCTCCTGTCACCCTGTCAGAAAAGGTGCTTCTGGAAGCAGAAGTGGCCAACCTCTTGCTCATCAGAGCAGTGGAAACCTGTCCCTCTATCTCAGAGAGGCAAGGGGTTCTATTCCAGGTATTTCCTAACACAAACGAAGAATAGGGACTGGTGGCCCATACTGGATCTCAGACTCCTGAGCATACATGTAACAAAGCTAAAGTTCAGAATAATCACACTGACTATGATAATCCTCAGTCTCCATCAGGGGGACTGGCTGACATCCTTGGACCTCAGTGATGCATATTTCCACATCCCAATCTGACCCAGCCACATAAAGTACCCGAGATTCAGACTGCCCTCAGGTCACTTTCAGCTTGCAGTCATGACCTTTGTCCTAACATCAGCCCCAAGAGCATTCACAAAATACCTAGCTGTGGTGGTAGCTCATTGAGAAGGCAAGGGGTCACAGTATTTCCCTACCTGGATGATTGGCTAGTCTTAGGACATGCTCCTCAACACACCAGAGACTCCCTTGCTCTAGTTCAGAGCACTCTGGAATCTCTGTGATTTCTGGTAAATGCTCAGAAGTCCAAAGTGGAACCTGTTCAGGTACTGGACTTCATATGGGCAGAATTGGACACCCTGCAAGGAAAGGCATTCCTGCTCCAGGAGAGGGTAAACAGTATCCTGGAGCTGGCAGGGTCTTTCAAACTGAACAGACCCAGAACTACAAGACACTTCCTGCAACTGCTAGGCCACATGGCAGCAGCCACAGCTGTGGTACGAGGCTCAAGATTCCAGATAAGGGATATTTCAGTTCCACCTAAAAGCTCATTGGTATTAGAGGAGGGATCCTCTGGCCAAGTTGGTACCTGTTTCAAAAACTCATATAGGTCCTGCAGTGGTGGTTGGACAGGGACAATCTCAGAGAGGAAATTACTTTCCAAAAGGAGAACCCCTCACTAGTGCTCATTACAGACACCTCCCTCTTGCAGTGGGGGGGCACACATACTTGACCTCATGGCCAGCGGTACATGGTCCCCCCAGGAATCACTTCTGCACATCAGTCTGTTAGAGCTCAGAGCAGTATACCTGGCTCTCCAGTCATTTGCACCTCTGCTAGAGGGCAGGGTGGTGCAGGTCAGAACAGACAACACAACCACCGTGTATTACATCAACACACAGAGGAGCACCAGGTTAACCTTGATGTGCACAGAGGTCATGAAGGTCTGGAACCTCACCTATTTTGTGCAAGTCTCCCTGCCTGCAATCCATCTACCAGACAAGGACAACATTCTGGCAGATTCTCTCAGCAGGATCAGCCAGACCCATCATGAATGGTCCATAAACACACAGGTACTACAATCAGTGTTCATTAGGCGGGGCACACCAGAGATGGATCTCTTTTCCTCCCCAGATAGCCTCCAACTGCCAGAGTTCTGCTGCAGGCCTCCAAACAAGGGGACTGTGCCAGTGGATGCCCTAGCATTAGATTGGTCAGGCAGATTTCTTTATATCTTTCCTCCATTTCCTCTTTTGCTCAGGTTTCTGATAAAGCTCAGGGCACAACCAGCAACAATGATCCTGGTAGCACCAGACTGGGTGAGACAGCCTTGGTACTTGCTCCTGTTAGCCTTGCCAGTGTCACAGTCAATTCATCTCCCTCAGAGACAGAACCTACTGACATCCTCGCAGGGTAGATACTGTATTCCAGCCTTATGTCCCTTCACCTCAGGGCTTGGTTCTTGAAGACTAAAGAGTTTGCCAGTCTGCACCTCTCTGAAGAGGTTCTGAATGTCCTTAGGGGTTCTCACAAACCATCAACCACGAAAATGTATGTTTCCAAGTGGAAGAGGTTTTCTATAAGGTGTGGCCACATAGAAATCCACCCTGCTTTTGCTGGGTTGTCTGTCCTTTTGAACTATCTGACCCACTTGAATTCACTGGGCCTTAGGCCTTCTACCTTGAAGGTACACCTGGCTGCAGTCTCTGCATACATTTCAGCTGGTAAAAACAGGTCCCTGGCATCTCACCCTGTGTTCAGGAAGTTTTTAAAAGGTGGTCTTCACCTTCACCTTCCCTTGAGGTAGCAGTGTTGGCCTGGGATATGTACATTTGCATTGCCCGGCTAATGGAACCCACATTTGAGCCCATGACAACTGCAGAGTTGAAGTATGTTACCTGGGAAGCTGTTTTCCTAGTAGCCATTACTTCAGCTTGATGAGTAAGTGAGCTTCAGGTCCTGTGCACAGATTTGAACTATATCTATTTCTACAGGGATAAGGTGGTACTCAGGACTAATAGAAAATTTCTACCTAAGGTTGTCTCAGATTTCCACCTGAATCAGAAAAAGTGATGAGCAAGAACAAGGGGGCACAGTTTGAAGATAGAGGGGTTGATGGTTCAGTGGCAACGTGAGGAAGTATTTTTTCACAGAGAGGGTTGTGAACACATGGAACAGCCTTTCTGAGGAGGTTCTGTGGTCAAAACAGTGGGGGAATTCAAGAATGTATGGGATAGACATCAGGCAATTATACTGGGGGTAGGAGACTGTAGGTTGTTGGCTAACTGGGATCTGCAGCTTATCCAGTAGGAAGGGAAATGGGCAGACTGGGTGGGCCAAGTGGTCCATATCTGCCGTCAAAGTCTGTGTTTGTATATTTCTATGTTAATCAGTCTATTACATTGCCAGTCTTTTTCACTGCCAACTCCAGCTCAACAGAGCTGAGATTCCAAAGCCCAGATGTCAAGAGGGCACGTAACCACTATCTTGATAGGATCAAGGCCTACAGGCCAGAGTTACCCAGTTGTTCCTCACCTGTGGGGAAGTGGGTAAAGGTAATCCAGCATCTAGAAGAACCATTGCACACTGTATAGTGGCCTACATCCAGTTCTGATACAGCAAAGTTGGTAAGCAGCCCCTCCCCCCCGTCCTCAGTTCACACTCTGCCAGGTGTACAGCTGTATCAGTGGCTGCAGCAAGGAACATACCCCTATTGGAGATTTGCAAAGCAGTTACATCGAAAACTTTCCACACATTCAATAAGCATTACTGCTTAGACATTCAGTCTAGAAATGATGTCAGGTTTGGCACAGCAGTTCTGCGGAGCCTTTTTCCCAAATAGGTTCTCTCCCCGACCTCCAAAGGTACTGCTTGGTAGTCTGTATTAGTTAAGCATACTGAGTGATTCCTGGGGTTTGAAGAAAAATTATTCACTGTAGTAATTATGTTTCTTCCAGGGGATCACTCAGTATGCTTAAACTCCCACCCTGCCTCCCCTACCAGAACCAGGAAAAAGGGATCCCTTATCTTGCATCCCTGCTGGTCACCATATGTCCTACTGTTTTATAAGGATTAATGTTCGGAAGTCTTTTAAATCAGTTGTGCTTTATTGTCATCCTTTCTTACAGAGGCCATTACAAGGGGCTCATATAGGGGAGTAGGGTTATGTAGTTTAGCTAGTTTGGGTTCCTTCACTTTGTTAGGCTTCTTAATGCATCTGAGCACTTCAGAGTACAGCAATTACTAGGGGCAGCAGTTTGAGATTGGCACAAACCAATGAAAGTTCCATCATGTGCATACATTCCATTCTATCCATGGCAGTTCAACACTAAGGGCTGACTGCATACTGAGTGATCCCCTGGAAGAAACATAATTACTATGGTGAGTAATTGTTTCTTCCTTCCCAAGGTAGTGTCTGAATTTCCCCTGAACCAGGCCATAACACTCACTCCATCTTTTTCACAGACAAATCCACTCCTAGTGAGCGTAAACTCCATAGTTTGGATATGAAAAGGGCACTGACCTACTACCTGGAGCACATGAAGCAGCTCAGGTTTTCACATACTCAGCTGTTCCTCAGCTATGGTCACATGGGCAAGGGCAGAGCAGCACTGAAGAAAACTATCTCTCGCTGGATAGTCTGTTGCATCCAGTTCTGTTACAGTAAGGTTGGCAAGCAGCTACCTCAAAACCTCGGGGCCCACTCTACTAGGGGCACTGCAGCTTCAGTGGCAGCTGCAAGGGACATCCCCTTGCTGGATATCTGCAAAGCAGTTACCTGGAAGACTGTACACACCTTCAAAAAATATCACTGTTTAGATGTGCAGTCCAGGTTCAGGTTAGATGCCAGATTTGGCACATCAGTCCTGCAAAACCTGTTTTCAACATAGGTTCTGTGCCCTCCTCCCAATGGCACTGCTTTGTAGTCTCCACTAGTCAAGCATACTGAAGCATTCCTGGGGTGAGAAGAAAAAATTACCATAGTAATACTATTTCTTCCAAGGTATCCTTCAGTATGCTTGACCTCCTTCCCTCCTCCTACATAACCTGACTGAGAGTAGTTCTGCAGTCCATGCTCTTCTTGTTTTTGGTACTTTTGTAGTTTTTTAATAGGTTTAAATCTGGAGCCTTTTGCCTGTTGGCTTCAAAATGAATCTGACTGACCACCAGCACAACCTACAGGCAGCAAACCACTTTCTGCATTCTGATTGGCTAATTCTTACAATCATTAGCATTAACTCCATCTCCAGGGTAGCCGAACCCAGCTGGCATACTGCATTTGTCAAGCATACTGAAGGATACCTTGGAAGAAACAATATTATCATGGTAAGTAATTTTTTCTTCTCACAGAGCACCCAGTAGGGTAACACTATACTTGCCAGATCATGGTTTTAAAGGGGAGGAGCTGCCTGACTAACCCAGCCCCCTGATGAAGGGCTATGGTCAAAGTGCTGGAGCATTACTGGGCTGTAGGAGCTTCCCACCCTAAACCAGAGTGGGTGCTTGATATCCACAAGGTCTTTTTGAGCAGCATTCTTCTGCATTCATGTGGATTTTTGGAGTTAGCACACCTTGACCTCTCTCCTTGATTGCCTGGCACTTCCAGTTTGCAGTACACAAACCAGAGCCTCCTACTGGCTGATGGGTTGTAATCTGACAGGAAAACCAATTTGGAAAGTTTTATTCTTGCAGTTATGCCAATTGTATGGAAAAAGAAATGAATATAAAATAAAACAAATGCTACATTTTGACTTAAATAGTCTAGCTGCTTTCAAGGTAAGCCCATACCTGAAGTTGAGCTGACCATTTTGTCTTGGAATATTGCATTTTTTTCTTGTGTGCTTGCCTTTTTTTTCATACTATTTTGGCATGTTAAAGAAAAATACTTACTAAAGACACTTGGCATATTTACAGTAAGCAAACGAAATGTAATATACCCGAGAAAAATGTGTAGTCACACATTTGTAGTCACACATTGGAAGTAAAAATAGGTGCAATAATTGCTACTTAAATGTCCACAAACTAGGCAAAGGTGAAAGAGCGAAAGATCTGGGAGTATACATTCGAAAGGATCTAAACTTCAGTGAACACTAACAGAATAGTGGGAACTGCAAATATGATCCTGGGGTGTATAAGAAAAGCCTTTGTGTCCATAAATAAAACCTGTATTTTGTCCCTATACAAGACCTATGTTCGGCCCCATCTTGACAATTGTTCTCCAGTATGGATCCCATACCTTAAAGATATAAATAAAATAGAACAGGTGCAGCACAGAGCAACCAAAATGATTGATTCCCTAGCTAACAAGCCAAATGAACAATGTATTGAATAACTGGGATTTTATACTTTGGAGACCAGAAGGGAGTGGCGGGATATGATGATGATGTTTAAAATCACTAGAGATAAGTATTTAATGGATGGACTTGGCTTAAAATTCAACAATAGAGAGGTAGACTTCAGAAGCCACAAAAAAACAGCTTTACATTGAACCATCCCAAAAAAAAAAAACAGTAGAAGAGGGTACTTAACTTACAGAGCAGCTTTCATGTGGAACAATTTAACAAAGAAAGTAACAGATGAAAGGACCTCAAGTGCATTTAAGGATAAACTACAGTAGATACATTTCTTCTGGCAAAAAGCTCTAGCAATATGGCCCAACTAAAGTGGGAGACAGGCTAGATGGATATTTGCCTTCTCCTGTCTTAAAACCAAACCAAGTGTATAGGAAGTAGGCTTTCCATAAGAAAGTTATTGATTTAAAGCATTGTGGGTAATACAGATCGCAAGAATAGTATGCTGGCCTCAGTATAACCAAATGTTGTATAAAACAGGCTTCTATATCCTGTTAATCACAGCAAAAGGCAACAACCACAACTGTGTGTCTTATTCTCACTCAAGGCATTAGTGGTGTTCAGTTGCTGTTTCAGTTGCAATTTAAATAAAATATCAAGTCAATGCCAAGAATTAAGACACAGAATACGTGCAGTTTTCATTGAAGGAAGCTTTTTGTGCAAAGTATTGTGAGTAGAAGTATGCAGATTATTGGAGCAGGCAGATCAAAAGGTCTTAATAGGTCTAAACATTTACTAAAATAGGCTTTGGCATTTGGTTCTTTGCATCCAAAAGCAACATCCATAGACTTGTGTGTTGTTCATCTTTGGTATTCATAAATTTGGCACAGTAGGTGTACTAGCTGTTTTAACTAGACATTGAGCTAAGTGGAAGATGCATTTTCACTTAGTACTGTACATTAACAGTGACTGCACTATAAACATTTTTGGTACACTGTGAATGGCTACAGACTATCTGTATATTCTTTAACTTTTTTGAATACTACAGTAGGTGCATATCAAAGATAACTGTAGTCATTAATGACAACAAAATCTGGTTAGAGCCAATATGGTTGGTAATGCATTAGCCTGATAAGGGACATAGAATAATGTGTGGCTCAGTTGTAATTTACTTTTAATACTGGGATGTAAAAATCCCACATTTACAGGAAAACAATGAAAAGGTTTATGGGCACAAATTCAGCTAAGTTCTGGGAACTACAGCACTTGAATGGGGGGGGGGGGTTCAAGCAGCTGGTATGCAATGGTAAAGATTGCTGTGCAATCCATAGCATTACTATAAAATTCTCTGCTGTGGTCGGCATCCTATTGACTTTTCACTCATGGGGTTAAAACATTAAAGTTCATTTTTAATTTTTGTAAAAAATGTTTTATTTCCAGACAAAAGGTAGACAATATACAGTATGCATCCAGAGATTCTGTACCATAGAATTAACGATCAACAAGCAGTGTACATGTACAAATTTCCAGTAAGCATAAGAAGGGGAATTATAGGTGGGTAAAAGAGAGGAAAAAGGACAAGTAAAGCAGGGCTAAGGAAAGAGCCTGGGGGAGTATAAAGCCTGGAAAAAGTGAGGGGTAGGAAGTAATACAGACATCAATTTTTATTCTCTCAGAGGTGTACAGACAGTTAACTATACATGCAGTACTTAGGAAGAAAAGTCAGACATCAGGTTAGAAAGAAAAGTCAGATATCTGGTTATAAAGTACTTTGCTATCAGTTCTTGTAACCTCTGAAGCTGTACCCAGATGAGAAGTTTGATGAATTGAGGATGGGGTACTGAGCTTGGGGGGGGAGAGGTAGGGAAAGGGTACACTGTTTTGTCCTCATTCTATTTCTGAGTAATTAACAGATTATCGTACTCACCAGAGTATGATTCCATCCCAGCCGAGCAGCTTTGCTGGACATAAACACACCAGATGCATTCTATAGGTCTAGACAGGCCAATTCAGTCCCTTTTCATGGCCTCGGGAGAAGAGTTGGGCAAGAGTGTGTATATGCTCTGCAAAATCCGGGTTTAACCTGAGACAGAAAACAAATAAATCCCAAAGCTTAAGTTCTTAACTTAAATACATTATAGTAGAAGTACCATATCAAGGATACAGCCAGTTAAACCTGTTAATAGGAGGGAGTTCTTTATTGGGCTAGAATCCCTCCAAGGGGGGGGGACTGTAACCACCTTACTCAGCACTAGGTCATCTAATAACACTCCACAGTCAAATCTCATCATATCCCACAGGTGATGTGAGGAAGTTCATCCTATGCCTGTTTGTGGGTGGATATAGTTAAGATAGGGTGCCCAGCAGATTCTAAATGTGGACATTTGAGATGTCTGAAGGTTGGAAATTCTGTCTAGTTTAGCCAGGGTCGTGAGGGATGTCATTATCTCAGTTACTGAGGGGACCAGGGGAGATCTCCATTTACATAGAATGGATCTCTTGGTTTGCAGAGTCAGCAATGCTAGCCATCTATATTGTTGTGGGGATAACTTAGGTATGTCACTACTATCCCCAGAAGATAAAAAAGAGGGCTAAGAGGAATCTTCTGTTGTATCACCTTAGAGGCTTCCTTCTGTATTTCTTGCCATAGGGGTTGGATCTTTGTACAGGACCATAGAATATGCAGTAAATCTCCCCCTGGTGCCTGGCATCTCCAACAGCTATCAGACTCCAGTAGTTTGGCTTTATAAAGGATAACAGGGATTCTATACCACGAGTGGGCAATTTTATTTTGAATTAGTCTGGACTTGGCATCTTTAAACCAACTGTGTGTGTCCTTCCAGGCCTTGTCCCAGGTCTCAGGTAAAATGTGGGTTTGCAGCATCTTCTCCCATTTACGTCTGGCGTCATCTGATTGGGAAGGGAGAGTATCTCTAATAGTGGTGTATAGCCGACCTGCCAGACCCTGAGGGTGTAGTATGCATGAGTTAAGGCCAGAGGGTTTATCATATACCGAGGTAAGGGGTAACAGATGTTGAGTAGCATCTCTAAGTTGGAGGTATTTCCAAAAATCAGATTGTGGTATGCCCCACATCTGCCTCAAGAATTGAAATGTGTGAAGAGCTTTATGGTTAGGGGTCAGTATATCTCCCATTTTGGAAATGCCCAGATTGAGCCATTTTTTCCATCTTACCTCAGTACTTTCTATGGTGATAGAGGTTTTGCCAGAGAGGTATATGAGAGAGGGGGAGAGGGTCTATTTTCGTTTTCAGGTGTGTATTAAACCAATTAGCTCTAGATGCGACCACTGTAGGTGAGATAGGATCTGCGCTTGACATATGACGTGAGCCAGATTTGGGACTAACCCTTTGTACAAAAAGGGAGGAAGGATGAACAATTCCCATGATGTCCATTTCAAGTTGTATCCATTGTGGAGAAAGAGAGGAGGGTGGACATGCCCACTTAATCATCTGGGCTAACAGGAAAGCCCGACGGTATCCCTTTGGCCATGGAAGATTCCAGCCTCCTTGCTTCCAATGAGATCTAATTTTGGACTGACTGTATCTGGGTTTAGAACCTTCCCATTGGAAGTCTCCAAAAATTTTATCTATGGCCTGGTACCAGTGTTTAGGTAAAGGGATTGGCAAGTGCATAAAAAGGTAAAAAAGTTTAGGGGCTGTTACCATTTTTACGTCCACAATTTTCCCTACTAAAGTAAGTTTTAGTAATCTACATCTGTCAGAATCTGTCTTGATGGAGGAGAGATGGGGCTGTATATTAGCCTGCCATATACCCTCCAAAGATGGAGTCAAATTAATACCCAGGTAAATGAGGCCATTGGGAGCCCAAAGGAGGTCGGCTGCAGCCACCAGTTGTTGTGAACAGTGGGAGTTGAGAGGAAGTACCTCAGTCTTATTCTGGTTCAGTTGTAGGCCTGAGTAACTAAAGAAGGCTGTTAAAAGACTAAGCAGGGGGGGAATGACACGGTGGACATCCTCCAGGAGAAGAAGGAGATCGTCAGCATACATAAAAGTTGTATAGCTTATACTTCCCACTGTCAAACCCTGTATATCAGGGTGGCTATGGATTGCAGCAGCCAGGGGTTCAACTGCCAATACAAACAAAAGGGGGGAGAGGGGGCAACCTTGCCTTGTGCCTCTTCCCAATGCAAATGGGGGAGAAAGTACAACATTTGTATTAACTCTGGCCGAGGGTCTCTCATATATGGCTTGTATCCTAGCTAGAAATTTTTCTCCTAGGCCGAAGTGCATTAGGACCATGTAGAGATATCCCCATTCGACTGAGTCGAATGCTTTTTCAAAGTCTACAGCAATGGCAGCTACCGGTGTAGGAAGTGACTTCAAAATTGGCAGTAAACTCATAAGGGTTCTCAGGTGGTCCAAGCTGTAACGACCAGGTATAAAGCCTGCTTGTGATGGGTGTATAAGACCAGGGAGTAGGGGACTAAGTCTAGTGGCTTGAATATTGGCATATGGTTTGCTATCTAAATTAATAAGAGATATCGGGCAGTAACTTCCGGGGTTGGTAGGGTCCTTGCCCTTTTTGGGGATAACTACAATGGTTGCCTCGCACATAGAGAGAGGTAGGGTACCCTTAATTTCAATCTCTTGGAATACCTGGGTTAAGAGAGGTAAAACAACCGGGGCTAATGCCTGGTAAAAATCTGCAGGGTAACCATCACTACCTGGAGATTTCCCCTTCTTAAAGTCCCGAATGGCTACAGCCACTTCATCACTAGAGATGGGGAGGTCCAGGCATTGCTCCTGTTGCTTCTGCAGTCTGGGAAGTTGTAAAGCATCTAAAAAAAGATTGAGTATCTCCATTTGGTCGTGTGTGTGTGTGTGTGTGTGTGTGTGTGTGTGTGTGTGTGGAGGAGTATAGTGATTTATAGAAGGAAGACATAATGGAGTTAATGTACTCTGGGGAAGTTCCCAATACCCCTTGCATGTTCTTCAGTCCAGGGATATATCTACTGGCTTGCTGTTTATGAATCTGATAGGCAAGCACTTTGCCCCCTTTGTCTCCTCCTTCTCAAAAGGTGTACCTAAGTTGAAGGATGGCTATTTCGGCCTTCCTGTTTAGAAGTTAATTGATTTCAAAACGGAGACCTAAAATAGTTCTGCCTATAGGGGACTGAATGGATGGAGAGGGCGTGGACTTAAAGATGCCTTCAGCTGTGGCTAGTTTCTGTTCCAGGGTAGCTAGCTGTTGTTCCCTTTCTCTGCGTTTAGCCACAGCAAAACCCATGATGTTACCCCGCATCATGGCTTTAAAGGCTTCCCATGTGGTACCAGCAGAGGTGTCTGATACAGGGTTTTCAGCCAGAAAAAGAGAGGCTTCATTCCTAGTCCAGGCGATGAAGTCCAGGTCTTTCATTAGGAGAGGGTCTAGTCTCCAATTTCTGGATGGGGGGGGCCACGGGATCCCACTGTATGAGGAGCTGGACTGGGGCATGATCAGAAATGGCATGTGGCAGTATTGAGACCTCAAGAGTTTTGGCTGTAAGGATGGGTGAGCCCATCCAAAAAATCTAGCCTACTGTATGAGTCATTAGCTTCTGCATGGAAAGTGTAATCTCTCATTCTGGGGTGAAATAGTCTACATAAATCAGTGAGCCCCTGATCCAAGATCATTTACTGAAGGGCCTTCCCACTTTTTGTGTGTGCATCTTTACCTTTGTCGTTTCTATCTAGAGAGGGCACCAGTGTTAGGTTAAAATCCCCACCAATTAGCAGGGGGCAGTCTGGGGGGGTTAAACTCCAAAATTACCTCTGCTAGATTATGAAAGAATTGGGGGGGGGGCTGCATTAGGGGCATAGAGGTTACATAAAGTAAGTGGTCCTGTGGGTGTGTAATATGTAGCAATTACCCATCTGCCATCCTGATCTGAAAGCATCTGAACTAATGTCCAGTTAAGAGACTTATGCAAAAAGAATAAGAACCCCATGTTTCCTATTTGGGGTATTGGAATGTACCTGTTGGCCCACCCAGTCCTTATTCATACAAGTATGATCCTCCCTGGAGAGTTTGGACTCTTGAAGGAAAGCCACCTTGGAGTGTAACCATTTCAGATGTGCCAGGACTTTCTTGTGTTTCACCGGGAAATTCAGCCCCCTGACATTCCAGTTGTGAACCACAATGTCTGTCATTATGGCTTAAAGGACACTCCAAAGGGAACTGGAAGAGCCCAGTGAGAGGTACAGTACACTCCAAACCTTGTACCAGATGGGTCAAGTGTTTCTATCCTCCACCTTCGGACTCGAATTGGAAATAACAGTGTACAAAGCCTACAAATAAATGTTGTACATATGTGCTACCTAAAGATTTAAATTGCTTAACTTATCAAACAAAACAACAAGGAAAAGTGCGATGAGACTAAACCGGCTGGAGCCCCCGCCAATGGTATGCCCTATCACCCTTGGGGGGTGTGGGGTAATTAAGCTCCAATGGGAAGAGGAGCTTCTTTGCATTATAAACTTAAAATGACTTATCTAGTGCACTATTTATAATATTTCAAATGGGAGTAATGAGGTAATTCATTGCCCAGAGCCACGTCCAAGTAAACTGAGCCATAAGTGAACCCCCCAAAGAGGGGAAGAGGGAACACATTGGTGATCTCCAATTAATAGCTGGTTTGCTGGCTAACAGAAGAGTCCAGGCATCCTCCCAAAAAACAGGAAACATATCAACATTACAGGAACCTCTTTCCTAGGGAATAAATAAAAGGGCTGTGGGCGTATTACCAGAGTTCACAAATAATGGGGAAATGTAGCTTGCTGGCTGTCCTATCATGTATGCCTAGCAGCCTTACAAATAACTCCCCAATCTTGTATCTCTTCAGGGCAGTAAAAAGAAAGTGGGGGGGAGAGGAATCCTTAATTGTGATCTAAACTAGATCTGAGTAACAATAATAGCGTCTAAACCAAACACACTGAACCAGTATCTTGTACCACAACTGGATATTAAGTTCTTATCCTTAACAATGTTATACTTTCCTTGTAGGGTGTATCCTTCCATGGGAGTGCCTACGATTAAAGGTAGGTAATGGGGGGTGGGGTACGGAGTGGATGTAAAAAGGGGTTGAATGTATTATACAGACTGAACAAAGCCCAGAAGTCTCTGAGCAATGTCTACACCCATCTGCTGTCCATCCACCCCATCTCTCTATTTCTCTGAAAGGTCTCCATCAGTCAGTGTCTGTTAAATTGAATAAAATAAAATGCAAAGTGTTCTATGCCCAGCACGCAACCTGGCTGTGAGTGCTACATGGCAACATAGCAAATTTCTTCGCTGCGTCATCTGCTCTTAGAGACACGAAGGCCATGCAGATGATGGGTCTATTGGGGGTGTATACATTCAGTACCTGCCACTCTGCTATGGTCAACACAGACCTACCCCCACGCTGTGTCTCAGTAAGTGAGAAGAGGGAAGGGGAGGGGGGGAAGGGGAAGAACTTCTGGAGTGACCAAGCAGAAATACAACTGGGTGGCATCTTTCCCTACCTGTCTGGATAGATTGACATTACACCGTGTAGGTCTGCTACATACTTTAACTGCCCTCCTAACGTTGCAGTACACCCTGAGTTTTGTACCTCCGAGTAGATGTCTGGGAGCTTTAATAAGACCTGTGTTGAACAATCCGCTACGTTTAGACTAATAGAGGGAGGATTCACCCTACTGAGGAGAAGCCCTGAAATACTGGTTTTTAAAATCAGCCAAGACTTGTACTTCAGGCTGTTATACGCCGCTATGGTCCCATTTATCCCCCATCCTTCCCTTCTTAATCCCCCAAGACATTTGCCCCTAGGTACTTATCTGATTTGCAAATAATTTGCACAGCTGGTTATGACGGATCAGCAGGGTCCTTTTCTGTACTGCGGCCTGGAGGTGAACCAGGAGCCTGGGTTCGTGATTCTAGGTCCTGCAAGGGTAGCGCAGGTTCCGTAGCATAGGCCCATGAGGTGTGCTCATCCCCGGAGTCACTGCGATCAGGGTCCACAATGCTAACGTCCATCTCGTCCCGCTGATCGGTATCTGGCAAATCACTCGGTGCCGCAAAACGATTGTGCACAAAGTATGGGCTCACGAATTCCGGCTCCACTGTATTTGCTGTGCTGGAGTGCTGGGCCTGCCTCCTTGGGGAGTGCTTCCTATCCTGTGGGTGGCTACATCTGGAGTGAGAGGAATTCGGTGGTCGTTTCCTGACTTTAGAGTTACGAGGTTCCAGGCCATTATGAAGGGTTGTAGGAGGTGCCGCCACTGTGGTTTCAGGTGGATCTTCTCTTGGTGGATATCGTTGAGCTCAGTCTTCTTCCAGATTGAGAGATGAGGAGCCTGAGCGAGCTGGCCACATTTTTACAATAAAGGCAATAGCTGTGTCCGGGGAGGCAAATTGATGTGCTGTACCGTTAACCGAAATCTGTAGGTTGGCAGGGTATCATAGGGTGAAGGGGACTTGCAAAGTATGGAGCTTGCGACGTACTTCAGAGAAGGCTTTCCATCTGGCAGCTAGGTCTTTAGAATAGTCTTAAAATCATAATCGTATGCTCTCTCCAGCGTAATTGCCCCAATTCCCTGGCCCTAGCTTGAATGGCTTCTTTCTTGGCATAGTTTAAAATTCTTGCTATAAATGGTCGAGGCCTGTCACCCTGCGTAGATCTGGGCTGCAAGGAGCGATGCGCCCTTTCGATTGTGATTCTCGTACCCTTAGGAAGTTGAAGAATCTCTGGTAGTGTTTGCTGCAAGAAGGTTAATGCTTTCCCATTTTCACAACCTTCAGGGAAACCAAAGTGTCGCAAGTTGTTATGGCGACTTCTGTTTTCCAAGTTCTCCAATTTGTCTTGGAGTAGATAAATCTGGGTCACCTCTTCTTGCATAGTGGCACAGTGTCCTTGGAGTACATCATCCTGGGCTGTTGCTTTTTGTTCCAGGTGTTCCACTCGTGCATCCATTTGCTGCATAGAAACTGCTGTAGTATTCACCGCTAATGTTAGGGCACCTATACTGGTCATAATAGAGGTGAACATGTCTCTGACTGAGGGTCCTTCCCTCCCTGGTTCCATGTGCGACGTGCGGCCTCCTGTATGGGTGATTACAGCTTTGGGGTCTTTTTAGTAAGTCATTACTAGATGAAATCTTCCCATATTTAGCCAGCACTGAACGGATACCTTCAGATCACCGATGGATTAGTTTTCCCCCGTCGGGAGACACAAATGTCTGTACTTATTTGGGTTCTGGGCCCTTAGGCATGTGGAGCTATATGATCAAGTCGCCATCTTGATCACTGGTTGGCCATGCCCCCAAAGTTCATCTTTTGGGGTTTTGACCACCTCCAGCAGATCACTAACCAAAATTCTACAAAAAAGTAGGTCTGGTAGGAGGAAATGGAGGGGGATGGGTGGATAGATGGACACAAGGAAGTAAGGGATCTTATGCATACCAATGAGGTGATAAGGCTCCATTAAGAAAGTAGAAAGTAATATGTCCCAGTTTCTGTTTCAAACTTCCTCTGCCTTGCTCCCTCTCATCTTGTTAGCAATACATTAAACAGCTTTCACTATGCAGCCATGAAAACGGGAAGGTAAACATGGACATATATAAACTATAAGCTCCAGTATTTGAAAAACAAGGATCTTCTTAGAGAATATCTTTTCCATTAGGCAAAACATTTTAAACTATACCAGTGTCAGCACTAGGACCACATGGAAACTTCTGCTTGCTGGGACCACACACAATGACATCATGCACCAGCGTCTACATAAACGAAGGCAGACCCATCTCTCCTCTGTTCTTTTCCTGCCATTGATCATCCTTGTCGGACCTGCTGTGGAAACATCAACCAACTAGTTGTTGCTGTTTTCTTTATTTTCATTAACTTACAGTGTTACATTGGCATCACTGCATGCTGGCAAAAGCTACTACCTTATTTCGGTACTGTGAGTGTGAAGAGAACATTTTTAAAGACACATACGAGGTATGTTTCTGCTACCGAGGCCTCTCTCAGAATGTTCAAACCTGTGAGATCTGCAAGGTTTTTAGTTGTGCTACCAGACAATGCTGAAGTAAAGCACTGGAAAAATTTCTCTTAGCGAAGACTTTAGCAGCCATGGAGAAGGCACCAAGTCAGAAATTGCATCACATGCCCCATTGACTGAACTGTGGCTGATGAAGCCTAAAGACTGGGAGTTGGATCAGTCATTGTTGTCTGAACCCCTTTCGTTGTCTAGCAATAAGCACAAGCACAGGCATAAAGAGAGATCTTCATGGATATCTCTATCATTAGGCCACATCTTGGAAATGATTGCCACCAGGCACTAGGACTACACAGAAATGTTTGCAAGCAGTCAGCCTGGGGCCACCCACAACAACGTCAGACATCAGCATATATATAAATGTGGGCAGTCCTTACTCTCCTCAGTTCTTTTTCTTCCATTGAGCATACTTATTGAATCTCTGTCGGACTTTGAAATCTGTGCACTCTCTCTACCATACCCAGCTCAGGGGTAGGAGCAGGGGTGCCTTTTGCTCAGCTGGTGTTAGGTGACAGCACCCAGCCCCCAGTCAGCAGGGCAGATGCAAAAGTGCAGGAGCTTGCCAGTCCCCAGCACTACTCCAGGTGCCTATGCAAAAGCACCCAGAAGTGGTGGAGCCAGTGAAGCCACTGCCACCAGCTTAGCCTGACTCCTTGTAACCCCCACCCCATGCACCTTTGCCTGTAGGAGTGCTAGTAAGGGATCACCTACCCCTCCATTTAGCAGTTGTGGGAGGTGACAAAAGATACAGGTTCTGGAGATCATAGAAAAGGGACATGCTCTGGAACATCTGGACAACCTTCCAGATCATCCCCCAGTTGTCAACATACCCTCCAGGGCACCTGCCCCTGTTGCGGGAGGAACTTAAGACTCTCCTGCAAAAATGGGCCATGGAACCTGTCCCTCTAGAACAGAGGAACACAGGTTTTTCCTCCCAGTACTTCCTTGTCTCAAAGTGAACCGGAAGCCTGAGGACTGTTCTGGATCTCAGGGATGTAAACTTTTTCATAGAATACAAGAAGTTCAGAATGGTCACTTTCCAGGGTCAACTTCCATTACTGCAAAAAGGGGATTGGATATGCTCCCTGGATATGAAACATAAAAACACAGAAACATAGACTTTGATGGCAGAACAGGACTGCTCAGCCTGCTCAGTCTGCCCATTTCCTTACCTATTGGATAAGCTGCAGATCCTAGTTAACCAACAGCCTACTTCCTCCTACCCACCACTATAATTGCTTTATATCTGTCCCATGCATTCTTGAATTCCCCAACTGTTTTTGACCCCACTACCTCCTCAGGAAGGCCGTTCCATGCCTCCACCACCCTCTCTGTGAAAAAAATACTTCCTCACTTTGCCCTTGAGCCGTCCCCCCTCTATCTTCAAATTGTGACCCCTTGTTCTTGCACATTTCTTTTTCTGAAAGATGCTACCCTCTTAGACTTTGTTGAGTCCCTTGAGGTACTTGAAAGTTTTTATCATGTCCCCCATCCCTTCTTTCCTCCAGGGTATACATAATAATCTCTCTTTCTGTATGGCTTCTGATGCAGACCCTGACCCATTTTGGTTGCCACCCTCTGGACTGCCTCCATCCTGTCTATGACCTTGCAGAGATGGGGTTCCCAGAACTGCATGCAGTACTCCAGATGGGGGGGGGGTCTCACCAACTGTCTGTACAGAGGGATAACACCTTGCTGTTTTCTACTCATGATGCCTCTCCCTATGCATCCCTGTATCCCCCCAGTCATCCTTACTGCTTTCTCACATTGCTTGCCTACCTTTAGGTTGTCTGACATGACTACCCCCAGGTCCCTTTTCATTTTTGTTGTTAGTACCTCCCCCCTCCCCGTTGTGTACTCTTCCCGAGGGTTTTTGTTTCCCAGATGCATTACTTTGCACTTCTTGCATTGAATCTAAGCTGCCATACTTTTGACCATTCCTCCAACCTTGCCAAGTCCCTTCTCATCTTTTCCACCCCACCCTTGTGTATCAGCCCTGTTGCAGATCTTTGTGTCGTCTGCAAAGAGGCATACTTTTCCTTCCAGCCCCTCCTCAATGTCACCTATAAAGACATTAAAGAGGATGGGTCCCAGTACTGAACCCTGTAGTACCCCACTAGTAACCTGCCATTCTTTGGAGCGGACTCCATTTGCTATTACGCTCTGCACCCTGTTGTCCAGCCAATTTTTTACCCAGGCTACCACCCTTGGACCCACTCCCAGGCTGGCTAACTTGTTTATTAATCTTTTGTGTGGGACTGTGTCAAATGCCTTGATAAAGTCTAGGTAGGCCATATCCACAGCCCCTCCCTCGTCTACTACTTTGGTCACCCAGTCAAAGAAATCTATTAGACTAATCTTACATGACCTTCCTGCTGTGAATCCATGCTGCCTTGGGTCCTGTGCCCCACTGGCCTTTTGATATGCAACAATTCTTTCTTTCAGAAGTGATTCCATAATATTCCTTACCACTGAGGTCAAACTAACAGGTCTGTAGTTTCCTGCCTCTGCCTTACTCACATCCACCCTCCTCCAGTCCTGAAGTACCACGCCATCTTCCCATGATTTGTTAAAAAGGGTAGTCAATGGTATCACCAGTTCTCCACTTAGTTCTTTTAGAATTCTGGGGTGGATCCCATCAGGCCCCATTCCTTTGTCCACATTGAGTTTTAGGAGTTTTTTCAGGACCCTTTCTTCTGTGAGTGAACTGATATCAACCACCCTATCCAGAGTGCTTCTGTTGTTTTGTTTAGGTACCTCCCCCCCTCTTCTTTTGTGAATACTGAGCAAAAGTATTAATTCGATATCTCTGCCTTTTCAAAGTCACCCTCTTCCCACCTCCCTTCCCCTTTATTAAGCCTCACTATCTATCCCTTGGTCTTTCTTTGCTCCCTAATGTACCTATAAAAGGTTTTATCCCCCTTCTTAACTGAGTTGGCTGTCTTAACCTTGGTTTGGGCCTCTGCTATTCTGACTGCCTTACCCGATTCCTTCTACTTTAACTAATACAGTTCCCTGTCCTGCTCCTTCTGTGATTCCTTATACTTCCTGAATGCTATCTTTTTCTTCCTAACCTTCCCCGACACCTGTTTTGAGAACCATAGTGTTTTTTTTCCCCTTTGTTTTGTTTATTTGCTTCACACAAAGGCTTGTTGCTTCTGTGATGGCAGTTTTGATTTTTCCCCATTGTTCTTCCACCCCTTCTTCCTGCCCATTTGCTAGTGCATTCCTTAGGCACTCTCCCATTTTGCCAAAGTCAGCCCTCCTAAAGTCCAGTACCCTCACTTTTGTATGGCTTGACAGTATGGCTGTGTTTATCATGAACCACACTGTTTGGTGGTCATTTGTTCATGGATGGCCACCCACTTCTAAATCTGAGATCCTGTCTCCATTCCAATTGAGAGTACCAGGTCTAAGATTGCTCCCTCCCAAGTGGGTTCCAACACTAGCTGTCTGAGGCATGCCCCCTGTAGGGCATTGAAAAGGACCCTGCTCTCGGATGTGGCTGTAGCAAATGTGACACAGTTAACATCTGGCATATTCAGGTCCCCCATCAAAAATGCCTCCCCTTTTTCTGCCATTCTAAGGATGCCTTCTATAATTTTCTTGTCCATTTCCTCCCCCTGAGATGGGGTCTGTATACAACCCCCATGCAGATTGTGGTGCCTCGCCTGTCTCCAAGGTGACCCACAGTGCCTTCTCTCCTCCCTGTTTACCCCTTAGTTCTGTTGCTTTGATCCCTTCCCATATGTAGAGAGCTCCTCCTCCACTTTGACCCTCCCTGTCCCTCCAGTGTACCCTGGTATGTTGACATCCCAGTCATGGTTCAATGTTGACCATGTTTCTTTGACTGCTACGATATCCAGGTGTCCCTCTTCCATCAAGGCCACTAGTTTAGGAAGCTTGTTACCCAGACTATGGGCATTGGTACTTATCATCCTCCATTTTTGATGGCCTTACCCCCTTTCAGCTCCATCCCTGCCCTTGCCTCCATTTACCCTGCCCTGCTCCCTATCGACCTCTCTACCATAGTGGTTACCTTGCTTACTACCCTGTTTTGTGGGGGGAGGCTGGGAATTCCCTGGTCTTTATCAGTGCCTCCCCCCTTCCATCTTGGTTAGTTTAAAAACTTGCCAATGAAGCATTTAAACCTATCACCAAGGATGCGTACCTACATATCAAAATCTAGAAACCTCTCAGAAAATTCCTGAGGTTCCTGCTTCATGGGGAACATTATCAGTTCAGTGTGTTGCCCTTTGGCTTGTTTTCTGCATCATGGATCTTTTACCAAATGCTTGACAGTACTGGCAGCAATCCTTCACAGTGAAGGCATGTATGTTTTCCCTTACCTGAATAATAGACTATTGAAAGCCTACTCCAGGGATCAGATGTTGATGTGTTTAGCTTGAAACAGACTGCTGTTCAATGCTTTGGGAGTGTTGGGCAACATACCAAAATCAGTGTTGACACCATGCCAGTGACTGCAGTACATAAGGGCAGTATTGGACATGGCCCAGGGCTTGGATTTCCTCCCTCTGGACAAGGCCGACTGCCTGATTTCTCAAGCACAAAACTAGTGCAAGACAGCAGTGATGTCTCAGAATCTTTTTATGCCTTCTGGGACCCATGACTGCAGCCATTGTCACAGTATCACTGGCCAGGCTGCACATGCAGATTCCCCAGTGAACCCTAAGAGTCCAGTGGGACCAACTCAGGGACAATCTAGAACAGATGGTTCTAGTCATGTCTCCTGTGCACAGAGTGCTCCAGGGGTTGATGGAATGCAGCAAACCCCACAAAGGGGTTCCATTCCTAATCCCTTCCCCTCATCAGATCCTCACCACAGATGCTTTGGGGTTGGGATGGGGAGCCACAGGGGCTTGCATCAGAAACAGGGCATGTGGACCACTGTGGAATGCACTTTGCACATAATGTTCTGGAAATGCAGGCAGTCCTATATGGACTCCAGGCATTCCAAAACAGCTTGTTCCCAGGTCTTCTGTTAATATAGACAACCAATGTCAGTGTGATGCATCACATCAGCAAACAAGGGGGGACTTATTCCTATGTGCTGTGCAGTGATGCAGTGAGGGTTAGGTATTAGGCTCTGGAACATGGACTAAAACTATGAGCAGTACATGTTTCATGCATCCAAAACATCATGAGAGACAAGCTAAGCAGGTCACAGTCCAGGACACATGACTGGTAACTGCTGATCTTGGTGGTAGATGACCTATTCAAAAGATGGGGTCGTCCAGAGTTGGACCTTTTTTCATCCTCCACATGATGCAAAACTGCCACTTTTCTGCTTGCTTGCTCCAGGGCCTGGAGTTTTCTGGTGAGACACATTGTCCCTCTATTGGAAACGGAGATTTCTGTATGCCTGCCTTCTAATTAAGAGTGTATGGCTCAAGTTGGAAATGGAAGGGGCAACTCTGATACTCTCATTGCTCTCCTATGGCCTTGACAGATGTAGTTTCCTCTGCTGCAACAACTCGCAGTGGAACACCTAGTACCTATGCCCCTGTGCAAGGATCTACTGTCACAGGAATAGGGAGCCCTGGTCCATCCAGACCTGAAATCTCTTTATCTGCATCTAAGTCATAGCCATAGCTCACTTCACGGTTTCTCAGAAATTGAAGGATATTCTGGTGGCTGCTAGAAACTGTCTACCAGAACCACTTACTCTCTGAAGCAGAAGCAGTTTGCTTTTTGGGCCACTTCACATAACCCGATAAGTTTACCTCTTCAGTAACTCAGGTTCTGGAGTACTTTCTGTCCTTATTGATTCAGGCTTGCAGTATTTCTCACTGAATCTGCACCTGTTTGCCATATCAGCTTTCCATATGTGCCCACTGATGGCCATACAGTTGCTCAGCTGGAGTTAGCCCATATGTTCCTGCAAGGTATTTTACACATAAAACCTCCCATCCATAATCCAGTCCCAGCTTGGGACTTTAATTTTGTTTTGGAGAAGTTGACTTTGCTCCTTTGTGCCAGCTGTGACATGTGACTTATGCTTTCTTCCTTGGAAAGTATTATTTTTAGTTGCAATCACTTCTGCTTATTTCAGAGCTACAGGCTGTAATGTGTGAGCATCTTTATTTGGTTTTCCACAGTGACAGGGTGTCTTTGCATACTAATCCTAAATTTCTACCAGTGGTGTCTGAGTTTACTTTAAATCAAACCTACCACTTTACAGTTTATTATCCAGAGCATGCCAATCCAGGGGAAGCATTGTTCCATACTTTAGATGTGTATAGAATACTCTGGTACAATACACACCGTACCAAACACTGCAGAAAGTCTTCACAGCTTTTTGTTTTATTTGCTGTACACTTGGAACAGAGGGTGCCCCAGTTTCTAAACAGTGCTTCTCCAAATGACTAGCAAACTATTATGTTTTGTTACAGGAAGTACAGTAAGGAACTTCTTGCTGTGGTTCATGGTCATTCCACCTTAGGCATGGCCACCTCTGTTGCTTGTTTCCTGAAGGTTTGCATTATAGATATTTGAACAGCTGCTACTTGGAGTACTGTCCACACCTTCACTAAACACTACAGTTTGGACATTGTCTCTCAGAGACAGGTTGGTTTTAACCTAGCTGTACAACAAGACCTACTTTCATAAGCCTATAGGCTTCAGCCACCCAGACTGCTAACCTTTGGTACTGATTCTAATGGTATGGCTTCATGAAAAAGGTATCCTCAAAGAAGATAGAACAGTTGCATACTTACCGTAAGAGTAGATCTTTGCATTTCTCAGCCCTCTGTCTCGTCTCTGGTATGTGGAGGCTGGGTTCTCTCCTGGTTCCCTAGAGGGAGGTCCTCCAAACAGATCTTCAGGGAATAACTGAGGAGAGGAGTGCTGATCATGTTTATGTATACACTGACATCTGATGTTGCTGTGGGCAGTCCCTGGCTGATTGCCTGCAAAAGTTTCCATGTGGTCCTAGTACTTGGTGGCTATAAGTTCCAAAGGTGTTGCCTGTTGAAATAGATTCTCTAGAAAGATGTACTGTTACAGTAAGAGCATAACTGTTCTATCTTCTTCCCTGGCAAGGTCCAGATCACTGCTGTAACCTTCAGATACTCAAACTTCATCATCAACCACTCCAGTGGCAGTGATGCTAGACCCCCCTGACCAGCAATGAGACACCAAGATCGGGGCTTGGGTTGTCGTGGCCACTGGCCAGGGTGTCACTAACACTGAAGTGGCACTGGCATCATTTTCAGAACTGACACTACATCTTTTACCAGGCCTACCTGTGCAGCCTGTTATCGATGGGTGTTACCAGCTTTCAGCCCCATGTTGACGCCATTTTCCAGTACATCGCAAATACCTCGTCAATCGCTGCTGGTGTCACTAGCGTGGTCCTCGATTCCCATTGTCAGCAGTGAGGATAACAATAAGGTAGACTATAATCCTGACCTCATTATGGAGAAGAATTATGAGGATGAGGAGGAAGAAGAAGGTTATGACGGAGAACAGTCTGCAACACATTCCAGTTCTACCCTCTATTCACGTAGTGGGGATTCTGTGGTATATACCTCCAGATCTCCACCAGAGGAGCCTACATTTTTTCCATGCTGCAGCAAATGTCAACTGCTATTGACTTTGCTGTGGTGGAGGAGGACTCCACAAAGAAAAGTCTGATAGAGTTTTTGGAAGTATCATGTACTCCATCCATTATTATTCCTCCAGTTTACCCTGAAATGGAAAATGCTGCATTTGCTGCATGGTACATGTTTAACTTATGGCCGGCTGCACCAATAAAGGCTGACAAGCAGTACCCTACTCCTTCAGCTAAGTAAGCAATAATACCTGACAGGGTGGGAGGTATTGGGCTATACCGGACTGCCCAGGGGCATAATGAGGCCGGACGCCGTAGGCAGAGGGCCTTATAGCCCCTGGAAGGTCCGGTATAGCCCATACCGCCCATCCTGGAGGGTATTATTGCACTTAGAAAATGGGCCACTGTATTATATATGTATGAAAAAATAATGTTCATGTTTAAATGTTAAAATTCTTTAGTGTTTCATTCATTTTGTAATAAAATATTTCCTCCACCTGCATTACAATGTGTTTTTTTTTGGTTTTTTTTTTGCTTAGGGGCTTTTGTTATATTTGAGCCACTGTACTTGTAGCTTTGCAGCTGGTTGTCTTGATTACCCTATCCCCACCCCTAACACACATGGCTTAAAATTGTTAAACCTGTTTTGTACTTTTTTGTGTGTTTCATTGGTTTCCTGTTATTAATTGCCTGTTAAGATGTCCAAGAAGTTTGTGTATGGTGCAGCATATAACGGAGCAGCAAGAGTTAGGTTGTGTGATTTTTTTAGTTTCTTAGTTTTTTTTTTTTTTTAATTTGCAGAACAAATAAGGAGCTGCTGACTTGGTTTTCAATGTAGCTTGGCAGTAAACTTTCAAACTGAATTGACACAGAAAGAGACCGCTGTAGCTCCCGTACCACTACTGTGTGTGACAGGAATGGAGCTAGCAGTTTCTGTCTCATTCTGTAGTTTGTTGCTTGGAAGTTTAATTCCTTTTTTCCAGTTACAGTGAAGTTTTTGAAATTTTGAATGAATCTTGGTAGAGGGAGATCGGCTGTTAGTTAACCCAGAGACACCGAGACCGCGGTAGCGGCAGTACCACTACAGTGTGCAACAGGAACGGAGCAGGCAGTCTCTGTCTTATTTACAGTTTGTGAGTTCCTTTTTAAAACTACAGTGATTGTTTTAAAATTTAAAATGCATACTGCTGGGAGAACAGAGGGCAATCTGGCATTTGCATGCGGCATTATTTGTGGGTAAGGGTAGCTGGATTTGCAGATGATGTACAGCAAGCAGTTTTAAATGCCTGTTTCAGAGGCAGCAAATTGGCTATGATGTTGAAGAGGTACTAAGAGGCCTTCAGACGTGTAGAATTACACTAAATTCTGTCAGATTCCTTTATTTTACACCTACTAGGAATCATGGAAAGGGATCCTTTTGCCAGCCTGCTGCCACAGGTATCTGCAAATCCTACCATCAACAAGGCCGAGGTAAGAGTACTGGGCCTTGCCAGACCCCCTTACCCTAATTGCCCATTCCAAGGCCATTGAAGGCAGTGTTCAGCCTGACTTGATTCAGATTACCCCTACACCACTGTTGCCTCCGAGGTGGTTGTAGGGGGCCAACTTTTCCTGCATCTCAAACAACGGAGGGCGGTGACAACAAAAGAATGGATTCTGGAGATAATTGTAAGGGTGCATGCTCTGTAGCTTTTGGATGCCCCTTCAGAGCATCCTCCACCTCCTTCCAATTTCCTCCAGGGCATTTCCTATGCTTTGCCTGCATTCATGCTGTTTGTTACAGTCAGCTGTACTCTGTGTAAGTTGCTTTATTGTTATAGTATCTAGTATCCTCCTATGTGGAGCGTGCTCTGTTTAGGAACATACCCCTTTAATCTGTCTAAGATGCTCCACTGCCGTTTCTTTGGTAACTGCATCATACAGGACAATGTTCACCATAGGTGCCTGCCTTGTGACCTCCAGGGTCAGCAAGTATGCTGCAGGGTTTCAGGCCTTCTGCTCCACTCTCCTACTGACTCTGCTCCTGAGCTCACGCAGGTCATTACTAAGTACTCATGCAACCTCTGTATATGCTGTTCTGCCCTAGTATCCCTGCACAGCATAACGCTGTTCTGCTTTAGTCTGGCCAATCTAACCACAGTGCTCATATTGCAATTTACATTGTTACTGTGTATGGCTGCTAATTTAGCATTACCACCTGCTATATTGTGCAGTCTTCTAAGTGTTTAGTCTTTTTATTTTTGTTTTATTGCTTGCTTCTTCCTCTCTTTTCTCCCCTTTATAATTGGCCTTTTTGTTTTTATTTCCCCTCCTTCGGGTAAATCCCTTTCTCCTCCAATTAGCTCCAACATTCTCCTTCTTGTACAGTGCTTCATTCCTCTCCCTGCTTAGCTCTCTCCCCTCATGTCTATCTATTAACACTTTCTAATCCCATAGCTTTCTACATTTCTATTTATATTCCTACTCACCCTTTCTCTCTTTCCCCTCTTGTTTATGCTCTCCTCCCTCCTGTCATCTTTCTTTCTCCACCACCCTTTTCTCCCTCTCCCCATCCCCTCCCACCCTCCCTTCTCCTGCCTTCCTCTCTCTCCCATTCCCCTGGTTTCCTGGCTGCTCCTTCCTCCCAACCTCTTGCCTTCACTTTGAAACATTCAGATGTATTCTTCCCTCCAGCCCCTCTCCTCACTCCTCCCCCACTCTCTTACCACATAAACACATCTCTAGCTACTATATGCTAAGTTTCTCACTGCTGCAGCTAGTGGCTGGGATATTGAGCCCAATCCCATCCCTGCCAGCTCCCCTCCCAGATGTTTCCCCATAGGTTTGAGAGTGGCTCACATCAATGTCTGTAGCCTCCACCCAAAGACAGACCAGCTACAACCTCTCATGGTCAGTCTTCAGCCTGATGTGCTAATTATCTCTGATTCTTGGCTGTCCCCCCAAGATCCCAGATACTGCTGTCACCATTCCTGGGTACACTGTCACTCGGCAGGATCATGCTCAGAGGGGTGGTGGCATTGCAATCTACATTTTCTGTCTTCTCTACCATCCAGTTCACTTCTGTTCTCTCAGTCACTTCTCCCTCTGCTTATGAACTAATTCTCCTTAAACTCTCTCTCCCTTTCTCAGTCCCTGTCTTTGTGGCTGGTGTTTATTGCTGCCCTGATCTATTCCCCGCATCTGTCACTGAACTTCATATCGATATCTCCACTCATGCCTCTTCTGTTGAACTACTCATCCTTGGGAACTTTTATATAAATTGGTTGTCCCCTTCTCAAACTAAATTCTGCCAGAACATTAAGTCCCTTCAACTTGCCCAACTAGGGTTACCACCCTTTAAGAAGCCCAAAGTGGGACATTTCTTACTGAATCTTGATTTTTCACAGGACGATATGTAACTTAGACCAAAGTAACAGTCTTAATTCTGATCATATACAGAAAACAAGTCTAAGTGTTGTAGATTTTTAGTTTTTTCTATTGCTTATTATTTTAAGGTATTTTAGTTAAGGTATTATAGTGTTCTGTAACATTTACAGGAAAGTTGGAAAATATTTGTTCTAACAAAAGGTCAGGACGTGTAGTATTTTTCATGCTTTCTTGCAGGACACAACTGCCCAAATCAGGACTGTCCTGTGAAACTCAGGACAGGTGGTAACCATATACTCAACTAATATCTGACCTAGCCCATCACAATTCTAAATCCTCCAATCACTCTCTGTTGGACTAGATCCTTACCTCCAACCCCCACCATATCTCTGCTGCTGGTACTCTCCCTGATGGTCTCAGTGACCACCTCAAGGTCTACTGTGTGTACAAAATTCACCATCCCAAAGCCCCCCTCCAAATTCCTCCAGATCCAGTCTTTCTGAACACTGGGCCTATCCTCCCTATATGCTGATTTGGTGCCTACCAATTTGTCGCCCATTTCATCTGCAAATAACATCAATTCTGCCCTCCACTATTTTAATACTATCTTCATATCTATCTGGTATCAGCATGGCCCCTTTAGGCAAACCAGGGCATGTGGTTCCCACCTCCCTTGGACGTTGGCTGAACTACTGGCCTGCCTACATGCATGCAGTCTTGCCTGGAAGACTCACAAGTCCTCTGGCTCACCTGCTGACTTAATCATGTACCAGGCCCTTCAAAATGCTTGTACCATAGCCACTCACTTGCCAAGGCTGAGTACGTTGCCTCCACCTTCCAGAATAACCTTAACCACCCCTCCAAGTTATGGAAGTTCATCCACACCCTCTTCTTCCCTCAACCCAGTCCTCTCCCCTGTCTTCAACATGGGTGACATCCTCACTTTTGACCCCCTCTCTGATGCTTCAGAGTTCAACTCCTTCTTTACCTCCTGTGCCTCCTCCCGTCTCTCCCCCCTCCCTCCCCATTCCCTCTCACTACTGCCTCCCACCATCTTACGACTGCCACCATTATCTTCTCCTTTTCCTTCTCTCCTATCACTCCTGTTGCCTCCCTCAAGGCTCTCTTGGCTTTTAACCCCCTTAAGGGTAAAAGCTCTGATGGGCTCGACCCCAAACTCCTCCATCTCTCTGCTCCTGCCATTGTTCTACCTATCACCCGACCTCTCTTCTCGACCTGTCTTTCTCCCTTGCCTTCATCCTCCATGCCTGGAAACATGCAGCCATCATACCCCTTCCCAAAGGTGGTGGTGAATCCTCTCCTGGCAACTACCATCCTATCTCCCTGCTCCCTACTCTGGCTAGACTCCAAGAGCACCTTGTGCTGTCCCAGCTCTCCACCTTCCTTGGCTCTTTTTCTTCCTTCACCCCTTTCCAGTCCAGCTTCCATAAAATCCACTCCTCCTCCAGCTTACTGACTCCATTCTCTCAGGCATGGATGAGGGCCTTATCACTTCAACCATCTTTGTTGGCATGGCCAAAGTCTTTGACACTATGTCCCACCCCCTTCTCCATGAAAAGCTTAAGACTGCGGGGCTCTCCAACTCTTCTGCCAATTGGTTCAACTCCTTCCTTAGAAACATAGAAACAGAGAATTTGATGGCAGATAAGAACTGCTTGACCCACCTAGTCTGCACATTTCCCTACCTAGTGGATAAGCTGCAGATCCTAGTTAACCAACAGCCTACTTCCTTCTACTTCCCACTAGTATTGCCTTATGTCTGTCCCATGCATTCTTGAATTCCCCCACTCTTTTTGACTACACAACCTCCTCAGGAAGGCTGTTCCAGGCATCTACAACCCTGTTCATGAAAAAATACTTCCTCACATGACCTCTGAGCTCTCCTCTCCCTCTATCTTCAAAGTGTGCCCCCATGTTCTTGCACATCTCTTTTTCTGAAAGATGCTATCCTCTTGGACTTTGTTGATTCCCTTGAGGTACTTGAAAGTTTCTGTCATGTCCCCCCCCCATTCCTTGAGGGTATACATATTAAGCTTGTTTAGTCTCTCTTCGTATATCTTCTGGTGCAGACCCTGCACCATTTTGGTCGCCCTTCTCTGGAAAGCCTCCACCCTTTCTATGTCTTTGTGGAGCTGGGACCTCCAGAACTGCACGCAGTACTCCAGATGGGATCTCACCAACTGTCTGTACAGAGGGATGACAACTTCCTGTTTTCTACTGGTGATACCTCTCCCTATGCATCCCAGTATCCCGCCAGCCCTCCTTACTGCCTTCTCACATTGCTTGCCCACCTTTAGGTCATCTGATATAACTATCCCTAGGTCCCTTTCCATTTTTGTTGTTGTTAGTATCTCACCCCCCACTGTGTACTCTTCCCCTGGGTTTTTGTTTCCCAGGTGCATTACTTTGCACATCTTTGCATTGAGTCTAAGCTGCCATACATTTGACCATTCCTCCAACCTTGCCAAGTCCCTTCTCATCCTTTCCACCCCACCTTGTGCATGAACCCTATTGTAGATCTTTGTGTCATCTGCTAAGAGACATACTTTCCTTCCAGTCCCTCTGCAATGTCACATATAAAGACATTAAAGAGGACCAGTCTTAGTACTGAACCCTGCGGTACCCCAGTAGTAACCCATCTTTCTTCACTGTGGACTCTGCTTACTATTACCCTCTGCGTCCTCTTGTCCAGCCAATGTTTTACCCAGGCTACTACCTTGGGACCCACTCCATGGCTGGCTAACTTGTATATTAATCTTTTGTGTGGGACTGTGTCAAATGCCTTGCTAAAATCTAGGTAGGCCATGTCCACAGCCCCTCCCTGGTCTACTACTTTGGTCACTCAGTCAAAGAAATTTTTAGATTTGTCTGACACAACCTTCCCACTGTGAATCCATGCTGCCTTGGGTCCTGTGCTCTGCTGGCCTCTAGGCACTCAACAGTTCTTTCCTCCAGAAGTGATTCCATAATTTTCCCCTAACACTGAGGTCAAACTAACTGGTCTGTAGTTTCCTGCCTCTGCCCTGCTCCCACTTTTGTGAAATTGAGGATAGGTCTCAATCTGTGTGAAATGGAGATTTCATATCCCCTCCACTTTCTGTCAACACTGGTGTCCCACAAGGCTCTGTCCTTGGCTCAGTACTCTTTTCAGTCTTCCTGAATGGCCTCACTGCTTCCTGCTTCTCTGTATCCATCCATATGTATGCAGATGACACTGTTCTGTTTGCCTTTGGTTCCTCCCCCTCTGATCTTATGGTCAGGCTTCAGCTGGACTTCAGCAATGTCCAGCACTGGTTCCATCTGAATTGGCTATCCCTCAATGCCAAGAAAACAATTTTGATGACCTTTGGTGCTAGGCAGAAGCTCACTAGGCTTACTGTCCTCCCCTGCTTTCACACCATTGATGGGGCCACTATTGATGATGCTTCCTCCTGTAAGTACCTAGGAGTCTGGCTTGACAGGCACCTTGACTTTTCAGGGCATGTAGATACCATACACAATAAACTTCACAATGAAATAGGAGCATTCTTCAGAAAGAGAGGTTGCAGTCCTCCTCCTGCTCATTGTGCAGTTGTTCTGAAGATGATCTTTCCCATCTTTGACTTTGTCAACATTGTTTACAGTGCTGTTGCTAAGACCATCTATGCCAGACTGGATTCCCTGTTTCACTCCTTCTGTCACTTTGCTCTGGATTGTCTGCCCTGAACCCACCATTGCTCCCCATATTTTTCCTTCTCCTTTCCTTCCCCTCCCTTGAAGTCAGATGCCTCACTCACTGTACCTCCTTTATCTCCAAATATTGGCTTGGCTCGCTCCCCCTGTACCTTACTTCTTTCCTTCCTTTCTTCCCCTCCTTTCTTGTCTACTCTTCATAGCTCTGGCAATCGAACCCTCGCTCTCCCTTCTAGGACATTCTCAGCTGGCCAGGCTGCTTTCTCCTACGAGTTCCCCCAACTATGGAACTTCCTCCCCCTATCTATCCACTTAGCCACTACTTAACGCTCTCTCTACTTCACAATATCATCTTGCACTCCTGCAGTTGCATCTGATACCATACCTTACTCTGTCCCTCTACCATCTGCTTTCTTTTTTTATTTGTCCCATTAATTCAGATCTTTAGCCCTTTATTTCTAATCATATAGATCTTCATAAAGCGCATACTTTATCATCATTATTGAAGGGAAGAGAGGTGGGTGGGGGAGGGGGAGGGAAGGGGAGGACCCAGCCTAAAAAAGAAATATGTCTGGATTTTATATATTGAGTTAGATAATATTGCCCAATCGTATGTTGTCTTAGAATGAGGCCCACATTTTCTCAAATCTGTGCGCCTGTCATTCTTTAATATAATAAATTAGTTCTAGAGTCATGATTTCTATCATAAAATCAAGCCATGTTTGAGTTATTGGAGGATTTCTATCTTTCCACTTGAGTAATATACAATTTTTTGTGATTATTGTCGATGTTGAAGTGAAGGTCTTCTGTTCTGCATTAAGTGTCATAGATGGAATCATTAGCAATGCCAGTTGAGCCGATTAGCTATTTCCTTGTTTAACATTATTTGAATGAACCGTATGATTTTATGCCTGAAATTAGAAAGGTATGGACAGGCATACAGCATACGAATTAAAGTTCCCGTAGTTGAAGTGCATCTAGGGCATTTCTCCATAATAGCTATATTAAAGTGGTTTAGTTGAGAGGGGGTATAATAAGTTCTAAAAAAAAGTATTTATTTGATTCTGTTGTAGCTTACAAGCTTTAACATAATATGTGTATGATTTTAATGCATTTTGCCATAAGGGGTCTGTTATATCTAAACCTGAGTCCTTTTCCCATTTTTTTATCAGTTTCTGTTGTTCTTTTACAGATGTTTCAGCAAGTGACTTATATATAACTGTTATTAATTTTCCTTTTTCCTTTTTATCATTTAAAGCATTAAGTAGCGATGATGTCCACTTTTTAGTTTGTTTTTTAAAGGAGATGTATAAAATTTCATAGTTGTAAATATTGGAAATAATCTGTGTTAAGTAAATTGAAATCTTGTTGAAGAGTTAAAAAAGTCTTCAGTTGTTTGTTTATAGAAACATAGAAACATAGAAGTTGACGGCAGATAAGGACCGCAAGGCCCATCCAGTCTGCCCATTTCTTTTTCTACCTTATAATTGTGCCATCGGCCTTTGCTCTGTCAGTGACCTATCTATTCGTAGTCATTTGTATTGCTCCCTTATGCCTATCCCATGCCTGTTTGAAGCCCTGCACTGTATTCATAGCCACCACTTCTTGTGGTAAGCCATTCCATGCATCTACCACCCTTTCTGTGAAAAGATTTCCTCACATTCCCCTTAATCGGCCTCCTCTAATCTCATGCTGTGTCCTCTTGTCCTGCTATTTTTCTTATATTTAAACATGTTAGACTCTTTCACCTTGTTTATGCCTTAAGGTGTTTAAATGTCTCGATCATATCACCTCTCTCCTCCTTTGCTCAAGGGTATACATATTGAGCTCCGTTAATCTGTCCTCAATGTCTTCTGAGTGCAGTCCCTGCACCATTTTGGTTGCCCTTCTCTGGACTGCCTCAATTTGGTTAATGTCCTTGTGAAGGTGTGGCCTCCCAGTACTGCACGCAGTACTCCAGATGGAGCCCTAACCAATGTCTTGTTACAGAGGTTATTACCTCCCTCTTACGACTTGTGATACCCTACTAATACATCCTAACACCCCCTAGCCTTACCTGCTTTAGAGGTCTGCTTGGATGATTTTAGGTCATCAGTGATGATGATGCCCAAGTCTCTTTCTTCCTTTGTGACTGCTAGCAACTCCTCCCAGCCTATAAGGCTTCAGGGTTTCTCTTCCCTATGTGCATGATTTTGCACTTCTTTGCATTAAATCCCAGTTGCCACTCTTCTGACCATTCTGCTAGTTTACCCAGATCTCTTCTCATTCTGCCCACCCCATCTGGATCATCTACTCTGTTGCAGATCTTGGTGTCATCTGCAAACAGACAAGCCTTACCCTCTAGTCCATCTAGAGGTCACTAATGAAGATGTTGAATAGGACTGGCCCCAGGACTGATCCCTGAGTACCCACTTGTGACTTGCATCTCTTCTGACTGTATACCATTTACCACCACTCTCTGTTTTCTGCCAGTCAACCAGTTTGCCACCCAGTTGACCAACTTCGGCCCACCCGAGCCTACAAGCTTATTTATCAATCTTCTATGTGGAACAGTGTCAAAAGCTTTGCTGAAGTCAAGGTAGGCGACATCAACTGCTCCCCTTGGTCCACCACTCTGGTTGCCCAGTCAAAGAAATCTATGAGATTAGTTTGACAGGACCTTCCTTTGTAAACCCATGCTGTCTTGGATCCTGTGCCCCTATGGATTCCAGGTGTTGCACTATCCTTTCCTTAAGGAGTGCCTCCATAATCTTGCCCACTACTGAGGTAAGACTGACCCGGTCTGTAGTTCCCGCCTCCTCCTGCTACCACTCTTGTGGTGGGATCACAAACCCTTCTCCAGTCTTCTGGGACCTCTCCTGTGCTCAGAGACTCACTAAACAATTCTGCTAATGGCTCTGCTAGTTCCTCCTTTAGCTCCTTAAGTACCCTGGGATGTATGCCATCAGGTCCCATTGCCTTATCCACCCTGAGCTTAGCAAGCTCTTGTAGGACCCTTTCTTTTGTGAAGGAGTAGTGCTCACCTCCCTCCCGCTGTGTCCATGATGCTGAGCTGTGGGCCCTGCCCTACCTTCTCTTCAGTAAATACTGAGCAAAAGTATCTATTTAGGATAGATGCCTTTACAGGGTCCTCCTCCTCACATGCTCCCTTTTCTCCATTAAGCTTAGCATACCCCTCTGGACTTTCTCCTTTCACTAATGTATCTATAGAAAGTCTTGTCACCTTCTTTTACTGTTCGTGCTAGTGTTTCCTCAGTTTGGGACTTTGCCTGCCTTACTGCCTTACCTGCTTCCCTTAGGGCAGTTTGGTATGCCTCCCTATCTTCATCCGCTGTGTTCCTTATATTTTCTGAAGGCCAGCCTTTTGGCTCTGACCTTTTCTGCTACTGTATTTGAGAACCAAAGTGGTTTCCTTCTTCTTTTACACTTCCTTTCTGTCTAACACAATAGGATGTTGCTTCAGTATTGTATCCTTAATGCTTGCCACTTTGCCTGTACCTCCTCACCTGTGTTTCTTTTTGCCAGGGCTAGCTTAACTCTGTTGGCCATCTTATCAAAGTCAGCTCCTCTGAAGTCCCATATTTTTGCCTTGGAATGGGATGATTTAGATGTAGTAGCCAAATTAATATGTTTCAATTGCTTGATACCTCTAACATGTCAACTTTGAAATGTTTGATCTTTAACTGAAGGTTAAAATTTATAATTTAGCACAGTAGGTAACTAAGGGGAAATTATGTTACTTTCTTTAAGCTGATGGTGGGCTTTGTCCCAGGCCACCATTGTGGTTTCAGTGGCCTGACTTATTGCAATATTTTTTCCTTTTTTATAGTAATCTGAATACATCATATCCATATATGGGTGTGTTTTAAACTCTAATACTGTTGTTTCAAAGGATTTGTATTCTCATGAAACCATTCTCATACCAGAATAATTTGTGCGGTCAAAAAAATACTTACATATATCTGGTAGAGTTAGCCCACCATCAGCTCTATCTCGTATTAAATGAGAATATGCAATTCTAGGGGACTTATTGTTCCATATAAATGTTGCAATTATTTTCTTTAGCCAATGAAAATATGTTTGAGGTGGCATTAATGGAAAAGATTGAAAAAGAAATATATACATAGGAAGAATCTCCATTTTTATTATATTACTGTGTCTAATCAGTGTTAAAGGCAAACTTTTCCAGTGATTTAGTTCTTCAATTATTTGCTGTATGAGAGGTTCATAATTGACTAATATTGTTTGTTTATGGTCATATATAAGTCTAATACCTAGATATTTAATTTTTTTTATCAATCTGCATATGGTAAGCTACAGGGTAACTTATTTTATTATTTGGGTCCAATGGCGTCATTACCATTTTTTTCCAACTAATCTTATATCCAGATAGTAAATCAAGTTGTTTAGATGTTTCAATTATCTCTAATATAGATGTTTCCGGGGAAGATATATATAATAATATACCATCAGCATAAAGACTTAATTTATATATATTGTTATTAATGGAAATACCATGTATACCTTGATTAGCCCTTATTCTATCTGCCAATGTTTCTATTACCACTGTAAGTAATAATGGAGAAAGTGGGCAACCTTGTCTCATATCACAAAATAATTTTAAAAATAGTGAATAATTATTATTAGTTTTAACCATAGCCATTGGACTTTTGTATATTAATTGAAGCCACCTGCTAAGCTTCTCCCCCACCCCATCTCCTCTATCACATTTAGCATATATTTCCACTCTACACAGTCAAAAGCTTTTTCTGCATCTAATGCCAAAAATATTGCCTCTTCATCCTTAGCTAGTGACAGCATATTGATAGATTGCCTAATATTTTCTCGTACAGTCCTGCCATTTACAAATCCATTTTGATTAGTATTTATTATAACTGGAAGAATACTGTCTAACCTTTTTGCATTGATTTTAGTAAAGATTTTACAGTCCAAGTTAATAGGGAGATGGGATGGTAGGAGGAACAGCTCAGTGGGTCCTTATCCTTCTTTAAAAAACATGAATAGCTACACAGAAAGAGTTGGTAAGTGTCTTAGAATCATTAAATGAGTTAAAGAGTGTACGCATTATGGGGATCAATAAGTCATTAAATTGTCTATAGAATTAAATTACTATCCCATCTGGACCAGGAGACTTATTTGCAGGTAGTTGTTTAATGGCTACTTCAATCTCTTCATATGTGATGTCTACCTCTAACTGATTTTGAAATTTGATAGGTATATGTGGTGGAGGTAATATATGCAGATATTATTTAGTTTGTTCTGTTGTGATGTTGGAACAGCCAGAGTTATATAAATCCTGATAATAAGCAAAGATGCAGCCATTAATCACTTCCAGATCCTCAGTTAACCTATCCTGTTGATCCTTTATTGCTTTTATATAATTTCTTTGTTGCTCTCTCCTTGTTTGCCAAGCAAACAGTTTCTGAGGTTCATCTGATAAATATAGGTAATTTTTTTTTTTCTCAATTCAAATTTTTTTCACCGCATTTTCCACATTACAGGAGGCAGTAATAAACACTTGACATAGGATTTAAATATAGGTAATTTGATTTTGTGCGCAATATTTGTTGGGTAATTTGGTCTAATTGAATAGTATTTAGCTGGTCTTTCTTCTGTATCAATTTACTAAAGACTGTAGCATCCAGAGTCTGAGTATGTTAATATTAACATACTAACATACTAATTGCCAGCAGATTAGGCCTTACGGTCTATCGAGTCTGCTCGAACCTCAGATCCCTAGTTGGGTGCCGAGGCCCTCCCCCCTTGTGTTCCAGAAACCCCTATCATCTATCCCCACCCCCCTGGGACAGGCCATCATCTGATACATCCACTTTCTGTGATTGTCCCACCCTTTCTTGAAGCCCTCCACTGTGGATCTCTGAACCAGCTCACCAGGCAGTGCATTCCAAGGGTCCACCACCCTCTCAGTGAAAAACCTCCTCCTCTTCCCCCCTCACCCTTCCACCTTCCAACTTCAAACCATGCCCTCTGGTGATACCTCCCTGCTTTAGTCTAAAGATCCCCTCCATGTTTACCCTATTTATTCCCTTGAGGTACTTGAAGACCTCAATCATGTCCCCCCGTCTCTCATCTCCTCCAATGAAAACAGGCAGAGGTCCTCAAGTCTGTCCTCATAAGTCAAATCCCCTAGTCCTTGTATCATCTTAGTTGCCCTCCTCTGTACCCTCTCCAGGAGCTGTATGTCCCTCTTCAAGTGTGGTCTCCAGTACTGTACACAGTACTCAAGCAGTGGTCTAACCAGTCCATTGTACAGCGGCAGAATCACTTCCCTGCTCCTAGAGGTGATCCCCCTTATGATGCATCCCAACATCCTGTTTGCCTTGCTAGCCACTCTCCTGCAGTGCTCAGAGTTATTCATACATGCATCCACCAAGACCCTTTTTCCCCTATTGAGGCCTCCATCGCCTCCCCTCCCAGGGTGTACCTGTGTTTAGGGTTTCCCCACCCAAGATGTAACACCTTGCACTTGGTGATATTGAAATTTAATTTCCATGTGTGAGCTCAGCTTTCCAGGGCATCCAGGTCCCTTTGCAGGGCCAACCTCCCCTCTTCTCCCTCAACTACTGCTCCCACCTTGGAGTCATCAGCGAAGAGACTCATTTCACACCCTATACCCTTCCTGATGTCTGATATGTATGCATTAAACAGGATCGGACTCAGGACCGAGCCCTGCGGTACCCCACTACCGACCTCTCTAGGGATCGAGAGCTCCGCACCGACCACTACCCTCTGGGTGCATCCAGCTAGCCAGTTTTCAATCCACCTAACCATCAGAGGGCTTACTCCCAACCCCATCAGTTTCTCCACCAGACCATTGTGGGGGACAGAGTCAAACGCCTTGCTGAAGTCCAAGAATAATACATCCACAGGCTTTCCCCTGTCCAGTTCTGATGCTACCCATTCATAGAACTCCACAAGATTGGTTTGGCATGATCTACCTGGCACAAACCCATGTTGCCAACTATCCAGACCTCCCACCACCTCCAAGTACACCCCCAATCGTTCCTTTAGTATACCCTCCATTAATTTTTCCACCACCGAGGTCAAACTGATGGGTCTATAGTTACCTGGTACTTCCCTCGACCCCCCCTTTATGGATTGGCACCACATGTGCCTCTCGCCAATCCCTAGGTACCCTCCCTGTCTCAAGCGACCTGTTGAAGAGCTCCACCAGGGGTGCAGCCAGTATGCCAGCCAATTCCCATAGTACTGTCAGATGAATGCCATCCGGCCCGGGAGATTTGTCTTTCTTTAGGGCCTTGAGGGCTAACCACACCCTTTCGGTGGAAATAGCATCATCTGTCCCCTCCACCTTACTGGCCTTTCTTTCTTTATCCTGATGTAACACCCCTGGGGTACCTCTCCCTCCCTCTTGCTCCATTTCTGTTGCTCCCCTGATACCACTCACTGCTGCTTCTATCCCCATCGTGCCTTGCTTTGTAGATATCCCATCCCCTCTAGTAGACACAAGTAGTATTATTTAATACACTCTGCCTGGTCCTTGCCTCTTCCACCCACCCTCCTTCTGATCTCAATCTGCTGAGATGGCCCTTAGCTTTTCTCCACTCCCCAATGTACCGGAAGAACCCCTTTTCCCTTCCATGTATGCCCTGTGCCAGCCACTGCTCTTTACTGGACTTTGCCCCCCTCACCATCCGGGTGACTTTTCTAGATGCAAGATGGTAAATTTCCTTATCCCTATCCCCTCTTGTTGTTTTATATTTTTTGTAGGTCGCCTTCTTTTTTCTGACCGCTACCTGAACCTCACTGGACCACCAGCATGGTTTATGTGACCTTGCTCCCTTACGTTTCACCTTAGTGCAGGTCCTGACTGCCTCATGAAGTCCCAGTTTTATGACCTCCCATCTCTTTTCCACATTTGCCTTTGACGTGATCCCCTTTAAGTGATCCTTGAGAATATTTCCCATGCCCACAAAGTCTGCCCCCTTGAAGTCCACTGCCAGTGTCCTAGATCTCCCCCCCCCCATGCTTATTTTAAACCAGACAGTATTGTGGTCGCTCCCAGTCAGAGGATCCTCTACAACCAGGTCCCTTACCAGATCCCCATCTGCCAGAACCAAGTCCAGGACATGCCCCTCCCTTGTGGGCTCCATCACATGCTGTGTTAAGAACACATCCTGGAAGCCATCCAGCAGCCTCTGCTCCTTGGCCACCTTAGAGGACATGGTTCCCCAGTTTGTACCTGGCATATTAAGGTCCCCCGTCAACATCACTTCTTCCGCTTTTGGTCTACACTGGGCAATGATGTTGTCCAGCAAACCATCCTCCAGAACATCACCCATCCCGGGGGGCCTATATACTACACCCAGCTTGACCTTATCTCCTGCTGGGGTTTGTAAGGTGACCCATAAGGCCTCCACGTTTCCCTCTGCCTCTTAGGTGTCAGCGTGGCTCAGTTGGTAGCACATCCGCCTCTGGACCAGAAGGTCGTGGGTTCTCGTCCCACACTGGGATTGGACTTGCACCTAACAATCGCTGGTATCCGAGTGCAGTATTGGGGGGTGCTGTACTGCTGGGGTGTGCCGTCCTTCGGATGAGACGTTAAACCGAGGTCCCTTCTGCTCATCCTGGTTTTGTCCTGGTGGGTGTCCAGGTGGAAGTAAAAGAACCCAGGGCACTCTTCGCAAAGAGTAGGGAACATTCCCGGTGTCCTGGCCAACATTCCCCTTCCCATAAACCGGTTCATGCAATTATCCAGGCTGTGTGTGGGTGATGATGTGCGATATGGCCGCCACCACACATTCAGTCACTTCACTACCAGTCTAGCATTGCTTGTAAAGCGCTTTGGATGTATGAAAAGCGCTATATAAATGCTGATTCTTCTTCTTCTTCTTCTATCCTAGCAATTTCTATGTCATCTCTAATGAACATAACCACTTCACCCCCTCTGCCCTCCTTTCTATCCTTCTTAAGCATAGTGTACCCCCGGCGTTTAGGTCCCAGTCATGGTTTTTTGTTGCCCGTCTCTGTGACAGCCACCACATCCACCCCTTGAACAGCATGGTCTGGAACTCTGGCAGCTTGTTTCCCAAGCTCCTGGCATTACTAACACCACCCCACCCCTTATCCCTGATCCCTTTGTGAACCCCACCCAGGTTCCTTATACTTCCATCCTCCCTCTGCTCCTCCTGAAACCTCCACCTCCAGTCTGTTTCCCCCTCACCCCTTGGGTTTGAGGCTACTCCCTCATCTGGAGGAGGGCTTCTGGTCAGCCCCTCCCTTATCCCTCCCCCTCACAAGTTTAAAACCCACCTTTCTTGAATGTAGTCATCCATCCCCTGTTTAAGGACTTCCTTCCCTAACAGGGCAAGATGAAGCCTGTCCTTGGCATACAGTCCCTTACCTCCCAAACTCCTTTCCAGTTCCCTAACACCCCAACCCACTCTCTTCACCCCACTTCCTGAGCCAGTCATTAACCTCTGTGGTCTTCACTTTTTTCTCCACTGAGGCCTTTGGTACTGGCAATATCTCCGAAAAGGAAATGTTGCATTCACTATCCCGACAGACTTTGGCAAGTTCTTGGAACCTTGCTTGGATTTCCAAAATGCGATTTCCCTCTAGATAATTAGTTCCCAAATGCACCAGGAAATCTGGTTTCCTTCCACAATTCCTAACCAGTTCATACGTCATGAACTTTGCTCTGTGCACTGTCAGCCCAGAGATACTCACTACCTTCACCTGGTTATGGCATCCACCCCGTCCCTCACTGGATGCCCTAATCATCGAGTCTCCCAATAACAGAACCTTAACACCACCATCATCCTTATGGTTAGCCTCCACTGTGCACTATCAACCCCCATCCCCGCTTTATTCGTGATCTCAATTCCATGGAGTCTTCCTGCCTTATTAGAGACCCCCTTGTCACCCTCACCTTTCTGCCTCCCTTGTTGTTTTGCCCTTAACTCAGTCCCCCAGATAGGTGTCCCTTTAACCCTCTCTTATCCGAGACCATTTATCCTGGACCTGATGATTTCCCTTCCCCACACTGCCATCCTTCCCCTTGTAATACTACCCCTACCTCCAGAGGCCCTCTGTGGGTCCCCTTTACCTAGGGCCCCATCCTTGGTACAGACCCCCCTGCTGAATGAAGGCCCCTTCCCCGCCTCCTTGTCTCCCAGTTTCTCTCCAGTCATGCTCTCCTCCCTCATCTCTGCAATATGTTGCATCTCCTCCATCTGCTTAACATTTATGTTTCCCCTTCTCCCTCTGGGACTATTTCTATCCTTTTCATTGCCAGTCTGTGATGCCCTATGGGTATCCGACTCCCTCCCCCTGGCCTCTGTATCAGTTTCCTCATTTCCACCAACCCCTTCCTCCTCCTTTAGGTTGCACAGTAGCTCAAATTTATTGTGACACTGTATGCCAGCCTCCATCAAGTAACCCAAGTTTCCCCCGACTGCCCCTCTAAACTGCCCATCTTCCTCCCCTCTTGCTGTGTTTGCCTTAGGAGCTCCCTTCCCACAGTCTGCTCTTTTAGTCTTCCCCAAAACAGCCCCTCCCTTCTCAATGTCTGCTCTTCTAGGCTTCCCCACAACAGCCCCTCCTGACTCTTCCCCCTCCACTCTCTTTATATTCGGAATGTTTACCCCATACGCTTTCCCCTTAGCATCAACATCCCTATCTAAGTGTCCTCTGTCCCTAATATCCCCCCTCCTGCTTGCTGTAACATAACGTCCTGTAATTTCTGAGCATTGCCCCAGCCTCCCCTCAGCCCCACCCTTCTGCTGCCCATATCATACTAACATACTATTTGCCAGCAGATTAGGCCTTACGGTCTATCGAGTCTGCTCGAACCTTAGATCCTTAGTTGGGTGCCGAGGCCCTCCCATCCCTTCATATCCACACCCCTTATCCTTGGATACCCGCCCAACTCCCCCACTTACTCCTTAACCAATATACTTCACTCCTGATACAAGATAGCTGTCTACAGAGTGGCAGCCTCCCTCTCTCCAGGCCCAATTGAGAATTATTGCCATCCCACAGCCTGTGCAGCCTAAAACCCTTCCGAAGATGCCTGCCATGGTGGAATATGGCCACCCTGTTTGTCCCTCTCTGTTTATAATGGCACACACCCCTTTTCTCAGTCCCTTCCCCTTGGAATACAGTCTCTCTCTATACTGACTGCAGTTATTTACAACCCAATTTCAACTCCACCTATAATGTTCCCAAGTCTCACAAACACATACAGTCCAGCATGTGTCCAGTCCCACTAACAGTGTGTGTATGCAGACATCATAGATACATAGATACATAGATACATAGATACATAGATACATAGACAGTGTCGGCAGATAAGGGCCTATGGCCCACCCAGTCTGCCCATTTGAGCTTGTAAGTTCAGTTTGTTTTCTTAGAAGTCTGTTGCCCCTTACCCCTGACCTCCAGAATTCCTTTATGTCTATCCCATGCATTCTTAAATCAAGTGATTGTTTCAGCCCCACCACTTCATCTGGCAGGGTGTTCCACTTCTCCACCACCCATTCTGTGAAGAAATTCTTTCTCATGTTTCCTCTGAATCGTCCTCCCTCCAACTTCATCCCATGCCCTCTAGTCCTGAACATCTTTTTCGCTTAAAAATAGTGTTTTCCTGCACCCTGTTCCTCCCTGTAAGATACTTGTATGTCTCTATCATATCCCCTCTCTCCCTCCTCTCCTCCAGGGAGTACATGTTCAGTTCCTTCAACCTGTCTTCATAGGACTTGTGATGCAATCCATGCACCATCTTTGTTGCCCTCCTCTGAACCTTCTCTACTCTGTTTATGTCCTTATGTAGGTATGGTCTCCAGAACTGTACACTGTACTCAGGTGGGGCCTCACTAGTGTCTTGTATAGCGGAATTATGACCTCCCTTTTCCTGCTGGTGATGCCCCTGCCTATACATCCCAGCATCCTATTTGCTTTACCTGCTGCCTTGTCACACTGTTTCCCTACTTTGAGGTCATCAAAGATGACAACCCCAAGATCCCTTTCCTGCTTGGTGCATGCTATATCCTCACCCCCCAACTGATATATTGTGCCAGGGTTTTTGTGCCCCATATGCATTATCTTGCACTTCTTTGCATTGAATTTCAACTGCCAAACCACTGACCATTCTTCAAGTTTCTGCAGGTCGCTTCTCATTCTGTCTACACCCTCTGGTGTGGTCTACTCTGTTACAGAGCTTTGTGTCATCAGCGAACAGTGAAATTCTGCCTTCTAGGTCCTGCGCAATATCACTGATGAAGATGTTGAATAGGACCGGTTCCAGCACTGATCCCTGTGGTACCCCACTGGTCACTCTTCCCTCTGTGGAGTGACAGCCATTTACCACCACCCTCTGTGTCCTGCCACCCAGCCAGTTACCTACCCACCACACTACTGTCCTGCCACACCCATATTCCCCAGTTTGTGTAATAGTCTTCTATGTGGCACAGTGTCAAGGCCTTGCTGAAGTCCAGATAGGCCATGTCCACTGCCCTCCTTGATCCACCTCCCTAGTCACCCAGTCAAAATTCAACTAGGTTGGTCTGACATGACCTCCCCTGGTGAAACCATGCTGCCTTGGGTCCTGTAGTCCATTGACAACCAGATGCTCCACCAATCTCTCCTTCAGTAGTGCTTCCATGATCTTCCCCGACTACCGAGGTGAGGCTGACTGGTCTGTAGTTCCCTGCTTTCTCTTTGTTCCCACTTTTGTATAAGGGGACTACATCTGCTGTCCTCCAGTCTTTGGGTACCTCCCCTGTTTCCAGTGATCGGCTAAACAGGATAGCCAGAGGTTCAGCCACCACCTCTCTTAGTTCTTTAAGGACCCTGGGGTGCAACCCATCTGGCCCCATTGCTTTATCAACTTTATTACTTCCAGTTCCTTCGGACCCTTTCTTGTTATAAAGGGACTTGTGTCCATTTCTGCACCATTCTCACCCTTGTACTCCTTCAGACCCATTACCCTCCTCTTCCTCAGTAAATACTGAGCAGAAATACCTGTTCAGTATGTCAGCTTTACTGTTGTCATCCTCCACGTGGCCCCATCCTCCCCTTCAGTCTCATTATCCCTCCCTTGTCTTTTCTTTTCACTTATGTACCTGTAAAGGTTTTGTCCCTCTACCCACTGATTTTGCAATGTGTTCTGTCTGAGCTTTGGCTTCCCTTACTGACCTCCTGCCTCCCTTTGCTTCTCCTGGTACTTCTCCCTATCCCTTCTGCCTGTGTCTTTTGTATTGCCTGAATGCAATCTTTTTAGCTTTCACTTTCTTGCTACCTCTTTGGAAAACCATAATGGTCTCCTCTTCCTTTTCCTCTTGCTAACCTGCTTAATGCATAATTCTGTTGTTCTTGTAATCCCCATTTTAAATACTGACCACTGTTCCTCAACCCCTGATTCCTGTCCCATTCCCTTAATGCCTCTTTCAAGTATCTTCCCATTTTCCCAAAGTCTGCCCCTAAAATCCAGGATCGTGTTTTTGTGTGATTTGGTTCTGCTTTTCTGTGATTTCAAACCACAATGACTGGTGGTCACTGTTACCCAGGTGCTCCCCCACTGTTACCCCCATCACACTGTCCCTGTTTGTGAGCACAAGGTCCAGTATTGCCTTCTGCCGAGTTGGTTCCATGACCAGTTGCTTCAGGAAGGCACCCTGAAGGGAGTCCAGGATAAATCTGCTCCTAGTTGATGCTGCTGCTGGGATGCTCCAGTCCACGTCTGGAATATTGAGGTCTTCAACCAGTACTACCTCACCCTTGTCTGCCATCCTTTGGATGGCGAGCATCAGCTCCCTATCTGTTTCTTCCTCCTGGGCTGGTGGTCTATAGACCACACCTGTGCGGATGGCTGGCCCCATTTTCCTTTCCAGCTTAACCCACAATATCTCTCCCCATTTTGTTCCTCCTGGATCTCTGTGGCCCTTATGTCATTTTTCACATACAGTGCCACTCCTCCTCCCTTCCTGCCTGCTCTGTCTCTTCTGAATATGCTGTAGCAGGTATGGCCATCTCCCAGTCGTGGTTATCATTACACCAGGTTTCAGTGATGCCACAATGTCCAGGTCTGACTGTACCATGACAGCCTCAGATCTTCCATCTTGTTGCTAAGGCTCCTGGCATTTGCACACATGGCTTTCCATGATTTGGCCTCCTAGACTGTTTCACTGTTCTCCAGCCACTTCATTGGTTGTCATTTATCCCTGGTTCTCCTTGCTGTCTGCCCTTCTGCTGAATTTTGCCCCTTTTCTGCTTATCCACCTCTTGGGCACTAATCTCCATCTTTTGCACACTGCTTTGCAGAGATAGCCACTCATCTGGTTCACTGGTTCACTGCTAGCTGTGGGGGTAAGCAAATGGGTACCTCCTTGCTGGCCTGCCACCCCTTTGCTATTTTAAATGCTTGTCAATGTAGCATTTAAACTTATCATTGAGTGCTTGGATTCCCCTCCAGGATGGATGCAGGCCGTCAGGCTTGAACAAACCTCCATCCCTCCAGGTGGGTCCCCAGTCACCAATGAATCCAAACCCTTCCTCACAGCACCAGTTCTTCAACCATGAGTTAAAGTTCCTGGTGCATGCACTCCTATGCTCTCCCTTACCTCTCACAGGTAGTACTTCTGAGAAAGTGACAGAAGTAGCTACTTGCTTGAGACCCCTCCCCAGTTTCCTAAACTCTTCCTGAACTTCCTTTGGCTCCCCATTTTCCAGGTCATTAGTACCTAAGTGGATAATGACATCCAGCTCACCCTCCCGTCTTGCCTTCCCAGTGATCCCCAGGATCTTCCTTCCATCCCTCCATGCCGTGGCACCTGGTTTGCACCTCACCTCCCTGTCCTCCCCCTCCTGTGTTCCAAGCTGGATCCCTTTTATGTTGGAGTCCCCCACCAGGATTCGCTTCCTCCTCCTCTGGGGTCCACTGCTTTCCCCGCTGAGGTCACCTCCTTGGCTAACCTCCACATCCTTTCCTTCCACTTCTCTGGGTACCTCTATTTGGTTGTCCTCATTTGCCAGTGTGGCATATGAGTTCTTGAGTGGAATAGGATCTGGGATGTGCCTCTGCCTGACTGCTCTAACCCTCCCTGAGCCCACCATCATCCAAGTGCTCCTCAGAACCGTATGATGTCACAGGCCCACCAGTTCCTGTTACTTCAAATTTCAGTCACAAACAGAAATACACAGCCCTTCAATCCCAACCCCCAGTGGCTTTTCAGTATTTAAGAAGCCTACGCAAAACAGGGTGGGTGGGAGGGCTCTCAACACCAGGCAAACATCACATTTAAATTTTACTCTAATTATCACTGCCAAACAAGTGTTCCCAAGCCTCAAAAGTTACAATATCACAGCCCAAGTGACAGTTCTAACCCAAAGTAGTAATTTTTTACATACAGAACTAATTTTACGTACAAAACTATTCAAATATTTCAGTTAAAACAGAAGATAAACCCAAACCTCTGTCCTTAACAGCCTCCTGCTTATGTTCCCAAGTGGACAATGAAAGACAAGATGATTCTTGTTAATTTCCCTTCCCCCTAACACCAGACAAACATCACATTTAAATTTCACTCTAATTATCACTGCTAAACAAGTGTTCCCAAGCCCCAAAAGTTACAATATCACAGCCCAAGTGACAGTTCTAACTCAAAGTAGTAATTTTTAACACACAGAACTAATTTAATGTACAAAACTATTCAAATGTTTCAGTTAAAACAGAAGATAAACCCAAACCTCTGTCCTTAACAGCCTCCTGCTTATGTTGAAGAGATTGTATCTCTTTTTGTAGCTGGTAAACTATTAATTCAGATTTTTTCTTCTTTATTTGTTCTATATTAATTAGTCAACCCCTTAACCAAACTTCAAATGTGTCCCATATTATGTTTATTGATGTATCAGATTCTGAGTTGTTATTAAAGAATTCCTGAATTTCAGTATACAAAATCTGTGAAATACTAGGAATCTGTATAAGAAGGTAATTTAATTTTCAATGTTTAAACCGCATCTGCAGTTGAGTATATTTTATACTTAGCAAAAAAGGAGAGTGATCAGAAATTAATATGCCCATATATTTAACTTCCAAAATCATGTACAAAATAGTTTCAGAAATTAAGTAGTAATCAATTTTAGAGTATGAGTGCTGAGCCGACTAATAATAAGAAAACACCTTTTCCATTGGGTATTTAACACTCCAAGGATCCACAAGCCCCAGTTCAGTAATGTATTTTTTAATAATCATTTGTGTAGTTCGATGTGCTTTATCTAATTTAGATGTTTATCCTGTGCATAAAGCACAACATTAAAGTCACCTGCTATAATGTATGGAGGTGAGAAAGTAGATAGTGTAAAAAAAAAAACTGTGTGAAGAAATTAAGGCTATTTTCATTTGATGCATAAATAGCTACCATCGTTATTTTTAAGTTAGGGATTTTTAAGTCTACTATCACCCATCTACCCTGCAAATTTATATCTGATTTAGCTATTTTAGGATATGGTTTTGATTTACTAAATAAGATAGCAGTACCCCTTGAATTAATAGCATAATTTGACAGAATGCCATTCCCCATCAGTTCATAAACCATGATGATTCTCTAGCCTAAAAATGGGTTTCCTGTAACATCACAATATCTATTTTCTCTTTTTGTAAGAATTTTATAATAAGTGTCATTTTGATTTTGTTTTTTTAGCCCTTTTACATTCCAAGACAACAGCCAGATAGGATTACTCATATTCTAATTTATAGATAGGCTGTGACATCCTTCCCTATCCCCCCCATTTATGCCAATTATACGAATTATGCCCCTTAATTTGTTTATTTTGGTAATTTACAATATAAATAATAAGAAGCTGAAAAGTATTCACCTTCTTGTTAAAGAAACGCCACTTACCCCCCCACCCAAAAGAAAAAAAAGGACTGGAATCCCAAAGGATACAGATCCCCCCCAAATGCATGATAACCATCTGTGGTCATCATTATGCTCTGAGCAGAAGAGTTGAAAAGACCCAGAGCATTTCTTAAATTTCTTATATGTTCCTTAAAAACTCTTTATACAGCAGGCTTTCTTATAAATAAGGAATGTTAAAGAGCAGCATTCTGAATAGCTAGAAATAGCAAGAGAAGAAAGGAAAAAGAGAAAAGAGAGAGGGGGAGAAACATGTTTTTCCTTTATTCTGCCCACTCCCCCCCCCTTCCTTCCCTCCCTACCCATGGATTATTTTAACTAAAATACAATAGCGGCATTCAGCAGCTGGTTCTTCTCCCTATACAATTGAATAGGTCATCTTTTGTCCCATTTTGTCCTTTTATACCCCACCAACACACACCTTTATCCTTACCCTAACCCTTTACAAAGTAGTCTTTATGTTATGTATTTACAATACAACACACCCCCATGCCCACTTTCTATTATTTGAAGCCCTTAATTAAAGCTACAAAAATTCAGCCATAGTTTTCATTAAAGGCTGCCATTGTTTCTTCTGGGTCATCAAAAGTTTGCAGTTTTCCCTTTACCAAAAACACAATTTGGCCAGATAGTTCATTGAGAATCGCAGTCCTTTATGGTATAACTTCAACTTGACTGGATTAAACAATTTGTGCTTTGCAATAGTTTCAGAAGACATGTCTGGAAAAGCATTACATTTAATTGCTTCATATGTTAAGCCCTTTACAATAGGCGCTTTGGCCAAAATAGCTTCTTTATCTAAAAACTTATGAGGATTGATGAAAACTGACCTGGGGTAAACATTATTCCCTGCAAGGCTGTCCGCCCTGTGTATACGATCCAAATTTATCTTTTCTTCAGGATATTTGTGATTTAAAGCCTGGGTTAACATTTTTTTCAAAAAATATCAGGGGGACTTCATTGCCTTCAGTGCCTTCCAGTATTTTTAGCAAACGTAGATTTCCCTGACAGGCCCTGTTCTCTTGTTCTGCAACTTGGTCCTGTAACTGCTTCAGTTGCTTTGAAAGGTGGTTATTTTTTTGAACCCAAGCATTTACAGAGTCCTCAGCCTGAGACACCCAATTTTCCATTGCCTCTGTGCGTAAGGTCAGTGATTCCAACTTGGTATTCAAATCTATGACTGAAGCTGCTACAGTAGTTAGTGAAGATTTAATTTCAGCCAGTATTCCCAAGACCTCCATTTTGAAGAGGGTCATTGCTTATAACATTTCATTTTTAATGTCATTAACTGTGTCTTTTAATGAGTATTCTGCTTGCTTCTCTATGAAGTTATTCCATGGCATAGTCGATTCTTTCATAGCGTTCAGTTGGTCAGTAAGCCCATTATTTTCTGAGCACCCCTCCCCATCCCCATTATCCTTTGTTATATCCCCTTCGACATTCTGTGTAAGGGCTACTTGCCTCTCAGGCATCTCCACAGCTATATTATGCTGTTCAGGCATTATTTTTCTCTACAAAAAAGATAAAATCTTATCAGTGTAGACAAGTTTAGCATTTAACTTACCAGTCAGCATTTCTGGGAGCTGGGAAATCAGGGGTTCCGGTAGTGCTGAGTTCACAGCAATTTCATGTATAGGGTCTTCATGCTGTACTGCAAATATAGGTGTTTTCAGTGGTCGGGGGGTTTGTTTTTTACTCTTCGGAATTCACTTTTCGAGTAAATGACCATCAGAGAACTCACGAGTTGGCGGACTCTTTTCGACATACCAAGTGCTCACATATCTACAGGCGCTCACTGGAAGAGAGACAGAAATTGTTTACAAATGCTTTTAACATTTATTTGCTATTTTGTTTCTATACATTTAAAGCCTGACCCAGAAAGTTAAAATACATCTTGTCCATTGCAACAAGTGCTACCAGGCTTCAGATAATCACATCTCCTTCATCCTTGCAGCAGTCTTGCTCCAGTCTGTCCACATCACCATTGGATCAGCGATGCATCCACCTGACAATCTCAGATGACGTCAACATGATGCTCCTTGCAGGTGCTCTCGACTGACCAAGATTAGTAGCTCTACCTCCTGTTTTCTACCTACTTACTAATCTCCCTCCAAATCCATGCCCCCCCACCCTAGCTCATACTGTTCCCTCTGCACCCCAATTTATATTTCTTTGACTCTCTGAATTAGCTTTCTTCTCCTGCAAATCCACATTCCCTGCCCTAGCTCACACTGTTAACTCCCCCATTTATCTCTGCACCCCAATTTTATATTTAATTGACTCTCACTGAAGTAGCTTTCCCTGCCCTTCCCCTGCATAATGCACTTTGTACATTGAATATTGTTCCTTTTTATCCATTGAATTATATTCTATCCCTTATTTGTGTATAAATTTTATTTTCTACCTTTTATATGATGCTTGTATATGATACTTGTTTCTACTATGTAATTGCTGCCCTGATTGCTTACATTGCCCTCCTTTGCACCTCCCCAAGATGCATCTGGAAATGAGCTGTGTTGGTTCAGCATGTCTTTCTTGGTGAAACTTTTGAAATAAATAAATGTTTTCCAGATATGGGGACTAGCCATGATGATTTAAAATGACTGATTATTTTTAAAAGTGGATACAATATGTAGCTGTGTCTCCACTTTGGATTAAGACTGTTTAAATATTTGAAGATTGTGGTAGTTTTCTGAATGTTACTATGAATTATACTGACAACAACAGACAAGTATACAAATCACATAATATGAAACATGGATAAGAGATGGAGTGGTGCATGTCTCATACATTATTTCCATTTTCTCAAGTCAATAATCTAATTTAAAAAAAACACATTTATTTGTGCAGCCCCTAGGATGATAGGTACTGTAGTGTATTTAATCTGTGTTTGCCAGATTGGTGTTACTTAGCTTAGTAGACAACAGTTTTAAATTGTGTGTTTTCTAAATAGACTGTCACATTAGGCTTGTATAAATATAAAAGCCCCAGCCCCAGGCTTTCAAATAATGAGAACATATCAGTCAATATTCCCTCTGTCTCCTACTCACACCTGTGTTCTGCATACAATCCCAGGATTGGTCTTTACCAACAACATTTGGGTTCTTCGATTGCAGGGGATTGATGTCAAGTTATAAGGTCAACACAAAAAAGTATTGTGGAAAGTTTTGAGAGTAAGGCCAAAACAAGAAACATGATTTTTTAAATAGAAAAATAAATATTTTTCTATCAAAGTAGCACAGGGAAAAGTTATCAGAATGTACAGATACTTTCATACAATAGAAATATTTTCTATTATATTCTTTTCCCCATTTGCTAGTTTAAATATTCTGCAAATACATCAAACTTCTTCCCCAATTCACTGACACCCTCCTTAGTCAGATGCAGTCCATTGAATTTAAAGAACTTTCACTCCCAAAACTGTTGCCAGTTACCTACAAATTTGTGTCCTTTTTCCTGGCACCAGCACTTGAGCCACATATTTAGCTCCTGTATCTCCCTTCTCTGACCTTCTGTCCATATGCCTCCCTCTCCCAGACTGGCAGGATCTCACAGAAGGAGATGCCAGATGAAATGGATGACAGTTTGTCTCCCAGCCTGCTCAGGTGTTCCTTGGTCTCCACAACTGGCCTGCTGGGGAGATCATTGGTCCCTATGTGTACCAGGACATTGATGTTTTCTCCTGCTTCATGCACAATTTTAGCAATGTGGTCAGTGTTTCTCCACGCTGATGTACCTCGGAGACAACTGAACATTACCCTCAGCCAGAGGTAGGTATCAACTCCCCGAATCAAGGAGTCTCCTGTGATCAGAAGTGTTTTGGATTTCCTTTCTGCTTTTTTTGTTTTGGTCCCTGTTTTGGGTGAGTTTTGTAGCACTAGCTCCTGTGCTGCAGTGTCCTCTGCCCCTTTGTTTGATTTCTGAGATAGAGGCAGATTCCTGTTTGTGGTTTTTATATGGTTTGTGGAGGTGATACTTTGGTGAGGATTGAGTGATAGGGCACCCAATTTGCCCCTCCTAAGCACCTGTCAACCTCCCAAACCAACTACCCACTGTGGTCGAGGTGCTTCAGTTGGATGTTGGGGAAATGGCAGGCAGTTCTTGTAATATATTTCCTCCTGAATGTGTGATTTGAGGTGCGTTACCTCTGCCCATGCTGCCCGGAGCTGAGCCCTTAGATCTCCGATTGTCCAGCATGTAGGCCAGTGTACTAAATCCTGTATAACTGCCCTATTTAAAAGTGTTCCATAGTACCTGCAGTTAATAATATCCATTCCAGTAGAGTTGCTGAGCTTATAACCTGCTCCAAGTAATTAGAAGGAAAATAGAAGCAAAAGATTTTTTTTATTTTTTGTTTTGTTTTGTTTGTTTTTGTATAACTTTCTATAATAAGTTAAATTAATTGTGCCCCTGTAAGTGAGGTCACTGTGTGAATACCTCTCTGATCCTCCCCTTCTTCCTTTGCTACAGGAAATGTCACAGCTGTGCTACTCTATAAAAGGAGTGTAGCATGGGGTGGCTGGGGATGGATGTGGGTGGTTGGGCCCTTCCCCTGCCAAAAAAGAATATAACCATTGATAAAAGAAACAAGGAGGTAAAAGCAGAAACAATCAACCAACAACAAATGCAGTCACCATCCCTCAGGTTGTATCTCGTATGTGCTCCTGTAATTAGCCCTGAAAGCCTGGCCTTATGACAGATAAAAAAAGTCACAAAACCTGTAAGCACCTCCTGTAACAATTTCACATAATATACACCCTGCAAAAAGCACTTTGCTACAGAGAAAAATTACAGCAGTAAAAAAGTAACAACACCTGTAAGCACAACCTGCAGAACACTTTAACAGAAGATATACCTTGCAAAAAAAATAAGCTGAATCAGAGAAGGTTGCAGCAGTAACTTGTAAGCACAAACAGTAACAAACCTGTAGGCACACCCTGTAAAAATGCAGTAGAAAGAATACCCTGCAACAGCAATTTGAATCAGCAAAAATAAAGCAGTAAAATGTAAGCAAAAAACAGTAACAAAACCTGTGAGCACAAAAGACAACAGTAACACACAGTAAATCTGCCCAGCCAAAAGTAGCCTTAATCTTTTTCCTTTCTTTGATAATGTTGTTCCTTGCTCTGTCCTTACAGGCAAACCTAGAACAAAATAGCTCAGGTGAAGCTAGGGGCCTTTGTCAGCAAACCCAGTCTTCCACCTCAAAAAACACCAACTAACCTGACCTTTTAACTCTTCCCTCTGTTGGAAGTTACTAAGACTTTGTCAGTTGCACCCCCAGTTACACTCCTAATCCCATGGAAGAGCTGTGGGAAGAAAGCAGTTATCTCTTTCAATGTGAGAAGGAGATTGTAACACCTCTGAGTCCAAAATAAAAACCTTTCAGCAAAAAATAAAATAGTAGCAAACAGTAATTTTGCTTAGCCTAATGATAGATAAAAAGTCACACAGCCTATAAGCACCACCTGTAACAATTTCACAGAAGATATACCCTGCAAAAAACACTTTACTACAGAGAAAAAATATAGTAAAAAAGTAACAACACATGTAAGCACAAAATACAGAACACTTTAATGGAAGATATACCTTGCAAAAAAACAAGTTGAATCAGAGAAGAATACAGCAGTAATCTGTAAGCACAAAACAGTAACAAACATGCAGGCACACCCTGTAATAATGCAGCAGAAAGAATACCCTGCAACAGCAATTTGAATCAGAGAACAATAAAACAGTAAAATGTAAACAAAAACAGTAACAAAACATATGAGCACAAAACAGAGAGAATGTGCAGAAACCCAAGAAAGCTTGAGGAGTGATCAAGAGTATGGCAGCTGGGTTTCAGTATGAAAAAGTGCAAAATCATACACCCAGGGTGCAGAAACCCAGAGGTGGAGTATAAAATGGGGAAGACATATTAACAGTCACCAAACAGGAAAGGGACCTTAGAGTAATCATATCTGATGACCACAAGGTGGCAAGATAGTGCATTAAGGTAATAGGTAGGACCAGTGTGATGCTGGGGTGGAGAGGGATAGGTATCCCCAGCAGAAAGAGGTAGATGGTGTTGCTACTGTATAGATCATTGGTGAGAGCCCACCTGGAGAACTTTGACCAGTTCTGGAGACCACATCACAGGAAGGGCATAGACAGGGTGGAGGCTATCCAGAGAAGGGCAACTAAAATGGTGCAAGATCTGCATCAGAAGTCATATGAGGAGAGACTGTGGGAACCCACTATGTACACCCTGGAAGAGAGTAGGAAGAGGGGAGACATGTAAGAGATCTATAAATGCCTCACAGGGTTGCACAAGGTACAGGGAGAGCATTTTTCAAAGGAAAAGATGCACAAGAACAAGGGAACATGCAGTGAAGCTGGAAAGGGGAACATTTAGGAGAGATGTGAGGAAGTACTTCTTCACTGAAAGAGTGACGGATGCCTTGCACAGTCTTTCAGTGAGATACTGTAGACAGCAGATATATAGCTGTAATAACAGAGACTTGGTACACCGCAAATCATGAATGGGACTGTAATGTACCTGGTTATGCTCTGTTCAGGAGGGATGGGGGGGCTAAAAAAAAGGGGAAAGGGTGGCCTGTACATTAGAGAAGGAATGAAGTCTATAGAGATGCAGGGTATACTGGGGGAGGTCTAAGCACTGTGGGTCCCCCTCGAGCCAGGCAACAGCACAGCAATACACACGGGAGTGATTTATAGGCTGCCAGTAGAGAGGGAGGAAGCAGATAGGGAGCTGCTAGATGACATACATGAGATGGCAGCAAAGGGGGAGGTTCTATTACTGGGTGATTTCAATATACCAGATGTGGAGTGGACTACCTCAGCAGCTGCTTCAGCCAGGAGCTGGGATATTCTAGAGTTCCTGCAGGGGGCAGGTCTCAGGCAGCTTTGGCTTGATCCCACCAGAGACAGGGCAATACTGGACCTGTTACTGAGGAATGAGGACAGAATCGCAGACATCCAGGCAGAAGGCCAAGTGGGGTCCAGCGACCACCTCATAGTGTGGTTTAACATGGGACAGGGACACCATCAAGTCATGTAAAGGCAAGGGTCTTGGATTTCAGAAAGGCAGACTTTGCTAAGATGGGTGGGCCCACCAAGGAAACCGTGGTGAGAAAGGGGGTGGGAGGGGGAGTTGAGGAGCAGTGAGAACACCTTAAAGGAGCCATAGAGGAGGTGACAAACCAATGCATCACGTTAGTAACCAAAGGCAAGAGAAGGAAGAAACCACTGTGGTTCTCAAAAGAGGTGATAGACAAAGTAAGAGCCAAAAGGGCAGGGTTCAGGAAGTATAAGGAAACTCAGATGGAGGACGACAGGAAGGTGTACCTAATAAGTCTAAGGGAAGCAGGGAAGGCTGTAAGGAGTGCAAAGGTACAAACTGAGCAAAGATTGGCATAGACAGTGAAGAAGGGTGACAAGACGATCTATAGGTACATCAGTGAGAGGAGGAACATTGGGGGGGATTACAAGACTCCGAGGGAACGAAAGAGAGGGAAGGACACTTAGATAAGGCAGAAATACTGAATAAATACTTCTGTTCAGTATTCACTGACGAGCGGGTGCTATAGGCCACAGTTGGGCAACAGATACGGGGGGAAGGTGAACACTAGCCCATTCACAGAGGAAAGAATCCTGGAGGAGCTCATAAAACTGAAGTTGGACAAAGCAATGGGGACAATTGGCATACACCCGAGGATATCAGAAGAGCTGAGGAAGGAGCTAGCAGCACCTCTGGCAGCCATGTTCACAGTCTCTCTAAACACAGGAGTAGCTCCGAAGGACTGGATGAGGCCTCATTTAGTTTCTCTGCACAAAAGTGGTATCAGGGAGGAACTGGGGAACCATAGGTCAGTCAGCCTTACCTCATTAGTGGGAAAGATCATGGAGGCACTACTTAAAGAATATTAGTGAGTCACTTGGGATCCAAGAGTACCCAGGATCCAAGGCAACATAGCTTCATAGCAAGGAGGTCATGCCAAACAAATCTGATGGATTTTTTTTGACAGGGTGATGAGGGATAAAAATTGGGGGGGGCAGTGGACATTGCCTAACTCAACTTCAGCAAGACCTTCAGCACCATCCCACATAAAAGGCTGGTTAGCAAGATGGGTAGTCTGGGCATGGGCCACAAGGTAGTAGACTGGGTCAGGAACTGGTTAACACAGGAGGTAGAGGGAAGTGATAAATAGGACCCAATCTGGGAAGGGGGGGTGACCAGTGGGGTATCACAAGGATCAGTCTTTGGGCTAGTCCTATTTAATGTCTTCATTAGTGACATAGCGGAAGGGCTTAAGGGAAAGGTCTGCCTACTTGCAAATGACACCAAGATCTGCAACATGATGGGTACTTCTGATGGGGTGAGAAAATAAGGAGGGATCTGGGAAAACTGAAAAATGGTCCAAGGTGTGGCAGCTGGGGTTCAACTCAAAGAAGTGCAAAATAATGCACCTGGGAAGAGAGAACCCTTGGGAAAGTTACAGAATGGGGGGGGGGTTACTGACTTTCACCTAGGAGGAAAGGGATTTGGGGGTTATCATTTCAGATGATGTAAAGATGTCTAAGCAGTATACAAAGGCAGCAGGGAGGGCCAGTTGCATGCTGGGGAGCATAGGCAGAGGTATCACTAGTGGAAGGAGGGAGGAGGTGATGCCATTGTCCAAAACACTAATGAGGCCTCACCTGGAGTACTGTGTACAATTCTGGAGACCACAACTTTGCAAGGATATTGACAGAGTGGAGACAGTCCTGGGTAGGGTGACAAAGATGATACAGGGCTTGCACCAAAAAACGTATGAGGAGCAGTTAAGAGACCTCAATATGTACACACTGGATGAGAGGAGAGATCAGGGGGACATAATAGAAACATTCAGGTACCTTAAGGGCATTAACAAGGTACAAGGGGATGACCTCTTCCAGTATAGGAGAAACATAAGAATGAGGGGGCATGATATGAAACTGGAGGGTGACAGGTTAAGGGGAAATGTGAGGAAGTCTTTCTTCAAAGCGAGAGTGGCGGACACATGGAACAGTCTACCACAAGAGGTGGTGGGTGCAAGCACAATGGGGGGATTTAAACATGCATGGGACAGACATAGGGGAACTATAGTATCGGGAGGGAGTACAGAAAGCCATTGACCTAGTAGGGTTAGCGTCATCAAAACAGAGAGAGATCTTACGGGCAGACTAGATGGGCCTGGCAGTCCTTATCTGTTGACAATGTCTATGTTTCTATGATAGTGGGGCAAAAACAGTGGTGGGCTTCAAGCATGCATGGGACAGGCACAAGAGAATCTTGGATGAGAAGCAGGGGGATCAAGTAGGGTCTGTGATGACTGTATAGTCAGGGAGAAATGGGCAGCCTGGGTGGGCCAACCGGTAACTGCCAAATTATGTTTCTATCCAGAGAAACTATCCAGAAAATATTGCCAAGATATGATTCTTTTATGCTTACCTTGCTTATCCATATACAGTACCTGTACTTGTAAATCCAGCTGCTGGACCTGAACTTTCTGTTCCTGCTTTTTTTTTAATGTAATTTGCATTCTGAAGAACCACAATGAAGACTGTCAGTTGCATCTCTGACATCAGCTCTCCTTATGGGTAATCTGACAATGTTACAAACTTCAATGTGCGATAGCTAGATATAACCATCAAGAAAGGTCTGTAATTCAGGTGTCTTGTTAATGTGCAGTTGGTGGTGTCACTTACTATACTAAACCAGTTCAATGGTATGTTTATCATCTTTACTGCAGAAGAAGAGACATGAAATGGTTCAGAACTTTAAGTGAATTTAGTGTGGATAAAACTGTTGCATGGACAAAAATTTTGCTAGAAATAAATTCATGTAACTGAAATGTTTACAGATTAAATTATGTAAATTGTGTAATTTATTGTAACATAAATAACATTAGGATTCAACTATAGTGCATATATATATATATATATATATATTATTGTGCAATGGAAATTCAGAGATAAATTTAAATCTATATGAAAGTTAAATGTCTGCCACTATGAGCATACAGTATGTATATTGTATGAAGGATTATTGCGGGTACAGATTGCAAAGATTAAGAGCAGAATTATTCATATGAAAGTTTTATCAAACAAAAGTGCATTTTCTATCTTGTAAAATGCAGCAACCATATAGTTTTCTTAAAAATGTAATACAGCATAAGACTGACATAATGTAAGTATGCATAAAGTAGCAGAACCTTACATGGCCTGTCTGCAATCCGACAAAGTTTTTATTCTGCAGAAAAATAGGTGGAGTTCAATTGATTCTTCCTCAACAGGATGTGCTCTGTACAGGCTGGGATAACCTCAAGTGGCCTGTCACAAGCTGGTAATAAGTAACATGCCCTGAATGGCTTAGGTAGTTGGTTGTCTTTGGTGAAGTTCTGTCCCATTAGAAACATAGAAACATAGACTTTGACAGCAGATAATGACCGCTAGGCCCATCTAGTCTGCCCATTTCCCTACCTACAGGATAGGCCACAGATCCTAGTTAACCAACAGCCTATATCTTCCTGTCCTCCACAAGAATTGCCTTATGTCTGTCCCATGCATTCTTGAATTCTCCCACAGTTTTAGACCCCACAACTTCCTCAGGAAGGCTGTTCCATGCATCTACCACCCTCTCTGTGAAATAATACTTCCTCACATTGCCCCTGAACCGCCCTCCTTCTATCTTTAAATTGTGTCCCCTTGTTCTTGCAAGTCTCTTTTTCTGAAAGATGCTACCCTCTTGGACTTTGTTGATTCCCTTGAGGTACTTGAAAGTTTCTATCATGTCCCCCTCTCCCTTCTTTCCTCAAGGGTATACATATTAAGCTCCTTTAGTCTCTCCTCATACGGCCTCTTTTGCAGACCCTGCACCATCTTAGTTGCCCTCCTCTGGACTGCCTCTATCCTGTCTATGTCCTTGCGGAAATGGGGTCTCCAGAACTGGACACAGTATTCCAGATGGGTCTCACCAACTGTCTGTACAGAGGGATAACAACTTCCTGTTTTCTGCTGATGCCTCTCCCTATACATCCCAGTATACCCCGGCCCTCCCTACTACCTTCTCACATTGCTTGCTAACCTTAGGTCATCTGATATGATTACCCCCAGGTCCCTTTCCTGTTTTGTTGTTGTTACTACCTCCCCACCCATTGTGTATTCTTCCCTGGGTTCTTGTTTCCGGTGCATTATTTTGCACTTTTGCATTGAATCCTAGCTGCCATACGTCTGACCATTCCTCCAACCTTGCCAAGTCCCTTTTCATCCTTTCCGCCTCCTTGTGTATCAACCCTGTTGCAGATCTTTGTGTCATCTGCAAAAAGGCATACTTTTCCTTCCAGTCCCTCTGCAATGTCACTGATGAAGACATTAAAAAGGACTGGACCCAATACTGAACCCTGCAGTACCCCACTAGTAACCGCCCTTTCTTCAGATTGGACTCCATTTACAATTACCTTCTGTGTCCTGTTGTCCAGCCAATGTTTTACCCAGGCTACCACCCTGGGACCCACTCCCAGGCTGGTTAATTTGACTAATAATCTTTTGTGTGAGACTGTGTCAAATGCCTTGCTAAAGTCTAGGTAGGCCATGTCCACAGCCCCTCCCTGGTCTACTACTTTGGTCACCCAGTCAAAGAAATCTATTAGATTCGTCTGACATGACCTTCCCACTGTGAACCCATGCTGCCTTGGATCCTGTGCTCCACTGACCTCTAGGTACTCAACTATTCTTTCCTTCAGAAGTGACTCCACCACTTTCCCTACCACAGAGGTCAGACTGACAGGTCTGTAGTTTCCTGCCTCTGTCTTGGTCCCACTTTTGTGAAGGGGAATCACATCCGCCTTCCTCCAGTCCTCGGGTACCACACCATCCTCCCATGATTTATTAAAAAGAGTAGCCAGTGGTTTCACTAGTTCCTTCCTTAATTCTTTTAAAATTCTGGGGTGAATTTCATCAGGACCCATTGCTTTGTCCACCTTCAGTTTTAGGAGTTCTTGCAGAACCCTTTCTTCTGTGAAAGGACTGGGATCGACCCCCCTATCAAGAGTGCTTCTGTTAATTGGATTAGGCACTTCCCTCCTCTTTGTGAATACTGAGCAGAAATATTCGTTCAGTATTCCTGCTTTTCACTGTCCCCTCTGCCCACCCACCGTTCATTCTACTCAGCCTCACTATCCTCCTTTGTCTTTCACGCCGCTGATGTACCTATAAAGGTTTTATCCCCCTTCTTAACTGAGCTGGCTATCTTTTCCTCAGTTTGGGCCTTTGCTATTCTGACTTCCCTCCCTGCTTCTTTCTGCCTTAACTGGTACAGCTCTCTGTCCTGCTCCTTCTGTGTTTCCTTATACTTCCGGAATGCTATCTTTTTCTTCCTGACTTTCACAGCCACCTCTCTTGAGAACCATAGTGGCTTTTTCTTTCATTTTGATTTGTTTATTTGCTTCACACAAAGGCTTGTTGCCTCTGTGATGGCAGTTTTGATAATTCCATATTGTTGCTCCACACCTCCGTCTAGCCTGTTTGCTAGTGCTTTTCTGAGGCACTCTCCCATCTTGCCAAAGTCAGCCCTCCTAAAGTCCAGTACCCTCACTTTTGTATGGCTTGACTCTGTAGCTGAGTTTAACGTGAACCACACTGTTTGATGGTCACTTGTCCCCAGATGGCAACCCACTTCTAGATCTGAAATCCTCTCACTGCCCCCATTTGAGAGTATGAGGTCTAAGATTGCTCCCTCACGAGTGGGTTCCGAAACTAGCTGTCTAATGCCTGCCACCTGTAGGGCGTCAAGAATGGCCCTGCTCTTGGACGTGGCTGCAGCAAATGTGCTCCAGTTAACATCTGGCATATTCAGGTCTCCCATCAACAGTATCTCCCTTTCTCTGCCATTCTAAGAATGCCTTCCATCATATCCTTGTCCATTCCTTCCCCTGACATGGGGGTCTGTACACAACCCCTGTGCGGATTGTGGTGCCCTTTCAGTCTCAAGGTGACCCACAGTGCCTCCTCTCTCCTGTTTACTCTTTGTTCAGTTGCTTTTATCCTTCCTTTACATAGAGAGCTACTCCTCCCCTCTTTTCCCCTGCCTGTCTCTCCTGTAGGTTATGTACCCTGGTATGTTAACATCCCAGTCATGGTTCTCTGTGTACCATGTTTCTGTGACTGCTATGATATCCAGGCATCCCTCTTCCATTAAGGCCATCAGCTCAGGGAGCTTGTTGCCCAGACTATGGGCATTGGTACTCATTACCCTCCATTTCCTGATGGCCTTACCCCCTTTTGCCCCATCCCTGTCCTTCTTGCCTTTGTCACTTTCTCCATTTACCACTGCCCTTCTCCCTATCGACACCTCCATGTTAGTGTTTGCTACACTTACTACCGTGATTGTTTGGGGGGGCTAGGATTTTCCTGCTCCTTTCCAGTGCCTCCCCCCTTGGCTAGTTTAAAAGCTTGCCAATGAAGCATTTAAACCTATCACCCAGGATCCTGGTTCCCCTCCCGGACAGATGCAGCCCATCATGCCAGTATAGGCTTGCATCACTCCTGGTGGACCCCCAGTCCCCAATGAAGCCAAATACCTGAGCTCCACACCAGTTTTTCAACCACTGATTGAATCCCATGGTGCGGAACACCCTAGCCTCTCCTATGCCATAGATGGGTAGCACCTCCAAGAAGGTTACAGTGCGTGCTACTTGACTAAGGCCCCTCCCAATTCCACAAACTCTTCCTGCACTTCTCTAATCCTTTCTTAGCCAGGTCATTTGTCCCTAGGTGGACCATGACATCCAGCTCCCTCCCTGTGCAGCTGCTCCTGCAATCCTGAGATTCACTCCCTGTCCCTCCAAGCCATGGTGCCAGGCAGGCACCACCTCCTCTCCTTCTGCCCAGTTCTACCTTCCTAACAATGGAGTCCCCACCAGGAGTTGTTTCCTTCCTGCAGGGTCCCCTGCCACCCTCCTGTGGGTCTCCTTTGTGGAGGTTCCCAGCATCCTCCTTGGTCTCCACTGTAGGTGCCTCCATAGAGGAACCACACTTTGCCAGAATGGCATAGGAATTGTGGAGAGGTACAACTGGAGCGATGTCTCTTTCCACCACCTCACCCTCCCTGAGCCCACTGTGGTCCAACCGCTCCTCTTTCTTGGCAACCTCTGAGACAACAGCAGTGGCACTGGTGGTCCCTGGATGGAAGAGGAGGTCCCACAAATCCTGGCCAACTCAGCCTGGAGATGAGCAACCTCCTCCCTCAGCCCAGAGAGGTGCCTGCAGATGGGACAACACCGCATCCTCCAGAACATCTCCCGGAAGACTGCTGCTCCACAGCCACTGCACTGCACCCTCCAATCATGTCTTATTTCTGGCCCTTAACTGTTTGCAATCCTTACTCTTTCCTCTGTTTTTTTTCTCTCCTTACTTTCTGCCTGTGTTCCTTTAAACTCCTGATTGTCCTGTTCTGAGACAAGAATATCCTATATTTCTCAGTAGACCACTTACTTGTTCAGAGGCAGACCTCCAGCAGCTAGAGGGGGCCAGAGAGCTACTCTTGCCCTTCTAGGATGGTGGGTCCTTGGTGGTTCTGTAATCACTCACTTCCTGCCCCTAAACAGGAAGTTCCTGTTGTCAGTCAAATCCTGTGCCTATAAAAATAGAACTAGCTTTGGGTGGGGGGGGAAGAAGGGCAATATAGTCCGAGTAGAGAAGTTCAGTCACACAGCAGTCCTTTCTCCTGGATTTTTGGATGGCAAGGTGTTCTCAGGTGATCTCAGGTCTGAATCCTACTTACTGTTTATTGGATTAAATGCCTACCTAACTGCATATTGACTGCAGGGAGGTCCTTAGTCTGATTATTTCAGAAGCTGTCAGAGCCTTCTATAGGAAGAGCTGTTCCCTGCTGTGCTTTAGAAGATGGTGGTGAAGCCCTTCCGAAGAAATCATCTTTGGATTCTGATCTTCTGCTGAATATACCTGTTTTGAACCTTCCCATTGGGGGAAAGTTTATTTATTTAGCTTTTTTTGACCAGGTAAGTACACTAGATAAAACATATACCTATTTTCAGGTATGACCCAGGAGAGTACAGGAAATTAATAAAACTTACAGAATGTGAATTGGAGCAAGTGAGGCAGATACATTGAGATCAGGAGAAGCATAACATACATGGCAGATAACTCAGGTTACAACAGTGGCACAGTCAAATATAAAAGACATACAGAGTCCCTAAAGCAAAGTTCCAAGCAATATATACAGGTATTTATAATATATACACATTTTTACAGGACCACACCCAGACGGGCAGGCAGTGACAGTGGGACCAGGGCCAAGGTACAGGAGATGTTATGCTGAAGTGCAGTGCAGGGGACCAGGGAAATCGGGGAGGATTGAAATAGTCACATACTGAGGAGGTAGTCAAGTGGTTCCACAAGGAGGTCTGTAGGGACACCTGGGAAGGGGGAGGGGAGGACTGGACCTGGATAGGAAAGGAGTTCCATAATTTAGGGGCATATGATGCAAAGTTCCTGTCCCCATTTGGGTACACATAGCAGGAACCTTAAGGATAGCAGGGCCCAAAGACCTTAGGGAGTAGGTAATGGAGACAGCAGGCACAAGGAGCTCTGCCAGCCCAGAGGGGGTGTCTGTCCCCATAACCTTGCCCGTGAAACAGCCCAAAACAAAATTCATGTAGTTGGGTGGGACGAGCCAGTTAAGTTTGCTGTGCAGATCACAATGGTGAGTGAGACGAGGGGCTGTAAGAGCAAAATGGCAGATATTATTGTAGGAGACAGTCCACCTAGTGAGGTAGACCTTGGAAGTACGGGCAAACAAGAAGAGCCCATAACAGAGGAATTGTAGAAACATGCCACTGGCCAGTGCTAGGCGAGCAGCCGAAGTAAGATTATTCTTCGCCCTGTAAGTCAGACCTAATTTCCCGTTGACAGCTCTACACAAATGACAAAGTAATCAAGAAGGCGATGTTACTGGAAAAGTTGATATCAATGAACCTCTCCAGTTGGGGTTTCAACCTCATCACAGCAGAGAAACTGCTCTTCTCAAGGTGTTTAATGATCTCCTAAACACTGTGTTCTGCATTCAGCTACAATAGATATTTTGGCCCAGTAAAGATAATATATTGCAATAAGTAGTGTTATTAATTCACAACAGTTGCACAAATTCACCTCAGTGTCCTCAGTGCAGTACAAAAAATGCTGTTTGGAAAGTGAAGAATAACGTGCAGGTCATATACACAAGCAATGCACCACCACTACTTGGAGAAATGGAGTCCAAGAGGTGACATGATCACAGTCTTCTTAAAAGGTTTCAGTAGAGCTGAACAGACAGAGATGTATAATCTGGCATCCTCCACCAGGACACTGAAACCTGCACTGATGCTCAGAGGTTATTGCCCTCACTTCTCCCACCTGCTCCCTTACTGCTCCCCCTGTGCAATTATCAAGCCATTTACTCAGCCATATTTGAAATCATTAATGCTTCTTGCATCTGCCACCTTCACTAGTAGGCTATTCCATGGCTCAACCACTCTCTGCAAAATCAAACTTTCTCGCATCCCTCCTGACTCTACCTCACCAACCTCTACTCATTTCCCTTTGTTCTTGATTCACAGTCCTGATGAATATTTCCCCATAATTAACCTTGTTTATTCATTCTAGGAACTTACTGATCTTTATCATATCTCCCTTCTCCATTTTAGTCTGCAGTAATCATCAAAGAATCTGCCCTGCAGGTCCAGAATTACTTTGGTTACCATACACTGTACCATGTTTAGCCTCTCTGTCCTTTCTTAGGTGGGGTTTCCACAACTGGGCACAACATTTTGGATACAGCCATACCAGTAATCTACAGAGAGATATTATCTCCTCCTTCTCTTTATGCATCACCTTGCAATTTTTGGCATTGAATTTCAACTGCCAAACCTCTCAAAACATTGTAGGTTCCTCTGCAGCTCCCTCACCACTTCCTTGCTGTCTACTCTGCTACAGAGCTTAGTGTGAAGAAAGACATCTTGTCTTGGCAGTGCTTCTCCAATGTTACTGAGGAGAATATTGAAAAAGACTGGCCCTTGGAATGAACCCTGTGGCACCCAACTCATGGCATCTCTGTCCTCTGATTTTAACCCTATTTACCTCTACCCTCTACTGCCTCACCCCCAGTCAGTTTCATACCCATCTAACTAGATCCTTTCCTGTTCCCAGATCATCTAACTTCTTCAGCAACCTTCTGTGTGGCACAGAGGTGAATGCCTTGCTGAAGTTGAAGTAGAACAAATCCACTGGTCTAGTTATCTAGTTAAAGAATGCTGTCAGGTTGATTTGATGGCCTTACTGCCACAAACCTCTGCTTCTTAATATCCTGGAGCCATTCTCTGCAAATAGTCCAGTAGGTCCTCTTTGACTAGTATCTCCAATAGTTTACTGGTTGCTCTTTGTCTTCACCCCTGTACAGCAGGACTACATCCACTACCCTCCAGTCTTTCAGAACCAGTCCTGACTGTAGGGAGTGACTGAATAGAAAAACAGACACAAGGCTTTAACACAAACCACTTTTTAGGCTGATGGGTTTTATGTGCTTTATTAACAGCAATGTATAAGTACAAATTTTATTAAATGATCGACTATAAGTCTTTACATTTATTAAAAATTAAAATGAGCATAAAATGAACATAAGCAGATTTTAAACTTAAGACAATCATACATACCATATATTTCACATCAAACCTTACAGAACGTTGACAGTATGAAATCCATTTAAAGTGTATTAGAGATGAATGATTGCCAGAAAGCCACTCAATTTATACAATATTACAGAATTTTCTGAAGTAAAAAGCAATTTTAGAATAAGATCAGGGTGGAAGCGAGATCCCCAGGATGGAACCCAGCCTATTAGTCCTTGATTTGTATAGGGGATATAACAATATTATATGTTTCAAATCATCAGGAGTATTGTTGCTGCACTTGCAAAATGGAGAATTATATCCAGGTCTTCCTTGGTTGAACAAGATATAATTTGCTTTATAAAGTTCCATACAGAACCGAGTCAGCAGTCTCTTCTGGTTGGGGTCAGATATAATCTGTAAATATGGTTTGAGCTGATGATTATTTTTTAAGATTTTGTACCATTTATAATATTCAATGAGCTATTTTTTAAGTCTAATCAAGCTATTTGATTTTTTAATTTAATTATTATAATTTCTTTAATTTCTTCCATGGGCTTCAAATATATTTCATGTAAGATCTGCCCTAAGTTTAGTCAATAGATGATATTTTAATGATTTTTATATACAGAAAAACAAAGTCTTTAAAGGAATAGTTTATTTCTCTATTACAATTTAAATGGATTTCATACTGTCAATATTCAGTAGAGTTTTATGTGAAATATATGGTATGTATGATTGTATTAAGTTTAAAATCCATTTTTTAATCTTCATTTTATGTTCATTTTAATTTTTAATAATGTAAAGACTTATAGTCGATCATTTAATAAAATGTGTACTTGTACTTGAACATGTACTTTATTGCAAGAAGAAAATTGTCCACAGATACATAGCCTAAACCAACTGGCCACACAGTGTTTCACTCAGAGCCTCTGAGCTTTTTCAAGAGTGCTGACCACTAGTAGTAGGACCCTATTTATACAATATTACTTAAAGTGACAGTGCTCTATTACAAAAATGTGACAGTGCTGTAAAGTGCATAGTGCAATAATGTGCAGGCAGGTAAATATGCAAAGAAACAGCTGTGCAAAAAAATCATTCAGTATCTAGGGTACAACAACCATAATGAGGACATACAAATTTAAAAACCATCTAAATTGATAAAAGGCAAGTCAATCAATCAATCAAAGTCTTTATTTATCCAGGCGAACAATGTTGAGCAAGCTCATTTACAAGATGGATCTGGTTAGCTCTGGGTCAAATGGTACAATGCATGCAGATATATTTACAAAAGAGCCAAATAACACAAGTAGAAAATAATTAATGCAAGTAAGTACTCAATGTTAAATCTGTCATATCAGTTCAGAGTGCTTCTATAATATTTAAGGAGGACATAAGATGAGGCTTAATAGGAACTTCAGTAGGGAGAAGTGATTGGCCACTCATGTAGAGAGCTGACACAAGCACATAATTTCAAAAGTAGTGTAATCACACAGTATCCCTAAATGTAACACTCTAAACAGAAGGATAAGGGTCTTAACAGTCAAGGAGAAAAGTAATTACAGCTCTTTTTGCCAAATTTCAGTATGGAAATCAGATTTATGCTTGGTTTAGAATGGATAGAGAAACAGACTGCAGGAACCAATTGGAAGCCAATGCCAAAGAGCACTCACATTCCAATTGGATGGCTTCTAAGAGATAGTGAGATACTCGGCAAGACTGACAGAGATGGAGTGTACATTGCTGGAATTAAAATCTGGTCTGTTAGGTTTACAATGCAATAAATGCATGATGCTTTCTATGAATGAAGCCACAGAGTTTGAAACATTTATTTGTCATACCTGCCAGAAAGAACAGGAGTATAGGATCAAGATTGTAGAGCAGGAAACTGAGATTTTGATACTCAAACAATTGCAGCAATTTAGAATTAAAGAGAATGATCCCACCACTAGATGTACACCAGCCGTTAAAAGACAGAGACCCATAGAAACCCTAAATGATGAGGAAAATGAAGATGAGTGGACTATGGTCTGGGAGGATAAAAGGCATAGAAAATTAAGAAGAAGAGCCTTATCACCACTTATAAGTACCCAAAACCATTACCAGATGCTACAATCTGACAATGAAATATGTGATTACACATCAGTCACAGGGGAAGTAATTGATACACCAACTGATGACTCAATTATAAACATGAACGAGTTGGTTACTGTAGCACCTGGAGAAGTACCCCCACTCCCACCATTCTGGTAGAAAGTCCATCCAGAGAAACACCTAATTGTATCCAACTTGGAGAACTAAATATCTTAAATGCAATTGAACCAATATGTGAGATGTCAGAACAGGTCTTTATCTTGGAGGATTCTATGATAAAGTACACAGATCGATATTCAACAAAGGGAAACAAGTTGAATACAACAACATGCTCTTATGGTGGATCAAAAATAAGGGACATCACACAAATGTTACCAGGAATACTAAAAGATGTTAGTGCACCTATAAAACTCCTTGTGCACATTGGAACAAATGATTTGAGCCATAGAAGTGTTACTGATGTAATAGAAGATACGATTAAGATGTCTGAAGTTGCTAAACAACACAAAGTAAAAATTATTATAACAGAAGTATTACCAGTGCCAAGAGCAACTAAATATAGAGCTATTAAAATTAAACAATATAACAATTGGCTCAGGAAATGATGCTGTGAAAACAATGTGAATTGTTTAACAAGCTATGAGGAGTATAATGATAGGTTTGATCTGTACAGTCAAGATGGCTTACATGTAAATAAAAAAGGGACAAGAAAGTTAGGGATCAGATTCCATGAAGCAGTCTCAAAAAACATGTAAACAGGGAGTGTTAAAAACTTTAATGAATATATGCCCAAAAATAAAATAATACCACTGGCACCCAAGAAACATAAGAGAAATAAGGAAGGGATGACCTGTTTACTTTTGAATGCTAGAAGTTTAAATACGATTAAAATGGCTGTTTTGGAATGCATTTTGAAAGATAATGAGATTGATTTTGCAGCTATAACAGAAATCTGGTGGTCTATTAAAGACATTAATAATACATGTATTAATGGATATAAAATTTTCAGACAGGACAGGGTGGGAAGAAAGCGGGGGTAGCGTTATTTGTTAAAGACAGTATCAACTGTAAGCAAATTGACATAACTAGCACACCCAAAGTTTATGATGAACTTTGGGTAGATATATACTTATTGGGGGGTAAACAACTTAGGTTGGGAACAATATATAGACCCCCAGATATTGATATGTCAAGTAACATAGAGTTGATGTTGTCCATAGAAAAACAAATACTTAATAAGAATGTCTTATTAATGGGCAATTTTAATGCCCCTGGGATAGAATGGAATTCAGGTACAACAAAAAACAGACACAAGCAGTAACTAATAAACTTATGATATGAAAATGGGCTGATGCAGCTAGTAGATGGTCCCACTAGGCTTACAGATGTATTAGATCTGGTATTGACATAGCGTAGCTACCGTAGAAATTGGGGAACCACTAATTTTCTCTGATCATAACATTACCTTTTTTAAATATTGTGATTGTCCATCCATACTAAAAGGTAGGACTGAAGTAAGGGACTATTATAAAGCTAATTTTGAAAAAATAAGATACGACTTGAAACATTGGAACTGGAATATTAAGGATGATACAGTTGAAGCATTATGGATGAGAATAAAGAAACACATTTTAGAACTTGAAAATGAATTTGTACCTTTAAAAAAATATTACAATAAATCAGGGAAAGTTCCTATTTGGTATAATAAAAAAGTCCATAAACAATGCAATAAAAAAAGACAGGCATATCGAGCAATAAAAAGGGATAACAATCCATTTACTATCTATGCCTATAAAAAACAGTTAAGATACCCTAAAAACATTATTAAGAAACAAAAACTAGCCCTCAAATTTAAATTTGCCCATACCAAAGACAATGGCAAGGCCTTCTTTGCCTATATTAATAATATAATTAATATCAGAGAGGTAGGCCCTATAAAAATAGAAGATCAAGAACTAAGGGACCCACAACAAATGGCGAGTGCCTGTAATGAATACTTTTGCAATGTATATCAAAGAAATAAAACTGCTAGCCTCAATCAGGACTACACAGGAGATGCCACTAGTTCCTCCATGAAAATATAAAAAAATGAGATAATGGAAAGACTGAACAAAATTGATATATCAAAATCTGTGGGACCAGACAATTTACATCCAAAAATATTAAGAGAAATAAAGGATTGGCTAGTCAAACCACTGTATAAATTATATAATATGTCCTTGACAACCGGAGATGTCCCCAGAGACTGGAGAAGGACTGAGGTAGTCCCAATATAAAAAAAGGGAAGTAGGTCAGATATGGGAAACTATAGGCCTATAAACCTGACCTCTATACTGGGTAAAGTTTTCGAATCACTACTAAAAGATAGGCTAGAAAGAGACTTAGAAAGTAAATACCTAAATGATAATATCCAACATGGTTTCAAAAGAAACAGATCCTGTCTATCAAATTTGCTTGTGTTCTATAACAGGGTTAGTAAAATGTTAGAAAATAACCTCCTGGTTGACATTATATATTTAGACTATCAGAAGGCATTTGACAAGGTCCAACATTCACTCCTGGTAGCCAAGATGGTAAAAATGGGTATAGCCAAATATATCATTAATTGTGTAAGAAATTGGGACATGTTACCTCCCCCCAATTCACATGGTCCTATTTTGGAGGATATGTTATCTGAATTCAATGTTGCTAATCTTATGGGTAAGGTCTTAATAACAGGTGGCTTAAATATTCCTGACATAAATTGGCAGCTTCCTTCATCCTCCAACTCTAAAGGAAATATGTTTCTGTCCACCTGTCTAGAACTTGACTTGAATCAATGGGTTACTTCCGCTACTAGAGGTAACAATATTTTAGACCTCGTCTTGGGTAGCGCTGAGCTGGATGTTAGGGATGTGAGAGTTTCCTCACCTGTCAGTGACAGTGATCATAATTCTATTTTTTTCACCTTAGAGATTCATACTATTTACAATCATAATTATTCTCTTATATATTTTTATGATAAAGCTGATCTTCACTCCATTAAACAGTATCTTGATGATTTTGATTGGTCATCCATTATTGTTAATCAATCACCTCATCAAAGTTGGGTCTCATTTATGTCACTTCTATTTTCTTTTTGGGATACTCATATCCCCTCTAAAATTAAGAACTCAAATGACAAACAGATTCCAAGACGGATGAATTATAACATTAAACGTTGATTAAGCAAAAAATTAAAAAGTACTGTAAATATCTTAGACACAAAACTACACTCATTTGGGAGTCTTATAAAATATCTAAAAAAAATGTAAATCACTTATTAGAAAGGTTAAATCTAGATAAGACTTGAAGTTGGTCAAGATTGCTAGTAAATCTAATTCTAAACAATTTTATTCATATATAAATTCTCTTAGAAAAACACCTTGTATGGTGGGGCCATTGTCAGTTGACAACACCATTGTTCATGAACCTATAACTATGGTTAATGTTTTCAATAGAGAATTCTGTAAAGTGTTTTCAACATCAGATGCCCAAACCCCTAAGTCTATCACCAGTTCTTCTGATTCCCTTATAACATTTACTGTGGATCTTATTCTTACCAAATTACATACACTCAAAAATTAAATTTTGTCCAGGCCCAGACAATATAGCACGCCACTTATTACATCTTTTGGCTGATCATATTGCTTATCCATTAAAACATTTGTTTGAACTTTTCATAGAAAAAAATTATATACCTGTAGAATGGAAGGAGACCTTAGTTGTACCAATACATAAAAAGGGATCTAAACATCTCTGGGAAAACTATCGGCCTATTCGTTTAACTTCTTCCATATGTAAAGTATTGGAAAGTCTCCTTAAAGACATAATTGCCCCAATCATTGATGCACATGATTTTCAACAACATGGATTTAAGAGAGGTAGAAGTTGTTTAACTAACTTGCTCTGTTTTTATGAACAATTCAGCTCTCTGTTGGACAACAGAATACCTTGCGATGCAGTCTTTATTGACTTCAGTAAGGCATTTGATACTATGCCTCACTGGGCTTTAATTCATAAACTTAAGGGACTTAACATTAATACTTACATAATTGCTTGGATCACAAATTGGCTTTGTAATAGGGCACAAAGAGTGATTATTAATGGTGCTATTTCCAACTCTGGCAGAGTCTGGAGTGGAGTCCCATAGGGTTCTGTCCTGGCCCTTGTCTTTTTCAAGCTTTTATTACCAATCTAATCAATAATTACCTTTCCTTTACGACAAAATATGCAGATGACGTTAAGATTGGGGGACCCTGTTCTAACTTAGATCAGATATCTTGTATCCAGCACGATCTTGACATTGTTTCTAACTGGATTGTCAAATGGGGTATGAAACTGCATTTTACAAAGTGTAAAGTTATGCACTTGGGTTCTAATAACTCAAACTTTCATTGTCTATTGGATGGATTAACACTGAGTGCAACTACTAATGAGAAGGATTTGGGAATTACTATTTCCAATGATTTAACATACTCTAAGCAGCTGCACTCAGTTATCAGTACACCCAGTAAGGTTATTTGGTCTATCCTCCGTAATATTAGATCTAGAGATCGTGAGGTGTTGTTGCCCCTGTTTAGATCTTATGTCAGACCCCATCTTGAGTATGCATCTCAGTTATGGTGCCCATTTAAAAAATCAGATTGTAACACCCTTGAAAAAGTACAGAGAAGGTATACTACACAAATATCAGGTTTACATTCTACTTCCTATGAATACAGGTTAGATTCTTTAGAACTAATGTCTCTTACTGTTAGACGCTTGAGAGGTGACCTTCTATTTTTATATGATGTTCATGATCCTTATGTTATGTCTGAGTTAGGTATATCTTTTAAGTCAGTTGTTAATGACACCAGAGGACACTCACTTCAATTGACTGCCAAAACATTTAAACTCAATAATCGCAGGTTTTTCTTTACTTTAAGAACTATTGGTCCTTGGAATAGACGCCCATCATTTGTAGTTTTGAGTAAAACTAAAGATTTCTTTAAACATTGTTTTGACATGTTGATAATATCAGGTTATAATTTGTCATACTATTCTTTGGCCTAGTATAAGAGCACTATGGACCTCCGCCTACTATCTCTTTTTCTCTACCATAGTATGAACCATAGTATAGTATGAAATTGGTTGGATAAAAGAACACAGAGAGTAAGATTGAGGGGTTATGTATCAGAACAGAGACCAGCGACTAGTGGAGTGCCCCAGGGGTCTGTCCTGGGTCCAGTTCTGTTCAACCTGTTTATATATGATATGCACAACACATTAAAAAATTACTGTGTTAAATTTGCAGATGATTCTAAATTGTGTGCCAATGTGGGGAATCTACAAAAGCTTAATGAATTAGAACAAGACCTGTCTGAATTACAAAGATGGGCAGATCAAAATGGAATGCTGTTTAACATTGTTAAGTGTGTTGTATTACATCTGGGGGCAAACAATTCTAACGAAGACTATTATTTTAATAATTACAGGTTGAAACCAGTAACCCAAAAAAGGGTCCTTGGAATCTTAATTAATAAAGATCTTACTTTTTCAGGCCATTGTAGGGAGACAGTAACTAAGACCAATAGAGTTATTGGTATGATAAGGCGCTCATTTACATCAAGACATAAGGAGTGTATTCTACCATTATACAGAGCACTGGTCCGACCACATCTTGATTATTGTAGTCCCCTATGGGATCCGTATTTGAGGAAGGATATAAATGCTATCGAGGGAGTGCAGCGAAGGATGACCAGAATGATCAGGGGGATGACAGGGATTCCTTACGAGGATAGACTGCAGACCTTGAATTTATATAGCCTAGAGAACAGACGTTTGAGAGGGGGATTTGCTCTATATGTATTGCATTTCCAAAGATGCTGGATGAGCTGGGCATATGCTACTCAACTCAAAATTTCCATCTTAGGAGTCATAATAAACAAATTAAGTAAACCTATCCACAAAACAATAGGAGTAGGTAATTTTTTAATAATCGAATTGTGAGAATTTGGAACAAACTTCCCTCAGAAATCATTGATTCTAATAGCATGGGTTTTTAAGAAAAAAAAAAACTAGATGATTATTTACTAAAACAAGAAATATAATCCCCTTTGCTTAGGGGAGTCAAGCATTATGGACAGACAAAGTCTTCTGTTTGACTTAAACTCCAAGTATAGCACCAAGTATAGTATAATGCCATACTTTGCTAATGGAGAGTCTGAGCTTAGGTTCTCAGGTGGCGATAGAGGCAGTGCCGACCATCCGGTGCCCAGGTTTTCCATGTCTATGGGTAGGGAGCCCATGGAGAGCATATCTGTGGAAGGGGATGGAAGAAAGTGTCGGTCTTAGGTACTGGGCCATGGACAATGGAACATCTGAAACAGTGGGAGGACCAAAACAGCAGGACAACAGCATTGGGTATTTCTTGATGCCTAAAGACTGGCCCAACCACAGAAATTCAGAAATGAGTGTAATCAAATGGAGTCCCAGCTCTTGACACTATAAACAGGAAAAAATAGAGGTCATAACTGTTAGGCAATAAGTAGGTACATCTCTTTTTTGTGCAAGTTTTAGATAGAAAATCAAAATAGCTTAGTATTGAGGGAGACACAGGAGCAGACTGCAGGAGTCAATCAGACACCAGAGCAGAAAAACGCTTGCGTTCTGATTGGGTATCGGCAATGCCGCACCTCTCTAGTAAGGAGTCTAGTCTAGGTGTCTCAGGCAGCGGCTATGGAAATGACAACCGCCCGGTATCTGCATTTCTCCCACCTGAGGGGCAGGGAGCCCCTGAAGGGCTAGTCTACAGCAGGGAAGAGAGTTAGGGGACAGAGGAAAGAGATAGTAAGAGTGGAATGCAGTGGAAAGGGAATACGAAGATGAAATAGGGCAGTTAAATGGTACAGGGTAGGGGGAAAAGAGCCACAGATTAAGCAATACATAAAAGACAGCAGGGTGAGTAAGGTGTAGCAGCTGCAAAACCCATGAAGAGATAATAACCCTACAGGAATTTCTAGAGGGGAAAAACCTTTAAGGCATAAGACGCTCACAGAGTTAAGGTCACTAAAGGTTACAAGTGATCATAAATTCAACTATATTCAGAGGGCAGCAGCCTGATGCTTCAGACTAAAATTAAGGGCTGGGGTAGCAATTGCATGGCTCATACACATACCTAGCATATAGAGATTTAAAGCCATTCATACTGTGGAGGCAGCTTAATTTCAATAATTTTTGTACTTCATTCCACAGTGTTGGCAACAGGAAAATAATGGCCACTCTGCCATAGTGAGAGGAATTTATTTTTATTTATTTAGTTTTTGTTGACCGGGTAAGTGCACTAGACAAATCCTGCCTATTTTCAGGCATGACCTGGGGAAGGGGGATACCGATGAATGCCAACTGACCTTGAACCAGATTTGGCTGTTGGTGGTATTTTTAGTGAATAAGGGAAATTTGGCCAGGACACCAGGGAAATTCCCCTGCTGCAATTCGGCAGTAGGGGGCTGTCGGAGCAACAGGGAGCTCAGTCAGTAGTGACTGGACTGCAGAACGGATGGCCACATTATCGGAGCGTGTTGGGGAGGATCCTCTGAGAGAGGATTGCCCTACTGCAGAACTGGTGCAGTCGGCACCGCGTATGTTACATTTCGAGACTACAGCACAAAATTTGGAAACGATGGTGAAACAGCAGAAAGCTCCGGGAGCATTCCCTGTGACGGAGCGTGAGTCTTTACCTTTAACTAACCAGAAGTCTGTTAAGGGAAAAAAAGTGGTACTGCAGGTAATAGCGGCTGTTTCCCTACTTCCGGAGGGAGAGAAAAGAGGTGACGCAGACGACGTTGTTTTTGAGACACCAGAGGAGGAAGCGATACCGGAACAAGTTCAGGAGGACAGCGAGATGAGAGGAGAGCATTTTCAACGAACTGCAGAGCAGAATCTCGGTAATATTTCCATTGGAGAATGCAAGGAGAGAGACCGACTGGATAGTGTGCATCCTAAGGTAACAAATTCAACTACAGATTTATCGGGGGCGGCTATTACCACTATGGACAAACCGAGATGTTACAGGACCTGAATATGACACTCTTGCAAACAGCTAATGCGATGTTGTTAATGGGGTTGTGTGGGGAATGGGGAGACTCCCTGTATTTATCAAACTACTCCCTTCCAACAGGACGGAGTTTCTGATTTTTTTTTCAATCAACGTCTTAGGCCTGGTATGAACAAAGTGGGAGAGACTGGTATGGAAAAAAAACCCACTACGCTTTTATTTTCTAAACGTCCTCCAGAAGTCTCAAACAAAGCTAGTATATTTGAGAAAGACATTTTGACACATACAGTTCCATCTGAGGCTGCACTTTCTTTGTGCACAGGGTCTGCTGCACAGACCTCACAGGTGGAAGCTTGGTCTCCTGATCAAGCTTTAAGAGAGGCGGGTTGGACACTAAACAAGGGAGCCTGGCACCCATCTCCTGACTGGGACCCAACTTTGAACTTCTCACAAGCTACACCAGCTTGGAAACCTAATATGCCTTTGCCTGTGGTTTCTGAACCAGGAAGGGGGGGAAATGAGGTACAGCATGATATGCCACAGACAGTTTTAGACAATTTAGTACCATTGGAACCTAATAGGCAGCAAACTAATGGTCTAGTACATGTTTTACCAATTAAAAAACCTTTGATGTCTGAATTGTTTTCTAGAACTAAGCAGGAGGCTGCCCTTCGCAGGAACGCAGTACAAATTAGATATAAGGGTGGTTTGGAAAGCAGGCCAGACAGAGGATATGTAGGAAAATGTTTGTTGAAAGACTCCTTACGTTTTTCACCTAAAGAAGTCTTCGCATTTATAAATATTTCTGGAGAGGATAATTTTGATGTTAGTTTTAGATCTGCCCTAGCATTAGATTTGTTCTGGGAAAGATATAATCAAGTGAAGTTTTCACCTCTGTGGGCACCCTTTTTTGTGATTCCCCTGACAAAACCATTAATAAAATTTGTTACCATTATGTTTCGGAATGAGGGTGTGCATGTGGACGACATTTCATACTGGTTGAGGCAGAAGTGTGAGGTCTTAAGCCCCCCTGAAGCCATTTTAGATTCTGAGCAGTTTTGGACTGGGGGATGGAAATTCAAAGTAAAACTTCGGCAAACAGAGAAGGGAGTAGAACACATACCTAACTCATTCCTTTTAGGAAGAGATAGAGGGGTATGTTTCTATGCAGGGCAGCCCAGAGCCTGTTACAGGTGTGGTGCTCGCACCCATCTGTCGAGTTCCTGTGACAAACCCCGATGCGAAAACTGTGGGGAAATTGGACATGGGGTACTTCAATGTGAGAACCAAACGCGGTGTAATTTATGTGAAGGTGTTGGTCATGTTTTTTCTGAGTGTGAGTGGGCCACAAAAAATAAAACATCATCTGGTTGTCCTGAATTACTGATTCAAGAGGCACAAGATAAAGTCATTATACATGTAGCAGACGAGATAAGATCTCAAAAGGACCCAAATGTACCGGGTTTAAATGATACAGGATCAAATGTGGTAGAGGGTGAACAGTTGAAGCTACCTTTGGTAGATAGTTTAGGAACAGAAGTGGTACAGGAAGTAACAGAAGGTAAAGGGGTGGTACGTCCTTTTGTATTAGTACCTGTACGTAGATCCTCGAGACATACTAAATCAAATTTAGGGCCTTCCCTGATTGAAACAGAATCCAATAATCCCTTTTCGGTATTAACTTCCTCTTGGGGTGATACAGAATTTAATAGTCAGGAGCTAGATTCCCAGCAATTACAGGATAGTCCACCTTCTCCTTTGAGGGTTTCCGAAGGTTATAAAGGAAAAAAGAAAAAAAAGAGAAAAAAAGATAGCTAACCGATTTTTTTTCCCTTTTCCTGAGGAATGATCATTACCTTAGGATCTATAAATGTACACAGCCTTTTGAATCATAAAAGAAGGGGGTTAGTGTTTGAGTATATTCATTCTCAAAATTTGCAGATTTGTTTATTGCAGGAAATCTGGATGTATTCTCTGGATCAAAGTAGGTTCTTTCAACATCAATGGTGCTGGGGGCCTTCTTACTGGTCCTTTGGTCAGGATTCAGCTGATGGGATAGGGGTTGTGTTTAACTCATTTCATTTTTCCTTAATTAAATTGATGGATGTAGTACCTGGCCGGTTATTGATCCTTGATGGGGTATGGAAGTCTTTAACGTGCAGATTTATTAACTTTTACTGTTCTCAAATTAAATCTGAACGAATAGCCTTGTTCCATATGATTAAGCCATATTTGTTTACCTCATATAAAATTTTTTTATGCGGTGATTTCAATTGTGAACTTAAGACACAGATAGGTAGAAATAAACCTAAGGAAAAAGAAAAGATAGAAAAAGTTAAGAAGATTTACTGTGATTCTAGGGCTTTAGAACAATTAATAAAAGGATCTGGTTTGATAGATGGTAGAAGTAGACAACGAGGAGGAGTAGATTTTACTTTTAAAAAAAATACATTTACTTCTACTATTGACTATATATTTCTTTCGGATTCGGTAGTATTTGAATTCTTTACTCTCCCGGTTTCTTTCTCTGATCATTTGCTTTTGTTGTGTAAAATTGGTCCTGTGAGATTGCCGTTAAACCAAGAGCTAGATGGAAATTGAATCGGCGTTGCTTCAGTGTACAGAAGTTAGAAATAAGTTTACTTTCTTGTTACAGGCTAGACTGTCAGTAGCTTTTTTGTATGAAGATTTGGGGGAATGGTGGGCAGATTCAAAAAAGGATTTTTCATCATTTTTCAGAAATATTGGTAAAACTAGGGGAAATGTTAAGTTTTTACATTATCTTAAATTGAGGCAACAATTGTATGACCAGATTTCTTTTGCAAATATTTCTAAAATTGATAACTCTAACCAAATTGCGTTCCTGAAACAACAACTTAAAGAATGGCAATACAATAGGGCGGAAACTTTACAGGCTTTGTTTAAATTTGGAAATAAAAAAGGTCCTGAAGGTGATCCTTATGAGGCCTTTAAAAAATATAGATCTAATACTACTATTGATGGTCTAAAAGATGAGAATGGTAATATTATTACAGAGCAGGAGACACTGACAAAGATGATAGAACATTTTTTTCAGGCTCATGAACCTGTAAATGCTCCCAGTTGTTTATGGATAAAACAATTCTTGGCAACATTGGATAAACCTAAACATCTTACAGGTATAGGGATTTAGTATTGCCCATTTTGAAACAAGAAATTATTACAGCAATTAAGCACTTGAAACCTGGAACATCACCTGGTAAGGATGGACTGACGATAGAATTATATAAAGCATTTCCTGATTCCTTAGCAACAAGTTTAGAGTTAGTGTTTAATTCTTTCCTTCTTTCTGTTAAGTTTCCGCTTTGGTTTTCTGAGGGTCTCTTAATCTTTTTATTTAAATCTGGGGATAGATATTTATTGGATAATTGGCGGCCTATCACTTTATTGAACTCAGACTATAAGATATTGATGAGTATTTTAAATGTCAGATTGAAACAAATAGCAGTTCAGGTTCTATCCCTTATCAATATTGTAGTATACAGCAAATCGATCTTTCAAGCACACCACCTTATTAGAGACTGGATAGAATATGTTAACATGGGTAATCAAACTAGTTGTATGTTATCAGTAGATCAAAGAAAAGCTTTTGATAGGGTATATCACCCGTTCTTATTATTAGTTTTATCTTATAATGGGGTGCATCAGAATTTCATAACTTGGCTTCAGTAGATATATAACACTAGTTTAACTTACCCTATGCTGAGTACTATGATAGGACCTGGTTTTCATATTCCTACTGGAGTAAGGCAGGGCTGCTTTGAGCCCATTACTGTATGTATATGCAATAGATACTTTGATTAAATATGTATCATGCCAAGGATTATGGGATGGAATTATAGTACCTTTATTACACCAGAATGTCAGAGTTTTAGCTTATGCTGATGATTTGTGCTTATTTTTCAACACACGGATCAAATAGTTTTATTTTTGGATTCAATGTTACAATATTCTGAGGTCTCGAATGCACAACTGAATCCTTTTAAAAGCAGAGGATTATTTATAGGGCTAAACTTCCTGAATCAATAATTATTGAAGGTATTCATATATCCACTGAACCTTTAAAGATACTTGGGATATGGTATGGACCTCAGAATTTGCCTTTATTGAATTGGGAAAAGGTTTACAAGCTGTTGAGGCTAAAGTTAATATATGGAAACATTGGAGATTGCCAAAATTACAGAGGGTTGCAGTCATAAAAAAAATTCCTTGTTCCATTATTGTTGTATATTGCCCAAGTAGTTCCACTTCCACCTGTACTAGAAACTAGACTTTATAGTTTATTTTTTCAAATGTTATGGGGTAATAAACACTTAATTAAGCGTCATTATACCTACTTATCAAAAGCGAAGTGGAGGCTGAGATGATTGATCCAATCATCTTTTTCCACTTTATTTATTTTTCAAATTTTAAGGCAATATGGGACTTGGACCAAAGGACTGACTTATTTTATTATCAGTCATACTGAATAAATACCTAAAAGCTTGGTTGCAAGATACCCTAAACCCTCCTACTTTGAAGGTTCCCATTTTTTTCTTACCTATCATTAAGAAAATATATAAATGGAAACTAACAAAAGATAATATACGAAGCTGTTCAGGAAAGTCATTATATAATTTGGTGATGACACTTTTATATCCTAGTGAACCTGCTTTTAAAAACTGTCCATCCCAAAATATTAAAGCAGTGCTTATAAGATTAAATAATCCTAGACTACCCAGTTATATGTGGGAATTAACATGGTTATCGGCTTATGGTCGTATTGGGGTAAGAGGAAATGCCAAATATAAAGCGTATTCTGAACGTAATTGCCCTTATCTACAATGTATAAATGTAGAGGAAACTATGGAACATTTTTTTATTTGACTGTTCCTATGCCAAATCTTTATGGAAATTTTTAATGATTCAATGGGATATGAAATGGTTAGGTACAATTGATTATAATATTTTGGTATTAGGTAATTGTTCACATCTACAATCTACATACGATAGTGGAACGTTCAATATATTATGTTGTACCTTAATCTATTACCTTTGGCAGGCTAGATGCCAATGGGTGTTATATCAGAAATTAATGCCTCTAGATGTTGTTTGTTGTTTGATAAGTAGAGCTGTACAAAGGGTGTATCTGGCAGATGTTACTTTTGCATCACCTAGAACAATTATAAATTGGTGGAAGGGTATGTTTTATTTTATTAAATACAAGTAATGTGATGGAACATGCTTGAGTTGAGATTAGTGGGATTAATTAAAAAAAAAAAAAAACCTGCTGTAATTTCATGGGAATAAGTATATGTCCTGTTACAGTGTTTTTTTTTTCTTTTTTGTATAACTAATGTTTTTCTGTTTTCTTTTATATTGCATTATGTGGTGTAACTATGTGAAACTTTGATGTTTTTGTGTGATTTAACACTGTTATTATGATTTGTTTTGATGTTATTATAATAAAAAATTCCCCTACTCTTTTCGATAAGTGCCATGGGATCTTTAACATCCACCTGAACTACCACCAATCCAGGCAGACGGGACCTTGGTTTAATGTCTCATCCGAAAGACGGCACCTCAGAAGTGCAGCACCCCTCTCATGCTGCACTACAGTGTCAGTAGGGGGATATTAACCCAAGTGCCAGATGTGGGAACTGAACCCACAGCCCTCTGATCTCCCGGCCTCAGAGGTGAGTGTACTACCTACTGAGGCACTGACACTGATAAGGAAGCCTTAGGGATACATAATGTGATGTAGGATGCGCTTCTTAGGGCATACGTTCCTGGCTCATTTAGTGGGAGGCAATCTATTATATAATGTGGAAGCCGCTTCAAGAAGACTCTATAAGTCCAAAGGACTGCTTTTCTGTTATGCCTAAACATAACAGAGGACCATCCTATGGGTTTGTACAAGGAACAATGATGGGTAGAGATGGGGAGACCAGTAATAAACTGGATGGCCCTGTGGTAAAGTGTATCCAACTTTGCAAGTGCAGCTTTGGGACATTGACTATAAAGGAAATCTGAATAATTGATCAGTGAAAGAAAAGTTTGGACAAGGTGCACTTTTGCATCTCTAGTAAGAAACTGGTTAATTCTAAAGAATAGCCCCAGCTTCTGCCTTAACTTCTTTACAAGGTTTTTGTTGTGCTCAGTGAATGATAGATTATGATCTAACCACACACCTAAGTATTTAAACTTTGAGACAAACTGAGGTAGTGCTCCAGAGCTGGCCAGATTCATCACACAGCTATAGGGCATTTAGAAGACGTTTTTTTATGGAGGAGCTGGTTCTGGAGCTGGTTAAATTCCTCCCGGAGGTCAGCACAAGCGGCTTCAGGTGTCAGACGACTTATATATACAACTGTATCATCAGCAAATAGGTGTATGTTGGCCTTGTTAATACTCTCAATCAATGTCATTAACATAGATAGCGAATAGTAAGGGACGAAAATTCCCAAGGACAACATGCTGCGATCTGCCAGTTAAATATGAGCTAAACCAGCATAAGACTGCATTGGTAACATCCACATAATTCTGCAGACAATCCAATGGCACCCTGTGATCTACTGTGTCAAAAGCTGAGGATAGCTCTAAGAGCACCAAGATGGTACATTGCCCTCAGTCACTTGCCATAAAGAGATCATGTGTCACCCTAACCAAAGCTGTTTCAGTGCTGTGCTGGGGCTGAAAACCCAGCTGGAGAGGTTCAAAGATGGACAAGCTCTGCAATCGCTCAACCAGCTGGTCAACCACCACCACCTCAATAACCTTCCCCAAAAAGGGAAGATTAGAGATAGACCTATACTTCGAGAGAACATCATGGTCTAAAGATGGGTACTTAAGAAGAAGTCTCACCACAGCCTCTTTCAAGGCTGTAGGAAAAGAACCCTCACTTAAAGACCCATTTACGATCTCAATGAACAATAGACCCAGGCAATCTAAACAGCTGATGACAAGCCACGTTGGGCCTAGGTCCAGGGCACAGCTGGTGGGGTGCAAGCTGGTGTGCACAGGAAGGACCTCAACTGCCAAACCCAGACAAAACTTACTCCAGCTTGGCAGAGGATGTCCATCAACAGACCAATCACCTCCAGCAAAAGCTGGGCCAGAGGAGGCAATACTCACCCTGATAGAGGACACCTTCTCAGCAAAAAAAAGTCCAAATTTCTCACACTTTTCTGTGGAAAATGCTGTTCCAGACTGCAGACAGGAGGGATTCAACCAACTGTCTACAGTGCAGAAGAGTGCAGCTGGGTGACTCCTTGCTGCAGCAATTGACCAAGGCAAAAACTCTGTCTTCTTTAGATCAATTTCCCGCTGATGGTCCAAGTAATGGAGCCTCAGTGCTGCCTTGTCCCTCTCAGAGAGAGACCTCCTCCAGGTACGCTCCAACCTATGCGCCTTAGTTTTCAACCAACGCAGCTCAGCACAATACCATGGTGAGCGATGTCTGGAGGTCAAGGATTTAATGTGGAAGGGTACAATTGGGTCCAGGGCATTGGTCAAGGCTGTGTTATAGGTCTCAACAATGGTCTCTGAACCCTGAACACAGGCAAGCAGCAAGCTCAAGACATCCAGTGACTCCTGCAGCTGGCAAGGCTCCATTTTTTTTTTTTTACTGGATAGTCTCCACAGTGGGAGTTTTTTGACAGAGGACCCCACACAGGAACTCAACAGCATGATGATCCGACCAACAGACTGGATCAACCTTGACCGCTGTAATGTCAAGTTGTTACTGTAATGTCAAGCCCCTTACCCTTACCCTCACCCCTAGGTTGGGTCTGCCCTGTCTACTTTTGCTATATATGCCTGGGGTCTCAGGCAATATCTGCTGATTAATGTAATAAAATATCTCTGGTTGCTACCTGATGTGGTACTCATGTACCTATATTATGATTACTGTGATCTCCCTATTACCAAGCTTGTACCACCAGTGAATGCCTGTAACACTGGTTGCTTTTTTAATCTAAGCGTTATGTACTGTACTGTTTTGTTTGCTGTGCTGTATTGCTCTCTTGATGACGTGCCTTTGTAAATTAGCCTTTGACTCAAAGGTCTGTAAACTGATGATCTAATAAATAAATAAAATGTGTCTTGGAGGTAACCACCTAAGACAAGCCCAGCATATTCATCAGCTGGAGGAGCTTTTGCCCAAAATGGCAGGATTCATCATCAATCCATGCATTAAAGTCCCCCAGGGCCAGAATCCTGGGGGACTACATCACCTGCTCAGTGATGAAGTCTGCCAGCTCCTGTAGGAACAGGCTCCCACCCCCTGGAGGACTGTAGATGAGAACTAGCCTGCCATTGATTCCCAAGGCACATTTGGCAACCACACATTTAAAGGACACTGGTGTTCTCACTGGGAATGCAGTGAGGCCCAGAGCCACCCCACCCCCTCTACGGTCCCTCCTTGGGCAATGCAAGATCGAATTACCAGGGGGAACAGACAGTGCCAGCACAGGGCCAGCATCTTCGTCAACCCAAGTCTCAGTAATGCAAACAAGGTCAGCTGAGGAATCGGCAATAAATGACTCCATCACGTTGGCTTTATTCCTCAGTGACCTTGCGTTACAAAGAATGGCCCGAAGGAGATGAGCCACACAGGCCAGATGGGCTGCCTACTTCCCAGAGACATTCGGCAGGGGCCCTTGAGAGGGGTATCTGGTACAATGGTCCCATATTCTGGGACCTTCTCCTCCATGAGCATCTCCTCTGCCGTATCACACCAAACCCACATCACCAAACTGAGGACCCTCACTGCGGTGAGTGCTCTCCCCTTCAGAACGCCCAGCTTCCATCATCGGCTGAGTATTCTGCAGGCAGAGATAAAAGGAGACCCAAGAAAGGATGAAGCAACTGCAGGAAGTTCACTGAGTAGGTGAGCCTCAGAGCCTCAACAGCTATACACAAAATACAAAACTACTAAACAATAAAACAAAAATGATACAAGAGCAAAAACAAAACAAACACACCAGTCACATGCACCCACAATCAAAGACTCACATATACACAAAAATGTATACACACAGATTCTAACACACTCACACACACCAACACAATTAATAATTTAAGAACAAATAAATACCCCTACCCTAGCTGAACAAGACAAGAGCAATATTATAAATTTAAAAATAGTAACAGGAGAATGTAAAACAAGAGAATGTAAAACAAGCCCGTAGAACAATCAATGAAATCAGCTCTACCAATGTCCATAAATGTAGAACAGTTTTTAAAATCATAGAGCAGGCTCACCCACCCAAATTGAAAAGATTGTAGAGCTACAGGGAGCTTTCACCTCCCAGGCAAACAGTGTCCAGGGATGCTAGACCCATGGCTCTCACACTGCACACAGGAGCTAGAGTAGTTATGGAATAAAGTACAATAGACAAACAGCTTCGGAGCTCAGTGTCTGAGCTTAAGGCACTCCCACTGCCATAAGTCAGTTGAAAAAAAATACTAACCAGCCTCAAAAAACCAGCACAAAGTCAGCTTCAGTAATGGAGATTTTAAAAGTGTCTGCCAAATTACAAATGTATAGATCCCACCAGGCAAATGGTATTTTCCAGGCAGAAAAAAACAGTTCTCAACAGAATTTAGCAAAAAGCAGGTCAGCAGAGAAAACCTCAGGATGATGTAAGTCCCAGCTCAGCATGGTAAGCACGGTCCAGCAAATTAGCACAGCTTGAATTATCCCACAATGGGAACTGAGGAACTGGGAAGCTCAGAACACCAAAAACTACGCAAAAATCTGCTTGTAGGCTGGTAAAATGTCTTTACAAATCAGGCAGACAGACAGCTCTCAATTGCATTCTGCAAAGGCAAATCAGTGGAGAAAACCACAGGACAATATTGTTCCCAACATTGAATGGTCCAGTCCAGCAAGTTGATTCATATAACATAGATTGAGTATTCCTAAATGGGAAGTTGCAGACACTGGAAAGCTTAAACACCAGAAACAATGAAAAAATCTACTTGTACAGTATGCTGATAAAATAATTTCTACATGACGGCAGGAATCAACAGCAGCAGTCCAAACGAAAGCTGAAACAGTAAACAAAATATGAAAGAGGTGAGCTGAAACAAGGGGCATAAAACAAACACAGAAAGACAAATCTAACTAAAAACAGAAAAGCTAGTTCCTACCTCTTACTCACTTTTTCCTCTTGCTAGCACTACCAAGCCCTGCACCTAAAAACTAGCTAATAAATAACGATAAATTAGAAACCTAAATCTTGGATTCTCCTTCTTCCCAACACACAGTCAGCCCAGCATGTCCGCCATCTTAGATTCAAAGTAGTATTCTGATTGTAACCCCCTTGCAAATGGGGTTCTAAAATACCAGTCTGGGTTTACCTTAGCCGGTTTATTTACTGTCCTCCTGTTGTCTCTCAGGCTTCCTTGACTTGACCTCTAATTTTCTGACTTCCCAGGTTCTGTTGCCCTCTGTGTGCCCCAGCTTGCAGTCAAATGAAAGTCAGCCTGGGGCTTAAACCGCTGACCGCTGGCCTCACAAAAAAGCTAGTTCTGTGGGGTAGCCGCAGTCGCTACATGCAAAGTGCCTTTGATGTGGAGCTGCTTGCCTTGTGGTCACCTCGACTGTGCTGTGGGTTCGGGATCCCTTCCACCTATTTGGGACCTGGTGACCATGGACAGCCTACTGGGGGACCGCTCAGATGGGAATTAAAGGAGTTCTGACCGGAGCTCATTTGAGTATGCCTGTGCAGGGCCCCGGTCATCTGAATAATGCATAACAATGTGTCTGGCTGCCTCCAGGGTAGCCATGTTCAGCTCCAGCCGAAAACTAAAGAATTAAAATGTTTTAAATAATGGAACTGTTGCTGCTTGTTGGGAATATACTGTGCATGTAGGGAAAAGTGCTTAAAGTTAAAATGAGTACTATTTCCCTGGCAATTCCAGTATCTGAGTGTAACCCCTAGATGGCGCTATCCCAGGGGCTACTACCCCTGCCTGATTTGCCACTAACAGGTTGAGGGGCCTGGATCCAATGGCGGGTGCCTCCACCCAGAGGTCAGGGTTTGCAATAGTTAAACTAACTTGGTCACAGCCCTCTGGGACACTGCAACCCCCTTCTTCCCACTAGTGGCCCACACAATATATCAGAATTACCTTCACAGTATACACTTACCCCAGGTCTGGTTCCCGCACTGGGACCTCCTGTGAAATGAGATACAGTGCAACAATCACAGTACAGTACTTTAACATAGACAAATACCTCAGGCAGTATAACTTTGCTGAAACAAGCAGCTCTGATTTATTTAGGGATATAACAAAGGACAGGAAATCAGGTTAATTAGCTTATCACTCTAATAATCTACCTATGGCTCTGTGCACAGGCCTATCCCTATCAGTTACTGTCCCTGGTCCCCAAGCCCTAGTGGCTAGTCAAACCGTGGCAGCTGGTAGGGCCCTTTCACACAGAGAAAGGAGAATTAAACAGTCAGCAGTACAGTAATTCCATTTGGATTTAATGTGGCAATTCAACAGGGAGCGACCCTGAATTAGTACTCACGACCTCCAAATAAGATAGGGTCCTTCAATATCAGCAGGGCTACTCTTGAGCTCAAAGAGACTCTTCACACATTTATATGGTAAAAAAGAGTACTATACCAGGCAGGCTGCTTCTCTATCCCGACGCAATTACTGCACAATACCCAGGAGAACACACAGCAGATTCAGTTCCTGACAGACCGAGTGTAATTCAACAATTTCTCCAGTCTTCTACAGGGTGAGCCTGGTTTCTACTCTTCAGAGATCCTTTGATTCTTTTCACAGGACGGATTCAGTCCTAATAAGCAGTTACACAAGCTGCAGACTGGAACTCTGGGCCTTACACACGTTTTTTGACTAAAACTGCACACTGAAAAAGCACAGGGCTCCTTCCTTCTTCACTGCCAAAGCTCAACTGAAACTCCAACTGACAAAACCGGGCACTTCCTTTGAGTTCCTCCCAGTTCTTGACTGGATTGGCTGTCACTCACAATAGACTGCTGCTGTTGGTCCAAAAAGGCACTGAAGTCTAAACTACATTTCCCAGAGTCACTGCCCATACAATCCTCTTGTGGCTGGCTCAGATTATGAGTCCAAGTTCTGATTCGTCCAAGGCACCATTTTAGAGCTAGCTTACCCCACTGATTGGTCCAGTTCAGCAGTTCAAAACTAGAATGGGAACTAGCAGACACAGTTCTGACTGCAAAAGCAGGTTAGACAAACTGTAATTTCATTATTACTAAATAATTTCTGGCAAACAGTTACATCTTTCAGATAGGTTCCTTTGCACTCTAGTGACTGCAAAAATGAAGTGAATTGGCAGCAGCTCGAGTGGTACTCAGAGAAGCACACAGTCCCCCATACAAACTAATTATGTCTGCAAGCAGACAGCTCTTAAAGAGACAGTACCAGAGGCTCTAAAAACACTCACTGATAAATGGCTTAAATGCCAAACACCATTCAGGCTTGGAGCATTCAAGCAAGCTCCTGGAAGTCTTTTGGGAACCCCCATTTGCAGGGGGGTTACATGAGACTCTGTGTGTCAACCTGTCAGCTGCTGCAAGGGGAGCTTGCATAAGTGCAATAGCGACAGGAAAAGTAAAAGAGCCATGTTTTTCATTTGTGCAGCGACTGTAAGTACAGCCTTTAAGCTATAGAGCTGTGGGGCACGTGAGGCAAATAATTACTTCTTTCTGGCTGCACCAGGACATTATTCAGGACTGTATCTAATCTGCTATAAGGGACAGTGGGTTAAGCAGCCATTGCCAGCAGTACAGCCAATTGGAATTGCAGCAATAGAAAGCCAGGACTTTTAGGACATTCACTGCATCTTATGGGTTAGCATCCAAGTGCTTATGGGGGCTTACAGGGACATTATTTTAGGCACAAATTCCACAACCCAATTGTGCCTTGAGTGCTCTGATTCACAGGTCTGTCAGCAACTTAGAGACATGTCACCCCATCCCTGTTACCAATCAGGAGTCAAGCTAGGAGCTCTATAAAGAGAGAATGTTGCCAGTTTGTTTGGAGATTCATTCAGAGATGCAGAGTTGAGAGAGCAGCAGAGCAGGCTCCAGCCTGCTGGGAGCCCCCTATGGGGGAGGGGCTCAGGGTCCAGCTATGCCTTCAGGCCTGGGCCACTTAATTCAAGCCCTTTCAGTCTTCAGAGGGCATTTGTTATTTTCTTCAGTTAACTAGTTACAATAATTGGGCTTTCTGCAACAGCTAGTCTGGAGGGTGCCAGTACTGTCCTCCAGAGGCTAGCCTTCCCTCCCACGTCTGGGAAAGATGTGGACCGAAGAATCAGATGTCCAGCAGCGGTGAGAACGCTGACCAGACCAGATGACATCATGCAGTGGTAAGAGAGCTGAAGAAGTCTTCAGGATGCCTTCAATTGCGGATGAGACCCGTGGGGGACCTGAGTGAGTGCCCTCGTACCCCCCGGTGCGAGGGAGAAGCTAAGGAAGTAATCTTGGGGGCTCCATGCCCCATTGAGAAATGTGTGCTGTTAAGCGTGAAGTATTGAAGTCATCAGTCTGGGCTACTAACCCCATAGGAGACTGCCTAGTTCAAGTAATGGATGCATCTTGTCTGTGGCCCAAATGGCTAAGTTGCAAGTGCAGCAAGATGCTGGGCTTAGTGAATCATATAAATGTGTAGCTATGGGTTAGATTCCTGCCATTGTGGAGCTGTCTGCCAAGACGCACTTGCCTCTTCATGAGACAGGAGGCCCTAGAGCATATTAATGTCTAAGATACCTTAAAGAGAATGTACATGTGTCTGCACAGAATTTTGTCTAAGAGCGTTTGGTATGAGTGTTAAATAGCTTGACATGCTGGATAGGACTCTGCTTGTGGATAATGTTCTTGGTAAATAGAATGTACTGGATGTGACTGCCTGTGACTGAAGAATGGGATGCTTGATAAAAGTGTCATTGCCAACTTACTCTGGATGGATGCCTTTTGGTGTATAAAGTACTGGATGTGACCGTGTTTAAACTGCATTTAGGATGCTTGACAGAAGCATCACTCTTATTGCTTTGGATGGGACTTTCAAATATTGTGCTGAATGTTCTGGATGTAAGATCCACATAGTTCATTCTGGAATGTTCGGAAGTCTGCAAGTGCAGGGCAATCCCTGCTTTGTCTGCTAAAGTGCAGGGCAATCCCTCCTGTGGTTGTAAATAGTAATTTGCTGCTTTACAAAAATCTGTTTCCAAGTTGCCCCCACCCTCAAATTAATAGCCGGCCACATCGACCAGCTGCAACTCCATCAGGCCTGCAACATCTTGGACTGTGGTATCTGTTTAACCAGTATGGTGTGAGATTGCGGGGTTTCTGCTGTATCTGGGACTGGTACCAGTGTGGGTAATATTAATAATTATGTTTAACATCTGATTTATCAGCAGCTAGATAGCCAGGGCTCTGGATGTCTTAAGTCGAATGGTAAAACGTTATTTATGTCTGCCTTTAATCTGTAGCCACCCAGCTGGAGGGTTCACCAGCAAAATCCAAAAATGATCTCTGTACATGTGTAAATATGGTAAGATAACCTCTACTCCTCCTGTTTCCCTTTCCTAGCTCCTTTATTACCCCCAAAATAATTATCTTGTTGTTGTTGTTTGAAATCCTGTGTGAGCATATTATTAGAGAGAGACTTTAATTCAAAATGTTGAAATGTGGGGAGCTGTATCTTGGGGCATGTCTGGGGAAGGTAACTGGTCATCGTGGGTGGTGTAGCAGCTCAGGGAGCTACTCGCAGCACCATCTCACACACGTAAAGCACCCTGAGTCGAGGCACTATGCAAAGGTTTTAAAAAATGTTATGAGCTAGCGAACGCAACCCCCTCAACCTATGTCCAGGGTAGTAGGCAGAGGTGTAACACTGGGGGGGGTGGCACCGCCCAGGGGTTACATGATAGTACTGTAGCAATATTACTATCTTTATCTCATCTTTGCCAAACTTCTATTTCAAGAAAATAATAGTAATCGAAGTTCTAAAACAATTGAAATAATTGGGTAGTAAAATCAATGGGACCCAATGATTTGGAGCTCTTTTCTTAAAACTGGTAAGACACTAAAGCAGCTCCTTTAGCTTCTTATTCATACTAACATACTAAAATGCCAGCAGAATAGACCTAATGGTCTTTCATGTCTGCTCGTTTGGTCAGCCCCCACCCTGGGAGCTGACCTTGCTGCTCCCCTCACCCTCTCTGGCTTCTCCCTTCCGAGTCCCAGATATTCTCGCTGCACAGTACTTTGCTTCCAGAACTCTTCCACTGTTCCTGTCCCACCCCCTCTTGAACCCCTCCACCATCTCTGCCTCCACCAACCACTTGAGAAGCGCATTCCATGGCTCGACCACCCTCTCAGTGAAGTAGCACCTCCTCCTTTCTCCCCTGAATCTCCCCCCCCTTCAGCTTCCACCCATTCCCTCTAGTTGCCCCCCCCTCTTCCTTCGGAGCATCCTGACTGCTCCTCCCCTATTTACCACCTGCATGTACCTGAAGACCTCTATCATGTGCCCCCAGTCCCTTCTCTCTTCCAATGTGTACATATTTAGCTCTTTGAGCCTCTCCCCATAGGTCCTGTTCCCCAAGCCCCAGATCATTTTGGTTGCCCTCCTCTGGCCCTCTGCAGGAGTTCAATGCCTCTTTTTAAGTGTGGCTCCAAAACTGCAGGTAGTACTCGAGGTGCAGCCTCACCAAGCAGTTACACAGAGGGAGTATCACTTCCCTCCTTCTGGAGGTGATCCCCCAAGCGATGCTTCCCAGCATCCTGCTGGCCTTGGCTGCTGCCCTTCTACAAGTCTCAGAGTTGTTCATCTTGACATCCACCACCACCCCCAGGTCCCTCTCAGCCATTGAGACTTCTACCATCCCCCCCCCCAACTTGTGTATTTAACTATATAAGCCAGAAACAGATCTGAATTGAATAATTATTGACCGATTCCCATTTTGTCTGTCTCAGTTAAATTGTTAGAGGCCTCAGTTAAAAAGCAAATGTTTTAAAACTGTAACTTATATTATAAAACCTTCACAGTCAGATGTTTGTCCCAACCACAGCAATATTACTGCATCTGTACAGGTGATCAGTGATTTGATGCGATCATTTGATTGAATCATACTATACTATTAGGAGCTCTTTTCTTATATTTGAGGCTTTCAACACTGTGAACTACAGAAGGAGTTATTGCCAACAGTGTGGTCATCTCCGGGATTTACCCAAAAGTCTGCATAGAAAGTATGTATGAAAAATCCCTTTTATAAACTACGATACTACCCTTTTATTAAACTACTACAAAGATACTAAATTAGCTAAACGTCTCTATACAAGAAATTAATTTACATTTTCTTTTGATTGCTGTCAGCTTATTGGTGGTCTTTTGTTAGTATTTTTTTTTTTTATTATTCTTTTGTTAAGTACTGTAGGTAAGGCCCACTAGGCACAATGCCTATTTTCAGGGGTGACCCAGGAGCACTGGAGAGGTTAAGTTAAGTCTTATAAATCCTTATATTCTTACTTGAACAACAAAAAGGGAAATATCAGAAAAGTTGGACCATTGACTCATAATGGCATTACTATTCACTCCAATACAGATACTGCTAATATATTTAACTTCTACTTCTGTTCTGCATTTTCAAAAAAAGATTCATACATCCCCCCCAAATCCCCAGTACTTAACTCCCCTCATTCCTATACCATCTCTGACACTGATATGCTTTCTGCCTTGCAAACCTTAAAATAAAACAACAAGCCCAGGTCCAGATAATATAAGCTCCAGGTTTCTGATGAAAACAGCTGAAGCAGTAACCATTCCTCTGAAAATAATCTTTAATAAATCTCTTAATTCCCAGATTCCTTTGGTCTGGTTAACAGCAAATGTAACCCCTATATTAAAAAAGGGTAATAAGTCCAACGTGCAAAATTACCACCCCATCAGCTTAACTTTCATCCGATGCAAAACAGTGGAAACAATCATTAAATCTTACTTGGAAAAAGAAATGGGAGAACTCCAACTGAATGACAAGACTCAACATGGCTTTAGAATAGGGTACTCTTGTTCTTCAAACCTAATCTCCTTCTACGACAATATAAATCAGGGTATAGATAACAAAATCCCAATGGACATTGTGTTACTGGATTAGAGTAAAGCTTTTGATAAAGTCCCCCATGGTAAACTCATAGCCAAGTTAGAATCCTTAGGGTTCTCACCTAGTCTGACAAACTGGATAAAACAATAGTTAATGAATAGGACACAGTGGGTGAACGTTAACAACTCATTATTAAATCAAGGCCTGGTAACCAGTGGGGTCCCCAAGGGCTCAGTCCTGGGGCTCATACTATTCAACCTGCACACTAATGACCTGCAGATTGACTACCAGAATTGGCTATCCAAATTCGCTGATGATTCCAAACTGGGAGGGAGGGTGGATTCCCCAGAAAACTTACATAATTTAATTTCTGACCTTAGAAGTGTTGAACAATGGGCACAGGCCAACAATATGGAGTTCAATGTCCAAAAATGCATAGTCCTTTACTTTGGTCTGAAAAGTCCTAACAATGCTTGCTATATAAACAACACCCCATTAAAAGCATCATGCAAGGAAAGAGACCTTGGTATTTCTGGTTAACAACAAGCTATCCTCCAATGACCATTGCTCAAGAGTAGCCAGTGTAGCAAACTCCCTTCTTAGACAAATTAAGCATACCTTTGTGTCCAGGACTGAGCAGTGCCTCGTACCCTTATATAGAGCCTATGTTAGACCGTACATTGACTACAGGTCTCCTTTTTGGAATCCGCACCTTAAAGGTGACATAGCTCGTATTGAACAAATTCAAAGATGTGCTACCAAGATGATTCCCAGACTAGTTCAAAAGACATATCAGGAGAGATTGGGTGCCACTGGCCTTCATTCCTTACAACACAGGAGATGCAGGGGAGATATCTTATTTATTTATAAGACTCTTAAATCACCAGAATTAATGGATCAATGTGGTCTTTTCTTCTCAACTGACCGTATTGTCCCCAGGCTCCACAATAAACAAATCAAAATGGCAAACGCTAACCTTAGGCATAATTTCTTCTCATTATATACTTCAAGATTATGGAACACCTTACCCCAGGATTTAGTTGATTGTACAAAGTTTAATGAATTTAAAAATAGATTAGATACTTAATTTATTGCCAACCCAAATCTTACAAATTAGCCCATTAATATGTGGGGGAAAATCTCAATGGGCTTCGGCCTTCTTTTTCCACTAAAACTTAGTAAACCTAATAAGTCACTTGCTCAGAGTTGCACAGAACGCAACATGAGGTTGTGGGAGTCAAACCCAGGTCTGCTGGATGTACCAGTTTCATTCCCAGCTCATTACTTTAACTTCTAGGCTTTACTGCCAGCCTAAAGGTCTGTTAGTAAGCATTTATGTTGTTTGTTATACAGTGGATAACTTGGTTTCTAGTCCATGTTGAAGCTGGAGAATTAAGTTTTTTTTTTTTAAAAGTATTTTTTCTTTTTGAGAAGGGTTGTTCTTGTCTGCAGAATTTTTACTTAATCAGATGGACATCATTGGCTGGATCTCCCAGGCTTCTTTCTTTAGTCTTTTTAGTTTTTAGGAGTTTTGTAAATGGAGCACAAGTTCTGTTTAGCATAAGTTCTGAAATTTCTTTGTCAGAGGACTCTTTTCAAATCTGAACCACAGTCAACACCCCTATTGAGAGATATACAGTATGTATTCGCTCATCAAATATTCATTAAAGCATTATTCGCACTCGCCACGTTTTAAAATTGTGTTAAAACTTTTTTCTTTACTGTTCCGCAAAAGCTAGTTGAACTCTTAGAATCCAAATAATTTCCTTTTGTATTTGCACGCAGTAACACAACAAGTAACTGGGAGTAGATCCCAGTCCAGTGGAGGAACAGTTGCACTTCCACTCCCATGCTGGCTACTGGGTTGAGAAATGGACAGGGTCACTTGGTGGGCCACACCCCCTGAAAGAAGAGGGTCCACCATCGAAGTGCCAGGAATCAAGCAAGTCAGCCAATGTGAGTTCATGTTTAACTTTTTGCCAGTTTGCATTTTATTTGGGCATTTTGCATGAATTTATTTTCTTAATGTACTAGCTCTCAGTACTTTAAGAAAATAATATTTGAATGTTAATACGGATGTGAGTGCTTGGTTTCTGTGCATTTGTTGTCACTTAGTGGGCCGGCTGTATCAGGGAGAATCGAGCACCCAATGGTAGCTCTCCTTCTTTGGGTATGCAGAGCCTGCCACCTGGTGGAGGCCAGGCAGTAGCACAGTGGGACAGCACGAAGAAGGGGAAGTGCTGGAGCATGATGTGCTGGCACACGTGTCCTTGCGCTCTGGCTTGGGGGAGAAAAAATGGAGGAAGAAGTGGCAGGATGCTATATGCCAGTAACCCCTGCAGATTCTTGCATGCCTGATGCAGCTAGACACCCACCACATAGTGGTCCTGTGCAAGTAGTGGATAACTGGTAAGTCTGTGAGAAGGTTGGGGGTGGGGCTGGAGGGTACTGCTGTGCAGACCTGCGAAGAAGCATAAAATACTGATAGAGAAACAGAAACTGAGTTTTTAATAAAATCTTCAAAATGACTCCAGATATCTCATTTTATCCCTTAAAAGTTAGTAGATATCAGAACAGGAATGTAAGTACGTGGCTGCGGTGAGGGAACACTCACCAGAGTAGAGTACAATAGATACATTAGTAGACCCTCAGCTGAAGAGCTACAGTCAGAAATGGATTGTAGGGGAAATGCTGCATAAGAATGAACATAGTCCAGGTTTCAAGGAATTGAATAAGAATGCACACCTGGCAGGGCAGTTAGGTGGGACTTGTGTTCTGGTAACCAGGCCTCAGGCTAGTTGCGGACTGAGAGGGACTTTCTGTGGACCCGGATCTGGATTGCACTGGGTCATAATGTCACACGCTTAATAGCGTATGGCATTATGGCAAACCCGGACCTATGCGCTCCCCGATTTGGACCCCCCAGGAATTTAGAATCTTTAGTGGGGGGGTCCAAGGGCATGGGGGGCAGAGCCCCCAACAGAACAAAGACATGCCTCATGGCATAACTTTCAGCACATGAGGCCGGTGTGCCATGCATATGTCTTGTGACATAATGGCCCTGTGCTGATCTGGATCACTCAGTGAGGGATCAGCCAACTGGCACTGACTGGTTCCCCATACTATCCACATGCAGTAACTGTTGCTTGAAATCTCATAATACTCAAGTCACAAACACTCAATGCCTTGTTTTTTTGATTTGAAGATCTGAAGGAGGGGGGCAGGAGTGGGGCAGCTAGAGACATTAGGTTGCATCAGACTTGCTGAGTAGTGAACTACCATTCAGGACAGAGAGGATGGTGAGGTTCATGGAGCACTGAATGTACAGTTGCTCAGCAACAAAGCTGAAGCTACCTAGCAATGACAGAAACACCTGGACTGTTGCATAAGTATATGGTTATTGCCTTCAAGGGTTACAAGTTGTTAATCTGTTTGATTCAAATTCATGTTCATGTACTTGTTTGGGTTTCCACACTGGGGGGTCTATGTGTACCGTTTCTCTCACATAAGAGGATCTTGTCATGGTATCAGTTGTTGCAATGGTGGACTGTTGAGTAGTGGTCTATAATGTGAAACCACTAAGAATTCAGTGAAATAGGCTTACATAATGCAAGAGCTGGGTAAGACAGGGGCCACAATTGGGATGCTGCAGAAGATGCATGTCAGTGAAGCTGAGCATGCAAAACTCCACCGGAGTGGGTAGGAAAGGTGTATTCCTCTGCTTATGCAGCTCACCCTCATCACCAGATTTGCAATTCAGATCCATAAAACATGGTCATTAGAGGTGGAGGAGGTCCTGCAAGATGCAGAAGGTAGCTATATGCATTCAGGGGATCCATACATCATTACATTGTACTATTCTTAATATTTAGTCCCCCAATTTTGATCTGGAAAATGCTGAATTTTTGAACAGGGTCCTGCTAACTCAAATATCAGAGCCAGACCACTTATACCTGGTGGTGATGGTGGTGGGGGATTTTAATGCTTTCTTGCATCCTTTATTAGATAAACAGGACCAGTGAACCAAATGGGAAGCAGGGCATTATGGTGTATAAAATATGTAATCAGAGAGGTGAGGCTTGCAATGGTTTGGAGTTTCCTGAATCCTACCACCAGAGCCGACATATTTTGGTCTTCGCACAATTCATACCCACAAATTGACTTTTTCTTATTACCCACTAATTGGCTTTATGTAGCGAATAGATATGACATAAGAAACATCACAATTTTGGATAATGCTACAGTGGTCTTAGACCTTAACATACTGTAGTACGGCCAGTAAAGTGATGCACTTAGAGGCTTAATGTTTCCCTCTTGAAGGACACAAACTTCCAAACTCTCATTGAAGCTAAGTTTTCTGAATATCTCAAACTAAATCTCCCAGAGGGAGCATCAGTGGCCACTAGATGGGATATCCTTAAAGCTGTCCTAATTGGCCATATAATCAGTTGTGCCTCAGGGTGGGGGAGGATAAAAGAGCAACTGGACCAGGAACACAAAATGTATTAAATTTGAGCCAGAGCATAACATTATTTTAAGTGAAGCTCTGAAACAACAATTGGACTTTGATGAAGCTAAATTAATCAAGTTACCAGATAGTAACATAGATGAATTGCTTAGGTACTAAAGGCAGCAATATTATGAAATGGAATAGAGCCAGCTGCCTGTTATCTTGGCAGCTTTGAAGGGAAGCAGCAGGTAGAACACTGCAATGAATACTGTACATGCAGACCCCAAGTCTCATTTTTATACTTGAGATGTTTACTGAGTTTTCAAAGAAATAGATAAGGCAGAAAGTCAGAGAAATTTCACCATGATTGTATGCAATTAAGTGCTGAATATTATAATAAAGGCTTTCTTGTACAAAATAATGTTCAAGTCCAATAAAGGTTGTTTCTTCTGTCTAGCTATAAGCTGCTGAGAGTCAACAATTTTCTGTGGGAATAGAAAATCACAGAGCAAACAGCCAGCCTGCCAGTGCAGCGGTAGTGCTACGTCTCATGACACTGATGACACGGGTTCCGGAATGAGCCCTGGTGTCGGAGGGCCAGCTAGAGGGAGGAGGCTATGCATCCCAAGGACTGCTTGTCTTCTCCAGGGAGGGAGGTAGTGGCTTGGCACTTGATTGGCCCCAGGCAGAGGCCTAGGGTGCAGTAAGTGCCAAGCCAGATACAAGGGGAGGACATAACGGATGTCAGTGTTTATGTCTTGACATCCTGGGTGCACGTTGCATCCATAGAACAGGGAAAATGCTCTCCAGGCTCTAAGAAGAAGGAGCACTGGAGCAGACCCCTCATAGCTCTCAACTGCCTGACCAATCAGATCCTGATGAGACTTGAATTGTTCGGGGTGTTGCAGCCCCACCTCATCCCCACCCAGGGAGAAGAACCATGGCTCCATGGGGGAACGGGAAAGTCCAAATGTGGGGGAAGACTCCATTGATGCTCCCAAATGAAGTGGAGCTTGGAGAGGCAGGGGGTGGATAAAATACAATAAAAAAAAAGCACAGAGCAATCAAATAACAGAGTAATTCAACTCATTATGCACAATCTAGATGGATAGAGAGGGTGATGTGACATGGTGGAAGGACGGAAGGGGTGAACCAAGGAGGAAAGGTCCATCTGGTCTGCACTCCCCTGGGAAACAGAACACTCCATCATGCATCATGGGACTAAAGAGGAATAATGATTCGTGATATACAGTACAGTTCCCACTGTTGCTACCTGGTCCATAACTAAAGTAGAAATCACACTCCATTGTGTAAACAGTTGAGGAGGGGGTCTGTGAAAGCCAAAGGTGAGTGATACATTTTTCAGTTGCTAGGATATAAGTAAAAAGCAGACCGTGGGAAAAGATGCGAGTATCTTCTGCCAAAACAGAAAGAAGTGAGGAGTGTGGTGCCATACACCGCCAAGAGTACCATTTCCAGAACCTCCCAAAAGGGTTGGAGCATAGTACAGGACCAAAATATGAGTATAGTTAGCCTTTTGCTCACCCCATTGCCTCCAACAGACCCCATACTCTGGTCACATACAGTGGTAATCGCGCAAAAGTTGACTAGTAATGCAATTTACTGAGCATTGCGCAAATGTGGTACCTATTGAATAACATGTATACCGCTACCATGCAATGCTGCGTGGTAACGATCAATTTTACTGTGATCACCACAGTATACTGGGCTTGTTCATTGGGGTTGTAGGAAGATCTATGACAGCATTTTCATGCAAACTCACATGAATGGACCAGGGAGGATACTTTATAAGAAGAGATTGCTGCCTTCAACCATATTTCATAGGGAATAGGCATCTCCAGCTCCACAAAACACCCTTAAATGTATTGGTGGCAATTTGATAGGCAAAATATGCACTAGTCCCTATATATGTTACCAATTAAATGCCCCCACTGGTCTTCTTCCTGGACATCCTCTATAAAAAGACACTACTGTATTGAGAAGGAGGAAGGGAGTTGCTTATATCTAGGACCTGATGCTGTAAGAAAGGAGCAAAGATGGAGGTACCAGAAATGATCCCCTGACCTCAGGCCATAGGCAGACTGCAGGTTCTGGAATGTTAACATACCCTGTTGAGTTAAACACTGTAACACATAAATGAGGCTCTGCTTTGGATAGTGGTGAATGGTATTATCTATCTATGATGGAGTGAAGTCTAAATCCCTGGCCATGGCCTACAAAAAACATTTTATTTATTTATTTAGCTTTTGTTGACCGGGTAAGTGCACTAGACAAATCCTGCCTATTTTCAGACACGACCCAGGGAAGGGGGATACAGATGAATGCCTAATGACTTTGAACCAGATTAAGCTGTTGGTGGTGTTTTTAGTGAATGAGAGAAATTTGGCCAGGACACCGGGAAATTTCCCTACTCTTTTCAATAAGTGCCATGGGATCTTTAACATCCATCTGAACTACCACCAATCCAGGCAGATGGGACCTCGGTTTAACATCTCATCCGAAAGACGGCACCTCAGAAGTGCAGCACCCCTCTCGTGCTGCACTGCAGTGTCAGTACTGGGATATTAACCCAAGTGCCAGATGTGGGAACTGAACCCACAGCCCTCTGATCTCCCGGCCTCAGAGGCGAGTGTGCTACCTACTGAGCCACTGACACTGACATTAGTGGTCGCTACACCTCACAGTTTGCTTAAACAGTTCCATTATTGGAATGTTCTAGCCATGTATCTAGTAAACCTTCCTGCATTACTACTGCCACGCAGATTCTTATAAAAGTAGCTGTCAGTTTGGAAGAAATCATTAAGAAAGAACTCCAAAACCTCCCTAAGGGTCAAACAAGATGGGAGAGACCACAGATACTCAATCTGTATATGGGTAGCCAGGGAGTACCACTTCAAATTTGGTAAATTTAGATCCCCCTAATATTTCAGCATTTGTAGGAGAACTTGGCAAAGTCTGCACAAAATACAGAATCCCTAGAAGGATATTCATGTGACTGGTCTTCACCCAAGAGAAAAATCTCAAGGGCACAAGCATCCAAGTACTGTGTGCAGCTCTGCTTGTATTAATTGAGGGAGAGGTATAAAGCTAACCAGCTCTGTGAGGTCCAGATTGTGTGGGATATGTACTCCTAAGTATTTTAGGGTATGTTTCTGCATTTTAAAGGGATACTGTAGTTTTATGGGAACCGGGGTCAATATAACGCTGCGTAAAAAGCGCATGAAAGACTGTGCTGCCTATAGCGCAAAAGTTTCTACAGCGACAGAGGTAGCTTCGCATACGGTAAGAACCACTACTCCTGTTGCTGTAAGATGTTCTGAAGGAGCATCAAGAAGGCTGCCGGTGGAATGCCTGGTTGAGCCACTCCTGTGGAGAAGTGGCTAGGGCATCCACACCAGGCGGCATGGTGGACCTGGGACTGCGGTTCAGTTCCCGGTAGGTCTTCTACTGCTGCAGTTTAAAAAAAACTTATCCCCCTCCAGTGTTTCACCCCATCCCTGAAGTCCACACCCCTTTTGGAGTTAGATATATTAAGTGTGGGGGGAGGCAAAGCCCCCTGAAAAGACAAAAGATACCATTTTTTTGTGCCATGTGTGCTGTTCCGTGTATGGTCAGTGTTTTTTTCTTAACCTTGTTTTACTGCATACTGTTTTGTGTGCAGCATCATTGTGTTGGATGGTTTTGGCTGAGACCTCATGACCCTGTGCCGTTTCATGGGGTTGGGGATCATAAAATTGCAAGACCTCCATTTTACTTATAGTGTATATTGAGGTTGTATCCTGCCACTGACTTGAAGCAGTCCCACTCTGACTGGACTGAAGGTTGGGAATGAGAGGGATTCAACAAAGTGAGCAAAATGTTATCTGCATAAACAGTCACTTTAATCTCCACACCCCTACTGGCATCCCCTCCACCTGTGGGTTAGTGGGAATAGCCATTGCCAATGATTCAATATGAAGGGCAAACAAAAGGGAATATAGGGGACAACCATGTTGGGTACCCCTCTCCAGTGTGATGGGGTCAGTGAGAGGGCCATTTATTTGAACATATGCTTTCAGTGCAGTATATACAGTAGGGCCTGAAGCAAGTTAAGAAAAACAAAAAGAAAATTAAAGGTTGACAGAGTGTCCCAGAAGAAACTCAGGACACCCTGTCAAATGTCTTTTCAGTATCCAGACTTAAAATGAGGCATGGAATACCTCTGGAATGGATATAATCTTAAAGGTGGAAAATCCAGCAAAGGTTGTCATGGGTTTGCCACTGGTGGCAAAAACCTGAGTGATCTTCATGTAATAATATGGGATGGATACCATCCATGCAGTTGGCACACACCTAAGTAAATAACATGTAATCTGTGTTAAAAATGGAGATGGCCATAACCTTTTTGAAGCCCAAAGAAGGCATAGGCTGAGGGGCCCAGCTCAGATCCCCACAGCATTATCCAACCACAGGGGACAGTCCAGTCAAAAGGTTCTCTCAGACAATTGAAAAGTGGGCAGAGTCAGCAGTACTGACCTGTGTTATTTAAACAGGAATGTTGCTGATGAATCCATTTGACTTTTAAGTAGTCGATGCTTTGTGTGTGTTTATTTTATGTTTTGTTGCAGGTGGACGACCAGGAAAGTGTCACTCCCTAGCATACGCTGAAGCCACAAAAGGACCTACCCCCACAGTGAAGGTATAATTTGGCACCACCTGGTAGGCCATTTGCATGGTTTTAACTGGCTAGACATTCTCGGGAGACTTCTCCCCTAAACCACCAGTTCCCCCGGCTGATGCTGTAAGCCGGGTGCACCTGGTGGTTTAGGATATCACCCCACCTGCATATCTGACTACAGAGAACCCAATTATAAGATTTGAGCTGGAAATTAATACTGTTGAACCCTACAGTGGTAATAATTAGGAGGAAAGTATCTTTATCAATGCTGTGTTTTAAGCTCCTCATGTAAGATGTAAAATATATAATCTGTTGGAAAACAATTAAAATATTTAACCACAAAAAAATGGAGATGGGATGGTAGGATGCAGGGGCACTCAGATGTTTTCTAGGTTTTAAAATGGCAGCAACAATAGTGTATTGCTAGGCAGTGGTGGTGGATGTCTAGAAAGGTGCAATGCAGGAGATGGGCCAAACTGTCTCAAAATTTCTTATGCAAATCTGCCAGGTACCCATGAGGGCCAGGGCATTTGCCTGTTTTCATGTGGGAAAGGTCTAGCTGAATCTCTGCTATGGGAATGGGTTCTGCAAGCATATCCCTTATCCCATCTGTAAGGTGAGGAAAGGGAGTCCCAAGAGGTAGCAATAGCCCCTGAGAGGGAAGGGGGAAGGGCCAGAATCAGAGTACAGTTGATTAGAATAACCTCTAACAGTGGTCTGTTACTGGTCTACCTTGTGTTCCATTTGGCCTGTAATAGGGTCACAAAGCTGCAAGAGACCCACAGTCTTATACCTGGCCCAGAGTTGATGAGATAAATCCTAGTTCCCCAGGCCCTTCCCTCCTGGTATCGTAATTTAAGATAAAGTAGGGCGTGTTCAGTCTAGTAGTCTATTATTCCCTAGAAATGCTGCTTCACCTTCCTAATTTGAGGTTCCATCACCCTGATCCCCAACCCCATGCATAACCTGCAATATTAGTGTAGCATGCAACAGGTAATTCTTCTTCTCCTCTGGTGGACTTTCTGGGAAGTGTAAGAGATTAACTCACCATGTATTACATTTTATCTGTGTCCCACAATCTAGGTGCTGAAATCTCTAGGTCTGAATTATCTGCTATGACTTGGGGCAATTTTCTCCTCCAGGGTTTCAGCCAAAGACTCATCCCTCAGGAGAGAGAGATTAAAGTACCAATGGATAAGTCTATGCAGCTTTCCCAGGTGCATAGACAAAAGTAAGGGGGCATGATCAAAAAGCAACATTGGGCTACGTGTCCGATTCTGTACTCCTTGATAGCACCCCACTGATGTAAAAAACTGATCCAGCCCAGCATTGTTCCCATGAGAGAAGGAATGAGTGAAGGAGAGGCCTGATAGATGGATGGAGCCTGCTCCAAATATCCAATAAGCCTCATTGGTTCAGCCAAGCCCAAAGGTGTGTTCGAGAACTGATAACCTGGAATTGGGAGGGATGGGCAGAATCTAAGGCAAGGGAAAGTGTTAAAATCATCCCATATCAGCTATCCAACTTATATATCCATTAGTTTATTGGAGTAGGAAGAACCCCCTTATCACAACCGGGTGGCAGGTATAAATTTATCAAAGTCACAGGTTGTTCATATACTGTAGATGACCAGATAGTGGTACAAAATGGCCCTAGGGGTCTGTAATCAGATCCTAGGGCAGAAAGGGAGTACTGGAGGACATTAAAATGGCTGTTCTATGGTGTTTTCCCCTAAAGTAGGAGGAAGCCACAGCATAAGTAATAATACTCTCCAGGGTGGGTGGTATTGGACAACACTGGACTGCCCAGGGGCATAATGAGACCCAATATCACAGGCAGAGGGCCTTATAGCCCCTGGAAGGTCCAGTATTTCCCAATACACTCACCCTGGAGGGTATTATTGCACTTAGAAAATGAGTTACATGTCATTTTTATAGGGTTACAAAAATAACTAAAGTAATGCTATAAAAAGGACTACAATTGCATTTTTATTCCTTTTTATATTTGCTTCGCTTGCACACCAAATGTTTTGTGACAAGTACAAGAGTTCTTTGGGTGAGTGTCACTGCTGAGCCCATTGCAGTTGGTAGTCTAGACCAATGCAAAGCATTTGACACAGTCCCGCACAAAAAGATTGATAATCAATTTAGCCAGCCTGGGAGTGGGTCCCAGGGTGGTAGTCTGGGTAGCAAACTGGCTGTACAACAGGACACAGAAGGTAATAGTGAATGGAACACATTCCAAAGAAAGGGGGGTCACTAGTGGAGTACCTCAGGGCTCAGTACTAGGTCCAGTCCTCTTTAACATCTTTATAGGTGACATGGCAGAGGGTCTGGAGGGAAAGGTATGCCTCTTTGCAGATGACACAAAGATCTGTAACAGAGTTGATACACAAGGAGGGGTAGAAAGGATGAGAAGGGACTTGGCAAGGTTGGAGGAATGGGTTAGACATATGGCAACTTAGATTCAATGCAAAGAGGTGCAAGTAATGCACCTGGGAAACAAAAACCCAGGAGAAGAATACACAATAGCAGGGGAGGTACTAACAACAACAGAAATGGAGAGGGACCTGGGGGTAGTCATATCAGATGATCTAAAGGTGGGTAAGCAATGTGAGAAGTCAGTAAGGAGAGCCGGGGGATACTGGGATGCATAGGAAGTGGCATCACAAGTAGAAAAAGGGAAGTGGTTATCCCTCTGTACAGACAGTTGGTAAGACCTCATCTGGAGTACTTTGTGCACTATTGGAGACCTCAACTACACAAGGACATAGATCGGATGGAAGCAGTCCAGAGGAGGGCAACTAAAATGGTGCAGGGTCTGCATCAGAAACCATATGAAGAGAGGCTGAGAGAGCTTAATATGTATACCCTTGATGAAAGGGGGGACATGATAGAAACATTCAAGTACCTCAAGTGAATCAACAAAGTCCAGGAGGGTAGCATCTTTCAGAAAAAGAAATGTGTAAGAACAGGGGGGTACAATTTAAAGATAGAGGGGAGATGGCTCAGGGGTAATGTGAGGAAATTTTTTTTCACGGAGAGAGTGGTGGATGCATGGAACCACCTTCCTAGGGAGGTTGTTGGGTCTAAAACAGTGGGGGAATTCAAACATGCATAGGACAGACATAAAGCAATTGTAGTGGGGGGTGGCAGGAAGTAGACTGTTGGTTAACTAGAATCTGCAGCTTATCCAGTAAGTAGGGAAATGGGCAGACTGGGTGGGCCAAGTGGTCCTTATCTGCCATCAAAGTCTATGTTTCTATGTTTCTATGACCATATACTGTGGTCCTGATGCCACTTGCTATTTGGTGGGTAGAAACTTTGTGTATTTCAAAGGACTGAAGCCACTCCAATCAGAGAGGGCTTCGGTCCTTTGATTTGCATGAAGCCAGTCAGCAAACAGCTTATCAGCAGTCAACACCAGCAGCCTGCCTTTGCCCACTCCCCTACCATATCATTCTCCCTATCCCCTCCAGGTGTCATGCCCACTGGCCCACCCTTCCCATATTTATAGACCAGGTGTGGATGGAGGTGGGGTGTCACTAGAGAGCTAAATAAATGCAGATGATTGTTTAATGTAACAAATATACCCCAAATTTATGATCTGTCTGTTGATTGCATGAATGTTGGGGCAAAATGGTAGTTTGCATACATTTTGTACTGACACATTGACAAATTGTACGATTTTCAGCTCCACGTACTTAATGCAGATTCTGGGGCCCTTACTTCAACCGTAAGTGAAATGTACATTCAAGTGTGTCTCAATGAATAGGTAGGAGTTAGAGCTTTAAATGAGTAGTCCAACCAGAATTTTCAAAAACATATGTTGCACAGAGTGTTTTGATTTGTGTGTGAAGTACTAGTGTGTCCTTCCCTCTGTCTGCTATTAGGAATGTTTCCTACATTAGTCTGCCAGCTTGATGGTAGTTTTACAACCCCTGGAGATCTCTATCTGAGCTAAATGTATTGCATTCTTTGTTCCTACAATGCATCCTGTCTCATGTGACAGTGATGTAGCCAATACCATAGATTCAGCAGAAAGCACTGCTTTACAATCAGTACACAACAGTAGATATGGCTATATATTTTAAAACTATATAGAGTTCATCTTGGTGACTACTCTCATTGTAAAGGTATTTTTGTTGTGAACAATTATGACACTAGTTGTGTATGTGTAACTTATATGGTGTTCAAGATATTTATATTTGTTTGGCATGTCTATTAAAGTATTTACTCAGAAAAAAGTGTCTGCTGTTTGCAAGCACATCTGCACACATGCCAAACAAACCTAAATATCTTGGAAACTTTACAAGCTACATGAAAATGACCAGCAACAAAGCAGTTCAGGACAAAAGACCTTTACAATGAGGAGAGTCACTAAGCTGAACTCTGTATAGTTTTTAAAATTATAGCCATCTAATTAACCAAATGTTCATTTTTTTTACCAAACTTTCCACTTCGGATAGGAAATATTTTAAAAACTGTAAGGAGTTCCACTTAGTGACTACCCTCATTGTAAAATTATTTTTGTCCTGAACAATTTTGCTGCTGTTTTTTTTTTTTTATGTAGCTGGTATAGTTTTCATGATATTTAGATTTTTTTGGCATGTGTGCAAATGCACTTGCAAACACCAGATGCTTTTTTTCTCTCTATCTGAGTGAACACCCTAGTAAACATGCCAAACAAATGTAACTATCTTGAAAACCATACAAGTCACACATACCGTGAACAACCAGTGTCACAGTTGTTCACAACAAAAAGACCTTTTACAATGGGGGTAGTCACCAAGCTGAACTCTGTATAGTTTTTAAAGTGTAGCTATCTCTACTGTTATGACCTGACTGTAAAGCAGTGCTTGATGTGAATCTATGGGCTCAGCTACCTCACTGTCACATGAGACAGAATGCATTGTAGGAACAAGGAATGCAATAAACTTAGTTCAGATGGAGATCACCAGGGATCTTAAAACTACCATAAAACTAGCAGGCTAATTTAGGAAAAACTTCTAATAGCAGACAGATGGAAGGACAAACTAAGACTTCACACACAAAAGAACAGAGGCACACCCAGGCAGTTGTTCCACTCCACAATCCATACACCATTCTGGGGGAGCATAGCTCCCCTATGGATGCACCCGCAGAGGAGACTAAGGAGGCTGAGGACAACTGTCACAAGGGAGGCCCACAGGAAGGAGGCAGAGGACACCACAGGGAAAGGAAGCAGCTCCTGGTGGGGGACTCAATTATTAGGGGGATAGAACTGGGGGGAGCAGGAAACTGAAGTAAGGTGCCTGCCTGGTGCCATGGCTTAGAGGGACAGGAAGCGCATCCTCAGGATCACGAGAACAGCTGCACGGGAGTCTGAGCTGGACATCATTGTCCACCTAGGGACAAATGACTTGGCTCATCATGAGATTAGAGCAGTGCAGGAGGACTTTGTAGAGTTGGGGAGGGGCCTAAGACAAGTAGCACACACAGTATCCTTCTCAGAGGTGCTGCCTGTCAATGGCATGGGGAGGCGAGGGTACTTTGCACCATGCAGTTTAATGAATGGTTGAAAAAATGGTGTGGAGCACAGGGGTTTGGCTTCATTGGGGACTGGGGTTCCACCTGGAGGGACACCAGCCTATACTGGCAGGATGGTCTGCATCTGTCCAGGAAGGGAACAAGTCTTTTGAGCAATCGGTTTAAATGCTTCATTGGCAAGCTTTTAAACTAGTCAAAGGGGGAGGTACCGATAAGCAGCAGGAAAATCCCAGCCTCTCCCTACAAAACAGGGTACTAAATGAAAAAAGACCACGGTAGAAAGGTCAGTGGGGAATGCTGCAACAGAAGGTAAAACCATCAAAAAATGGAGAGCAATGAGTACCAATGCCGTAGTCAGGGTAACATGCTTCCTCAATTAGTGGCCTTGATGGAGGAGGAACATCTGGATATCATGGCAGTCACAGAAACATGGTACACACAAAACCATGACTGGGATGTAAACATACCAGGATACACTATCTACAGGAGGCACAGGGAGGGTAAAAGAGGAGGAGGAGTAGCTCTTTACATAAGGGAAGGAATCAAAGCAACAGAACAAAAGGGTAAACAGGGAGGAGAAGAAGTACTGTGGGTAAATTTGGAGACAGGCAATGACACCACAATCCACACAGGGGTTGTATACAGACCACTTTCTCAGGGGGAGGAAATAGACAAGGAAATGATAGAAAGTATACTTAGAATGGCAGAGAAAGGGGAGATATTGCTGATGGGTGATCTGAATATGCCAGATGTTAACTGGATTGCAGTTTCAGCAGCCACTTCGAAGAGTGGGGTTATTCTAGATGCCCTACATGGGGCATGCCTTAGACAACTAGTATTGAGCCCACTCAAGAGGGAGCAATCTTGACCTGGTTCTCTCAGATGGAGATGGAGAGAGGATCACAGATGTAGTGGTAGCCATCTGGGAACTAGCAACTATAGAACAGTATGGTCTAGCAATAAACACAGCAATAGAGTCAAGCATACACAAAGGCAAAAGTACTGGACTTTAGGAGGGCTGACTTTGCCAAAATGGGTGAGTGCCTAAGGAATGTACTAGCAAATGGGCAGGAAGGACGGGTGGAAGAATAATGGGGAATATTAAAAACTGCCATCACAGAGGTAACGAGCCTTTGTGTGAAGCAAATAAACAAAACAAAATGATGTAAGAAACGACTATGGTTCTAAAAGGAAGTGGCAGCGAAGGTTCAAGAGAAAAAGAAAGCATTCAGGAAGTACAAGGAATCACAGAAGGAGCAGGACAGAGAACTGCATCAGTAAAAGCAAAAGGAAGCTGGGAAGGCAGTCAGAACAGCAAAGGCCCAAACCAAGGAAAAGATAGCCAACTCAGTTAAGAAGGGGGATAAAACCTTTTATAGGTACATCAGGGAGTGAAGGAAGACCAAGGGAGGGATAGTGAGGCTTAATAAAGGGGAGGAAGGATGGGCAGAGGCAGACTGTGAAAAGGCAGAGATACTAAACAAATATTTTTGCTCAGTATTTACAAATGAAGAGGGGGAGGTACCTAAAACAAACAGTAGAAACACTCTGGATACAGAAGTTGATACCAGCCCATTTACAGAAGAAAGGGTTATGAAAGAACCTTAAAACTGAAGGTGGACAAAGCAATGGGGCCTGATGGGATTCATCCCAGAATTCTAAAGAACTAAGGGTAGAACTAGTGACACCACTGACTACCCTCTTTAACAAATCATGGGAGGATGGGGTGGTACCCGAGGACTGGAGGAGGGCAGATGTGATTCCCCTTCACAAAAGTGGGAGCAAGGCAGAAGCAGGAAACTACAGACCTGTTAGTTTAACCTCAGTGATAGGGAAAATGATGGAATCACTTCTGAAGGAAAGAATTGTTGAGTATCTAGAGGCCAGAGGGGCACAGGACCCAAGGCAGCATGGATTCACAGTGGGAAGGTCATGCCAGACGAATCTGATAGATTTCTTTGACTGGGTGACCAAAGTAGTAGATCAGGGAGGGCTGTGGACATGGCCTACCTAGACTTTAGCAAGGCATTTGACACAGTCCCACACAAAAGATTAATATACAAGTTAGCCAGCCTGGGAGTGGGTCCCAAGATGACAGCCTGGGTAAAGAATTGGCTGGAGAATAGGACACAGAGAGTAATAGTAAATGGAGTCCACTCTGAAGAAACGGGGTTACTAGTGGGTACCGAGGGTTCAGTATTAGGACCGGTCCTCTTCAATGTCTTTATGTGTGACATTGCAGAGGGACTGGAAGGAAAAGTATGTCTCTTTGCAGATGACACAAAGATCTGCAACAGAGTTGATGCACAAGGTGGGGTGGAAAGGATGAGAAGGGACTTGGCAAGGTTAGAGGAATGGTCAAATGTATGGCAGCTTAGATTCAATGCTAAGAAGTGCAAGGTAATGCACCTGGGAAACAAAAACCCTGGGGAAAAGTACACAATGGGGGTGAGATACTAACAACAAAAATGGAAAGGGAACTGGGGGTGGTCATATCAGATGACCTAAAGGTAGGCAAGCAATGTGAGAGGGCAGCAAGAAGGGCTCGGGAGATACTGGGATGCATAGGGAGAGGCATCACCAGTAGAAAACAGGAAGTTATTATCCCTCTGTACAGACAGCTGGTCAGACCCCATCTGGAGTGCTGCGTGCAGTTCTGGAGACCCAATCTTCACAAAGACATAGACAGGATGGAAGCTGTCCAGAGGATGGCAACTAAAATGGTGCAGGGTCTGCACCGGAAGACATATGAAGGGAGACTAAAGGAGCTTAATATGTATAGCCTTGAGGAAAGGAGGGAGAGGGGGACATGATAGAAACTTTCAAGTACCTCAAGGGAATCAACAAAGTCCAAGAGGGTAGCATCTTTCAAAAAAAGAGGTGTGCAAGAACAAGGGGCACAATTTGATGATGGGGGCAGCTTGAGGCAATTTAAGGAAGTATTTTTTCACAGAGGGGTTGTGGATGCATGGAACGCCTTCTGGAGGAGGTTGTGGAGTCAAAAACAGTGGTGGAATTCAAGCATGCATGGGACAGTCATAAGGCCATTCTAGGGGTTGGGGGGTAGGAAGAAGTAGGCTGCTGGTTAACTAGGATCTGCAGCTTATCCAGTAGGTAGGGAAATGGGCAGACTGGGTGGGTCAAGCGGTCCTTATCTGCCGTCAAATTCTATGTTTCTATGTTTCTAAATCAAAACACTCTGCGCAACATATGTTTTTGCAAATTCTGGGTGAACTACTCCTTTAAAATGCATACTCATATGTTACCTCAAAAGATTTATGTTAAAGGTTATAGGGTTAAATACCAATCACCACCCCTTAATTTCTTGTGAAATTTAAAAATATTATTGTATTTAATCTGGTCAGACAGGATTTATTGCACTTTATAATATCATTTTATGTTGTCTAAAAGGGTAAGGATTCTGCCTTGAAATACACATGTGGTTTTGAAGTCTTAAGGTAATATAAGAGGAAAATTGATAAAAGTGGAGACACCATTAATAGACAAAATTTTAGCAAGTTTATACCTTGTCAAATTTTGCGATTTTCAGCTCTGTGTACTTAATGCAGTTGCTTAGGCCATTACTTTGAGACTAATTTAAATAAGCATTCAAGCGTAATCTCAATGAATAGGCAGGAGTGAGATCTTTAAAATGCATACCCATAAATTGCTTCAAAGGTTAATTTTAAAAGTTTTTTTAAAGAAAGAAATTTATCTAAAAGAAAAAAACACCTTTGTTTACACAAAACATTTTTATTTCAAAACATGCAAATTTTAAAATATGGCTGTTGGTAAAATAGTGGAACTTAGTTTTGTCCATCTAGGAAAAATCTTCATCGTCGTCAGATACGCCAATATCATCTTGGTAAATACAAACATCTTAGTCCTCATCTGAATCCTCATCATTTGCATTATAGAGCAGACATAACATTATCTGGAAATGGTGTGTCTGTCCACTTTACAAGGAGATCATAAGTCCAACTGTGCAAAGCTGCATTTAGGGCATTGAAAAGTGCAACAGAAGAAAGCCTCCACTATCAGCAAACAGTCGGCTTGTAGAATATGTAACTTCAGGATTTTCTGGCAGGGTAATAATAGAGACAAATCAGTTATTCTATTGTCTTTGTTATGTTTCTCCCAGAAGATCTGCTGCCTCGCTATATTTATACTAGTAACTTGCTTCCTTCCATACAGTTTATAGACATAGGCCCAGATATGCAAAGCTTTGTGTGGTGTGCAAACTATTTGCATGGGATTAGTGTGGGTCTGCCATATTTAAAAGGCCAAATAGCGCGTGCAGACTGCATTAGCGCTGGGCAAACCATAATTATATGCAAGAGGCAAAGTGAAGATGAATACAGGTGCTATGAGATATTCAGCGACTAGCGCCGCACTAAGGTGTTCAGCGTGACTTAGCATGACCCATAGCATGATACAAATTACCGCCCAGGAAAAGCTGGTCTTAACTCTGGGCAAACAGCTTTGCACAACAGTGTTGCTTTGCGTATCTTTTACGTGGCTTGCATGACCCTAACATATGAATATGACACTTAGAAAATGCCAGACATAGAGGACACATGCCGCTCACTGATGGCACCACCATGATGCCAGCAGCTGCCACCAGTCCCTGCCAAGCACAGGCAATAAGGGGTGATCTGGCCAATAGTGAACATCATGATAGTGTGGCCATACAGCACACACCTGCAGACCATACGTCAGTGGTGACCAACAGATGCCAGCACACACATGCAGCACTGTGGGCATGGTGGCCATTGAGGGGTGGGTGTACGGGTGGCCAGACCTCACCACAGCCCAGGTTTGTCCACGAGGCTGGGACACATCATGCAGTGCACATGGGCCAGTAGTGGGACTACCCCACCATTTGTGTGCCTGTCAGATCTTACATGCTCCCCCAGCCACATAGCGCACAACTGTATAGATGCCACAGCACACACAGCCGTCCATGTATTTGTCACTGTGGGCATCCAATGCCACAGGTGCAGCATCTGTGGATCACACAACAGCGTAACAGTACTGTCCACTGTCACTAATCACCTGCAAGCTGGGCCTGTCACTGTGTACAGTGCAGTGGTCATCATTGCCCTACATACCATAGGCATTGCTGTGTCCCTCACACTACCAGCCCCCTTGCTACTGTAGTGTCTGCTGTGCACTGTAGCATGACTTACAGTGTGACCATTGCATGCAGCACCACCACCACCTGTGCCTATACTGTATTGTCCCCTGGAGTACAATATGCTATGCTGTGCTGTACTTTTCAAATGTAGTCTGCAGCTATCATCACGTACTGCCTGACCAACCTACAGGTGGAGCTGCAGTCGGATCTGGCCAGCCTCTGTACTTCCAGACTGACCTACATGGAGCTGTGGGACCCTGCAGTAACGCTGGGCAAACTGCATGCAAATTAGGTCATAATGGGATGCTAATGTGGCTGTTTGCCCAGAGACTACATAAGTAGACTCATTTGCATGTCACTTTTGAATATGGCAAAGTTTAGCACCGGGCAAACAGCTTAGCTCTGCACTAATCCCATGCAAACGTGTTACCTCCACGCAAATGGTTTGGGGAATATTATACTGTTTTGCACACTGTACTTTCCCATAGGCTGCTCCCTGCAGCTGTACTGGATCCCCACATTTGCTGGAACACACATTGGCCACATAGGTCACCTCTACCTACCTTCACATCGCTGTGCACTGTGTTGCTGTTGTGGTTTGCACTTCCTGGTTGCTATATTCAGAGTTGTCTTATTCCAGGGCTATGTTTGCCCTGCATTCCCAGCCCAGTTTGCTCGTCCTCATTCCCATGCTATATTCAGAGGCTGTTTGCCCTGGGCTATTCCTTTTGAATATATCTTGCTTTGTGCTCTGGGCTAACTTTGCCCACCAGGCAGTGTTAATTTAGCCCCGGAGCAAAGTTTTGAATATTTGGCCCATAGTCTTCCAACAGAGTTACAACATCCTTATCCACTTACCATTCACTCCCAAGTTTCTGAAAGGCATCCAGAAATTTGGGGTACTTTTAGAGGATATTCCAGCAAATCTTCTTAACCTTTTTGAAGAATGCAGAAACCTAGTCATTGCCTGTGAATGCATGGAAACCAATTAAGGCATTCTTTGTTGCAGTGGTAATTTCACACTTGCTATTTTCTATTGTTACCATGGCCACTGTCCAGACACATACTTTGCTCACATTCTGAAAATAGTGACAGTAAAATTACTGGTATATCGGTATCCCCAGATGGTGAACAGATGATGATAGGACCTGGACGTATTGTAATGGCATGTTGCACATGCAGGGCGATTTTTGTATCTACTTCTTCCTTGTCAGAACAGAGATCATCCACAACTACAGTCCCTTCTATGGTGATCATGTAGTATTCATCTCTTTGAAAAATAGATCACTTGGCCCTCTGACAAACTCATGCAATTTTCTCCCCAGACCTGCATGATCAAATCAATCAGGTGCTCCTTGTTAGATCCATTAGAAAGGATGTAACTGAAATTATTTGGCACTTTGGTGTTGGGACCTTTGATAATATGCTTCTCACTAAGTCCTTGTTGAAGTCTCTCAGCCTCTTTGATTGACTGATCTCTGTATGTATCTGCAACAACTTCCATTCTTGTAAATCCCTTTGGAAGACTATTCAGGAGTTTCATTGCTAGTTCACTGAAGGCTTCAGGGATTCGTGTCATAACCTACACTTTTGCCATTAGATCAACTATGTATGTTGAGACACTTTTCCTTGGGGGGAGCTCTGAAGTGTCTAAACACTGAACAGTATTCTGCTAGCACCTCAAGTAACTTGCTCTTTGGCGTTGTCTGTCTCATTCCATCTAAATTGGCTAGACTCAGCAGGACTGGGCCCAGGCAATATGTTGATAACTTATTTATATCTACAGGGAAGTTGTGCTTGTTTGAAAGGGCCAATTGTTTTCCCAATATATCTCTTTCAAATTTAAGTACTGTAACATTTCCTTTGGTAGTTACTTGTGCTTTTTTGTTTGCATCATTGAAGGTTTTCACTGGGGCTTTTGAAATTGGATCACACTATTTCTTTTTATCACTTTCCAGTCTTTCTTTGACAAACCACTTCTGTACCTTGTTCACTGATACTGGTGAGGTTCTCTTTAATATTAGGCACAACAGGTACTCACGAGGACAAATTGTACAATCTTTCAGCATCTAAAGTAGCTCTGAATTGGTTAATAAACCCTTGTTTGTTTATTTGCTTAATGGGTAAACACACTGGAAAATTAATTCCATTTACAGGTGTGACCCACAATTCGTACAAATACAGTATGAAAATTATACATTTATAACAATACATAAATATAGGAATACAAATTCCATGTCATGTTTAGATAAATACAAGTCATATTAAACTGTTCCTCCAACTTTCTGGTGTAGCATTTTCCAGTGAGTTACTTGTGTGCACTGCTTATTGCACTGCATTATTAAACTTTTCCTAGTGGTTTGTCTGTAGCTTCTTTTCAATTTCAGCTTACTTTGCAGGTATCTGGAAACATTTTAACACTATAGTGCAATGAGCACTGCACACATTAAGCAACCTATAGAAAACTAATTTACCACTGAGTTGGAACCCGATCTGCCTACTCTACAGTACTGTATGCTAAACTAGGACTTGCTGTCCCATGCACAGAGCTGCACACTAAATGAGAATTTTGATCATGAAGATAAGCTCCTGTTATTTAATTGCAAGCACACTCATTAGGTATAGTGTTGGTTTAAGTGCTACAGAATCTTTGTTGTGTGGTTTTGCTCCTGACACACTCAAATCGGGGATTGTGATTGGTTGACCATCCATGGCACTCCAGACCTTACCTCATGGGTTTAGCCCACCTGATAGGCTAGTGATGCACATGACCTAGGATCAAATTTCTAGACCCCAGGTCCCAGAAGCCCCTGTTCTCCTGTTCAAATCATGCATCTGATAAGGCTACAAGCACTCCAGGAGTCCATGTACTGTATCAAGAAAAGATAGGCCTGTGGATTCCACAGTAACAGGATTAAGTTATTTTGTCTGTTTAAAATGCATCTGAGCCTGCCTAAGTCAAGAATTACAGTGCTTTTCTGTGTAAATTCCAGAAACCTAATCAACTGTACTTGCAGCTGCCTGGGGCTGGTTTGTTCAGGACTGCTTAGGTTCTTATATTGTTGTTTAGAGCCTTAATTTTATTTATTCTGTCTCTATATTGTTGTTTAAAGCCTTAACTGGTGTTTGAGCCTTTAGTTCTAAAGATTGGTTTGTGCTCATATTGACTCTCATTTGTGTGTCTGTGAGAGGAGCCATTGTTAAATCTGGTCCGTTTTGCTGGGACTCAAGCATTTTCTGTAATTCTACTGTTTTTTAGTTTACACATGCTAAGTCGCTGCTGTTATGAAGGGACATTTTTTGTGTGTATTGCTCGTTTCTATATTAAGTCACAATCTATCACTCTCAAACGGAGCCCTCACCCCCCCTTCCACGAGCGAAACCGCATGGCCAGGTAGCTCAGCGTTCTCCAGCAAGCTATGTCCTCCCTACTCACTGTCCCGTTTGTTCCACACGGTCGGCTCACTTAGCTGTAGCATTGCATGCTGACACAGCATCAGCCACACCTCTGACACGTTGTGCTCTGGGGAGCAGCCGGCCTTGCGATTCCTTTGTTCCCCTCTCTCTCTTGCATTTCCGATGACCACTTGCTATCCCAGGCATCGGAAACGCTAGTTCTGGTTCATTTTAAGCCTTTTGGAGTGAGTGAGAGAGAGAGAGAGAAGATTTTCTCAATGGTTTTGCCACTTCTGTTCCACCGCTTTCCCTCGCTGCTCACACAAATGGGCGGGGGGGGGAGAGAAAGGGAATCTCACCTTAGCTCTTCACAAGTTCCTTTTTTTTTTTCACTCATTTGGGCAATTCTTCACACTTGGGCCTCAGTGGAATCCCCTCCCAAGCAGAGACCACAAGGCATCGGGCCCACAAGGACAGAGGTGATCCAGGATAAATTCTTTAGGCCTAGGCCCCTCTCCCAGTAGCTGGCCTACTTGGGCCTTTACTCCATCAGGTCCAGGCCCCTATCCTGGTGGCTGACCTGTCCAGTATTCGCACCCTTAATGGCCCATTCACCTCTCTACTGCATCTTCAGTGCACCTCTCTACAGCGGCCCCACAGGTGCAAGAAGGTATCATCTCCTGCTTGTTCGGGGCACCTCTCTACAGTGGCCCTGGAGATGCCAGCATGTTCACCCGATCACAGCCACCATTTTGAGTTAGGACAGTATCAGAAGGCCACCATTTTGTTTTAGTTGCTACTTTCTCTTGCTCAAGTTCCATTGCGAAGGGGGAGAGGGCATGGGAAGGTGCGATTCTAGCCCCCCGCTTCTACCCATCTAGAGGCATTTGTTCACTGGGGGCACCCTCATTGCATGCTTAGGGGGTAATTATGGGAAAATAACTTCTTCAGTGTCTGGCATTCATCTCAGCCTACCTCTGCTGGGTTAGCAGAGGCAATGCATGCCATTTTATTACAGTTTGGGGCACCCGGCTTATCCCTGGAGGCCCACCATGTCCACAGCCCTAACCATCTTCCATTTGTGTCTTCTCTCTCTCTGCAGATGGTGAAGGCAAGAAAATGCTCCACTTGTAGCACCAATCTGATGCCCCAAAATGCGGGTCCACAATGCCCTGCATGCCTCCATGATGAGGACGACCTATCTCTACAGCAATCTACAGGGATAGGATCAGAATTGCCAGGACCCAGTGGGGCAAATTGGATGGACCTGGGGGCCATCCTTTTACAGAATCAGCAAACAGTGGTGGCCATGATGGAAAGTCAGCAGAACTTCATGTTGAAAATCATGGAGAGGCTGGAGTCCATGTCTCAGCCCAAGTTGCCACCGGCCCCACAGCCACAACCAGAGCCAATGACACCAGGGAGACCAATGGGTCCCCTCCCGGACTTCAATGAACCACTCCCAATTCTCCCGGTTCCGGACATAGAAGATGAACCGGGTTACAAGGACATTCCCGATGACAACGGAGGCATCCAGTCAGATGAGGAGGACATGGAAGTACAGTTGGTACTGTCTCTCACTTCCAAGTTGTGTTCTTTCGACTTGATACCAGGCCTCATGAGGATAATCAAGTCCACCATGGGGTTTGAGCTTGATGAGAATCAACCTGAATCAAAACTCAACCCCATAATCCAACAGAGAAAAGCTACCAAAGAGACCTTTCCTGTATGTCCAGCAATCGAAGACATCTTCACTAGGGAATGGGAGTCAGCAGAGTCTGGTAGGATGTCAGACAAGAGGAATCTAGTCTGCATGTACCTTTTTCAGGAGGACATGGCCACCGTCTGGTGCACTGCCCCAACTATTGACCCCCAAGTGGCGGCACTCAGCAAAAAGACTGTACCACACTGTGGTACCATTTCACTAAAAGACCCCACCGATAAGAAAGTGGAAGACATGCTCAAAAAGTTGTTAGAGATAGAGGGCACGGTGAGAAAGGCCTCCATGACTGCAATATACACCACTCATGCACAAATTCGATGGTTAGAGGAGCTCCTGGACAAGGCAGATCCCAGGACCAGGGAGTCAGAATTGCTGGAATGTATGCTCGATGCCACAAAATATTTGGTGGACATGGCAGTGGACACCCTAAAGTTGAACACCAGGGCCACAGCTGTCACGAACTGTGCCAGGAGAGCCTTGTGGCTCAAACTGTGGGAAGCAGACAATGAGTCCAAGACTTTACTACAGAACTTACCTATGAAAGGCAAGCACGTCTTCGGGGAAGGCCTTCAAGAGTACCTAAAGCTGAATGAAGAAGGGAAGGATCTCCTCAAGAATAAAGGCAGACCCACCTACCTCCCCTCAAGCAAACGGAGATTTCAAGGGGGACACAGATCACAACAGCCACATAGAGATGTCTCCTATCAAACCAATTCCTTTCATGGCAGAGGACTTCAAGGAGGAACTCGTAACTCCTTAAATCCAAGTTACCACAATTCTACCTTCTGAGGCCAAGGCTCCAAGTTTGGAGGCAGAGGAAGAGGGAACAGGAATAGACAATGACTACAGGACACCTCTATGCCCACCAGTGGGCAAAAGATTAATGCTGTTTTATCACAAGTGGCAGGGTATAACGTCACACAGATTGGTACTAGAGGTGGTATCTCGGGCGTACGCAACAGAACTGTCCCACTCTCACATACCACACAAATTATTAAGCTCCCCCATTTCAAAGAGAAGAGCGTCAGCCCATCAGGTCCAGCAAATCCTTCTGGACCTGATGCACAACAAGACAATACAACCGGTGCCCCCACATGAGCAAGAACAGAGAGCATATTCCATTTTCTTCATCGTGCCCAAGAAGATGGGGGAACTTCGTCCCATCCTAGATCTCAAGCACCTCAACCATTTTGTGGTTACCCAGAGGTTCAAGATGGAGATGCTAAAGTCGACTCTCCGCAACATTTGGGTAGGCGACTACCTGACTTCAGTAGTTCTGAAGGACTCGTACCTGCATGTCCCTATCAGGCCAAGTCACAGGCAATCCCTTCGCTTTCATATTCCAGGACAGCACTTCCAATACCAGGCACTGCCCTTCAGTCTTACCTCAGCTTCAAGGGTGTTCACCAAGGTATCTGTTGTTCTTGTTGCCAGACTAAGAGAACAGGGAGTGGATATAATCCCCCTACCTAGATGACTGGCTGATTCGAGCTCGCTCCAAGGAAGACTCACTAGAGGCCACCCATATGGCACTACAAGCTCTAGAGGAACACGGTTGGGTAGTGAATCAGACCAAAAGTTATCTGACACCCACTCAACAACTGGAGCACCTAGGGGCAGAGATAAACACGTCCCAGGGATGGGCCAGACTGTTCCAGAAGAGGGTAGAAACTGTGAGGACCCTAGCCCATCATCTGAAGGCCAGCAACCATCTGAGCATAGGGCAAATAGCCCAGATGCTAGGCTGCATGGCGTCATGTATCGACCTGGTTCCATGGGCCCGGTAGCACATGAGACTGCTGCAGAACTATATGCTAACCCAGGGATCCCCGAACGAGCAAAATCTGAGGGTCAGAATACCCCCTGCCAGATCCAATACATCATTCTCTAGTCTGGTGGACCTCGACGCAATTCCCTCACAAAGGGGGTCCCTTTAGAGGCAAACTACGATGCTTCCATGGAAACAGACGCAAGTCTCCTAGGATGAGGAGCATGCTTGGGCTCACAATCGGCTCAGGGCTGTTGGACCACGACAGAAGCCAGACTATCCATCAGCGTTCTAGAAATGAGAGCAGTATACCATGACATCAGATCATTTCAGTCAATTGTCTCTGGTCAGTCGGTCCTAATTCGTTCTGACAGTCAGGTGACGGTGGTTTACATTGCAAAACAAGGGGGCACCAGGAGCAAAGCCATGCAGAGGGAGGTCACAAGGGACCTGAGCTGGGCCCAGGACAATCTCAGTCACACTGGCGCAGTTCATCTGGTGGGAAAACTCAACATATGAGCTGATTGGCTCAGCCACCAGCAGGTGCACCCGGGAGAGTGCCATTTACACCCAGAATTGTTCCAACTGATACAAGACACCTGGGGACCCATCTCCATGGACCTCATGGCTACAGAAGAGAACACTCAAGTAAAGAGATTCTTCTCCAGTTACAGGGAACACCACTCCCAGGGGACCGATGCCCTATCCCAAACTTGGGCGTGGGATCAGTCATACGTTTTTCCACCAATTCCCCTACTCACACAGGTACTATCCAAGATCCAACAATCTCAGAGAACCATCATACTAGTAGCACCCTACTAGCCATGATGAGCCTGGTTCTCAACAGTGGTAGCCATGGTACTGGACAGCCGCAGGCTACCATACTGACTGGACATGCTAACACAGGGACCCATGTGCCACCCCGCACCAGGAACTCTGAAACTAATGGCCTGGCTCCTGAGAGGCAGAGACTGTTAAAAGCAGGGTACCACTCATCAGTTATACCCATGCCACTGCAGTCTAGAAGGCCTTCCACTACCTCCACTTATGGCAGGCAGTGGTCTATCTTCATGGCTTGGTGTAAGGACAAGGGTTTGGAGATAGAGGAGGTAAGCATGTCCACTATTCTGCTTTACTTACAGCAGGGATTGGATAAGGGCTCATCTCACTCTTCTCTTCTCTTCAAGTCCAACTGTCTGCCATCGGTGCTGCTATTGGACCCATAGGCAAACATAGCCCAGGGGCACACCCAGATGTGGTATGTTTCCTAAGAGCAGTAGAGATTATGTGCCCCAGTGTCCAGACCCTGTGCATCCCCTGGGACCTGACCTTCATCCTAGACTCATTCAGCACAGCACCCATCGAACCCATGAGTCAGGTAGACTTGTTCTGGGCAGGACTGAAGGCCTGTTTCCTCTTGGCCATCTGCTTCACTCGCAGGATTAGTGAACTGGGGGCTCTCTCTTGCACAGAACCTTACACCATATTCATCCCACAGGGGGTACACCTACGGACAGTCCTGGCCTTCCAACCTAAGGTCGCATCCCTTTTCCATAGGGAGCAACCCATCGAGCTACCCACTCTATCTGACAGAATGCCAGATGGCTTCACTATTCTGCACCACTTAGACATTGGTAGTACCCTAGCCACGTACATACCCAGAACCAAGCCCATATGCAAAATAGAAAGATTATTTGTCATTTCAAAGGGACAGCATCAGGGTAGGGCAGCATCCAAGACCATGATAACAAGCTGGCTCAATAGAACTATTTCAGAAACCAACAAGGCCAAGAATCTAACTCCCCCAAATGGCATTAAGGCACACTCCACCAGAGCAGTAGTTACCTCCTGGGCAGAAAGGACAATGTGTCTATGGAGGACATTTGCATTGCAGCCACTTGGACTTCAATCCACACCTTCACTAGACACTATAGGTTGGATCTTTTATCCAAATCCCACACTCCATTTGCCACTAAAGTTCTCTCAGCAGCCAGCTTCTCATCCTCTCACTCTTAGATCACTCTGTCCTACCCATTTTAGTACTGCACTGCTGATTATCAACCCATGAGGTAGGGTCTGGAGCGCCATGGATGGTCAACCAATCACAATGGGTGTTTACTCACCTGGTAAAGGTGATTGTGTTGGTTGACATCCATGGCACTCCAGGGCCCTCCATATAGAGTATCCAGAGTGACAAGGAGGGTATAGAGATAAAGGGGGTATAGAGGATTCTCACAGGGTATGTTTTCTCTGAGTTCACTGTTAATGTCACCCAGGGTGTTTTTGTGTCAGCCATCAAGGAGGCAGAGTATTAGTGTTGTATCAATAGGTAATAAAAAAGGGCCGTCAGGCCAACTTTAAGGAGGTGTCTCAGTGTGTGTATGTAACATCTAAAAGGCATGTTTGCAGTATTAATAACCTTATTTTTAGCTATGGAAGATTCGAACTGGAGAACAGGGGCTTCTGGGACCTGGGGTCTAGAAATTTGATCCTAGGTCACGTGCATCACTAGCCTGTCAGGTGGGCTAAAACTCATGAGGTAAGGTCTGGAGTGCCATGGATGTCAACCAGCACAATCACCTTTGCCAGGTGAGTGAACATCCATTATGTCACACTTACTTATACTGTACCTGGTGTCATACTTGGCCTTTTAGAGATAGTAGAAGATGAACACATCTATTTGAAACAATCTCATAATAAGATAAAATAGTCTTATTATGTTGTCCCCATCCAAATATGTATCCATCCTATTCTTAAAGATATCAAAACTAAATTTACAAAATAAATAATTTAAGAAGTTAGTGGGTCATGGAGAGGAATGGGACAGTGGGGACTGGCGATCCAACACAGAGCTAATGTACGGTACAGTACAGTGGACTTGGCACCATTGTAAACTGTGAATGCCAGTAACTAGTAACTACTGTATTTCAAATGCATTTGACAGTGGGGAGCTAAAGGGAATTTAGTGTCTAAAAATGCACTGCATTTGCATTGCATATATTTTTATTTATTTATTAGCTTTTGGTAACCAGGTAAGTGCACTAGGCAACAATCCTGCCTATTTTCAGGCACGACCCAGGAGAGTACAAAATTGAGAATACAGAAATGACAACAGTGCAGTGCAAAAACATCAACTTAGGTACAATAATTACAGTTTGGGTTGTGATATATAATATAAGTTGATGGGTGGTTGAAATGGAGTTGGTAGTTTAAGAATTTAGAGCTGCCACTGAATTGCCATCTCAAAAAAAAAATGCTACACCAGTGAGTTGAATGAACAGTTTAATGTGACTTAGAAAACGGGCTTTAAAATCTCCTGATTCTGATTGCTGCTTGTGGTACATTATCTTCCAGTGAGAGCCCTTGGAATAATAAGTACCACCCTAAAGTGCCCCTTCACCCATGCGAGTATCTTTGTGCCCACCCTGCCTACCCATTGGCTGAAAGCACCACATTCAATTTGAAAATGCTGCCATTTTTTTCTCTCACTTAGCAAGAGGTGCTGCGGTACCAAGACTCCTAATTCATTACCACCTTCCACAAAAAACATACCCCAACCTCTGCTGTGGTCACTACATAAAAGAATAACTCCAAATAAAAATAAAACTGAGCCTCACATTTTAGAAGGAAGAGCAAGTTGTCAGTGCGATGACCGTACTATAACTGCGGTTACCAGAGCATTTTTTCAAAGCTGCAGCGCATGTCCCTCCACATAAGAATTGCATGGTGCTTCCAAAACATTGGCAAACTCACAGAAACAAATAGCATTTATGTCATAAATCCCCACAATACCCTGATTGAAAATCAGAATTACAACCTACATACCGAGTAAGGACACATTTGCTACAGTTTTCCCCACAGAAATAAAAAAAGAAAGGTTTATAAATAATACTGTTGCTACCTTGAGAGCTACCATAATGCCTGCTCAATGCTGCTCTGAAACAGTACTTCTGTGATCTTATCTCACACTTGCTTCACACCAGCTCAAGTAAAACGTGCACATCAGTATGTTTTGTTTTTTTTTTGTTACAGAAACTCACTTCACTAAAACCCAATTCTTCCTACTTAGCAATTACCTCTACTTTTGAGATGCATTTCCTCAATGGCTAGATCATGCTGCTCCATCACCAGTGATGCCAAACTATGTGTGGATCTCACAAAGCCGGTACCACAAACAATAAATCACATAAATAAAAAAAGATGATTGCAACTGAGCTGCGATGGAGGAGTGAGTTTTGCTACAAGAACCATGGAGGAACATGCTGCACATAGCAAAGCTGTATAACAAGTGAAACAACTTGCACAGCCCTCTACTGGTAATCACTGGTACCAGTGGAGGAACTACTTTACTAGCAAAGCAACTTAAAGTTAATTTTTAGCCATTTTTTTTTTTTACTATTTTTATTTCTTAAAAATTACAACAACAAAAACCTTCGCAGGCAGCCCATTTTCTAAGCACAGTACCCTCCAAGATGGGTGGTATGGGCAATACCAGACCTTCTGGGGGCTATAAGGCCCTCCGCCTGTGGTGTTGGACCTCATTATGACCCTGGGTGGTCTGGTATTGCCCAATACTGCCCACCCTGTTGGGTATTATTGCTTGATTGTACTGTACAGAAGAGTCAATATGGCTTTGACACATTGTTCTGACTTGATGCGCTATTCTGACTTGATGATTTCAGATGGCCTGCACGCTTTTTTCGGATTACTGGCTGAACTGTAAAGGCCAGTCATTTCCAAAAGTGCATCTCTGAATTTTGCTAGATGTGGCCAATTTAACACCCATTTATCATAGGCCATTTGATTTGCAGCAAAGTATTTGATTCCACCTGGAATTTTGGCACTTTGATTGTATGTCTGCTCATCAGCTTATTCAACTGATTCCCTAGAAGCTTTGTGATGCCTCCTTTGAACTGAAAACTCTTGCTTTTCAATTAATGTCCTGGATCCTGGATGAAAGCTTCAAGAGGTTCAATTGTGTGCACAAAGTAAGCCCCATATTGAGCATAATTTTGCTTGTTGAAGGTGAAGAACAGGAGCAGTTAATATTTCCAACATAGTAGTCTAAAATAAAAGTTGTTTTTTTTTATTGCTGTGTGGAGCAAATGCTGCCAATCCACTATATCCTGATATGTCATCCAGAGCTGTGGGGTCTTCTCCAGCTCACTGAGATGAATCCGCTGCCTGAAGGCCTCATACTTAGTCTGGAAAGTGAAAATCTCATCTTCCTGAAGCAGTTTATGGAAGTCTATGGGTTGAGGTGATGATCTGATCAGGTCAAGCAATACTACAGTGATGACATTCAATTCTGTTGCGTTCTCTAGAAATATGACCTGAAGCAATCACTCTTAGGTATCTGCAAAATGCTCATATACAGTCCATGCCCAATTGTTTTTTTTTGCCATTCACATTTTATTCAAGTTTTGCAGAGACAAGATATAAATCTAATACATAAAGCATCCAGACACTTGTATACCGATATTCTTACATAAGATTGCCAATAGTAAGAAGCCTCCGCAAACCCCCAAACCCCCTCCAACCACCCACCCCCTTATACCATTTTACCCTTCCCCGCACAAGGCGCACATCTATGTATCGGTCTAATAGAGCATATAATCTGATTACCTACAAATAAGATACATACAATGGGGTCCAGATTTTCTCAAATAGGGGCAGTTGGTTATGTAGGACTGCTATCATCCTCTCAACCCTAAGGCTTGCCAGAAGCTCAGCTAACCATTCAGAGTAAGTAATCCTAGTCCATGCCCAATTGTAATGCTTCCCATGCAGAACTCTCCTTATGCCGCCAGATGCACAAAGACCAGCCTGAAATACTGCATTCTCAAAGCTGCTGCCACTAACTAACTGTCTCATAATGCCAAAGTTTTCTAGGAATAGGTGGAAATCTCCCAAATGAATTATCACGTTGTGGAACTGATTGGGGAAATTCCACACAACATGATATGCCTTTGCTGCTGCTCCAGCATCAAGTGTCAGTTGAACATAGGGTATATTTACTTACTGAGCTGTTTCTTGTGTTTACAATATTGACAACTGGATTGTTATACATAGATTAGACATTGTTCAACAATAGAGACAGTACAGCTAGAAAAAGTTAAACTAAACAAAACCAAGTGTCAACAGGTCTGTGTTGGAGCTATCAGGAAGGTCCAGAACAACAGTAAGTGCCATTGTATGATGCAATATTAAGAGAGAGGAAACAAGACAAAAAACGTACTGGACTTAACAAACTCTCTATCCAAAGAGTTCCAAAACATTCAGTCCTGGATTACTGCAAATCGTCTCGTTCTCAATGAAGCAAAAACTCAGGCAATGCTCTTTGGCTCTCCAGCCAAACTAAAAGGTAATTGGAACTCCTTCAAAATATCTTGTTCCAATAAGTCCCAGTTAGTAAACACCTCATCTTTTAGATACCTTGGCATTCTTCTTGATGACTCCTTGGACTTTGATCTCCACATTACCATGACTTGCAAATCAGTCAATGCAAAGATCGGAGGAGCATACCGTACAAATTATGCCCTTACCCCATCAGCTAGGCTTGCTGTGGCACAAGGCCTTCTTCTCCCATCCTTGGCTTATGGCTCTGTCGTCTATCTTGGTGCTACAAAGACCTCCCTCCATACATGGGACACCACATATAATAACATCTGCCGCTATGCGTCTGCCTCTCCTCGGCTCAAACATCACTGTCTGCTTTATGCGGACCTTGAATGGCCTAGTCCTGTGGCCTATCGCCTCCATTCTTATGGCTCCTTGATTGATGGTACGATATGAGAAGGCCTCCCTAATTCTCTTGCCCTGCTACTATGCCCTCAAACCCCTTTCTATGGTCTCCGGTCACTTGACCAGACACCTCTATATATCCCTAGAAGTAGGACCTTAATGGGTACACGAGCTTTCTCCCATGCTGCTCCTAAATACTGGAATACTATCCCTCTAGTTATTCATTGTGCCCCAATGCACACCTGTTTTAAGAAGCTCCACCATCAATACCTACTCACAGCAAGTCCCTGCACCTGCTTCCAGCCACCATAAACCAATACCCGGCTCAGCCTGCCCTTTCCCATTTGCACACTGCCTGCTACTTCTCTCCAATCTATCCTCTCCTACTCTACCCCCCCCTCTGCCTCTCTCAGTTACTGCGCTAGCTTGGACTTGCCAACTAGCTACTGGCTAAGGATCTACAGGAATCTCCTGACCTGAGTTGCACTTATCTCATTTCTTCTCTATGATCCTGTTATCCATGTTTCTATACAACCTACTTTGCTTGCTTATGTACTTTCATAGTCTATTTAATGTTTGAGATGTTTTGTACTTTTCTGTCTAACTATTTTACTGTATGGTTTATGTGTGCTGCGTCACACTGATGTTTTGTATGTCACTTGTATCCTCCCGGGTCGTACCTGAAAATAGGCATTTCTATGTCTAGTGTACCCACCTGGTCAACAAAAGCAAATAAATAAGAGGGGGGGAAGAGGGGTGGGAGACGGGGAGAAAAGGGGTGAGAGGGACAAAGGCAAGTGCAGGAAAGAACAGGATGGAAGGTGGAAGGAGTGGAATGGGCTAGGGTGGATGGAAGCATGTGCAGGGATTTGAGGCCAGTAGATGTTCACGGTGGAGTTTCTTGAAACTAACATGGGTGGGAGCTAGGTGAATAGTTTGAGGGATAGAATTCCAGTACTTAGGTGCACAGTAAGAGAAAGCATGTGTACCCATGGTGGTTTTGCATATAGGGATGAAACGAGGGGCATAGTCATTGGATCAGAGACCATAGGAGGGGATTTGGGAGTATAACAAGGAGGTGAGAGATTTGGGGAGACCTGATCTGGTAATACTGTATAGTAGGGCGCCAAAGGCTAGTAGCCGGTGGGCAGAAGGACTGGGCCATTTTAGGTCAGTATAAAGCTGACAATGATGTTTGAAATGTGGCGATCTGGAAGTATAGCGGCAGATAATATTGTAGGTGGTGTCCCATCTGAGGAGTGAGGTCTTAGAAGCTTCTAGGTATGTGACTGAGCCATAAGCCAGAGCTGGAAACAGAAGACCTTGAGCCATAGCAAGCCTGGCAGATGGCATGAGGGCATAGCTTGTATGGCAGGCACGTCACATTTTTGCGTTAATCGATTGGCAGGTGGTGGTGATGTGAAGGTCAAAGTCCAGGGATTCATCAAGAAGGATGCCCAGGTATTTGAAAGAGCTGGTACTAACTACTGGGGAGCCATTTGCACACAAAATTTGAAAGGAGTTGCGAGTCGATTTGAGTCTGGCTGGAGAGCCGAAAAGCATGGAGCGTGTTTTACTTGCATTAAGAACAAGATAGTTTTCACTTAGGCAGGTGTGAATACTGTGGAAGCCTTCAGTTAGGGAGCACTTTATATCCACAACATTACTTCCACTACGGTAGATGACAAGGTCATCTGCATACAGGAAGGAGGAGCAGTAAGGAGCAGCCGATGGGAGGTGATTTATAAAAATAGAGAAAAGTAGCGGGCTGAGTATGGAGCCTTGGGGAGCTCCCATAAATACGGGAGAAAGATTGGACATGTCTGAGTTAAAAGCTATAGCATGCTTTTGGTTGGTTAGGTAGCTGTTGAACCAGGCAACTGTGTCGACGGAGAAACCAAGTGAGTAGAGTTTGGTAAGGAGAAGGGTGTGGTTGACCCAGTCAAACACCTTCATCAGGTCAATAAATATGGCCCCTGTCAGGAAGCCAGATTCCAATGCACCTTATATGTGGTTTGTAAGTTTTAGGATGGCAGTGGTAGTGCTGTGGCCTTTGCGGAAACCATGCTGGGAGCCTGAGAGGAGGTTATGCTTCTGTAGATATGCTGTAGTTTGGGTTGCCACTAGTTTTTCAAGGATTTTGCCAAGGACAGAGAGAATGGCAATAGGTCAATAGTTAGACATTTCTTTAGGATCACCTTTCTTAAGGATGGGAGTGATTCTGGCTATCTTCCAGATGTTGGGAACCGTGCCATGACATATCGATAAATTAAAGATTTTTGTTATAGGGGAGGCGATGAGAGGGGCAGCAATTTTCAGAAGCTTAGGTTCCAATCCATCTGCACCAGGGCTAGTGCTATCAGAGATGGAGAGTAGCAGCTTTAGAACTTCTTTTTTGGTGATGGTCTGAAACCGGAATAGAGAGTGCCGGTTCTGTGTCCATGGAGCTGGAGATGGGGGGACCAGGGGGGACGGAGGCTGAGTAGCTCAATAGATCAGCAAAATAGCAGTTTAGTGCGTTGGCTATGGTCACCAGATTATTACAATGTATGTTATTTATTGGCATGTCATTTGTAGTGGATGTTTTGTTGGCTCCAAGAAGGGTTTTTATAACAGACCAGAATTTCTTGGTGTTACCAGCAGATTTCATTAATAGTTCCTTACAGAAAGAGCTTTTTGCTAGTCAAATGTTCCTTTTCCAGGAGTTTCTCTGGACCCTATAGTCGTTAAAATCTGCTTGGAGCCCTGAGGCCTTGAAACGCAGCCAGCTTTTATCCCTTGCCCTAAATTGAGTGAGGAGATCTTTGGTGAGCCACTTTGTTTGTGTTCCCCATTTGCAGTGAGTGACTCTGGGGGCATGGATGTCCTGTAGGCATCCAAACCTTGCCAGGAAGTAGTCAAGGGCTGATTGGGCATTAGATGCGGCAAAGATAGGAGACCAGTCTATCACTGAGTGGTCAAGCAAAAAATCTGCCTGATTAAGATTAGCCAGATTATGGAAGGTAATGAGTTTCGGTGGAGGAGATGGTGGTCTAGCAGAGCACCAGATGCAGTAAATTAGCTTTGCCTTGCCAATATTTATCACTAATGCAGGCACAGAAGACTTGGGCATATTGCCAAATGTGGTTGGCTCCTTGTTTGAATTCCCCTGTCAATGTTCTAATTCCTGTGTGCTAGATATAATTGTCCTTCTTTTTGAGTGAGGAATTTTAGCAAAATCTTCTGGAGAATGGAGCCTTCAGATTCTTCTTGGTATGCAACACCATGTGTATTGTGTAGTGTTCCATGTCCAGTTAGTGTTTTAATGTTCTGATCAAAGTTGTCCATCCAGAAAACTGTTAAGACAACAGAAGACTCTGGCATTGGCTGAAGTGGCAGTAGCAGACCTTGCTCTTGAAAATGATGAGAAAGGTCCACTAAACCAGTTTCAATTTCACACACTTGGTCATAACTGCAACTTTTTCCTAAATGAAACAGGATGTTCATGGGCATTTTGTCTCTAGTCATATTGTGCAGCACAACTCTAACAAGTGCATGTTTTGTAGTGAGAAACCTGCCACATGTGACACCATGAATTAGGTCTTCTGAGTAGGACTTTGACAACTACAGTATGAGACATGTTCACTAAATGTATGTTTGGGGGATTTTAGTATATGCAACAAAAATGATTGAACTGTCTCTGGGGCCTGTTGCTCTTTACTCAGGAGAGCATCCCCTGTTGGTGACCACGGTAGTGAAGATGCTGTTTCTACTAATCTTAAAATATGTTCACTCAACAAGGAAGCAACATGCTTGATGGCTTGATTGTCATCCGTTCTCAAAAGCTCTGTGACTGATGCATCTCCAGTTAATGATTCAGCACTGATTACAACTAGTGGTTTTTGAGGATCAGCTGTTAAAAATAAAAGTGAATCCCCACATTTCATTTTCAGCTGGTCTGTAAGTTTATAACGGTATCATCAATCTCCTACTCAGACAGCTGAGATTTCATTTAACACCTTCACTGAAATGGCTTGGTGTCTTTGAAGCACATTGTCTTCAATTGCATGACAAATGGCCTCAGATCTAGTTCCATCTGACTGCTCATTGTCATTCTCATCATTACTTCTGTTCTGATCATCTGTGGTCCTGTCCCTTGTGATTACAGTATAATTTAGGTAGCACTTGTCATGTTTACGAAACTCCCTTGGAGGGAGGTCCTCTGTCTTAATTTTTGTGAGCATATCTTGGTCATCATGTAGCTCTGCCACCCTTTTCATTGTGAATTCAGCTGTTTTTGTAACAATAGCAGTTGGATATTACTTCTTCCCCTTCACTTCGGTTACATATTTGTTACAGATTCCACATGTATCAAGAAATAACACACTAGATGATGATGCACAAGGAACACCACCCCTGAGATGATGATGTGAGCTAAGTTTGCCAATATCTGCATGTTCTCCAGATGTTCTGATACTCTTGGCTTTTGTGAACTTTTGTTAGCATTGTCTATGGAAGCCATGCTTGGAAGGGTCATAGTTAGGCACTGGAATTGATGCACACTGCTCGTCATGATGATTTTCACCACCTGACTGGGTTTGAATATCTTTGTTCTCTATAAGTGTGCAGTAACTTTTGTCATTCACAGGAGTTACTTCAGAGTCTCTTGTTGTTATGGAGGGTAATACATTACATACTGCTAGGTCCTAGGATTTTCCTCTCTACATTTTCACTTGACAGAAAAGTTTAGAGACATCCTTGAAGACTCTGAAAGAAAAAAAAATTGTAGTGTTAGTGTGTATGTATATGCGTATATATGTGTGTGTGTATATATATATATATATATATATATATATATATATATATATATACATATATACGTACATGTGCCACACATATATAAACACAGAAGATATGGCATGAATAACTCAAAAAGTATAAACTTGCTAAAATTTCATCTATTAATGGTGTCTTCCCTTTTACCAGTTTGTTCTTTTATATTACCTTAAAACTTCACAACCACAAACATTATGCATTTCAAAGAAGAATTCTTACCCTTTTAGACAACATAAAATTATATTATAAAGTGCAATAAATCCTTTCTGATAAGATTAAATATACAAATATTTTGAAGTGTTGCAAGAAAGTAAGGGGTGGTGGTTGGTATTTAACCCTATACAGTAACTTTTAACATTAATCTTTTGTGGTAATGCATGGGTATGCATTTTAAAGCTCTAACTCCCATCTATTCATTGAGACTACACTTGAATATATATTTCACTTACTCTTGAAGAAATGGCCAATAATCTGCATTAAATACATGGAGATGATAATCGCAAAATTTGTCAAGGTGTCAGTACAAAATTGATGCAAACTACCGTTTTGCCCCAGCATTCATGCGATCAACAAACAGAAGATGAATTTTGGGAACAACTGCTACGTTAAACAACCATAGACATTTATTTAGCTGTCAGGTGATACCCCACCTCCATCTACACCTGGTCTATTAAAGAAATGATGTTACACTGAAAAAAGAATGAGGGTACTTATTAAGCCCTTGACAGACATGAAATAGGCACAGATGGTGCAAAACCTGTAATGTGTTTTTTTTTATGATGTTTTGTCTGTTGCCTGGTCCCCCACCCCCTTCTTTAACCTCCTCTCCCTCTCCCAGCATCCCAGTCTCCCTCCCGTCCCAGTCCCAACCAATCACGTCGACTGGAAACATTTCATTTTTTCTCCTTGCATTGCAGTCTCACATCAAAGGAGCCAAAACATGAAAAAGTGTTTGGAGGGTCAGGTGCCCACTGATTCAGATTGGCAGGAGTGAGAGGCCAGTGGCAGTTGCTGCTCAGGAATTGTGGGCACACTGACAAAGTGAGGAGAGAGAGAGAGAGAGAGAGAGACGAGGCTCAGGAGTCTGTAGTAATAAGGATTCAAATCACTCCCTCGATCTCCTGATCCCACTGCCTGCCAGAGTGTTCTGACTGAATTGATTGCCTCTTGCTACCATCGACTCTTTCTTGACAGTCCGGAATGCTGTTCCATCTCCTCAACTTGCCAGCAGTTTCACTTGTTGTATCAGGTTCATTATGCACAAACAGTCTAGGCTAAAACTGAAATTCGATTAGCAAATATGGTTGTTAGAAACATTCAAATGAACTTCCATACTGCCCCTGCACAGATAGCTCCATCCCGTCACATATGTGCCTATGTCTATTTAATATAGATGAAATGATTTAAACTATTCTGAAACTTCTGCTATATTTGACATTTGAAGTGCTGATCTACCAGTAACTGCAGCTGTGCAGTTCCATTTCTTTTTCTAAAAAACCTGGGGGTCTGAAATGATGGAGAGCTCTAGTGACAATCTCTCACTTCACTGTGACCAATTTTTCAATAAATATTTGTTTCCCAAATATATTTGTCAGAGTCCCTTTCTAGAGATCCTTGGCCATAGCAACTACTGGAGAAGTGCTAGGTGAAGCTTACCCCAATCGCAACATATAGGCCAGTGTAGCAGCGTGTTCATACCAACTGTTTCAGCCACTGAAAATCTCGGCTTCACATTTTATACAGTTTTCAAAAATGTGACAAATAAGTATATTGTAAAACAATGAACCCTGGTACCTGAAAACTTCCAAACCAAATCTCTCCTTATTTTAAAAGAGGATGGGTAACCCAAAAAGTTGACATTAGTAGTTACTGAATTAGCCTGAAAGGGCAAACCTTCTAACAAGCCAGCATGAGTAAATTATTTTCTTTGTGGTCTTTTTATTAAAAATGAATAGGGTGACAGATTCATAATTACATATTAATATTTTCAGGATTTGTCCCCCCCCCGAGGAAAAATATGCCACACATTAAAGGGGGAACTTGATTGGGGAAAGTTAAAATTGTTCACAGCCCTAACAATAGTGAATGTGGTATACAGTAGGAGCAGTAGGAAAGGTAAGTGTCTCATTTATGTTGTGTTCCTTAAGTCAAAATATTAAATATAATAAGAGTTATTGATTGTTTTTCAACCTGTGCAAATTGCAGATCATCTATTTAAAGCCGATGTTCAGAGTTAGTAAGCCAGCAACTGGCTTTCATCACCCAGTACTCCAGATAATAAATGGGACATTTAATGAATATATTTGGAAACAAAGGTTTGGAGATGATGTCTGACATTCAGATACAGTTATCTGCATTTGCTTTTTAAGCTAGAGATACATGGTCTTCATTTCAAGTGCTTAGTTGTGCTGGGCAGTTTCTCTGTACTGTAAAAGACTTGAAGGAAAGTTAATTAATGGGTCACCAAAATCCTCAGCAAAAACTCACTAATGGAATGTTAATGCTTTCAGACTAAAGTAGATTATCTTAAAAGTCTGACATTTTCCTTTATGTGGTTTTTGAAAATCCCCCAGCTAAAGGGTACCTTGAAGAAGGCTTTAGTTGTGCTGGCAACTGTAGTCTGTAGTCACTCTGGTGTTTCTTTTTTTTTTTTGTTATGATTCAGAAAATTCATGCCAGTCTCCAAATATTCAGTTAGATAATGATTTTTTTTCCTTTTTACATATGAACTACTATACTTTGCACTCCATTCTGCTTTTTGTTTCTTGTACTATGCAGTTTTCCCTCTACCAGCATGACACACAGTTGCAAGGTGTGATGGTGCAATAACAAGACATACAAGGTGTTCCCATTCAGCCCTCACACTTTACAGCCAAGCACAAAGGTAGCAAGCTACAGTATGATCAGGGAGTGGAGTCCCCTTGTAGTGTTTCCCAGCCTCATTATGAAAATGCATTACTACAGATATTAGGAGGCGCAGTGTGACATGGTGGAGTGTGACAGGCACAGGTGTTGGTTCATGGCATAGCTCCAGTGTCCCTCAGGACTGACCCAGTGATGCTAATGCCACAGGCTTCCTCTAACCACCCCATGCCCATACCTTAAGACTATGTGCCAGGTGTGAGTGGAAGTGAGCAGGACAAGGGTGAATGGAGGCAGGAGAGTGCGAGGGTGAAGGGGGCACCATACATTTGTTCACTTGGGGTGCCATCAAGTCTAACACTGGCCCTGCATAGCATTAGGGTACTTAGCAATTCCTGAAGATACTATGTCACATTTGAGTAGTTTGGTGGTGCTACTAACATACCACCAGCACAAGATACAGTACAGTTTAACCAAGAAAGGAAAGGCAAGGCAATGTGACTTCAGCAAATTAATGAAGCTGAAGACCATTGTATGATCATCCATTTTTTGTTTGTTTCCTGTGCATTCTTTTTGCTGTGTCCATGCTCTCCATGAATGGAGGATGGGTGTGTGAGACACCTGTGGTTTGGAGGATAGAGACCTCCATAGGTGCTGCAACAAGCAGCAAGCAGGAACACCAGCAGCATTCTGCATCAGTACTGGTTCGTCCCTGCCTGTGGACAACTCCTGATTCTTAATAAAAGCAAACCTCTGGGGAAAAAATGCTAATGAAGGGAAACAGACTAAGAGCACCTGCAAAGAAATACTAAGCATTTTTAAAGCATGTTAAATAATCTGTTTTTCCCAGAGTCGTACCCTGTTTTGCACTGTTAGGTCTAAATTGCCTTGTGTAAGGTGCATGCCTCTACAACCCCCAAATGCTTTGGAGTTTTTTTGTACTCTCTTTCTCTCTGCCACTGCCCCCAACCCTCATCACTCCAGAGTCCACTGGGTCTTACCTCTTGGCATTGAGGTGCCAGCTGGCCAGGTGTGGTGCCTGTGAGTGGCCGGCATCATCCTGCCAGTCGGTGGATTTTTGGCCTCCATTTTTCTCCTATCCCTGAGTGTGGAGCCATTCCGTGCAATGGCGCCAATGGCCAAGCTGCACATGCTTATGCACGTTGCATAACAGGCATCTATTCTGTCTCCACCCCCTATATTTGGAGTCAGTGTGCTAGCCTTCACCCACTGCTGGGGTCAGGCATGCACCAGTCTCTGGTCCCACCCCTCCGCAGGAAAGGACAGCTGTCCTCTGGATGCTCAATCTGCTCTTCCCCCAGCCGACCCCTGGCAACCTGCTTGCACCGTGAACACAGGCCGCTGGCATGGCAGGCAGCAAGGCAGTGATGCCTCAGCCCTCCAAGCCACTGGGACAGCCCCAAATACTTTGTAAGCTTTTTTTTGTATACAGATATATTGCATAAGGTTTCCTAGAAACATCATAATGCAGTTAGTTACTAAGCATTCCAACTTGTTTGCGGTGTACATTCTACTGTACACAGGGTTACGTCACATTTGTTAATGTTTTATTTTACTTATATTTACTTGTTTGCCAACCTCATCCACCAAGACAGGTACGCATTTCAAATGTCCATGCTATACAGATGTTATTGCATGATTCTTTTGATAGCGTACATAATATCTGCAGCTCCTAATGTATGATATTGGCTTTTAACACAGTGTATCACTAGTTACTGACTCAAGGACATACAGTAGTTTTCAAAATGTGCTGCACTTTGTATGGGTAAATATTGGTACCTGCTGATTAGAATTGCATGAGATGAGGTCCTTAATTGTAAGAAATCACCACCAGTTGATGACTGCTTGTATCGTTATCATGTCATTTTCAAGTCGATAAGGCACAATACTGTTCAACTTGAATGTGGATTAGCACATCTGGTTTGCAGCGCATAAGATTAATTAGTTTTCTTTTTTAATAAATGCACCTTTAAAAGGATTTGTGACTTTCTCACAGGAGTTGTGCATGTGGCTCCATCTCTAGAGGCAGAGGTTAATGCTGTATCAAGAGGGCTGAGTGTTGGAAATCAATAGTACTTTTCCCAGAAAAAAGTAACCTTCCTTTTTAAGTCGGAGTAAGTGACAGTGCAAACTACTATTCACTAGTCTAAGGAGGTAGCAGGAGTTCCTTCACTATGTCTAGGTAAATACACTAGTGCTGACACATTCAGAACATTCCAGAACTACGTTGATATCCAGGACATACTGTAAGAACAAAGATGGATGCTGTAAATAGGATACTGGAAGTGACACTGTTGCCCTTGTAAAGAATGGTTTGAATTATATATTTATTAAATTTAAGTGGTCCAGGGTGCCCATCCCCATTACAACTTCTCTTGACCCCATCCTCTCCTGGTCACCCAGCCCTGTGTTCCAACAAGCCCAACACTCGGCTATGGACCAGACAGTTTCTACTGATGGTATGCAATTACCTGCTGAGGTTGGCTCATGCAGCGTTCTTTTGCCAGCAGGAGAGTCTTTGTTGGCTGGTGCTACTGCTGGAGTTCGTTCTAGGCATGCTGAGCTGGACTGCCAATGGAACCTTTTGCTTGTGGAACTGCAGCAGACTTGGGAGGATGTTTCCCAGTGTGAGACTATATCTGGAAAAAGAAAACTGTTCTTTGTTGTTTCTTTTTTTTAAAGCCTGTAAAAGAAATAGTTCATCAAATTCTGTTGTTCCGTTAGTCCCCCCCCCATGCAACCCTCCCACTTAGTACCCACCACCCCCCAAGCCCTTATTTACCCATCAGGGGCCAATGCTGTAATCCTCTCTTGCTTGCAGATGCATCTTCAGTCTTCAAATCCAGACCATGAACTGAAGGAATCAGATATGCAGTTCTATGTATTTCAGTGGGATTTTGAACATAGTGTTGTAACTTGGCCATTTTTAAATATTTTTGCTCCACATTTTCAACGTGTTTTTTTGGGGGATGTTGCCTCATTAACAATTGCTGTCAGATTGACAAATCTGTCCCAAAAGGTGATTTCCCAGTTGCTGTGGGAAATCACCTTTCAGCCAGGAGCTGAAAATGGTATTCTCCACCTTTGTTCAGGAGGTGAGGTCATAAGAAGGCTGTGTTGAACTTTTGGCTTAAAAACATTGAAAAACAAAGTTATGAGCCTACGTTAAAATTTTGCAAATGCAGGCTTGTAACTTTGGTAATTTTCAATATTTTGACCCCAAATTTCCAAAATAGCCATTTTTTTCATGGCACCCCATGAATGTGACAGCTGTCATTTTTCAAATCCTGGCAAAAATGTGTTTTTGTATTTGTGGTGCTGAATGATGTTTCGGTGGCACGGAATGACGTTTTGATGGGGATTTGAAAATTTTCACCTACTGGGTTCATTAGGTGGGGGTAATTTTTATTTTTATTTAATTTTTGTTGACCGGGTAAGTGCACTAGACAAATCCTGCCTATTTTCAGCACGACCTGGGGAGGGGGATACAGATGAATGCCAACTGACCTTGAACCAGATTAAGCTGTTGCTGGTATTTTTAGTGCAATGAGGGAAATTTGGCCAGGACACCGGGGAAATTCCCCTACTCTGTAGGGAGGGGTTTCCTTTGACGCCATGATGGAGGATTCAGTTGGGACCAGGACTGACTGCAGTACAGACCTCCTCATGACTTTTCCACCAGCGATACCCGACGAAAAAGTGTCACAGGTTAAAGTTTTGAATACAGATGTTTGTCAGCGAGAAACGCAGCTATCGTTACCGACCTTACCAGAACTTTCAGAATCCACTCCTGGACCTTCACAATGTCTAGTAGACCAATGGGACGCCAAGCTCAAAACACCAGTGTTTCTGGCGGAATGAAGTTCTTTGAGCACAGAGTGTGCAACGCCACTGCTTCCCCCAGTGCCTTCCGGATCTTGCCCTCAGACAGACGTTGCGACTGGGGTTTTGCATGCTGGGCGAGTCTCCCCATTGAACATTGATCCTTTTGCTCCTCCAGGGCGCCCAGAACCAGGACCCCATATGGCCATCTCCTCTACAAACCCCACCACTACGGACCTGCTTTGTTCTCATTTTGGATTGCCTAAGCAGAAAGACGTTTTAGAGACGACCTGGACTACAACGGCTGCCTTATCCAAGGCAGGTTGGACTCAATCAACGCAAGGGACATGGATTCCTGATCCTACATGGGACGTGGCTAAACATGGAGTTTTATACTCCCCCGCCAGGCCTGCTACGTTCATGAGCTCCAACGAGGTACTAACTATTGATAATGTTACCACTATGGATAATGATGTAATGAAACTTAACTCAGGTGAATCTGTACAATCTTGAGGGGAAATTATGGATGCTAAAGATCAGGTTCTTCTACATGTACCCCAAGGGAGTACAGATATTGGTGAGGCACCTCTTATTTCATTGAATATATCCCCTGAAGCCCCCCCCCATATTCTTCCTTCCACTGATACTTTTTCATCTCAGGGACCCACTGTTTCCCCCTCTCTTAACATTCTGGACTCACAGCATGACCCCACTCCCTCCTTGGAGGACCCGGGGCAAGGCACTTCTAAAACATTGGTCCCTAACTTGGACAAAGGTCCCATGGAACAAGTCTCTGGTCGGACACCCATTCTCTCCGACCTATTTAAAAATAAACTCGAACAAGCCCCCCATAGAAATGCAGTCCGTCTCCGCTATAGAGGTGGACTATCTGAGTTTCCTGATAGATATTATGTAGCTCAGACACTTCTTAAAGGCATGATGCACTTTCAGGCCTCAGACATATATGCCTTGATACATATCTCAGGGGAAGAGACTTTCGATATTAGTTTTAAAACCTCTGCTGGTTTAGACTGTTTCTGTCATTTATATACCTCACAGAAAAATAATTCCATTTGGACCCCTTTTTCTGTTTTACCTTTGACTAAACCCACGATACGTACTGTTACAATCATGTTTAGGAACGGAGGAGTTAGTATTAGTGATATTTATCATTGGTTACAGAATCTCTGTAATGTCCTTTCTCCTCCTGAAGCTATCTTGGACAATGATGGTCTAAGGACTGGTGGCTGGAGGTTTCGGGTGAAGCTATTTCAAGTAAATTCAGAAGTTGTACACCTGCCAAATAGTTTCTTTTTAGGTAAAGACAGGGGGGGTTGTTTTTATGGAGGCCAGCCTAGGACCTGTTATAAATGTGGTGCTACAACACATTTGAGTAGTACATGTGACTTACTGAAGTGTAGTCTTTGTGGGGGATATGGACACCTGAGCGTTTCTTGCAGGAATGTGTTTCAATGCAATTTATGTAATGAAACTGGGCATCCATATCACCAATGTCCATGGGCTAGTAAAAATCGATCTGAGGGTTGGAATTCTGAAGCCTTAGTTCAGAAAGCCCAAGCTAAAGCACAAGAGCAAACTACATCCCTGAACACAGCTTCCGACCCTTCCATACCCCCCCCCAGATTTACCTATTCCTGTTCATTCTGCACCCTTAGGGCCGCAAGTTTCTTCACAACGGCTGGATCAGGTTTCCCAAATGAAGGCCTCCAATGACCCCCCTCCCGAGACTGTGCTTCCCCTGACTTCCTCCACTACCATTCTTGATAAAGAGGGATTTCAGGCAGGCCGACGGGTTACTAGGGCCACTGCCCGGAAATCTCTTAAACTTCCTGATGTTCCCCTATCCAACACCTTTGACTGTTTGAAAGGGGACCGGGAGGACTCAGATGGAGATACTGATATATCTGCTATTCCATCTGATATGGATACCCTTGCAAACAAACCTCCTGATGTTGCCAGGAAAAAACTGACAAAAATGAAAAAGGGTGGTAAGAAACGGAAAAACTTGGCTGTGACTGATGGGAGTGGCTGACCCTGGCATATATACTGATGGATATCCGTATAGCCTCTCTAAATGTCTGCAGCCTAAAGGGATTTAAAAAGAGAATGTTTTTTTTTTTCATTATGCTAACTCCCTCCAGTTAGATATTCTATTATTGCAAGAAACTCATATCTCTACTTTACATGACATACAACAATTGAAACAGGGATGGTATAAAGGGCCCTCTTTTTGGACATTTGGAGATGATGCAGCGAATGGTGTAGCTGTTCTGCTTTTTCGCCCCAGTTTTCCATCACCCGCATTATTGAAACACACCCAGGTAGAGCGCTTGTTGTTGATTTCACAAAAAATGCATTATCTTTTCGGGTTATAGTTGTTTATAGTCCACAAACCAAAGCAGCCCGTATTGCATTGTTGGATTTAATCAAGCCATTTTTATGTACGCGTAAACACATCTTATGGGGAGGAGATTTTAACTGTTCTATTGACACTGTAGGCAGGATTAAATCAGGGAAAAAAAAAGTTTATTGTGACTCCCTAGCTTTATCTACATTGGTGAAAGATGCAGGCTTGATAGATGCATATCGTTCTCTCCATTCCGATGAAGGATATACATATCATAGATCAATATATCACACCAGAATAGATTATTTTTTTATTTCTCGCCACTGTACCCACGCCATGTTTCGGTACTTCCTAATGAGATTTCAGATCATTGTCTTATTATAGGTCATTTTTTCATTGGTTCCCCTATTGTGTCTATATCGTATCACTCCCAGTGGAAACTTAATAATTCTTTATTTGCCCCGATTTCTGTTCAGGCTCACATACACACACTTTCTTTCAAGCACGAATATCAGTTATTTGTTGTTATGATTCTATGTGGGAATGGTGGAAAGACACGAAGACAGATCTGGGCACTTTTTTTCAGGCTTTAGGGAAAAAGAATGTCAGGGACGATTATCTTACATGTTTAACTTATCGCAACCAGTTATATAAATTAATGTCTCTTCAAACTACATCCTCGGTTGATTATTCATCACAAATATCCAGAGTTAAGGCCTGCATGTTCTCTCATCAATACAATAGTGCTCGAACACTAGATTACATCATGCAAACAGGCACTTCTATTTCCCCGTCTGCTGATCCTTTTTATGCCTTTAAAGACAGACTTCATTCTACTGTTATGCTTAGTTTAAAGGATGCTCACGGTACAGTAATGACCTCTATCCCTGATATGTTATCAGTCTCATCTGATTATTTATGGGCAGATTTCTGTACCGTTCCTAGCTCCCATCAGGATATATCCCACCTTTTGTCGGCCCCAGTCCCTCAACTTAACGCTCATTTAATTCCTGACCTAATCAGAAGGATTTCTCAAGAAGAAGTTGCCAGTGCTATTTCCGGTTTACCATTGAAGGTTTCCCCAGGGCCGGACGGTTTAACACATGAATTTTATAAAACATTCCAAGTAAATTTGTTGGAAATTTTGACTCAGGTCTTTAATTATGTCCTGGATAATGCGGATGATACATCTGGATTTGGCCTATCCATCCTGAAATTTTTATATAAAAAAGGGGATATAGTCTCTCTTACTAATTGGAGGCCACTACATCTCTTGAATACAGATTTTAAGATTTTTTCTAAAATTCTTTGTTCTTGTTTAAGAATAGTTGCCCCGGATTTGATAGATGTGGCTCAAACCTGTGCTATACCTGGTAGAACCATTCATGCAAATCTTTTTCTATTACGTGAAATTTTTGAAGCAAAAAAGAATGACAAGTTATCTGGTTATCTTTTTGTCCTGGATCAATCGAAAGCATTTGATTCTGTACATCATGACTTCTTATTACAAGTATTGACACTATATGGTATTCCTGACAGGTTTATATCTTGGATTTCTCACATGCTCTCCTTAGCCTATTTTTTTCCTATGATCAATGGATTTCAAGGCACGACTCTATTGCAAAGGGTAGGGCTCCGTCAGGGTTGCCCTTTTAGCCCGTTATTATATGTTTTTGCTCTAGATCCCATAATTAAGCAGATACAGTGGGACTCAGATGTTGTGGGCATTACACCTCACCCCAGTCTACTACCTGTTAAAATCTCTGCTTATGCAGATGATGTGGTCTTATTTTGTCTAAATCGTTCTTCAGGTGCTAAAGCTATCCAAACTTTTCAATCTTTTACATTATCTGGGGGTAAGATTAATCTCGAGAAAAGTGTATGTATCCCATTACATCATATTACTACCGATACAACAGTAATACATGGTATCAGGGTTTGTACCACACCCCAGAAGATCCTGGGAATATGGTTTAATACACCTGATGATGCTAGCTATAACTGGGAGAAACGCTTGGCCCTAGGTGACAATAAAGTACATCTCTGGAATATTTTTATTTCTGAGTCACATATATGGTCCGCCCAAACACCTAGAAATGAGTTTGTTTAGCCTTTTTTTTCAAATGTTATGGGGCAGTCGCCTAAACCCTGTTAAAAGACATATTACGTATTTGCCCCCGAATCAGGGGGGTTTAGGAATGATAAACCCTCTGTCTTTTTTCTTTCCTTTTTTCTAAATCACATTTTTCAAAGCCATAGATATGTGACAACTGTTTGTGACTCATGGGTGGCTAAAGCTGTGGATTCTTTAATGTTGGTTTGGGATTGACCTCCCACCCATAGCTTCCCGCATACCAAATGTACCGTCTTATGTTATTGATAGTTTCCGTACCCTCCGGTCCTGAAAAATTAGTAAATCATCTACATTAGGCCTAAGAAACAGTTATACATTAGTTTCCTAACCGTTCCTGTTTCCAAGCCAATATTGCAGCTTCCACTATGCTCTCCATCCAACCTGACGTTTGCACTAAATATTCTTAGAGAAAAAAAGGATCCCAGCACATATGTGGGATATTTCCTGGTTATGCTGTCATGGTAAGCTGCAAGTTCGTGGTAACTTAAAGCATAAATCGGCACAAGATAGGTATTGTCCTAAACCATTTTGTATTAACATTGAAGAAACTATGGAACATTTTTTCTTTTCCTGCACAGATGCTCTCTTGTTTTGGAAGACCCTAGCAAACAAGTGGAAATGGCCATTTCTGAGTAGGATAACATATTCAGTCCTTGTCTTAGGTGTCTTTTCTGGTTTTTGGAATGCATTCCACCCTAGCACCTTGAGGGTGTTGTTTGCTGCATGCAAATATTATCTGGGCAAGCTAGATGTAAATATGTTCTACAACAGGTACCAACTTGTCCACTGGCTATTATAAAATATATTGAATCCACAGTTTTGAACCTACAAGAATTGGAATTAAAACATCTCTCTCCTATGCAATTTGCATCCTATTGGGCTGGTATTACCTTTCTGACTTAATTATAGGAGATGGATTTCGGTTATAGTGATGCTTGCTTTTTTTCACTGACCTGTATTATTGAGATGTTCACAATCTTAAAATGCTTATGTATATGCTTTTCTGTTGTTTATTATTTTGTTTCATATAATTCCTGTACTTGATGTTATGTGTTTTTTTTCAATAAAAAATTCCCCTACTCTGTCAGACAGAGGGTGCTGCATCCTAGCAATTTCTGTCCAGTGTGTGAGGGTTTTTTGGAGAGAACAGATGTGTGGGAGGCTGAGGAGCCGATCACCTCCTCAGCTCCCGGTGGACGATGTGATCAACATGGTATCGGACTCGGCTAAGGACCAGACAGTTTCTACTGATGGTATGCAGTTACCTGCTGAGGTTGGCTCTTGCAATGTTCCTTTGGCAGCAGGAGAGTCTTTGTTGGCCTGTGCTACTGCTGGAATTCGTTCTAGGCTAGCTGAGCTGGACTGCCAATGGAACCTTTTGCTTTTGGAACTGCAGCAGACTCGGGAGGATGTTTCCCGCGTTCCAGAACAGGAAGGGTCGCATAACCCCACTGCACCAGTTTCTCTCCCTGAAGCACCAGTTATGGAATCCACAGAGCTACTCCCCAAACAGCCTTCCTGCTCCACTAAGACACCACGACCTGAAAGGGGTGAGTCTGCGGTTCTTTCTGCCACTGCACTAATGCATTTGATTGACGACTCTGTGGTGATTGCTACTACGAGCCCCCCTGAGCCCATTCTTGACGATGAACATCTTTGGACAGGGGGTTGGCATTATCTAATTGATCTGCATTTGGAGAATGGCTTCACTAAACACCTGCCTAACTGTTTTTTTTTTTAGGATGGGACATAGGTGTTCTTTTTTATTCGGGGCAACCAAGGGCCTGTTATAAGTGTGGGGCATTGTGGCATTTGAGTAATGTGTGTGACCAACAGAAGTGTGGGCTTTGTGGAGATTTAGGCCATATAGGGGCTCATTGCAGATGTCCATTGAGGTGTAACCTCTGTGATGAGCAGGGCCACACTTTCCGCTCTTGCTCTTGGGCCTCTCATAATCAAGCTGATCCTGCTCTCCATGCTGAACAGGATGTGTATGTTGCTAATGCTCAAAAGGAGCACCAGAAGATGCAGGATTCACTTCTGCATACTGATTTACCTACTACTGTTCCCCACATACCATCCATCTCTTCTCCAGTCCCTGCTGCAGAAGGGACAACTCAGGCTCAGGCCCTAGAGCATATGGACACTACTGCTTCAGCTTCTTTTCCTCCTCCTACCAATAGAGAGGGTGCTGTACTTATTCCTGTTTCCCCTACAAATCCCGAACAAGTGGCTCTTCCTTTAGTTGATAAGGGAGTCTCTCCACTTGATATTCCCTGGACTAGTGTACCTGTGGCAGAACAGAAAAGTAATAGTATGCCACCCCTCGGGAGTGCAGTGTGAAATTCCCTTTCAAAGGGTCACTCGTTCTAGGTCTCTAAACTCTAGTTCTGAAGCACTTTCTCCTTTTTTCTGACACTGATCTAGTTGTAGCTCCTAATCTTTTGGCCCCCTTACTGGATCACGAGGGAGATGATGACGGGGTAGACTCTGACTTCTCCTCGGTTGCCTCCTCACTTCCTGAACCTTCTCCTGATACAGAAGTTAAGGAAAAACCTAAACCAAAAAAGAGGAAGAAGAAGAAATGATTTGCTTTTTCTCTTAGTCTTTGCCCTTACTTTCCTTAATTTTATGGCAAAAGACATTTCCTTCCTAATTGTTAATGTGAACAGTATCAAATCTCAATTAAGGAGACGAATTACTTTTGACAGCCTAAGTGAACATTCTGGTTCTATCATCCTCTTACAGGATACCAGATTGGATTCACTGAAAGGCATTAAAGATGCAGAAAAGGATTGGTGGTGGGGTGCCTCCTTTTGGTCACTAGAAGAGGAAGTTTGTGATGGTTTGGGTATATTATTTTTTCTAATATAAAAGTACAAGTTTTGCAAGTCTTAGACCTTCTACCTGATAGGGCTATGCTTTTGGATATCATTGTTTCTCATTGTGCATACCACCTTATTAATGTTTATGCCCCACAGTCAAAGGCTGACAGATCAGCTTTGTTTCATCATATCTCTCCGTATTTGCATACTTCAAAGCTAGTTCTGTGGGGTGGTGATTTTAATTGTGGTCTTGCTGCTAGAGATTGGGGTCGTAAAACCCAGAAGCTGTTTTGTGATACTAATGCGTTATTGCAAGTCTTAAAAAGTAATAATTTAGTAGATGCTTATGATAAACTACAACTGATACCAGTGCATACATTTTTTAAAGGTACAATTTCTTCCAGAATTGATTTCTGTTTTTTGTCAGACAGACTTACATGTTTTGCCATTACAAAATTACCATTAGAGATTTCTGATAATTTAATTCTCAAATTAACTATTGGCTCATTTCAAGAACTTCTGATGGGATGTGCTTATTGGAGGTTGAATATGTCCTTATTACAAGATGATGGTCTTTCCTCACAGATACATTCCTTTTTTTTGATCAGATTAGATGTTGTTTTTTTGTATGATAGTCCACTTGATTGGTGGGAAGACACTAAAAGTGATCTGAAGACACTTTTTCTTCAAGTCTCTCGGACTAAAGCCCGGAATTCCTATTTAACTTATCTGGGTTATAAAGCACAGTATTTAAAATTGTTGTCACAGGCATGCTCCTCACCAGGTACTATGCGCCAACAGTTTTTAGCTATTAAAACTAAGATGATTGACTTTCTCAAAACACGAGAACGTAGGTATAGGTATTAACAGAAATATGTTGTTACTGGTTCTCGTGAGCAGGTCAACCCACTTGATCTTTCTGAGCAGGAACTGCCAAAATTGTGTATGTCTGCTTTACAGGCTCCTGATGGGTCATTTGTCCGCGATACCAGAGGATTGCGGACTGTAGTTAAGTTCTATGTTTTGCAGACTTTTAAAAAGCCCAATTCTGATTTTCTCCATCCTATTTGTCAATGTCTTGAAATTCCATCACTATCACCCTCAGAAATTGAGGCACTTGAGTCCCCTATTTCTTTAGACGAAATTACTCAAGCCATAGGCTGTTTGTCTACACGCACTAAACCAGGGATAGATGGCTTGCCGAATGAATTTTACAAAGCATATGTAGATATTCTCTCACCGTGGTTACTTTTAGTTTTTCAAGCTGTCTGGGCAGAAACAAGACTTACTATTAGTATAAATAATGGTATAATGATTTTTCTATACAAAAAAGGGAATCCTGCTTTATTACAAAATTGGAGACCATTGAGTTTGTTAACCTCTGATTATAAAATTCTGGCTAATATTTTAACTCTCCACCTCTCCAAGATTGCCAACAAATTATTAATTTCCATGCAAACTTGTGCTGTTCCTGGCAGAAACATCTCTCAGAACATAGTCTATATTAGGAAATTAATAGATCAGGGTCTTTGAAATAGGCTATCTGGCTATCTGTTAGCCCTAGATCAAGAGAAAGCCTTTGATGCCATCCGCCATGATTATATTTGGGCTGTTCTGGCACACTATGGCATTCCTGTTCATTTTTTGGCTTTGCTTCAGACCCTCTACAGTTCAGCGAGGGTGACACCTCTGGTTAATGGACATTTGGGTTTCCCTGTTCCTTATCAGGTTGGGGTTCACCAGGGCTGTCCTCAGAGCCCATTGTTGTTTGTTTTTGGTTTGGATCCTTTGTTGCGTTCTGTTGCAGTAGATGACGATATTTTGGCTATTGTTTCCTCAGATGGCTATTACTTTTCTAAAATTTGGCTTATGCGGATGACTGTATATGCTCTATAGCTGATAATGATTCTGGAAAGCAAGTCCTTGTCCTTTTGGATTCTTTGCAGGCCAGTACTGGAATTAAGATTAATACTTCAAAGTGTTCATTGATGCCATTAGGTATGGCCCCTAGTATAAGCACCTTTGATATTCTGGTTATTACAGATGATTTGAAACTCCTTGGTGTATATTTTGGTTCTAAAGAGTCTATACAAAGTAATTGGGACATGGCTCATGACAAAGCATATCACAAGGTTAAACAATTGCAATCTTGGAAGATGACAAGTAAAAAACGAGTGTTTCTTTTAAAAACCTATATTGCTCCTCTTTTTTTGTTTATTTCCCGTATATTTCCTTTGTCATTTTACATGCATACCAAAATGATGAGTCTTTTTTTCAGCTGCTGTGGGGCAGTCATTTGAACCCTGGAAAGAGGGCACACACCTATAGACCCTGGAGTGCAGGTGGACTGGGTATGATACATCGCATTGTCTATTTTTTGGTAACTTTTTTATAGTTCAATTAGGCCTATGTTGTCGGAGCAAGATGAAATGGGTCAAAGGTGTATGTCATTGTGGGGTCACCCCTTTTTAACAGCCTGGGGACGGGGTAAGTGGTATTCTACAGATAACTCCCTCTTTATGTTCAGCATACATTGAAGTATATTAGAATGTGGAAAGTGGAGCTCAGCTGGTTTGTTTCTCATGAACGGAAATCCTTTTACACTCATGTTGTACCCTCTTGTTATTTTGAAGACCCTCTTTTTACTGTACCTACTAGTATAAACACAGTTTCATTATTAGCAAGTATAATAGAACCTATAATCCCTAAAACAATGCAGGATATGGTTTGGTTGTGTGCACATCAAAAACTCAGTGTGAGGGCCAATCACAAGCACAAGCAGATTAGTGATAGAGTTTGTCAGGAACACTCCTGCCATGGGCAGTATGAGACAATGCAGCACTTGTTCTTTGAATGTTCTCTTACTCAACATTTTTGGTCTGCATTGGCACACTGGTGGGGACAGCCACTATTTGGTTTGCTTTGTTATGATATTTTGGTATTAGAGTAGATTCCAGCAGAGTGGAACAAATGGCATAAAAGCACAGTAATAGTTTTGTTAGCCTGTCTAAAATTGCACATTTGGCAGGCCAGGTGTTTGAGAGTGCTACAGAACAAAGTTTTACAGCTGCAAGATGTTTTTTTCCACATACAGGAAGAATTGGACACTTTTATGAATATGAATTCTGCACTTTGGGAGAAGAAGTAGGTGCTTATTTATGACATAATATTGGATGGGTAGGATGAATTACTGTTTTTCTCTTTTTTTTCCTTCTTTATTATTATTATATATGATGTTTGGAATTATTTTTTTTCCCCTGTATAACATTATGTCCGTTGCTTTATTTGTTTTTGTTGTCTAATAAAAATTTCCCCTACTCTTTCCGATAAGTGCCATGGGATCTTTAACATCCACCTGAACTACCACCAATCCAGGCAGATGGAATCTCAGTTTAATGTCTCAGCCGAAAGATGGCACCTCAGAAGTGTGGCACCCTTCTCATGCTGCACTACAGTGTCAGTACTGGGATATTAACCCAAGTGCCAGATATGGGAACTGAACCCACAGCCCTCTGATCTCCTGGCCTCAGAGGCGAGTGTGCTACATACTGAGCCACTGACACTGACAAATAAGAAAGCTACAGTGTACAAATATGGCAAAATGCCCAGGTTATGACTGAACATTACACTATTTCAGAGTTTACTCATGACTTTGCTAATTTTCAATATTTTGATTCCAAACTTTCAACAAATCCATTTTTCTACACCACCTCATAAAATCCTGGATAAGGTGTGCTTTCGTACCTCTGGTGTGAAATGACATTTTGACCAATATACTATAAATGGTACATATTGTGTATAAGGTAAATCCTAAAACAAGTATCTTCAAAAAATGGGGACAACATTAAAAAAATTGTTTAACAAGCAGCAAACATTCAGCATTGACAAATCTTTGTTTGATAAAGTTAGTCCCTCTACTGCTGGCAACGGTTACTCTGCTAGTCATCACTAGGGGGAGTTGTTATGTTGATCACCACTGCCTGCCCGGCTTCATTTTTTTTCTTCCTTTTCTTGCTTTTGTTATGTTTTTTTTTTTTTTACAGTTTCCAAGCACTCACTGCCTGCCCAGAGGACTGGGACCGAATCAGTACTGGGACTGTTTCCTGTTATTTTTTGGTTCCTGCTGCTTGCTCAGGGGACCAGAATCGGACATGATTTCTGTTGAGAACTTCTACTCCCCCACTGCCTGCCTTGGGGATCAGAAGTACCTGCTTTTTATTTTCAGTTTCCTGGTCCTTGCTGCCTTCGAGGACAGAGATTGCCTCATTAATGTTTTCTTTCTTTTCTTTTCCTTTTTTACGGGTTCCCAGTCCTTCGGACAAGGAGGTACCAAACCAGAGGAGCTGCAAAAGACAACAGAACTTGCAGTGGAAAAGTACCTTTGGGGTGAACACATACCTTTCAACTGTCCCACATTATGAGGAACAGTTCCTCATTTTACTCCACAAAAGCTCTCTGTTTCACATTGCGAGGACATGCCCCACATTCAATGTTAAGATTTTAAAGCAAAAATCGATAGCAAATGATGCAAAAATATATTATTCAATTAATAATAGACTTTCTGAACATAAAGGCAAACATTTTAACCGTGTCGTGAGCTTCTTAGGTAAAGATTTCATTTAGTGTTCCACATTTTGCCCATTTGTTCCACATTTTGAGAGGCAATGTTCCACATTTGGGGGACAAAAGGTTGAGAAGTATGGGTGAACATGCAGGTACTGCTGTTAGATAATTTCTTTCTCCTCTGTAAGATGGGTGAATAAAATATTGATGTTTGTAATGAATCTGAAATGGGGGGAGGGCGCTTGACTGGCCACCAACTCGCTCATTAAACAAGCAAGAAAAAAGGCTGCTGAGTTTCAGAATTTGGGGTGGGCCAAGAATACCACAGGTAATGGGTCACGCTGAAGTGGTACTTGTTTTTGCTGGGCACTGTCGAAAAATAAATGCATGCCTGGGTAAGTCTTAAGCCAACCAGGATGCTTGATTTCTCAAGCCCATTATCTAACATGGGGTAACCAAACCTGGTCAGTTTAACATGTTCCCCTACAAATAAATGAGTTTCCTGTAGGAATATGACATCAGACTGCTTCTTGTGAAGATATTTCATTATACTATACCATACCTCTTTACTGGGCCATTTACATTATATGAAATAAATTTAACTGAGGTATCAACCATCTCTACATGGCTCAGTATTGGGTCCAGTCCTCTTTAACATCTTTATAGGTGACATTGCAGAGGGTCTGAAGGGAAAGGTGTATGCCTCTTCGCAGATGACACAATGATCTGTAACAAAGTTGATACACAATGGGGGGTAGAAAGGATGAGAAGGGACTTGGCAAGGTTGGAGGAATGGTCAGACATATGGTAACTTAGATTCAATGCAAAGAAGTGCAAAGTAATGCACCTGGGAAACAAAAACTCAGGAGAAGAGTACACAATAGCAGGGGAGGTACTAACAACAACAAAAATGGAACGGGTCTTGGGGGTAGTCATATCAGATGATATAAAGGTTGGTAAGCAATGTGAGAAGTCAGTAAGGAGAGCCAGGGGGATACTGGGATGCATAGGAAGGGGCATCACAAGTAGAAAAAGGGAAGTGGTTATCCCTCTGTACAGACAGTTGGTGAGACCCCATCTGGAGTACTGTGTGCAGTTTTGGAGACCTCATCTACGCAAGGACATAAACAGGATGGGTCAGTCCAGAGGAGGGCAACTAAAATGGTGCAGGGTCTGCATCAGAAATCATATGAAGAGAGACTGAGAGAGCTTAATATGTATACCCTTGATGAAAGGAGGGACGGAGGGACTTGATAGAAACGTTCAAGTACCTCAAGGGAATCAACAAAGTCCAGGAGGGTAGCATCTTTCAGAAAAAGAGATGTGTAAGAACAAGGGAGCACAATTTAAAGATAGAGGGGGGACGGCTCAGGGGTAATGTGAGGAAATTCTTTTTCACGGAGAGAGTGGTGGTTGCACGGAACCGCCTTCCTGGGAGGTTGTGGGTCTAAAACAGTGGGGGAATTCAAACATGCATGGGACAGACATAAGGCAATTGTAGTGGGGGTGGCAGGAAGTAAGCTGTTGGTTAACTAAAATCTGCAGCTTATCCCATAGGTAGGGAAATGGGAAGACTGGGTGGACCAAGTGGTCCTTATCTGCGATCAAAGTCTATGTTTCTATAATGAAACAAGCAGGCTATAAAGGATTGTATTTCAACCAGTAATAAGAAGCCCCAGCAAAGTGGGTCACAAAGCATTACACAGGCTCACACACCCTGGAATCATACTTCACCCAAACGCCACACAGACATTTCTACTGTAGTAAGATGACTCTGTATATCAGGTGGAAAAATGTAACACTGTATGAACATCTCAAATAATCCACTTGCAAGGCACATAAAGAAGTGATACAGGTACCAACTGGGCAGACCCTTGAATCAGTTCAAAGCAAAAAGTCATCAACTGGGCAGACTGGAGTCAGTTTAAGAATGCTCCTAAGGTAGGGGCTAATTCTGACTTAGCCTCTCCACAGGGCCAGGTGGAAGACTCTGCTGGAGAGCTGTTCAAGTAGAGAACACTCTGGCTTCCCCAACAGGTAATCCTGTGTCCTGTGATATGTCGACATCGTCTGAACTGCTATGCAGAAGTAGCTGGTGCATTTAAAGTAGTCCCAGTCCTCTGCTGATTTACCTAATCCACTAGATGAAGCTGGTGCTGGGCAGTGGAAACAAGTTCAATTCCTCATGTAGTTGACAAGGGCCAGGAGCTGTTAATCAAAGTTGCCATATCGGTCAAGATGAAACAAGTTGTACATTAGTTTCCTCCATTCCATGTATGTAGTTATTGTAATTCTTTTTTTTTTTACATGAATTGGATTTGTCATGGAGCTTGTTTCTTTTTACTTGTATCAGAAGTTTGTCCTGGCTGGGGCCCATTGCCTGAGTTATTGTTCATTCTTGAATGAAGATTAGTTACCAAAAAAAAAAAAAGAGAAACAATTGACCCTCCACCCACATGTACAGTATAAGAATAAAAAGGTTACTGATGCTGGGTGTCAAGCCAAATCCACCTCACATAACCTCAGGTACTCCAGGTAGTAATAGTCTCACTGATGGGTATGGGAGAGGAGGGGTACTGCCAGATTCTTACACTAAAGAGAGGAGGCGCTTATGTAAGCAATAATACCTGACAGGTTTGCCTGTATTGGGATATACCGGACTGCCCATGGGGCTTAATGAGGCCCAACACCACAGGTGGAGTGCCTTATAGCCACTAGAACATCTGGTATATCCCAATACCACCCACCCTGGAGGGTATTATTGTGCTTAGAAAATGTGTCACTGTATTTTATGTGTGAAAATAAATAATGTTTATGTTTAAATGTTTAAACTCTTAGCTGTTTGCTTTAATTTATAATAAAATAGTTCCTCTGCCTGCATTTGAATGCTGTTTATTTTTAAACTAGGAACTCTTGTCCTAGTGGAGTCTTCATAGTTGTAAGTTTTGAGCTGGTTGTCATGGATGCCTCCCCCTTTCAGACAGTTTGAAAACTTGGGTGCCCATTAATACGCTAAGTAATGGGGCACACCGAATTGTCACTAATTTTTTACCAGGTTCTATTGAAAAATAAATGCATGCCTGACCATGGCTTTTGGCCAATCAGCATGCTTTATTTTTCAAGTCGATTTTCTAAAATGAAATGGCCACCCCAGATGCTATACTCCACTATTTCAAACTACCGTGAAGGAGACAGCTTCCAGCTCCAAGTTAAGAGGACTGCCTTATTTGAACATTTGAGAGATCTCAGCTGACATTGTTTAGCTTGAGGCTTTCTGCTTGTATACTTAGCTAAAGTGGGGGTGAAAGAGAGCATCATTCTATGCTGGCAGGCCCCCTTTTGGGAACTACCATGTGCCTAAAGCTAAGTGCTTCTGGTACTAACCCTAGTGCTTCTGGTACTAACCCTATAAGAGTGAAACCACAATCTTATTCGGCACAGGTAATATTAAGTATGTTGAAGCATGCAAGCAGGGATGCAGTGGTCCAGCAAACCCAGACAAGTCTCCAGGTCAGGGCACCCCCCCCCAGGCAATCCACATAATCATCAGGCTGTGCTGTTTGATTAAATAATTGTGAGTTCTTCTTCATTCTGGAGGAAAGCACTACTACTGGGGGCCACTCACTTCCTTCCTTCCCCATGCCATATTATGCAGACCTGATGACCAGCACCCCCTGACAGCACATACCTGAAGTAGATGTTCATTTCAACCAAGATAAACATTCATGAAAAAACGAAATAAGTCACATCTATTGTACTTGATACAAAATGGTAAACTTAAATATATCTATTACTGCAAAGTACTGCAGTTGGTGCAGATGTCTCTCAAAATGGCACAAAATATCTTTATTGGTGGCTAGAGAGCCTTGAGCATGCTTTGCTCAATGGTCTAATGCTAAAAGCTGTTGTATAGGAGAACTCAAGTTGGGACCTGAGATGGGAAGCTGAAATTGAGTGCAACCTGTGGCCCAGGCCCTCTGCTGCACTCCAGTGGTTGGGGGACAGGGATGCCCCACTGCTGAAAGTCTTACTTTGCCTCTTCTGGGGGGAAGTAAACAATGTTGCCTTCTAGACGCTGTCCCCCTCCAGATATAATGCTTTCAAATTAGAAACATGGAATCTGATGGCAGATAAGGACTGCTTGGCCTGCCTAGTCTGCCCATTTCCCTACCTAACGGATAAGCTGCAGATCCTAGTTAACCAACAGCCTACTTCCTCTTACCCCCCCCCAGAATTGCCTTATGTCTGTCCCATGCATTCTTGAATTTCCCCACTGTTTTTGACTCCATGATCTCCTCAAGAAGACTGTTCCATGCATCTACAACCCTCTCCATGAAAAAATACTTCCTCACATTACCTGTGAGTCATCCCCCCCTCTATCTTCAAATTATGCCCCTTGGTTCTTGCACATCTCTTTTTCTGAAAGATGCTGCCCTCTTGGACTTTGTTGATTCCCTTGAGGTACTTGAAAGTTTCTATCATGTCCCCCCCTCCCTCCTTTTCTCAAGGCTATACATATTAAGCTCCTTTAGTCTTTCTTCATATATCTTCTGATGCAGACCCTGCACCATTTTGGTTGCCCTCCTCTGGACAGCCTCCACCCTGTCCATGTCTTTGCTGAGGTGGGGTCTCCAGAACTTCACGCAATACTCCAGATGTGATCTCACCAACTGTCTGTACAGAGGGATGACAACTTCCTGTTTTCTACTGGTGATGCCTCTCCTTATGCATCCCAGTATCCCCCCAGCCCTCCTTACTGCCTTCTCAGATTGCTTACCCACCTTTAGTCATCTGATATAACTACCCCCAGGCCCCTTTCCATTTTCGTTGTCAGTATCTCACCCCTCATTGTGTACTCTACCCCTGGGTTTTTGTTTCCCAGGTGCATTACTTTGCACTTCATTGTGTTGAACCTAAGCTGCCATATATTTGACCATTCCTCCAACCTTGCCAAGTCCCTTCTCATCCTTTCCACCCCACCTTGTGTATCAACCCTGTTGCAGATCTTTGTGTCATCTGCAAAGAGACACACTTTTCCTTCCAGTCCCCCTGCAATGTCACTTATAAAGACATTAAAAAGGACTGGCTCCAGTACTGAACCCTGCGGTACCCCACTAGTAACCCCCTTTTCTTCACTGTGGACCCCGTTTACTATTACCCTCTGTTTTCTGTTGTCCAGCCAATGTTTTACCCAGGCTACCACCCTGGGACCCACTCCCAGGCTGGCTAATGTGTTTATTAATCTTTTGTGTGGGACTGTGTCAAATGCCTTGCTAAAGTCTAAGTAGGCCATGTCCACAGCTCCTCTGTGGTCTACTACTTTGGTCACCCAGTCAAAGAAATCGATTAGATTCATCTGACATGACCTTCCTGGTGTGAATCCATGCTGACTTGGGTCCTGCGCCCACTGGCCTCTAGGTACTCAACAGTTCTTTCCTTCAGAAGTGATTCCATCATTTTCCCTACCACTGAGGTCAAACCAACAGGTCTGTAGTTTCCTGCCTCTGTCTTGCTCCCACTTTTGTGAAGGGGACTCACATTCACCCTCCTCCAGTCCTCAGGTATCCCAGCATCCTCCTATGATTTGTTAAAAAGGGTAGTCAGTGGTGTTACTAGTTCTCCCCTTAGTTCTGTTAGAATTCTGGGGTGAATCCCATCAGGCCCCATTGCTTAATCCACCTTCAGCTTTAGGAGTTCTTTCAGAACCCTTTCTTCTGTGAAAGGACAAATATCAAACCTCCTATCCAGAGTGCTTCTATTGACTGGATTAGGTACCTCCACCTCCTCTTTCTTTGTGAATACTGAGTAGAAGTATTCATTCAGGATCCCTGCTTTTTCACTGTCCCTCTCTGCCCAACCACCCTCCTCTTTATTCAGTCTCAGGATCCCTGCCTTAGTCTTTCTTTGCTCCCTAATGTAGCTATAAAAGGTGTTATCGCCCTTCTTAACTGAGTTGCCTATCTTTTCCTCTGTTTGGGCCTTTACTATTCTGACTGCCTTCCCCACTTCCTTCTGCTTTAACTGGTGCAGTTCTCTATCCTGCTCCTTCTATGTTACATTATACTTCCTGAATGCTATCTTTTTCTCCCAATCCTTCCCTTCCACTTCTTTTGAAAACCATAGGATTTTTTTTCTTTCATTTTGATTTGTTTATTTGCTTCACAGAAAGGGTTGTTGCCTCTGTGATGGCAGTTCTGATGCTTCCCCATTGTTGCTCCACTCCACCTTCTTACCTGTGTGCTAGTGCTTTTCTGAGGCACTCTCCCATTTTGACAAAATCAGCCCTCCTGAAGTCCAGTACTTTTACTTTGTATGGCTTGACTCTACAGCTAAATTTATCATGAACCACACTGTTTGGTGGTAAATTGTTCCCAGATGGCTACCCATGTCTAGATCTGAGATCCTCTATCCGTCCCCATTTGAGAGTACCAGGTCTAATACTGCTCCCTCCTGAGTGGGTTCCAAAACCAGCTGTCTGAGACATGCCCCCTGTAGTACATCGAGAATGGCCCTGCTCTTGGATGTGGCTGCAAAAAAAAGTGTTCCAGTTAACATCTGGCATATTCAGGTCCCCCATCAGCAATATCTCCCCTTTCTCTGCCATCCCAAGAATGCCTTCTATCATTTCCTTGTCCATTTCCCTCCCCCGGAGACGGGGGTCTGTATATAACCCCTGTGTGGATTGTGGTGCCATTTCCAGTCTCCAGGGTGACCCACGGTGCCAACTCTCCTCCCTGTTTACCCTTTAGTTCCATTGCTTTGATCCCTTCCCTTACATACTGTAGAGAGCTACTCCTTCTTCTCTTCTACCCTCCCTGTCCATCCTGTAGATTATCTACCCTGGTATGTTGACATCCCAGGCATGGTTCTCTGTGTACCATGTTTCTGTGACTGCCACGATATCCAGGAATCCCTCTTCTATCAAGGCCACCAGCTCAGGGAGCTTTTTACCTAGCGTATGGGCATTGGTACTCATTAACCTCCATTTTTTGATGGCCTTATTCCTTTTTGACCCATCCCTGTCCTTACTGCCTTTGTCTTTTTCTCCATTAACCCCTGCCCTTCTCCCTATTGACTGCTCTATCTTGGTGTTTACCTCACTAACTGCACTGATTTTTTTTGGGGGGGGCTAGTATTTCCCTTCTCCTTTTCAGTGCCTCCCCCCCTTGGATAGTTTAAATGCTTGCCAATGAAGCATTTAAATCTGTCACCTAGGATCCTCATTCCCCTCCTGGACAGATGCAGACCATCACACCAGTATAGGCCTGTATCCCTCCAGGTGGAGCCCCAGTCCCCAGTGAAGCCAAAACCCTGAGCTCTGCACCAGTTTTTCAACCACTAATTGAATCCCATGGTGTGGAGTACCCTAGCCTCCCCCATACCATAGACAGGCAGCATCTCCAAGAAGGTTACCATGCATGCTACTTGTCTAAGGCCCCTCTCCAACTCCATAAACTCCTCCTGCACTGCTCTGATCCCTTTCCCAGCCAGATCATTTGTCCCTAGGTGGGCAATGACATCCAGCACCTTCCCCAGTGCAGCTGCTCCGCAATCTTGAGGATTCGCTCTCTGTCCCTCCAAGCCATGGCACCAGGCAGGCACCTTACCTCCCTCTCCCTCCCCCAGTTCTACCCTCCTAATAATGGAGTCTCCCACCAGGAGTTGTTTCCTTCCCCTGTGGGGTCCCATGCCAGTCTCCTGTGGGTCTCCTTTGTGGAGGTTCCCAGCATCCTTCTTGGTTTCCACTGCAGGTGCCTCCATAGAGGTACCACACTCTGCCAGAATGGCATATGAATTATGGAGAGATACAACTGGAGGGATGCACTTCTGTTCCACCACCCTCACGCTCCCTGAGCCCACTGTGGTCCAACCGCTCCTCTTTCTTGGCAACCTCTGAGGCAGTGACGGTGGCCCTGGTGGTCCCTGGGTGGGAAAGGAGGTCCCCTGAATCCTGGCTAACTCAGCCTGGAGATGAGCAACCTCCTCTCTCAGCCCAGAGAGGTGCTGCAGATGAGACAACACTGCATCCTCCAGAACATCTCCCAGAAGACTGCTGCTCCAGAGCCACTGCATTGCAGCACTCCCACTATGTGGTCCCTTAACTGTTATGTTGTATACTTTCTCTTTCCTCTCTCTCTTTATTTTCTTTTTTTTATATATTTTTTTTCCCTTACTTTCCTACTGCCTCCATGCCCTTAAATCTCCTGATCTTCCTTTTCTGTGACACAGGGGTATAGCCAGGGATTTCAGATCTGCACACCAAGTGGTCTCACTGCTACCACCCCCCCCTTGTTATGGTGAGCCGCTCCCCGGGGTGTAGCCAGACAATATACAAATGTATACCAGGACCGTATTTGTTGCCTCATTTGGCACAATAAATACAACTTTGGTATCTCATGACAGTGGTTGTTGCCATGCATGGGTAAATACAAATGACATGCATTGTTCCCTAAGACACCCACATACCAGCCCAGAGCCTGTAAAGTTGTATTGTCCTTGGGATGCAAAGACAGTATTAGTGACCAGTCCTTCTAGTTTCACCTCCTGTGATTAAAATTACAGAAAGGTTCAGTATTTTCTTTGTTAGTTTTCATGGGAAAAAGGAAGCAGTTCAGAGCCTATTTGCTATCCCCCTTAAATAAAATTGCACACCATGGAGTGCTGGAAGTATGCCTGCCTACACCCACGCTGGTACAGTAAGTTCCTATATTCCTCAGTAGTCTCCTTCTTACTTGCTCAGAGTCAGACCTCCAGCAGCTAGAGGGTGATGGCTAGGTATGGAGTTTGAAAACGCAGACCAGCCCATTTCAAGGCATACATGTAAGGAGCAAAGGCCTGGCACTTTTGCTGGATTTGTAGAGCATAGTCATGATCAAAGTAGAGCTGGTGATCTTTATGTTTCATTACTTTTGCTCTCCATACTGTTAGCCAAACAATTTCTTTCACCAGAAATCAGAAAAATTTCAAGATGATCGACTGAGGGTGTTCACTGCCAATTCTTGGCCCTAGTACTCTGAGGACCCATTCTAGGTCAAACTTGAGATCTGCGGGGAGTTGTAGGCACTGGCATAGTAAGTCCTGTGTGAAGGCCTTAATTTTTGATGCTTCCTCCTCTTCAGGTACTCTGTAAATATGGAGTTTTCTTTAGGTACAGCCAATCCTCTCAGTCTTGCTGTTTCAAATCAAGCTGCATTTGGTGATGGTAAATATGTAACAACAAATCTGCCAGATGGTCCTTTTTTAATGAGATTGCTGAGATGGCCATCTGAAGTTTCATGTTCACCCCTTTAACCATGTTGATTTATTGGCACATACTGTACCTGCTAATGAGTCCCTTAATTCAGTACAAAATGTCATAAATTCAGTGATTATTCTTTCATTAATTATCTCCATTAGAGGGCCAACCTGGGAGCTGGTGGAAGAGGCTGTGCTGCTATGGTGCTTGGGTGAGGCTTTGCAGCTTCTGGACAACAACACAGGCAGTGCATGAACTGTTTGTTTTGGGGTATCTTTTTGGCGTCCCTACAAAATCTGGCACTATTGATTCCTAAAGAACTGGTTTTCTGCAATTTTAGGTAGTTTGTAGAGTCATGTGGTCAATCGAGGAATGGAAGCTACAAGCTCACACCACCATCCCACTCAGTGACATCATTGGAAGTCCTGCTCAGACACAAAGATTCAGCAGGCATTTTCTGACCTCCAGTGCATACCAAAATGTTTGCCTCATATTATAAAAATGTATACAGTCCGAAAGTGGTGGAACAATTCCAGGAACAATTTAATGGTTTCTTCAGAATGGTGTGGGTGCAGCAGTTGGTGGATGAAACAAAGTTGACCTTGAATAAGCTTTTTGAAAAGGAGGAGATAGACAGATATTGTATGTATGAAGCACCCAATTCCTGAAACTCTGGGTGCTGTACAATAAAACCATTATACAAACACTATTATTTAAAATTTATAAAACACACATAATAAAATCAGTATACATACAGATTCCCTTCTATCTTTCAGAACAACCTCACATTATAAAAGTCAGTTGGAACAAGTATGATTTTAGTCCCTTTTAAAGGCTTCCACTGAGGAAGATAATGGTGGCCATCAAAAATGTTAAAATGGGCAAATCCCCAGGCCTAGATGGCATGACCTGAATTCTGCAAGTGCTTTCATGAGCTAGTTTAACCAATGCTGCTATGGAAGAGCAGTGCAGGGGAATAGGGGGCACCCACCTCTTGAAGCTGTGCTACAATTTTGGTTCTCCCTAAACTGGGAAAAGATGCCACCCTGTGTAGCTCATATAGGCCAATCTCAGTTCTGAATATGGATATGAAAATATTCAAAGCAATATTGTCTGAAAGGCTGCAGATGGTGGTGAAGTCCTTAGTTCACCTAGATCAGACTGACTTCATAAGAGGCCGCATGTTGTCTGATCACATCAGATGCCTCCTGAACCTCTCTTCCCTCAGAAATAGTCACCTGAGATAACCCTGGCAGTTTTCATGGATGCAGAAAAGGTGTTTGACTGGGTCAACTGGGCATTCCTACCTTGCACTGTAGCACAGATGCAGGTAGGAGAAACATTTCTGTAATGTGTAAGAGTATTATATGCTTCACCCCAGCAGGGGAGTGAGTGAATGGGGCACAGTCAGAACGATTTCATCTTACTAGAGGCACAAGGCGTGTGTGCCCCTTCTTCCCCTCTTTTGTTTGTACTGTGTATTGAAACATTGACCATAGCAGTACAACAGAATGAGAACATTAGAGGAATAGAGGTTGGGAGCAGAGTACATAAAGTGCCATTGTATGCAGACAACTCTCTTTTTAATCTGATTTATCCAGATACATCGATCCTATCATTGCTATAGGAGATGAGGGTATATGAAGAGTTATCCAGGTACAAAGTGAACTGTGAAAAATCAGAGGTGATATGACTGTGTGGGGTATGTACCCTTCAATTTAATTCTACCTTCCCATACAGGTGGGCATAAAAGAATGTAGCAAGATACTTGGGAGTACAGATAACCCTGGCTGTTTCTAGATTATTTGCCTTTTAGAATGAAATTATTCAGAGAAATACAGGAGGATATTGCCAGGTGGAAACTTCTGCCACTAACAATTGCAGGTAGGGCGGACAGTCCTGAAGATGAAAGTTCTGCCCAGATTTCTTTTTTATTTTCACGCTCTCCCCATACACTTTGTATATCCTTCTGGAACAAACTAAATAAGCTCCTTTTGTCTTTTGTGTGGGCAGGGGGCAGTCATCAAGTCTATAAGCAGCTCCTAGCCCTTTCAAGAGACAATGGAGGCTTAGGGATGCCAGAACAAAGTAGATACTATCTTGCAGCTCAGCTGCTTCCAATAGTGGCATAGGGCAAGCAGAAAAAGATACAGAGTGATATGACCTGGAGATGGTGCCCTCACTGATGGTTGTGCTGCATGCTCTTCCAGGCATCTACCTTAATCTCCAGATCTGGATATGAATCAGTAACCCATGGACTAGACATACCACGTGAATCTTGTAAAACGTTTGCATGGCAACCAAGACCCAAAATGACATAGGGCCACTATCAGTGAGCATGGGGAATCCAGACTTTGAGCTACTGTAGTCAGACCAAGGATTCACCATATTGAATTACAGATCCTTAACCAGGTATAGACAGATCTTACTTCGAGAGGGCTCTTGCAGTAGGTACTAATGTGTAGGACCAAGCTGCCAGGCATCAGGACCACATGGAAAACTTCTAGCTAGCAGTGTCTGGTGGGGAGCCACCCCCCAGCATCACGTGACCGATGTCAGCATGCCATTATATAGGGAGCAGTCCTCACACCCACCTTCCAGTTCTTTCCCACCATTGACCTGCGCACGTCGGACCACAAGGAACTCGTTGCTTCTGTCGATGCCATTTTGGATGAGTATATCTCACTTTATTTATTGAATAAATCACTAAATTGAACTTTCATATTTTTCTCACAGAGTGTTTGGTTCCATCTGGAGCTGACTCAGGTTTGTGGTGTTGGCTGCTTTGTCTCCTCAGAAGGAACTGGAAGGGGACAGGATCAGTTGTGTTCCAGGACAGTAGCTGCTGCTTGTTGTTTTTACAGGGTTCTTGTGGATTTTACTTGGCAGAAGGTTATTTCTTTGCTTTCTTACTTCTAAGGGGCTAGCAGGGTATTGTTGAGGGGGCTGTTGGAAGTTTGAAAACTGGTTTGGTGGCTGTAAGTGGGCTCATTTGTTGGATGTTTCACTGTGTAACAGGCTGCGCTGGTGGAGGCCTATTTCTTCTGATTTAAAACCTATTTGGTGGGATTTGCTTGGGCCTGGGTATTTGGCTGCTGGGCTTGAAGGGGAGACACAGGGCTGATACACTCTCTCTTGAGTCGGGTGTCTGCCCAAGACCCACCCTCCCCACCCCTCCCCCTCCTCCCCAGAGTTCTGCTAATTTATAGAGAACACCTGCCCTGCAATTGGAGGAAAAGGCTGCAGGTGCAGCTCATGTAGTTCTAGCCGCTGGGGGTTGGATTTAAAGGCCGGGAGAGAGGAGCTTAGGGAGTTGTTCATTTCCCTTATAAGTTTACTGTGTTGTACTGCACCTAGTAACAGGGTTACCGGTGTACTGTGGGACTGTATCTAAGATTAGTGGGTGACCTGATTAGGCAGTAGGGGTGTATCTTGGACTGGGGGGAACCTGGTGGCTCACCCAAGGAAATCTACTTGGAAGGGGATGGAACCACATGGCATTAGGGTCGGCATCTTTGGGAGGGTGGTGGGGTGCACAGGGTGTGGAGCAGCCATGATACTGGACTGGGCTTGGAAGTTTGGTGGTTGCCCAATGTGCTACCAGCTGGCACAGCTTAGGGAGGATGTTGCGGGGATTAGGAGACAGCTGGGGGAAGGGGAGGTATGGTTGGGGAAGGGGGCAGGGGATCTCCCACAGGGTTACACCAAGCACTGGGGGCAGCAGCATAGGGAAAGGAGTGCAGGAGAATACTCAGGGGTCACATAGGGACCCTGGCAGAGGGGGTCCAAAAGGACACTACCAAGGAAGCAGGCAGGTAACTGGGGACCCTCACAAAGGAGGGACAGAGGGACAACATTCTCAGGGAAGTAGGCAGATGGCCAGGGCTGGACAGAAGGAAGCAAGGCGGGGAGGTGGATCAGATCTTACACTCAGTAACAGCTTCAATTCTCTTCTTCTGCTCGAGGATGAGGGGGGTGATGTAGCCATGACAGGGGTGGTTAGAGATGGAAAGGGAGTGGGGGGCAGGAGGCAGGGTCCAGATAGCAGGAAGAACAGGAGGAACCTGGAATGCAGGAAAATGGGGGGAGCAGTGAATCAGAGCAGGAGGGGCGGGGGAAGAGGGAGGAAAGTGCAATGAGAAAGACCAGTTGGGAGGAAAGGTAAAGGAGAAGGACCAGAAGTACAAGGAGGATTTAGTAAAGGGAGCTGAGGGTTTAGGCCAGGGGAGCACAACAAGCAAGGAGGGACTAAATGGAGACAGCAAGGAAGGGCGGACGAGCCAGGCTAGTTTAGCAGATGGGGGAGAAGGACCAGTTGCGAGCAGTGAAGGGGGAGTTAGCAAGGTACAGAAGGATACTCAGGAGGAGGAGAGGCATAGGATTGGAGGGGAGGGGTGGTCAGGGTAAATAAGGAGGGGGTGGCATGTAGCACCCAGATAGGGGGAGGAACAAGGAGCTGGCTGGGAGGAGGGGCCAGTAGAAAGGATGAGGGACATGGAAGGGGGATGGAGGAAAGAGCGGCCAGAGTGCTCCTGTTGGGGATTCTATGATCAGGTATCAAATGGGATAGGGAGGGAGGAGAAGCCTGGCCAGTTAGAACAAAATGCTTCCTGGACTAATGGTGCGCAGGGCTAAGCATGAGGTATATCAGCTGGCAAAGGATTGTGGGGGTTCCCCGGACATACTGGTCCACCTGGGTACAAATGACATTGAGGGAAATAGCGAGCTAGAGATACAGGCAAGATTTAGGGAGCTTGCCAGGGTCTGTCATGACATAGGATGCACAGTTTCCGTCTCAGAAATCCTGCCGGTACCAAGGGCTAGTGGGGAGCACAAAAAGAAGATTAGGGAGATAAACCAGTGGCTCAGGGAGTGGTGTGAGGCCAGAGGGTATGGGTTGATGGGGGATTGGGGGGAGACCTGGGAGGATAAGGAGCTGTATGCTAGAGATAGACTCCATCTCAATTTGAAGGGGAGGGGAATCCTTAAGTTGAAAATAGAGAGGTTCATTGGTGAAAAGTGGTGTTTAAACTTGTGAAGGGGAGGATGGGAGAAAAGGCTGTCAAGGGGTGCCGATAAAGGAGGGACTCTCTCCACCCTCTGGGGAGCTGGAGGATTGCGGGAAAGGCTGACTGATAAAGTGCAGACCAGGGAAAACAGAGTCCCATGGGAACATGAGCAGGAAATGGAAGTATAGGAAAGGGTGGAAGGTAGTCCTGCTAAATGCCAGGAGCTTGGGAAATAAAATGCCTGAGCTCCAGGCGATGCTAACTGAGGGAGCAGTAGATGTGGCAGCGGTCACTGAGACCTGGGCCACTGCAGGACACGACTGGGACCTGAACCTGGAGGGTTACACTATGTTCAGGAAGGACAGGGGGGAGGGAAGGGGAGGAGGGGTAGCAATGATAGTCAAAAACTGCATTGGCATAGGGGGAGTAGAGAAGGCAGAGGGAACCGTGGAAGCAATTTGGGTCACCTTGATAACAAGGGGGGGCAAGAGAGTAAAAATAGGAGTGGTGTATAGACCCCCTGCCCTGGCGGAGGAGCTGGAGGAGAGTCTGGTGGCAGATGTTGGGAGACACTGCAGACTGGGCAGAGGAATGGTGGTGGTGTTGGGGGACTTAAACATGCCAGGAACAGACTGGGAGACTATGACATCTTCTGTGACCAGGGAACAGAGGTTGTTGGATGTCTTTCAAGATGCGTTCCTAACTCAGCAGGTGGGGGAACCGACCAGGGAGGCACGGGTACTGGATGTGGTCCTGGCAGACAGTGACCAGATTAGGGGCCTGGAGGTAAGGGACCCGGGCGGGAGTGACCATGCCATCGGTCTGGTTCTGCCTGGACCTAGGAGGGCTAGAAAGCTGCAAAGACGGAGGTAACTGACTTCAGGGGAACGATTTTAAGGAAATGGGAAGGATCCTTAAGGAGCATTTGGATGGGATTGGGTCAGACATGGACGCTGATAGTAGGTGGGAAATCATCAGGAGAGGGGTGCAAGATGCTACCAGCACCTGTGCAAGAGTAAGACGAAAATGCAGTAGGGCCTGAAAACCCTGCTGGTGGACCAGGGAGGTCCAGGAGGTGGTGCAGGGAAAGAAGGCAGCCTATAGGCAATTCAAGTGCTCAAGGAGTGAAAGGGATCGAGGGGAGTATGAGCTGATTGCTAGAAGGGCCACTAGGGTGGTGAGGCCGGCTAAGGCAAGGAAGGAGCAGAACCTGGCCAGGAAATCAGGAGGGAACAAGGGTTCTTTAGATACATTGGGGAAAAACGAAGGGTGAAGGGCAGATTAGCAGGATTAAATCAGGGAGAGATGGGCACAAGACCCGGGGAGCAGGCTGAGGTACTAAATGAGTACTTCACCTCAGTTTCCACCAAGGAAAATGGGGTGCTGCATCATACATGGGAGGAGACAGAGATACTGAGGAGGGGGACCCTACCGATCAGCGGTCTGGGAGAGGGGAGGCATCACTGGCAGGAGGGGGAGGGCTAAGCAGGAGAAGAGGTACTGAAGTGGAAACACAACAGAGAGAGTGAGGAAGCCCTCAGCCCTTAAGACAGAGAAAGCACTGGGGCCAGATAAATTACATCCCAGAGTGCTGAAGGAACTGTAGATCTCCTGGCGAAACCCTAGCGGAGCTTTTCACCATCTCTCTGAGGACAGGGTGGGTGCCCCAGGACTGGAAGGTGGCACATATAGTGCCCTATCCACAAGGGGGATCAAGGGAGGTGGCAGAGAACTACAGGCCTGTCAGCCTGACATCGGTGGTGGGCAAGGTGATGGAGGCATTGTCAAGGAGAGGCTGGGGGGGACCTGGAAAAGTCAGGGTGCCTGGACGATAGACAGCATGGATTCATCTCGGGGAAATCGTGTCAGACAAACCTTGTGGAGTTCTATGACTGGGTGACGAGTGCCTTTGACCTTGGTAGACCAGTGGACGTCCTCTTTCTAGACTTCAGCAAGGCATTTGACTCTGTTCCTCACATGGGCCTGTTGGATAAGCTGGGAGAAATGGGGGTGGGGAACCAGATGATCAGATGGATAGGCAATTGGCTCCATGACCGGACCCAGAGGGTCGTAGTTGGTGGGATAGTCTCATCCCCAAAGAGGGTCATTAGTGGGGTCACACAGGGATCAGTCCTTGGTCCCCTCCTGTTCAACGCCTACGTCTCTGACATAAGGACAGGAATCAGGAGTGAGATGAGTCTCTTTGCAGATGGCTCAAAACTGGGGGCGGTGGTGGATGGGGAGGAGGGGAGGGTGGCCCTACAGGGGGACCTGGAGGCTCTGGAAAGATGGTCTAGAAAGTGGAAGCTGAGGTTCAATGCAGGGAAATGCAAGGTACTCCACCTAGGGGCCAGAAACCCGGGCCAAGTGTACACCCGGGGAAATGCTACAAGTCTCGATGGCTGAGAGGGACCTGGGGGTGGTGGTGGATGTCAAAATGAACAATTCGGAGACTTGTAGGAGGGCAGCAGCCAAGGCCAACAGGATGCTGGGATGCATCGCTAGGGGGATCACCTCCAGAAGGAGGGAAGTGATGCTCCCTCTGTATAACTGCTTGGTGAGGCCACACCTTGAGTACTGCGTGCAGTTTTGGAGGCCACACTTAAAGAGGGACATTAAACTCCTGGAGAGGGTCCAGAGGAGGGCAACCAAAATGATTTAGGGCTTGGGGGACAGGACCTATGAGGAGAGGCTCAAAGAGCTAAATATGTACACATTGGAAGAGAGAAGGGACTGGGGGGACATGATAGAGGTCTTTAGTACATGAAGAGGGTAAATAGGGGAGGAACAGTCAGGGTGCTTTGAAGGAAGGAGGAGGGGGCCACTAGAGGGCATGGGTGGAAGCTGGAGGGGGGAAGATTCAGGGGAGAAAGGAGGAGGTGCTACTTCACTGAGAGGGTGGTGGAGCCATGGAATGCACTGCCTAGGGGGCTGGTGGAGGCAGAGACGGTGGAAGGGTTCAAGAGGGGCTGGAACAGGTACAGGGGAAGGGTTCTGGAAGCAAAATCCAATGCAGCAAGAATATCCGGAACTGGGAAGGGAGAAGCCAGAGAAGGCGAGGGGGGCAGCAAGGTCAGCACCCAGGGTGGGGGCTGACCAATCGAGCAGACTCGAAAGACCGTTAGGCCTATTCTGCTGGCATTTTAGTATGTTAGTATGTTAGTATTTTTCGTGTATGTCGTCTCTGACGTCCAAATTGCATAAAAATAAGTGCAGTTCCTGCAGGACTCAACTCCCCCATAAGGAGGGCCATTCCTTCTGCCTTGTTTGTCTGGGCCCAGACCACAAGGCTGAGGAGTCTGAGATTTGACAAGGTTTCAACCAGGCCACTCGGAAATGCTGTCAACAGTCTCTGGAAGCCCACATTTTAAAGTTGGAAATGGCTTACATGGAGAAGGAGCTGAAGAAACTCAGGTGCTCTTTTTCCTCACCCAAGGGCCATCGTAAGAAGACGGACAAGGAGAGACATCGGGACCGGACAGAGTCCCTACACGGCTGCTACGCCCTCCTGTGTCATGGCCAAGGAGGTAATTTTCCCCTTGGGGAAGACACCTTCTTCCACGGCTCTTTCTGAGGGTACAGTACAGCTGTCAGCCCACTCATTGGGTTCGGGCTCGGGCCTGATGAGATCCTCCAGGGGAAAGGAGGCACCAACTTCCTCTATGTCACTCAAGATTAAGCGGCCTAGTGGAGGATGGCCCACCATCAGGGATTGTTCCTCCCCCAATGCCAGAGCCACAAGTGCCTGAGGTACCACCAGATCTGACAAAGTCCGCACCAGTCCCTCTTGGCCCATCAACCCCCAGGAGCTGACACCTGGCCTGACGCCAACACTGTGGAGGCCCTTGGGGCTTCCTTCCCCAACTCTGGACCTCCTATAAGGGCCTTCTGCTCCCCTGTCAGGGCCTCCTCTGGAACCTTGAGCCCCACCATCTGGCCCGATTCCAGGCCCGACGCTGGGCCTCTCGGGTAAGCTCCTAGGTTACCTGACACCGGGCTAACCTACACTGCAATAGCCCATGCCAGGGAATCTGATGCCACAATACCCGATGCTGGGATACCCTTTGACGGGGTTCTTGATGCCGTGGTATCCATCGCCGGGATTCAATTACTCCTACTATACAGGATATCTGGGGTATGTTAGCCCCTCACCTTATCTCCCACCACCGCCGCAGCCCTGAATTGACCTTCAGGCAATGCTGCGGTCCTGATGGACTGAGGCAAAATCACAACTCACATCAGAACTGGAGAAATGACAGCCCTTATTGGCCCCAACGCTGGGCCCTAGGGCTTTGTCACCTGCACCCATCCCATTGTCAGCTCCCTGGCAGATGATGTTGGACAGAACAGTAGAGCTACAAGCTCACCCACGAACCACCAAGTTTATGTGGCTTGTAGACATCTCCAGACCGGTGGACATCACCTTACCAGGGCTCAGTTCACCCGAGAGCCATCTGTCTGATTCAGACAGTGACTTGGCTTATTCTGGCTCTGACTATGAATCTAAATTGCCGAATGACCCAAAACCATCAGAGCACTGAACTATGTGGCTCACATGAGGCTCTACCAGAAATCTGTCCTAGGCCAACTGGAGTCTAAGATTGACTCTCTTCTGGACTCCCAGTTAAAGGAGGAGATGGCAGGCTTGGTCAGGTCAGCCAGGTCGGCTAGCAGACACAACCTGAGGGCCACTTATGATGCAGTGGACACCTCTGCTAGAGGGACAGCCACTGCCATCAGCCTGCAGAGATACGATTGGCTGAGGATTTCAGGTCTCTCTCCAGAGGTCCAGACATCTATCCAAGACACCCCCTTTAGGAGTCCAGTCTTGTTAGGAGGGGACTCTAAAGATATAATTACTGATTTACAGAACAAGGGCAAAACTTTGCAGTCTGTCCATTTTCTGAATAAACCCACTCAGAAATGGAGGCAGCAGCCCTTTTGGCGGCAGCAACATTGTCATCAAAAGCAGTCTCAGAACCAATGCCAGAATAAATGTCAGGCCTCTTTGACAGGCATGGCCCCCCCCGGCCAAGTCCCATAAAGCCTCAGGAGCCACAGCCTCCTCACTCTCCTCCACCTCCTGACTCCATGGACTCCATACTCCCTCTGGAGAGAGTCACAGAGGAACCGATAGGGGAAAGTTTTGCCAACCACCTACCGGGATGGGAGAACATCACCATAGACTCATGGGTACTCCAGCTGGTGGCTCAAGAACACACAATAGAGTTCATAGAAAGACCAGCCACAAATCCTCCGGGTCACTCCTTCTACCCCCAAAGCCACATCCCATTAGTGAAAGAGGAACTAAGCCCCCTGCTAGCAAAAGCAGCAATAGAGCCAGTTCCCACAAATCAGCAGGGAAAAGGGTTCTATTCACACTTCTTCCTGGTGCCCAAGAAGACAGGTGATCTCAGGCCCATTCTGGATCTGAGCTCTCTAAATCTCTTTGTAGAATACAAGAGATTCAGGATGCTGTCTCTACCAAGCTTGCTTCTTCTCTTACAGAAGGGCCATTGGCTCTGCGCACTGGATATGAAGGATGCATACCTACGTATCCCTGTTTTTCCACCACACCGCAAGTTTTTCAGATTCTGTTTTCTGGGAGAGCATTTTCAGTTCAAAGCTTTTTCCTTCAGCCTTTCGTCAGCACCAAGAGTGCTCATCAAATGTCTTTTAGTGGTGGCAGCGGAACTGTGCAGATGAGGGGTACAGGTGTTCCCATACCTCGACGATTGGCTTCTGCCGGCACCATCGAGGGACAGTTTGGGCAAGTCCCTAACCATGACTCTGGACCTTTTTCATCAGGTGGGCATTATGGTAAACTGTCCCAAATCCCATCTTTCTCCTACCCAACAGCTCCAGTTTATTGGGGCAGTTTTGGATACAGTCCAGGGCAAGGCATTCCTGCCATTAGACAGGAAGAAAACCTTGCAAAGACAGGCACATTTAGTAGCCTCACAGAGAAAGACGTCGGCAAGATCAATTCTTCGCCTTCTCGGTCTTATGGCTGCAGCCATCCCTACAGTCCCCTTGGCCAGACTTCACATGAGAGTCACACTATGGACTCTCAGAGTTAAATAGAACCAGAGATCGGATGATCTGAATCACAAGATGCTGGTCTCCGACCCAATGGCTTGGGACCTGTTGTGGTGGCAGAACCAGGACAACCTTACTCAAGGCATCTCGCTCCACATGGACTTTCCATCTCAGACCACGATGATAGATAACTCTGGGTCAGGTTGGGGAGCCCACCTGGATGCTCACAAGACTCAAGACTCTTGGTCAGACAACTAACTCACTCTCCACATCTGTGCGTTGGAGATGAGGGCAGTTCTGAATGTGTTATGACCTTTTCAGCACTTACTTCAGCCAAGACAGTGCATGATCCAGGCAGACAACATGTGCATCATCTGGTACATGAACAAACAAGGTGGCACATGCTTGTGCCCCCTCTGTCATGAAGCAATGAATGTGTGGTACTGAGCAGTCAGCCACAACCTTCACCTGACAGCCGCACATGTCCCAGGTGTTCAAAACATCCTGGCAGATGTGCTCAGTCACACTCAAGCCAAAGCCCACTAGTGGGAACCGAGACAGTGAGTGGTAGACAACATCATTGAGAAGTAGGGAAAACTAGACATAGATCTGTTTGCATCTCTGTCCAATGCAAAACTACCAGCTTTCTGCTCACTCGTTCCAGGGCGTGGTGTTTTCTGGTTAGATGTGTTGTCTGTATGCTGGAAGGAAAGGTTCATGTGTGCCTTCCCTCCACTTTCTCTGCTCAAAGAGTTCTGTTGAAGCTGTGGGCAGAAGGGGCATGAATGATTATGTTTGCTCCCTTCTGGCCCAGTCAGATTTGTTTGTCTACTCCAGCAACTGTCTATGGATTCTCCAATACCACTGCCAGTTTCTCAAGATTTATTGACACAAGAATAGGGGACCTTGGTCCATCCAGGCCTCAGATCCCTGCACCTGCATGCATGGCACCTACTGACAGAGCTGCTGCTCGATTTGGGGTGTCCCAGAGGGTAGCCCAGGTTTTAGTGGAGGCCAGAAAGCCATCCACCAGAGCACTTATGCCATGAAGTGAAAGATAGATTCCATATGGGCCTCTTTGAAAGGGTTGTAACCTGTCACGTGCCCTATCCCAAAGGTCCTAGATTACCTTTTGTACCTCTCGGACTTGGGACTTAGTTATTCGACCTTGAAGGTCCACTTTTCTGCCACTTCTGCCTACCACATCCCCACAGGCGGCAAAACCTTGGCTCAGCTGGAAGTTTTCAAGACTTTCTTGAAGGGGATCCTTCATTTGAAACCTCCAGTCAGGAACCCTACTCCTCCTTGGGATCTGAACTTCATTTTGGAAAAACTCATGCTGTCACCGTTTGAACCAGCAGCGATCTTTCATGGAAAGTGCTCTTCTTAGTTGCTATCACTTCAGCTTGAAGAATTTCTGAGCTTCAGGCCTGATGTGTAAGGAGCCATATCTGATTTTTCACAGAGCCTGGGTGGCTCTGTATACAAATCCTAAATTCTTGCCTAAGGTGGTTTCAGAGCACACCTTAAATCAAACTCTCGAGTTACCAGTGTGTTACCATGAATATTCCAATTGGGGTGAAGCAATCCTACACACATTAGATGTACGTAGGATTCTTCCTTACTACATGAACAGGATGAAGCCAGTCCTTCAAATGATCACTTGTTTGTTTTCTTCATGCCCAAAATAGAGGGCATGGCAGTTTCAAGCAGTGTTTGTCAAAGTGGTTGGCAAACTGCATCATCTTTTGTTATCAGAAGTATAACAGACCCCTTCTGGGGTAGGTTAAGGGTCATTCAACAAGAGGCATGGCTGCTTCTACTGCTTATTTCCGGAATGTCTCAGCCTCAGATATTTCTGCGGTTACCACTTAGAGTTTTGTCCACACTTTCACTAAATACTACAGTTTGGACATTGCTTCTAGGCTCAGAGCTGGCCTTGATCTAGCTATTTTTCAGGGTCTTTTATCTTAAGCCCCTGTTTTCTGCAGACTTATTCCTGCCTCCCATGTCTCAGACTTGTCTGAATTTGACTGCTTGGGATTCGGTCCTACATGTTAGTACCTACTGCAAGAGCCCTCTCGAAATAAGATAGTATAGTTACGCAAGAACTTACCATAACAGTAGATCTTCGAGAGAGCTTCTTGCAGTAGGTACTACTTTCCCTTCCATCTTCCCCCTGGGTTTCTTCTTCTTCTTTTTCTCCTGGCATAGCCTTTTAGCTCCAGGAGCTCACTCCTAACTTCTATCTAACCTTTCTTGGTCTCTGGCGGGAGAACTGGAGGGCGGGCATGGGGACCATTCCCTATATAGTGGTAGACTGATGTCAGTCATGTGGCACCAGGGAGCAGTCCCCCGCTAGACACTGCTAGCTAGAAATTTTCTGTGTGGTCCTGGTGCCTGGCATCTTAGTCCTACATGTTAATATCTACTGCAAGAGCCTCTCTGGAAGATCTACTGCTATGGTAAGTTCTTACGTAACTGTACTTTAGTAGAACAGGGCCACTCTTATGACCTTTGAGGGCCTGATTGCCAGGTTTCAACTCCCAAGGCAGACCTTTTTCTAGTGCCTGCATGTCAAGCAGTACTTTATGGAGAGGAATAAGGTTTTAATGTTAAAGGGACTCTCCCCCTGGGAACGATTTGCTGAACTGGGCAATCATGCTGGTAAGGAGAGGGAAATGTATCATAGGGTCTTGCCATATGTTGCTCTGGACAGAGGCCACAGACTTCCAGAAAGTTAGATCACATTGGGGAGAAAAACTGGGGTCACTGATAGTATCAGAAGTAGATTAGGGCAGTGGAAATGGGATGGAACATTAATGCCTCTCTGAAATGAAGAGAATTTCAATGGAAGGTCTTGATAAGATTCTTCCATACCTTATTGATCACTAAACATTTTACTAGAAGTAATGCTGACCTAAGTTGGAGAGGATGTGTATAGGTGGGATCACACTTACAAATAGTTTGTTCATTAGCAAAGCTAATCCTCTGTTTGCAAGGCATACTGCATACCGTTTGGTGAATGGACACATGTAATTCCATTCAGCTTGCAACAACTTACCATACAATTTTGTACTGTAGTTTTTTTTATTTATGTATTTTTTTATTTTATTGAAATCTAGGATTACAAATACCTTTGAGCAGGAACTGCTCATTTACAAAGGTTCCACATCGAGGAAATGGAAGGTAAACATACATACAAAGGTCGACAGGACTATTCATAGTTACACAGTAAAAAAAAGCAAGAGGCTGAGGCATAGTTAATTACAGTACCTCAAAATGTTCCAATGTTAAGTAGAAAGATGCAACATCCAAGGGAAAACTTATAAATAAGTGGTGCTGGTGACAGGGTAGGTAGGGCGGGAGTACACAGGCAGGAAGGCCATTGTCGGAGGTATGGGGTGATGGTAAGAGCACTCAAGGGAGGGAGGAGGGATATTGTCAGTAAGTGCCAAGGAGGGGTGAGGAAGGGAGTTGGGGAGAGAGGGTGTCGGGGAGGTAGGAGAAGGAGGCATGGCAAGGGGGGGTAGCTGTCCTGACTAAAGTAGAAGGCAGTGAGCGTGGGACCCCAGATTAGGTGAAGCAGTCACAATGACTAGTTGAGCTGAGATGAAGTCGGAGTTGTCTTTTAAATGGGCCAAGAGCAACAGCTGTAAGAGTTTCAATGTTTTTATTTCCTTCTAGCTGTATTGATAAGTTTGAATGGATCTATAAGGGAAAGTTAAATTAAGTTAGTTGCCAGAGGCATGCCAGATGTCTGGAGGGTAATTGCAGTGTCCTTGTCCTGTAATATAGGCCCCCCTATCAAGTTAATGGGAGATCCTGAAAACAAAAACAGCCCTTTCATGCTTCAAAGCCAACATAGCCCTTTCATGTTACATGAAGAGCTCTGGCTAATGACTGGAGCAGTCACTCCTGCTGTGTGAGACAAGAGGTAGGAATAAGGAGATGTCCTTTAGAATACACAAACTCCTGAAGTCCATATCAGACTGATTTCCCAAGAGGAACTGGTTCTGAAGACAGAAAGAACTGGCCTGGTAGTGATGTGATGCCGTAGGACATGTGTGCTGAGGGTATTCTACTTCCCTAAATGGGGAGAGAAAAGTGAGATAAATGTTTCTGTGCATTACATACTATTCAAAACATTTTATTTTTGTAGAATTACTGTTCTCCATAGTCTTAGTGTAGTATCAATTATTATGTGTAAATATCTTCGAAGTATTAAATATGATTTTTTTTTCTATACTTCATGTTTCTGTGACTGAGTCCTTTAAGTTACAAATAACTAGGTTATAATTGACAAAAACTGGTGGTCCATCTTCAAAGAGAAGGCTAAGGTAACCAGATTAAAAGCAAGGTAATTCTCAGTTGTGCAGCAGGGTTGAGTCACTTGCCCTTGTGGTGAAGTACTGTGTTGTGTGAGCAGTGGCTCTGGTGGGATTCAAACCTATAGATACCCCAAATAAGGCTGTGGATGAGGGGTGGCAGCATGCCAAGGTGACTCTTTCAGGCATCTGAAGGGTTGAGAAGGCTGCTAATATCCGCAGTCTTAGTTTTGGAGAGACAAGCCTATCACACATCTTCACATATTTGATCCTGGGAATTCCTCCCCCCAGACATGGGTACTACAGCCCTCAACTTACTGTTTGCCATCCTGTGCATGGTAGCACTGAAGAGCATGACATCCTTGTGGCTGTCAGCTTCTGTACCAGCAAGTGGACTAGGACTGCAGAGGGTAATACATTTCCAGAGGATGCAAAGACTTAAAACAGCATTACTGCATCTGTCTCTAGACAAATTTAACCATGATCTAAACAAACATTGTTATAAAGAAAGCTGATAAAGGCTTTGCAGTTGTTTTTTTTTTGTTATTTGCCTGACTCCCACAGCTTTCAGAGGAGGCCTCGTACCTCCTCCTACTCTGTCGGCCAGGGCAATCCCCACGGCATCCCATCCCCAGTTTCATCCGCTCATAGGGCAGGGGTGTTACATTTTTCCCCTGTTTTTCTACCATTCCCCTGAGATGCCTGCACTTAGCGCTAATGTCCAGGCTTGCCAATGTGCTGATGCACACCAACAGCCACGCACATAACAGCGTCCCCCCTCCCTGACTCAAGTAGAGCCGTCAGTGCCCTGAAACCCCCGTGCATCCACCGGCTTCAGGGGAGTCAGATGCTAGATGCACCCCCTGGTAACCCAGCCCAGAGGAAGGAAAGCATCCATTGGGATTCTCAATCCTCCCCCCCCACCGACCCCCAACCCCCAGCAACCTGAGTCCATTCCCGAACACAGGTTGCCAGCATAGTGTGAGGTGTGGCATCCAGTGCCTCAACCCTCAGTGCCACCAGGCCGGCTAGGCTCTGCAGTTGTGATCTTAAACCGTCAGGACTATATTAATGAAGCCAATAGGTGAGTAACAAATTGCACCTACTACAGTGAACTGACCAATGATCCGACTGTCCAATACACCAAAGAACTATGGGACATTATCAGATCATTTCCAAAGTATGTCCAAAACAGAATAAATGATCTCATCTCTCATGACCCTAGACCAGGTACATTCAACATGCTGCCTAAGATCCATAAACCTGGAAATCCAGGGTGACTTATAATATCTGGGAATGGCACCCTAACAGAGGGAATCTTGTCATGGAAAGGAACCATTTTATTCAGGACACCACACACATCTTGCATAAACTGTCTGGTTTTAGGGATTTACTGCCTAATACCATCTCAGCCATGATGGATGAGAATTCTCTTTACACTAATATCCCACATAAGGATGGCATTTCTGCATGTGTTAAGTACCTTCATAAGAAAGGATAGCATCATGACATCCACCCTAAATTTATTGCAAGACATACTGAATTTATTCTGATCAACAAACATTTCAATTTCAATGGTAAACATTATGTTCAAACTATGGGAACAACAATGGGCACCAGGATGGCTCCACAGTATGCCAGTCTTTTCATGGCAAATATAGAGGAGGATTTCCTGAAACAATGTACATATAAACCACCTGCTTACTTCTGATATATTGATGATTTATTTATAATTTGGACAAAATGTACTCAAACATCAGTGTTAATTTCCTGGATACCACAGTTACCATCAAAGATGAAACCTTGCAGACCTCTGTTTACAGAAAACCAACAGACAAACAGAGGTATTTACACAACAGTTGCAATCACCCTAGGCACACTACAAAATCAGTAATATACAGTCAAGTGCAAGTGCTTTGCTACCACTGAATCTGTTCAAATGAAGGAAACACAAAAGAGATAAACACTTGATCGTACTAAAATGAACATTAATTGGGCAGGGATACTCCTCTGGAGAACGTGACAGAGCTGTGGAACGTGCCATGTTTATGCCAAGAGATGAACTACCACAATATAGAGAATACTGGCTGGGCTACAGTGCGCAATCACTAAGGGGTTCTGATTCCGTTTGACCTCGAGAGTGAAGCTCGAAAGGTCCTACAGAATCAGAACCCTAAGGTGGCAGCACAGGCTGGTTGGGCACAGTAGCCCAGCCAGTATTTTTTATAGTGTATGGAGACCCCTTGTTCAAAAACTATGGCATTAAAACACATACTCATTTGCGGTTTTATGTTTGGTTCGCTTATTTTGCTGCTCATCAAGCACTCCTCAGTCTTTGAAAAACCTGCTGCCACCATCCTGTCACAGTATTGACTGAATACTGAGATGTGCATGCGCAGAGGTTTTTCCATTACTGGAAGTGCTGTCTTGTGCACTCTGAAAAAAAGCCGAGATGTTGCTGTATCACAGTGTGGTGTAACCACGCTCCATGAACTTTGAACTGTGGTACAACAACATTTTGACTGCGATGGATTTCAATATGGAACAAGGGGTCTCCACACACTACAGTATATAAAGAAAAGACCACCACCAACCAGATACCCTTGGTTGTTACATGCAATCCTGATTTGGAAGCCCTACATCAAATCATTAGGGACCTCCAACCAATACTCAGTGAGGATGACACCTTGAAATGTATCTTCCATGAACTACCTTTACTGCCTTTCAAACAGTCACCTAATTTATCTAACCTGATTGTCAGGTGCAAACTTATAGCTGACTAAACAACAGAACACTAGGTGGCACAAAACCTTGCAATAGTCCTAAATGTAAGACATGTGAGTACATTTCTACCTCAGATTCTATAAACATCCCACAAAATGGACAATTCAAGATACAGGGGACTTATACATGTACATCTCAGAACATTGTTTATTACATCCAATGCAAGAAATGTCCACATACAGATTATGTTGGGAAAATCAGACAATGACTTCAAACCTGAATGAACCAACATAGATATGACATTAAAAGGAAAAATACAATAAAACCAGTGAGGCAACATTTTTCTCAATTTGATCACTACATTTCTGACCTCTCTGTTCTAATTCTCAAGGGGCATTTCAGGAATGCACGAGAGTCGTGTGCATGAGGTCCAATTTATTTATCTTCCTAATACAGCTAATTGTGGTACAAATATGGACTTGGTTTTATGACCAGTTACACAATCTGAACTTCAACTACTTTTTCTTGTCTTGGCTTCATATATACACACACACACTGCTCCTTGTCTCAGTTTTATACACACATGCATACTGCTATGCTGACATAGAAACATAGAAACATAGACTTTGACGGCAGATAAGGACCACTTGGCCCACCCAGTCTGCCCATTTCCCTACCTACTGGATAAGCTGCAGATTCTAGTTAACCAACAGCCTACTTCCTGCCACCCCCCACTACAATTGACCATAGACAAAGACACATGCACATGCACACACACACACACACACACGCAAACATGCACACACCTCACTCTGTTGTTATTTTCAGGTACTTAGGATTTGATAATTTATAGACCTCTGCTGTCACATGCATTCCATTTTGTTAGAATTTGTAATTTACACCTTAATTAAGTTCCCTAGGACTGGCCTGTTCTCTGATTTCAGTGTCTGTCTTAAATCTTATTATCCAATAATATGTCCAATCCATGTGTGAAGGTGTTTACTAATTCTGCTCTGAGGATTTAAAGAGCAGCTGTTTACTTGTTCAGATCTTTCCCCTCTGAAACATATACGGGAGTTTACCTGTCCCCAACTCGACTGGCACATGAAGTTTTCATATTTGGTTCCTGTATTAGAAGTATAAACACTCGTAAAATTCCTCTGTACAGCTAGCAGCACAAATGCTCTAACTTCCTGAATGGCACCATGCCCCCGTACTGGCACATTTTGTTACGTTACTTCAAGAAGAGCGTGGGGATGTGCTCCATTGACTTTAATGGGGGCAATTTTTAAAGTATTTTTTAACACTTTTGAGTGCTGATGTTGACAAAGAAAGGCCACCACTCAACTAACAAGGCCCTTGTTAGTTGAGCAGTGGCCTTTCTTTGTCAAAATGTGCCAGTGTGAGGGCATGGCACTAGTTTAGGAGTTAGAGCGTTTTTGCTGCTGGCTGTACAGAGGAATTTTACAAGTGTTCATACTTTTAATACTGGAACCAAATATGAAAACTTTATGTGCCTGTCGAGTTGGGGACAGGTAAGCTCCCTTAAATGTTTTGGAGGGGCGAGATCTGAATGAGTAAATAGTTACTCTTTAAAGTGTTATCTTTCCTTAACTGCCATATTTCTGATGAAGGACTTGGTGAGCCTCAAAGCTTAAACATTTTGTAAAAACTATTTGTTGGTCCAATAAGAAGTTCATATTTTAGACAAATTTAAGTTACAGTGGCAGTTGTGGGAAGAATGTGGGGTGATGAATGAGGAGGGCGGGGCAGGAGATGCTCCATCTGGTGAAGAGTGACAGCAATTGAGATACACCCCCCACACTCTGGTGTCTCCTCCACCTGTTTCCTCAGGGCAGCCAGCCATGGGCATACCTGGACAGCAGGCACACATTTTCCCCTAGGAACACTAAATAAGGCCAGTGAAACAAAGAATTAGACTAGCACTCTGTGAAATCCTTACATACAGAAAATCATAATGGTCATGAAATTAAGAAAAGGACACACATAGAAGGTTGTTAGTTCTTTAATTTTTTTCTTGTCTGTACGCTGTGATAAATTTAGTTATAAATTTGTTCATTTCATGTCTGTCTAATTCAGTGTATTTAGAGACAACTTCTGCACAAGTTTACAGAGATAATTACCTTGTGCATAAAGTATTGCTAGAAGCTGTCATTATCTTAATTGTGCATGACTGGCAAGTGTTAACACCCTTGTCTGAGATGTGAAACTGTTACCAAAACTGTGTAATGCATGTTGGTGTACTGCTATAATACAACTGAGTTTTCAGACAAGGTTAGTAGACATATATTCATGACTAATGGAACTTGCATCATAAAATTCTTGTGACAGAATTATTTAATGAAAACAATTGTCACTTCGGATATTCATTCATTAATGCCCAGAAAGTTTATATTCATCATTTCTTTAAAGAAAGCAGCAGCCAAGCACTTTCACTTGTCATGTTGATATCCTGGGCCTTGCTTATCTGATCAAAGACAATGGAGACATTCTCTACTTTCAGTACAAAACTGATTTATTTAAAACATAAAGAGCTTCTGTTAGCCACAGTCTGTCTTAAAGTAAAGAAACATTTATTCTCCTTCAGGTTTAACTCTCTTTTGAGTGTAGACTTGGCCTTATTATTTGCCATGATAAGAAGAGATGGTTGGTTTTACAACTTCTGTTGTACTCATTATTCATATTCACATTCACACATTACTTTATCAAAATAATCATTATTTTCCCAACTAAAGCAATATATTTGGGTGCCTGTTTAGAGTCTCATTAAAACTAAAATGCTATAGCAGTTTGTAAATATATTTTTCATGTTTTTCCATCTTCTTACATACCTCAGTGAGATCACAGTCAGACAGACCTATCTCTTTATCAGATTAGGAGCCGTCAGACAGATGTGTACAAGAACACAAAGCTACCTCCTTTATTCCAAAGGCAAATTATAACCTTCCTTGTTGCATATGTGAAACTAGTGCCATGTCATTTTCCTCACTGCATTAATATAAACCCATCACATAATATTTAAAGTTATAGTCATTAAATGTATTATCTACATTACTCTTGAAAGGGGTGCAACTTTTCATTTTTGGTGAGGTCCTGCTTTACAGCCAGTTTTTGCAGCTGAATAAATCGAACTACATTGAGGTTAAATGACATGCTAAAGGTAAAACAGTGAGTAAATGTATCTAATTGGTTTTAAACCTGGGATCTCCTGATTCCCATACCCTCACTGTAACCCTTAAAGCATGCTACCTCCAGCGGATGGCCGCAGCAATGCTTCTTTGGTCAGATTCATTGACCATGTCTTTGAAAATATGGGCAAATGAAAGATGACAGGAACCATACTAATTTACTTAACAAAAGCATTTGGCCTAATGGACTGTAATATTCTCATAGTTGAACAAGGCACATTGGTATTTTGTTGATTTATTTGTTTGTTTGAAAAATTGGTACCCAGGAGAGGCACACTGAGCTGCTCATTTCCAGGTGTGAGCTGGTAGAAGAAAACAGTAGAAACAGCAGCATAAAACATAACTGTAGAACAAAAATAGATAACAAATGCATAAAGTTGGAATAAATACTTGTATATGCATAGAATAAAGTGCGATATAGTTGAAAATACCAAACAAGTGCTCATTTAGAATTAGAAGCAATACTCTGTGTGCGTGCACACTATTGACCACAGGTGATTGACTTGAAAGGCAGGACTGATTGTCTGACCTCGTACTGGAGGGAGGAGACATAAGTAGTGTGACGGTGAAGCAAGGCAGGAGCGGGGACCCAACCTGTTGCTTACCAGGATAGGTTATGGCTTGGCATGGGGGGGTCAAGGGAAAAGGTAACTGGAACAGGTGGGTAGTGGTTGGAGTTTCATCTGCTGCCTAAGAGAGAAAAGGGAGGGGGAGAATGGGAGGGAGGAGGGGAGTTTGCACCAGAGTGAGGGAAGACAACAGGAGAAGGCAGATTACCAAGGGGGGACATGTAAAAAATGTGATGATCCCTTGAATACAGTGTTATTTTGTTGATTTGTTTGTTTGAAAAATTGGTACCCGGGAGAGGCACACTCCTTTAAGAGAGAACTACACCACTATCTCTTCTCCACTTGTGTATAATCTTGTTTCAAACCGCCATAGCCCAAACTCTCTAATCCCACCCCTCTTTCTGATTGTCCCCTGGAACCCTGGGGTCTACTCCAATGAGGAGCACTTCTTCAATCTCCTCTCCTAATTTCTTGTACCATCTTCATATTCCTCTCCAATCTACTGCCTCTCCTCTCTCACCTTTTCTCTTTATCTCCCCTATCACTGTACTATGCTTGGCTACTACCCTTACCCCACCAAACTACTGCCTCCTCCTCTCTCCACCTTTCTCACTATCCCCCCTTTTCACCAAACTCTGACTGGCCACTACTTGCCTCACAGCACTTTATTCCTCACCGTTGGCATACTGCTCAGTTACTTTAAAATGACCTGGTTGCTGTCTCTTGCATGTAAACTTAAATGCTGTATTGTCTTTTGTCATATTCTACCACTGTGAACGCTTCAAACTTTTATTATGTAACTTGTATTATGTACAAATATGTATCAATTGAATGTTTTGTCTCTGTACCCTCCCGGGTCATGCCTGAAAATAATCTTTTGGCTAGTGCACCTTACCCGGTAAACAAAAACTAAATAAACAAAATAGGAAACAATTAGAGATGAAGGGGGAGAGGTAATAGGGAAGGGAATCAGACCAGTAACTGGATATGAAGGAGGTACAGTGAGCCTGGTGATGTGAGGGCAGAGGGAGAATGGCCAGACTGATGAAATAGCAGCCATATCCCCACTGCAGGTTCATCCTGGTTTTATAGCTACCTCTCAGATAGGACACAGGGGGTCCATTTCCAACCTGATGGGGGTCACAAGTGAGCTGCTTCAGGGATCCATTCCTTGGCCTATATATTTTTCTTTTATTTACTGATTCATTCCTTAAGGGTTTTCAGAAATGGCACTCTCTATTTTATACAGATGGCCTGATCTTATTTCCTAGTGCCAGATCTCGTGCTGACATTTCAATTACCCTAACAGGTGAATTTGGCTGTGCTCAACAATGGTTCTTAAATGATAGGCTTATACTTAAATCATAAAGTATATAACTGAGAAGTTCATGGAAGAACACAACGTGTTATCCAATACCACACATGACTTCACAAAATGTAGATTGTGTCATAAAAACAGGATTACCTTCTTTGAAGGAGTACACAGAGAGGCTGTTAGTGGTAAGATGGTGGACATAGTATATATGGACTTCTGTAAGGCTTTTGGCACCATGCCACATGGGAGATTAATATGAAAAATGTGCTAGATATGGGGATGAATAACTCCTAGAGGACTTGGTTAACAAAAGAAAGCAAGGTGTAATGTTGCATTGCTCAGGATGGAAGTGAGTCATAAGTGGGGTACCCAGGGGCCAGTGCTATGACCACTGCTGGTCAAAGTTTAAATTATTAATCTAAAAGAGGGAATCATCAACAATCTACTAAAGTTTGTTGGTGATATCAAGCATGTCGCAGCTGTTGATACAGTTGAAAAGACTATGTGTTGAAAGGGAGATTGCATAGGCTTAGTGACTGGGCTGAGTAGTAAGAGCTTACATTTATGGACTGGAAGTTTGAGGTGCTCTACTTAGCACAAAAATAGGAACCACAATTATACACTGTCACAAGGAACTGGCTCCTAAGGAGGAGGAGAAGAAAGGTGCTAGGCCCTTCCTATACCCTAATTAAAGCACCGGAAACCATGTGTATCTGTAGCCAAGAAAGCGTATTGTGTGCGAGACTGTATTGAGTGTGAAAAACTTGTCAAAGGAAGTTATTCTTCCCCCTGTACAAGACCCTAGTTAGGCCTCATTTTATTATTTTAGTTTTTGGTAACCTGGTAAGGCCCACTAGGCACAAGTGCCTGTTTTCAAGGGCGACCTGGGAGCACTGAGCAGTTAAGTGACTTGCTCAGAGTCACACAGTATGCAAGTGGAGGTTGTGAGAATCAAACCAAGGTCTGGTCTGCTGGATGTACCAAGCTCATTCACAGCTCATTACTCTACCCTGTAGGCTATACTGCCAGCCCAAAATGGAGTATTGAATTCAGTTCTGTCCTCTCAGGACAAAAGGATAGGACAAAAGGATACTGAGGAGACAGAAAAAGAGCAGCAAAAGACCTCTAAATTAATAAGCAAGATGAGGGCAAGAGCTATGAGGAGAGATTGGTAACTCTAATAATTTTAGTCTAGGAAAGAGATGATTAAGGTGAATATAACTATGACATTCCACATTTTTAAGGGATCTGGTAGTGGGAATTATGCAATGCTCTTTGAGTTGTTGAGGTTTAGTAAAACAAGACATTGTTTACTGAAGCTTAGGGGCAGAATCAAGGGAAACATCAAGAAGCACTGATTCACATAGAGGATTGTAAAGGTGCATAATAGTTTGCCAGCAAAGATGATGGTGCAGTCACAATATAGTTTGAACTTGATAGGTCTCTGGCAGTGTAAGATATCAAGGATCTGCTGCTTAAGGACCTGGCAGGAGAACTGCATTTACCAACACTTAATAGCATGTGCTTGTCTTGGGCCTACCTGCTCACTTAATCCAGAAATTTTTGGGGAAGTGTACTAAACAGTACTTCACTTTGTTTGCTAATCTACCCATCTGTGTTTCATCTGCTGACTCTGCTACCTTATTTAGTAAAGATTGCCCTCACTGAGATAGACTAATGAGATGTAGCATCTCATTTTCCTAAGGGTCTTATGAGATGGCAGTATGCATAGACTGGTCACAGCACTCAAAAAGATAATACCGTTACAGTAACATACATATACAAATAACACTGGCATAGGAAGACTCGATCTAAAGAAAGAGGCAGGGGGCACTGAGGTGATCAAACAGTTCCCTTCAGACCAAGGCTTTAGTTAACTCCATTTTGGGAGTATATGATTTCCAAAAATAAGGCAAAAACTTCCAAAATAAAGGGGGAGGAAGTCATTGTCTTCCAAATGTAAAAAACAAAATTGGATGACTTCCAAAATAGAAGGCAAGAAATTATGGATGTTTCCAAAAGAAACTGTATTTTACCACTAATGTTTATATTAACATCCATAAATTGATCCTATCTAGAATACTGGCTTCTAAATTGTGGAATCTGGGAAGCATTTTGACTTCCAAAAATGTGGCACGACTTCCAGATTTTGACTCATGGAAGTATTGGGCTTAATGGTAATAATAATAATAATAAATCTTTATTTGTACAGCGCCTTTCTTAAAACCAAGGCACCTTTACAATAACTGCACATATAACAATAAAATAAACACAGTTCCAATAACTGCTAGATTCATAAAACACAATAAAATATCATCGTCAGGGGTAAGCTTTTGACCATAAATGGGTCTTAAAGGCCTTTTTAAATTCCTCCATGGATGCACACTACCAATGCGGACAGGGTAGAGAATTCCAGAGGGTAGGGGTCACGTTCACAAAAGCACAGGCCCCTGAAGATTTTAAAGAAACCCTCAGAATCTCTAGCCACCCCTTGTCTGCTGAGCGGAGCGATCACCTAGGACAGTAAGGTACCAGGAGCTCTTTCAAGTAGTCCAGGCCCAGACCATGTAGGGCTTTATAAGTCAGAAGACCGACTGTAAAGGTGATCTGCCACTGTATTGGCAGCCAGTGCAGATCACGCAGCACCAGAGAAATATGACAGGTACGAAGAGTACCTGTCAACAACCCAGGCCGCAGCATTCTGCACAAGCTGCAAACGGTGGATATCAACCCCTGGTAGCCCTAGATACAGGGAGTTGCAGTAATCAAGGCACTGGGTCACAAAGGCATGGACCAAAGAAGGCAGATCACCAGACAGAACCAGGTGCTTAATCCTGGAGATGTCCCTCAGATAGTAAAAGGATGATTTGATGACTGCCGACACCTGTGATCGCAGTGTCAGACCGTCGTCAAAAATCACCCCCAGGTTTCGCACCCATTCAGAGGTAGGGAGCTGGATGCCACCCAGAAAAAGACCTGAGGGCAAACCAGCTCCCATCCCCTCTATCCGGGGACCTGGGTCCACAATCATCACCTCCGTCTTCTCTGAGTTCAACCTCAGCCAGCTCGAATTCATCCAGTTCTGGATTTCAGTGAGGCAGTTGTTAAATACCGAGAGAGCTCTATCCTGGTCAGGTGCAAAAGGTAGGTAGGGCTGGGTGTCATCAGCATGGCAGTGAAACCTCAGCCCATACCTTGTTACAATGTCTCCTAGGGGCAGCATGTACACTGCGAACAACATGGGGGACAGCACCGAACCCTGAGGAACCCCACAAGACAGAGAGACTGGGCCGGAGGAATTAATCCCTGATACCACCCTATGAGTTCTCACAGTGAGGAAAGATCTAAACTACCCAAGGACTGTACTAGACAGGCCGCAAATGAACATCAGATGTTCAAGAAGTACCCCATGGTCCACACTGTCAAATGCTGAAGAGAGGTTGAGAAGAACCAAGATGGAATGGCTCCCTCAATCTCTTGCCATCAGGAGATTATTGAGCACCCAAACCAGTGCCATCTTGGTACTGTGCCTCTTTCAGAAACCAGACTGGAGTGGTTCATAAATGTCATTTATGGTCAAATGGTTCTCCAGTTGTATGGCCACTACTTTCAGTCACCTTCCCCGCAAAGGGGAGGTTGGAGATTGGTCTGTAGTTAGCATGGCAGTCTGGGTCCAAAAAAGCTTTCTTCAGGAGGGGCATTACCACCGTCTCCTTCAGGGATCTAGGAAACTCATCCATCTCCAAGGAGCACCAGACTATCTGTGCAAGGACTGGGCCGATAATATCACAACAACCCTTTATCAGGGAGGTTGGGCCCAGATCCAAACTACAGCATGTAGGGCGCATACCCTGGACAATCTGCAAAGCATCAATGAACTCCAGCTGGTCAAAGGAACTCCAAGTGAGCCTAGGGACTGTGACCTGCCTCCAAGCTACAGCTTCTCCCATAGAGGGTGCAGGCTGGAGTGCCACCTTGATGTCAGCCACCTTCGCCACAAAGAAGCGAGCAAGCTCTTCACACTCAACTTGTGAAAAAAGGCTCTTCGAACCTGCAGACAGGCTGGCTTGCACGGTCTATCTACAGTTTGAAAGAGCTGAGCTGGTCAGTTCTGAGCAGCCGCAATCTCCCCAGACAGGAACTCTGCCTTCTTACAGGAGATTGCAGAATGATAGAGTTGATAATGTTGCATCAGTCTAAGATGGTCGGCATCAAGGGTGGATCACTGCCAGCAGTGTTCTAATCTTTGTCCTTGTCACCGCATCTCCCTCAAAGTCCCGTTAAACCAAGGGGACCGAGGACAAAGGGAGAGAGGACGAACATGGACAGGAGCAATGGAATCCAGAGCTGAGGAGATGGCTCTATTATAGGCCAAAACCAAGGCATCTGGGTCATTGCTCACTCCAGAAAACTCTAATAGGTCAAGCACCACTGCCAGGCCCTCAGAACTTATGTCTCACAAAGGGCAGTACCTGCCATCTCCACAGGGGTAGGCCTATGAAGGGGGGGCACAAAAACTGAACTCCACAGTGTAGTGATCGGACCATCCAACCAGTTCCACCCCCAAATCAAAGGCTTCAATCCCCAGGAGGAAGACTAAGTCCAAGGACTGACCACCTTTTAAGTGGCAGAAGTAACAACTTGTGCCAGGCCCAAAAATGTCATCAATTGGAGGAAGTGTTGTCCAAACTGCGAGAGTTTGTCATCGACCCAGGCATTGAAGTCACCCAGGACCATCAGCCTCGGCAACTCGAACGCCATGTTGATCATGAAGTCCACTACGTACTGCAGAAACCATTTCTCATCACCTGGAGGACAGTAGATGAGAGCGATTCTGCAATCTACACCTGCCACTACAGCACACTCGAATGACTCAGCCTCCTCAACTGGAACACTCGTGAGGCCCAGTTTGATCTTAAAACAGACTGCAGACCTCCCCACCCCCACGCGGTCCAACCTTGGGCGGTGTAACACTGAGTACCTGGCCGGAATAGCAGCCTCTAATATAGGGCCTGCATTCTCATCCAGCAAGGTCTCGGTAATGCACACCAGATCCACTGACCCAACAAGGTCTGCAATAACTGCAGTCTTGTTCTTAATGGATCTCATGTTACACAACACCGCTCAGATAGGATGGGCCACTGGGGCTGCTCAGACTACTTGCTCACCAATATTGGTGGTACCCATGGGTATAAAAACCAGACAGGAAGGACCCTGTCCCAGATTCCATTTTGCCCTGGGTGTTTTCAGGATCTCACTACCCCAATATGATGTCCCCGCTCATTCGACCTTCACTGTTCACACCCCTAACTCCCCTCCTCCCCCTACGAACAATACCCAGTGCTGGTATGTCGATAGCTGTAATGAAAGGGCAGAGGGCACTAAGAGTGGAGGATGAATAGCACACGACCATGGAGACAGGTCTCCTACACATACTAAGACTCAATAATACTAAAATATTGCTGAATAAATCCCCAAATAAATAACTAGTTGAATTCCCAAATTAAAACAAACCCCAATAGTATCCTTGAGACTCCCCCCATGCTCTCACTGGGAGGAGAGACTGAAGGAAACAAAATTAACTAACCTCCCCACCCAAAACAAATCTATAGTACAATAAAATTACAATAAATTAAATTATAAAACAACAATCCAACTCTACGTCACTAAATGAGTAATGCAGATGGCAGTACAAAAAGGGTGATATATCACCGCAAGGAGTCGACTTCCTGGAGTCCAAGAAACAGTATAAAATAAAACTTAACCAAACTAAAACTTAAATTAACTTCCTGCCACTGAAAAAAAAAAAAAATATATATAAAATGTAATTTCAACTCCAGGCCCTCTTACTACCTGGAGGTATAAAATAAACTTCACTACAGAACAGAGTTAAGGAAAAAATAAAATAAACAGTGTAAATTGCAGTTTTGACCCCCAGGCCCTCTCACTAGCTGGGGGTCTAAAATAAACCGGTTACTCTTACTACCCAGAAACAGAGATTCAAAGAAAAAAGTTTGAGTTCTGATCGTGAAATACAGTTCCAATAGCAGGTAAAGTTTAGCCTTTAATTCCCAGAGGAAGTCTCCTTGTAACAAAATACTTCCAGTAAATTCAAATCTTTTTAAAAGTCAGAAACGTCTGATAACAATCTGAGTATCCCTTATACCATGCCAGACAGCCGACACCCTATCAAAGAGGGCTGCTACCAGAAATAACTGCCCCACCACCTCGACACCCTAACTGAACCAACCCACTGACTGGCCAGCAAGGGGTCTTGGAGAAAAAAGATCTCGGGCCCTCCGGCCGGCTTCCCGGTCAGTCCTGGCCCGTTTCTCCTGGGCAGAAGCAGACTCTGGCAGCTAATTAACCACAGCTGCAGGGGTCGCACTGTCCCAAAGCCAAGAACTCCACAGGTCTGAAATCCAATATCTTCGGGTTTCTTTCCTCAAAACCAGACCAGTTTAATTCATCCAATTCAGACCCGGGGCAAAATTCTCCGGCCATCATCATATACACTACACTCTTGTCTGAGCATTACCACCATTTGTGCCATGTCAGAGTCTGACCAAACAGTCAGCTCCAATGCAGGGGACCAAAAAACAGATAGACACACTGTCCCAGTCTGTCTCCTTCACCCAGTCCTCAGCACACAGGACTCCTGCCTCGATGTTTCCCATGAGGGCCAGATGATACCTGGACTCCACAAATTCATCAAACACTCAGGACCTCCTCCTCTCTGTCTCCCCACACTGGACCACCACACCAACTCCACCAGGTAAGGAGGCACTAACTCAGATGTTAGCGCTAATTTGGGACCATTGAGTAAAATAACATATAATGTGCTCCAGTGTAAATAATAAGACACTGAGCAATCGCAGAAAAGCGGAGATGTCCAAATACGCAACTCCTTTTAAAGTATCAATCACTGTTGTCTCTCCCTAAACCACAAAAAAATGCTCCTGAACCTGACTTACTCACTAACATAACCCTTTCTAAACTGACACTAAATTTTAGCTAACCAAAATAAATAAATAGATAATACAACCAACGAACGAACAAAAATAAACTGAAAATAAACTAAAATAAAATGCTATTTCTACTACTGCTCCTGATGGCTAGCCCAGCATGGCCCCCATCTTGACATCAACAGTTTCCACTAAAAATAAATTAACTGAACCCCTGCTTCAGACTGTGGATAACCCTGGAAGGGTATTAAGGTACAGTAAGGTGGGAGATTTATTTCAGCTGTTCTGTGCCTTTTTTATGGGCTGTATACTGCATTAGCTGCATTAATCATGGAAATGGTAGTTATTAAAAGGTTTGGTAAATCATAGCAACAGTGTACCAAGCCAGATGTCATACATCATTGAGTGTTAAAACAGCAGTTCCTGTTAAAACTATTTATATGTTTCACAACACACTCCTTCCCATTTTTAATCACTTAATTTATAAATGTTTATGAACACAGAAAATTATGGGCAATCAAATCTGCAAAACTAATACTGACATTTCTAATTCATGCCCACATCCAACCAATTTAAAATCATAAATTCTAGCTTTTTATGAGCAAGTGAAAAGGGGGAGATAGAGAAACTATTGAGAAATCCAAGTGATGCGAGAAAAATTAATAAATGTCTCTTCAGTGCAAAAAGAAAATGCCAAATCCTTGGCAGCAGTAAAGGGTAACTTTATGTTGATAAGGTAATACAGTATTTGAATCAGTTCTTGTTCATTGGGCTAATACAAAAGATAATCCACTACACTGACAAACAGTACTCTGATATAATCACAGTGCTACAATTGTATGTCTGAGAAATGAAAGACTTGCATACTATCAGAGCATTGGAGTATATCTCAGATAGAGGTGGCACTCTGAGACATTTATTTACAGATCCCATAGTTTAGAACTTCATAGAGGCCATTTGCATGCACAAATCTATTCGGCTAGTTTACATAAAAAATGTATTTCTTACTCTCAAAGATATGTTGGCATTTATATGGGTACATCATGGACAATTTTCTCCTAATTCAAGAGCATTAGTGTAGGACTGTATGACATACTGTAGAAGGAACAGTTTATGTCTGATTTGGGTGGTGTTGGGGAACATTTAGGTAGCTATATACTTGTTACACTTAAAAGTAAAATCTTCTTTCCTACACTATGTATGAGTCTTGGAAAAATGTCTGTGTCCATCTCAAAAAACAAAGAAGCTAGTACAGTACTTAGACCTGCTTGTTGGTTTCCATCTTGCCCCTTGAAGAGTTTGCACTGCATATGGGCAGTGACCCCACCAAACTACTCTGCCTCCACAGCTGTAGCTACAGTCACACCAGAGCAGATTGATATCCTGTTGGTGGCAAATGTTTGGAAATCAAGGGCTTCAATCACTACCTGATGGGAATCCGTACAGCAGTTTGATTCTGGCTGACCCTTGATTCTGAAAAATGATACATTTCTAGCCCTCTCCACATCATTTTCCAGATTTCCAAGGTTTCTCCTAATAGAGCTATTATCTAGTGTAAGTGTTGTCACAAGTGTCATTGCAGTGTACGTTTTCACATCTACATGCCTTTTAGTCCCTCCAGCATACCCTCTAAAGAAGTCATCAACTTCTGTGTTCTCTGCTCAATTTTTCTATTATGCATAAGGATGACAGAAGTGAGCCATTGGCTACTTTGATTCAACTTTGAGCTGGGACCCACAAATTCAGTTTGACTTTGAGAATTCAGCTCAGCCACTTCAGGTTCAAATGCAATAATTGGCATGGGGTAGAGCAGACTACAAATAAGGCTGTAAAAATCTTTTGAGGTCAGTAATGAATATTAATTACTGTATCTTACTTATGGCACGTGGTGTTGGTATGCATCTGATGTGGGTTATAGTGTGTCCTGGTGTGAGAAGCAACAGAACTCACTAAGACTGCAATAGCCCAGTGTGAGCAATAGTAATTGTTACTATTCATTGCTGACCTCAAGGCATGTGCCTCTCTCTAATCTCTGCTTTACCTCCATGCTAATTACTATATTTTCTCTGGCTCAATTAATTTCAACATCATATAATAATACTCCCCTCAACAAACAAGCTTGTGTATGCATAAAAAATAACAAATAGAATGAAATGAAAAGACATTCAGCCCAATTCTCAAAGGGTTACGCCTGGCATAAACTGACTTGCACTAAAAAAATGGTGCAAGTAGCATTTTTCAACAGGAGATGTAACATTTGGTATTCTGAAAAGCAGCCTGCGACATGTCGCAGACTGCTTGCACCAAAGGGAACTTATACCACCAGTTACGCCATAATAACCCCCTGCAACATGGTGCTAGGGGATTTACAACAGCAGTTGTGCCCTATTCAGGAAGGGCAGCCTCTAAGTCCCCAATATTGCAATTCTAAAACAGCCCCCAGAAGAGATCCATCAAAGTACAGTTACACCAGCTAATAGTTGGTGTAAGTGTACCTTGAGTCCACTGGGGGTTGCTCCACTGTGCCACCAGCCCGAACCCCCAGTATATGCAACCCCTTCATCCTCAAACCCAGTCAGTAGAATAAGCCACGAAGGGCTATTGAATTCCCCCTGTTCCCAGTTCCCCAAAACTATCATAATAGCCCCTCAGGACTATGTGACCCCTTGCCCCGATCCCCCAATAATGATTAAAAAGAGCCCCTCAGGGCTATCAGATCCCCTTCCCTGAGTCCCCCAATACTGTGTAAAGAAAATCCCTCAGGGCTGTAGGACCCCAGGTCCCCAATACTGTGTTTAAACAAAAGCCCCTCAGGGCTATAGAACCCCCACTGGGTCCCGATCTCCGCAATGTATTAGTAGTAGCCCTTGAAGTAGTCAGAGCCCCAAGCCCTGACCCCCAATCCCCAAACCCAAGTCCTGTGGTATTAATGCGTGAAAACTCTCATTATCCCTGGTAGTCTAGTGGCTCCCCACCCGGCAGTGCCAGACTACCCCACTCCCCCCGATCCATCCACATCCGGCGACTGGCACAGCCCACTTCTCACCACCATGGCCAGCCACTGACTGAACTCCATATGAGCGCATACTACTGTACATAGTACATGCTTAATGAATGAGCTGTCATTCATTGAATGCATACTATGTACAGAAGTACGCATTAATACGGAGCTCAGTTGGTGGCTGGCCATGGTGGTGAGAGGTGGACTGTGCCAGTCACTGGCTGGGGAAGCATCAGGGGGAGGATCAGGGTGGTCTGGCACTGACAGTTGGGGGGTTGGGGGGGCCACTAGACTATCAGGGATAATGGGACTTTTCATGCATTAATATCACAGGACTTGGGTTCAGAGATTGGGGGTCAGGGCTTGGGGTGGGCACGATCAGCCCTGCGGGGATATTACTAATACATTATGGAGACTGGAACTCAGGAAGGGGGACCAATAGCCCTGAAGGGCTTTTCTTTACAAAGTATTGGGGGACTCGGGAAGGGGGTGGGTCTGATAGCCTGAGGGTCTTTTCAGGTTTGGGGACTGGGGCTGGCACTTGTGCAATTCCTGTGTGTGCATGCTGCAGGCAGGCGGTCAATCATTCATGTACACCCTCTGTTTGGCATACCTGTGCAGTTGGTGCAAGTATCAGGACTTAGCCACGAAGACCCTGCCTCCTGCCTCCTTACAGAATCGGGCACAGGGTCCTTGGCACAACTGCACCCCTTGCATGTCGCAACTTGCGACACGAGTAGGGGTACTTATAGAATCGAGCCCATTAAATTTATGGAATTACATTGCCCTTCATAATATTTTCCATCCATGGATGTATGTTTTTGTTTGATTTTTCTTTTTTAATTTTTTTTTACATTTATTGAATTTAGATTAAGCACAGACATATGTAAACCCTAGGCGGCGCTATTCCTAGAGTTACTACCCCTACCTTGCCTGGCGACAACAAGGTTGAGGGACCTGGGTTCCCAAGATTACATTGACTGATTCCTTCCTAGATATTACAATAACAGGGTGCCTCCACCCAGAGTTTAACTTTAAGTGGGCTGGTATGGGACCTGGCACAACCCCCTGGGATGCTGTACCACCCACTGTAACCATAATCCATCCCAACACAGTACCCAATAAACATTTCATCACATTTTAATACCTGGTACAATTATTGACTGACTCCTATTATGCTCACGACACCATTATCTGCTAAACAACAACAATAATGTATTTATTGGGGGCCGGGGCTTAGGAATGGGGAAATAAGGAGTAGAGGCTATGCAGTACTATCATTTGCTGTACAATATTTACATTAAAATTGGATTTGGTTGGTGCTGGTGAAAACCCTCCAGCTGGGTAGAAACACAGTTTTGCAAATCAAAAGACAATCACGTTATGCCAACTCAGAAGACCAGAGCCATGGCTATTTAAACTGCATGAAATCAGATGAAACACAAGATTATTTCTCCCACAACTGGTATCAGTTTCCCAAATTCATATTGGAACCCTGCAGTCCCAACATTTAAACTTGGGTACCCAGTACTTCAGGGTTCTTGCAAGTTGCAGGCCTGGTGGATGGTGCAGCTGTATGTTGGCCAGCTTGATTAGAAAGAATTGAAAGCAGACTTTCACCATTAGATACTTGAACTATTTACAGTCTTTTGGGAGTGTGCAGGGCATGCACTGCATGGTGCAAGTTGATCACTGATTAGGTATAACCAGCCAGTTACACTGGGTTGAGCCCAATTAGCAATTCTGAACATTCAGCACATTCATTGAAGGTGTAGCTCCTTCAGCCAAGGACCAGGATGGCCACCCTGGTCCTTTTTGGAGGCAGTATAGCACAGTTGGTTAAGGCTCTGAGCTGCAGATCTGGAGACCTGGGTTTGAATCCCACAGCCGCCTACTGTAGGTGCATACTGTGTGATTCTGAGCAAGTCACTTAACTTCCTTGTGCTCCCAGGTCGCATCCGGAAATAATCTTCAGCTTAGTGTGCTACTCCTGGTTGAACAATGTTCCCTTTCATACTTAAATCTGTGGGTGCTTGTTCCCAAATCTAGGGGGACCCTGTTTCTTTGCATTCTCATGAGCACGCAATGGTAGTCAAGCAGTCATTTCCAGATCAAAGTAATCAAATCCAATTAGAAATGAGATCTTAGTCTCATTTGTGGTACATGGCTGAAGTCTGCAGCCCCACAGGATGTCTTGACCAAACTATTCAGTGAATACTGGCCTTCCTAGGCAAAGTCGGGGTGAGCCCCTGAACTGAGTGCTTCCCTTCCAGTCCTGTAGGCTCCAAGCAGATACACATATCAGCACATTCATACATTTTAGTTGGATTCACTGGGTCCTTTAGGGCAGTTAGATCCACCTGCACTGGGTAAAACCTAGGAACAACAGATGCAAGGTGCAGACCCAAAGAACAACATCAAATAGCAACAGTTACTAAGGGCATTGGCAGCCACAACAAGCAATTTTCTTTCTTTCTTGCACCGGGGGGGGGGGTGGTGGTACAAGAGTACTCACTCAGGCTCCTCACGGTAGGATCTCCACAATGAAGGCTCCTGATGTCTTCAGTTCTCTCACCACTGAGGCAGGATCAGCTCTCTCACAGCTGGTTTGTTGTCAAGTTGCAGGTCCACATCTTTCCCCAGTGAGGAAGGGAGGGCTACCACCTGGTGGACATTCTGACAACCCCCACGCTAGCAAGTACTACAATAAACTATATTACTTTAAACTTTACTGCAAAGAGGTCAAAACCCCCGCCTATATGGGGACTTACACTGGATCACCAGGTCCAGTTGCATGGCTGGGGGCCTGAGCACCCACCCCTGTGGGGGGTCTCCCGCTCAAATTTCTCACGATCTGCTCTCACAGCTAGAAATACAGTCTTTCATGGGGCTTTTCTGAGGCTCCCAATTGGCTGAAGCTACTGATTGTTTTGCCTGTCATTGGTTGGAAGGCTTGTTAATCCAGAAAATGAAATATTCATGAAGCCTCCTCAATTCACAGTTGGTATGCTGTTTTGGCGCCTGAAATTGGATCCCTGCAGTTCCGCATGAGCACTTGATAGTTTCCCATGAGCTTTGGCAAATGTCCCACAACTCCTGACTTTAAAATCCTAGCTTTCTGATTGACTATGGCTGCTTTGTAATGGCTGCTGAAACACACAGTCCCAGAAGCAGAATTGATACAGTCTCAAATAAAGTCCTGGTGCAGCCAGAATAAAGAAAATATTTGCCCAATTGCCCCATGGTTCTATAGCCACTGGTGTGTCTCGCTACCCAGCTTTATTCATTCCCACACTCAGTCTGCCTGTTGCTGCTGCCAATATTTTAGCTCTCTTTGCAGCAGGCAGGCTGTTCTGAGTCCCAACATTATACTGGTGTAGCCAGGATAAATATATTTATTTAAACATTTCTTTCCCCTTTCAACATTTGTCCCCTTAGACCCTCACAGCAGTTAAATTATTTATTTACACATTTCTTTGCTTTTTCGGTGGTTGCTGAAACACTGCTGCCCTGAGGGGAGGACAGGCCCTCATGAATATGTGTGCGATCGGGGCTCTGGGCTCATTAATATCCATGAGCCCCAATCTGACTGCTCCATGGATCTCTGAATTTAAATAATGGGCTTTCATGGCCCTTGCTGTGGTCTCTGGGTCTCTATTAGTAGGTGGGGACATCGGGACCGCCGAAGCCTCTCCTGTTCAACCGCAAAATCAAGCAGTCGAACATTAAAGGTGCTGCTTGCACCCAAGCAATCCCAGTGGCACTGGAGTGCAGCCACAGAGTGGGAGACAGTGGCCCAAATGTCTAGAGCCCCAAAGGGCTGAAATTACACTGGAACTATGTGGAGGGCCACCAGGGGTACCGGAAAGGACACAGCAAAAATGGGGGCAACCAGAAAAAAAAATGTAGCAGGCAATTGGAGGTGCTCTAAGGAGGAGAGCAAAACAGGCGCTACTGGGCTAAAGGTAACCCCAAAATTGTTATAGGGGTTACATATAGAAACATAGAATTTGACTGTAGATAAGGACTGCTTGACCCATCCAGTCTGCCCATTTCTCTCTACCTACACTACGTGCAATCTACAGCTCTTTCTCACTCACCCCCTTCCTTTCCATTATGATTACCTTGTACTTCTCCCATGCATTCTTGAACCCACCACTGTTTTAAACCCCACTACCTCTGCTGGAAGGCTCTTCCAGCAATGCACCACTCTTTCTGTAAAGAAATACTCTCTCACATCTCTCCTAAATCTACCTCCCTTCAGCTTCATAGGATGTCCCCCTATTCGTGAGCACAGTTTCTTCTGAAAATACCTCCTTCCTGTACATTATTTACCCTCATGAGGTATTTAAAGGTCTCTATCACATCCTCCTTCCTTCCTGTGTTCCAGGGTGTACATACTGAGGATCCTTAGTCTCTCCTTGTTGGGCTTTTGAAGCAGACCCTGCACCATTTTAGTTTCCCTCCTCTGAACTGCCTCCACTCTGTCTATATACTTCCAGAGATGTGGTCTCCAGAACTAGACATCATACTCTAGGTGGGGTCTTAGCAGCGATCTGTACAAAGGCAACACCACCTTCCTCTTTCTGCTGGTGATACCCCTCCCTATGCACCCCAGCATCCTACTAGTCCTTCCTACTGCCTTGTACTGTTGGCAGCCAAAGCTGTAGAAGTTAACTTCTCATGACATGTGGTCAGGCTGGAGAATAGTGCATGCTTGTGCAAAGTCAGTCAAGTCACTCATTCCTTTGCCATCCCATTCACGGTTGATGGGGAGACATGTCCTATTTAACTGATAGCGGCTCTGTGTGCTCTGTGGCATACCTGTTCATATTGAGCTTGTTGATGATGAGAAAATTGTAGTGACATCAGGAGGAGGAGTTGCACTACTACTACTGCTGGGAGCTGGAAGTGGAGTCCAATGAGACCTGCCAGCAGGAGATGTAGGAGTGGAAATAGTAGTAGATGTCAGTTGGACCTGTGAATTATCAAATTAATAGTTAAAGTTTATCCTTGGTAAATTGAGTTTGAGAAAGGCTAAGAATTAAACTTTCAGGATCTAGTCTTAAGACATTTGGTGAGGCAATATCCCCATTTGCTCTGAAACATCTCTCTGAAGCAACCAGTGTTGGAGGGCATCTAAAAAAATACAAAGGCACTTCAGCCAGTGGAGGCCAAATGACTTGCCTGTCTTGCCAGAATTTGATTGGATCACTATTTTTGCTAGTCAGTGACTGTGCTAAATACTGAAAGCCTGTGCCATGAATTCTGGTAAAAGGTCCAAGCCTTCCATGAGGATGTAAGAGCAGCACTGGCATTTAGTATCAAAAAGCTCCAAAATGTCCTTGGTTGTCTCAGGATCATCACTATCCAAGTCTTCTTCCATGTCTTGCTGATGCATGGTACTGGCACCATGTGAAATCAGCAGAAGAGGAGGAGAAATACAACTACGAAGTTGTATATGCAGAGATTCTTACTGGGTTCTTTAACATAGAAACATAGACTTTGACAGCAGATAAGGACCGCTTGGCCAACCTAGTCTGCCCATTTCCCTACCTACAGGATAAGCTGCAGATCCTAGTTAACCAACAGCCTATTTCTTCCTACCCCCCACAAGAATTGCCTTATGTCTGTCTCATGCATTCTTGAATTCTCCCACAGTTTTAGACCCCACAACCTCCTCATGAAGGCTGTTCCATGCGTCCACCACCCTCTCTGTGAAAAAATACTTCCTCACATTGCCCCTGAGCCATCCCCCCTCTATCTTCAAATTGTGTCCCCTTGCTCTTGCACATCTCTTTTTCTGAAAGATGCTACCTTCTTGGACTTTGTTGATTCCACTGAGGTACTTAAATGTTTCTATCATGTCCCCCCTCTCCCTCCTTTCCTCAAGGGTATACATATTAAGTTCCTCTAGTCTCTCTTCGTATGGCTTCTCTTGCAGACCCTGCACCATTTTAGTTGTCCTCCTCTGGACTGCCTCCATCCTGTCTACATCCTAGCAGAGATGGGGTCTCCAGAACTGGATGCAGTAATCCAGATGAGGTCTCACAAACTGTCTGTACAGAAGGATAACAACTTCATGTTTTCTGCTGGTGATGCCTCTCCCTCTACATCCCAGTATCCCCCCAGCCCTCCCTACTTCTTTCTCAGATTGCTTGCTAACCTTAAGGTCATCTGATATGATTATCCTCAGGTCCCTATCCATTTTTGTTGTTGTTAATACCCCCCCACACCATTATGTAATCTTCCCCTGGGTTGTTGTTTTCCAGGCGCATTATTTTGCATTTCGTTGCATTGAATCCAAGCTGCCATACTTCTGACCATTCCTCCAACCTTGCCAAGTCCCTTCTCATCCTTTCCATGCCTCCTTGTGTATCAGCCCTGTTGCAGATCTTTGTATTATCCACAAAGAGGCATACTTTTCCTTTCTGTCCCTCTGCAATGTCACTTATAAAGACATTAAAAAGGACTGGACCCAGCAGTGAACCCTGCTGTACCCCACTAATAACCCCTCCTTCTTCAGAGTGGACTCCATTTATAATTACCTTCTGTGTCCTGCTGTCCAGCCAATGTTTTACCCATGCTACCACCCTGGGACCCACTCCCAGGCTGGTTAATTTGATTATTAATCTTTTATACATAGATACATAGACAGTGTCGGCAGATAAGGGCCTATGGCCCACCCAGTCTGCCCATTTGAGCTTGTAAGTTTACTTTATGTTTTTCTAGAAGTCTGTTGCCCCTTAACCCTGACCTCCAGAATTCCTTCATATCTATCCCATGCATTCTTAAATCCCATGATTGTTTCAGCCCACACCACTTCCTCTGGCAGGGTACTCCACTTGTTCACCACCTGTTCTGTGAAGAAATTCTTCCTTACGTTTCCTCTGAATTGTTTTCCCTCCAGCTTCATCCCACGCCCTCTATTCCTGGAACATCTTTTTCACTTAAAAATAGTGTATTCCTGCACCCTGTTCCTCCCTGTAAGATACTTGTATGTCTCTATTATATCCCCTCTCTCCCTCCTCTCCTCCAGGGACGACATATTCAATTCCTTCAACCTGTCCTCATAAGACTTGTGATGCAATCCGTGTACCATCTTTGTTGCCCTCCTCTGAACTTTCTGTACCCTGTCTATGTCCTTACATAAATAAGGTCTCCAGAACTGTACACTGTACTCCAGGAAGGGCCTCACAAGTGTCTTGTATAGTGGAATTATGAGCTCCCTTTTCCTGCTGGTGATGCCCCTGCCTATGCATCCCAGCATCCTATTTGCTTTACCTGCTGCCTTGTCACACTGTTTCCCTACATTAAGGTCGTCAGAGATGATAACCCCAAGATCCCTTTCCTGCTTGGTGCATGCTATATTCTCACCCCCCAACTGACATATTGTGCCTCGGTTTTTGTGTTCCATATGCATTATTTTGCACTTCTTTGCATTGAATTTCAACTGCCAAACCCCTGACCATACTTCAAGTTTCTGCAGGTCCCTTCTCATTCTGTCTACACCCTCTGGTGTGTCTACTCTGTTACAGAGCTTTGAGTCATCAATGAACAGGGAAATTCTGCCTTCTAGGTCCTGCGCAATGTCACTGATGAAGATGTTGAATAGGACCGGTCCTAGCACTGATCTCTGTGGTACCCACTGGTCACTCTTCCCTCTGTGGAGTGACAGCCATTTACCACCACCCTCTGTGTCCTTCCACCCAGCCAGTTACCTACCCACTGCACTACTGTCCTGCCCACACCCATATTCCCCAGTTTGTGTAATAGTCTTTTATGTGGCACAGTGTCAAAGGCCTTGCTGAAGTCCAGATAGGCCATGTCCACTGCCTTCCCCTGATCCACCTCCCTAGTCACCCAGTCGAAAAATTCAATGAGGTTGGTCTGACATGACCTCCCCCTGGTAAAACTATGCTGCCTTGGGTGCTGTAGTCCATTGACAACCAGGTATTCCACTAATCTCTCCTTCAGTAGTGCTTCCATGCTCTTCCCCACTACCGAGATGAGGCTGACTGGTCTGTAGTTCCCACTTTTGTATAAAAGGACTACATTTGCTGTCCTCCAGTCTTTGGGTACCTCCCCTGTTTCCAGTGATCTGCTAAACAGGATTGCCAGAGGTTCAGCCACCACCTCTTTTAGTTCTTTAAGGACCTTGGGGTGCACCCCATCTGTCCCCATTGCTTTATCAACTCTTATTACTTCCAGTTCCTTCAGGACCCTTTCTCGTGTAAAGGGACTTGTGTCCATTTCTGCACCATTCCCACCCCTTGTACTCCCTTCAGACCCATTAACCTCCTCTTCCTCAGTAAAGACTGAGCAGAAATTCCTGTTCAAAATGTCAGCTTTACTGTTGTCATCCTCCAAGCAGCCCCCATCCTCCCCTTTCAGTCTCACTATCCCTCCCTTTGCCTTTCTTTTTTTCACTTATGTACCTGCAAAAGGTTTTGTCCCCTCTACCCACTGATTTTGCAATGTGTTCTTCTGTCTGAGCTTTGTCTTCCCTTACTGACCTCCCTGCCTCCCTTTGCTTCTCCTGGTACTTCTCCCTATCCCCTTCTGCCTGTGTCTTTTTGTATTGCCTGAATGCAATCTTTTTGGCTTTCACTTTCTCCACTACCTCCTTGGAAAACCATAATGGCCTCCTCTTCCTTTTCCCCTTGCTAACCTGCTTAATGCATAATCCCCATTCTAAATAATGCCCACTGTTCCTCAACCCCTGATTTCTGCCCCATTCCCTTTAATGCCTCTTTCAAGCATCTCCTCATTTTTCCAAAGTCTATCCCCCTAAAATCCAGGATACGTGTTTTTGTGTGGTTTAGTTCTGCTCCTTCTGTGATTTCAAACCACAATGACTGGTGGTCACTGTTCCCCAGGTGCTCCCCCACTGTTATCCCCATCACACTGTCCCTGTTTGTGTGCACAAGGTCCAGTATTGCCTTCTGCCGAGTTGGTTCCATGACCTGTTGCTTGAGGTTGCTTTTGTGTGGGACTGTGTCAAATGCCTTGCTAAAGTCTAGGTAAGCCATGTCCACAGCCCCTCACTGGTCTACTACTTTGGTCACCCAGTCAAAAAGATCAATTAGATTCATCTGACATGACCTTCCAGCTGTGAACCCATGCTGCCTTGGGTCCTGTGCCCCACTGGCCTCTAGGTACTCAACAGTTCTTTCCTTCAGAAGTGATTCCATCAATTTCCCTACCACAAAGTTCAAACCGACAGGTCTGTAGTTTCCTGCCTCTGTCTTGCTCCCACTTTTGTGAAGGGGAATCACATCCGCCTTCCTCATGTCCTCAGGTACCATACCATCCTCCCATGATTTGTTAAAAAGGGTAGTCAGTGGTGTCACTAGTTCTCCCTTTAATTCTTTTAGAATTCTGGGGTGAATTCCATCAGGCCCCATTTATTTGTTCACCTTCAGTTTTAGGAGTTCTTTCAGAACCCTTTCTTCTGTGAAAGGACTGGGATCAGCTCCCCTATCCAGAGTGCTTCTGTTAATTGGATTAGGTACATCCCCCCCTCCTCTTTTGTGAATACTGAGCAGAAATATTCGTTCAGTATCCCTGCTTTTTCACTGTCCCTCTCTGCCCACCTACCGTCCTTTCTGTTCAGCCTCACTAGCCCTCTCTCTGTCTTGCTACACTCCCTGATGTACCTATAAAAGGTTTTATCCACCTTCTTAACCGAGTTGGCTATCTTTTCCTCAGTTTGGGCCTTTGCTATTCTGACTTCCCATCCTGCTTCCTTCTGCCTTAACTGGTGCAGTTCTCTGTCCTGCTACTTCTGTATTTCCTTATACTTCCTAAATACTATCTTTTTTTCCCTAACCTTCGCAGCCACCTCCTTTGAGAACCATAGTGGCTTTTTCTTTCATTTTGGTTTGTTTATTTGCTTCACACAAAGGCTTGTTGCATCTGTGATGGCAGTTTTGATGTTTTCCCATTGTTGTTCCACCCCTCCTTCTAGCCTGTTTGCTAGTGCTTTTCTAAGACACTCTCCCATCTTGCCAAAGTCAGCCTTCCTGAAGTCCAGTACCTTCACTTTTGTATGGCTTGACTCTGGAGCTGAGTTTATCGTGAACCACACAGTTTGGTGGTTACTTGTTCCCAGATGGCTACCCACTTCTAGATCTGAGATCCTCTCACTGTCCCCATTTGAGAGTACTAGGTCTATGATTGCTCCCTCACGAGTGGGTTCCAAAACTAGTTGTCTGAGGCATGCCATGTAGGGCATCGAGAATGGCCCTACTCTTAGATGTGGCTGTAGCAAAGGTGCTCCAGTTAACATCTGGCATATTCAGGTCCCCCATCAACAGTATCTCCCCTTTCTCTGCCATCCTAAGGATGCCTTCTGTCATATCCTTGTCCATTCCCTCTCCCTGATATGGGGGTCTGTATACAAACCCTGTGCAGATTATGGTGCCATTTCCAGTCTCTAAGGTGACTCACAGTGCCTCCTCTCCCCACTGTTTACTCGTTTGTTCTGTTGCTTTTATCCCTTCCCTTACATAGAGAGCTACTCCTCCCCCTCTTCTACCCTTCCTGTCTCTCCTTTAGGTTGTGTAATCTGGTATGTTAACATCCCAGACATAGTTCTCTGTGTACCATGTTTCTGTGACTGATACGATATCCAGGCATCCCTCTTCCATCAAGGCCACAAGTTTGGAGACATTGTTGCCCAGACTACAGGCATTGGTACTCATTACCCTCCATTTCTTGATGGCCTTACCCCTTTTTGATCCATCCCTGTCCTTATTGCTTTTGTCATTTTCTCCATTTACCCCTGCTCTTCTCCCTATCGACATCTCTATCTTGGTGTTTACCTCACTTACTACTCTGATTTTTTTTTGGGGGGAGGCTAGGATTTCCCTGCTCCTTTCCAGTGCCTCCCCCCTTGGCTAGTTTAAATGCTTGCCAATGAAACATTTAAACCTATCACCTAAGATCCTGGTTCCCCTCCTGGGCAGATGCAGACCATCATGCCAGTATAGGCCTGCATCATTCTGGGTGGACCCCCAGTCCCCAGTGAAGCCAAATTCCTGAGCTCTGCACCAGTTGTTCAACCACTGATTGAATCCCATGGTGTGAAGAACCCTAGCCTCATCCATACCATAGACAGGCAGCACCTCTGAGAAGGTTACAGTGTGTGCTACTTGTCTAAGGCACCTCCCCAACTCCACAAACTCTTCCTGCACTGCTCTGATCCCTTTCTCAGCCAGGTCATTTGTCCCTAGGTGGACAGTGAGATCCAGCTCCCTCCCCCATGCAACTACTTCAGTGATCCTGAGGATTCGCTCCCTGTCCCTCCAAGGCATGGCGCCAGGCAGGCACCTTACCGCCCTCTCCTCATCCTCACCCAGTTCTACCCCTCTTTCAATGGAGTCTGAGTTGTTTCTTCCCCCTGTGGGGTCCCATGCCACCCTCCTGTGGGTCTCCTTTGTGGAGGTTCCCAGCATCCTCCTTGGACTCTACTGTGGGTGCCTCCATAGAGGAACCACACTTTGCTAGAATGGCATATGAATTGTGGAGAGGTAAAACTGGAGGGATCTGCCTCTGTTCCACCACCCTCACCCTCCCTGAGCCCACTGTGGTCCAACCACTCCTCTTTCATGGCAACCTCTGAGACAGCGGCATTGGCCCTGGTGGTCCCTGGGTGGGAGAGGAGGTCCCCCAAATCCTAGCCAACTCAGCCTGGAGATGAGCAACCTCCTCCCTCAGCCCAGAGAGGTGCCTGCAGATAGGACAACACCACATCCTCCAGAACATCTCCCAGAAGACTGCTACTCCACAGCCACTGCACTGCACCACTCCCATATTGCCATATTTCTGGCCCCTTAACTGTTGTTTGAAATACTTACTCTTTCCTCTGTTTATTTTTTTTATCTACTTACTTACTGCCTCTGTGTCCTTTAAGCTCCTGATCTTCCTGTTCTGAGACAAGAAGTTCCTATATTTCTCAGTAGTCTCCTTACTTGCTCAGAGTCAGACCTCCAGCAGATGGGTTGGGGGGGATGGACAGCTACTCTTTTTCTTCTAGGATGATGAGTCTTTTATGGCTCTGTGATCACTCACTTCCTGCTGCCAAACAGGAAGTCCCTGTTGTCAGTCAAATCCTGTGCATATAGAAGTGGAGCCACTCTAGTTAAGCCACTCTCCCTACTTCACAGCTCTTTCTACACTTAGTTAATTGCACATATACCAGTTCTCTTCAGCCTCCTGAGACAAACAACTAGATAACTGCACAGATAATAATTCATGTCAGCCAACTCAGACAAGCACACTAATGTTTTTGTTTTTGTTTTGTTTTTACCCTAAATTGAAGGTCCCGGTAGTAGAGTTCTAGTTCTTTAGTCCCAGTAGAGAAGTATAGTTATAACAGCAGCTCCTTCTTCTTTGCTTCTCCACTGTAGGTGTATGTTTCAGTTTCTGTTTGATATGCATCCAGAGGAAATGAACACATCTTTATGTGATGAATCCAGTAGTGTTGTCATGACAATTTACATGTGCAGTCTAATACTGTCAAATCAGTCTGCAGGTTGTGTCAGAAATATCCCCGCCACTTCTTTAATCAGTATCACATCATACAGTTGCTACAATGACTTAGATGAACTAGTGGTGTCACCACCCACTCTTCCCCTACCATATGCTGTCATTCTTGCCCCTTGCCACCAATGCTGCCACAGCTACCACCACAATCAGCCTCGCTTTGTTAGGTTACTGTAGAAGATCATAAATACATGTACAGTAATAGCATGTGTGACGTTCAAGTAGATTCACCATGTAAACTACCATACTAAGGGCTGCTGATTCAGCACTGAAATCTTTAGTGACTTGTTCATGTGGTCATAGAAGCAGAAAAAGCTTTAACAGAACAGGCCACTGTACCCATGACATATATGCCCCACCTGCCCATGCCATACCATCAAATTCCATAGGCTGCAACACTGGTTTCTATTTCATGAGTTTTTCCATCATACAAAAGACAGAGTTCCACCTTGTGAAATATGCCAGTCTGTTAGTAATGGTGGGCATTGGTGTTGGAGCATATTATTGTATTGAATTTATTTTTGTAATTATGACTGTTAAGCTGAAACTTTGTAATATTTCACATGCTCCTAGATGACACTGTAAATGAGCCTGGCTTAGTGGCTTTCCAGTACTTTACTAAATAAACATAATGCGAAAATGAATGAACAAATGAGCTCTGCTTGTTTGGGGGAGTGATCGAAATATGAAGGGTTGTCGTGTACAGCATCAAGTGTTTTTTTTAACTGTGCATGTTTGTCAAGCATGTGACTCACCATCAGATTAAATGTGCATACCAAATACTGTGAAGTGCATTGGTGAAATCCTCATCATTAATTGCCTTCAGAATGTTGCTGCCACAGTCAGTCATGAAGATATCCACCCTCAGATCATCAGGGTATATCTAGATATCTGGCAGAGATTAGATCAACTGCAGAAATGTTTTTCCAACTGTGCTTCCCCTCTAAGACTAGAGATGCAGCGAATTATAAATCCGCCCGCGAAGTGACCACTTCGCGTCCACGGAGCACAACATTAAGTGGACCCTGTAAAGTGCTCACTTCGTGTTATCATTACCACTTCACATTCTTATTATGCCTTAACGTGAAGTAAGTCGAAGTGAGAAGAAAATAGGCACATCAGATGGCCTGCAGTACTGTAACTCACATGCTTTAGTCAGGCAGGAAGGAAGTGAGTCAGAGAAGCAGTTTCACTTCCTCCTTTGCATTTGTACAGGAAGAAAGCAAAATTGTTTTGTGAGAGGAGTTTGCTTGGCTCTTGAAGTCATTACTGCCAATCCAATTCAAACAGCTTTTTTAAAAGCTATTTTATTTAGTGTTTGTATTGTGTTAGTGTTTTTTTGGTTAGTGAATTTTTTTGTAAAAGTTTTGTTTTTGTTTTGTGTGTGTGTGTGTGTACATGTGTGTGTGTCCACTGTGTGTGTGTGTGTATCGTCCTGTGGACCCAGGATGATGGAGGGTCAGGTTGGAGTCGGGGAAGGTGAGTTGCTGGCATGTGGGAGTGTTAGGAGGGGAGGAGTGAGGACCCGTGGGGGGCAGGGCAGTTGTGTTATGTTGGACTGCTCCAGACTCTGGCCAGTGTTGCTTCTCCCACAGAAGTAACAGGAGCAGTAGCAGCAGCACCAATGCCACCGGTGGCTGTTGCTCATCCACCTTCTCCACCACCACCACTAGCAGAAGCTGTTGGGGCTCCAGCAGCATCACCTCCACAGCCACAGGAGGTGGCCCCGGCAATAGTGGGTGGTGGTGGACTCGTGCCCGCCAAATGCGTACTGTGTCTGGTCCCCCCCATGCAGCTCCCCAGTGTGGGAGTTTTTTAATTGTGTGGGAGGAGACAGCATAGTGGTGCAGTGCCATGTGTGTGGTGTGCTGGTGCACCGTGGTCCCCCTGGGACACATTTGGGGACCGGTGGCCAGTGCACCCATATGATGAATTGCCACAGGGCAGAGTGGCAGGCTGCCATGGAAGGGGCCATGTGTCCATCTCCTGGCTCTTCCATGGCAGTGGCCAAGGGTGCTGCTGGGGTGGGAGATGTGCCTCACAGCAGTCCTGGCCACAGCAGGAGGAGAAGGGCTACATCAGGTGCTCCACCCCCACCACCACCACCACCAGCACCACCCTGTCCACCACCAGCCCGACTACCTGGATTACCCACTGCAGTCCCTGTTAGCCAGTCTGACCTCCTCCTGGTGTGGGCATCACTGGAGGAAAACAACAAGCATTTCAATAATTTGGAGCAGCAGGTTACCAGAGTGGAAGCAACAGCAGCAGCAAATACTTTCAGTGCTGCACCTGCTGCTGGACCACCACGCCATCCCACGGCCATAGTAAGTCCAGGTATTGTTTTCTGCCCACCCCCACCCCCCACTACTGTGTTGTACTTTTATTGTGTGTTTTTTGTTTGTTATTATTAAATCATACACATTTTCCCTTCCAGGGGAATCTTTCTTGCACCACATAGTGCAATACATTTTTTTGAAAACAATGCGTAAATGCATTACAGTGAGTCATGTGACAGAGGCATTCCCATTCTGAAAATCTGCTCACATTCCTCCTCCCTTCTCAGCAACGTTAGGACATCATGGCAGGGAGAGCGCGTGTGTGTACTCCTTACAGTGAATATCGGAATGTGCAGGTTTGCAAATGTTTCTTTATGTTTCTTTATGTTAATGGTCAGTTTGTTGTGAAATGTGTGTGGCCACGTTTCCAGTAAGAAGAACCTTGGTATTGGAAACATCCCACATTTCATCACAAAGTGAACCGTATAACATTAGAAACCATTACTTTGGATAGCTGCTGGACATTCAGTATAGTGGAGCATTCACCTGCGCTCCCCCTGCCATCACGTCTTAACATTGCTGAGGAAGTGTGGCACAAATGTGGGTTGCTTTTCAGATTGTTAATTCCTCCATCATGTGACTCACTGTAATGAAATTATGGGTGGTTTTCACAGACATACATTGCACTCTGTGGAGCAAGAAATATTCCAGTGGTAGTAATGCCCCCATATATTAGTTTATGTGCATCACCATAACTATGTAATGTGGTGACTGTCTGAAAAGCAGCAGCACAACAATCTGTTGATAACTCTGACTTGTATTTTTTAATGCAATGTTACAACTTCCTTTGCTTACATCCTGACTGGCTGGAATGATACGATAATTTGCAGTAGCTGAGTGTGCTGTACTACCTTTTTTCATGTGTGAAATAATGAAAGGAGCGTTCCTTTTAAATTGGTGCTGCTGACAGTAAGTGTGACGAGGTCTTCGCCATTGTTTTCCTCTGCTTTTCTCCATCACATCAAGTAGTTGTCATATATAACTTCTGTTGTTAACTAACAGTTATGCATCAGTCAGTGTTTTATATGACACCATGGAACAATAGTTATTGAAAAGCAGCTGCAAATAAATGCAAAGCTGGTCATAACAATATTGGAAGACGTGCTCATTTTGTTTTCATACATAAAAAAAGTAGGAGTAAGAGAAGCAGACATAAATTGTGAGAAGAATCGAATCATTCAAGTCACAGATGACTCGCAAGTAAGTAGTGGTTGCTGTGGCAATTTAAAGTAGCATAAAAAAGTACAGTTCAGAACTATGAGGACATTCTTGCAATGCTGCTTTAATTGTAAAAATGTCACTATGACATCATGACTATGAGCTCACGGCACCTCCTTGTGTACAGAAAATTGACAAGTGGTAGCGAAGTGAAAAGAGACTATTTCAGCACATACAAAGTCCCCCAGAATTAATTGCACACTCAGTCATGCGTGCAGTGGTGGCACAGAGTCCCCAGATTTTTTCTGCAGGCCCACAATGCATCCTCCTTCTGTGCAAAAAATTGACAAGTGGTAACGAAGTGAAATGAGACTGTTTCAGTACATACCCCATCCCCAGTATAAAATGATGACTGTGAGGTTTGTGTTGCCGGTCCAATGTGTTGTGCGAGACGATTCCACCAAATGAAATGTGATCATCTCAACTGGATTTAAAGGTGCCCTTTGGATGTACACTAATAGTAGCCTTGGTGAATAGATATATATATATAGATATATGGTTGTGTATTTTATAGGTGATGGTGATGGGGGGTTGAACTTGACATGGACATGTAGCGCTAAAAAACGTCAGGCCAGCAAACAGATTTCAATGCTTACCGTATGCTACGAAATTCATGTAAAAGACAAGTCAGAGCTGCTAAGAGCAAGTACTGTAGAGACCTACTGATTAACTCAGCCAATGATCCCAGAAAATTCTGGTCACACATCAAATCCTTCCTAGGATCCTCACAGTCAACTACCCCTGGTGATATGCTGATAAATTATGTGCATTGCAATGACTCACAAACCATAGCTAATTCTTTCAACCTGCATTTCTCTGATCTCTCCCAATATACCCTCTTCCTTCAATCCCACTGCAGTGTCCTCCCACTCCTCATCAGGAACCTGTCTGGATAAGCTGGAAGTGTTGTCCCGTGTGCCTCCTTATACTCCTCCATTCTATTTTAAGGCTGTGTCTAGAAAGGAAGTCCTGAAGTTCCTGAGGTACATCTCTGATCATACCAGCTCTGGCTCAGACTCCCTGGATCCCTGCCTCTTGAAACTTGCAGCTTCCCTTATTGCATTACCGCTGGCCAAAATTTATACGTTATCACTTTCAGGTGGAATGGTCCCTGACCTCTGGAAAGCTGCTCGGATCACACCTGTACTTAAAAAAGTGGATCCTAAGGTTGTTATGAACTACAGACCAATTGCCATACTCTCGGTACTGAGCAAAATCCTGGAAAAAATTGTTGCAACTCAGACAACTGACTATCTACTTAAGCACAGTCTGCTCTTGGATACCCAACATGGCTTCAGGAAAGGACATAGCACAATGACTGCACTCCTTAAATTCGCCACAGACACTCTTTCAAAAATGGATACTGGCAATCTGACTGGAGCTGTCTTTATTGACCTCACAAAGGCTTTTGACCTTGTTGATCACACTTTGCTTCTCTCCTTGCTTTGACACCTGCATTTCTCCTCCTCTGTTGTTGACTGGTACGAAATCTACCTGACAAATAGAACTCAAGTGGTGAAATTTAATTCCTCTCTATCGAACATTACCACCATTAGCATTGGTGTACCTCAGGGCTCCATCCTAGGGCCCCTCCTAGTCTCTCTTTATATAAATAACATTGGAGCTGCTCTAAAATCCTGCTCTGCTATTCTATATGCTGATGATCTTGTCATCTATACAAGTTCTACTAATATAGACACTATCAATGCAACCCTTTCCTCTGACTTTAACAATATCCAAAACTGGCTATACGACCACAAACTGGCTGTCAACACTAGCAAAACTAAAGCCATGCTGCTTGGATCGGCCCCAAAGTTCCGGGCTTGCACAACAGCACTGACGGTGCAGGACTTAGAAGGTAAATTACTGGAAAGTGGGACCTCTTTCAAGTACCTGGGCATCCTGCTAGATCAATCTCTTGATCATAATCTTCATGTACAGTCTGTTTGCAGAGTTGTCAACTCCAAACTGGGTGTTGCATATAAGACTAGTTATATGCTCATGCCATCAGCTAAAATGGCCATTGTGAGGGGGATTCTGCTCTCCACCCTAACCTCTGGGGCTCCCTTATTTGGGGCTGCTCATAAAACTGACCTACTCAGATGGAATATTACGTATAACAACATATGTCGCTATGCCTCTTCTGCTCCTCGGCTTAAACACCACTGTCAACTTTATAATGATCTTGGTTGGCTCTCTCCATTAACTAGTAGGAAATACTACCTTGGCTCTCTTATTGATTCGATAATTTGAAATCAAACCTCTAGGTGTCTTGCAGCTATACTTGTTCCTCAGGACACACTCCATGGTCTACAATCAGCTGATAAATCCTTTCTGAATTTACAGAGGTGCCACACTAGGAAAGGAACTGTTGCATTTGAGCATGTGGCTCCACAGCTGTGGAATTCCCCTCCCCTTGACATTAGACTTTCTAGCTCCCACACATGCTTTAAGAGAACATTGCGCTCAAATCTGCTGATTGCTGATACCTGTTCCTGCTTTCACCCTACCTAATGACTGATGTCTCTTGCAATACAATAGTATTTCCTCACCTCTATATAACCCTCTTACTGCCTCAGCCTGTCCTGCCCTTTCCTGCCCATTTACAGTCTTGCACTGCAGGCATCTCCCTTACACATTACATATACTCATATAATCTAATTTCATGGCTTGCTCCCCTTTTCCTCACTTACCGACCTTTTCCTTAATGATGCCCCCTGCTCTCAATGGTTATTTCTTCCTGCTGTATTACCTGTTTTTGTGTACCTTGTTCTGTTTATATGATGTGTCATTGTCCAAGGTCCTCTCTATTCATTGCATAGATAGGCACCTATGAACTTATGAATGATCTACTCTGTATGTCTCTGATATATTGTATCCACTTTAACTCATTGTATGTAAAGCGTTTTACTTTGTATGTTCCGATATATTGTATCCTCTTTAACTCATTGTATGTAAAGCACTTATAAATTGTTATTCTGTTAAGTTTCTGCATGTCTGTACTCTCCCGGGTTGTGCCTGAAAATAATCATTTTATGGCTAGTGCACTTACCTGGTTAACAAAAGCTAAATAAAATAAAAAATAAATGTGCTCATGCTATTGTTCTGCATCACACAGGTGACTCCAGACTGTTGCTGTGCACATTCCAGTGCTCAATGAGAATTTTTTGCACTTAAATGGAAAAAGATAACTCTCAGGCACATGAAGGTAAGATTTCTTTTTTTGGGGGGGAATCATATTTTCAGTTTTGTCTATAATGGTTTCTTATTTTTTTACTTCTTCACAGATTTCATCAGCATCCTTCTGGAGTCCGGTTGTTAATGATGGTCATGATCATCGAATGAAACGACTTCTGTGTGTTGCATGTGTGCCCAAGCTCGGGTCGGGGGAGGGGTGTCGCTGATGTTGAAGAACTTTTTTGGATAAGGCCACTTTGACAGAACAACAAAGTATCATGAATTTTCCTAAAAAAAGAAATTAATGACTTCTTAAAAGTTACAACTTCATTGTTATGTGTCCCTCCCTGGTCCTCAAATCTCAATCCCTATTGTGAAGTTACATTTCAGAGACACATCTTGTCAACTACTAAGACAACCTGTTGTGTGCAATATTTGCCACAGTCTTTACAAAGCAATGAAATGGATGAAACAAAATCTTCATACTTACTAGAATGGATTTCACATGGACATTACATGGGTTCCTCTCTGTACAGTATAGCTACAGCATCTTTCCCAACGAGTAATAGCGATGGAGTCTGTTTTTTTTCTCCTGTAAAAGAAACAAAAGAAGTGTACTGTATGTGTTTTGCCAGTGTGGCTCTGAAAAACTACAGAAAATAAAGCAGACAACTTAAGGAAGTGAGGCAGCATAACAAATATGAGTGCACGTACTCACTTTATGGTTTAAATATTAAGAAGCTGGTGGTGGTGGTGCACTGGTGGACTGGTGGTCTGTGGGGGGGAAGACAGACTCATGGTGGCAGACTTGCATAACATCAGTCCCGGTGGTGGTGGTGGTCCATGGGAGGCAGACAGACTCTTGGTGGCAGACTTGTATAACATCAGTCCCGGTGGTGGTGGTCCATGGAGGACAGACAGACTCTTGGTGGCAGATTTGCATAATATCAGTCCCGGTGGTGATGGTGGTGGTCCATGGGGGGGCAGACAGACTCTCGGTGGCAGACTTGCATAACATCAGTCCCGGTGGTGGTGGTGGTGGTCCGTGGGGGGCAGACAGACTCTTGGTGGCAGACTTGCATCACATCAGTCCTGGTGTTGGTGGTCCGTGGGAGGCAGACAGACTCTTGGTGGCAGACTTGCATAACATCAGTCCTGGTGGTGGTGGTCCAAGGGGGGCAGACAGACTCTTGGTGACAAACTTGGATAACATCAGTCCCAGTGGTGTGGTGGTGGTCTGTGGGGGGGGCAGACAGACTCTTGGTGGCAGACTTGGATAACATCAGTCCCAGTGGTGCTGGTGGTGGTCCATGGGGGGCAGACAGACTCTTGGTGGCAGACTTGCATAACATCAGTCCCGGTGGTGGTGGTGGTCCATGGGGGGCAGACAGACTCATGGTGGCAGTAGACTTGGATAACATCAGTCACAGTGGTGGTGGTCTGGGGTGGGGGAGGCACACCGCCTTTTAAATACTGCAGTTAAAACCTGCCAACATTAACCATATCATCATCCTCATAAAGAAAACTGCCCTCACCGTTATCGATGTCTGAAGTCTGACCACTGGGAAATTCTTTCTCCATTGTGTCATCATCTACATCAGTGGTGGGCCATTTCAGGCAGCCACTGCCAGTGCCGCCAGGATGCTCCATTTCCACATCAGCAAGACCACCATGACTAGGTCGGGGTACGAATACAGAGGTTGCAGTCTGTGCTGATATGTGCCTCTCATTCATTTTAATGAATGTTAGCAAACTAACATTTGCAGAAGACAGGTTTGTCTGACGATCCCTGACTATTGCACCTGCTGAGCTGAATACCCGCTCAACGCTTACACTGGAGGGTTGGCACGTGAGGTACTTCAGTGCCACTGCAGTCAGCTCTGGTAATTCACTGACCTTTCCACTCCAGTACAAGAGAGGATCTTCACTTATTGTCAGATGCCTGTTTTCAGACAAATATGACTCAACCATTCTCTGTGCCACACTAAGTCCAATTGTTGATGCATCAGCCTGTTCCCCGGAATCATTGATTTCACAAATACCCACTTGGGACAAAGCCTCCCAAAGTGGGTTGATGCCAGCCACTTTGGATGACAGACCACCAGGAACTACAGTCCCCTTACCCTTGCATGATATGCTTGCTGATCCTCCAGGTACACCTTCAGCTGTATTATGCTGCTGAGGTTTGCAAACCTTGGCACGTGACTTCTGTGCCCCATGAACCAAGCAAACCAGTTGACCACTGATATTTTTTACCTGTTCAGGCCCTCCCTCTGGTACTGATGCAATTCCACGTTTGTATCGTGGGTCCAGCATTGTTGCCATGGCAAAGTTGTCACTACGCTGAATGCTCACAATGTGATGATTCTGGTCGAATGCTGTCAGCATGTGATGCAGTAACATACTGCTACCACCATCTCCAGCAGCATCAAGACTATGCTGTACATTCACCAATGACTGCCTCAGCACTCGCAGCAGTGGAATTGTTTGGCTAATGGAGGCAGACTCACCACTCACTGCCTGTGTGGCATGTTCAAAAGGCCACAAAATTGTTATTACAGAGTCCATGAGGCACCACTGTTCAGTCGTCATAGACATGGAGGCCCCGTAACTGTCACCTCTAGTGTGCATAACAAGATATTCTGAGGTGGCTTTGTATTGTTCATACAACCTCTCCGCCATGTATAAAGTGGAGTGCCATCAGGTGACAACTTCCAGCTTCAAGCAGTGCTGAGGCAAGCTGTTTTGTATCTGCAACAGCCGCAGTTGGTCACGGGCCTTTCCAGACCTTGAAAAGTGAGAGCAGATACGTTGTGCAATGGTCAGCATTTCTTTTATGTCAGGGTGCTGCAGAAACTCCTGAACCACAAGATTTAAACAGTGGGCCATACATGGAACAAGAAAAAAAACACCATTCGTGATGCATTTCACTACATTTGACCCATTGTCACTTGCTATGAACCCAGCTCTCAGGAACAGAGGGTTTAGCCATCTGTCAGTTTCAGTCAGTACCATGTCCAACATGTTCTCACCAGTGTGTGAACAGGTCACACTGCACATAGCAATTGTTGCATGCTGGCGAATTCCAGGAAGATTGCTACCACAGCAATCCACCTTTCTGTACTGATTATTCACACTACTAGCATCACAAACAACCCCCGGCACCTGCGCCCAGAGTGCAGTTATATGCAGATATGAACTCCCCTCTGTTTTGCCACTTGTCCACATATCCATATTTAAATAGATGAGTGGAGAGGAGGAATGTTGAAGGGCATGTCTTACTGAGTCTGAGACAGTGCGGAACAACTCAGGAACAGCACGGGTAGAAAAGTATGTCCTGGATGGGACTTTCCATTTTGGACAGGCATGGGCAGCAAACCATCGGAGCCCAGAATTCTCCACAAAGGAGAAGGGCAAAAGATCGATTGCCAGCATTTCCGCTACAGCAGCATTAAGTTCACATGACACTGTATGATTGGGGGGAGTGCTTCAGCTTATGCACAGAAACACTCTGTAATGTGGGCTGACTTAAACGTTTTACATGGGGTGTGTTGTTGGTCACAAATGGTTGTACTCTGTGATGAATGGCATTGGCAGGGGGCGGTGTGTGGACATTTGATGAAGACGGTTGCACAGGTGATGACGACAAACCCAGAAATGATGTTACTTTTTCAGATTTGCCAATCAGGGTTGATGTACCACTTGTACTAGACATACTGCATTCACCACCACCACCACCACCACCACCACAAAAACTGTTACTCTCACCAGCACTGGACAACATTTCAAAGTCATTATGGTCCTCCACTTCATCATGCCTGTAGTAATCCTCTGCTCTTATTACCACACTACTACACACGTTTAATTTCCTACTGGGCTTAACAGTCATGGAAGGGGATAACATGCTGGCTATGGTTGCCAGTGATACAGGTGAATGCCCCAGTCTGGTATTAGCTGCCAGCTTGTGCTGGGTCCACAGAGCCAAGTCCCTATTCTTAAGATGCATGTGCTGTCCTCCTGTCCCAAGAAGGCTCCCCTTTTTACCTTGACTCACATGCACATGGCAAACCTGGCAGATTGCGACTGAATCATCATTTGCATCTTGAACAAAAAAAATCCCAAACAAGGGAGTGTGATGCTCTGCTTTTAACATGTCCATCATGATGTGGTTTATTTAAGTCTGTTATTTTAAGCATTGAAGTGGGGGGGCACGTGATGTTTCTGGCACTGCACACCTGGACTGCAACTGACCACCACGACTACCTATCATATTGATTACTGGGTTGTCATCATCATCATCATTCACTAAAACCGGTAAATCACAAGTTTTTATGGGGGGGAGGGGATTCCTGCAAACAGATTCAGACACAGCCACTTTTAATTTCTTTTTCTCCAGTTCCCAACTGGGGTCAATTACATCATCATCATATTCATCAACGTAACTGTCACACACATCCACATCTTCTGCTTGGATGCTAACATGTGGACTGCATGTTGCAACAATAGCAACATCATTATCATCATCATCATCAGCATTATTACATTCATCAACATCAGCATCTACACCACCATCACCTGATATTATTTCACCACACTGTGAATCACTGCATGGAAAATGTGTGACATTAAATGCCACGGTGGATGGAATATCACATTGTATGCTATCATTGACATGATCATCAAAATCAGGTTCAGTTAATGGGATGTTACTGGGAAGTATGACATCATCTACGCTGTCACTCACTTGCACTGCTTCACACTCAATATGTTTGGATATGGTACACTGGTTGGAATTAGAACTTGACTCAACAATGCTAATACTACCTCCACCACCACTAACACCAGTAACACTAACACCACCGGCTGGGAAAACATAATCTCCTCCAACTATCAGTGAAGCTACTGATTGGGCTGTAAAAAACATTGCAGGAGAAATACCTTTCCTCACATCAGCAATATCTCCGGCCCCGCTGCATTACTATTTCACTTCACGCCGCCATATCTCTTACTGCCAACATTGCCATGGCCAGAAACAGCTTTACTTGCATGTCTTTTTGCAGGCATTTTGGGGGATCAACCACAAATATTATTACCAAATTCAGATTTTGATACATTCACTTTCTGACTGGAGGAACGCTGGCTGGATGTGAAGCAAAATAAACAATTGTGGCTTCAGCAACAGATAAGAGACTACTGTGTTGTGACACTGTCACAGAATTAAAACAACTTCAGTAACCAGTGGTGCTGATGGGGTCACAAAAATAATCCAGTCTGGTAAAAAATACCTTTTCAATGTGGGGGTGGGGGGGACACTGAATACAGACAGTGCTTATTTTTATGGCACTACAAGCAGCAAAACTAAGAACAGAGAACACAATCGCAGTACAAAATCAGGCAGCTGCAGTGGATAGCAGGTTCACACTGCTGCACGTAGTTGCACTTACACTAATCTGTGTCACAAAATTTTAAAAGGTGTATTATATTTGATGCACGCAACACTGCACACACAACACAGAACACTTAGTGTACAATGCTGAATGAGGAATGCGATGCAAATGCAAAAGTTCAGTGTACTGCCACATAATGTAAATTTGTAATTTAAACAACCTGACCTTATGAAATACTGCACCACATTCACACAACAAACAGCAAGAAAATTTGTCCTATTACTGACAATTTTACTATGTGTACAGTAACACAGTCAGTTATATAACAAAACTATAACCAAAACACAAAGAAATCACTAGTTCTCCAACTTAAATTTACCTACACACAGATACGTCCCCCCCACACAGCACACTTCACTATCTTTCACCACACACTAAATGTTGTAAATTTACATTCAAAATCCACACACAAACAAAAACGCTTCGATAATGTGAGCACAGGAGGGTTTCCTACAATCCATGAACTACAGTTGTATCCCCCCCAAAAAAGCAAAAATGCTTTTTGAACAGCCTTTAAAAGATTCCTACAGACAGCTATCAGAGCACACTGTCTCCTACTCCTTCCTACTCTTACTACCCCAAACTGAGGCTGTTTAGATCAATATAGAGCCCATGTGACCTAAACTCCCATGAATCACTGCAAAATCTGCCTTCGGAGCTCAAAAACAAGGCAAAGTGAACTGCCACCAATGTACTTCGCCTTAAAATTGAAAGAGCAGTGACCAGTGGAGGTGGAGCAACGCGAAGTCACTGTTTTCAATGCATTTTGCGTTCCTCATTATAACGCAAATTACTCCGCTTCACGTTACGGAGCACTCCACAAATCCGCCTGTGCTCCGCGAAATGCTTCGCGGAGCGGAATGAGCCCACTTCGCCCACCACTATCCAAGACCAATAAATCTATATAAGCAACACACAAAGCAAGGCACTTCTAATATTAATGTGTCTTTGCAAGGCTGTTTACTTCAATATAACTCCTGAAGATACTGGTGATAGAGGTGGTATAGGAATGGGGGTAGAGCTCAATTTGAACACAACCCAGTAGGCAGTAAGACTGAGGAAACATTGGATTGCACTACTGCTCCAGATATCACATATAACCCCCCTTGCCTTCTTCAGATGTGCCAAAATCTACATGTATACTGCCTCATAAGATAGATAATGGGGAAGACATGACTGGAAAATGTGAACCATGGTAAAATGTTCTATTTGGGCTTCATGTCATGCAACAGTCTTCAAAAGTCAGTATTGTCTGTGATGGAGAATGGCTGAAGATTAAGGGACATAATCTCCCCAATGAGTTGTCATTCAGATAGAATTTAGGCGAGTAGGTGGCAGTTTAGTGCAGGCATGTAATGACTTGGGCAGTGTATTTTTTCTGTGGTGGTGGTGATTGGAATGGTTCTTTCTAGACAGTGCCAGTACCTGAGGATGCATCAGTTGATTGTTGTGGCTGCATTACTTGAGCAAACAGTCTAATCCCATTATTTCCCATACTCAGCTGCCCCTGCAACAATGGCTGCCACTGCTGCTCATTCATGTAACCAGAGTAGGGATTGGGAATTGAAGTGGCTGTAAAGAACATGCCATGTTCATGCCTGAATTAATCAGCCAGAACACTACCACAACTCAATGTGAACTATAGTGATAGTTATTATTCATTGTTAACCTCAAGGGTATACCCCCTGTAGTCTCTGCATTTCCTCCAGCAGTTACTATATTCTCTTTAGCCCCATTGATCTTGGAGTATACACCCACTCCCAAAAATCTTTATTCATCCAAAACTTTAACAAGAAATGAAAAGAAATTAAGTTGAGGGCATTACAATGCAGTTTACAATATTTTCCATCCATTGATGGATATTTTTGTTCATTTTTTTATTTCGAAATCTTTTTTTACATTAATTGAACATTGACTGAACACAGATACTGGCTTTTGGCAGCCAAATCTGTAGTGGTTAATTATTGGCTACATTAGGGCAAACTAGAGAACTGTGCACACCTGTGCATAGCTAGTATCATCACTCATTCTTTAGACATCCCATTCATGGTTGGTGAGGTAATGGGATGTGGCACACTTGATCGTATTGAGCTTGTTAGTGATAACAGTGCGAAAGTTGTTGCCATATCAAGAGGAGACATTGCACCACTACTGATGGGATTAGTGAACCAGACTATGGTGCCAGTGCCAGTGAAAGGGATCTAGGAAGACCTGCTAGTAGGGCTGGGTGGTTCAGAATTGCCACAGTTCATGCCACCCTAAACATGCAGTTGTGCACCTAAGACTAGCCCAGCCAAGCTGGCCATAAATTACTTTGGTCGGTGCTGCTGTCTTTCAGGGTACCTTTTACTGTATTCACTATACCAAGGGCATCATGATCAAGTTGTGTGATGTGGCAAAATTATTTTTTGATTCCAAAGAAAGCCAAAGGCAGAAGGAAAAAGCATGTGGTTTTTGGTGGTAATAGCAGCAGGGAAGGGTAAATAAACTGGACATGGAGTAGTTTATAGATCAACAGGCAAGGAACTCATTGAGATGCTGAGTGGAGATGGTGGGTTGGGGGAGCAGTCACAATAGGGGTTTTAACATGCTGGACATGGACTCTAAGGTCCCTGTCACCATGAGTATGAGAAGCCAGCTCCTAGTGGAAGCATGCCAGGAAGCATTTCTAGTGGAACTGATTTAGAACTAAACATGGGAGGGAGCCCTGCTGGATCTGGTGCTCACCAACAGTGACCAACAGGGTAACAGTTCAAGAACTGCTTGGGTCTACTTACCAAGTCATGGTGAGATGGCATGTTTGAGTGGAAGCCAAAAAGGGGACAAGCTCAGAGAATATGTGAGACTTCAGAAAGGCAGATTTGGATAAGATCTGAGAGTTATTGAGGGAGCACATTAAGAAAATAGAAGGGGTGAAGGAAAAATGGGAAGCATTCAAAGTAGGAATGATAGGAGTGGTGACAAGCTGCATTTTCAGGGTTACCGAAGGCAAGAGAAAGAAAAGGCCCATTGGATTACATTAGATGTGAAGAAAGCAGTAAGAGAGGAGAGGAGAGGGCATTGAAGAAGTACAAGGGTGGCCAGAGGGAGGAGAATCTATGTGCAAACCAGGGAGGCTAGCAGGAACATCAGGGGGCCAAGTCAGATGTGGGACCTAAACTTTCAAAGGGGCAAGAAACTGGGAACAATGTTTGTTATACAATTCTTTACCATACAGACAATTTATCTCAGCACACTAATAAAAATACTAAAAAACATGGACTATAGCTAGAAGTATTCTAATGAATATCAAAGAGTATAAATTAATAATTGCACAAGTTTTACATTTTTAAGTTTTTTACTCATTTTTTTACCTCAGTCCTGGTGGGACGTGAACCTCCTAACTAGTCCAGGCACACAAACTTTATGCAAATCCAAGAAATATTTCAAAACACCATATTAACATCTAAATTATTTAAGGAAAGCAGCCAAATCTATATTGCCATTTAAACCTTTTGCTTTTTGGGCTCCCAGTTTGTAAATCCAGAAACTATCATGCTGGCATATCAATTTTTTTGATGTCTCCACCCCTGGGGCCAAGATGAACATGTTTAATACCCATAAATTCAATCTGGTTTGTAGTCTGTGGACTATTTTGTGCATGTTTGACAATGGCATTTATAAAATGGGCAAATGAAATTCTGAATCCTGATTGGCTGAAACATGTTTTCAGCCGTGTCCTTAGCAGGACATAACCTTACAACCAGCACTTCTTGTGCCAGCCTGAGCCCCATAACACACACATATTAGTGTACCACTCTCAGCCACAACCGTGCCGGTCTACCATGCGCAGCCTAGCGGTGGAGAACACTATGGCCCCCACACACACACACACACACACTTGCTAAAATAACTACATAGGCAATTTCAGGATTTCTTTTGCCCAGTTAACAAAATTTCTGACCTTTGCTAAGTCCAGTGGAAAAAAGCTTCCAACAAAAGTACAATAATGAAAGACCCGCCCATGATCCAATCAGTGCTGTAGCACATCTTGCCGAGAAAGAAACAGCTTTCAAATGAAAGCCAACAACTCGCCCTTCCACCAGTTGTTTCAAGCTCACCATTGGGAAAAAATTACATGAATTAGTTGCTGTACCTTAATTACCTTAATTTTTTGTAACCCCGAGAAACCCAACGGCAATAGTAGACACCAACCGCAAAACCGGAAGTGGCTCGCTCACACATCACCTTAGTCAGCGGTTGGCACCCTTATAATCGTATCGTTCTTCAACGACTACATATTCAAAGAAAAGAATAGCATTAACAGGCATGAAGCCACACAACATAAAAACAAATTACACCCAAGCCAACCACAGAAACAGAAGTGGCTAAGTGGTATACAGTAGCTCCCAACTGATAGGCTCGCTTCCCCACCTGCTCCCATTGAAATCCAGTGGTCTCATGCACCGGACAAAAAAGAGCCTGATACCTAGGTATAAAATCAAATAAATGAATACAAAATAAATAAAAATTGTGTGTATGGGGGAGGGTGGCATTACACACAAATGCTCTCTAGTGGCTTTTTTTTTTTTTTTACATATACTCTCACTATAAATACAGTACAGGGACAGGGACTACTTTTCTATTTTTTTATATTAACATACTTTTAAAAAATGTTTAAACTTCTTAGCAGGAATTTTTAAATAACATTTATTTACTTGTTGGGCCCATTTTATAAGTGCAATAAGACACTCCTAGGTGTGGGTTATGGCCTGATAAGAGCATTTCCCAGGTGCAAAAGGCACTTGGCGCAAGCGCCTCATGCTTCATAACGCACCTGGGGCATGCTCTAATCAGGCCATAACCCACACCTTGTCGTGTCTTATTGCTGGCATGTTGTATCTCCTCTTTGCAAAACTCGTACATGTTCACCCACTCTTACTTTTAAGGGATGAGTAGTCCAGCCAACATAAAATTAACCACAGTTGTATCTAGGTAAATACACTACATTTTGATTTTCACAAGTAATGAAATGGTGAATTTCAACCTGTGTCCCACTATTTGGATGTGTAAAGGACTTTTCACTACAGATGTAGATGCAATACTTACACCTACTGCATTTATGTGTACCCATTGTGGCGGGGGTTAGATTGAAGATCTGACAGGTTCTGGTCCCAAGGTAATATTTGTCACTACCACATCCCTAATGTTTCTACATTTTCTACATCTTCTGAAAACAACTTTTGGTCCTTCCTCAACTATATTTTGTAATTTAGCTTCCAGCTGGAGTATAGACCAGTTACTGGTGATTATTTCTTTCACTTGGTTGGCACACGTAGAGTAGGTTGTAATAAAAGGGCAAATCATCTGTTTGTCAGGTTTGGCTCTATTCTGTTTCAAGACTGTTTCCCTGTTTATGTTTTCTACTTTGCGCAGGGCTGTGGCTATACTCCAGTTGCTATAACCCCTGTCTGCAAATCTCCTGACCTGCACATTCCATTTATGCTCAGATTCACCCTGTTCAGAACATATCCTCAAAGTTTGAACCAGTTGCCCATTTGGTATGTTAAATTTAGTGCGTAGGGGAGGCGAAGCAACTCTCATACCTAAGCAGACTGTTTCGATCGGTCAGCTTCTGGAATAACATTGTACACAACCCACCCTCTGTGTTCCTGTATATTTTAAGATCCAGGAACGTAACTGAATCCTGATGAATTGTATATTTATAGGTGAGGAAACTATTGGTGCTTTCCATCTACATCACAGAATCTTTAAATTCACTGATGGACCCCTTCCACACCACCAGCATGTCATCAATAAAGTGCAGCCACAAATCCACCTTGGAAAAGAATGGATTTGTGGTGGTGCTGTAGAGATGTTCCACCTCCCATTTACCCACATACAAACTGGCCAAACTGGGGGCCATGGTGGCCCCCATAGCTGTACCCTAAACTTGCAAGTAAGTGTTATTTCTAAACAAAAAAGCATTTTAGTGAGCACTTCCCTTGCTGGTTCCACAAGGAACAAAATAGGGACTGCTACTCTGTCCTCCTCCCCTCCTCTGCTCAAGGAAGAAATGCATGGCCTTCAGTCCCTCCTCTTGAGGGATAACCATGTACAGGGAGTTGACATCTAGGGCCGCCATGTATCAATCTTGATGTATATCCAGATTCTCCACAATGTTAATAATGTCAGACGAGTCTGTAATTTAAGATCTAAAATTCTTCACTAAGGGCTGAAGGTGTAGATCCACAAAAAGGGAAAAGGGTTCAGTTAGCCACCCCTTACCCAAAATGATGGGTCTCCTTGGGGGTTGCTCCAAACTTTTGTGAACTTTAGGTAAAATGTAAATAGCTGGTATAACCATACATACCACCATCATAGTTCTAAACATGCCATCTGTTTTATTCCCCTTCACAAAACCTCTGCTCAATACTGCACTAGCATGCTCCTTATAACTGGGAATCAGAGATTTAGAGAGTTTAACATAAAATTGACAGTGACACTGTTCACTAGCAGATGTCCTAAAATGCCTATGTTGAAAATTTGGGGACAAAATTCAATAAAATGAGTGTTTTACGAGCGTGTGTTGCGCAGTTTGCACGCATACTCATGACTTTGTGAATTTGTAATAGTTTCACTCCAGCTGTTCATCATTGGCATTTTCCATACTCTCCTGCGAACAGTACAGCTGGTTGAACAATGCAGACGCCCAAGTAGAATGTAACTGCCGCTAAAGTAAATCAAGCTTTTGGGACAGTTTGAGGAAATGATGGTAACACTATTTATGAGCAGAGGTCCTAAAATGCCTATGTTGAAAATTTGGTGGCGAAAGTCCCTAAAATGACTGTGTTGCAAGCGTGCATTGCACAGTTTCCACACACCCTTCTAACTTCATCAATCTGCAATACGTTCATGCCACATTTTCACCACTGGCATTTGTGTACACCTCCTTATCAACAGTCCAGCTGCCAGTTTTCACAGCCTGCCCAAAATGCATTTCCGCAGCTGTGGTGCACAATGGCGTGCCCACTGTGCAAAATCACCTTTTGGGACACATTAACAAAATCACAGTGCTATGCATCTCTAGCTTCACCTCTGCCACTGCCAATGTCAGTGCGACAACATTCGGCATTGACAAATGCTTGTTTAATATTGATCTTGTAGCCCCCTGGTTTCCATTCCCTTGTTTAGCATTCCAGTCAAACACTCTGTTAAATCTATAATCATTTTTGTCCCTTATAATTTTCTTCTGTTTTTGTTTCTTGAGCTGGTTATCATATCTCATCACCTTGCCAAATAACTTATTGTATCTCTCAAATTTGGTAGTGTCAACACTGTTTCTCAGTTTAATTTCAGCATTTGCATTTTCAGTAGTCAGCTGATCATGAACAGGGTGAGCATATTCAAAGATAAGTTTAATGTTATTAAGAGAGGCTGTCTGCAGAGCTGGCCCGGTGGTGCTGAGAGTTGAGGTGCTGGATGTCACACCTTGCGCCATGCCAGCGACCCGGGTTCGGGAACGAGCCCGGGTGTTGGGGGTCAGCAGGGGAGGGATAAGGATCGAGTATCCATAGGACAGCTCCCCTCTCCCTGGGGAGGGATCCAGGGTCTTCCCAGTGCAGTAGAGACTCCCAGTGGAGACCAGAGGTGCTACTTGCATGGGAACAGCATCGTGGATGAGCATGGTGGACATCTATGGGGGCAGCCCCGTGCTGACATCATTGCACAGCTGTGCTCGGGGGCATGCAGAAGGAGAAAATCCCCATCCTGGAGATAGGCGATGGCACCTCCATCCCATGCAGGCCACACTCCCAACACTGAACTCTCTTCCCCTCCATGGCCGATTGCTCAGCTCAGCTTACTAGATTTAGATACAGCACCCTGGGAGGATAGGGTGTACCCCACCTCGGGGGGCTCAGAGCCAAGGGGTTCATCGGGTTGGGTGAGGAGTAGTAGGAGGAGGTCACGGTGGGAGGTGGAGCCTGTGGGGTGGCAGTAGGATGCTGGAGAGAGTTCTTCGATGAAGGTGCAGAAAAAGAGTTGAAATAAAAAAAAAAAAAAACAGAGGCTGCCTGCATATTATTACGCCATCTCTCCATAAATTTGGGGTTATCTGTCCCGTGTGAGGCTTCTGGACTATACATAACCCTCTTGGTATCCTTTTAACCTGCAGGTAGGCCTCTAATGTAGTTTTGTGCCAATACATATGCCTACCTTTAAGAACAAGCTTCTCCAGCTGGCAATATAGGTTCCTGGCTTCAATTTCTGGTGTTGAAGTCCCTGTTTCAGTGGATCCATAAAAGAGAGGGTTACCATTAGCTGGTGTGTTGAAGATTCTTTTGGTGAAACTGCTGACTGGAATGTCTGAAGTCACTGTGACACTCAGAATGTAGTGTATTTACTTAGATGCAACTGTGGTTCATTTTATGTTGGCTGGACTCCTTGTCCCTTAAAAGTAAGAGTGGGTGAACATGTATGAGCATTGCAAAGGAGAGATACAGCATATGCCATTGTCAAACATGTACAAAATAATCCACAGACTGCACACCAGATTGAATTTATGGGTATTGAACATGTTCATCTTGGCCCCAGGGGTGGAGTCATCAGAATATTGATAGGCCAGCGTGAGAGTTTCTGGATTTACGAACTGGGAGCCCAAAAAGAAAAAGGTTTAAATGACAATATAGATTTGGTTGCTTTCCTTAAAAAATTTAGATGTTAATATGGTGTCTTGAAATATTTCTTGGATTTGCATAAAATTTGTGTGCCTGGACTAGTTAGGAGGTTTGCATCCCACCAGGACCAAGGTAAAAAAACAAGTAAAAAGTTTTAAAATGAAAAACTTGTGCAATTATTACTTTATACTCATTGATATTCATTAGAATACCCTTAGCTATAGTCCATGTTTTTTAGTATTGTATTAGTGTGCTGAGACACATTGCATGGTAAAGAATTGTATAATTAACATTGTACCTTTAAGATGTAATCTCGGATGCAGATCTTTGATTGGTTGCACTGAATTTAAAACACACCTTTTGCACTATAAATAATGACCACTTTGCACTTTATGGTAGATCACTCTGATGAAGTGAGGCAGGGGCCAGGAGAAATGTTAGTGCCATGTCTGATTTCTAACTGTTGCTGCTGCTGCCTATTTTTGCACCTCAATGGAATAAAATACTAGTTTGTTTACATATACTTGGTCTTGACTGATGGCCTCTCTGCAATGGGTGCTGCTTTTTTGTTCTTTGATTTCTAATTGTTATGAACAGCACCACTGCCTTGTATCCTGGTGTTCATTCACCTGCTCTGGCTATGATGAGATTAAACAGACAAGAGGGCAGTTGACTGTGGAGGTGGGTGGGTTGTGCCAGTCGCCCATCAGAGATTTTATTTATTCTTTATAAGAAAAGTTGCTGGTACTGGGGGGGAGGATGGTGGGAGTAGGGTGCTGCCAGGGTACGGAGGGAGTATATTACACATGATGAGATTAACCAGAAAAGAGGGTGGCTGGCCATGGAGGTGGGCAGGTTTTGCCAGTGGCCCATTAGGGATTTCTTTTTATTATAACAAATTTCTGCAGGTTCTGGGAAGGGGTGGTTGCTGCTAGAGGGCGGTGTGGATGGGGGTTACATGGCTGAACTTGTTTTTTGGGGGGGCTGCAGAGGAGGGTGGGGGCTGTTTTTTTGATATTTTTTTCATGGGACAAATTTCACATCCCGCGAAATATTTCACGAAATGCATGAATTTCACGAAATATTTAGTGTAATAAAATGTTGTCATTCCGCATATCTCTATAGCCATTGTACAGGTCATTGACTGTCCACACCTGGAGTACTGTGGGCTTGTATGGAACCCACTGAATAGATAATATCAAAAAACTGGAGGGAGTGCAGAGGAAGACTACCAAGATTATTAAAGGGTTTAGGTGATTTGGGATTATATAAACTTTAGATGAAGAGACTCTTAGGTAATATGATACTGATTTTTAAAGCTAGATGCAAACAAGGATCTGCTGTCGTGCCTGAACATTGGATTTGTAGACAATGTAAGAAAACCAGAGATCATAAACTACAGTTAAAGGGGTCGCACTTCACGACTGAAAGGAGAAGTGCCTGGTTGTCTCAAAGAGTAATCAGAACATGTAACTGTTTACCCTCCGATGTGATTGAAAGCACCACACTAAACAGTTTTAAGGTACATCTGGACAAGCATTTAACAATTATGGGCATCAGTGGCTACTCCCATCGAGAAACGGCAAACAAGCTAGATGGTCAAGTGCCTCCTCTTGTCTGAATTTTCCTATGTTCCTGTGACTACATAAAGGCAAGAGCCATTATGAGTGAGACATTCATGGAGAGAGGCTATAATCAGAAAATGGAAGAAGAGGCAGCAAGAAGAACTGATAACATAGAGAGAAGTGCCACCCTTGAAAACAGGAACAGAAAATGAATAGGATAGTATCCTCAACAAAACATACAAACAACCCGGAAGATACAGTAGAATAAAAATAATAAACAAGCACTGGAGTCTTTTACAAGGAGCAAGTAACATAAACCATAGGTTCAGGGAAAAAAACACTTACTGCCTTTAAAAAGAACAAAACTTTGAGAGACAGGTTAGCACACATGGTACAAGAGGTAACCACTGAGATGGCTTCGTTTTGGACCCATTGCAGCCAGGCAATTACAAATGTGGAAGATGTGCAAAATGTTCTGGAATATACAAGAAAATGAGGTTCACGTCCCTGAACTCAGCAGAAGAATTTCAGATTAAGGACCATATTAATTGTGATGCCAGCCACTTGATTTACCTACTCAGCTGTCCCTGTAATAAATACAATTAGGTCAAATAACAAGACCTCTAAGGACATGTATTTGTGAACAAAGAAGTATGCGATCTTGATGTGATATGATATCCTCTTCCCTCAGGTCTCACCTGGAAATGAGCCTTGTCCCAGTGTGCATCTCCCAGTTGCCAACTTTTAAATAAACAAATAAATAAATATCTAGAAAAGATCAAGTATCATCAGTGGAAAACCACTTAGAAATGGCTTGGAACTGTGCATCACCACTACGTTTCTGGGGAATAGAAAAAGTAAAAGAACCACAAGGGGAGGTGACTGGACCTGCAACTACTAAAGAGAAAAGTATGATGGATTAACATATTAAGGTTTCTACAAGAAAGAGGAGGCCTAAATGAAGAGGAAGATTGGTCAGTCTTCTGGAGATAGAAATGTGGATTAAAACACAGGGCATCTGTTCAAGTTTGTATCGTAGCATTCCTTTCTTCAGGAGGATACATACTGGGGAACTTGGAACTGACTGACTCACTTCAATATGAGTGGCATAACCCTATTCCCCCTGCCCACCTCTCCTTCCCTGCCCAAACCCCATGGGTAGGCCCATCCCCAGTTTCTACTTTAAAGCACTACAACCCACAGATACCACCAAACTCATCCTTAGGAACAACCCCAAACCCAGTAAAGGAGCTGACAGCATCCACTATAAAATTCTGAAACTCTCCATCAGTGCCTTGGCTGTCCCCGTTACAAACCCACTCAACTGCTTCCTCTGCTCTGGCCATTTCCCCGCCACTTGGAAAACCGCTACCATTAGGCCTCTATTCAAGTCCGGGTCCGGAAACAAAGTCATAAATTACCATCCTATTTTCCTTCTCACCCCTCTCTCAAAAATAATTGAGAAAGTTGTGCATACTCAACTCACTGCTTACCTTGAATCCAACAACCTACTCTCTAGTGCCCAGCATGGGTTCAGATCCAGACACAGCACCGAAACAGCCCTTGTCAGGTTCACCAGTGACATTGTCAAAGCTAACAACAAAGGCCAGTACACCAGCTCCGTTTTTGTGGACCTGACCTAGGTGTTCAACCTTGTGGATCACATCCTTCTCCTAAACACTTTAAAATACCTACTTCTGTCAGATAATGCCATCAAATGGGTCAGTAGCTACTTCTCCAGGAAATCCCACAAGATCTCTATCGAAGGCCACTTCTCTGAATGTCTGATTAAATACGGGGTCCCCCAGGGATTGATTCTAGGCCCCCTTCTTTCCTCACTCTTCATTAACAATCTCCCCTCTATCTGCCATGCCACCCAACTTGTCCTCTATGCCGATGATGTGACTCTGTTCTGTAGCGACAATAACCCCACCACTATGTTCCAAAATCTACAGTTTGATTTTAGTAAATTGCATTCCTGGTTCTCCGGGAATGGCCTGGTCCTTAATTCCAAGAAGACCAAGTTCATGATCTTCTTGGGCCCAAGAAATGCCCGTCTCTGACCTTGAACTTTTTGACAACTCTGGTAACCTCATTGAACAAGTCTCAAGTCTCAAGGAATTCAAATACCTGGGTCTCCACTTTGACCCACACCTCTCCTTCAGTCTCCACATTAGTAACCCTTATTAAAACAGTCCATGTCAGGCTCAGTCCTCTGTATAGGATCAGAAAGTTCCTAATCCCTGCATCCAGAATTTGTCTAGCTAGCTGTCTACTCCTACCTCTTTTAGACTATGGATCTATTGTTTTCTCTCCTCCTGCCTCATCCCTCCTCTACTCCAAACTCAGGACCACATACAACAGCATAGCCTGTTTTGTCACTGGCCTCCCCTGGAAAACACACCACTGCACTTTATACTCCTCCCTTGGCTGGCCCTCTATAGAAGGAAGGTTCCATCTAAAAATGCTCTCCTTCCTCCACAAGATGTACCTCAATATTCTCCCCCTAGTGTGAACTCCCAATTCCCATTCTCAGCCCTGGGTGGTTGACCAGAGGTGCCTCCAGTCAGGTCTTTTACACCCCTTTTTACAGAACTAAGCAGGCCCAGAATTCTTTCACCTACAGGGGCACAAAGCTTTACAAAAATCTACCCCAGAAATCCAGGCCTGCAGATCCTTTTACTCCTTCAACACCTCCCTCAAAGAGCACCTCTTCGTATCATCCACCTGCCACTGCCCTGATAAGCCCCCTCCTTGGTCCACTCATTAAATCCAGTGGTTTATTTTCCATGATACCGACACTTTCCCCACCTTTTAGCATTTTAACTATAGGCTCTTCACATGGCCCATCTCCCTGCTTTGTATTGCGTCTGCCCTGTTTTGCTTTTCTTTTCCTCATCTGCTTTCTACTTATCTGTACACTCCACTTACTGTATTTCTATATATACAGTATGTATACATTGTATATAATATGTACCTGTTGGTTCTTCGTGCTTTTCCACTTTAATTACGATGTATATATCATGTATTCTTTTTTGATTTTGTAATCATTTATATGTGATACTTAATGCTGTACACACATACTATGTATTCCCTTGGACTTTGTAAATCATTTCCTGTTATTTCCAAAACTAGATGTTTGTGAAAATGGGCATTTTTGCTCATATACCCTCCAGTATACAAATAAAAATTTAATTGAAATTGAATTGCATACACATAGGACTGCCATTCTGTGTGGAACCATTATGTCTGGACCCTTCTCTTCCTGTGAATTCATAGTTTATGTACAGTAACTTTCCTTATGTAGAATTATAGTTTATGGTCCCTTCCCCACTGCCCTTATACCTGTATTCCTGTCCCTTTCCGGTTCCCAGTTACCCACAGTGTTCCACCATCCCCCATTCACATGTTTCCAGTACCCCAAACCACCTGCCCCCATACTTACCTCTGATTGCAGCACATTCAAGGCTATATAAATAGACATATGGTGTGTATAATGATGAGAGCCAGTATTAGGTTCCCTAAAATAATCCCATATAAAAATCATTTTAAGGGAATAAACCCAAGGGTGGTATCTCATAGGTAGCATTAGACAGAACAATTTTTATTGACACTCATAGGTCCATTAAGGACAAAGGGGGAGGAAATTAAGGAGTATAGTACCTAACACTTAATAGAGTGCTCACCTCTTAAGATGTTCTACACTCCTTGGTAGAGATGTGCAAAATTGGCAAATTTTGTTACGCAAAATAGTTCACAAAATTCACCCATTTCATGAAATTTTTTGTGGTAGTGAAATTCTGGATTTTGCCTGTGTAATATGACATTTCACCTGTGGAAGACAAAATTTCACCTGTGGAAGGTGAAATTTCACCCTCGAAAGGTGAAATTTTTCCTGTGGAAGCTGAAATTTCACTTGCAGAAGGTGAAATTTAGCATTTTGCAGGCGAAATTTAGCATTTCACAGACAAAATTCTTCATTTCACAGGCATATTTTTGCATTTCACACCTGGTGAAATATTTCGCATAATGGGTGAATTTCACAAAATATTTTGCATGGTGACATTGGCAGTTTAGCTGGCGAAATATAATTTTGCAACATCTCTGCTCCTCAGGAAATGAACAAGCTCAGCATAACCTCTGATGCGCTTAGCACATCTGTCTCTCCCCCTCTGGAACAATCAGTTCCACTATAAAAGGACTGTGGCAGAAGGGCGCAGCACCTCCAAGAGTGGGGAGGACAGCCCGCACACCTCATGTGAGCCTTGCAGCACTTGTATCTGAGTAAGTGTATTCATTTTAAATGCCACTATTTTAAGAGCTTCCAGGAACATTTTTTATCTGCAGGCATTAGAATTTGCAGTAGCATCCACAGTGTGACTGAGTTGGATTTACAGAAAACATAAAGGTTTACATTTTAAACAGAAAAAGGGAGTTTGAGAACGGCTTTTCAAAATGACATACTATATGTAAAGACTGCCTAACTAACAAGTGTACTAATAGCTGTAGTTCACTATGCAGAGTAATTTCACACATTAAGAAGTCTGAGGTAAAAGTAGGAATTCCAATTGTTGTACAGGGGATCGATTATATGCTACTATCCTACATAAAGATATTTAATGTAGTGTGTATGCTAACTTAGCAGTGCTAAGTTGGCATTACCAGTACTAGATAATATTTGATGCCTGGAGTTGAATGAACTAAGAAAAATAATAGTTTGTTAATGTCAATATTTTTAATGCAGTGAGCAGGAGACACTAGAATGCAGTAATAGTTTTAAGTTAACTTGAAGCCATGTGAATGAGCACAAAGCAACATAAAGTGTTGCTGTCTGCATAGTGCTCATGCCATAATAAATGTGTGGAGAACAAGAGAACAGAATTCTTAATTATTTTGTAACCATTGGTAACAGGGTAAGGCCCACTAGACACAAGTGTCTGTGGACAGGGTTGCCCTGTGAGCACTGGAGAGGTTAAGTGACTTTGCTGGATGTACCAACCTCATTTGCAGCTCGTCACTCTAACCTCTAGACGACATTGACAGCCCCAATATTATAAAATATTGTAAAACTACTGTGGCTCACTGGAGTACACTAATGTTAGCTGAAATAATAAGAAAGTAATGATGTGGAATTAAGATAGAATATTATACAAAATACAATGCTTCATTCCAGACTGTGATGCTGAAACTCTGATACAGTTAAAAGGGCCAAGCAAAGTCAGACATCGAATAACGTAAAGATTGTGTCAGACCTTATAATTCAGTTCAGTATTCAGTTCAATTTCAATTTATTTATTTTACCAGGAAATGGCTCTGTTGAGCAAACTCATTTACAAGGAGGTCATGGGCAGGGCAGTTGAAATTACATCACAACAGTGATACAGTTACACATACATAAAATTGTCATAATAATCAAACATATTTCATTGAGTACACATACAGGGAAAATGTCACAGGTATCAGGCACAGTTCATCACGTATACTAAAAGCATTACATATAATAAAAATGCAGTGAACCCCTGAGTATGGAGACAGAGAAAGGTACTTAGTTTATGGCTCAGCAAATCAGTACATACTAAATGTTTGCAGTAGTATCATTTATATGGGAATTTGGTATACTAATGCTCATTTGATGTTTCAAGAAGGCAGTGTCTAACAGAATAGTTTTTTTCCATTACACTTTCACAAGACTGTATAATAAAAACATACCCTATCATAGGATTAAGTGGAAAATGTATTAATAAGGTAACTAGCTGTTTGCAATGTACTCCATGAGATACCAGCATCTTCTATGTCCGTAGGCATATAAGCAAGTATGATGCATTTGAACTTCACAGATGTTATATGTAAGCAATAAGACACTCCAGGGTGTGTGTTAGACACTTTATCACATGACTAGGAGGTGTAGTGAGGCATGAGGCTACAGGCCGAGTGTGTCCAGCCTCCTAGCTGTGTGTTAAAGTGTCTAACACACGCCCTGGAGTGGCTCATTGCACTTATGAAATGGTCAGTGAATTTTTAAAACATAAATAATGAGTCTACAACTTTTATATTTAAATAAATTTAAGTTTATTTGAGGAAAAATCACTGCACTGGAAAAAATGGTTCCATTTCTAGTAAAGTTTTACTTTTAACATTTCATTTAAATTGTAAAAGTTTGTGAACTTTATTTAGAACAGTACTTGTAAAAGTAAACATGAACATTGTGCAACCTATTAGTGTACTTTGTTATTTATGGTGCCTACTTTTTAATTTATATTTATGCTTTTGGCAGCAGGCAGCATAAGGGAGGCGATACCAGTACTGTTTCCGTGACATGGGGACACAGCCTTTGAGGAGAAGAGCCAGTGAGCCAAGTGAGGATAAATAAAGGAACTAGCAAGCTGCTGGCAGGGGAATAGCAAAGCTGTTAGGTGGCAATGTGGACTGCATGTTTGAAAAAAAAAAAGCTAACAATTAGTATAGCTGAACAGCTAAGGCAGGGAAAGTAGTGATCGGACATTGAGGAGGAGAGCCAGTGAGCCGTCGAGGAGGAGAGCCAGCAAGCCGTTGAAGAGAGTCAGCGAGCCATTGAAGAGAGTCAGCGAGTGAGTGGGCAGGAAGTGGAGATTATGGATGGCTGGCATTTTTTAAAAGGAATGCTTTATTTAGCAAAAAAATAAAAAGTGAGGACAAACACAGGAACTAGCGAGCAGCTGTCAGACCGGCCATTGAGGAGAGCGAACGAGCAGGCAGATAGGAGAGAGATTTCAATATGCAACAATTTTGTTGGTGTTTGTCTGTCATGTGCAGCAGGAATTAAAGGATATGTTTCTGTGTGAAAATGGAGGTTGCTCCTGTAGTGTTTTCGTTTTGCCTACTGTGGCCAGCACAAAAAAAATATAGTAGCATTTATTTTTTTTTAACATTCTAATTTGGAACACTGGAAGAATGGGAAGATCAGTGCCTGCCTGGCATAGCACAACCTGATCTTTTTCCCATGGTGATAGACATAGTAGCACACTCCTAGCAGCCAATCAGAATGCTGCTTTGCTACCAGCCATTTCATAAAGCACAACAGCGAGCACTCTGTTTTGTATACTGCATATTCCACACTGTGGTGGGCCCACTAGGCACTCTGGAAAAATATGTGTAGTATATTTTGAACATTAATATAGGATTTGGTATTGCAGTAATATTTTGGGGGCATTACTATAATTGAAATTTCAATGAAGCAATATATCTTCAATTGTCTGTGTTTTGAACTATAAGAATCCCCTATGGTTCTATTGAAGTGACAACCAATCCACAAAAGGTCAGCATGTTTTGGTGGAAAGATTTTTTGGATAAAAACACCATAGGAGGAGCTGATCCCTTTTATCTTTATACATCTCTAAGGAAGTGGCCAGGGTAGTTAAGGAAAAAAGGGTGGCATTCAGGGGGTATAAGGAAACTTTAGAGAAGAAGAGTGGAATACCAAATGAAACAGAGGGAAGCATGAAAGGCAGTGAGGGGAACAAAGGTGCAGACAGAGGACAGGATAACCAAGGAGATCGCTAAAGGGGAAAAGACTTTCTTCAGGTACATAAGGGAGAAGAGAAAGGCCAGGGAGGGATGGTGAGGATAAGGAGAATGCAGGGGGCTATGCAGAAGAGGACCAAGAAAAGCAGACATCCTGAACAGAAAACAGAATGGTATTATTAAATGCATGCTGGAAATAGAAAATAAGAGTTAAAACCAACATTTCGACCTTAGGACTTCTTCAGGAATTATCTAAAAGAGAAGAAAGCAAAGTTAGTGGAGAGGTATGGGGAAATAATGTATATATATATATATATGTGTGTGAGGAAAGAAAAAATGGGGAGGCTCTAGAAGAAAAGTGATAATAGGTAAGGTAAGAAAATAATCTGGAAAACAAAAAGGTGATTGGTATGACAAGGCATAGTAGGAGTGAATGAGCTGAGAAGTCCTCAAGTGGGGACTAATTAACAGGGCCTAATAAAATGTCTCTATTTCTGTGTCCTTCCCCCACATTTGTCACCTTTCAGCCTTCTTTCAAGGTCCTATTAATTAGTCTTCACTTGTGTTGATTTTAACTCTTATTTTCTATTTTTAGCATGCATTTAATATTACCATTTGGTTTTGTTTTCAGACCACATATTGGGGCAGCACCTTGTTTTTTGTTCTGACATCCTGCACAAGTATTTTTGTTTAATCTTCCCTGTGGAAGGAGGAGGGATTGACCACCAGGGAACAGCAGAAACAAAGGGTGGGGTCGGGGTGAGCACAAGTCAGTTTTCAGAGAAAATAGCCCTGAAGGGACTTGCAGCTCTGAAAGTGGACAAAGCTATGGGACCACAGGGGATACACCCAAGGGTACTAAAGGAACTCAGGGAGGTGCTGGCTGCCCCACTGATGACCTTATTCAATAGCTCTCTGGAAATAGGCATAGTTCCAGAGGACTGTAGGAGAGCAGTTGGGGACCCTCTACATAAGAACAGAAGTATGGAGGAGGCAGTTAACTATAGGCTAGTCAGCCTTCCCTCAGTCATGGGGAAAGAAAAGGTTGGTAGACTATGTTGAGTACAATGGGCTGAAAGACCACCTGCAGCTTGGATTCATGGGGTGGGGGGGGGTCATGCCAGATGAATCTGATTGATTTCTTCAGTTGCTTGACCAGGGAAGCAGATCAAGGCAGAGCAGTTGATGTGGCCTATCTGGACTTTAGCAAGGTCTTCTGCTCTGTGTCACACAGGAGACTGATAAAGAAACTGGGCAGCCTAGGGATGGGATCTGAAGTGGTAAATTGGGTCAGAAACTGGTGAATGGATAAGAGGCAGAGGCTGGTGGTTAATGACACTCACTCTAATGATGGAAGAGTGACCAGGGGGTGCAAAAGGGCTCAGTACTGGGACTGATCCTCCTCAATGTCTTCATAAGTGAAATTGCAGAAGAAATGGAAGGGAAGGTATGCCTTTTTGCAGATGACACCAAATCTTTAACAAGGTAGACACTCAGGAGGGGGTAGAGAAAATACATAGGGGTCTTGGGAGACTTGAGGAGTGGTCAAGAGCATGAAAACTGGGGTTCAATGCCAGACAATAGAAAATCATGAACCTAGGGCATAGGAACCCAGGGGCTGACTTTAGGATTGGTTGGGAGGTACAGACAGTCACTAAGCAGGTCAGGAGCCTTGTGATTATTATATCTCATTACCTCAAAGTGGCAGGGCAGTGTGACAAAGCAGTGGGTAGGACCAATGGGATCCTGGGCTGCACAGGGAGAGATATCTGCTGCTGGAGGAGGGAGGTAGTGCTGCCACTATATTGCTCACTGATGAGACTCTACCTGAAGTATTTTGTCCAGTTTTGGGGGGCTGCACCTCAGTAAGGACATAGATGGGGAGAAGGCAGTCAAGAGGAGGGCAACTAAAATGAGAAGGGTTTAAGTTTTATGAGGAGAGATTGAGGGATCAACATGTACATAATGGAACAGAGGAGAGCAAAACGGGACATGATAGAGACCTACAGGTATCTCATAGGGGTAAACCAGGTGCAGGAGGGAAGTCTCTTTCAAATGAAAATGAGTACCAGGACTAGAGGGCATGCAATGGTGGTGGAAGGGTGGAGTTTAAGAAGGATGTGAGTAAAATACTACTTCACAGAAAGAGCTGTAGACATCTAGAACAGATTGCCACCAGAAGTGGTGGACATGAAAACAGTAGGGGACTTCAAGCGTGCATGGGATAGAAATAGGGGAACCTTAGTAAATAATCCGGGAGGAAGGAGAGTCACTGGAGACTAGATGGGTCTGCAGAGACAGACTAGGGACTGTCTGGGCAGACTGGGTAGGCCAAGTGGTCCTTTTCTGTTGACACATTTTTTTTGTTTCTGTGTTAACATGTTCACCCTAAAGAGAAGGTTGAGAGGGGACATAATCTAAGTCTTCTGTATACTCAAGGGCATCATAAAGATTGAACACACAGGGATGCTTGATCTGGTGTCCTCCAGCAGGATGCCCAGACACCCCCTGAAGCACAGAGGTTGTAAATTTGGGGTAACATTTGGAGGCACTTTTTTTCTCACTGAGTGTGGTAAACCTATGGAACATTAAACCAGCAAAGGGAGGGGATATGAAGACAGTACAGACTTTAAGGTGAGCACAGATGAATTTCTTCTTACCAAGGGATATAGCAGGTACCCTATATACAGTAGTAGTGGGAACTGAATCCCAATGAACTGCAGTAGTACATGTTTGCACAGAATACTATTTTTATCTCTGTATCTGAAGCTGAGGGGCTTAAATGATAGACCTAGTATCCCTTACAGCCTTAATTACTATGGTACTTTTTTGTTACTGTGTAACTGTACCTTTCCAGTCTCCTTTAAACTTTCACATTGCTTCTCAGAATAAATGAGAATAATGCTTTCTGATGTATGGCAAGCCCAAAGAAATGCACAGCAGGCTCCTGTCATACCACACTTTTAAAATTACTTTGGCAGCCCTTCAGATTACTTCAGGAAGAAATCTTGAGCAATACTTCACTTCAGTGCACATTCTCAATTTATCAGTGCTTGCAGTGTCATATCTGATGGTAAACATTGTAGCCTGACGAAGAGGTGTTGGGGGGGGGGGTTGCAATACTGTATTTGCAAGGCTTGTGCTGGGAATACTTTACACCTTATGTTTCTACTCCTTCAGGGATTACACCACAATTGATTCTGTTTGCAATGTTTATTTTTTTTACATTTGACTCATCTATCTATGTTTAGGCCCACAAAGAAGACAATGATTAAGCCCACTGGAGCTTGTACGGCTAGTAACTTTTTTGGTCTGTTTAGTTAAAAAAAATGTAGGCCAGATGGGATGGCCAGTCAAAGAGACTCACTGTAAAAAATAACTATCTGGTCATTTGCTAAACCTACATAAGGCCAAGGGAATAGACTGCCACAGTCATAATTAAAGTTATTTTCAATTACCTGAGAAAGACTTACAGAGTTGGAAACAGCTGGACATTCCCTAAAAATCAGAATTTCAGGGCATTCCATTATGTATAACTAAAGACAGTTTGCATGAAAACAGCATCTCTGCTCATTAGCCTTCATCTAGGCAATGCAAGGCACATTTATTTGTTAGTTGTCCATCTGGAGCTCTGAGCGCCATACAAGCAAACAATTTAAAATCTAAAACACATAGGCCCAGATATTCAAACTGTGCACAAAAAGTGTGCAACAGCAGGAGCAAGCGCAAGTCCACTGCGCTCATGGCAAGAAGCGTGATATTCAAAAACTGCGCAGGTCAAGATGCGCCCGGGGCACATGACTGAATATCGCCCCACAGCGCAACCAGGGATGTGCAATTGCACAGTTCAGATGCACCACAGCGCAACCAGGGATGCTTAGTGGAGCAGTCCAGATGCGCTATAGCTCAACCAGGGATGCCCCGTGGAGCAGTGCAGCAGTGCAAGAGCACAACCATGGATGCACAGGAACAGGGAGCAGGGGCCCACCACCCATGCCACAGATGGGCAGAGGAGCACACAGCAGAACAGACATCGCCCCCCACACCCCGCGTATTGCACAACCGGTGGAGAGCCGAAATAACCACCAGCCCATGGATACCAGCAACAAACCCACAGTCGGGGCATGGTGCCCCAGCACACCCCCTGGCAAGCTGTGACCAGCACACAAGGAGGGGTGACCACCCCGTGCCACACCATCCCACCAATGCAGAGCACACCCTGCACCGTAACCCCCAGACACCCTGCACAGGAGCAGCGTCCACCAGTGCAGGATACCCTGTGCATGCCACGACCCCCACTGTGACAATGCAACCCTGTACACCACAGAACCATGCAAGGCAGCCCCACCACGAGCACCCATCAGCAGGTGGCAGCACACAATGATGCAACGACTGCATACACAGTGCCACCAAGCACATCCCCCCCGAGGTACAGCTGAGAGACCAACCATGCGTTGGCACACAAGGTACCCCACACATGACAGGGCATGCCCCGGACCCCACCACCAGTGGTACAGCACCCTGCACACCCTCCCAAGGACACACCCCGACCCAGCACTGGCCACAACAGCCAGTGCAGACACCCACAGTGGTGCATGGAAGCATGCACCACACAGTATGCAACACAGTGCATGGACAAGCATCCACCTATACCCAAGGGCACACCAACACAGGGACACAGTAGCGGGGCAACCAAGCCCCCAGTGTGTGGACACGGAAGCCATGTATACATGGCCAGCACCCCTCCATGGCACAGGAGTGCCAGCCACCCTGCGCAGGCACCGTGGAGCTGTATGCCACTAGCATTTGCCCAGAGCACAAGTGACAGACAGTGGTGCACATCCCCTACCACACACAAGCGACAGCATGGAGGTGGGACAACAACAGTAGAGGCCACAGTGTCACCTGAGGCAGACATGCACCACACCAGTGACAGAAGGCAACCCGGCATTGTGCCAGGTACAGTGGCTGTCATGCATGGACAGCCACCACTGACATGCCAGCGGACCGTGCAGGTCACAGACATGCAAGGGTGTCAGCTGCACAGGCCATGGACGGTCTGACAGGTGCACCATGGACACAGCATGCACCATGGACCACTGCAAACAGTCATCCAGTGCACAGGGAACAACACACACACCACAGACAGTGACTGATAGCCACTCCCACACCATACTCACTTCCCCACGGACACACACACACACACACGCACATGACTGCACCAACCCTGACGCTATGTACACCACTGCAGCTGAGCACCTATAGCCCGCTGCAAATCAGAGACCACCACAGTAGGCATATCAAAGGAAATGTATTTAAAAACAGCAAACAAAACTATATACACGTATTTACAAAGGTTTGGGGGGGAGGGCCACAAACAAGGTGGGGGTGGGTAAGGGGCAGGGGTGAACAAATGGTAGAGGGAAGGAGGGGTGTGAGGGTGTGTCCAGGGGGGGTAGGGGAAATCAGGAGCATTGCCAAGCTCAACGGGAGCCTGCTCCCTGCTCCGACTTCTCCTCCTGCCATGATGCCTTCGGACACCGAGCATGTCAATGCGATCAAGTATCTCCATTGACGCCCTGGCTACCTGGAGAATCTCCCTCAGCACCACCCTGATCTCCTGCAGCTGCCGTCTACCTAGGACAAGGGAGCAGAGTCAATAGGTGTGAATGCACAGTCCCATGCAGCCCACCCACTGTGCATGGCATACGGCCATGGGACATGCCTCTGTGATGGTGTGTGATGACCCACAGTGATCGCGTCCACAAGACCTGCCCACCCAGGTGCACACAGCCATGCAGACCACTGCACATACCCACCGGCCAAGTCCTGCTCAGCACCACCGTGGCTATTCAGTGACATGGCTATGCGGTGCGAAGGCAGTGGCACAGCCATGTACCCGGTGCACACATGGACCACCATTGATGCACTCCCAGACGTGCAGTGCCACTGGACAGTGCTGACTGTACCAAGTTGCTGCATGGCAGTGGTGTCAATGGAAGGTGGCCATGCCCCACTGTCCGCCCTGTTACACAGCATGCAATTGTAGTCATGGATGTAAGGCACTCACCATCATCAGGCTGGTCCCTGCACCTGTCTTGTCTGGCCGCCTTCCTGGCCTGCTGTTCATCTCGGCATAGACTCCCTTCCCTCACCTGCTGGCACTCCTCTGGGCCTAGGGTGCAAACATGGAGAGAGGAACATCAGTACAATCTGGTAGCAAAGTACCCCCGCCCCGTGTGTGTGCAATCCCACACAGCCATACCCATCCTCCCCCCACCCCGATACCACCACCACGGCCAACACTGGACGCCTCCCCATGTGCTGGAAACATGCCACCATGATACCCATATGGACGTTAACAGTGTATGGATGGGGCACCTACCTGGCCGTGACACAGTGCCCCTCCTGGCATGTGCCCATAGGTGAGCAAGCCTGTCTGCGTCCTGCCACTGCAGGTCACCATAGCGGTGCCTGCACTGCTCCACTGTCCTCTCCATGCCTGTGGCCTCCTCCAGGGCCACCGCCACCTCCTCCCACACTGCACTCCTGGCCCTGTCCAGGGGTGCCTCCCCAAATAGGGCAGCAGCATGGGGCTCCACTAGCTGGACCAGATTGGCCAGTTCAAGTTGGCTCCAGATGGGCACCCTTCTCCTTGCCATCCTGTACAGTTTTGGTGTCAAAATGGCACTCTGTAGCGCATGTTCACCATGTGTGGATACTGTGCTGTACTGCACTGTCATTCCCCATCGCGCTGTCACTGAACAGCACAACAGAGGTGCACCCATGCGTATGCATGGCCCTAAGGGGCAGAGGTTGGCACAGGGTCAGGGGTCTCTTGTGCATGAATTGCCACAGCGTGATTGGTAATCACTGCATGTAGTGTGGTAGAGCGCCTGTGTGCCACTTCCTGTAGCGGCCTACCGCACTGTGGCCCCAGTGCACCTACAGCGCCCCAGTGCCAGAGCACCATACATGTGAACAGCGCAGTAGCGCCACTGGCACAATGGTGGCCGTGCCTGCATTGCCTCCCGCGCACAGCACGTCAGCAGTGCAGCAGGCATCAGCATCATCACCCCAGGCATGCACCATTCGGTGTCCACTACGCATGTCACAGAAATGCGCCCTTGCCTGAGCACGTTCAACACAATTGCGCAAAGCGCAACAGCGTGATATTCAGCCAGCATATGCAAATCAGCTAATCAGCCATTCAATGACGCAGATACTGCATTTGCATCCACTATCACTGCGCCGCCTCATTTGTATGCCAGCTTAAAAATGCGACATTGGCTGCAGTGGCTATAGTCTGTCATTGCAGTCTATCGTGGTGAGTTGCATGCTGTTTGAGAGTGCGGACTGTGGTGTGTGGGACATGCATGGGACTGCACAGTCACAGGTAACACCTGTCATTCCCACAGGATAAAGAATGAGTGATCGTGAGGTGGAGGAAGAGGAACAGAGACGTGGGAGGAAGAGGAGGCCTAACTTCACCAAGGCAGAAACAGATGCCCTGTTTGGGGCCTACCTTGACCAGGAGCCGCTGCTCAGTGGACAGCGGGGAACACCACAGGCCCATGCTGCTGTATGGGAAGAGGTGGCACGTGCCATCAACCTGCATGGCACCCACCAGTGGTCCGTGCAGGAGTGCAAAAAGAAGATGGGTACGGACAGGTGGAGGATTAAGGACAAGGTGGCTGCCATCAGGGCAGCATGGGCTGCGACCGGTGGGGACAGCCGGCCGTGCAATGCCTGACCCCACAAGAAGAGTGGGTTGCTGGCAGCATGTGGCATTGTGCCATTGAGGGTGTTCCAGGTGGTGGATTCCAGATGGGTGGTAGCCCGTCACTGCATGGTAGGTACTGGTATGTCAATGGGGCAGACAGGGTAGGGCAGATACATTAATGCTACTGTGTTCCCTTACAGCTCCTGAGCATCTACATGGGTCAGAGTTGGTGGGCTTGTCCACTGAGGGCAATACCATGGACATAGAGGAGGGCCCATCCACCTCCACAGGTGTCCGAGGGTCAGGGTGACAGTGAGCCCGCCTGGCTGTCCAGACTGATGTTGGTGGAGCAGGTGCGGAGGAGGCCCTGCCCCATGTACCAGTGTCCATGGATGCCAGCATGCTGAGACTCGGGCTGGTGTCAGATCCGTCACTGGTGATGATGGAGCTCACTTCATGGACAGTGATACGTGTGGACCGCAGCATGGCCACACAGCAGGTGACATCACGGGCATGGCCGTGGGTGATACCGCCGTGGAGGCCTGCATGACATCACAGTCCCAGCCTGTGCCTGTCTGCACCAGTGGGGCAGCACTGGTGTGTGTCCAGGACAGTGGGGCTGTTGCAGCCGCTGTGGTGGCACCGTTTAGCCCTGGAGAGCGACAGCTGGAGGGGCAATGTCAGCAGTCGGCCAATGGCCATGGGGGTACAGTGTCGGGGCGGCGGCATCAGTGCACCACCTGTGGACATGCCCAGGCCTGGCCCTGGTGTGCAGCACCCACCCTCAAGGGGTGCTGCCCATCAGGGCTGTGAACACCGTGAGGGACAGCATGCCGATCAGGCAGATGACCTCTTAGAAGAGCACAACTGCATACTCCAAGAATCAGTCGATCAGTAGTTGCGGCTTGTGATGGCGGTGGATGCACTCAGTGTGGCTCTGCGCCAGGCAGAGGAGCAGCACAACAGGGACACCGCTGTGCTCCTGGCAGGGATGGACCGGATGTGGGAAGATGTGACCACTGCCATTGACAGGCTGACACAGACAATCACAGCTGCCATGGCCACAGTGGGCACACAGTTATTTGCCCATGCATTGCAGACACTGCGCAGTGCAATGTTCACTCCCCATTCCCAGCGTCGTGCGACACCCTCCTTGTCGACACTGGGTTCAGCTGTGGGCATCCTGAGCACGCCTGGCACAGGCATGTTTGGTGTGCTGCAGACCCCTGCGCGAGCATGGTCACATTCACGCAGTGGAACCCCTGGGGGACCGTCGGTGCCACCCCATGAGGCCATTGGTCAGCCTGTCACTGCTGGTGGGTCTCAGTGGGGCTGCCCATGCATCCATGGTGGTCGTGGCACTGTGTCATGTGACTGACCTGTCTTCCACCACGGCTACTGTCTGATGCTGCACTGTGTGCATTGTGTTGTTCAACGTGCAATGCACGGGTGGGGTACCCGGCCCTGCAGACACACACATGTTCCATCTGCACACCCTCCCGGTCACTGTCCACTGTGGCATGTGCATGATGATGCCTGTGTTGCACTGTCCACCACTGTGCAATGGTGCCCAGCATCTGACACACGCACAATGACAGGCATTGGGTTTGGTGGTCTGTGGACGTGTGTTTGGCTAGGGGTGGCGGTTGGGGTCGGCGTGCCTCCTACCCTTTGTGCATGTCTTGTGGGGTGTGTGTGTGTGTGTGTGTGACCGTGTGCTGTGTTAGACCTTGCCCATCTCTGACGGCGTGTGCGGTTCTATGCTCGGCCAATTCCCTTAACGACATGCACCCCTGGGGTTTGTCCATGCGTGTTTGTGGGTTGTGCCCTTGCCACTGGTGGTTGCACATGGCCCCATGACTTACTTCGGTTGGTTGAAGTGCTCCACTGTGATGGTGTCCCGGTGCAGCTGTGCCATCCGGATCAGTCGGGAGTCCCTTTGACCAAGGGGGGCTGCCCATCACCATCTTCACCAGTGTCCTCATCGTTCCCATCGCTGTCCCCCTCTTCGACCTGTACGGCTATCCCACAGTTGTTGGCCATGTTGTGCAGGATGCAACAGGCCAGGAATAGCCCACAGGCCTTTGAGAGGCTGTACTTTAGGGCACTGCCAGACATGTCCAGGCAATGGAAACGTGCCTTCAGCATCTCGAACACCCGCTCGATGACATTGAGTGTATTGGCATGTGCCTCATTGTAGCATTGCTGCGATGGGGTCGCGGGCTGCCGGTATGGTGTGAGCAGCCAGGGACAGAGTGGGTATCCACTGTCACCTGTGTGTAGAGGGTGGACATTAGTTTGGTGATCAGCATCGCCCTGCCATGGGCCATCTAGGCCAGTACCCTTGTCACCTCTGACTATGCCCCTCCCAAGCTCCATATCTTTCTGTGTGATTTGCATACTTACCCACTAGGTGGCCAGTGGGGATGTCCCCACTCTCGAACCTGTGGCACAGTGTGGACTGGTGCCAGATGAAGGCATCATGTGCTCCCCCAGGGTGCATGGCACAGACATTGATTATGAACCCCCTGGCATCGCACACCACCTGGCAGTTGATGCTTGCATACCCCTTCCACTTCATGTATGCGGCCCCTTCGGGGCCAGGTGGCATGCTGATGGCCACATGGGTGCAGTCTATTGCCCCGAGCATGCCAGGCATACGTGCTACCCTGTGGAACTCCTGTATGTTTGCTGTGCGCTCCGCCGGTGTGCTGGGGAAACGGATGTACTCCACAGCATGTGGTAGCAGTGCGCTGAGGAATTGGGTGAGGAGGCGTGACGTGGCTGACTGAGTTATGCCTGTCATGTCCCCTGTTGGTCTCTGGAAGGTACCCATGGTGAGCAGGCACATGACAGCTGTCACTTTGGTCTCCACTGACAGAGCATGGCTCCGTCATGTGGGTGCCTGCATCACATCACTGCACAGCTCACAGAGCCGCCTCAGAATCACCTGGTTCAGGAGGTACCAGTCCACGATCTCAGTATCAGTGTACAGCTCGAAGCTGGTGCGGGCTTGGTACTGCCTGTTGGGGGCATACCGCCGATGGGCCCTTCCACGGCCATGCCCCCCTGCTGCCTGCCTTCTCACCCCCCTCATAACTGCCTCCATTTGGATGGTGGCACTGGCCGTGTCCCTGGCTTGTGTTACCCCCCTCTGGCAGCTGTTTTACTGTTCCCCCCCGCTGTCCTTGCTGCTACTCCCTCTGCACCAGGAACACCTCCCTGTAGTGGCTGTATAGCCCACTGTCTGTGCCCTCCGTGCTTCGTGGCACTTCCCCCTTTTGTCCTGCACTGTGGCACAGGCTCCCCACACCTTCCCTGTTCCTGGTGGTTACAGGTACTCTGTCCTGCTCCTGCCCTGTCCTGCTTCCAGTTTCTGTGTGCCTGTGTGGCTGCCTGCAGTTCACCAACATGTGGCTTCCTGTAGCTTCTACGCCTCTCTTGTTCCTTTTATTTTGGATCATTTCGCTATCACGCAATCTCCGCTTGTTTCCCTATTATGCATGGCGCATGTTGTTGAATATCACACTGCACCATTTATGCATGGTTCCTCCCCCTTCAGTTGCACATGCATTCATTACCATTGCACTCTTGCACATTGTGATTTGGGGGGGTGCATCTGCCTCCCGCTGAATATCGCAAAATGACGCATTTTCAGACTTGCGCTGGTGCATCCCTGTTGCGCATGGCACAACCCTTTTGAATATCTGGGCCATAATATACAAATAATTCAGGAAAAACATGTGGCATCCTAAAGAAAAACATATCTCCCAAAACCAAGAGAAGTTAGTGGTCCTGAAAGCCAAATTAAATAAATGGATTTTTAACAAACCTTTAAAAGGCTCCAATGAAAAGGCCCCTCTAATAACAGCTGGAAGTGTATTCCACAAAATGGACACAGCAGTGCAAAAAGACCCATCTCCTGACAATTTTAAATGGGAACATGGAACAACGAGGAGCCCAGCTTCAGAGGAATGAAGGGGATGGACAGGTGTGTGTTCAGTCAGAAGGTTTTTCAGGTATCAGGGGCTCAAATCCTGAAGAGCTTTGTAGACTAACAAACTTATCTTGAAGCTGATGCACCACATCACTGGCAATGTAGTCCCTGAAGAACCACTGTGATATGCATGGGTTGGGAGTTCCCCATATTTAACCATGCTGCAGAGTTCAGCATAAGCTGATAGCAATACACAAGCCCTCAGATAGCCCTAGCTAAAGTGTTGCAGTAATTCAGTTGGGAGGGGACGAAAGCATGCACAAGTGTTTTCCAAGTCAGTGGGAGTCAGAAAGGTTTGGATTCAGGCAATATTACACAAATGATAAAAGCCACAGTTGACAGCAGATGGTACCTGATGTTCTAGAGTCAGACTGTTGCCCACAATGATGCTGAGATTCCTTATCATACTAACATATACTAGACGCCAGCAGAGTAGGCCTATTGGTCTATCAAGTCTGCTCGTGCTTCAGCACCCTGATTGGCCTATCAACCATTCATAGAGTAGTGCCATTTAATGATGGCAACAGGTCACTGTCACTATTCATTGCTACCCCCACAAAATCTGGTCTACCAGTAGTATGTAAGTCTTTGATAATTTCTTCCAGACACTCATCTAGCACAGCCACAGCTTTAACCCCACCAGCCGCACATGACAAACAGATCTGGGTATCATCAGTGTAGCAGTGAAAACCCACACCATACCACCTAATGATCTCCCCCAAAGGTAACATGGACACAGTGAATAACTTCAAGGCTGAAATTAACCTTTGAGGCACCCCACAGAAAAAAACAAAAGTACTTGAGAGAGATGTTACTGACTAATGTCACCTACTGCACTTTGCTGACAAGTAGTACTCAACCATCAAAACACCATGCCACTGAATCTTATATAATGCCTCAAACAGGTCAACAGCACCCCATGATCCACCATGTCAGATGCTGAGGAAAGATCTAGCAGTACCAGAATGGAACACTGGACTCTGTCTCTCACTAGGAGAAGATCACAGAACACAATGACTAGTGCAGTCTCCATTCTAAACCGAGATCTAAACCTAGGCTGAAATTGCTCAAAGATCTCATAACATACCAAATGGCCCTGCAATTGCACCACTACTACCTTCTCTAAAATGGAAGCTTTCAGATAGGCCTGTAATTTGCCAGATCTCCAGGGTCCGAAGATGACTTCTTCAGCCATGGCTTCAACACTGTTCTTTTCAGTTCATTGTGGAAAACACCCCCAAAGTGAACACCTGATAATCTCAGCAATTATTGGAAACAGGTTGGCCAGCAACCTGAGAGAAAGCTGGTATGCCCTAGATCCAACATATAGTGCATATGGTGCAGCTCAAAGACCACTCAGAAGATCTCCTTTGTCAGGACTGGCCCAAACTCTGCCCATGGTGACTGAATGCTTAAGTCATTTGCCTCATGGATACTCCTGGCCCACAACAGACTGCCTGAGGAGATACAACTCTGATGGAGGACACCTTCTAAAGGAAATATTTAATTACATTTGTGGCATTTTTCTGCTGAAAAGAGACTTCCCGACTGAAGATAGAGAGCATTTAGCAATTTATCCACAATGTTGAAGATTTGAGCTGGTCAGTTTCTCCCATCAGCATCATGCATGACAGAAACACTTTCTTTTTCAGTGTGATCACCTGCTGATACTTAGCATAGTGATTATTCAGCATCAATTTGTCATCCTGTAACTTGGATCTCTGCAACGAATGCTCCAACCTCTGCCCCTTAGTCTTCAACTGCCTAAGGTCATCATCAAACCAGGGCGACCTAGGGTAGGACATCAAGGGGCAAACTCAGTAGGATACCAGAAAGTTGAAGATCACCATAAGGACTTTGTTACAGCCCTGTATGGCTTTCTCCACAACCCCTGCACATTTGATACCTATGCTTGAGATGTTCAGAGTTGCCATGAGATTATTTGAGTCCTGATTTCTCAAAGGGCAGTATCTGACCATCTCCACAGGATGGGTTGAAAATGGGGGCCCCACAGAGGAACAGTGTATGGCATGATGATTCAACCATAAAACTGGATCAACCATGACATTACTAATGTCAAGACCCAATATGAAGACTAAATCTAAGGCGTGACTTGTGTCCCAGTGACAACTCCCTGTACTAAGCTCTATGAAGACATAAACTCGTCGAACTGTAATCTAGGCCTGTACCTTAGAGTATCTGTTTCTTCTGCATTTCCTGCCCTGAATTTATAATCTTCATCTTGTGGTATGACTTGAGCAATCCTCTTCTTGTGACAGAATTAGAATAATGTATTGAAACAGGTTGTGATGTCATAAGCAGAGGATTATGACTTCAGGGCATATACATGAGCACTGTGAACAGATAATGTGTTTGGGGAAAACATACAGAATACTGGATGGACAACAACAACTATGCTTTCTGATTCCCTCTGACCTCAAGAGTGAAGCTCAAGAGGTCCAAGGGAATCAGAACCCTGAGGGGGCAGAACACACTGGTTGTGCATAAAGTTGTCCATCCTGTATTTTTTATAGCGTATAGTTTTATGTGAAATGTGCATTGGCAGTTCTTTCACTTTCAGAACGAAACTGACTTTTGCAGTATCTAGAAGTTTCAGGTTTCAGAATGCTGTTGTACCACAGTAGGGTACAATCGTATTCCATGACCTTTGAACTGTGGTACATCAGCATTTTAAACATAGAAACATAGAAATTGATGGCAGATAAGGGTGGCTGGGCCCATTCAGTCTGCTCACTTTTATAATCTTCAGTTTTTGATGCAAACCCTACTTGATCTATGGTGCTATCTCTCCCTTCCCCTTTCCTTACCCCAACATTTCCGTTGTGCCTATTCCAGGCATTTTTGAACCCCACCATTAGTTTTGCCTCCACTACCTCTACTGGAAGGCTGTTCTGGAAATCCACCACACTTTCTGTGAAGAAGTGCTTCCTCACATCTCTCCTGTTCCATAACATGTCCCCTTGTTCTAGAGCATCTCTGTAAAATACCCCCAACTGTACCTTATTAACTCCTGTGTGATATTTAAATTTCTTTATCATATCCCCCCTCTCCCTTCTCTCTAACAGGGTGTATGCATTGAGAGCCTTTGCTTCTCCTCTTAGGGCTTTTGATGCAGGCCCTGCATCATTTTGGTAGTCCTCTTCTTGACTTCCTCCAGTCTGTCTATGACTTTCTTGAGATGAGGTCACTAGAACTGGACATAGTACTAAAGGCGGGGTCATAAAACTGATCTATATAGGGGCAACAACATCTCCCTCTTCCTGCTGGTGATACCCCTACCTATGCACCCTAGCAATCTGTTAGCCCTTCTGACTGCCTTGTCACACTGTTTGGCTACCTTTAGGACATCAGATATAGTTACCACACAAGATCTCGTTCTTGCTTGGTCATTGTCAGTATCACTTCCACCATTTTGTACTCCTTCCTGGGTTTCTATGGCCCATGTGCATTATTTTGCACTTTTTTGCCTTAAAACCCAGCTGCCATACCCTTGACCACTCCTCCAGTTATTTCAGATCCCTGCCCATCCTTTCCACCCCCCCACCAGAGTGTCCACTCTGTTACTGATCTTGCCATCATATGCAAAGAAGCAGATCTTCCCTTCCAGCTCCTTAGCTATGTCATTCATAGCACATTAAAGAGGACTGGTCCCAGCACTGACCCATGAGGTATCCTGCTTATTACACTTCCTTCCTCAGAGTGAACTCCATTTACCACTACCCTCTGTCTCCTATCCCCTAACAAGTTTCTTACCCAGGTTACCACCTAATTGCCCACCCCCAAGTTACCCAACTTGCTTACCAGTCTCCTACATGCAATGGTGTTGAAAGCATTGCCGAAATCTTGGTAGGCTGTGTCCACTGCTCCTCCCTGATCTAACTGCTTGGTCACCCAGTCAAAGAAATCCATCACATTTATGTGGCATGACCTTCCCAACATGAGCCCATGCTGCCTTGGATCCTGTAACCTGTTGCATTCAAGATATTCCAGAATCTTTTCCTTTAGTAGTGTTTCCATTAACTTACCCACCACCGAGATCAGGCTGACAAGCCTATAATTGCTTGCCTCTTCCTTGCTACCACTTTTGTTAAGTGGGACTACATCTGCCCTTCTCTAGTCATCTGAGACCACTCTGGTGTCCAGTGATCTGTTAAATACGGCTGTCAGAGGTGCAGCTAGTACCTGCCTGAGCTCCTTCAGCACCCTTGGGTGCACCCCATGTGGCCCTATAGCTTTGTTTGCCTTCAGGTTAGTGAGTGGTTTCCTGCTTTCCACAGAAAAAATACTAGTGTTCCTTTCCCTCTCATCATAGCTCCTGGTGCCCTTTCATGGTGCCTCCTCTTCCCCTTCTCTTTCTACTGTGAACACTAAGCAGAAGTACTTGTTCAAGATGTCTGCCTTTTCTTGATCCCTCTTCATTCAGTCCCCCCTTTTTAACCATACAATCCCAATCTTTGTAATCCTTTTTTTGCTAACATAACCCAAAAATAGCTTGTCCGCCTTTTTATACTGCCTGAACTATTCTTTCTTCAGCTTGTGCCTTTGTGCTCCTTAATACTTTCCCAGCCTCCCTCTATTTTTCCTAATAAAGTTCCCTATCCTCCCCTCTCTGGGTCTCCCTATACCTTCTGAATACCACTCTTTTAGCCTTTATCTTTTCTGCCACCTCTTTTGAGAACCACAGTGGTTTCCTCTTCCTTTTTCTTTTGTTTAACTGCTTGATGCATAGGTTGTTGCCTTTTCTATGCTTTGTTTTAGTTTGGCCCACTGTTCCACTCCCCCCCCCAAGGTCATCATCTCTACCAAGTGATTTCTGAGGCATGCACTCATCATTATAAATTCAGCCCGTCTGACATCCAGGACTCTTGCCATTGTGTGGTTGGATTCCGCAACTGTTCTTATGTTGGACCACACTATATGATGATCACTGGCCCCAGATGGCTTCCCACCTTGATGTCTGTAATACTGTCCCTGTCAGTAAGCACCAGGTCCAATATGGCCCCATCATGAGGGGGTTCACTGACTACTGTAGTTGCCTGAGGACCGTCCCCTGCAGGAAATCCAGGATGTCTCTGCTTCTAGCTGACCCTGCTGCTAGGAGGCTCCAATCTACCTGTTCCTCCAACAGATGCTCTACTCTACACTATATCCTATTTTCCATAATTTTTCATACAAAAATAAAAATAAAAATTATTGACAATTGCAGCCACTAAAATCTTAATACCACAAAATGCATATAGTTCAATATATCTTGCAGTTGAAAGTTAAGTCCAACAAAATGGTATGGTGATCCAAGTGTTGCAAAAAATATACAGTGCTATTACATAACTAACCCCTATTTCCCTCTAATTTTTTATAGCTGAGAAATCCCGTTCCCTACTCTGATGACATCACAGCAATGGGTAGTGTACGACTGACATGTCAATTAACACACCATTATTCAGTGAAGTGCCTTTGGTCTCATGCCTTATTTTGCTCCAGGTTTATATTGATGAAATTGCCACCTTGTTGTTCACATACACTTATGCATAATGAACTATATATTACCCTAAAAGCTGAATATAATTCCTGCTGTGCTTCACTAATACATCAATTCCTAGATATACTTACCTTGAAAGATACTTAATACACTATAAAACGGCATGAACATAGCTGTTCTGCTTTTTTACCTGATGGTTTTACTTCTCTTGTCTGCTGCTGCCACTGTTTTGCTCCGTTATACCACTGATGCATAACCTTAAGCTGCACTTCTCTGCTGCTTTTTCAGCTAGGTCCTTATCCCTGTGCTGTATAATTTGAAGCTGTACTGTATTGAAGCTGTGTTATTCTGCTGCTGCCACTGTTTGATCCATATAGCTTTAAATTTTTATGTTGTATGCTCTGCTACTGCCACGGTTTTGCTCCTATTTATACCATTGTTGCATACCCTTAAACTGCATTTCTCTACTGCTGCTGCTGCTACAGCTAGTTCCTTATTCCTGTGCTGTATAATTTGTAGTGGCAAAATTCCTGTCCTGTATGTTTTGAAGCTGCATTGTTCTGCAGCTGCCATAGTTTGTTCCCTATACTTTTAACTTTAATGTTGCATTCTCTGCCACAGCTCGTTCTTTATACCTTTGATGTTCAATCTGTATGTGCTTTATTCTGCTGCTGCTCTGTGTATTCTGCTTTCTCATCCCCCCCTTACTGTTGTGCTCACTCTCCCTCTTCCCTTCCTTTCTACTCCTGGTATCTACCAGGAATCCCTACTCAAGTATCCCCTTACTCTCCTCTTGCTGTGTTCATTCTCACAGCTCCTTTTACTCCCTGTGCTCAGCTCTCCCACTCCTTTTCCTGCCAGCTGCCAGGAATCCCTTTCTAGGGTCCCCCTACTTTTCTCTTGCTGTGTTAGAAACATAGAACATAGAAACATAGAATTTGACGGCAGATAAGGACCGCTTGGCCCACCCAGTCTGCCCATTTCCCTACCTACTGGATAAGCTGCAGATCCTAGTTAACCAACAGCCTATTTCTTCCTACCCCAACCCCCTAGAATTGCCTTATGACTATCCCATGCATGCTTGAATTCCCCCACTGATTTTGACTCCACAATCTCCTCCGGAAGGCCGTTCCATGCATCCACAACCCTCTCTGTGAAAAAATACTTCCTTAAATTACCTCTGAGCCCCCCTCTATCTTCAAATTGTGCCCTCTTGTTCTTGCACACCTCTTTTTTTGAAAGATGCTACCCTCTTGGACTTTGTTGATTCCCTTGAGGTACTTGAAAGTTTCTATCATGTCCCCCCTCTCCCTCCTTTCCTCGAGGCTATACATATTAAGCTCCTTAAGTCTCTCTTCATACGTCTTCCGGTGCAGACCCTGCACCTTTTTAGTTGCCCTCCTCTGGACAGCTTCCATCCTGTCTATGTCTTTGCGGAGATTGGGTCTCCAGAACTGCACACAGTACTCCAGATGGGGTCTCACCAGCTGTCTGTACAGAGGGATAATAACTTCCTGTTTTCTACTGGTGATGCCTCTCCCTGCATCCCAGTATCCCCCAGCCCTCCTTGCTGCCCTCTCACATTGCTTGCCCATCTTTAGGTCATCTGAATGACTACCCCCAGGTCCCTTTCCATTCTTGTTGTTGTTAGTATCTCACCCCCCATTGTATACTCTTCCCCTGGGTTTTGTTTCCCAGGTGCATTACCTTGCACTTCTTAGCATTGAATCTAAGCTGCCATACATTTGACCATTCCTCTAACCTTGCCAAGTCCCTTCTCATCCTTTCCACCCCACCCTGTGCATCAACTCTGTTGCAGATCTTAGTGTCATCTGCAAAGAGACATACTTTTCCTTCCAGTCCTTCTGCAATGTCGCTTTAGCAGACATTGAAGAGGACCGTCCTAATACTGAACCCTGCGGTACCCTAATAGTAACCTTCCTTTCTTCTGAGTGGACTCCATTTACTATAACTCTTGTGTCCCATTCTCCAGCCAATTCTTTACCCAGGCTATCATCTTGGGACCCACTCCCAGGCTGGCTAACTTGTATATTAATCTTTGTGTGGGACTGTGTCAAATGCCTTGCTAAAGTCTAGGTAGACCATGTCCACAGCCCCTTTTGGTCACCCAGTCAAAGAAATCTATCAGATTCGTCTGGCATGACCTTCCCGCTGTGAATCCATGCTGCCTAGGGTCCTGTGCCCTCTGGCCTCTAGATACTCGACAATTCTTTCCTTTAGAAGTGATTCCATCATTTTCCTATCACTGAGGTTAAACTAACAGGTCTATAGTTTCCTGCTTCTGCCTTGCTCCCACTTTGTGAAGGGAATCACATCTGCCCTCCTCCAGTCCTCGGGTACCACCCCATCCTCCCATGATTTGTTAAAGGGTAGTCAGTGGTGTCACTAGTTCTACCCTTAGTTCTTTTCAGAATTCTGGGATGAATCCCATCAGGCCCCTTGCTTTGTCGACCTTCAGTTTTAAGAGTTCTTTCAGAACCCTTTCTTCTGTAAATGGCCGGTATCAACTTCTGTATCCAGAGTGTTACTACTGTTTGTTTTATGTATCTCCCCCTCTTCCTTAGTAAATACTGAACAAAAATATTTGTTTAGTATCTCTTCCTTTTCACAGTCTCCCTCTGCCCACCCTCCCCTTTCCCTTTATTAAGCCTCACTATCCCTCCCTTGGTCTTCCTTCGCTCCCTGATGTACCTATAAAAGGTTTTATTCCCCTTCTTAACTGAGTTGGCTATCTTTTCCTCGGTTTGGGCCTTTGCTGTTCTGACTGCCTTCCCAGCCTACTTTTGCTTTTGTGTTCCCTCCACTAGGCTCCCTTACTCCCTGTTCCTTCCACTATTTCTCCTGCCTGCCTTCTTCCTACTCTCTATCCCCTGCTCTACTCAGTGTCTCCCTTCTCCCCTCCACATCTCCCTTTTGGTTCCCCTCACTTTTCATCTCAGCCTAATTTCTTCCACTCAAATCCCTCTCCATCTCTCCTTTACCTGTGCCTAAACCTCCACCTATAACCATCTCTCTTGCCTCTCCACATATGGAACTTACTCTTCCCTTCCTCCTCTTAGTTTTCTACCACCTAGTCCTGCCTCCTCCTCCTCCCCTCAATGCTGCCTTTATCAACAGCTATAATACCCATCTCCCTGCACTGGTCAACCTCCATGATACCCACTATCCCCCTCCATCTCTCTTCTACCACCTACCCCCTTTCCTCCTCACCCTACTTTTCTCTTTTTTCATACTGGTTTTCTCCCCTCCTACTCCCTTAATTTTGAGCTCCTCAACAGGCTCCATCTTTCCTTCCATCCCGCATCCAAATCAGAATCCTTCCACCATTTTAGGATATATAGGCCCATTATCTCCATCACCTCCTCTTCCTCCTCCTCCTCCTAGCAGGTGATGTTCAACCCAACCATGGCCCCTCTCCCCCCTTACCCAAAGGCCTTAGAATTTGCCAACTCAGTGTTAGAAGCCTGCTTCCCAAGCTAGATACCCTCAAAGTCTGGGTCTCCCAATACTCTCCCGACCTACTCTGCATCTCCAAAACCTGGCTCTCCTCTAGAGTTCCCAACTCTCAACTATCCTGCCATGATTTCCACCTATTTCATCAAGACTGCAGAAAACATGGTGGCGATGTGGCAATCTACATTTGTCAAACCCTATTCTGCTCTGTCTAACATACTAAAATGCCAGCAGAATAGGCCTAACGGTCTTTCGCGTCTGCTTGTTTGGTCAGCCCCCACCCTGGGAGCTGACTTTGCTTCCCCCCTCACCTTCTCTGGCTTCTCCCTTCCCAGTTCTGGTTATTCTCGCTGCATTCAGATTTTGCTTCCAGAACCCTTCCCCTGTACCTGTCCCACCACCTCTTGAACCCCTCCACCGTCTCTGCCTCCACCAGTCCCCAAGGCAGCGTATTCCATGGCTCCACCACCCTCTCAGTGAAGTAGCACCTCCTCCTTTCTCCCCTGAATCTTCCCCCTTCCAGCTTCCACCCATGCCCTCTAGTGGCCCCCTCCTCCTCCCTTAAAAGCACCCTGACTGTTCCTACCCTATTTACCCCCTTCATGTACCTGAAGACCTCTATCATGTCCCCTGGTCCCTTCTCTCTTCCAATGTGTACATATTTAGCTCTTCAAGCCTCTCCTCATAGGTCCTGTCCCCCAAGCCCCAAATCATTTTGGTTGCCCTCCTCTGGACCCTCTCCAGGAGTTTAATGTCCTTCTTTAAGTATGGCCTTCAAAAACTGCACGCAGTACTTGAGGTGCGGCTTCACCAAGCAGTTATACAGAGGGAGTATCACTTCCCTCCTTCTGGAGGTGATCCCACTAGCGATGCATCCCAGAATCCTGTTGGCCTTGGCTGCTGCCCTCCTACAAGTCTCCGAGTTGTTCATCTTGACATCCACCACCACCCCCAGGTCCCTCTCAGCCATCGAGACTTGTAGCATTCCCCCAGGGTGTACACTTGGCCCGGGTTTCTGGCCCCCAGGTGCAGTACCTTGCATTTCCCTGCATTGAACCTCAGCTTCCACTTTCTAGACCATCTTTCCAGAGCCTCCAGGTCCCCCTGTAGGGTCACCCTCCCCTCCTCCCCATCCACCACTGCCCCCAGTTTTGAGTGATCCGCAAAGAGACTCATCTCACTCCTGATACCTGTCCTTATGTCAGAGACATAGGCGTTGAACAGGAGGGGCCCAAGGACTACCAGTGAGACCCCACTAATCACCCTCCTTGGGGATGAGACTATCCTGCCAACTGCGACCCTTTGGGTCCAGTCCTGGAGCCAATTGCCTATCCATCTGATCATCTGGTTCTCCACCCCCATTTCTCCCAGCTTATCCAACAGGCCCATGTGAGGAACAGAGTCAAATGCCTTGCTGAAGTCTAGAAAGAGGATGTCCACTGATCTACCCAGGTCCAAGGCACTCGTCACCCAGTCATAGAACTCCACAAGGTTTGTCTGACACGATTTCCCCAGGACAAATCCATGCTGTCTATCGTCCAGGCACCCTGACTTTTCCAGGTCCCCCCCAGCCTCTCCTTGACAATGCCCTCCATCACCTTGCCCACCATCGATGTCAGGCTGACAGGCCTGTAGTTCCCTGCCACCTCCCTTGATCCCCCCTTATGGATAGGCACTATATGTGCCACCTTCCAGTCCTGGGGCACCCACCCTGTCCTCAGAGAGATGGTGAAAAGCTCCACCAGGGGTTTCGCCAGGACATCTGCAAGTTCCTTCAGCACTCTGGGATGTAATTTATCTGGCCCTGGTGCTTTCTCCATCTTAAGGGACCTGAGGGCTTCCCTCACTCTCTCTGCTGTGATTTCCACTTCCGCTACCTCTTCTCCCTGCTTAGCCTTCCCCCTCCTGCCAGTGATGCCTCCCCCTCTCCCCAGACCCGCTGATCGGTAAGGGTCCCCCCCTCCTCAGTATCACTGTCTCCTCCCATGTATGATGCAGCACCCCCATTTTCCTTGGTGAAAACTGAGGTGAAGTACTCATTTAGTACCTTAGCCTGCTCCCCGGTCTTGTGCCTCTCTCCCTGTTTTAATCCTGCTAATTTGCCCTTCACCCTTCCTTTTCCCCCAATGTATCTAAAGAACCCTTGTTTCCCTCCTAATTTCACTGGCCAGGTTCTGCTCCTTCCTTGCCTTAGCCACCCTCACCACCCTAGTGGCCCTTCTAGCCATCAGCTTGTACTCCTCGATCCCTTTCACTCCTTGAGCACTTGAATTGCCTATAGGCTGCTTTCTTCCCGCAACCACCTCCTGGACCTCCTGGTCCACCAGCAGGGTTTTCGGGCCCTACCACATTTTCGTCTTTACTTGCACAGGTGCTGGTAGCATCCTGCACCCTCTCCTGATGATTTCCCACCTACTATCAGCGTCCATGTCTGACCCAATCCCATCCAAATGCTCCTAAGGATCTTTCCCATTTCCTTAAAATCCGCCCCCCTGAAGTCAGTTACCTCCGTCTTTGTGCAGCCTTCTACCCCTCCTAGATCCAGGCAGAACCAGACCATGGCATGGTCACTCCCCGCCAATGGATCCCTTACCTCCAGGCCCCCAATCTGGTCACTGTCGGCCAGGATCACATCCAGTACCCGCGCCTCCCTGGTCAGTTCCCCCACCTGCTGAGTTAGGAATGCATCTTGAAAGACATCCAACAACCACTGTTTCCTGGCCACCGAGGATGTCATAGTCTCCCAGTCTGTTCCTGGCATGTTTAAGTCCCCCAACACCACCACCACCACCACCCTTCCCCTACCCAGTCTGCAGTGTCTCCCAACATCTGCCACCAGACTCTCCTCCAGCTCCTCTGCCAGTGCAGGGGGTCTATACACCACTCCTATTTTTACTCTCTTGCCCCCCCTTGTTATCAAGGTAACCCAAATCGCCTCCACAGTTCCCTCCACCTCCTCTACTCCCCCTATGCCAATGCAGTTTTTGACTATCATTGCTACCCCTCCTCCCCTTCCCTACCCCCTGTCCTTCCTGAACATAGTGTAACCCTCCAGGTTCAGGTCCCAGTCATGTCCTGCAGTGGCCCAGGTCTCAGTGACCACTTCCACATCCACCGCTCCCTCAGTTAGCATCACCTGTTGCTCAGGCATTTTATTGCCCAAGCTCCTGGCATTTAGCAGGACTACCTTCCACCCTTTCCCTATACTTCCATTTCCCCTGCTCGTGTTCCCATGGGGATTCTGTTTTCCCCTGGTCTGCACTTTACCAGTTGGCCTTTTCCCACATTCCTCCACCCCCCCGGGGGGGGGTGGAGACAGAGTCCCTGCTTTATCGGCCCACCTCGACAGCCTTTTCTCCCATCCTTCCCCCCTTCACAAGTTTAAGCCCCACTTTTCACCAATGAACATTTTATTTTCAACTCTCTCTACATGAATCTCTTTCCTCCTCGCATGAGCTCCTCATTGTCAATCTAAACTTCCCCTCCTCCCTCCCATCTTTGTAGCTGTGATATATGCATCTTCTAAAATCTCTCCTCCTTCTCTTGTTCACACAATCTCCTCCCTTGTCTCTCTAGCCTCTTCTGGTGAGCAAATTATTATCTGGGATTTTAAGCTTAACCTGGCCTCTCCTGTCCTTAAGCCTATCATTGAAAAGATTGAGTCCCTAAACTTCAACCAACTAATTACGGAATCCACTAGGCCTAATCCAATCTCCCTAAACCACTCTCTCCAAGACTGCGTACTCTTCTCCCACCCACACTGAATAACAACTGCTGGCACTCTCCCTGATGCATTAAGCATCCACCATATGATGTATTGTGTCCATAAGGTACATATGTCCTGCTCCCATCCAACTATCACTGGCGTAGGTCTTTTAAGTCACTTGATACTGATGCCCTACTCCAAAACCTTTTGTCCTTTGATTTGTCAGCTGTATACTCTGCCCCTGATATTGAATCAGCACTCTCCATCTTCTGCTACTACCTATACAAAGCATGGAGTACTCGCACTAACTCTAGACGGTGCAGAATCAGACATTCCCTCCACACCTGGAAATCAACTTTTTTCATCCAGCTCTGCAAGTCCTAAGATCTCAACTGGGCCCACTACAAATATGCTTCCTCTTCCTCTGCTTTCCAGCTCTACAGGTCCTTAAAGAACACTTGTACAAAGGATATTATGGCAGAAAAAGCACATTACTTCAAAATGGCCCTTCATCATAACCTCAACTCCCCCTACAATTTTTGGTAGACCTTCCACTCTCTCTTTGATCCCCCTCCCAATCTTACCCCTCTAATCCTGCTAGTTTATGGTTAGCCTGTCTCTGACCCCACTTCTGTGGCATCCATACTCAACTCCTTTTTCACCACTTGTGCCCTCCCCTCAAATCCAGTCCCTGCGCATCCTGCTTCTCCTGCCTCCTCCTCATCTATAGACTTTTCATTCTCTTCTGTTTTCCATGCCCTCCCTTTAACTCAGCCCCCACAAATCCAGCCTAGAAGGCCTTGACCCCCACCTTCTACAGATATCTGCACCTGCTCTCGCTCTTCCACTCACCCACTTACTGAACCACTCTTTCACTCCATGCACCATTCCTCAGGCATGGAAAATTGCCAGGGTGATTCCCCTTCACAAAGGTGGGCAATCTCTTTACTCCTGGCAACTATAGACCTATTTCTCTCCTCACCTCCCAGGCCAAATTGCAAAAGTCCCTTGTATTCTCTTGTCTTACTGAGTTCCTTAACTCCACAGACCTCCACTCTCTATTTCAATCCAGTTTCAGAAAAAAATCACTCTACTATTACTTCCCTTCTCCATGTCAAAGATGCTACACTCAGTGGCATGGACCATGGTCTCATCACAGCCACCATATTTATTGACCTGGATAAATCTTTTGATTTGGTGTCCCATCCTCAACTTTTGTCCAGCCTTCTCTCTGCTGGTTTCTCAACCTGTGTAGTTGATTGGTTTGGGTCATATCTCATGGGCCATATGCAATGTGTCTAGGCAGGTGTCACCCTATCCCTCCTTCCCTTTCAAGCTGGTGTCCCTCAAGGCTTCAGCCTGGGCACTCTTCTATTTTTGATCTTCCTTAATGATCTCCCTTCTGTTTGTATGTCCTCTTGTATCTATTTGTACACTGATGACACTGCTCTCTATGCCTCCAGACCTTACACCCCTGAGATGGAGGCTCAGTAATAATCTGACTTCCTGAGAGTTCTTTGCTGGTTCCAGGCCAACCAACTTAAGGTAAACACAAAGAAGACCATGTCTATGACTTTTGGTACTACTCAGAAGCTAGCCAAACTCTTTCCCCATTCCTTTTCCACCCTTGAAAGCACCACTCTAGTTGTAGTCCCCACCTTCAAATACCTGGTCTGGTTAAACAGTCAGCTCTACGTCTTTTTCCATATTGACTACATTCACTCTAAACTCCATCCCAAGCTAGGAGCCATGTATCAAAACAAAGATTCCCTCTCTCCTTTTGTCCATCAAGAGCTACTCACTAAAATGATTCTCCCTGTCTTTGATTATGCCAACGTGATCTTTGGATGCACCCCTACCTTCTCCCTTTCTCAATTGGATACCCTCTTTAATGCATTTTGCCATGGTGCCTAGAATGCTCCCCCTCACACATCATTACTCCCTCTACTCCTCCCTCTCCTTTCCTTGTCTCCACCTATGACAACAACACCATGCCACCACCCTCATCTCCTAATTCTGGTTTGGATCCCTCCCCTCCTATCACTCTTCTTTCTCTCCCCCCTCATCCCCCTCTTCCTACCCGCCATGCTCTAGAGACTCCTGTACTTTTTATCTCCCCATCCTACTTCCAGTTTGGGGCAGGCAGCCTCCTCCTACCATCTACCCTCCCTCTAGAACTCTCTTCCAAGCTTCCTTCATTTAGCCTCTTCTTTGTACTGTCTAAAGCATATTCTCTCCCAATTCCTCCTCCTCCTCCTCCTTGCTTCTGTCCCTCTTCCTCCTCCTTGTAGTCAAGGTGATGTACTATCATCTCTCCTCACCTGTATGTTTGCTTTTGCATGCCTTAACTAGCCCTGCTCCCTTTTTGGCACTTTTCTTTCCAAATGTGGGCCCATTGAATGATGACACAAGATGTATGCCATTAATCAGACTTTACGGTCCAGCCTCCTGGGACAATTTAGAGAAAGCACAACTGGAACTCTCTGTAATAGACTGTCTGAATAAGAAATTAGATGTAGAGTTACTAGAGAAGGATATTCTTAAGATCAAATAGCTGGCCATTTTTGGAGAAACAATAATTGATTTGTATTTTGTTTCTCCTAGAATGGCAAATTATGTATGGATTAATAGACACAACTCTAGTATAGAGGAATTCCCACTCTTCTACCCCAACAGAGAATATTTTAACAGAATAATTGGCTCCGGAAGTAAAGAAAAAACTAAAGTACTGTCATTATTTGATATGAGCCCAATGCCGAATGAAACAGGGAATACGCTGTCCCAGGCTGTTAGTGATTTATTGACAAATTTTCTTAATATACCAGTCGAAAGAACTGGAAAATTATATGCTAAACATATTCATACTGATAGTCAAATTGACATTAGTTCAATAATGAGTGATTGGCTGACCAAATCTTAGCCCAGTCTGACAAATTGGATGCATTGGGGCTGCATATCATTAATGCAGATATTTTAAACATGGGCCAATATGGGTATGAACACTCTCGCTCTCCTTCTGAAGACATAAACCTCCATTTGTCCAATAGAGTTCTATTTTTAGCAGGATATAATGATATCTGACTATCCACCTCGATAAGCAATTGTAAACCTTCTGAAAATAATATATATTTTATTTCCTGGAACATAGCAGGTTGGCAATCTGCATGGGCAGATAAAGATACTCAAATGTTTTTTACAAATTTTGAGGTGATATGTTTGCAAGAAACTTGGCACAATGAGGATGCATCCATTAGTATGAATGGGTATGAATCCTTTAAAGTTTCAGGAATGAAACATAAGAGAAGGGGGAGATTCTCTGGTGGTATTATAATGTTGATTAAGATTGGCATTTTTCTGAAAACTTCGCTGTGGAAGACCACAAAGAACTTGATAGCAGTTTATGTACTGAATGAAGTTATAGAAATTCTTCTTATAAATTCGTATGTTCCCCCAGAGAGTTCCTGTTACTTTACTGAGATGATTTGGCATGAGCTCTCTGACACTATAAAAGGAGTGCAACACTAGTTCCCCATGGCAGATTTGTTACTGGTGGGAGATGCCAATGCGCGGATGGGCTCTTTTGATTGTCTTATAGACCACCCCCTATTCTTTCATAATTGTCCAAGGAGTGAGTTTATAACATGACAAACTAAGGATGAAATAATTAATAAGAATGGGAGGAGAATGATTGAAATATTAAAAGAAACTAACATGTATCCACTCAATGGGAGACTACAGGGGGATTTAGAGGGAGAGTATACCTTTTTTTCTACAAGAGGTGCCTCAGTGGTTGATCTAATTTACTGGTCTGGACAAGTGAGCTTATGGACTAGCCTGCAAATACAAATAAGAGCATAAAGTGATCATTTTCCGATACTTCTGACTGCTTAGGCTAGTTATATGACCCCACAAGAGGAAAATGTGGCACATATAAGCCAGATAAGAGCATCTAGGAGAATCTTTTGGAAAATAAATTCAGAGACTAATATATCTCCCAATATATTAAAGGTAATTACCCCTTACTCCCAAAATTTATTACAAGCCACTCCTTGAGTAAATCTTTTAGAAATCCTTGAATTAGTATTTGAAGAAATTAAAAATGCCTTGAAACCCCTGGAGGGTATAATTTAACCAGAGGGGGAGAATACCTGGTTTGACCATGAATGAAAGAAAAGTAAAGCAACTGTTAGAAAAATGAGTAGAGTATATAGCAAGGCACCCCATAAAGTAAATCTAAAAGAACTAAATAAGGAGAAAAGAGCATATAAAAGATTAATCATAGAAAAGAAAAAATATTTTATGATAAAAAGTGGGAGAAGATGCTAATGGCAGTGAAGATGAAGGATGCAAAAATGTTCTGGACACTGGTAGCTAAGGGATATGGAGCTTTTAGAAGGAATATGGATTCCCTGATAGAAGAAAAATGGTTAATACATTTTAAGAAGAGCTACACTATGAATGAAGAGAACATACTGGGTAATTCTGTGATGAGATCTAATATTTTAATGGGCCCAATTACTATGGATGAAACCTGTTTGGCCATCTGATCCTTAAAAAGGCTAAAAGCCCCAGTGCCAGATGATGTCCGTGCAGAGGTTTATCTCACAGAAACTCCATCTTGGTGCCAGTTGCTGACGGCCTTTTATAATAAATGTATTACTGAAACAAGTTTACTGGACTCTTGGAAGGGCGCCATTATAGTACCGTTACATAAAAAATGGCTGCTGGATGACCCAATGATGTATAGACCTATTAGTTTGCTTGACGCAAATTTAAAAATCTTTTCCAAAATTATCCTTCAATGACTAATGGTAGAGGTTGATAAAACTGGTGGTATTTCCCCATGTCAAGCAGGATTTAGAGCACAATATTCAACTATTGATAATATATATGTATTGTGCCATTTTGTGGAAAAATATACCCAAATACGTAAGCAGAAATTATTTGTCTAATTTATAGATTATAGTATTGCCTTTGACATTGTGTCAAGGGCAAAATTATGGCAAATTCTTCTTAAAAGAGGGAAAGACTCTAATTTAGTTAATATTATCGAGCACTTATATTCTAATACATGGGCTAGAGTTAGAATAGGACCAAATGGACAGCTTACAAATGCATTTAAAGTTAACAGAGGGATACGACAGGGCTGCATGTTAGCCCCATTGCTTTTTTTCCCTATACATGGAGCCCATACTTACCCGTTGTGATCGAGTGGATAGAGAGTCTCCAAAGATTAAGGATTATGCTGTTCCAATATTGGCTTATGCCGATGATATTATAATTCTATCCTTAACAAAAGTGGGTTTGCAAAGGAAATTGGACTTCTTACAAAGGGAATCTGTAGCATTACAGCTGTCTATTAAGTTAAATAAAAGTAAAATAATAATTGGCAATCCTAGTGGTAGTGGGAATTGGTCTAGCAGAACTAATAAGTTAGAAGTGGTGACAGAGTACCCTTATTTGGGTGTAAGGATTCAACAAAATGGTAAATGGAAAAACCATATAGAAACAACTTTAGAAAAATCTAAAATAACAGTAGCTGGGTTAAATAAATTTAACAACACATACGGTGGTATGTTGGTGTGACCAATAGTTTGTGTCATTGAAGCAAAAGTAGAAATGCAGCTGTTGTATGGTTGTGAGATTTGGGAAACAAAAGACCTGAATAAGATAATGAGCCCTTTATACAAATCCTTAAGATATATTTTGTGGGTTAGTCACTCATGTCCTGCACCATATATTAGAGCCGAATTAGGTATGGTTAACATCAAAGCTCCACTAGATGACAGGAAAATCAATTTTTGGATTTGGGTTACCAATAAAAATGAAAATTCTCTGGTTAGAAGATGTCTAGTTGAAAAATAATTTTGACATGATCTGGGTTATAAGCCGGGTTTTTGGTTTAACTCGATTATGGTTTTGTTAAAGAACTATATTGTAGTACATTTAAAGAAGGTGGTAGATAAGGGTATAAAAATTAGCATCAAGTATAAAAAATATGTACAGGAAAAGACAAAAAATTACTGGAATAATTTGGACTTGTACTCGATTAGTAAATCCCATTACTCTAGATGGTTTGCTGCTAATAACTAATCTCATGAGTTTAAACATTATTTAGATATACTAATGAATCAAGGGTTACAAACAAATTTTATCTGTTATAAATTTGAACAATTCCCCAGTAATATTATAGCTCTCAGATATAAAAAGGAAGGTATTTGTTATGAGACCTGCAATTGTGGGAGTGGTGGTTCAGAAGATTTAATGCATATTTTATGGGATTGTAGATGGTATGAAAATCTGAGGACATACTGGTTGGGCCCATTTTTAAATAATGTATATTCAGTAGATAAAAATGAATTAATGAATATTCTGATTCATACTGGTGATACGTGGACGATAGAAAGATTAGCACATTATTTCCAGGCCATTTATAAAGTAAAATGCAAAATAAAGATTGTATAAAGTATATTTCAGACATGCACTATATTATAATTGGAGATCATGGCATGCTTATGTTTATGGATTTTAGACTTTGTTAATTTATGCTTATGGTGTGTAAATGATTGTAAAGGTTTTTTAACCATACAAAAAAATGTTGATGATGGATGGATGGATGGCACTTTCCTTTTCCTTCTTCCATGCTACTCCTTATGTTTTTTGCCTATGCCAATTAGTTGTGTACTACCCATGCATTAGTTCACACCTTTCTACTCTCACCTCTGTACTTTCTGGCATGTATGTTGATATTATTTGCATGCCTCATTTATAGTGAAATTGCAAATATAATTTCAACTGTTACTGAATTTTCTGTTGAACTTTTGTAATTGTACAATTGAAATTGTAATTTCAGTTGTGCCTTTGCACTTCCTCTTTTCCCCTTTCTCCTGGTCACACCTGGAAATGAGCTTTGTCTCAGTGTTCCTCTCCTGGTACTAAATTTTAAATAAATGAATAATTTCCCCATTATTACAGGAATACATTTTTTGCTATGAAGGTCATTTTATAATCATAATAAGACACTTAATGTATGTTTAATTATGGTCAATAATGGCAAGTCTTCTCCACTATACCTCATCATGCTTAACAATAAAAACAAGGCATGCGATTATTGGTCCATAATTACATTCCATGGCATGTCACAGTGCTTACTTAACAACAGTATTCCCGAATCACATAACCCTGGTTTGTTTATCTACATTAGCAGTTAATACAAGCACCTCAGAGTAGTAAGTTTATGCTTGAAAGAAGGCATTCATTTGTAAAATGAAACAAGCCTTAGTCTATCAAAGGGTGTAGCCAGACTATGAGTCAGGGTCTGATGTTTAACTCTACTTTAAATTTATGAACATTTCAAAGATATTTCTGAGAACTCATAATCATTTATCAAGACCATTAGAAAGAAAAAGAAGAGGCATTTATATAGCTGTTTTAATACACATTGTACCCAAGCACTTTACAAGCAATGAGAGACTGCCACTTTGCACATCAACACCCACACACAGCCTTGGACAATTGCATGAGCCATTTTTTTTCTTCTTTTTATGAAATCAATTAATCAATCAAACTTTATTTAGCCTTGCAAAAACACCATTGAGTAGAGTCATTTGCAAGATGGTCCTGGACAATAAAGGTACATATAGAGATCAAAAACAGATCCATAACAGATGCAGTTTTAGGCATTAAAAAGGAATAAGAGTACAAATAGAGTTGCATCAGTGTGTATTTAAAACACTACCTAATTAAAGTTATATAACAATAATCCCAATTCCATTCATGTAAGAAAACAAAGGTCAGTCCCTGACTCCAAACGTGCACCCTACATGAGACCTCATAGAATATTGGGGACTTGGTAGAAGGAGGGTTGATAACAGAAAAAAAAATCTGGAAAAAGAGAAGAAACAGACCAGTAGAGCAAGTGCTAACGTGTAAGATTGGACAAGTGCAGCAAAAAGGGAAACTAGGGTCAAAAATGCCATTATCTGTTGCAGGGGCAGTTTTCCTTCAAAATGTGTATAAGCAATGTTTTAAATGTGGAGATGCCTGGGATAGTAGTAATCTTTAATAATTTCTGCATGGAGTTCCACAAGAAAGGAAGTGAAGAACTGATAGCTGCCATACCGTGTCGAGTCTTGGATCCAGGTACCCAGAACATGACTACTGGATAGTTCCTCAGACTATCTGTTCCCAAAGCATGCCTGAAGAGATTTGAGATGTAGGAAGATAGTTTTTCAGTTAGTGCCCTATGTAACCAAAGAAGCACATTTATTTGCCTCTTCATTGTAAGGGAGGACCAGCTTTGCCTCTCGTAGAGCAAACAATGATGGGTGCTAAGAGTGGTGTCCAAAGTGAATTTCATGGCATGGGGATACAGGGTGTCCAGTTTGTCTAGTGCAGTTTTTGGGCAGTGACTATAAAGAAGGACAGCACCATCTAATAACAGAAGGAAAGTTGTTTGAACTAGCCTCTTCCTTGCCTTTTGGGTAAGAAAGTGTCTGATTTAGTAGAATATGACCAGACATTGTCTCAGTCTTTTTGTCAGTTCATTGAGGTGGACCACCAAGTTAAGTTTATTATCCAACCAGAAGCCCAAGTATTTAAATTTTTCCATAATTTCAAGTGGTTCATCAAGTAGTGTGTGGATTCTGAGGTTGGCTGAGACAGAATGGGTACAGGGGGAGATGATCATGGCTTTTGCCTTTTTAGCATTAAGAAGCAGCTTTAGCTGCAAAAGGTTTTGCTGTACAATGATGAAATCATGTTGTAGATCCTCATGTGCAATTTCAGGGGAGGGACTGGCCATGTAGAATACCGTATCATCCGCAAACAGATGTATGTTTGCCTTGTATATATGAAAGTCAGTGTTATTAATGTAGATTGCAAAAAGGATGGAGCCCAGGACAGAGCCTTGTGGTACCCCTTGGGGTACAGTTTTGAGTGGGGAGATGTCCCCTTGCACTTTAACTGTTGCATTCTTTTGGTGAGATAGCATCCAAACCATTTTAAGGCTGTACCATCTAGACCAAGGCACCTCAAGGCGGCCAACAGCAAGTTGTAGTCCATAGTATCGAAGGCCTTGTGAGGTATAGGAACAGTGCAAAAACATGTTTTTTTGTGTCCAGAGCATTTTACGAGTCATTTGATACCTTGGCTAAAACAGATACTCTGCTATGTTTTGGACTGAAGCCTGACTGTACAGGGTTTAAAAGGTTCTCAGCATCCAAGAAATTTCTTAACTGGGTATTCACTATCATTTTTAAGGAGTTTTGATAGGATAAGAAGTAGAGAAATTGGCTGGTAGTTGTTCAAATCACTGGAATTCCTGAACTTAAAGAGGGGGATACTATGTGCAACTTTCCAAATTGCTGGCGGATCACCTTGAGTTAAGGAAATATTGGAAAGGTGAATGATAGGGGTGGTCAGGTGGTAATAGCCCATTTTCAGGAAAAAAAGTATCTAGGAGGTCTGCGCTGGTACTTTTCTTTGTGTCAAGCACAAGTAGTAGGTAATCCACCTGCTTAAAAGTTACTGGGAAGAAGCTAAAGGAGGAGGGCTTCTGGTTTGAGACACTGGTTTTGCAAGAGGTGATATGACTATTAGACTAAGTAGCAAGTGTGCTAGCAGGTGAGATATCTAATACCAGGCCTGCTGTGGCAAAGTGACTGTTAAGTTGCTCCAGGATACTGGTCTTGTAGTATATGTGGTTCCTCCAACCACTATCTTGGAGGGAGGCAGAGGAGAGGATGGTGTACATCCCTCGATCTCTCTCAGTATATTCCAAAACTTGATGGAGCTGTTTTTTGTTCTCCTTAAGGGTAGATTGGAAAAAATGAGCTTTTTCTGCTCAGACACGTTTGGTGCAAGCATTTCTTGCAATATGGAAAGCAAGCCAATCTGCATCTAATTGTGTTTTCTTTGCCCATTTCCATAACACGTCTCTATCCCTAAAGGCTCTTTTAAGTGTAGGTGTAAATCCGGCGGGTGACCTTTGCCTAGTCCTGATCTTTCTAAGGGGGGGTCATGTTTATCAATCAGTCCTAAGACAAGACTATGCAGCACAGAGTAAGGCTATGAGGTTGGAAATGTTGGAGGACATACAGCCACTCTTGGCAACATCAAGACGGGTTTACCTGGCCAGGGATTTTAGCTGTAGTCTAAAAGGGGGGGGGGCAGAAGATAATAATAATAATATACTTTATTTAGATCAAAAGAGAAAAAAATATATTGTGATTTGAGAGCCCTACAGGCTTGCATAGACATGATGGAACTAGCTGATTGAAAGTGATAAAGCAGTTCCCCAAATTACTTACACATACATGCGTAGCAGGTATACCACAAAAATTGATTAAATTTCTTTGTCTAAATCAAAATGGGTGCAGAAAGCATATATAATCCTGGTAGTATTTTCAGATCCTGTAATGGTTACCAGTCATTTGACAATAGGGTTGATACACAAGGAGGATGGAAAGGATGAGAAGGGACTTGGCAAGGTAGGAGGAATGGTCAGATGGATGGCAGCTTAAATTCAATGCAAAAAAGTGCAAAGTAATGCACCTGGGAAACAAAAACCCAGGGGAAGAGCACACAATGAGGGGGGAGGTAGTAACAACAACAAAAATAGAAAGGGACCTGGGGGTAGTCATATCAGATGATCTAAAGGTTAGCAAGCAATGTGAGAAGGCAGTAAAGATGGCTGGGGAGATACTGGGATGTATAGGGAGAGGCATCACCAGTAGAAAACAGGAAGTTGTTATCCCTCTGTACAGACAGTTGGTGAGACCCCATCTGGAGTACTGCATGCAGTTCTGGAGACCCATCTCCACAAGGACATAGATAGAATGGAGGCACTCCAGAGGAGGGCAACTAAAATGCTGCAGGGTCTGCAACAGAAGCCATATGAAGAAAACACATTTTCTGGAGCTGGAAGGACACTACTTTCTTCAACTGCGAGCTGTGTGAGAAATTCTGTATTGCACTTGATATCTGCAACAAACGTGCACTTTTGCTTAATTCTGTGGGAGGTGAAACTAACCACCCTTGGTAATTGCTTTTTATTCACATTTATTTAGTGTTTAACCAAGAAGGGGCTTGTAAACTCTGTTTATCTTGTTAATAACTTCAGAAGGATTTAAATACTGCATTTGGGTAGGTCCTTGGAGGTAACTAGATTGTCTACTAGGATTTGCTGACAGTTAAACTATTTTTAAATGAATTACAGTTGGCTGAGGAGTTGAAAAAGAAACTTGCAAACTCTGCTTATCTTGGAAGTAACCTCATAAGTGTTTGAATACTGCATTCTGGTTGTCCCTTGGGGTAGCTGGATTGACTACTAGGATTTTGGGACAGAAACTATTTTTAAATAATTTACTGGTGCATAGGAGTTTGATAGTTAAACTCTTTTAACAGAGTTACTGGGGTTAAGGGTGGTCACAGAAAAACTTGCAGTGTGAAACAGGAAAAGACAGTCTTTCAAGCAACAGAGGGTGGTGGATCTAGGTTTATGTTTGTTTGTTACAATTCTTAAGATTTTCAGTGCAGGAAGAGTTTAAAGCACAGCTGACTTATTTTGGGGCTGACAGCTCTCGGAGCACAAACCACCAGGCCTGTTTTGGGGCTGGGAAGGTTTACCTGTGTCTGACTTGGATGTGTGGATTTTTCTCTGTTTGATTAGCAGGGTATTTCTCTACCAAATTGTTGTGTAGGGCATCTTGCTGACAGGAAGGCACTCATTGCAGCAGTGGGTCAGAGCTTTTAGCTGATTGTTTTGCGAGGGCACAGTTTAGGCCCAACCCCTTCCCACCCCTCACCCCACCCACCCCTGGAAATAGTTCCTTTATACCTGGGGTTCTGACATCATTTCCTCAAGAGTGCAAGGTGCATGTAACTGTCATATCCTCTCTAGCACACTGCACTGACAATTTAAGCATACACATTGTATATTATAAATATATATTTCTATATTACAAACCAATCACACACACACACACACACACACAAAAAAATGTGGGGAGTAGTGCAATGGAATGGCTGTGGGGCAGCAGTCTTCCGGGAGTCTTTCTGGAGACTGAGATGCTGCCCTATTTGTAGACAACTCTCTGCCCTGAGGGAGGAAGTTGCCCGTCTTCAGGCCACACTGGACAGTAGTACGGGGACCTTCCCCCAGGCCACACTGGACAGTACGAAGGGAACCTCCCCCATCCAGGGAGTACCACAGCCACCACCACTACCGCAGAGATTGTGAAGAAAACACAGCAGTTGGACCACAGTGGACTCAGGAAGGGTAAGGATGGTGGAACAGAGGCACACCCAGTCAGTTGTTCCACTCCAAAATCCATACACCATTCTGGGGGAGCATAGCTCCCCTATGGATGCACCCACAGAGGAGACTAAGGAGGCTGAGGACAGCTGTCACAAGGGAGGCCCACAGGAAGGAGGCAGAGGACACCACAAGGAAAGGAAGCAGCTCCTGGTGGGGGACTCAATTATTAGGGGGATAGAACTGGGAGGAGCTGGGAAAACTGAAGTAAGGTGCCTGCCTGGTGCCATGGCTTGGAGGACAGGAAGTGCATCCTCAGGATCACGACAACAGCTGCAAGGGATTCTGAGCTGGACGTAATTGTCCACCTAGGGACAAATGACTTGGCTCATCATGAGGTTAGAGCAGTGCAGGAGGACATTGCAGAGTTGGGGGAGGGGCCTAAGACAAGTAGCACACACAGTATCCTTCTCAGAGGTGCTGCCTGTCAAAGGCATGGGTGAGGCGGGGTAATTGGCACCATGCAGTTTAATGAATGGTTGAAAAATGGTGCAGAGCACAGGGGTTTGGCTTCATTGGGGACTGGGTTCCACCTGGAGGGACAACAGCCTATACTGGCAGGATGGTCTGCATCTGTCCAAGAAGGAACAAGTCTTTTGAGCAATCGGTTTAAATGCTTCATTGGCAAGCTTTTAAACTAGTCAAAGGGGGAGGCACTGACAAGCAGCAGAAAAATCCCAGCCTCTCCCTACAAAACAGGGTACTAAATGAGAAAAAGACCAAGGTAGAACGGTCAGTGGGGGATGCTTCAACAGAAGGTAAAGCCATCAAAAAATGGAGAGTAATGAGTACCAATGCCCGTAGTCTAGGTAACAAGCTTCCTGAATTAGTGGCCTTGATGGAGGAGGAACATCTGGATATCATGGCAGTCACAGAAACATGGTACACACACAACCATGACTGGGACGTAAACATACCAGGATACACTATCTACAGGAGGGACAGGGAGGGTAAAAGAGGAGGAGGAGTGGTTCTTTACATAAAGGAAGGAATAAAAGTAACAGAACAAAAGGGTAAACAGGGAGGAGAAGAAGCACTGTGGGTAAATTTGGAGACAGGCAATGGCACCACAATCCGCACAGGGGTTGTATACAGACCCCCTTCTCAGGGGGAGGAAATGGACAAGGAAATGATAGAAAGTATACTTAGAATGGCAGAAAAAGGGGAGATACTACTGATGGGTGATCTGAATATGCCAGATGTTAACTGGAGTGCAGTTGCAGCTGCCACTTCGAATAGTGCAGTTATTCTAGATGCCCTGCAGGGGGCATGCCTTAGACAACTAGTACTGGAGCCCACTCGAGAGGCAGCAATATTAGACTTGATACTCTGAAATGGAGATGGAGAGAGGATCACAGATGTAGAAGTGGGTAGCCATCTGGGAACTAGCGACCATAGAACAGTATGGTTCACAATAAACACAGTAATAGAGTCAAGCCATACAAAGACAAAAGTACTGGACTTTAGGAGGGCTGACTTTGCATAATGGGTGAGTGCCTAAGGAATGCACTAGCAAATGGGCAGGAAGGAGGGGTGGAAGAACAATGGGAATAATAAAACTGCCATCACAGAGGTAACAAGCCTTTGTGTGAAGCAAATAAACAAAACAAGATGATGTAAGAAACCACTATGGTTCTCAAAGGAAGTGGCAGTGAAGGTTCAAGAGAAAAAGAAAGCATTCAGGAAGTGCAAGGAATCGCAGAAGGAGCAGGACAGAGAACTGTATCAGTTAAAGCAAAAGGAGGCTGGGAAGGCAGTCAGAACAGCAAAGGCCCAAACCGAGGAAAAGATAGCCAACTCAGTTAAGAAGGGGGATAAAACCTTTTATAGGTACATCAGGGAGCGAAGGAAGACCAAGGGAGGGATAGTGAGGCTTAATAAAGGCGAGGGAGGGTGGGCAGAGGGAGACTGTGAAAAGGCAGAGATACTAAACAAATATTTTTGCTCAGTATTTACGAAGGAAGAGGGGGAGATGCATAAAACAAACAGTAGTAGTAACACTCTGGATACAGAAGTTGATACCAGCCCATTTACAGAAGAAAGGGTTCTGAAAGAACTCTTAAAACTGAAGGTGGACAAAGCAATGGGGCCTGATGGGATTCATCCCAGAATTCTAAAAGAACTAAGGGTAGAACTAGTGACACCACTGACTACCCTTTTTAACAAATCATGGGAGGGTGGGGTGGTACCCGAGGACTGGAGGAGGGCAGATGTGATTCCCTTCACAAAAGTGGGAGCAAGGCAGAAGCAGGAAACTATAGACCTGTTAGTTTAACCTCAGTGATAGGGAAAATGATGGAATCACTTCTAAAGGAAAGAATTGTCGAGTATCTAGAGGCCAGAGGGGCACAGGACCCTAGGCAGCATGGATTCACAGCGGGAAGGTCATGCCAGACGAATCTGATAGATTTCTTTGACTGGGTGACCAAAGTAGTAGATCAGGGAGGGGCTGTGGACATGGCCTACCTAGACTTTAGCAAGGCATTTGACACAGTCCCACACAAAAGATTAATATACAAGTTAGCCAGCCTGGGAGTGGGTCCCAAGATGACAGCCTGGGTAAAGAATTGGCTGGAGAATAGGACACAGAGAGTTATAGTAAATGGAGTCCACTCAGAAGAAAGGAGGGTTACTAGTGGGGTACCGCAGGGTTCAGTATTAGGACCGGTCCTTTTCAATGTCTTTATAAGTGACATTGCAGAAGGACTGGAAGGAAAAGTATGTCTCTTTGCAGATGACACTAAGATCTGCAACAGAGTTGATGCACAGGGTGGGGTGGAAAGGATGAGAAGGGACTTGGCAAGGTTAGAGGAATGGTCAAATGTATGGCAGCTTAAATTCAATGCTAAGAAGTGAAAGGTAATGCACCTGGGAAACAAAAACCCAGGGGAAGAGTACACAATGGGGGGTGAGATACTAACAATAACAAGAATGGAAAGGGACCTGGGGGTAGTCATATCAGATGACCTAAAGATGGGCAAGCAATGTGAGAGAGCAGCAAGGAGGGCTGGGGGGATACTGGGATGCATAGGGAGAGGCATCACCAGTCGAAAACAGGAAGTTATTATCCCTCTGTACAGACAGCTGGTGAGACCCCATCTGGAGTACTGTGTGCAGTTCTGGAGACCCAATCTCCGCAAAGACATAGACAGGATGGAAGCTGTCCAGAGGACGTCACTAAAATGGTGCAGGGTCTGCACCGGAAGTCATATAGAAGAGAGATTAAGGAGCTTAATATGTATAACCTCGAGGAAAGGAGGGAGAGGGGGGACATGATAGAAACTTTCAAGTACCTCAAGGGAATCAACAAAGTCCAAGAGGGTAGCATCTTTCAAAAAAAGAGGTGCAAGAACAAGAGGGCACAATTTGAAGATAGAGGGGGGCAGCTCAGAGGTAATTTAAGGAAGTATTTTTTCACAGAGAGGGTTGTGGATGCATGGAACGGCCTTCCAGAGGAGGTTGTGGAGTCAAAATCAGTGGGGGAATTCAAGCATGCATGGGATAGTCATAAGGCAATTCTGGGGGTTGGGGGTAGGAAGGAGTAGGCTGCTGGTTAACTAGGATCTGTAGCTTATCCAGTAGGTAGGGAAATGGGCAGACTGGGTGGGCCAAGCGGTCCTTATCTGCCATCAAATTCTATGTTTCTATGTTAAGAGAGACTAAGGGAGCTTAATATGTGTATACCTTTGAGGAAAGGAGGGAGAAGGGGGGACATGATAGAAACTTTTAAGTACCTCAAGGGAATCAACAAAGTCCAAGAGGGTAGCATACTTCAGAAAAAGAGATGTGCAAGAACACGGGGACACAATTTGAAGACAGAAGGGGGACGGCTCAGGGCAATGTGGAGAAGCATTGTTTCACAGAGGGTGGTGGATGCATCGGAATGGCTTTTCCCCATGGAGGTCATGGGGTCAAAACAGTGGGGGAATTCAAGAATGCATGGGACAGACATAAGGCAATTCTTGTGGGGGTAGGAAGAAGTAGGCTGTTGGATAACTAGGATCTGCAGCTTATCCAACAGGTAGGGAAATGAGCAGACTAGGTGGGCCAAGCGGTCCTTATCTGCCATCAAAATCTATGTTTCTATGTTTTATGTTTCTATGATAGATTTAAGTACTAGACAAAAAATATACAGATGGAAATTAAACACAAAGTCTGTTCACCCCTGATGTAAAGATAAGAATTTTAGAGGTCTTAATTTCAAGAGTCTCAGTGTTGCACTTATATGAAAATGTGTCATACTGGTGGTTACAGACCAAATCAGATTTAGCTAAATGGTTACAAGCACATGGAAGAGGAATGGCCAATAATAAAAGACTAAGATATTTGACAAACTGTTTTGTTTTATTTACTAAACCTTTCGACAGGAGAAAGGACTATACTGCACAAACAGTTAAGGTAAAAGAAGAAATGAAGTCTCTGCAATACAACAGAACAGCTTTATTACAGGTGGAGCTGAGTTTTGGTGTCCAGAAAACACCATTCTCAAATCTGTGTCAAGCCTGCAAGGACAGAATAAATAAGGCTCAATTTTCTGCTTTGAAGGATGAGACATGAGTATTACATTCAGACTCACAGGGAATACAAGACGTAGCAAATCACCATATAGCCCAGTTAACTAGTAACATGCATTTGGATAAAGAAAAATGAGAGAATATCTGGGTAACATACAGGTGCCCCTTTTATCTAAGGAACAAAAAATGGATTTGACCCAAGAATTTTGGTAGAAGTCATCTGTGGGGTAATTAAGCAACTGAAAATGGGATCAATCTTGGGAGAAGATTGATTCCCAAATGAATTTTATAAACTATTTCCAGAACTTGTGGCGCAGATTTTAGTAAAAGTATATAGCTATTTAGCACAATGTTCGGACTTACCAGACATCTTCATGAAAGGCCTAGTTATGCATTTTTTCAAAACTGGAGATAGGACGTCAATAAAAAAATTGGTGCCCCATCTGCCTCTTAAACTCTGACTTTAAAATATGGGCTTTTTTATTATAAGCGCACTTGAAGAAACTAGCACTTACCCTTATACATCTGGTACAAACTTGTGCCACGCCTGGGAGGCAAATACATACAGACAAACCTATCTGTAATCAGGGACGTAGTATCATTTTGTGCAAAGGCAAATAAGCAGGGATATTTATTATCACTAGAGCAATGAAAGGCCTTCAAGCAGGTAGATCATGCTGTCATGTTGCAGGTATTGTAAAAGTATAGAATTCCTCCAGCATTCATAAGATGGATGGAATTATTATATGGGAACCCTGTGATGGCCTCAGTTTCAATTCCATCAGGGGGCACACAATTTAAAGGTAAGTAAAGGGGTATGTAATGTTTAAGTAATGTTTAGTCTGATGTAGAGATTTCTTAAGAGTTGATTTAAGTTTTGAGAAAGGTCTTTAGGTACTGTGATTTTGCTATCTGCCCTGAGAGCTGTGCCCCTTCTCTTAGAGCTGTAAGTCTGTGGTCTGCACCCTTAACCTCGGTGTCCCATTGAGGCTGCTGCAGTGTCCCCCACAAAAAAAAACTTGCTTCAGAACCTCCCTGCCTGTTATTTTATTTTTTTGCTGACTTTTCCATTAGCAGATTATATCCTTTAGACACTAGAGAGCCCAGTTATAAGCACACTTACCCAATTCAACACAATATAGTTCCTGTCTCATTTAACTTATTGTGTGGTCAGTCTATCACTATTCATCTGTCTTTGCCCCTCCCTCTTCTACTGATTGATACTGATTTTTCCCATTTGTAGCTTATAGTCTTTTCCCCCCACTAAAGGGGTTTTCCCACAACTATTCCAAAGCTGCTCTACATCTCCTTACTCTCTACTACTCATGGCACTCTTCCTTTACTGCTCAGCTGCTATGGTTACCTACACTCCATTACTAAGTCTGCTCTCCTTCACCCTTTTGGTACAGACCTCACACAGACTGGAACACCTTTCCTCCACACTAGGCACCCCATCCCCAGACTACCCCACAGTGACTCAGCCCTCACCCACCCTCGACACCCCGACCCCCTAACACCCCCACCCTGCCAACACCCCCACTCCCTCCGCCCTCCAAGGCCTAACCTGGACCCAGCTCTCCCCTGCCATTCCCACCCTTCACACTTTATCTATCCCATGCACCCTGATTCTAAAGCCCTCAGCTGGGTGTCGACCTAAGGGTCTCTATCGCCACCGGCCACTAACCAGAATAATTACACTGCTATTATTATTATCTGGTAATGTACACCCAAACCCAGGACCTATTGCTTCCAGCCCTTCTAAACCCTGTACTGCAACTGGCCTCCGCTTTGCATCTTTAAACATTTGCAGTCTCCTAAAGAAATCTGCTGCCCTCTAGTGCTGGCTCGTTCAACATCAACCTGACATAATTGCACTGGTAGAGACTTGGCTCTCCAAATCCACCCCTGACTCCGCTATCACTCTCCCTGGATATACCATCTACAGGGAAGACCGAGTAGGCAAACACGGTGGTGGTTGCGCACTACTTGTATGGGACTCCCTTATAGGTCAGGCACTCCCAGCTCCTAAAGTTGATTATGGAGCCCAAGCCCTCACCTTAAAAATCACACCTGACCCCGCCCGAGGCCCTGTCTTCCTCACGGTCTCCTACGTACCCCCGAGGAATCAAAACCAAACGGTCCAGTCCCTCATTGACTATCTCACATCTCTCCCTCACAAAGTGGAGCAAGTCATCCTAGGTGATCTCAATGTTAACTGGCTTGCCTCCACTGCCTCCCATATAAGGGACTCCTTTGCTGCCCTGGATATGTCCCAGTTAGTCACCCAGCCCACCAGATTCAAGCACTGTACTGGCACCAGCACTCTCCTAGATGTTGTTATATCTAACTGCCCCTACAAAATCTGGGATGTCACTGTCCTCCCCAACTCTCTTAGTGATTACTCCACAGTCCTCTGTCTCTGGTCATCCTCCACTCTGAAGCCAGTGTCCCAGCCCACTCTACACCACCGTTTATGCCCTGGCGGCCTCAGAAAATTAAAACAATACCTAGTGAAGCTAGACTGGTCCCCTATCCAGTGTGCCCCTGACATTGACTCAGCTCTTGACCACTTCACAAATGCCTTCTGTAAGGCTTGTGACCTTTTCGCCCCCTCACCAGGATCCGCTCCAAACAATGCACTGCGCTATAGATCACCCCACCCCTCCTCCAGAGACTCAAAAACAGAGATAATCTCTGTCACATTGCTGTAGAATCTGGAAAGGTGTCTGACAGACAGGCCTACAATGCAGAATGCAATAAGTGCACTTGGACCATTAGGTGGGCCAAGGCAGAGCACTACCAGACCACCCTCACTTCCACTTGGGGTTCAGCCTGGACCTTTTGGGATAATATGAAAGAGCTAAATGGGAAGTCATGTTCCCCCCCACCATCTCAGCTCTCCATCAGTGGCACCCCCACCACAGATCCACTCCTCATAACCGATTGCCTTAACACTGCCTTCTTTGACCTAAGCTCAGTCCTCCCCAGCAGCTTCTTTGACCCAATCCTCACTTCTCTCACTCCGTTCCTGCATCGCCCACCATTCTACCTGTGCATTCTATCCCCTCAAGAAGCCAGGCTGCACCTGCTAAAAGCCGTAGGCAGCAATAACCCCAGCAGTGACCCCCTCGACTCTAGGATCCTCCGTATGGTCTTGGATGAAGTCCTAGTCCCCCTGACTGACCTTCTAAACTGGTCTCTATGCCTGGGTCAGTTACTAAGTGCTTGGAAAACTGCTGAAATCACATCCATACATAAGAGTTGGAACCAATCCACCCCCAACAATTGCTGGGCCATCTCAATCCTCCCCCCACTCTCTAAAGCCCTTGAAAAAGTGGTGTTGATCCAGCTCTCTGAATACCTAACCAAGTATGATATTATGTGCCAAGAGCAGCACGGTTTCCACCCAGGACACAGTTCAACCATGGCTCTCCTGGAATTCTCCCAACACCTGCATGCTGCTCTCGACTCTAGCAGCCTTGCAGGAGCAGTGTTCATTGACCTATCCAAGGCCTTTGACACTGTTTGTCATCCCCTTCTACTCGACTCTCTCCACCAACTTCACTTCTCTGGTGGGCCCATTTCCTGGTTCTGTAGCTATCACTCTGCTAGATCACAGCATGTCAAGATCAGCGGCTCCCTTTCCAGCACTCTTCCCATTCGCTCCGGGTCCCTCAGGGCTCCATCCTGGGTCCAATACTTTTTAGTCTCTACCTCAACACCCTCCCCAGCTCATGAACCAGTAAAATGCTCCTCTACGCTGATGATGCAGTCCTCGTTGCCTCACATCCCAATCCCACCTCCCTCCAATTATCCCTCCAGCAAGCTTACAACCAAGCTGAAAGGTGGTTCGGAGACCACAGACTGGTCATTAACCTAAAGAAAACCAAATCAATGCTCTTCTCCTGCCACCAAAATAAAGCTAAAGATACCCCACTCTTGATTATCCCCAGCACTCTGCACCCGCTAGAACAAGTGACCACATACAAGTACCTAGGCATCACGTTCAATACTGCCCTATCCTTCCACACCCACATTAATGCCCTGTCAGCTGCCATTACCTCTCAGATTGGCCTGCTATACCGGCACAGGGACTGCCTCTCTTAGGTTGCCCTCAGGCTGGCCATCACCTCCTCCGTCTTGTCCCTCATGGACTATGGCTTGCCCAACTATGCTGCAGCTGACAACACTGCCCTCTCCAAAATCCAATTCTCCATCAATGAGGCCTGCAGGCTCCTGACCAGTGCCCCCAGTCGAACTCACACCTGCCTTCTCTATACTACCACCAATCTTCTCAACTTTGAGGAGCGACTGCTCTACCAGACCTGCCTTCCTGCTAAGAAATCTCTGCTAGGACTCTCCCCCCGGGGGGGTGTCCACCTTCCTACAGCAGCCATCTTCATCTGTCACCACCTGTACCTCCTGTTAAGGCCACTTTCAAGGTGCCCAGAACCAAGACCTCTCTTGCCCAGAGATCCTTCCTCTACCAAGCCCCCACCTGGTTCAACTCCCTCCCTAGATACATCTCCAACTTGTCAAAAATTGGCTCTTTCAAAAGAGCCCTTCAGAATCATATCTTTAATACCCACTGGTGTAGGTGCAACTAACCCCCTATTGTAACCTGTGGTTCCTGCCCGCCTTGCCCCCTGGCTCGACAACATCCACTGGACAGCCTCTCCCTTCCCCAGACCTACCCCTTCCCTACTAAGTCCAAACAGGGATGTAAACCACTGTCTTCTCTGAGGACCTACTATATCCATGCGTGTAACTTACAATTTTGTAACATTATGTAACCTAAGTAACATACAAAGTATTACATTTTGTAACCTAAGTGTATCTATGTTAAATGTTCCTTTTACTGCACTTGTAATGTTATTCTCTGTTTTAATCTGCACTGTAATAACTGTCTTGATGTCTTCCCCCTCGCGATGAGGTGCCTTTGTAAATGAGTCTCTGACTCAAAGGTTGTAAACCCGATTTGTAATGAAAAAAATGAATAAATATGTCAGGGATGTCCTTTGAGTCCTCTTCTATATGTATTTATATTAGACTCGTTAATTAGGAAGATCATGACTCAGCAGAATTTCCAGGGTATTATGGGAGAGCAGCTTGGAGATGAAGTGCGTGCACTTGCTTATGCAGATGACATTTGTGTATTTGTAAAAAATGAGAATAGTGTAAGGGTCTTGTTAAAAGAAACAGAAGAATATGACCTAGTATCAGGAGGTAGGTTAAACCTTCAGAAATGTAAAGGTTTATATCTAGGAGACCAGGCAGGGCAGTTGTAAGAAGTGGAGGGAACAGAGTTACTACTGAACCAATAAAAATGTTGGCAGTACAGTATGGAGAGAATAATAGTGCACTACAAAACTGGGACATGGCCATCTGTAAGAGAGAACAGAAGGTAGAGAGATGGAAGAGTTGGCGAATGTCCAAATTAAAATGTGTACACATTATTAAGCAGCTTTTGTTGTCCATTTCTTTATATATTAGTGCAGTTTTCCCACCCGCAGTGATTTGTGAGACAAGAATTTATAGGGTTTTCTTCTAGCTGTTGTGGGATAGCCGTATGAATCCAATAAAGAGGGAAACCACGTACCTGCAGAAAGCTACAGGGAGTAGGAATGGTTAATCCCATTGTTTTTTTTTCACTCAGTTATTTGGTTAACAAACTTAAAACTAGCATTAATAATGAGAACTAGTATACCCCAGAGATGGCTATGGTATTCTTTTCGGGAGATTTTAACCAAGTGGGTAAATTTGCCCATCAAACTAGTTGGGGGGGGGGGAGCAAAATTGATGATTCTTTGAAAATCACTTTCCAGAAATTATGGAAGTGGAAAATCATGAAATTAATGGTTATACAAAATACCAGGAAAGATCTTTATGAACAAAGCTTACAGAATATTGGGCCAGAGGAACCGACCTTTAAATATTGCAGGGAGGGAAATAATTCCTTTGTTTATCGGCAATTTAATAATCGAAGAACACCAGGTCAAATGTGGGATACACAATAGTTACGTGCCCATGGTTGCTCAAATGTTAGAGGCAACCATAAGCAAAAACTGCTGTTTGTTGCTAACATTTCATTGCTTAATTTTTTCTCTGATTCAAATTGTTGTTGCTGGTATACCTTCTTCTGCATTATTACAAGGTGTGCCTACAGGTGTGTGCTAACAGATTACTCCTGTAATCTTCTGATTCAAATTGTCTTTTGCAAGGTATATCTTCTGTTACTGCTTTATTTTCTCTGGAGCAAAGTGTTTTACAGCGTATATCTTCTCTGAAATTATTACAGGTGGTGCTTACAGGTTTTACAGTTTTATCTAACATTAGGATAAGCTTTCAGGGTTACTGCATTTGTTGTTGACTGATTGTTTCTGCTCTTACCTCCTTGTTCTTCGTCCGTGGTTCTTCTTTTTAGGCAGGGAAGGACCCAACCACCCACCCATTCCCCAACCACCCACGCTACACTCCTTTTATAGGTACCACAGTTGTGACATTTCCTGTGGCACAGCAGGAAGGGTGGATCAGTGGGGCCTCCACAAGGTGATCTCATTTACAGGGCGCTAGTAATTTAACTTGTTATAACAAGTTAAACAAAGCACAATTAAACCATTACTTGCATTTTTTTCCTTTTTTTTTCCTTCTAATTACTCTGACTAGGTTACAAACCCAGCAACTTATTTGGAATGGATTTCATTAACTGCAGGCACTGTGGAACAATTTTCAGAAGGACAGTCTTACAGGATTTAGGACACTGTCCTACATGCTGGGCCTTTGAGATCTTAGGGCTCAGCTCCGGGCAGCATGGGCAGAGATTGCATGCCTCAAATTTCATATTGAAGAGGAAATACATTATATGAACCACCCATCATTTCCCCAGCATCCAACAGAAAAACCTCGACCGCAGAGGGTAGTTGGTCCAGGAGGTTGGCAGGTGGTTAGGAGGAGCAAATCAGGTGCTCCATCACTCTCTGCTCTCCAACACATTACCTCCAAAAACCATATAAACACTACAAACAGGTATCTGCCTCTATCTCTGAAATCAAATAAAGAGGCAGAAGACACTGCAGAGCAGGACACTGTGGCACAGGAGCTAGCACAACAAAACTCACCCAAATCATGAACCAAAACAAAACAAGCACAAAGGAAATCCAAAAAACTTCTGATCATAGGAGACTCCGTGATTCGGGGAGTTGATACCCATCTCCAGCCAGGGGTGATGGTCAGATGTCTCCCAGGTACATCAGCATGGAGAGACACTGACTGCATTGCTAAATTGTTCACAAAGCAGGAGAAAGCATTGATGTCCTAGTACACATGGGGACTATGATCTCGCCAGCCGGTCAGTTGTGGAGACCAAGGAACACCTGACTAGGCTGGGTGACAAACTATCATCTATTTCATCGGCATCTCCTTCTCTGAGATCCTGCCAGTCTGGGAGAGGGGAGCAGATGGATGGAAGGTCAGAGAAGGGGAGATAGGGAAGCTAAACACGTGGCTCAAGGGCTGGTGCCTGAAAAAAGGACACAGATTTGTAGGGAACTGGCAACAGTTCTGGGAGCGAAAGTTCTTTAAATTTGATGGACTGCATCTGACTAAAGAGGGAGTCAGTGCATTGGGGCAGACGTTTGACATCTTTGCAGAATATTTAAACTAGCAATTGGGGAGAGGGGTGCAGCACCCCATACGTCGAATGGGAAGAACACCCTTCCCCCCTCAGCTAGTGGTCAAACAGGAATTCAGCATGTTTGCCGTTCATTTGCATCACCAGGTAAGAAAAAGGTTTGTCTCCCCATATGATGCACAGGGTAATGCCAAACTTCACCCAACAACTAACACACCAAAATCTGCCCAATGTAAAATCATGTACACAATGCTCACAGCCTGGGAAATAAGATCCCAGACCTGCAGGCAATAATGTCAGAGGCTAAACTGGACATAGTAGCATTAGTGAGACGTGGTTTACCAGTAACCACACTTGGGAGACTTCAGTACCTGGCTATGTATTGTTCAGAAGAGACCGAGGTGCAAAAGGGGAGGAGTGGCCCTGTATGTTAATGAAAATATCAAAGCTACAGAAATTCAGAATACACATAAGGAGCCAGAAGAACTGTGGGTCACCCTGGAAACAGGAAATGGACAGCTATAAGAACTGGGGTTGTCTACAGGCCCCCAGACCAGAGGGAGGACATAGACACATTACTGTTAGAAGATATACAAAACATGACAGCTAAAGGGAGGTTCTGATAATGGAGACTTCAACATGCCGGATACAGATTGGTCAATACCAGCAGGAACATCTGCCAGAACTACACTCATAGTGGATTCCTGCAGGGGAGGGCCTCAAACAACTGGTACAGCAACCCACAAGAGACAGGGCTATCCTAGATCTAGTACTGACTAACAAAGAAGGGATCACAGATCTCCAGGTAGAAGGTCACCTGGGGCCAGTGACCATCACATGGTATGGTTCAATTTGGCTACTACATCTAAATCATCCCATTCCAAGGCAAAAATATGGGACTTCAGAGGAGCTGACTTTGATAAGATGGCCAACAGAGTTAAGCTAGCCCTGGCAAAAAGAAACACAGGTGAGGGGGTACAGGCAAAGTGGGCAAGCATTAATGATGCAACACTTGAAGCAACATCCCATTGTGTTAGACAGAAAAGGAAGTGCAAAGAAGAAGGAAACCACTTTGGTTCTCAAATACAGTAGCAGAAAAGGTCAGAGCCAAAAGGCTGGCCTTCAGGAAATATAAGGAAACACAGCGGATGAAGATAGGAGGCATACCAAACTGCCCTAAGGGAAGCAGGTAAGGCAGTAAGGCAGGCAAAGTCCCAAACTGAGGAAACATTAGCACGAACAGTAAAAAAGGTGACAAGACTTTCTATAGATACATTAGTGAAAGGATAAAGTCCAGAGGGGTATTGCTAAGCTTAATGGAGAAAAAGGAGCATGTGAGGAGGAGGACCCTGAAAGGCATCTATCCTAAACAGATACTTTTGTTCAGTATTTACTGAAGAGAAGGTAGGGCAGGGCCCACAGCTCAGCATCATGGACACAGGGGAGGGAGGTGAGCACTATCCCTTCACAAAAGAAAGGGTCCTACAAGAGCTTGTAAGCTCAGGGTGGATAAGGCAATGGGACCTGATGGCATACATCCCAGGGTACTTAAGGAGCTAAAGGAGGAACTAGCAGAGCCATTAGCAGAATTGTTTAGTGAGTCTCTGAGCACAGGAGAGGTCCCAGAAGACTGGAGAAGGGTTTCATGTGATCCCGCTCCACAAGAGTGGTAGCAGGGAGGAGGCGGGGAACTACAGACCGGTCAGTCTTACCTCAGTAGTGGGCAAGATTATGGAGGCACTCCTTAAGGAAAGGATAGTGCAACACCTGGAATCCATAGGGCACAGGATCCAAGACAGCATGGGTTTACAAAGGAAGGTCCTGTCAAACTAATCTCATAGATTTCCTTGACTGGTAACCAGGAGTGGTGGACCAAGGGGAGCAGTTGATGTCGCCTACCTTGACTTCAGCAAAGCTTTTGACACTGTTCCACATAGAAGATTGATAAATAAGCTGGGTAGGCTCGGTGGGTCAGAAGTTGGTCAACTGGTGGCAAACTGGTTGACGGGCAGAAAACAGAGAGTGGTGGTAAATGGTATACAGTCAGAAGAGATGCAAGTCACAAGTAGGGTACCTCAGGGATCAGTCCTGGGGCCAGTCCTCTAACATCTTCATTAGTGACCTTGCAGATGGACTAGAGGGTAAGGCTTGTCTGTTTGCAGATGACACCAAGATCTGCAACAGAGTAGATGATCCAGATGGGGTGGGCAGAATGAGAAGAGATCTGGATAAACTAGCAGAATGGTCAGAAGAGTGGCAACTGGGATTTAATGCAAAGAAGCAAAATCATGCACATAGGAAGAGAAACCTGAAGCCACCTATAGGCTGGGAGGAGTTGCTAGCAGTCACAACAGAAGAAAGAGACTTGGGCATCATCATCACTGATGACCTAAATCATCCAAGCAGACCTCTAAAGCAGTAGGTAAGGCTAGGGGGTGTTAGGGTGTATTAGTAGGGTATCACAAGTCGTAAGAGGGAGGTAATAATCCTCTGTACAAGACACTGGTTAGGCCCCATCTGGAGTACTGCGGCAGTATTGGAGGCCACACCTTCACAAGGACATTAACCAAATTGAGGCAGTCCAGAGAAGGGCAACCAAAATGGTGCAGGGACTGCATCAGAAGACATATGAGGACAGATTAACGGAGCTCAATATGTATACCCTTGAGCAAAGGAGGAGAGAGGTGATATGATTGAGGCATTCAAACACCTTAAGGGCATAAACAAGGTGAAAGAGTCTAACATGTTTAAATATAAGAAAATAGCAGGACAAGAGGACACAGCATGAGATTAGAGGGAGGCCGATTAAGGGGAATGTGAGGAAATTCTTTTTCACAGAAAGGGTGGTGGATGCATGGAATGGCTTGCCACAAGAAGTGGTGGCTATGAATACAGTGCAGGGCTTCAAACAGGAATGGGATAGGCATAAGGGAGCAATACAAATGACTATGAATAGATAGGCCACTGACAGAGCAAAGGCCGATGGCACATTTATAAGGTAGAAAAAGAAATGGGCAGACTGGATGGGCCTTGCGGTCCTTATCTGCCGTCAACTTCTATGTTTCTATGTTTCTAAAAACTATAACAGACAGGAAGTGTTTATATCCAGACTGTATTTATGAACTAGAAACACAAGAAAAATGTTTAATAAAATGTACTTATACAGTGGGTTTGTGGTCATTTCTGGCCCAACAGTGGAAGATGCCATGGATGAATACCCTTATATATGAGGAATTGGCTTTGGGGTACTTCCCGAGATTTTTGAGTAAATACAAATATGGAACTGTTACTGTGTTTTTTTTTTTGCCTTTTTGAAATATTATTTATGGCAGAGTCACTGAAAATATTTATTTCAACAGAAGCTGATGATGTATGATGTATTTAGGATCATGTGTGAACAGACTTTATTGAAAGAGTGCAGAAAGGATCTGAAATTACATCCTAGAGCACGAGTGATGGTGTGGCAAAGGGGTTTTACTTTTTTGAGAAAGTATGATTAAAGAAAGAGGAAGGGGGATCCCTTTTTAAAATTTTCTTAATTTTTAGACATTATTTTACTTTTTTTTTTTTTCTGTCTAGAATTTCAAAACTAGATGTTTCGAAAGGTTATTCAGATTTTGGTGAAAAAAAAAAGATGTTTTGATCGTAGCATCTTAAGTGTATGATTTTGTTGTGAATTTAACAATAAAAACACCCCTACTCTTGTGAAAAGTGCCTTGGGTTCTTTTACTTCCACATGGACACCCATCAGGACAGCACCAGAGACAGATAGTAGGGATCTCGATTTAACATCTCATCCAAAGGACAAAAAACCCTGACAGTACCTCACCTGTCCTAGCACTGCACTCTGGTGTCAGCATTACAGTATGAGCACAATCCTGGAGTGGGTCGAGAGTCCATGACATTCTGGCCTCTAACTGAGCCATGCTGATATTCTATAAATAAGTTCAGTTAAGTCAGGATTACTTCTCTTTTAATTAATCAACTAATGCAAAAATACCACTGCCTTTGGAAATGAGAGAGCTAGTACTAGAAATTGAATGTTTTTCCACTTCTGTAGTTAGTAAAAGCAGCCATTTGCTCTCATCAATATACATGCTGTATATATGCAATAGTTGAGGACTACTCTTCCCCCAGGATGCATCTGTGAAGGACCTGACACCAGATCAGTATGCCTTTCCTGGTCAAACATTTAATCATCAATAAATAAACAAATGACAGACCAGTATGAAACTAGCATAACATAGCAGAGAGGTTCATTATGCTAGTTATGCTACTTAGGGTTAGTTAGTATGGTTGGCATTTTTTTTATCAGTTTGGTTGAGTTGAGCAGATTTCTTCCCCATACACTTTCATGGGGTGGGGGTCTGAGCCTAAGTAGCACAGTTTAATTGCCATTGACTTACAATGGCCCCAGCAGTAAATTGCAACTGTGATATTCTGCAGCATGTCTGTGCTTCATCCTGGCTTGACACATCTGTATGTATGCATGTCTGTCTGTTTATCTACAGTATGTATCTCGTGATCTTCTATCCCTCTGTCTATGTATCTGTCTGTCTATCAGTCTACTGTATCTATTTATCTATCTGTCTGTCTGTCTGTCTGTCTATCTATCTATCTATTACATTTTTATACTTTCCTAACTATACTCTCTGTCTCTGACCCTCTCTCTCTCATACTTTCCTAACTATGGGCCAGATATTCAAAGCTTTGCATTGGGTGCAAACCCGTTGTGCTGGAATAGTGCCGAACTTGCAATTGGCTGTAATATTCAAAAGGTCAATTAGCGCTGGTGCTATGTGATAGCACCAAAGCTAAAAGCAAATATATTCAGGGGAGGGGCCATGAATGCTGGCCCACTGGCATATTCAAAAGTACAGTGCTGTGGTATAGATTCTTGGGTGACCCGTAATGTGGCACACAATACTTCCAGTAAGAAGCATGTGGTACTGTAGGGCAAACAGGGGGAGGCAGATCTCCCAGTTCCTGCTGCATGCGCATACCAAGGGCAATTCATGGACCGATAGTGGTCCCACCCCCCTGGCCGATCGCCAGCCAAACATGAAGAATCCCCCTCCCCTTGAAATGCACACCCATCCCCATCCAGGCATAGCAGTTAAATGAAACAAACTGTCCCTGATGTTCGGTGGTCACCCCCCCAGCCAGTCGCTGGCCCAACATGAAGAATCCCCACCCCCCCACTGAGATGCATACCCCTATCCCCATTGTCCAATGCCATGGTCTTCAGCTAATACACATTTCATTCAGAAAACAAAACCCTCTCCCTGGTGTCTAGTGAACCTTCCCACCTCCTCACCCACACCCTGTCCGGTAGTGACCCCAACCCCACTGTCACCCATCCCTAACCCCATCGGGCCACTGGCACAACCCTTCACTCACCTCCATAGCTAGCAGCCTGACTGAGTGCTGTCAGTGACTGATCCCTAATGAGCGCTTTCAATGAATGGGCATGTGCTTGTACATGCACGTGCTCATTCAGCGAAAGTGCTTAGTCGGGACCAGTCATTGACAGCGCTCGGTTGAGCTGCCAGCCATGGAGGTGAGTGGAGGATTGTACTGGTGGACTGATGGGGTCATGGATGGGGGCAACAGGTGGGGGTCACTACCGAACAGGGTGGGGGTCAACTAGACACCAGGGAGAGGGTTTTGTTTTCTGAATGAAATGTGTATTAGCCGAAGACAGCAACACTGGACAACTGAGGAGGGGATGTGCATCTTGGTGGGGGGGGTCATTCATCATATTGGGCCAGTTATTGGCTAGGGGGGTGGGACCACTCGACACCAGGGACAATTGTTTTATTTGAACCACCATGTCTGGACAGGGGATGGATGTGACCTGGGGGGGCACTAGACTACCAGGGAATGTGTAATGGACAGACTGCAGTCTGTGTGGGGGATCGGGGATCAGTGCTGGGGTACACTAGACTACCGGGGCAATATATATATATATATATATATATATATATAAAGTGAATGCCACAATTTCTTCCAAAACAAAGGGAGTAATTGCCATTGAAATTACATAGCTGCTGGCCCGGTGGTGCTGAGGTGCTGGAGATATATACATCCAGCGCCTCAGCCCTCTGCGCTACTGGGCCGGCAGCTATGTAATTTCAATGGCAGTCACTCCCCTTTGTCATGGAGGAAATTGTGGCATTCACTTCATCCTGGCAGTGTCACATTTTCCTGAATGACAAAGTGGACTAATTACCATTGAAATTACATTGCATAATGCTTCAGCAGACCTACTGAATAAAGCAGGGTGCTGCAAAATTGCATTTCATCCTGGGGGATGTATATAGGGGATACATGATGGTAGAGGAGTGGAATATTCTCACCCGCAGAGAATATCCATGCCTCACTCTGCAGGAGTGGGAATATTTTCCATATCCTACGATCTGCACATCATGTGTTCGATTTATGTAATTGGGCACACATATATGCTAGTTTTATTTGTCTTTGAAGTCAGTTTAGTATGGTTTGTTCTGTGGGAATGTGCTTTGTTTTGTGAATGGGAGTGACTGTTGGTATGTGATTGGTTGGCAGTATGAATGAGAAGTAGTTCTGTTTTGTCATTGGTTGGTATTTTGGGTTGTAGTTGCTGATTGGTTGAGTTTTGTTTCTGTGTGTGGTATGATTGGTTGGATGCACTGAGTGGGCGGGAGTTTGTTTGGCATCTTTGTGGGTGGTGTGTTTTAAATTTCTTTTTATTTTACTGGTTTACCATTCATTTGTGCCTTCTGTGATGTTCATTTGGGATCGTGTATGCTGTGTACTGTCCTGGGACCTGGTTTTTATTTCGGAGTTCATTGCGCGTGTTATCGACGGTACGGCTGGTTCAGTTTCGCTTTCACGGACAGCATTTTCTAAATGGATCTGCAATGAGGAATGTGGTAGTACTAAGAAATAGAGTTTGTACATTGTGGGAAGTCCTGCAAGAGACATACATAGTGTGGGAATGTGGCATATAGTTTTAGTGTTTAGTTTGTGGCAGAGGTTTAATGATGGGTTCAGCTCAGCTATTATTTATTGAGAGCTGACGTTTTGTTGAGTGGAATGTGCATATTTTTTTGTAGAGATTCTGTGGTTTATGTGTTTCTGTTGATTACAGTTGTGGTGTGAACATTTTGTGGGGTATGTTTTGTAAAGTGCTATGTTTTTGAAATAGAAAGGCAGTCTAGTAAGGGCAGTGTTGTACTGATGTAGCTACAGTGAGAATATCACTTGCTGATGTAGGAACTGTGTGTGTAAATGTAAATATCTACCTCAGTTCCTACGTCAGCAACATTTATCTCACTCCTGTGAGAATACATGTTTTTATCTGCAACGTTTATCAGCCACCCCTATTATATAAATAAATATATATATATATATATATATATATATATATATATATATATATATATATATATATATATGGGATACATGATGGGCAGTGTGATATGTGAAATATCTTCATGAGTAAACAGTGACCTTCTGGATACTCACGAAAGTCAAGGCACTAGTGAGAGTATCCAGAGGTCACTATTCATGAGTGAAGATATTTCACATATCACACGATGTGCATATCATGTGTGCAATTTATACAATAGGCTTTTCTGAAGTGGTTCTGTGTTGCTTTCAAACTGTGTGCAAGACAGAAAAAACTATTTCCACATTTATTGGTTTTGTCTTCTTCTTTTAGGATAATGTTTTTATTCTTCCAATATAGTTCAGCTGTATCAAAGTATGTTTGTTTCTTTGAGTATAAATGGTTTGATGTATTTAGCAGTAGTGCTCTTTATTTTTGTTTCTTCTAGTAGGAACTTTAGAGATCTTCTCAGCATGTGAGTGTCTGTGAGACTGAATGCAGTAAACCTGTTGTTCGGGCTTCAGGTACTTGAAAGACAGGTGAATTTCATTTGTTTGAATGAGCTGAAACAAGTTGCAGCACTGAGGGAGAGTTAATGGGTTTGTCTGTGACATCACCACAGTGAGAATAAATGCTGGTGAGGTAAGAACAGTATGTATAAACAGCATTTATCATCGCTGTCTCAGTCTGGGCTTGCAGTTATCTCACTGTGGTAGTAATACATGCTTTTATCAGTGAAAAATATAGCTCACTCCTATTGTGTGTGTGTGTGTATATATATATATATTTATATAACATGATGGACATGAATGTGATATGGCAAATATTGTCACTCCTGCAGATTGAGAAATCCAGAGCTCACGATGCAGGAGTGACAATATTTGCCATAGCACACAATCTGCACATCATGTATTCGATTTGTACAATAGGGCTAGGAGTTTAAGAAGTATTGATATGTTGTCTTGTGTTCTGCTCCTGTTTATGTGTTTGCTCATTTTTGTGCATGAGTTTTTCTGAATGGGCTGGCAGTGTTATAAACTCTGGAAAACAGATGAGTGTGTTTTGCTATGCTAAATGAGTTAGTTTTAGGTAGGAGTGAGAAACAGACTATTTTGTGAAGCTGTATTCTTTAGAAGTCTCTGGATACAGAAGTTGATACCAGCCCATTTACAGAAGAAAGAGTTCTGAAAGAGCTCTTAAAACTGAAGGTGGACAAAGCAATGGGGCCTGATGGAATTCATCCCAGAATTCTAAAAGAACTAAGGATAGAACTAGTGACACCACTGACTACCCTCTTTAACAAATCATGGGAGGATGGGGTGGTACCTGAGGACTGGAGGAGGGCAGATGTGATTCCCCTTCACAAAAGTGGGAGCAAGGCAGAAGTAGGAAACTACAGACCTGTTAGTTTAACCTCAGTGGTAGGGAAAATTATGGAATCACTTCTGAAGGAAAGAATTGTTGTGTATCTAGAGGCCAGAGGGGCACAGGACCCAAGGCAGCATGGATTCACAGGGAAGGTCGCCAGACAAATCTGATAGATTTCTTTGACTGGGTGACCAAAGTAGTAGATCAGGGAGGGGCTGTGGACATGGCCTACCTAGATTTTAGCAAGGCATTTGACACAGTCCCACACAAAAGATTAATATACAAGTTAGCAGCCTGGGAGTGGGTCCCAAGATGACAGCCTGGTAAAGAATTGGCTGGAGAATAGGACACAGAGAGTAATAGTAAATGGAGTCCACTCAGAAAAAAGGGGTTAGCAGTGGGGTACCACAGGGTTCAGTATTAGGACCGGTCCTCTTCAATGTCTTTAAAGCACATTGCAGAGGTACTGGAAGAAAAGTGTCTCTTTGCAGATGACACAAAGATCTGCAACAGAGTTGATGCACAAGGTGGGGTGGAAAGGATGAGAAGGACTTGAAGGTTAGAGGAATGGTCAAATGTATGGCAGCTTAGATTCAATGCTAAGAAGTGCAGGTAATCACCTGGGAAACAAAACCCAGGGAAGAGTACACAATGGGGGTGAGATACTAACAACAACAAAAACGGAAAGGGACCTGGGGTAGTCATATCAGATGACCTAAAGGTGGGCAAGCAATGTGAGAGGGCAGCAAGGAGGGCTGGGGGGATACTGGGATGCATAGGGAGAGGCATCACCAGCAGAAAACAAGAAGTTATTATCCTCTGTACAGACAGCTGGTGAGACCACATCTGGAGTACTGCGTGCAGTTCTGAGACCCAATCTCCGCAAAGACATAGACAGGATGGAAGCTGTCCAGAGGAGGGCATCTAAATGGTGCAGGGTCTGCACCAGAAGACATATGAAGTGAGACTTAAGGAGCTTAATATGTATAGCCTCGAGGAAAGGAGGGAGAGGGGACATGATAGAAACTTCAAGTACCTCAAGGAATCAACAAAGTTCAAGAGGGTAGCATCTTTCAAAAAAGAGGTGCAAGAACAAGGCAGCACAATTTGAAGATAGAAGGGGGCAGCTCAGAGGTAATTTAAGGAAATATTTTTCACAGAGAGGTTGTGGATGCATGGAACAGCCTCCAGAGGAGGTTGTGGAGTCAAAAACAGTGGTGGAATTCAAGCATGCGTGGGACAGTCATAAGGCAATTCTAGGGGGTGGGGGTAGGAAGAAGTAGGCTGTTGGTTAACTAGGATCTGCAGCTTATCCATCAGGTAGGGAAATGGGCAGACTGGGTGGGCCAAGTGGTCCTTATCTGCCGTCAAATTCTATGTTTCTATGTTAAGTCTAGCTGAAGTCAAGCTGAGAATATAACCATAATGGTAATGGGCTGAGAGTCAGAGTGTCAGAACAGCTGAGACTGTTTTTAGTGGTAATTGAGTTAGCTGCAGGCAGCAGTGAGGAACAGGCTGTTCTGTGAAGATGTGCTCTTTAGAATGCTGGCTGCAGTCAAGCTGAGAGTATCACATTAATGAGCTGAAAGTTAGAGTGGGGAATAGGTGTATTTTGTAATGCTGAGTTAGCTGCAGGCAGCAGTGAGACCTCTCACGTAGTTCTGCATTTGTGTCTATGGTAACAGCACAGGTGTTTATTGCATGCTGAGGGGAAAGCTGCCTCGAGTGATGGTATCAGTGACCTTTGTGTGACCTGTGTGTGTAAATGGCTGATATCATCACAGTAGAGCAGAGGTTAAAAATATCACACTGCAGTGAATGATACACTGTTATATCTCACTCATTTATCATGTACCCCTGTTGTATAAATATATCTATATATGCTGTGTGTGTGTGTGTGTGTATATATATATATATATATATATATATATAATGTGTGTGTATATATATATATACTCCCAAATGTCCCTCATTATGAGGACATCCCACACTGTACCCACATACTTGCCCTGCCCTTATGGGGACAGTGTTGTACACACAGTGGATGTGCTATGCATCCAGAAGTCCCAGAGAACAATGCCATAGGCTATGGTGCTACATATACTATAGCATCTGTATGTTCAGCATGCCTGGCTTCCACTGGGATGTGGGTTTGTTACTCCATGTTTGAGGTTGGGTCTCTCATTCTGGGGATCATTGTCCCTCATTCCGAGCAACTGGGTCCCACCTGTCAGTGTTGCCTGGTGAGAAGTATGCATTGAGTAAGCCTGCTAAAACCCATTGCCTGTGGCTTCTTACCTGTACTCCTAGGCTGACATACAGATGGAGCTGTGAGCAGACCCAGCCTGCTCCTGTACTCCCAGACTGACATACAGGTGGAGCTGTGAGCACCATGGAACAACACCAGGCAAACTACATGGAAATGTATGCTAAGCAGCCCATCATTTTTTATTTTATTTATTTGTGACTTTGTTGACCGGGTAGGGTGCTTTGGTCCAGGAAACCATTTACAGGCCCAACCCGGGCCAAGTAGACACGAACAAAATAATGAGATGCAAATGTGGCTGTTTGCACATGGATTGCCTAAGTAGGCTCATTTACATATGAGCTTTGAATATTGCAAACTTTAGCCCCAGGCTAATATGCTAGCCTGGGACAGTGTTAGCGCCATGCTAATGTGTTTGCTCCAGGCTAACTTGTCTATTACGCAGGACAGTTTTGCTGTGTGTGGCCTGCATTGACTGTTGCTGTTGTTGTGCAACATTCCGCTACTGTCATTCACATTGGCCTGCTACTGCAGCTCTGCCTTCTTCCACCTCTGTGTGCGCTGAGCTGCTGTTGCATTTTGGCCTTCTCTGTTGCTATATTCAGAGCTGTCTTATTTCCCGGGCCATTTTTGCACTGCACTCCCAGCCCTGTTAGCACTGTTTCCTTTCCACGCTATATTCAGCAGGTTTAGCCCTGGGGCTATTCCTTTGAATATAGTGTGCTAATGGTTCTGGTCTAATTAGAATGCTGTGCAGTGCTAATTTTGCCCCGGGGCTAAGTTTTGAATATCTGTCCCAATATGTTTTAATGAAAATACCTTCAGTAATGAAAACAGATAGTTTTAAATAGCAGGTCTGGGAGAAAATTTGTATAACTGAGTTTTGCTGAATTTTGCTGATGCCGACTGTACTAGTTTTGCTAGAAATCAGAAACTCTTTATGAAAAGCAACACTAATTAGCACCAAATACAGTAGTGACTCATCAAGAAAATATAACGATTATTCTCAAGTATTTCTCTGACATGATTCTATAGCCAAATACAGTAACTGCTCCTCCCCAGACTTAAATATTGTAATGAAACCCTGCATAAAATACTTACAGCTTTGCTTTGTAGATATACAGATCTATTGCAGGATTTGATTACAGAAGAAATACAAAACCACATTCAATAATCACACAAGTCTGTAATGTGTATATTGTAGTCAACATACCAAAATAGAATAAAGTCTTATCACATCATAAGAATTTACTTCATTTTTATTTCAATATTGTTAGAGCTGGAGCCGTGAAAGACAGCATACAAAATCAGCAGTAAAAGAGAACTCCACACTGTATAAAGGTTGTACACTTGCTACACAGTCACAGTGCAACTTTATAGATTTACACAATTTTCATAGTCTATACTGTTTTTATGTTACTAATACATTTTACATTAGCACCAGTCTCTACGTGCATTTCTGAAAGACTTATTTTTTTAACCAATTTAACATGTAATCCACTTTCAGCAATCTGCTTCCTACTTGTATATTTTTACTTTAAGTATCACTTGCAGAGTCTTGTGATGGATAGATAACTTACATTTCCTAAAACTGCAATCCCTAGAGTGATGTGAAAAGAAAGATTGCTATTGGTGTGGGATAGGGGAATTGATAGGTAGGAAAGGTATAATGTAGAGTGCAGAGGTAGAATTGAGGTGTTCACAATTCTATCCCTCCGGCAACACAGGTAACTAGATGGGCTTAGTGACTTCACCCATATTATATACTGATTTGCTAACAGCTCATTTTCAGATGTGTCCTGGGGGGAAGGGGAAGGAAGGGCAATGAGGAACACGAAGAACAATAATACAATAATAGATGAATAAGTATCAGAAATAACAACTGTGCAGATGAGTATTGTGAGAAGTAAATATGTAACTATATATTAAAGTGCTGTAGGATAACTGCACTTTCAGTTACAATGCAATGAAGTGCTGGAAGATAAAAATATTTGCAATGTGAAGAGTCAAGGATGGAAGCAAAGGTTGTCGAATGGGAGGGTGAAGAGGGGACTACACCAGTGTAAATGCGGGGTGAAGGGGGAACAGAGGAAGGAGAATGATAGGCAGCAGCTCAGGGACCGTTGTCAGGGGCAGCTGCAAGAGTGAGTAGTGAAGTCATGGAGGAGGCTGAGTGGAGGGAAGAAACAGAGTGGATGGTAAGGGGGAATAGAACCCCATAATTTGTGGAAACAAAAAGAGAAGGTTGCTTTAGCAGCATGCAATTTCCTTGAGAGGAGTGCGAGAGAATGATAGCCAGAGTTGCTAAGGGGGTAAGAAGTGGGTGGGGGGAGAGTATAGTAGCTGTATAGAAGGGGTAGGAGCCAAGCCAGTATTTAGAGATGAAGATGCACAATGGGTAAGGCATCTGGCCTCAAGGGAGGGGAAGGAGAGAGAGAGGAGTACATGGAGCAATGGTGGGTGCGGGGAGGGCAGCCAGAGAAAAGCAGCAAAAGGAATGAAAGAGAGGATCCAGTCTGGCTAGGGTGGACTTAGGAGCACCACTGTATTCTAAGTTACTATAGTCAAATAAGGGGAATATCATCTTTAAAATGGTTGCTTGGCATACAGAAAGAGGGATACACCCTTTATTCCTGTAAAGCGTACCAAGTTTGTGGAGCAGCTTCTTGTGTATTGCATCCATATGCGCTGAGAAATCAAGGTCCTGGTACAGTCAGACACCAAGGTACTTGAATGAGGGGACATGCTCAATTGCTGCACCATCCAGGGTATGGAACGAGGGGGATGGGTGAGCCTTTGTTAGTGCCAACGGCATAGACCTTTGTGGTTCTGTGTATGTCATGGGGGAGGGACACTGAATGTGCAGACTCCTACTGTTCTGTTGTCCCTCTATAGCTTAACCATGTCTTCCATATGTTTCCAGAAACTGATTTAGCTTTCATTCCCCTTATAAGATATTCTCAAGTATTCCACATATTTAGAAATCCCTACCTCCCAACTATCTGCACTTGGGCTCCCTGGTTGTCGTCACAAGACCAGGATCTGGCACTTGCCTTCAAGTGCTATATCGTATAAGAAACATGCAAAAGGAGAAGCTTGTGCATGGATAAGGGATGTGTCCCTAGTATCCAGATAATATTTTTCCCTGGCAATCAGCATTTGGCTCATGATGTGAGCAAGACAGGGACATCTGAGGAACATGATTTGTTAGAAGCCGGTTGGCAAGTGTTAAAGCGGAGTACTGTTATCTTGGCACTTTGCAGTCAAAAATAAAAACTCTAAATGTACATCACTGTTTTTTCATGCTACCAGGGAGAATCTAGCTTCAGAAGTACTTAGAAGAGACCAGGAGTCATGAGCTGGGTCAAAATTGGAGATCTCTCAGTCAGGCTCCACTATCTGTGTAACTGGGGCTATGCTGTTTAGAAGCAGCAAGAGATCCTGTGGAGCTGCTTGCAGTTGTCTGGACATAATTTTCTCCTACAAAACAGCTAGGGCAAGAGCAGCCACACACTCCTAACATCTGGAAATTGCAATCCCCCATAATGGGTGCTGAAATCACAGGAGCCTCCAGGATATGTCAAATGTCAAGTTTATCAGAGGTGGACTACATTGGTGATAGAATGGTTAAATTTGCAATTGAAAGACTTTATTGGCCCCTGTTACTTTGCATTTGGATGTAGTAATCCTTTAAAGACAAAAGAGTTGCTGCAGCATGTACTGCAACATTGCAAGGCAATGGGAAGCTTTGTGTTGTCACCACTGTGTGTTCTGAATCATCTCACTGTTGTGAGCACCAGATCCATCACGGTCTCCTTCCTTGTTGGGCCCTGCATCCACCAAACTCTGATTCCTAGTTCCAGCTGTGATTGGAATTTTTCAGTGCACATCTGACATACTGACATCCCCAACCACCACCACTTCCCAAAGACTGGCCTCACTTTTAAGTGTCTCCCAGTTCTTTGTCTGCCCCTTGGTTCTGGGCTGTGGATCAAACCAGTCCAGATCTCTTTTCCCATCCCTGTTGCTGCTAGTATCAACAAGGTTTCCAATTCTGTCAACCCCTTGGGCTATCTTTTTTTATTGCTTCAATCCCCACCTTAGCATGCAACACTACCCTATCTTCCCTATCCTTTACCCTGTCATTTGCCTTATCCATTCTGAATAGTATGTAGCCTCATAGGGTCATGTCCCAGTCTGGGCTCAAGGTTGCCCATATCTTCATTAGTGGAATCAGGTTCCTCTGTGACCAGTGCCTGAAGTTCTGACATTTTGTTGCCCAGACTCTTTGGATTAGCACATGTAGTCTTTCAACATTCCCCCTTAATCCTCACTTTTCCCCAGATTCGGTTTTGCACAATCCTGCTGAGTTTATCAATGGGTAAAGGTCAGCAAGGCCCCACTTGTTTGTGACATTTTGTGTGTGCTGTGCCACACTGACTCTCCCCTTACTAGCTTAAACTAGCTGTAAGTCATGCCCATCTTTCTCCCAGCACCCTCCTGCTCTCCTCATTTGGGTATTTAGCCATTACCTTCCCCTAGACTTGTTCCCTCTTTGATGTCTCTCCAATTTCTTTGTCTCTTCCTTGATTCTGGGCCATGGACCTGTAGACCACCCCTGTGTAGATTTGTTTTCCCATTCCTGTTGCTGCTAGTATCCACAGGGTTTCCAGTTCACTCAAAGCCCTGGGCTATTTATTTCTGTTGCTTCATTCTCCTCCTTAACATACAGCACTACCCTGTCTCACCTGCCCTTTGCCCTGTTCTTTGTCCTGTCCTTTCTGAATAGTATGCAGCTTGGTATGGTCATGTACTAGTCAGGGCTCAAGGTTGCCCATATCTTTGTTGGTGTCACAAACTCCCTCCGTGACCGGTGCCTGAAGTTCTGATATTTTATTGCCCAGACTCCTTGGGTTAGCACATATCATTTTCTAACATTTGCTCCTAATCCCCACTTTTCTATTTTCCTTGGATTTGGTTTGCAAAATCCTGTTGAGTTTATCAGTGGGTGAGGTCAACAAGGCCCCCTCTTGTTTGTGATATTTTGTGTGTGCTTTGCCATGATTCCACCCTTACTAGTTTAAACTAGCCGTAAGTTGTGCCCACCTTTCTTCCAGCACCCTCTTGCTCTCAACGGGGTTCAAGTCAGTCCCTTTTAAACAACTTCCAACCACTCCAAGTTGGACCTCAGTCCCCAAGTAAACAAAATCCCTCATCTCTGCACCACTGCTTTAGCCATGCATCAAACTGGAATATGTGGAACTGTTCCTTTTGATTCAGGAATGGCTGCGGTAGCACCTTAGAGAAGATTACTGCTCCTGCTCTCCATTGCTTCCTTTCCCAGAGCATCAAAGTCAGCCTTCACCTGTTCTATGCTTTGCCTGCGCAGATCATTCATGCTTACATGCACAATCAGATCTGGCCTTTCCACCCCCTGTTCTGTGAGTTCCACCACCCTGGCATCATGTCTGTCTCCTGTCACCCCAGGATAACAACAGTCAATCATTTTACCACTGGGGGGTGAGATCCATATCCTTCTCAGTGCCTCTATTAAGTTCCCCACTACATGCACCTTCCTCATTTCTCCTTAGGGATTGGCCTTCCCCTCAGTCTGCTTTCTGGCAGAGTCCACCTGCTGGGCGTTATTTGTTTCTCCTGGTGGCAGGTTGGAGCACCTCATGTTGCAACAGGGTGGACCTATTGCTGGGATTTAGCCCTGGTTTTTCAGGCTTGTACTACTATCCCCCTTCTTCCTTTCCCACCCCCACTACTGTCCAGCTTGTTTCGGGGGCCTGTGATTGCCCATAATGTGGCTGTGGCTAAAGTCCCATTTGTGACCTGGTGAATTCAGCTGTCAAGAGGCATATAGTATTTCAGCCCTTGCTGCTTCCAGCTTCACCCTCATGGCCTGGAAACTCCTACAGCTGAGGCAGTGGCCAACCTCCCAGAGCACTCTGCTGTTCACAGCTGTCCCACAACCCCTACACTCCCCCCATCTCACAGAGTGTCCACCGTGCATTGTGTTACAGTGAAGGAAAATGAGTGGTATAATTGTACTATAAGTCTATCCCTAGTTAGGAGGGCTCTACAATGCCAGTTCGACAACTATGTTGTCGACCAACATCACAGTGATGGAATTATTTCAACCACAAGTTGCAGTTGTCATAGTTATGGCAGGAGACCCCTGTTATTTTTCCATCAGGGACTTCTCCCCCCAAACTCCTCCATGTGGGGGACTCTTCCCCCCCCCAATCTAATGGGTTCCAACTCCGAGTCAGAGTTGATTCGGGAAGGGGGTGCAGGACCGAGAGACAGAGTGCTGGGGTCTCGAGTGGACTATTACAGCAAACTGCCGATGTTGTTGACATTGATGTGTTTGCTGTAATGGTGTTGTGCTATGGTCAGCATACCAGTGGGGAGCTTCTAGGATATACTTGCACTGTTTTCTATTATAAATTTGCAATAAAAGGTTACCACAGCAAGGGTTTCTCTGGGACATGCTTAAATGCCCACCTTTACCCTCAACAAAACACTCTATGTGTTGCCTGTTGTATCTTTCAGAGATCCTTGCAGTACTATGATCTTCCTGTGGAACTTCTTCAAATGTCCCTGAGGCAGGCGACCCACCCCATCTCTATGTAACTCATACTATGGGATGCGCCACATGATGGAAGGCTTGCATGAACTCATCTTTAAGCTCTGTTCAGTTTAACTGAAGTTCAGTGTAATGCAAGTGAAGTCTATATGCAGAGAACCGCTTCATTTCTGCATAAGCCCAACCCAGCAGTTGACACCTTTCCATCCAGCTACAGTGATTGCAGGGACAAGTCTCTTCTGCCTTTCCCTGAGCTCAGGCTAGTACATTGTTAACTGTGTCTTTATGCCCTGACTGAACATCCTAATCTAACTTGCAGACCCTACACATCTAATACAGTATCTACTTACCCCTCCTGGTTATAATCTGTTAGCTGCCTCAGTTGCTCCGATGGCAAGAGCTCACAGCTGTACATTATCTGGATGACTTCCTGATCATGTAACCTGCTAACGTCCCAGAATGTGGGCACATGTTGGAGACTTTCCAGTAGCTGTGCAGTTGTTTTTGTGTCCCACTAGCCCCTGATAAGATAGAGGGCCTGAAACCACTCATGTCCTTCTTGGGGATTGAAATTGACATGACGCTGTGGAATGCTGCATGCCCCAGGACAAGAAAATGGCCCTCGGAGACCATCTAGGATGAGTGAAATTTGTCAGCAATTGGTGGGCCATTTGAACTTTTCCTGCTGGATTATTCCAATTGAAAGAACATTTCTGCATCCCATGGCAAATGTAGGGTCTGAGGCCTGTAAACCACACCACTGGATACAGGTGACTGAAGGATTGAGGAAAGACCTCAAAGTCTAATATGCCTTTCTGACTTACTATAATGGGGTCTGCACATGGCCAGTGACTGCAGACAGCGATGAGCTGGAGATGTTCTCAGATGCCTCTGGTGGACTTGGTTTTAAGGCTTATTTCAAGGGGGCGTGATTTACCTCTGACTGACCAATAAGTTGGGCTGAGACAGGACTCACCAGACAGGTCATGCTGTTTGAATTCTTACAGATAGTTGTGGCACTGCTGGTTTGGGGGCATCAGGTGTGAGACTGGAAGGTTGTCTTTTGGTCTAAAAATATGAGTGTGGTGCACAGCATCAGTTGGCAGCTAGATGCAAAAAACATGTTGGGTGGCCTGATTAGAATATTCATAATCTGGTGTCTGCTGCTTAACATTCATTTCATGGCAGTTCATTTTGCTGCTGTTGAGAATGATATTGCTGATGCTTTGTCTCATTCAATGTGATAGAGGGAACTGTCTCCAGCAGTGGAACACAATCTATGTCCAGTCCCAATATTCCTATGGGAGGAAGAGATCCTGAGGCCTGACAATAGATAGGCAACTCTATTAATCCCCAGTCCAGAGTGGACTATTGGTGAGGAGTTGAGCACTTCCACTACACCGGAATGGAGGAGGAATGGCTGAACGGGTGGCCTGACCCTAATGAACACATATGCAGCTACATCATGATTGCAAAACACAGAGGCCTGATGTTGGGGAGGGGGGGTGCCAGCACTTAGTAGGTTGTCCTGGTACTTGAAGATATCGGGCTTTTCAGACACCACTTGAGCTTTTAAGGTTCAGAAGATCCTTAAGCGCTGGAGTAAGGGAGCCCCAAAGCAGGCTGATAAGAGGCACCATCTCAGTGCTGGTGTGCTGGAGTTAGTATGGTAGTCCCTGCTAGGGGTCTGCTGGTCACAGATTGAGGTCACACTCTTTAAGACCACATTCTTGCTGGGCTTTTGCAGGGCCTTTCAGGTCTTGGAGTTGATCCAATTAGTCAAGGGTGGGGTGGCATCAGTCCTGCAAGATGAGAATGTGACTGTAACTTTAGAGGGCATTTTTGCAGGGTTTTACAGGAACAAGACTGATCAGGTTGGTGTGGGCTATTGGTGCACTTTACAGGCTCTCCTAGGATCATCTTGGGATGTGAGATTTATGGTGCTGGAATACATGGTCTGTCCATTCACCAGGATGACGTTCCTGCAGCATGCAGATGGCATGCCAATGACAGCCTTCCAGTTTAAGCACATCCTGGGTGCAGCTGTACAGCTAATAGATCTGAACCCTAAGGAGTTCAACACCCACTCATTCAGCATAGTGGCAGCAATGACTTTAAGGGAATATGGACTGACTGACAGTAAGATACAGATTCTGGAAAGATGGAGGTCCCAGGTGTTTTTGTGATGTTAGGCTGCATATGCCTTGTCCTTTGTTGTCTTCCAGCTTCTCCTGATGGATCTAGGCATGCTTGGCTCTGTGGATGGTTCTTCATCCACTGCGCAGGCATGAGAGCCAAGTGATGGCCTGGGGGGAGGGACCTGGTGTTTCTCACAAACAGAGTGCAAGTACGATGGTTGGGTCAGCAAGGTATGCACTTCAGGGAACTCCTCCCTAGGTTGGTGGCCAACCCCTGTGAAAGAGATATACTGGTAGTTTATCTGGGTGGTAACAACCAGGGGCTTGGGAAACCCAGTGACCTGCTGTTCAGGATGAAAAAGGATGTGTGATCCAGTCACATGATGTACTTATCATACAAAGGCACCACTGGCATCATGCTGATGATCATCAGGCAAAGGACAAAGCATGGAGATGTATTAACATGGAAATACATATCCTTATGAAGTCCATCGGGGGGGGGTCTATTATACAACACAATGACACACTGTAAGTATGGCATTCCGAGGTCTGTACATGAAGAATGGAGTGCATTTGTCAGGTAATGGCTGCAAAATGTTTCTGGACACAGTACACCATGTCTTGGAGGATTATCTAGAGGGACTTGCTTGGGAGCTGGACACTGTTCATCATGTTGCAGCTTGGGAGTCTCTCAAGATGATGGTACAAGGGGGAAAAGGGATGGATCTGCTTCCATATGAACAGTTCCCCTCCTTAGTCAGCATGAAGTGGGGGACAAATGACCCAGTTCCTGGTTTGGTGAGTCATGACCAATCTCATTGTTCTTGCCTCTGCGTAGAGCGCTAGCAGATTTGATTGCGTCCCTCAGGATGATGGTACAAGGGGAAAAGGGATGGATCTGCTTCCATATGAACAGCTCCCCTTCTCAGTCAGTATGAGGAGGGGGACAAATGACCTGGTTCCAGGTTTGGTGAGTCATGACCAATCTCATTGGGCTTGACTGTGGGTACAGCACCAGCAGATGGGGTTGAGTGCCTTCCAGCTGGTCTTATGACCCCACCCCCACTTGCTGAGGTTTGGGTTCCAACTCAGAGAGGTACACTGATCCATCATTTTACAAAGGGTGTGTCCTTTTGTGGGAAGAGTTGCAAAGCTTTGAGGTTGACTTAGTGAGACTCCCAAGCTATGCACATCACTCAGATATGTATTACGGTTGGTTATTCAATAAATATTTGGCTATGGTCATTTCTTCCAAGACATATGTGGTGTGTATTTGTTCAGGGAAAGGGGATGTAGGAGCCTATCAATATAATAGCCAGAAGGTCATGTTTTCAAGTCTGACACTGGGGAACAAGGATCACACTAGGGCTGGATAAATTGTAAATGTCAGACATGGAATTTTAGTGGAATTATGGACTCTGTTTTTTGCAGAAATACAAGGAATATTTGTGAAACTTTTAGGAAATATCACCTAGAAGTAAATCACAAGATTTTTAAAAGGAAGGTCTATAGAAACTGGAATTATTTTCCACAAATGTGAATGAATCAATACCCCCCCTCCATTTTTTGTGGAATGTTCTAGTTAAATCACAAAATGTATATAAACCACATGCATTTTTTAAACCATGGTTTACATAATTCCATTGTTAAGTAGAATTTCATGTGGTGAAACAGGCATTCCAGTTGAAATAATCACAAACTGTTCATGAATTACAGTTGCAGCCATAGATACGTTCAGCTGCTTCCAGGTATTTCACAATATATCTAATGAGGTTCTCTGTGATGGCCCATAGTGGTACTGCAATTAGAAAATTTCTCTAGAGATAGCACAGGAATTTCGGGGAATATCTGACTATGTCTATGGCTACAACTGTATTTATGAACAATTCATGAATTCAGTACATGAATGTTCATCAAATTGTTCAAGACTTGTGCAAGAACCTCATTAAAAGGCACTCCTGTGTTCACAAACATTCGTGAACATAAAGATCCATGAAACTCTTTCACTGAACTTTTACATGAAAAGTCCATTAACAGTTTTAGTAACCCGAAATACCAAACATTTATAATGTGTTTTAAATTCATCAGGCAACCCTGCTTTTGCCCTACAATCTCAAAGGAGATTTGGCCCATGTACAAACCAGAGAAAGGCCTGTTCAACATTTTATGTAAGCAATAACACACAATGGGGTGTGTTTTATTCTGGATAAACACATGCCTAGGGGCATAGTGAGGCATAAGTCTGCAGGCCAAGTGCCTTACTGCCCCATGAAGTGCATTTATCCAGAATAAACCACACCCTAGAGTGTGTTACTGTGCTTATAAAACGGGCATATTTTGACATGTATTGTAACTTAAAAAAAAAAATTAACAGATATTAACAGTTTTTCTATTTTGAAGTAAAACAGTCCCTCTGCTTCATTGAGAGGAACTTTTGAAAACCACATGCAGGTACAAAACATTAAATGGAATGGGCAAAATATATTTTCTTCCCTGATTTATGTTTTCCATGGAAAACAAGTCAGAACTGAAAAAAACAGCTGCCTGTTGCCAATACCCCACATTGTTTACAAAGATTTTTTTGTTTTGTTTCCCAGTGCAGAATTAATGTCCCCTGCCAACTCCGTGGTCCTGCCTTTGCCGTGGTGTCAGTCCTATGATCCCAGCTCCCCTAACTCCCCACCCTCACATTGCTTACTGACAATGATACCTTGTAACTGAGCATGTTTTCCATTCACAGTTAGGGGATTGTGTGCCATTTGAAAGTGCATCACCCCTTGTGTTGTCCCATCATTGTAACAACTAGTTGTGTCTTCTGATGGACTCACTGTCTGCCAAACGGTAATGAGACACCTCTGGTGAGTTGGTGAGTGCAGGTCCAGGAGTCTGGTGAAGGAGACAGAAAACATGTTGTCTTCTCTGTGGCGAGGTATCCTTTGAGTTTTTTTTTTAAATATACATTTCTTTGTTAGTGGTTTAATAACAAAGGTAGCCACATTTGTGCCTCAGATTTCTCGTTATCAAAAAAAAAGATGGCAGTTTTCGGTCATACAAAGGGAGGGTGGCACAAAGATATCTTTTGCTTGCCATTTGGGGGGCCTTGATTTTTATTCGTGGTATATCGAAATAAAAGACATAGCTGCCAACCAATCAGCTTCCTCTCCTGTCTTTACTAATTTTTTAACAAGCAATTAACCATGACAATTGAATTCTTATAACAAATTCAACATACTCCAAAGAAGGGGTGGAGGTTTTTGTACCATAGGTTTTAGAATCAGTAACATTTTATATTTACTTTTCTTGTTGTTTTGTCAAATGTAATCACTGACCACTTTTTCCTTTTGTAAATGAAAAGGCCTGATTGCTATTTATATCAGCAGAAACTCTCCCACTTTTAAAATGTGGTGAGTTTAAATATTATTCCTTTTAGGTGCTCAAATATTTAACTGCCTTGTAGGATATATATTTTGCACTCCTAAACTGAACAAAGTTCTTAATTTGTGAGGCTTCATAACTCTTACAGTGGGAAAAGAGTGCATTCTGATATGCAAATTAGCTATGGGAATTGCGTTTGTCTTGGCACAGCAGGTCCTTTAAAGGTTCAGCAACTTCCTAAACTTTGTGTTGAACAGTTCATGATCTTTGTTCATGAACTGAGCTGAAGCAGTTCATGCACTTTGATGGATGTTCATGAACCATTCTTGAATGTTCATCAAAGTTCATCAAACTTCAGAGGTCATCCATTACAGCCTCAATTAAGGAAATTTAACTATGTCCCCAAAAAATTCTTTTATACAGTATGTATTATTAAACCATGGAATACACTACTTATTGAAGTGCTTGTCAGTAGCTCTAAATCTATCTTTAAATCTCAGCTTGATAAGTTCATCCTTTCTGGCTCACTTCTTAGCTATTATTAGTATAAAGGAGCAATCATGGACCTTATGGTTCTTTAGCTCCTAACAGAACCTAGTAAGAAATCTAGTATTTCACCTCGGATTCCATGAGAGGTAGCATTTAATTTTTATTTTTTGTTATTATTTAGTATCCTTTTTGGCCCCCATAGAAGACTGTACACGGTTCTCAGAGGAAGAACTACCAGGAGACCTCCCTAGCATAGCTCCCACAGTGTGCAGAGGGGCTGTTCTGCACTGATGGACAGTCACTGGCCAAGTGTCATGGAGAGTGGTGTGGGGGCTGGAGAGACAGGGCATCATGAATGGAGCTGGCAGCTTTTGTTTCCAATAATGAGCTCCCCAGGAGGTATTGTGTGCAATGATGTAGTGCGCAACATGTGAACATCTGGCATGACTCCCTGACAGCTTGACTTTGGCAGCTGTATTCCCCCCAGCTACTGCCAGGGGCTAGTCATGCACTGGTTGCTCCCCTCTTCCCCGTGGAGGAAGACAGCAGTCACAAGGGTGGTCAACCCTCCTCCCCCTAGATGGCCCATATTCCCCGAGTCTAATCTTGAACCTAGTGGAAAGCAGTATTTTAAGAAAATCTACATAAATTCCACAGAAGCAGGCTCTGCACATTTTGCCTATCACCAGTTCACACCCATCATTAACACTGAAGCTCACTGCAGTACTATGTGATGCTGTACTGGGGGAAGGTAATTTCCTTCAGATGAGATGTTCAACTGAGGTCCCTACTACCAATTTCTTGAGCTTGTCCATTTTTTTTTTATTCTTTGGTAACTGGGTAAGGCCCTCTAGGCATAGGTGCCTGGCCTGTTTTCAGGGAGCAACCCAGGAGCACTGGGTCACTTAAGTGACTTGCTCACAGTATGCAAATGGAAATCAAACCAAGGTCTGTCTGCTGGATGTACCAAGCTCATTCATAGCTTGTTACTCTAACTTCTAGGCTATACTGCCAGCCCCATTTGAATGTTAAATGATATCATGACAGTTTGCGCTAGCAATAGTAATTATCCTATTGTCTTGGCAAACAGTCCCCAGTTCTGTGAAACATTGCTCTGATAGAACTGTCTGTGGATGTGGATGGATTATTGTTGAGTGTTTGAAGAACTATGTAATAAATTGCTCAGAATACACGCATTGCACTACAAGTATTTGCTTTGCAAACACGATCTAGCCAGAGCCAATAAAGCTGTGGCGAGCTTACAGAAGCTCTGAAGTGTGAGCACCATGAGTGCTGCTGAATGCCATGGGACTCGTGCATGTGCAGCTTGCGTGGAATGGCATAATATCATTCCCATTTGGCAGTGCCAGTGGAACTGCGCATGCCAATATGCAGAAGTAGAGGCCAAAATAGTGCCTTTACAGCTCTGAAAGCAAGCAACTGTGGTGGGCTGTTTTTAGCTTTGTTGGAGTTTTGGAAGGAAACTCCAACAGAAAGCGTTCTACGATCGCACATTTTCAGAGTGATCGATTGCAACATGGAGGTAGGCTCTGCCCACAGCCGTAATAATTTGTGTGATACAGTGTATAAGAATGGTGCTATGTAAAATCATTCTATTTTATTCTACTCCTTTTTCAAACGTAGTTTTTCATTATTTGAGTGAATGTTTCAACATTGGTAACTGATATAAGATTGAGAGTAGTGAAGGTTAACACCCTTGATTTATTCACATGATAGGTGCAGCACAGGGGAGTGCATTACAAGTTTGCCAACAATGACCTACCCTTGTGGCCCAGGTCACTCCTCTCAATAAAATGTTTTATTCCAGTGAGCTTTTTATGTCAATTAGTAGATATAATAAATGCGTCCTCGCACTGCCATAGAGAAATTAACTTGTTATTTTGCCAAGCAGATTTAGACCTCATGCCCAATTAACCCTTGCCTTTCATGTGGGACTACCAACAAGTTTATCAGTTGTGACTGTGGTTTTGATCTTTGGACATTTGTCCAACGGTAACTGGCCGGAGATATCCATAGTTAATTTAATATAAACACTTTGCAGCCATCAAGCAATAATAAGTAAGTAATAAGACACGACAGGGTGGTGGTTGTTATGTGATAACCACACACCTAGGTGCATGGTGAGGCACAAGGCTGAAGGCCGAGTGTCCTTCCGCACCTAGGTGTGCAGTTATCACATAACAACCACCACCCTGGAGTGTCTTATTGCGCTTATAAAATGGGAAATAACTATGGAAACAAAGAAAATGATAAGGTGTTTATATTTTGAAAACTTTGTAACATTTATTTAAATACGGAATAGAGAATTAATTGAAACATTGAGATAAAATAGTCCCTTGGTAAACTTTTTTGAATGGTAAAAAATAGCAATTACTAACAACATTAGCAAACAGCAGTCTACTTGTTGTAGTTTATGAACTGCACTTTACTTCACTGTGATTTTCTTAATCTGTTCTGAACATCGATTTCGCACACCGACCGTGCCATTGTACGCTACATGTGTGAAAACACATTTTGAGTGAGATGTGAAAAATGACAGTTCTACTGTTCATAAGGAGGTGTGGTAAAATGGCAATACTGAAAATCTGGAGTGAAAATATTAAAAATGCTCGAAGTTATGAGCGTGCATAGGAACTGCGCAACGCACACTCGTAAAACAGTCATTTTGGGGAATATTTTCCCCAAAGTTTCAACATAGCCAGTTTAAGACCACTGCTCATGAACAGTGTCACTGTGATTTTATTAATCTGTCCAGAACATTGATTTCACACACCGACTGTGCCATTGTGCACTACATGTGCGAAAACACATTTTGGGTGAGATGTGAAAAGTGACAGTTGTACTGTTCATAAGGAGGTGTGGTAAAATGGCAATACTGAAAATCTGGAGTGAAAATATTAAAAATGCTCGAAGTTATGAGTGTGCGTAGGAACTGCGCAACGCACGCTGGTAAAACAGTAGTTTTGGGGAGTATTTTCACCAAATTTTCAACATAGGGTTTTTGGGAGCCTACCTCATGAACTGTGACACTGTCAATTCGTTAATCATTCCGGAAAGGTGGTTCCGTGCAGTGACTGCTGAACCACCTTCCGGGTCTGATTAACGAAATAACAGTGGTACAGTTCATGAGGTGGGGCCCCAAAAACCCCATGTTGAAAAATTCCCAGAAATGGCTGAGATATGCACTAAAGTTGAAAAAAATCCATTTATGCCATTATACAGCTTACCGGCATTTCTTCAGTTCGTGATCGGCTTTGAAGAGTGCAGACGTGTTCCCAGTCCACTAAGATCATCGACTGGCTCCGGAGAAGTATGGGTTGAGGTGGGGTGTGGGGAGGTGGGAATGCAGAGGGTGGGTGCGGGTTGGGGAGGGGCAAAGAATCAACAAGGAAGGTTTTGTTTCAGATTTTTTATTTTTATTTAATTACACGCAGGACTTTTGCCATGCTGGGGTGGGCTCCCAGCATGGCTTAGAAGAGCAGTGAAGCTGACAGGGTTAGGCACCCCATCAGCAAATGAAGCTTTGCCATGCTGGGGTGGGCTCCCAGCATGGCATATGTTATTTTGGGTGGGCAGTGAAACCGACGGGGATAAGGCACCCCATCGGCAATGAAAGCGGCTGCTGGGTGGGCTCCCAGCATGGCATATGAACATTTTTTGGGGGCAGTGAAACCAATGGGGGATTGGGCACCCCATCAGCTAAGGGAAGTTTTGCCATGCTGGGGTGGGCTGCCAGCGTGGCATACAAACTTTTTTTTGGAGGGGCAGTGAAACTGATGGGGGATTGGGACCCCATCAGCAAATGTGAGATTCAAACCCAGGTCTTCAGAATTGCAGCATAGACCATTCAACCTGTATAGTATTCTGCCTCCTTTAATATTAAATTCCTCCATGATCATAGTGGTCGCTACTTCTTTAACTTTTTGGTGCCTACCATCATGCACCGCGCACTTCCTTCTCGGGAAGCGATTGGCTTTTTTTTTCCCCAATGCCTCTCTGCACTCGCATTGTATGTTTGCGTTAACTGATAGCCCATGTCACCAGCCGATTACCTCTATGGATTGCTTTTATTAATATTAGCAATGTATTTGGGCACTTTGGTTCTGCCTCTGCCTATTTAACTGTGTTTTGCCACCTTTTCTTTTTGTTTATAAAGTATTACTGTATTGCCTACTTTCTTCATCCTGTTTTTTTGTTTTCTGTTTTTCCCCACATTCAAGACATAGAGGTCCAGATATTGAAAAGGGTTGCATATGATGCAACGGTGTTGCTACCTTGCACAACCCACTGATCGCCGGTGTGATATTTAAAAGGGAAAAGTGTGCCGCACAAATCGATGCGCGAGTGCATCAGTAATGTGTGCAGGCACAGGTGCAGGCGTGCTCATGCATAAACTCACAGCCTGAGCCAGCAGAGTTATGCAGGCGCAACCCCTACCTGTGCCTGCACAAAGTTACGCCTAAAAAAAAAGGAACAAGTCGAGGGCCACCCACAGGTGAGCTGCCGCATTGCAGGGTGCAACACAGCAGCTGCAACCTGTGGGTGGACATCACCTGTTCCCGCCGCACCTGGCGGCACCCTCCATGCCCCGATCATGGGCATCAGACATCCCCCCCCAAAGTCCAATATCCCTGGTGGTCCAGTGGACCGCACGGAGCCCGATCGAGGGCGGCATTCCTCACCCCCCCAAGTCTGAAATCCCTGGTGATCTAGTGGACCCCCACCCCACCCACCTGAGCCACCCGCCCGCTCCCCATCAGCCAGTGGGTGGCAGCACCCCCATCCGCCTGCCGCCTGCCGACTGACAGCTCGGTATGGCTGCACCAATGGTTCAGGAGCAGGCCAATGGGTTGTGCAACCCTAACGTACTAGTCCAGTCCAGATATGTGAATAATTCATTCACATATCTGGACTGACTAGTATGGTATAGGCTGTACACCCATTGGCTCATGCTCTGGTGTGGAGTGTCTGCTCACTGAAGCTGTCAGTCAGCCAGCCTTGAAGAGTGACGAGGCGGCTGAACAGGTGGTGCTACCACCCGCCCGGCTGATGGGGGCGGGGTGGTGGGGCTCAGTGGGTGGGGTGGGGGGTCCACTAGATCACCAGGGATTTCAGACTTGGGGGTGAGGAATGCCACCCGTGATTGGGCTCCCTGCTGTCACTGGACCACCAGGGATATTGGACTTTGGGGATACTAATGCCAGTGATTGAGCTACCGTGGTCACTGGACCACCAGGGATATTGGACTTTGGGGCAGGGGGATACTGATGCCCGTGATCGAGCTACTCGTGGTCCACTGGACCACCAGGGATATTGGACTTTGGGGGCGGGGGGGGGATACTGATGCCCGTGATCGGGCTACTCACGGTCCACTGGACCACCAGGGATATTGGACTTCGGGGGCAGGGGGATACAGTTATGCCCGCGATCAGGCTAATTGCAGTCCACTGGACCACCAGGGATAGGAGACGTTCTTTGTCCCTTACGGGACGTCCTGCGATCGGGCTGCAGGGGGCGTCGGTCCCCGACGGCTGCTGCCTGGCAGGGCGCCAGGCACAAGTTGTCGGGGATCGGTGCACCTGCATGCTAATGGCATGCAAATGGGGCTGTAATCAGATGCAAATGGCCCCCCATTCACCTTGCATAAATTATGGCCCCATTTGCATGTCACCCTTTGAATATCGCAGGTGCTGTGCATGGCGCAATGGCACTTGTGCCACTGCATCTCAATGCTCCACTCTGACCACTTGCGCTGGCGCAGTTCCACTGCGCCATGCACTGTGGGGGTGGCCAGGGTGCGATATTCTAAACAGTTGTGCCATATCGCAACTCCATTGAATATTGCCCTGGCCACACCCCTGCACAACAAATTTGAGCGGCGCACAGGCTAGCACCACAGAATGGCGTAGTTTGAATATCTGGGCCAGAATGTTTATCATGGAATGTTAACCATGGAATACAGAGATTCAAAATTCTGCTCTGTTCCACTTGTAGAATGTTACTTTCCTGACATTCTGTGCACACAGACAACAAAGGCCTGTTTTAGAGCCAGACACTCAATTACATCACTGTCAGGGCAAGCATGAGAGATTTCACTGATGAGCAGGTAAAGACAGATGGGGGATTTTTCACTGTTAGTAAACAAACAGTTGTAATGAAAACTATAAACAACACTTAATGTTTCTAATTTGTTTATGTGTGTAAGGGGAGTGTGATGATCAGGGAAACAACATTTAATGAATTTATTTTCTTTTTTTATTTAAGGTAGTTTTATTTTTAGGGCCCAGCTGAAGTTTTTTTTACAGTGTAAAGGTAGCAGCCATGTTTATAATGGAAGATTAGTTCTGGTTGAAGGGGAACTGATGGAAGATAGTTCTGGTTGTATGAGGACTGATTTGCTCATTGTGAGATGTGGTTTAGGACCAGGATGACTGTGCATATATAGAGATTTAATGTACAGTCAGCTGATGTCTCTTGGCCAATGAGATTTCTAGATGTTTTCTTACCATTTTATAACCTTTTTTTGGTTACTACTGATTTGAGCTGGATTCAAACCAGTGACCTAGAGGTGAAAGTTTTAGTTCAAACCACATTATCAAGCTATCCACTCCCCAACTAAAGGGATTGTTTGTTTTTTTTTAAACTGTATGCAACATAAGTATGGGTGAAATTTTCAGGGTCTAACTGTGAACTGATTTGATTCAGGCCCAAAGGTTTAAAAAAATGTGAAATATTTTACATGTTAATTGGCATCCAGTTAATATGTAAATGCACACTCAGCTCCAAATGTTTATGTCACTCTGAACACACCTTCGTCAATTAAAAGTTTTGTCTGTGTGGAATATTCAAACGAGCCTGGTTGGTGGAAAGTTTGAGGGTGGATTGTTACATTTGTACAGAACTGGTTCACCCATCCCTAATACAAAGATTGACTCCTTTTGAAAAAAAAAACCCTATCCATCAAAGTACCATGGCCCCTGTGATTGCAAATACATCTGCAAAGAAGTAAACATCTACAGTACATTCTAAAACATTCTACCAAGAGCCATAGACAGATGACTGAATTTATTGCCAGTATATGAAATTGTTGCTTTCCTGGTGATGCTTATAAAATCTGATGGCTAAAATGATAAAAAATGATGCTTGGAAGGGAAATGCATTCCACTGGGAATGCAGCCTGCTTTCATTGTTGTAATTGATTTATAAATAAAGTAACCACCTATCTACCTTTCAGTACAGTAAAAATGAGACTGTTACATCCAGCACTATAATATCAAGCAAATCCTGACCAATAACATGTCCATTTCCTTTCAATATAAAAAGAGGTTGAGTGATTCTCAATGCATTAGGCTTCAAAGTTTGTTCTAAGGGGGCAGTTCAGAGAGCTACAGTATGGTTAGTGCAGGGAAAGTGAAGGCCTTGCCAAACCTATTCAGAAGAAAAGTATTGTGTTCCAAGTGACTTTTATTTTTTCTTAGTGTGTCTTCCTGCAAAGTGTAGTGAAGTCATGTTAATTATAACACAGAACCAGTTACTTCACACTTGATGACTGGTTCCCAGGGGCAGTGTTACAATGAACGTGTAGTGTTTTTTTTAATCCAAATGACTATAGTAAAGAAGCAGCTAGTCAATTAAGCTGCCTTTCTTTCTTGCCTGCTGGGAACCAAAGGTGTTAATGACACCATTTACAGTTATGACACACTATACTTACAGCTGACTCAAATATATACTGTAGTACTAGGTTGTTTTCAGAGTTCAGGTTGAAGAGTCTGCATCTGACACTGTTACTGTGATGAGTTTTAATACAGCTTTTTTAGGTATATAGTTTATCCCTGCTTGTCTCTACCACAGTTCAGCCAGAAAAAGTATCTGTATATCCAAACAAGCTGGCAGAGCCACTACAACTGTGAATACATTAACTAGATAAGGGTGTTTCATGGGCTTAAACATAAACATTTATTTATTTATTTAAAAAAGATCAGATTTACAAACGTTTGAGTCAAAGACTCATTTACAAAGGCACCTTATCAAAACTAATACAAGGATAGCACAGTTAACAAGTCACAAAACAATGGCTCAGAGAGCAGACAGTTATAACAATCATTCACTGGAGATACATGGGTAACAGCAGATAAACAGTTTACATAGTTTAGGCTCACAGGCACCACATCAAGAAGACCAAAGCAGTTCAAACAATATACAATAGCTAAAGCAAATAGACATCAGGAGTCAAAGAGAATCCCAGAGTGTTCACATGAAGACTGTTGCATATACATTAACTGAATCAAAGCACAGTACATTGAGAAAGGGCATATTTAAGCAATAAGGCATGACAAGGTGTGTGTTATCATGTAATAATGTCACTCCTGGGGTGGGTTGAAGCATGAGGTGAAGCCAAGTGTTTCCACCACCCCAGGAGTGACGTTATTACACGATAACACACAACCTGGAGTGCCTTATTGCAATTATACAATGACTTGTTTTTATATACAGAATAAAAAATACATTTTAAAGGATGTTTTTATTAGCATGGAAAAATATTTCTTAAGAGACAATGCAAGGAATGATCCAAATCCAAAGCTACGGTGATGTTATTGTATAATAACAGCACTGTTTCAATGGGTCAGCAGCCAGTCAGCTTCTTAAATTTTTCCTTGCCATTGTATAATTAAAAATAATGCCACCATCTGTATTACAGTTACCTATATGTTTTGCATTTATTCTGTGCACTGTTATAGCAACCAATTCAACAGAACCAGGTCATCATATACATGAAGGTACTGTACTCTAACTGAAAACACTGCTGAGACAACTGTATGTTGTGACAAGGTGGAAGATAAACACAATGTTGAGACAAGTTTTTGAAGACATTTGAAGTGTTTTTTTTAGAGACTGATATACAGTTCACACACAAAATTCATATAATATAAAAATGCATATGCCCAAATGCCAATGTAAATTCAACACATTTCATTACAAGCTGTTCTCTTGAAGGAAGATATTACTATATAACGCCTAAAAATGGGCATCAGGTAAATGTAAACTGGGGTAGGTGTGTTATTGAGGGTATTTCATAATTTATCTTTTATTGCTGCTCCACTGGATCAGCAATACTTGCACAAGCTTTGCCCATTCCAGATTTTACAGCTCTGGCCTGGGTCTGGTGATATGGGTTTTACCCATACCCCACTGCATGTTGCTTAGTAATATACTGTACAGATAGCTACAAAGTCTAACCCATTGAAGGTTGAAGTTTCAGAAAACCATTATGATAAAAATATCAAGACTCACTCCCCAGTCACAATTAATCCTCTGCCAAAGTCATGCTTAAATACGGGTGACTCTACATCCATGCCGCTAAGTTTTTAATGCCAACATGATTCTTTTTTCTGCTGCTGTGAGTTCCCCCATCTGTGAAGTCCCATTCAGCTTGTGGCAGGCCCCCCAAAACCAGATAATTTATTTAAAAACATTTTGGTGAGAAATTTTTGTTTTAGTATATCCATGGTCATGAAAAATGAATTTGTAAAAGAAACAAAAATCCCCATTTATCAGTTCATTGAATCACAATATAGCATGTTATGAATTTTTCAGATTCTATGTGTAACCTACAGTAAGTCAGACATAAATTAGACATACAAATTCCTGCCTATTTGCAAGTGAAGCAAATGTGGTTATCATTCAGTTGTAAACATCTATAGTCATAAACTGCAAGCTAAGAAGATTCAGTAGAAAATAAATAGTAGCCCAAAACTGCCTGCCTGAGAATGAAGTTGGTATATTATTTGGAAAAAAGCAAGGCTAGGACTCTTGCTATGCAATATCCTGCAAAGATGGTGGTGTCAAATGGCTTAATGAGGTGCTGTGAGGTGCCTAAGGGAGCTTGTTATGCAGAAAGTTCCAGGAGCACAGTGGTAAAAACTGGAATAACAGGTTCCAAGGAGTAATTAACTCACCAGGTATGTAAGAAAAAACTTCCCCATTCATTCACAGGTGTCAATGAATGTATTTGCTAACCATGCTGGTTTATCTTCTTGCTTCCCTCATGGTAAAAATGTGAAACTACAGTTGTGTTATTTTAAATGGAAAATGAGTGATAAATAGCTTGTCCAGTTGGATGGCAGCACTGATAGTTGTTCTAGTCTTTCTTTTTCACTGATATAAACTGAGCCAGGAAAAAAAATAAATAGGAAAAAAAAAACAGCATTTTGTTTCTACAAGTACTGTAGTTGCTAATTGCAGCTGGTATTTTTACATGTGCAAGTCGACTCCACTTCTCAAACTTAAAAAGAAAAATACACTTTATCACAGACTGTGTTTACCAAGTTCTGTGCCCATTTTAGTATATAAATGTTTAAGAAAGACCTGAAAGCTGTCTGTTTGTCCGTGGGAGCTGAATCCTTAAGCTGTAGTTCCAGACACTTAGTTTTTCCTTTTGAGACACAAGGTGACTCTGATAATCATTTGTTCCAAGGGTTTTTTAAGTCAGTTTGAAGAAATTAAGTATTTTCTGTTCTCCTAGTCCTTAACAAAATGCAGGGACTCCACAGAGTTGCTGTGTTCCTAGGTCCAGTTCCCAAACTACTGAGTCTTCTTTCACCATGATACATTCACCTCATGCCCCTCCCACATGAATAAATAAAAAAAAGGTGGGTTGGACCTTTAGGAGCTTCTTGGGTGGAGGTGGGTTGGATCTTACTTTCCCACAAAAAACAATGCTGCCTCCCACTACTCAGGTTCCAGTTCATGTACCACCCATTTAAGAAAGAAAATAGTACCCTGCAACCATTGACTAACATGAAAGTGTATTTATTTGAGGGTGGAAAACATTTCTTGGAGGAGGGTAAGGTGGAAGAGACTATTTACACCTTCAGTCAGTTCCACGGACAGAAAACATGACATCACTCCTTTTGTACATGCAATACTCCTGTAGGCTCTGCCCACAGTCATAAAAATGAAGGCCTTCATTACTTACAAGAAGAATCAGGTGGATGAGGAGCTGAGTGAGTAGCATGTTAAGATGAAGGAGGCCAAGAAAGCAATCAGGGAAGGAATAGAAGAACACAATTGAGGAGGATTTAAGTAAGGGGGAAAAATAGTTCTTCTAGTATATCAGAGGAACAAAAGGAAGATGTGAATGGGTATTGTAAGGCTGGTGAAGGGGAGAATGGTAATATAAGATGATGAAGAGAAGACAGCCATTTTGAATTACTACTTCTGCTCAGTAATTATAGTGGAGGCCAGCTGGCCTTTGCTTGATAGTGGCATAAAGGCAGCAGCAAGGGAAATTCAAGAAATGGAGCAGATGGAGATAGCACTAGAAAGAGTAAAAAAAGGCTTGCAGCCCTGAAAATAGATAAGGCACCAGGACCAGATGGGATGCACCCAAAGGTGCTTGTGAAACTGGCATTTGAACTGGCTGAACTCCTGGCAGGGCTATTTAATATCTCACTGCAGCCAGGAGTGATTCAGAGATATTGGAGGATAGCAGATGTGATTCAGCCCCACTAGGGAGGGCATAGGTATTACCCAGGAAATACCAGGCTTATTACCACCTAAAAAGTGATCTAACCTACAGTAGGAGTTGCTGTGAGTTGCATAATTTTGGGTCCCACTTGCATCAGCAACGTGACACACATGACACTTTTTTGAGGCAAGCTACTGTAAATCAGTAAAACTGTCACAGATGAATTAAAGCATTTGAGAACAGCAGACATGTAATTTTGCACATTTTGGATGGAAAGCCAGGAATGCCATGCTGTCCAGTGCCCACCACCCTCATTGGGCCAAATAGAAAATAATTTGATTGGAGGAGTTCTAATCCTGTCACCATTGAAAAACTGAGTAGAAAAGAAACAAACGCTCTACTCCTTTGTAAAATAAGAATCCACTTTTTTTATTCCATTACTACCATATTGAATATTTTGTGGCACATGTCACTTTGTCAGGGAAGGATGGTAAACTCACTGTGACAGAGATCTTAGACATACTGTTCTAGAAATCCTTGATCTTTCTGGTGCTTCTTTTATGTACTCTACATTGTCAGCTTGCTGAACCTTCCCTGATCAAGGTCTAGTGGCCCACCCAGTCTGCCCAGTTACCTGCCTGAAGATGTACCTATCCTAATGCTGGACCAGATTGTTTTTCCCAGAGCCATAGCGATGTCTCTGCACCATTTTCCATGGTTTGCCCACTTTTCTCCTTTTCTGTAGTTTGTACTATTCCCCTTGTGTCTGTCCCATCCATTCTTGAACCCAGTCAGGTACATTGCATTGGCTACCTCATTGGGTAAGTGATTCTACTTGTCCACCACCCTTTCTGTGAAAAATAGTTTCCTGGTGTCCTTCGTGAAGCCTTCACCCCCACCAATTTCCACACATGCTCACTTGTCACATTGTTTTCTGTTCCAGTTAACAGTTTACTGTAGTCTATTCTAATAATTTTCTGCAGGGACTTGTAGGACTCTGTCATGTCCTCTCTTCCTCCTTCCTAGTCACCAGTGTGTTCATGTTAGTGTGTACATGTTAAGACTGAACATCCCCCTCCTAAAATGATACCCCTGTTAATTCTAAATCATTTTTGTGACCCTCCTCTGGACAGACACCAAGTGGTACCTACCTGTTTTAGGTATGAACTCCAGAGTTTCACACAGTACTCCATGTATGGCCTTTCCAGGGATCTGTACATGAGCATCATCACCTCTTCCCTTCTGTTATAAAACCCTTTGTTGTGTATCCCAGCATCTTTGTAGCTTTCCTACTCAATTTGTTGCATTGACAGCAGACTTGAGGATGCCATTGATGATTATAGTACTCCAAGGCCCCTTTCCTCAAAGGTCTCTGACACCCATACTCATCACTACATCCAATACTCCATTCTAAGGTTTTTTTCCTAATGTGAATAACGTTTCACTTTTTAGCATTACATTTACAGTAAGTTGCCATACCCAGGAATACATATCCAGGCTTTTCAGATATTTTTCAAGTCCTTTATTTCCTCCTCAATATTGACTCTGCCACAGATCTTAGAGCCCTTCCTCCACAAAAGAAACAGATCATGCTCTGGATTCCCTCATCGACAGTATATCACAAATGAATACATTGAACAGTGTCAGACCCAGGACCAGTCCCTGTAGTATCCTATTCATTACCTCCCAAACCCTTGAATATTCTTCACTGACAACCACCCTTTGAGTTCTTACCCCCAATCAGTTTTCAGTTGACTTGTGCTATTTCTCCCCCATCCCCAGATCTCCCAGCTTTTTACAGACCTGGGAGGTACAGAATGGAAGGCTTTGCTGAAGTCTTGATATAATATATCCACTGATTAGTAGCTGCTCACTGCCCTTGCATCCAAATGTAAAGTCAACCAGGGTCATCTGTCATGATCTGCACACTTGTTTTGTATCCTGGCCTGAAAAAGGCTGACTTTCAAGTATTCAAGTGTATGTTTGTTTATGATGGTTTCCTGTAATTTCCCAATGACTAAAGTCAGGTGATCAGTCTTTAGTGCCCGGGGTCATCCTTTTCTACACTCCTGAGGAATGGCACCACATTATCTCCCCTCAAGTCAACCAGAACTATTCCTTTTTATATTAAACAGTTAATGGGGTCAGACAGTTACACAGTCAGAGACTGTGCAACCTCCTTCTTGCACCCTGAAATGTAACCCTGTGGTAGAAGGACCTTCCCCTCAATACCATTTCAGGTACCTCAGGGCGTCTTTGCTCTTATCTATTTTCTTCCCTTATAGCCTGCTGGAGCAGCAACCTCCCTATCCTATACCGTTCACATTTTCTACTTTGGTAGGTTGGCCACCTACCAAAGCATTCTCTTACTATTCTTCATCTTTTATTCCATTTCTGTCCCTGTAGGTGCTACCAGAAACAGGCACGTGGTACACATAAAAAGATATGCACCTAACATATGAATGAAATTTTCCTGCAGAGGAGAAGGAAGAAAAAGGGACCAGAAAAGCCCTCTAGAATGTCCCATCCCAGTTTAGGGGAACAATGTTGCAATAAATGAGCTCAAGGTTAAATAATTTATGATTAAAGTTTAATGTTTCACTAATTTATATACAGGGGTATAGAAACAACTCACTTATGTCCTTTTTAGTTAGCCCTTCTGTGTCCGCATTTTAGTGTGCCCATTTCAGTATTTAAAAGTGCTTAGAGCCTGTTATTTAATAGAAAAGATAGTGCCTGCTACTGCAAACACTATTCCCGGTGTGGCTTTCTGTTGCCATTCCCGTAGTAAAGAAAGCCGCACTATGTCAAATGAAAGCAGGCATTTTGTAAACTGCCGAACTGGCAGGAAGCAAAGAAAATGGCGTTTTGTTGTGGTAGTGTTTTTTTTTCACATACCAGGAGATATGTAGAGGAAAGAAGCACTCCCAGGGCTCTCACACTCTCTCTTTGTGACACTCTGCACAGCTCTGACGGAAATGAGCAAACATGGTGGATTTGGCACTTGGCTAGTGCTCCACAAAAATAAACATTGCTGTGCAGCATGCTTACGTATGAAGTACCCCCTACATATTTGGTGTCCTGTACCACAAGTTTTTTAGTACAGATCCTAAACAGAGTGATACCTGAAGGTGTACACATAAAGCAAAGTCTATCAATAATTAACACAGGGAGCAACTTCTTTTAAATACAAAATTGGTTGTGCAAACCTATGTGGCCAAGCTAATAAGTAACTAATGTGGGACTAACCCCCCTCTTACCTGTAACTGCTACAACCATAGAGATACCATGCTCCTTTAGGAGCCAGCGGCCTCATATTTGGGCATATATAATGTGTTCTGACTGTCAGTCACTGTAAAAGGAGGGGGGCTTGGCCTCATTTAAGCCCTATTAGGTATGTAAGCACAATTGCTCCAGAAATAACCTTCGTAAGAATAAAATGCATAGCTGATTATATTCCCCTGTTATTATATTAATGCATTATGTGTCATCCTGATCCCCTACATTTGTATTAGAGGAGGAATCTATATGCAATAGAATACATAGAAACATAGAATTTGACGGTAGATAAGGACCGCTTGGCCCACCCAGTCTGCCCATTTCTCTACCTACTGGATAAGCTGCAGATCCTAGTAAACCAGCAGCCTACTTCTTCCTACCCCCACCCCCCAGAATTGCCTTATGACTATCCCATGCATGCTTGAATTCCACCACTGATTTTGACTCCACAACCTCCTCCAGAAGGCCGTTCCATGCATCCACAACCCTCTCTGTGAAAAAATACTTCCTTAAATTACCTCTGAGCCGCCGCCCTCTATCTTCAAATTGTGCCTCTTGTTCTTGCACACCTCTTTTTTTGAAAGATGCTACCCTCTTGGACTTTGTTGATTCCCTTGAGGTACTTGAAAGTTTCTATCATGTCCCCTCTCTCCCTCCTTTCCTCGAGGCTATACATATTAAGCTCCTTAAGTCTCTCTTCATATGTCTTCCGGTGCAGACCCTGCACCATTTTAGTTGCCCTCCTCTGGACAGCTTCCATCCTGTCTATGTCTTTGCGGAGATTGGGTCTCCAGAACTGCACACAGTACTCCAGATGGGGTCTCACTAGCTGTCTGTACAGAGGGATAATAACTTCCTGTTTTCTACTGGTGATGCCTCTCCCTATGCATCCCAGTATCCCCCCAGCCCTCCTTGCTGCCCTCTCACATTGCTTGCCCACCTTTAGGTCATCTGATATGACTACCCCAGGTCCCTTTCCATTTTTGTTGTTGTTAGTATCTCACCCCCCATTGTGTACTCTTCCCCTGGGTTTTTGTTTCCCAGGTGCATTACCTTGCACTTCTTAGCATTGAATCTAAGCTGCCATACATTTGACCATTCCTCTAACCTTGCCAAGTCCCTTCTCATCCTTTCCACCCCACCCTGTGCATCAACTCTGTTGCAGATCTTAGTGTCATCTGCATAGAGACATACTTTTCCTTCCAGTCCTTCTGCAATGTCACTTATAAAGACATTGAAGAGGACCAGTCCTAATACTGAACCCTGCGGTACCCCACTAGTAACCTGCCTTTCTTCTGAGTGGACTCCATTTACTATTACTCTCTGTGTCCTATTCTCTAGCCAATTCTTTACCCAGGCTGTCATCTTGGGACCCACCAGGCTGGCTTAACTTGTATATTAATCTTTTGTGTGGGACTGTGTCAAATGCCTTGCTAAAGTCTAGGTAGACCATGTCCACAGCCCCTCCCTGATCTACTACTTTGGTCACCCAGTCAAAGAAATCTATCAGATTCATCTGGCATGACCGTCCCGCTGTGAATCCATGCTGGGGCAGATCAGGTGACCTGTGTTGTGGATATAAAAAGCCAGCCTCTGGCATGGTTCAGGAGATCAGTTTTAGAAACTGTACCAGGAGGACGTGTACCTGGCTAAGCAGTTCACAAACGTAAGTGGATCCCAGCCAAAGGGTGTTCCATTCTGTGGTCAGTACTACAGGGGGTAGTACTGAAGCTCTGGATGAGCTCAATTGTTCTTTTTATTTTTAGTTTATTATTTTTACTATTATGAGTTAAAATAAAATACACACACCAGTTTTTTTCATAGCCTTACATCATTGTCTGCGCTATCCATTCCCACACCCTTCCTACAAATTGGTGTGAACAGTGGGATTTGAACCCACCCCTCCATTTGGAGACCAGTAGAAGACACCCAGAGAGATGACCAGAGCCATATTGAAAAGACAGGGGAGCCACTGCATCCAGAATTGGACCTTGGAGCCCAGAGGAAGATACCGCGGGAGCAGGATACCAAGGATGAGGAACCGGAGATGAAGGTAGAGGCCAGAAAGGACCCTCCAGAAAAAATTACTGATCAACTAAGATGGCTGGCAGTAAGACAAATGGCAATGGAGAGACAGAGAGACATAGACTGTCATGATAGGGAGCAAGAAAGGAGGAGGTAAGACCAGAGGTGGGCAGAAACCCTGAGAGCCCTCTAGAACTTGAGGAGATGGCATGGATAGTGTGGGGATGGGACTACCCCTAATCCAAAAGATATTGCGTTCACCAAGATGACTTCTTCAGATGATATTGAAGCATATTTAACTACATTTTAATGGGTTACTAGGGCCTGTGGGTGGCCTCAGATGCAGTGGGTGGTAAGCCTAGCTTCCTATTTGACTGGACGTGCCCAGTTGGCATACAGCAACATGTACTCATCAAATGCTGATATTTATGACCTTGTTAAGAAGAAAATTCTTAAATGCTTCAAAATAAATTCAGAGATTTATAGACAGAGGTTTTGTGCCTTAAAGTATCAACACTATGGTACCCCAAGAGAGATATTCACGAGATTGAGGGAATTGTGCAACAAATGGCTACAACCTGAGGGGAAAACAGTACTTAACATAACTGATAGTTTGGTGGTAGAGCAGTATTTCCAGATCTTGCCCCTTGAGGTTCAAATATGGGTTAAAGAACATAATCCTGAGTCAGCAGATGTGGCCATTACTTTGGTAGAGGTTTTTTTGTCTGCACACCAACCCTTCAAAAGAGGAGGATACCAGACCACAGAACCCACCACGGTAACACCTCACCAGCCGGAAAGACAAAATATCTATGTACAACCTGCTGGGAACTATGATAGGAAGGTAGAGCAAAAGAGTGGTCAAGGAGGGAAAGCCTTCTACCTGGACATTGTATGCATAAAATGTCAGGGATTGGGACACATTGTACAGTTTTCCCCAACAAGGAAAACAAGGTCTGCCCATTTGGCCCTATTGAAAACTGGGTATTATGTGACTGATGTCTGGATAGAACAACAGACCATATTGGGGTTAAAAGATTCAGACAGCAAAAAAAAACCCTAATTCATCCTGAATTAGTGAGCCCATCAAAAGGGGAGCTTGTAATGAATGTGGTCTGTGTTCACGGGGACTCCCGCCAATATCCCACCCCAACAGTCAACTTGAACTTGCAAGGCCATGTGACATCCATTATGGCAGGTTTTGTACTCAGGTCACCAGTATCCATTGTTACTGGGCATGACTTCCCCAATTTTGAAACTCTTCTTCGGGGAAAAGGGACTGTTACAGCTGTAACCACTTGGGCCCAAAGCAGGAAAGAACAATCACTTGGGGAGGTGTTTCCCTTTGATGGAGATGTGGTTGAAGTACCAGGGAAGGACAAAAAGACTCTGAATGCCAAAAAAGACTGCAGAAACATTGGCATCATGAGAAGAATGGGTTGTCAACTGTTGAAATGAATTTTGTACTTGTTGAAGAAGGTATTGCGAAACTGCAAAACAAAGATTGCAGTATTATTTCCAACAAGTTGGCAAACAATAAAAACAAGGGGATCCTGAGTTGGTAATCCAAAATTACCTTCTGTACCAAATTCGTACAAACACAGGTACATATGAAAAGGTAGAGCAGCTGATGGTGCCCACATGCTTTAGAAAGAATCTCATGTACCTAGGCCATGATTTTCATGGGCTGGACAAGCAGGGAGGGAGAGAACACTGAGTCGCCTACTGCAAAGATTTTTCTGGCCAGGTATTCATAAGGAAGTTATTAACTACTACCAGGAATATGGAGGCTCCCAGATGGTGGTACAAACAGAAAAGAAAGATGTGGTGCCCACAATGCCCCTACCCCTAGTCACGACACCCTTTAAAAGAATAGGCATCAGTGTTGTAGGTCTCCTTGTGAAGAGCTCCAAAGGTAACCATTTTATTTTAGTCATGTGCGATTATGTGACTAGATACCCCAAAGCCATCCCTATGCACACAGTTACCACCCCAGAGACAACAGAAGAACTGGTAAAACTATTTAGCAGGGTGGGAATCCTGAAAGAAATTTTGATAGACAGAGGGAGTAATTTCAATGCTGCCCAACTAAAAGAACTGTATAATCTGCTAGGGATGGTGGCTATAGGGACATCCCCCTATCACCCACATACAGACAGGATAGCAGAATGCTTCAATCAGACCTTGAAGTGGATGCTGAAAAGTTTGTGCATGAAGAGGGCAAAGACTGGGACAAGTGTTTACCTTTTATTTTATTTGTCTATTGTGAGGTACGCCAAGCCTCAACAGGGTACTCCCCATTCTCATTGCTTTATGGACGGAATCCCTGAGGACCACTAGATGTGGTCAAAGAATGTTGGGAGGAGGTAAAGAAATGAGGTACCCAGGTATTGCTGACTATATGATCCAATTGAGGAAACGATTGATAACATACACCAAAAGGGCCCATGAGAATAGCATAAAGTCACAAGAAATACAGAAGGAGGACTATGACAAAAAGTGTTCAGAACAAGCAGTTTAGGATAGGGGAAAGAGTGTTATTATTGTTGCCCTCTTCCAATAATAAATTATTAACGAAGCGGCAGGGTCCTTACCCCGTAATGAGGCAGACAGGTCCTGTGACCTATGAAATTCAGACTCCAGATGAGAGGCTTGGAAAAAAGATATACCATGCCAACTTGCTAAAAAAATGGCATGAGAAATCTGATAGTATGGGGATGATTGTGATTCCTGAGAAGGGAGAAACTGAGTTAGATATTGCATATGGCAGGCTGGAAACTGTTGAGGAGATCCAGGAGGTATATGGAAACCCCACACTAGAATAGTCGTAGAAAGAAGAATTACAGACCCTGATACACTCCTTCCCCTCCACTTTCACTAGCATTCCTTGTAAAGCTATTGGGGTAGAGCATGCCAGTAAGACTGATTCTGCACCTGTGAGAAAAAAACACATACTGACTCCCAGAAAGGGTGAGAACAGAGGCAGAACAGGAGATAGCCAAGTTACAGAACTTGGGTATCATAGAACCATCCACAAGTGCTTGTGGTTCTTCCATTGTGGTGATCCCAAAGAAAGAAGGAGGAATACATTTATGTCTGGATTTCCATGGGTTGAACCAGGTCTCACAATATGATGCATAACCTATGCCCAGGATTGATTGTATAATCAATAGAATTGGCAATGGCAGGTTTATCTCCACGTTAGATCTCACAAAGGGATACTGGCAAATTCCCTTAGAGCAAATTGCAAGGGAAAAAACTGCCTTCAGTATGCCAGTGGGTTTGTTCCAATTGCAAACAATGCCATTTGGATTGCATGGGGCCCCCGCAATGTTCCAGAGGTACATGGACCAAGTGCTGGCACCCCATACCAATTTTTGTGTGGCTTACCTGGCAATGTAGTTATCTTTAGCCTGGACTGGAACACCCAGTTGGCACATTTGAAAGCTGTCATCCACTCTATTGAACAGGTGAGTATGACCATGAACCATAAGAAATGTGCCCTGGCCATGACGGAAAAAAAATATTTGGGATTTCTCTTGGGCAACGGGCTAGTAAAACCAGAAATAGACAAGACTGAAACTGTTGCCAAGTGCCCGATGCCTTGACCAAAATGCATGTGCACTCTTTCTTCAGTCTGGCAGGGTATTACCAGCATTTTATTACTAATTTCACCACAATTGCCACACCCCTGATGGACCTTACAAAAAAGAAGTATGCTAACAAGGTTAAATGGTCACCCAAATGTGAGGCTGCATTCCAAAAGATAAAAGCAACCTTATGTTCCTCCCCAGTGCTAAAGGGTCCTGACTTTAATCACCCCTTTGAGGTACACATTGATGCCTCAGGCACAGGAATTGGGTCAGTTTTAAGTCAGATTATCGAGGATGAGGAACACCCTGTGATTTACATCTCCAGAAAGCTGCATGACAGAGAACAAAGGTATTCCACAGTTAAGCAGGAGTGCTTAGCTGCCAAGTGGACAATAGAAGACCTGCACTTCTATTCATGGGGGGCTGATTTTACCCTGGTTAGGGACCATAACCTGTTATGTTTTCCCCCACAAATGAAGGATAAGAACAACCATATTAAGAGGTGGTACCTAGCCCTCCTGCCATATAGGTTTATGATTAAACATAGGGCTGGGACATTACATAAAAATGCAGATTTCTTGTTTAGACACGATGCCACAGTCATGGACTCCAATGTAAAGAATGTATAAAGAATATGGTGCTGTAATGTATTATGTTTAATTGAACTTTGACACCCCAGGGTAATGATGAATTAATGAAGAAATACATTTATAATGTACAGCAAGGGAGAGATACTTGAATACTTTCTGTACATAAGGAACCCTGGGGAGGTGCTTCTAAGTGAGGGTGGGTGGAAGCTCCAACCTACCCCATCAGGTAGAAGGATGGTTGCCTCAAAAACCGGTCTGCTGGAAGAACTGGTTTTTGCTTAACCTTGGGGGGGATGATAGAAGGACCCCCCATACCATTTCAGGCACCTCGGGGCATCTTTGCTCTTATCTATTTTCTTCTCTTATAGTTTGCTGCAGCAGCAGCAGCAGCCTCCCTATCCTATAACTTTCACATTTTCTGCTTTGGTAGGTTGGCCACCTACCAAAGTATTCCTTTACTATTCTTCTTCATCTTTTATTCAATTTCTGTCCCTGTAGGTGCTACCAGAAATAGGCACATTGTGCAAATAAAAAGATATGAGCCTAGCATATGAATGAAATGTTCCTGCGGAGAAGAAGGAAGAAAAAGGGACCAGAAAGCCTCCTAGAATGTCCTGGTCCTGGTTTAGGGGAACATTGTTGCAATAAATAAGCTCATGGTTAAATAATTCATGATTAAAGTTTAATGTTTCACTAATTTATATGCAAGGGTATAGAAACAGCTTGCTTATGTCCTTTTTAGTTAACCTTTCTCTGTCCACGTTTTAATGTGGCCGTTTCAGCATTTTAAAGTGCTTAGAGCTTGTTATTTGATAGAAGAGATAGTGTCTGCTATGGTAAACACTATTCCAGTGCGGCTTTCCGTATCCGTTCCTGTAGTAAAGAAAATCGCACCATGTTGAAAGAATGCCGGCATTTTGTAAACTGCTGAACTGGCAGAAAGCAAAGAAAAAGCTGTTTTGTTGTGATAGTATTTTGTTTTTCACATATCAGGATGTATGTAGGGGGAAAGAAGCACTCCTAACGCTCTCACTCTCTCTCCTTGTGACATGCTGCACAGCTCTGATGTAGCTGGACAAACAAGTTGGCTTTGGCACTTGGTTAGTGCTCTACAAAAATAAACATTGCTGTGCAGCATGCCTCAACATAAGAAGTATCCCCTACATATATGGTATCCTGTACCAGTACATTTTTAGTACAAAGTCCCAAACAGAGTGATACCTGAAGTTGCACATATAAAACAGAGCATATCAATAATTAACACAGGGAGCAAATTCTTTTAAATACAAAATTGGTTGTGCAAACCTATGTGGCTAAACTAATAAGCAACTAATGTGGGACTAACCCCCCTCTTACCTGTTACAGCTACAACCACAGAACCATGTTCCTTTAGGAGCCAGCAGCCTAAAACTGAGGCATACATATATATTTTATAGCGGTGCGGTCGTGCCCCTATAGTTAGGGTTGAGTAGGCACTTTAATGTTAAACCTCAATTTTTGCGCGTTAATAACTTTGCAACCATTCAATGGATTTGCAGGAAATATGGAATGCACAGTTTGGTATGGTAGATCTCTTGATTTACCAAGTTGTGATTTTGTCGGACTTACAGTTTATGCACAGCAAAACGCTAAAACATTTGTTCTTTGCCACTTTTGACACATTTTTTGCCCATGGCACTATGACCACACTGTTTGGTGTTTTGGTCTGAAATTTGGAACATAGAAAAAGGTTGGGTAAAGGAACAATTCTACATTAGTTTGGTAAAAAATATTAATCCATTCGAAAGTTATTAAATTTGTAATTTTCGGGTTCTGAGCATGCTCAATTCACTCCAAGATTTATATGGTTATTTTTCAGACAAAGATTGGGCTCATTGTCAAGGATTTTGTAGCTTGCAGACGAGGATCCTGGTCCACCAGAAAATTCCTTGTCCACAGACCGCCATCTTGTTTTCAGCTTTCCCCCCAAACAAAATGTTGTAGCTTTCTCCATGGGTGAGTTTTGGGCCAAATGAGGCATGGGTTTTGTTCAGGGTTATGCCCTCTACATAGCTTTGCCATTGGCTTGGCTCATTTTGGTAAAAAAAAAAATAGCATTTTAAAATTTAAAATTTTTTGACTGTGACTTGCTAATGATCCTAGTCCACAAGCTGTTAAAATCCTAGTCCACGACCTTGCGGTCAAGGATTTTGCTACCTCGTGGACTAGGATTTTAAAAACTTTACATTTGCATTGATAATGAATACTTTGGTCTTTTTACTTGCAATGTTTAGGGTATTGAGGGGATGCCCTACAGGTGTGAATTATGCTGCTTAGGTGTTGGGGAATTAAGCTTTTCCATAGATATGCCATCACGAAGTTGAGATTTTCCCCATAGGATAACATTGTGGTGCCCATTGCGCTTGTCGATGTCCATATCTCATAAACAATGTGAGAAATGGATTCAGTCGGTCAATGTTATGTTGTGAGCAGTGCTCATTGTCATGATTACAGTGACACTTGATTTTTTTTTCTAGCTGCTATGGTTCCTGAGATATTGGCAAATTAGAGTTACAAGGGTTCCTTACCCTATAGGGCTGCTGTATGGCTCTGTAGCTATGTGTAAGTGGGAATGCAGGGCCGAGAGAGCCCATGCTTCCACAGATACATATTGTTATGAAGAAATGGGCAACTTGGTGGGAGCATGGGGCCCAAAGGGTATGTAAGCACAATTGCTCCAAAATAACCTTTGTAAGAATAAAATACATAGCTGATTATATTCCCCTTGTTACTATATGAATGTATTATGTGTCATGCTGATACCCTACATTTGTATTAGAGGAGAAATCTTTGTGTAATAGAATAGGGGCCAATCAGGTGACCTCTGTTGTGGATATAAGAAGACCACCACTGGCATGGTTCAGGAGATCAGTCTTGGAAACTTAACCAGGAGGATGTGTACCTGGCTAAGCAGTTCACAGATGTAAGTGGATCCCAGCCAAAGGGTGATCCACTCTGTAGTTAGCACAACAAGGGGTAGTACTGAAGCTCTGGATGAGTGCAATTGTTCTTTTAATTTTTAGTTTGTTATTTCTACTATGATGGGTTAAAATAATATTCACACACTAGTGTGTTTCAAAGCCTTACATCGTTGTCTGTGTTATCCATTCCCACACCCTTCCACAAACCCATCAGGGCCTGGTGACTTGACCACTTTCAGGGTCCTGAGTAAATTGAGCACCCTCTCTTCTGTGACTGACTCCATCTGCAGTACCTGCACCCACTCCCATTTAGGCTATACCTCAAATTCTGGGAGTGACCCCACTTTAGCATGAACGAAAGTAGTTTTTCAGCATATCTGCCTTTTTCCATCCTCCTCCCTCAACACCCCATTTTTTAGTCTTACTAATCTCTCCTTCATCTTCCTTGTTTGCCTAATGCAGCACAGTGCATTATAAAATGGATAAAGACAGCGTGTAATCTGGTTGGCTGAGAGACCATTCTAGCCATGCATTTTTCTTTTAGTATGGCACAGGGAAAAAATAAAGAAGACCACTATTAAGAACCCATTTATCAATTGAAATCTTGGAGCCACTAATTTAACTTCAAACATTCTGATCTGGAAGCTATACCACCACCACCCCCCAAGTGAGTGGATGCTGCTTTTCTCCATTTCTCTATAATAATAAAAAAAACTCTCCTTTCACACAAGTTGCATAATTTATGTTATAGCAACCACTATCACTTTCCCTCCTGACACACAGCTATTACAAACATTTCTGTAAGCTGCCTGTGCTCTCCCACCTGACATGTACAGTCAGAACGCAGGTACTTCTATGAACATCACTGCTCCAAATGGTAGTGCACTGCCAGCAAACTACAGGAAAATCTCAGTCTTGCCAGAAGCCTACCAACCTGTGGTGGTCGCTCTTAGTGTCATTTTTGTTCCCTTCCAGGCTCAAAGATACAGTCCAGTAAAAACACTGGCCCAGATATTCAAAGGGGTTGCACCGGCACAACCCCACATTGTGCCCTGGTGGGATATTGAGAAGACTGCCTGGCGCAACACAAATCCCGATGCACCGGGGCAGCACTGAAATTGTATGCGGTGCAGATGCAGAGGGGCGTGCCCATGTATATGTGGCACATCCCGATATTCAGCCCAGGATGTGTGGTGCATATGCCAGTGCACCCCTGTACTGTGCCGCATTTGGGGGCTCAAAGTTGAGCCAGTGCAGAATAAGAACAAATCCTTGCCACTCACAGGTGGGCTGCTGTAATGCAGGATACAACACAGCAGCCCACCCATTGGTGGCCACCCATCTGCCCAGAACACCATCCAAAAGCACTCACAACCCTGGTGGTCTAGTGGAACCCCCCTGCCCACTGCTGCAATTGTGGTATATGTATGTACAGTAATCCCTGGTAGTCTAGTGCCCCCCCATCCCCACTACCCCAATGAAATACATACATGACCAGCTCTGGTGGTCTACTGGTCCCCCGTCCCCCGGTTCCCCGATTATATGTGAAAATGAAAGTCCCTGGTGGCTAGTGGAAGCCCCCTGCCTATTGTCATGATTGCAGTGATCCACCCTAAAGATATGCCCTGGTGAACCAGTGGCATCCCCCACCCCTCCCACCTACACCGAACCCCTTGCCCACCTTGCTCCCCCCATCATTGGTGGGCAGCAGCAACCCACCCACATACCGCCTGGCTGCCCACCGAATGACAGGTACAGTATGAGCTGTAAGCCTATTGGTCCCCAGTGTGGACCAATGGGCTTGTAGGACATACTGTACTAGACAGTCCGGACCAGGCCAATATACTAGTACTGCAGTTTGATTCAATTTCAACACTAGGTAAGATAGCACTTCACAGTATAGCAATGGAAACAATAATTATTTTAGATGGGGACCTTGGGATACAATGCCTAAACTGTAACATGTTACTTTTGGTTGACTCAAAATCTAAATGGGATAACTTTACATTTGGAAAGTGTAAAATGAACACTGAACTACTTTCTGAAATGGCAACTATGAAATTAAAGCTAGATAAACTTGAAACAACACTAGAGTTAATGGAGCAAAAAATCAGGAAAACTAATCAATCTGATAAGGCAGGGCCTGGAGGGATGTGCAACACAAGCATAGTCATGAGAAAGGGGCAAATCGTGATGTAGAAAACCAATGTAAAAGGGAAAGAACAGATGATGAGACTGATTAAGAATCAAAATGGTGTACAGTAAGGGGAAACATAAGGCAGATGAAGAGAAGAAATGCAGAGGCACTTCTGATTAGTTTTAAAACAAATAACAGATTCAGTATTTTAGATCATGATGAAATAATAGCTATACAGGCAGATAATGGAAATAAGGGAAATGAAGAACAAGGCCCACAAATCAAGGAAACCAATGTAGTCAGGGACCCAGTTCTTAGGTTTACTGACACTCTCAGGTAATGTGTCTCCTAAGGGCAAAGGTTAAACGTGTTAGAGACAGACTAGAGAAACTGGTCAAACCATGCCAATCACCCCCCTACTGGTACAACGTGGGATTTAATGATATGCATAAAATAAATGAACTAGAGAGAAAAAATAAATGTTATTTATTTATTTCAAAGGTTTTCCCAGGAAAGACATACTGAGCTGGTATCCGCTGATTTCTAGATGCTTCCTGGGGGAGGAGAACAGAGCAGAGGAGAACAGATACAAAATACAGAATATAAAATAGAAGGAAATAAGTATGTCAAAATATATAACATACTTAAAAAAATAAATTGGCAACCAATAAGTTACCATATAGTAAAATGGGGAACTGGCAAAAGAACATTACATAGTAATCAACATAACAAACTAAGGAATCGAGGGAATGACTGATGCTAGGGAAGTGGGGAAGTGCTGATGTAAGTGACTGAGTGAGTTACAGGTGAAAGAAGTTCTAAACAATATCAGAAACAACTGCAGGAGTGAAGCGAGAACTTGCAGAGAAGATATTTAAGAGCAGGAAAGGAAGGAGCATAGCAAATAGACAGGGGAAGAGAACCCCATAGTTTAGGGAAATGAAACAAGAAGGCAGCTTGGCCAGCAGTAGATCCCATTTGAGGGAGAGCAAAAGAGTGAGAGCAAGCATTGTGATGGGAGTAATAGGATGAATGGGGAAGAAAAGGAAAGACATGTGGGGAGAGAGCCAAACTAAAATTTGGAGATAATGGAAGCATAGTGGGTAAGGCACCTGGCATCAAGAGAGGGGAGGGAGAGGGAAGAATACAAGTTACAATGGTATGTACTGTATTCATTGGTTTATTGAGGGGAAAGTGACAGATGGAGTGAAAGAGAAGGTCCAGTCTAGCTAAAGTGGACTTTGGATGAGCGCTATAAGCAATGTCTTTGTAATAAAAAATCGCGGGAATAATCATTAATCATCCATTTAGAAAGCTAGGTAACCTTGTCAAGAAGTATAACTGCACAGCAGTATTCTCAGAGATCCTATCAATACCTAGGGCTAGACATGAAATTAACTACAAAATAAGGATCGTAAACAAATGGATGCGAATATGGCAGTAAATGAAAAATGTAAATTCATGGAGGAATTGGGATACATTCGCTAGAAGGAAGGATTGTTTTTTTCCAAGATGGGCTGCATCTAAATAGAAAAGGTTGTCTGTACTGGGAAATAGAATAAAGACAGCAGTTGAAATTAATTTAAACTAAGCTGCAGGGACAAGATACATAGATACATAGATACATAGACAGTGTCGGCAGATAAGGGCCTATGGCCCACCTAGTCTGCCCATTTGAGCTTGTAAGTTCAGTTTGTTTTCCTAGAAGTCTATTTCCCCTTACCCCTGACCTCTAGAATTCCTTTATGTCTATCCCATGCATTCTTAAATCCCGTGATTGTTTCAGCCCCCACCACTTCCTCTGGCAGGGTGTTCCACTTGTCCACCACCCGTTCTGTGAAGAAATTCTTTCTCATGTTTCCTCTGAATCGCCCCTCCTCCAACTTCATCCCATGCCCTCTAGTCCTGAAACATCTTTTCGCTTAAAATAGTGTTTTCCTGCACCCTGTTCCTCCCTGTAAGATACTTGTATGTCTCTATCATATCCTCTCCCTCCTCTCCTCCAGGGAGTACATGTTCAGTTCCTTCAACCTGTCTTCATAGGACTTGTGATGCAACCCATGCACCATCTTTGTTGCCCTCCTCTGAACCTTCTCTACCCTGTCCATGTCCTTATGTAGGTATGGTCTCCAGAACTGTACACTGTACTCCAGGTGGGGCCTCACTAGTGTCTTGTATAGCGGAATTATGACCTCCTTTTCCTGCTGGTGATGCCCTGCCTATACATCCCAGCATCCTATTTGCTTTACCTGATGCCTTGTCACACTGTTTCCTCACTTTGAGGTCATCAGAGATGACAACCCCAAGATCCCTTTCCTGCTTGGTGCATGCTATATCCTCACCCCCAACTGATATATTGTGCCAGGGTTTTGTGCCCCATATGCATTATCTTGCACTTCTTGCATTGAATTTCAACTGCCAAACCCTTGACCATTCTTCATGTTTCTGCAGGTCCTTCTCATTCTGTCTACACCTCTGGTGTGTCTACTCTGTTACAGAGCTTTGTGTCATCAGCGAACAGTGAAATTCTGCCTTCTATATCCTGTGCAATGTCACTGATGAAGATGTTGAATAGACCGGTCCCAGCACTGATCCCTGTGGTACCCCACTGGTCACTCTTCCTCTGTGGAGTGACAGCCATTTACCACCACCTCTGTGTCCTGCCACCCAGCCAGTTACCTACTCACCACACTACTGTCCTGCCCACACCCATATTCCCCAGTTTGTGTAATAGTCTTCTATGTGGCACAGTGTCAAAGGCCTTGCTGAAGTCCAGATAGGCCATGTCCACTGCCCTCCCCTGATCCACCTCCCTAGTCACCCAGTCAAAAAATTCAATGAGGTTGGTCTGACATGACCTCCCCCTGGTGAAACCATGCTGCCTTGGGTCCTGTAGTCCATTGACAACCAGATGTTCCGCCAATCTCTCCTTCAGTAGTGCTTCCATGATCTTTCCCACTACCGAGGTGAGGCTGACTGGTCTGTAGTTCCCTGCTTCCTCTTTGTTCCCACTTTGTATAAGGGACTACATCTGCTGTCCTCCAGTCTTTGGGTACCTCCTGTTTCCAGTGATTGGCTGAACAGGATAGCCAGAGGTTCAGCCACCACCTCTCTTAGTTCTTTAAGGACCCTGGGGTGCACCCCATCTGGCCCCATTGCTTTATCAGCTCTTATTACTTCCAGTTCCTTCAGGACCCTTTCTCGTGTAAAGGGACTTGTGTCTGGGCTACCAAGATGGGCTACCAACAGCTAAAATCAATACACGAGAGACTAAGCAAACAAGATATTAGTATGAAAACTGGTAACAAAAAAATTTAATTACTTAAAGGATACCTAAACAACATTTTGACAACAAACTATTCAAAAATGTATTTATTTTTTATTTAGTTTTGAAAGTCGGATTTACAACCATTGAGTCAGTGACTCATTTACAAAGGCACCTCATCGCAGGAAGGGTAGACAAGGTTAAAGTGTGAGATATAACAGTGGTAACATACAGGTGCAATACAGATAAGAAAAAGAACACAACATAACAGTGGTTTACGGGATAAAGTTACATGCAGTAAATAGCAATCGAATAAAGTACAACAATATTAGAAGTCACAACCCTGGTCGTACTATGGAAATGCCTAAGTGGAAGGGTGGGGGGCAGAGGTGAGCAAAGAGAAAAAAAAGGGTGGCAGTCCAGTGGACATTGTCAAGGCTATGTGCAAGAAATGGGAAGGGACCCCAACATTAGGTAAAAAAAGCTGACCTCATAGGGGACTAAAGGAAAGGCTGCTGTATACACTAATGCTAAAACTACATTTATATAATTTACCTAAATGCAGTTCCAAAGAATATGAAAATTGTAAAATCAGCCTTCCAATTTCAAAAAAACTGCCTTACCTGATTCCTAAAATGGCTGCCAAATGTGTTAAATGATAACATCATTGGAGCGAGAGTCAGAGAGCTACAGTACATGGCTCTCTGTAGTGCTAACTAGTTCTTTTTTCCCTTTGCTTGGAATTGTTTCACCAAAATGGTCAAAACCATGTGCATTATTTTGATCAATACACATAAGGCTATGGTTCTGTTCATTCTGTTTACTTTAACATATTGAAATTTTGTTGTAATTCAACCGACTTTCTCTTTGGCAAACCACAGTGCAGTACAAATCTTAAGTAACCTTGTGATCTAGTGGTTATGGCAGATCCAGGATGTTACAATGGGGGGTGCTGTGGTGGTGTGCATACGTGATATGCACTTTCTAACATTTGTAGTAAACCCTTATATTGTCTGCTATTATTCTTTTTTAGTAAGTTTTTGACAGAACCTACAAATGTAATCCATAGTATTGAATGTAAACATTTGTAGAATCAGTAAATCGGACATCTTCAACAAAATGAAATGCAGCAGCAGCAGCAGTTAGTTACAATGAGGGGAAGGTGCAGCCTCACTCTTCACTACCCCTAGATCCACCACTTGTTTGTAGCAAAGTTCTTGTGTAGTCTAATGCCAGAGTTCATACTTTCTCGGAAATCAAAAATATGCTTGTCTTGTCTTTTTCCATGGGAAATAATAATAATAATAATAAGAATCAGCATTTATATAGTGCTTTTCATACACATTGTATCCCAAAGTGCTTTACAAGCAATGCTAGAAAGGTAGTAAAGTGACTGAATGTGTAGTCATAGCCTTGAACAATTGCATGAAATGATTTTACGGGAAGTGGAATGTTGACCAGGACAATGGGGTCGGGTACTGATCATGGTGCTGACAGCCCCACATCTTATACCTCACAGTGATCTGCTCATATTTCTCCCCTTCTGTCATCCCCCTTCCCTGAATATAGTAGTACCTTGCAGTCATCCACCCATGATCCCACCTTCTCAAAATCCCCAGCTTCCAACAATAGACCAAACCCACCTTAGGAGACTCTGCGGGTTGAAAAGATGGTGCTGAGGGAGCAGCTTCAGACAGTAAGAGTATGAAGGGGCCTCCAGAAACATAGCAAATTTCAGTAACTTCCTTAACCACCCAATAATCCACCTGAAATAAACCAAATTAACACCCTAAATCACACACCTTAAATAATAAACCCCAACCCCAAATTAAACAACCCACACAAACCCCACTCTCCCCCACCCAACAGTAACAGTACCATACTCCACCTAACACCACTCCCACATGGTTCCATGTCATAACAGCAATCGCAGAATAGTGATCGCTGTTATGGTGAGTGTACATTGCTAAAAATAAATTTCAACAATGCACACTCACAGTGCGGACAAAACCAGCACCTGAGACCCATGGTTTTATTTTTTAAGGCACACCCCCCTAATCATGGATTCTCAACTCCAGGGGGGTGCATGTCGGGGTTGTGTGAAAAACTTAAATAAATGTAAAGTCGCCTGCTGGTAAAAAAAAAAACCTGCGCCACGCAGGATCCAAACCCTGCACCTCCCAGCCGACCACCCTCCCCACCACGCTAGTGGACCAGCTCAGCAGCTGCCTGCCACACCCCCTCCAACATATCATCCCTCCCCTGCCTCTCCATCCCCACCATGCATATGTGCACACATGTATACCCGCTACTTCCTGTCATGGTATTTCACCCATCCAAGTATCCGGTCACCCCCCTGCTAGGTATCCATGAACACAGGTATCATAACTGAGTTGCCGATTCTGTAGGCACCAAATTTTGGTCACCTTGTTCACTGGATACCTTCCCACACCCCACAAAACAATTTACCCCATACACACTCACACATGCAAATTAATAATGAAATGAAATAATTAGCCCAGGGTGCTCCTTAATAAATCATACACAGATCTCAACAGATGTGTCCAAAAAGTCTTCAAATTGTAAACTAAAAACATGAAAAGTCACCTCTCACTCTGCCACTGAGCGTAGGAGGTCAATAATCCTTAAAGCAGCAGGTAGAATTAAATTGAACCAGAAGCATCTCACTCTCACTCAGCTGTTGCCAAGCAATTCCAAGAAAAGTAGAAAAGGGGAAAAGTCTTGTCTTTCCAGATGCCCTCTTACAGCATCTGAGGATGCATTGTCACAGCACCCCTCCAGCAGCCTACGAACACTGGGCAACTAGAACTGAAGCCAACTCAGATAGCTATCACAGAAGCCTAGCAGTAATACTGAAACCTCCCCTGCCCCACACTCACTAACCAGAGTCATGTATTTGTCCCATCCATGAATTGATCACACCGATTCCCATTCACAAAAATATAAAATGCCTACTCGCAGTGTGTCTGTGGTGTGTAGGCAACCCTAAGGCTGAGAGCCACACATCAGGGGTCCCACAGACCTCCATGGCATTCTCAAAAGTGGTGTGCACCCCTTACATATTTGATCCCCTCGCAGTTTGCACAGCTGCATGTGCGGACTGTCCAGGGGAGCGGCCAAGGTGCATGCCTACACTCTGCACATTTCAGTATAGTTAAGTGCCTTTTGGAGGGGGGCACAGACTACACAGTCAGGAACCCTGTCATAAATATAGAAACATAGAATCTGATGGCAGATAACGACCGCTTGGCCCATCCAGTCTGCCCATTTCTCCCTACCTACAATATTACTGCAGACTGTGCCCAATCTACAGCTCTTTCTCCTTCCCCCCTTGCTTTCCACTATGATTCCTTTTGTGCTTTTTACATAGCCCCTGCATGCCCCATAGACCATTGCCTGCTTGCTGTGGTGCGGACAGAATCCACCCCGTTATATTGCTCCACCCCTCTGGTACAGCAGTGAGGGCATGGGAGCAGTCATTGGGGCAATCTGCCTGTTTACTGCCCCGTGTGTAGCAGGGGATCCACTATCAGACTGAGACAGGTATCCAGTTGAATGCCCGTCTGTGTCTGCCATTCTGCTGATCCACCTCCCATTCCTCATCATGTGAGGGAGGGGCGGAGCCACAGACAGGCATCCTATGGGGGTCATTGATCATAAATACCATGCCCCACATGCCTGTTTACAGGTGTGGAGCTGTGCAGGCTGGGTACATGCCTCTTACATGTACCTGGCCATCTTTAGTGCACAGGCACCATGGAATGGGAAAACTGGTAGGAGGAACTCAATGAAGCTGGAGGGGGCAGATTCAGGAAAGTTGTTAAGAAATAGTTTTTCACTGAGAGAGCATTGGACAGGTGTAATAAGCTACCAAGGGATGTTTTCTGTGCTAAGTCAGTGTGGGGTTCAGATATGGGTGGGACCAATATGGTAAGGTTAGAAGGGTGAGGATAAGTGAGGATGAAGGGGGTAAGTAACTGCAAAGGCCATTACATCCAACCATAGGTAGGGCTTGGCAGACTGAATTGGCTGTTGGGCCTTTCTTCACTGTCAACATATGTGTTTTTATGTTGCTAAGTATAACTGCACACATATTTGTTCTGCAACTGGCTTTTTTTTAAAACACACATCCATATTACTTCCAATTACACCTTGTGACACTATAAGCTCAAACTATCAAAAAAATAGCCACACTGAATCCACTACTGTTTCTGGCTAATTTTCTTCATAGCACAATGGTAAAACACCCTGCTCCTTCCCCTAATAAGCTGGGACTGTGCATTGTCGCATGGTTGCATCCTTATGCTGTACTTCCTGCAACAATGTATCCCTGTTACCAGCGTTTTGCACACCATATGACCTGCTTAACCAGTAACACTTCATGAAGCAGTCCTGACTTCTACGGTAAAACACCTTGCATAATTTCGTAATGGGCACTATGCCACAAATTTGACAAAGTGGTAATTCTTTATGAGGCTGTGGTGACATGCATGACTTTGCAACACCTGTACAGTACAGTTATAAATGTTTTATAATTTTACCCCGACACAAAGCTTTCATTTTTTTAGTGTGTAACCTTAACAGTGCCAAAGTAGGCGCTGGACACCACACCTCACTCCACGTCGGCGACCCAAGTTCGGGAGCGACTTTGGGCACCAGGGATTGGTAGGGACAGGGTGAGGATTGATCCCCCTTGGGGCTGCTCTCCTCCCCCGGGGGATGGGTAGGGGATAGTTTAATACACCAGCGGCTCCTGGTGGAAATTGGGGGTGCTACAGCACGTCGGCTGCACATCATGCAGTGTGGATGATGCTGGCAGGTTTGTCTTGCACCAGAGTATCATGGGTGCACCATGCAGGGAGAGTGGCTCCAAGAACAAGGAAAAACCTGGCTCCGAGGGGGAGGCAACGGCACCTGACCCCCATGCCCACAGCCAGATCCATCTTGCCTGGCCTCCCAGTTCCTCCACCCAAGTCCCACTCCCTCAGCCAGAGTCTATGTGTGTGACAGTGCCTGATGAGGAGGGACGGCCCCACCCCGGAGGGGTTAAGCTGGGGGTGCTGGATGTGGGAAGGGTGGGGGGAGAGAGGAGGCACAGGTTCAGGGGGATCTCAGGCAGGCAGGAACAGGCAGGATGCCTGAGAGATGCATCCTCAGGCTGTGACCAGAGGGAAAAAAATCAACAACAAAAAAAAAAAACAGTGACAAAGTTAATCTCTTCTTAATGTAATATAATTACTGCCCATCAGTTTTTTTCTATGGGCTGACCTAGTTGATATTTGTCATAATAACCCACGGGGAAATTACAACATTCATGTGCAGTCTTTCAAAAGATTGTGTTTCCTCATTGGCTCTCATTCTCTGTGTGGGCGGGCTTAAGACTTCTGCCAACATGGTGACTCTGTCTCTCTCTTACCAAGGAGCCACCACAACAACACTCTTCTCTCCTTATTTTTATTTTATTTTTTTTTTAAATCTATCTGGTCCTAGGTCCGGGTATCTCATGGGCAGACTTGATGGGCCCTGAGTCTCCTTCTGCTGTCATTTTTCTATGTTTCTGGTTGATCCTACCTTTTACAGTTTTCAAAAAGCTCTATCTGGTTTATCCTGCTGTTCAACCACTTTGGGACATTGTGGTTATGTGCAGGACTGGGGCTGTGGCTTGACTAGCTATAATACTAGTGCATCTGCTAACTAAGTAAAAAAAATTTAAAAACCATAAAAACAAAAGGAAGAAGAAAAAGCTCAACCTGGAATGGGAAGGAGGGAAAGGGAGACAGATAATGTGTGTGTGTGTGTGTGTGTGTGTGTGTGTGATACCTTGTCACAGAAGTCAGGTTGGAAAAAATTACTGCCAAGCAATTATAAAATATAAAAGATGTTTAGTATGCATGTGAGAATTTAATGCACACTCTCAGTGTAGGATGCTTTTATAACTCCCTTGAGCTTCGCTCTAGCATCCCACACCTTGGGTGTGCATTTAATTCTCATATCACACTCTACCCGATCATGTATTCTATATGTAATTGAAACTAAGTTTGGAATTGTTAATGTTAGAAATGTACTATATATGGTATTTTGTATCAATAGACATATACAGACATTGATACTTGGTGTCAGCCCAATGAGGCAGCCAGCAGCCAGACACTCTGCACCACAGCAGTGAGTGAGTAAAGCAGGCAGTCAGGAGGAAGCAGGGAAATATGAGGTCTGCAAGGGAAGGCAGGGTTGGACTAGAATTGGGAGTGGGTGAAACGCCCTATCAAGGGTAGCAGTACAAAACGGTTTTTGTTTAAGAAAAAAAAAAACAGTGAGAGGAGACCTTAGCTAAAAATCTATCCAGGTCAGGATGCAAAAGACCAAGTATTTCCAGGGGTAACAGAGTAGAAATGATGATTGGAGTGGTGCAGTACAATGGCTGGGGGTAGCAGTTTTCAGGGAGGTCTTCTGAACACTGCAGTGCTGCCCCATCTGCATGGACCTCTCTGGACTGAGGGAGGAGGTTGCTAGACTTCAGGCTGAGTTGGCTAGGATTCAGGAGGTCCTCCTCCCCCACTCAGGGACCATTAAGTCCACCACTGCTACCTCAAAGAATGCCAAAGAGAAGGAGTGGCTGGACTACAGTGGGCTTGGGAAAGGGTGAGGGTGGTGGGTCGAGACACATTCCCCATATGGTACTGTACAAGTGAACAATTCCTATGCTGCTTTGGCAGGGTGGGACTGTGCCCTTGAGTCACTCGTAGTAGTGACCAAAGAGGATGTGTGGGTCCTCCATAGAGGAGACATAAAGAAGGATGGAAGAGGACCCCAGAGGAGGAGGAAGCAACTTCTGTTGGGGAATGCCTTTGTGAGGGGGATAGATTTGGGGACAGGAAGGGAGGGGGAGAGGGAGATTAGGTGCCTACCTGGCACAACAGCTCAGAAGGATGGGAAGTGGATCTTGAGGATTGCTAGGGCAGCAGGACGGGAGGGAGAGCTGAATGTCATTGTCCACCTAGGGACTAATGACCTGGCTATGGACAAGGCTAGGATAGTGTAGGAGGAGTTCAAGGAGTTGGGGAGGGGTCTTAAGCAAATAGCACACTCAGTGGTCTTTTCTGAGGTGCTGCCTGTCTATGACGGGGAAGATAGGGTACGCCATACCTGGAGCTTCAACTCATGGTTGAAGAAGTAGTGCATAGAGGAGGGGTTCAGCTACATTGGGGACTGGGGTCCCACCTAGAGGAGTAAGGGCTCTATACAGGGAAGATGGCCTGCATCCATCCAAGAGGGGAATCACAGTCCTCAATGAACAGTGTAAATGTTACATTGGACAGCATTTATAGTAGCCGGGGAGGGGGTGGAAGGAAGAAGGGAGACATAAACTGTCCCCTCCACAAGCTAAAGTAGTCAGCAGGAAGAACCCTAAGGGAGAGAAATCACCAAGGGTACCTAATAACAAAAAAAACAAAATGGTATAAATGTTCAGAGATGGGAATGAAAGCAGAGGGGGTAAGGAGAGACACTGACAGGGAAAATGGAGGGGGGGGTGGCAAGTAGGGTGGTTGCAGAATTTGGAAGACCATGTGTGCAAATGTTCGAAGCCTGGAAATAAAAATTCCAGACCTAGAATTCATTATGGCAGAGGCTGACCTGGACATTGTCGCCATTACCAAGACAAAGTGCAATGAGAACCATGACTGGGTAGGAAGGGAGGAGGAGTGGCACTGTATGTGAAAAATGACATAAGGGCCGCAAGGATCCAGCAGGAACAAAATGGGGGAGAGATACTGTGGGTTAATCTGGAAAGAAAATTGGGGCCAGCCATCTGCACAGGTGTGGTCTATAGACCACCAGCCCAGGAGGAAGAAACATATAGGGAGTTGATGCTAGCCATCCAAAGGATGGCAGACAAAGGTGAGGTAGTACTGGTTGGAGACTTCAATATTCCAGACGTGGACTGGAGCATCCCAGCAGCAATATCAACTAGGAGCAGATTTATCCTGGACTTCCTTCAGGGTGCCTTCCTCAAGCAACTGGTCATGGAACCAACTCAGCAGAAGGCACACTGGACCTTGTGCTCACAAACAGGGACAGTGTGATGGGGGTAACAGTGGGGGAGCACCTGGGGAACAGTGAGCACCAGTCATTGTGGTTTGAAATCACAGAAAGAGCAGAACCAAACCACACAAAAACACGTATCCTGGATTTTAGGGGGGCAGACTTTGGGAAAATGGGGAGATACTTGAAAGAGGCATTAAGGTGAATGGGGCAGGAATCAGGGGTTGAGGAACAGTGGGCAGTATTTAAAATGGCGATTACAAGAGTAACAGAATTATGCATTAAGCAGGTTAGCAAAAGGAAAAGGAAGAGGAGACAATTATGGTTTTCCAAAGAGGTAGCAAAGAAAGTGAAAGCCAAAAAGGTTGCATTCAGGCAATACAAAAAGACACAGGCAGAAGGGGATAGGGAGAAGTACCAGGAGAAGCAAAGGGAAGCAGGGAGGTCAGTAAGGGAAGCCAAAGCTCAGACAGAAGAACACATTGCAAAATCAGTGGGTAGAGGGGACAAAACCTTTTACAGGTACATAAGTGAAAAATAAAGGCAAAGGGAGGGATAGTGAGACTGAAGGGGGAGGATGAGGGCCGCATGGAGGATGACAACAGTAAAGCTGACATATTGAACAGGTATTTCTGCTCAGTCTTTACTGAGGAAGAGGAGGGTAATGGGTCTGAAGGGAGTACAAGGGGTGAGAATGGTGCAGAAATGGACACAAGTCCCTTTACATGAGAAAGGGTCCTGAAGGAACTGGAAGTAATAAGAGTCGATAAAGCAATGGGGCCAGATGGGGTGCACCCCAGGATCCTTAAAGAACTAAGAGAGGTGGTGGCTGAACCTCTGGCTATCCTGTTTAGCCACTCATTGGAAACAGGGGAGGTACCCAAAGACTGGAGGACAGCAGATGTAGTCCCCTTATACAAAAGTGGGAACAAAGAGGAAGCGGGGAAATACAGACCAGTCAGCCTCACCTCTGTAGTGGGGAAGATCATGGAAGCACTACTGAAGGAGAGATTGGTGGAACATCTGGTTGTCAATGGACTACAGGACCCAAGGCAGCATGGTTTCACCAGGGGAGGTCATGTCAGACCAACTCGTTGAATTTTGGCTGGGTGACTAGGGAGGTGGATCAGGGGAGGGCAGTGGACATGGCCTATCTGGATTTCAGCAAGGCCTTTGACACTGTGCCACATAGAAGACAATTACACAAACTGGGGAATATGGGTGTGGGCAGGACAGTAGTGTGGTGGGTAGGTAACTGGCTGGGCGGCAGGACACAGAGGGTGGTGGTAAATGGCTGTCACTCCACAGAGGGAAGAGTGACCAGTGGGGTACCACAGGGATCAGTGCTGGGACCGGTTCTATTCAACATCTTCATCAGTGACATTACGCAGGACCTAGAAGGCAGAATTTCACTGTTCGCTGATGACACAAAGCTCTGTAACAGAGTAGACACACCAGAGGGTGTAGACAGAATGAGAAGGGACCTGCAGAAACTTGAGGAATGGTCAGGGGTTTGGCAGTTGAAATTCAATGCAAAGAAGTGCAAGATAATGCATATGGGGCACAAAAACCATGGCACAATATATCAGTTGGGGGGTGAAGATATAGCATGCACTAAGCAGGAAAGGGATCTTGGGGTTATCATCTCTGATGACCTCAAGGTAGGGAAACAGTGTGACAAGGCAGCAGGTGAAGCAAATAGGATGTTGTGATGCATAGGCAGGGGCATCACCAGCAGGAAAAGGGAGGTCATAATTCCACTATACAAGACACTAGTGAGGCCCCACCTGGAGTACAGTGTACAGTTCTGGAGACCTTACCTACGTAAGGACATAGACAGGGTAGAGAAGGTTCAGAGGAGGGCAACAAAGATGGTACATGGATTGCATCACAGGTCCTATGAGAACAGGTTGAAAGAACTGAATATGTACTCCCTGGAGGAGAGGAGGAAGAGAGGGGATATGATAGAGACATACAAGTATCTTACAGGGAGGAACAGGGTGCAGGAATACACTATTTTTAAGCGAAAAAGATATTCCAGGACTAGAGGGCATGGGATGAAGTTGGAGGGAGGGCGATTCAGAGGAAACATGAGGAAGAATATCTTCACAGAACGGGTGGTGGACAAGTGGAACACCCTGCCAGAGGAAGTGGCAGGGGCTGAAACAATCACAGGATTTAAGAATGCATGGGATAGACATAAAGGAATTCTGGAGGTCAGGAGTAAGGGGCAACAGACTTCTAGAAAAACATAAACTGAACTTACAAGCTCAAATGGGCAGACTGGGTGGGCCATAGGCCCCTATCTGCTGACACTATCTATGCATCTATGTATCTATGTATCTAGCCAAACCAGGCTATACTCTGTTCAGGAATGACAGGGTGGGAAAGAAATTGGGAGGAGTGACTATGTGAGGGATAGCATAAAAGCAACAGAGATACAGGGAATACAGGAAGGGTTGGTGGTACTGTGGGTCATGCTAGAAACAGGGAATGGACCGCAGTTTTCACTGGCGTGATCTACACACCTCCGGCATGGGGTTGGGGGAGTTGGACAAGGTTCCGGTGGAAGTCATCCATGACAAATAAAGGGGAGGTGCTGCTGATAGGGGGCTTCAATCTGCCGAATGTAGATTGGAGCATCACAGCTGCATCTTCAGCTAGGAGCAGGGACATCTTGGACTCTCTGGAGGGGGCTTTCCTTAGGCAACTAGTAAAACAGACCACTTGTGAGGGGGCAGTGCTAGATCTTGTACTCACCTACAGGGACAGTGTTGTAGATGCCATGGTTGATAGCCACCTGGGGATCAGTGATCACCATACAGTGTGGTTCAATATTAGCACCGTGGCAGAATCTAACCACACAAAGGCAACATTCCTGGATTTCAGGAGGGCTGATTTTAAAAAGATGGGAGAATGCCTCTTTGATGTCTTGGCAGGGGAAGGAATTGGGTGGAATAGAAAGACAGTGGGTGAAACTGAAAGAGGGGATATTGAAGGCAACAAACCTCTGCATCTGGAAAGTAAGCAAAAGCAAGTGGAAAAAGAGACCACTATGGTTCACAAAATAGGTGGATGGGAAGGTAAGGGCAAAAAAGATAACATTTGGAGGTACAGTATAAGGAGACACTGAGGGAGGAGGATAGGGAGGTTTATCAGGAAAAACAGAGGGAGGCAGGGAAAGCAATTATCAACACAAAGGCACAAAAGGAGGATAAAATAGGCCAGGCAGTAAAGAAAGGGGACAAGACATTTTTCAGGTACATAAGTGAAAAGAGAAAGACCAGGGAAGGGATAGTAAAGCTTAAGAGGGAAGGCAATGCAAGGCCAAGTTTATTTGTAGGGTGCCCAATCCCGGAGGCTCCGGGAATCTAACACACAAAGAGCAGTTGAAGTAGAACCAAAAACACAATACAATAAAAAAAAATTATAAATATCAGTTAAAACCGTTTAAAACAGTACATACAGCTAAAAATCAGATTTAAAAGCAGGTTAAATCACATCATCTGGGAAGGCCAATGAAAATAAATGGGCCTTGAGACCACTCTTGAAGAACTTGATCGATGGTGCCTCCCTAATGTAGGGTGGAAGAGTGTTCCACAGAATTGGGCTGGCGATGCTAAAAGCCCGATCACTGGCAGTTTTAAGTTGGGTCCTGGGAACATCAAGGAGGCCCCTGGTTGAGGAGAGGAGGGATCGGACCGAGACAGCCGGTGTCAGAATGCCAGCCAGACAGCCAGGGCCTAGTCCATGTAGGGCCTTGTAGGTGAGTAAACTCACCTTAAAGATAGCCCTCCACCTGACCAGCAGCCAGTGCAGAGCCCACAGAACTGGAGTCTCATGGCTGGGCCTAGACAGGCCGGTCAGTAACTTGGCTGTTGCATTCTGCAGCAGCTGCAGCCGGCGGTGGATACCTCCAGAGACCCCGAAGTAAAGAGCATTACAGTAATCAAGCCTGGATGTCACAAAGGGATGAACTAGTGTGGTCAGGTCTTCAGGCGAAACTAGGGGTTTGATTCTGGTGATATTCCACAAGTGGCAAAAGCCACTTTGGACAACAGATGTCACCTGAGCTTCAAATGTCAGTCTGTCATCCAGGATCATGCCAAGATCTCACATCCTAACAGAGGCTATCAATGGCATAGGTCCCAGGAAAAGACCTGAGGCCCCACTGGAAGCACTCTCATCATGCCCTCAACCCAGCTCAACCACTGCACCTCCGTCTCATCAGGGTTCAGTCACAACCAGCTGGAGGACATCCAGTCATTGATCTCAGCCAGGCAGATGTTAAACACTTCCACAGTGTCCAAACTTGCAAATCTGAAAATGGACAAGGCAATGGGGCCAGGGTGGTGCATCCAAGGATATTGAGGGAGCTCAGAGAGGTGCTGGCTGCACCTCTGACAGCCCTGTTCAATCACTCGCTGGAGAAGGGAGTGGTTCTGGAGGACTGGAGGAGGACTGATGTAGTTCCACTTCACAAAAGTGGAAGCAGGGAGGAGGCTGGCAATTACAGGCCAGTCATCCTGACTTCGGTGGTGGGGAAGTTAATGGAATCACTACATAAGGAAAGAATTGTGGAATATCTTGGATCCAGTTACTTACAAGATCTGAGGCAGCATGGATTCACTGGGGGGAGGACATGTTAAAATAAATTTGATAGATTTCTTTGCTGGGTGACGAGGGAATTAGATCAGGGTGAAGCTGTTGTTGTGGCCTACCTAGATTTTAGTAAGGCCTTTGACACCATTCCACATAGGAGACTCGTAAACAAGCTAGGCAGCCTAGGAGTGGGTCCAATGGTGGTAAACTGGGTAAGGAATTGGTTGGGGGAGAGAAGACAGAGGGTGATGGTAAATGGAGTTTACTCCAAGGAAGGGAGGGTGACTAGTGGGTTGCCACGGGGATCAGTATTTGGACTGGTCCTCTTTAAAGTCTTTATTAGTGACATTCCAGAGAGGCTAGAAGGGATGGTATGCCTTTTTGCTGATGATACTAAAATCTGCAATAGGGTAGGCAATCCAATGGGGGGGGGGGTTGGGGAAAAAATTATTAGAGATCTAAGAAAGCTAGTAGAGTGGTCAAGGATGTGGCATCTAAGTTTCAATATGAAGAATTGCAAAATCATGCACTTGGGGCACAGAAACCCAGGGGTGGAGTACAAAATGGGGGGTGTAGTATTAACAATCACCAAACAGGAAAGAGACCTGGAGATAATCATATCTCATGACTTAAAGGTGGCCAGACAGTGTGACAGAGCAGTGGGGACAGCTAGTGGGATGCTAGGGTGCATAGGAAGGGATAACACCAGCAGAAAGAGAGAGAGGTAGTGTTACCACTGTATGGATCACTGGTGAGACCTCACTTAGAGTACGTTGTCCAGCTATGGAGGCCACATCTCTGGAAGGTAGAGGCAGTCCAGAGGAGGGCAACTAAAATGGTGCAGGGTCTGCCTCAAAAGCTCTATGAGGACAGACTAAAGGACCTCAATATGTACACCCTGGAGGAAAGGAGGGAGGGGGGATATAATATAGACTTTCAAATACCTCATAGGTATATATAAGGTTAAAGGGGGAAGCATGTTTCAGAAAAAAGAGGCTCAAGAACAAGGGGACATGCTATGAAGCTGGTGGGGGGGTAGACTCAGGGGAGATGTGAGGAAGTACTTCTTCACAGAAAGAGTGGTGGATGCCTGGAACAGTCTCCCAGTGAAGGTGGTGGGGGCAAAAACAGTAACGTGATTCTAGAATGCATAAGATAGGCATAAGTGAACCTTACTGGTAAGTAAAGAGGGGGTAAAGCCGGAGAATAAGTAGTATCTGCAGTGTTACAGTAGGTAGAGAAAATGGACAGACTAGGTGGGCCAAGTGGTCCTTATCTGCTGCAAAATTCTATAATTCTACAATACAGTAATTTAAATTAGACAATGTCAGTGAACGTCAAACCGTACGTACAAACCATTTATGTTTGCACTGAGGCATTCTAAAGGAAGATAAATCATTTATTGACTTGAGCACAGAATAGTGACCCCAGAAGTGTGACAACATTTATATCCAAAATAGCATCTGAACCAATTAACTAAATTTACTTTACATAGGAAAAATAATTTGTATCAAACAGTTATTTATAGATCGAAAAAATAGTTCATAAGCAAAAGGTATCCCCATAAACTCACTCCTGTTATTACAACATAAAACACATTTTGATAAATTGCAGAAAAGTTGTTTATTTTATGGACCTACTTTCTTTACTTGTTTGCTACAGTTTTTCTGAATTTACATAATCAAAATTCTCATTGATTCTGCCATGTAATTAAGTTACTTGTGGTTTTGACATTACATTGGACAGAAAATTTGTCACACTTGTGGGGGTCACTACATATTGAATAGTGTATGGACAACCATACACAACAAGGCTGTGTTTCCATTAAGGGTTTAAGATGACATCATAGGGACCTCGAGAACAAATCTTGAGAGACCCCAATGCCATCTCAGCCCTGAGATAGAAACATAGCCTTGTTCATGTATGTTCATGTATATACTGTTTTCAGCCGGACTGCCTACTCCCTCATTTGTCTCTTGCCTGCTCACTCATTTGTCTCTTGTCTGCTTGCTCATTTGTCTCTTGTCTGCTTGCTCATTTGTCTCTCCTCTGCTGACTCATAGGTCTCCCCTGCCTGCTCAGTTATCTGCCCCCTGCCCACTCATTCAGTCAGTCCACACATTTTGTTAAATTGTTTTTTACCACAAAATGACTGGGCTTTTTTTTTCCAGGGAGCCCCGGTGCGGCTTTCCTCAGCAGCTCCATGCCACACACCAAGTGCTGCCAGCCCAGTCCACCAAGATAAGCTTGTGTGACTTAAAAATCAATAAATCAATCAGTAAATATCTGGGCGTTAATGGAGATCAGTAGGTGGTGGGAGGTGACGTCATTAGGGAATAAGGCATGACAGGGTGTGTTATCCCGCCAGCCAGTAAGATGTGGAGACCAAGGAACACCTGACCAGGCTGGGAGACAAATTGTCATGCATTTCATTTGACATATCCTTCCCTGAGGTCCTGCCAGACTGGGAGAGGGGGGCAGATGGGCAGAAGATCAGAGAAGGGGAGATAGGGGAGCTAAACATGTGGTTCAAGGACTGGTGCCAGGAAAAAGGACAGAAATTTGTAGGTAACTGGCAACAGTTTTGGGAGTGAAAGTTCTTTAAATTCAATGGACTTCATCTGACTAAGGAGGAGGGAGTCAGTGCATTCTGGCAGAAGTTTGATCTCTTTGCAGAATATTTAAACTAGCAAATGGGAAGAGGGGTGCAGCACCTGATACATCGAACAGGAAGAGCACCCCCCACCAGCTAGTGATCAAACAGGAGTTCAGCATGTTTGTAGTTCATCTGCATCACCAGGTGAGGAAAAAGGTCCAGCTACCCATATGATGCGCAGGGGAAAAGCTGGACCTTGCCCCACAACTAACCCACTGAAAATCTGGCAAATGGAAAATCATGTACACAAATTCCAGCAGTCTGGGAAACAAGATCCCAGACCTGGAGGCAACAATGGCAAAGGCTGAACTGGACAAAGTAGCCATCAGCGAGACATGGTTCATCAGTAACCACACTTGGGAGACTACAGTACCTAGCTGTGTACTGTTCAGAAGAGACTGAGGTGAAAAAAGTTCAGAGGGGGAGTGGCCCTTTATGTCAACGAAAATATCAAAGCTACAGAAATTCAGAATACACATAAGGAGCCACAAGAACTGTTGGTCACCTTGGAAACAGGAAAGAGGACAGCCATATGAACTGGGGTGGTCTGTAGGCCTCCAGAACAGGGGGAGGACAAAGACATATTACTGTTTGAAGATATACAAAACATGACAGCTAAAGGGGAGATTCTGCTAATGAGAGACTTCAACATGCCAGATATGTATTGGTCAATACCAGCTGGATCATCTGCCAGAACTATGCACATAGTGGATTCCCTGCAGTGGGAGGGCCTCAAATAATTGGTACAACAACCCACAAGAGACAGGGCTATCCTGGACTAATGGGAAAGGATCACAGATCTCCAGGTGGAAGGTCACTTGTGTGCCAGTGACCATCACATGATATGGTTCAATTTGGCCACTAGAACTAAATCATCCCGTTCCAATGCAAAAATATGGGACTTCAGAGGAGTTGACTTTGATAAGATGGCCAGCAGAGTTAAGCAAGCCCTGGCAAGAAGAAATACAGGTGAAGGAGTACAGACAAAGTGGGCAAGTATTAAGGATGCAATACTTGAAGCAACATCCCATTGTGTTAGGGAGAAAAGTAAGGGCAAAAAAAGGAGGAAACCACTTTGGTTCTCAAAAATAGTAGCAGAAAAGGTCAGAGCCAAAAGGTTAGCCTTCAGAAAATATAAGGGAATGCAGCAGGACAAAGATATGGAGGCATATCAAACTTCCCTAAGGGAAGCTGGAAAGGCAGTAAGGCAGGAAAAGGCCCAAACCGAGGAAACACTAGCACGAACACAAAAATAAGGGGACAAGACTTTTTATAGATACAGTGGTGAAAGGAGAAAGTACAGAGGGGATATTGCTAAGATCAAAGGGGATAAGGGGGAATGTGAGGAGGAGGACCAAGGAAAAGCATCTATCCTAAATAGATACTTCTGCTCAGTATTTACTGAAGAGAAGGTAGGGCAGGGTCTACAGCTCATCACCATGGACACATGGGAGGGAGGTGTGCACAAGACCCTTCACAAAAGAAAGGGTCCTACAAGAGCTCACTAAGCTCAGGGTGGACAAGGCAATGGGACCTGATTGCATACATCCTAGGGTACTAAAGGAGCTAAGGGTGGAACTAGCAGAGCCACTAGCAGAACTGTTTAGTGTGTATCTGAGCACAGGAGAGGTCCCAGAAGACTGGTGAAGGGCTCATGTGATCCCGCTCCACAAGAGTGGCAGCAGGGAGGAGGCGGGAAACTACAGACCAGTCAGTCTTGCCTCAGTAGTGGGCAAGATTATGGAGGTACTCCTTAAAGAATGGATAGTGCAAAACCTGGAATCCATAGGAGCACAGGATCTAAGACAGCATGGGTTTACAACAGGAAGGTCCTGTCAAACTAATCTCATAGATTTCTTTGACTGGGTAACAAGTGTGATGGACCAAGGGGATGCAGTTGATGTTGCATACCTTGACTTCAGCAAAGCTTTCAATACTGTTTCACATAGAAGATTGATTAATAAGCTGGGTAGGCTCGGGGTGGGTCAGAAGTTGTTCAACTGGGTGGCAAACTGGTTGGTGTATGGAAAACAGAGAGTGGAGGTAAACAGTATACAGTCAGAAGAGATGCAAGTCACAAGTGGGGTACCTCAGGGATCAGTCCTGGGGCCAGTCCTCTTTAATATCTTCATCAGTAGCATTGCAGATGGACTGGAGGGTGAGGTTTGCCTGTTTGCAGATGATACCAAGATCTACAACAGAGTAGATTATCCAGATGGGGTGGGCAGAATGAGAAGACATCTGGAAAAACTGGCAAAATGGTCTGAAGAGTGGCAACTAGGGTTTAATGCAAAGAAGTGCAAGATCAGACATATAGGGAAGAGAAACCCTGAAGCTACCTATAGGTTGGGAGGGGAGCTGCTGGCAATTACAAGGGATGAAAGAGACTTGGGCACCATCATCACAGATGACCTGAAATCATCCAAGCCAACAACTAAGGCAGTAGGTAAGGCTAGAGGGATGTAGAGGTGTATTAGTAGGGGTATCATAAGTCATAAGTCATAAGAGGGAGATAATAATCCCTCTTTACAAAACACTAGTTAGGCCCCATCTGGAGTATTGCATACAGTACTTGAGGGCTCACCTGCATAAGGACATTAACAAAACGGAGGCAGTCCAGAGAAGGCAACCAAAATGATAGAGGGTCTGCATCAGAAAACGTAAGAGGACAGATTAATAGAGCTCAATATGTATACCCTAGAGCAAAGGAGGGACAGAGGTGATATGATTGAAGCATTCAAATATCTTAAGGGCATTAACAAGGTGAAAGAGTCTAACATGTTTCAATATAAGAAAAATAGCAGAACAAGAGGATACAGCATGAGATTAGAGGAAGGCCGATTAAGGTGTAATGTGAGGAAGTTCTTTTTCACAGAAAGGACGGTGGATGTACAGAATGGCCTACCTCAGGAAGTGGTGGGTATGAATATAGTGCAGAGCTTCAAACAGGCTCGGGACAGGCATAAGGGAGCAATACAGATGAGAATGAATATATAGGCCATTGACAGAGTAAAGGCCTATGGCACATTCATAAGGTAGACAAAATGGGCAGACTGGATGGGCCTTGTGGTCCTTATCTGCTATCAACTTTTATGTTTCTGTGTTTCTATGTTTCTATGTTATTGTGTAATAATGTCACACCTCGGGTGGCTGAAGCATGAGGCCACATGCTGAATGCATTCAACACCCAAGGTGTGCCTTTATTACATAATAACACACACCCTGGAGTGCCTTATAGCTATTATACAATGGCTCTTTTATTTATTTACTTTTTTTTTTAATGGAAAAGTATGTTAAAAATAATTTTTTATGAACTTTTTCATAGGAGAGGTATACTTATAAGTCAGTCTGCTGAGTGAGCATTTGTGTAACCTTGCATTTCAAATCTCCCACCATGATGCTTGTAAGTCAGTCTACAGAATGAGCATTAGGTGAAGCCAACCCTTATGTGGTCAGCTTTTCAAATGCTGCTTGCTCAAAGTCTCTGCTCCTGCTTGATAAAGCCATTGAAGTTGTGTCTGTGAACACAAATCATTGGTATTTACTAAAAAACAAAAACTAACAAAAAGAGCACACAAGAAAGAAAGAAAGGTGTTACCGTGTTTCAGCATGGCTGTCAATTGGGAAGTGAGCATGACTGTGATGTGTGTGCGCTATTACAATTGGGCTGTGGACTGAGTGGACCAAGAAGCTGCACACAGTAGCTTCAGTTTGCTTTTTTTTTATTTGTGTTTACCTGCGTTGAGGTGGTGGGCAGACAGAAAGTTGATGGGGGATGTGTAAGTTGAAGGAAGTCGGGGAGCAGAAGATGTGCCCAGGTATACGTGCCTTTTCAGGAGAAGCCATTTGGTGTGGCAGTTTAAGTGTGTATAACAAAAAAACACTTGGGGCCAGATATTCAAAAATTTGCACTGTATGTAAACTTATTGCACCGTGATTGTGCTGGAATTGCACCAGGCCGCCATATTCAAAAGACCAAATAGTGCCGGTGCAACCTATAAGTGCTGGCACAGAAAGACAATGCATGCATGGGGCAAAGTGAGGGATGGGGGCATGCATACAGGTGCAACGGTACATTCAAAGATCTTGCGCTGCACATGTTGTAGCATAACCCCTAGTGCAGCGTTATTTACTGCCTATAAAAAGGTAGTCCAAACTCAGGGCAAACCACAGAGGTGAGCATTGACACTGCAGGAATCAAGATAGCAGTCGTTAACAACGTGGTGCTGGTGTACCAGATGGCAGCTCTGCTGGAGGAGGAAGAGAGGACCAAGCCCACCCTGGGCCACACTGTAGGCCAAGGAGGAGATACTCTGCACATGCACACAGAATGTACCTGCCCAGAGTCTCATTTGAGACACTGACAGATGACCACCTTGTGTGCCGGTACAGAAAGAACAGGGTCAGGCTGAGGCAGCTGTGTGAGCTCCTGCATGAGCAGCTGCAGCCTTCCACCCAACAAAGCCATGCCATGACAGTTGAGCAAAAGGTGACAGCTGCAATGTGCTTTCTGTCTCTCTGGATCTTCCAGATCCTGGTTGGAGATACCATTGGTATGTCACAGTCAGCCACTTCACACCTCCTGGCCCAGTTCCTGGATGCTTTTGTGCCACATGCTGGTGAATTCTTCATATTCCCCAGCACGGCACTGGTGCTCAAAGAAAAAAAGCAGCAATTCTATTGGCTTGCGCACCTACTAGCTGTACTTGATGCCATTGATTGCACCCACGTTGGGTATCCCGTAATAAGGGCATCGCTATTGAGCACTTACAAAAAGGGCAACTCAATAGCAGTGCCTTTTCACAGGGCTACTGGACAGGAGGCAATTAAGGCTATAGCGACATCCTGTCACTATATAGATATATATATATTTACGCATGCGGGGGGGAGCAAGCATGCCATGTGACAGGTGGAAGGGGAGGGGGTATGTGAGGTGTAGCATGGTGGTGGATTGCCGAACTGGCCATGTGGCATGGTAGGTTCATTGCAGGCTAGGGTTGGGAGGGTACTAGGTTTGAAGCTGGGCACGACAGTATTTTTCCAACGGTCCAGTAATTACATTTTTTTGGTTTTCACACCCCCGACATGCACCCCCCTGGAGTTGGGAATTCTTTAGTCGGGTGATGCAGGGCACAACCCACTGCAAAAACAAAGAAACCTATGTTTCTGGCACCCTTTTGGTCTGCCCAGCGAGTGTGCATCGGCGAAATTAATTTGTCAGTCTACACTCTTCCTAATGGCAATCACCTTTCCATGATCACTGTTATCACATAGAACCCCCACATTGCCATCCATGCACTGCCTGATGATGCGGGAGATTCATTCATCAGCAGGAAGGGCTACTACTCCATCAATTGCCAGGTGGTGTGCAATGCAATGGGATGCATCATTAGTGAGTGTCTTTGCACAGTACACAGGCAGTGCCCACAACACCTTCATCTGGCACCAGTCTCATCTGTGCCAGGCATTTGAGACTGGGGTAATACCCAGTGGACACCTTGTTGGTGAGTATTTGTAGCAGGCACAACCAAAGCCCTTCCAATGGTGGGACCGTGCCATCGAACAACAGACAAGGGAGGTAGAGAGGAGGGGGAGAGGGAGTGTGTACAGGTAGACAGGATGACCCAAACAGTAGGGTCTGCAAACAGACAGGGTGATTGGTATAGTACATACCTGCTAACATGTGGTCATGTTTTCACAGGGGACAGTGCCTATCCCCTAAGACCCTGGCTCCTAACACCAGTCCTCCAGCTAGCAATAGTGGCCGAGGAGAGGTACAATGAGGCACATGTCTCAACAAGGAATGTAATAGATTGCATCTTTGACATGCTCAAAATGAGATTCCGATGTCTGAACCAGTCTGGTGGTGCCCTACAATACACCCCTCAGAAGGTATACCACATATTCCTAGCCAGTCGTATGTTGCACAACATGGCACTTAACCATGGAATACATGCACCAGAACCTGAGGAATAGTCAGAGACCCAGAGCTAGAGATCCAGGGGATTGCAGAGTAACTCGAAAGGCATGAACCTCGCATGGCCAGGAGGTCCAAGGAGCACTGGAACAACATAATTGGAACACTAACATGGATGGCCAGGTGAGTGAAAACAACATGGACAAAAAATACGTGTTCAAATGTGTATTTGCAGTAGAAACAGTACAGTGGCAGACACATAATGGTGACAGGTGCAGAGCAATGGACAACTATAAGCAAGTTACACAGGTGATATTTGGAATGTGGTGGGATGTGGTCATGAACATGAGGTGCATGTGAGGGATGCAGGTGGGTGATGGGTGCAGGAAGGTGTGGCACACAGATGGCATCATCACCATCTTCCAGCATGGACCCTTACAGAGTCCCTAACGTGTACCCTCGAGTGGGCGTACTATAGGCCACGGAGCCAATAGGCAAAGACTGCGGGGACAGGGATGCCCTGGGATGACTTCGGCCATGGTGCAGGCTCAGTGTGGCTGATGACCTTCACCGCTCAGAGTTCCATTGTATGCCCATGGATGATGGTGTGGCAGTGGTGCTGGCTGACCCTGAGCATCCACCACGTGTGGTGGAGGCCCACCAGGGGACACTACTGGCACGAACACGTAATGTGCCAGTAGTGTGCCACTATGCAGCCATCACAACATTCCCCACTGTGGCTGTGAGCTCCCTCACAGCCCCAGTGAGCTTCCCAAAGACCTGGTGGAGGGCACTGAGGTGACATGCATGACACTCCTCTGCACGCTGATCTGCCCACAATAGGCCAGCGGTTACCGCCTTCAGGAGCAGGGGCAGCTCCTGCCATACCTCCCACCTGAAGGCATGCAGCTCCTGCTGTGTAGCATTCTGTGACTCCACTGCAGAGTGGAGGAGCTGCAGGGATCCTGGAGTCTCCTGTCCCTGGGGTGCATGGTCACCCTGTAGAGTGGGTGGGAGTGGCTGTGGGTGTTCAGTGGTGTGGGAGAAGCAAGCACCCTGTGTGGCTGCCTGCCACCCCAGTGCACTCTCTGCTGTGCTAAGCATGTCTCATGGGCGGGCTGACTGGCCAGCAGGATGTTTACCCACAGGTGGGTGTCTCATTGCCTGGCTTGTGTGTCAGGGACAACATTGGCAGTGGTCGTGATGGTGGTGCTGGTGGCAGTGGTGGTGGCAGTAGCAGTACTGGGGGCATGGAGAAGCCTGGCAGCAACAGAGGCATTGGCTGTCTGGCAGGTGACTTAGTTGGGCCAGAAGTGTGGCCACTGGTGTCCATCCCTGGCAGGTCCTCCACTTTAAACACAAGTCTGATGGTGAGAAACTACCCCCAATGGCAATGCCACTCATGTAGTCCATGGTGGGGATGTATGTCTCATCCTCACCATCCTCTTCCTCATCATCCTCAACATCAGTGGCTGCCCCAAGTCTTGCATCCATGGTAACACCCTCAGCCAATGCCTGTGCCATTGGTCTCTGCAACCCAGATATTGACAGGCCCTTCACCTCATTTGCCTCCACTCTGTCCCCTTCTGCGAGTCCAACACCCTGCACTGTGGAGGAACAATAAGACTGTGAGTGACCTTCATATGACATAGTGGTCCCCCACCAGTGCCACCACATGCACTACACACCAGTGCCACCAGTGACACAAAGTGCAGACCAAACCTGGTGTGCACAACCTACACACCCACACAGCCAAGGTGCACACACAGCCTAACCAGAATGTGCACCCCACAGGTCCATAGTCAAGCAGCACAAAGTATGAGCAAGCACACACACACACACACACACACACACACACACACACACACACACACACGTGAAACCCATCACCATAATAGGGGTGATAGTATTATCACACAGTGACACACATGGCAGCATGCAACACTGCATGATGAATGCACACCCACTGTTAATATACACACCATGTGCAGAGGCACAGTGACAGTGTCTGCAGGGTAAACCATGACTATGTGAACATGACACATGCTGCAGGTCGGGCAATGGATATTACACAAACCAAGTGACTGCCAGACCGCAAACAGGCCTACACAATATATATATGTGTGGCCAGGCCAGCCGTGTGCCACAACATAAGCACAGCCACCAGTACTGCCATAAGGTGACATGTGTACCATGGTGCAGCATGGCCCTGTACTCACATGTGCGGTGTAATGCCAGGGGTGTTTTTCAGCCACCACCCTCCACACCTGTTCCAGCCACTGTCCGTATGGTCAATCCATCCAACTCCATAATTGTGTCCACTGTCCCCAGCCCTGCAGGTCTTGGACCTTCTCTGGTGGCATGCTGTACATATAGGTGGTGTGCCTCCTCATCTTTGGCCCTACGCTGCATATTGTGCCACCACTTCCATACAGCATTCATAGTGCGACCACAGCCACCCATTGCGTTGACCTCTGCAGTTATCTGATCCCACATCTCCCTGACGGTGGCATCTGTGTCTCTGTACTGCCGCATGGCCTCCTCCTGTGACTTGTAGCCATTGACAAAGGCCTTCAACTCCTCATGGGAGAACTTGTATGATCGCAGTCTTGCCTGTCTATCTGAGGCACCTGTATGTGGATGAGGGAATACAGTGGTCAGTGGCTGTCATTTTCTGTGTGTGTGTGAGACTGCCACTGCACACAACAGAATGGTCACTGCGTGTCATTGTCTGTGGAAATGTGTCACGGGGATGTCAGAGAACACACCACTACACATGGCACACAGGCCAGATGATGTCCTCAGCATGACTATCTGTAGTAGTCAGCTAAAGGACAGGTTGTGTGCAACAGTACAACAGCCACATGGATGCACTGTGAGGGAAGAAACAGAATCACTGTTCCGACTGTAGCTCAACAGGTGTGTCACAGGACTGTGCTGCACAGATTGGTGCTTCTGGCAAACAGTACAATGTGCCCTGGTTGAAGGGGACCATAACATGGGATACACATACACATGCTGGGTGCACATGGCAGCCATGTGGACTGTATTGTGTTGTGACACCCCCCAGAATGTACTGTTACCTTGCGCATGCATTTCTGCATCCACAAGTGCCACAGTGTGCGCATACAGAGACATGGTCACAAGGCGGACATGTGTTACGAGGGTACATCAGTTCAGCGCTGTGTCTCTTTACACCTAAATGCAGGACCTGCAGCTTCTGAGTATGCAGTGGCCTGCATTAACCAACACAGTACATCCCAGTCCTGTTCACACACACATATATTGTGGCCCCATTACAGTGTAGCAGAGCTCACACTTTATTGCAGTAAAGTACAGCACTGTAATGACAGAGGGACACCTACCTGGAGCTCCTGAATTTGAGTCCTGGGACATGCTGGGGCCTACTGTTGTGAGCAAATAACTCCGCCTACCACCTGCAGTATCTGTAAGCTGTGCAGGTGGAGCTCAGCCTGCTCTTAACTAGCCCGGCTGTGCAATCCACATGATAATGCATGCAGATTAGACTGTAATGAGATGGTAATGTGGTGGATTGCACTCCGATTGCCTAACTTAGGCTCATTTGTATACTGGTATGGAACATAGCAAAATATAGCGCTGGGCAAATGCGATAGTAGTGAGCAAAGTATTAGCACCATGGTGCAGCACTATTTGATTAGCGTGGGGCAAAGTGACATAGCATTGCACCCAGTGAGCATGACCTAAGACGTCATCACATTTGGGGTTATATAGGGGGTTGTGCATGCTCACTGGTGGCAGTTTAGCCTAGCATGGTGCTATTGTATTTTGCACTGTGCAATACATGCATAGCATGGTGCTAGCATATGCACAGTTCAGTCTGTGGGCTACACAGTTAGGAGTAGGAGAAGTGACGGGGTATTTGCTCTAGAAGGCAATCCAGCTACAACGGCGTCCAGCAGACTTGTGAGGGTGGTTGTCCAGAGGGACCACAGGTGGGATGAGGCTGAAATGGCCAATCTGGTGCAGCTGGTATTGGAGAGGGAGTGTCAGCTGCTTGGAGAGGTCAGGGAAGGGGACAGGCCAAGAAGGCAGGTGTGGGCATCAATCGCACATCACGTTCCCGCCGGACAGGCATTGACAGGAATGGGGAGCAGTGCAGACATCGCTATGTGGACCTGCAGTGCCATGAGAGGCAGTGTCTGGAGCATGTCAAGTGCATGGTGCATGATGGAACTGTGCCTACAACAGGTAAGTGTACTGCAGTATCACAGCTAGGCAGTTGGCATGTCAGTGTGTGTGGCCAGCCATGTACATGGCACACATGAGTGTACATCTGTGCTGGGAGTGTGACTGTATGCATGCTGCAGGGTATGTTTCATGCAGTGATGTATGTGCTACACAAGGGGTACGGTGGTAGGCCTGGTTGTCTCCACTGTGTCCATGTATGTAGCTGTACATGTGTTGTGCTTTGTTTGCTTCACTTGACAGGTATCACTGTTTGCCATCACGGGTTGCATAGCACGTGTACAGTGCGCCTACAGGGCCCATGTGTCCCATGCAACATATGCCTCTTTGGAGGAAATAGTACCATGGTTGCCAATGCAGCTGTGCTGCACTGTCACAGGTGGGAGGTGGCTATCATGATGTCCATGCTGGTCCTGACACTGCTGTCATCCTTTCACTCTGTAGACTGCACAACCAGGGGCCAGCAAAGGTGCCACCAGATGGGTAACAAACACGGGGAACAGAGAGCAGTGTTGGTCAGCAGAATTCGGCACATGAGTATGCTACTATGTTGTCTATATGTGTTGCAGATGTTTCTGGTTGGGCTATCATTGTTACCCAGTATGTCAGTATGCCACACCCATATGTATCTAGGTTCTATCATGCTGAAATGACAACAGTGTTGTCGAAGTTTGGCATGGCGAGATCCCCAATGTTGACAGGCAAAATATCACCTGTCAGACATTGTGTGTTTTCTACCATAGGGCTGTGCCCTCCGGACTCCTCATGCAGGGCAATGCATCCCCACACCCCCCCCCCCTTCTTAAGATGTCTAACTGAGTCAGAGTTTTTTCAAAGGGGGGAGTGAAAGATGGTGAAAGGGTGAAATTTTGCCCTTGGCTCCCTCACAGCGACAATCTCGAAACCTGTCAAAATTGTCACTGTGAGGGATTTCGCCATTGTGCATTTGCTGTGTGAACGGCATACCATGAAGCTACTGTCACCATTCCTGGGTGCACGTGGTCATGTGTTGGGTATGGTGCCTGGCTGCTGGGATGTGCATCCTGCTCATGTTCCGCTGGCTGTGTTGCGTTGCTACTGTATGCTGCCTAGCCTACCCACACTGACTGTGGGGATGTGTTGTGGCTGTACATGTATCCTCAAAGCCCTGCACTGTTGCTGAATGTTATGGCCTAATGCACAAACCATGCGGTGTTGTGCTTTGCATGTCACAGTGGCCTACACAGGCAGACACACGCCCATGGTGCTGCTGTCCTGATGTGCTGTGTCCAAACCCTGTGTGTGGCATGCATTCTATTCTTTGGACCTGTGTCACATCTATGTCTGTGTTATAGCGGCATGCCCTTGTCAGCCTCCTTGCATCACATGCATCGGACTGCATGTGGGGGCCTGCAGCACAATGTGGTTTGTCTGTCCCCTACATTGTGCTGTGTCAGGGGTGCTGACCTCAGACTGCGTTCATTGCCACAGGTGTTGGCAGGCATACTCACTGTACAGAGTCATATATCCTTCATTGGGTGCATGTCCCACACATATCCCTCTTCAGATCACATGCTTGTTTGCATGTGTGTATTTGGGTACCATAGGCCTGTCTAGGGGATTGATGTGTAGTGCCTGGTAAGTGTATCAGGGTGTCATGTACATCTGCTCTGCTTGTGCTGGGGTCAGCGGATTGTAATGCTCTGTACTATGTCCATGCTGGGGTGCGGTGGTTGTGGGGTGTGTGAACATACTGGTATATTCTGGCTATACCCCTGTTCTACATGTGTGCTGTGCATGCCAACTACAGTAGCATTACATGGTTGTATTGTACCATTGTATGTGGCTGGCTCATCCTTTGTACCGGTCTGTAGGACACCCGTACATGTGCTTGGCCATGTGTGCACAGTGTTCATTGTAATGTGGACATTGGGTCTGTGGTGCCCAGGTCTGTGGGGTGCTGTGTGTGTCTGTGTCTAACCAGGTTCCTGTGCTTGTGTGGCTGCCCACAGCATGCAGACACTGCATGGCATCCCTCTGCCATGGACAATGTCCCTGTGGCCATTGTGTTCCCACCATGATGTGAGCATGTGTGCCCCACCTGCACTACACATGCATGATGGTTGCATTGCACTGTTCTGATCCAGTGTGCCACATTTTTGAGTCTGTGCTGCACATTGTGATCACAGTCCCGTTCACCTCGGGGGGGGGGCTACTGTTCTATGGGTCTGTGTTGCACCATTGACCTGGGTACTATGTCCATTGCATATCCACATGGCCCACTTGTGTCATGGACGGTGTCTCTGGCGTTGCAGGGGTGTGTGTGTGGATACCGGCACACTGTCTGTTACAGTACACTGTGGAGTGCCACTACAGGCAGTGGACTGTTGGCATATGGACACTGGTCCTGTGCTTCTTGTGTGTGTTGTTGCATATCCGCTAGCTCTACTTGTGTTCCATTGGAAAACATGTCCCAATCATTTGACTGCTGCTGTATGTGTGTTGTTGCTGTGGGGCACACTGTGGTCTGCCTCAGGGAGGTCTATAGGTGTACTGTGATGGGGCCTACATTGGGTGTGCATTGGGCTCTGTGCCATCTGTGTTGCTGTTGGCAATGGGCTTTCCATTCTTCATGGCTGTGTTGGTTGGGCACGTGTTTATCATATTATTTGGGGTCTCTGCATACAGGCACATGGTATGTGACATGTGCACTGTTTCCAGTGTTGTGTAGATGGCCATGTTGGTTGGAACATGCTGTCCTTCTCTGGTGCCACATCCTGTGTTATGCACTGCTGAATGGAGTCAGCACACCATTTTTACATGGGCTCTTTTTCCCTCGTAGGTTCATCTCAGGTGTCTTTATGGGCATGGAGGCCAGAGGACAGGGCAGGATGAGATGACCTCCTCAGAAGAGTAGTCTGGCAGCAGAGGACCTTAATTGAGCAGCAGGCCATCCTCATCGGGTAGGCCTGCAGTATTTGAGAACTATTAGCAGAGAGACTTCCAGCCCAGCAGCAGGCTGCGGCACCTTCATCACCCCACTTCCCCTGTTTGGTTGAATCCAACCACCCTAGATGTTTTCCTGTTTCTGGTCATGTTTTCACTGTACATAGTTTTGCACATTGTTGATTGTTATTACAAAATATTTTTCTTGTTTGCTGTTGCTGTTCCTCTTTTTCACTGTACATAGTTTTGCACATTGTCGCATCTTGTTCTAATATGTTTCTTATTACATTCCTGTGTCCTGTGTCTTTCTTGGGTTACTGTCGTTGGTGTCACTGTTGGGCTTCTTCACACCCACAGTCCCTCTGGTTCACCATGGTGGCTGCCATCCTGGCCTCTCCTGTGTCACTGGTGTTATGACCATGCCACCTGCACTGTCTGTGGCTGTGCATATGTTGGTGGTTTGCTATAGGAGTGGTGGGTTTATCCTCCACTTGGCTGATACAGTCCACTCCCCATGTGTACCCTGCATGGGCTGTGTGTGTGGTAGGCAACATCTGTCCTGTGTCTGCCCATGGCCAAGGTCTGTTCTCTGTTCCTTGGGTGCACCTCAACACCAGTGATGGGGGTGGGGCTTGGTCTGTGGGATTGTGTGGGGCTTTCTCCTTCTGGCCATGGCTGCCATCCATTCCCCTGTGTCCTCCCACTGTGTTTCCTGTGGTGTGCACTCCCATGTTCTGTGTTGGGGAGCCTTTTCCCCTCACCCTGTGCATGGTGGGCACTGGTTGGGTCCATATGGCCACAGAAGCATGGACTATCCTTTCTGTGGATCACATTACCACCGTTCCATCCCTGCACCCTTTCCACTGTTCACATCCATATTGTGTTGCAACATATTGGGTTTCTTTTTCATGTTGATTGCTTTTGTTTTTATTTGTAGCTTTGGGTTCATAGGTTCATAGGTTCATAGAGTTCTACAAGTACTGAAGGCAAAATTTGCCCATTATTGTACTAGCCACCCATATATCCTATAGGTGGAATTCAATTTTTTTCCCCTCCATATAATCATCCAATCTGTGTTTAAATTCAGTTACAGTATATTATTACTATTGATTACTGTAGTAGGTAGGGTATTCCACATTCCCACAGCTCTTTATGTATAAAAACGACTATGCTTGTTTGATACACATTTTTCACCAATAATTTCATAATTATGACTCCTAGTTAATTTGATGCTAGATGCAACTGTTAGGCCTACTGTAGATTTTAACTAATTATCTTTTATTATTTTGTTTATAAAACATAAATCTCCCCTAATTTGTCTGTACTTGACAGAAAAAAGTTTAAGTTCCCTAAGTCTGTTAGCATAACTTTTATCTTTTAATGATGTTACTTTTTTGGTATATCTTTGCTGTGCACCCTCAGCCAATTTCAGACCTCTAACAGATGTCGGAGCACAAAATTGGGTACAGTACTTCATATGAGGATGCACCAAGCTATTGAACAGTGGTATCATAACTTCTGCTTTTCTACTTTTAATATTACCCAAAATCAAACCTACAATTTTATTGCATTTCTTAACTTTTATTGTAGTGTTTCTATCGAAGGTTAAATTATTGGAAATCATGACTCCCAAGTCTTTTTCCTCAATAGTGTTTTTCAATAATACATTATCTGAGTACTAATCAAGGCACATATTATTCTTGCCCAAGTTCAGTACCTTACATTTATCTGTATTAAAGAAAATACCATAAGAATTGGCCCAGGAAGATAGATCATTTAAGTAATTTTGCAAGTAGGTTATATCTGATAATGAGCTCACTAGGCTGCCAATCTTGCAGTCATCCACGTACTTTGACAGCCATATTTTGTCAGAAGTAGGCATTGAAGAGATCAGAATATTAAAAAGTACTTTTCCCAAAAATGTAACCTTGTGGCACCCCACTAGTCACCTCGGAGATTTCAGACAGAAACCCTTTAACTGACACTCTCTGTGTTCTTTTTTCCAACCAGGATTGTATCTAGTTTGTAATATTGGGTTGGATGTCAGTTTTAGCTAGCTCTTGTAACAGAATTTTATGTGAAACTTTGTCAAAAGCCTTAGCAAAGTCTAAGAATATCACATCAAGGGGAACACATCTGTCTAAGGCTGCACTGACTGGTTCAAAAAACTGTAAGAGATTAGTTAATACAGACCTATTTGTTACAAAACCATGTTGAAAAATATCCACTTCATCATTTCTATTTATTTGGTCAATAATATGCTCCTTAAGTAGGCTTTCCATGAATTTTTCAATTGTACAGGTTAAGCTGATCGGTCAGTAGTTATTTGGGTTGTGTTTGTTACCTCCCTTATATAAGGAAATGACAACAGCCTCCTTCTAAGTTTGAACTACTTTACCTTCTTGAATAGATTTATTAAAAAGTATAGTTAGTGGTCCGGTAATTGTATGACATATACCTTGTAGAAACTTTGGGAGAATACCATCAGGTCCCGTTGAACTATTAGGTGGCAAGTATTTTATTATTTTAGCAACCTCATTTCTTAGAAAAACAGGATAATCATTATTATTTTTTGGTTAATGGGATTCTTATATTATCCTTGATTTCAAAAACTTTTATAAATTATTCATTTAATATCCTAGCAGTTGAAGTTTCATCAATAATTGAGGTATCATTTGTCATAAAGGGATCTATAGTTTGTTGTTTTCCTTTAATAGACCTGATGTAATTATAAAACTGCTTCTCATTATCTTTGACTTTTATCGCTAGATCATGTTCTAATCCAGATTTAGAAGATTTAATCAAATTTTTCAGTTTCTTAGCAGCAGTTTTATATTTAGTCCATAAAATAGAGGATTTATTTCTAGTGTACTTTCTATACAATTTCCTTTTCCTGACAAGTAGTTTTTTAATATTGTTAGACCACCAAAGAGGGACACGTTTATTATTATTATTATTGGAATACTTGATTCTATCAGGAACCCAGTTAGATATACAAGTGTTAATCTTAGTGTTTATTGTTTCCCAAATGTGAGCTAAATTAAGATTTCTAAGATCAGATTCCCACTTCCATTTAGCTAAAAAATCATTTATTCTATAATAATCTGCTTTATTAAAGTCTTTCATTTTGGAAATACCCTTAGTTGTGGATAATGTAGTCTTAAATCTAAATTTTACAATACAATGATCACTATCACCTAAGGGGGGGAAGTGATGTTATATCTTTAATTTTCTCTTCATTATTAATTAGGACAATGTCCAAAATATTTTTTCCCCTAGTAGGTTGTTTAACTACTTGATCCAACCCAGATTGAATAAAGAGATCTAAAAATTTGGTTTCCAGATTGGAGTCAGCTTCATAAGTGTCCCAATTAATAGTGGGTAAATTGAAGTCTCCCATCAATATATAAGTATTATTAGTTTCAATCTCTCTGATTTCATCAATTAGATCTTGATTTTTTCCTTGAGTTAAATTAGGTGGTCTATATATTAAACCTATTGTTAATATATCATAGGGTAAGTTGATTTTTACCCATAAACTCTCATTATTATACTTGATAGTATTAACCATACATGCTTTTAGACTTTCCTTTATATAAAGTATGATACCACCACCACCCATTTTATTATCTCTATTTTTATAGAACTTACTGTACCCCATAATATCGGTATCCCAATCTCCTTCCATATTCCAAGTTTCTGTTATTCCACATATTGATATATTTTGTTTTTTAATATGTACATAAGCTCTTCTTTTTTATTTTGCAAGCTTCTTGCATTAGTAAGTATAATATTTAAATCTGTTATTTTACCAGACCTGTAGGTGTTAGGAAATGTGGATTTCGTTCTTACTGAAGCTTGGGGTAAAGTTAATTGTTGCTATCCAATAGGTTTTAGAGTTGTATTAATAGAATACAGCTCCCTCTTCAGTGAAAGTTTAAACAATTGGTAATAGACTGCGTTATACTGTCATTAAGAAGCTTACTGCCTCTCCTATTGAGATGTAAACCATCCCAGCAGTAAAGGCTAGCATTTCCATTAAACTCCTCCCAGTGGGTAATACATTTTAAATTCTGCTTCATACACCAAGATCTTAACCAGTTATTGATTTCTCTAATTTTTTGTTGTTGGAAAAAGTTTACATGTGGTATTGGCAACATTTCTGAGAGTTGTACTTCACACCCTAAATATAGTACTTTGTTTGTCAATGCACCATAATCTTCATACATTTTTGAATGGTACCATAAAATACATTATTTGTACCCACATGTACAATTTCTAAAGGGTTAATTCCTGATTTATGTAGTATTGTGTTAGATGTTTTGAGTAAGATCAGAAATCCATGCCCCTCTGAAGCTTGATAAGGTTCTATTATTTTTGTCTGGATTACAAATTAACCTATCAATATGTTTTATAATAGATCCTCCTAGTACTATTATTTGTCTATTTGAGTTTACAGGTACATCTTGTTTCTCAATGTTATTAATGCAAAGTTCAGAGTCCAAAGAAATCAGATGTTCATCTTTTTTTAATTGGCTAGTTGATGTTTCGTAAGTGTTAATACTGTAATCCATTATGCAGGATAGCTTCCCAGAGCCTACTATTTCAATTAAATTCTCAGAATCTTTTTCAACAGATTTAGTAATTTCCAAAATGTTCATACACTCAGGTATACGAGTCAAGGGATCAAAGGAATTAAAGGTTGAGACCATAAATTGTTCTGCCCTTCTACCTTTTTTTGCATTTTTTGACTTTGCAGAGAATACCATTCCTCATCCGCATTGTCATGATTATTCTCTTCTCTGGTTCTTTTAGAAGGTTTATTTTTATTAGGGACTGTGTCAATCATAGATTCAAAGAAAGGGAGTATATTATTATCTGACGGTGTCATGGGTATTTTCTTTGCTTTCTTCCCTACTTTTTTAACCTTTTTTGTCTGCTCTGGTTGTAATAGGTTGGTTATTAGTGTCATTTTGACTTTTAAATCTATTGACCATGTCTTCTTGACTCTTTTCCAAAAACCTTAATCTACTGTTTAAATAGTTCCAATTCGGCTTCCAATTCAATATTTGATTGGTATTTTATGCAAGTATAGGGTAGTACAACATCTTTTTTATTAGTTACAAGATGCATGGAGCAGGATTGACATTTAAATCCAAAGCTTACAGGATTTATTTCTATGAACTCTTCCATTATTGAAATATAATTACCCAAAACCTACCTAAGAAAAAACTTATAAATACAACACAATGGTCACCGAATGACAGGACAAATGATAAGATATAGGGCCAAAATACAAGTACCAGGAAAAATTTACTTTTTATTTGACACACACAGACACTTTTATTTGAAAGCAGCCAAATGCTGGAGGACGATCAGTTAGGGACCACTGATTAACTACAGCTGATTACTATATTTAGTTTCCTAACAATTATTATATATGAAACTATAAAAAAAAACACAAACTTTGTATTTCAAGGTACAAAGGAAGTTCACCTCCTTCGAGTTGTAAACTATTATAGCTAATGTCAACACAGGTGAAATAAACAATTTACATATGTATACACCCACATATACAAATATATAGTTGTGCTGTATATTCACTGTGGAAACATGAAGATGTTTGTTACATTTAAGGTTTGAAATATTATGGATTATGTGTAGAAATGTCAGGAACTCAAGGATTTCAGCCTTGCCTCCTGCTACTCCCACTAAACACACAAAACATGCATGGGGACGCACGTGTTTTTGCACACGTCTTTGTGTGAGCTAAGTGTATGTGCCAAACTCAAGCTCACCCCACTCACTAATAGGTTCTCCTTACATGAGTCCCACCCAGAAGTTAGGAATCCTGACTCACTCACGGACACACTGCCCAGTTAAAGAAATAAATTAAAATAAAGGCACAGTTTGGAACATAGTTAAAATATGCAGAGAGCTGCAATTAAATAAATATACACTGGACAGTAAGTCCCTCTACCCATTACAACGGGGCTCACACACAATACAGAAACAGACTATTAACTGAGAGCAGGATGCCTGTGCAAAGCAGAGTCTCATACAGGTGTAGATTTTAACTTTGTGCTCGCTGAAAGGCTCTCCTTATATAAGCCCCACCTGGAAGTTAGTTCATGTGTGTTTTCCTGGCATTGCCTTTGGTGGTTCTTTGCTGTAGTTTGGGTTATACACTGCTGTATGCTCTGATGTTCACATTTTGGACTGCACTTCTTAGCATGAACCTCCACTGGACACATTTCTCCTGTGCACTGTGCTGCCGTTGCTGTTTGTACTGCCTGGTTCCTACAGTATATTCAGAGCTGTGTTCTTTGCTATTTTCAAACCTGTGTTGTTTGTCGGGCTATTTTTGTACTACACTCACAGCCTTATTTGCAAGGTTTCCTTTGCACTCTTATATACAACTGATTTAGCCCCGGGGCTATTCCTTTGAATATTGCATGCAAATGGGTCCTGGCTAATTTTGCATACAATGCCATGTTAAATTTGCCCTGGAGTCAATTTTTAAATATCTGACCCCTGGTGTCTTTTGTTAAGCATGGGGTGGGTGTTGTTAATTTAAGTGGATGGGAAAAGAACATGTTTCTAAACCGCTTGTTCCTGGTAGACCAAGGCAGCATCACACGGATTGCGATGGGGCTATGTAAACAGCTGTGGTTGCAAGCCCCCATAAATAAAAAGATAAACATGAAAACACAGAAAACTGGGGTAACCTCACAGAAAGTAAATGCACTGGAGCCAGAGAAACCATACAATATACCAATAATGCCATCTGCCCTAAAACCAACCAACTCTAAATAATATAAAAGGTATAAAGTTTTCCCCATTTCTTTTCAAAAAGAGACAGTCTATGTCTTAGACTAGCACTCATGCGTTATACTCTTATATTAAATAACAGTTCTAGGAACCATTCCCGGTAGAAAATAGCAACTTGGTCAAGCCAGTGCTTCAGGACCACTTTCTTCAAAGAGAGTGAGACTAAAGCCATATTGAATTTGTGTTCTTTAACTGCTATAGAACTGTAATCCCCTAAAATACAACTCTCAGGCAGAAATAAACCTTGTAAGCCCAGGAGGGGATCCACTTGGACTTGAGCATCCTGATTAGTTCTGAATCTGACTGGTCATCAGTAGCCAACACCATCACAAATTGGGAGAGTCCCCGACTGTATCAAACCAAATCCAGTCCCTCCATGCAACTGCCCCAGCAGTACAAATTTATTCTGGACACCTAAAGTCCATCTAGGGCCAGACTGTGTGTTGATGTCAACCTCCAGAACAGCATTAGTCTCCCTGATTGAGAGCACTAATACCTGACCTTGCCAAACCCATCCCATACTAGTGCCACACTGCTAACTTCCAGCCATCTCACACATTATGAGTTTGCTGGGAAGGGGAAAGTGGAGGACTACCAGCACCCAACCCTGTTTTTTTTTTTACTACATACTAGTGAAGATGTAGCTGATGTCTTCTTGGATTATCAAGGGTATGGGAGTGGTATGCCACCCAGAATTTTCCCAGCAAACACAAGGTCAGGAGACAGTTGGTGCTGACTAACTGGTGATGAGTGGAATTATATGGTGGTGGGCTGGGCGGGGGGCAGTGGGTCAAGGTGGGAAGGGTTTGAATGGAAGTGTGATATGTGCAATAAAACACACACACACACACACACACACACACACACACAAAACTGCCTGGAGGAGGAGGGTATAGTGATGGAGGTAGCAGCCATATTGGGGAGTGGAAGTGAAAAGAACAGAGCTGCCTACCAAACTAAAGGCCACTGAATCACCACTTGTGTGACCACAGTCAATACCAGTCCTCATTGACCATGATGACCACCAGGTCCAAGGAAGAGGAGGGACCACTGCCTGGCCAGGTATGGAGGGAGGAGGAGGAGAGGGCCATTTTTGTGTCTGGGTCCATGGGTGAAAATATTATTTTACTTTTCTACTGGGGGATTATCTGCTGGGTCAGATGCAGAAATAAAAATTCTGATTCCATTCTGATTCCATTAGGGAGTCAGAATCAGAGTCAGAATCAGAATCAGCATTACCATAATTCAGACTTTAACCTCACATAGTGGGTAACAATGAATCCAAGCAACCCTACGCTATACTATTATCAAGCCTGTATCTCCATTTGGAATTGCCTTTAGAATTTATTTCCACCTAGAATGGTCAGGAAGGAACATGTAGGGAATGAGAGTGCAGTCATGTGGGTATTTACAGATGTTGCACAATATTTTTACAGAGATTCTCTTTTGGGGGCCTCACAGCAATGCTGCAGAAAAAGCAATAAATTTCTCTAGCAATATTACATAATTTCTTTCAAAATATCTGGACATGTCATTTGCTACTACTGTGGTACAGTTCATGATGACATCACAGTAGCTTCTTCTGCACTCAGAATAGATCAATGAAATCAAACATAAAATGTAACCTTGCAAGAACTAATTTAAACATTTACCATTTAAAATACATTGTATAAATTGGATACACAATGCCCTGACTCAGAATAAGACAATGGTTCTCACTTGTAATGGAGTATGACTTTCATAACTCACTCATGGCTTGACCACTCATGAGTTAAGGTCCTTTACCTACACTTGTGAAAATGCAGTGCCATCCATCAGGAGCTACTCTTTGTGTGAGATTTCTTGGTTTACTGTGAGACACATTGGAATAATTGCTATTGGATCACATTGATTTCCTGCAGTATCCTGCAAAATTCCCCATCAAAAACTGGGACAGTGCTCCTGATCCTGGCTGAAGGAACCACAGATGGCATATTCTGAGTCAGGCCATTGCATGTCCCTTATTTATTGCTACACTTTAAAACAGTATTTATATAACCTTTTAGGACATTGCCCTGATTTCAAGCTTTTATTAAAAATTAAGATTCTAGACCTAACGGTTCCAAACTTATAACTTTGTAAAGAAAAAGGAGTTCAACTTTGGAATCATTATGATTGGAATCTTAATCTTACTTTATCTTATTGCTGATAAACAGCTGTAGTCAGCAGAGGTAAAGCAGGGGACATTGACATTCAGTGGCATCACAGTGGGTGGATGTTAGTTCTATTATTTCTAGGGGCTAGACCATGTTGCCTTCTGTAAGGTCCTTTCACCACTCAGCCATCAGCCTATAGGTGGAATCAGCAACCATTAGGTGGTAACCCATGATGCCAATGCCACTGTTACTCCTACTGTGGGAGGTACATGTGCAATGAGCTGGCATGCTTCCTTCTCCATCCCCTCTGAGGTCAGTGCTTGATGCTTCGGCATTGCACCCAGGACTCTTACAGACCTGTGTCTAGCAGTCAGGACATGAGGGTGGGTTAGTTATGAATATTTTAAACAATTATCAACACAGTTTTAATCCTTGTGCCACAGACTGATGTATCAGTCCAGAATTCCAACTGTATACAGTATGTTCTAATTCTGTCAGCAGCCTAAGAGTTAAATATATCTAAAATGATCAATATTTAATAAGTCATCTGTTTTCTGAGAAGGTTGTTGTTTGCTGCTGTACACTATCTTGGTGAGGACTTTCTGTTTAATTTAGTAGTCTGTTTTGTGCTAAAGTCAGTGCTTATTGCTACACCCTATCTGGGTGAGCACTACTACTAGTTTAAGTCATCTATTTTGCATTAAGCTGCTAAAATTGATGCTTTTTTTTGGTAGTGGTCAGGTTGACTTTATTATGTTGTAAACTGTAACTGATAGTTACATATCCTAATTAGTTAGGTGTAGCTCTAGTTATAGGTTCTGTATAGGGATGTGGTAGAGAGGTGAGGCAGTCAGTTGTGGTGAATGTGGGGTGCTCTTCTCTAGGGATATGCTCTGAAAGAGGCAGTACTTCCCCATCTACAGGACCTTGGTGGAGCTTCATCTTCAGCTGGTGGCAGCAAGAGAAGAAATATCTCAGCTGTGTCATCAGATCAGCTGGAACCCACCTCCACTGTCCCAGATTCCTACTGGACCACAAGGGTGAAGATTGGTGGGGAGTGGTAGGGAAGAGAGGCAGGGTTAGCCATAGGGAGGCTATCCAGCCCCAAACCCTCTGGATGGCAAACGCTTTTTACCCCTAAAGGAGGCTCATGTACCTGATTTCACAGTGGGTGGAGGGGACTCTCAATCACTCAGAGGAAAAGAGCAGGACAATGTGATGGCACCCAAGGGGATGAACAGGAGCAAGTCCACCAGGAGGGTCTTAGCGGCTGGTGACTCATTGATTAGGGGTGCAGAAAGGGTAGTGAGGGGTTGGACAGGAAGGGGATGGTCAGGTGCTTTCCTGGTGCATCAGCCATACAGGATTTAGATAAGGTAGGGAGGATGGTGGAGAGAGAGGGGAGGGAGATGGGGTGCTGATACCCCTTGGGTACCAATTATTAGGTGAAACAGATGGTGGAGATGGTGAAACAGAATTTTACAGACTCTGGGACAGATTGTTAGCACACTCAACCTCCTTGGCCTTTTCTGAGATCATCCCTGTGAGGGATAGTTAGGGGAAAAAGAAAAGAATAAACTGGCTTAAGGGACTGTGTCAGGAGATGGGGCACCAGTTTATGGGAGACTGGGGGGACTTCTGGGACAGGAGGCTCCTAAAGGGTGACAGACTCCACCTGACAAAAGAGGTGCCAGGGGAACTGAGGCAGAAGTTTTATATCTATATGGGACAGTTAAACTAACAGCAGGGAAGCATGGGACTAGGGAATCATGGTGATAGGTGAAAGGAAGTGGAACCAAGCTAGTACCTCCCCATACCCCCATATCTGGGGTCTTGTAGCAACACAGTGTGTAAAAATAGAGTTTAAACTCAGTTTGGGGAAGGGACAATAGAGAGGGGAAACAAGAACTGTGAAATCATCATGAAAAACAAGACGCTAAGAGGACCAGAAAAGAACAAGGGAGAAAGACAGGTAAATAGCAAAAAAGGGTTCTGGAATTAGATGGAAAGATGTCTGCCAGGATGTCCATCATGCCAAGAGCCTGGGTAATAAAATCAGCAAGCTCCAGGCAGTAATGGTGACACTGAGACTTACCTTATGGCTATCACAGAAACATTTGCCTCAGAAAATAATGTCTACGGCTGACTGTCCCTGGGTACTCAGTGTTCAGGAGGGCTAGAGGAAAAGGTAGAGGGGGAGGCATAACCCGTTATGTCAAGGATGGTATTGTATCATGGAAGATGGATACATCAGGGATAATAGGAGAGAGAGACAGAATTCCTGTTGATACAATTCATGGTGGCCTCAGGCAAGAAATTACACTTGGGGGTGATCTATAGACAAATTGAAGAAACTTCCAGTCCATCCAACCTCGAAACAAGGATGGCTTAAAAAGGGGAGTAGCCTGCTCCGGTCCTGGCTTTGTAAATATCCTATAGAAGATTGAAATAATAGGCCCACTCACCACAATTTCTAATTGGCAGGTAGGAAGGGAGGAGGAGTGGCACTGTATGTGAAAAATGACATAAGAGCCACAGAGATCCAGGATGAACAAAATGGGGAAGAGATACTGTGGGTTAAGTTGGAAAGGAAAATGGGGCCAGCCATCCGCACAGGTGTGGTCCATAGACAACCAGCCCAGGAGGAAGAAACAGGTAAGGAACTGATGCTAGCCATCCAAAGGATGGCAGACAAGAGTGAGGCAGTACTGGTTGGAGACTTCAATATTCCAGATGTGGACTGGAGCATCCCAGCAGCAGCAGCATCAACTAGGAGCAAATTTATCCTGGACTCCCTTCAGGGTGCCTTCCTCAAGCAACTGATCATGGAACCAACTCGGCAGAAGGCAATACTGGACCTTGTGCTCACAAACAGGGACAGTGTGATGGGGGTAACAGTGGGGGAGCACCTGGGGAACAGTGAGCACCAGTCATTGTGGTTTGAAATCACAGAAAGAGCAGAACCAAACTACACAAAAACACGTATCCTGGATTCTAGGGGGGCAGACTTTGGGAAAATGGGGAGATACTTGAAAGAGGCATTAAGGTGAATGGAGCAGGAATCAGGGGTTGAGGAACAGTGGGCAGTATTTAAAATGGCGATTACAAGAGTAACAGAATTATGCATTAAGCAGGTTAGCAAGAGGAAAAGGAAGAGGAGACAATTATGGTTTTCCAAAGAGGTAGCAAAGAAAGTGAAAGCCAAAAAGATTGCATTCAGGCAATACAAAAAGACACAGGCAGAAGGGATAGGGAGAAGTACCAGGAGAAGAAAAGGGAGGCAGGGAGGTCAGTAAGGGAAGCCAAAGCTCGGACAGAAGAACACATTGCAAAATCAGTGGGTAGAGGGGACAAAACCTTTTACAGGTACATAAGTGAAAAATAAAGGCAAAGGGAGGGATAGTGAGACTGAAAGGGAGGATGGGGGCCGCGTGGAGGATGACAACAGTAAAGCTGACATATTGAACAGGTATTTCTGCTCAGTCTTTACTGAGGAAGAGGAGGGTAATGTGTCTGAAGGGAGTACAAGGGGTGAGAATGGTGCAGAAATGGACACAAGTCCCTTTACTCGAGAAAGGGTCCTGAAGGAACTGGAAATAATAAGAGTTGATAAAGCAATGGGGCCAGATGGGGTGCACCCCAGGGTCCTTAAAGAACTAAGAGAGGTGGTGGCTGAACCTCTGTCTATCCTGTTTAGACGATCACTCGAAACAGGGAAGGTACCCAAAGACTGGAGGACAGGAGATGTAGTCCCCTTATACAAAAGTGGGAACAAAGAGGAAGCGGGAAACTACAGACCAGTCAGCCTCACCTTGGTAGTGGGGAAGATCATGGAAGCACTACTGAAGGAGATACTGGTGGAACATCTGGTTGTCAATGGACTACATGACCCAAGGCAGCATGGTTTCACCAGGGGGAGGTCATGTCAGACCAACCTCATTGAATTTTTTGACTGGGTGACTAGGGAGGTGGATCAGGGGAGGGCAGTGGACATGGTCTATCTGGATTCAGCAAGGCCTTTGACACTGTGCCACATAGAAGACTATTACACAAACTGAGGAATATGGGTGTGGGCGGGACAGTAGTGTGGTGGGTAGGTAACTGGCTGGGCAGCAGGACACAGAGGGTGGTGGTAAATGGCTGTCACTCCACAGAGGGGAAAAGTGACCAGTGGGGTACCACAGGGATTAGTGCTGGGGCTGGTCCTATTCAACATCTTCATCAGTGACATTGCGCAGGGCCTAGAATGCAGAATTTCACTGTTCGCTGATGACACAAAGCTCTGTAACAGAGTAGACACACCAGAGGGTGTAGACAGAATGAGAAGGGACCTGCAGACACTTGAAGAATGGTCAGGGGTTTGGCAGTTGAAATTCAATGCAAAGAAGTGCAAGATAATGCATATGGGGCACAAAAACCCTGGCACAATATATCAGTTGGGGGGGTGAGGATATAGCATGCACTAAGCAGGAAAGGGATCTTGGGGTTATCATCTCTGATGACCTCAAGGTAGGGAAACAGTGTGACAAGGCAGCAGGTGAAGCAAATAGGATGTTGGGATGCATAGGCAGGGGCATCACCAGCAGGAAAAGGGAGGTCATAATTCCACTATACAAGACACTAGTGAGGCCCCACCTGGAGTACAGTGTACAGTTCTGGAGACCTTACCTACGTAAGGACATAGACAGGGTAGAGAAGGTTCAGAGGAGGGCAACAAAGATGGTACATGGATTGCATCACAAGTCCTATGAGGACAGGTTGAAGGAATTGAATATGTACTCCCTGGAGGAGAGGAGGGAGAGAGGGGATATGATAGAGACATACAAGTATTTTACAGGGAGGAATAGGGTGCAGGAATACACTATTTTTAAGTGAAAAAGATGTTCCAGGACTAGAGGGCATGGGATGAAGTTGGAGGAAGGACAATTCAGAGGAAATGTGAGGAAGAATATCTTCACAGAATGGGTGGTGGACAAGTGGAACACCCTGCGAGAGGAAGTGGTGGGGGCTGAAACAATCACGGGATTTAAGAATGCATGGGATAGACATAAAGGAATTCTGGAGGTCAGGGGTAAGGGGCAACAGACTTCTAGGAAAATATAAACTGAACTTACAAGCCCAAATGGGCAGACTGGGTGGGCCATAGGCCCTTATCTGCCAACACTGTCTATGTATCTATGTATCTGTGTAAACAGAAACTCAGTAGCATGTAAATGCTCAAACCAATATTTCAGAAAAAAAATCTCCTTTATCAGAGTATACTGGTAATGTCTCTAAAAACAGAAATTTTAATTTTTAAGTTGTTCTTAATAATGAAAAATGATATATAAAGATACTCTGGATATGTATAAATGATGATATGAGACTTTACTCACCCCAATAAACTCTTTTACTACACACTGTTTTGCTCTAAAACTGCAGAAAAATCACCACACTATAAATAAAAAAAAACGTATCTCATAAAATTATAAATTAACATAACAATTTTAGAAAACGATTTTTTCAAAATCCCTCCATTAGCATAGTTAATCATACCTTTCTTATAAAATTAAGTCTATGCATCACTATAATTCATGTTTTATTCTGATTCTCTGTAATAAGAAAATGTTTTTTATTTTATAACCTAGTTCTCCAGAATGTTCATAATTTATACTGAGTCCCTTTTAAATATCCACATTCCATTATTTGATACGTATCATTACAATCACCCAATGCAAAAGTTTCATTCATATTTTAGCTTTAGAATAAAGCACCCATGACGTATAAAGTCATGCTTTGGTGTTCTTTAAAATAAATCATTGTAGAAATAATATAAATACAAGTTAAATGTGCTGTCTTCTCTGCTTGCATTTTTTTTTGTTTATTCCTCACTGCAGTAATGTTTCCTGCAGAGATAGTAGCATAAATATTGTGAGTTTCCTAACCTCTAACTAATTCATACTTGCAAGACGCCAGTATACGGCTTCAGTATTTGTCCAAGTTTACTTACCTTAATGTGAACACAGTGTTGTGTGGCACCCTCTACTTCTCTTTGTGAAGCAGTGAGCACATGTATGGAGTGAGGAATAAATAAACAAAAAAATAGCAAACAGAGAAGACAGTGAATTTAATGGAAGAGATAGACTTTAATTGGTAAAGTCTATGTCGTTTGCACAATGAACTCCAATACATGACTTCATACACCATGGGTGCTTTATTTTAAAGTTAAAATATGGATGAAACTTTGGCATGGGGTACTTGAATTAAAGTGTACCAAATAATGGAATGTGGATATTTAAAAGTGACTCAGTACAAATTATAAACATTCTGGGGAACTAGCTTATAAAATAATTAATTACAAAAAACTTCATTAATGCACTAGTTAGGGTTAAACTGACAAAAGTAGGGAAATGTGGCGTTATGGTTTCCAACCCTAACACCCTCTTGCAAGCAGCAACAGGAACATTAGAGATGGACACCCTAATGTCACATTTCCCTTCTTTTTTCAGTTTAACCCTACCTGGTGCATTAATAACATTTTTTGCAATGAATTTCCTCTGTTTTTGACATAGTATAATCGTATCCTCATTTGCCTTTGGGAGTGCAAGGCCCTCCAGGCCCTGCATTCCCATCCCTCCATAGATGTGAACATGTATGTTGTTGTGGAAGCACAAGCCCTCTGGGCCCTGTGCTTGCATTTGTACCAAAATAGCAATTTCTAACTGGCCCGGTGGTGCTGAGGGTTGAGGCACTGAATGCTTTACCTCATGCTGTGCTGGTGACCCGTGTTTAGGAATGAGCACAGGCTGTTGGGAGTTGGCAGGGCTAGAGAAGGATCGAGCATCCAAAAAACTTCTCTCCTTCTCTGGGGGGGGAGACAACAGTGGTCAGCACTCAACTGCCCCCAGTAGAGACTGGGGAACAGCGCACCAATGCTGCAGAAGAAGGGGCAGAGTTGAGGCAGATACCTGGAGGAAGCACGTGTGGACATGTGCACGTTCCCTCTGATGGTATCATTGCATGACCCTCCCTGCAGGGGAGAAGCTAGAAAAAAACTCCCTCAGCAGCATGAAGGATGCCCCAATGGCAACGCCATGAGGGTGCCCAAGCTAGCTCCCTCCTGCACCTGCTCTCCAGGTCTCTGCAGTGGTAGGGTAAGTACCCACCACAATGTGACCTGGGGGGAACTGTGTGTGGGGAGGTATGAGTTCTGGCCACGATCAGAGAAGTAGCCATGAAGGTAGGCTGGAACAATGGGGAATCACAGGCACAACCCCCCAGCCAAAGGATACAAAAATAAATAAACTGATAAAAAAAAAGTGCAATATCTTTCCTTCATTGTATGGCTTGTTAAATTTCCAATGTTATCCCATGGGACATTGCAGTTTTTATTATTTATACATTTTTTATATTGTCCCTAAATCATTTTGGAGAGAGGGATATGTGTTATCCTTATAGTACCCATTAAGACCTTTGTTTTGATACATACAGTAGATTGTTCCTTAAGTCCAAATATTGAGGGAGGTATGACTTCTTAAATTTCAAATGTTATCCTATGGGAATTTGAATTTTTTGTGTGCTTTTTAATATGGTCCCTAGATTGGGGGTAAGTGTTATTCTTGCAGTAGTCATTAGCACCATTGTTTTGATATATAGATTGTCCCTAAAATCCAAAGATTGAGGAAGTTATGGCTTCTTAAACTTTCAAAGTTATCCTGTGGTAATTTGCATTTTTATTTATTTATTTTTTATGCCTGTTCTGGTGCCCAGTCTGGTCCCATTTCTTTTGGGCTGCTGTATCTTTGATCCCAGACACCTTCCCCATACCATCCCTATTGCCATCTGTCCATTCCCCACAATGGCAAGCACCCATGGTAGACCTGGGGTAACACTTCTGGGGGGCCAACAGGATGCAAGGGAGGGAGGGAGATAGTTCTGCTTCCTTAACCATGGGGCAGCCAGGGGATCAGATGAGTTCTGACAGGAAGGATTGCTGTGTGGCATCAAGGAATGGGGGGGTCACCATCAGGTGGCCAGGTGGGCAATTTTTCACTTTTCTACCCCTCCCTCCTCTCACAGTCAGGTGGCTACATGCAGCATCCAGGGCAGGGAAATCCAGCAGAGCGGGTGATGCTTCTCAACACTTAGGATGCCGCCACTTGCCACCACCAGAAGCCACCAGTGAAGTGGTCCAGCACTGCCCTCCCCCTCAGGAGGGAAGCATTCAAGGGACACTCTGACCCTCTCCCTGCTGGCCTCTGCTTCTGTTGTCCCAGACTTGAGTGCAAACCTGGGTCACCAGCATGCCTGGTGATCCTCCATTGCCCAGTGCCATGGAGCTAGCAATTTGTATTTAGTAATGTTTGTGGTTTTTCATATGGTTCCTACATCTTTTTGGGGAGGATTATGTGTTTTCTTTGCAGTACTCATTAAGACCTTTTTTTTTTGAAATTCAAATTTTTATTATGATAAACCAGACATCCAAAATCAAGTACATGACAAGAGGCATTTACACCTTCGTAACAATTGAATTAATGGTTGAATCAGATATACTATTTCTACCCTCTCCCCATCTCCCCTACCTCAGCCCACCCCTCCTATCGACCTAACTCCTCCCCTACAAAAAAAAAAAACCTAGACCCCTGGAGGAAGATCTGCTCACCCATGTCCAGATCCAAACTACCTTGCTGATTACAAACTCATCTGGGGAAGGTATAACGTGTGAAAACGACTCCATATCTTCTCATGTAGATGAAACCGGTTTTCCCTTCCCGCCTCAAGTTTCCCCATATTCAAATTAAACTCATTAAGACCTTTGGTTTTATATATTGATTGTCCCCTAAGTCCAAATATTGAGCTAGTTATAGCTTGTCGAAGTTCTAATGTGTAAAAAAAAAAAAAAAAAAGTCCAACATCCTTTTTCATATGAACGAATCCTTTTTCATATCAAATGAAAGAAGTGCAAGAAAAAGGATCCCTTTTAATGAAAGAATAAAATAAAATTGGAAAAGAAGCTAAATCTGAAATCTTTTTCTGTATAAAGGGATCCTTTCATGAAGGAAAAAAAAGTGTATGAACAAACATCCCTTAAAATGAAAAAGAATAGGGAAAAAAACTAAGTCCAGCATCTTTTTCCATATGAAGGGATCCCTTTTTGTATAAATGAAAGAAAGCGTATGAAAAAGGATCCCTTCAAATGAAAAAAAAAATTAAGTCTAAATTCTTTATCTTTAAATTATTAGTTTTTCACCAAACCAAAGAAAGGTACTATTGTGGACCAGGTCCTTTCTATCCTGAACATTTCAGACCAAAATATCAAACCATCTGGGTGCTTTGGGCTGACAAAAAAACAGCAAAAAATCTCAGCTCTTTACGCATTTTGCACTGTTCAGCTCTCAAAATATACGCTTCTAATTTGAACGAAACATGGCTTATCAAGAGACCTTGGGTTTCTAATGGGACATGTAAAATTTCATGCAGACCTATTGAATGCTTGCGAAGTTATTAAAGTGTAAATAGTGGAGTTTAACATTAAACAGTATACTCAACCCTAAGTATAGTGGCACAACTGCATCACTATAATAAAGTGTTTTCTCATTACATCAAATCTGAATAAAACCTGAAGTATGGTGATGCATGTACTTAATGTGACAAGTAAGGTTTGATTAACTATGCAAATTAAGGGGTTTTCAAAAAATCTTTTTTAGAATGTATATACTAATTTATTATTTAATGAGGTTAATATTTTTTTTTAATTTATAGTGTGGTGATTTTCTGTAGATTTAAAGCAAAACAGTATGTAGTAAGAGAGTTTATTGGGGGTGAGTGCACTCTAATATTACCATTTATACATATCCAGAGTCTATTTATATGTAACTTCTTGCTACTGAGGACAATGTAAAAGTTAACATTTCTAATTTTTTACATTACCAGTATACCCTGATGAAGGAGATTTGTTTCCCCTAAACCTTGGTTTAAGCACATATGTGTGTCTGGGCTTTTGTGTTTCAATAAATATGAATTTTAAAAAGCATTATAAATATTGGTAAGTGGGACTAATATTCCAATCTTCTATGGGTGATCTGTAGATCACCACGGCAATGGGAAGAAAGGGACAGAGAGCTCATTGAAGAACTAGAACGGGGAGTGGGAAAGGGGGAAGTAATGGTAGGAGGTCTGAACCTGCCAGACTTCGATTGAGTTGTTCCAGTGACCATAAGTGCCAGATGTCAAAGCCTTACTGGACACATTTCAAGACTGTATACAGGTACAGCAAGTTAAGGCACCCACCAAGCAGTAGGCAATATTCAATGTGGTACCCACAAACACAGAAGTGTTAAGAGCTGTGAAAGTAGGGGAGCCACTAGGATCTGTGACCACAACTCCATTTGTTTTAAACTGGGCTTTAGGACAGGAAAAACCCTGGTCAAGATCTGGGGTCCTTGATTTCAGAAGAGTGACCATCAACAGGTTGAGGGAATTGGTCTAGGACAAGCTAAACAGGGTAGATGGCATAGGAGGTGTGGAAAAGAGAGATGGGGCAATAAAGGGGACCATTCTTAAGGCATCTAACTTATGTATCAGAATGGTAACGTAAAGTAAAAAGTTTACAAGACCATTATTATTCTTGGCAAGGGTCAAGGAAGCAGTGAGGGCCAGGAAAAAGGCTTTCTACAGGTAAAAAGAAAAGCAAGTGGAAAAAGAATGGGGAGAATACTTACTAAAAAATAAGGAGGTAAAGAGGGTGGTTATGGTGGCAATAGCAGACACAGAGCTACATATTATATAGAGGGTTAAGGGCTGAGAAAAACATTTCTTCCAATATATTAAGGAAAATCAAAGAAAGGAGGGGAATTGTTAGGCTATCTGAAGAGAGAAGGGTGATAAAGGAGGACATGCAAGAAGCTACTGTCCTTCATAATTGTTTTTTCTGTTTCCACTAGGGACAACGGTGGGCTCTTGCCAGACAATGGCATCAAAGTGGCCACAAAGGGGGTCCCAGAGGAGAGGCAGACATTATTTACAAGTGAAAGGGTCTGGAAAGGACTATCTGTCCTAAATATAGATAAGGCCTCTGGACCAGATGGAATGCATCTGACTGTGCTCCAGGAACTGGTAGTGGAGCTGGCTGACTCCCTGGTAAGACTATTCAATAGCTTATTACAGAGGGGAGATGTCCTGAAGGACTGGAGGGTGGTAGACATAGTTCTGCCCCATATGGGGGGGACAAAGAACAGGCAGGGAACTACAGACCTGTCAGTCTTACCTCAGCTGTAGAGAAACTGATGGAGTCACTGGTCAAAGAAGACTTCATGGACTACCTGGACAGCAATGATCTCTAGGACATAAAACAGCATGGGTTTGTGGCAGGGAGGTCTTTTCTGACTAACCTGATAGTCTTCTTTGATTGGGTGATGAGGCCATTAGATAGGGGCCATGCTATGGATTTACTCAACCTGGACTTCAGCAAGGTTTTTGACTCGATACCTCACAGATACTTGCTGAAGATGAAGCATCTGGGTATAGTTAGGGACATAGTAAGATGGGTAGGTAATTGGCTATGGGGGCGGCAGCAGAGGTTTGTGGTTAATGGGGTCAGGCTAGTAAAGAGTGAGGTCACAAGCAGGGTACCACAAGGATTTATTCTGGGCCTAGTCCTCTTCAACATGTTCATTAGCAACATAGGAGAAGGAATCTGGGGCAGGTTGTGTCTCTTTGCAGACAACAGCAAGCTCTGTTGGACGATGGATAGCAACAAGGTAATTTGAGAAACGCAGAGTGACCTGCAAAGTCTAGAGAGGTGGCAGTTGAAATTCAGTGCTTTAGTTCAACTATTCTTAGTATGTAGTGCTTGTGACAATATGTATTTTCTGTGTTTTGTGATATAGTGTATGAAAACGTCAACCAGCAGTTTTTTTGTATGGTTGCAATATTATCAATCAATCAGTCAGTCATTAAGTCAATGTCAGAAATTGCATGGGGATACTCCTAGGGAATATGAACCCCAGGTGTGAGTACTGGATGGGTATTACTTACTTGGTATGAAAGAACTGAAGAAGGCCAGAGCCCATCGAGACTGTTCCCCACACTATGTGGGACATTATTTATCTATTATCCCTCAACCAAACAACTAATTTGTTTTTAAAGACAGTGGCACTAGTTGCCTCTACCAATTCTTGTGGCAAGGTGTTCCATACAATGGAAGCTCTTATTGGAAAAAAGTTTCCCATTTTGCTGGCTTTATAAGTTTTTACTTCAAGCTGTTTATTATGCAGTCTTGGAACATGTCTCCTTTTGGAGAGTGTTAGACCACATTTTTCCATTAGATTTGGTGAATTTATTAAATTAAAAACCATAAGCATGTCACCTCTTAATCTTCTAGTCTGAAGAGAGAAGAGACCAGTAGCTTTTAATCTGTTCTGATAATCCACGTTTGTTAATCTTGGAATCATTCTAGTTAGTCTCCTTTGAACCTGTTCAAGAATTGCTATGTCTTTTTTTTTTGTTTGGATTCCAGAAAGGGGAGCCATAGTCTAGATACAGTCCAATGTATGCCCTATACAATGGAACAAGGCATTGTTCAGTGCGATTAACAAAAGTGTGTTTTATTTGCCTCAAAAGTCTGTTGGTCATGCAAGCAGCTCAAACACAGTGATCATTTGATATGTTTATTATTAACATATATCCCTTAATCTTTTTCACAATTTGATGAGTGAAGTGGTGGTCCATTTATATAATATATTGTTTTTGGATTATTTACACGGAAATGCACTACTAAACATTTGTCTTGATTAAACTGCATATGATTTTCATTTGCCCAAAGTGTTAATTTTTCCAAATCCTTCTTTAATGCAGCAATATTTTCTTGATTATTAACCTTGCCCCCCAATTTAGTATCGTCTGCAAATTTAACTATGAAGTTATTTGGCCCTCTTTGTAAATCACTGATAAAGAGATTAAACAATGTTGGTCCCAAGACTGACCCCTGTGGTACACCACTTGTCACACTACCTGAATCAGACAAGATATCATTAATTCTGACTCTCTGAGAATGATTTGTCAACCAGTTTAAAGTCCAGTTGACAATATCAGGTGACAAACCTAGACTGTGCATTTTAGTAATGAGTTTTTCATGTGAGACTTTATTGAAAGCTCTACTAAAGTCCAAAAGAATTACATCAGTAGGGATACCCACATCTATTAGAGTACTTATATTATTGTAAAAAGATATCAGACTGGTGGTGCAGGAATACCTTGGAGTAAACCCATGCTGATTTAAATCATAAATTCCTAATTTTTTACAATCTTGATCTATTAGAGACTTCATTACTCGTTCCATTAATTTACAAGCCACTGAGGTCAGGCTAATTGGATGATAATTTTGCACATAACCTCTATTGCCTTTTTTAAATATGGGAGTAACCAATGCTGAACGCCAATCATTTGGTACAATGCTTTCTTGTAAGGATTTGTTGAAGATAATTGACAAAGGTATAGAAATATTTATAGAGGTTTCAATCAGAAACCATGGATGAATACCGTGTGGGCCCGGACTAGTATTTTTTTTTTAGTTTTTTGATAGCCTGTATAATGTCAGTTGGATAGAGCCTATGATAATCTACGTGGTGAACTTTAAATGTATTAATAGGTGATTTTTGAGAGAAGACAGAACAAAAGTACTTATTAAAGAGATTCGAGGTTTCTATATCAGATAGAGAAGAGCCATTGGCTATAATGGGACAAGTGGTCCTTGATATACCTTTTTTACTATTTATATAGGAGAAAAGAGATTTGTGACAGTCTTTTGTGTGAGCTAGTTTAAATTCTAGCTTATTTTTTGCCAATTTAATAGAATTTTTTAAGTTTTTCACGGATAGTCTGTATGTATGTAATAGAGTAGATTTAAATGGAACAGAACTATTCTTAAGTTTCCTAAAAAGTTTAATTTTTATTTTAATCTGATTTTTAATTGTCTTGTTGAACCAATGGGGAATTTTTCCTTTATTATTTATTATGGGTGCGGTTAGACTTAGCACTACAGCTGAGGAACAGGACCTAGGATTTATCGTCATTGACACCCTCAAACAATCAAACAAGTGCAACAACACCTATAGGAAAGCAAACAAGGTGATGGAGTGTATTGGGAGGGCTATTTACAGCAGAAGGAAAGATGTAATACTACCCCTTTATACAGTGGTAGTTATATAAAAGTTTCCTGGTAATGAGGTATACCTTGGTAGGTACGGTACACCGAGCTGTACAGAGGTAGCCCTCATTAGGGCGTCATTAATGTGGTAATGTGGTTCTGCAGTAAGTGCTTAACTCATTTAATCCCCATCATCATCTCCTTAAATGTTTCAGGTGGCGCTGTTTGTGGTTAAATTTATCTAATTTGCAATGTTCCGGTAGGTGTCCCCACAGTCCACAGTCCATGTCTGCTAAATGGTTTATTCCTGTTGTGTGTGGAAATGAGCCAGCTCAAAACCCTTTGACATGGCCTGGTAAATAGTAATGGGCTGCACGCTAATTTAATGTGTAAAATTTTACTATTTCTATTATTTCTTTTTTTTGATAATAAGAGATGTTTGTTGGTATTCACTGAATGCTGAAACTCCAATGAAATCAAAGGTCAGACTAAGATGACATACATTCTTTTTCTGAGTCAATATCACCATGACTACTGTATTAATACTGTATGTTTCAGGCATTTCTTTTACTGTTTGCAGGTGCTGATGTAAAAAAAAGAACTGTGAATTCACTTATAGATGTGATTTTCTTTTTTTTTACAATAACGTATTTATTAAATATTTTCAGAAAAAAAGTAAATCAGATATAAAAGCTTCAGCACTTCAGTATATTGTAACTGGAAATTACAAAGAATTATGAAAAATATACATTTGATTAGTAACCATTAACCAAAACACATATGCATATCTTTAACTTCGTAAGGTGGATGCCCAATAGATATATACACAGTAGCTTGCCTACATTACAATATCTAGGCTATACAAAAGTACAATAAAAGAGGGCCCAGGATGACAGAGACCTTAGATCCCATGGGCAGAGGATAATGAAACAAAGGAACAAATGTCTGATCAGATACCAACAGAAATAAAACCTATTTTTGCCAGATAAATTGAAAACTGCCATTTGTTCTAAATATCTGAAGGAGCGCCATTCATAGTAATAAATAGAATCAACTGAACATGCCCATTTTGAAAAGGAAGGTATTTGAAAAGTTAATCATGATCTAGTAATAATCTTTTTTGCACACATTATAAGGATCAGCAATAGCTGTAGTTGTTGTTTATTCAGGGATAGGTCTGGGAAAGAAATATGTAGCAACACTAAGTTCAAAGACAATGGAAAAGGGATGACAAATAATTATGAAATCATTATCATAATCTCACATTAGTAAGGTCACAAGAGAGGGCAGGCCCAGAAAATATGGACCTGATCTGCCGTTGCATCCCCACAGCCCTGCTAGCATATGGCAGAAAGATCATCCCGATATTTTGCAGTAATTACTGGTGTCTGAAAAAAGCCCATTCTACATTTCCAAAAGAATTCTTTCAAGTAAAAGGAAAGAGTAAGCTTTATAGAAATAAGACAGCATTTTCCCAGATAGAAAAATCACAGACCTGGTATAAGTCAGAATTCCACTTATTTAATATTGATAAAGCAGACTCTTTAGACAGGGCTCTCAACAAAGAATAAATATGTCCAATTAAGTGGGGACTAGTCTCTGCTTGTTGCTGTTGTTGAATTAAGATAATTGGAGAGAAAGAGTCAGGCAGTTGTCTGTAACCAAGTGGTAATGTGTGAAGAAAGGCCCTTAACTGCAGATACCAATAGTAATCTGTGGTGGGAAGGGAATAGGTTGCTTGCAATTCCAAAAAAAAAAGATGAATCCCTTGTGGCCCTAAAACTTGCTGATAATAAGTTAGCCCCAGTCGAGCCCAGTGATGCAAAAATACATCAGTTTTAGTAAATGCATTGTGCAAATCCCAAGCTAAGGCCACAAGGAAGGTATGTTCGCCCAAGGTTAAATACCTGTGAACTGTATGCTAAATCCTGAAGGGAATCTGTGTATACATGGCAAATTTAGTGATGGGAAAATAGTCGGAGGGTGGGTTGAAAACAACATGTGACTAAGATCATATACTGTAAATCCTTAATTGTAAACTAAATTTCTTTCCAGTACCTATGATAGGTGCCTGACAACCATAAGCACAATATCCTCAATTGGCAAGCCATAGCATACCACCTCAAATTTGGGAGATTATGCCCACCTCGAGAAATAGGAAGATATAAAATCGATGAGTGGATCCTAGGTCTCCGACTGACCCAAATAAAGCTAGAAATCATCCGCTGCCACTCTCGAAAATAAAAAGAGCTAGGATAGATAGGCAAGGTTTAAAGAAAGAATAAAATCTGAGGTAGCACATTAGACTGGATGATATCTGTTCTCTGAAAAAAAGAAAAATGATTCTCGGACCAGCACTTCAAATCATTAGCTACTGTACCAGTTATAGGCTCGAAATTAAGTAGTTCTAAATTGCCTAGGTCTCAAGAAAGGTAACCCCCCAGATATTTTAAGCAGTTTTTGTTCCACCACACTGGGAGAAGGGCCACTTTTGAGGGAGGGGGAGTGTAATTAAATGCTAATACTTTGGTTTTGTCCTTGTTTAAGCAGAAACTGGCTAAGATATAAAATTGGGCCAACAACAGAAACATAGATGGGAGCGATGAATTAGGCTCCGACAAAGTAAGGAAAATGTCATCAGCAAATAAAAAGAGATGTAAAGGGCCATAATGATGGCATATCTCCAATCTGGTGCTAGAGTCAAATTAACATTCCCACCCAAAATACCTGACCATACAAACAATCCAAAAGCATGGCAACAAATTTAATAAACACCTATCTTGAGGAACCAAGGGGAAAATATGTATTTACCAAAGTAACGGGGTGTCCTTCAAGTGAGCCCGTGACAACAACATACTGACCAGCAGGATCACTGACTGAGAACTGGTGCACAAATGAAAGTCCTCTCCTGCACAGAAGTAGGACCCCTCTCCATTGAACCGACCTATGAGATGAAAAAAAAAGTGTTCAAACCCAAATTTACCAAATAAATGCATCAGTTGCAAAAAGATCATATCTGCTCGGTGGAACTTAAAAAACTGAAGTAGACAGTAGCGTTTAATTGGGTTGTGTATATCATTTACATTATAAGAAATTATACGACTAGAACTTAACATCATGAGTTGTACCAAGATGAAATTAGACTACAGAAAGGTCAGTGGATGAATCAACAATATTGGATACAGTCTTATCCTGGAATACCTCAAGTACCAGACAAACATAACATAGAAACACAGAAGTTGATGTCAGATAAGGACCGCAAGGCCCATCCAGTCTGCCCATTTCTTTTCCTACCTTATGAATGTGCCATAGGCCTTTGCTCTGTCAATGGCCTATCTATTCATACTCATCTGTATTGCTCCCTTATGCCTATCCCATGCCTGTTTGAAGTCCTGCACTGTATTCATATCCACCACTTCCTGAGGTAGGCCATTTCGTGCATCCACCACCCTTTATGTGAAAAAGAACTTCCTCACATTACCCCTTAATTGGCCTCCCTCTAATCTCATGCTGTGTCTTCTTGTCCTGCTATCTTTCTTATATTGAAACATGTTAGACTCTTTTACCCTGTTAATGCCCTTAAGGTGTTTGAATGTTTCGATCATATCACCTCTCTCCATCCTTTGCTCTAGGGTGTACATATTGAGTTCAGTTAATCTGTCCTCATATGTTTTCTGATGCAGTCCCTGCACCATTTTGGTTGCTCTTCTCTGGACTGCCTCCATTTGGTTAATGTCCTTGTGAGGGTGTGGCCTCCAGTAGTGCATGCAGTACTCTAGATGGGGCCTAACCAGTGTCTTGTAAAGACGGATTATTACCTCCCTTTTCTGACTTGTGATACCCCTATTAATACACCCCAACATCCCTCTAGCCTTACCTACTGCTTTAGAGGTCTGCTTGGATGATTTCAGGTCATCGGTGATGATGACGCCCAAGTCTCTTTCTTCCCTTGTGACTGCCAGCAACTCCCCTCCCAGCCTATAGGTGGCTTCAGGGTTTCTCTTCTCTATGTGCATGATCTTGCATGTCTTTGCGTTAAACCCCAGTTGCCACTCTTCCAACCATTTTGCTAGTTTATTCAGATCTCTTCTCATTCTGCCCACCCCATCTGGATCATCTACTCTGTTGCAGATCTTGGTGTCATCTGCAAAGAGACAAACCTTACCCTCCAGTACATCTGCAATGTCACTGATGAAGATATTGAAGAGGATTGGCCCCAGGACTAATCCCTGAGGTACCCCACTTGTGACTTGCATCTCTTCTGACTGTATACTGTTTACCACCACTCTCTGTTTTCTGTACTGTTACACAGCCTCTTGCAACCATAACTCTGAAAAAGGAAAACACATAAAAGAAAAATGTGTAAGCACCTTAAAAGAACATAATAAGTCATTGCAGATAGCCTGCATAAGCCTAAACACAGAGGCAGTAATAAAACACCCCCAAATGCATGAAAAAACAGAAGTGTGGTACAACAGAAGGGCCCCCTGATAACATAAAAGAACTATGAATAATAAAAAACAAAATAATGCAATATATGATTGCCTTATAATTGTGATTTGTCTAAACTGTAAGAAAAAAACTGAAGGTTGAAGAAAAAAATTGTTTATTCATGCTAAAACTTCTAAATTGAAGTCCATGACCCTAAAAGAAATAGAAGGAAAAAAGCTTTTCCTCCATAAAAAATTGTGGAACTGTATAGCGCATAAAATATATATATAGACACTCAGAAAGGTTGCTTCTACCAACTGGGCCAAAGCAAGCAACTATAAGCAACTGAGTAATCTATCTAACTTGGGAACCAAAACTGTGACTTCCAGTAATGGGAGCCCATGAAACAACCAGGCTCTGGGGCAGTGCCAAAATTAAATTCTGAACTGCAGGGGAAATAAACTGGTAACACCAGAAATTCCACAGGTCAAAAAACACCACCAAAGCTCTACTGACTAGCATAATAGGCCAAAAGTAATACACCACTAAACCCCTACTGAAAAAAAAGTAAACCAGTATAAGTAACAATTGGGCAAAGTGTGGGGTCAATCTGAAATAAAAAAATGAAGGGGAATTGGGAAACTAAGGAGAAACATACAGAGAGGAAAGAGGAGAACACAAGAGGAGGAATACTGAAGAGTGCACTAATAGTAAAACTATGGAGTAGGCTTCCTGAACCTTTTCTTACCATTAGGAAAAGCTGGCTCAGGAGCTGGGGAAAGACACAAAGAAAAAGAAGGAAAAAAAAGGTAAAAACATCACCCCTCCCACATCTACAAGACATGTAATGTATTATATTATAAGTGGCCATACAGATATTCAGCCACTTCACCCTGCTATGTCTATAATAGGAATAACCACTGATAAAGTAAAAGGAAAACTGTATGGAATGAAATAGGGATATTTTTTTTAAACCCATATGACTGACAAATAAAACGATTCCCATACCAAGCAAGATATATCTTCAGGATTTTACATCATCCCTAGATCGCCCATGTGGATATAGCCTGCCAGGGGAGATAGAGTATGGAAAAAATAGCAAGTGGTACTTATATATTAATATTGGTAGCTTCTTTTACCCTGCCACCGTTTAACCCTATACATACTGTAGATCCGTAGAACCTTCTAGCAGCTGCAACTAGCATCCACGGCATGATCGCTCGGTTCATTACTCTGCTGAGTTAAGCTTGCACAACAAGAGATAGCGCTCTGAAACAAACAAACATGCCAGCTTAGCACTGAGCTCTCTGAAAAGATAAACCTAGCAACAAGAAAATAAAGCAACAAAAGGAAAACAAAACAACAATCCCCCCCCCACAAAACTCCCCAAAAAAATAGAAGGGAAGAAAGACACCAACCCACTTCAGTATGTAAAATAAATGGTCTCCCTCCGTCTACCCACCAACCCCATGTCCCCTTAAACCAAAACCAAATCCACTTCCCCAAAACACAATACCTCTCCCCAATTAACAAAGTTAACCTATATTAGCCCCACTGCAGTGATTACAGTTCTATTTGCACAATTTAAAGAGTCCCATTTTTTCTCCTTCAGCAGTCGAGTGTGAGATATCAAAAAATCTCAGTCCTGTTCATCTCAGAAAAGGGACTGCAATCAAAAGCAGGCTTTAGATCCATGCAGACAGTCTGTAAAGTACCTGCAGGAAAGAAATAAAATCCTGTTCAAGGATATATTTCAAAGTTATATAATCAGTCTTGAGATTGCCTATGGAAAGATTGGAGAAGCTTTCTAATATCCTGCACTGTCTGATCCTTTTGGTGTTCTTCTGATCCAGAGAAACTTTCGCCCAGGTATCCCTTTGCAAAATATGTTTGTCCCAATGTTCTTGGGTATCCATGAGTTCCTCGGGTAAAGTTATTCCCTGACTCCTTGACTCAGAAGTAGCTACTTCTGGGTCTTCAAGCATCTTGATGCCTTCTGGAAAAAATATCTTTAATTTCGTTGGATAGGGCTTGATAAATTTAAAATTATTCTTTTTTAACAGTGAAAACAGTGGGGAAAATGCTTTGCATTTTTTCTGGAAAGCAGCTGAGTAATCTTGGGCAAAATACAATCTGTGCTCTTTATACATAATGACACCGTTTTGCCAAGCTCTTTGTAGAACTGCTTCCTTGACTGCATAATTATAGAAACACATTATAATGGATCAGGGAAGGGCTGCCAAATCTGCTGGCCTTTCATCTAATGCCTTATGTGTCCATTCTTTTTTTGCATAATCTTTTTATTAGTTTATCTTTTCATACCACAGCAAAACAAAAGTATACATCTCCACAGACACATAATAGTCTTATACATATCTTACAGGCCTCCCTCACTACATCCAACAATTTCCATCAATTAATTTAAATACCATTCTTATAGACCTTATACATCCATCCCAGACTAGATACATGTCTCTACATTTTAATCTTAAGATGTACATCCTGGTGGAGATATAATAAAAAAGAAGGGAAATGCAAAAGAAGGAAAGAGAAAAAAAAGAAAAAAAAGGAGGAAAAACAGGACACCTAAGTGCCCCAAGACAAAAAAAAGCAGGAAGATAACAAAGGAAGAAATAGAAAAGAGAAAGAAAAGTCCCTTCCCCACTCCTCCCCTATAGCACCCTCCTTCCCCTTCCCCCACCCCCAGCTAATCGAGAATTCACTTCATCCTATGTGGATATCCATACCTTTTCAATTTTATGCACATCTTAATATCTCTGGTTCCAAGGGCTGCATGGAATGTAAGTAGGGTGCCCACATGTTGGCAAACTGATTTTCTCACCCCCTAGCCTTATATGTCAAACTTTCTAGTTGCAGCACATCCCATGCAAGATTCCTCCACTGCCTAATTGTAGGCTTATCCCCAGAAACCCATGTATTCAAAATACATTGCTTTGCCAATACCAGGAGTATTCTCACCCATCTCTCTAGCATCTCCCACTCATCCTGGTATGTGCCATCCACACCAAACAGCATTATAAATGGTTCTACTCTAACCTGCTGCCCCTTCATGTTTGTCAGCTCCTTCACCACATCACCCCAAAAAGCTTGGAGTATCAGGCACGTCCAAAACGAGTGAAGATAGGTACCCAGGGCTGACCCGCATCTCTGACAGATAGCCAATATTGTTGGATTGTACCTGTTCACTGCAACATGTGGAGTATACAGCCTGTGGACAAATTTGTATGCTGCCTCCTTATATTTATTACAAAATAATAACCCCTGGTGCATCCCTTTCATTAAAGTCCACTGCTCCTCAGACAGTATAACTCCCAAATCTCTTTCCCACGGGTGTTCAGTTTTACTTGTCATATCTGGCCACTGGAGGCGCAGGAGAGATGTAGCCTTCCCTATAATACCTACAGGTTTCTATTTAACTTGCTGTAGCAGTTCCTCCACAATCTGAATCCGGGCACCAGGGACTCTCTGCTTCTCAATACCCTGAACATATTTCCTCGCTTGGAAATATCTAAACAAGTGATGTGCCGGTAGGCCCAGATCTTCCCTAAGTTCACTAAATGAGCGAGTCACTCCCTTTTTCCTTAAATCATTAAGGCGCATTACCCCCCTCTCCTCCCAACTCTGAAATACTGGGTCTCCTACTCCCGGGATAAAAAATGGGTTCCCAACTAATGGTAGAATAAAAGATTCCCCCTTTTGATGCCCTATCACCTTAATTTGGTCCCAACTATCTATTACCCCTTCACTAAAATACTCGAAGCCTACTTATCCCACAACCCCCTTCTACCTGCTTCTACTAACAAAGATGAGATTCAAACCCCAAATCCCTCCTCCTCCAGGTCCATCCAACTGGCCTCTTTTGGCCTGTACACCCAGTCTTTAATACTCCTCAATTGTGCCACCCAAAAATATAACTTCATATCTGGGTAGTTCAGCCCTCCTTGAGATTGGTCAGCTTTCAACTTATTTAAACTAGCCCTGGGCTTCTTCCCTTGCCATATAAACCTGGAGCAGTCCTTTTCAAATATCTTTATATCTTTCCCTGTCAATCCTATTGGTAACATCTGTAATGGGTATAGGACTCTGGGGAGAATGTTCATCTTAAGTAAATTAATAACGTCCTATCCATGATATAGGCAGGTTTCTCCATCTGCCCATGTCTTCTCTTACCAATTTCAATAGTGGGGTATAATTCAGCCTATAGAGTGATCTCAAGTCTCTACCTATCTTGATCCCTAAACAAGGAAGGTGCGTACCTACCCTCTTCAAACTCCATGTACCACCCGCGTCCCCCTTCTCTTCTCCCAGCAACATGATTTCAGACTTTCCCAGATTCAATTTATATCCCGAGAATGTGGCAAATTGACCTATGATTTCCAGCAAGGCAGGCATAGACTGTGAAAGGCTCATCACATATAACATCATGTCGTCAGCATACAGTGTAATTTTATGCTGTCCTCCACTTTTCCCTTTTATCCCTTGTATTCTTAGGTCCTCTCTGATGGCTATAGCCAGTGGTTCTACCGCCATTGCAAATAGCAGAGGGGAGAGGGGGCATCCCTGCCTTGTCCTCCTGTGGAGTGTAAATTGTTTAGTTACGCTCTCATTAACCAGAACTGCAGCCCTGGGTGCCCAATACAATGCTCTTACCATTTTAATGAAGCTTTCCCCTAAACCGAAGTGTTCCAAGACTGTAAACAGATATGGCCACTCAATCCTGTCGAACGCTTTTTCGGCGTCCATTGACAGTACAGCCGCCTGTCCCCTCGATTTCTTGACCTGCTCCAGAACATTAAGGACCTTCCTAATATTATGATATGAGTGCCTACCTTTTATAAAGCCAGTTTGATCCGGATGGATCAACTCTGGGACGATACCCTCTAATCTGCTAGATAAAATTTTAGCAAACACCTTAGCATCACAGTTTAACAGGGATATTGGTCTATATGATGAGCATTCCATTAGGTCCTTATTTGGTTTAGGAATCACACACACCAAGGCACAGCCACTTGTATCTGGCAGTTCCCCTTTCTCTCTTCCCTCCCTAAATACTTCCCACATTACCTCCTTTACCTTCTCCCTCAGCAGTTTATAATAATCTGCAGGCAGGCCATCTGGGCCACATGCCTTTCCGGGCTTCATCATGTTGATGGCCCGAAGGATTTCCTCTCTGGTAATCTCCTTGTCTAACAACTCCTGTTGGTGTTTTGTTACTTGGGGCAGTTTATACTTAGCCAGGAAATCCTGCATTTCTTTTTCACTTCCCTCTCCACTTGCTCTGTACAAATCCTCATAGTATTTCTTAAATGTATCCCTCATCTCCACATATTTAGTAACCGTCTGCCCTTTTTTATTTTTGATACCAAGAATGTGCACTGCATTTTCCTACCCTTTACAAGGTTTACCAGCAATGGCCCTGGCCTGTTCCCCCATTCATATACTCTATGTTTCAGATAGAATAATTTTTTCCGAGTCACGTCCATCAATAAGGTGTTAAGCACCTGTCTGGTTGTTTCCAGTTCCTGCCTCGCTTGTTCACCTCCTTCCCCCCTTGCTACCCTCCCCTCCAGTATTCTCAACTTTTTTTGAATGGTTTTCTGTCTTTCCAATATATTTTTTTTTATATTTTGCCATGTACCCTATAATTGCTCCCCTCATGTATGACTTGCCCACATTCCATAACATTTGTTTAGAAGTGGCAGTCGGTGCATTTACATCCATATAGAATTTAAATTGCTTCTTCACATAATCTTGAAACTCCTGCGAGCCTAGCATATAAGTAGGGAATCTCCATGTCTATGTTTCCCTTCCACGTTTCTTCTTACCCATCTAGTATTACAGATGATCAATCCTCGACCACGTTTTGTGTGGGTTTGAATAAAAGGTATATTCTCTATCTTGAGGTTATGCCATCCTCCAGGCATCCACTAAATTCAATTCTGCCAACCCTTCCCTCCATTTCCTAATACAAGGATCTCTGCATCCCTTCTCCTCCGAGTGATCAAGGGCAGCATCAGGCATGCAGTTAAAGTCCCCTCCCAAAATCAGGTTCTCAAATTGTTCCCCCATCAATATGGACAAAATGTTGTTATAGAACCCCGGGTCCAAATTAGTTGGTGCATACACACTCCCAAACGTGACTTTCAGGCCATGGAAAACCCCTGTAACAAACACATATCTACCTTCCCTTGCATCTGCAAGGACTTTTATGATCTGAAATGGGAAATTTTTATGCACCAGAACTGCCACTCCCTGTTTACGTGGGCTGAAAGAGGTCACGTAGCATGCACCCACCCACCCCCTTTTAAGTTTTAAGTGCTCCCCTGATGTCAGGTGTGTTTCCTGCAGGAGAGCCACCTGCACTTGTGCTCTTCTTAATGCCATTAGCACTGCACTCCATTTAATCGGAGAGGAGAGGAGAGACCATGAACATTCCAGGATTGTACTACCAGATCACTTCCCACCATTATCTCTTTCCATTGTCACTTTTCCTCTATCCCTCCAAATACTTCCTGCCACCAGCATTCCTCTTATTCCCCCTCCATGTCTTCCCATATTTTGCCCAAATCCAGGTGTCATCATTCCAGCAACCCTATCAGCAACCCTACTGTCCATACATGCCCTCCTACCCTTATCCTCGGATGTAAATCTCGATAATTCTTAGCTCTTCCCCTTAATACTACTATATATCCCCTTTTAACTCCCCTCTTTCCCACACTACTTCTATTCCCATACATCCCAAACTGTTCCCTTTCCTCACAGTACTCCTCCTTCCAGCATATCAGCCATCGCTCCTCATTGCTTTCTTCTGCCATCTCGACAGCACCTTCCAAGTTCTGCTATTTGAGCAGCTACCTCCCCTTGCCCCCAGAGACCCCTTCATCTGTGGCCTATATCGGCCCATCTGATTCATAACATAACAACGTAACATATATACATTATAGAACTGGAACCGCTTCAGTTTAATCCCCATCAGTCCGTTTTAAGTCACTTTGATTTCTACCCTCCATCATAACCCTCCTGTCTCCCTTCCACAAACCAACACCATAACCCAATACTCAGTATCTTTGAATTATGAGGCTTCCTTTTCATCAGTTGGCCTGGTCAGAGGCCGGTGGGGTAGGCTGCTTGATTCTGAACAACCTCACATGCTAGGCCCAGGCCACCAGCTACTCCTCCCAGCCCACCTTCTCCGTGGGAGCTCTTCTGGCACTTTCTCCTGCATCTGCGAGCATTCTCCTCCACAGTTTCAAAACTTCAGCACATATTCCACCAAGAAGCAGTCTCATTCAGCCCTCCCTGTCCACCGATTTAGCCGTAAGCCTCCTGAGTTCAAAGAATTACAAGATTACACATGAACAGTCCAACTTATAACTGGGGATTTAACCCCTTCTAGAAAAGACAGTTAGTGTCTCAAGTCCTTCTCATTTCTCCTTTCTCATTTCTCCCATCATGTCGCCACTCTCTTCAGCCCACTTTCTTCTTGAGTTCCTTTATAAAGGTGTTCACCTTCTCCACCTCCCAAAATGAGTATACCGCACCTTCGTGCTTTATTTTAAGGATTACGGGGTAGATCATGTAATGCTCCACTTGCATCTCTCTTAACTGAGCCATTGCAGTAGCAAATACCTGCCTTTTCTTAAGTAGTCTGTTCAAGTAATTCTGTGTACCATGGATTCTCACTCCATCAATTTCAACAGGCTGGTTTACTTTAAAGGCTTTTATCACTGTTTCCCTGTCCTGGAAATTATGGTACCGGATAACAGTACTTCTCGGGGGTTGGCCCGGACCTGGCTTTGGCAGTACTGCTCTGTGCGCCCTTTCGATCTTATGCTTTCCCCCTTTAGGTTGCAGCTTCAGGATTTTTGGCAATTTCTCAGCACAGAATTTCATTAAGTCTGGGCCCTTTTTCCCTTCAGGGAGCCCTCGTAAGCGCAGATTGGTACGCCTGACATAATTCTCCTGATAATCTAAAGCTTCTCTCAGATCCTCCAGCTCCTTCTCTAGAGCCATTATTTTCTCCGGCTAAGGCTGTATTGATCTTCAACTCTAGCTGTACGCTCCTCCACCTCTGTTAACCTCTCACCATGCACTGCAGTTCTCTCCACTATTTCTTGTAACTTTGCTTCGATCTGATTCTCCATTTTTTCAAAGTGGGGATTCAAAGTAGCCAGCACTTGCATTGTCACCTCTCGCCCCAGTACAGCTAATTCTGCCACTGAGAAGGAAATTGGGCCTGTAAGCTCTGGTGTGGGCCCAGCTGGTTGTTTCTTTAGGTTTTTCCCAGCGTTTGTAACGGGCTTCCCTGTTGCATTTGAGAGGTAGTCATCCATCATTTTGCAACTCCAGACAGTTATGCAGTGGAATCCGAGTCTCTTTTTCTTAATTTTATAAAGAAAATACTATATTTAGGTCTCTGGGGTGCGGAGCTTGAGGAGAATGCGTCTTACTTCTTAGCTGCTCATCAGCGCCCCCTCACCATGTGTCCATTCTAATGGTAGAGGGCAAAGATCTTCAACATTTAAGATGTTCAGCAAAAGGTCCTGTAGAAAATTTGTTATAGGATAGGGCCTTTTCCTTCCATGTCCTATGGCAGCCCATAAAGCTGTATATTATTCCACCTCGAGCAGTCCTCCTAGTCATCATTTTTATCCTGGCAAGCCTGAACATCTTCAAGAATTTTAGCGAAAAGGCATTCTTACTTCTCCACTTGCTGATCCATGTTGGTAGCATGTTGTTCGAGGTTAGAAACCTTGCCCTTCAAATACTGAACCACTGTTTTTAATTCCATAAATTGCATGCAGGTCTCAATTCTAAAGTCCTTAATCTCTTGCAGGGTAGCAACTGTTAAAGAAGGAGAGCGAGCCTCACATGGAGCCAACACCATTTGATCTTCAAGAACCTGGGTTAGTGGCACAGCTGAAGAGTTTACTGATCTTAAAGGTGAGGAAACCACTGTACTTTGTTTGTTTTCCTCATATACTCAACTGACCTCTTGGACCTTCTGATACACAATTGAAACTTTTAGCACAGATTAGAGAGGTATTGATGAGGGATTGTGGCAGAGTCAATTAATCAGCTGACCATCTTGGCTGCTGCTGACACCAGAAGTCCACTTCTGGATGTGATTTTTGGTGAGGTGACACTTCTCACTCCCTGGGTTCGTGTAGACTGTGATAGCATTTGGGGGGTGTAGTGAAAAGTGAGGGACAAAAAAGTTTATTTACAACAAATCAATGGGTCCAAACCACAGGCAAGAGCTAAAAAAAAAGCAGTGGGTCCACTAGCCCCATGGGTTGATTTGTTCAAATACTGACATAGGTTCCAGATTAGAGATGTAGCTAAGTTCAAATTTTCTGCTGTAGTGAACATGAAGTAGCCAGCTTCGAGTGCACGGATCGCTACGTAAAATTCCCACAAAGAAGTTGAAATTCACCTTCATGTACTTCGTGTTCACTTTGAGTTGTAGTTGGAGAAGGCAAAGTTGCTAATAAACAGGACACTGGTCACATTCCCAAATGTCTCTGCAGGTCTGCAGGTCACATGATTCAGGGAGAAACTTTAATAGGTGGGAAGTGAGTGTTTTACTTTCACTTTCTCTTGTAGAAAGAGTTGTGCACATCACTGATCTGTTTAGAGCAGTTTGTGTGTGTGTCGGTTGTTGGCAATTGCAGAATGCAAAACTTGCTTGATTTTGCTTCTTTCAGTTTAAACCTTTTTACATTTAGTTTGTTAATTAGTGTAGGAAGTGTAAGTTAATTTTACAGTCTTTTTTTGGTTTAAAAAAGTTTTTTTTTTTTTGTGAGTACTTTGCTTTTGGTAGAGTTACTAGTACCTGTACTAGTTTTTTTTTGTGATGGATCATTGGTGTGGCAGGAAAAGTGGTGGCCAGCAGAGGCCATGGATGCAGGGTGGCCTTGTCTGCCCAGTTATGTTAAACAGGGCCATTTTTGTGCACTCAAGTGCAGGCACAGCCAGCTCTGCAGCATCAGTGGTCTGCCAGCATGAGCAGTAGCAGCAGCTGGAGGAGCAGCAGCAGCCAGATGAGCAGAAGCAGCAACCGCAGCAGATTATTGCTGCTCCATCACCACCAGCAGCAGCATAGCAGGTGGCCAGCGGGGCTCCCCCACTGCCTGTACTGGATCCTGCAGAAAGCTCTTCTGTGTGGGACTTCTTCATGTGTCTCCCTGGGGACCCCACTGTTGTGCGGTGCAAATTGTGCCAGGTGATTGTCCCTTGTGGGCCCCGAGGGTGGGCACCTTGGCACTGGTTGTCAGCAAACCCACCTGTTTGGCCACCACCAGGTAGAATGGGAGGTCAAGCTGCAGGAGTTAGCAGCCACTCCTGCAGCTGCAGCCAAAGCACCTTGTCTGCCTGTGCATTGGCAGCGGTGCAGGGAAATGCAAGTAGCAGAGGTAGAGGTTCTTGCAGCTGCACCCAGAGAAGATGACCCACAGCATCCTGTAACTGTGGTGGACCTGGCTGTGCTGTGGGTGGAGGTAGAGACCATGCAAATAGTGGTGGAGGTGGCTGTGCAGCATCTCTCTCATATCATGGAGCAAAATGAGGAGATAATAGGCTTGCTGAGTAATATCAGTGGTGGTCAGCAACTGCCCCACAGGCCCCTTAAAACAATATTTTGTATGTCACTTTAAACCTCCCAAGCAACTCCTCTGGTTTTATTTTGTTTTTTCCTAATTAATATTTTTGTTTTGATGCACACTAAGGCCCAGATATTCAAAACTTTGCCCTGGGGCTAAATTAGCATTGCCTGGGTGGCAAACTTATCCCAGAGCAAAAAGCAAGCTATATTCAAAAGGAATAGCCCGGGGCAAACAGCCCTGAATATAGCATGGGAATGAGACCAGGCAAACTGGGCTGGGAGTGCAGGGAAAATGTAGCCCTGGAATAAGAGTGCTCTAAATATAGCAACCAGGAATTGCAAACCACAACAGCAATACAGTGCACAGCAACATGAAGGTAGCTAGAGGTGAACTATGTGGCCTGTGTGCATGACAGCAAATGCATGGACACAGTACAGCTGCAAGCACCAGCACATGTGAAAGTACAGTGAGCAAAACTGTGTAATATTCCCAAACCATTAGTGCCATGCTAACATTTTTGCATGGGTTTAGGGTGGAGCTAAGCCGTTTGCCCAGAGCAAACACATTTGCCTGGTGCTTATTCAGATTAGCATCTCATTATGCCCTGATTTACATGCAGTTTGCCCAGTGTTACTGCAGAGTCCCACAGCTCCACCTGTAGGTCAGTCTGGAAGTACAGGGGCTCACCAGAGCTGCCTGCAGCTCCACCTGATGGTCAGTCTGACAGTGCATGATGGTAGCTGCTGGCTACATATATGCAGTACAGAATAGCATTGTGTACCCCAGGGGACAACACAGCATAGGCACAGGCGGTGGTGGTGATGCATGCAACTGTCACATTGTAGGGCATGCTACAGTGCACCACAGACACTACAGTAGCAAGGGGGCCAGTAGTGTGAGGGACACAGCACTGCCTATAGTGTATAGGGTAGTGATGACCACTGCACTGTACACAGTGACAAGCACCCTTGCATCTGTTTACCGACAGTGGACAATACTGTCACACTGTTGTGTGACCCACAGATGCTACACTTCTGGCATGGGATGCTCATAGTGACATATGCATGGCTGGTTGTGTGTGCTGTGCTGTATGTACAGCTGTGTGGTATGTGACTGGGGGGCATGTACAATCGGACAGGCACACCGGTATTGGGGTATTCCCAATACTGGCCCATGTGCACTGCATGCTGTGTCCCAGCCTTGTGGCTGCACCTGGTCTGTGGTGAGGCCTGGCCACCCGTACACCCTCCCCACAATACCCACAGTGCTGCATGTGTGTGCTGGCATCTGTTGGTCACCACAGACGTATGGTCTGCAGATGTGTGCTGTATGGCCACACTACCATGGTGGCCCCTGGGGGCTGGGTCACCACATACTGCCTGGCATGGCTGGGACTGGTGGCAGCTGTTGGCATCATTGTGGTGCCATCAGTAAGCAGCATGTTTCCTCCATGTCTTGCTTTTTCTCTGTGTCATAGTCATATGTTAGGGTCATGCAAGGTTGCACTAAAGCTATGCTAATGCTGTACAATGCCACAATATCACTCAAAGCTGGATTGCCCAGGGTTAAGACCAGCTTTTCCTGGGCGGTAATTTGTACTGTGCAAAAGGTCACCCTAAGTCTCGCAAAACCACTTTGTGCAGTGCTAGTCACTGAATATAGCAATGCACCTGTATTCATGTTCAGTTTGCCCCTTGCATATATTATGATTTTTCCTGGCACTAATGCAGTTTACGTGCACTGTTTGGCCTTTTGAATATAGCAGATCCACTCTAATCCCACACTAAACCCATGCAAACAGTTTGCTCCCCATGCAAAGCTTTGAATATCTGGCCCTAAGTATGTAATTTATGTTCAGGTAATGTTTTATTTCTGATTTTATATTACGTGTTACTTAAAGGGGACAGGAACTGATTACTTATGTGCAGCTGTCTGAAATGTCTCTATTTTCATAAATTATATTAATTCCTATACATTATCTGTATTTAACTGTGCCTGAATAAAAGCTGAAGCTGTCAGTTGTGTTTTGTGTTTTTTTTTATTTTGTAAGGACAACATTCTGTGCAGTTCCTTTCATGGAACTAAAAATGTGGAGTTTTGACTATGTCACTTCCTGGTTTCAGAACCATGGGCATTGTACTGTTAAGTTCATGTTCACATGTCTAAAACCATGAAGTGACATAGACAAAAACTCCAAATTCTTGTTTTCATGAAAGCCACTGCAAAGAATGTTGTCCATACAAAGAAAACAACACAAAACACAACTGACAGCTTCAGATTTTTTTCAGGCACAGTTAAATATGGATCCTTTAGAGGTATGAATATAATTTATGAAAATAAAGACATTACAAGCAGCAGCAAATAATTAATCAGTTCCTGTCCCCTTTAGTTTACTTTATGTCGTACATGACTGATGGCATGCAAAATGGAAGATGCTGCGTGATTTCATTACAGGTGAAACTGTTGTGCTGTTATGCATGCTGCAATAAAAGTATTTTGAAGACGGCTTTTGGCCTGCACAATTGAAGCTGTGCTGAAAGCACACATTGTCTGCACACTTGGCAACTACAAGACTTATTATTACGTATAACTAAGTAATGACAAGTAACAAAAAAAAATATTATTGTGGAAAGCATAATGGAGTGGTGTGGTTGAACATTTTGGGAAGGTGGTGAATTGCATTTATCATTATGAGGGTGAAGAAGAATCAAGATCAAGAAAAACAAGATTAACAAAATTCCCCCCTCAAGAAATAAATACCTGCTTTTGTTTATTTTCTTAAGCCCTATTTATTTTTATTACATACTACTGTAGTTGGCCATTTATGTTCAGTTCATGTTTTCTTTGTGACTTTAATTTTATTATTCCTGTATTTGTTTAGCCTTAGAATGGTAAATTTGATTCCCCACCTCCCCCTAAGTCGTCCCCCCCGGGCCATTATGCCTTCTGCAATAACAATTTTTAAGTTCATATTCATTACTGTATTTTATGTAGCAAGCCTTGTGGCTGCAAAGTTTGCAGACATGCCAGATACTGCATGCTTGTCTGTAATGAAATCTTGTGTCTCCAAAATGCCATCTTCAAGACACTTGTATTGCAGCATGCATTACAGCTGACAGTTTCACTGGTAATGAAAGCATGCAGTGTCCGCCATTTTCACGGCCATCAGTTATGTAAAAAATAAAGTAAATTAAATAACGATCATGAAAATACTTGTTACTTTTCTGAACATGTAGTTAAACAGCCTGGGCAATATTCACAATACCATAACACCCTCTAGCATGCCCCACAACAATGTGCTATTTTGTATTTGAATGTCCCTGTTTTTTTCATGAAAAGCCAAGATGAAAATTAATACCAGTTCAGAAATGCATCACAGTGTATTAAATGACATCATTGCATTGAGACAACACTTACTGCAGCTGGTGGGATTGGCCATTTCTTTTCATTTCATGAAAAGTCCCGTTGAAGAATAATCACATGAAAACCTGTCCAGAAAAGTCACAAGTATTTCTTGACACACTGCTAAAAGTGTGCACCTGGAGCCAGAACTCTGCATAAGTGTCCCAAGTGAGAAAATGGCTTTCTGGCGCCTGCTGCTGCTGTTGTTTAAATGTCATGAAAAGTCCCAAAGAAGAATAATCACATGAAAAACTGTTCAGAAAAGTCACAAGTATTTCTTGATGCACTGCTAAAAGTGTGTACCTAGAATCAGAACTCTGCATAAGTGTCCCACTCCCAAGTGAGAAAATGGCTTCCTGGTGCCTGTTGCTGCTGTTGTCCATCTGTTTTCTGTTGCTGTTGATGTACAGTGTGTGAACTAGAATTTGGTGTTCTGGGAAATTCTTCTGCTGCACTGACTGAAACATGCTGCACTGTGTGTGTGTGTTCATACCGACACTGGTAAGTTAGAGTATGTGTCACTGTCATGTTTTTTCAGAGACACTGCCATTTAGTTTGTATTGAATTTTGTTTTTTGTTGTAAGCACTGAGCAGTCCGTCATGTTGTTCCTTTGCAGGGAATCATCATCATACATATTGAATGTTTCTCCTTCACTATTGTGTGTTGGCCATGCTCACATTCACATACCATACATATGTGCCGCCATCTAATGTGGTACTGTAAAATTTAAATTTTTTCTGGGGGGGGGGGACTGCTGTGAATGAGTGAATTATAAGCATTTCTCATTAGTGTTCTTTTCTTTTACATTCTCAGGTTACAGCACACAGATTCACGACCGTAGTGATGAAACCATGTAACCATGTTGACACTGCACAAGTGTTCCACATGTGTCTGATTGTTGACTTCAGCTGTAGGAACAATGTCAATCCATGAAAAGTAAGTATTTTTTGGGGGGAGGGGAGCATGGGTCATTTGGAAAACAATTTTCTTTAATATTTTTGTCATCTTTTCAGGTCTTCAGTGTATCCAGACTGTTGTCCGTCTTCAGATTGGAACATACCGCCAGTCAACAATACCTTGATGCTACTTGCAAACAGATTAAAAAAAAATGATTCTGAGTTCATTCCAGTACCCCATTCAGTATCAGTACCCCGTGGAGCTGTTCCTGTCTTTTTTTATATCTATCATCTGTCCTGTATGTCACCGCTGTTAAATACTTTACACTGGCGGAAAACAAGGGAAACAAAAAAAAAGGAAAGTATCCCTTGCAATCCTCAATGCTGGAGTTGTACCCATTTGGAAATGTCTTTTCCATGACTGCATCAGCAACATCAATGATACACTGTTTTGCACTGCACCAGGATGGTCTGCTTCACCTGCATTATTCAGCACCACCATCATCGTGACTGGGTACAAACATAAATGTGATTGTCCTGCTTCATATGTTGAACAAAAAAAAGCTAAAGTTGTGTGATTCGTGATCATGAAGATGAAGATCATGATTTGTCTCGTGACTTGTGAATCTGTGATCTTGACATGACATTGAGTACAAAGTTCAAAGTGAAATGTGCACCATACTGGTACTCTGAACCCTACTTGAACATTTAAAGTCATCCTCCTCATGCCTGTGGCAAACCTCCGGTGTTAACTTGCAACTTTTACCTACAAGGCTACTTTGCTGTTACTTGAGGACTGGCTGACAGATTTTATTTCAGACACACACACACACAATTTATTTCACACATCACCTACGCTAAGGTCTCGTGACTCAGTCATGATGAACTTCCCAGAACTGTATAATGTTCACGTTGAGATAATATCTACTGTATTAAATAGGTCTGGCTTCTTGTGAGAACAAAGATTTGAGTAGGGCATCCTACAGAATGTGAGCACAAACAGAAGCATCGTACTAGACCAAGGATCTTGAGTGACGTGATGTGATAACTGGGTGTCCCCCAGTCCTGATTTGTGATGAAACCGAATATATTAAAAAAAAACCTGTGTTGGACCAAAAAAAGGTTAGAGTTGTGCGATTTGTGATCGTGAAAATGAAGAACATGATTTGCCTTTGACTCATGATCGTGACATGACAATGAGTACAACATTCAAAGTGAAATATGCACCACACTGGTACTCTAAATACTATTTGAACATTCAAAGTCATTCTCCTCATGCCTGTGGTAAACCTCCAGTGTTAATTCACAGCTTTTACCTATGTGGCTACTTGTTACTTGAGGACTGGCTGGCAGATTGTATTTCAAACACACACACAGAATTTATTTCATACATCACCTACACTGTGGGTGATGTTGCAGGCACTGCTGTTACCAGTTAAGATTCAGGGACCTTGCTTGGCTCTAACCCTCTCTGACACAATACTTTTTCCCCTTCAAGGATTTTTTTCTTTTTTTATTTATTCCACATGACGTGATGGAATGCCCTGCCCACAGACCCAAAGCTTATACTCCACTGACTTATGTGACTCATATTCCACAGTCAGAAACACCTTTGCCTAACTTTGTCTTTGTGGGCATTTTTTTAAGATTACACAGAGTCACCAAGAAAATAAATATGTTTCATGCAAACAGTTATTTTTTACTTATTTTGTGGATTGCTAACAAATTCAGCTTGTATGCTGTCCTGTGGAGAACATGTTCCAAGTCCACTACACACACTAGGCAGAACCGAGGCTATGCAAGACAATATAGAGCCCATGTGACCTGCCATCCCATGAATCAATGCAAAATTCACCTCACATAGCAATAAACAGGTGAAGCAAAGCAAAGTCCATTCAAATCAATGGCACTTCGAGATAAGATTAAGGGGAAGGCTGTAATATGAGGCGAAGTATCATGAAGTCCATTAAAACAATGCACATAGTGTTCCTCATTATGAAGGCGAAGTAATTCACTTTGTATTGTGGAGCACTAGGGAATAAAGGTGAGAACATGATGTATGTGTTTGAGTGGGTAGTGGGACCACTAGCTACTAGGGAATACATATTAAATCCATGGGCATGGTTTCCTGATAGAGGAAAGGCTGCTAGATGACAGTTTACTAATGCTCCTATTTATAGACACACAGTACCTGAACCAGAAAGTACTGAATATGCATCTTTTTTTTATTCTAAGGAAAGTTGTGTGTGTTGACTTGTCAATATTGGACAAGGACACTGAGACTGCAAATCGATCCAAAATCCTCCATGTATAGAATGAATATAAATTCAGTGGCATATAGTTTTTGTTTTGCTCTTTTTTTAAATTTGTTTTTGCCAGTGTCTTGTCAATTCATCATTTCTTTTTTTTATACTTCATTTTTATTATTTTCAATGTACGTATACATAACATTTCAAGCAGAGACATTTCACATGATAATTACATATTTGACACATTGAGGATGCCACCCCTCTAAAATCCCTTTATATAGATTATTCTACTGCTTTATGATACATTGTGGGGGGTTACTTGATTATAATATACAATTTTGCATACATATATTGCTAGGTAAGAAGCCCATGAGCGGCATGGAAAAAGTTACTACAACAGTTTTAATATACATTTTCCCCTTATTTAAATATCCCCCATAAGGGATTATTAAAGGAACCATGCATTAACTTAAAAAGGTATCACAATCTGTGATAGTTCTAATAAGGTCGTGACATTTTGAATTAGGTTACCCCTACTATGGGAACACCTATGTTCATTACCAAAGGGCTATAACTATCCGATCACCCAAACTTAATTAAACAATTAACCTAACATTAGAAGACTCATATAAAGTCCAGTAATATGTCTGTCACTCAGAAGGATTTTTCTGTTTAATCCTGAGGAATTAAATCAAAGCGTTCAAAAAATGGTAGTCCCATCATAAACTTTGTAAGAGTACTCACTCGAACCTCTCTGTAGAATTAAACACACTTTCATAATTATTATTACAGAGTTCCTCTCTTCTCCCAAGGTCTTCGTTGTAGAAATACTAGATGTACCTTCATGTCTCGTCATCTTCTGAGGCACTCTCATCCTGGTCTACCGTGCGTCTTCTTCTTGGTGCATGACTCTGGACCCATTGATTAGCTTCTTTTACTTCCAAAAAGATGAAGATCTTCCCTTGGTAGGTTATTCTCAGCTGGGCAGGAAAGATTACATTGTGTTGGATCCCTGCTTTCTGCAAAAGTGCCCTGGTACCGTCGAACTGCTTTTGTCGTTGTCTGGTGGCAAAACTGATGTCTGGATAGAGTTGGATGGTTTCTCCCTCACAAAGAAATGTCCGATTTTGTCTAGCTAGGGCCAGCAAGTAGTCCCTTGTTGCTACTCCATCAGTGATTGCTAATACAGTACGATGGGCTTCAGGGTTAACTGGCCTACCTCTGGCTGCGATCCGATAGGCCTTTTGAATGCCCTTAATACGTAGGCTTGCAACTTCACCGAACTGTTGTTGAAGCCATTCATGTAAAAAATAGAAAGAGGTGATCTCCCTCGCAGCCCTCTGGGAGTCCTAAAAAACAAATATTGGGAGCCCTTGTTTGGTTTTCCAAGTTTTTGAGATGGATTTGGAAATGCTTGTTCTCCTTTATTACACCATTTACTGTGCCCATTGCCGCTTCCGACCTTTTTTTGTTATTTGAGGATTCTGCTGACACCAGATCGATTTTTGTTTCTAGGTTTGTAACTCTGGCAGCAATTCTATCTATTTTTTCTGCCAGGTCAGAAACAGAGGTGATTAATCTGTTTATTTTGAAGCCAAGGGATTGTAGAGTTTCTTCCCCTTCATTTCAGACCTCTGTACTTCGTTGTTGAGATGTGGACCATGCGTTAGAGGGACCAGGAGCATTCTTAACTTTTGCTCCTTCATGAAGCCATCGATCCTTTCGAGGATTTCCCATGCTGTTCCTTGAGTCTTCCGATTGCTATTTTTGCATTTAGATTTGTTCAAGATAGTACAGAAAATACTTTTATAAAGTCCCAAATATGAAGTTGTAGAGGAGCTTTATTCAAAAGCGGCCATTTTGCTCGGGCTCTCTAGCACCCCCCCAATTCATAATTTCTAACTCCCTTCCCCCACCAACAAACACATACTATTGCCACCAAATATAAAATAAAAACTATTCCCTGGTTGCTAGTGGTATCTCCCACCACCGGAACCCATGCCTTTAATTTTAACATTTATTCACCTACTGTAAGACTAGTGGTCCACCCACTCTCCTGAATGCAGGTCTGTTGTAAAAATTAAATGCTGTTGGCTAGTGGACCCACCCATTCTGTAGTCAACGCCCACCCATGAAGCTCATAAAGGGGTTGTGAGGGATCTGTCCATATAAGGACCCCTCACCTCCTAAGATTCATGGCTGCAACACCTACCAACATGGATGCTTGGGACTCCTAGACCACCAACCTATTTGACAAAATATAGTAGATGTCAGCTAGTGACTCAACAACATATGGTTAATCAAGAAGGTCTTTTGACAAACATAAGAGATGCTGTCTGACAAATCTTTGCATCTGAATATTGGAAACTACCAAGGGTGATACTGTAGGAGTACCGAAAATATCTCTAAAAAATTATCTTTGTGTTTTTGAAAATGGAGTAAGATTTGTTCTAAAAACAGAGATCTCTCTGGTCAGCTAGTGGTTTCCTTTATGAGATAGATTTTATATTTCCTTTTTTCATTTGTATGACTGTTTTGTATGTTATTTTTGTCTTTTTTTAGTCTTTTTGAATACAAATTAGAGCATTCTGTTAGTTTGTTGTTATAATTCTATCTACAGTGGTAGCCTATGCCATCAGTAGCAATATTGGGTCATGCCGTGCCACGTCGCTTACTACCATTTTAATGATATTGCTTTCTATGCATTGGGTAACAGAGCTAATGAGAATGATATCACCTCATGTCATACCATAACTTATGATATTGCCACTGATGAAGTTGGCTATCACTGAATAATTTTGTTTTCTGTATTTGTTTTCTTTAAATAAAATTTGCCTACTTTTCTTCAATAAGTGCAATGGGATTGTCAAGTTCCAGATGGACAGTGTGCAGAGATGAATAGAAGGGACGTTAGTTTAGTGCCTTAAATGAAGGATAGCACCTCAGCAGTGTAGTTCACCTCATACTGCACCACATTCTCAGTTACAGATATTACCTCGAACACCTGGTGTGAGGCAAGAACTCGTTAAACTTCGATCATGTGTTCTAGTCACTCACCAGGTACTTATGCTTTCTTTGGTCAAAGACTTACAAATTAATAAAAAATACATCAATAGAAAATAAATAGTCTTTTCAGCATTTAGTATTAAGTGACAGATGGTGTGAGTTTTTATCTTGTCAAGTATAATTATAGTCTATGAACATTAATCACTTTTTATTATGCATTATCCTATAGTCTTGTATTTCCTAGTGTTTCTTTAGTTTTACAGAAATTAATCACAAACCTTAAAACCACTGGTAATTACAATGACAGATGATTCCCAAATGTAGGCAAAAAGACATGCTCTCAGTTATATTCAGGAAGGCATTGGAGTGTAGTGGTTAGAGCACAGGACTGCAAAATTAAAATTCATAGGTTTGAATCTCAACATTGCTACTGGCTCAGTGGTTGACTTATAGCAAGTTGCATGACTCTCCTACTCCTCCACTAAGCATCTGTCCTTCCTGGCTATGAAACTGGGTAGAAGCAACAACCCACAGAAATAAAAAAATAAATTAAATCTCAGTTGGGCTAGCCAACTTGAAAAATACAAAAATAAAACAAAATAATAATAATTTTTAGGAAGGGAGGCAAAGATTTGGTATGTATGTAAACACAATTGTTTACAGTATTTAGTTGTCTCATATGTATTATTCATGGCATCTACTGTACATGTTTTATTTTATTGATAACTGGGAGAAATGGATTGAGACTAATAGTCCCATAACATATCTCCTCAAATACATAGGGCCAGATTTTCAAAGGCTTGAGAATGACACAAGGTGCTTGCATCAAACAAGTCTGATGCAACAGGCACCTTGCACCAAGGGTAGCAACTCGAGTGATTTTGAAAGGCAGCCTGCATCAATCTGCAGGCTGCTTGTGACAAAGTGTGCTAGTGCCAACCTTGTGCCAGAAAAGTGGCTATAGCATGGTACTAGGGAGCTTGTGGCAGACCCTGACCACCACAGCCCTGAAGTCCCAAATTTCAAAGCCCTTCCCAGGAACAAAGTGCTAAGTACCGTTAGACCAGCAAAGGGCTGGTCTAATGGTACTTAGATATCCCCTGGGAGGGTTGTCCAGTATGTGCCACTGTGTGGCCTGCCCTGATCCATCCCCAGTAGTTGCTCCCTGGTAATCTAGGGCCCCCCACTGACTCATTGCACCCTGACACTGTCCATCCTGTATGCACCCTGGTGATCTGGTGGTCCCCCTCCCCACCCTGTTGCACCCTGACAGTGATGGTCCTTGAACCTATATTCCATGGTGCTCTAGTGGCCCCCACTCCAGCACGTAGTACCCACCCCCCCAATCTATACACCAGATTTGGCACCCGGGAGCATTCCACACACCACCATGGCTGGCCGCTGAATGAATCTGTCAGTGCACACACTATATACAGTATGCACTGACAGTTCATTCAGTGGCCGGCCATGGAGGTGTGTGGAGGGCTGTGTTGGTGCCAAATCTGGGGTATGGATTGGGGGGGTGAGGAGTTGTAGGCACTATGTGCTGGGGTGGGGGGCCATTAGAGCACCAGGGAGGCTACTGTCAAGGACAGTTGGGGTGGGAAGGGGTGTGTCAGGTCAATGCAGTGCCACTGATGAGCACATTGGGCATGGCATTGGGAGGGGGGCTCCAGCATGGCCCATGCAAGGGTGCTGCATCACACACAGTCCTACAGCACTTGAGGTATTCCTTCTGTGTGCACCATCTGTTTGGCACATTCATTCCATTGCCACAAGCAATGGGACTTAGGCTGCAGACCATGCCCAATGTAAAATCGGGGGCAGAGTCCTGGATGCACTGGCATTCAGCTCAAGCTGCCATTTTCGCAGCTTGCATTGGAGTTTTGAAAATCCAGCCCCTAGTTTTATTTAAAAGCTTTGTTCTGATGAGGCTATGATGGCTAATGAATTTAATAATTATGTTTTCTCTTTTTAAAGAACCTGTCTCCAAATGTTATTCCAAACTGTGTCAGTGATGATACATTACCAACTGATCTAACAACTTCTAGGGAATTTCTATTAAATAAATTGATGGATTAAAAAAATTAAAAAGCAAATCAGCAAGTCTGGGTGACAGTTAGTCATTTTTACTATTAGAAAACCTGGCTAAATAGCTGGCCTGGTGGCACTGAGGGTTGAGGCGCTGAATTCCACACCTCGCGCTACGCTGGCGACCCAGGTTTGGGAATGAGCCCGGGCCATCAGGGGTCGGCAGGGAAGGGAAAGGATTGAGCACCCAAAGGACTGCTCTCCTTTCCCTTGGGTGGGATGTGGGCTTTCATTACTCTGCAGTGGTCCCCAATGGAGATTGAGGGCTCTGTCAGGAGAGATACATTTAGTGGGGGTGAGGCACGGCAGACGTCAGCACGTTGTGCCTTAGACATCATTGCACATCTGTGCCTCGCAGTGGTGTAATAGGAGGAGAAAAACCCAGCACTGCCTGAGCAGCTTGATAACTGCAACTTCCTCCCCATTGGAGCCTTCTGTGCAAGGCTGCATGCAGGTATTGGCTCCTGGCCTGTCGCAGGGGATTGGAGATGTCCCCTTTGAGGGTACGGCAGCATATGTCTGCCAGTGTGTGTGTGGGCATGCCTGCAGGCCTCTCTGGAAGAAGAAGCGGTGGCTGGATGTACATAGGGTAAGGCTACAGGAGGTAGAAAATAGAAATACAATAAGAAAAAAAAAACCTGGCTGAAGTACTTGTTAATCTTATATGCAGACTGTCAAATGAGTCACTTAGAAGTGTCTTAATACTCCCTGACTGGAAAGATGCATCGGTTACACTGATATACTGAAAAGGGAGCAAGTCATCCTAACAAAATTATTGCCAAATACTCTAAGTGGGCTATCTTTAGTGGGAAACATATTAAAATATTTTATTAAGGATACAATTGAAGACCATCAAACTCACTAGCTGATAGCAAACAACAAGATTTCACTAGAAGTACTGTATATTGTATACTACAGATCTGCTGATATTTCATTTTTAAGACCTGACAAATTATTCTCCTAGCATCAACAATTATAGGCCTGCTACTAGGAAGCATTTTAAGTGTCTGAGTTACTGTTCCCTAACCTACATAGCCTTAATTCAGTAGTTGTCAGTTCCTCATGTGTTCTGGAATGTGGGTCTTAAGCTGTCTTTCTGTCTTACCCACATAGATCATGTTGAGGGGACACCAAAGTACATAAACTGCAAATGTGGTATCACATGTCATGATTGCCTGTATTTCCCATAAATTCCAAAACTTCTTCTTTAGCTTCATTAATCTCTGCTGTTAATGCTTCATGGTTCCTGATGTCTTCTTTTATTATTATTTCAACAAACATTTTAGAGCAAATAGATGTGATCATGTGAGGTGTGATGTCATCAACTTTGATGCCCTTAAACTGCTATTTCTTTCTGTAAATCAGGACCCCAGACAAAGACTCTGAGCTAATGAAACACAGGGACAGACCTGCAGTAGCTGTCACTGTGCAGTACCTGTTCAGTAGTTTAGCATAGTCATGCTAGTAAGCCTCTAAATGCTGGATTACTTGCTGCTATTTCTGCTGAGATGGTTATTCTGCTGTTATGCTGCTCTTATTGTTGCTAGAGAGAACATGCATCAGCTTAAGACATTTATGCACATTTAATCTTGACTGTTGTATTCTTACTGTGTGCCTCTTGTGAGTATTTTGACTTTGTGATTCATCATAGGTACAGTAGAAGGCAAAACGTGGGAGTTGCATTGTATCAAACAATTTCCTCAGAGCTTGTGTCACTTTTGGGACAGTTCACAAAATGATTACAACAGGTAGTCTGAAATACAGAAACAGAGAACTTGCCAGCAGAAAAGGACTGCCTGATCCACCCCCTCTGTCCAAATTGTCCCAGCCTAGTCTGTACAGATCTTAACTGGCTTCTGGTGACACTCCCAGCAAAAAGTGCAATCATCAACTGAGAAAATCTGCTAGGGTGTGGTTCAGTTGAATACAACACAACTGCCAGTAAAATAGGGGCCATTATTTACAACAAGTGGCCCATGTTACGAGGTGATCCAGAAGTGGGCACTTGTGTGGAAAGTAAACTACACATTTGCTTCAGGTGTCTCTGAATTTATGGGAAACACTAGTCCACAGTAGTTTGCATAATGATCCTATTATTGGACATAACACTTGCTTACCAGTTAGATCCAGTGGATTCCACATTTGTTAGAATTGCAATGTCTGCCATTATGGCAGACCTTGTAAGAAGTTTAACTACCCAACTCTGGATGTGAACTGTGTAATAAGGGAACTCATTAGCTGTGTTATTCCTTTTGTGGTTTACTGGGTTATATGGTCCTGCAATCTACTATACTGTATATCCAATGGATGGTCTGACCCTTTAAAAAACAGATACAGGAGCATGGTCTATATCCAGCATCATGAAAACAAGGGAGAACACATCACTTTAAACAGTCACACAGTTGTAACCCCAGTAACTTCAGTTTTGTTGCATTAGACCATGTCAGCTAACCTTGTAGTGGTAATAATCTTTTACATGTTTTACAACAAAGCTGAAGTTTTACAGAACATTCCACTTTCAAAGAGTTAACTACTGGGACTCAATCACGAGTCTGATTTTAAGCAATTCCTGTAAGTTGTGTTTGATCAAGCAGTATAGGACATTACAGCTGTCTGTAGAATATTATCATTGACATGACACTGCAATCGGTTAGGTTATACTAGCCTAATGCATTTGTGACAGCATTAGCATTGTGTTATTTTAATTTTTTTTTTTTTTACTAACACTGCCTTGTTCTGTTTTCCTCTCAGTCCCTTGGTATTTTGTATGTATTAAAGGAACTTGATGTCTCCAATATAGATGTATATGAGCTGCTAATTTGAATGCCAAACCATACAAAGACATGATTCCTGTTTGGGACTTTTAACTACAATCATTTTATTAGATTGTTGTGTAATATAATTTATTTATTCATTCATTTATTTAGCTTTTGTTAACCAGGTAAGCACACTAGACAAAAAAACAGATGCCTATTTTCAGGTGCAACCCGGGAGAGTATAAGGAAATGTAGAGACAATTTCATACTGGGATAGAGACAATTTCAAACTGGGATGTACAGTAGCTAATGATCATTGGTGTGGAGAAACTGAGTTTCTTAGGTACTGTGTACCATGTAATGTACTTTAGGATGTGATTTTTGCATACAGTAGCTGTAGTACTTTTCCTGTCTGATTACTGTATTTATGAATTCAGATATCAATTTAAGTACATATGTGCGCAAAATATTTTATTCTCTTCAGTTTGCTAAAACTGAAGCTCATTGCCGATATTTAAATCTTGGTATAACACAGTTTGTGGTTACCCTTACTGTACAGTATTTGCTGAATATTCAGCTTGGACTAACAGAGTTTTTCCAGCATATGCACTGTTTCAGTACACATGGTTTTATTTAATTTTTTACCCAAATTTAGTGCATTGTTGTATTTAGTGCTTATTTTATTACCCACATTTTTGTACATATCCTGATCTGTTTCTCCCCATTTGGAACTGCATATCACAACTGGATTAAGTTAAAAAGTAATAGGGAAGTGTAGACATCACACTGCTTCCTAGCACTAATCTTTGGCATTTTGCCAGTAATCAGTTGGGACACTGCACCTAGTCAGGTGTGTAGCAGTACCTATAAAAGGGAGGAGGTTACTGACTGACCCAAGCCCCCTGAAAAGCACAGGGCAAGGTGTTCTGGCAGCCAAGTAGGAGGTTTATGATGTTGGGTAAATCTCAGGTTTACATTGCACTGTTTTGTACTTTGTTCACCCATCTGGGTATCATCACAGCTATTATAGCTGATCTTGTTGAAACCACCGATCTGGCTTGCATCACTGAGACCTTGTTGGATGAAGATGCAAGCCCTGTTTTGGCCTTTGCAGTTCCTGGCTGGGTTCTCGGTGATACACCGCCCAAGGTCAGATCGTAGGGGCAGGGGCATGGCCATTATATTTAAATCTGAGCTGGGCCTTGTGGATGTGCCATTGGGAAGTACCAGATCCTTCAAGTATATCCTGGGTGAGGGTGTAGGCTGTGGGATACTTCTCATCTACCATCCACCAGGAGATGGTGAAGCATTCCTGCAGGAGATAGCGGATTTCATTGTTCACATGGTGTTGAGGTCCCCCAGATGGATAATTTTGGGAAACTTCAATGCCTGGGTCAATGATGAACTCTTGCACTTTGGTCAAAATCTCCTCCAGCTTATGATGATGCTGGGCTTTACACAGGTTGTTACCTCCTCAACCCATGTAGGGGGTCACTCATTGGATCTGGTCTTTCTTTTGGGTATGGAGATAGCTGATCTGAGGCTGGAACCAGTCAGCTGGTCTGACTATCACACCATAAGGTTCAGCTTCAGGGTCCTCCCTAATAGGTCTGCCCCTATGGAGATGGTCCAGTAGCGCCCTTTGAGGGGAGTTACCCCTAATGACCTATCAGCAGTACTGGACCTATCAGGTTTGTCGGGTGAATGCATGAGTCCAGGTGATCTTGTATTAGCCTATAATAAGGCTGTGGGAGATGCCCTGGACAAAATTGCTCCTGTTCGTGTTTGACCCCTCACCCTTTGCTCAAGAAACCCTTGGTTTGATGGTTCCTTGAAGGAATTGAGGTGAGTTGGTCGAAGGCTGGAGAGAACTTGGTGAAAATCTGGCCTTAATGCTGACAGGCTTAAGCTGATGGCACATTACGATTGCTGTCAGGTAGAAATCACTCGTATGAAGGCAGAGTTCCTGTCCAGGGAGATTTCTGCCATGCAGAATCGACCAGCTCAGCTTTTCCGGACCGTCAACAGATTGTGCAATCCAATCTGTCTTCAGCCCAGAGAAGCCTTTTCTCAGCTGAAATGTGAGGAGTTTGCTTGATTCTTCATGGATAGGTTGCCAGCATTGGGTCTAGCATCAGCATAGCCTCTCCTACGAGAAGTTGTGGTGATCGGCGGGATGTGGCGTGCACTCAGCGTGCCCAAGTATTTGAAAGTGGAGACTTGCTCTAATATGTCACCTTTATGACTGCGGACGATCAGGGGGTGGGCATTCTTCTTAGACCGCTGATGTGAGAAATGCATGGACTTGTTTTTTTTGTAATTTAATAGGAGCCTGCTGTGTGAGAACCATGACTCACATTTTGAAAAGCTGTCTTGAAGGGCAGCATTTATGTCTAGAAAGCAGTGTCCAGGTACTGAAATCACCGCATCATCTGCATAGAGCAACATTTTGCAGGGCAACACTGGGAAGTGAGTTGATAAACAAGCTGAATAGTAATGGCCCAAGGGTAGAGCCTTGTGGAACCCATAGTGTTATGCTCCGGGGTTCAGAAGTGACTTCATTTATCCTAACGCTTTGGTTCTTATGGGACAGGTAGCTCAAGAACCATAAGACTGTGTCAGAAGATAGGCCATGGGACATTAAGTCAGCAAGCAGGATCTGGTGATTGACAGTGTCAAAGGCTTTGGTCAGGTCTATAAATATAGACCCCACCATCATACCAGAGTCTAGGGTGTCATATAGATGTGTAGTGAAGTCTGTGACTGCTGTGATGGTTCTATGGTCTTTATGGAAAACATGCTGCTGGGGGCAGAGTAGGTTATGTTCGGACAGATGTTCGGTGAGCTAGTTGGACACCAGTCTCTCAAGGGCCTTGGAAAGGGGTGGTAGGATGGACATTGGGTGATAGTTACCCAAGGAAATTCTGTCCCCATTTTTGAAGGCCGTTGTAACTAGGGCAGTCTTCCATGAGTCGTGGAATATGCCTGACCTTAGGGAGATGTTGAAGATATTAGTAAGGGGATAGGCTAGTCCTTCCAGTGCAAGAGCAAGCAGCTTCATGTCAATGGAGTCACTGTCCATTCTAGATTTACCTAATACCTTTCTAACATATTTGATGGGTTCAGATCTTGACATCTCCTTGAAGTAAAAAAGGGGTTGGGAGGGGTTTGTGGTTGGAGGAGTTTGGGAACTAGGATGCATCCTGTTAGGATCATGATCGAGGTAGTCTGGGGGGAGCACTGAACTAAGGTCCATGAAAGCTAAATTAAATGCATTAGAGAGGTATTTTGGATGTTGAATAGAGCCTGAAGGAGTAAGTATGAGGTTGGGTGGTGCTCTCGACTCCCTCCCTGTGAGTGTTTTTTAGTGAGTGTATGCCCTCCAGTATACGCGGGACCTAAAATACTGTAGTTCTAGTTGAGATGGCTACTGATTGCATGCTGACTGTTAAGGATGTGTGTAACTCCAGTGTTTTTTTTCAGAAACAGTTGATTTTTTCTGAGGAAGACTTTCTTTTCACCATTGGAACTCCCAGCTACTGATAGAAATGTATGTTTTCAGCAGTACGCAGATTAGGATAACTGGGTTTTTGTTTTTAAAGATATTATAAGAAATAACACACAGAATACTTGCTGAAACCCAACCCCATTTTGTCTAGTTAGTAAATGACAGATGTGTTACCATTAGATGTTAAGAAGACAGAAAGTTGTGACTGTGTAAGTTCATGAAAGATTCAACATACTGTACCCGTTTCTCTTTTTGTTTTCTTTAATTCGTGAACCCAGATATGGGATTTTGAAGTTGTGATCAGTTATTGCTTTAACATTTTTTTCATTTTTTACTATATCAGTGATACCATAACTTGATACTGACTGAGAGAGAGAGTGCGCGCTAACTGAACTGGGACCTGCAGGGTTACTGCCACCTAGTCTCCAAACTATAGTTCACCTGTCAGCCTGTTGACAATCATTCGTTTCAGCATTCATACCAGAACTTAGCCACTTAATGAATCTAATATCTAATTACCTTAATTAGGTAAAAAATGTATGGCGTTTTTTTCCTCTGTGTATTTTGTTAGATTGGAAACTCTGTGCTCTTTGTAGCACTGCAACTGTGGGGTATTTTACAAGTGCTTTTTGTTCCATCTGCATATGAAGGGCTTATTTTTAAAAGTTGTATCCCCCCAAAAAAAAGAATTGTGTACAGATGTAACCTAAAAAAGCTTTTTTTTCCAGGTCCTCATACTGTACATGAAGTATTGCACTTCTTATTACTGGAACACTAATTGTCTGTGCAACAAGGAATAGTCATAGATACAAAAAACACTGCAATTTTTTACTTAATTAAGGTAATTAGATATTAGTTTCATCAGTGGGTAAGTTCTTGTGTGAATGCTGAGGCGGAGGGTGAACTATACAGTAGTTAAAGGCATACATGGAACTCACACTGTAGCTCTCAGTTAAGTTAGCTCGCACTCTCTCCCAGTCGATGGCAACTTACAGTATTATTGATAAGGGGAAAAAAAGGAATGTGCAATTGCATCATGATCTCTGATGTTGAAGCAGGTCAGAGACTCAGCCTGAACAGGTACAAAGATGCACTCTCCTGACTCTGTATTTAACATTTATATTTCAAAAGAATGACAGAAAAAAATGGCTGGAGACAAATATTGTAACATACAACGTATTGTCTTTCTTTCTTTCTTTCTTTCTTTCTTTATTTATTTTTTCATCCAACTTTACCCAAAACTAGGAATTAAATACAACTCAGTCTTACTGCATATTTGCCTTTGATCTTTAAGTATTGCCATTGATGAGACCAGATGCCATCTGCAGGTATATGCCAGAAAAATAACAAAACAATAAAACTACAGACATACAGTGCCACTGAGATGGCTCCTGGTAGCCATCCTGTGGATAAGTCATGAAGTGCATATAAAGAACTCATTTAACCCTGCATCCTACACCTTGATAACGGGCTATCACTGCTGTACTGCACAGTGGTGAGTGGTGCCGACCAGTTTACCTCATTACCAGAAAACATTTGTATAACTACCACTATAGATATCTGGTGAAGCCACATGTGGAGTAATGTACCCAGTTCTGGAGTCCTCACCTCAGGAAATATAAGGACAGGCTGGAGATGGCACAATAAAAGGTGACAAAGATGATTCAGGGCCAACAGGGCAGGTGTTACAAGGTGGTCCTCAAAGCACTGAAGATGTACTCATTGGAGACCAGAAGAGAGATAAAATAGATACCTTCAAATTCCTGAAAGGAATAAACAAGGTGGACTACAGGGAATATTTTAGCATGAGTAACAGTTTGAGGTGATGAAGGCACAAGTCAATTAATCAATCAATATTTATCAGCGCTGTTCCAATAGATCAGAGTGCTTTACATCTTATTACAAACTAAAATTTCATACAAACATAAAATTAAAATCATACTATAAAACACATAATCTTAATACATATAAATACATAGTGCAGTAAACCTAAATTTAGCTCTCATCAGGGAATGCCTGTCTAAAAAGGTAGGTTTTCAGTTCACTTTTAAAACTATCAGAGGTATGGTACTCTCTAACCTGATCATGTAGAGCACAGGGTTGGGGCCACAAAAGCAAAAGTATGCACTCCAGAAGTCTTTAAACAGACCCTGGGAACCTCTAGCAATCCCTTGTTGGTGAAGTGGAGTGGGGGAGGGTGGCAGGGGTGCATAAGATCTTGCAGGTAGCTGGGTCCCTGTTCATGTAGTGCCTTATAGGTCAGCAACCCGACCTTGAAGGTGATTCACCAATGTACTGGCAGCCAGTGTAGATAGCGGAGCACAGGCATGATATGACAAGATTTTGGTAAGCCAGTCAATGGCCTGGCTGCTGCATTCTGCAGTAGCTGCAACTGGTGAATATAAACCCCTGGCAACCCTAGGTACAGGGTGTTGCAGTAATCAAGGCGGGAGGATACAGTACAAAGGCATGAACCAGAGTTGGCATATTGCCAGGTAGAATCAGGTACTTGATCCGAGCGATGTTCCTCAGATGGTAAAACAAGGTCTTTACAATGGCCAGCACTTCAGATTTTAGCATCAGGCTGCTGTCAAACACAACACCCAGATTTTGCACCTGATTTGAGATCAGCAGCTGGGCATCTCTGTGCCAAAGCCCAGAAGGTTGACCCACTTGCAACCCCATGCCTTAGAGACCCGTCTCAACTACTAACACCTCAGTCTTGTCAGGGCTCATCCTCAGCCAGTTGGCAGTCATCCAACCCCAGATCTCGGTGAGGTAGCTGTTAAAAAACATCATTCTGCTCAAGTACAAAGGACATGTAGAGCTGAGTATCATCTGCAGAGCAGTGAAAACTCAGCCCATATCACCTTATAATGTCCCCCAACAGCAGCATGCACACTGTGAACAACACGTAGTATAAGATGGAGGCCTGCAGAACCCAACATGACCATGGAAGAGGTGCCAAGGAAAAAATCCCTGCCACTACTCTCTACATCCTGTCAGTAAGGAATGCTTGAAACCAACCGAGGACTGTACCAGATAGTCCACAGAAAATCCACAGGCACTCCATCAACACCCCATGGTCCACGGTGTCCAATGCTGCAGAGAAATTGAGAAGAACTATGATGAAATGACTCCTTCAATCCCTCACCATCAGGAGATCTTTCAGTACCCGAACAAGGGCAGTCTTGGTACTGTGCCTCTTCCTGAAACTGCATTGGAAAGGATCATATACATCATGCATTGTGAAATGGTCTTCCAGATGTACGGCCACCACCTTCTCAAAAACATTGCCTACAAAAGGCAGGTTACAGACAGGTCTGTAGTTTGCCAGGCAGTATGGATCTAGAGAAAATTTCTTTAGGAGTAGTACTACTACTGCCTCCTTCAAAGGGTCAGGAAAAAACCCTGTCTCTAGTGAACATCAGACAATTCTGGCAAGGACTGGGCCAATGACTTCAGCACCTCCCACAAGGAGGCATGTTGGGCCTGGGTCCAAACAACACTAGGTAGGATGCAGTCCCTGGATGACCTGCACTATGTCCACAATCACCAGCTAGTTGAAGTCAGACAAGACAGGCTAGGTGCTTGCAACCTCTCACCCATCACTGCAAGGCTCATAAGAGGGTGCTGAACTGATTTCCAACCTGATAGCAGCAATCTTATCATCAAAGAATTGAGTAAACTCATCACATCTAACCTGTGAAAAGGCACCCTGAGACTGAAAGCAGATTGGATTGCACAACCTGTCAATAGTCTGGAAGAGCTGAGCTGGTTGATTCCTTGCTGCAGCAATCTCCTTGGGCAGGAACTCTGCCTTCTTATGAGAGATTGCTGATTGATAGTCTTTATAATGAGCTCTCAATCTAAGTTTGTTACCAGCCAGGCCAGATTTCCTCCAATGCCAATCCAACCTTCGACTCCCTCACCTCATCTCCATCAAAGTCCCATCAAAGCACAGGGGACTTCTGGCAAAGGGAGAGGGGCGAACACAGACAGGAGCTATGGAGTTGGGGGCCCCAGCCACTTCCCTATTGTAGGCTAGTACCAGTTCCCCCAGCTCCTCGCATACACTAGTCAAGCCTGATAGGTCCAGTACCTCCATAAGACCATCTGGTGTCAAACACCTTAAAGGGCGGTATTGGACCATCATCATGGGGCAGGTCTATTAGCAGGTGCCTCGAACTTGAAGTGGAAATTGACAGGAGGGAGTTTCAGGAGGGACATGAGGGAGTATTATTTTACAGAAAGGGTGGTAGAACCATAGAACTGTTTACCATCCAAAGTGGTGGATGCAAAAACCATTAATGGTTTCACACCTGATTGGGACAAAGTGAAGGGTTGAGTAGTTTCTTGGGTCAACAGAAAATGGGAGAGGAACAGGGGGGTGGATGCGGATGGCTAGGACCCTGGATGAACAATAGGCCCTGCGGCTAGATAGGGAATCCCAGGCAGACTGGCTGGATCATTGGTCATTTTCTAATGTTATTGTCTATATTTCTAAAGAGGGAGGCAGAAATTTCTCTAGAGACATCACAGAAATCTCAGAAAATATCTGACCATGGCAATGGTTGCAAACTGCAGAATTCTGCAGGATCATCTGGAATTTTATTTTTATTTATTTGTTTACTGTGTGGAAGACTGGATAAAACTCGACCCAGGCCAAAGACACATGGAAACATCATGATACAACACAGATATTTAATTTCAACATACAGTGCAATTATCTACAAGCACAATGACATAACTTAGATAAATACTGATGGAAATGTACTTTATAGGTAATTAAAGAACTGGTTTTATGGAGTAAGTCAGGCAATTTATTTCAAAAATCAGGTGCAGCAACTAAAAATGCTGTCAAGTCTATTTTAGTCTGGTATAAATGTGTTTCAAACTAGATATTAGCCAAATACAGCTTATTATTATTGAAAATACCGGATAAATATGGGGTCCGCAAATGCAAAGGAGTAATAAAAAAGTTTAGTAAACAAGACAGCTTCTAAGACTAAGGGATAACCATCCTAGATGGGCGTACAAGGAATAATGATAAGTTTGTGAGTGCAAGTATGACAAAACTACAATTATTACTGTACACTACAGTAAGATCATGTAATGAGATGAACTCAGATTCCAAAATAAATGAGAGGTAAAATCAGAAAAGGGAAGCAGTGAGCCAACCACAATAGCCTGATGAGTCTCCAGAGAAAAATAGCTCTTCAATTTATGAACTACACCTACTTTTTTGTTGTAAAAAATGTTCCTGGTATTATAATGGTGTGGTAATGCTACTACAGTTAGGGTTGAGCAAGGGTTTCTATGTTAAACTTCAATAAACCCCCAAATCTACACTTTCATAACTTCACACCTGTTTAACAGATTTGTAGAAAATGTTGCCTCCGCAGTCTTGTGGGCAATATCTCTTGATGTGACAAGCTTTGTTCCAGTTGGATGTGTTGATTTTGAGATGCAGTAGCGAAAAAAGTGAAAACATTGTTTTGTTTTTTTGCTGTTTGTCATCACCTAGCACCCAGATGGATTTGAATTTTGTACTGAAGCTTTCAGGGTACAAAGGTCCTGGCCTGCAGTTCACTGGTTTGGTGAAAAAATACTAATCCATTCCAAAGTTACAGAAATTTTAAATTTCTGTTCTCAGCATGCTCAGTAGGGTCTTTTGGATAGCTGCTTGGAAAGAAAAAAGAATTGTGTCCATACAAAAAAGATCTATTTTCATATAGGGTAATCCTTTGTGAGAAAAAATTGCTTTCTTGTATGGCCGCCATCTTTATTCTGTTTTTTCCAAAAAAAAGTTTTTGAAAACCCATAAAAGTGAGATCCTGCAGAGAAACCAACATATGCATCTTGTTAATTGGGACCCACATTAGATGAATTCTGCAGTGACTTTTTCCAAAAATGACCCAGAAATGTGTTTTTTATACCTTTTAAAATCTTTTTTCATGATTCAATTTTTTTTTTCACATAACCAAATGAAAAAGGAATTGGGCCATACAAAAAAGGATCCCTTCATACGAAAAGAGAATTTGGACTTAGGTTTTTTTTTCCTCACGAAAAAGGATCCCTTCATATGAAAAAAGAAACGGAAAAAAACTAAGTCCAAATTATTTTTCCTTATGAAGGGATCCTTTTTTGTGAGCTTTTTTCATTCAGAGAAAACGGATACCTTCACACAAAAAAAGATTTTGGACTTAGTGAAGAGATCCTTTTCCATGAGTTTTTTCATTCATACGAAAAAGGATCCCCTCATATGAAAAATAATTTGGACTTAGTTTTTTCCATATTTCAACTTCAACAAGCCATCACACCCTCAGTATTTGGGTTTAAGGGACAACCTACATTTCAAAACAAGGGTCTTAATAAGTACTACAAGAATAACCCAAAATACCCCCAAAAAAATTAGGAGCCGTATAAAAAACCATAAACATTAATAAATCAGAATTCTCATAGGATAACACTGGAATGTTAACAAGCCCTGTCCCAGAGGCCCCTGCCCTTCCACACCTACATGGATATGAACATACAAAAATGCCAGCAGAAACAGACCTCACAGTCACTCAAGTCTGCTCTATTGTGCAGCTAGCCCTTCAACTTGCAGCTGCCCACTTACCCCTCCTCCTCACAATTACCCCATCACTCTTTTCATCCCCTCTTAAAACCACCTACAGTGCTACAGACTACCACCTCCTGTGGCAGAGTATTCCACTTATCCGCCACCATCTCAGTGAAATAATGTCTCCTGAATTCCCTTCAGAATCTTCCCCCCTCCAACCTTATCTGGTGCCCCCTCGTGACCCTCCCCCTTCTAATCTGGAAAATCTCTTCTTTACTATCCTTGTTAATCCTGTCCTCCCTATCCCTCCTCTCCTCCAGGGAATATATGTTTAGCTCGCCAAGCCTCTCCTCATAGGAATATCCCTCTAATCCCTGGATCATCTTTGTCACCCTCTGCTGTACACCTTCCAACAATCTGATGTCCTTCCTCAGGAATGGGTGCCAGTACTGCATGCAGTATTCCAGGTGCAGCCTGACCAGTGACCTGTAGAGGGGCAGGATCACAACCCTATTTCTGGAGGCGATTCCCCTCACAATACACCCCAATTTCATGTTGGCTTTTGCTGCCACCTTCCTGCACTGAGCTGAGTTGTTCATACTCTCCATTATAAGCACCCCTAAATCTTTTTCCTCCTTGGTGCATTCTATCTGTACACCCCCCAGGTGATAGCTCCTCCCCTGGTTGTTAGCCCTGAAGCGCAAGACCTTGCACTTTTTGGCATTAAACCCCATCTGCCATGCATCTGCCCACTCATGTAGTTTGGTCAGGTCCTACTGCAGCCCCATCCACCCTTCGATGTCATCTACCATGGCACCCATCTTTGTGTTGTCTATGAAGAGACTGATCCTTCTCCGGACTCCATGGGAGATATCAGCTATGAATATCCCGAACAACACCGGTCCCAGTACTGATCCCTGTGGCACCCCACTCATCACATCCCTCGGTGATGAGAGTTCCACTACCACCATCACCCTTTGCTGCCTTCCCTTCAGCTGGTGATCCAATTTACCATCTTTGTTCCCACCCCTATATATTACAGCTTCCCCCCAGCCTCTCATGCAGCATGGAATCAAAGGCCTTGCTGAAATCCAAATACAGGACATCCAATGCATGGTCTTTGTCTAGTTCCTTTGTCACCCAGTCATAATACTCAGTCAGGTTTGTCTGCAGGATCTTCCCAAGACAAACCTGTGCTGCTGATTGTCCTGGAGACAACTGATCTCCAGAAAGGTCACCTACCTCTCTTTTAGGATCCTCTCCATGAGTTTCCCTGCAATTGATGTGAGACTTACTGATCTGTAGTTCCCTGCTTCATCCTTGGGTTCACTTTTATGATTAGGTGCCTCCAGTCCTATGGTACGCATCCAGTGTCCAAGGATGTATTGAACAGGTCAGCCAGCAGTCCTGCCAGGACTTCCACTAGTTCCATAAGCACCCTTGGGTGAATGCCATCTGGACCTGTTGCCTAATTCTCCCTCAGAGCCCTTAATCCTTTCAGCACCCTATTCTCTGTAATCCCTGTATCAGTCACCTCCTCAACCCTACCCAGTCCTCCTCTCCCAGGTGGTATCTGCTCCCCTTCTCTCTTGTGAACACAGAGTAGAAGTACTCATTCAGTGCCTCTGCCTGGTCCTCCCTCTTTTCTACCCAGCCCCCATTTTTCCTAATCCTCACAGTCTGATCTTTGTTTTTCCATCTTTCACTGATGTATCTGAAGAAGTCCTTTTCTCCATCTTTTATGCCCTGCACCAGTCTCAGTTCTCTGGAAGCCTTGGCCACTCTGACCAGCCAGGTAACCTCCCCTGGACTTCTTCATATATACCTTCCTATTATCCCCCCCCCATTTCCTGAGTCTCCAAAATGCCTATTTTTTGGCCCTCACCCTTTCCATGACCTTCTACATCAGCTAGCTGGGTTTTCTTGTCTGTCCCTTCTTACTCCTTGTTCTTGTACATATCCCAGTCACCTCCACCAGCCCTTTCTTAATAATATCTAATTTTTGGCTAACATCCATGTGTTGTTGAATTTTTGCCAGATGCCTGACCCAAATTTCCCCCATCCTTTAAAAGTATGCCCCCTTTAAATCTATCACTCTGCCACCCATACCTCCTGCTTCCCTTCCCATGTTGAGCGTGAACCATATAGTGTGGTGGTCACCCCCAGCCAGAGGGTCTTCCATATCCAGATCCCTTACAGCCTCCCCATTTGATAGCACCAGGGTCAGAGTCCTATCCAGTCTAGTTGGCCCACTGACCAACTGTACCAGGAAACTGTCCTGAAATGCCTGTAGTAAAACCTGCTCCCTTGCACTCTTGGTGGTTGGGGTGCTCCACTCCACCCCCAGTAGGTTGAAGTCCCTCACTACCACAGTGTTCCCCTTCCTACAGATCCTTATTATTTGCTCAGCTAACTCCCTATCCAGATCCTCCCCTTGAGCTGGTGGCCTGTACACCAAACCCATCCTTGAGCTGCAACCATAGGGCCTCTGTTCTGCCTTTCTCCCCCTCCTACCTTATGCACCTTATCCCCTTCTGTACATATATTGCCACCCCCCTTTTCCCCTTAGTCCTATCCTTCCTGATTATCCTATAACCTGGGATCATCAAATCTCATTCCTGGTATTGGGTGGCCCACGTGTCTGTGATGGCCGCAATGTCCACTCTTCCAACTGCTAAAAGAGCCTGTAATTCTGCTGATTTGCTACCAAGGCTTCTTGCATTCAGTGAGACCATCTTTCAACCTGTCCCTGCCCTCCCCCTCCCTGAATTACTCCCTTCCTAATCCCTCTGTGCCACTGCTCTAAGTTCCTCCCTGCTAGCCTGGGGGATAAGCTTGTTTGGCTCTCCTCTCTGGGATCCCTGCCTACCATCTGTCCACTTGCCACCCCCCCACCTAGTTTAAATCCACCTTCATAGCTATGCATTCCACTACCTTCTGCTTTAGTACCTCCTTCCCTTCCCCGCTCAAATGTAGCCTATCCCCTGCATAAAGTTCATTGTTGTCCCAGATTCTGTCCCAGCTCCCCAACAAACCACATCCCCTGGAAAGACACCATTCCCTCAGTCAGTTGTTGAACTCCCCAATCCTTACTGTTCTTGCCATACTAGTGCAGGGTACTGGGAGCCCATCTGAGAAGGCCACTTAATCCCTTAGTTACCCACACAGTCTACCCAATTTCTCAAAACTTTCCCTCACTATTTCCACCATCTCCCCCACCAGATCATTTGTACCCACGTGCACCATGAGATGCAGTTTCCTTCTACCCCTCCTAGCACACTTCAGAATCAACTGCCCCACCCTGCCTGCAGTTAAGTCAGGTATAGACTCCACCCAGATGCGACTATGCCATTCCCCCTTTTCTGCCCCACACTTAAGTATGGAGCCCTACAGCACGAATACCCCTCCCTCTCCCACCCTCGTCTCCCCCCACCCTATTACCTTGGTATCTTCTGCAAGAGTCTGCTCAAGCTGAAACCCTGCCCTTCCCTCCTATGATTCCCCAAACCTATCCCTGCTCCTCCTTACTGTTCCCTCACCCTCTCCCAATCCTTGCCCTCCACCCTGGTTACCCCTCCCTCTCCACTAAGTCCCTCACATTCCCTGATCTAGCATCGCTCCTCTCATGTTTACCCCTGCTCCCTTCATCCATTCTCCCAGCTGTGCCTCTCCCCATACCCCACCACAATCCTCTGCCCGACCACTGACCCTTGTGCCATCCTTCTACTCCCCCTTACATCCCCCCTCCTGAAGGGTCTCTCATGTCCCCCTCCTCTTCGAATGTCACCAGCATGTCAAACTTATTACTTGCCCTCTCGGCTGTGCTGGGGGTGGGCTCCCTCCTCCTGCCCTTATCCCTCTCCTGTACTAGGCCTAATTTATGCAATGCTTCTTCCTCCTCCACACCCCCACAAACCATTGTTTATCCTACATGGTGTCCTCCTGTTGCCCTCTGCCCCAGGTCTCTTCCCCCCCTCCCAACCTCCCCAACTCTCAACCAAGCCATTGCACTTCTTCCTCGAGTCTCCTCAGCCTGTAACAGATCGAACACCCTCCTAGCTTCCGCAATACGTTCATCCAGACTGCCACCCCATAAACATTGCAATCCACTATTCTACCCCCGATGGCCCCTCTAGCATCTTGCTTTCCCTATGCCCCCTTCCTGTGCTCAGGTGGTGATCAGCTCCTTTATGGTATCTTTATAAACCTCTTCCTCCATCTAGAGGGTGGCGATCCTTTCCTGGCCAGTTGGTTCACCCTGGATCTGGCTCCTCCTTCCTTGGGTACTTAATAGAGGTTGGGGCCTAGGAGGGTAGGTGGGACAAAAAAAAAACTCTCTCTTCTCTCTGCCTTAGGGCCTGCTTCTCTCACTGTCTCCATAGCTCCCACAATCTCTCTGGTGTGTGGCAATGGCTGTCTGGTCCCTTTGCTTCCCAGACCTTTTTATGGAGTGAGCAGTGGTTGACTGGCTTTTCAAAGCAGGCTGCTCTAGTTGAAACCCACTACTTTCTTCCTGACTAACTCCTCCAGGAGCCCATGTCTACCTGTCTCATCCACAGGATAGGCTGCTGACTTCACCTCAGGATTGGCTCCCTCCTGGAGCCAGACAGCAGCTGCTTGATGCAGCGGTGCAGCCCAAGGGATAGAGAGTCATCTCTCTCTTGTCTCTCTTCTCTCTCCCTTAGGGCCTACTTCTGCTGACTCTCTCCATGGCTCCCTTTATCCCTCTGGTGTGCGGCAAAAGCCACCTGGTCACCTTGCTCCCTGAACCTCTTAGCGGAGTGAGCAGCAGTCAGCGGGCTTTTTAAAGCCATCTGCTCTGTTTGAAACCTGCTCCTTTCTTTCCAATTGGCTCTTCCAGGAGCCTACATCTACCTATCCCATCAGCGGGATAGGAGGCTGACTTTGCCTCAAGCTTGGCTCCCTTCTAGAGCCAGAAGGCAGTTGCTCGGTGTGGCAGTGCAGCCCAAGGGACAAGAAAACACCTCTCTCTTCTCTCCCTTAGGGCCTGCTCCTGCTGACTCTCTCCATGGCTCCCTCAATCCCTCTGATGTGTGGCAATGGCCACCTGGTCCCTTTGCTCTCCAGACCTCTTAGTCCATATATGGGGGGGGATGGAAGTGCAGGGCCATGATGGCCCTGCACTTCCATTGGCAGATGGATATGGTCAAATAGGTCCATTGGCAGATGAATATGTTCACACAGGTCCCAAATGGATGTGGGAATGAGACTACCGTTTAAGTAAGTAAGGAAATTCTTTGCAAGAAAAACTTTGTTACTGCACCTGGTAGGGTTCAGATTAAAGTGACAAAAGTAGAAAAATGTCATGTTAGAGTTCCCAACTCTGACACCCCACCCCACTCTACAGGCAGCTAAAGGAAACCACAGTACAGTTTCACCTCTCCTGAGACTTCACAAATTAAGCCTGGGGTGTTCCTTGGGGTTGTCAACCTTAGCACTCACCCCATTCTCATATACTCTGCACATCTGAACTTCTTTACTTATGGAATGGGGTGAGTGGTAGGGTTGACAACCACAAGGCTGCAAACCTATTAATGAAGGCTCAGGAAAATGTTAAAGGCTTTCCTTTGGCTGCCTGTAGGGTGGGGGTGGGTTGTTAATGTTGGGAACCATAGCACCATATTTCCCTACTTTTGTCACTATAATCTGAACCTAACTGGTGCAGTAACAAATTTTTTGCAAGGAATATTTATATATATATATATATATATATATATATATATATATAATGGTAGCACGGTAGTGCCACCATAGTTAGGGTTGAGGAGCCATTTACATGTTAAACCCAAAATTTTGCACCTTAATAACTTTGCAACCATTTGACAGATTTGCCTGAGACTTGGAATACTTGATCAAGACCCATACGCCTTGGGATATGCCAAGTTTAGTACCAGTCGGATACACGGCTGCGGAGTTATTAAGCGTGATCTGCGCGTGTGTTTATGTTTTTTCTGGAATTCTACGGTCGCGCCTACAGGTCACACGGTTTATGCGACCAGTCCAAAATCTTCAGGGAACATGCGGCTGGGTCCCTGATGTGCCTTTTGAAGATTTTGTGAAAAAATATTAAACGGTTCAAAAGTTATTCAAAAAACAATTTCCCATTATACGTCAATGGGAAAAGTTAACAAAAAGTTCGACAGTGTCCCAAATGCACTTTTTACTGTCACAAATGGCCCTTTTACTGTCACAAATCCACCATTTTGTTTTCAGTTAGTGATCAGAAAAATGCTTGGCATTTAAAACTGGGACCCTCTAGCAACCTAATTCTTTTTGTATTCACCTAGTCGGGCCCTGAGGATGCTAGCCATGTCTTTATTTTGGGGTAAAACACCCCAGAAATATGTTTTTCAAATTTCTGGAAAAAGTACTTTCGTAAAGTAGTGTCGCACTGACAAAAGTGTGGCAAATTTTGTGAAAGCTTTCGCAAATTGCGACAGTACTTTTTTAGGCTGTGGGAAAATGACAGCAATTCTTTGGCACCCTGCTGCAAAGGAACGGTTTGGTGCTTTGGGCTGAAATTTGGAGGGAACGCAGCCGACATCTCACAGATGTGCCTTTCAGTGTTGTTTGGAAAAAATATTACACAGCGGCAAAGTTACGGCACTCCAAAGTTGACACTTTTTCCCATAGGATAACATTACGGCAACCAACGCTTTGCAGCAATCCTTTGGCGCCCTGCTGCAATATAACGGCTCCGTCTTTTGGGCTGAAATTTGGAGGGAAGACAGACAACATCCCGCACATGTGCCTTTTAGTGCTTTGGTGAAAAAATATAACAGGGAGCCAAAGTTATGGCACTCCGAACTTCTCTTTTTTTCCCATAGGATAACATTACGGCATTTGCCGCGTCTTTCAGGGCCCGTATCTCAGAATCGGTGTGAGATACGGACTTTTCATCAAAAAAAAAAAACTATCCAGGAAAGTCATAAATCATGTGTCTTAAATTTTCTTTCTACATTGTACGGTTCCTGAGATATAAGTTATTTAGTATTCCAACTCTTCATTTTCTGCTCCGAGACCCATTATTATTCTCTGGTACTCACTGTCTTTCTCTATGCAGCTTTTGTGGAAAACCAGACCTGTGCGCTTACATTACTGTTACCGTTTCCCTTTCCGCTTGTGGTTCTGTACCGGTTTCACTTACTGTTCACGTCTAAGCCACCATGTGCGTTATCCTTTGCATTTTCATTTGCGCTTGTGTTTCCGTTATTTTTTGCCATATGTGTCTACAGTACTGTTTCTGTTTCTGTTTTGCTTTGCGTCACCATGCCCATTGACATTTTCATTTGCAGGCACCATGTTACTATGTGACAAGACATCACGTGGTGGACCGTTCCCATCTACGCCACTGTGTGCGTTACCCTTTCTGTTCTCATTCACGCTTGCGTTATCATGTGCGTCACTGTTAGCGCTTCTGTTTGTGTTGCTGTTCCTGTTACTATGTCACAAGACATCACGTGGCGGCGCTCCCGCCCGCATTACATTCACCTTTCTCGTTATCATTCTCAAAGAAGGAAATTAGAGGCAAAAACTCCATTTAATGCATCAGTTAGGGTTGTTCCACAGTGACAAAGTGAGGAAATACGGTGTTAGGGTTGAAAACCCCTTGGACCCCCAGCCCACCCCAACCGGCATTGAGGTGCGCATTAGAGGTATTTGGTCTAACTCTCACCCCATTCTCTATACTTCTGCTGCTTTACACATGTGATGGGGTGAGGTTGGACGATGACAATGCACACCCAGTGCTGTGGTTGGGGTAGCTGGGGGTCCAAGGGGGGTTTCAAACCCTAGCACCAAATTTCCTCACTTTTGTCACTGTGGAACAACCCTAACTGATACATTAAGGATTCTTTGCTCTAATATATATATATATATATATATATATATATATATATATATATATATATATATATATATATATATATATACATATAGGGTTATGAAGGCACTTCTATGTTAAACTTAAAATTTTGCATGTTAATAACTTTGTACCCATTCAGTGGATTTGCATGAAATTTGATATGCATGGTGGGGCATGGTAGATCTCTTGATCTGCCAAATTTTGTTTTGGTCAGACTTACAGTTTTTGCACACAAAAACGCTGAAAAATGCACTTTTTGCCAATTTTGTGGGCAGTTATTTTGTTTTTGTCTGTGGCACTGTGTGGCTGTTGTTTGGCATGCCAGTTTGCAACTTGGCATGTTGCAAGAACTTGGGTCAAGGGACATGCTACTTTTTGTTTGGTGAAAACATATTAATCCATTAAAAAGTTATTCAAGTTTTAAGTTCCCATTATAAGTCTATGGGAAAATTTATATGGTTATTTGGTGAAAAAAGAATGGGGTTTTGGCTATTTGGTCCCTCTTCATGATCAAAGAATTTGCAGGCTCATGATCAAAGAATCTTTGATCATGAAGAATTCTTTGATTTTTTCTGACTGCAAAATGAAAACAAGATGGCGGCCATCATGATCAAATATCTCAGCTCAGGGTTGACTTCTGAAGTAAAACTAGGATGGGTTTTGTTCAGGGGTCTTCTATTGAGCCATGGCTGTGGTTTCTTGTAATTATGTAAAAAAAATGAGTTTTAAAGTTTTAAATTCTTTGATCGTAGCTCGCTAATGATCTTTGCTAGCGAGCCTGCAAATTCTTTAATTGTGAGATTCTTTGAGCGCGATCTTTGATCGTGAAGGAGGGACTAGATGGCCAGATTTAAAAATTAAATATCTCAGCCCAGGGGTGACATATGAAGTCAAACTAGGATGGGTTTTGCTCAGGGGCTTCATTCTATTGAGTCGTGCCTGTGGTTTAATGTATTTCTCTGAAAAAAATTGAGTTTTAACATTTTTTAATTCTTTGATCATGAGCCTGCAAATTCTTTTGTCGTGATCTTAAAAAATCTTTGATCATGAGATTCTTTGATTGAGATCTTCGTTCATGAGTGAGCGACTAGATGGTCAGATTTGGAGGGACCAGATAGCCCAATTTTCACAACTTCTAAAATTAAATATCTCAGAAATGATTTGGTCTTTTAACCTGAAATTTGGAGGGTGTTGAGGGGATGTCCTATAGATGTGAATTATGGTGGTTAGGTGTCAGAAAATACATTTGTTGCAGAGATATTGTGTGGTGCAATTTACGTTTTGCAGAGAGCATTTTGCGTTGTGGTACTGGCTTGATATTTATAGGGTAGCTAGCCTTACTGCCATGGACATACTTTTCAGTGGTTAGGTGTGTAAAATGTAAACAGGTGTGGAATTATGCCACTCCAGCAGATGAAAATCTCAAACTTTAAAATGTAATATCTCGGAAACTATTTGGTCTTTTAACTTGAAATTTGGAGGGTGTTGAGGGGATGTCATGTACATGTGAATTATGGTATGTAGGTGTTGGAAAATTAATTTGCTGCAGAGATATTGCATGATACACTTTACATTTTGTGTATAGTCTTTTTCATTGTGGTAGTGGCTTGACATTTATAGGGTAGCTAGCCTTACTGCCGTGGAAGTAATTTTCAGTGGTTAGGTGTCTGAAATGTAAACAGGTGCAGAATTATGCCACTCTGATGAATTAAGCTTTGTTTTGTTTCAAGCTGGTGGGAGAATGGTGCTCCCACCAATATGTGCTCCCACCAATAGATATGATATTCAAAACTTGTACTGTTATGTTAGGCAGAAATTTGCAAGTTGGTGGGAGCCTGGGGCACTAAGGGCTCCACGTTCCCACCAACTTGCGCAAGTTTGTACTTTTCTATGCTTTCTCAAAAAGTAAGGACATTCTATACAAAAAACTGCTCATGTACCCCCCAATCTCCTGAGATTGACAGATGCTGGAGTGTGTCATTGGGGTTGTGAGACCTAAATGTCTCGGGAGGATGGGGGTACACGGGGGGAGGGGAACCCTAAAGGTCTCAGTTCCTAACTTTTTGTGTTTTAACCCTAAATGATGCATTAACACAGTTTTTGCATAGAATATATATATATATATATATATACATATACATATATACTGTATATATATATAAATATATATCTCAATCCTTTATCGATAAAGCGCCTTTCAAAATCAAGGCACTGTATTGCTATAAGCCACAGTATATAAAAAACAAACAACAATATAAGTTATTTATCATCAGTCTGGATAAGCCTGAAAAAACAAATATGTTTTTAACATAGTTTTAAAACTACTGATGGTCAGGCATTCTCTTAACTGATGAGGTAGAGAATTCCACAGCATTGGTGCTGCAAATGTATTTCAATAGCCTACACAGCCAGTATAGTGTTATGCTTGTGCAACTGTGTTACTTTGGTTTTGGCCATTCACACTCTCTATTCCAGAGGAATTACCACCCTGTAGGGGTACCAAAGGCAAGGAACCCTCAAGGAGGGTTCCGCCCCTAGAAGTGCCATGGGATGATTCCCTTGGCTAAAGGTACCTTAGGAAGTATCCCCAGGAGCAAGATGATGCAGCTGGAGGAGAAGGAGAGGATGGTGGGGCAAAGAAAAAGTGCTTCAGAAGGAGGCTGAGAGAAACTGCTTATATAGCTCAGGAAGGGGGAGTGGCTGGCTGCTGGTTCATTGAACTATAGGCCCAGCCTTCCAATTCAATCACCTACACAGCCAGTATAGTGTTATGCTTGTGCAACTGTGTTACTTTGGGTTTGTCTGTTCGCACTCTCTGTTTCAGAAGAATTACTACCCTGTAGGGGTACCAAAGACAAGGAACCCTTGAAGAGGGTTCCACCCCTAGAGGTGTCTTGGGATGATTCCCTTGGCTAAAGGTACCTTAGGAAGCATCCCCAAAAGAAATGTAGTGGTATAAAGAAAGTTAGCAATTGGAGCCATGAGGCAGGGGCAGACTAGGCAAAGGCAGCCTGAGAGGTAATGATATGTGTAGATGAGCCAATGGCATGAGTACGATGGTTTGCACTGGAGACTGAGGAAACCTCCTAAGGAGAGAGGGAACGTCAAGTAGGGACACCATCCACCTCCATCCAACAGCGGTACCTACCTACAGAAACTAGGGAACACTGACTACAGTTAACTAACACTTATGACCTGAAGCACGGAGGAGAGAAAAACACCTTTGAGGAGGAAATCTCTAGGGATCCAAGGCCTAGGTCACCTTCCTTCCCGGCTTGGGATATTTTGTTTAGTGATGGCTCTGCTACTGCAATTTGGAAATCCAATTAAGGGGGGTGGAAAATATTCCAATTTGGAGGAAATCTCTCACCTGATCCCTCTAAAAGTAATGAGCAACCAAGGCTGGAGGAGGAGGAGAGGAACAACTGCTGAGGCACTCACCTGTCCTACCCAGCCTAAAAACAAACCAGGTGAACCAGAGGCAGTTGTGGGGAGAATGTGGTGAAGGCACCTTGCTGGTAAATTAATACTAGAGCCAAAGGAGATCACTATAACCACCCTTCATGGCTAGTCTTAAATTCTACAACAGGAGCTGCCATAGAGTCTCGAATAACTAAAGCTACACCCGGATTGAGGACACTCCCAGCTATGGGCATGTTGAGAAGGACTCCACCCCCAGCTTCGCATACTCAAGATGTGGACTTTATAGGTACAGTGCAAGATCATCGGTTGCAGGGAAGCCTGAGCCATGGTACTTAAAGGTTGTGGTTGGCATGCCCCAGAAATAAATTCTGAGGGGCTGGATGAAGCAAGAAGTGTTGGAGAACCTCATGGAGGGCAGGCATGTGCTTAGCAGTCATGAGCAGACTGAGCTATGTCTAAGTAGAAGATTGGACCTGCACATAGGTCTGTAAGGCAGAGGAAGCAATAAGTGGACCTGTATGTAGGTCTGTAAAGCAAAGTAAGCAGTGGTCAGACCTGTACATAGGTTGAACGAGTAGCAAATATGAATTAGCAAGGGCAAGCCAACCAGTCCCACTAGGAAGCCAATTAAAGGTGACAAAATACTAGGAGGATTTTAGCAGCGAAGGCAAGATTTGAACATGAGGTAAGCATGCTACAAGGGGCCACAGCTCCTCAACAACACCTCCAAGTCTGCTGCCATAGGAAAAACAAGAAAGTGATGAGAATGCGCCGTGACTCACATGCAGATATTATAACTAGTTTACAGCACCAGTGGTAGCTTAATTGACCTCCAGAGTATAATAGCAGTCTGCAAATGTAATAGAGCAGCATCAGTATTGAGTAACTATGTGTTATAGGGGTAGCAATTCGAATGAAAATAGACTGTAGGGAGGCAACACTCTGAAAGCAGCAATTGGCTAGGCAGTGCAGTGAAAACAGCAGCAATGAGGTATGTGGTATGAGTCCAGGAAGCAGGATTGAGCTGCATGGACTAGGGTTCAGAGACTGCCTGAACCAGGTGAAAACAATTAAGGTACACAGCATGGCTAGCAGCAGCAGGGAAGCAGCTTGAGCTGAAACACACAGATAATGATTGCAGTTGCATTGTGAGTAAATGGAAGCAAGTAGCATGAGCTCAGGAGTAGCAAAATACAAGGAGTTAAGAAAAAGAAGCCCCCCCCCAAAAAAAAGCAAAATAAAAGGCACACAAACACAGAAGAACAGGAAACAAGCAACACAATGAAGCACACAACCAGAGGCAAGCAATACAAACCAAATACAGGAGAACAGAAAACAGAAGTTCAGCAAAAACAAGCAGAGGCCAAAACACAGCAAGGTGGGGGGTAGCAGGACCCAATAGCTGCAAAGGACAGACCAAGAGAGTCTCCGGCTGCAATGAAAAAGTGCTTCAGGAGGAGGCTGAGAGGAACTGCTTATATAGCTCAGGAAAGGGGAGTGGCTGGCTGTTTGTTCATTGAACTACAGGCCCAGCCATATATATATATATATATATATATATATATATATATATATATATATATATGTATATGTTGGATCAGAAGGACACCTAAGTATTTGAAATTATTAACTTTTTCAATTTCTGAACCCACAGAATCATGAGTCATCATTGGCAGACTCCTATTAAGTTATGTTTTTTAACAAAACACCACAGACTTCATTTTCGTAACACTAAGTACTAAATAATGATTGCAAGAAAATGACTCATAAATAGAACACAAATCTTTACCCAGACATTTAAGAATCCCAGGCATTTCTTTTGCCGTAGTGTAAATTCTCAAATCATCAGCTTACGAAATGGTTTTGCAGTTCTGTCAAACTTAAGGGATATAATTGCTCACCCATTGGTGCAGCAGTGGCACTACAGCTCACAACGCTGGTGACCTGAGTTAAGGAATGAGCTCAGGTCATGAGGGGGGGAGGAGGAAGGATCTTTTCAGCTGACACTGTCCTCCTCTGAGGAGGGAGAATTGCCGCCCAATACTGTCACCTGGGTGACCACAGGTTGCAGAGCAGGTAAGGGCACTAGGGAGGGGAGATACAAGCCGGAGGCCAAATCATCATGCACGCTCAGCGTGCACATTCCCTTGACCTCCCTTGCACACACATGTCTTGGAACAGGGATAAAACTAAGAAAACATCCAAGCCAGACAGGATGGCACCCTTCCCAGACTTGCAGGCTTCACACCATTGACTGTGGCACCACTCCATCAGTGCTGGCTTGAGTTGCCTTGAGGGGACTGGACCTCCCTAAAGGTCTCTGATGAAAGAACCCTGTCATGGGGGATCAGCCAAGGGGGTGAAAAGTGATGCTATGGTAAATCCAAGGGAAGGTACATGATGGGGATGGGGTCAGTGGAGGAAAGGCCCCCTCCCACTAGCAGCCTGAGATTGAAAAAAATATAGAGCCAATACCAATAAATTGAGATATAGCAGACAAACAATTTGAAATCTATTAAGTTACATTTGAAGACAACCCGACTGATAAAAATGTATCACAAAGAAGGCTATGGCCAATTAAGTCAAAAAGCCTTAGGTCCATGAACATGGTCCCCGTAAGCCCCCCTCCCAACAGAAAAACTGTTACTTTACCAAGTAAGTGCCTGAGCCAGCAACAGGTAGCAGCATAATTTTTGGCTCATCTAGAACAGCCTTTTTGATGTTAGAAATTTTGATTAATACTAACATTTAGCGGATAAATTATTGTTGTGAAACATCTGTGGCAAAAATACCTGACACAGTGGTAATGGCAACTCAGCACTGGTGGTGAAGATTACAGAACAGCACTATTGGGTGGAGATGGGTGGCATTAGCTTCTCTCTTTCTTTTTATAATTTTAAATTTTCTTAGTTCTGTCTTCAGCAAAAGGATGTGAGAGTGTACTAAGATAGTACATACTATGAGCCTAATCGGCTCAATTCTCATAGAGAGCTTTGGTCGGTGCAAGCTGCCGCCAACAGCAGCTTGCGCTGAAGCTCGGTGCGCCAGGGATCCTGCACCAGATTCTGGTACAGGAGGGGTCTCGGCGCCTAAGTCCCGACACCTATGGCAACCTCTCCCATGTGTCAAACATATGGTGCACTAGAAAGGATTGCTGCAGGCTCCCTGTGGCTAGGGCAAGCATTCCGCTAATCCTTGAACATGACTGTTATAGGGTGGGTCTACAGACAGGCAAATTCTGCTGTAGAGCTGCTAGCAAGCAAGCCTCCTCTTAGCTTCCAAGGAGCAGCTCAGCAACAGCATTCTGGTAACTTCCTTGTTTGTTTAAGTGTTTCAGTTCTTTCTAGGTTTGCAGTAACAAAACCTTTGGTTTACCAGGACACAGAAATGTTTAAAACACATTAAACCTGTAACCATTTCTTCCTTTTTCAGGTGTTTTGCAGCACAGGAGTTAGTTTGGCTTCAATTGTGGTTTGAAATCTCCAAACATATTTTTAGGGGCAAAACAACTGGCTGCAGCTCTGCTCTGTGTTTCCTTAAACAGAGACAGCTTTTTATGAACAGAAGCTAAGCAAACTAACTTAGCTATTCCTTTTGTTTCACCAAAAGGAGAACCAAGTGGTGTTTTTTAAAAGTACAGAGAAAGTCTTTTAAGCAGGAGCACTGCTTTGGGGTTGGGGGTGGGTATCTACTAAATAAAGGCTTTTCTTTAGTCTGTCTTTATAATACAACTACCTGCAGTTTATAAATGCCTTTTAAATCATAATGTGCTGCTTGTGTAACAGAGAGTTCAACAGCTCAGAAAACTCAGGGAGACATGAACAGGCAAGGGACCAGGAAATGAAGAGGAATTTAAACAGCAGGGAATTAAGAAGGGGATTTTGTAAGGAGGTAGCCTGCCTCCTTACAGAAAAATAGTGACAGCATAAAAAGGAACAGGAAAGTGGTTGCAACCAGAGGTTTAAGAAGAGAAAAAGGTCCCAAGTCTCAGTGGCAGGGACAGGCCCTGTCACAATGACAATACCTAGAAATAGCAGTATTCCACACATCACTGGCAGGCTAGTGGTCTCCCTCCCAGAACCTTCCATTGTTCCAAATATGTATGGATTCCCACATCCTTAGTGGTCCAGTTGCCCCCCTCCCCCGAGCCCTGAACTTGCCATAATGTAATAATAATAATAACAATACTCCCATCCCAAGTGGTCCAGTGCCTCCCCTCCCTGAACCACGATCTTGCAGTAATGTAATTATATTAATAATACCCACATCCCTGATGGTCTGGTACCCCCTCCCCAAACCCTGATTGTGCTGCAATGTAATTATATTAATAGTACTCACATCCCTGGTGGTCCGGTTCCCCTCTCCCTGAACCCCGATCTTACTGTAATGTAAATATATTACTATTACCCTCATCCTTGGTGGTCCAGTGCCCCTTCTCCCCTAACCCCAACCATGCCACAACGCAATTAATATAATAATACCTGCATCCCAGGTGGTATAGTGGTCCCCCACACTCCGCACCCCGGCAGGAAGTGTCCATCACCCCACCCCCCCACAACCCAGATCGGAGCTGCTAACCAGCACAACCCACCTCACACCTCCATGGCTGACACTGACTGGATTGCCATTGAGAGTACCATAATGTGTATGTGAATGTGTACACTTTACAGTACTCCCAATGCCAGCTCTTGCGGAGTGTGAGATGGGAATTCGACTGATCACCGACTCAAGCGGGGTTGTGGGAGGCAGGCGACGAGACACTACCTGCTGGGAGTGAGAGAACACTACACCAACAGGGATGAGGTAATAATATATATTTACAGTACAGCAAGATCGGGGTTCGGGAAGGGGGGCCACTAGACTACATGGGATGTGGGTACCGTTAACATATTTTACTACTGGCATGATCAGAGTTTGGGGCTGGGGGTATACTTTAATAAGTACATGTCAGCATTGTGGGGGTTCTTGGACAGCGGCACATTGCTGCATACAAGACGACTCGCTCAGTGGGAGATTTCCAAGTACCCTTAGACCAACCCTGGCTGGTCTAATGGTACTTAGAAATTCTCCTAGTTGGAAAGTTCTGTGAATTTTATTTTTGGGGATGTGCAGCTTGCATCTGCTACATGCCCCCTTGCACCAGGTTGCATACCATTTTCGGGTTCATGGGAGGCAGAAGCGCCATTTGGGCCAGGCAGCTTGTGTTCAACGCAGGCTGCCTTTGAGAATAGCTCCAATGGCTGTGTCAGGTGCAAGGTGTCAGTTGCACCATTTATGTTTGGCACAGGCACCTTGCTCCATTGCCAGTGCTTTAAGAATAGCGCCCAATGTCTGTAGTGACAGTAGTACTACAGTATCTAAAAGATGGTGCTGTTGCTAAACTGTACACACACACACACACACACACACACACACACAGATAGAGAGAGGTAAAGAGAAATAGAGCTGCTGGTCCCACACCAACCAAAACCCAAACTTTGCTTTCAATAGGCCTTAACAGTAAGTGATCAGGAAGCATTTTCCTGAACAGTAATTTGATAACCAAATAACAGCTCTGAGAAAATGCCATCCCTCGCCCTGGCATCATTTTTTATGGTTCAATAAGAGTCTAAAAACTCATGCATCAGCAACCTGATATGACATTTGTCAGACAGGCAGACTCAGGAACACTAAAACAAATGAAATATTTACCAGCTGTCAGATGTACCCATTTGACTATTTAAATGTCTGTCAAGTAGTTTGGCACAGATCTAATGCTGCATTGATCTAAAGTTGCTGGAAGTGGCCGGCCATATTAATGCTAGTGTGTCTTACTTGTGTCATTCTAATAAGGCAAGGGCACTTTTTCTAGAATTAGTTTATGCAGATATGAAAATCAGTCATTATTATAAAATACAAGCTGAAGGGTGCAGTGGGTGGTCAAAACTGGATTAAATGGAATAGACCTAAATGTAATGTTGTCATTATACTGCACAACATTTCATTATATCATATTTAATTTCAGTGGTCTGCAAAACATATGAAAAAGGTGAACTGCTGGGAAATAATATTACACCAACTCAATGAAAGTTTTCTGTGTGGTGCTTTGTGCTAGGAATTCCAATTGCGGTGTCATTTTAGCCCTTAATGAAGCCAATACGAAATGAAGTTAGTGAGATTTTTATTGTAGTGCCATTGATTTGGTACAGACACTGACAAACACTATAAAGCCCCTTTGAATGTTACCTCTTTATTTTGCTGTCCAAAATTGTGTAGTATTATAGTCCCACCTCATACTGTACTGCATGCATTTGTGAGGCAGAGATTGATATTTATCTATTCTTTCTTGTTAACAGTATAGCCTGGTCTTAGTATAGCCTGGTCTTCAATTTAAAAAGGCATTTCAGACATGCACACTTAACTTAGCATATCCATGTTCAGGTGTCAGAATGTCCAAACTTTTCCTGCTTTTATAGGAAAATGCTTCCCCTGTCTAAACGGACATCACCAGCATGTGTACATACAGTAATGTTTGTGTTCTATAATTGCAGACTTGGGTATCCTACCCCAACCCCCACCCCCCTTAAAAAAGAAAACTGCACACAGATAACAAACTTTGGATGACTGAATGAGACACGCACACCTGACATCCTTTTGTAAACCATGAGTACAGTATTCATCTCAGTGCAGAGAGGGAAAGCAGTGCTCAGCCACATGGAGGATCCCCCCTTTGTCCTATAATACACATTGAGCATCTTTTACCAGTGTTTTTCAGAAGTTGTTCTTCACATTTTGGAATGTTAAGAACAACATTCCTCAATTGAATCAATTAGAATTGGTTGTCCCTATTGCTCTAAAACAGAAGAACAACTTTACTCAGGTACCGCCATCAGACTTCTGATCCCCCAATAGTAAATCATAGGAGCAGAATCTGAGCTACCCCGACACACAGCTGCATGAAAATGAATCAGCATGAGCTAAGTAAAAAAAAAAATTAGCTCATACTCAAAACACACACAGTGAAATCAGCTTAACAGAGAGCCTTTCAAGTTGGTCTCTGAATTTAAAATAATAATAAAAAATACACTTACCTCCAGTTGTTGTAAAACATGTTTTCTGTTGCATTACATATAATATAAAAAACCTCTGCATTTAGAATTTGCAGGATATCAGCACCTCATTAGAGTGGTAATGCCATAAGGCATTTGAGCTTCACTCTTATAACAATAATGTTACCAGTCATCTCTATGTTGAGAACCAGCTTGTTCTTAACACCAAGGGGTTAATTATTCTCTGTCTCTTTGATATCTGCATCAGAGCCTGGAACAGAAGCAGGAGCTATTGTATATCAGTCTGTCTCCTCTAATCAGGAGTCAAGGCTGGTCATCTGCAGGAGAGAATTCTAAGTTACCCTTTTTGCTTTATTATGATTTGCTCCCAGTGTGAGAAGGCCCACCTGGAGGGGGAAGTGTGACCCCGGATGAGTGTGACCGAGGGTGAGCTGGTATGTATGAGGCTGCATGGCTGTAGGTTCCTATGAGCCTTTTCTCTCAGACTATTACAACCTTATGTGTATTTACAGCATCTTTAACTGTAACATTCTGTCTTGCTTTTTATGGCTGCAGTTGGGCAGAGCCTGCAGCCATTTTGTGGTAGCTCTAAAAACGAACTACCAGATTGACACCGGGGAACGCTTCCATTTTGAAGTGATTCTTCCACAACTCCAAAACAGTGCACTCACTCCCTGGTTCCCCGCGGATGCACTATTTTGCCCGGTGGTACATGACATAGTCTGCCATGTCCAAGATGGCCACTGGAGCCCAGAGTACATGCATGAATTTTAGCGCATGCATACTGGACTCCGGCGGCCATCCTGGACATGGCGGACAGTGCCCTTGTCTTCAATTAAGCTAGCATCTATTCCATGTGTATAACATGAAAGCATTTTATGTTATACAGATCTCTTAAACCCTTTGTCTTCTTGTGCCATCATTGACAAAACCAAGTCTAAAATATAAAGCAATATTTGGAGGCAGGCAATGGCACCACAATCCGCACAGGGGTTGTATACAGACCCCCCTCTCAGGGGGAGGAAATGGACAAGGAAATGATAGAAAGTATACTTAGAATGGCAGATAAAGGGGAGATATTGCTGATGGGTGATCTGAATATGCCAGATGTTAACTGGAGTGCAGTTGCAGCAGCCACTTCTAAGAGTGGGGTTATTCTAGATGCCCTACAGGGGGCATGCCTTGGACAACTAGTAATGGAGCCCACTCGAGAGAGAGAAATCTTAGACCTGGTTCTCTCAAATGGAGCTGAAGAGAGGATCACAGATGTAGAAGTGGGTAGCCATCTGGGAACTAGCGACCATCGAACAGTATGGTTCACAATAAACACAGCAATAGAGCCAAGCCATACAAAGACAAAGGTACTGGATTTTAGGAGGGCTGACTTTGCCAAAATGGGTGAGTGCCTAAGGAATGCACTAGCAAATGGGCAGGAAGGAGGGTGGAAGAACAATGGGAATAATAAAACTGCCATCACAGAGGTAACAAGCCTTTGTGTAAAGCAAATAAACAAAATGAAATGAGGTAAGAAACCACTATGGTTCTCAAAGGAAGTGGCAGTGAAGGTTCAAGAGAAAGAAAGCATTCAGGAAGTACAAGGAATCACAGAAGGAACAGGACAGAGAACTGTATCAGTTAAAACAAAAGGAAGCTGGAAAGGCAGTCAGAACAGCAAAGGCCCAAACCGAGGAAAAGATAGCCAACCTGTTAAGAAGGGGATAAAACCTTTATAGGTACATCAGGGAGCAAAAGGAAGACCAAGGGAGGGATAGTGAGGCTTAATAAAGGGAGGGAGGGTGGGCAAAGGGTGACTGTGAAAAGGCAGAGATACTAAACAAATATTTTTGCTCAGTATTTACAAAGGAAGAGGGGGAGGTACCTAAAACAAACAGTAGAAACACTCTGGATACAGAAGTTGATACCAGCCCATTTACAGAAGAAAGAGTTCTGATAGAGCTCTTAAAACTGAAGGTGGACCAAGCAATGGGGCCGGATGGGATTCATCCCAGAATTCTAAAAGAACTAAGGATAGAACTAATGACACCACTGACTACCCTCTTTAACAAATCATGGGAGGATGGGGTGGTACCTGAGGACTGGAGGAGGACAGATGTGATTCCCCTTCACAAAAGTGGGAGCAAGGCAGAAGCAGGAAACTACAGACCTGTTAGTTTAACCTCAGTGGTAGGGAAAATGATGGAATCACTTCTGAAGGAAAGAATTGTTGCGTATCTAGAGGCCAGAGGGGCACAGGACCCAAGGCAGCATGGATTCACAGCGGGAAGGTCATGCCAGACAAATCTGATAGATTTCTTTGACTGGGTGACCAAAGTAGTTGATCAGGTAGGGGCTGTGGACATGGCCTACCTAGACTTTAGCAAGGCATTTGACACAGTCCCACACAAAAGATTAATATACAAGTTAGCCAGCCTGGGAGTGGGTCCCAAGATGACAGCCTGGGTAAAGAATTGGCTGGAGAATAGGACACAGAGAGTAATAGTAAATGGAGTCCACTCTGAAAAAAGGGGGGTTAGCAGTGGGGTACCACAGGGTTCAGTATTAGATCGGTCCCTTCAATGTCTTTATAAGTGACATTGCAGAGGGACTGGAAGGAAAGTATGTCTCTTTGCAGATGACACTAAGATCTGCAACAGAGTTGATGCACAAGGTGGGGTGGAAAGGATGAGAAGGACTTGGCAAGGTTAGAGGAATGGTCAAATGTATGGCAGCTTAGATTCAATGCTAAGAAGTGCAAGTAATGCACCTGGGAAACAAAAACCCAGGGGAAGAGTACACAATGGGGGGTGAGATACTAACAACAACAAAAATGGAAAGGGACCTGGGGGTAGTCATATCAGATGACCTAAAGGTGGGCAAGCAATGTGAGAGGGCAGCAAGGAGGTCTGGGGGATACTGGGATGCATAGGGAGAGGCATCACCAGTAGAAAACAAGAAGTTATTATCCCTCTGTACAGACAGCTGGTGAGACCCCATCTGGAGTACTGCGTGCAGTTCTGGAGACCCAATCTCCGCAAAGACATAGACAGGATGGAAGCTGTCCAGAGGAGGGCAACTAAAATGGTGCAGGGTCTGCACCGGAAGACATATGAAGAGAGACTTAAGGAACTTAATATGTATAGCCTTGAGGAAAGAAGGGAGAGGGGGGACATGATAGAAACTTTCAAGTACCTCAAGGGAATCAACAAAGTCCAAGAGGGTAGCATCTTTCAAAAAACAGGTGTGCAAGAACAAGGGGCACAATTTGAAAATAGAAGGGGCGGCTCAGAGGTAATTTAAGGTATTTTTTCACAGAGAGGGTTGTGGATGTATGGAACAGCCTTCCAGAGGAGGTTGTGGAGTCAAAAACAGTGGTGGAATTCAAGCATGCATGGGACAGTCATAAGGCAATTCTAGGGGTTGGGGGTAGGAAGAAGTAGGCTGCTGGTTAACTAGGATCTGCAGCTTATCCATCAGGTAGGGAAATGGGCAGACTGGGTGGGCCAAGCGGTCCTTATCTGCCGTCAAATTCTATGTTTCTATGTTTCTATTTTTTTGCAAACACTAACATACAAATGTATAAAAACAGCATAAAGACAAATATCACAAGTAATCCCCATGCACAGCTCTAGTAAATGGCAATGACTGAGCTATTGAGGCTCACTTTGGAACTATGGGGAGGGCAGAGCCCTGCCACTAGTGTCCCACCATCTGTAATTCCAAAAATGCCAATAGCCGAACCTCCAAACAAGTCAGCACCTGTCTCTTCTTCACCAGCATGGTATTTCAGGTCAAGATGCAGCAGCTCTGCCATCGCAGCAGGGCCATCAGTGATGTTTGCTACCTGTTTCAATGGTGCCCTGTGTTTGGGGTGCTAATGATGTAAGGCCATCTCTCCTGCTATGGGACACCCTTCCCCTCCATACTGTGCAGTGTCACTTGACAAAGGTGGAAGGTGGTGGTTTCAATGAGTGGCAACAACAGCAGCAGCAGCTCTAATGGCAGTGCCACCTCCAGTTATGAGAGCAATGACACACCAATCAGGGGGAGGAGCTATGATCAGCTACTGGCACTGACAGGACCCACTCTCACTATGGAAAAGTGGCAGCGGCAGCAGCAGCAGCTCTAATGTCAGCACCACCTCCAGTTGTGAGAGCAATGATGGACTCTTCAGGCGGAGAAGCCATAATTGGCTACAGGCATCGACAGGACTCACTCTCACTATGGAAAAGTAATGGTTTGCTGTGTGCGTTAACAACCCCCCATCAGTGCCTTACATAGGCAGCCCAGGCAGAGGAGCCCACCTACCTGGAAATGTGTTACCTGAACTGAAAACCCTTTGCTTATGGAGGTCTGGTATCCCTCATTGCTCAGTTTTGTACGTCAGAACTGGATATTATAAATCACATTGTTTATTGTTAAATTCATCTTATGCTGTCGATGTTTCAGATGATAGGAACATTCCTCAAGGCAGTCATGTTAACTATTTTATACAAGATTCATTTATTTTATAAGAGTTCAGACAGTAACAGCTACACGCTACAGCTACTGAAAGTCCCCCACTGTCACACTTCACAGGGACAACGCTCTTTTGCTTATCGCGCGCCACTCTGGTTCAATGGCCTCAGCCCAACCATCTCCTCTGCCCCAACTATTGGTATGTTTAAAACTAGGCTCCGGGACTATCTCACTACCAACAGCTCCTGTGACTGCCCAACTTAACCTTGTTCTCCACTTCCCTTTCTGCTCTAGTTGTCCCCCCCAACGGATTCTACCCTCACATCTTGGTATACCCAATGCTGCACTTTTCACCCTCTTGCCACCCTTCCTACATTCCTTCTCCCCCCCCACCCTCTTCCCTCTCCCTATGACTCTGGCACTTCTTATCTGTTGTCTATCTTCTCTGACAAATGCCGCTGGCTGCCTTGTTACAATGCTACCCTTGAACTGTATTAATCTGTACTCTGTTTGCAATGTCCACATTGTTGTAAAGCCTGTCTTGGTGTTGACCATAATTTGTATTTCTCTGACATGGAACCTTTGTAAAAGAGCCATGGCTCTTTGTAATCCTAGACTTGATAAATAAAAAATAAATAAATAAATAAAAACAGGGAGTACTTTACATAAAAGACAAAAAAACTCATCTGTGTGATACCCCAGTGGAATGAACCAGCTACCCTAAGATGGTCTATCTGGGTTATGTTGTGGTGAACCCAATAAAAACAAAAAAAACAAGCTAAAAGGCAAAGGACCTCAGTGCACAAGAACTGAGGCAATGGTTACCCCCAAAGGGCACTGGCCAGGAAGCCAAGTTTCAAAGAAATACAAAATCACACATACCCCCATAATGCAAAGCACCATGGGCTGTATATGCAAATCACCACAGTATATTATGCAGGTTCAGCTTTAAGCAGAAATGCATGGTACCAAAACATCTCTCACATAGTCTGCAAAGGGTGCCAACAGAAGACACATGCACGTGTTGGGTTCACTACAACATAACCCAGATAGACCATCTTAGGGTAGCTGGTTCATTCCACTGGGGTGTCACACAGATGAGGCATACTGATGAGTCCTGGTAGGACGAAACATGTGTATGTGTCTTCTGTTGGCACCCTTTGCAGACTGTGTGAGAGATGTTTTGGTACCATGCATTTCTGCTTAAAGTTGAACCAGCATAATATACTACGATGATTTGCATATACAGCCCATGGTGCTTTGCATTACGGGGGTGTGTGTGATTTTGTATTACTTTATGTAAAGACAGTTTCCTGTAAAACCAATGAATCTTTTGCAGAAACTCTTCTATCCCCCTCTCCAGTGCTGCCCTATTCTATTCAACTATCTCCCAGCCCCATGGCCTTCACAGCTTAAGTGACCACTGCAACGTTTCCTTCCCACCAAATAAAAAGCTGAATAAATAGAGAGGAAAACAAAATGGTATGAGGTGGAACTAGGAAAAGATGTGAGAATAGTTGGTGTTGACATATAATACTTATCATGTGACAATAATAAAAGGTAGTAGAGGAATGGGACAAGCTGCCTCTAGAGGGCGGTTCACATTCCTCCTCACAGGGTTGTTGTGAACTTGGTTCAACCTGCTGCAAACTAGGAGGCATCCAATCAGTTTCTGTTCTGCTAATTATTCCATAAAAGAACTTGATTGTCTGGATCAGCCCTGCAGTTAGGAACCCAGCTGCTTGTCATTTGCAATCCTTTGCTGGTCCCAACCTTTTATGTGCTTCATGACTGGAAAAGAACTGTTGGGAGTGGATAGGCAGATTATTCATGGCTGTTTTTACTGAGAAGATTAATTGGAAAGGAGACATTTGGAAGTGCACTGCTTTGAAGAGCTGTATAAGAGCCCCCTCCTTACAGAAGAGGGAAGTGAATGTTTACCAAATGTTGGCCAGAGGGAGAGTGAAGCTCTGGCAGTCTCAGAGGGTACAGCAATTGTGAGGAGCTATAGAGCAGATAAAAGTAGGTTGCCCTTCTGGTGTTAGGTCTGCAAGGGCTAAGAGTTTTGAGAGGACTTTAACACCAGGTTTCCTTACCTGGCAGGCCTACACCAGGGCTTAGGTAAAGGACTGCCTGGGCCATCCTGGGCAATGGGTGCTGATAGAAGAAGCAAGGGACGCAACCAGTAGGAGGTTGGTAGTGCCAGGATGTTTTCCCGAGTGCTTGGTGGGTTGGCACAGGCTAATGGCCCCCAAGCTCTCTCATGCCTCGCAGCCATCTTGTGGTAGCTCTAAAAATGAGCTACTGAGTTGACACTGGTGAACGCTTTGTTTCTGGCATTTCAGAACGATCCTTCTGCATCACCAAAACAGTACACTCACTCCCCGGCCCCCCATGGGTGAACTATTTCATCTGGTGGTACACGGCACAGTCCGCCATGTCCAAAATGGCCCTGGAGCCCAGTGTGCACACTGAACTCCGGTGGCCATCTTGGACATGTGGACAGTGCCATGTTCTGCCGTGACTTCAGTCAGCTCAGCTGCAGCTGTATCTGCTCTGGCCAGGGTTTGTTAGTGTTTGCCTACACTATCAGTTAATTACTCTTGAACCTGTAGGCCTGCCCTGCATCTGCTGTTATCCCCCTCTCAATCCAAGTCGCTTTTTAGTCCTTAACTACAATTGCTTGCTTCTATCTTATTTTTTGATAGGTTGGTTTAGTGTACAACCTACTCAGTTTGTATTACTCCCCCACCCCTTACCTGAATTGCTTTAGTCCCCTGCCTTACTGTTACTTACAATTTTTTTGTTGCTGAGCCCTTGCCTTATCTGAACTGAGTTTTGCCTAGTCTCCTGTCTGCTTTCAGGTTTAGAAGCTTAATAGGCAAACCATCACTAGAGTTCCCTCCTTCATATTACATTAAATGAGGCCTCTCCCTAGGTGAGCTTTAATTCTGCTCAACTTGTAAATGACGTGATTTCTTGTACATGATGTATGTTGCCTAATACTGATATGCTAAGTGCTGCTCAATTGATCAGCAAAATGCCCTAAGCCTTCACTACCCCCTTTCTTTCTTAGCCACCTATTGCTTAGTTTTTTTTTCTTTTTCCTTTGTTCCATACTCTTAGAATTTTGTATTTTGTTCTATGTGCTTGTTTGCTTTACCACACAAAGTTCTGCATGTGCTACATGTGGACATTTCCCTGTTTAATTTGACTGGTGCAGGACCCCATAACACATACAAACTACATGCCAAGAATTTGTGTGACGTAGTAATCCAGAGTCTGCACATTAACTGCCAATCCACTTTCTGTCTCCAGTAACTCCCTAAACCTGTCTGCAGCTTTCACTGCAGACACTGTAATGTCTGCAGATTCTGCGTACAGAACAAACTGTTTTGATACCTTGAAGGACAACCAGTGGCAGAAATGTAACAGTTTATTAACTTTCACTCATATTTTGTCATCTGTGAAATCACTTGTTCCAGCCCCTAAATCTATGTCAGATATACCATTCTTCCCTTAAGAAATATAGGAACATATCCACTCTGTGACCCAGGACATCCCTAATACTCCCTCGTCACACACTACACCATGCACCACTAATAGTGCTCCATCTGCATTACATCACAGGAGCATTGAACATATTCCCATACCACTGAGAGAGAGTGATCAGGTTAGGATCCTTCTTCTGCATTAATCAAAATGGATCTTTACAATGAGTGCTTTAAATCCTACTGATTTAAAGGACAATATTGTTCCTATCTTGTAAACCAACAGATTTATAATGTCACAATATAGACAAGCATGTATTATCACTAGAGACCATGTTTTGTTACTGCAACTATTTGTAATGTTTTATCTCTTTTTCATTCAGAAATCTGCTCAGAATCTTGTACTGTGAATAGTCTCGCAACCTTGTGGGTCTAATGAGAATCTTTGGGTCTGTTGGCCTGTACTGCACATTGTTGTTTCTCATATGGTTTGCCTACATGGACATTGTGCCACACCACAAATGTTGACTGATTCAGCCACCCACTATCACAATGTTTGTAACTGGATGCAAAGCTCCTTATCAAGTGATTCTACACTTGATTTTCCAGTGAAGGCACTATTGCTATCCACAGCAACATTAAAGGATGCCTTATCTGTCCTACCATCAATTAGTATTTTTTTTCTTCAGCTCCTACATTGCCACTTTTTGTACCATCATCTTTTTTATTATCTCATGACCTGCCTTGTGACCTTCCAAGGTCTCTTCTCACTGTTGTTGAACCTGCTTTTAACTTTCTGCACATACTTGTAGGTTTTTTTTTATATAATAAATTAATCATTTTGAGTGTATTTTGTTTCAATGCTATGCCACATAACACATATTAAGATGCTGTGTCTAATATTTCTCTTTGTATTATGTGTCACTTGATGTTTTTCAGAATTACCAGCCTATAAATTGTATATATATATATAAAATCTGGGTCCAGATTCATAAAACATTGCCCTGGTGCAAATGCAGTTTACCTCGCACAAACTGGGTTTTGGCCGGAGTTGGTATTCACAAAGCCCAGTTTGCCAATGTAAACTAGGTTTGCACTCTGGCAAAGGTGTAAGGGAGGCTGCAGTACAAATGAATGGGATGGGAACTGCATATCTCCACAGCCCAATTCTCAAAGTTTGTGACAATGCAAGTGCCATTTATGAAGGCCCTTGCATGGAGAAATTACCACCGACAAAAACCTGGTGGTAATCCGTGCAACCCAGGTGAATGGCGGAGGTATTGCAGGCCTCCCACTCCCTTCCTGTTCTCCAATCATCAGCCCCAAAGAAATAACTATACCCTGGTACTCTAGGGTCCCTCCCCCCTCCCCAGTCATTGACCCCATAAGAAAACTTCTCTTTTCATAATGTAGCAGTCCCTCCCCGGTCAACAATTGCTGTCCCTATATGCTATATTAATTTTCTGTGGCATAGTGGTGCCCTCCCCTGCTCCGATCGCTGACTCCATATGCTAAAATAATTTTACATGGTGTAGTGGTGCCCTCCCCCACCTCGATCGCTGGCCCCATATTCTGTATTAATGTTCCATAGTGTAGTGTTGCCCTCCCAAGCCCCGATCGCTGACCCCATATGCTAAAACAATTTTCTGTAATGTAGTGGTGCCTTCACCCTCCCCTATCACTGACCCCATATCCCATAGCATGTTTCCATGGTGTGGTGGTCCCTCCCCGATCACTGATCACTGTTCCCATATCTGAAAAACCCTATTCCCTGGTAGTCTAGGCTCCCTCCCCAACCCCCACCCTGTCCAGTGTGACCCGACCACCCTGCTCCTCCCATTTCCAATTCATGATCAACAATCAGCTCAGCCCTCCTCATACCACCACAGCTGGCCACTGACTGAGCCCTCATGGGGCGCATACTGTATATAGTAAAGCTCATTGACTGTGATTGGTCAATCACAGTCAATGAGCCATACTGTGTACAGTATGCACTCTATTAGAGCTCAGTCATAGGCCAGCCATGGTGGTGTGAGGAGAGCTGTGCTGGTCGCCGATCATGGACTGGGATGGGAGGGAACAGGGTGGTGGGTCACACTGGATGGGGTGGGGAAGGGACCCTAGACTACCAGGGAATATGGTTTTCTGCATATGGGGATGGCCATCAGTGACCAGGGAGGGGAGAGGGACTATTACATTATGGAAACATGCAATGGGATATAGGGTCAGTGATTGGGGTGGAAAGGGTACCACTACACTACAGAAAATTGTTTTAGCATATGGGGTCAACAATTGGGGTGGCGAGGGCACCATCACACTATGGAAAATAGTTTTAACATATGGGGTCAGCGATCAGGGAAGGGAAAGGCACCACTATGCTATGGAAAACTGCTTTAGCATTTGGGGTCAGCAATTGGGGTGGGGGAGGGCACCACTACACTAAAGAAAATTAATATAGCATATTAGAATTGTGATCGGGGACCAGGGAGGGAGGAGGGACCGCTACAGTATGAAAAGATAAGTTTTGTTATGGGGTCACTAATCAGGGAGAGGAGTGGGACCCTAGACTACCAGGGTATACAAACATCTCTTTGGGAATGGCGATTGGAGGACAGGAGGGGTGGGGCACTACACCAGGGGAATGTGGCTGCGTAGGGCATGGGCTGGTGGGAGGGCAGTGCTAGGCCAAACAAAGGGCATGCAAATGGGCCCATATTGGGCATACTAATGGCCAATTGCACCTTGCGTGCCCAATGGGCTTATTTGCATGGTCACTTTCCTGAATAGGGACTTAGTGCATGTGCGCTATTGTTGATGGCCCATTCTCCTGGTTGGCTGTGGGGGCACTGCTACTGAGGATCTTGGTGCTTTTCCTGGGTTAGTGGGCCCCCTTCTGCCCCTATTCACAGTTGGATAGTGCAGCCCGCTATCAGACTGTGAATAGCCCAGTTGCCCAATAGTGCAACCATGGAGAGCAGCGCAACCTTTTTCATGGCACTTTGCCTTTTTTGTGAATCGTGATCCTGATGTGTATTTTACTTTAAATGTCTAGCATTTAAGTAGTGTATTGTAGTGTGCAATCCACCCCCTGATGAGGTGTCACAGCTACTGTAAGATGTGAACAGCTGGAGTTTCCATAATGCTCTGTGTTTGTTGTGACCTGATAAGCTGCTTACAGCAATACAGCAATAATTTGGATATTTTACCATGCTTTATTTACTTACTTTTCAGATGGTGACCTCCCTGTGTTCTGTTCCACAGCTTTCCCCTTGGTTAGCACCCAGTCTGCAGCTGTAACTGTGTGGTTTGTGTGCATATCTTTCAACCTTTTGTCACTGAAATGAGAGATACAGACACTCAAAATGATAGACAGTGAGGGACGCTGTACCTCATAATGAGGGACATATTCTCAAACATGTATATACAAGCTCAGAACACTGTTAGAACCATTATGTTTACTTGTACAAAGTTTACTTTTGATTCAGCATCTTAGACTATTGCGGATTTCTGCATTAAAGTTTGAATTTAAAGTACATTCTTTGAGTCAGCAGCACCTTTTCCATGAGGGACAGATGAGGGATACAGCAATTTTGAGGGGTAAGATGGGGGATATCCCTCGTAAACAGGGACAGTTGAGAGCTATGTTTGTGCTCTCTTTCTCTATCCTGTAAGCCTGCCCTGCATTTGCTATTACCCCTTCACAATGTCCTGGCCGCATTTTAGTCCCCAAACTAGCAGTGTTCATTTTGATTTATTTTGTTTTTCCATTGTTACATATTCCAAATCTTTTAAATTTTGAACTGGGCATGTTTTGCATCCAATTCTGCCTGGCATGCCTAGGATTTGAAGTTTGCATTAGTTGACTGTTTGCAACCACCGTACTAAGTACATAAACAATTCGTATGCATTAACACAGTATTACATTCTGGTTACTTCTTAACTGTTAATTTTGCTGCTGTTTTAATAGTTGCTGTGTCCTAATCTCTGCATTACATACGAACATACAAAGAAGCCAGCAGAACAAGGCCATTTGGTCTATCAAGTCTGCTCATATTTCAGGGTCCATAGCTTGAGCGACTCTCCCTGCCCTCCCCTCCCCCCACTCCCCCCATTCTCCCCCACTCATGATCCATACTTTCCCCATGCCTATTCCAGCCTCTCTTAAAGCTGCCTACTGTCTTCAATGAGATGACCTCTTCCGGCAGCGCATTCCAAGTGTCCACAACCTTCTCTGTGAAGAAGTGCTTCCTGACCTCCCTCCTAAACCTCCCACCCTCCAGGTTAAGACTGTTCCCCCTTGTGTTATGGTTGCCACTCAGCTTAAAGAGACCCTCCTTATCAACCTTATATATCCCTTTCAAATACTTGAAGGTCCCAAGCATGTTCTCTCTCTCTCTCTCTCTCTCTCTCCTGTCTTCCAGGGAGTACATTTTCAGTGCCCTCAACCTCTTCTCAGATGCCTTACCCTGCTGACCCACTATTATCTTTGTAGACCTCCTCTGGACCTTCTCCAGCAGGTTAATGTCCTTTATAACATGTGGGCACCAGTACTGAACTCCATACTCTAGATGCGGTCTTACCAGTGACCTGTACAAGGGCAGTATAACCTCCTCTCTCCAACTGCTGATCCCCCTAGATATGCATTCCAGCATCGTGTTTGCCTTTGCTGCTGCTTTCTTGCACTGTGTGGAGTGCTTCAGATCATTAGTGATCATCACTTCCAGGTCCTTCTCCTCCTCCTCTGATGCAGATACTCAGACTCCACCCAGGTAGTACTCTGTCCTGGGATTCTTGGGTCCAATATGCATAGCTTTGCATTTTGTGGCATTGAAGTCAAGCTGCCATATCCTGGACCACCTCCCCAGTTTTTCCAGATCTTCTTGTAGGTCGTGTATCCCTTCAGCTGTGTCCACTGTCACACAGAGCTTGGTGTCATCTGTGAATAGGCACATTCTGCCCTTAATGCCATCCTCAATGTCATTGATGAAGACATTGAACAGCACCAGCCCCAGCACAGAGCCCTGTGGGACCCCACTGGTTACCTCTCTGGTGCCAGATAGCTGTCTCCCCACAACCACCCTCTGGGTTCTGTCCCTCAGCCAGTTTTCCACCCGTCTGGCCATCTTTTCCCCAATCCCAAGATCCACCAACTTCCTGATCAACCTTTTGTGGGGCACAGAGTCAAAGGCCTTACTGAAATCAAGATAGAGGATGCCTACTGCTTGGCCCCATCTACTGTCTTACTGACACAGTGAAAGAAGTCAATCAGATTTGTTTGACTTGACCTCCCCCCCATGAACCCATGCTGCCTCAAATCCTGGAGACTATGCTCTTATAGATATTCCACCAACCTTTCCTGTAGTATGATCTCCATGAGCTTGCCCACAGTGGAGGTCAGACTGACTGGCCTGTAATTTCATGGGTCATCCTTGGAACTACTTTTGTGGAGGGGAACTACATGTGCTGTTCTCCAGTTCTGTGGTACCACACCTGACTCTAATGAACTATTAAATAGGTCTGCCAGTGGCCCTGCCAACTCCTCAGCCAGTTCCTTTAGTACCCTAGGATGTAGTCTGTCCGGGCCTGCTGTTTTGTCCAACTTCAATGCCAGCAACCCCTCCCTCACTCTATCCTCCTTCATCACTACTTCTGTGTTCCCTCCCCCACTGCTCCTCTTTCCCCTCCTGAAGGCACCGGTCTGTCATTCTCCCTGTTGAAGACAGAACAGAAGTAATCATTTAGCATCTCTGCTTTTACCCCATTACCCTCCACCCACTCCACCCCTTTCTTAAGCCTAACAATCCCTTCCTTCTTGTTCCTTTACTCACTTATATAGCGAAAGAAAGCACTCTCCCCCATCTTAATTCCTTCAGCTATCTATAACTCCTTCTGTGCCTTTGTTTGCCGGACTTCCTTACGTGCCTCACTAGCCAAATTTAGGTAATTTTCCCTATCCATCTGTTTCTTGGTCTTCCTGAATTTTCTAAAGGCCAACCTCTTTTCCCTTACTGCCTGGGCAACCCCAGAACTGAACCAGCTGGGCGATTTTGCCCTTGTGTTTTTCCCCCTGAGCCTAATGCACTCATCTGTGGCAACCAGTACTTCTTCCTTAATGATGGACCACTTTTGGCCCACCTCCATATCTGCTCTTATGCTCACCAGATGGCTCCTTTGCACTTTGCCCATTTCCCTGAAGTCCGCACTTCTGAAATCCAAGATTTTGGTCTTAGTCAGGATGCTTTCCCTGCCCATATCCAACTGGAACCACACTGTGCAATGGTCACTTCCACCCAGTGGCTCCCTGACCATTATTTCCTGTACTTGCTCCCCATTTGTGAGCACCAGATCAAGAATTACCTCAGCTCTTGTTGGTTCAGTGATGCCCTGAGTCAGGAACCCACTCTGTGGTCCTTTCAGGATCACCTGACTCCTAGTACATGTTGTGGATGGTATACTCCAGTCCACCTTGGGCAGGTTGAATTCCCCCAAAATTGCCACCTCTCCTTTCCCCGCTTCTTCCAATATTTGTGAGCTCAGTTCCCTGTCCCTCTCCTCATCCTGATTGGGTGGTCTATAAACCACCCCGAGCCTCACCTTTCTCCCTCAATTGGATAATGCTTCCACCTCCCCTTCCTCTGACTCCTCCCTCATGCAAGTAATTCCCTCCCTAATATAAACTGCCACCCCTCCCCACTTTCCGACTACCCTGTCCTTCCTTTATAGTTTATATCCAGGGATCACAAGGTCCCAGTCATGGTGTGATATTGCCCAAGTCTTGGTTACTACAGCTTTGTCCACCCTCCTCTCTGCTAATAGTGTCTGCAGGTCATCCATCTTGTTTCCAAGACTGCGCATTCAGAGACATCATCCTCCACCTAGAATCTGACTTTCCTTCTCTTCTTCTATTCACGTTTATCCCATCTGTGTGCACTCCTCCACATACCCTTGTTATGTGTTCCTCACCCTCTCCACCATTTGCTAACTGTGGTCTTGCCCCTTCCACCTCCTCCCTCCAGACCTCCTCCATCGCTGTGGGGGGGCTTCACTGAACTCCTCCTGTCAGAGTCTGCAGGCCTGCACACCCACTGCCCCCCCTCAGTAGTTTAAACTAAGTGTAGTGTTCATGTATTCCCCCAGTTTGTCCCTGAGTACACTCAAACCCTCCCTACTGAGGTGTAGCCTGTCTGGTGGAAAGAGCACTTTGTTTGACCAGGTATCCTCTCAGTCCCCAGTACAAATAAACTTCTCCACCCTGTACCATTTCCTCAGCCAGTCATTAAAATCCTCTATTCTTCATTTCCTGGCTGTGCTGGCCCTTGGTACTGGTATCACCTCTGAGAAGGCCAACGAACGTCCTTCCTTCCTGCAGATCTTCCATAAACCTACTTTGCACTACCTCAACCTCCTCCCCAGCTAGGTCATTGGTTCCCAATTGTATAACTAAATTAGGTTTTCCTTCAACCTCCCTTACTATTTCCCTTATTCTTGGGCCCATGTTCCCCACTGTCATACCTGGCATACAAATCACCCTTCTGCTTGCATTTGGGTCCCCTTTCCTTCTGCAGTGAATACCCCTAATTATGGAGTACCCTGTGATTGTTACCCTTCCATCCCCTGCACCTGTGCTCTCTGTCCTTCCTTTCTTACCTTCTGCCAAGGATTTTCCTCGACCTATTCACTTGCCCTTACCTCTTGACTCATGTCCCCTGATTCATCTTACCCCATCTTTATTCATCTAGTGCCTTTCGCTAACTCCTTTTACTGCCTCTCTGAACCCAGCTCTGTTTTCACCTCACTCATTCATTACTAGCCCTTACCTGCTATGTGCCTCTCCTTCTTCTCCACTGGGTTACTTCATCTCATACTCCTCCTTCTCATTTGTTATTCCCCCTCCCTGCATTACAGATGTAATTGCCTTCTCCTCCCTGCTTGATACTTTCTTAATATTTCCTCTTTTTGTAGTTTTCTGCAATCTTCTACCTTTTTTTACCTTTCCTTATTTCTCATTACCTGTCTTATTCTCTGTCTCTGTCTGCAATTTCCTTACCCTCCACTCCCTTTTCCCTCCCCCTCTTTTCCCACATCCTCCATTCCCTTCTTCTGCCTTCTCCTTCCCCCTTCTCATTAGTAGCAGCCTGCTTCCTTCTGATATTCTAAACCTGGAATTTTTCTGTGACTCTGTCTCCTGTTTTCTTCTTCCCATCTCTGCTCATTTTCCCTTCTCCCTCCTCCCTCCTCCTTTGAGAGAATACCACTGCCATGGGCTCATCATTGCTCTTTTGCTTTTGCATTATGGACATGCTGTGCTCAGTCATGGCTCTCACACTCTTCTTCTCTTTCCCCCTCTCCCCTCCACACCTTGTAGTTCTCAGCTTTAGCAACATTAATGCTCTGTGCTTGCTCCCTAAGTAGGAATAACTTATGTTGTGGACTCAGCAGTATCAGCTGGACATTCTTGTGATCTCTGAGCCCTGGAGTTTGGTAAGGAGCAGTGCATTGTCTCCTTTGCTTGTTATGCTGCCCACAGACAGGACTGTGGTGACTGTGGAGATGGTGATGTCATGAATGTTCATCTTAACCTCAACTGAAACAGCATACTGTACATTGCTTTGCTGCTCCCTCCTCACACACTCCTCCTATGTAATGTATCCATTCCTCTGTCTGGTGTTTATTGACAGTGTCTATTACTGTTGTGGTGCCAAAAAACACAAAGGTTGAACACTCCAGCCACCATTTTAGGGTTCTCTTATTTACCAGGTGCAAGCTGGTGCTGGCAAACTATAACATACCTGTGATACATACTAAAAATTAAAAAAAGCTACAAAAAAGCACAAATGTACAAACTGGCAAGAACCACACTTGTACCCAGCTATACCCCAGTGCTTTGAGGACAGACTTTCTTCCTCAGGGCATGTGGCTGACCTGTAGTAACCATATGCCTTTATAGCTGTTGACACTAAGCGACATATTACATCAATGCTTTGTGAGTGCCTATTTGTGACTCATAGGTGCTAAGCCAAATGTAGAAACCAAATGGGTTTTTCTGGCACTTTAAATAACCATCACATAACTACCACATAAATGATTTAATATTTGGTTAAAATCCGATAGTTTGTGGTGCTACTTGGAATGCACTGTCTCCTTCATTTAAATGTCTGACATGGTAGGAGATTGGTGTTTGCTGGCAAATAGAAATACACTGAAGTGAAATAGTAAACTATGTAAATACATAAATGTTATAAACAAATTCTAAACAAACAAATGGAAATGCATATAGCAAAAATGGCTGTAGTTCATATGCTGATGCTATTACATCAGATCAGTGCATAAGGGAAATTCCTTCTTCCTCAGATATTCTGTCATTACTGTAATCAGATCACCATGATGGCTGTAAAAAAAATCACTTGATTCTGTAATAACAAATACATTGATCTAGTTAAAATCTGGCAATCTGAATAAATAATATATTGTCATAAAAGCAATTTAAAAACACATAATAGGATCTGTATTTCATAATGATACTGGGGCAGTAGGAAGCCCTATAGAGAGATGAACCAGTGCAAAAGGCAGAAAATGAAAGACAATATGGAAAATGAACACATGCAGGCAGAGAAAGACAATAAAAGGAACAGAAACAGAAAAACTAGGATTGTGAGAACCCGGTTAAGAGGAGAAGGAATGTAGAGGGGTGGAGAGAAGAAAAAGAGAGAAAGAAAATGACAAAAATGAACAGCAGAGAATGAAGAATGGCAACCTAAGTGGAAAAAGTGCAAATGTGATGATTTTGAAAGATGATGCAAACTGTAAAATTTCCAGATTATGAACTACAGTCTTGGAGCTTATTTGTAGATAAATATATTTTGGAACAAATTCTGTATTCATAGTTTCATAGTTTGGGTCAAGTTCAGGGGGCCAAGGCCTTTTGAGAACTCACCACCAATTCCTGTCGGTGGAAAAAGTACTTGTTATCACCCATGTGATCATCAACACTTTTTAAAAATTTATTCATATCTTTACTTTCATCTATGTGATTTGGAAGTGTATTCCATGCAGTGATAATGCGATGGGTATACCACTTACTTCTCTTGTGTGTTTTAAATGTATCTCCTTTTAGTTTGTATTTATATGTTCTTGTGTTAAATTGACCACTGTGTTTTTCCAACGCAATGGTTTCCCTTAAAAATTCATTATGAGTAGCATTGAAGGTTAGGCAGAGATCACCCCCTAAGGTTTCTATAATGAATGAAATATAGTCGTAATTTATTAAATCTGTCTTCATGTTCTAGGTGTCTCATGTTGGTGATTCTCTCTGTGATGTGTCTTTAAATGCTTTCTGTAATTTTTTTAACCCTTTATTGTTATTCAGGTGCTTAAGGTGCACAATAGTCCGAGTGCAACCTTACCAAACTTGTGTATAGAGGGATTATCACCCTAGGCTCTCTACTTTTAATTTTCCTAAATATACAAGATGCAATATTGTTGCATTTCTTAATTATTGCCTGTGTGTGTATATCAACGTTTAGATTATTATCTATCAGCAGTCCCAAATCTTTTCCTTTTTTTTATCATATATTTATTTTCCAATTTTTTTCATTTTATTATGTACATATAGGAAGTAATACAAATCTCATACACGACTGATACATAAAGATGATACTAGACCAATTCATATTGGGGGGGTGATACTTTAAACAATAATATACTAAACTAGACAAATTATCAGCTAACAAGCAGATGTTTTATGATATTATAATAACTGGGGAGCCTTTTCTCCCATAGGGAAATCTGGTTATAATTCGCCGTTATAACCTGTGGGTTATAACAACAAACACGTGCCAGGTTTCCCTCACTCCATGCATGCGCCTACCATTGCTCCCTCACTATTTAGCATAGGAAAACTTGCTCCATGTGGCGAAATGCAAGTTTATTTTTATTTAAAAAAAAAGCATCCACAGATTGCTTCACCAGTCCTTGGTAAATGGCACTTTTTCAGGAGAACCATGGACTGGCAAAACAAAAAAAAAAGGTTTTGGCAGCTGCTCACTCTACAGGCTGCAGACAGCAGGTCAATCTGGCAACTGAACCTCAGCAACTGCTGTTGTATTTTATTTAATTGCTGTGGTGAGAAAAGGCTCCCCAGCAATTATATAAAATAAAACATGGGGCAGTGTGTTTAACTTGAGTTTTTACACACACCTCTTGGTGTTGGATGATTAAATAAACCCCTCGAGCTCCGCTCTTGGGCTTTATGTAACATCCAACACCTTGGGGTGTGTGTAAAAACTTGTTAAACACACTACCCCATGCATTATTGTATATATCATTCTGATCTAAATATAAATAAACAAATAGCCCCCTCCCCTCCCCTAAGGTTACTTATCTATGCTAACACATGTCTTTATCCTGGGAACATCAAGGCAAAACACAAATCCTTTTCAGTGGTTGTTTCCAGTAGTTTTACCTTATTTATTTTGTGTTCCTTACTGGGGTTGATTTTTCCCAGATACATAATCTTACACTTAGTTTCATTAAAGGTCAGTTTGTTGTCATGCAACCATTTCTCTAGTGCATAGATATTATCCTGAAACTCATTTGCGGCTTGCGAGTTATTAGCAATACAACCAATCTTGCAGTCATCAGCATACTTTGACATCCATGCATTGTTAGATGTCTGCATGGTGGAGATCAGAATGTTAAAATGTGGGCCCCAGCACTGACCCTGAGGGACCCCACTTGTTAAGAGGCCCCAGTTAGATGTATTAACTCTTACCTCGACCCTCTGCCTTCTTCTCTCCAACAATGCTGTTACCCAATTTATTATGTTATTAGGTAGATTAAGTTTGTACAGTTGGTGAATCAAAATGGCATGTGAAATGGTATCAAAAGCTTTGGATAAATCCAAAAATGCAATATCCACAGGTAGGACTCTATCCAATGCTATGCACAAGGGTTCAAAAAGTTGAGTAGGTTTGTCAAACAGGACCTACTGGCCACAAACCCATGTTGTTTTAAGTCTTGTTGTTTACCCTGTTCTATATGTTCCATAATACATTTTTGAATTAGTTTTTCAAGCAGTTTGCATACCACTGGGGTTAGGCTGATGGGTTGGTAATTAGCTACATTACTCTTGCTGACAGATTTATGTATCGGTGTTACCATTGCGTCTTTCCATTCTGGGATTATGTTCTCTTCCTTTAATGATGCATTGAAAAGAAGTGTTAGAGGGCCTAAAAGTTCACTTGTAGTTTCCCTTAGGAAATTAGGATGGATTCCATCTAGACCTGGTGAGCTATTTTTCCTCAGTGTCCCTAACACTTCTATAACTTCTTCTTTAGTGAAGAAAGCAGTGTTGTTAGTACTTGTATTGTTTCCTGTAACTTCTTCCTCAGGTGTGAATATGATTAGAAAATGTTTACCGAATTCTTCTTCTATTTTCACTTCGTCTGTGAGCATTCATGATACTGTTTGTATGGGTGTGATCTCTGTTTTAGCACCTCTCAGTGACCCTACATAGTTTTAAAATCTTTTTTTTTCAATTTCTCTTTCTCCTCCTCCTCCCAGCCTGCCATCCTCGACCCATCAGGAGATCCAAGCAGACATCCCTCTGCCTCTTGTCCTACCTGCATGACCTCCAGATACCCATGGAGCTTTGGCTTTACTCCCAGAGCGGGGATGACGTGGGGCCCAGAGCACCCTGATACTTATATTTCATCAGTCTGGAGCCGTCAAGCAACAGAGGGCACATTGAGGGCATGTCTGTGGAACTCTCTCCCAGCAATGGCAGGCTATTTTTTGTGATTTTCTTTGTGGGCGTCGGTCTAGCTCTGACATCAAGGCATGACTGCCGACATCTGTGACATCCTCCCCCAGCTGCCTACTAGTACCAGTGAGCCCCAAACCTCCGCCTGAGGACCAATCTGGCACAGAGGAGCTCAGCATGTTGCTGGAGTCCCAACCTCCACCAGGGGTCAGCAAATGTCGAGCTGCTTCCCAACCCTTCCCCAGAGCAGGCAAGCTGTCAAAGGACGCTGCAGCCTGCTCCCCACGGCCGGCCCTCCAGTGACCCAAGTTCGCTCTTGAGCTGGGTCACCAGCTTCGCAGACGGAAATCCAACCATTGAGCCGACAGGCCGGCTTAAAATCTTTTTTTAATATCTTTAGTGTCAGTATCTAATTTGAGTTAACATACTAACATACTAGTCACCAGCAGATTAGGCTTTACAGTCTATTGAGTCTGCTCATGCCTCAGAACCTCTTGTTGGGTACCAAAGCCGTTCCCCCTTCTCTTATCCTCCTAACCACCATCCCATCCCCCTCAGGGCATGCCAACCTCAGCTTCATCCCCATTCTGTACCTGTCCCACCCTCTCTTGAAACCCTCCACTGTAGATACTGTCAGGAGGTCTAAACCTCACTTTCAGGTTCTTGGCAATATTGGGAATGCAAGTAATCACAGACACGTTGCATAACAGTAATAAACTTGTTTATTACTACCAAAAAGGATAAAATCACTGTTGCCCTAAGCAGTTCTTACCAATATGAACCGGGAGCCAGTGCTAAGCATTCTCTATGCCTCAAGGTTTCTTTGTGTCTCTCGGGATCTCCAAGGTACAAGACTGATGTATCACATTATATACCTATGATAATTACTATGGTTACCATAAGATAGAAACATTTCTAGTTACAGAGATGAGCCCTATTGGCTAAATTAGAGGAGGATCCACGGTCCAAGATAACATTATAATTTTGTAGTAGTCATCAGTTTGTGAAACAAAAGAGTTCTTATACAGAGTCTTACATAACTCAGTGTAGTAGTACAAATCACCAAAAGGCGGCAATGCCAACTTACATATCATAATTATTCCAAGGACACAGGTGTCCTGGCATATTAAAAGTAAGAAATACACAGAAAATACATAGAAGAATATATGTATTAGCAAGCAAAGTGTATTACAACAATATGAGTACATATCCTGACATCTACTCTTGCACTATAGATGCCCTTAGCCCTATAAGTTAGTATAACATATACTTAAGCACTAGCTGTCTATGGTGTACCTCTGAGGGTACCAATTAGGGTGCAGGGACCTCATGTAACAATACCAGAACCAGCTCTATAGGTAGCCCATTCCACTTTTCCATCACAATCTAAGTGAATAACCTCCTCCTCCTTTCCCCCTCATCCTTCGACCTTCAAGTTTCCAACTATGCCCTCTAGTGATTCCACCCTCCTTTAGCCTAAGGATCCCATCCCAATTTACCCTGTTGATTCCCTTGAGGTACTTAAAGACCTCAGTCATGTCCCCCCAGTCCCTCCTCTCCTCCAGTGAGAACAGGTCGAGCTCATCTAGTCTCTCCTCATACCTCAACTCCCCTAGTCCCTGGATCATTTTGGTTGCTGTCCTCTGAACCCTTTCCAGGAGCTGGAAGTCTCTTCTCAAGTGCGGCCTCCAGTACTGCACACTGTACTCAAGTTGTGGTCTTACCAGGCCATTGTATAGCAGCAGAATCGCTTCCCTGCTCCTTGAGGTGATCCCTCTTGTGATGCAGCCCAACATCCTGTTTGCCTTTACTGACACCCTCCTGCACTGCTCAGAATTGTTCATGTTGACATCCACTAGAACCCCTAGGTCTTTTTCCCCTGCCATGGCCTTCAACTCATCCCCTCCCACGGTGTACTTGTATTTGGAGTTACCCCACCCAAGATGTAACACCTTGCACTTGGAGGAGTTAAAATTTAATTTCCAGGTGCAGGCCCACCTATCCAGGGTCTCCAGGTCCCTTTGCAGGGCCAACCTCCCCTCCTCCCCCTCAATCACTACTCCCAGTTTGGAATCATCTGCAAGGAGACTCATTTCACACCCGATACCTTCCCTGATATTGGAATTGTAGGTATTAAGCAGGAGTGACCCTAGAGTCGAGCCCTGCGGCACCCCACTAATGATCCCCCTAGGAGACAAGACCACCCCGCTGACCACCACCCTCCTAGTGCACCCAGCAAGCCAGTTTCTGATCCATCTGACCATCAATGGGCCTGCCCCATCCCCCTCAGTTTCGCCAGTAGGCCATTGTGAGGGACCGAGTCAAACACCTTGCTGAAGTCCAAGAACAGTACATCCACAGGCCTCCTCCTGTCAAATTCCAATGTTACCCATTCATAAAAATTCACAAGGTTTGTATGACATTATCTACCTGGCACAAACCCATATTGACAACTATCCAGGAATCCCATCTCCTCCAAGAACCCCCCCCCCAAACGTTCCTTAACTAAACTCGCCATCATTTTGCCCACCACTGATGTCAAACTGATGGGTCTATAATTTCCAGGCACCTCTCTTGATCCTCCTTTATGGATGAACACAAAATGTGCCTACCTCCAATCCCTAGGTGCCTACCCAGTTTCAAGTGACATAAAAAGATCTGCCAGAGGCGCAGCCAGTACATCCACCATCTCCCATAGAACTCTGGAATGTATGCCATCTGGCCCTGGAGATTTGTCCTTTTTAAGGGCCTTAAGGGCTTCCCACACCTGGCCAATGTGGATAGCATTATTGGTCCCCCCCACCTTTGGATAGATCCATCCTGATGAGATACCCCTGAGATAACACTCCCAACAGCCTGTTCCTTATCTGGTGCTCCCGCTGTCCTACCTGCTGCCCCTTCTAACTCCATCAGCTCCCGCTTTGTACATTTCTTAGCCCCCACCCTAGTGAACACAGAGTCAAAGTACTCATTTAATACCTCCGACTGTTCCCTAGCCTCCTCCACCCACCCCCCTTTTGTTCTCAAGCTGCCGATCTGGCCCTTGGCCCTGGGCAAGCTGCTGCTCTTTTCTGGCCTTTGCCCCCTCACCATCCTGGTGACTTGATTGTCTACAAGGTGGTAATTATCCTTATCCCTCTCCCCTCTCATTTTTCGTATCTGTTGTAGGCAGCCCTCTTCTTCTTTAACACCTCCTGAACCTCCTTGGACCACCAGCATGGTTTACATGACCTCGCCCCATTGGGCTTCACCTTTGCATAGATCCTGATGGCCTCCTGAAGTCCCAGTTTTATGACCTCCCACCTACCTACTACATTCATCCCTGGTGTAATCCCCCTCAAATGCTCCTTGAGAATCTCTCCCATGCCCCAAAAGTCCACCCCCCTAGAATCAACAGCCATTGTCCTGGAACTTTCCCCCTCACCCCCAAGTTTAGACAAAACCAGACCATGTCATGGTCACTCCCTGCCAGGAGATCCCCCACCACCAGATCCCGTACCAGATCCCCATCCGCAAAAATCACATCCAGGACATGACCCCTCCCCATGGTCTCCAACACCTGCTGAGTGTGGAACACATCCTGGAAGCCATCCAGCAGCCTCTGCTCCTTGTCCACTGTGGACATCATGGTTCCCCAGTCAGTAGATGGCATATTTAGAGTCCCCATCAACACCACTCCTTTCCCATTCGGTCCACACTGGCCCTTAATGCTATCCAGCAGACAATCCTACAGATCCTTCCCCAGTCCTGGGGGCCTGTATACCACTCCCATCTTGATTTTCACTCCTACAGGGGTTCACAAGGTGACCCATAAGGCCTCCACATTTCTCTCTGCTTCTTCCACCCTCATGATCACTATGTCATCTCTAATGAACATTGCCACTCCTCCCCCTCTGCCCTCCTTTCTATCTTTCCTGAGCACTGTGTACCCACTCACATTAAGGTCCCAGTTGTGGCTAGGGTTGGCCTAAGTTTCTGTGACCACCACCACATCAAACCCTCCTTCAACTAACATGGCCTGGAACTCTGGCATCTTGTTTCCCAGGCTCCTGGCATTTACTAACACCACCCCAACCCTTGTCCCTACCCCCCTTTACTGTGCCCACCCCAGATCTTTTATACATCCACCCTTCTTCCTCACCTATGGACCCTTCCTCCCCCTCGGCTTTTGTCCGACTCCCCCACTAGGAGCTGAGGGCCAGGCCCATCCGTGATAGGTAAGTCCATCCAGTCAGCCCCCGCATTTTCTCCTCCCCCCTTTACAAGTTTAAACCCCACCTAGCCTGAATAAAGTCTGCTATCTCCTGTTTTAGGGCTTCCTTCCCTATTGGATTTAGATGAAGCCTATCCCTGGCGTACAGTTCCATGTTTTGTTTTGCTTTCCTTATGCTGGACTTTATTTTGTTTGCCATTTTTTTCTATGCCTGCCAGTTATTTTCTGTTTGTTGTTTCTTGCATTTGTTGTACAGCTTTTTCTTCTTTTTTATTAGTTTTTTTTATGTTATTCTTCCACCATAGTGGCACCCTTCGATTATTTCTATGTTTTTTCTTATCAGGGATCCAATTTATAGAGCAGTGTGCAATTTTGTTGTATTGATCTCACAAAAATGGTTCCCAGTCTATTTGATCATTAAAGCCAGTTGGCTTTAGTGCTCTCAATCTAAAAATCCACCTCCACTCTTGGGGCAGTAGTATATTGACACAATCACCTATTTTTAATTTTGATGAACTGTTTCAAGGCCCATATATTGAACAGTATGGTTACCCTTGTTTTCCTCCTCCATTAAGTGGAGTAAAATACAGTACAGTGGTACATTTTCCTATTGTTGATCACCCTGTAGAACTCCTGTATTCTCTCCTTTAGAGTTCTAATTGTATGACCATTGCAGATTTTACTGCAGGAGCACCACAGGGCGTATACAACAAATGTTGTATAACAAGTTATAAATTGTTCAATTCTCACGAAGTCTTGTGGCTCTGCCAAAAATATAACTCTATTTTGGCACAACAAAACAAACAACGGTGAATTGCACCTTAGAGGCTGGAAATAATGAAACACACACTTTCTATCACTGCAGCAACAAATGGTCAGCACTCCATTCTGTATAAACTTTTAATCCACATAAAAGTTCCTTCGCCAACAGCTGCTATCAAAAGTCCAAAAAACAACAAGCACCTCGAACCACAGATATTAAGTTTCTATACAGTCCGTCTAAACTGAGGATGGCATCGGTTTAGATGCTGAAACGTAAACGTGTGGCTGGAGTTGCTTGCACCCTGAATTGGCAGCAGATTTAAATTATTTACAAAGTTATTTCATTACCGCTTATTTGCTGGGCTGTATGGAATCTTAATATCTGTGGTTCAAGGTGCTTGTTATTTTTGGGACTTTTGATAGCAGCTGTTGGCAAAGGAAATTTTATGTGGATTAAAAGTTTATACAGAATCCAGAATGGAGTGCTGACCGTTTGTTGCTGCAGTGATGGCAAGTGTGTGTTTCATTAAGTTATAAATTGTCTCACCTGTACTGTACCTCTCTTATATGGTTTTGAGATGGAGTTTGGAACACCTTACCCTGTACAACTGCTTTAAAAGTAATACAGTTTTTGCATGGAATGAATCCCTATGGATTTGGAGGAAGCCAGGATAATTGGGGTTTTGGCATTTTAAACTCACTATGCACTAGAATGTCCTCAAAGTCGTTTGCTTTTCTAATGCAGACTATAGAGCTAGGCTGTGTGTCAGGTCCTATTCAAGGCTAACAGATGCCATTTCTCACTGACAATTCTTTTCATGTCCATGACAGTCTGGCCAAAAGTAGTAATGAATAAAACCTTTTGTTCTTCATTACATTCCTGTTTTCTTTCCTAATAATGACTCCGCATCTAAGTGTCTTGCTTGCTGGAGTGCACTTATGAGTACTGGCTCACTATAGCCCTTACATCTGAATCTATCCAACATTTCAGCAGCTGACTTTGAACAATTTTTCCTTTAGTACAGTAGTTGTGAGTAGGGGATGCTTTTAATGAACTTCATAGGGTGTCACCTACAAGCATGTAGCAGTGCATTGCCAGCTGTTGGTTTTCTTTGCAAAGTGATGTAAACTTCCTCTCCCTTCCTCCCATGAAGGATGAGATCTAGAAATGCAATGTCTTGATGGTGACAGTTATAAGTAAATCTGAGTCCCACTCCATTGCTATAGTATTTAGGTATTCTGAAGCTCATTGAGGTTCCCAGCCTTTACACATAGTATGTCATTTATAAACCTGATTCATCATATGATCTTGTCAAAATATAGGTTGGAAATACAGTCCTATGTGGTCTTCTTCTCCCATCAACCAATGAACAGGTTGGCCTGGGAGGGGGCCATAGATGTCTCCATCACCATTCCCCTGATCTGTAAATAAAAATCATTGTCATAAAGGAAGAAGTTGCTAGTTTATATGAATTCAATTGTGTTACTATAAATTCAACAGGAAATTCTACTGGCAACTTTTCCAATATTTTTTTGACTGCATTGGCATCCTATTTTATGAATGATGGATGAGTACAACACAGTGATATCTATAGTAAGCCAAGAATAATGTTGCTGCCACTGAAAACCCTCTTGATGTTGTAAAACAGAAGTTGTATCCCATATATACAATTTTATTCATACAGTACAACCTCTTGTACCTTGATACACAAGATGGAGTGGAAAGGATGAGAAGGGACTTGGCAAGGTTGGAGGAATGGTCAAATGTATGGCAGCTCAGATTCAATGCAAAGAAGTGCAAGGTAATGCACATGGGAAACAAAAACCCAGGGGAAGCGTACACAATGGGGGGTGAGATGCTGACAACAGTAAAAATGGAAAGGGACCTGGGGTAATTATATCAGATGACCTAAAGGTGGGCAAGCAATGTGAGAAGGCAGTAAGGAAGGCTGGGGGGATACTGAGATGCATAGGAAGAGGCATCAATAGTAGAAAACAGGAAGTTGTTATCCCTCTGTATAGACAGTTGGTGAGACCTCATCTGGAGTACTGTGTGCAGTTCAGGAGACCCCATCTCCGCAAAGACATAGAGTGGAGGCTGTCCAGAGGAGGGCAACCAAAATGGTGCAGGGTCTGCACCAGAAGACATACAAAGAAAGACTAATGGAGCTTAATATGTATACCCTTGAGGAAAGAAGGGGGAGAGAGGGGACATGATAGAAACTTTCAAGTACCTCAAGGGAATCAACAAAGTCCAAGAGGGTAGCATCTTTCAGAAAAAGAGATGTGCAAGAACAAGGCACAATTTGAAGATAGAGGGGGGACGGCTCAGAGGTATTGTGAGGAAATATTTTTTCACAGAGAGGGTTGTGGATGCATGGAACAGCCTCCCTGAGGAGGTTGTGGAGTCAAGAACAGTGGGGGAATTCAAGAATGCATGGGACAGACATAAGGCAGTCCTGGGGGGGGTAGGAGGAAGTAAGCTGTTGGTTAACTAGGATCTGCAGCTTAACTGCTAGGTAGAAAAATTGGCAGACTAGGTGGGCCAAGCGGTCCTTATCTGCCGTCAAATTCTGTGTTTCTATGTTTCTGTGTTGTTGCAAAAAATGTGTCTATGAAGCTGAATAGTTTCTCGTTAAGGGCCAGAGTTACTAGAGATGATCAGCTTTTCTGGTGGGCATTGACTGTCCTTATGTACAGTTGCAGCCAAGGAGATGGCCAGATATTTGCTGAAATTTCTGTGATATCTCTAGAGAAAATCCCTGCCAGCCTACAGTACCACTGTTGACCATCAGAGAGATTCTCTTTAGATATATTGCAAAATATTTGGAAGTATCTGAACATGTATATGGCTGCAACTGTAGCTTCAGAAGGTGGTAGAAATGGGAACTACTAGGTTGTCATATCTTAGTGCCAGGTCCTCCTCATCACTGATCCAGTCATTTTGAAGTGAATATTCCAGAAACACTGTACATTCTGTTGAGTTTTCTTTTGAAGTACTTCACAGGGTTTGTCGGTAAAAGACAATAACTCAAGGTGTCACTTAGTTGACAAACTGCTTCATCTCTGTAGTAGTTAGTATCTAAGACTGCTATTTTACCCCTTTTATAAGGTAATTTTATGACTTTGTCTGACATTTTGGCAAGTTAACCAAAGCCAGCGTTTCTACTGTTGACAAATTTCCATAAGGGTTGCTGTTTTTGTTTCTTTGAATTCTGCCATGGCTCTTAAAACAATTTTTTGAAAGGCTTCAATACACATGCTGCCCCTAATGCCTGGTGTAAACAATGACTTCCTGGACAGGGTTGGTCGTTTTAGCTGATAACTCTGTTCACTGTCTAATTCACTGTTATTAATGAGAGAGAACAATTCATCATTGTTTAGTCCATCCAATATGTCTGGCTCATTTAGTTCTGGGAAATCTTCCATTTTTCATTTCCTTCAGCTATGGATTGATGGCTACACATCTATTTGCTGTATTTCCAGGTGTATATAGACTTATTCCTTGACTCCTATTTTCTCATCCTATATTCGGACCGGTGAAATATTTCCACAGGATAATCTGTTAGAAAAATCTAAATAGGTCACAATGTATTGGGAACTTGTCAACAACTGTGGTGGGTCCAAAGAATAAACCATATGCCAACATCCTTTGTTGTTCTGGAGTCAGAATCTGCTGTGATTGATTAACTACTGTTGCATGGATACATGTTTGATTCCTCATAAAGGGGTATCTCCTTTCATTTTTTGCCCCTGCTGAACCCCCTCCATGTCCTCCTTTTCCTTTTTGGCTTTTTTCTTGATATTTTTTTTTTCTGGCCATTTTTCTGCCCATTGGCCATTGGGGTGTCACCTCTGAAAAACTCACTGTCCTGGAGTTTATGGGTGACTTGGAATTATCTTTGCTGCTATCCCTTGGACTTTTGTCTGAGCTTTGTTGTTGGTATCTGTACTTCCTATGTGTGTTATACCTTCCCATCCTTTGGGAATGTGTTCTACTATCCCAATTGCTGGGGGAGGAGCAACCCTGACTCTATCCTTGACCTCCTATCCTCATTCTTCCCTCTCCTCTGCTGGTGAGCTTCTGGCCCTTGGGTACCTCATTATTAATTATCTGTATCTCATCCATTAAAAAAGTGGGTCCTGGGGGGCATGATTTATCCACTGACATGATGGCAGCTTAATCCACGAGCTCCTTCCTGCCTGAGGTCTATCCAAGTTTGGACGCCGTGATCCTGTGGAGTTATACCCCCTTAACATAGCTTGATGCATGGGTAAAGTCTTGCCTACTGGGCTGTGTGTTCCTTCAGTGGCTTTCGGAGTGATTTACGATGTTCTACAGTGCCGTTATCTGCAGCACCTCTGACCCCACTAGGCAGCACAGACCCTATTGTACACCACCACTGCTGACTGTTATGCATTTACCATCTTAGCACAGTGCAGATACTGAGGGAGTTTGGGCTCCTACATATTCACACATTCCACAGCCATGGATCTACCGACTACCACTTTACATACAAACCCTGCTAGTCCTACCAACCCAAATGGCATCCCAGCCAACATCAGTAGGCGAATCACTGCAGTATATAATTATAATGGTGGAGGCAGTCCTACTACGGGTGGATGATATCAGTCTCTCTCTATCAGGCTCAGTTACAGAAGTTCACCAGTTACAAGATTGCATGAATGCCTCTGAACAGAGAATGGAAGCATGTGAACTGCAGCAGAAACAATTGTGGCAATGTTTGCATCTGCACGAAGAGCACCTGGCAGCTGTCTGGGATACAGCTGAAGACCAGGAAAGCAGATGCTGGCGTAACAACCTGAATATCATCGGCCTTCCTGAAGGGGCTGAAGGACAGTTGATAGAAATGTTCTTAAATGATAATCTCCCCTTATGTTAGGGAATGTTGGAGAGGCCCTATAGATGTGGAGTGGGTGCATCAGATCTCCATGTTCCCCAACAAATCTGCTGACACACCCCGACCAGTGGTGGCCTATTTGCTCTGTTACACCATGAAGGAACGGATCCTTCATGCCACCAGGGACTTGGGGAAAATCTGCTGGCAAGGGGTCCAAATCTCTCTGTACTGGGACTTTGACCAAGAAACTGCAACAAGGAGGACAGCCTTTGGCCATAGAAAAACATTTTTGTACCAGCATGACTTTTGATTTAAATGAAAAAATCTTACCAGGTGACAGGTATCCAAAGATAGACGGGAAGTGACCGCTGACCACCCCGCAGAGCTGGAATGCTGGATTGCAAAATTTTGGCTGTCTCTGCCACTCCCGACAAAAAGTCCTAGGAGGCTATGGGAACCTTCTTCAATGGGACCATCTAATAGGAACAGTTCTTCCACTGCAGGGACTCCAAGGGACTCTATACCAGCAGGACCAGTCTTGCACTACTCAAGTCCCCCACCACTTATGGGTGCCTCTTCAGCCTTACCTACTATAGCTTCAATGCTAAGATTGGATTCTCAGCCCCCTTTGGACTCTCTCCTTCAGTGCATGACCAGCTCCTTTAATAAATCTCACCAGCAAGCCAGAAGTGGACCTCAGCACTCGCCCAGCAAGTATCCTGCAGCTCCACCTGCCAAAATCTGTAGGGAAGATCTCTCCCCTGCCACAGAACCAGAGATCTCAGAACTGTCTGATATCCAAGAAATGGACACTACACATCCGGTGGACTGGACTGACTTCCCTTATGCTTTTCTTGTTGAAGTGCTGGACACCGTCTCACCCTGTGAAACTTGGACTACTTAGCTATGCCGCAGCTGCTGCAAAGACTACCATGGACTTTGGAGCCCCTTCTCAGGTTCTACCTGAGAAGGCCGAAGGACTAACCACTTGAATTGTCTCATATGCCCAGTTGCAGTGTCCCCTCTGTGCTATATGGTGATTTTCTCTTGGTTTTGGTATAGCTATAGGCACCTTCCCCCCTTCTCCTGCCCTTTATCCCTTAGGGCCTGGGTAGATATCCGAGTACCTCCCATCCCCTCCTCCACCTTCCTCCTAGTCCTTCTGTATGGCCTGACTGTTTACTTCAGTGTTTATGCCTTTAGGCTATGCCATTAGCCCCTGCTGGCTGGATGACCCCATCCCTTATTTTAGGGGTGACCAGTTGGGTAGTGCCTTATTGAGGTTCAGGTTGAGGTTGACCCTCTATAGGGCCTGTTTGCCTTACCTTGTTAGGATATAACTGGTAGGTGGGTGTACCTACCTCCCTCCCCTTTTCTCTATCCCATAATGTCCTTTCCCCCACCCCCTCCCTCTCCTTCCTTCCTTCCTACCTTCCTTCCCCTCCCTCCCTTTCCTTCCCCTCCCTCATTCTCCCCCTCTACCTCTCCTTACCCCCACATGGTTGAGAAGTCTGACCTTGGATGGCCCTTGGTCCAGGAAGACACTATTGATTGGACATCTACATTATACCACGTACTAAACGTTGGAGTGAGCATAGCTGTAGGGCAGATTTTCTACCCTCATTTGCTTTGACCTCCACCCTCATAGCATGTTTACACTGTTTTGTTCTACTGATACTTAAATTCTGACTGTTGGGCATACTAGCCCTATAAGTGTTATACTAACTGTTCTTTGTTCTGTTGTTTTTTTCCTATAGTCTTCTATATTCAAGACAGTGTATGTCAGCTGTATAAGTAATGCTTACACCTCCTCCCTCCTGGAGCTATGGATTTGCAGTATTGGTTTGGCTGGGGTGCTGTTACCCCCCCAGAGGTCTTGGTGAGCTCATCCCCCTTCTCCCATTGGCTCACAGTAAGTATGCCTTTTTGCCTATTATACCTGAACATGGCAGCAGCTACATCAGTGCCCAGTGCATATCGTTGGGTGTCATGGAATGTTAAAGGGCTCAACCACTCAATTAAATGCACAAAAGTGCTGCAGCACTTACGGTCCCTCCATGCTCATGTTGCACTACTACAAGAAACTCACCTCCTGTCCCAGGCAATTCCCTGGCTTAAGAAATCCTGGGTAGGTGAGTTGGTGGCTAGTTCTTCTACAAATAACACTAAGGGAGTGGCTTTCCTTCTCTTCCATGCCTCCCCGTGGAAAGTGGAGGGTGTCAGGAAGGATGCCCAAGGATGATGGGTGGTGGCCAAGCTGCATTCCCCTGAGGGCCCACTGTTACTAGGAAATGTCTATACACCTAATACCAGCCATGTCAACTTTTTCCAAGCAGTTAGCCAAACTCTGTCTGCATTACTAGCCGGTGGCCCACATATTCCCATTGTTATGGGGGGGACTTTAACATGGTGGGTGACATTTTTCTTGACAAGTCCCATCCCACATTTCACACCACCCCCAAAGGCAGACAGTCATTACAGGACCTGATGGGAGAGTGGGCTCTCATAGATATCTGGCACAGAGACCACCCCTCAGGTCATGAGTATACATTTTACTCTACAGCCCACTGTTCCCTCAGCCATATAGACTTCTGGCTGGCCAATGATCTGGCAGCTTAGGGCATGTTGGAACCGGTAATTGGCTCGATCCTGATCTCCGACCATGCAACCACTCAGATTTCCTACACCCCCCCCAGTAACCCTACCCATCGAGTCAAGTGGTGCAGTAATCCCCTCCTTTTCAAAGACCCTAATTTCCATCCCATGTTTATCCAGGCCATGAAAGATTATTTTGCCCTTTACTCTGACTGTGGGGTCTCACATGGCATGATCTGAGAGGCATTTAAGGCAGTCATTCGGGGCCACATAATGGCCTTTCTGGCAGCCTGAGACAAAGCCCACAGGGGAAAGCTGGCTAAGTTGCAAGCAGACCTTTCTGTGCTGGAATAGTGCTTCAAGACTGCCCCATTGGGTTCTGCAGATGGTGCTTTGCAACGTCAAATTGCGGGGCTTAAGTATCAGATCAATGTCATTCTCCACCAGAAAGATGAATGGCTTTTACTCGGGTCCAAACATGCGTACTGGGACAGTGGAGAGAAATCCAGTAAACACCTTGCCTTCCATCTCCATCAACAAAGAGCAGCTACTCGAATCAATGCCCTTCATATGCCAACCGGCACCATAGTCTCAAGCTCTAAAGGCGTTAATGATACTATGAGGCAATTCTATGAAGCCCTCTATCAGTCCCAAGCTTCCAACATGGACCCACAACTTTCCCAAGGTATTTCTGCCTTTGGCCAAGGAACCCCCTCTTCCAGTTCTCACCCCTGACCAGGAGGCCTATCTTGATTCTCCCCTCTCCTGTGAAAAGCTTTGTGTAGCTTTTATCCACAATGGTCAGAGGAAAAGCTCTTGGTCCTGATGGTATGTCAGTGGAACTCTACCAAGTCATGGGACCCAATATCTTACAACCACTTAAGCTGTCTCTGCAATCTTCTCATGACTCCGGCTCTCTCCCATCTTCCATGCATCATGTGCTTATCACCCTGCTCCCCAAAAAATCCTCTAACCCATTGGATTGTGCCAATTTCTGGCCTATATCCCTACTATCAGTCGATACTAAGATCCTATCCAAAGCCCTAGCATCCAGAATTATGACTGTCCTTTCATCGATCATTCATCCCACTCATGCAGGTTTCCTGCAGGCAAAATCTGGAACAGACAATACCAGACTCCTGCTTAACCTTAAATGGTTTGCCTCCAGATATTTCCTCCCTATGGCAGCCAAGGCAATAAATCTTTCTAAAGCATTAACTCCATAGAATGGCACTACCTCCATGAGATCCTAATCATGTATGGCTTTGGGGCCCACTTTAGACAGTGGGTCTGTACACTCTATTGCTCTCCCATGGCCTGCATTCTTACCAATAGTGACATATCTCCCCCTTTTTCCCTTAACAGTGGTACCAGACAGGGCTGCCCCCTCTTCCCTCTCCTCTTTCTCATAGCCCAGGGCTCTCTAATTTGCGTTTTGGTTTCTTCCCCCAGATTAAAGGTATTGAGGTCACTGGTCACACATACCTAGTGGCAGCATATGCTGATGACCTCCTTCTGATCCTCTCTACTCCCCACCAGTCAGTCTCAGCAACTCTTCAGGTCCTTGAGGACTTTGCAGCTCTCTCAGGCCTATGAGTCAACCAAAGGAAAACCACTTTTGCCCCTCTTAACTCTGGGTGCATGAATGCCTGCCTATAGGGCACCAACCTCTCATGGGCTGCCCAGGGCTTTACTTACCTCAGTATTCAGCTTCCCACTAAATGGTCCAGTCTTGAACTGATCAACTTTTCTCCTCTACTAATACAACTTACTACAGAGATAAAGAAATGGTGGAAACTACAACTCTCTTTGCCAGGCAGGGTAGCTGTAGTACACATGTTTCTGTTCCCTCGACCCCTACCTTTTTAACAATCTTCCCATTCTCTCTCCCCTAAGTTGTTTACCTCACTGGAACACCTAGCCTCTGCCTTTCTATGGGACAATAAGCCTCTCAGATAGAGCAAGCAAAAGTTGAGAGTGCACTGGTCATGTAGGGGTTTAAATGTCCCCTGGTTTCTGGGATACCACCTTGCCTGTATGGTGGCTCATGTGACCAAATGGTTTGTACCCAGCCCCATGGACCCACCATCTTGGGTTCAACTGGAGCTAGATCTAGCAGGAGGGACTGCTCTTTACTCTCTTCTTACATTCCGGTCTCCCCAGGCTTGATCCCTACACCCATGATCATCAGCACAGTCCACGCCTGGAAAACTCTCATGCACAAATCATGTACCCCAAAACAGGCTTGACCCCCTCTGCTCTGATATGCCCCATTATGGCACAGTGCTACCTTTCAAACTGATGGAACCCCATGGCTCTGGCCCTTCTGGCAGAGGTGTGGAATTTGAATAGTACAAGACCTTTGTTCTCCCAGTGCAACCTCTCTGCTGTCCTTTGCTCAGCTGCAGTCTAAATTCTCCCTTCCACATAAGGACTTTAGGAGCTATCTACAGATCCATAGTATTCTACAACTGCCCCTCAACAGCAACCTCCTGGATACACCCTGGCATTTGTTGAATGCCCTTCATAAACACCCCACACCTAAGGGCCTGTTGAGTCACTTTTATGTAACCTGGAGGGATGCACAACAAATTGCTACCTTGGCATGCAAACAACAATGGGTGGAAGAGTTGGCATCTCCTATTTCTGAGGATCAATGGGGTCTCTACCTTAAATATGCCCATCGTGTCTGTAGGGACATTAAAAGCCAGTTTCTACAACTCAAAATCCTACTACTCTGGCACTGTACCCCTGTGGCCTTCCATGCACAGGGTCTGCTCAGTCATATTCAGTGTTGGTGGTGTTCACAGCCTGATGCCCATCTCCTGCACATACTCTGGACATGCCCTCTCCTCACCACACTCTGGAACATGATTGCCTCTGATCCCTCTAAGGTGCTCAAGACCCCGGTGGTTTTCACTAACCCCAAATTACTGCTGAGTGACACCACCTCTCTGCCTGACTTATCCAAACCTCTCCAGGACTGGACATTTATGGCCCTCCTAGAAGTAAAGTGTCTTCTACTTATACACTGGTGTCAAATGGCCCTCCCCACTTGGAAGTCCTGGCATGTAGCACTAGCCCACCTGTCCCTCTTTGAACGGCTATCACATGCACAAGAGGAAAGCCTGCCATGCTACCAATCCAAGTGGGAGCCATATCTGCAGTCAGACTTTTGTGAACTCTCTACCCCACCTGCAAATCCCCCCATCAAAAATAGTTCTCACAGGTACTCAAATATGGCTATTGACCTGTCACTATCTACCTATAGAAGGTGTAAGCATCTGATCACTCTGTTATATTCTATCCTCATATATTTGATACAGTCGGTTCTATACTGTTGGTATATACCTATATATGATTATAAGTGTACTGGTTGTGGATATGTATAGCTGTTCATTTATGTTCTGTAAAGTATCCTGACATATTATCTTCTGTACACTGTACCAAAACCTAATAAAATCTTATACGATAAAAAAAGTAAAAAAGTGGATCCCCCGGGCCCAGGGCATCAAGATTGGAGGCCAGCAGGGAGGGCTCAAGAGCATCTTCTGGATGCTCTCCTCCCGGGGGGGGAGGGTTGCAGATGCATCACTTTTGGCAACTCCTCATGACCAGATTTGGCCTTGAGCTTTGTGCCATGGGTGATCACACGCTGCATGTGCCATAAACAAGGACATCATGGCACGTGTCTTGAAGTGGTGGGGGAAACAAAAGGGAAATAAATGGCCACCCATGCCAGCTGGATGACGGCAGCCTACCTCCCCTGGCCATGAAGCCAGAAAGGTCCTGGGCTACCCTTACCACCTAACATAGAAGCAGAAGGGTGCTGAAGGGCACTATTATGTTTGTGACAAGCACAAACATCATGTTCTTGGATGGTAATGCTGGACAAAGAACATAACAACAAGTAGAATAAAATAATGCAATTTATTACACATAATCACACCATTATGAGTGATGCAAAGCAGTCACAAGGGAGCAGAGCAAGTTTCCCCCCAGCCCTCGGGCATAGTCTCTCTCTCTGTGAGAGGCTGGCTGTGCAAGCAGCTATATACTACTGATAACAGCCACATTCTAGATACAGTAAACAGGCCTTATTGGCCAAAAGGTATAAATAAGGAGTCTCCCTTAGGTATAATCTTACATAGGAAAAATGTAGACTTAGCAAGAAACTTAGAACAAAGAAAATGCATTGTCAGCTATACACTAAATACAAAGGAAATGCAACGTATACAGAAATACATGTGGAGTAATACAGTACTTTGGTAAAAGGATATGATTGTGGCAGCAGGCCCAAGCACATACAATATGAACATATGATTACAACAGAACATCAGAAAGTGCACACATAATATCCATGATTTTAAACACATAGCTCATATAAGCAAATGCATAACAGTAAAACATAAGCACAGCAGGTATAATGACAATATTAGCAAAATGAATATAGATGATATAACAGAAAATAAGTAAATAACACTGTCAAATGTGTGTATATGATATAGCGTATACAATAGCAAGCATAATCCCTAATATCTATGCTTGTAAGGTGGGAACCTATTATACATGTTAGTGCAATACAGCAATATCACAGTAATGATGAAACATCTGTCATTGGCTTGTGCAGGGGGGTGCAAGGGGTGTGGGACCCAGGCATAACATTCCCCTTCTTGTTTCCTTAGAAAAGGCAACACAACCATAGGGAAGTGGTTGGAATCATTTACAAGTCCGTGGCATGAGCCTTGTAAAGGAATATAAGTTACTCACGATGTTGCATGACAGTACGCTGCAGACAGCAAAGAGTTAGTATTGGAAATATGATAAAAATTAAACAGCGGTTACATGTGGCATGGATAATCACAGACTGAAACTTAAATACAGACAAAAATTCATATAGTTTGCATAAAGCAAGCAGAATGTCAGTGTCACTGTCAAAAGTGGGCCTGTTCAGGAATTGAGACGGGGTGGTCACAGATGGAACACAAATGGTGAGTTTATAAAGCACAGAGCAGAATCTAGGTATGTCAACACCACAATTGATTTGTATGAAAGGCTGTAGACATGTGATACAACGTAACAGTGCAAAAACTATGGAATGCATTGTACAACAGAACAGAACATGACATAACAGCGTCAATTGATAAAGAAGAGTCCACAGAGTCCACTTTGACAGTGGATAAGATATTTGATGTAGGCATTGACGACCTGGCAGTTGAGGTATGACCCCACCTTGAGGCAGGATTGACTTTTGAGCTTGATTGAAGAATCCATTGACAATGTCTCTTGACAGATATATCATTATAAAATGGATATGACCAGTTCAGAAAGTTCATATGAGTAACAGTCCATAAAGTTTATATGAGTAACCACAAATCAGCATAGTTGTAGGCGAAATGGCAGTTGCAAAAAGACTGTAACCCTTCAATGCACATGGGGCTATGAAGACGTTGAGTTAAAGAAGACACACCAGCATAGTAAGAAAGTCAATGTTCAGGTTGCTGGCTGGCTGGATTTGCAGAGGTCTTGTCAGGGGATGCCTTACATCATGCACGGAATCCTTTAATGAAATAGCCACACACACTGGTGTAGCATTTGTGTGGTGGAAGTTGATCACACCCCTGCACAAAGATTAAGAGTCCATAACAGAACAATCAGTTTGTATGAGGTGCCAGCCAGGCTGGGAAAACACCAGCAGTGAAGAAAAGTTGAATGAGTTGCTTGAAGATCTTACACATGCCATTTTGTCAAAACCTGTAAACTTGTAAAATGCTGTTATAAACACAGTTTGCTAAACACACATAGCTATGTTGAATGGGAAAATAAGGTTATTATACCAATGATTTTTTTTTAAAGTGTGGTATGACAAAGCCTACATTCCTGACAATTGTGGCAGGAGTAGAGGAAAATAGAGGTGTGGGCCACACACACAGAGGTGCAGGCCGAGGTCTAATAATATAATTTGTCCATCTGTGAATTTATGACAATGTCAGGATTACACCCTGCTTCCAGGTCACAGAAGAGGCTATGACAAGGCCTAACTGAGGCCTGTGTTATAAAATGTTGTAATATTATATCAATAATACACTTCAAACATGTAGCTTATGGCAGACCAGATCATAGCACTTATAACTTGCAAAGTGTTTCCTGGATATGCCATACTTAGGAACTTTGAAAGAATAGAAACTTATTTGCACCCATTGCCCTTGTGGCCAATGGAAAAATCCCTTTTGCATTCTCCTGGACATGATTAGAAAGCTGAAATGAGGAAAAATAATTATGTGAAAGTACACAGCCCCCCCCCCCCAGCTCAGCAAATTACTTGTTGAGGGCTGGGGCACTTGTGTCAGGTTAGTTCTGGTTGGCATAAAGCCATTTGATAAGTTTTGTGCAGTTTAGCTATTTGCACTACAAAGGCAGAGGTGCTGATCTGGGTTATAATGTTAGAATACATTGAGTCTTTTCCAAACTTGTAAATGACAAATGGGTTATTAGCAAGGCCACTGTTTTTCGGTTTTTACCAGAAAGTCCAGTAAAATTCTGGAATTAGGGCTGCCTGAAGACCGTTAAAAACAAAAATTTCATGGAATCTGGCATTTTATATCAGATCAGTGATCTACAAAACTTGAGTTTTTCTTTTAATTCCTTCCTGTACTATTTTCAATTTGCTCTATTTAATGCTCTGTATATTAAGCCTTCTTTAATTCTGATTGCTTATGCACATACTAAAAGAATGATAGCAGAATCCCGGTAAAATCCGGAAATTAGAGTAACAATCACCGGTGTAATTCCGGAATCTGAAGTCTTGAAAACAGAATTTCATTATTTTAATCACTGTAAATCAGTGGCCTTGGTTATTAGCAAACACACATTTTCCTTTTTTGTTTGCACCTTTGGAGGGACATTGGCTATACCTTCATCACCTCTGGGTCTGTTAGCTGTGGCTCAGTCAGGTGCAGAGGGACTTTTGCTTGTTTGCAACCACCGTAAGAATATTGTAGTAATGGAAGGGTTATGCTGTGGGTGACCACCACTGAAGCAGAGACCATATAATAAAAAAGTAAATTCTATTAAATTGGCAATCCTCTTTGCAGATTAGTCATTCCCTTAAAGGTGTATGCCGAATAAATACTGATGAGATGACCCTAATTTTTCATAGAAATAAGGGCAATACAGTATCCCACTATTTTTCAAACTGTAACAACATTACATTGAAATCATCCTAATGGTTAAAATATGTTTATACATTACTAGAAGTTGTTTGTGAGGAATTCTTTTTCCTAAAAAAGAGAAAAAAATAAAAGACACCACAAAGGAACATCTTTTCAGATGGTTCTCTCTGTGACAGGTTAGCATTGATTTTAAAAATGCTGCAATACAGTAGCTGTATACAGATGTATGCTTTTGGCTACCCCTGGAGGGTTGGGTAGGTGTTTCTGTGGCTGTTTAGCCACATTCCAATGGACTCCTGAAAATTAACTAGGATTAGACTTAAAGTCAGAGAACTAGGCATCCCTAGCATTCTGTCTTTGATAATAAAGCATGTCAGCTGAACTCATAAAAAATGTTGGATTAATGCAAATTTTTTATTTTATTGCATGATGTATGTACATATATTTTTAGAATGCATTTGTCTTACATATAAAAGGTGGTAACATTCAGGCCTGTAACAAAAGATATGATCATTAAACACAATTGGTTAAGACCTCCTAAAACAGCTTTAATATTTGTAGCAGTATATTGTATAGCAAACTTTGTTAAAATAAATGGCTAATTTCAAATGCTGAGGTGATTAGCCCCCCCCACCCCACTCCGGTTGCCTTGTGTGGTATGGGGATCACATGATACAGTACATGGACAAAGAAATAATGCTAAAAATGAACCTATGTGAAGGAAGGCATATGTAGGGATGGGCAGAGTTAGAGATAGCAAAAGGTTCTGGCTGTAAGCCCAGAAGAAAATGGCTGTCCTTAGTTCTCTGACAGAAGACAAGCCCTGAAAAAAACAGTAAACTTATATAAATCACAGTTGGTGTGTGCCCCTATTAAAACTTGTATTTAAGTTAAAAATGGGTATTGAATTAGAGAAACACATCAGTTTGGGTCTGGGAAACCGGTGAAGCTCAAAAATACAAGGAGATCAAGTGGTCACACAGCATGGAAATGATGGCAGGTAGGAGTCAAACCAGATGTTTAGGTTTGAAAATGCAGTGCCCTAAAGCACTGAACTGCATACCCCGGGGTGCATACCTCTGTTTATATTTAACAAAAGGCAAAAGTGATATTGTTGTAACATTAGACATGTGGCAATTAGAAATGCAGTGCAGGATGGAATGGCTTATCAAAAGGGGTGATCAGAAGGACAACCCCCTTGATACACAGCATCATATGGACACTGCAACTGCACACAAAGTGCAGGAAAATAAAAACATAGTCAGGCTGTAAATTATATCTGGTAAAGTTTATACTAGCACATAAAGGATGTTCATACAGCAGATACACTATTTGAATATATGAAGTCATTTGCAAGGACTTGACAGTATTCCAGCAATGTTATGGGGATCAAGTTATGTGCAAGTAAAATTCACATTCTCTTAGCTATCCATAGTTAATGTGATTCACACAATTAAATCAATCTTTCGTATATTTATAAAATTTCAAACATCAAAGGCATTCTAAGCTGTAATTCAACCACAATGAACTGACCAGTAATTGTACACACTAAAATATTCTAACCCAGAAATCTTACATTTAATTTTACCACTTTCACAACCTTTCTCCAGTGAAAAATACCAATTCTCCACTGCTGCATGCATTAACTTTTTCCTTCATGCACTTACACAAACCATTGGCAACATACCATATACAGTACATGCTAACTACAATATGCCTTTGAAAATATTCAAAAAATAACACAATTTCTCTGTGAAGGATTTTCTTTCACAGTAATCACCTTTTTACACACAACTAGAAGCACAGAAATCTCTGCCTCACCAGTAACCTTAAACATGAAACCAATATTCAGTTTAGCTGACATGTTTTGGACAGCTTGTTCTTTCTCAAAAAGCTCAAACAATGAACTCAACCCACAATAAATAGGGTAGACAAGGACATGTGATGCTAATGACACCCTGTGACAACACGCTCTATTACTGGTTAAAAAGTATTCGAAAATACCAATGTCACAAGACTTAACACTCACTCTAGTGAGAAACTAGTGCACATCATAAACCCATAATAACCATTTAAAATAGTGCAACAATAGCATTAAATCATGAATAGGTGACATTGGTAGTTTAGAGGCAATATCCACTGTTGTCCACGTATTTATTAATTGTGGTTTTTTTTTTCTTATTTTTTGCTTGGTGTTCCAGTTTTTTGGGTTGGTGTGTGCAGGAAACCCTTGCAGAAGTCTTTTATGGTGAGTTTCTTTGCACCACATCCTTGTGCACACTCTTTAGGACTGTGATCTTTATGTTAGAGTGGTAGCACAGGTTGCAGACTGGGAGAGTTATATGGCTTTTATCATACTGTTTATTGGGGAAAAACATTGGCTTGAAAGTTTTATTCCCAACAGTCCACACTCTACCCAGCTGTGTAAAACCCAGTGGGTATACATCAGTTGTGAATTTTCAAGTGTTTTTTATCAACAAACTTAAAAAGAGACTGACAAAAAATGTCTTATGAAAATACTGCTAACTTGATATTTCCAAGTACGGCTAGCACCAGTAACCACCAGCGGCTGAACCCTCTGGATTATGTAGACAACATCTTACAAACAGCAGCTGTGGTTAACTCATTTCTTATAGACAACACAGAAGCCACTTCTTTACAACTAGAAGAACAGTCCCTGTTAACCGCTTTTAGAAATTTGGAGAAGGTAACTCACCAGTTAGGCAGACTGTTTTATTTATTATTTATTAGAAAAGTTGGATTTACAACCTTTGAGTCATGGACTAATTTACAAAGGCACCTTGTCGCAGGGGGGGTAGACAGAGTTACATTACATAGTGTGGTTACAACAGTGAGAACAGTACAGGTGCAGAACAAAACATAGAGTACACATAGGTTACATAATAATGTAACTTATAGTAACTTATACTAGATTACAGTCAAATGCAAGGTACTTGAATAATGTTAGTTTAGAAGCTGAATGGAACAACATTCTTATTGAGGCTAGCTTAAAGCTTATTCAACTGATTATTAAATATGGCAAGGAGAAGGAACAGAAACTTGTAGTTAAAAACAAGAACTGGAGGTTTTGAAATTTAAAGAGCACACTGAATTTGATAGGCACAACAAAAAGCTGAAGGAGTCTTTTAATAAACTTGATAATGATCTATGACAGCTTAAAAAGTCCAAATTCCTGAGAGATAAAAGAGACTGGGAAAGAGGAACTATTTTTCAGTGAAATAAGAAAACCATGAGGAAAGGAATACTAAAACCAGCTTGGAATGTTTCCTTTGGATATGCCACAGATGTGAATGACTCAGACAATGACAAAGTTAGGAGAGAGCTTTTTTTACATCAGGAAGAACAGCCTCTGGATCCACAACCAGCAGAATATCATCATTTCATCATCAGCAATTATGAACACCCCCCTCACCCTCCAGGAGGAGTCTGAGACTCCAAGAACAACCACAAGATTTTTCAGGAAGAGGACGAGGCACAGCAAGAAACTACAAGGACCACAGCTTACAGGACCACAGGGGGAATTATTGCTACAGCAACAACCAGGGCAGAATGAATTACAAATGGCTATACAGAGGACGGGGACAGCAGAGGAGGTAAGTGGTTCAGTTACTACTGTACAAGTTATCAATCTGTCTAAGCATATCCTGACAGAGGCAGAAAGTATTTTGTTAAGTAAATGCCTTGGCTTAGCTCACACTAAGCTAATGGACAAGGTGTGTACTTTAGTGAATTTAGCCCTGAATTGCCACAAATTAAATCTACAAGCTTTTTTTTCATAGTAAGACTAGTGAGTGAGAAGAAACAAGACCAACAACTTTATCACAATTTAGCAACCCCTTTACATTCTGCCCCCTCCCTGTGCTGCTGTAACAATTTTTAAACAACTAGTTGAGAAAGATTTAGAAGATTTCTTTGTTACACCCCACTTTAATTTCTTCAACAATTTAAATAAAAGAGAAAGAGATGCCATTTCTTCCCCGAAAGCAGATACAGATTTGATAATAAAATAAATGGACAAAGGGGGTGCTGTAGTTCTCCTTAATGAAACATCATACATTAGAGAAATTGAAAGACAACTTAATGATCAATCATTCTATAAGAAATTAACTACAGATCTGACCTGGGATTTCATGTACAGTACTGATGATTTCATACAGAGTGCTTTTTCAGAAGGGGATATTGACATCAAGACTAAAGAGTTTCCATCCTGTAAGAGCTACTTTTTACATACTGCCCAAAATATACAAAATGTTAATTGATCCACCCAGATGTCCTATAGCCAGTGGAATAGGCTCCTTGATAAAGCCCTTGTCCCAGTTTTGTGATTTTTTTAAAACCACTAGTCAACTGTCTACTCTCCTTTCTGGAAGACACTAAGAAAGTACTGAACCTCCCCCTCCCCCCACTATTGAACTAGAAGAAAATATGCTTCAAATTGCCTGTGACACTGAGTCGTTATGCACAAATATGCCACATGAGATCACCTTAGACGCAGCAGCACATTTTTTGAATAAATCTTCTTTACCAGCCCCACCCACGGAGTTACTTCTAAAAATGTTGGCGCATATTTTAAAAGATAATGTGTTCCTTTTTGACAACAATTTATACCATCAGATTAAGGGCACGTTGTTGGGGGCTACATGTGCTCCGTCAGTTGCCAACCTTTATGTGGGTAAATGGGAGGAGAATATAGTATGCAAAGAGTCAGTTAACATTTTTCCAAGAAACTACACCTTTGGAAAAGGTATATGAAAAAATTACTCACCTTAGTAATGTTGTTTCTTCTAATGGAGTCTTGCTGTATTCTGACATATGCAGTGAGGTCCAACCTTCGAACTGCCCCGGAGATGAAAGAGTTAACTTTCCATGCCAGGCATGGAATGCTGAGCTCAAGCTCGGTTGAGACTCTGTTGCTGTTTGAACTCAAACCATCAGATCTTTACGAGCTAAACTCACTGAGTGTCCTGTGTGGAAGCTGTAAACCTACACTAGCCAACTGGCTACTAAATATAATAAACAGATTTTTTGGTCCCAAAACAAAAGACTCAAGTCAGGAAACCCAAAAAATGAAATAAACACAACACCCACTCACCCAAAGAAAAGGGGTGATAATAACAAGGTGGGCACCTCTTGAGTGCCAACACTGCTACTGCCCACCCACATCCCAAAAACAAAGGTTCTGAGAGGGGAAGGCATGGGAGAGGTCAGAATACAGCAAGACTCCATTAGTAGAAACAACATTAGTAAGATGAGTAATTTTTTCTGCAAACAACATGAAGTCTTGCTGTATTCTGACATATGCAGACTACCAAGCAGTACCTCCATGGAGGAGGGACAGAACCTACCTAGGAAATAGGCTCTGAAGCACTGTTGTTCCAAACCGAGCATCACTCCTAGCCTGGATATCCAAAGAGTAATGCTTGGTAAAAGTATGAACTGTTTTCCAGGTAGCTGCTTGACATATCTCTAAGATAGGAATATCCCTGGCAGCAGCCAGGGAAGCAGCTGTACCTCTGGTAGAGTGAGCCCTCAGGCCTGAGGATGGAATCCTGCCTAGTTTTCATAGCAAAATTGAATGCAAGAGACAATCCACCTGGCAATGGATCTTTAGTGGCAGGTTTTCCTCACCAACCTCACCATAAGTGAGGAACAGTTGGAGGGAGTCAAACCTATGACCCTTGGTACGCTCTATGTAGTAGCTAAGGGCCCTTTTCACATCCAAACTGTGCAGCCTCCTATCACCAGAGGAGGAATGGTCAGTGAAGAACACAGGAAGAGACATAGACTGGTTAAGGTGGAAGTCTGAAACCACCGTAGGTAAAAACTTCCTTTTAGTCCTGAGGACCACCTTATCTCTATGGAAAGATATAAAATCAGGCTCCACTGACAGGGCTTTTAACTCGCTTATGCGCCTGGCAGAAGTGATGGCCACCAAGAAAACAGTTTTCCAAGTCAAGTACTTAAGCTCTGCTGAGGACAAGGGCTCAAAAGGGGGTTGCATAAGCTGAGCAATGCAAACATTAAGGTCCCAAGCAGGGGCAGGGTCCCTGAATGGCGGATTGGTATGAAGCAATCCCTTGAAAAACTTAGAGAATATAGGATGAGCTGAAAGGGAAGAAGGCTTACCTGCTGCAAGAAAAGCAGAGACAGCTGCCAGATGCACTCTTAGTGTAGCTGGTCTGAGTCCCAAGCTATTCAGATGAACCATATAGTCAAGGACTGTGGGCAGGCCAGCAGACTCTGAAGAAATATGCTTCCCAGAGCACCATATGGAGAATCTTTTCCATTTGGAATTGTAAGTGTTTCTGGTGGAAGGCTTCCAAGAAGCCTTTAGGATATCCATAACATCTTGGGAGAGGTGTAAATCAGCAAACTCTAACTCTTCAAGAGCCAGGCCTTGAGATTGAGAGATTTGAGATTCGGATACCAAACCCTCCCCTGAGCACAGGTTAACAGGTTGTAATTTCTGGGAAGAAACAGGGGATGGTGGACTGCTAAGGACAACAGGAGAGGGTACCAGGGCTGTCTGGCCCAGTCTGGAGCAATCAGAATCACCTTGCAGGGTTGAGACCTGATTTTGACTAGCACCTTGAACAGGAGAGGGAAGGGGGGGAAAGCATACAGGAACTTCCCTTCCCAATTGAGAACTAGGTGATCCAGGGGGACTGAGCCCATAACTGGGGGCCTGCAGCAAAAGAGGGGAAGTTGGTGATTGTCTGGGGCTGCAAAAAGATCTATCTGTGGGGTGTCCCATCTGGAGAAGATCACCTTCAAAACCAGGCGATCCAGTGACCATTCATGATGGCCCTGAGATATTCTGCTGAGAGCATCTGCCAGGACATTGTCCTTGCCTGGGAGGTGTACTGCTGTAAGAGAGGTGTTCAGGGAATAGGCCAGAGACCATAACTTCATTGCTTCTGTGCACAAGGCCATAGACCGTGTGCCCCCTTGCTTGTTGATATACCACATTGTGGTGGTATTGTCTGTCCTGATCTGAACTACTTTGTTCTGAACAGACTTGGAAAAAGCCTGAAGTGCTAGAAACACTGCTCTGAGTTCTAATAGATTGATGTGAAGCAGAGATTCCTGAGGAGACCACAACCCTTGGGTGGTCAGGTCTCCAAAGCGGGCTCCCCACTCCAAGATGGAGGCATCTGTATTAAAGATTAGAGAGTGAGACTGAGTGACAAAAGGAACTCCCTGTCTTAGATTGTCCTGATTCTGCCCCCACTGCAATGCCTGGATCAGGGCTCGAGTCACTGGGATCAGTTTGGTCAGAGGATCCTTTTTCTTAAACCAAAAGGCTCTCAAGTGGAACTGAATGTCCCTCATCTGAAATCTTGCTCCCTGCACCACTGCTGTAGAAGCAGCCATGTGCCCCAGGAGCTGTAGAAAATGCCTTGCTGGTCGAGACACCTCTATGGTGAATGAAGAGGCCAGTGTAATAAAGGTCATTGCCCTGTCCAGGGGAAGGAAGGCTCTTGCCTTTACTGTATCTAGCTCTGCACCTATGAAGGTGAGGAGCTATACAGGCTCTAGAACTGACTTTGAAAGATTCAGAAGGAAACATAGAGAAGTGAGCAGTTGCTGAGTTATCTGTAGGTGTAACTTGACTTGGTCTGGGGACTGGCCTACTATGAGCCAGTCGTCCAGGTATGGGAAGATGGAAATCCTTTTCCTTCTTAGGAAGGCAACTACTGCTGCCAGGCATTTTGTGAACACGCTTGGAGCAGAGGTTAGGCCGAAGGGCATTGCTCTGAATTGGTAATGGCCTGAGGGCAGCTCAAACCTGAGGTATTTTCGATGGGAGCTTCTGATGAGAATATGGAAATAGGCATCCTTGAGGTCCAGAGAGACTAGCCAGTCCCCTGGCCTTAGAGAGGGTAGAATTATTCCCAGAGTCACCATTTTGAATTTTGGCTTTAAAAGGTGCTTGTTTAAATAGCTGAGATCAAGGATGGGCCGCCATTCTCCTGTCTTTTTAGGGGTAAGGAAGTACCTGGAGTACAATCCTTTCCCTTTGTGTAGGGGTGGAACCCTTTCTATAGCTCTGAGAGCCAAGAGGGAAGAGACCTCTGCCTCTAGGACAAGTGCCTCTGAAGGATTTGCAGGTGGAAAGGATCTGTTTCTCATCTTTGGAAATTTTTTGAAGCTGAGAACCAGTCCCTGGCTTACTACTTCCAGGACCCACTTGTCTGATGTTACAGACATCCAGTCCTGGATAAAGTAAGCCAGCCTGCCCCCTACAGGTGGTGGAGAACCGACCCTGGCCCTGTTTGGCAGGGGCTTTAGGCCAAGGGGTGGAAACATGCCTGCTTGTACCCCGTCTGCCTCTCCCTTTAAAAAAAACCCTCTGAGCATAAGCAGAAGAGGAGGCCTGGGCTTGGTAGAAAGGCCTATGAAAAGGCCTGCCCCTGCCCCTGGGATGCTGCCTCTGAGGAGTGGCCTGCCTTTCCTTGGCCTGAGCACTCCTATAGGTGGTCCTGTATTCATCCATTTTCTTCATGTAGTTCTCTGTTTGCTCCCCAAACAGAGAATTACCCACAACAGGAAAATCCATGGCCTTAGTCTGGGTATCCTGAGACAGGCTAGTACATCTGAGCCAAGCCATCCTATGAAGGGCCACAGATTTAGCCATGACTCTAGATGAAACATCATTGGAGTCCACTGCAGCATGAAATTGCACCTTGGATGCCTCAATACCATCCACAGCTACCTGCTCCAGATCCTTGGCAAGCTGGCCAGGGACCTGTTTAGCTAAAGCCATAACAGTGTCCCATCTAGATTTCTGATATCTAGCTGTATAGGCCATATAATTGGCCTGCCTGAGTCCCAAGGATGCTGCCATGTACTGTTTCTTTGCCATGGCATCAATCCTCCTAGAGTCCTTATCTGGGGGGTGTGAAGCCAAGTGTATATTTGCCTTATCACAGGCAGCAGCCTGCACTACCCCAACATGGCTGCATTGCTGGGTAAGGAACTCTGTATCTGAGCCTGAAAGAGTATACTTCTTGTCCATTCTCTTATCCACAGGAGGTATAGAATTAGGAGTCTATAAAATTTTTATTGTCTGTTTCCCAAAAGACTTATGAAGGGGAATAGACAGCCTCCTGGACTCTTGGATATCCATCATTTCAACATAATCAGGCTCTTCCTGGTCATCCACAGCTTCTTCCATAGGAAGCTGGAGGGTTTCAGCCACTTTCTTGTAAAACATGAAATGGGAGGGGGACTTAGAAAGCCTAGGAGGAGACACTCCTGAAGGTCTGTCTGGGGAGATGTCCAGGTCAATGGACACATCCAGACTTTCATAATCACATTCGCTTTCCTCATACTCTCCTTCCTCCTCCTCCGGTTCATAAAATTCCTCTAAATCATAATCTGGATCCTGTGGAACCGACCAAACCAAGCGCCTTCCTAATGGTGCCGGTTCGGTTTGAACCGGGGATAGCGTCTGAACAATTTTGATCGCTTTGGCTATTTCATCAGCGGTCGGAGAAAGAACTTTTGGATCTGCACCAGCTGATTTATCCCTTCTTGATCTCTTAATCGGAACCGACTCCTCGGAATCGGTTCTCCTTTTGCCTGAAGAAGTTTCGCCCTGGTCAGAGGGCACTCCTTCTGGTTCGGTTGGAGCCGAACCGGGCTGGCCATCATGGTCAGTGGACTTTTTGGCCTCCCTTTCCCTGCTCCTACCAACTCTTTTTTCTAGGGTAGCTGCAGGAAAATTTTTACAAATCTGGCAGTCTGAATCGAGGTGGTCAAACCCCAGACAGTAAACACAGGTGGTGTGGGGATCAGCCTTAGCAAAGACTTCCCCACCCACACTACAGTGTTGAAACCAAGTGGGCCCGGTTTTTCTTTTGGGTTTCTCAGACATGGCCAGTCCTAAACAAAAACTTACCCTTTTTCGGCAATCCGCCAGGCAAGACACCCTTATCGGTTCCTGACCGTGTTACGGGTCGTGAAAAAAAATGTGATAAAATTCGTGGTTTTTAGAACCGATAAGAACTGGTAACCACACTCTAAAAGTAGAATTAAAGCTTTTTTAAACAACCTGATCTGTTCAAACCGAACCGATGACACGTTTACAAGTTCCACACAGAATAAAAAACAAATGTAAACCTATCTAGTACTCACGAATACCACAGACAGAGACTGAACCAATAGGTTGCGATTTAAATATGGTCGAAAACCGAGAAAAACAGTACTTTAACCGACAAATTGAACCGAGCAAAGGAAAAATCTCCGGAGCGACTGTTCAGTGAGGCGGAGTAAAGAATCTGACGGTTTGAGTTCAAACAGCAACAGACAGAGTCTCAACCGAGCTCGAGCTCAGCGTTCCATGCCTGGCATGGAAAGTTAACTCTTTCATCTCGGGGGCAGTTCGAAGGTTGGACCTCACTGCATATGTCAGAATACAGCAAGACTTCATGTTGTTTGAAAGATGATATTCTGATTATTTGGCATGGCACATGGAACAGTTTTGAAGATTTCCTCACTTTTTTTACATGGTACCAATCCGCTCCTCAGATTTACATATTCATGTAGTCCTGATGAAATTACTTATTTGGACCTGAGAATTTTGAGAAATAATGTAAGAGGTCTACAGAGTGAAATTTTTAGAAAAATCACAGATGGCAATACACTGCTGAGAGTGAACAGTTGCCACCCTCACAGTTTCTCAGAACTAGACGCAACTCTTCTACTAAAGTAACATTCGATAGAGGGGCAGAGGAGCTTACCAACAGGTTTTTATGGTGGTGATATAAACCAGAGTCTATTCAAGAGGCCAGAGATAAAACTAAAGGCACTGATAGACACATGTTGTTACTTGACAAGCAGCAGTCTACTAATCATGACAACAGGTTCAATTTTGTGACTGAATTTTCAACCCAGTCTAAAGAACTAGAAATCATCTAAAACAGACATTAACATGTTTTGTCTGTGGAGCCAGGGCTTGACGAAATTTCAAAAACACCTTTCAGGATGTGTTATAGAAAAGCACCAGTATTAAAAGACTTACTGGTGCATAGCCACTTCACAGACAGAAAAAGTAATACTTGGCTGTTTAGACCAACAGGTTGTTTCAAATGCAAAAGATGCATAATATGTAACAGCATTACCTCTGGTAAAAGCTTTACAACTTGTAACTCCATTAAAGACTATCAAATCTGACAGTGTATAACATGCAACACTTAGGGAGTTATTTACCTTGCTACCTGCTCATGTGAAGCATTTTATGTGGGAAAAACAAATAGAACTTTTAAAACTAGGGTGGGGGAGCATCTGAGAGCCACTATGAGACAGGATGAAACCTATGCTACTGCAGTCCACGTTATGGCCAATTCAGAACCTAATCAGCACCATTTCATGGTTACAGCTATTGACAAGGTTTGCAGAAGATGACAGGAACTACTACGTAAGTGGAACATTTATGAAGTGTTATTTAATCTGTTAATTATTTTAGTTCCCCAGAGGTATAAGTTTGAGTCCCATCAATATTTAAAATAATAGAAAAATACAAAATATATCTAATTATTATTTTAGTCCTTCCAGAGCTGGTGCACCTCATACCACTTTACCCCATTTGTGTCATTAAGATTGTTTTCCGATGCAAGTGTTCCAAAATAATGAGGGATGTGGGTTTGAGTCCCACTGCTCTTTAGTTCACTAGAGAGTTCCTTCAAACCCATACTAAATTGTTCCACGGTTTTGGGTTGCTTTAATCATTTGGTTCCTTTACATATTGCCTTTGTTTCCAAAGACATTTTTCTTTGTTGATGTTTTAACTGAATTTGAAGGTTTGCACATTTATTCAGAGTTAGAAGCTATATTTATATATGGGGTTATTGATAACAATTTTCACTATAGTGAATGGAATACTTTTTTTTATATATATGATGTAATGAAATTAATTCTGTTTTTTTTAATGCATTTACCGTCCCCTTCCTTTCCTTTCATGATTATTACCATCCCCCTTCTCCTTCCCTTCCCTTCCACCTTTCTCTTCCCATGTCACCTATTCACGATTTAATGCAATTGTTGCATTATTTTAAATGGTTATTATGGGTTTAAGATGTACACTCATTTCTCACTAGACTGAGTGTTTAATTAAAATCTTGCGACATTGGTATTTTTGAATACTTTTTGGCTACCCTATTTATTGTGAGTTTGAGTTAGTGGTTTGAGCCTTTCAGAAAGGAAAAGCTGTCCAAAACATGTCAGGCGATATCCACTGTTGCCCACATATTTATTAAATGTGATTTTTTTTCCATTTTGTGCTTGGCATCCCAGTTTTTTGGGTGGGTGTTTGCAGGAAACCCTTGCAGCAGAGTAGCAAGTAACACTTGTGGTAGATAGAAACCACACTTAAAAATATTGCAGATTACTTTAGAAAGCATGTTATACTCAGAAACAGTGGTTGGCCAACCATTAAAAAGGTCAGAGAATATAAACAAAAGTACTCACCAGATATTAGGGTTGAAAATAATTGTTCGGACAGGTTTAATACATTGCCAGAGTGTTTCTCTGGGTCCCACCTGGGTCAAAAGATGCAGTTGTTTGTTTTGGGAACTCTGGTTGCTTGGAGCCATACTGATCAAAGTTTATGTGAAACATTTGTGATGGTAAGTCAGGCTGCATCTTGGCCATTTGACAAGCTTGCAAAGCCAGAGTTTTGAAGCTGCCGCATAAGAACTGGAGTTTTTCTTGCAGTTTACTCTCAGCCTGAGACAATTCCCATGACAGCTGTTCGACTGTTGTACTGTGGAACAACCCCCAGCACAGTCTTATTGAAGGATCATGTGATCTGGCTTCCACAGGAAGCAAAATGATAAGACTTGAAATCTCAGGTCTGTACAAATAAATGACATGTCTATAAACTAAAGGGGAAACCTTAAACCGGTCGGTGGTTATACTGCTGAGTATGCATCCACAGCAGTTAAATACTCACAGACAGATGGTGTATGTGCACTCCCATGAAGAAGAAATGCACAACATAATGAGCAGCATTCTATCAACATGGAGTCCCTACCTGCCACGTTCAACCCAAAGGGGAACAGCAGTCTGTGTACCTTCACTGGAGTCCCAAGCTGCCAAGCTCGTTGCTTCTTGCCTCTAGGGAAAAGCACATCCCCAAACTCAATTTACAAAGCAAAATGAGTGTTATTCTTTGCCAGTGAAAACCATTTGCATACAGTAGCCATTTCTTATGTCTGTGACAAGCACAACCATCAGGTTCTTGGATGGTAATGCTGGACAAAGAACATAACAACACGTAGAATGTAATAATTGGAACCTCGGGTGTCCTCAAGCACATTACTCTTTCTCAAATGCACAACCCAATGGCAACACAAATATTTACTTGTAACAATCACACAGGAGTGCAGTGTGCATATTTATGGAACACATACAAACAGAGGTGAGAAAGAAGTGAGTGCCTCAGCTGGAACTTGAGCCCAGGATGACTGGAATGCTGCTTCGATTGCGTTAACTAGCACTTACTTCATTCTCTCTGTTTGCTTGTGTTCCATAAATATGCACACCGCAGTCGTGTGTGATTTTTTTTTTGTAGACTTCTGCACCCTTACCACAATGGACTCTCTCAAATGGTCCTGCGCTGATCTGGCTGTTCCCATCCTGCTGTAGCCTGTCCACTCCTCCTGCTGTGGCATCTCCTCACAATGTCACCGTACCCCACCGGATCTATGTCCTCTGGGAGCAAGAACTGCCACTGCTGCCTGGCACTCTATCTATAGTGTCAGGTGGGGCAGACAAGAGGAGAGCCAGAAGGGCTTCAAGGCCCAGAATTGGACATGGTGCCAGTGCCCTAGACCCTCCCCTTCACCTACCAATGGGAAGGGGTTTTTCCTTGTTTCTTCCCCCCTTTGGCTCAGACATGCAATGCGCTCCAGCATGATGCATGAGCACACCCACTCATGCCTACAGAAGTGCTGCTGTAGACATACCCCCACTCTGCCAAGACTCGACTGCTGCTAGACCTCCAGCCATCACTAGGGGTCACCAGATGTAAAAACCTTTACTTCCCTTCCCCTCCCTCCCAGAAAAGGAGAGTTGTTGTCTAGATGATCGATCCTTTCCTCCCCTGCCAACCCCCAGCGACCTGAGTCTGCTTCCGAACCCGGGTCACCGGCGTGGCACAAGGTGTGGCGTCCAGTATCTCAACCCTCAGCATCACTGGGCCTGCTCCTGTGTGATTTTTACAAGTAAATATTTGTGTTGCCATTGGGTTGTGCATTTGAGAGAGAGTAATGTGCTCTGGGACAGCCCAGGTTCCAGTTGTCTCAGTGGTGCAGCTGGTTAGCACAATTAGAACAGTATTCTGGGTGGCCTGGGTTTAAGTCCCAGATGAGGCACTTACTTCTTTCTCACCTCTGTTTGTATGTGTTCCATAAATACGCACACCACACTTCTGTGTGATTGTTACTAGAATGTAATAATTCAGTTTATTACACATACTCAAGCCATTATGAGCGAAGCAAAGCAGTCACAAGGGAGCAGAGCAAGTTTTCCCCCAGCTCTCGGGCATAGTCTCTCTCTTTCTCTTTCTCTCTGAGATGCTGACAGTGCAGGCAGCTATATAGTACTGATAACAGCCACATTGGTTTTTTTTTCTTAATTTCTTTTTATCCTCCCCCTCATGCCAGAGACCCACTCCATCAGGAGGTGCACATGAGTCTGCCCCACTTCACCACCCTACCTGTCTTCCAAAGTGGACCCCATGGAGCCATGGCTGTATACCCCAGGTGGGTATGAGGTGGGGCCCGTACATCCCGTGACGCTTCTTGTTTCATCTGGTCCCCAGTGGATCAGGCAGGTGGGAGCTATCGGGGTCTGCACTTTGGTGTGCCTTCCTCTTGGTGCTCTGGTGCTATTATTCCCTGTTCTGGGGATGTGGCGTGCACTCTGACAAGAAAGGTGTTTACTGCCAATGTCCACCATGCCCCAACCCTCTCTCTATGCTCATTGCTTGCTGTGCCTCCAGCTTCTGTCAGAGGCCAGTCAAGTGCTGAGCCTGGACCCCTCTCCATTCCAGAGAAGGTGAGCTGTCCTAGAGATGCTCAAGCCTTCTCCCCCAGCCAGCCTTCACCCTCCCCAGGCTCATTCCAGAACCCAGGTTGATGGCTTTGCAAGTGGTAGCGCTACCTCAGCACCAGCGGGCTGGCAACAGCCACATTCTAGACAGAGTAAACAGGTCCTATTGGCCAAAAAGTATCAATAAAGACTCTCCCTTGGGTATAATCTTACATAGGAAAAATGTTGACTTAGCAAGAAACTTAGAACAAAGAAAATGCATTATCAGTTATAAACTAAAGAGAAACGAAATCCAGCACATTCAGAAATATATGTGGAGTGATGCTTTGGTAAAAGGATATGATTGTGACAGCAGGCCAAAAGCACATACATATGAATACATGATTACAACAGAATAAGTGAATGCACATATAATATCCATGATTCTAAACATATAGCCCATATAAGCAAATGCATAACAGTAAAACAAAAGCACTGCAGGTATAATGAACTTTCTAGCAAAATAAATATATATGATATAACAGAAAATAAGTAAATAACACTGTAAAATGAGTGTCTATGATATAGTGTATACAATAGCAAGCATAATCCTCAGTATTCACACTTGTATGGTGTGTACTTATCATACAAGTTAGTGCAATACAGCAATATCACAGTAATGATGAAACATCTGTCACTGGCATGTGCATGAGTGTGCAAGCGTTATGGGACCCAGGCATAACAACACCTCAATCTTCCCTCCCCATTGCCTCCCCACAGGCAGGGGGGCCCCCCGATGAAGGGATACGTCAGGTCAGTTTGGCAGTGGGGGCAGTAGATGGTAGAATGGGGGAGTGGCAGAGGGTGAGACTTGGCTGCCTGAAGGAGAGGGCCGCCAGATTGGCAAGGAGATAAAAAGACAATACAAAAAAATAAATTGGGTACAAAATAATCAGACCCTTAACTTCATACAACTTTAAGCCTACTAGCCACAACTCCAGTTTCTTAAGCTACTATTTTATAGACTGAACTACTTCCTCTGACCCTCACTGCATTATTGAAAGTGTAAACCTGAAACTCAGCTGCTCTGAAGCCCACCCCAGCTGCATTTGGTAGAAGTTGTTAAGGTTACACAATGTGGCTACCCTATTATATAACTGTGTGTCCACTAATTGATCTTCCAGTTGCTGTTCCAGTCTACAAACCTAAACATCCTGTATCTCTGATCCTCTGAAGTTGCTTGTATTTGTAGTCAGTAATTTACCTCTTGTGCTGTCTCCCTTCCCCCTCTCTCCCTCTTTATCTTCTTCAGCTCCATATTGCAGATCCCATTACCTTCCTCCCCTGCCCCTTACACCCTCTCTTCACATTTCTCCTTCTCTGCTATTTAACCAGCTGCTACTCTGTTTGTTCTTGAATCTCTAAGTCCCTTACAAAACAGCAACCTTGATGGCTTGGACCACAAACTGCTCCACCTATTGCTTTTTCCAACTCATCCTTTTAGTTCTTCCCTTCCAACCTAGTCAGATTTAGAGATCTTGCAAGCATGTCAAACACATTGCTCTCCACAAAGAGGGTGACCTCTCCTCCCCAAGTAACTACCACCCTAGCTCTCCTGCCTGGTTTTGCAAAACAACAGCAAAAACATTTTCTTTCCTAGACTTCCTTCTTTTTTTATGCTTATGCCTCCTCCTTCCTCTACCTCCTCCCTCCAGTCTTGCTTCCACAAAACTAATTCCACAGCCTGATCTTTCTCATGACTCATTGACTCCATACTGATAGAGATGGATCAGTGAATGTTGACTGCTGCTATCTACATCACCTGTGTAAAGGCTTTTGACTAGTTGCGCTCAAAGTGCCAAATTTGATCCAACCAGACTGTGCCAAATAGTCAAAAAGATCCAAGATCTGCTGCAAGATTTAATCCAACTATCTGGCGCATAGTGGCCACTTTAAAGAAGAAACAAACCACCCCTGTAATCCAGTGGCAGACCCCCTCCTGTTACTCATCCTTTACATTAAATCCTGAGTCCCTAGCATCCAGTTGCAACCTTCTCCCTTACTATGTCCCATAACCTCTTCCAAAAAGAAGACTTCAGCTTACTTTGGCTTCTTTGTCCTCTCCCCTAGCACCCATCTCTGTCTACCCTGCTGCCTTTCTCTGTCCTTGCTCACCCAGCCCCCATGAACAGAATCCAACAATGGGGCTTGGGTCTGGTGCAGAAACCAGAAGCACAGAGAGTTGGGAATGGGGTAGTCTTCTTGCAGCTATTGTGACTGTTAAGGCCAAACTGATGCTACATATTTTTTAAATAATATTTATTTTCCATTCATGAATGTTTTCCATTCCTTTCCTTTTTTAATTTGTATATGTTCTGCAATATGATTAATATTGTGGTTTTTAGATTTGATCTTCATTTGATTATATACTTTTAATTTGGTGGTTGATTATGTTCAAATGCTTGAATGTTTTTTTATATTCACATGTGTTTGTGTCACCCTGCTTTCTTCTGTATTACTTTTTTTCTACATTTGTTACAATTAGTTTTACTTTACTCATTTTGAAATACTGTTGCTGTATTACTAGTCTCTTCTACAGTCTGTACCTTGATTTTGTTCTTTTACTTTTCTTATAAATCTTTAATGCTGACCCATTATTTGTAGTCATAAAATGCATTTATACTACTTTATGTTATCAATGTGGTTATACATTTTATTTTACTAATGTATTATTGAGGATAATAGTGATTTAATACATTATTGCAAAGTATTTTCTATACAGTAGTGACTAAGATAACATTCCATATCCAATACTGTATTTGATCGAATAGAAGCTGCAGCTTCTATTAGAATTTTTTTTATTTTGAGCTGAAGCTTGTATTTGAGAGTGGCCTGTATTTGAGGGTGGAATGAACTTTAAAATCCTATTTTAAGTGTGAAAAAGAAAATATTACACATCCTGAATATGATCAAATATCTTTTTACTGGTCTACTGCATAACAAAATAAACACAACAAACATGAACTAAGATCAAGAATTTTAAAAAGAAAGATCAAACAATCATATTTACACAGGTAAAAATCATAAAAAGTCCCACCTACAAAACTTAATCTGACATGACTTCAACCCTGATTAGAAGCCATGACTTCTATTTGAGGGCAGCTTTTATTAAAAGTATTTGTTATGACCTGGAAATCTACCTTAGTATGAACTTTAGTAGGAGCCAGCATGAGCAAGGAGAGCAAGGAGAGAGAGCAGCTGCATGCTATATTGCTGGCACAGAAGGAGAAGGAATCTGATGAGAGGCAAAATGTTTTCCTACAACAGGTGTTCTACAGTTGCCTGTGTGTTTTGAGGATTTGTCTAGATTCTTTCCAGACCAATTTGTTTGTTGCTTGCTTTAACATGCCTTGACCTTGTGGTTTTGAAACAAGCAGGTGCAGACCAAGAGTCTGTATGGTGGCAGAGCCCGCCCATCTGTTCCTGCTTATTTCCATTAAGCCTTACAGAGGGTGTGCTTCAGAGTCATGGCAGTGAACATTTATAACCCACAACCAGCATTGGAACAGCAAGAAAAATGAGAGTAACAAAAATGTATTTTAATATATACAGAAAATAAATTACTGATGAAATGGCAGGGCCCCTATAAGATCCTAAGGAGAATGGGTCCAGTTACTTATAAAGTATAATTACATGACTAGGTATTTAAAAAATGTATTTATCATGTAAATCTTCTTAAACAATGGACACAGAGGACACCAGCATTGTGTGGGTATATTTATCCAGAGAACAGTAACAGTGAATTGGATACAGCCTATCAGAGATTAGAAATGGAGGGGGACATTAATGAGGTTAATATTAATCTTGATTTAATACCCCAGCAGACCGCTGAACTATTGACTTTGCAAAAATATCATGAAGAAACATTTAAAGGAACACCTGGGAAAGCAAAGGATGTAATTCACAGTATTTTGGTATCCCAAAATAGTCCCATCAGCCAAAAAGCCTACCGTCTACCTGAAAAGGTTATAGAAGAAGTTACCAAAGAAATAAGGCAAATAAAAGATATGGGAATTATTGAACCATCCCATAGTGAATGGAGTTTTCCCTTGGTCATAGTAGGAAAAAAAGAGGGTGGGGTACATTTATGTGTAGACTTTCAACGTCTTAATGCCATCTCCAAATTTGATAGTTACCCAATGCCCCATATAGATGACATCTTGTACCATTTGGGAAATGCTCAATACATCACCACATTAGATCTAACTAAAGGATATTGGCAGATCCCTCTGGATACAGATGTAGAGGAAAAAATGGCATTTAGTACCCCCCTTGGCTTATTTCCACTTCACAGTTATGCCCTTTGGGTTACATGGTACCCCTGCCACATTTCAAAGGGTAATGGATAAGATTCTAATGCCACATGCTGTGTATAATGCAGCATATTTAGATGACGTGGTGATCTTTAGTCCCATGTGGGATGATCACAAATGTCACCTACAGTATCTCAAGTGTTGTCTGCTATCTGTACAGCTGAACTTACCATTAACCCTGAGAAATGTACTATGTGGATGAAAGAAACAAAATATTTGGGGTTCCAAATTGGAAAAGGGTGTATTAAACCAGAAGTAACTAAGGTCAATGCTGCTGCCAATAGTACCAGGCCCAGAACAAAAAAAGGAAGTCCGGGCATTTCTGGGACTAGCAGGATACGATCGATGCTTCATAACCACATTTTCAGTAATAGCTGGTCCTTTATCCAATTTAACAAAAAAACATAAACTTGACAAAATAGTGTGGACCCCTGACTGTGAGGAAGCCTTCAGCTCCATTAAGGCTCAACTTTGTTCCTCACCAGTGCTACATACACCTGATTTTGCACAGTTCTTTATACTGCAAATGGATGCTTCTAACCATGGTATTGGGACTGTGTTAACTCAATTCATTAATGGGGATGAACAACTAACAGATCTGTAGTTTCCTGCCTCTGCTTTGCTTCCACTTTTGTGAAGGGGAATCACATCCACCCTCCTCCAGTCCTTAGGTACCACACCATCCTCCCATGATTTGTTAAAAAGGGTAGTCAGTGGTATCACTAGTTCTCCCTTTAGTTCTTTTAGAATTTTGGGGTGAATCTCATCAGGGCCCATTGCTTTGTCCACCTTTAGTTTTAGGATCTCTTTCAGAACCCTTTTTTCTGTGAATAGACTGCTATTGACCCCCCCATCTAGAGTGCTTCTATAGACTGGATTAGGTACCACCCCTCCTCTTCTTTTATGAATACTGAGCAGAAGTGTTCATTCAGTATCCTTGCTTTTTCACCGTCACCCTCTGTCCACTCACCCTCCTCTTTATTGAGCCTTACTATCCCTCTCTTAGTCTTTCTTTGCTCCCTAATGTACCTATAGAAGGTTTTATCCCCCTTGTTAACTGAGCCGGCTATCTTTTCCTCATTTCAGGCCTTTGCTATTCTGACTGCCTTCCCCACTTCCTTCTGCTTTTACTGGTATAGTTCTCTGTCCTGCTCCTTCTGTGTTTCCTGATACTTCCTGAATGCTATCTTTTTCTTCTTAACCTTCACCGCCATCTCTTTTGAGAACCATAGTATTTTTATTTCCTTCATTTTGACTTGTTTATTTGCTTCACACAAAGTCTTGTTGCCTCTGTGATGGCAGTTTTGATGATTCCCCATTGTTCTTCCACCCCTCCTTCTTGCCTTTTTGCTAGTGCTTTTCTGAGTCACTCTCCCATTTTGACAAAGTCAGCCCTCCTAAACTTCAATACCCTCACTTTTGTATGGCTTGACTCTATGACTGTGTTTATCATAAATCACAGTCTTTGGTGGTCACTTGTTCAATGATGGCTACCCAATTCTAAATTTGAGATCCTCTCTTCATCCCCGTTTGAGAGTACCAGGTCTAAGATTGCTCCCTCCTGAGTGGGTTCCAACACAAGCTGTCTGAGGCATGCCCCCTGTAGGGCATTGAGAATTACCCTGCTCTTGGATGTGGCTGCAGCAAAGGTGCTCCAGTTAACATCTGGCATATTCAGGTCCCACATCAACAATATCTCCCCTTTTTATGCCATCCTAAGAATGCCTTCTATCATTTCCTTGTCCATTTACTCCCCCTGAGACAGGAGTCTGTATACAACACCTGTGCAGATTGTGGTGCAATTTCCTGTCTCCAGGGTGATCCACAGTGCCTCCTCCCTGTTTACTCTTCAGTTCCATTGATTTGAGCCCTTCCCTTATTTAGAGAGCTACTCCTCCTCCTCCTCTTCTACCCTCCCTGTCTGTCCTGCATATCGTGTAACCTGGTATGCTGACATCCCAGTCATGGTTCTCTGTGTACCATGTTTAACTGCCATGATATCTAGGCATCCCTCTTCCATCAAGGCCACTAGTTCAGGGAACTTGTTACCCAGACTATGGATGTTGGTATTCATTGCCCTCCATTTTCTGATGGCCTTAGCACTTTTAGACCCATCCCTGTCCTTAATGCCTTTGCCTTTTTCTCCATTTGCCCCAGCCCTTCTCCATATTGACTTTTCTAGCTTGGTGTTTACCTCACCAACTACCCTGTTTTTTGGGGGCTTAGGATTTCCCTGTTCCTTTTCAGTGCCTCCTCCCTTGGGTAGTTTAAATGCTTGCCAATGAAGCATTTAAACCTATCACCTAGGATCCTGGTTCCCCTCCCAGACAGATTCAGACCTTCATGCCAGTATAGGCCTGTATCCTTCCAGGTGGACCTCCAGTCCTCAATGAAACTAAAATCCTGAGCTCTGCACCAGTTTTTCAACCATTGATTGAATTCCATGCTGTGGAGCATCCTAGCCTCACCCATGCCATAGACAGGAAGCACCTCCGAGAAGGCTATTGTGCATGTTACTTGTCTAAGACCCCTCCCCAACTCCATAAACTCCTCTTGCACTGCTCTGATCCCATTTACAGCCAGGTCATTTGTCCCTAGGTGGACAATGATGTCCAACTCCCTCCCCCGTGCAGCTGCTCCTGTGATCCTGAGGATTCGCTCCCTGTCCCTCCAAGCCATGGCACTGGCAGGCACCTTACCTCCCTCTCCCTTTCCTCCCTCCCTCAGGTCTATCATCCTAACAATTAAATCCCTGACCAGGAGTTGTTTCCTTCCCCTGTGGGGTCCTGTGCCAATGGGGTCCCATGCCACCCTTCTGTGGGTCTCCTTTTTGGGGGTTACCGACATCCTCCTTGGTCTCCACTGTGAGTGCCTCCATAGAGGAACCACACTCTGCCAGAACAGTGTACGAATTGTGGAGAGCTACAACTGGAGGGATGCACCTCTGTTCCTCCACCCCTCACACTCCCTTAGCCCACTGTGGTCCAACCACTCCTTTTTCTTGGCAACCTCTGAGGCAGTGACGTCAGCTTTGTTGGTCCTTGGGTGGAAGAGGAGGCCCCTGAATCCTGGTCAACTCAGCCTGGAAACGAGCAACCTCCTCCCTCAACCCAGAGATGTTCCTGCAGATGGGACAATACCACATCCTCCAGAACATCTCCCAGAAGACTTCCTCTTCACAGCCACTGCATTGCACCATTCCCATCATGTCTTATTTATGGCCCCTCAACTGTTGTTTTGTATGCTTACATTTTCCTCTCCCTGTTTACTTTTTGTTCTCCCTAATTTCCTACTGCCTCTGTGCCTTTACAGCTCCTGCTGTTCCTGTTCTGGGATGAGAAGTTCCTGTATTCCTCAGTAGTCTCCTTCTTACTTGCACAGAGACAGACCTCCAGCAGCTAGGGGCTGATGGAGAGCTATTCCTTTCCTTCTAGGATGGTGAGTCTTTTGTGCCTCTGTGATCACTCCCTTCCTTCTCCCAAACAGAAAGTTTCTGTTGTCAGTCAAATCCAGTGCTTTTAAAAGTGGAACTGGCTAAGGGTGGTGGAGGGGAGTGAGTGAGGGCTATATAGTCCCAGTAGAGGAGTTCTAGCAGCTGCCTCCTTCCGCTTGCTGCTCTCTGTCAAAAGCTAATTGGGGAAGTTTTAAATAACGATGCCTGGGGGGATTCACAAAACAATCAGAAGGTGAAAAACCTTCTCTAAATCCCCATAAGTTCTGTAGATGTGGAAAAAAAGGGGAACTTGCTCTGAGAACTACGCACAAAACATCCGCACCCATGGAAAAAAATACACTGAGGACTGTGGAAAAAGGTGCAGCTACGGAAGTCCCTGAGAAAAAAAGGCATTGAAAAGTATGGCAAATTCCCTTAGAAGCTATTCACAGCCAATGTTTTTCCACAGTTGGGGAAAAAATGTTGCACACATGCTGTACCACAAAGAGTGAGACGTAAATCTCCCTGTGTAAAGTGCAGTGTACCAACAATTGAAATACAATTATAGTGGAGGTGCAGGCACAAGTAATAGCAAACCTATAGTAGTGTCAGTTGTTACAACAATAAAAGCACACATTTTGACTGAAATACAAAAAACTACAACCACTAGACCCAGTGCAGCCCATAAAGGAGCCCCACAGGCAGTAGAGGCAGAGCTGGTAACAGCATGCAGTGAGTGCTACTGAAGCAGACAACATAAACACTCCAGGGAGAGACACAACCATCAGTTCCACCAACAGTTACAGAAACCTACTGTGGTGCATGACCCTGCTGGTATCACTGGTGCTGGAGTGGTCTCAGTTGAGGGACTGGCTGCTGGTCCCTCTGTGAGTACTTACTGCTGCATCTATGGCAAGACTGCTTAAGTTAACATTGATCACCTGTTATTGTGCCTGCTGAGCTTTTTTCTCAGCTAAGGAAAGAATGTTAAGGAGATTTCAGCACTTGTGGACTTCCGTAACTTGCCTGTTTTATGGATTTCATCAACTGTGGAAATTTTCTTCGTGAATATGGTGCAAGTAGATGTCTACAGTGCAACAAGCCATTTTTCTGCAGCTATGGACATTTTGGCTCTCTTTCTGAATCCAGGCTCTGGCTTTCTCGTATCTAAGCCACACAACCTCATTTACAGCTTTTCTCTTCACCTAGCTAATAGCACAGATAACAGTTCCTTTTGTCCAACTCAGACAAGCATGCCAACTCTTTTTTGTTTGTTTTTTACCCTAATTGAAAGTCCTAGTGATAGAGTTCTAGTTCTTTAGTCCTAGTAGAAGAGTTCTAGCAGCTGCCTCCTTCCTCTTGCTACTCTCTGTCAAAAGCTAGTTAGGGAAGTTTTAAATACAGACACCTGGCTTTCCATTGCCTAAGCCACAATTCCTAATTTACAGCTCTTCTCTTCACCTAGCTAACAGCGCAGATAACAGTTCCCTTCCTCCAACTCAGACAAGCACACCAACTTTTTGTTTGTTTGTTTTTTACCCTAATTGAAGATCCCAGTAGTAGAGTTCTAGTTCTTTTCATCCCAGTAGAAGAGTTATAGCAGCAATCTACTTCCTCTTGTTGCTTTCTTGCTGGGAGTAAGCAAAAATATGTAAATATGGTGTCATGTGGTTTGACAAGCTTAACTGTAAGTTAAGAGCAATTGGTATGGAACCCATTTTAGAACAGGAAAATAGGGGTTCAGTTAGAATTTATGTAGAAAGTGCCAAACAGAGACTGAGAGACACATACTTCCAGAAAGATATAGAGAAGCTTGGGGGAATTCCAGGTATGTAGTCATACAAGTCAAAAACATACTGTAATAAGACCCATAATTATTTAAAATATTTTGAAAACAAAAAAGAAATGCTTTATGCCATTCAAGGTGGGGTTTTGGATGGTGGTACAGTTACTGGTCTAGGACCTATTACAGTGATCATTGTATTTGTGCCATGGATGTAAGGAGAACTGTAACACACCTGCTACATTATTGTCCACTGTTGCTGGAACCAAGAAGAATGTTTATCTCACCCTGGATCAGGGGAAAACATGGATACTGATGCCAAGAAAGTGGATGCATTGCTATACACAGATTAAAATATCAGCTCCTTTGCTGCTGCTAAATTTGCACTAAGAATATGCTATTATTAGCAAATGATGAATGGTGTTTATTTTTAGACTATACATGTAATAAACTGTGTGTTTTTATACATGTTCCACATAAAGAAAATTTGAATCTGAAATCTAATCTGTTATGACCAGCTGTTTGTTTTTGAGGGTGTCTTCTATTTGAGGACATCTTCTATTCAGCAAAATACAGTATTTGTATAAAAATGAATTTGCATATTGTGGTAATAATGGCTCCATATATTTATGATATGATCTTTTTTAATTAATGAAATTGTATTTGGTTTTAGTCACTTGTATTTAAACCTGTATTCTGCTGCCTTTGGATTCAGATTAGTTTGCTCTATGTGGTCATTTGGAGACATTTCTTGCAGCATCAAGATAATTCTTCCATGTTTTTGCAGTATGAACCAATTGTTTAATCAGGTTAAGTATTTAAAGCAGCAGTGCACCACACACTGGTGCAGGGTGGGATGGGTGTCCAAAGGGGTGTCCAGGGTTAGAATCTGGAATTTACTATTATTACTGTTCATGGTTTTAAGACTGTTGAAGATTCTAGCCTTAGATTTTATATTATCTTTCTGGTATATAGACTACCTTGATGTGGAAGGAGAAAACTGGGTGAGGGGGAGGAAGCGAGGTGGGGACAGGGATAAATTAGTAAGTTTGTTCTTGGGGGGGTATCATTTTCCTGTTTCAATTTCTTACATTAACAATATATTATGGAATGGGATATTGGGTTAAGGGGGATTCACTGTTCTTGAATATAGTGTTTATTACTAAGGGGTGGGGGGATGTCGTGGGGTCGCCACTTAGTAATCAAGGAATATCCTACTGGGTAAGTGTCTTTCTTGAGAAGAATGACTTAATGATACAGAATTATTATCGACACTTCGTTTGGCTATGACAGCAGCACTAAAGTTTTGTTCCTGGAATGTTAAAGGTGCTCAATCTCCCACTAAAAGAGCTAAGATTCTGTTACATTTTAAAAAAAACTCAATATTGATGTAGCCTTTATCCAGGAAACTCATTTGCCCAATTCACAAATTCTCAGTTTAAGAAGAACATGGGTGGGGCATGCATTCGGAGCTGGTTTGGATACCCATAAATGTGGAGTTGCGGTACTGATTGCACATTGTATACCTTTTCAGCTGCTCCAGTCGATATGCAATCTCCAAGACAGATACTGTACATATTGGTGAAAGCCATTTTAGGCCATACTGAAATGATATTGGGTTTAGTCTATGGGCCAGTTGGGGATGATCCATAATTCTTTATAAACCTTATGATTAGTTTGGCCTCCTGGTCCAATCTCCCTACACTACTCCATGGAGACTGGAATTTAATCTTTTGTAATACATTGGATAGGTCCACAACTAGACATAGTCCTTCTATCCCCACACAACTAGCTCTTAAAGATTTTATGAACACTATGGGCTTTGCTGATCCATGGAGGACCCTTTTTCCTTCTACTCGAGATTACTCATTTCATTCCCTGCCCCATAATACATTTTCAAGAATTTACTTCTTTCTGTTGGGGGATTGAGCATCTAGCGAGGGTTCAAAGTTGTGCCTACCTTTCTAAAGTGATCTCTGATCACCACCCAACTCTTTTGCAGTGGTCCATGCCTTCTTCAGTTGAACAAGACAAAGTTTGGAGGTTTAATCCTCAATTATTAAAGTCCCATAATCTAGTTGACCTCCTGCAAAAGTATATAGAAAACTTTCACAAGTTTAATGCCCCTTCTATGCCAAAATTAGATGTATTATGGGGTGCCCTCAAATGTTCACTAAGGGGAGAAATGATTTGTTTGGCTTCCATTAGGAAAAAGAAAATCTCATCAGAATCCTTCACACTCTTACAACATATCAGAGTTTTAGAACAATCCTTATCTTCCCAATCGCATCCCACAGAATACGAAAAACTAGAAAGCCTTAGTTTCTGATACAGCATTCTTCTTGGTGATAAGGTTGAGCATCTCCACTTTAAATCAAAAGTTACCTACTTTGATCAAGGGCATAAGGCAGGGAAACTTTTAGCCCTAAGGCTCAGGGCACAAGTCACAGATAGGATAGGAACAACTATTCAAGATCCGGTAGGCAGCTTTCATACTGCCAAGGAGATTGTTTCATGTTTTAAATCCTACTACCAATCTCTTTATTCACGTCCCCCTCTATCCTTTAACAATACCACATTAGATCATTTTTTACAAGACATAGATCTTCCATATTTGTCCCAACATCAAATGACCCTTCTACAAGCTCCTCTGAATGTAGAAGAAGTACACAAGGCTATCGGAAGCTCTTCCTGTTGTTAAAGCGCCGGGTCCAGATGGCTATACATCTAACTTTTATAAAGCCTTCATATCTCAATTGGTTATAACTCTGCTTGATACATATAATTATATTTACAAACATGGCCTTTCGGATCTTAGTTTCACTGAGGCCACTTTCGTGGTGCTTCCTAAACCGGGCAAGGACCCTACATTGTTGCCGAATTACCACCCAATATCACTTTATAAACGTAGATCTGAAAATTCTAGCTAAAATCCTGGCTAACAGGATGGCCAAGGTATGACACACATTAATAAGTCCTGAGCAAGTCAGTTTTGTGGCTGGATGCCTCTCACTGGACCATCTGAGTAAAATTTCCCATCTTATTTCTGCGTCCAGGGACTCCCATATCCCCGCTGCTTGGTGTTCCTGGACTCAGAAAAGGCCTTCTATCAGGTCTCAAAGGACTACTTGTTTGACTTGCTCCCAAGATATCATATTCCCAAGCAATTTTTACAATGGATTAAAATACTTTACTCACATCCCCCTGCCCGGGTATTATGTAATGGGGTTCTGTCATTACCCTTTCTCCTCCAACAGGGCATGAGGCAAGGTTGTCCCTTCTCCCCTTATCTGTTTAATTTATTTTTAGAACCACTCATTAGGAAAATTAACAAATCCATAGTGATATCCGGTATCTCAATCAACCACTTCCAATACAAATTATTGGTGTATGCTGATGATATTATGCTTCATGTCACTTATCTATCCATATCCATACCAGCTACCCTTAACATAATCCAAAATTTTGGGGACCTCTCTAATTATAAATTAAACCTAGCTAAAAACAGAAGTAATGCCACTAAATAGCTATACCTTAAAAATGGACATTGAACATCTTGGGCTCACCTGGGTGAGGGACAAAATAAAATACTTGGGTATATATTTGTCTCAATCCAATATTAAAATGAAGAAATATAATTTGGATCAGTTACTTACAAATATCAGGATAGATTTAAATCACTGGATATTACTTCCTTTCTCTCTCTGGGGATGTATCAACATAATCAAGATGCATGTCCTGCCCCGTTTGTTATACCCCCTTCAAATGCTTAACTATCTTCTTCCTCAATCCTGGTTTCTCCAGATGCATAGTATTATCTCCAAATTTATCTGGAAAAATAAGTATTCCTGAAGAGCAATTACTAAATTACAGAGATCTAAAAAACAGGGTGGATTACAGGTTCCCAATATTTATCACTATTACCTGGCTATTAGTTGTGCCATAATTTCACAATGGCTGAAACCCACTGAAGACCCTCCACTGTGGCTACAAATAGAAAAATCAATCTGTAACTTAACAGGAGTAGAAATTAAGAGTCTTCCCTATCTGACCATTAATAAAGGCCCTAAACAGTATAAATTCACACCTATCATGGCCTCTTTTCGGATTCATATGCAGATGAGTAAAACCTTTGGGCACCTAATAGTAAAGGACTCATCTCAACCCTTTTTGAAAAACCCCAATTTTAAAATTGGGGGCAAGGTTATTACCCCGTCTATTTGGCCAGCAGGTTGTAGAGAAGTGGTTGTTGATCTAACAGAAAACCACAAATTACTCACCTTTTCAGCTATTAGGACAAAATACAATTTGCCGGCTTCCTTCTGTTTTAAATATCTCCAAATCTCCCATGTATTAACACAGCATTTCGGCAGTGGCCTATGGGACCGGTACATGCTTGGCCCTATTCTTAGTTTACTCTCCAGGAGACCCTCTTCTCACTATGTTGCTTTTTATTATAAGGAGCTCCAGGCAAGATGCAGTGAATTAGAAGGCGCCCCTTTCTATATATGGGATAGGTTTCTCCCCCCAACCTCTCTAGTTCCCCACCAATGGTCACAAATCTGGAAAAGATTGTATAAAGATGTTAAGTGGGATCGCTATAGATTGCTTCAATTTTATGTATTGCATGACTTATACTATATGCCTGTAAAACTTAATAAAATGGGGTACCATTCAACTGAATTGTGTACCAGATGCGGGTCCCAGAGAGGTACCCTTCTTCATATTCTCTGGGAATGTGATAAAGTAACCCTTTTTCGGGAGGCCATTCGATCCAAACGTGACCCTCTATTGGGGCTACAGAACACTTTTCAGCCAGAAATCTGTATTTTGGGAGACTCGGGAGAAACTCCAATAGGAAACCAAAGGAAGCATATGTCCTTGATATCCCTATGCGCTAAGAAAATCATACTACGCTACTGGTTAGATCAACAAACCCCCATGTACACAGAGTGGCATAAGGAAATTCTATTTGCTCTACAAGCTGAATATTTCATTGCAAACATATCTAAGCATAGCAATAAATACCAGAAAGTATGGGCACCCTTACATATCTTACTATCCATTTAGGGTGGTCTTGGTCTTGACCTGGACCTGACACAGTGCTGCAAAGGTTACTGAGCAATCCTCCATCTTTTGTTTCTCTTGAAAGGAAACTATTCCCAGCTTATATAGGTAGTGGCAATGTGGGAGGGGTGGAGGGGGAGATAATGTGTTATTAATTTTTTCCGTATTATATATTCTGTTTTGGTATTTAGCTAATTTCATTAGATAAATCTAATATTACTCCTGACAGTTAGCCCTGGATTTTGATGTCAGATGAAACTACATGTAGGTGGTTTTTCTTTTTAACTTTCCAACAAATAACCTACAGTTTTGTGTGTCACGGGAGTTTTCCTTTTTTCTCCCTTTTTTTTTCTTTAAAGAATTATAATGACTTATTATGTACTATTGTGGATTACTTAACTGTCTGTACAAGTCGACTCTTATACAATACCACAACAGTATTTGTGACTTTAATACCACAATAAAGCTTATTAAATTAAAAAAAAAAAACTGGAATATGCCTGGAATCTTTTACAGTGAAAAAAAGAAGGGTATTTTTTTTTTTGCCCAATTTTGTTGCAGTGTTGCTTTAAAGCAGTCTTTTTCATTTGATTCATGTCTCCTCAGGAAGACTCAGTGTGGTTCAATGCACCAGGAATTTTTTTTGTACAGTCCTCAGTCTGTAATGTCCTTGCTAAATATACTTTCTGAGCAATTGTGAATATCTCCTCTCCATTAATTTCATTGTGTAGCTTAGTGTGTGTGTGTATGAGTGTGTGTGTGTGTGTGTGTGTGTGCATGTGTGTGTGTGCGTGTATGTGTGTGTGTGTGTGTGACTATGCACAATAGTATCTGCTAATACCTGGATCAATGATTTGAATTGTACTGCAATTGCAACTAGTCCTCCACCCCTACAGTGTGCACCAGGCCTTGTGAATCACAATTTGGGTGGTGGTAAAAGGCAGCAGACTGTTCCACACCTGATTGCAACTCAGAAATGAATCTCAGGTCCTCATGGTGAATTCACCTTTTTCCCTACCAACACATTAATGTTTCTGCTGTTACTAAAGGTTGTGACACCCCAGCAATGAAAGGCTACATGGAAATTCAGTGCATGGAAAGCTATGTGCAGAAACTAAGGAAAACCATTGCAAAATAAGTGTTATGGTATTATTAAGGTTGACATATTAACACCAGGGCTGTGCACATGGTTAATTTGTGATATTGTTCAGTTCAATTACCATTACCATAGGTGATACAATGTACAAAACATCATCAGAATGTTGACATATTTCCAAATATCAAATCTGTACATGTACAGTAAATAAATATTAGTATCAGTTACCATAATATATAGATATATATCTATATATAATAAGTACAGTTAGCAGCACATCCTTATTTCTTGTCTTTAATTTTCAAAGCAGCAAGCAAATATTTTGATAGGCTGTTTAACACCTTAGTATCTTCTGAATTATACAACTGCTCCAAAATACAATTTGCAGGAAAATAGGCTTTTGACATGAACCTAAGGTACAGCTCCCTGACATTGTTATACCAGGGGCAAATCAAAGTCACATGATGCAGAACCTTAACGCATCCCAAAATTGTAACCACATACATTGGTATTTTCTCTCTCAGATCTCTTGTTAAACCTGTTTTCTAACACTTTTCTTGGTTGTATTTGAAATATATTATGCAAAATAACTTTCCTTTTTTTGTTTAGATCATTCAGGAGATATAAGTAAACTTTCAAGGAATGTTCCCTCACATTTTTGGCCAACCCAGCTGAAAATCTGACTTTTTTTGCGAGTCTGATTGACATGAATTATTTGATAATTCAATGACTGATTTATTTGTAACTAATGTTAATCCCCAAATTTACATAATTCCATAGGTAATAATATTTTTTAAATAACTCCAACCAAGGAGGTCAACATTTTTTGACTAAAAGAGTTTGCTTTTCCTATAAGGCCTTTGCTAACAGCCTTTCTTTAGGTAGATTTGTTAGTTTTATCCAATAAATAATTCTAGGGGATGTAACAAAAACTTTTAGAGTTAGCACCCACAATTCTGACTTAACTAAACAGGTGGATGCAGACATTGGTAGCCCCACACATCTCTTATATGCACAATCTACTACTTTTTCTACTATATTTAAATTTACATGACCCCAGATTATACAAGTATATACTACTTTGCAATTAGGTTTGTCCACCAGTACCTCTAACATGGGGCAGACAGTTGTTCCACCATATTTTGAATTGCTGTTAATCTATGTAAACAATTCACAATTTGATTGGCTTCCATAGCTATTGTACTAATATGCAGATTCCATGAAAAAGAGTTTGTGAACATGACACAAGATATCAATATGACGTAACAGTCTCCAGTGGTTTTTTTAATTAATAACCTTTTATTTTTTTTTTTTGGCATTCTATCTAGGAAAGTCTCAGATTTTGATATGTTAATTTTAAGTTCTGACTGTTTATATAGTTTTACTAGTTTGTTGAATTTTCTTTTTCAAAACCCTCCTGTGAAACTGAAAATAATAAGAGATCATCGTCATATGCCAACACAGGCACTGATTGATCTATGATCTTGGATGAGGGAAAATGCTCATCATCTAAATCTATCAAAATGTCATTTAAATAACAATCTTTGCCTTCATCTCCGTCTCCGTCTTGATCTAGATAGACATATAAATTTGGTGTCAAAACACACATTTGTCTGTCTTGATAATTTGACTAAATTATTTGTGTTAGATTCCCATTCTTTATAGATTTGATTTTAGCCCAAGTTTCAGTGTATAGATTTCATATTAGTATAACCAAGTCTGAGTCCGTTCTAATATTATGCTTTCTTCCCATAATTTACTCCTTCTCAGACTGCTAATGGCAGAGCTAAAATCTATGAATATGACAAACAATTTCTACTTTCTCAGATTTACATATTTTTCAACAAGATAAGCAAATGCAAAGCAGTTTTACAATGTACTACGCCCATCTATGAAGCCTGCTTAAAGTTTGGAGATAAGCACAGTAGTTAAAATACATTTTTGAAACCTTAACAAGAGTACCCTGGCATACAGCCTAGCTAGGATATACAACAGGCTTATTGGACACTATATACTTGAGTGAGTTTTGTCTCCCTTTTTGTACAGAGGTACTACATAATTGCCTTTCCAAGATGGAGGAATATAACACATTGTATGCATTTGTTGAAGAAAAGAACAAGAACTACACTCCACCATTCAAGATCCAGCTTATAAAATTCTGCTAGAATATTATCAGAAGCAGTGCTCAATAACTTTTACTTGTCATGACTGCGTCCATTATTTCCTTTTTTGTAAACCAAAGTCAGATGAAGCTTTGTCATTTGCCATCACATTCTTACACAAAACAACTAATTTTGCAATATACAGTAATGAAGAGAAGTATTTGACCCTAGCATGTGGTTTAATATAACTTTTAATTAATTTTTTATAACTCAAAGTACCATTAGAAATGACACTAAAATGTTTTATCATCTCCAAGAGTGACTGCATTATACTTTTTCCCATAATCCTTTGACATATTTTGCCCTTTTTTTTCATAAAAAGCGTCTATTCTTTTCTATGGAAATTATGATTTTTTGATGTCTAGTTAGATAATTCTTTGTTTGTCTATGTGTCTTTCCCAGTTCTGCTTTCTTGTTTTTGCAACCTATGTTAAACCAAGTCTTAGTACCCAGAGTAACATGAATATGAACATTTATTCTAATACTGTTTTGACGGGGCTTATTGCTTCAATAAAATGATTGTAACACCCATCCTTCTAAGCAGCCAGGTACAGTGCTTTTCCCAAGGTAACAAAAATGTCTAAATCAGTTGCTGCATTCTTTCAATCTGAAACTATTTTCTCATTATTATATAGACTGCAAGGTACTTCCTCCTCCCTATTTGGCATATTCTCTGTCCGATTAGAAATTATCAGTGGAAAATTATCACTATCTATATTAGATTTACCTTTCATTCAAGAGCACTTGCAAACATTCAAGGGCTGGCATTGGAAATAATGATTACAGAAGAGCTAGTGTCTGGAAAAAGATATGTAAAGCTGCATGGGCAATCATCATTTAACCTCCCATCAATGATTATCAATTGTTAACATGCAAGAAATTCCAACTTATTTGCTGCATTTATAGTAATTTTCTCATCCTTGCTAACTCTGTCAGGAGTACAGCCTATCACCTCACTAAAATTATCCTTGAGAAAACACTCTTGACTATTTCTAATTTCAGAAATAAAATCTCTCATAATTTATAATTCTCAAAATTGGGCATCTCCCTAGACTGAGATTAATATTTTGGAAATCTGGATAATGATTTTTGGATTTACTGGGATGGTGATATACATTTATCAAAATTACAGGAGTCTTACCAGTCGATAAATGTACCATAAGGAAATTTGTTGATGCACTTACAGTACAGACATAGGGTTTTTAAACAGCTTATCTACCCTCACATAAAGAATGAGACCACCAATCAGTGTACCCATTGTTGCATCTCTCCTAGCTGCTACCCTGAAAGATTTAAATCAACTTAAATCAATACAACTTTTATCTGAATGCCTGGTTTCCTGTAGTGCTAGAGTGTCATGCCTTAATAAAAAAAATCTTTATATTTCTGGTTATCCAATTTATTTAAATGACAAATAATTTCCACAGAATAATTAAAATTCCATCTTCTCTATTAGTCTATATGTCTGTACTTCTTTTCAGACAGTCATTTTTCTGGTCTTTTACTATACTAACACTATGGCATTAATTTCTTACAGATTCAAGTACAGCAGTTCTTTTGCTTAATGTCACAGGAATAAGATTCTCCTACTGTTTGTCGACTTGTTTATTGACCTGTAAAGGATTTTCCATATTTGCTTCACCTCCCATCCCTATATTGCTAGCCTCAGAACCAACTCACATATTGCAGGCATTCCTACTACTTTTTAAAGAATTTCCCATGGGTTGTAATTTATGTCTTAATTCTAACACTTTGTCTACTAAGCCACTTCATTTTAATAGCACAGCAGGCTGGGTACATTTCTGTACATTATTTATTCTTTTCATATAAACTATGTTATTATGCATACGTTCAACTTCCATGAACTTTTCAGAAAGATTATGAATCATGGGTTTTAATCTGTAACTTGCTTCATTATTCCTGATATAGAGTCAATATTTTGTTATTTCTTAATTACCTCACTGCTGTCCAATGTCTGCAATCTGTATAATGGAATGGGCTTATCTAGCTTTAAAACCAGCCTCCCTAGGACATGGAGTTTCACCAGATGTAATGGACTACTCATGGATTAACCATTAAAATCAGGATGTTAGGCCTGATTTTAGAAGGGCTTTGGGTCGATGCAAGGGACTGCATCTAAATGTTTGATGCAAGGGGTGACTTGTGTCAAACATTGCGGGAATTTTGATTTTGAAATTAAGCCTGCTGCAAACCCTGCCACAAGTTTGTTGCAAAAGATTCTGCAAGTTAGACTATCTCCCTCCTGGTCTAACTTTGCCCCATTTGGGGACCCATTTTATGCGGCGTGTACGAGTGCTTTGGCGCAAGCTGCTGTTAAGTGTAGAAAATGTCACAACTGCACCAAAAGTTCTAAAATTAGGTACAAGTTGTGGCAATGTGTTTGGCCTAGTTGTGTTGAACATGAGGGTTGACGTCAACCATTGAAAATCAGGCCTGTTATCTTTCACATATAGCCCATTATATCTTATCACTACTAACACATCATCATCATCATCTACAAACTTTAATAACATATACAATGTCTTTAATAACATAATCACTCTCTCCTTTAAGATTTCCTGGGTCTCATGGTCTATTTTTGAGAGTCCCCTAAATATTAAGATGGCTTCTTCTCTATCTTGCCATTTACACATGTTTTCTGCAATTTCACTTATCAGATTTGGACAACATTGTGTAATGGCGGGAGCGGGGGGGGGTACTAACCATGTCCAAGTAAAGTCTCTTAGAAATAATTTCAGCTGACCCATGTACTTTTTTCCTGAGTTTTTGTGCATTAATCACAGAAAGTTCCTGTGAACTTTAATGTGCATGTTCTGACTCCAACACTGCTTTTTTTTTTTACTTTTATTATGGTTTTCCTTTTTTTGTTTCATCTTTTTATTACTTTTCAAAAAAATGTAATAATAACACATGCATACATAACAAACTCAAAGAAAACCAATAATGTCAGATACCAAATAAGCCAAGAGTCTACACACTAAAAATACATGTCACTTTAAAGAGTCCTCTGGCAAATAAATAAATAGACCTGTAATTATAAGTATGGTTAGTTACATAACACTTGAAAAAATATGTATAGAAACTAAATTATCCCCTTATAAAAATTATTACATTTCACAGGAAACAGAGACATGTCTGAATAATTTCTGTTTAAGCAGGTTCTTACCACCTCACCCACAAGCATGACATCTTCCAATCTGGAGGGTGATGGTTACCCAGGTTCTGCCTTCTGAGTCATCCTTGGGCTAGGTCTCCAGTTACCACTCATGCAAAAATAGGGCATTGGAAGAATCGCACCACTTCTTGTCTAAGTGAAACCACCTCCCCTGGTATGGAATCTATATATTGGCCCCACCTCCGAAGGAACAACTCCTCCTTCCTCCTTCCTCCTTAGTTGATAGGTTAATCACTCCAGGGTTAGGTTCTGTAGAATTAGTGACTTCCACTGGTTTATAGTAGGTTTGACAAGGGAGACCCAAGTGTTTGAATACATTGACATGCCAATGATAGAAGCACCCTGATGGCTCTAGGGTACAACTCCCAGCCCTATTCTCCCCATCCTCTACCTCAAATAGTAGAAATACTGCTTTATCTGCTATCTGTATGTTAAGGGTATTCAACACACTCTGTGCTATTTCTGACGAGAAGGGGTGGAGATCCCAACACTCTCAAAAGTAATGCATATATGTGCTTGGGGCACTGTTGAAGTGACTGCAGATCAGGGACACCACTGGGTGAAATTTATGAACCACAACTGGAGGACAGTACAGTCTATGCAAGAATTTGAATTGTGACTCTTTAAACTTATTACGCATTAAGAGTCCCATGTGGGTTGTAAGTGCAGTAGCCCAATTCTCTTTCAAAACTGATATCCCCATGTCTCGTTTCCACAGTCCCTTTACTCTGCTTGTTAGGTTGTCAACTAGGTCCCTGCCTTTTCATGATAGATGGGCTACAAGCCCCTTGGGGGAGGAGCATACCTGTAACACTGCCCTTTCCAGTGACCCCAAAGCTGATGCATCCACAAGGGTTCTGCCTCTACTTTGATCAAATGCTTGGACTTGAAAATATTTATATTTATATGTGGCCTGAATCCAAATTGGTCCCAGAGTTCTTCCAATGATTTGATCCCCTCTGGTGTGCACAAGTCTCCCAAGCATCTTACACCCCTCCGTTCCTATAACTTAAAACCAGGGTCTCCCAGCCCTGTCAGGAAAGAGGGGGTTTCCACTACAGGAACTAACCCCATAGGGTCCTCTCCTACCACTCTCCTACTTCTCATTTGTTCCCAGGCATCTAAAGTACATTCCACCAATGGATTTCTGTTCTGTAGCCGATTATATGCCCGCCTTACCCACCTGGATCTCAGTACGTTGCAAGCTGAGTTGGGGCTCCCTCCCCCTTCATGTCCACCCAACACACCTCTACTCCCTTATTAACCCAATCCTGTATATATCTATGTTGGATAGATAAAATGTACCCCTTGATGTCAGGAAAGTTAAGGCCTCCTTAGCTGTACTCTCTTTTCATCTCTTTAAGCTCATCCGGGGGAGTTTGTTCTGCCATATAAATTTATAAAATTCATGCTCTAAGGTCCTGATAACCCCCTTCAGTAACCCCATTGGAAGCATTTGCATGGCATACTGTACAGAATGTGTAGGAGTATATTCATTTTAAGAAAGTTTATGCGACCCATCCATGATTTGGGTAACACCCGCTAACTCTCCAAGTCAGCTGATATCTCCCTTAGAAGACAGCTATAGTTTAACCTATACAACCTGGACAAATCCCATCCTATCTTAATACCCAAATACATGAAATTACTCTCCACTCCCTTAAATCCCCAGGTATTACTACTTGACACTTCTCCCCGTATGGATAGTCTAAGCATTTCGGACTTAGAGAGGTTTAACTTATAGCCTGAAAAAGTAGCAAAATCCTTCACCACTTCCAACAAAGCTTGGATTGTACTCTTGGGGCTGGATATTCAAACTGCGCCCAAACAGTGTGCAATAACAGGAGCAAGCACAAGTCTATTGCGCCCATGTGCAACAGACGCGATATTCAAAACAGGAGCAAGCCAAATTGTGTCCACAGCCAATGTCTGAATATCGCACAACCAGTGCCATAGCGTAACAAGGGAGGGGAAGCTGAGCAGATATGATGCACTATGGCGCAACAAGGGATGCCCAGCTGAGCAGTCCAGAGGTGCCATAGTGCAAGCAGGGAGCCCCACAGCTGCAAAGCAATGTAACTGTACAACCAGGAAGGTAGGGGCTCACCACCCATGCCACAGATGGGCACAGGAACACACAGCGGAACAGACATTGTCCCCCATACCCCAAGCATGTCACAACCAGGGGAGAGCTGGAATAACCACTGGTCCATGGAGTCAAGCAACCAACCCACAGCCTGGCCATGGTGCCCTATCACACCTACTGGCAAGCTGTGACTGGCACACAAGGAGGGCGGACCACCCTGTGCCACACCATCCCCCCCCCAGTGCACAGCACACCCTGCACCGTGACCCCCAGACAACCCCCCATGAGCAGTGACCAGCACTGCAGGAATCCCCATGCATGCCATCACCCCCACAGTGGCAATGCAACCCTGTGCACCACAGAACCATGCAAGCCAGCCCCACCATGAGCACCTATCAGCAGGATGCAGCACAAGGCAATGCAACAACAGCAGACAAAGTGCAACCACGCACAGTCCCCCGATGTACTGCTGAGAGACCAACCATGCATTGGCAGAAGAGTGACCCCAGATTGGATGGTCGTGTAAGGGACACCTCCCCCAGTGGTACAGCGCACCACACAGTATCCCAGTTACACACCCCGGCCCACCACTGGGCCACAACAGCCAGCACAGACACGCACAGTGGTGCATGGAAGCATGCACCACACCAGTGACATGGGCAACCCAGTAAAGCGATGGGTACAGTGTCCGCCCTGCAGGGAATGCTACCACTGACATGCCAGCAGATCATGCAGGTCACAGACAGGCATGTGTGTCAGTTGCACAGGCCATGGACAGGCCGATGGGTGCACCATGGACACAAAGCACGTGCCATGGACCACTGCACACAGTCATCCAGTGCACAGGGAACAACACACACACCACAGACACTGACTGATATTTACCCCCACACCATAGTCACCTCCACACGGACACACACACACACATACCCATGACTGCACCACCCCTGATGCCATGCACACCACTGCAGCCGAGCACCTATAGCCCACTGCAAATCAGAGACCACCATGGTATTCATATAAAATTCAAATGTATTGTAAAAATATAAAACAACTATGTACAATAACAATAACTATTTACAAGGTTGGGGTGGAGGACACAAACAAGGTGGGGGTGGGCAGGGGGAAGAGGTGGACAAACAGGATGAGATAGGTGGGGTGTGAGGGTGGGTCTGGGGGAAGGGGAAGTCAGGGACTAAGGGACTGTCATCATGTCTGCCGTTCCTGGCTCTGGGTCCGCCTTGCCCTGTGGCGCCGCAGTACTCCCACTGTGTCCAGCCTCTGAAGTATCGCCACAGATTTTCTAGCCAGATCGAGGAGCTCCTTCATGGTGTCCCTCATCTCCATGAGATGTCTCAGACCTAGGACAAGGGAGCACAGTCAATAGGTGTGAATGCACAATCCCAGACAGCCCGCCCACTGTGCATGGCATACGGCCATGGGACATACCACTGTGATGGTGTGTGACCAGCCGCAGTGATCATGTCTGCAGGACCTGCCCACACAGGCGCATACAGCCATGCTGAACGCTGCACACACCCACCAGCCAAGTCACACACAGCACCACCGTAGCCATCTAGTGACATGGCTATGTGGTGCAAAGGCAGTGGCACAGCCATGCACTTGGTGCACGCATGCACTACCAGTGATGCACACCCAGACATGCATTGCCACTGGACAGTGTTGACTGTAACCAGTGGCGTGCATGGCAGTGATGTCAATGAATGGTGGCCATGCCCTGCTGCCCACCATGTCACACAGCATGCAATATTAAGAATGGATGTCTGTCACTCATCCTCATCGGGACATTTGGGTGGCCGTTATGGACCCTTGGCCTGCCTGGCTCTGTCCTCCACCGCCCTGCGCTCCGCTCTCACACGGCATAACTCTTCCAGGCCTGGGGGACAAAAAGCAGAGAAGAACATCAGTGCAGTCCCAAAGCAAAGTCCCCCTGCCCCAAGGAGTATGCCCCCCACCCAGCCAGACCCACCCACCCCACACCCTGTGAACACCACCACGGGCAACCCTATACAGTCCCTCCCCTATGTGCTGGACACAAACAACAATGTGACTCAAATGGACGAAAACAGTGTATTGATGGAACCCCTACCTGGTCGTGGCACTGTGCCCCTCCTGGCACGTGACCGTAGTCTTGCCAGTAACTCGGGCTTCCTCCTCATCAGGTCCGAATATCAGTGCCTGCACTGCTCCGCCATTCTGCCCCTGCCAGTCACCACCTCTAGGGCTGTGGCAACCTCACTCCATACCTGTGACCTAGGCCTCTCCGGGGGGCCTCCCCAAAGAGATGCCTATGATGTGGCTCCACTGTGGCCACCAAGTTTGCCAGCTCTACTGCCAACCACGGAGCAGCCCTTCTCCGCGCCATTTCCAATGCGATAGTAGGCAATATGGTATTATGCAGTGCAGTACCCCATGTGTAGATGCTGTCGCGGTACAAGCGCTGCCATTCCCTATCGGCGCTGTTGCGAACAGGCCAGCGATGAAGAATGCAGCCATGCGGATGCATGGCGCGCCAAGGAGCAAGGTCGGGCACAGGGTCAAGGGTCTCTGGCGCAAGGCCATGCACAGTGCCATCGGATGACTATTCATCTAGTGCAATTGGTTGCCTGTGTGCCAGTGCCACAATGAACTATCACGCAGTTGTGCCACAGTGCCATATAGTGACCCTCACTATAGCACCACTGGCACAATGGTGGCCGTGCCCTGCATTGCCTACCACACACAGCACATCATCAGTGCAGCAGATGCCTGCGTAAACTACCTGGGCATGTGCAGTGAGGTGTACTACGCATGCCACAGAACTACGCCATTGGCTCAGCACGTTCAACACAATTGCGCAAAGTGCAATGGCGTGATATTCAGCCGTCATATGCTAATCATCCGATCAGTCATTCAATGGTGCAGCAGCACGATTTGCATCTAATTGAAGTTGCTCCTCACCTAATTTGCATGGATTGTGCTATATAGGTGCGACAATGTTCTGCAGTGGCCATATTCAGTTATTGCAGTTTATTGGTGAGTTGCATGCTGTGTGGGGGTCTGGACTGTGGTATCAGGGACATGCTTTGTACTGCACAGTCACAGGTAACCACTGTCATCCTTACAGGCTGAATAATGACCGAGCGAGGTCTGGGTGAGGAGGACTACGATGGTGGGCAGAAAAGGAGGCCCAATTTCACAAAGGCCGAGACAGAGACACTCTTTGAGGCCTACCTTGATCAGAATCCACTGCTCAGTGGACGGCGGGGCACCCCTCAGGCCCATGCTGCTGCATGGGAGGAGGTAGCATGTGCCATCAACCTGCACGGCAGTCACCAGCGCTCCGTGCAGGAGTGTAAGAAGAAGATGGGTACTGACAGGAGGAGGGTGAAGGAGAAGGTGGCTGCCATCAGGGCGGCACGTGCTGCAACAGGCGGGGGCCAGCCGGAGGTGGTGCAGCTCACACCGGCAGAGGACAGGCTTGCTGCAAGCATGAAGCGCAGTGCCATAGATGGAGTTCCAGGAGGTGGCTTCCAGACAGGTGGTAGCCCATCACTGCATGGTAAGTCATGGTCTGTCTATGGGGGGGCAGGGCAGGTCACACGCAGTAATGTGACTTTTCTTTCTGTTACAGATTCTGCGTGTCTGCAGGGGTCAGTGGTGGAGGGCCTGTCCACTGCAGACAGTCATCTGGAGTTGGAGGAGGGACCATCCACCTCCACAGGTATACGTCAAGCATTGCAGCAGTGGGGCCGCCTGGCTGTCCACACTGATGTCGTTGAGACAGGTGTGGGGGAAGCCCTTCCTGTGTCTCAGTGTTCTGGCATCCAAGGATGCCAGCACGCTGTGGCTGTGGCAGGGGCAGAGACCTGCACCAATGATGAAGACACGACCATCATGGACAGTGACATGTGTGTGCCATGGAATGGACACACAGCAGGTCAGCTCATACCCATGGACCTGGCTGGTGCCGACGTATGGGCCAGCTTGTCAGCACAGTCCCAGGCTGTGCCTGTAAGCACCAGTGGGGCAGCACCGGTGGCTGGTCAGGACAGTGGGACTGTTGTGGCAACAGCAGAGGAATGACTGGTCCCTTGGGCACAGCAGGTGGAGGGGCGGCAGCAGCAGTCGCCCACCGGGACTGGGGGTTCAGGGTTCAGCGGTGGCATCCGTGCACCACCTGTGGACTTGCCAATACCTGGTCCTGGTGAGCAGCACCCACCCTCAAGGGGTGCTGAACATCAGACCCTTGCATACCCTGAGGGACGGGATGCCGAGGTGGCAGACTACCTCTTTGATTATACACCCGCCACTGCAGGCATCGGTCCAGCAGCAGATGCGGCTTGCAACGTCCGTGGAGGCAATGTGTGGCTCTGGAGTGGCCAAGGAGTGATGCAGCAGGGACACCGAGAGATCCTGTCACGGATTGACCTGCTTATGGAAGATGTGACCGCTGCCATTGACAGGCAAGCACAGGCTCATTGCTGTCATGCCATACTGGGCACACAGTCAGGTGCCCATGCATTGCTCACACCGTGCAGTTCACTGTCCACTCCCCATTCCCAGCTTCATGTGACACCCACCCTGTCGACGCCAGGTTCAGCTGTGGGCATCCCGAGCACTCCTGGTGCAGGAATGTTCGGTGTGCTGCAGACCCCTGTGCGGGCACAGTCGCGTTCACGCAGTGGAACCCCTGGTGGACCATCGGTGCCACCCCATGAGGCCCGTGGTCAGCCTGCCAGTGCTGCTGGGTCTTGGCAGGGCTGCCCACGCATCTGAGGTGGACATGGCACTGTGCCACAAGACTGATCTGTCTCCCAGTGCGGACACTGTCTGGTGCTGCCCTGTGTGCATTGTGTGTTTCGGTGGCCAGTGCATGGGTGGGTGCCTGGCCCTGCACGCAGACACACGGTCCACCTGCATACCCTCCCGGCTGCTGTCCACAGGTACGTGTGCATGATGATGCCTGCATTGCGCTGTACACCAAAGTGCGATGGTGCCCAGCATCTGACACACGCACATGAACAGTCAGTGGATATGGTGGCCTGTGGACATGTGAGTTGCTAGTGTTTGCATTCCGTCTGGCTTTGCACCTGACCCCAGTGCACATTTTGTGCCTATTGTGTATGCGTGTGTGTGTGTGTCCACCCATGTGGTGTGTTACTGTTCACCCCTCCCTGGTTGTGTGTGTGTGTGCTTCTGTGCCCTGCCACATCCCTTGCCAGCATGCACCCCTGGTGTGTTTCCATGCATGTCTGTGGGTTGTGCCCTAGCCACTGGTGGTTGCACATGGCACCATGACTTACCTGTGTTGGCTGAAGTGCTCCTCTGTGATGGTGTCCCAGTGCAGCTGTGCCAGCTGGATCAGTCAGGGGTCCCATTGGCCAAGAGGGGACTGCCCATCCCCATCATCACCGGCATCACCATCGTCCCCATCACTGTCCCCCTCTTTGACCTGTATGGCTATCCCACAGTCTTTGGCCATGTTGTGCAGGATGCAACAGGCCAGGAATATCCCACAGGCCTTTGAGGGGCTATACTGTAGGGCACTGCCAGAGGTGTCCAGGCAATGGAAATGCACCTTCAGCATCCCAAACACCCACTCAATGACATTGCATGTGGTGGCATGTGCCTCATTGAAGCATTGCTGTGATGGGGTCGTGGGCCGCTGGTAGGGTGTGAGCAGCCAGGGACGGAGCAGGTATCCACTGTCACCTGTGTGAAGATAGTGGAGGTTAGTGTCGTGTTCAGCTTCAGACTGCCCCAAGCCCTGTGGGCCACACCCATGGCACCTCTGGCCATACCCCCCCATGCCCACGATATGTCAGTTCTACATACATACTCACCCACTAGATGACCTGTGGGGATGTCTCCAGTCTCGAATCAGTGGCACAGTGCCAACTGGTACCAGATGAAGAAATCATGTGCTCCCCCAGGGTGCATGGCTCAGACATTGATGATGCGCCCACTGGCATCGCACACCACCTGGCAGTTGACACTGGAATATCCCTTACAGTTCATGTAGGCGGCACCCTCAGGGCCAGGTGGTGTGCGTATGGCCAAATGGGTGCAGTCTATTGCCCCTAGCATGCCAGGCATACGTGCTACCCTGTGGAACTCCTATACGTTTGCTGTGCTGTCCACCGCAGTGCTGGGTAAATGGATGTACTCCGCAGCATGTGGCAACAGTGCGCTGAGGTATTGGGTGAGGATGCATGATGTGGCCGACTGTGTTATGCCTGTGGTGTCCCCTGTTGGTCTCTGGAAGGTACCTGTGGCGAGCAAGCACATGCAGGCTGTTACCTTTGTCTCCACTGACAGAGCATGACTCCGTCATGTGGGTGTGTCTTGCCTAATCGAAGAGTCACAAAGGAATAATCACACTTGGCATTCACACGTCAGCACAATTTATTGCAAGCAAAAGATAATTACACTTCATTTAGCAGCAATATCACTATCAGCATTAATATATACTTCAATTAAGCAAAACATGATACATCACCGATTCAATAAAGCATCATCCAAGCCCTCTTCCAATGGCTGGGAAGCCCCTGTGTCAGCCTGGCTAGGAGTCTCTCGAACCGGGAACTGGCCCCACAGCGATGCGTCCACCCTGCAGGAGAGGCTTCAAACCAGGCATTGAGAAAGCTACATTTGTATCTTATTCTATGCTAAAAATAACCATGCAGCCTTCATTGTGTTATTTTCCCACATTCTAGAAGCTGGCCGGGCTTCCAGGATGTTGCAAATTCACACGATAAGGACTGCTCAGAATTCCACACCTGCTAGGTCACTGTGCTCCAAACACTGGCCGGGTGCCTAGAACACTATGAGCTAAGCAGAAGTTTAAACAAAACTACAAAACAGGTTGCCTGATAATATCGACCTTCAAGTCACAAAATACACTGTCTGAAGCAAAACATAATAATGAGGCTATCTAAAGAGCAAAACACCAATTAAATGAAGCAGCATGTAAAATGGAGTCACACAATACAAAATGGAGTCACATAATACAAAATGGAGTCACAATAATCAACATATTATACTATCACTACATTCGGTCCTTTGATTATTGTGAATACGATTTGTATGATATTGGTACCATAGCAAAATTACCACGAATATAACATGATAAGTAACAAGTCCAAATAAGCAAGATAATTGTCACTACAGCAATGATTATGATAGGATGTATCAGAATATTTAACACTTTTGTAGCTGATGGAGACCATCCTGTAAAAATATCCCACCAATAATGAGCAGTCTCTTGTTGAATCTTGGAACTTAAATCAATCATTTTATTTTTAACTATCGTAGTTTGCACCTGACTTTGCACTAATGATTTATTTCTTATTGCCAAATGAGCCTGCATTACATCTGTTTCCTGAATTATCTGTTTAATTTTATTTAACGAGATATTCAATCTTGATTGATCTAAAATATTGGATTGCCAATACAAAATAAGCTTCTGCTCATTATCAGGGACCTGTGCATTTTACTGTGGTGGATGACATTACAATCCAATGATTACTAGGAATCCATGATTTGAACACGGTCCTCCACACATATTCATTATTACTCATTAAATCACTCTGGGCCTTATTTCTTTGCATTATAGAATACATATGTCGCATTGTGCATTCTGTCCAATCAATAAATCACAAATATTTTCTACTACTCCCATTCCCCATACCTGTGAAGCATTAAATAACTGCAAGTACTCAAAATCATAATTCAAAGTTAATCTTTGGGGTAAGAAAACAGTTGGCATCCATTGAGCTTGTAAGTTAATTAAACTAAATACATCAATTCCTACTGCCTGAAGCCTGTTAGTCAGTGTTTCTATATCAACACTATTTAAAATTCCCATGCCTGCCCCTGCTCCACCTAATAGCGTATCATACCAAGCTCTTTTATATTTGCATTTTCTACTAAACATAAACGTTATGTTAAAATGGATTACATTTTTCTGATACAGCTGTGCTACTGATGTACATGTGGATGGAACCTTAACTATACTATCATTGCTAATTACAGGATGATTTTCAACACTGTAATGTGATCTGCCCAAGTAGTTCTATTAGTTATTGCAGTAGCATTCATGCAGAATAACGTGTTCTATGTCAATCAAAGTAATACTTGCATTGAAAATGTCTGTTTGATTTATGCAGCAATCAAGTCTATGTTGTACAGTCACCATGCAACTATTCAGTAAGTTGCAGCATTTAATAGCAGTCTTATTCTGCAAAGAGATTTCATCTGTTTCAGAGGCATATTGTCCTGAGCCACCAGTTGTCATCCAGAGATAGACCCCTGGTGAAAATGTCATGTTCAGTACCACACACTTCTGTCCGGATGGGCAGCTAAAGTTCCTCTGTTCCTATCTTTGGTATAATTTTCCAACTCCAGGTTCCTTTACAACCAGTGTCATTACAGTTAACCCTTTGAATCCTTTCCTCCAGGGGTAACTAGCTCTGCCAAATGGACCATAAGACACACCAGCATTCCTTTTAAAATCCATTGCTGGACCTAGAAAGACACAAATTTCATTATTCTCGAAGATAACATTTATGTGCAGGCACGTATTCCATTTTTCTTTCCTGATCTGATAATTAACACTGTGTTGTCTCGTCCGGTGGCTATCACCTCAGCTGGTTCAGGAGGGCCATTTGGGTTTGTAACCCATATTTTGGCACCATTGTTAAAACCTCCTGTAGATCTAAAACCTTTATCCCCTTGCTGTTAAGAGTGTGGGGCTTGTCCCTTTATAGGGCTCATTTTGTTAACTGGAATAATTAACAATTGAGCCACTCTGTCATACTGTTGAATTAACAGATTTTGTTCTCTACTATTCAACAAAATTACTTTCACTTCTCCTTGGTAATCACAATCAATCACCCTCCCAAAATTTGTATTCCCTTGAGGGCTAGTTCTGATTTAGGTGCTATCCAACCAAAATGTCTCGTGGAATTTGTATTCCAATACCAGTTTCTATCACTTGAATGTTTCTGCTGTTTATTCTGTATTCTTGAAGGGCATGTAAATCAAGTCCAGCAGCTTCTGGGTTGCCTTCAAGGAGACAGAGCTCCTGGTGTAATTTCCCAATATAACACTGTTTCGGTAGTTGAGTAAGCCTGCACTTGCAAATTAGGAGTTATCATTCACATTAAGGGGGTCTCAGATTCTCCAATTGGTCTATTATTTAAAATCTGTAATGCTTCATGCAAATTCTCTTTCCATTTTCGTAGGCTCTCCCCCCCCCAATTGTCCTTTCACAATATGAGGGATTGGTCTTTGTTGCCCATGTTGGCATATAGGACACTGAGCAATAACAGTTTTAACTAACCAATGTTAGGTACACCTTACTATATGCCCACCTGTAAGTGGCTTTTCTCCCAAATGTCCACATTTTTGATGTGCCCATTTTGCCAGCCCTGATAACTGCTGACTTTGAGTTTCTTCAATATCCACTGAAAGAATCTTAGCTTTTTCATCTGCAATAGAATTATACCATCGTTCTAGTGTATCTGAAGCACAATGAGCATCAACATGAAATACAGTGGTCTGAGTATTTTGCACCATAGTCCATATTTCCTGCCACAGTTCTTTTCCCCATATTTCTTTCAATAAATTTTCCACTCATCCTTAGCCCAAGTGGGCAGCCAGGTTGTTAAACCATTGGCTACAGACCATGAATCAGTATAAATATGACATGTACCTTGTAACCTTTGTGGGTATTACACTGGAAGGGAGGAAGGTAGCTACCCCTCCCTCCAAGCTCCTACTGGTGGAAGACACAGCTCGAGGTGCAAGAGACAGCTCGAGTACTGTAGCAATAAAAGTTAGCTGTGAAACACAGACAAACAACAAAAACAAACACATCAGTTTAAAATAAAACAAGATTATTTCCATAGGATAAAAGAAGCCAGCATCCCTGGGTTCCCTTATCCTAAGCATGACAAAATGTCCAGATTGATGGTAATACTGCATGACGTATCTCTGTAGATGGTAAACTCTCAAAACAGCTGTAATAGTCCTTTTTTCAAAATTGTAAAAGTTTGTTCCTCTTCACTTAGAATACTAGTTTTGCAATAAAAGTCAAATTACATGGTTCACTCTTGGTGTGCTTTCATGAAAACATACATTTTGTGTGAAAAGTTGTGCTTTAGGCATGGAATACACATCAAGTTTGAACTGGTAGTAACATAAAATGTTGAAACACAAGAGGGTCAAATAATGTGCAAAAGGTCACAGTGCATGCAAGGGTCATTCAAACCTAGCTACATTCCTTGTAGTGTCCTTTGAACACCACCAATATTAAAATATCTTTAAATACTGCTGGCCAAGACAGTACACACACATACACATACACAAAAGAAATACTTAACACAAAATAAGACTGACATTGTTTCACACCAATTTGCTGAGGTAATGCCATAGTTCCATTAGAAAACTGTACGTGGTTTAGATATATGTGCTGCCTCCTGCCTGTCTTGTAACACTGACAATTTTAAACCAACACATTTATACATATTGCCATGCCAAATCTTTCCAGAACAAAACACTGTTTAAACACATCATCTGTAAGTGAACACATCTCGTATAACATGATTACACCTTTTGGCACATAACTAAAATATGGCACTCTGCCATTTTGCAAAAGTTTCTGGCTTTAACTAGAAGTATGATAAAGCCATTTATAGCTGTTAACACATTACATTTTCACCTAGCAGTGGCTTGGCACGTTGCTTGCAAACTACAACTCTTTCTGCACATTGCAATCTATATGACGTCATAATTCTTCACCATCAACGCTACCTGCTCCAAGCAAACAAAAGTTCTTCACTGACCCTATCTAGGGCAGCACAAATGTTCCATTAAAAAAAAGCCAATTAAAACAGTCAGCTATGCAAAGAAGCTTCCTCTCTCTTTTTTTTTTTGTAACCTGTTGTGCACTGAAGGCAGTCAATCCTATCTCGCAACCTTGACAACAGAACATAATTACAGAACACAGATATAAAACAACTTTGAATAAAAAAAATTCAGACTTACCCGGTGCCAAGGTATTTTTCTTCTTCTTTTCCGATACACTAGTCTAAGTAAGAAAACTGACTGCAGGACCTTCGTGATAATTTCCAAACGCTGCAGCTATTAACTCTTTCAAAGGTTTTAACCCTTTGAAAGGTTTTCTTTTTTTGGCCATTTTAGTAACCTGCCAAACCAAGTCTTTTCCAGAGCTCTGGTTTGCAGTTTAAAACAAAACAAACAAAAATCTCTAACAGTACTAGGTTGAGATCCATCTGGTAGAGGTCCCCAGTACTTGGGTTTAGGATCAAATGTTTCAGCCTCTATAGGAGGCAAGGAACTTGAAATTGATACAGAAAACTTGAAACTACACAGATAGGCAACATGGGGGATTTTCAAATCATCCCGTCTGTAGTCACCTACTGTGCGTACATCCACAGTAGTTTATTTTTCTTTTCTAGATGTTGCTTATCTAACTTACTAATCCAGCCGCTGCTTTTCTCCTAAAAGCAGCCTGAACTTGTGAAGCCATCATTGGCTCTAACAGTATATACTTGCAGCAAGCACAAATTATAAGTACAAAGGGCAGTTGCCCTTGCTTGTTTGAGCCTTAATACACCTTTAAAAAAGAACTCATCCTTTTCCTAAAAATAGACATTTTATTTTTCGAATCCTGCCGACTACGCCAAAAATGTCTTGCCTAATCAAGAGTCACAAAGGAATAATCACACTTGGCATTCACACGTCAGCACAATTTATTGCAAGCAAAAGATAATTACACTTCATTTAGCAGCAATATCACTATCAGCATTAATATATACTTCAATTAAGCAAAACATGATACATCACCGATTCAATAAAGCATCATCCAAGCCCTCTTCCAATGGCTGGGAAGCCCCCTTGTCAGCCTGGCTAGGAGTCTCTCGAACCGGGAACTGGCCCCACAGCGATGCGTCCACCCTGCAGGAGAGGCTTCAAACCAGGCATTGAGAAAGCTACATTTATATCTTATTCTATGCTAAAAATAACCATGCAGCCTTCATTGTGTTATTTTCCCACATTCTAGAAGCTGGCCGGGCTTCCAGGATGTTGCAAATTCACACGATAAGCACTGCTCAGAATTCCCCACACCTGCTAGGTCACTGTGCCCAAACACTGGCCGGGTGCCTAGAACACTATGAGCTAAGCAGAAGTTTAAACAAAACTACAAAAACAGGTTGCCTGATAATATGCGACCTTCAAGTCAGCAAAATACACTGTCTGAAGCAAAACATAATAATGAGGCTATCTAAAGAGCAAAACACCAATTAAATGAAGCAGCATGTAAAATGGAGTCACACAATACAAAATGGAGTCACATAATACAAAATGGAGTCACAATAATCAACATATTATACTATCACTACAGGGTGCCTGCATCACATCACTGCACAGCTCACAGAGCCACCTCAGTATTGCCCTGTTCAGGCTGTACCGGCACACAATCTTGATATCTGTATACAGCTCAAAGCTGGTGCGTGCTCGGTACTGCCTGTTGGGGCATACCGCCAACGGGCCCTTCCATGGCCACGTTCCCCCGCCGCATGCCTTCTCACCCCCCTCATTACAGCATCCATGTGGAAGGTGGCACTGGCCATGTCCCTGGCTTGCGTTCCCCCCCCAGCAGCTGTTGCTTTGTTCCACCCGCTGTCCTGACTGCTACCTCCCCTGCACCGGATACACCTACTGGCCTCTGCTTTGTGTGGCCCCACACACCTTCTGGTGCCCCTCTTCTGTGGTGTGGTTTCCCTGGCCTGCCCTCTTTGTGCTGCTTTCCTGTGCCTGTCTCTCCTCCTGCCTCATGTGGCTTCCCTGTAGCATTCTTGCGCCTCTTCCTTGCTCCTTTTTATTTTGGCTTATTTCCGCTATGGCAGAACTTCCGCCTGCTCCACTGTTGCACATTGCGCAAGTCTTTGAACATCGCACTGCGCCCTTTATGCATGGTTCCTCCCCCTTCGGTTGCGCATGCCTTCATTATCATTGCACTGTTGCTTAGCATGTTTTCAGTGGCGCAACTGCCTCCTGCTGAATATCGCATTTTCTGACTTGCGCTGGTGAAACCCTATTGTGCATTGCGCAACCCTTTTGAATATCCAGCCCTTGGGGTCAGTGATGAACAGCAGAAGATCATCTGCATAAAGTGTGATCTTATGATGGTGCCCCACCTTTTCTTTTCCCTATTATTAGCACTTGTTTCTGACTGCTGTACATTTCTCTTTAATACTTACTGGACTAAATTGTATTTATTTATTTTTATTTATTTAGTTTTTGTTGACCAGGTAAGTGCACTAGACAAATCCTGCCTATTTTCATGCACGATCCGGGGAAGGGGGATACAGATGAATGCCAACTGACCTTGAACCAGACTAAGCTGTTGGTGATATTTTTAGTCAGTGAGGGAAATTTGGCCAGGACACCGGGGAAATTCCCTTACTCTTCAGAGGGGAATACTCTGTCCAAGATGGCGGATGCTTCTTTGCCTCCTGCAGAGCTGGCTGAGGGGACAGGAGACTTGGTCTCTGCTCCTGTCTCTGACTGTCTGGAGACCATTCTGAATAACGTTGAGGTTGTGAGGGACTCTGTTTTACTTGCCTCTCAAGCTGCACCTGCTGCTAAGCCTGTTACTCTTCGAGACCCTGCTGGAATTGCTTGCTCTACTACTTCTCTTGCTACAATGGAGGATGATTTACCTATGGCTTCTACACCATCTGATGTGAGTGACTGTGCTGTTAATGAGCGCTTGGAAACGACGGATAGCCGTTTTGTACTCACACGTTTCGACTTGTGCCAGACATTTTTGAATACGCAGAGTGGTGTGACTGGAGGAGACAGCACCTCTGTCTCGCTTATGGGATATGTGGGGAACCCTGTACCGTCTTCTGAGCAGGCGGCCTTGACGGCGAGTCCAGTGCTGTCTGACATTAGTAACAAGGCGCACTCTTCTGCACAGCAACTGCTTGGGCATGTTTCTATGGACACTGACTTAGTACCTGCTTTCTCCCCTGTTTTGCAGCATCCCTCATTAACTATCTCCAGTGCTACAAACCCCATTTATACCCCTACCTGGTCGGTGGAATCAACTTTACGAGGTGCAGAGTAGATTCAGAAGCCCAGGATAGGAAAGTGGGTCCCTGGTCCATCTCCAATTTGGTCCCCCAATCCAGAGGACTTCCTGGAAGACCAACAGCTGATGCAGGATACTCAGGGCTCTTCTGACCCCTTGAGTTTTCCTGAGGAATTGCACTTTACACAAAATCCAGTTTTGAACATCAGGCAGGGGTCTACATTGGATGCCATCTCTTTTCAGGGTCGTAAGGACACTACTGCTTCAGAGTCTGGTACGCAGCCTTCAAAACAGGTGGAGCTGACTCGTTCATTTTCTTCATTGTTTAAACAACCAGTTCCAGCTGCAAAACAACCAGATCTAGTTGCAAAATGTCATAATGCTGTAAGGCTTATCTATAAGGGGGGACTACCTAACCCTCCGGACCGTGTGTATGTGGCCCGGTCTCTGCTGAAGGATTCTTTGGAATTTTTCACCCATGAGATCTATGCCCTGATTCATGTATCAGGCGAAACCACCTTTGATGTGAGTTTTCAGACGTCTCGTGGACTAGATAATTTCTGGTCCAGATACTACGCCTTAAGAAACAATGCTTTATGGACCCCTTTTCAGGCCACCCCCCTCGCCAAACCTGCCTTCAAGACCATCACGGTTATGTTTCGGAATGAAGGTGTGGAGGTGTCTGATGTTGTGTATTGGTTGAAGCAGCACTGTATGGTGCAGGGCCATCCTGAAGCTATATTGGACATGGAAAATATTTGGACAGGGGGTTGGAGGTTTCGGGTCATGTTACACACTAATGACTCTGGTCCAGTGCATCTACCTAATTCCTTTTTTTTAGGCCATGATAGAGGGGTCCTGTTTAACCCGGGTCAGCCTAAGGCCTGTTATAGGTGTGGGGACCCCTCACACCTGAGTAATGTGTGTGATAAGATGAAATGTTATAACTGTGGTGAGCTGGGTCATGTAGGGATTCATTGCCTGAATGTTAGCAGATGCAATCTTTGTGATGAGATGGGCCATACGTTTCAAACCTGTCAATGGGATGCCCATGCTCAGACAACTCATGATGGCGGGGTTGAGCAAAGCTTTGTGATTATGCAAGCACAAAAGGCTCGGCTTCATGCCTCCTCAGCTGCCCCTGCTGCTGAGGTGCCGAACCCTGCTTGGAAGGCCCTTGTGCCTGTGCCACCCCAGGTCGCCACTCCTTTGAAAGCTGTTACTGTTGAACCCCTTTTCATAGTAGAACCCCAGACATTGACGAATGTGCAGTCTGCTACGTCAGACTTAGACCACATCCCGGGTCCTAGTACTATGCCACCACCTAGTGAACCTACTACTGTCATGCGCCGAAGGTCAATGAGGACTGGTCCTTGACCCTCGACGCCTCCTAAGATACCTTTATTGCCTCAGCCCATAGTCCTGTCGAACACCTTTGAGGTGCTTCAGATGACTTCTGATGATGCTGGAGGCGAGTCAGACTCCTCCTCCGTGGCGTCCTCCCTCCCTGATGGCACTACTGATTCGGAATTTCAGCTGGGTACAGGTCTTTCTCAAAAACGTAGAGTGAAAGTTAGGCTAAAAGGGAAAAATGTGGCTGGGAAATGAAAGTCGTGATGCTCTGTTGTATTTTCTATTTTGTATTATGGTGCAGTTTGTTTGCCACACTCTCAATGTTAATAGCATGATGCGTGTAGATAAAAGAAGGTTAGTGTTTTCCTTTTTGAGGCTTTTGCCATTAGGTATCTTTCCCTTGCAGGACACAAGACTCCACACAACATATGAGATTCGGCAAGCAACACGTGACTGGCTTTTGGGCCCTTCATTTTGGTCAATAGGCCAGGACCCCTGCTTGGGACTTGGCATCTTACTCAATGTGCTGGACTTCCATCTCCTGAAACTGGTTGATTTAACTCCTGGTAGAGCTCTAGTTTTAGATTTTCTTATTGGTAATTGCCCGTACCGGGTGATAAACATCTATGCCCCCCAGATTAAGATGGCCCGTATTGCCTTACTTTCTTTAATCCGCTCTTATCTCCATACTTCATTCCAACTAATATTTTCTGGAGATTTTAACTGTGGCCTAAGTCTCCAGGACAAGAGTTCATTTGCCACCACCAAAAAACTCTATTGTGATTCCCATGAATTAGGTAAATTGATACATACTGTGCACTTGACTGATGCTTATTTTTCTTTTACAAAACTACATACCCCTACATTTCAAAAAGGCAAATTAGCAACACGTATTGATTTTGTTTTTCAATCACGTTCGATACCGATTGACTCTGCTTTGGTTCAAGCTGTAGCTTTCTCTGATCACAAAGTACTTTCTGTTGGAATAGGGTCAGTTGCCCCTTTTTGTAAGGGACCGGGATTATGGAAATGGAACACATCCCTGTTACAGGACAAGCTGTTTCTACGGTCTCTCCTATCTTTTCTTTTGGCTCGTAAGTCTGTGTTTATTTGTTATGAAGACCCGGTACAATGGTGGTTTGATACGAAACATGCTTTAATTATTTTTCTGAAAAATTACAGTCGTAGGAAAAGTAGGAGAGACTATTTGGATTATTTAAAGAAAAGAGCACACTTACAATCTCTGCTGTCCATGGCACATACGACTGGGCAGGATTTTTCCCACCAAATTCAAGTAATTCGGAAGGATATGTTGTATTACCAGTCTCGTACATCACGACAACTATATCACCAGCACAGATTTCATGTGACAGGGACACGGGAAGTAGTCTGCCCTTTTGAATCTAACTCCCGACAGGTTGCCCAGAAATCAATGCTGTGCCTTGCAAATTCTGCAGGGGCTTTATGTTATGCACGTACTGATATCCAGCAGATTGTGATGGAACATACGACTGCATTATTTTCCCCCCTCCCAGCTGTTATGGAAGACCCTGCCACCTTGTATGAGAATCTTGGTGTTCCATTCCCTTTGAGGCAGAGTGAGGCTGTGGCTTGTACTGCCATATCAGAGTCAGAGTTGACTGCGGCGATTTCCTCGTTGCCCTTATGAAAAACTCCTGGTCCGGATGGTCTCCCGGCTGCTTTGTATAAGGTACTAAGTGACCACTTGGTCACTGAATTGACCTCTGTGTATAATTCCCTGCTCTGTAGTGAGTCAATACCATTGGACTTTACGAAAGGTGCTTTAATTTATGTTTACAAGCAGAGAGGTGACGTCCACTCTCTAGAGAATTGGCGCCCTCTCTGTATGTTAAATACTGACTTTAAGATATTAATGAAAATTCTTGCAAAACGTTTGATTGGTATTGCTGAAACGGTTTTGCATCCGGCCCAGTCGTGTTCTATACCTACCAGGCGAATCTCGGATCACTTGATTCTCCTACGGAAATTATTTTCCCATGGATTGGCAGGTCTAACCTCAGGTATTATAGTTTCAGTGGATCAGAAGGCGGCATTTGATTCGGTTAACCACGACATTTTGTGGACAGCGCTTCATTTTTTACGTGTCCCAGATATCATGGTACAATGGTTGTGTAAGTTGTACAGGATGGCTACGGTTGTTCCTGTTGTAAATGGTTGGGTGGGACCTATGATCCCTGTTAAAAGAGGTGTTCGTCAGGGTTGTCCTGTGAGTCCTCTACTATATGTCCTGTTTTTAGATGTCCTACTCCGCCGTTTGAATGTTCACCCTCAGATCCATGCTATTACATGCTCTGCTATGCTTGCATCTTATAAGGCTATAGCATATGCTGATGACATTTGCTTCCTAGTGGCTGATGAAGCCTCGGTGACGGCCTCTTTACAAGAATGCTCCTTGTTCGTAAATTTCTCGGGAGTGCGTATAAACTATGGTAAGAGTTTGGGTATAAGATTGGGATCCGTTGTAACCCAAAATAGCTGTATAGGCCCGCTGAGATTGGTGGAAGGCCCTATCCATATATTGGGGTATATTTCGGAACGCGAGATTCGGATGTTTACAATTGGGATGCTAAGTTGCAACAGGGTAGAATGAAAGTTGCATCTTGGAATAGGGGGCAAATTGGAAAAAAGAAAAGGGTTTATCTGATAAAAACTTATTTGATATCTTTGTTTCTTTATTTGAGTTATGTATTTCCTGTACCGCAGCGTATGGAAACAGCGATTTTCAGCCTGTTCTTTCAGGTGTTATGGGGTAGTAGGCTGAATCCGATTAAACGGAATATCACTTATTTACCCATTGTGGAGGGTGGTGAGTGTATGGTAAATCCTTTGTTGTTTTTTTCCAGCATTTTTTTCACGGCAAATTTGGGGCCTCTCCTGATCAACTCTCAGAAAGGATGGGAAGCATGGTTTTATGATTCCTGTGGAGTTTGGTTCCACCAGTGGGAACATAACTCTTTACGTGTGTTGCGTAACACTGAAGGTGTGCCACTATATGTGAAACATATGTTTCAACGTTTAAAGCAATGGCACGTATCACCTCAGATGCTTATTGCTCATACTCATAAAGCTCTATACAAAGTTACTTCTTTCTTCTGTCTGTGGGACTCAGTCTCCTTTTGATAAATGTCCGGTCCAACATCTTTCTCCCCTTTTATCTTTGTTATGCTGTAAACGTGTTCCTGCACACATGTGGGACTTTCATTGGCTGTCTTGCCATGAAAGGATTAATGTTAAAGCCAACCGTAAACAAAAACAGCTTCAAGACAGATTATGCTCCAGACCTTTATGTAATGCTGCAATGGAAACGATATCTCATCTATTTTTTGAATGCTCTTTTATTCAACAGTGGTGGAATTTTTTGGCACAAAAATGGGCTATTCCAATTTTTGGGTCAGTATCCTTTCAGACAGTCATGTATGGTGTTTTTTCTCCACAATGGTCCTCTTGGCATCCGGATACTTTAAACCTTATTTTAGTTGTGATTAAGTGGAATGTTTGGATGGCAAGATGTCTGTTCACTCTACAGCAAAGAGACTGTACGTATTTGGAAATTGAAAATAAAATTGTGAAAGATTTAAGGGCCATATATGAATATGAACGAACATTTCATTCGGAGTCTGCGCTGCTTACCTTATGGAAAGCGCTTCTGTGGATAACTGATTCTGATTCAGCTGTGACTTGATAGATTCTTCCCAGCCTTACTTTTGTATTATCTTTTCCTTTGTGGTTTGAATTTTGTGTAGCAATGTATTCTTTTTATGTACTGTTTTTCTTTTTTTTGGTTCTGTTTTGTTGTACATTGCATAATATCTTGTTCCAATAAAACTTTCCCCTACTTTTTTCGATAAGTGCCATGGGATCTTTAACATCCACCTGAACTATCACCAGTCCAGACAGATGGGACCTCGGTTTAACGTCTCATCCTAAACACGGCACCTCAGAAGTGCAGCACCCCTCTTATGCTGCACTACAGTGTCAGTACTGGGATATTAACCCAAGTGCCAGATGTGGGAACTGAACCCACAGCCCTCTGATCTCCCAGCCTCAGAGGCGAGTGTGCTATCGACTAAGCCACTGACAATTCTAAACCTATTATGCATTCTTTCTCTAGCATGTCCTCCTGAAGTATGCTCTCACTTTCAGACCATTTTTGTGTACCTGGTCACAGTTAATCAAGTCTCAAAAAAACATCTCAAGGTGTGCCCCATTAAATGCAGCATCTTCTCTTAAATAACCAATCTCATTCTACAGTATAACCAACTGCTTCATCAATAACACATTGTCTTAATAGTCCCCATACCTTTCCCTGGAAGAATTCACACATCACATGTCTTGGAGAAATGGCTGCAGAAATATGTTTATTAAATAAATTTACACAACATTGGAGTGGCATGAGCAGCTGAGAAATCTCATCAGTCTCCTTGGACCTCCACATCCCTTCCAGTGAAGGTCCTTTACCCTTGAACAGACTGAGGGAGTAATGTTCCTATTGGAATTTGCCCCCAAACCTCAGGAATGGGGTGGTCATATGGCTGGGTGGCAACTGACCACCCCCATCTGGTGGCACCACATCCATAGGTAAGCCCAATGAGGTTGGACCATGACCCCCCCAAATAGGGACCAGAACCTGCAGCTCCACATACCTCATGCCAAACAGGAAAGAGGAGTCCTTTAGAAAAATTCAACTCATTACTCTTTTTCTCTTGTACCATCACTCTGAGAGACTCCCAAGCCATCATGTCACAGTGTCTGTGGCAGTGTATTATCTGAGCTAAACCTACCTCAGTTAAACCCCTTTGGTGGAGGTGAAAAACCTGGGAATAACACTCTGAGGGAAAACAAGGAAAACTCCTTCCTATCCCCTAGTGCTGTCACCCATAGTGAGGCAAAGGGTTCTGTGCTCTACCCTGGCCAACATGGAACCCTGCTTTTAAGAGGGTGGCTGGATGGGAAATCTGAAGAGGGAGGTAGAAGTGAGTGGGAGTTGCTGGTTTCAGCTTATTTAAACCCTCATACTATGCCCCTCTAGATGCCGCCTGTCCTGTGGGTGGCCCCAGTGGTTCCTCCTTGGGGTGGTGCTGGGGCTAATCCCCTACCTCAATAGGAAGAACCTTACCTGCCTGCCAAAGGCCAGATTACAGGTGGAGGGGACCCAGACAAGGGGACATCTGCTGCAATTCTTTGACAGACTTTTTACTGTCTTAATAGTCCCCATGCCCTTTCCTCGGAAGCATTCACACAATACAGGTCTTTGAAAAGTGGCTGAGACCAGAAGTTTAATAACTGAATTTACTGTATACAACATTGGAGTGGCATGTGCAGCAGGGAGATCTAGTCAGTCACCTAATGCCTCCCCACTCCTTCCAGTGAAGGCTCTTAACTTTTGTGCAAGCCATGGGAAGGATGTACCTCTCTTAATTGGCTCACACACATAGATACATAGATACATAGACAGTGTCGGCAGATAAGGGCCTATGGCCCACCCAGTCTGTCCATTTGAGCTTGTAAGTTCAGTTTGTTTTCTTAGAAGTCTGTTGCCCCTTACCCCTGACCTCTAAAATTCCTTTATGTCTATCCCATGCATTCTTAAATCCCGTGATTGTTTCAGCCCCCACCACTTCCTCTGGCAGGGTGTTCCACTTGTCCACCACCCGTTCTGTGAAGAAATTCTTTCTCATGCTTCCTCTGAATTGTCCTCCTCCAACTTCATCCCATGCCCTCTAGTCCTGGAACATCTTTTTGCTTAAAATAGTGTTTTCCTGCACCTGTTCTTCCCTGTAAGATACTTGTATGTCTCTATCATATCCCTCTCTCCTCCTCCTCCAGGGAGTACATGTTCAGTTCCTTCAACCTGTCTTCATAGGACTTGTGATGCAATCCATGCACCATCTTTGTTGCCCTCCTCTGAACCTTCTCTACCCTGTCTATATCTTACGTAGGTATGGTCTCCAGAACTGTACACTGTACTCCAGGTGGGGGCCTCACTAGTGTCTTGTATAGTGGAATTATGACCTCCCTTTTCCTGCTGGTGATGCCCCTGCCTATACATCCCAGCATCCTATTTGCTTTACCTGCTGCCTTGTCACACTATTTCCCTACCTTGAGGTCATCAGATATGACAACCCCAAGATCCATTTCCTGCTTGGTGCATGCTATATCCTCACCTCCCAACTGATATATTGTGCCAGAGTTTTTGTGCCCCATATGCATTATCTTGCACTTCTTTGCATTGAATTTCAACTGCCAAACCCCTGACCATTCTTCAAGTTTCTGCAGGTCGCTTCTCATTCTGTCTACACCCTCTGGTGTGTCTACTCTGTTACAGAGCTTTGTGTCATCAGTGAACAGTGAAATTCTGCCTTCTAGATCCTGTGCAATGTCACTGATGAAGATGTTGAATAGGACCGGCCCCAGCGCTGATCCCTGTGGTACCCCGCTGGTCACTTTTCCCTCTGTGGAGTGACAGCCATTTACCACCACCCTCTGTGTCCTGCCACCCAGCCAGTTACCTACCCACCACACTACTGTCCTGCCCACACCATATTCCCAGTTTGTGTAATAGTCTTCTATGTGGCACAGTGTCAAAGGCCTTGCTGAAGTCCAGATAGGCCATGTCCACTGCCCTCCCCTGATCCACCTCCCTAGTCACCCAGTCAAAAAATTCAATGAGGTTGGTCTGACATGACCTCCCCCTGGTGAAACCATGCTGCCTTGGGTCCTGTAGTCCATTGATAACCAGATGTTCCACCAATCTCTCCTTCAGTAGTGCTTCCATGATCACAGGAATAAGAGAGAGGTCATGTGGCCAGGTGGTTAGTGACCACCCCTGTCTGGTGGTTCCACACCCACAGACAAGCCCAATGAAGTTTGGCCATGCTCCTTCAAAATGGGGACAACATCTTCCCACTGCATGCCACCAGTTGAGCCTTTGAATTAGGTAGGACCAAATCAGTTTGATCTCTGATGTATCATAAGTCTTCCTCCATCCCAAGGAGCAAATCAACAGTTTTCTGGAGTCCAAGGTTTCTCCCACCCAGGTGAATCAGTGAGATGTTCAGTGAACTTCCCTGATGTGCCTTGGCTGTCAGCCTTTGGAGAAGTTGCCCCCAGTATATGCTTCTCTACCCCAATAAGGAGATCTATGCATTCTGACTTGGACTCACTAGTTCTTGTCCAGGCTGCTGTCTTGCCATTTCTGCTGCCCAATGGATGAAGGACTGTTCACAGGTCTTCCTAGATAACAGCCACTCACTAGGGGCTGGCTTTTCAGTGACAATGCAAGTATCACACACAAAAATGTCACAGAACTCACTTTCCACAAAAAATAAACATATATTCATTCAAAAGTCTTCAGACTATGTAGTTTATTTTTCCAAGCAATGCTCCATGTAGGTGGACGTCTGTTTATTTAATGTGGAAAGTGAGTTTTGTGACTTTTTTGTGTGTGAGTGTCCACAGATCTAGACTTGTTTAGGACCATCAGGGGATTCTGGAAAATAGGAAGGCAGTATTAAAGTAAGTGAGGTTGTACATAACGTAAAAACACTTGGCACCTCCACCAATCGGTATTTGTCCATCTGTGTGCCCCAGGGTCCTGGCAGTTGTTGCCTGCCCCAATCCTAAAGGAATAGGTATTATACTCTGTCATTAAAGCCAGTCCACTGGACCACCAGTCTCAAGATGCACCTGAATTAATAGGCTGTTACTGGTTCACTATTCATATGCTGCAGAAAAGTCTTTCATCCAGATAGGTGAAGAACCATGTACTCTGCCACCATGGTTTTGATTTCCTGTGTTGACCCTGCCAAGTGCCTTCATGGTGCACCAGCAGCCAGTGTTCACCTAGTCAGTTTTGTTCTTGCTTAGCCAGATGTAATCCCCCTCAGGTGTCACCATGATGTCTATGTTCTGTAGGCTCATGTTGACACTAGGTTGTGCAGATTGCACCAGCTCAGAGACCAGGAATGCCCTGCACAATGCCAAAAAAGGCAGTCTTGAACAAGCTGAACTCATACAGAGAACAGCAAACTGCTGGAAGGACTGTTCATGCTTTTTCAAGTATAACTTAGGCAATGGGGCATTGATGGGCTGCCTGCTTTGGGAGACCTTTAAGGACCATCTGGACCTTAAACATGTGAGTGTCACCAGTGAAATCCCAGACTTGGCAGAACCACAATAGGCTTGCCTGGTGTTGCCCCACCACCCTGGCTCAAGCATCAATGCTTGGATTCCATACAATACTGGTGCAGTTTGCCCACAGGAATAGCCCACTCCTGCATGGGCTGCATGGTAATGTTCCAAGCTGTGGCAGTAAGCCACTCTGCTCCAGGGAGTAACAGAGTTACATATACACTTCTATGTGTCAGGACCAATGCTTTCTATAGAAATCACAGGACTGGTCATGGATCCTGACCCGCTTATGGAGCCAAACTCCCTGAATGTCTGCAATTGTGAATAAGATAAAGCAGTAACAATCTGAGTCTCAATGCTGATAACAAGTACAGTCTTAAAATTGACATTCAAAAGTATAATTTTATGTAGCCAGTCCAGTGGTGCTGAGGGTTGAGGCTCTGGACACCACACCCCATGCCACGCTGATGACCTGGCTTTGGGAGCGGACTTGGATCATCGGGGGTCAGTGGGGGAGGAAAGGACTGAGCATCTAGAGGACTGCTCTCCTTTCCTGGGAAGGAAGGGGGCAAAGATCCTTGTGCCGGGTGACACCCAGTGGAGACTGGGGGTGGCAGCAGTATCGGGTTCTCTGGTGAAGGGGATTGGCTGTGGTGGTGCCCTTGTGAGTGTACGCAGGAGCATGCACACCTCATGCTGGTACACATTGCATGGTTGAGCCAGGGGGAGGGATGTAAGGGAAAAATCCTCTGCCGTGCACGTGAAGCCTTTGACGGAGTCCCCACTCGGCACCTCCAAACAAAGCCCGACTCAAGGGGCAGGGACCCAAGGATGATGCTGTGTCCCTCCTGCCCCCTGGGAGGGCCCCTCTGTGGGGGGGTAAGCCACAGTCCTCCCTGCTTCAGCCGATTGAGGCATAGGCTGGTAGGTGCAAGTGGGCAACAAGACTCCATGGAACAAGGCTGATGGGGGGGTATAAAGTCCCCAAGTGGATAGACAACCTAAATAGAGTTTTAAAAATAAGTATAATTTTAGGACAAATATCAAGACTCCATGAAAAAAAAGTATCATTTTAGGACAAATATCCTCATCAGGTGACTCAATGAGTCCTTAGTCCTCAGCTGATAGTTTCCAGTGTGGAGCATGCCCAATCTGTCTGAACAAACTATAACCTTCTTTTCCCTCAGCCTTGGGGCCCCACATATACAAAGTCACCTCTATTGGAAGGAATTTCAGCAAGATGATCTGTTTCATGAGCCTACTCACCAGCAACATGGGGGCCATTCTGCAGCACACCATTTGCCTTGGAAATATGCACAGAAACCCAGCCTCCCGATGTATCAGTGAGCATTTCCAGCTCCCAGCTGTCAACTGTCTATGGCAACATCCAGATGCTGTTGAAATGGGAAACAACAGTCATCCATATCTCAGAGTCCTCTTGGAACCCTCTGTCACCAATATCCGTGAAGATGGTTCTGGGAACCAGACCCCAGCTTTGCCAGTCATCACAAGAATGTTCTCCCCATGGAGATAACACAGCAGGTGAAGTTGTGGTACCCCACTATCTCTTGAAACTTCGTAGGGTGACCTTCTTATAGTAGCTGCTATAGCACTGCTGAAAAGGTTCCTTAGAAACTTGATCTTATCATGAGGAAAGTGACATTTCTGTACCACCACAGTGATCTCCACATCTACAGTACAAATATCATAACCGAGCTCAGTGGTTTGACTTTACCAGGGGCCAGGGGTATGTTAAAGAGTTTGCACAAGTGTAAAAAGGTGTCTAGTGCCTGCCTGCAGACCCTGGGATGTGCTGGCCTCGCAAACAAGAAATCATCCAAGTAGTGAATGAAACCCTGGTTCCCAGATTTTTGAATAGTCTCCCAGTGCAGGAAAGTGCTGAAGCTCTTGAACACTGTAAGGCCACCCTGCAACCCATGGGCATGCAGTTTTCCACATAATACTGGCCTTCAAATTTCATCCCAAGCAAGTCACAGTTGACTGGATTGACCAGCAGAAGTTGGAATGATGACTTTATGACTGTTTTGGCCATTAAGGAATGCAGACCTGTGGCTAGCACTGCCTCAAGCACTCTGTCAAATGATGCTCATTGAACAGCTGTGTAGTCTGGATCAATGTGGTCATTCACTGAATTACCCACTAGGTGTGACAAGTGGTTGATCACGTGAAACTCTCCTGGGGCCTTCTTAGGAGCTAAGCCAGACTTGTTCTAAATGAGGCAAAAACACAGTCCATGGTATTCGGGACCCTCCCTAAACTCACGACATTCCAAGATAAGTTCAGGTCTTCTGCTTAGATGACTCACTCATAACTCCTGTAATGTCATTTAAATACCATGGGGTCACCCTTGACCAATCTCTAAATTTTGAACTCCACATCATCAACATGTGCAAATCAGTCAGTTCCAAGCTAGGCATGCCATACTGGACCAGCCACATGCTAATCCCTACTGCTAGAGTGGCTATAGCTTGGGGCATACTCCTACCTACTCTGACCTATGGAGCGGCCACTTATGCTCTTTTACCAAAATCAGATCTTCAAAGATGGGATGTCACCTATAACATCTGCAGGTTTGCCTCAGCCTCCCACAGACAAAAACACCATTGTCTGCTATACTCAGATCTAAACTGGTTGTCCCCCAGCGATACTAGACTTTACTCCCTCTGCTTCACTGTTGACAGCATCATGAGATCTTGTACCTCAACACCTCTAGCCAAGCTACTCACCTACCAGACCTCCAACTATAGTGTACACTTGGCTGGCAAATTCCTACTATGCATCCCCAAATGCAGTACCACCAAAGGTTCTAGAGCCTTTGCCCGCCATGCACCTCAATTATGGAACTCACTCCCTCTGGACGTCTGGCTTACTCCTACACACAATGCTTTTAAAAAAGCTCTCTGCCAGCATCTCAGCTCCACCAACCAGTGCTCCTGTTTCAAATTTCCTTAGCCCTCTGGGTATCCTGCCTATCCCAAGGCTCTTACCTTTTCTCCACAATACTCCTCTTGCAGTACAGCCAATCCCAGCTCTCTCTCTCCTGGCACTAGCCCCCTGTAGCCATCCCTCTCTCTCTCTTTGCCAGCTCCTATCCTATATCCTACCTTTCCTTATCCTGACCTGCTATTATCCCTGCTGTTTACATCTTGCCATTCCCCCACCCATTATTCCCCTGCACTTGTCAGTATTTGACCACATTTTTATTTATGATTTTGTTGTACTTTCTAAATCGTGTTTTCAGGACTACTACTGCAATACTCATGCTACTGTTTGTTTTTGGTTATGCTATGACTGTAAAAACCTCTATGATCCTACCAGGACCACCCTGTGTACTACTTTCAATGCTTAGCTTATTGTTAAATGTTTTTTTAAATACCCTGTATACTACCTGTTCTGCTTAGCCTATTGTTTAATGTTTCACAATTCCTTATTTATTTCTCGATGTAATCTACTGTTTGTTATATTTGCAATGTCTGCCCTGTAACCTCCCGAGTCATTCCTTAAAACAGTCATTGTTATGGCTAGTGCACCCACCCTGTAAACAAAAACTAAAATAAAAAAAAAAAATAAGCCAGTTGGTGACATCTTGACATTTGGCAGGGGTGCAGAGGGGTATGGCCCACTTACTCTCCTTAGCCTCATGCCCTTCTCCAGTTTCTCCTGGACCATCTGTGGCCAGTCTCTGGTGGATTTCAGGTTCTCAGTCTCATACCCTTTTCATGGGCTGATGTACAGAACTGTGAAACCCACTGAGAAGCCGTCTGCCATGAGGTGAGTCACCTCACGGTACAAGTATAACAGCAGTCAAGGTCTTAGCTGGTCCACCCTGACCAGAGTAGGCAAGCTTACCTGCATAGGGCTTGCTGAACTTCTCTCAAAAGGGGCTGATTGCCTCTTTTCCTAGGTCTGGTACAGTTGCACTGAACAAGGGAATGTCGCTGTCCACAAGTGATACATTCATTCTGAAGCCTGAAGTGGTTGTTGTTGTTATTGTTATTCCCCTTATTGAAGCCAAAACAAATTTGTGATTGTGGACCCAGAGGTTTCGGGCTCTTCAACTGTGCTGCATTAATGGGCAAGCCACTGTTTGTGTGGAGGATCCCACCCTCATGCATAACCTGGATGAGCAGTGGCATCTTCAAGATGCCCCAGTCAAGTACTGAGTCATTCTGCATGTGGCACCTGAATTTCTCATCATATTCTAGCCAGGCAAGCTTCTTTTTGTGCCTGTGGACTAACATGATCCTATTCAAGTAGTTGAGCAGGTCAACATTTTTTTGTGGGACCATCTGGACAACTGTACTGGCAAAAACTAAAAATGCTGCAAACCAGTTGTCAAATGTACTTTCAGCTTTTACCTTCTCTTTATCCTGGTCCTTTTTTTCATTTTTATTGGCCTCTTGCTTGCCTGTGTGGTTTAGCAGGGAGAACACGTAAACATACTCCCAGCCCCATATCTGTTGCCAGACCTTGCCCATTAAGTGAAAACCCACAGGCTTTGCCATGCTGACATAGTGTCCCTGAGGTGACAGAGATGTAGCCTGGGCTACCCGACCACTGATTGCTGCCACTGTGGCCACTTGACCTTCACCACCCCATGCTTCTAGTTCTCAACAGAGGCCACCAAAGCTACCATTACCTCCATAAGCCTGTCAAGCTTTTCCTCAGCGGTAAGAGGATTCACATCATCTGGTTGCTTTGAAGGGGAAACAGGTTCTAATGGGCTTGCTGCTGCCGGCTCTAGTGTGGGGGATGTGTTACTCCCATATCTTCCACATCTGAATCTGCACCTTTAGGGTAAGTTTCTTTGACCTTGTTTTAGGCTTAGGCGGAGGAGGCACCCCTTAGGTAGATCTGCCAAAAGTCAGGATTACAATTTTTTAAACTCTTCATCAAATAACTCTGAAACCCCTGTCTTGGTCTTACTTTCTTGGGGTTTCTTGGGTACCTTAGCCAGAGGGGCTGCTGGCTCCCATGCTGGACATTTCCCTTTCCCTAGTGCCTGGTTCTCTTTCAGGGCAACAGTCTCTTACAGGCATACTTCCAGCCATTCACACCCTTCTTTTCATACATGGCCCTCAGCAGTGCCTCCAACACTGCAGTCACCGATGCCTTTGTGGAGGTAATCTTGTTCTTTTTGTTGGGTATTTTACAGGACCTGAAAAGACAAACAAACCATTTCGGAAATAATTATGTTAACCTTTTCATCTGATACAAACCAGGCTTATGGGGGGAGGGCTTTGTTGTGGTGGCCTGGCTTCCCACTAACACTTCCCTCAGACACCAGTTAACCTGTCTCCTTTTGTGTGTGTTATAAAATACCTCTTCCCCCACTAGGTCATGCAACATAGCTACCATTATGCGTATGGATCTGTACTGACCAAGACTATGATGCTTCCAGGCCTAGGCTCAGGCACTCCTCTGCTGCTTCCCTGATCCCGGACATTGCTTGCTTAATAACTGCCATAGTACATCAGATCAAAATGAGCTACAGAGAAAAACTTCATCAACCAAGAGGCAAATGTACTTCTAATAGTGTGGGACATAAACAGTATTGTTGGTTTACTGACCTAAAAGAAACAACAGCAAATTACATTATTTTGGGCAAAAACAGAAGAATATAGTAATTAAGACTCCAACATCAAAATTATATGGACCTATATTTGATCCCAGTATTAACTAAGAAGATTGTGAAATTTAAGTAAGTCATAGTTAAGGCAGTAATTTTTTGCACAATTTTTTTGTGTGCATTTCACGAGTTATACACAGTAGGTGGGATATTCAGAAATGTGCCAGGCATGGGCACAAGCCTGGCGCAGTGCAACTGGGATGTGCCAGGGCATGGCCAGGATGATATTCAGTGGTGCTGCACTATGGCTCAGCACCATTGAATATGGCACTGGGGCCACCCACACTGCACCACCGCAAGTATCAGATGAGGAGCAGGGGGATGCACCAGTGCAAGTCCAGGTGCGCTAGGTGCAGCAACTGTGATATTCAATGCTGGGCATGCAAATAAGGCCATTATGCATGCAAGGTGCAAATGGCCCCATTAGCATGCAGGTGCGCCAATCTCCGGGGACTTGCACCTGGCGCCCTGCCAGGCTACAGCCATGGAGGATCGATGCCCCCTTCCCCTCGGCGGGCAATGTGCCCCAATGCCCGATAGTGGGCAGTGGATAAATATAAGGTCCATGGTGGTCCAGTGGGCCCTACCCCATCACCTGATCACGGGCCTATAATACCAAATGCCTGGTGGTCCAGTGGACCTGCTCCTCTGCCCGATTGTGGGCAAATGAATAATATAATCACCCTGGTGGTTCAGTGGACCTGCTCCCCTGCCCAATTGTGGGCAAATAAATATAATAATTACCCTGGTGGTCCAGTGGACCTGCTCCCCTGCATGATCATGGGGCAGATGAATAGTTAAGTTCCCTGGTGGTCCAGTGGACCCGATCCCCAGCCCAATTGCGGGCTTCAGTTGTAAATAAATGCCCCAGTGGGCCATCGGTACTCCTTCCCCACCCGCCCACTCAGACCCACCACCCTGCTCCCCCCCAGTCAGAGGCGGTTGGCAGCTCCCCACCCTCAAGCCGCCCGGCCGCCCACCGACTGCCAGCATACAGTACAGCTGTACGCCCATTGGTGCACTATGTGGGCCAATGGGTGTGCAGACTGTACTGCACTACACAGTCCCGAAATGTGAATGAACCACACAGTGCACCAATGGGCATACAGCTGTACTGTATGCTGTCAGTCCGCAGGCTGCTGGGTGGCTTGTAGGTGGGGAGCTTCCACCCACCGCTGATGGGAGGGGGAAGTGGGTGGCAGGTCTGAGTGGTGGGTGGGAGGGGTACCAGTGGCCCACCGGGGCATTTATTTACAACTGAAACCCAGGATCGGGCTGGGGATTGGGTCCACTGGACCACCAGGGAAATTAACTATACATCTGCCTGTGATCGGGCTCGGGATCGGGCCACTGGACCACCAGGGAGTACATTTCCTTAGTTGCCAGCAATCGGGCAGGGGAGCAGGTCCACTGGACCACCAATGAATTCAATTCCTTATTTGCCCATGAACAGAATCGGGTCCACTGGACCACCAGGGTATTTACGCACATATAAGCCCGAGATCAGGTGAGGGGGTAGGGTCCACTGGACCACCAGGGATATAGATTCATTTTGCCCATGTTCAGGCGGGAGGGAATGACGCCTGGCCTGTGTCTAGGGTGGTCGGGTGGCCACCCACAGCTAGAGGCCACCGTGTTGCACTCTGCAACATGGCAGCTCACCTGTGGGTGGCCACGACTTGCTCCTGATTTTCAGGGGTGGATCTCTGCACCCCCCCCTCTGTGTGGTGCAAGGTGGGTTTGTGCCTGCGTATGCGCCACACATCCCAGGCTGAATATCGGGATGTGCCGCATATGCATGGGCACGCCCCCCCACACTTGCGCTGCATACATTACTGGTGCGCTCCAGTGCATCAGTTAATTGCGCAGCACAACATCCCCTTTTGAATATCGCTCTGGGGCCCACCAGTGGGTTGCGCATGGCGCAACACTGTTGCACCATGCATAACCGCTTTGAATATCCCACCCAGCATAAATAGCTCATTACACAGACATATACAAAAAGTATCAGTGTATGCTTTTTGTAAATATTTCATTAAAAACAAGACAAATACACAGAGCTTAAAAAAGTGATTTAAAAAGAGATTAAATAACCATAAAATAACCATAATTATACAATGGCAAGAACATTTCTAATTACCTGATTGGCTGCTGACCCCTTGAGACAGTGATATTATTAGACAATAACATCACTGTAACTAGGGCAAGCACAAAGATGACAACAGTACAGTACAGACAGATTCCTCCCTGTGGGACTAAAATGGATGCAGCTCCCTGTGGGACTGAAATGAATACAGTTCAAGATCTATAACCTGGTCTGTAAGTCCCTCCCCACCGATTTCTGCCTCCAAGCAGCTCACAGTAAAATCATTAGTCCCTCTCAAGTGCCATTTCTTTAGAAATCCCAGCTTTATGGGAGAATTCAAATCCTCGTCAAACACTACTGCCTACGTTTAAAAAAAACACAAGTTGTACCTGCAACTGCCACTACATGCAACTCCCTCATGCGGCTCTCTTGGTCACACAGCACACTTAATGGATGGTTGTACTTATCTACCCATTTGCCTGAACAGCATTTTTAACTTGGAAAAAAAACAAGAAACCCAACATTTAAAAACAAATACATACTTTCCTTCTAGCTCGGTGCCCACATCGAGCCTGCACATGTGCTTGTCAGAGTCGTGCTATTCAGCTCCCAAATAGCGCGTTCACAATGAAAAGAAAGTGACTCAATTTAGAAAGAAAAAAAAACTGTAAAACACTCTCCCCTTTAAGCAACATTCACTAATAATTGAAACCCAAGGGCCAGGAAGAGCAGAGGTGAGACTGATATGAAACAGCACACAGTACCAAAGCAAGAAAAACCTTCGGGAACTTAGCAAGATAGATCATTCTGCCAGCAGCTCCACCTTGTGGTGGAAGAGATATTCTGAACTTCTTTTTTAGTAGGTATTCCTACACCCACAAAAATCAAAGAAAATGCATAAAAAAAGTATTTTTTGTCTTTTTTAATTAACAAATAAGCCATTGTATAATAGCAATAAGGCACTCTAGGGTGTGTGCTATTGTGTAATAACGTTACTCCTGGGGTGGTGGATGCACTTGGCTTCACCTCGTGCTTCAACCCACCCCAGGAGTGATGCTATTACACAATAATACACACCCTGTCATACCTTAATGCTTAAATAACCATCCACAACCATAAATGTGCAAATTATGCTCTGTTATCCTCAATTCTGCTGTAGCTTGGAATACACTTAGAGACCGGGGAAGGTTTTATTTGCACTGACATTTTAAGCATTTAACCTGTGATGTTCTGGGTTTTGAAGCAGTGTCTGGATCTGTTGGTGTTGCTAGCAGTTGCTGTGTATATAGAAGATCTGACTGTATAAGCTTTTATCTGGCAGCATTTGGATTTTAAATTACTTCCATTAACAATTCATTAGGAAGTGGTATTGTAGCTGGCCCGGTGGCGCTGAGGATTGAGGTGCTGGACGCCACACCTCGAGCCATGCTGGTGACCCGGGTTTGGAAATGAGCCTGGGTTGTTGGGGGTCAGCAGGGGAGGGCTAGGATCAAGCATCCGCAGACTCATCTCCCAGTCCTGGGGTGGGTTGTGGAATTACACCATGCTGTAGTTGCCCCTGGTGATGCTTGAGGGCACTATCAGCATCGGTTTGGGCAGTGGAAGGAGCATGGTGGATATTGGCATGTTTTGCCTGGATGTCATTGCATGTCCATGCTTCAGGGGCCTTACAGGAGGAAAATCAGGGCTGGACGTGAACATGCAGCTTGATGGCCGAACTCCGAGCCACACGGAGGACTTTGGCAGAGTCCCATCAGGGAGGGTCCAGGGCTATCCTGGCTGGCAGAGGCAGAGGGGAGCACTCCAGCGGGATGGCATGATGGCAGTCCCAGATCTTCCTGGGTGCAGTCTGAGCTACCCAGTTCTCCGGGCGGGAGGAGACTGAGGCTGGATGCCCCACACCGGTAACAGTGCTGCAGCAAGGCTAGAAAACACAATCATAATAAAAAAAAGGAAGCGGTATTGTGCAAAGGGTAGATGGTATCTGTCAGCCTAGTAGCTACTTAGTAGCAATCTGCAGCTAATTAAAAGCAATTGCAACAATTAAAACAGTCGATGAAAGGGAGACGGGGTTTTTTTTGACTGCCCTTGGAGAGATACATGGATTGACTGGGAAATTCATGCTAACTTTGGCCATACAGAATTTTTACATAGAAGTCAGCCAGTTTCACAGTAATCGTGAATTCCATGCTGACCATGATTGTATTACTGCCTTAGTCATAGTAGAACTATTGTCGAATTTGTATATCATCTTTCTGGGATGTGTTAAGCTAAACCCCTTCCACAAGATTAAAGGATTTAAACCATTAGGCTAAAGCATTGTAATTGCAAATCAGTCATAGCTTAGTCAGTTGTAACTATTAATGAATGCAGTCCTGTTATCAGTGACCCACCCTTCTGCCTCAAACATGTAACTGTATTTAACACATGTTCCTGCAGACGGTGTCTGGATGCTTAAGCAGGCACCTTCCAGGTTAACATGACGACCCAACCTAACTACCCAAGGCTGGGGGATGGCCATGAGGAGTGGCACACTACAGAAACACAAAAACACACATTGTATTTATTTATTTATTTCAAGATTCGGAGATTACCTTTGGGCAAAAGCTCTTTTACAAAGGTTCCACGTCAGTTACAACAAAGTGTGAACAATTGAGAACAAGAAAACAAAGGAGGGTGGAGCCCCAGTGTAAGCAAATTACAGGAGTGAAACATTACTAACAGACATAAGCTAACCGGTAAGTGAAAAAGAAACATGACAAGGCCAAACATTGTCAGGTACACAGGTGTAATTTACAACAGACAAAGGCTAGGCACAAAGGTATAATCTGCAGTAGCCAGGAAGCTAGCTCCATCTATGTAGTAGAATTAATGTGGAGAGTTGGGGGGGGGATACAGAATGTGGGCAGCAGCCCTGTGGGGGCTTTGTTAAAAAGGATGTGGGAGGTGACTTGATCCATGATGGTTAGCCAGGCAATTGTGTCTTAAAACTTGCAGGGCTGGGAATGCAATTACTGCCTACAGCAACAGGCCATGCTTCCAGAGAGGTACTGTTTAAGCTTGTCCTTAAAGGCAGGTAGGCTTGAGTTTGTCAGTAGGTGAGCCGGGATCTCGTTAAGCCGCAGGGGAGCATGGTACACAAACGACCACTGTCCCAGTGTCATTTTTCTGAAGAGGACCCTTAGAGAGAGAGCCCTGGGAGTGGCCTCTGGTCTGGTACCCAGATCTACAGGCAGGCAGCAAGCTGCTGAGGAATGGAGCTGCTTTGCCTAGTAATGATTTCTTGCCCAACAGGCAGGTTTGGTATATTATTCTGTCGGGTAGATTAAGCCAGTTGGTCTGCTCAAAGAGGGAACATGTGCATAAGGTTGTCTGCCCCAAGTTTTAGCCTACAGGCCTTGTTAAGGGCCATTGTAGTGCATGCAAGTGCAGTATTGGAGGTGGTCCCATACACCACAAGCCTGTAGTCAATGACTGACAGAACTGAGGAGGAGACCGAGAGACTAAGGGCTAATGGAGTGAAGTATTGCCTGTGCCTATAGAACACACCAAGCTTTACATTTACTGCTTTTACCGCATAGTCGATGTGCTGCATGAAGGAGAGGGTGTTGTTGATAATAACCCCTAGGTATTTGAAACAGTGTACTGTACCTGCTCCAGCGGGGCAACCTTGGTATTGGTGATAGTAAGGGAAGGGAGTGTTTTCTTGTGCTGGGGTCTAGGGATGATCATCATCTTTGTCTTTTTGTGATTGAGGAACATCTATTTTTTTACAGAACTAATCCTCTAGCCCATTGAACAAGCTCTGAATCTCTGCCTGCAGGGCCATATGCTGCTTGTTGCGGTACAGAAAGATGGCATCATATGCATACAGGATGATCTTGCTCTCGCAAGCTTCAGGGGGTCTATTTATAAATAGACTAAATAGAAGCAGCCTCAATATTGACCCTTGGGGGACCCCTAGTGTAATTTCCCTTGAGGGAGATATGGCTGTCCCAATTTTGACACTCTGTTTTCTGTGAGATAAGTAGTCTTGGAACCAGTGAACCACTTCAGGTGAGAGCCCCAGGTTCAGTAGATCAGTAAGAATGATGTGGTGTTTGACAGTGTCAAATACTTTAGTGAGATCTATGAATATAGATTCCACCACATGATCCCCATCCATGACCTTGTGCACATAGTAGGAGAACTCCACCAGGGCAGTAGCCACGCTGTGGTTCCTGTGGAATCCATGCTGTTGCGGGCACTGGAGTCCATACTTATGGAGGTACTCAGAAACTTGGTCTGCCACAATCCTTTCTAGGACTTTAGAGAGAGGAGAGAGGATGGAGAACGTCCTATTGTTGGCAGTGCTGGACTAATCCCCGCTTTTTAAAGCTGGGGTGAGCAGGGTTAACTTTCAGGTTGAAGGGAACTTTATCTGGGCAAGGGATTTATTAAAGAGCCTGGTAATTGGTCTCAGTAGCTCTTCAAGTGCTACCACCACAAGCTTCATGTCTAAACCATTTCTACTTAGACTTGTTTTCCCAAGCACCTTATGTACATTGGTTCTGACTTCACTAATTATGACTTGTTTAAAATAGAATTTTGGATGGGAGTGGTTATGTTGGTTTCATGGAGGGGGAGGTTCTGGGCTGTTTAAATAGTCTGGTGGCAGGACAGCACTAAGATCAGAAAATGACAGGTTAAAGGATTCGGCTGTGATGTGCAGGTCAGTGGTAGGAGTCCCATTAATGGTGAGCATTGTTGGGTTGTTTCCTGTCTTCCTTTCCAAGCAGGTCTTTGATGTTGTCCCAGAAGTGTCTACCATCCCCCCAACTGCTGTTTAGGCTGTCTTTGTAATGTGCTGCCTTGGCTTGCCGAATGAGCCTGGTGCACTTGTTTCTTGCTGCCTGGTAATTTTTCCAGTCAGTGGGGTTGCCAGAATTTCTAGCCAGACACTAGAGGTTATCCCACTCCGTCATACAGTTCAGTAGGTCACGGGAGACCCAGCCATTGGAGGCTTCCCTTATCCTGCTTTTTCTCAGTGGTGCAAAGGTAACACAAATACCATTGAAGGTATTTACAAAGAATTGCAGGGCCTGGTTGATGTCATCAGTGGCGTCAATTGGAGACCAGTCAGTTTTGACCAGCGCAGCTTTAAAGGCCCGGGTTACCCCAAGCTTGAGAACCCTGTTATGTACAGTGATGGGAGGTTCTATATTTTCTTTTGTCACCCAGGTGCAAGCCACAGGTGAATGATTACTGAGGCAGTCTGGGAGAACCATGACATTTTTCATCTTATTAGGACTGCTGGAAAGAATCCAATCTAGGAGGGTTCCCTTACCCATGTTCCAGGTTAGCCTGGTGTGATCAAAGATTATTTGGGTGAGATAATAGCTAGCGACCTGATCTTTAAGATGGTCAGTGTCTTTGCTGAACCAGTTTAGATTAAAATCCTCAGTAATGACAACATGAGAGTTGTCCTTCAGCTTGGAGATGGTTTCCAGGACAGGGCTGAACCCCAATTTAGCTTTTTCTGGTGGCAGGTATACAGAGAAGACAGTGAGAGCCTTACTCTGTCTGCACAGGGGAAGCTTAACAGCTAGCATTTTGTAATCACTCGTGCAGTCAAGAACAGGCAGCCTACTCCCTTTTAGCTCATCCTTTACATAGATGAGACAGCCTCCGCCTTGTTTACTCATCCTGTCATGCTGAAAGGTTTCAAAGCCCATTAAGGAAATTAATTTATCCTCAACCTTGGGTTTGAGCCAGGTTTCCATCAGGCAGATGATATCTGGGTAGTGCAGTCAAGTCCATGCCTGCAGCTGTGCCATCTTGGAAAGCAGGCTACAGATATTCATAGCCACAATTTTCAACCCGTTGCTACACTTCTCCCTGGACTGGTTGTCACCAATTGGCCCCGGGTTAGGATGGATGTCCCCAGCCAGGAACAACAGCATGAGGATGGCTAAATATGTCAGGGAATGTACTATCATTTTTAATCTGCATGAAACGGGTAAACAAATCTGCCTTAAAACAATTAAGATGGTGCATTCTGAAGCTTCTGCTTCTCCTGCTGCTGCTATCTGGGAATGTTCACCAAAATCCTGGACCTAAAATTCCTTGCCCCGGCCATCAATCGAGGCACCCTGGGACTCTCACTCTTGCATCTCTCAACATCTGCAGCCTCCTGCCTAAACTTGATGCCCTGCAAATATTCACTAACTAACACAACCCTGATATCCTTGCAATCATTGAAACCGGGCTATCACCCAAAATTCCAGACATGGCTATTGCCCTGCCTTGGTACAATGTCTTCAGACTTGACAGGAGTACAAAAAGAGGAGGAGGCTGTGCTTTATATCTTAAAGACACCCTCCTGGGTCACTGCTTACCTTCCCTCCTCTCAGATTCTTCTACGCAGAGCCTGCCTATTAAAATTCTGCTGGGGGCTCACAACAAAGCACTGACTGTTGCTGATGTTTACATTCCTCTAAAAGAACAAGGTAAAGGCCTCAACTCAGTCTTGGACCTCATCTGTGCCCTACTCCCTGACTCGGAGTCAATCCTAATGGGTGATTTTAACATCAGTTGGCTAGCCACTGACACAGGGGGCCTCAAGGATGCCATCTCAGCAGCCAACCTGGCACAGCTGGTAGTCTCCCCCACCAGACATAATTATAAGACTGGTGCAAGCACTCTTCTGGACTGGATACTGACCAGCCATCCCTCCCACATCTTGCATATTTCTGTCCTTCTGGATACACTAAGTGACCATTCCCCAGTCATCTGCAAATGGTTGAATAAATTTCTGCAAGCCCCCCCTAAATTAATCAATAGTAGAGTCCTCCCATGTGGTCAGATGAAACACCTCAAATCCAACCTCCGATAGCTCGACTGGTCTCCTGTGTTCAACGCTTCTGATGTCAACTCAGCCTTGGATTTTTTCATCAACTCCTTCAATGCTGCCTGTGACACCTATGCCCCTTTCAAAAGGTGTAAAATCAAAGGCCTTTGCAATCCATGGCTCTCCACTGAACTACTTATGGATCTGAAAGCAAGGGACCTCCTCTGGCTTCAGGCACAGGCCACTGGCAATCAAGCCAATATTCAGAACTACAAGCGGGCGTGAAATGACTGCACTAAATCAATCCACCAGAAGAAAAATGCATACTACAGAGATACCATCACAAACACCTGGGGTAAGGGAAAATCCTTCTGGGATAATCGTAAAGAAGTAACTGTGAAGCAGCCAAAAACCTCACCTACTGTGTTGGACATTGATGGTAGCATAACTCTCGACCCTACCACAATCGCAAATACTTTCAATACTGTGTTCTCTGACCTCAGTAATGTTTTCCTTTTGGACTTCTTCAATGATGACCACTCTTCTTCTCCTACCCTCAAACCACAACCCCCTCCCTCCAACCACCCACCATTCTACTTTAAGGAACTCAGGGTGCATGAGGTCTGTAAATATATTTCTAATGCAATCGCCAAATCCAGAACTAGTGGGGACTCACTCGACCTCAAGCTGGTGTCCCTCACCCTTAATGAAGTGCTACTTTCACTAACAAAAATGATCAACCTCTCCCTCACCCTCAGTCAGTTCCCTGACAGATGGAAATCAGCCACAGTAATGCCGGTCCACAAAAGTGGGGACAAGGATCTGCATGTGAACTATTGGCCTATCTCCATACTTCCCCCCCTCTCTAAGGCCATTGAACGTATGGTATCTGACCAGCTAACGGAATATCTGGACAAACACAACATCCTCTGCTCCCAACAACATGGTCTCCATACAGGTCACAGTACTACATCGGCCCTCCTTGAATTCACCGGTGCTATCCACAGCTCATTGGACAACAGCCTCCTAACCAGGTCAGTCTTCATTGACCTGACCAAGGCTTTTGACACTGTATATCATAATCATAATCTATTAATCACACAGCTACATTCTGCTGGGCTCTCACCTGAGTCCATTACCTGGTTCAAGTGCTATTTGGAGAACTGCTCCCAAAGAATGAAAATAGCTGATGTTCTCTCAGATGCACATCCTGTTCACTCAGGAGTTCCTCAAGACTCCATTCTTGGGCCACTTCTTATTAGCCTCTTTCAGAATGAACTTCCACAATTGTGTCCAGCACAAATCCTCCTCTATGCCGACGATGCTGTCATCCTCTTTACACACAAGGATCTGAGCCACCTTCAAAAGAATCTACAGCTTGCCTTCACCTCGACTGAAACTTGGTTTAGTACACATAAATTGGTTCTCAACTACAAAAAACCCAAGTTCATGCTCTTCTGCAGCCCGCACAAAAAACACAGACTCAATCCCATCACGATCAAACACTGTCTTGGTGCAACCCTCGAACAGGTTAAATCCTTTAAATATCTAGTTATTACCATCGATTGTAACCTATCATATGCTACGCACATTGACAAAATTGCCAAGGCTGGGAACACTCGCATTGGCCTGCTCTTCAAGTACAGTCAATGCCTTACCTCAGATGCCTTAAGGATTGCAGTACAAAGCTCAGTAATTTCAATAATCGACTATGGCCTGATCATCTACAGCTCTGCCTCTGCCACCACCCTCAGTTGCATATCCATTGCACTAATTAAAGCCTGCTATCTCATAACCGGTGCCCATCGCCTCACCCACATATGTGATCTCTACGCACAGACTGGGTGGCTTCAACTTTCAAACTGGATCAAGTACCAAACCTGCCTTATGACACTGAAAACAACAATAGGCCTTGCTCCCCCAGGTGTCCAAGCTCTCCTCTGCCCAGCGCAGACTACTCGCATCACAAGGGGCTCTGAATCCCAGCTTCTGCATATCCCATGTTTCTGCACCACACAAGGGCAAAGATCATTTGCACACAGAGCTCCCCGCAGGTTCAATGGTCTCAACATTGACATCGCCTCAATGCCAAAGCTTGGCCCACTCAAATCTGATCTCTGTCACATCCTGTCTGCATCTAGCTCCTGTGACTGTCCTTCCTAATTGTTCTCCCCTCTCCTTTTTGTTCTTTCCACCTAGCACTTAACCCTCTCCCCTCTCAACTCCCTCTCCCATACACCCATTCATCCTCCCCTCCTTCCACCCTCCTTCCCTATCCCCTGTAGCACTTTAATTGATATTTTACAAGTGCCTATGGCTGCAACCCTCTAGTGTGTCTCTCCTCCATACCGTGTCAACCCGGTCACCAGACCTCCTTCTGACATTTTTGCCACTGTATTGAATGTATAAAACTGAATGAAACTGCCTGTAACCCACTTATATATTGTTATTCAATGTCTTGCTTGAACTGTACCTCAACTGATGTGGAACCTTTGTAAAAGAGCCTTGGCTCAAAGGTACTTGTAATCTTAGATTCTAATATATAAATAAAATTTGTGCCTTTTGCTATTTGAGTAAGCCCTTGTGTAGGATGGATTAGCCTTTGTGGGGTGGCATGACAGTTGAGCCAGAATTAGGGTACCACTACTGAGACAAAAGAGTGGCTCATGAGGTTGAAGGTGTGCCAGGTGGAGTTTAAAATGGGCAACTGTGGAGGTGCCATTATTTAACCCTAATGCACTGGGGGCAGTGGCCCCACATCCTGCTCCACAGTGGAAACTCAATCTGAGGGAGTATCGCTAACAGGAGGAGACCAGTGCACTGTGGTGCCTGAGTCCACATTTTGGCATTCTGTACAAGGAGGTCACTTGTCAAATAGCAGGTGACATTCAGGTGCAGCAGAGCGATGAGCCAAGCTACCTAAGGTCAGTTCTAATAAGGACAAGTGCCTCTGAGCTTTAGTGGTAATATCCTGGGTGAAGGTGTGTTGTCACTATCTATCTGTGGAGAAATGTAAGGTAGGGTTCCTCTAGTGGTAGAAGTATATAATCTGCTAATGGAGAAATTTGCAGAAAGCAGTAATTTTAAGTATAAAAAGCAATTGCGGCATCAAGAAGAATTAGTCAGGGGAATAGCCACTCGAGATGCAGCAACAGAGGGCAGTTTCCAATCAGGATTTGGCTGTGGAAAGTGCCAAAAATTGAACCTGTTGGCAGAGTCATGTCATACCTTTGCAGCATAGAGGAGCTTTCCTTCCGGGCAGACCAGCTGAGCAGCACAGGCGGAGGCTTAGTTAGAGCCGGCCGCACCGGGCAAGGATAAAGGATTTGCTTTATAGTAGATTTTTATTATTCCATTAACTGTGAATAATGTCACTGTGGAACTTGATAACCAATGTAAATTGCATGAACTGACCAGTGGATCTGCCTGTGTATCTTACAGGGGACTCCCTGAAGGCTCAAGCTGTTTCTGTCATGGAAGAATGCTAAGGCCACATGGTCTACACACCTGGTTCGCTGTGGGCCCACTCTCTACTTGTCAAGGTTTGCCATGTGGCCAGAATGGTTTGCTCCAGTCATCCTCCAATCATTCAAGGAAGGGATTGCTGGCCGTAATTAATACAGGCTCCCCCTGCTGCTTAATGAAAGCAAGCTCTGTAAGTAAAGTACCAAAAGAACGGTTGGCAAATATTGTCATGACAACATTTGATAGGGTGCTATACCGATCAACATATATTACTACTTTAAATTATGCTGCAATAGAGCAGAGATGTGTCCCTACTGAAACATTGCTTATTCAGCCAAACCTACAGCAGACTGTACCATTTGGTAGCTGAAATAACTTGGTCAAGTTCACTATGCAACTGCTACCATGAGGCCATTTCCTTATCACCTGGCTTTGTCCGACTGGCATGCGCCATGTGTCCCATAAGGTATGCTCATGGCTGCATACACCTATTAGGGATATTATTTAGCTGCAGAGTGCTTTCATAGCCTAACCTTATTAAAGCTGCAACTCAAGAATTTAATTGTGGTATATAAATTTTTACCAGTATTTATATTGAAATGGTATCTAGGATACTTGTTTTGCTATAATAAAAGTAATTCATTTTCAGTAAAATTGTCATCATTGACTTCCTAAACTCAATTCTTTCCTATGAAGGTAGTTGTTAAACATTGCTACTCAATTGAATGTCTGTGGCTCCATGCACTCACTACAGTGGTTTTGGGAGCATGTTTCAGGCAGGCTGTATGCATGGTATTGAAGCATTCCACTGCAACCCTAGTGTGCCCTAGTGTAGTATGCATGGGATAGACATAAAGGAATTCTAGAGGTCAGGGGTAAGGGGAAATAGACTTCTAGGAAAACAAACTGAACTTACAAGCTCAAATGGGCAGACTAGGTGGGCCATAGGCCCTTATCTGCCGACACTGTCTATGTATCTATGTATCTATGTTCCACTGCAATTACAACCCTGAGAGAAGTGTATCACCACCGAAACAGATTCCCTGCAATTAATGTGCCTGTCACCCTGAGCTAGTGCTCCATTGGAAGGGTAATTAGCACTAGGAGATGCATGGTGCCATTTGCCATGTGGCTTTGGCATGGTGTTTCCATATGCACCTGCTTCTCATGGGCTGAGAATGTAGCTCCTGGAGGGTTTCCTAAGAAGGGTAAGTAGCACCTGCGGCAGGGACAGCTGCACTCTGTCATTTTGCCATGTTGCTTCAGCATGATGTTTTCATACCTTCCAGCTTCTTGTGGGCTATGACTGGAGCTTGCAGGGGGTTTCCTAATTTCCTCTCCATTTTCCTCCACTACTCTCACCTTGCAACCTCCACGGCCAACTCCGGGTGGCCCCATGGTCAGCTAATGCTGCACTCCACTGGGATCAAAGATACTGGGTTGGAAGGCTTAGTCTTGGGAAGGGCCATATGATGTAACTGGTAGAGGCTAGCAATATAGTAGCCCACAAGTTACTTGGCCATGTAGTCAGCCCCATTACCAAAGGGAGATCAGCATAGGCTGAAGGCTCCCTTCTTATCAATCCCTTACAAATGCTGCAGACACATAACAGCGCAAAACTATGGCAGCCTGAAGAAAAAAACAAGACAAAAAAAAGATAACAAAGGATGGCATTGAGCCACTGAAACCAGGAAGATTAAAATTACTCTGAAAAGGCCATATGAAGCCAAACATGGCTGGGCCATTGTCCAAGGGAGCCAAAATTACAAATTCTTACACAGGAACTGAAAAGGAAAAATGACTAGGCTGTTGCTGTCTTTTGATGTCCTGATGTCTTCTGCAATCTGAGAAGGGAGGTAGAAGTGATGGGGAGCTGATGGCTTCAGCTCCTTTTCACCCTTCATACTAAACCACCTCCAGATGTCTCCCACCCTGTGGGCAGCCCCAGTGGTTCCTCTCCCAGAGGTGATGCCAATGCTAAGCCCCAACCCCATGGGCAGAATCTTACCTGCCTGTTTAAGACTGGGTCACAAGGGAGGAGACACAGACAAGTGGATATCTATTGCAATTCTTTGGCAGACTTTATTTTTTCAGTATACGAATCCTTTAGAAATTCAAGGAGATCTTTATCCAAGAAAGGACAGTATTGCAGAACTCTGTTTACATCCTTCTTAGCTGGTTTTTTACTATGGCCAAACTGGGTAGCTTGCAAAAGGCCTTTAAGTCTAGATATTGTAATGCCAAGATCTTCTTTTATAACATTAATGTTATCTTTACAAGAACTTTATCATTGTAGCCCCCCACCCAATCCCCGATGTTGCCGCTATGTTTAATAATTATCTATATCCTGATCCCTGGTGCTCTAGCAGCCCCCCCGCCTTGATCTCTGATGTTGCTGCTGTGTTTCTTAATCATCTATACCCCAGTCCCTGGTGGTCTAGTAGCCACCCCACCTGATCCCTGTTTTTGCCGCTGTTTATATTAATTAGTAAGTTCCTGATCCCTGGTGGTCTAGCAGTACCCCTGCCCTGATCCCCAGTGCTGCCACTGTGTTTGTTAATTATCTATACCCTGATCCCTGATGGTCTAGCAGCCCCCCCACCTGATCCCATATGTTGCCACTATGTTTATTAATTATCTATACCCCGAACCCTGGTGGTCAAACAGCCCCCCACCCCAATCCCTGATGCCACTGCTGTGCTTGTCAATTATCTATACCCAGATCCCTGGTGGTCTAGAAGTCCCCCCATCTGATTACTGATGTTGCTGCTGTGCTTATTAATTTTTTATACCCCCATCCCTGGTGTTGTAGCAGCCTACCTGCCCTGATCCTCGAAGTCACCCATAACTGACATTATATGGTTCCACTTCCCTGGTGGTCTAGTGGACACCCATCCCTCCAGCAGGTAGTGCCCACCAGCCTGCTCCCACCATCCTAAACCTGTGCTGGCAACTGGCACAGCCCTCCTCTCACCACCATGGCTAGTTGCCGACTGACCTCTCAGTGGGCACTGTACTGTATAATACAGTAAGCACTCATTGATTGATGGTCTCTGTCAATCAATGAGCAGTACTAGTATACAGTACAGTGCTTTCTGAATAGGTCAGTCAGCACGCCATGATTGTGAGAGGAGGGTCAGCTGTTGCTGACTCGGGTTTAGGATGGGGCGGGTGGTGGATGCTACCCGCCAAGGTGGGTGTCCATTAGACCACCAGGGAAGAGGAACCATATAATGTCAGTTATGGGTGACTTTGAGGATCAGGGCAGATGGACTTTTAGACCACCAGGGATTGGGGTATAGATAATTACTAAACACAGTGGCAACATTGGGTATTGGGGGGGGTCTGCTAGACCACCAGGGATCAGGGTATGGATAATTAACAAACACACTGTCAACATCAGGGATCAAAGATCAAGGCATGTTGATGCAAACCGCCATCACTCAGAGAGGTGAACATTCAAAGTACCCTTTGACTAGCCCTGGCTGGTCTAAGGGTGCTTTGACATTTTCCCTCTTGGAGAGTACTGAGAATTCTGATTTCGGGGATGTGGTAGCTTGTGTCTGCCACGTACCCCCTTGCCCCATGTTGCAACTCATGTTTGGGCACATGGGTGGTGCAAGCATGGTTTGGGGCAGGCAGCCTGCATTTACAACAGACTGCCTTAGTGAATAGCTCCTGGTGCATTTTTGGGGGGCAAGGGGTACTTTACACTATTCTTTGTGGTGCAAGCCCCTTATGCCCTGCTGGGATCTTTGAGAATCTGGCCCCTTGTCTTTTAGAGAGGCTCTCAGAACATAAGCATTAAACAATTCATAGGCCTCATGCTGTCACATTCCATGGAGAACAGCCTACATCTCTCATCTTTTGCCTCAGCACAGATCCAATTACTAACTTCCTTATCAGCAGAACTATCACAGTCATGTGTAAAAGTTTATCAGTTCTACCCAAAGTATTTAAGTTTGTTTTTGGAAAAAAACAGAAAACTGCCATGCCTGAAGAAGAGCTCTGTGTAGCTTGAAAACTTATGCTTTGTAAATCTCTTGTTGTTCCAATAAAAGGTATCAAGTCACCCACTTTGTTCACCTTTTACAAAATGAGTTACACACTGGATACATAACTTTGTAAGTATATGTAAAAAGTCAGGTTTTTAATATAAGTTTGGTTGGTATTAGTCAGCGGCCATGAGTCCAAAAGCTTCCAAGCTAAGAGAAGCGTATTCAGAAGCTTATTTGCACTTCCTCCAGCAAGACTCTGACAAATGGGTCTGCTTTTGCTTGAACCCAGCAGCATGTGATACTCATGTGCTTTTATGTCAAAAGAAATACTCCATTTTCAGATGTTTCCTATTAGTGATGCACCTTATATTTGATATAATAGTCTCCTATAAAAGAGAATACAATGGAAACTTCCTTTAGTTTAAAAAGAAAGGTGAGTGAGACCCTTGTTAAAGGTTTGTAAGAAATTTTCAAACATAAAAAACACCTACTCTAATGTTACTTGGTCGGTGATCTTTAAGGACTTTAAGGATCTTTAAGGACTTTGATGTCACACAGCCTGCTTAGATGTCAGATCTCCCACATATAAAAGGGATGAGTTTCCTACACGTCAATGCCTGCAGCCTGTTAAAGAAATTTGATGCCATTCAGGCTTGGATTTCTCATGCCAAATCTGATGTTTTTGTGATAACAGAAACCTGTCTGAGAACAACCACCCAGGACCATGCCATCAACATTCTTGATTACAATATATTCCCTGCAGACAGGTCCTCAGTGGGGGAGTTGCTATTTATGTGTGGGATAAATTCAGTGTCACAGTGGTGGATGCTGTCTCATCTCCCAAGGAATCTGAGTGCCACACCATAAAGATCCAGCTTTCTTAAACTACGTCCCTGTCAGTTATTGGCTGTTACAGGCCTCCTTCAGCAGGGCTTAAGGTTATGGAGCACTTGAAAGGCTTGTTATCCCAGCTGCTATCTGAAATTGCCATTCTGGGTGACTTAGATGCATAGGTACATAGACAGTGTCGGCAGATAAGGGCCTATGGCCCACCCAGTCTGCCCATTTGAGCTTGTAAGTTCAGTTTATTTTCCTAGAAGTCTGTTGCCCCTTACCCCTGACCTCCAGAATTCCTTTATGTCTATCCCATGCATTCTTAAATCTCATGATTGTTTCAGCCCCCACCACTTCTTCTGGCAGGGTGTTCCACTTGTCCACCACCCGTTCTGTGAAGAAATTCTTTCTCATGTTTCCTCTGAATCGTCCTCCCTCCAACTTCATCCCATGCCCTCTAGTCCTGGAACATCTTTTTCACTTAAAAATAGTGTTTTCCTGCACCCTGTTCCTCCCTGTAAGATACTTGTATGTCTCTGTCATATCCCCTCTCTCCCTCCTCTCCTCCAGGGAGTACATGTTCAGTTCCTTCAACCTGTCTTCATAGGACTTGTGATGTAATCCATGCACCATCTTTGTTGCCCTCCTCTGAACCTTCTCTACCCTGTCTATGTCCTTACGTAGGTATGGTCTCCAGAACTGTACACTGTACTCCAGGTGGGGCCTCACTAGTGTCTTGTATAGTGGAATTATGACCTCCTTTTTCTGCTGGTGATGCCCTGCCTATACATCCCAGCATCCTATTTGCTTTACCTCCTGCCTTGTCACACTGTTTCCCATCTTTGAGGTCATCAGAGATGACAACCCCAAGATCCCTTTCCTGCTTGGTGCAAGCTATATCCTCACCCCTCAACTGATATATTGTGCCAGGGTTTTTGTGCCCCATATGCATTATCTTGCACTTCTTTGCATTGAATTTCAACTGCCAAACCCCTGACCATTCTTCAAGTTTCTGCAGGTCCCTTCTCATTCTGACTTCAATCTTGATTGGCTGTCTGGTTCATCTAAGCCTCTAAAAGACCTTTGTGATGCCTTTGGGCTCACTCAGCTTATCACAGAATTCACCAGACATAACATCAAGAATCCAGATCACAGTACATTGCTAGACCTGTTAATTGTGAACAAACCCCATCTATACGCCCACTCTTGGGTCTTCTTTAATGACATTAGTGCATTAGTGATCATTGTTCCACCATGTGTGTGAGGTCACCCACCAAACCTACATCTTCCTCTAGATATATCTTCAAAAGAAGTCATTGGAACTTTAACCCAAATGCTTTCCTCTTGGGCCTGCAGCATGCTAATTGGCAAAACTTCTACCTAGCCTCTATGGTGGATGAGGTTTACACGATCTTCCATAGTATTTTATTTGGTACCATTAATAGGAATGCTCCATTAGGTAAAACCCGTACAAAAAGAAATCCTGCCCATGGTTGTCAGCTGAACTAAAAACGGCCCTATGTAATAGAGATGCTTTATGGAAAAAGACAAGAACAACTAAACTTCCAGATGACTGGACAGCATTCAGAGTAGCTAGAAACTTGGTACCAAACTAACCAGAACTGTAAAGGCTAAATACTTTCATAGTGAGTCTGATACTTCCTCCAAATGTTCCTCTAAGTTCTGGAGAATACTTAAGGACCTGAAGGGGCACAGCCCTGCCAGCTCACTCCCATCTAAAATGTGCTCTGATAGGGTTGTCTACACAGAAAAGCACAAGATACTTGACCATCTTAACAATTACTTCACTACAGCAGGGTTGGCATTCAATACTTCCCCAGCCAATGCTCTCCAAGAACAGTTGTACTGTCAGGACACAGTGTCCCCATCTTTGGTGACACCCCGATACAGTGTAGTCTTTTCCTCAGTAAAAACTGTGGAAGACAATCTTAGCTGTAGATACAAGGAAGATTGCAGGTGCAGACCTGATTGAATCTTATTATCTAAAACTAGGCTATCATGTTCTATCTCCTCCTCTTATGCACTTATTCAATTTGTCTTTGTCATTGGGTGCACTTCCTGCAATCTGGAAAATGGCACATGTAATACCACTGTTTAAGTCTGGAGACCAGAGTGACTTAAACAATTATCGCCCTATTTCCTTGCTCCCTACTTTATCCAAGCTGTTAGAAAAAATTGTCAACACACAGCTTAGGAGCTTCCTTGAGTGCAACAACCTCCTAACTCTGGTGCAGTCAGGGTTTAGACCTCATCATAGCACTACTTCAGCACTGACCAAAGTCTCCAATGATTGACTAACTTCCTTGGACAAAAAAAAACATGCCTGTGCTCTGTCATTAGAAGTAAGCAAAGAGTTCGACACAGTTGATCATGCGCTGCTTCTCACTTTTCTTAGGAACTCTGAGCTTGACCGTTCAGCCGTGACTTGGCTTACAAGTTATCTCATGTATCGGCACCAGAGCATCAAGGCTGGTGGAGAACCTTCCCCGCTAAAACTCCTGCTCAGGGGGTCACACAAGGGTCCATTCTAGGCCCATTGTTGTTCGTGATTTACATAAATAACATTGACACAGGGATCAAATCAGCCAGAATACATCTCTTTGCTGATGACATCGTCTTTTTACCTAGAAAGGCCTACTCCTGAGCTAGCATGTGTGAACCTGCAAGAAGACTTCAACACCTTACAGAAAAATCTTCTGCATCTAAAGTTATTGCTTAATGCCAAAAAAACAAGGCAATTTTATTTTCACCCTCTGCCATTGGACCCAAAATATGCAACTCCATAATGGCCTCTCAAGTCTCCACCCTCCTAGGGAAGTTCCTTGAATTTGTGAGAAAATTCAAGTGCCTGGGCCTGTGGATTGACAACAAACTTTCTTTTGTTGACCATGTGGAGGAGCTTACAAAGAAACTGAAACATGGGCTGGGCCTCTTCTTCAGGATGAAGAACTCGCTTACACGAAGATTAAGGCTTCCGGTTCTGGCATGCAAGGCTTGATACCTACCTGTGAACCCCCTCGCTTTATTTACAATTATTCACCTCCCCACTGCTAAACCACCACAATATCTCCTCAGATCTAATTATACCAGCATATTGGGAGGCAGCTTGAAGAATATCTCCCTGAGGAAAAAGGCAAAAACTTACCCTAACTGCTTCCAACCAATTGCAGACTTCGAGGAGACGGACGACCCAGAGTCTTCCGACAACTAGCAGCCTAGGGGCAATTGGGAGCTTGAGGGGAAAAAAATGAACTCCAGCCACAGCAGCAAAGATGGTGGGGGTGGGGGGGTAAGAGAAAGGGATTTGACCAACAAGCGGAGGAAAATATCCTCAGAGCTATTTCGGACTTTCGGGGTGAGATGCAGGGCTCCATTTGGGAGCTCCACACAGACATTTCCACACTAAAAACCTGCATGGAGGAGGCCAACCACCAGATTTATCTCAGTGCTACAAAGTTAGATGACTTGGACGGCACAGCCAAAAAACTCCTCTCAGAACAGCTTTACATGACACTCCACCAGGAAGATGCTGAAAATAGGAGTAGATGGAAAAATAATAGAATTTATGGTCTCCCTGAGGGAGACGAAGGTGAAGACCCAGTGGCATTTGTGAATTACCTATTGTGTTCACTTCATGATCTGGATCCATCCTTTCAGCTGGACATAGAGCGGGCCCACAGAGCATTGGGCTCCAAGCCCTCCTGAGCTGATGCCAGGCTCAGATTTTTTGTTGTAAAATTTCAGAGTTTTCAGATTAAGGACCAACTGCCTCCTCCTGGATAATGATTATGCCCCCCACATGCAACAGCTATGCCAAGAATATGCCCTGCTGTTCCCAATTCTCAGAGCCCAAAATACAGTATTAATTTCTGCACTCCCTATCCTGCAAGGCTCTTGGTGCAATTTCCATCTTGCTCAGTGACCTACTTTTCGGCCCAGTAGGCAAGAGAGGACCTCAACTCAAAAGGATTTTTGAGAGAACGCATTCCTGGCCTTCGATTTCCACAATGGAATTGCCGTGTAGCCATAGACGAGAGAGCCCTTGACCTCCCTCTCCAGGACTTGTTGGAGAAATTTCATCAGTACTGAAATCTGACCCTCACCTTCTGAAAGACAGTGAGTATGGTCATGCAGTGTTCCCCTCCCCTTAACCGGCCTCCTCCTGTGTTGCTTCCTTGGGCCTTGGGGTTTTGGGAGTTGGGAAGGGGCTTTGATTGTCCCCAGGCGGTGTCCGGATTCCCTCCTGAGCCCAGGCAACTATAATGCTCAGGGCTAAACCATATTTAAAATATATATTTTGCATGGGCATGGGTTGCTGTTCTGGGCTCCAGTCATCCGATGGCAGGGGATTCTCCCCAGGCTGGATGATTGTGTGCAGGGCTTCGGGGTGCTAACTGGTGGACAGGCCCTCCTTCCCCTTCCCCCCACATGGAGCTACTTTAATGTATTTTTAAAGGCTTATGGCTTTGTGACCTGGAACTTTTCTGAGCCTGAGGGGCAGCAGGGAGGGAAGGTCCTGAAGAGGGTTGAGGGAGGCCTGACCTCTTTCGGGTGATCCTTGGACTATGAAATAATGGAGGAGGAGCAAAGAGGGTGAGCGGAGGGGGAGAAAGAAATAGAGGAGATGAGCTGAGAGGGTAATTTCCCCCTCCCTTACAGACACTGTCATTAAAGTTAAACGATGGAGTAGATGAACATACTAGTTAGTATCCTCCAAACAAAAAGAACTGCCTGCATGGGACTCACCGTTTGCTACTCTTCCTCCCCCTTCCCCCTTCCCCCTCCCCTCCCCTCTTTTTTTTTCTTTTTTCCTTTTATTATGTATTTTGTTTTTGTTTTTCCTCTCCTATCTCTTTTTACCAGAGACTATGGTGCACAGGGGGTGCTGATAGTGATATTGAACTCTACATCTCAAATCTGGGGGGATGGTGGCGGGGAACTGAGTATTGCTGGGTGGGGACATGAGGGGGACTCAAGCCTTGAACATTTTGTATATGATTCCAAAGAATGGTAATGTAATATCAGGTCTCGACTGTGCCTTATGCCCTCCTCAGCTTTTTCCCACTTAGATGGGGGAGGATACTGTGTTCGCACCATCCATCCCAATTTGTTCCCTTGGGAATATCGGGCTGCTCGGTTCCTCCCCCCCTTTTTTTGTGGGCTCCTATTGATTACCAATCAGAAAGGTTGGTTAACTTTAATTTACAGGATTACTTCTTATGCTCCTGCTCTACCTTTCGATCCTCTTCCCCTTTTCTTGTTTCCCACTTTCCTCCTATCCCTGGGCCCCATACTTTGTAGCCATAGTAAATTTATCATTTGGTGGCCCAGGTCTCCCTCTCCTCGACTTCTAAGGGATAATCCTTGGGAAACTTTACTGGTTTCATTTATGAGGGGGGTTCTATTATGGCTATGGTAGCCTTAAGACAAGCTCATGCCGAACCACATTCAGGTCACCTCCCACTTTGGGGAGTTAGCTCTGTGGGGGATTCCTTGGATCCTTGGGTGGCTCTTACCCCCCCCGGGGACCATGGAAATTCTCAGTCCCATTACTCCCCCTTTTGGGGGTCTTGTTGGGAACCTACAGGGGTGTTCTTTTGTTGATACCCCACATTTGGGAATCACCATGGTTAAAATTAAGGTTCTGGCCTCAGGGGTTACGGAGGCCAGTCAAGGTTCTGCAGTTGTTTTTATTGTTTTCCTACTTTTTTCTTTTTTTATATAAACGGGCTACAGTTAGGCCTGGTTGGTTGTTTATTAAGGTTAAAAAAATTAGAATGAGACACAAGGGAAAAAACACACACAATGTTTTTTATGGGATGGTTTATTGCTGCAGGAGGTGGAACATCTCTGAGGGTATGCTGGGTCCGCTCAATTGCTAGGAGAGTGGACGGCACCTGAAGAGAGGTCCATTTTCATCTTCTTCTTCTTCTTCCCTCCTTCCTGGGGAGAAAAAAATATATATATAAACAAAATGGCGGTAAACCCAGTTAAAATATATTCTATTAATATAAACGGACTTTGTAGCCCGATAAAGAGAGCATGTTTGATGCAATCCCTAAGGAGGCAGGCAGCAGATGTCTATTACCTACAAGAAACCCACCTTCCAGATATGGAACACCAGAAATGAAAATGGGGGTATAGATACAGAGTCTATGCATCTTCACACCCTAGTGGTTGTAAGAGAGGGGTGGCTACCCTTATTCCAGCCTCAACTCCTTGGGAGCTAAGGAAGATGACTGTGGACACTCAGGGATGGTTTGTGATCCTCACCAGTATTATGTATTCCCAAGAAGCCACTCTGGTTAATGCATACCTACCCCCTCAGTCATCCCGAGCTAGTTTCTTTCTCAATAAGGTTGTTGATAACCTCTGAGGCACTCTAATAATGGGAGGGGACTTTAACCTTGCTTTATCCCCACAGTTGGATTCCTCTTCCCCAAGGGCTCATAGGTCTACTAGTGTATTAAAATATTTAAAGGGAATGTTGTCACACCTGGGTATAGTGGATGTCTGGAGGAAATTATATCCTACGAACTCAGGTTTCACATACTTTTCTCCACCTTTCAAAATGTTTTCTTAACTAGATTATTTTTTTGTCTCTTGAGAATGCTTCCCCCAGGTACAGGACCTGACCTTTGGGCCCCTGTGTCATATTCAATCACCATCCCCTGATTTTCAAAATTAATTTGGGAAAACCTAAATTTTCAAAAATGTGGAGGTTTGATCCCCTTCTGCTTAAAGACCCAGGGCCGGATATTCAGACTGCGCAAGGCTGTGGTGCAAGCCTGGGTGCAGCGCAACTTGGCTGCGAAGGGGCATTAACTGGATGATATTCAACGGAGCTGCACCATGGCACAGCAGAGTTGAGTATTGCACTCTGGCCACCCGCAGTGTGCATGGCACAGTGGCACTGCACCAGTGCAAGTGGCCAGAGTGGAGCAGGGGGATGCACTAGCACAAGTTCCCTTGCCCTACGCGCAACAACCGCGATATTCAAAAGTGCACATGCAAATGGGGCCATAATGCATGCAAGGCACAAATGGGGCCATTTGCATGTCATTATGGCCCCATTTTCATGCAGGTGCTCTGATTCCCGGCGACTTGTGCCTGGCGCCCTGCCAGGCAGCAGCTGTCGGGGACAGATGCCCCTGCACAACACGGCAATGCGCCCCTCTGCCTGATCACGGCCATACAGAGAGTTAAATAATGTCCAATATCCCTGGTGATCCAGTGGACTGCTACATGACTGATCACGGGCTTAAGTATATAATAAATCACGTACTATATCCCTGGTGGTCCAGTGGACCGCTTGCAACCCAATCATGGGCATTTGTATTGAGAATATCAAGTCCAATATCCCTGGTGGTCCAGTGGACCGATCGCAGCCCGATTGCAGGCTTAAGTATACAAATAGCACATCCTATATCCCTGGTGGTCCAGAGGACCGCTAACAGCCCGATCGCGGGCATTTGTATTAATAAAATGAAGTCCAATATCCCTGGTAGTCCAGCGGTACCCCCCTCCCCACCTTCCCACTGAGCCCCACTGCCCCGCTCTCCCCCCGGTCAGTGGTGGGTGGCAGCACCCCACCCGCCTGCCACCCCGTCACCAGCCAACTGACACCGTAGGTAGGGCTGTATGCCCATTGGTCCACAGCGTGAGCCAATGGGTGTGCAGCCCGTATCATACTACACATTCCAGATATGTGAATGGATGGCTGGCAGAGTGGTCCACTGGATCACCTGGATATTGGAATTTATTTTATTCTTACAAATGCCTATGATTGGGCTGCAATCGGTCCACTGGACCACCAGGGATATTGCACTTTATTTTATTATTATAAATGCCTACAATCGGGCTGCTAGCGGTCCACTGGACCACCAGGGAAATGGGATGTTATTCATTTATACTTAAGTCCGTGATCAGGCTGATAGCAGTTCACTGGACCACCAGGGAGATAGGACATTATTATTTTAAACTGATGCCTGCGATCGGGCATGGGGGGGTGCCGCCATGGAGGTGCAGCCGAAGCTCATGGCAGCTGCTGTGTTGCACCATGCAATATGGCAGCTCACCTGTGGGTGACCAGCCATTGTTACTTTTTTTTTTGGCTCACCTGTGTGCAGCCCAAGTAGGGGTTGCACATGTATGGACTCAGCACATCCCAGGCTGAATATCAGGATGTGCGGAGTATGCATGGGCATGCCCCCCCCCCGACCTGCGCCACATACATTACTGATGTGCTCCGGCGCATCAGGATTTGTGCCAGGCACAATCCCCGTTTGAGTATCGTGCCGGGGCACATCAGTGGGTTGTGCATGGTGCAACACCGTTGCACCATGTGAAACCCTTTTGAATATATGGGCCACAGAGTATATAGATTTAATGAGAACAAAAATTCCCCAAATATTAAATGACAATGCTTCCCAGGATTCTACCGACCCTATTATATGGGACACTTTAAAGGGGGTCCCTAGAGGTGAAACTATTGCCTTTACAGTTAGGAAAAGATGGAAAATGGAAGTCTCCTATAATTACCTGCTTGAACAGTTGCAGTCTTACCAACTACTCTTCAGAGAGGGAGATAGGATACTCCAGCGGAAAATTGGGCTGGTGAAACAAGAAATACAAAAAATTATGGATCTTATGATCCTACAGATTCTTACTTTCCTAAAACTATCAAACTATGAGGGGGGAACAAGGGGCACACGGACGTTGACTCATAGGCTCAGAGCGAGGAAATGGGCCTCAACTGTTCCTAAAATAATTAACCCGATTACTAAACAGCTTTCTTATACTGATGAACATATATGCTCAGCTTTTTTCTCTTACTACCAATCATTTTATATGACACCCCCTGAGCTCTCCCTAGTGGATGAAAAGAAGGCATTCCTTTCTCAACTCTCCTTCCCCAAGTTGACAGAAGCTCAACAGTCCTTTTTGGAAGCCTCGATCATACCAGACAAGACCTTGTCCCACATTAAGGCCCTTAAGCTGGCTAAATGCCCTGGCCCCAATGGCTTTACGGCTAAATAGTACAAAAAACATTCGCAGTCCCTTCTTCCTACTCTTCTATCCACATATAGAGCTATAACTGAGGGTGGAACCCCCCCCTTCATTCCCCTCTTCATCCCCCCCCTTCATGGAACTATGCAATCTTGACCCCAATTTTAAAACCAAACAAAGATACAACAGATATTTCTTCTTACCGCCCAATCTTCATTTTAAATGTGGATTACAAAATTTACATAGCAATATGGGCTTCAAGGTTGGAAACACTTTTGCTGACTCTTGTGAAGCCAGATAAATCTGGGTTTATAAAACATCGCAGTACCATGGACAATATTAGACACACCATGTTACTTTTGGAGCATGTACATTCCAGACAAATCCTTTTAGCACTATTAAGCCTCGACACGGGAAAGGCCTTCAATAGGGTCTCAGGGGGCTTTCTTTGGGAGACTTTAAGGAACTTTTATTTTCCTGACTCTTTTCTTACTTGTCTACAGAATATATATATATATATATATATATATACAACCTAAGGCCTATATCCGTATCAATGGGAATTTCTCTTCCCTATTTTCATTGACACAGGGAACCCAACAGGGATGCTCCCTTTACCCGGCCTTATTTGCCTTGCATATCGAACCCTTGGCAGGTGCACTATGTCTAGATCCTAGGGTGGAGGGGATCCCTCTGGGACAAAAAATGTACAAGATTTCGCTGTTCACTGATGATATTCTTCTGATCCTTCTTTCTCTGGAACTTTCTATCCCCACATCCTGGGACATACTCTCCCAGTATGAACGTTTGGCAAATGTTAAATTAAATATATCAAAAACAGAGGCATTAATGCTCTACTATTCCCCATCTAATACCCTTAGGGGCTCCCTCCCACTAAAGTGGTGATGCACTAAAATTAAATACCTTGGAATTTACATGCCTCTCAATTTGATGCATCTCAAATTAGTAAATTATGAACCTATCTCTGTTCAGGTTCAAGATGATTTGAACAGATGGGGACTCCTAAAACATACCATTTTTTAACGTATAGAGACTATACGTATGAACATTCTTCCATGATTATTGTATTTTTTCCAGAACATTCCAATCATTCCATCAGACTTTTATTTTAGGTCCTGGAACAAAATTATATCCTTTTCCATTTGGGAGGGTCAAAGGCCCAGGATTCATTTTTCTATACTAACACTTGCTCTAGAGCAGAGGGAAGCCAACCTCCCCAACTTAAAACACTACGCATTGGCTGATTTTTTTTTAAATATTTATAATTTGGCTCTCTCCGATTTCTCAGTTGATATGAAAGGATATTGAATTCCTACTCAATGACCTATATGATATGGAAAAAGTAGCCTTTGCATCTCATGAGTATCCCCGGGACGTCTCCCAATTTACAGCCCAGGTTCTAAGGATTTGGCAGAAAATAAAACAAAAAAAGTCCCTGAAACAAATATTTTTCCCATTCACCTTAATTTCAGCTGATGAGTCATTTTTACCAACTAGCTTTGATTCTACATTTAAGGCATGGAGGATGTTGGGCCTTAACTTCTATTGACAATTTCTTAACTCCACAGGGGTAATCCCCTTTTCTGACTTACAAAGTCAATATTCCCTCCCTGAGAGGGATTTATTCTGCTATACCCAGGTGAGAAACTTCATACTCAGGCAGAGAGAGACCTCCACCTGCTTACATTCCCCTCTTCCTGCTTTATGGAAACTACTGGGGGACACTCTGAGGCAATTAATGGGGTAAATTAATTGGCCACCTCTACAGGATAGTAAGGGATGCATTGGGGGACTCTTCCCTATCGATATTGGAAGCCTGGAATAGGGACCTACAATTAGACGTTCACTTTGAAACGTGGATGAGGCAGCTTTAAAAGCTATTAAAATTACTGCCTCAAATACATGGAGGGAATTTGTGTGGAAGTCCCATTCTCGGTATTTCCGCTCCCTGGCAATACTTATAAAATACCTCCCTACCTCCTATGGTTTCTGCTGGAGAAGCTGCAATTGCAGTTTGACTGATTTAGGCCATATATTTTGGTTTTGCCCTAGGTTGACACCCTTCTGGTGCACCTTACAGGTGGAATTATTGGGGTACCTGGGAGAGAATATCGAATTAACAGCAGAGATAGTACTTTTGTCTGTTTACCCCACTCACAGACCATGCTGGGAGAGGACTATACTCCCCTTATTTATTTTAGCAGCCAGAAAGACCATCGCTCGATGATGGATGACACCCACAATACCCTCCATTGGAGACTGACGTAATATAATAAAGGAAATTTACCATTACGAACAGCTTATAGCCAAATTCCAAGACCTCAATTTGAATTTTGAGGCAGTATAGCGCAGCGGTTTAAGGTTCTGAGCTGCAAATCTGGAGACCTGGGTTTGAATCCCACAGTCCCCACTTGCATACTGTGTAACTCTAAGCAAGTCACTTAACTTCCCTGTGCTCCCAGGTTGCACCTGTAAACAAGCTTTCAGCTTAGTGTGTCTCACCTGGTTAAACAATTGGAAACAAAAAAAAATTAAAATGGCATAGATGGGTGTTCCATGCCTCAGGGTCTGACCCAGAATTTATTCCTTGAGAGGAGTGGTCTCAGCTGGACAGCAGTCACCCAGGGAGGGGGGTGGGCTCCATCTCCCCCCATATGTGAAGGGAAGGATGATGAAAATAGGTAATGGAAATTTTGAAGGCTTTATACCTTGCGAATGAGTCGGCTGCCTGCCCCTGAGAGAGGGTGAAGTAGTAGAAAGGGCAGAAATATAAGAGAGAAAACAAGTATGTGAAGGTTGTGTGTAATTATATGCAGTAATGCTCACTGCCATACAATCAAATTTGCTATAGTAACTGCACGCTATAGAGGTATGTTAATGGCAATCATCAGTATGTACCAATATATCTCTATTCTCAATTAAAATGAAATTATAAAAAAAAAATAACTTGCTTACACAAGAAGTAAAGGTCAGGCTAGTCCAAACCACTTTCATGCCCCTTTTGGACTATACCGATTTTATTTATGGGCAAAGTCCTAGTTAAAGGGCTTTGCGAATACCTTTTTTCACTATTCGGATGAATATTCGTTATTCGGTGCCGAAATATTCATTATTCAGTATTCATTATTCGTTATTCAGATGTCTGGGAGGGGGGTATTTAAAATTAAAAGAGCACCTCTCCTGGCCAGCATTAAATAATATAGTGTATGCCTGGTGTCTAGTGGTCCTACCCGACTCGGTTGATCTCTGGTCCAAAATAAAGAATCCCTCCACCCCTGTCCAGACTCCCAGCATTAACCCCATCCCCCATCCCCAAATGTATAAAAAAAAATCCCTAATTTCTCTGGTGTCTAGTGGACCCCCACTCTGTCGGGAACTGCCTCCCACCCCTCTCCTCCCCACTCAAGACCCAGAGTGGGCCACCAGCACAGTTCTCCACTCACCTCCACAGCCAGCAGTCTGACTGAGTTTTCAATGAATGAGCACGGGCAGGAGGTGAGTGAGGCTGCTGTGGCCCGCCCTGGGTCATGGGTGTGGGGGAGAGGTGGCAGGCACTTCCTGACAGGGTAGGGGGTTCACCGACACCAGGGAAATTAGGGAATGTTTTTATTTTTATACATTTGGGGACAGGGAACTGGGGGGTATTGCTGAGGGTCTTGAAGAGGGGGAATTCTTCACTTTGGACTGGGGATTGGCTGGGGAGGTGGGATCACTAGACACCAGGGCTAAAATATTTATTTAACATTGGCCTGGAGGGTGGGAATTACTTTTATTTCGTTGTGCACAGCCGAATATCGACTACCAGCCGAATAGTGGACTATTCGATATTCTGTTCTGAATATTCGTATAGCCTACTATTCGTGGTATTAGGAAAGTAATATTTGATATTCACACAGCCCTACCTAATAATGCCCTGTCTAAACTAGACACTCTATATCATCGGGTGATCAGATTTATTACAGGAGCACCATACTACACCCATCACTGCACACTACGCCAAGGTTGGTTGGTCCTCTCTCAGCTTCAGACACCAGAGGAATGCAGTCCTATGGACCTATAGGGCTATAAACAGCAAACTGCCCCAATATATTTCTAACTCTCTGTCTCCTTCACTGGCTGCTATGAACTGAGAAGCCTTTCCCTGATTTTCCTGATTGTTCCTAAGGTCAGGACGCACTTTGGTGCAGCAGCAGCTATAAGACATGCCCTTCCTGTGTTATGGAATAACCTGGAAAAGACTAAAGCTTGTAGTGCCAGTAAGCATGGTATTTTTTAAGGCACTGTTTCATCGTAAGCTCAGTGAATCCTGTGATTCTTATAATTAGATGTCCTTCCTATAAACCCTATTTACTTAACCTAGCTTGGTCACCCCTAGTGCTTCTCCTTCCCATCCCTCCCTCCTTCCCTGTGCTCTTCCCTCCTTAGTTGCCTCTCATCCCCTTACCCTCTCATGGCTCCCAAGACCTCTTCCACCTCTACCTTCCCCTTGCCTGACCCCTATATACCATACTGGGTATGCATAGTATCCTCTGTGGTAACTGATATTTATTTGTATAGTGTATCTGTTGTATTTACTGACAGGCATTTTGTCATTATCTCCTATAGAAGAATCTGAGGTTATACTGTATTGTCTTACTTGTGGATTGCTTTGTATTATTCATGCTTACTTACTTTGTACTATTCTGCCTGTTGTATTATAGTGTATGGTGGAACGTCGTTCTCCACCGAAATCCATCGTTTTCGAAACCTTGTAGTCACTCACTAGTGACGTTCGCAGTGCAGCAGAATGATTTTTTCTACTGTACTGCGAACGTCACACTGTGTCCCCGAGCAGCATTTGACAGTTAGGGCTCACTTCATAGACAGGACACATAGCATAAGCAGCAATGTCGGTGGCAGTACTAATGTTTAGCGTTAAAAATGTTCAGAATGTAAAGTTCTTAAGCAGTTAAAATGTGAAGTGTGAAAACGTTCAAAACGTAAAGTTCTTTTTTCCTTCTAGTAACCCAGTAAAAATGGTTTGAAGCAGAAACATGCTGTACTGATTTTTTCCCCAAAAAATGACATTCCACCATACACTATAAAGAAAAGTGCACGGGGAACAGTTGACAACAGGGCATCTTTCACCTCATTGGCACTATGACGACGGATTACCTCTTGAGCTGCGCTCTCGAGGTAATCCGCCATCATAGTGCCAACTCGGTGAAAGAATAGCCCTGTTGTCAACTGTTCCCCAAGCATTATCCTATATATTGCCTGTAAAAACTTTGATTTTGTGAACCTTTCCTGACCTACTCAGGTCCACCCTGTAAATGAACATGTCTCACTGGTGTTTCACCTGGTAAAATAAAGATGATTGATTGATTGCTATGAGCTATGGACTTCTTTGTGGGCCATGATGCATAGTTCTGAAATATCAAATGAAGACCAACTTTAAGTTTTATAAATACTTACAAGCACCTTAAAAAACTGACCTAATCAGAAAACATCTAACGTTTGAAGTTCTTTCAGCTAACTATTCGAGTTGTTTGTGCTGTGTCATCAGCTAGGCCTAGTTCTCTTGAATGCACACAGCTTCACCTTTTAGCAGTGCTGAGTCCTCTGGGTGAGTTACCACAATCTCCAGCTAAGTGCACATATGGCGTTACATGATCCAAGAGACCCAGCAAAATTGAAATCCCTAATTTTAAAAGGTTTTATATGTAACACAATACATAACATTTTCTAACAGTCGCATTAATTTCAATAATTTATAGATGAACATTAATTTTCATGCAGTGTCAAACTGCCATTTAAGACCATACCTCACAGAGATGTCTGTTGAATATACTACATTGGAGTCACAGCCCACACAGAGCTTGTTTTTCTTTAAGTGCATCACTTATACTGTAGTCTACTGAGCAATAAATTGCAAGTAACCCAATCAATACCATTAGGGCTTTCAAAAGATAACCATCACATAGTGGGAGGAAATTCTGTTCAACATTTGTGCTATTTGTCCTAACTCTTTCCATGCTTCACTCTCAGCTCTGCTCCTCATCCTTCTCCTGACTTCCATTCTTTCATTTCCACTTGACAGGCACCACACAGCTGTGTCTCTTTACTGAGTGCATACAATCACTTCCAGGCAGGACGGAGGTCTGTCCTGGTGTTTTTAGAAAATAAAAAATGACGTGATACGAGGTCACAAACTGGCATCCCTATTGCAAGGTTGTGTGTGCTTGAAACTTTGTAAGTTTAGCTTCCCATCTTTTCTGCTGCGTCAATACCTCCAACAACCACCGGTATTCAGCCTTCCACAGGTTCCTCAGGATCTCCTCATTGCACACTTCTCTCTTAAGCTGCAGGGAAACAAAACACCTGGCAGCACAGGGCAAACACAAATACATTTAAAAATAGCAAAGAGAATCCTCTTTGATAAGGCATAGATGGCATACCATACATAAATTTGAATTGGCACTGAAATCCATCAACTGGCTCTGCTCCTCCTCAACAGGCCATCCTCATGGCAGCCAACCCCCAGTAATCTGCCATTCATTTTTATTTGCATTTGTGTCTCTGGTATTTGTATTTGTATCCACAAAGCTGCTAAAATGGAGAGAGCTGAGAGAGGAAAGTGACACACTCAGTAGCACAACTTCGGGCTAAACACACTTTTCTTTGGGGAAGGACACAAAGGGTAAAATAATAGATTGGTTTGCTTTTTTAACATTTGTTGTGTGGTTTACAGGGTAAACTCAACAGGTTGTGGCTTTACAGAGCACTGAACTGTAAGTAATTTTAAAGGGGACAAACAACTCCTCTCCTTACAGTGATTTAAATTTCAGTTTGAATTTCACACATCCAGGAAGCTGTGCTGATTGTTTTTTCCACGGCTCTTATAGGGGATTAGGCCCATCCTACTCTCTCCCATGCCACCCTCCCCTGGCTAGTCTTCCTTTATAGGTGTACACCCAGTATACTGAATTCAACTTCCTGCTTCAGGACAGGAAAGTAGAGGTACAGCTACAAATATATCCACAAGTTAGACACATTTGGAACTGCACTCTTGCATTAAGGCAGGGTAAAAAGGGGAGAGAAAAAAGTCAACAATAGTCATGTTAGGAGTGGTGCAATGCAGTAGCTGTGGGGTGGCAGTCTTCAGGGAGGTGTTCTGGAGACTGTGAGGCTTCCCAATCTGCAGGCACCTCTCTGGGTTGAGGGAGGAAGTTGCTTGTCATTGAGCCAAGTTGGCTAGGGTTCAGGAGGCCTCCTCCTCCACCCAAGGAGAACCAAAACTGCACCAGCTGCATCAAAGGATGCCAGGAATGATGGGTGTTTGGACAAAGGTGGGCTCAGGGAGGGTGAGGGAGGTGGGGCAGAGGCACATCCAACCTGATGTTCCAATCCACAACTCCTTTGCTTTTCTGGCAGGGCAGAACTGTCTTAATGGGTCACCCACAGTGGTGGCAAGGTGGATGTGGGGATCCTCCACACTAAAGACCTCTGGATGGATGGCATGAGATCCCAGGGGAGAATGAAGCAACTCCTATTGGGGGACTCTATTATTAGGGGGTAGTCCTGGGGGTAGGAAACAGGGAGGTCAGGTGCCTACCAGGCACCATGGATTGGAAGTGAATCCAAAAGATTGCTGGGGCAGCAAGATGGGAGGGCAAGCTAGATGTCATTTTCCACATGGGGACAAATGACCTGGCTGGGGACGAGGTGAGGGCAGTGCAGAGGGATTTCATATAGTTGGGGAGGGGTCTTAGACAGATGGCACACATAGTACCTTTCTTGGAAGTGCTACCTGTCTATGGCATGGGGAGGCCAGTGTAATACACACCAGGGGATTCACTGAATGGCTAAAGAGCTGGTGCAGAGCTGAGGGATTTGGCTTCATTGGGGACTAGGGGACCACCTGGAGAGATGCAGGCTTGTACAGGAGGGATGGCCTGCAGTCATCTGGGAAGGGGGATCCAGGATCCTTAGTGAGAGGTTTAAATGTTTCATTGGCAAACATTTAAAGTAGCCAAGGGTGGGGATGGAATTAAGCAAGAAAATACCAACTGCCACCCCACAGGTTAAGGTAGAGAAACAGAAAGATACTAGAGCTGAGAAAGGAATATTTAAGCAAGCCACAGGGATGGTGGAATTAAGCAGGAAGAACCAACTGCCCCCACAACAAGGTGAGACAGACAAGCAGGCTGATACCAGTGCCATGGAAGCAACAAAAGGAAACACAAAGGAAGGACACAGTAGGGGAGGCATGGAGAGAGGATATAGGGATCAGGATGTGGGGGAGTTGGTAGAGGTTGGGGGACCAAAACATGGAAAGCCATGTGCACAAATGCCTGGATTCTGTAATCAAGATCCCAGACCTAACAGCCTCAATGGTGGAGGAAGACCTAGACATTGCCATGGTCACTGAAACATGGTACACAGGAAACCATAAATGGGATGTTACCATACCAGGGTACACAATCTTCAGGAGAGAGAGGGAGGACAAAAATAGGGGAGGGGTGGCTATGTACATCAGAGAGGGGATCAAGGCAATGGAGGTGGGGGAAGACAGGAAGAGGAAGAGGCTCTATGGGTCACATTAGAGATGGTAAATGGCATCACTATCCCCACTGGAGTTATCCACAGACCTCCAGCACAAGGAGAAGAAATACACAAGGTATTAGTGGAAACCATACACAAAATGGCTGAGAAGGGTAATTGTTGCTGGAGGGGGACCTAAACATGACAGATGTTAACTGGAACACATATGCAACAGCCACTACCAGGAGCAGAGACATCTCGGATGCCCCGGAAGGGGCATGCCTCAGACAGTTGGTGAAGGAGCCCACATGGGAGGGAGCAATACTAGACCTGGTTCTCACTAATGGTGACAGAATAACAGATCTATCAGTGGGCAGCCATCTAGGGCCCAACAATCACTTTACAGTGTGATTTAAGGTGAAGACAGTAGTAGAGTCGAGCCACTCAAAAGTAAAGATCCTGGACTCAAAAGTAAAGATTCTGGACTTTGAGAGCAGACTTTGCAAAAATGGAGGAACACCTCTGCAAAATCCTGGCAAAGGGGAAGGGGGAGAAGTGGAGGAATAGTGGCAGAAACTTAAAGGAAACATAGTAGAGACAACAGGTCTCTGTAAAAAGCTAATAAACAAAGCAAAAAGAAAGAAAACAAACATTTGTCAATGCTGAATGTTGTCTCACTGGCATTGGCATTGGTAGTGTAGTAGCTGGAGATGCATAATAGGAATGGCAGTGAAGTATAGAACTGACGTCAACCCCATCCCCACCCTGCAGAGACTGACAGGCACTGGGGTGTGCCTTTGGGGTGTCAGCTATAATGCTCATGCCATTTTACCTCCCCCTACCCTGTAGACACTGACAAGTCTTGTGGTGCACTTTGGGGTCTTTGGGTTTATACTTACCCCATTCCATAAGAAAATACACTGAGATGAGTGAAGCATAAGAGAATGGGCCTCACCTTACCCTGTAGATGCTGACAAGTGTTGTGGTGTGCTTTGGGGTCTTTGGGCCTTATATTTACCCCATTCCATAAGGAAATACACTGAGATGGGTGCAGTATAGGAGAATGGGGTGAACTTTGGGACTGAACACTCCAAGGCACACCTCAGTGCCTGTCACTGGCAGCAGGGTGGGGGTGGGGTGGAATGGCATGAGCATTACAGCCAATGATCCCAAGTCACACCCCTGATGCCTGCCACTCTCTACAGGGTGGTGTGTTACAGCTGGAAACTCTAACGTTGTAGGAGTTTGTTGGTATTTTCACTCCAAATTTTCAACATAAGCTTTTTGTGACCCCACCTCATGAAGAGCGTCATAATCAGTTTGTTAGCTGAAAGGTGGTTTTGCACAGCGGCTATGTCATTTGATGACACTGGGATGAAAACACATTTGGGGCAGGATGTGGAAAATGATGACTGTATTTTTCATAAGGAGGTGTAAAAAAATGGAAACATTGAAAATCAGGAGTGAAAATATGAAAAAGTGGAGAAGTCATGAGCATGCATAGAAACTGCCCAATACGTCCGTAATTCCAATTATTTTTTGAATTTTTTTAGCCACATTTTCAACATAGGCATTTTGGGACCTCTCCTCATGAACAGTGGTGCTGTGATTTTGTTAATCTGTCTCAAAAGTTGATACCACCAACAGCTTATTCTGGTTCAAGGTCAGTTGCATTCATGTGCATCCCCCTCCCCCGGGTCGTGCCTGAAAATAGGCACGATTTGTCTAGTGCACTTACCCGGTCAACAAAAACTAAATAAAATAAATAAATACAATTGTATGCCACAGGTACAGAAACACATTTTGGGCATGCTGTGAAAAATGACAGCTGTGCTGTTCATAAGGAGGTGTGAAAAAATGCCAGTGTTGAAAATCCAGCATGACAATATTGCAAATTTTCGAAGTTACAAGGGTGCGTGCAAACTGCACAATGTACACTTGTAACACAGTCATTTTATGGACTTTAATCACCACATTTTCAACATAGGCATTTTAGGACCTCAGCTCATGAACAGTGTCACCGTCAGTTTCTTAAACTGTCCTGAAAACTGATTTCGCACAGCGACCGGGCTATTCTGCGCCGGACATGCAAAAACACATTTTGGCCAGGATATGTAAAATAATAGCTGTACTGTTCATAAGGAGGTATGGAAAAATGCCAGTTTTGAAAATCTGGAGGAAAATATTACAAATTCATGAAGTTACGGCGGCATGGAAACAGTGTAACACACATCTGGTGAACAGCCATTTTTGATGTTCACCAAATTTGCAACATAGGCTTTTTAAGAGCCCCCCTCATGAACAGCGGCACTGTCATTTTGTTACTCATCCAGAAAGGTGATTCCACGCAGTGACCGAGAAATCACCTTTCAGGACTGAATAACGCCATGACAGTGACTGAATTCATGAGGCGGGGCCCCAATAACCCCTTGTTGAAAATTTGGCGCAAAGATTCCAAAAAATGCCTGAGATATGCACTAAAGTTGAAAAAAAACTATTTATGCCAGTATACAGCTTACCAGCATTTCTTCAGTTCGCAGTCGGCTTTGAAGAGTGCAGACGTGTTCCTGGTCCACCGAAGATTGTTGCGCTGGACTCTGGAGGTAAGTGTGGGGTGAGGTGGGTGTGGGGATGCAGGGTGTGCAGAGGGTGGGTGTGGGTTAGGGCAGGGAGCTGGTCAGACCACGAGGGATCGTTTTCTTCTTTTAGGGGTTAGAAAAATAAAAAACATTGTGGGATTTTTTTTTTTACAGCGGCATTTGGCATTCTGGGGTGGGCTCCCAGCATGCCACCTGAGTGTTTGGGGAGGGCTAGCTGATGGGCTATTGGGCACCCCCGTAGGCACATACTGAAGGGGGGGCAAGAACCGAGGGTGAAGTGCATTATGCTGATGGGGAGTGGGCTCCCCCATCGGTACATAAACTGGGTTAGGGCATGCCAACAGGGCGATTGGACACCCCCGAAGTCAGCATTGTGGCAGGCAGTGTGTTGCCATGTTTAATGTTTCACCAGGGAAGGCACGTCGGGAGATGCCGCTGCATATGATGAGCTTTGCTTTCATTGCAGCGGATCTTTCCTTAAATGTGCTCACACATTATGTATTCCTGGTATGGCACCTGCACACTGGCTTATTGGGAAATGAAGGACGCACCTACTGATGCATGCCCTGCATTTGCCTAACAGTGACTGTGCCTCCAAATCTGCTACTAATGCAATATGTTGGCTGGTGCAAAAGAGCGAGCCAATATAAAAAACACTATGGTTTTCAAAAGAAGTAGCAAGGAAGGTTAGGGAAAAAAAGCAAGCATTCAGAAAGTACAAGAAAACACAGAGGGAGGGAGACAGGGAAGTGTAAACAGAAGGAGATGAGGAAAGCAGTCGGGGTGCAAAGGCGCAAACTGAAAAAGGATAGCAAAATCAGCAAAAGAAGTTTACAAAACCTTCTTCAGGTATATCAGGGAAAGGAAGAAGACCAAATGGAGGGATTGGAGGGATTGTGAGGTTGAATGGGGGGTGAGTGTGCAGAGGGACCTAGAAAAGCAGAAATTCTAAACAAATAAATTTACGCAGTATTTACAAAGGGAGGGACCAAAATTAGGGGTAGAAAATACACACGGGGGAGTTGAACAGTAGTCCAATTACAGAGGAGAGGAGAGAGTCCTAAAGGAACTCTCAAAAATAAAGGTGGAGAAGGCAATGGGACCAGATGAGATGCATCCCAGAATACTGAAAGAACTCAGGGAGGTAGTAGGGGCACCACTGACAGCCCTATTTAACAAATCACTGGAGGAGGGAGTAGTGCCGGAGGACTGGAGTAGGACAAATGTGGTACCACTACACAAAAGTGGGACCAAGATGAAGGCTGGAAATTACAGGCTGGTCAGGTTGACCTCAGTCATGGAAAAAACATGGAATCCATGTTAAAGGAAGGGATTGTGGTATATCTGGAGGCTAGTGGGGCACATGACCAGACACAACATGGATTCACAGCAGGGAGATCTTGTCCAACAAATCTGATAGATTTCTTTGACTGGGTAACCAAGGTGGTGGATTGGGGGGGTGGGGTGGTGGACTTGGTCTGCCGAGATTTTAGCAAGTATTTGAAACCGTCCCAAACAGGAGGCTAGTAAGCAAGTTGCGCAGTCTGGGAGTAGGTCCTAAGGTGGTACAATGGGTCAGAAATTGGCTGAGCAACAAGACACAGAGGGTGGTGGTGAAAGGAGTTAAAAGCCAGGAGAGGGAGGTGAGCAGTGGGGTACCAAAGGGTTCAGTCCTGGGGCTAGTCCTCTTCAATGTCTTCATTAGTGACATTGTAGAGGGGCTGGAGAGGAAGGTGTGCCACTTTGAGGATGTCATCAAGATCTGCAATAGGGTAGACACTCCAGACGAGGTGGAAAAAATTAGAAGAGACCTAGGCAAATAGGTGGAGTGGTCAAGAGAGTGACAACTTGGATTCGATGCAAAAAAGGGCAAAGTCATGCACTTGGGACACAGCTCCCAACAGAGGTCTTGCAGGTTAAAATGATTGGAGAGTTCAAAAATCCATGAGATAGACAGAAGGCAACCCTAGTGGTGGGATAGGGAGGGTAAGCTGTTGACCATTTAGGACTGGGAGTTAAGTAGGTAGGGAAATGGGCAGACTAGGTGGGCCAGGCAGTCTTTATCTGCCATCAAAATCTATGTTTCTATGTATTTGTCTGCATATTGGTGCTTGGAGAATAGTTTATTTTACATTTCAGACTTGTTTCTGTCATTAATAATGACACAAGACCAAGGGTTTGAGCAGTTCATTACAATATGCAGAGGTGTCTGCATCAGAGGAAGAGAAGAACCTGGGAGTGAAGATCACTAGTGACCTAAAACATTCCAAGCAGTGTAGGAAAGCAGCAGCAAAGTCTAATAAAATGTTGGGCTGCATTGCCTGAAGGATAAGCAGCAGGCAAAGGGAGGTAATACTGTCCCTTGTTCAGGTCATTTGTGAGGTCACATCTGGTGTACAATGTACAGTACTGGTGCCCATACCTTAAAAGAGCATAAAACTGGTTGAGATGGTCCAAATGAGGGCTGTGAAGATGATCATGGGCCAGTAGGGTAGGATGTATGAGGAGGAGATTGAAGGCCCTGAACATGTATTCTCTGGTGGCGAGGAGGGAGAGGTGGCATGACTGAGACTTTGAAAGCAATAAATAGGGTGGATAAGGAGGGTCTCTTCAAGCTTAGTGGGAACCAAAACATGAGTGGACAAAGTATCAAGCTGAAGGGGGAGGTTTAGGAGAGATTCCAGGAGGCAATTCTTCATGGAGACAATGGTGTTGGGTTGGAATGTGCTTCTGGAGGACATGGATTTGTTGAAAATGGGAGGCAGCTTCAAGAGAGGCTAGGATAGAGTTAAGTGGAAAATAAGTGTCAAAAGAGGGATGGATAGAGAGAAAGAGCAGATTGGGGATTGCAGAGGACCCTCCAATATGAACAGACTAGAGAGAGACCCAATGACCTTATTCTGCTGGCTTTGTTGTATCAAACTGTGCTTTCATGTAATGAGCAGTAGTAGTCATAGGTATTTCACATTAGTCTAAACCAAGGTCTAATACTAATTTTAAGTGGTCTAACACAAATACAAATATATAAGAGTGATATTTCTATTTGTAAATTGTGCCGTATTTGTGTGTATTTGCCTGAATAGTATTTATTTTGCACTGCCCTAATGAAAGTATAAAAGTAAGAACATGTAGTTGTGGATTAAAATGCTATATGTCAGTATCCAAGCTATTATGCTATGGTGTTTCTTGGTTAAAACACATTAACTTAGGAATGTAATCCTATCTCCAGGTATGGCAACAGGCTTACGTGACTCATAGCTGAGTTGTAAATATCCATTAATTATGAAGTTAAACAGCATTTTCTGTGGCCAGAGACAGTGTGCCAAAATTTGGGTTAAATCCAGTAATTTATACTATATTCTAAACCCCAGAAACATCCATGCCCAGTTACCATGGCAAGCTTAATGTTGTCTAAACATAATAGTTACTAAAGGATATTAGTTTTCCCAAGTTAGAAAGAAGCTAAAATGAATTCAGATATTTTGTTTATGTTGTGAAGTCCAATTAATTTGGAAACACCAGGGACCCAATTACAGTCACAAAGTACTGGTGGTAAATTGTTGTTATATGACTTACCATTACCACTAGTTCCTTGTCGATGCCTCCCCCAAGTTGTGCTCAGAGGGCACTGGAGAGCCCTTCAGCTCCAGATCTAGTGTGCTGAAGGGGGTGGGGTAGGCATGTAAATGGCAAGCAATGCAATTCATGTAGCCTATTACTACTGATACCATTTATGCTGCACTTTTGCAATGTCTCCTGTCTAAGACGTTTTCTAGGATAGTAGAAAGGGCATTGTATTACTGCAGATTACTCCTTAAGAACCTGTGGGAGTCTGAGAGCAGTGAGGAACCAGAAATGGCAAGGACACATGAGGGCAACTAGATCTAAGGAGGCAAGATCCACTGTACAATCAGGGATGTTAAGAATTTGGGGTTTGGGTTTGGTGCCCTTTGGACAACCAGGAACAGTGATGAGGGACACAGAAGTTCACATTGTCAACAGGCAATAAGGATCCCTAAGGCATGGGTCAGGTGAGTGCTGTGCATGTATTTTCTACAGACCAGGTCATGAATGTACATACATGGCACTGAGCCATGTACATTTATGAATGAGCTGGTATTCTGCAACATTACTGTGTGCAAACCCAGTTTGCATTCAGTAATAGCTTAAATACCTAATTTGCCTTCCAGAATTTGTGCTGCGTGTCTTCACCCTCTGACACCAATCTCATGTCCTCACAATAGGCATTTCTTTGGTCAGCACAACAGGGTGTCTCTTTCCCCTTGTAGTACAGCCCATAAAAACTGTGACTGAGAAGCCAGTGCGGTGGCGCTGATGGTTGAGTCGCTGGATGCCACACCTCACTGCATGCCAGCGACCCTGGTTCGGGAGTGAACTCAGCCATCGGGGGTTGGCCGGGGGGGGGGAGAAAAGCTAGAGCTTCCAATGACAGCTCACTTTCTCCGGGGGGGGGAGGGCCTTTCAGTCAGGCAATCAGTGAACCCTGAAAGAGGCTGGGGGCGTGAAAGCAAGCTAGAGTCACTAAGGTGTGATTAGTCACAGGTGTAGGCCTGGGACCAGTCAGCTTCAGGGGCAACTCCTTCGTGGCAGGAGGGGGAAGGATGTTGCGGACATCGGCATGCATGCCATGAAGTATGGGCATGCAACATCCCACAGAACAAAGGAAAAAAAAAACCCTCCAGAGTCAGAAAACTGAGTGCCGAGCCTGGTCCCGATGTGCCGGTGCTTGCCTGCAGTCCAAGGATCACGACAAAGATTGCAAGATTTGAGTATTAGCCCCCACCCCAACCCCACCTGGGTGGTTTCTGAGGCTGGATGGAGGGATCAGGGGCTGTCAGGTAAGGCACTGGCAGGGACAGGCTTAATTGGTGACTCCAGAAGGTGCGGCTCTGGCAGGACATAGGAGGGGGAAATAGAAATATCAAAAAAAAAAAACTATGACTGAGAAGTAAAATATGCCTTCTGAGCACACTTGTAGCATTTTTGTACTGTAGATATTGTTATGTTTACATAACAGTTAAATATGTGTACCTTACATGGTGGATGCAACTCTTATGGTCAGTTGTGCTATACTTCTAAACAGCAAATGCCAAAAATTGATTTTTTTTCATATTCAAAAGGTGGGAGTATCCCCAGGACATTTGCAAGAATAAGGCAGTTTTGCCTTTCAGTTTCTTGGCAGGGGCATGGGTTATTTCATTTCTTAACTGTTAGTGCTGCAGCTATGGTTGTTCTTTCATTAGTGACTAAGGGCAAGCTATATTGCCATAGTTGAGAACTACACAATTAATTTTCTTCTGCCAGTATTTTTAGTAGCTCCAGTCTGGTTCACTAAGAACCTGCAGGTCATATGTGACAGAATCATAATTACAGGTACAGAACTTTGCACCATAGATTTTTTTTTTTTTTTAGTTCTGAGAACCAAATGAGTCTAAAAGCTACATTATCCAATATCCATGGAGATACTGTACATTAGGAGCCTGAGTCTCCTTAATTTCAAACTGAGTCAGAGTGACAGGTTAAAGAAACTGGCAGACCTTCAAGTGCAAGAAGTAAATGTGACAGTCTTCTGAGTGTGATTTAATAGATCTGCAAAAAGAGCCATGAACCTTGCTGGCCCTTTGCTGACAGAGGAAACAACACTTACAGAAGCAGATTTAGACTTGGTGCACTCTGAAGACTACTTGGCAGAGTTACAGCATGGGCAGGGGTGAATACTATGACTTCATTACAGCCCAATGCAGTTTTATTAAGGAGAATTTTAGGCCCATCTTAAGTTTAGGTAATGTGTTTTGTCATCACAGAAGAATTTCACATAATACCCCAAACTAAAAGAGTTATAATGTTATATGCTTAACCTTTTAAGATTTTAGCAGAACTTCAATTTGTAACCTGGAGGAGTGAATTGCACAAAAGTCAATGACTAGTTCTAGGTCACGCAGTAAGACACATTTGGAAGGAAGCAAGCCTGTGCTGTTTGCTTCATGCTTCAGTTGCCTACCCAGTAGACCAAACAGCCTTTATGTTTTTTCCCCTAAATATAAATAGTAAGATGATTTCTAATAGCTGCAACTGTTAATGTAATAAATCATTTCCTGCTGCATTTTTAGAACTGCAGGGCACATGACAATATCTTAATTAAAACCAGTGCCTTTAAAAAAGAAACCTGAAATTGCTGATCTGTTTTTAAAGAGGATTCAAATCTCCAAATTATAAATGCCTTTGAAAGCCTCTGTGAGGTTACCAGTGTGTTGTAGATTTATCTTATCTCACATACTGTAGGGAAGTGAAGCTTGGACTTTCTGGCATTGGCAAAATCATTTTCTTACCCTGACATAATCACTTTACAGTAACTGATGTGGGGGTCTCCTTATTTTGACACATCACTGTGTCTTTGCTGCATTCCCTTTTCAGCCTCCTACACTTGTCTGAACTGTCACTGCAGCTTTCTACTTATTCTGTGGGTATACTATGCACTCTACACTCTGCCACATCCCATAAAATAAACTTTTCTCGGCAATCATTGCATTTAAAAAAAATGTTTATTTAATCTTATTCATTTTGAAAAGAGCTCCAGAGGAGATCGCAGACTAAACAGGACTGACAGAGCCTATTAATGTACAGTGCAGTTATGGAAATTGTGATTGAAATAGATTTGCGCATAATAGAAGCTGTTATTGCCTTTTGTACAAAGCTAGCATAGAAAAACGAATTTAAAAAAAAATTAAACGAGAGGCAGAGAGCCTGAATTCTGTTGCACGTGCTCATGCTCATGCAAAGTTTCTGGATATACTATTCCAAAGCTGGCCTTTTTGGTGCACAAGTATACTGCTTGTGTAATCACTCACATGATGGGAGAGCCTTGACAAATCGGACAAGAAAAGGAATTTAATTTTATGCAGTGCTTTTCATTCAAACTGTATCCCAAAGTTTATTCAGCCCTGGAAGAAGGGAGATAATGTTACTGACATTAGGCACACAGAGAGATTCAAATAACACAGAGACAGACTGGAATGAGATTACAGAGGGGTTTGGCAAAGGGAAGTCATGTAACTTGCTAACAGTCACACATGTACTGTTTGTAGCAGTGGGAGATTCAAACCTGGATCTACAGGTTCACAGCTGAGTGCTCTATCCAAGACAAGATGTCCCCATTTTAAATGAAAAAGTAATTGTCCATCTGGCAATAGATAAGTCCTCTGTCACCTGTGCAATCAGGGAAATGATCACTATCTGGCTATGCTACTTAAATAACTCTGGTTTCATGGAAGCACAAGGGGCATAATTCAATACTCCCCATTACCAGTCCACTATCTAGAGCTCACTAACCTGGTGACGTAAGCGCATGTATGTGTCACCTCACAACTGGATTACTACAACACTGTCCATCAGGGATTATCTGTGGGGTTGGTGCATCACTTGCAGCTTAAGCAAAAGTTGGCAGCAGGGCTGATTGCAGGGACTTCATGGCACACACACATTATGTTGACTCTGCAGGAACTGAACTGGCTGCTGGTGTGGTGGTGCATCAACTTCAAGGTAGGCTTGTCGATATACAAGGCCCTGCATGATTTGGGCCCTGGCTACCTAAAAGATCTTCTTATTGAGTACAATCCCATCTGCATCTTTGTTCCTCAGAAGTGGGGCTCCTGGTACTGTAGTTCCACCCTCTTATCTCAAATCTTCAGAAGACAGTGTGTAATTTGCAGCTTTTTTCACTTCACCTACCCCTACTGGACACTACTGCAGTGTACATTGTTCCTCCACTGTGTGAATACCATCAGCATCAATCTTATGCATTAGTAAATTGCACTACCTTGAACAATTTTCATTTTTCTTTTTTAATACATTTTCATGGTCCTTGCAATTTTTAATATGCTGCTTTCAAATTTCATAAATGTGGCTAGTTTCTCCAATGGCTAGAAAATATCTTAAGCTTTGCATATTCTACCAGTCAATCCCTGCAATAGCAGTTCCATGGTGATACTGAAGCACTCTGGACCTCTCTTTCACAACTTCTCTATTAATGTTAGAGAATACAGAAACCTACAGTATTTTGACATCAATGTCTTTGTCCTCACATTGACACTACTATGTTCTTGGTTTAAAAGCTGTCACGGCGTGTGTGTTTTTGTTTATTTGAGTTGGGGGGGTTCTGCCCCCACCCCCAATTTTTTTTACTGTGGGGATGTGGGAGGCAAAGCCCCCCAATTCAAATAAACTGATAAAAATAGGGCTCAAAATGATGAAAATGACCACAATAAAATAATTGAAGCAACCCATGGGCTCCACACTTCTGATTTTACAACAGTGGTACTTTGGTTTTGGGTTTTCTTAATCAGTTTATTTGAAGCCCCCCAACTCAAATAAACTGATAAAAATAGGGCTTAGATTGACAAAAGTCCTAGCTCAGAAAATTGGATTGAGTGGTAAAGGCATTCTGATGAACCATTACGAACAAAGACATCAACATACTGTATATTTTCTAATCAGAAAAGTAGCGCAATTGGTGTCCGGGGTGCTACAGTAATGCCAAAAGGAAAACAGTCCAGATGGTAAACAGTCCAGATGATAATATAGCCTTGAAATCCAACCTCAATGTAATTCACGTGTCATAATGGTAAGTGGAAAGCAAGGCCTGTACAGGGTAACGGAAGCGTGAGATCAGTGAGCATGTCCGTGATGCTGACATTAAGTAAGCAATAAGACACAACAGGGTGTGCGTTAGACATTTTAACACATGGCTAGGAGGCGTAGTGAGGCACAAGGCCACCAGCCGAGTGCCTCCCAGCCTCCTAGCCATGTGTTAAAATGTCTAACACACACCCTGGAATGGCTTATTGCGCTTATGAAATGGACAAAATATTTAGAGATATTAATAATGACAATATTGCTGTTAAAAGTACATATATTTTTATTTATTACAGCAGATAACCTTCCGCTCATAAAAATAGATCCATGTTTTTCCTTTTTTTTTTAACAGTTTTCATTTAAACAGTTTAGAAATTTAACATTTCAGTTATAACTTTCAGTAAAACACACTGTTTTAATTTTAACCATTTTAGAAATGTGAGATTTAATTAACTTTTCATTAACTTGTAGTAAAAGTTTTGTCACTGTAATACTGACATTAATATTTTATTTTATTTTGAGAAGTAAACAGGAGCATTAAAAGTCATGGTGCAGTTGTGCATAGTTACTCCTGAAAATTGAGGCTGTGGGGACTGCATATTTAGGTTGGGAATCATTTTTACCTCAGGTGGTACTGTGGTGCTCAGTTCACTTTCAGCTTGGTTTCTGAGAACCTGTTGCTTGTTTCCATCGGGTGTCACTGTGGGGCACATCTGAAGGGAGCTGCTTGAAACTTGTCTTGGACTTAAGCTTTCTTCTTTTGGTGCCAGGATATGACACCATTTCCTTCTGTCATCTGGCTTTGCACGCCAGTAGCTCTGGAGACTAGCTTCGTTCCTGTGCCCTGTGATTGCCATGATTACGCGGCTCTGTAAACCAGCATCGGATAATAGTTGGACCGCGGTCGCTTGCAGGCAGTGGTTAGTGTAGTGCTGTGACAGACCAGCCTCTTCACTCAGTCTAGACATGAATGTGGATAGATAGTTCAGACCCATTGGGCTCTGCTGAATACCATACCGGGAGGGAGTCAAGCTGGACTTGTGGAAGTCTTCGAGGATGTAAGTACAGGGCTTTTGGATTTGGTGGAAGCTTGCTTATGTACAATTTTAAACTTTGAACTGGGCAAAGTGGATTGCCCGGTTGAGTGTACATAAAGCCACTGTTCGATGAATTTTCAGGTTCAAGGGGATTGTTGTGGTTTTCAGTATGCTCGTTAAAATTGGGCATTGCCAATTCAGCACCATTTTCATCATATTTAATTGAAAAATGCTCTGGTTTCAGTTGCCGGAGACCTTGCTGACCATGCCTGGCTATGTATAACTGAATATCTAACCAGACTTTACGAACTAGGCCACGTGCAGTTCGGGGAGAACAAATCTCAGAATATCTCAGCTTGTGTAAGTCTGATTTTGTGAGGGCTTCATGGTGCTTGGACTTGTCTTGTTGGGAGCATCTGTAAGTTTTCATTTTTGCTGTAAATACAGCATTACTGGACCGGAATTCTGGACCCTTCATTAGGTTAAAAGGCCTGTCAATGCCTGGGGAACCGAGGTGGTAGTTCAGTGCAGCTCGGAGACCGCTGAAGCTCGAGATGGCATACTCGAGTCCAGTGGTCGTACGAGCTTCTGCATAAAATTTTCTGAGAACAGTGTTGAGGTCTTCTTTACTAATAGACTGCCAGTCTATCGGTGTGTTTGTTGCTGTTGCCCATTCATCAAATACACGCAATGCCCATGCAGTTGATCTTACGGTATCTTTTTCATTTTTCTGTTGTTCAAGGCAGTCTAGTTCTATTGGTGTGTAACTAGAGAAATGCTTACTCACTGCGGTAGTTGCACTTAGCATTTGACAGTTCGGTTGGCTCATTTGACAGCTGGAGGTTATATTTATGTTTTCTGAGGTTGTAGATGGAGAGGCTGTGGTCAGTTGTTCAATGTGCTCATTGTCTGGATGCATTAGTAATTCTAAATCCTGTTCTGAAAGGCTGATATCAAAGTGAGTTTCAGGAAAATATGCCATTCTTATACAGTGGTACTGTCAATTTCAGTTGGTATAAACAAGATGGCTGATTTCAGATTTGCCAACATTCTAATTGGCATTTTACTAGGATTAGTGCCCACAGGGCACTACTGGTCCTTTTTCCTGTGCGTTAGACATAATATCACACAGGTATGGACCAATCAGCATGTCTAAATTCTGATGCCCATTTCATAATGTCAATTATTCATATCTTTTTCCATAAACAAACTTTTGCATGGGGGGGCAGGAGTGCTTCAGTATTACTGGTTCCCTTACTTCTTGAAACACAACATGAAAGTTGGTTGTACAATAAGGCAATCAATTACATTGATACAACCCATTCTTCATAATAATAATGAGGTATGGCTTAGATTTATCATCCAGTGTCACTTGTTGATATGCTTGTGAACAGTCTACCTTGGCGCTTGTTTCCTCCAACTAGCACAAAGCATGTAGCCGGTTGTCTACAAACAGGTTGCCACCACAATGTCCATGCAGTCAAGGATTTGTCTTGTGATCTCTTTATATCCTGATTACTCTGCCTGTTTTCCTAAAGGCACACACACACACACACACACACACACACACACACACACACACACACACACACACATATAATGGTTGATTCCCAGTCACCATAACCTACTGAGGAAATTATGCCCCTTCTGATCTAGTTGTTTTTGTTGGTTAATGGTTTATAGCTAGTGGTATAAGAGAGTTGCTGTAAACTTATGCCATCAGAATTCCTGTGAAATAAGAATTTACAACATTTTACTAAACATCTAATTTTTTTATTATTTCCATATAATTTTAAAGCTACTCATCATAAAATGTCAACAGATGCAGCACATTTGCAGTTCCATACCACATAATGTATACTGTACAGTATGTGTACTAATTTCTTTAAAGGGAGCTGCATTATAAGGAGCCAAACATTTAAAATTACTTTGATGAAATTTTGCTAAGTGCAAAATTAAAACAATATTATCAAGTTTGGAAGGTTCATAGTCTCTAAAAGGTAGGCTGAGTGTGTCAACTTTTAAATCTCTTTCATTAAGTATGTCCATGTTATAAACAGCCAACACTGCTAAATAAAATCCATACTTAAATTTGAATTTCAGAATTTGTTTGTGAAATTGTGGTATTTTGTTATAATTTTGTGGAAGTCATATCAATTAATTTTGTCCAGCCATTCACCTGATCTGCATAGAGGAAAAGGAGGAGTTTGGGTAGAGTGGTAATACGGTTGGTATCCAAAGGGATTCCATAGCAAAACTATTAGGAGAGTTGAAAGGGCATTCAAGGACCATGATACCAGTGCATATATGGTTAAACTTATTTGCCGGAGTATCATACAGGTTAAGTGAGTGTGATGCATAGCCAAGTGCTGTAGCTAGAGAGATGATCTGGCTATTGTCTACATTTTAATTGCTGGTACATGCTTTGAGAATATAAGGAGGCCATTTATTGAATTAAGGATGTTCCTAAGGGGAAGGACATCTAAAGTGACATTCTCCAAGGTCCTCATGGTCCTAGGGCCTGTGGGTAATGACAGTTGCAGGAATTATACAAGCTAACTTTTACTAACATTCTTACTGAAAGAGGGAGGGTCTTCTTTAACTGGTTAGCAAGAGGGCATTCTTGGGCAAGGCATGTCTGCATGCTGAGGATGGGCTGCAGTTGTGCCAGGAGTGAGGAGACACTGATCATGTTAAGGGACAGGGAAGTCAGGGGGATTTAAACTGAAGGACAGGGGCCGGCGATGAGGCAACTCTTGCAGTGGGTCACTAGTGGCAGTTGTGTGAAGCACAGGTTAATAAAAAGAAATTTAAAAAGAAGCATGGTTTCACCAAGGGAAAGTCAGCTGAGCTGGGTAGTACAATAATTGTAGACCCCCAGTTGGAGCAAGGAAGCACAACAGCAGTTCTGACTTGAAAGCAGGTCATACAAAAATTGTCGTACTGTAATCGTGGTACCCATTTATAAAAAGGGAAGTAAGGCAAATCCGGCTAACTATCAACCTATTCATCTGATGTTCATTGTGGGGAAATTCATAGACAGTATAATCAAGGATTAACTGAACACGACACTGAGGAATAAGGGACTGTTGGACCCAACCCAGCATGGATTTACCAATAAAATGTCATGTGCTACAAACCTGATTACTTTCTATGACTATGTTAGTAAAAACATGGATAGGGGAAGGTCAATGGATGTGATACTATTGGACTTCAGGAAAGCCTTCAATACTGCATCACACAGTATACTGGTAACTATGCTGTTACATCTAGGCATTAGCCCCCGTTGGGTTACATGGATTCAAAAATGGTTGGCCAATAAGAGGCAATCCATGAGAGTTAATGGGTTCATGTCAGACGAGGGGGGTGTCACAAGTGGTGTTCCCCAGGGGTTGGTCCTGGACCCACTATTATTTAATTTTTTTATAAGTGATATGCAGATCAGCGCTGGTAAAAAAAAAAAAAAGAGTAACTTTGTGAATGACACAAACTAGGGGGACCAGTGGATAATGAGTTCAACAGGATAAGGATGATGAATGACCTGGAAGACATAGTTAAATGGGCTGATACTAATAAATTGCAGTTTAATCCCAATTAATGTGTCATTTTACACTTTGGGAAAAACAACAACATGCAAGAATATTACATCCATGGGATACAACTTAAAGTAGTCAGCAATGAGATGGACCTGTGTATTTATGTAAGTAATGACCTTAGAAATGGAACACATTGTAGATCAGTGTCAAATAAGGCAGAACATCACCTTAACTGTGTGAGAGGTTCTTATTCTCCATGTCAGAATCAGTCCTCCTACCTTTGTATAATATATATATATATATATATATATATATATATATATATATATATATATCAGGCTACATGTTGACTAAGGCTTCTTGATTTGGAACCCCCATCTTAAAAAAATATATACCAACTGTTGAAAGGACTCAAAGGAAATTCACCAAGCTTATACCTACGTGTAGGAATTAGCCATACAATGTGAGATTAGAGGATTTAGGCCTATGACCACTATCTCCAAGAAGAATGGGGTGGAGTGGGGAATGCTGTTTTTGTACCAAGTACTGGATGACCTGATATTAGTGGGAGAACTTGGTCCTACATATAAAGTAATCAAATGTGATATGAGAGGACACAGACATCAGTGACAGGACACTGTACCCAGAACTGAACTTAGAAAACATGCATTCATACTATGTTCTATAAGGGTATGGAACAGACTTCCTGCTGCCCTAGTCAATGCTTCCAACTTGGCAAGCTTTAAACTTAATTTGGATAAATACATCCAGGAAGGTAACTTAGGTCACTACCACTGAGAAGTGGGGACAGCATTTATGGGCCTCAGCCTTTTACTATCCTAAATGCCATAGTATTAACCATAGTGTATAAGAATCCCACCCAGCAAAAGTGATTAGATTGCTAGGCTGGTATACTTGGAAGTTCAGGACTTAGAGGCACTCAGAGAGACTATAGAAAAAAAAAAGCCAAGCACTCACCACCTCTAATTATTACTGACACCCGGGTCAGTTAAAACATATTTTATTGAAGAAAGAACACTCAAAGAGATCTAGTGGGAGGAGGCAATGACTGGGGCACCAAGAAGAAGGAATTCCCACTATTGTAATGTGATATGTATTACAGGATGAGGGGTAGGTGTCTCTTGTTTTATGGGAGTATATCACTGTGAAGAACAAGGAGGATATTGGTGGCAAGCAGTTCTCCTCAGTCTATCTGTTGATGTTAAGAGAACAAAAATAGGGTGGAGGACAAAACAGTCAAGTAGGATGGAACTATAGGACTGCACGTAGATCAGCATATAAGAAACAGTGGTAATAAGTGATTTTAGAAAGTTAAATTCCACAAGAGGATTTCTGATAACATTACGTGTTAAAATATCATTAATCTTTGAGAAGAGTTTGTCCATTTTTATTTTACTTTTGGGTATTCCCCTTATAAATTTAAAACCACTGAACAAACATTCTCCAGTGCTGTTAGATTCCAGCATCCAGAGCCATTGGGTATGCATGCACATTTTCAGATCTATACATGTAATACTTGGAAAGTTACAAACCTCCTCATATGGTGTGCTGTGGTTAGGGCACAGTGAGTAATGTGCCATCATGTGGGTGCCAAAACAAGGTTGTGAAAGACAGGGGCATTCTGGATTTCACAGCATCCCACACTCAGACCATTTTTGGCATCCACACTATTTATCTACCCTTCACTGCATGCCCACCCTGGAGTTGGTTATAGTTAGTTTTGGATGAGTGCGTGGGTGAAGCCCCCATGTCTGGGATGCTGGGGGTGAAGACCCCGGCAAAACATACGTTTTTTACTGGATGATCCTTGGTGCTGTAAGTTGCTGGTGGCACAATATCAACCCGTGTTTGTAAAGGGTAACATTTTGCTTGCACCCTAATATATGTCACCCATATCTCCCATGCACCGGCATGGGTGAACCCCTCACATTTAGAAATGTTTTTCAAATGTCATAAATATTAAATATTGAAATTATTAATTGTTGCAACTCAAAAATGATTAAATCGCTCTATATTTAACTGCTTCTATGACACTTCCAAGAAGGTTATGCATCGGTCCACAGGTAGTTTACTTAGATTGAAGCAGAGAAATATTTTTGCAACATTTCAAAAATATTAAGCAACAAACGTTGTGCCCCTATAAGTTAGGAACTACTGATTTAAATGTCATAATATTTAGCATGCCCTTGGCACACCTAATTGCAAGTACAGTAGGTATACCACTGCTCAAGTATCTAGCTTATCAGATGGCTTAGGTATGATCAAATAAACAAATCTGCAGAATTGTGTGAAATTTCACATGTTGCAGAAATGTGTGTAATTTCACTGAAATTCCATAACATTTCAATTTTCTTATTACACACAGCACCATTTATAGTATTCTGCAAGGAACAGAGATGACAGAGCCTTATGCAATTTTAGCATTGCTTTTGTCAGATACATGTGCAGTTGTTTATTTCAGTACTATACTTTCCTTGACCCCAATTATTTAAACATAGAATTACTGTGTATTCTGAACATACCATTTCTACTGTATTCATGACATAATATGCTTTGGACAAATTTGGCTTTAACTTCTGAACACAATTTCAACCCATAAGGACAGAACCACTCATTTTAGTAACCAAACGCTCTATATTTACCACCAGATCTTCACAAGTTATGGAACAAGGAGCCCCTCAAAGAGTTGTAGTATGTGATCAGTGTAAGGTTTTAACACACATACAGTATTATTGGCAGTAGCTTCACTTTTCTGAATTGGTATTGTGCATCTTTTGCATAAATAATTGACATGGCTGAACCCATGTCAATTTTTATTCCGAGTTTTATATCATTAATTGTTACCATCACATAATAAAGCTTTATATGTGCACTATAGCCAGTCTGAAAAGAGTAAAGTCCAAATGACTAATCTTTTGGAAGTTGTTTAGTAATGCCAGAATGTAAAATACTGTATGCTGTATACAGTAAGCAGGGGTTGTAGTCAGCAAGTAGAAATTTATCTAAAGGGTTGGCTAATGTGCATTGATGTACAGATGATTAGTATCATTCTTTCTGACTGCAGGTTCAGGTCAGGTGTTCCATCTGGAGGCAGTTCCTCCCTGATACAATGAACTGACAATGGTATGGTGGATGCTTCATCTCAAGACAGCATGGATTCACAGTGGGAAGGTCATGCCAGACGGATCTAATAGATTTCTTTGACTGGGTGACCATAGTAGTAGTAGATCAGAGAGGGGCTGTGTACTTGGCCTACCTAGACTTTAGCAAGGCATTTAACACAGTCCCACACAAAAGATTAATATACAGGTTAGCCAGCCTGGGAGTGGGTCCCAAGATCATAGCCTGGGTAAAGAATTGGCTGGAGAATAGGACACAGAGGGTAATAGTAAATGGAGTCCACTCTGAAGAAAGGGAGGTTACTAATGAGGTACAGAAGGGTTCAGTATTAGGACCGGTCCTCTTCAATGTCTTTATAAGCGACATTGCAGAAGGACTGGAAGGAAAAGTAAGTCTCTTTGCAGATGGCACAAAGATCTGCAACTGAGTTGATTCACAAGGTGGGGTGGAAAGGATGAGAAGGAACTTGGCAAGGTTAGAGGAATGGTCAAATATATGGCAACTTAGATTCAATGCTAAGAAGTGCAAGGTAATGCACCTGGGAAACAAAAACCCAGGGGAAGAGTACACAATGGGGGGTGAGATACTAACAACAACAAAAATGGAAAGGGACCTGGGGGTAGTCATATCAGATGACCTAAAGGTGGGCAAGCAATGTGAGAGGGTAGTAAGGAGGGCTGGGGATACTGGGATGCATAGGGAGAGGCATCACCAGTAGAAAACAGGAAGTTGTTATCCCTCTGTACAGACAGCTGGTAAGATCCCATCTGGAGTACTGCATGCAGTTCTGGAGACCCAATCTCCGCAAAGACATAGACAGGATGGAAGCTGTTCAGAGGAGGGCAACTAAAATGGTGCAGGGTCTGCACCAGAAGACATATGAAGAGAGACTTAAGGAGCTTAATATGTATAGCCTCGAGGAAAGAAGGGAGAGGGGGGACATGATAGAAACTTTCAAGTACCTCAAGGGAATCAACAAAGTCCAAGAGGGTAGCATCTTTCAGAAAAAGAGGTGTGCAAGAACAAGAGGGCACAATTTGAAGATGGGGGGGAGCTCAGAGGTAATGTAAGGAAGTATTTTTTCACAGAGAGGGTTGTGAATGCATGGAACGGCCTTAAGGAGGAGGTTGTGGAGTCAAAAACAGTGGTGGAATTCAAGCATGCATGGGACCATCATAAGGCAACTCTAGGGAGTGGGGGTAGGAAGAAGTAGGCTGCTGGTTAACTTGGATCTGCAGCTTATCCATTAGGTAGGGAAATGGGCAGACTGGGTGGGCCAAGCGGTCCTTATCTGCTGTCAAATTCTATGTTTTTATTGTGCTTAGAGTTGGGGATATTTAATGTGCCAGCTGTACACTGGTATGTGATGTCCTTAGTGGTTTGATAACATTTCTTTTAACTAGCTTCTGGTGATTTGCAGTAAATAGAAACTACTGTAGCTGCTTCAGATGTATTATGTGTTCAAGTGCCTTATCCCAGGACAACAGCTGAATACTGGAATGGTTCATTAAATTGCTCTGTAGCTCCTGACTAATGATGCCACATTCAAATTGGTCTGTTAATTGGGTGGCACCCTATTTGCAAAATTAAATTAACTTCTTCAAAAATGCAGAATAGTTGTTCATTTGGGCTTTAAAATGTAAACCTTTAAGCTACCACATTTGTTTTTGATGGATAATAGCCTCTCAGAGTTGCTAGAAGTTCTAAAAATGCAGTCTAGTCTGCATTCTTTAAGAAAGAGATCCTAAAGCAGGGCAAATGTTATTGATCCATCCATCAATAGGAAAATGGCTCATTTATTTATTTATTTATTTGTAAGTCAGTTTACAAACTTTGAACCAGGGGCTCGTTTCTAAAGGTACCTCATCACACTGAGGACAGACATAACAAATTTAGGTCACAGAGTATAGGTAGCTGAAATTGGTGTTACCAAAGGTACCTGGTCACATTGAGGACAAACATAACAAATTAAGGTAACAGAGCACAAGTAGCTGAAATTGGCACTACACAAGTTGAATTCATACATTGTACAATCTAGTGGCAATTACAGTAATACAGCAGGCACAGGTGTGTTATAGCATAGGTCAGTGCACCGGGGGAGAGGTGGAGGGGGGTGAGATGGAGAGCCGCCCGGTGGCCGTTGTCATGTGTGGAGAGGTCGAGGCCACATTTAGAGACAGGAGCAGCTTCGAGTGTTAAAGAGTTGGCTCCGAAGGGTGGTTTTGAAGTTGGAGAAATTGGGGGCATTGGAGATGGGAGCAGGGAGAGAGTTAAACCAGGATGGGGCTCTGTAGCAGAAGGACCTCTGACCATGGGTGGTCCTTGATCTGGGGACCAGTAGAGTGGTCTTGTTGGAGGTTCCTGTTGCGATAGTAGGTAGGGTATGGTGGATGGAGGCTGTCACCCCAGGAGGGGAGAGCCCGAGTAGGGTTTTTTTTGTGAGGAGGCAGGTTTGATAGCATAGCCATTCATCTAGGTTAAGGCGTTTAGCCTCGTCATAGAGTTGGTAAGTATGTGTGAGCCTGGGCCACCAGTAATCAGCCTGCAGGCCTTATTTAAGGTGAGGTGAATTTTTTTGAGGGCAGTCGTGTTGGCAGCACCATTGACTGGCAGGCCATAGTCTACAAGGGACAGTACTGAAGACGTAACAGCAAGCTGGAGAGCATCAGGGGGGAGGCAGTTTTTATGGCGGTAGAGGATGCCAAGCCATGTATTAGTGGCGGATGCAAGGGCATCAATGTGGGTGTGGAATGGGAGGGCTGAATCGAAGGTAATCCCAAGGTATTTGTAGGTGCAGACTTGTTCAAGCGGTTGTTTGGTACTAGGGAAGATAGGGAATGGGTGGTTGCAGGCTTTGTTTTGGGGGTGGGCAAAAAGCATAGTTTTGTTTTTTTTAAGATTAATGATGAGTCTGTGCTCTTTAAACCAGGCTTCGGCATCATTGTATGATTGTTGTAGGGAGTCCTGAAGGGAGATGGGATTGTGGTGGGTGGCAAAAATGACAGCATTACATACTAACATACTATTTTCCAGCAGATTAGGCCTTACGGTCTATCGAGTCTGCTCAAACTTTAGATCCTTAGTTGGGTGCCAAGACCCTCCCATCCCTTGTGCTCCAGAAACACATATCATCCATCCCCACCCCCCCTGGAACAGGCCATCATCTGATACATCCACTTTCTGTGTCTGTCCCATCCTCTTGAAGCCCTCTACTGTGGATCTCTGAACTAGCTCACCAGGCAGTGCATTCCAAGGGTCCACCACCCTCTCAGTGAAAACCTCCTCCTCTTTTCCCCCCTCACCCTTCCACCTTCCAACTTCAAACCATGCCCTCTGGTGATACCTCCCTGCTTTAGTCTAAAGATCCCCTCCATGTTTACCCTATTTATTCCCTTGAGGTACTTGAAGACCTCAATCATGTCCCCCCTGTCTCTCCTCTCCTCCAGTGAAAACAGGCAGAGCTCCTTAAGTCTGTCCTCATACGTCAAATCCCCTAGCCCTCGTATCATCTTTGTTGCCCTCCTCTGTACCCTCTCTAGGAGCTGTATGTCCCTTTTCAAGTGTGGTCTCCAGTACTGTACACAGTGCTCAAGGTGTGGTCTAACCAGTCCATTGTACAGCGGCAGAATCACTTCCTTGCTCCTAGAGGTGATCCCCCTTATGATGCATCCCAACATCCTGTTTGCCTTGCTAGCCACTCTCCTGCACTGCTCAGAGTTATTCATACGTGCATCCACCATGACCCCTAGGTCTTTTTCCCCATTGAGGCCTCCATCGCCTCCCTCCCAGGGTGTACCTGTGTTTAGGTTTCCACCAAGATGCAACACCTTGCACTTGGTGATATTGAAATTATTCCATGTGTGAGCCCAGCTTTCCAGGGTGTCCAAGTCCCTTGCAGGGCCAACCTCCCTCTTCTCCTTCAACTACTGCTCCCATCTTGGAGTCATCTGCGAAGAGACTCATTTCACACCCTATACCCTCCCTGATGTCCGATATGTATGCATTAAACAGGATCGGACCCAGGACCGAGCCCTGCGGTACCCCACTACCAACCCTCTCTAGGGTTCGAGAGCTCCCCACAGACCACTACTCTCTGGGTGCATCCAGCTAGCCAGTTTTCAATCCATCTGACCATCAAAGGGCCTACTCCTAACCCCATCAGTTTCTCCACCAGACCATTGTGGGGGACAGAGTCAAACGCCTTGCTGAAGTCCAAGAATAATACATCCACAGGCTTTCCCTTGTCCAGTTCTGATGTTACCCATTCATAGAACTCCACAAGGTTGGTTTGACATGATCTACCTGGCACAAACCCATGTTGCCGACTATCCAGACCTCCCACCTCCTCCAGTACACCCCAATTGTTCCTTTAGTATACTCTCCATTAATTTTCCCACCACGAGGTCAAACTGATGGGTCTATAGTTACCTGGTACTTCCTCAACCCCTTTATGGATTGGTACCACATGTGCCTCTCGCCAATCCCTAGGTACCCTCCCTGTCTCAAGTGACCTGCTGAAAAGCTCGACCAGGGGTGCAGCCAGTATGTCCGCCAATTCCCATAGTACTCTCGGATGAATGCCATCCAGCCCAGGAGATTTGTCCTTCTTTAGGGCCTTGAGGGCTAACCACACCCTTTTGGTGGAGATAGCATCATCCGTCCCCTCCACCTTACTGGCCTTTTTATCTTTACCCAGATGTGACACCCTTGGGGTACCTCTCTCCCCCTCTTGCTCCATTTTTGTTGCTCCCCTGAACCCACTTACTGATGTTTCTATCCCCTTCGTGCCTTGCTTTGTAGATATCCCATCCCCCTCCCTAGTGAACACAGAGGCAAAGTACTCGTTAAATACCTCTGCCTGGTCCCCCGCCTCTTCCACCCACCATCCTTCTGATCTCAATCTGCTGAGATGGCCCTTAGTTTTTCTCCGCTCCCCAATATACCGGAAGAACCCCTTTTCCCATCCATGTATCCCCTGTGCCAGCCGCTGCTCTTTACTGGACTTTGCTCCCCTCACCATACGGGTGACTTTTCTAGATGTAAGCTGGTACATTTCTTATCCCTATCCCTCTTGTTGTTTTATATTTTTGTAGGCGCTTCTTTTCTCTGACTGCTACCTGTACCTCACTGGACCACCAGCATGGTTTATGTGACCTTGCTCCCTTACGTTTCAACTTAGCGCAGATCCTGACTGCCTCATGAAGTCCCGCTTTATGACCTCCCATCTCCTTTCCACACTTGTCATTGAGGTAATCCCTTCAAGTGACCCTTGAGAATATTTCCCATGCCCATGAAGTCTGCCCCTGAAGTCCACTGCCAGTGTCCTAGATCTCACCCCCATGCTTATTTGAAACCAGACAGTATTGTGGTCGCTCCCAGTCAGGGGTCTTGTACAACCATGTCCCTTACCAGATCCCCATCTGCCAGAACCACATCCAGGACATGCCCCTCCCTTGTGGACTCCATCACATGCTGTGTTAAGAACATATCCTGGAAGCCATCCAGCAGCCTCTGCTCCTTGGCCACCTTAGAGGACATGGTTCCCCAGTTTGTACCTGGCATATTAAGGTCCCCCATCAACACCACTCCTTCCACTTTTGGTCCACACTGGGCAATGATGTTGTCCAGCAAACCATCCTCTAGAACCTCACTCATCCCGGGGGGCCTATATGCTACACCCAGCTTGACCTTATTTCCTGCTGAGGATCGTAAGGTGACCCATAAGGCCTCCACGTTTCCCTCTGCCTCTTCTACCCTAGCAATTTCTATGTCATCTCTAATGAACATAGCCACTCCACCCCCTCTGCCCTCCTTTCTATCCTTCCTGAGCATAGTGTACCCCCCGTTTAGGTCCCAGTCATGGTTTTTGTTGGCCCACGTTTCCGTGACCGCCACCACATCCACCCCCTCGAGCAGCATGGCCTGGAACTCTGGCAACTTGTTTCCCAAGCTCCTGGCATTTACTAACACCAACCCCCACCCCTTATCCCTGATTCTCTTTGTCGAACCCCACCCAGATTCCTTATACTTCCATCCTCCTCTGCTCCTCCTGAAACCTCCATCCTCAATCTGTTTCCCCTTCCCCTTGCCGGAAGGCTACTCCCCTCATCTGGAGGAGAGGCTTCTGGTCAGCCCCTCCTTATCCCTGCCCCCCCACAAGTTTAAACCCCACCTTCTTGTATGTAGTCAGCCATCCCCTGTTTAAGGACTTTCTTCCCTAATGGGGCAAGATAAAACCTGTCCTTGGCATACAGTCCCTTATCCTCCCAAACTCCATTCCAGTTCCCTAACACCTCCAACCCACTCTCTTCACCCCACTTCCTGAGCCAGTCATTAACCTCTGTGAGCTTCATTTTTTTCTCCACTGAGGCCTTTGGTACTGGCAATATCTCCGAAAAGGAAATGTTGCATCCATTATCCCGACAGACTCTGGCAAGTTCTTGGAACCTTGCTTGAATTTCCAAGTTGCTATTTCCCTCTAGATCATTAGTTCCCAAATGCACCAGGAAATCCGGTTTCCCTCCACAATCCCTAACCATTTCATACACCATGAACTTTGCTCTGTGCACTGTCAGCCCAGAGATACTCACTACCTTCACCTGGCTATGGCATCCACCCACCTGTCCCTCCCACTGGATACCCCTAATCATCGAGTCTCCCAATAACAGAACCTTGACACCGCCATCATCCTTATGGTTACCTCCACTATGCCCTCTCAGCCCCCCTTCCCCCCCTTTATTCATGATCTCAATTTCGTGGGAGTCTTCCTGCCTTATTAGAGACCCCCTTGTCACCCTCCCCTTTCTGCCTCCCTTGCTATTTTGCCCACTTAACTCAAACTCCCTCTGAATAGGTGTCCCCTTTAACCCTCTCTTATCCGAACCATTTATCCTTGCCCTGATGGTTTCTCCTTCCCCCACACCGCCATCCTCCCCCCTTGTAAAAGTACCCCTGCCTCCAGAGGCTCTCTGTGGGTTCCCTTTAGCTAGGGCCCCATCCTTGGTACTGACCCCCCTGCTGAAGGGGGGCTCCTCTCCCACCTCCTTGTCTCCCAGTTTCTCTCCAATCATGCTCTCCTCTCTCATGTCTGGAATATGTTGCATCTCCCCCATTTGCTTAACATATATGTTTCCCCTTCTCCCTCTGGGACTATTTCTATCCTTTCCATATCGCGGTCTGTGATGCCCTATGGGTATCAGACTCCCTCCCCCCGGCCTTTGTATAAGTTTTCTCATTTCCACCAACCCCTTCCTCCCCCTCTAGGTTGCTTAGTAGCTCAAATTTATTGTGACACTCTATGTCAGCCTCCATCAAGTAACCCAAGTTTCCCCTGACTGCACCTCTAAACTGCCCCTCTTCTTCCTCTTTTACTCTGTTCACCTTAGGAGCTCCCTTCCCACAGTCTGCTGTTTTAGGCTTCCGCACAACAGCCCCTCCTGACTCTTCCCCTCCACTATCTTTGTATGCAGAATGTTCACCCCGTACGCTTTCCCCTTAGCATCAACTTCCTATCTAAGGGTCCTCTATCCCTAATATCCCCCTCCTGCTTGCTGTAACATAACGTCCTGTAATTTCAGAGCTTGCCCCAGCCTCCCTCAGCCCCACTCTCTGCTGCCCATATCCACACCTCTTATCCTTGACACCCCCAGCTCCCCAGCTTACTCCTTAACCAATATACCTCACTCTTGATACAAGATAGCTGTCTACAGAGTGGGCAGCCCTCTCTCCAGGCCCAGTTTAGAATTATTGCCATCCCACAGCCTGTACAGCCTACAACTCTTCCGAAGATGCCTGCCATGGTGGAATATGGCCACCCTGTTTATCCCCCTCTGTTTATAATGGCACACCCCCTTTTCTCAGTCCCTTTCCCCTGGAATACAGTTTCTCTCTATACTGACTGTAGTTATTTACAAATCCAATTTCAGCCCCACCAATAAAGTTCCAAAGTCTCACAAACACATACATACATTGTCTGCATACATAAGAATTTTGACAGAGCATGCACTGGGCAGGGTGTTTAGATAGAGTGAAAAGAGAAGGGGGCCCAGGATGGAGCCCTGGGGTACCCCTGAGCAGATGGGATGGGTATCAGAGAGTGTTCCATTGAATTTTACACACTGTGAGCAAGCTGATGATTGTGCACCATGCGAGGGGGCCAGCAGAGAAACCAGTGTGGCAGAGGGCATAAAGCAGAAGAGGGTGGGAGACAGTGTTGAAAGCCTTAGAGAGGTCAATGAACACTGCACCAGCTAGGTAGCTGGTGTCCAGGGAGGAGTGTAGGAAATTGGAGAACTCAATTAGTGCAGTGCCAGTACTGTGACCAGCACAGAAGTCGTGTTGCTCAGGGCATAAGATGTTATGCTTAGTCAGATATTCAGTGATTTGAATGGCCACCACTTTTTCTAGGGCTTTAGAGAGGGGAAGGGGGTCTTTCCAGGTTAAATTCAGAGGGAAAAAATGTTACCATTTTGCATATGCTGCAGAGAATGCTAGAATGAAATACAGTGCTGCAGTTTCCTGTATTGCATAAGGGTTTATCTCCCATTGAAATTGCATTGTTTCCTGTAGCAACTCTGCTGCAGAAGTCTGCAGAATTAAGTTGCGTCCTGGTGGGCTTCACTGGAGGTAAAAAGAACCCCCAAACTGAGTATTGGGTTGGAGATGGTAAGGTAAGTCAAATAAGAGAGGAGTGGGACCTTGGGGTAACATTAATGATAATCTCAAATCATCAACCCAGTGCAGCAGGGATTGTGCTAATGTTAACACTATGTTGGACTGCATAAGCAGGGGCATCACCAGTAGAGGCAGGCAGTAATTCAGTGCCTAAATACAACCTTGGTAAGGCTGCACCATGAGTGCTGCATACAGTGTTGGGGCCCAACTCTCAGAGTTTAGTAATTTTCTGGAAATGATGCATGGAAAGTCCCCCAAAATAGTGCAGAGTGTGTAGAAAATCCTGTATGAGGAACAATTGAACAGAACAAACCTATACCTGCCTGAGGCCAGAAGGGAAAGGGGAGAGAGTATCAAAACTTGCATGTACCTTAATGGGACTAACAAAGTGGGTTGTCAAACCCTGTACAAATGTAGCAAGGGTCCTGCACCCAGTGGCATGGGTAAGAACTGATAGGACGAAAAATCAGGCTGGATGTGAGAAAGTACTCCTTCACAGAGATGCCAGTGGGTAGATGGATTAGCATTCCAAGAGTGTGACAAGATCCAGGGTCTCTCCCATTTTTATAGGGAAAAGAGACATTATTAAAAACCTATTCTGTTTTATCCTGTCCTTTCCTTTACTTGTTTTGTCCTACCTTTTCTGAAAGTGGTTGTGCAAACATATTCCTGTGTAACCTAGAGCTGGCCCCTCCAGCAGTCCAATGACTATCTTCCACTCCTTACTCCTTCTGCTGTACTTCCCTGTCATGCTTCTCATGCTGTCCTTTTTTTCTTTATTTTGTTCTTCCCTTCTCCTCTCTGACTCAATGTATAATGACCCTCTCATGAAATTAGATGTGCAGAGTCTGGAGTTGCACACTGAAGAGTTGTTAAAATGAATGTGAGCTTCTCCACAGGCTGTGAAAAAGAACCCCTTTTTTCTAAAAACTAGGAGTCTGTTAAATGAATAAATTAACCCTAAATGTGGGACCTGGTTAATTTGTTTCAAGCCTGAGATGCAGTTGTTTTTTTTACTTTCACTTGTTTATATTAGGCAGCACAGGAAGGACAGGTAACTGAGAGCTGTGTAAGATCACAAAAACAATAATTAGCAATAGGCAGACTACTGAAAACAGGACTCTCTACAAACTTTGAACTATTCTGAGAAAGACATTGCTGCATAAGAAGATGAGAGCAAGAAAGATCAAAAATAGTCAAACAGGTTAACCTGAAGCTGCAAGGTATTGTTTCTTGCTGCTTAGAAATGGGGTTTACAATTTTGATACAAGCAAGAACTTTTAGAGCAGAATGGGAGTTGAAAGACTTTGCTGAACTTATTTATAATTGATATAAAGCAGTTGCCAAATTATTTTAATAAATCTGTTTCACATTCTGATACCATCTGACAATTTAGATGGTTCCTGTTTACACTGTTTTGTTAATAAAACAAAACTGTCTGAGCCTTGTACCTTTTTCCATTATTTGTCTGTATTTACTGAATCATTCCTTAATCACAAAGAGAGGTGGTTGAGGCAAAGATTTATTTATTTTGTTTTATTTATTTATTTAGATCTCGGATTATAAATACATTTGAAATTAGAGCACTTTTACAAAGGTTCCATGACAGCAGCATAATACAACAGGTTAACAGAAGAAAAAATACGGCAAAACAGTTTACATAGAGAAAGGAGATCAACAGGTTTACAGACTAACCAGGGTATGGTAAAATAATTGTAAATAAGAAAAGAAGCAATAGTTGACATTCACAGTGAATTAAAGAATATAAACGATTAACGCTAAGCAGTTTCATGCACAGGAATGCATACAGTAAATTGAAAGTCAGCCAAAACAAGCTTTGTCAGTTACTGGTAAAATCATACGGTAAGTTGAAATCAGCCAACAGGCCTTGTCAGGACAGATGGAGGGGGCATTAGATAGAGGGGAGGAAAGGTGAAGGGGGTAGGGTAACCGGGGGGAAGGGATGTCAGAGATGGCGCTAAGGAGATTTAACAGTAATCAAGTGCTAGGGTTTTAGATTGCCATAAAGGGTTTAGCGGAAATAGTCACAGGAGCGAGTGGCAGAGAGTAGTTGCTGTAGCTTGGATTTGAAAGGGGCCCAATTTGGATTCAGTGGAGATGTCACAGTTGAGGGCATTCATCCAAAGTGGGGCTCTGTAGGCGAATGATCTTTGTCCCTGGGAGGTACGGCAGTGAGGACCAGAAAGAGCTGGGATTCAGAGACAATGATGGTGCATGGTTTCAAGCATGAGAGGGACAGGTATAAAGGGTTCGTAACTGTGTAAACAAGGGGGTGAGGGATGCAGAGCAGAAACAAAAATAACCATGCTACTAGTAGTGGGCCCAGTCTAGAGCCTGTCCAGCAATAAGCTGAAGCAGTAGTATGCAGATTCAGAGCAAACTGGATTGATTCTTGGACCTTTTCTACTGTAAAACGTTTTATATTTCTAGTTTTCTATTTCACTTCTAGAAACAGCTATAATCTTTTCTAATAATTCAAGAAGCTCTTTTCAGCTTTTCCTGTGCTCAAATCTGATGCCTTGCTAAAAGTTAAAGGTCAATGTAGTCCAGCACCTACTGTAGGAACACTGTCACTAAAGTTGCTCATTGAAGAGTTTAGACAGTGGACCAAAAAGTATTCTTACAGCTCCCTGGCTCCGGTCTGACTACTTGCACTGTACTTGCTAAAAGCTACACTTTTTCGTCTGTTGCTTTCCAACATCATCACCACATATTGTTCTGTATGATGTGGAGTTTTAATCAGGGGTACAGATACCTTTTTCTGGACTGGAAGTACTTACTGTTAACTTCTTCAACATGATAGCATTTTCATCTAAATGGTAGTAATGCCAGTTGCAGACAACATTCAGACCCCTGCCCTGAAACCAAGTTTCACAGATGCTGAATCTATTTGTGGGACACTGACACGGAGTCTCAGATACTACCCTGCTGCTATGTAGTGCTGTGACCTATTTTGTTACCATTTTTCCAGATTACAACAACCTTTTGACAAGCAAGAGGACAAATTCTGACCCTGTCTACAGAACTGCACACAGTAGATACTGATTTATTTTTCTGACCACACCCCATATTTCTTCCACACTGTTCTTGAGTAATGCTGTTACTGATAGCAACGCTTGTGCTGACAGTTTTGTTAATCTGTACCAATGTGCTGTAAATGACCAGGGTTGGAAACAGCTTTTTATACTCATAAAGGGAGAGCAAATTTAGCAAAATGATAAATAATATACTCCTTTACAATCCTTATCTGTTCCTCTGGTTCCAATTTATTCTTAAGAAGCATTATCATTTTATTACTTTCATAAGTCAATATAACCGTATGCAAAAAACTGCATCTTTAGCATACCCAAACTGTTTGTACCCTGCCTGTCACTGATCAGACAGCCAGCTTGCTCAGGTTACTACTGCCCCTGCCATCTTTTTGGTCTCTGTGCTACAATGCCCCAGGACAAATCATTAACCCATACTTCTAGTGCTTAACCCTTCTGGTGAGCCTCCCAGGTTGGGGCTAACCCAGGAGAAGACATGTGCACACTGGCACAGGAGGGGTGATGCATGGTGCTTAGACATTAATGGCACAGGGGGCCAGGAATCAATTAGGGTCAGTGGAGAGGTGATGCTATGCATCATGCCACACACTTGTACTGGCCTGCAGAGGAAGAGATGGCATCATGTGATTATTCTTGATGCCAAAGTTCCCCTTGATTGGCATGAGGCAATGCTGAATGAGCAGCTTGAAACTCCCACCCTGGGATCTGCACTAGAGATGGGTGAAGTTGGAAAAATCTGCTCAGCAAATTAATCCATGAATTTAGTAAAATTTATGGTGTGCTTAGCAATCTGTGAAGTGCAATGTTTTCACTGTGAAGTGTGGAATTTCTCCCACGAAATGCAGAATTTCTCCATTCACCAATGAAATTCCACCGTTCAAAGGCAAACGTCTGCACTTCACTGGTGAAATTCCGCAGTTTGCGGGTGAAATTCCACATTTTGTGATGAAAACTTCACAATTCAGGTGAAGTCAAAGTTGCAGAAAACCCTGAAGTTAGCCATCACAGTAAAACTGTCTACCTTCAAAATCCTATTTGCTCGTGCCTTCGTGGAGTCCTGCAGTTGCGTCCTCTAATTCGCTGTTACAGAGTATTATAATGTTATCTTCTCTCTTGTTCTTCTTCTGCTCCATAACTGTCCCTCCTTAATCTCATCTCCTTGTCTCATATTTTTCCTTACTTCCAACCTCCTTTCCCTGAAGAACTCCTGTTTCCAGATACTTTTGTTATATCCTGTTCATTTTAGAATGTAGATGACTGCATGCCCCTCCATCACTGTATGATGAAAGGTGACATGTTGTATAATATGCCTTGCAATGTTGCTTTTGTATTATTGTTATTTTTTTATGTATACTTGTCAGGTTCATCTTGGAAATACATTTACCTCAATGATGTTCCACCTGATAAAATAAAGACTGATTGATTGCTGAGTGCAGGGAAAACTTTTGCAAAACTGTGAATGTGAATTTTGGCTACTTTGCAGCAACTTCGCTGGCAAATTAAAACTTTGACACATCTTTACTGCATACGCTGTCTCCACATCATACTCAAGACTCCACTGGCCTAGACAGTAGGGGAGTCAGGATCAGAATCAGTCCTGCATCTCTCCATGTGGCAAGCATAGCATATTGCCAGTCAGCACTACAGGGCTGGCTACAAATTACACTTAATGTAGACATACTGCTAGTCCATAACATACATCAGATGAGCACAAGCAGCTTGACTGGATTTATTAAAATCTGCACACATCTCAAAGCTTATTTAGCTGAAAGAGACAGTATGATAAATAACTCATCAACGTTTTATGGATTTTAAAATCTCTTAAAGACATTACAGTAACTGCTGTGTCTTTTTGGCACTCTTATTCATCCATTCAGTCCAGAAGGGTGCCACAGGGCACAGTAGTGAGCCCATTCCTCTTCAATGGCTTCATAAGTGACATTGTGGAAGAACTAAAAGGGAAGGTATGCCTTTTTGCAGATGATACCAATGTCTGTAATAAGGTGGACACTCAAGAGGGGGCAGAGAGAATGTGTAGGGACCTTGGAAAACTCAAGGAGTGGCCAAAGCATGGCAGTTGGGGTTCAATGACAAAATGTGCAGACTCAGGCACCTAGGGCATTTGAACTCAGGAGCTGGCTATACGATGGGGTGAGGTACTGACAGTCACTATGCAGGAACGGGGCCTTGACGTTAACATATCTGATGACCTCAGAGTGGCAAGGCAGTGTGACAAAGCTGTGGGTAGGGCCAGAGGGATGCTGGGATGTACAGGTAGTGGTATCTCCAGCAGGAAGAGGGAGGTGGTGTTACTACTGTATTGGTTACATGTAAGATCCCTCCTGGAGTATTGTGTCCAGTACTGGAGGCTGCACCTCAGAAAGGACATAGAGTGGGGGCAGGCCAGAAGAAGGCAATTAAAATGGTGCAAGGGTTGCTTTGAATGCTCTATGAAGAGAGTCTGAAGGATCTCAACATGTGCATCTTGGAAGAGAGAAGAGTGAGAGGGGGCATAATGGAGATCTACATGTACCTGACAGGGGTGAACAGAGTGCAGGAGAAATCTCTTTCAAGTGAGAAATAGGACCAAGACCAGAAGGCATGTGATAAAGCTGGAAAAGTGGAAGTTTAAGAGGGATGTGAGGAATCATTACTTCTCAGAAAGGGTGGTGGACACCTGGAACGAACTGCCAGTGGAAGTGGTGGGACAAAAATAGCAGGCACTTCCAACATGCATGGGATTGATATAGGGGAATATTTGGAAATGGACAAGGATGAGGGAAGGTCACAAGAGACCAGTTAATGTCCTTGGAGACCGACTTGGCAGGGATCATCTGTGCAGACTGGGTGGGCCTGGTAGGACTTTTTGGACAACAAATTCTATTTTTCTGTTTCTGTGTTTCCACATTACATTTTTATGGTACCCTGGACTACTGAAAAAAAGTCTCAACTGAGATCTCATGATATTTCCAACTGACATCCTCATCTACTGCTTAGCACCATGTGGGAGGAACGCATTGATCAGTAAGGCGGTAACTGATGTTCACTTTAACTTGGAGTCAAAAACGAAAGGGGTGAATTACAGGCTCAGCTAGCTGGCAATATCTAGACCAAAAAAGAATGCATTATTAAACCTAATGTATAGTACTACAAATCCGAATTGAATGTTGCCCTTGGGTCCAATCATCTGGGTTCATGAAAAGTTTAGTAAGTCTGATGACTCACTGTGGGGGGGAGGATCAATGCTGTTCTTCTCATCTGGTAAGGGAGGGTGCCAAGCTCTACTCTATGATTGCCACCTGGCTGTTGTACCAGAGGTTGGTAGCTCCAGCAACAGCTCAGTACTTCCAGTTTCACTGCAGTGGATATGTTGCCAGTCTGTACAATATGGTGTGTGTGTCCTATGTTTCTGTGGATCTCCTTGAGACTGTAAACTTGCTGAAGCTGCTTCACCAATAAATGTATATCTGCTGTTTTTATCAAATTTGAGAATGGCTTATATACTATTAACAAAGACCATTCTCCCCAATTTGTAATAAGAGGTGCATTCTAGAGACCTTGTCTGCCTGCCCTTTATCACTTTCCCCTGCAGCATCATAAAAAAGCATGCTTTAAAAATAATTGCCAATTGGATTTAGACCCATGGTTCTCAAGCCTCAAATTCTGGTGACCTCAAAGGGCCTAAAAGTGAGGCTATAAGAACTTCCTGGTGGCCTTAACGTAATTTTCTTCAACCCAGCCCCTTTTAATACACCAAATTCCCTAATATAACACATTTCTGAGGGGCATGGTTTACCTAGCATGAAGATGGCAGCCTTACTGCTTAGCTCCTCTACCCCCCCACCTAATGGGGGATCTGAACCTGCTGGACATTAATTTGGATGTTCCAGTGTTCAGGAGCGCCAGTAGTCAAAACTTGCTGGGCACATTCCAGGACTGTTTACTGGTACAGCTAGTTAAGGAACACACCAGACAGGAGGCCATTCTCAATGTGTTGCTCACCAAATCACAGATAGAAGAAACAGTGAGAGTTGGGTAGCCACTAGTGAACAGCAACCAAAACTCCATTTGGTTTGATCTGGCCCTTGGGAGTGGAAAACCCCAATCAACAGCTGAGTCCCTTGATTTCAGAAGAGCGGACTTCAGCAGATTGAGGGAGTTGGTCTGTGACAGTTTAATCAGGTTGACAGAATAGGAGGAATGGAAGAGATATGGGGGAAATAAAGGGGGCCACACTTGAGGCATCTAAGTTATGTATGAAAACAGTAATTGAAAGTAACTTGTTCAAGTGACCATTATGTTTCTAGGGTAAGGTCAGGGATACAGTGATGTCCAAGAAATAGGCCTTCTACAGATAAAAAGAAAAGCAAGAGGAGGAAGAATGGGAAGAAAATTAACTAAGAATAAGGAGGCAAAGAGGGCAATTACAATCAGTCAGCAAAGTAAAATCAGACACAAAGCTGTGTATTGCAGAGGGGGTCAAGGGTGGGGAAACATTTCTTCCAGTATATTAGGGAAGAAAGGAGAGAGAATTGTTAGGCTATCAGATGGTGGTAGGGTGATAGAGGAGGATGGGCAAAACATTGTCATCCTTAATGATTACTTTTGTTGTCTTCACTAGGGACAGCGGCAGGCCCTTGCCTTAGAGTGGAATACAAACAGCCACAAAGGGTGTCCTGGAGATAAGGCAGTCATAATTTATAATCAGAAGGGTCTGGGAAAGGGATAACTGCCCTAAAGATAGATGGCAGCTGAACTGGCTGAACCCCAGGTATGGCTATTCATAGAAACATAGAAGTTGATGGCAGATAAGGACCACAAGGTCCCCATCCATTCAATAGGTCATTACATACTGGGCTAGTACCAAAGGACTGGAGGGTCATAGATGTAGTTCCACTACATGGGGGGGGGGGCAAGGAACAGGCAGGGAACTACAAACCTGTTATTCTTACCTCAGTTGTAGGAAAGCTGATGGAGTCACTGGTCAAAAAAAAGACCCTGTAGACTACCTGGAGAACAATGGTCTCGAGGATAGCAACAGCATGGGTTCATGGCAGGGAGGTCAGCTGATGAATGAGACCTAGGAGTTATAATCAGTGACACCATCAAACAATCAAGCCAGTGCAACAAGACCTATAGTAAGGCAAACAGGATGCTGAGATGTATCAGAAGGCATGCTGACAGAAGAAGGAACATCATAATTCTACCCCTTTATAGATTTTTGGTGAGGCCTCACCTGGAGTACTGTGCCCAGTTGTGGAGTCCTCAACTCAGTAAAGATAAGCACAGGTTGCAGATGGTGCAGAAAAAGGTGACTAAAATGATTCAGAGCCAAAGGGCAGGTCTTATGAGGACTGCCTCAAGGCACTGGATGGATACCAGAAGGGAGAGGGAAGGATATGATAGAGACCTTCATGTTCCTGAAAGGCATAAACATGGTGGACTGCAAGGAATTATTTGGCAAGAGTAATAGTTTGATGGCACAAGTGGAAACTGACAGGAGGGAGGTTCAGGAGTGACATAAGGAAGTACTATTTTACAGAAAGGGTGGTGGAACCATGGAACAGTTGAGGTGGTGGGTAGTAGAACCATTAATTGTTTCAAACACTGTTGGGACAGAGTGAAGGGTATAGTTGTTGCTTGAGACAACAGTAACTGGGAGGGTAATATAGAGATGGATGTGGATGCAGAGGGCTAGGGCCTTGGATCTAAAATAGGTCCTGGGGTTAGATAGGGTACCACAGGTATACTGAATGGATCATCTGCCTTTTTCCGCCATCACTGTCTATGTTTTTATGTATTGATGGCATTGCAGTCATTACCATGATCAATTATGATGTAGCTATAGAAGGCTATGAAGCCAAGTATGGAGTAGGAAACAATGGTAGATAATCTGTAAGGGTTAAATACCCTGTCTTTATATAAATTTCCTCAATAATGACAGAAATGAGAAACTTAAGAAAGATGTATGCAATATTAGCTGAACAAGGCAGAGATTCTTCAGGCTTCCTTCCACAATCTCTTTCCACACACTTGACGGTACCATGTCGGAAGATACTGCCTCCTTCAGATACCTTGGGGTCTGACTTGATAGGCACCTTGACTTTCCTAGTCATGTGGATGCAATTCATAAGAAACTGCTCCCCAAGCTGGGTGCCCTATATTGGAATCATGAATGAATCCCCTTATCAGCCCGCAGAGAAATTCTACTAAGAATGATACTTCCAACATTCAACTATGGTAATGTAGTCTACAGTGCCACCCCTAATATGACCCTGACTAAACTGGACACTCTATTTGACTTCTTCTGCTGCTTCACACTTGACTACCCACCCTGCACTCACCACTGTTCCTTATACCAATCCTTGGCTCTTTCCTCCCTCACTGTTCACTGCCTGGCTCATTGCACCAATTTTTCTGGCAAATTCTAGCTCAGCCTCCTCCCTTCTTATCTAGCGGCTTCTCTCTCTCTCTCTCTCTCTCCCCATGCCTCCTCCCCCTCTCTGTCTCTCTCTCTCTCAGAAGCAGTTCTGCTTGCACCCTCACCATCCCCCTTAGGACTACCTCTGCTGGTCAGGCACACCACTTGCCCAAGCTTTGGAACTCCCTTCCAATCAACATTTGAAATGCTCCTTCATCCCAAGTTCTATCCTCTCTCATGCACTTGCTTACTACTCCCACATGCAGCTGTATCTAATTCCCAGGCATTCGCTCATTACCCCCACTTGCAACTGGACCTAAAGTCATATGTCCTAATCCTTTCATCTCTTTAGGTTCTCCATTTCTGATCCATTTTGCACATTCTCCCCATTTTCCAACTGTATGTTAACTGAATGTAATCTCTCATGATATAGCACTTAATATTTTTTTATTAACTCTGCACAACTGTATCGTAGAGCTTATTATTGTTGCCTTGTACCTAAATTGTAAATTTGCTGTATTTCCTTCCCCCCCAGGACACATTTGGAAATGACCAATTATTTGCTCAGTGTGTCTTCCTGGTGAAATGTTTCAATAAATAAATAAAATAAATAGTACATTTTAAATATGTTTTTACTGAGGTGCATGCAACTGTTTACAGCTCAGGTTGTACCTAAAGATTTTTTTGAGAACTGTGAAGTCATGTATTCTTACTTGTGTGTATAGTACAGAGGAATAATCATTATTCAATTCTTACAAGGTGCCATTGATCCTTAAACATTACATTTTATACTTGCATGTTTCTGGACTAGTGTAAACATAAGATTTTCTTCTTGCACTATTCTTACAAACATGAATACATGTTTGTAAGAACAGTGCAAGAAAAAAATCCTGTGCTTACTGTAGTCAAGAAACCTGCAGTATAATTATTTTGGACCACACTACATTTTAAACTTGGAGATTGCTTGACAAGTGTTAAAACTGTGTACACTTGCAATAAACTCGCATTTATTCATGCAAGAAAAGTGACAGTTTGTGTATCTGATAAAGTCCTTGCACAGTCATGCAAAGAACTTACAGTAATTTTGGCACAAAGTATATGTTTATGTTATTCTTACAAATCATGTAAGATCAGTCATAAACCTTACATTTTTTTCAGTAAGGATGGAACCCCTCAAGTCAGTTCCTGGTGGGCCATTGGTTCAGCCCTATCCCCTGCCCCTTACCTGAAGCCAGTCATACTGTACCATGTTGGTGTATATGTCTATTCATTTATTTGGTAGTTTGTTATGCTTCTACTGTGTTCGGTTGCACTTCTGGGACATGTGCAAGGTGATTAATATTTAAGCTGGTACTGTTACACTTGTATCTTCCAATGTTCATTTCATTTTTGTTTTTTATACTTGTAAGTCTGATGAGCGGAAACTGCCCATTTTCACAGGTGACACGTCAACAAGACATATACAGAATAAATATAACAGTATAAAAAAATTACAGATAAACATATAACATCAATTACTGCAATGCACATGCACATTCATTTTTATTTGTGAGCCATAATTTAAGATGGGTTTTTAAACACCAGACAGTTTTACAATCTGTGATTTTAGATGGAATAGTATTAAAAAAGAAAGGAGCTCTATATAAAAAAGGACCTCTGTCCAAATGTTTTTTTGAAAAGAGGCAATTTAAAAGATAATCTTGTTTGGGACCTAGTTCCACATGAGTTAAGAAATCTAGAAAAATATTCAACAACCGATGAAGGAAATAGTGCATTCATAACTTTGAGCAGGAAAGTACCCATTTTGTGGAAACAGTAAACAATGGCGGGTACGAAACGGGGCATTCAATATAAATTGAAAAATTGAATTATAAGTTACCTTAAGTCCATTAATTATATTACTAATAGTGGAAATGTATATTAAACCATTATTAATCTTATCAGGTTGCACTGAGTTCTCCCTCTCTTCAGCACTCCTCTGTCATTTCTGGAAGTCTCTCCCTGACAGTGTATCTCCTCTTGAAACCTCTGCTATGGCTGGCATGGCCTGGATGACTTGGAATGCATGGTGCCTCAGTTTCCCAGAAAAACATAAAAGGGTGTTAGCATGTCTTAAGTTCCTCAGGGTATCCATGGCCTTCCTAGAAAAAAGTAAACTATTTCCCCCAAAGCACAAAAGCTGTATAGGGAATGGGTGGTCACTGAGGCCACAGCTGTGTAGAGATCTCCAAGTGTGGAGTTTCTATTTTGTTGCATAAAACCCTTTGTTGGAAGATTGAGGATCAAGCATTGGATGTGCTGGGTTGCTGGTTTCTGATTAATGTATCCATACCTGGTGTTGGGTACAGTATATGGCCCTAACACTGATGATATGCTATTTTCCAATACCTTTTGTCAATATCTAGTGATGTTCATGCCTGAAGGTACTACTCTGCTTTTCTTGGGTGACTTTAACCTCACTCTGGAGCCATCCTTGGATTGCTCAGGTTGAGGAACTAAACCCTATCTTTGAGCTGTGAGTTCACTGAAGGGGGTTAATGACAGAGGTCTCTTTCTATGATATTTGATGGCTGTTACACCTAATGGTGTGATTGTGCTGCATTGTTTCTGTTTTTCAAGTCTTATGCAGCATCTAGTCAACTAGATTTCCATTTCTAGCATAGCCAGGAATACCCTTAAGCTTCCTTTCTGGCATACTCGGCTGGGCAAGAAGTCATTTGCTGTCAGGGCTGCTAACTGGTTAAATGAACTGCATGATATGCTGTTGAATCTCCCCAGGATTAATCAGTTTAAGAGATCTTTGCCATCTGCCCTTGCTGTCCAATGCAATTATAACTGTTAAACTGTTTTATCTGGCTTCTCTCTGTACATATCCCATGACTTTTGTACAATGATCTGAATGGATTAATATGTAATTGTTCTGTTTTAAGTGTTTTGATCCTAATTTGACTATTTATTCTGGAACTGCTTATTGTACTTGTACTTTTCTTGTGACCATGTATTTGACGTGGAACCTTTCTAAATGAGCACCTGTACTCCAAGGTGATCTCTGAAGTTTTCAATAACTAACTAACTAAATAAATAAATATATAAATAACTAAATAAATAGATTCTGGTTGTCTTCCTCCACACTCCTCCAGCATGCAGTTTCCTCTACCATCTCCCTGCTATACATGTCAGATTATGCCCCAGTTCTGCTGACAGTGGTGTGAAGTCCTAATCACCCTAGATCTTCTTCCTGGTGCCTTGATCCCATTCTGCTCTGTGATCTTGCTTTCCTTCAATTGGCTCATGAAGAAACAGAATACTTCTTCCTGCTCAGTGACACAGATGAAGTATTGGTGACTGTGCTCTGGGAGGCATGTAATGCCACCTTCCAAGGTGAATTATGAACTACACTTCAAAGACATGTAAAGCTCGGGAGCAGGAGTTTGGATGTTTGAAAAAGGTCTCCGGGAAAAAGATGCTTTATATAAGGCCCTTGTGTCCACTGCAACTTCTTTGCAACTGCTTGCTGAAATAGCGATGTTGAGAGTACAACTCAATGCTCATACCTCTTGTAAGACTGAGTGGCACTTCTTAGAATCAAACTCTGATATTGGGAAGGGAGAATAAAGATGGGAAGGTACTTTTATACAGGCTGTGAAGGCAGCAGGTGGAGCAGTAAACTGTGGCCCTGCCGACCCAGACTGGTGAGCTACAGACTGCCATGGAGGGGATCAATGCAGCCCTGATGGCATTTTATCTATTCAAAAGGCTCTCTTGGCCCTTTCCTGGTAGAGGCTTTTTTCTCCACCCTCCCATTTCCTCAGATTGATGAGACACAAATATAGTTTCTGGATTCTTCCTTTATTGGGACTGACATTAAGTTGGCTCTTAAATGTTTATCTCCTCACAAGGCTCCCAGCAGTGATGATATGTCAGCTGATGTTTATTAGGCTCAGGCCCCCCTCATATCTCCTATACTTCATTGAATATTTATTGAGGCCTACAACACAAGACAGCTCCCTTCATTACTTCATTACTTCATGAGGCTATCATCACAGTCCTTCTAAGGAGGGAAAGGACCATATGCTCCCAGTCAGTTATAGACTAATTTCTCTGATAATTGCAGTTTCAAGCTTTTGATGAAAGTGCTGGCAACTTGGTTAGAGCAGATCCTCAACTCTATCTTGGCTTTGAAATTGGGACTGTAAGGAGTTCTGTGGCTTTGGGAAATTGTGCTGGTGGCTGCATGTGGCAATGGTGGCCTCATGTAAAAAACACAGATTTAGAACATAACACCCTTGCTGCTTAGGATCCTTGATGTGATCAGCAGCAAATTACACTGGTTTGCAGTTACTCAGAGTGTGATTATATTTGACTCAATTGTCTTGTCTTTCTCTTAGTGTCCCTTCTAGCTAACCATCCTTCCTCTTTCTCAGCTGCACTAAAACCCTTTTTGTCCACATATCATCTGAGCTGGCTGTCATGAGCCATGCTTGCCAGACAGCCATTGAATCCAAGAACTGTCAATGTGATTACTTTAAAGTAATCTCTAGAGTCATTATATCCAACTACGTTGGAAAGGCATGTACACTATAATGATATCACTCAGCCATACTGGGGACTACAGTCTAAGGTATGTTTTAAAGAAGTTAAGAATGAACTAATTAGATGACTGATGGTCAGAAGATTCAGGAATATTGTTTGTTTTGATTACATGCTCAGCAGGTTGATCACTGCTGTAGAAAGTGACCCTTGCCACTCATGAGTTATGGCTCCACCATTCATGAGTGGGGATGAATTGCAAATTTTTTTACATGTCTTAGCAGATTAAATTTATACAACCCCTACATATTTATTTTTAACTTTTACATTTGCTGTGTTTATGAAAACAACTGCTTTGGTATGAGTTCAAGAGCTGGTCTGATTGCTCAACAGGGACATTGAGATGTCATCAGACATTATTTTATCTGCCGTCCCATTGGTTAATCATTCCATAATGGCAGGTCTACTACGGGAATATCCGATGGTGGTGCACCGATAGTAAAATTATCATAGTAATTTTGCTCAACTGAGCATTAGGGCTGTTTTCGTATGCATTCTGCCACTGTGTATAGCAGAATATGTTAGTAAATGTAGCTCTAAACAGTTTAAAACTAAATGATTTCTATTGGAACTGCATTTATTTCAAATATTTGGCTATGATTGCAAACTTAGCTGATGGTCTGCTCATTTTAAGTCACATCCTGTAGGGAAAAGGGTTGGAATAAAATACAGAATAAATGTAAGAAATTTATTGTAGCTGATATATGCTATTGAAAAAACAAAACAATAACTAAAATATATAGGGGAGATTTTCAGCTGCTCACAGCAACATACCATTATGGGGTTGTGGCCTAACCAGCAGGAGGATAGGGCTCAAAGAAGAAGGTGGGGTAATGAGGAGTGAAAGGAGAGAAAGAGGGGTAAGGGGAAGGTATTTGACATAGGGTGAAGGAGAGAAGATGAAAGGGGTTAGAGAGAGAGAGAGAGTAAGAGATGGTGAAAGGTTTAGGTACAAAAATGGACACGTGTACATTGATCAAGGAAAAGAAGTTCCAGGACAGAGGGAGAGGAGAAGGAGTGAAGAGAGACAGAGGAGGCTAGATTACATATAAGTTAATCTGTAGGAGAAAACACCCTGTGCATTACAGGTCTTGTAGTAGGGCAGGGTGAAAGGAAAATAGTTGGAATGTATAAATAAATAGGAGATAGAGGAGTGGAGGAGGCTAAGGATTGAGTCTTAGTAGCAGCAGAGGGAACTGAATCTGAACTTAACAATGAGGAAAACAAAGCAGGAAAGATATCTATTCCACAAGGAGAGAAACAATAGGGAGGACACAAAAGAACAGTGGTTGGTACATAGAAGGCAGTCTATAGCAAAGCAACAGAATGACTGAAAAAAATGTTTCCGTCTAACAAGGGTGGACTTGAGTACTGTTGCACTAAAAAAAGTCCTCTAATCCAGTTCCATGGCACTTGGCAAAGAGGGTTCACCTGGCATGCTGGTGACTTGGGCTCATGCCCGTGCTTGGGACAACAGAAGCAGAGACTGACAGGGAGGGTTAAGAGCATCTGAGAGATGCTGTCCTTTATGGGGGAAGGGTGCAAGCTAGCATCACACTCAATCAGCTCCTAGTGGTCAGCCTGTGGTCATGCACCTTGCAGCATGGGTGACCATATGCCACAGGAATGATCAGCCAGGAGGCCTGGCACATGTGGCATCAATGGGGTGGAGGGGTAGGTGGGGAGAAACAGTGGGTAGAAATGACTGCCTGTCCATCCAGATGATGGTGGTGTCCCACTACCTCACCACTGCAAAGCTAGAGGTGTCCATGCCGTGCCCTCATCAAACCCCAGTGCAGATTGAAGAAGTGCTGGTAGGCACGAGAAGTCTCTCCTCCCCAGTCATGACTATGGGGAGAGCAGCAAAGAGATACACCAGGACAACAGGGGTTCTGATGTGATGAGGAGCAGTGCACGATGATGGGGAATCAGTGGCAGGGGTAGGCTTGATCACCTGAAGGAGTGGATAACCAGGTCTGCCTGGGAAAAATCCAGATAATACAAAAAAAAAATTCCTCAAAGTTGAATACTGAGAGAATCATTTTCATGACAATCTCATGAGATGTGTGGAGGTGGATAGTAGCTTTTTCTGATATGCTGAAGGTTGACAAGGTCTGGGAAGAGTCTTTACAACTGCAGGGCTGAGCTCTACAGACGTCTTGCTTTCACAGTAGAAAAATAGAGCTCATAAGAATCTGAAGGGACTTCATAAAATTGGAAATGCATTACAATTACTTTGCTAGAGGCAGTCTGGTGTGTCCCTACACTGCACTATTTTTTTTCAGTCTTAAAAAAAAAGAAGCATTTTTTTCAGTTACTCTGACAGTGCTTTTAAGTTTTAATGGGAAATAATGTTCACTAACAGTACATGTTATATCAATCTTAATTCGTGCATAACAGGACTTGTGTGATAATGTGGTTACTAGTTTCAATATGAGCAATATTCTCTTTCAAGAAAGAGCCATAGTTATGGTCTTTCATAAACATGTCAATTTATCAGTGTTTCCCAGCCATAAACTGTAATTAAGACTGAGGAATGAGGTTCAGATTACAGAACACAGAGTAAAGTGTTGCTATCAGTTCAGGAGATCTGCAAAAGTTAAAAAAGGACAGCAGTAAATAACACATCAACTTATATAAATCACTTAAAGAGTTTTTTATATTGTTTATTCTTGTTATTGTTTATATTTTTGAAATGAATTGGTGAAATTTAGTACAACAAAGAAGGCTAAGAAAGGAATGCTGTATATAGACAGAGACAATGGGCTCTGTGTGCATTTCCCTATATGGGAATATATGTGTGTGTGTGTGTGTGTGTGTGTGTGTGTGTGTGTGTGTGTGCACGTGTGTGCACCTGTATTGCACTCTGTTATCCCTTTCCTGGTACATTAACCTTTTCCTAGACAGGTTGCAAATGTCTGTATTGCTATATTGTAGAGTGTGCACTGTTTTGAACATGAATCAGTGCATGTGTGTTAGTGTATCACAGTGCTTATCCTAAATACAGTAAAAATTAGGGTTAGATCTATAAGTAAATAAATGCCATATAAGGCAGTGTACATTTTGTAGTGTGTGTATAGTAGTAGTAAAATATTTTATTCATTACATGACTCGGATACTCAGTTGAGCAAAAGCTCATTTTCAGTGAGGTTCCATACACTCACATATAGTAAATACAATTACAAAGGTTGTCAACATTTCTTACAGTGTTACACACATATAGAGAAAAGAGGAAGATGTTTTATAACAGTACAGACACTAACATATGTTATCCCAGACAATGATACAGTAATATAATTTACTTTAATCAATTAACTTAATGGTAAACAACAAGGCAACACTTTTTTGACTGTTCTAAGTGCCATTTTTCAATATTATGCAAACTAATAAACATGTCTACAGGTCTGAAGTTGATTGGGATGGAATTCCAGAGTTTAGTACTTCTGTACAAAAAATGTTGCCTGGGAACGCTTTGTGCATGTAGACAGTGCACTGCTATGTTATATTGGAATGTATATGCATATATGAGTATATGTATTAGTCTCTGTTTGGATGTATCACAGCATTTAGAAAGTGCAGTTAGGTTGCTCAGTAGTTAGTGCAAAACTTGCTAGTCTACATCCCCCCGCTATCTAGATTAGTTTCAGCCTTATGCATGTCATTGCTGATTTAAATAAAATGTTCAGCAATGTCCTTCAGAGATGTTCTTTTTGGGCACTGAGAGACATTGGAAGGGTGAGGACAAGGGTGCCACTGGACACCAGAGCAAGCATAACTTCCAAGGGTGATGGCCATCAAAAGGTGGAGGGGTGCCATGAGACACCAGAGATAAAGTACAGTGTTATGGGGTCAGGCATAGGAGGTTGGGGGGCACCATTAGACACCAGAGATACATAAATTATTTACATGGTTGGGAATTGGAGGGTGGGTTGTGCTACTAGACACCAGGGAAAGAAATATTACGGGGACAACAATCAGAGGGTGGGTATCCCTGGAAACCAGGAAAAATATATACAAATATATACATATCTAAAAGAAATAAAAAGAAAAATAAAATATTATTTTGTCTCTTATCTATATGTATTTACTGGCCATCATAATTTATATATGGATAATCGTTGGGTATACCCAGTGTTACTACTGCCCAAAGAGCTACCAGTCAGTGCATTTCAGTGTAGCAGAGTGAAGTTACAGTGAAATCAAATTTCAGTTACCATTCTGATTACACTTTTAAGTTTTTCTGTGTGATTATCCTTTAAATAAATGTCAGGTAGACCCAGACTGTTGAAACAGTGCACAAGATTGGCATTCATATGTAGTTACACTTGTAAGGACAAATATGTTAATGCCCAGGAAAGTGAAATCAACAAAGAGCTCCTGGAAGCCATCTCAGTGATGGCAGACAGGGGTGATTTGCAGCTTGTTGGGGACTTCAGTCTGCCAGAAGTGGATTGTTCCTCATACACAGCAGCTGCAGAATGGAGCAGAGAATTCCTGTTCATGCTGTGGGGAGCAGGTGTAAATCAGCTGGTAGGCTCACCCACCAGGGACACAGCAAACCTGGACCTGGTGCTCACAAACAGCAATAGGAGTTCAGATGTTCATGTGGGTATCAATCTGGGGACCAGCAACCACAGGTCAGTCTGATTAACAGTAAATAAAGAGAAAAGTAAAAGTCACACAAAAAACAAGATACTTGATTTCAGGAAAGCCAAGTTTCCCAAAATGAAATCCAGGATCAAGACAGTGCTTACTACCATTAACAAGGGGGATGCAGAACACTGCTGGGAGAACTTAAAGAACGCCTTAAATACAGTCACTGAGCAATGTGCAAGACAAATCAGCAAAGACAAAAGAAGGAAGAACCCTTCCTGGTTTTCCGAAGAGGTAGCAACCAAAATCAAGGAAGAAAAGAGGGCTTTTAAGAAATACAAGGAAACAAAAGGAGAAACAGACAGGGAGGAATATAGGAAGAAACTTAAGGAGGCAAAAAAGGCAATTCAGATAGCCAAAGGCCAGACAGAGAAAATAATAACACAGGAGGGGGGTAGGAAGGGAGATACAACTTTCTATAGATGCATAACAGAAAAAAGGAAGAGTAAAGGGAGAATAGTCCAACTAGCAACAAGGGAGGACCAGCTGTTAGATGAAGATGAAGACAAATCAGAGTTGTTAATCAAATTCTTCTGCTCAGTCTTCACAATAGAAGATATTGGCAAAGGATCTATGCTAAGTAAGACAGAGCAGGAGAGTGGAGGGGCTGACACAAGCCCTTTCATAAAAGAGAGGGTATTAGAAGAGCTAAGCAAGCTTAAGGTAGATAAAGCCATTGGGGACAGATGGTATCCACCCTAGAATACTAAAAGAGCTTTGGGAAGAAATAGCTGCACCACTAGCTGAGCTGTGCAATCTATCTCTGGAAAGTGACAGAGTACCTTAAGACTGGAAAAGGGCAATTGTTGGGCCATTGCACAAAGTGGAAGCAAGGAAGAGACAGGAAACTACTGCCCAGTCAGTTTGATCTCTACAGTGGGAAAGATTCTGGAGACATTACTAAAGGAGAGTCTAGCTAACTACTTAGAAGAAACTGGAAAACTCAACCCCAAATAGCATTGCTTCACAGCAGGGTGCTCATGCCAAACAAATATCATTGATTTCTGTGATTGGGTTACCAGAACAGTGGACCACCGTGGGGTGGTGGATGTGGTGTACTTAGATTTCAGCAAGGCATTTGACACTGTTCCCCACAGGAAACTTGCTAACAAACTAGAACACACAGGAGTCAGACAGAAAATAGTAAACTGGATTAGAAACTGGCTACAGAATAGGACCCAGAGAGTTTTGGTCAATGGGGCATTATCAAAAGAAAGAGGTGTGACCAGTGGCATTCCACAGGGATCGGTGCTGGATCCAGTCATCTTCAACATATTCATCAGTGACATCACTGATGAACTGGAGGGGAAGGTTTGCCTGTTCTCAGACTATACAAAGCTCTGCAACAAGGTGGATACACTAGAGGGGGCATTAGCTATGAATGCTCACCTGAGGAGACTGGAGAATGGTCCTGGAATTGGTAGTTAAAATTTAACTCCAAGAAGTGTAAGATGTAATGCACCTGGAGAAGTGGAACCCAGGAAAAAAGTATCTACTAGAAGGTCATCAATTAGGGGAGACAAAGATGGAATGGGATCTGGGCGTGATTATTACCAATGACTGAAAGGTAGGAAAACAAAGTGAAAAGGCAGCGCAGAAGGCAAGTGGTATCCTTGGATGCATAGGAAAGGGTATTACAAGCAGAAAGCAGGAAGTTGTCATGCCCCTTTACAGATCCTTGGTGAGGTCACACCTCAAGTACTGTGTCCAGTTCTGGAGGCCTCATCTAAAAAAGGACATCAACCATCTAGAGATGGTGCAGAGAATTGCCACAAAGATTGTGCAAGGGCTGCATCATGAGCCATATGAGACAAGACTCAAAGAGCTGAATTTATTCTCTCTGGAACAGAGAAGAAACAGGGGACATGATAGAAACATGTAAGTACGTCAAGGGAATAAACAACTCAGAAGGAAAACCTCTTCAAGGAAAACAGGGCAGCACATACAAGAAGACACAACTTGCATTTGGTGGGAGGCAAGTTTAAAAGCAACTCTAGAAAGTACTTTTTCACCAAGAGAGTGATAGACCCATGGAATAGCCTGCTACCAGATGCAGTAGTATCAAAGACAGTAAGGGAATTCAAACTCACTTGGGACAGGCAATGTGAGCAACTTAGGAAAAAAATATAATTGGGGGAGTAGCCACCTTGGGCAGACTAGATGAACTACATGATCCCCATCTGCCAACACTTTTCTTATGTTTGTATGTTCTTATGTAATGCCAAATGTAGTAATTTAGTAGTTACACAATAGATTTGCTGTTGCAATTTGCAATAACTATTACATGTGCCATTGCATTTGTAAGAGCACATTATATAATGTCAGAAGAGATACAGTGGTAGTTGCACAACATACTTTCTGTTACACTTTACAACAGCTATTGAATGTGTAGTTACACTTGTCAGAATGAGTTGATTTGTGCCGAATTGGAGACAGTAGTGGCTGTATGTGTAACTATTATTTCATGCAAATTGTATAAGTACACATTACGCAAATGTGAAACAAGTTAACAACAACATAGTAAGTACAGTACAGTTACAGTGTAGTTACTTTAGTATAGTTACTTTATTCAAATTGTGTGTAACTACACAACACACAAATGTGAAACTAGTTAACAACTACATAGTAGTTACACGTACTTGCACAGTAGTTACAGTGTAGTGATATAGTAGTTACAGTGTAGTTCATATCACTTAAAATAGCATTATAGCTAAATGTTTAAAAAATGACAAAAACGAGAAACACTGTTTTTTTCAAATTATTTTTATTCCACTCGGCATATTCCTACCCTTATGGCTCAATTTAACCAAAATGTATTTGCCACTGATCTTTAATGGATTGTAATTAGACAGAATGCAATCCAATCCAATTATGCCTTACAGAAATCAAGCTTAAATGTGTCACAGGCTGTTGTGGATATGGATGGCATTTTTCAGTTATTTATCTACATGGCTAGGCCTAAATAAAGCTTTTTAGTTGGGGGGAAATGAAAGAGGGAGAGACTTAGAGGATATATATATATATATATATATATATATATATATACACACACACACACACACACACACAGATATATTCATGGCAAAAAACTCTGTCAGTGCATCAGTTAGGGTTGCTACACGGCAACAAAAGCAGGGAAATTCAGTGTTAAGATTCAAAACCCTAACTCCGCATTCCCCCACCCCCACCCCCACTACAACCACACACACACATACATGCAAGTAGAGGAAGGACCAAGGCAACACAACCAATCACAGACAACCAGCAGCAGGCCTATACCTCTGTTACCATAGCAAGTAGGGAAAAAATTAAGTTTCAGGTATCATATAGTATTTCCAAACTTGTTTCAGCAGGTTAGTTCAAGTAAAGGTGAACCAAGCTGCCAGTAGGGAAAACTCTGTACCTCGCCTCATTTTCGACACATGGGTGTTGAAAAGCATTATAGGCACTGCAGTGTTAGCCTATGGGAAATTGCTCAATTTTGGAACACTGTAACTTTGTGATCCTTAACTATTTTTGCACCAAACCATATTTGTGAGACCAGGGCTTACCACCCTGCAAATTCTAGCCCAAAGGACCCAACTGTTTGGTTGCAGGAGGATGACAAAGATGTACAGCTTTGTTGATCATAATTTTGCAAACTATAACTAGTGAATGGTATGTGTTGGTGGGAGCATGGTGCCACCAAGCTGCCCATTTCATCGTAATCACATGTGTTTGTGGGCGTGTAGGCCCTCTGGGCCCTGCGTTCCCATGTACACAGAAGCAGGATGCCATAGTGCAGCACTGTAGTGTAAGGAAACCTTGTAACAGTGATTTGCCACACTAAGGGTGACAGTAATGGTAATGGTAAAGTTAACAATAACAGTAACGGTAATGGTAACGCTAGCGCTCATGGTACCGCTAATGCTAATGCTAGTGGTAATGGTAACGCTAACAGTAATGGTAATGCAAATGGAAAGACAAACACAAACAGAAATGGTAATGCAAATGGAAAAGCAAGCAATAATGCAAATGCAAGCGGAAATGGAAACAGAACTGGTAACAGTAATGTGAACGGTAAAGGTAATGCAAAGGCAAATGTGAACGGTACCAGAAACGCTAATGCAAATGTAAAAGCAAATGGTACCAGTAACACTAATGCAAATGATAGTGGTAACGTTAACAGTTATGGTACTGCAAATGCGAACAGTAACGGTAATGCTAACAGTAATACTAATGCTAATGCAATCAGTAATGGTAACAAATGTGAAGGGAAATACTAACGCTATTGCAAATGCTAATTGTAATGCTAACAGTAACGGTAATGCTAACGCTAACAGTAATGCAAATGCAAGCACAAACGGTTACGCAAATGTAAACCGTGACAAAAACGGTACCGCAAATGCAAACGGTAATGATAACGCAAACATGAACACTATGGGTAATGATAACGCTAACAGTAATGCTAACAGGGACGCAAGTGCAAATGCAAAAGTTTATGCTAACACTAATGATAATAAAGGTGACACAAACGCAAACACAAATGTGAACACTAATGGTAATGGTAGAACAAACACAAATGGTAATGGCAATGCTAATGGTGATGCAAACACAAATGCCAATGGTAATGGTAACACCAACAAAAAACGTGAACGCAAACGGTAATGGTTACGGTAATGCAAACACAAATGGTAACTGTGATGTAAACGTAAAAGCAAACGGTAATGGTAACAGTAACGTTAAAGCAAATGCAAATGGTAATGCAAAAACAAGCGCAAATGCAAACAGTAATGCTAATGGTAATGCTAATGGTGATGCAAACAGAAATGATAATGCAAACGGTAATGGAAACGCAAACACAAACACTAATGCTAACGTTGACGCAAACGCAAATCAAAATGCTAACGGTAATGCTAATGCACACGCATTGTGCCTGAAAGAAGTGCATCAAGAAGCACAGTGAATATGAAGAATGTGGGCATAATAGTGGGACTCGGATGGGAAGATGAGTACTTGGAATACTAAACTGTTTATATCTCAGGAACTGTACAAGGTAGAAAAAAATGTTAATTTCATGTTATTTAGGGCTTTCCAGGCTAGTTTTACACTTAGCCCCCCAGTGGGCTAAGAATTTTTGTAACAAAACATCCATATCTCAAACCGTTTGAGATATGGGACACGAAAGGTGCGGCAGATGTAGTAATGTTATCCTATGGGAAAAATTGTCAACTTCAGAGTCCCGTAACTTTGAAGCCTTTTAATATTTTGGCACCAAACCACCAAAAGGCATTCTACCCTGCACATTTCAGCCCAAAAGATCGAACTGTAGTTTGGCAGGAGGATGGCAAAGATATCCTGTTGTTTTGGGGATACTTTTGCAAATTACTTTTGCAAATCATGAAAGTTTCACATTTGTGAAAGTATTTCTTTATTTTAAAAACGTATTTATGGGGTGTTTAACCCCCCAAAAAAGATATGCCTAGCATCCTCAGGACCTTACTAGGTGAACACAACAAGAATTGTGTTCCTAAACAGTCACAATTTTAAATGCCAGGCATTTTTCTGAGCTGCAACGGAAAACAAAATGGCCGACTCACGAAAGTAAAAGGGCCACTTATGAAACTTTCGTATCTGTTTGTTAACTTTTCCCATAGACTATAATGGGGAAATTTGTTTTTTGAATAACTTTTGAACCATTTAATATTTTTTTATGAAATCTTTGAAAGGCACCTCAGTGACCCTGGCTGCATGTTCTCTGAAGTGTTCAGATCAAACATGCAGACTGTGTGGCCTGTGGGTGCGAGCAAGGAAATGTGCAAAAAGTCAATTTATTTGCATTTGTTGGAATTCTGTAACTGCAACCATACAACCGACCGTAATGCAACTTGCCAGATCCAGACAGCTATGGTGCCAAACTGTACATGCAAACTTACAGGCAAATCTGTCATTATTAAGATGCAAAATTTGAGATTTAATCTTAAAGTGGCTACTCAACCCTAACTATAGTTAGTATGTGTGTATATGTATATATATATATATATATATATATATAGAGAGAGAGAGAGAGAGAGAGAGAGAGACATAGAAACATAGATTTTGATGGCAGATAAGGACTGCTTTGGCCCACCCAGTCTGCCCATTTCCCTACCTATTGGATAAGCTGCAGATCCTAGTTAGCCAGCAGCCTACTTCTTCCTACCCCCACCCCCTAGAATTACCTTACGAATGTCCCATGCATGCTTGAATTCCACCACTGTTTTTGACTCCACAAACTCCTCCAGAAGGCCATTCCATGCATCCACAACCCTCTCTGTGAAAAAATACTTCCTTAAATTACCTCTGAGCCACCCCCCTTCTATCTTCAAATTGTGCCCCCTTGTTCTTGCACACCTCTATTTTTGAAAGATGCTACCCTCTTGGACTTTGTTGATTCCCTTGAGATACTTGAAAGTTTCTATTATGTCGCCCCTCTCTCTCTCCTTTCCTTGAGGCTACACATATTCAGCTCCTTAAGTCTCTCTTCATATGTCTTCCGGTGCAGACCCTGCACCATTTTAGTTGCCCTCCTCTGAACAGCCTCCATCCTGTCTATGTCCTTGCGGGGATTGGGTCTCCAGAACTGCACGCAGTACTCCAAATGGGGTCTCACCAACTGTCTGTACAGAGGGATAATAACTTCCTGTTTTCTGCCAGTGATGCCTCTCCCTATGCATCCCAGTATCCCCCCAGCCCTCCTTGCTGCCCTCTCACATTGCTTGCCCACCTTTAGGTCATCTGATATGACTACCCCCAGGTCCCTTTCCATTTTTGTTGTTGTAAGTATCTCACCCCCCATTGTGTACTCTTCCCCTGGGTTTTTGTTTCCCAGGTGCATTACCTTGCACTTCTTAGCATTGAATCTAAGCTGCCATATATTTGACCATTCCTCTAACCTTGCCAAGTCCCTTCTCATCCTTTCCACCCCACCTTGTGCATCAACTCTGTTGCAGATCTTTGTGTCATCTGCAAAGAGACATACATTTCCTTCCAGTCCCTCTACAATATAAACTTATAAAGACATTGAAGAGGACCGGTCCTAATACTGAACCCTGCAGGTGCCCACTAGTAACCCCCTTTCTTCAGAGTGGACTCCATTTACTATTACTCTCTGTGTCTATTCTCCAGCCAATTCTTTACCCAGGCTGTCATCTTGAGACCCACTCCCAGGCTGGCTAACTTGTATATTAATCTTTTGTGTGGGACTGTGTCAAATGCCTTGCTAAAGTCTAGGTAGGCCATGTCCACAGCCCCTCCCTGATCTACTACTTTGGTCACCCAGTCAAAGAAATCTATCATATTTTTCTGGCATGACCTTCCCGCTGTGAATCCATGCTGCCTTAGGTCCTGAGCCCCTCTGGCCTCTAGATACTCAACAATTCTTTCCTTCAGAAGTGATTCCATCATTTTCCCTACCACTGAGGTTAAACTAACAGGTCTGTAGTTTTCTGCTTCTGCCTTGCTCCCACTTTTGTGAAGGGGAATCACATCTGCCCTTCTCCAGTCCTCGGGTACCACCCCATCCTTCCATGATTTGTTAAACAGGGTAGTCAGTGGTGTCACTAGTTCTACCCTTAGTTCTTTTAGAATTCTGAGATGAATCCCATCCGGCCCCATTGTTTTGTCCACCTTCAGTTTTAAGAGTTCTTTCAGAACCCTTTCTTCTGTAAATGGGCTGGTATCAACTTCTGTATCCAGAGTGTTTCTACTGTTTGTTTTGGTACCTCCCCCACTTCCTTTGTAAATACTGAGCAAAAATATTTGTTTAGTATCTCTGCATTTTCACAGTCACCCTCTGTCCACCCTCCCTCCTCTTTATTAAGCCTCACTAGCCTCCCTTGGTCTTCCTTCGCTCCAGGAAGCTTGTTACTCAGACTACAGGCATTGGTACTCATTGCTCTCCATTTTTTGATGGCTTTACCTTCTTTTGCAGCATCCCCCACTGACCTGTCTACCTCGGTCTTTTTCTCATTTAGTACCCTGTTTTGTAGGGAGAGGCTGGGATTTTCCTGCTGCTTATCAGTGCCTTCCCCCTTGACTAGTTTAAAAGCTTGCCAATGAAGCATTTAAACTGATTGCTCAAAAGACTTGTTCCCTTCCTGGACAGATGCAGACCATCCTGCCAGTATAGGCTGGTGTCCCTCCAGGTGGAACCCCAGTCCCCAATGACGCCAAACCCCTGTGCTCCACACCATTTTTTCAACCATTCATTAAACTGCATGGTGCAAAGTACCCTCGTCTCACTCATGCCATATATCTATATATTCTGTTTCCTTTGGCATTATTGTTGCTGTTACCATTGCCATTGTGTTTACAATTGCAGTAACCTGACCATGCGCATTACAGTTCGCATTTCTGTATGCACTTGCATTTGCATTTCTGTTTCCTTTGGTATTATTGTTGCTGTTACCGTTACCATTTGTATTTACAATTGCTGTACCATGGCCGTGCGTGTTCATATATACATATATACATATATATATTTTTTTATGGCAAAAAAATCCATTTAATGCATCAGTTAGGGTTGTTCCACAGCAAAAAAGGCAAGGAAATTCAATGTTAGAGTTGAAAGCCCCCCTTTGCTCCCCAACCCCACCCCCTCAACTGGCATCGGGGTGTGCTTTGGGGTTGTCAGCCCTAACTCTCATCCCATTCCATGTGTAAACAAGCTGAGGTGGTGAAGTATAGGAGAATGGGTGAGAGTTGGGACCGACAACCCCAATGCACACCCCAATGCCAGTTGGTGGTGGGTAAAAGGGGAGGGACTTTCTAACCCTAACATCAAATTTCCTCACTTTTGTCACTGTGGAACAACCCTAACTGATGCATTAAACAGAGTTTTTTGCCATGAATCTCCCTTCTTTTTTAGAATGAGGACTATAAATAGTGAATTGGATATGGTGGTGGGAGCATGGGCCCTTTGGGCCCCATATTTCCCACCAAGTGATTTTTTTGTCACATAGTAACGCTAAGTGCAACACAAACACAAGCACAAACAGTTACACACATGGTGATGCAGAGGTAAATGGCAATGCAAATGGAAATAGAAACCCAAGTGCAAAATGATGCCAAAACGAACAGTGATGCAAATGGAGATGCAAATGCAAGCATGAATGGAAATGCAACTGGTAATGTGCACAATCACGGTACTGCAATTTGAAATGCAAATAGTAATGGTAACAGCAACAATAATGCTAAAGAAAACAGAAATGAAAACGCAAACACAAATGCAAGCACATACAGAAAGGCAAACCATAACACGCACGGCCATGGTACAGCAATTGTAAATACAAATGGTAGCGGTAACAACAACAATAACACCAAAGGAAACAGAAATGCAAAGGCAAGCGCATACAGAAATGCAAACTGTAATGTGCATGGTCAGGTTACCGCAATTATAAACACAAATGGTAACGGTAACAGCAACAATAATGCCAAAGAAAACAGAAAGACAAATGCAAGTGTGTACAGAAATGCAAACTGTAACAAGCATGGTCATGGTACCGCAATTGGCAATGCAAATGGTAATGGTAACAGCAACAATAATGTTAATGGAAACATAAATGGAAACACAGATGCAAGCGCATATGGAAACGCAAACCATAACGTGTACAGTCATGGTAACACAATTGGAAACGCAAATGGTAACGGTAACAGCAACGATGACGCATAACAAAAGGCAAATGCAAATGGAAGGACGGCCACAAATGCAAATGGTAATGTGCATGGTGATGCAAATCAAAATGCAATCAGAAACAGTAGTGGAGCTGCAAGTGGTAACAGTAACGCAAATGCAAGCACAAATGAAAATGCATAGGGCAATGCACACAGTGGCATACACGAGAACGCTAATGCAAATGGGTATGGAAACACAAGTGGAAACGCTAAGTGTAATAGTAAGTGGAGTGCACACCCTGATTTTCCCCAACAGCTGCATAGAGAAACACAGTGACTAGAAAGAATGTATAATGGGCCTCGGACCAGAAAATTAGCACTTGGAATACTAAATTGCTTTTATCTCAGGAACCGTATGACGTGGAAAAAAAATAAAAATTTCATATGATTCATGACCTTCCTGGCTAGTTTGGGTGCTAAATATTTTTCCGATGAAAAGTCCGTATCTTGCACCATTTTGAGATACAGGCCCCGAAAAGCTAGGCAGACTCTGCAATGTTAGTCTATGGGGAAAAGCGTCAGCTTCGGAGTACCGTAACTTTTCATCCCTGCAATATTTTTTCACCAAACCACCAAAAGGCACATCTCTGGGATGTTGGCTTTCTTCCCTCCAAATTTCAGCCCAAATGCAAATGCTTCGAGATATGGACTTTTCGCCCAAAAAATGCTATCTAAACTAACCAGGAAAGTTATAATTTATATGAAATTAAATTTTTTTTTCTACGTCATAAGGTTCCTGAGATATAAGAAATTTAGTATTCTAAGTGCTAATTTTCTGCTCCAAGGACCATTATTATGCATACATTCTTTGTATTCACTGTGTATCCTCTGTGCAGCTGTTGGTGAAAAAAAGGGTGTGCGCTTTTATTACTGTCTCAGTTAGCATTCCCACTTGCATTTCTGGAACCGGTTACGTTAGCATTTTCGTCTACACCACCGTGTGCGTTACCCTTCGCGTTTTCATTTGCGTTTGAGTTACTGTTACCATTTGCATTTCCATTACTTTTGCTGTTTGTGTTTTGTTTTGCATCACCGTGTGCATTACCATTTGTGTTTGCGTACACAGTTCAGTTTGCATTTGCATTTCCCTTGGCGTCATCATTGTTGTTACCATTAGCATTTGCATTTCCTATTGCAGTACCATAACCATGCACGTTACCATTTGTGTTTCCATACATTCTTGCATTTGCATTTCCATTTGCATTACCGTTCCTGTGTATGCCACCGTGTACATTACCCTTTGCATTTGTTTGCACTTGTGTTTGCGTTACTGTGAACATTTGTGTTCCCATTACTGTTTTTGTTTGATTTTCGTTTTGCATCACCGTATGCATTACCATTTGTGTTTGTGTACGTGCTTCTGTTTGTGTTTCCTTTGGCATCATCATTGCTGTTACCATTAGCATTTGTGTTTCCTATTGCTGTACCATGACAATGCGCATTACCAGTTGCATTTCTGTACGTGCTTGCGTTCCCATTTGCATTTGCATTACCATTCCCATCTACACCACTGTGTGTGTTACCCTTTATATTTTCATTTGCGCTTGTGTTTGCATTACTGCTAACATTTGAGTTTCCATTACTGGTTTTGTTTGCAATTCATTTTGCATCTCCATGTGCATTACCCTTTGTGTTTGCACATGCACTTCCATTTGCATTTCCTTTGGCGTCATCGTTGCAGTTACCATTAGAATTTGCATTTCCTATTGCAGTACCATGACTGTGTGTGTTACCATTTGCATTTCTGTATGCGCTTGTGTTTGCATTTGCATTACCATTCCCATCTATGCCACTGTGTGCGTTACCCTTTGCATTTTCATTTGCTCTTGTGTTTTGCGAAACTGTTAACATTTGCGTTTCCATTACTGTTTTTGTTTGCGTTTCCTTTTGCATCACCGTGTGCATTTCCATTTGTGTTTTTGATTCTGTTCCCTTTGGTGTCATTGTTGCTGTTACTGTAAGTGTCTGCATTTCCAATTACATTACCGTGCTCATGTGCGTTACAGTTTGCATTTCCATACATGCTTGCATTTGCATTTCTGTTTTCATTAACATTTAAACTTGTGTTTGTATTACCATTTGCATTATCGTTTATGTTTGTGTCACCATGTGCGGTAGCATTTGCGTCGCCATTACTGCACTATTTTTAGTGCATGTTCAAAAAAAGAAGGGAAATTCATGGCAAAAAACTCCATTTAATGTATCAGTTAGGGTTGTTCCACAGCAACAAAAGCAAGGAAATTCAATGTTAGGGTTCCAACCCCCCTTGCACCCCACTCCCCACCCTTGCCCCCAACAACAGGCATTGGGATGTGCATTGGGGTCCTCAGTCCTAACTCTCACTGCATTCTCCTATACTTCACAACCTCAGCTTGTTTATACATGGGATTGGGTGGAGAGATGGGACCAATATTGTACACACACCCGATGTCTGTTGGTGGGGAACCGAAATTGGGTGCAAAGAAATGAGCTGACATTGAATGTCCTCATTTTGTCACTGTGGAACAACCTTAACTGATGCATTAAGCTGAGTTTTTTTTGCCAGATATACATATATATAAAAAATGTTTCACCAGGAAAGACATACTGAGCTCATTAACAGCTCATTTCCAGGTGCATCCTGGGGGAGGGATAGTGGAAGATATATACATTTACACATAATATTACATTTACAACATAGTATTTACAGAACATAATCAAAATAATTTTACAATGAAAAGACAATGAACTTAATGTGAATTACAGAGCAAGAGGTGCAGCAATAAAACAATATGCATAACTAGGTGCAGTATATAAAATCTCTCTCTCTCTCTCTATATATATATATATATATATATATATATATTATATCATATATATATATATATATATATATATATAAAGACAGTGAGAGATAGAGACAGAGGGAGAAGGATACATTTTACATTCATTGAGAATGCATAATAAATTATACTTTTTCTTTTCTACAAAGCTGTTTATCCCCTTCAACACCCCAACTACTGGTCCCCATCTGGGAAAGTCTTCCCAGTCCCATAACCCACCTTCTCTGGGGCTTACCTTTTGTGTTGGTCCTGTTATAGAACCTTTGATCAGAGATGCCTAGTTATCAGTATGGGGCCTGCAAAAAAGCAGGCCATCATTGTTCTACAGATGGAGGGCTTTTCCTCCTATCTTTCTCCCCAACTAGGCCCAAACTGTGTACTCAGCCTTCATAGGGACACTTCAGGCATCCAGGTGTGGGTCCCTTCCCATGTTGTCCTATGGTGCAGTCACCTACATTCCTCTACCTGTCCTACAGATGCCCATCCTCCCTCCCAGGCCAGCCCCCAAGTGACCCAGGTCAGTTCTTGAACCCAGGATGCTGGCATGGCAGTCAGTGACTAAAAGCAATACAATCAGTGGCTAAAATTTGAAACAGAAATTAGTAGACAAACTTATAACTGGAAACCAGAACTACACAGAGCAATGGCCCATATTAGCAGGTATCAGGCTGCCCCTTGCAAAGTCCATTTCCTGAGAGCAAATTAGCACAGTTTACTATATTTGCTATACTCAAACATAACTTGATCGAAGTGTGAGTGTCCCAGGCATGTTTGAATATAGCCCCCCCAAAGCAAAAATGAGGCACTAAAATGTTTACTCAGCACTATTCGCATCTCCCTGCTGGCCAAAAAGAGACACTGTAGCTTGCCACTGAAAACAAACAGGCTGTGATGGGGCCAACTCATTTTGGGCATCCCAGACCTGTTTGTGTTACAATAGGTACAATCAGAACCTCACTGAAATGAGATACTGCATATTAACTGACTTGTGCTGGATAACTACATTGTAAAAATGTATAAAAGCAGGACCCCAGTAAAAATGAGATTTTGCATTTTACCTGTGTTAACTGTGCTAAATACACTGAAAAAATGTGTCTAAGCAGACTCCACTGAAAATGAAATATTGTAGCTGCCCTATCCTACTAATGTCACTCACACCCTACGTGTATGCACAACTATTGTAACAGCTATCTGTGTGTGTGTGTGTGTGTGTGTGTGTGTGTGTGTGTGTTTTGTGCATTTTCAAGGAGGTATGTATGTCCATAACCAAAAACTGTTCATTCATTACCTTTATGCTTAGGGTTTTGTTTTTAGGGCAGTGGGTGGAGCCTATAGCACTATTGGGATCAGATTGTAGCTCTAAAATGGCTGATTGTAGAACTCCCTTTTTGGACATTTGGAAGTATTCCTCCACAGCTGCAAAATAGTGCACTCCCCCTCTGATTTTTGTTATTTGCAGCTCTATGTTAAAGGCATCTGAATGGTAGGGGATGCTACTGTATTGTACGAACAACACAAATGCTCTGGTACTCACCACCTCTATAATTAAAAAGTGAATACTTGACTAGAAATGTTGAAACATTTATTAACAGCAGATAAAAATATGCCTGACATATGTCGGACCAAGCAGTCCTTTTTCAAAGGCTATAAAGCACATACAAATACACCATGCCCCAGATATTCAAAAGAGTTGAGCCATGTGCAATAGGGTTGCACCTGTGCAAGTCCGAAATTCACCATTCTGTGATATTCAGCAGGAGGCAGATGCGCCCCCAAAATCATGCTGAGCAACAGCACAATGATAATGAAGGCATGCGCAACCAAAGGAGGAGAAACCATGCATAAACTACAGCCCAGTATTCAGCAGGCCATGTGGAGTTATGCAGGCACAACCCATACCCACACCTGCACAACGTTGAGCTCAGAGGGCAAGTCGAGTCAGCCCACAGGTGAGCTGCTGCATTGCAGGGTGCAACACAGCAGCTGCCACCTGTGAATGGCCCTCGACTTCCAGCACCTGGCGGTGCCCTCCATGCCCCAATCATGGGGCATAACTTCCCCCCAGTAGTCTGATCGCCCAGGCATAATGCAACCCCCACCCTGAGTAGCCCGGTGCGGGCATCAGACCTCCCCTCCCAAAGTCCAATAACTCTGGTGGTCCAGTGGACGAGTGAGTAGCCCGATCCTGGGTGAAAAGTGTCCCCAGTATCCCGATCATGGGCATAACATAACCCGCCCACCATTAGCCCAATCACGGGCATCAGATTCCCCCAAGCCCAATATCCCTAGTGATCCAGTGGACCGAATGGAGCCCGATCACGAGGTGGCATTCCCTCACACCCCAGTATGAAATCCCTGGTGATCTAGTGGACCCCCACCCCACCCACCCATTGAGCCCCACCTCCTCCCCATCAGCCACGGGTGGCAGCACCCCACCGCCTGCTGACCGCTGCCCGCCGACTGACAGCTCAGTATGGCTGCGCCCATTGGTTGAGCATGAGCCAATGGGCATACGCCTCATACCATACTAGTCAGTCCAGATATGAATGAATTCATTCACATATCTGGACGACTATCGATATGGGCTGCACGCCCATTGGCTCATGCTCTGAACCAATGGGCGGCAGCCATACCAAACTGTTAATCAGTGGGCAGCAGGGTGGCAGGTGGGTGGGGTGCTGCCAGCTGGCTGAGGTGGGGAGCAGGGTGGTGGGGCTCAGTGGGTGGGGGGTGGGGTCCACTAGATCACCAGGGATTTCATACTTGGGGTGTGAGGAATGCCGTCGGGTGATTGGGCTCTGTTCAGTCCACTGGACTACCAGGGATATTGGGCTTGGGGGAATCTGATGCTCGTGGATCGGGGTTAATGGAGGGCAACAAATTATGCTCACGATCAGGATACTCGGGGAAGGGGAATACTGTTATGCCCACGACCGGCTACTCACGTCCACTGGACCACCAAGGATATTGGACTTTGGGGGGAGGTCTGATGCTCGTGATTGGGCTACTCAGTGGGTGGGGGGTTACACTTATGCCCGCGATTGGGCTAATCGGGGTGGGGGATTACACTTATGCCCACGATCGGGCTACTCGGGGGGTTACTGTTATGCCTGTGATTGGGCTAATCAAGGTCCACTGGACCACCAGGGATAGGAGACATTCATCGTCCCTTAGGGGATGTCCCGCGATCGGGCTGCAGGGGCGTCGGTCCCCGATGGCTGTTGCCTGGCAGGCGCCAGGCATAAGTCTTCAGGGATCAGTGCACCTGCATGCTAATGGCATGCAAATGGGGCCGTAATCAGAAGCAAATGGCCCCCCATGCACCTTGCATAAATTATGGCCCCATTTGCATGTCACCCTTTGAATATCGCAGGTGCTGTGCATGGCGCAATGGAACTTGCACCACCGCATCTTAATGCTCCATTCTGACCACTTGCGCTGGCACAGTTCCACTGCACCATGCACAGTGGGGATGGCCAGGGGGCGATAGTCAAAGCAGTTGTGCCATAGTGCAACTCCATTGAATATTGCCCTGGCCACACCTCTGCACAACTGTTTTGAGTGGCGCAGGAGCTTGCGCCACAAACTGGCACAGTTTGAATATCTGGGCCCTTATATATAGGCACCATAAGATGACAACACAGTGACATCACAATTCACAAAACAAACCCATGGGTGTTCACACAAAATAATGGTCAAGAAGGGATGAAAGGAAAAGATAGATGGGGGAAGGGAAACCAGGGATAAAAACAGTTAAAAACTAAAGAAAGAGTAAATCACAACAATTCCATCATATCTAATTCTATTATAGCTAAAGAAAAGGGAAATAAATAGCCCTGACAATAAATCATCATTTATGTAAAAATGGCTTGATATCAAAATTGAAATTTAAACCTGGAGGGCTGGTAGCTCCCAAATTTTTAATCCAAAAGGCCTCCCTTCTTTTTACCAAATCATCAAATTTACCACCTCTAGGGTGAGGGCACACTCTATTGATTGCCAAAAATGTAACCTTATGCATATTGCCATCCCCATTTTTCCCTCTATTTTTATGCAAATGTGTTGCTGTAGCACATGTGAGATCCTGTTTTTCAATGGCCAGTAAGTGCTCTCACACTCTAACTTTAAATTCCTGAATTGTTTTGCCTGCATAGAACAAACCACAGATACAGTAAGCTAAATAAATGACTCCTGTACTGTCACATGTAATAAGCTGATAAATTTGAAAATTTTTCTTGGCATTAACTGAATGAAAATCCTTACCCATTTCTATATGAGGCAAAAAATACATTTATGGCATCGATAGCTGCCGGCCCCCTCCTCCCCACATGTCAACCATGTCTCTCTGACTGGCTATGTGTCAAAACATCTCCCAAATTTTTTGTTCTTCTAATACCATTCTCGGGGGTTTAACAGCAATCAAAACTAAACCTGGATCTGCTGATAGAACTGACCAATATTTGTTAATGGTGGTCTCAAGTTCTCGAGCATCCTTGGAGTATGTAGTAATAAACTTAAAATAATTTGTCTTATTTCTCTCTTTCTCAGTATTGCACAAACATTTTTCTCTTGGAATAGCATCTGCCAAATCCTTACCTGCCTTATATTTTTATTACCTTATCCCCTTTTGAGAAGTCTGTCACCAGGGTCTATCGACCAAGCTTCATAATTTTCATTATTAGTGCAGCTACGTTTAATTCTTAAGAATTGTCCCTTCGGGATGTTATTAACAAGATGACCCGGGTGGCAGCTATCAGCTTTCAAAAGAGTATTAACTGCAATTGATTTCCTAAATAAATTAAATTCTCTATGGTTGTTTCCATTCCTACTCAGTGTTACATCTAAAAAATCAATCTTTTGCAAACCAAAATTAGAACTAAACCTCAAATTAGTATTAGTACTTTGCAAATACAAAATGAAATCATTCAGATCAGACTTTGACCCATTCCACAAAAGTAATATATTGTCTATATAACATTTCCATAGAACAATATTGCTGTGGAATGGGTTGATAGCAGTATCAAAAACATATTTCTCCTCCCAAACCCCAACATATAGATTTGCAATGCAGGGGGCACAAGTGGCTCCCATTGCAGTTCCTTTTTTTGGGAGAAACAATTCCTTACTAAATGAAAAAGCATTACATTTCAACACAAATTCCAAAAGTTTCACCAAAAAATCTGTAGGTGGATTTACAGTAGGGTCTCTCTTATTCAAAAAGCATGCAGCTGTAACCAAAGCATCTTCATGAGGTATGTTTGTATAGAAGGATTCTATGGCCTTTGTTACAAATGCTGTCCCTGAATCAGTAGTTATATTTTCAAATAGATTTAGCAGATACTGAGTATCTTGTAAAAATGCAGGCAAGGTTGTGACCCATGGTTTAAGAAACACATACACAAACTGTGACAAGGGTTCAAGTAAAGATCCAATCCCTCTAATAATAGGTCTACCAAGTGGAGAAAGAAGGGTCTTATGAACTTTTGGGAGAATATAAAATGTTGCATGTACAGGGCTATCATTAATTAGAAGTCCTGAACTCTTTTGTCAATAAATCCCTTTGCAAATGCATCATTAACTACTTCATCAATCAAAAATTTAAAATCAGCTGATGCATCATGTCATAATTTAGAATAGAATCATGTATCGGCTAGCTGTCTGTAAACTTCTGCAACATAATCAGTTCTGTTGAGCAAAACTACACAACCCCCCTTATTGGCAGCTTTAATTATTAATTCTGGTGTTGTCTGTAATCTTTCCAAAGCTCTCCATTCTATATTAGATTATTGAATGTAGCTGTCGGTTGATTATTGAAGAGGGAGTCCAAGTCATACTAAACCAGCTCTTTAAATACATTAACAACTGAACTGTAAGAGGGAAAAAAATCTGATTTGATGTTTAGACCAAAGTTATTACGTATATTCAAGTCTGTTGCAGGATCATTTTGCTTGAAGAAAAATGCTTTAAGACTTAAATTTTTGCAAACAACATGTAGGTCAACAATTGTCTGAAACTTGTTAGTCTCTGTGGTAGGAGAGAAACTCAAGCCTTTATTTAGAACTCATTCTTCTTCATCACTTAAGACATAATTAGAAAGTTTAATTACCTTAATAAGCCAGTTTTCATTCAATTACATCCTCTCTTGAATCTGTGGTAAGATCTCCTCCCTCTGTTCACTGTTTGGTTCTAGAAAATATTCTTATCTTCCTCCGTTGCCACCTCTTTCCCCCTTTTTCTTCTCTTACCCCTACTTGGCTTTCTATGTCGTTTTGTTGGTTATTGTTCTGTACATCCATTAATCTTGGACTGCGTCATGGCTGAAATGATGGTTTGAAGGAGGGGGTGATACAGCCTCTTTGAAAAGAAGAGGAGTTGTTTTTAGTATCTGCATCAGAATCACTCACATCTGTGCTGCAATTATAGGAAACTCGCTGCTTTAAAATTCCTTTTTGTTGTTTCTTTTTCCAGCTGTATACATGATTCAATTCATAATCACCCTTGTCTCTAGTGAATTTAACTTGTTAATGAGACTTTAATTCCTGATCCAATTTTAAAATAGAAAGTTTCAATCTGTCATTTTCCACATTAAAGTCCAAATGATTTCTAAATGTCCGGAATTCACTGTCAAACACTTTTAAATCCTCTCTTAACTTCTGTTCTCATTCTCTGCTGTATTGATTTTTCAACTTCATTAATTTGAAGCTGCCTCTTCCTCATGTTTGTTTACTGTATTGAACCTCAGAACTTCTCAGGATATTAACAAACAAGACCCTTTTTAAACTGCGTTTCTATCATCTGTCCAGCTCAGTCTAATAGAGATTCTATTTCTTTCAACAACCTAGGGGTTAACTCATTATATGTTGTCTGGAATTAATTGACCCTCTGAAAGTGAGCTGTAAAGTAACTAATTTCCAGATGTGTCCTGGGTAAAGGGGGAAGAGAGGTGTAAGAATAACATGGAACAATAATGTATACAATAAAACATCATACAGAGATATCAAATGTACAGTACAAATTGAACATGAGTGAGGTTTATCAGACAGGTAAAATTATAAGCAAACATTTTACATGGACACAGTAGGGAATCTGTACCATGGGTACAAGCAATAGTACTTTTCAACAGTGAAGGCACCAGGGGATATGGCACTGAAGGAAGGAGTGCAGATGTGAGTGGGAGAAGGGGAAGTGCAGATAAGTGAGGGAGGAAGAAGAGAGGGAGGAGGGTTGGTGAGGTGGGTGGAGGTTCAAGGAGGAGGAGAAAAAGGGAAAAAGGGTAAATTCAGGTACAGGGAAGGGCTATGACTCAATGACAGCCACAGGAGAAAATGGTGTGGTCATGGAGAAAAGGGAAAAGGGTAAACCAAGGGCGTGGAAGGACTATGAATCAAGGTTAGGCACAGGAGGTAGTGGTGTGGTCATGGAGAAAGAGGGAAGAGGGTAAACCAAGGAGTGTGGAAGGACTATGAATCAAGGTTAGGCACAGGAGGTAGTGGTGTGGTCATGGAACAGAAGGAGAGTGAGCATTTGAAAGAGGCAGAACAAATGGTTAGCGGAGAGAGAGTTCCAAAGTTTAGGAAAGTGGAAGGATAAGGCAGCCTGACCACTGAAGGATTTTACATTACAGTAATACAACTAAGTCACACATTAATTCTATATCTCTTCCCTGGTATCTGTTATTTCCCTAGTTTTTATTGTGATGAGTTAATAACTATTTAATTGATCTTTAGTAAGTTCCACAACTTATTGATTGGTAACTTATTTTTGTCAATTTATTCTTAGACATAATTGTCCTCTTTATCTTTGCTACTCTAGTTCAACTTCTATTAACTTTATATCTGTTATCTTTTCCCCTTTCTCCTTCCCCCTGGATACATCTGAAAATAAGCTGTTGCTAGCTCAGTATGTATTTCCTCATAAAACCTTTGAAATAAATCAATCTTTTATCACATTAATGCAATAGCAGCCATTGTGACTCTTACCAGAGTTTGTTTGTGAATGGCATCCACTGTATGGTATTTAGCAAAAACATTAATGTGTCAATCAAATCAGAACCACAAATATTTGAAGGGGTAGGCTTTCTTCAGAGTGGAGCTGTGAAGGATCTTGAAGACTGAGGTGGATTGGGGATTGGCTAACTGCTGCCCAAAATTCTGTTTGTTTACAGTACCATGTTCTTTCTGCTGAACTTACTTGGACATAATGCAGTTAAAAGTTTAAAGTAGCTGTGGTCATTTCATAGCTTTTAAAGTGGCCATCCAGGGTTACTTCAGGGTCAAAACATACCTGAACATAAAAAGGACATGTAACATGGTCAACATGACAGTGTTAGTTCCATTAAGAAATAACATAGGAGTAACCAGACTGAAAAGAACATGTCAGTATTCAGTAGTTCATCTCAGCAAGTGTACTCCTACATTTGATATGTTACATATGACTATAATGTGTTTGTGTAATGAATAATTTGTTTTTATCCTGGTTTTGAAGAGATAATAACATGTGGGAACATATTAAACTGAGTGAGATCTGCTTGCACCTCATAGCCTTGCCACATTATAAATAGTGTTAATAAAACTATACCTTGTTATTGCATCCTTTCCTTGTTACTACTCACATCTGTTAGAGTTGACACATTTTACCTTTAACTTTTGACCTACTACATGGTTGTTTGTAATACATGCCTACTGTAGTATTATTATTTCTTCCTTTCTATATCTTATCATTACCCATACATGTTAAATAAATTATTATGCCTTTCCAATACTGAAATCCCATCCTTGACAAATGATACTACATCTCCTCTAATTTGTTTGTTTGCCATTGTGCTTGCACAAAGCAGACATATGGTACTGGGTTTTGAGAGGCAGCTCACTGTCATCCAGTGCAGGCCAGTCTGCAAGGGGCTCATCAGTGTCACAGCAATCAACCGGACAGATCATGATTCTGTTCTGGCTTGCTGGGAGAAAAGTTCATGTAGTTCAAAGGAGAAAGCCAGCTCAATCAATTTTAATGCTACACCTCCACTAAGGGTTGAGGTTGCAGTGGGTGGAACCCTGCAGATCTCTTGCTACAAGAAAAGGACTCTGCATTCCTTGCGAATGAACAACCTGTTGGACAAAGATACTAGTTGCCTCGATGTCCTGGAGCACACTGCTTCTTCTTTCAGAGCACTGCACTATTTTCATTGGTACTGGGGATTGGGCACACCCAGTAACACTCTTACATGTCTGGGGTTGCAAGGTAGTGGGTGCTGAGAGGAAGGGTTGGGAGGGAATATCTATTATTTAAAAGATAAAAATGGCAGCCGTAGTCCACTGCACATCAGCCAGTAGTCATGCATGCACAGTAGTGTGAGCGGCCATCTAGGACACATCAGGGTGTTGATATCCCCACCCACCCTCCTCTCAGCACTCATCATCCAACACATCCCCAGAAACATAAGAGTGATACTGGGGTGCCCAATCCCCCAGTATCATGAGCAGGATTCCTGTGAGTCTCTTTTTTATATCCACCCACCTGACCCTCCTTCTCAGCACCCACAACCCCCTGAAATGTAACAGTGATACTGGGGTTGCCCAATCCTCCAGTGTTGCAATGAGGATTTTAATCTCCCCCACCTGACCCCCCCTCAGCACCCACCACCCCCTTCCCCCCAAGAAACATAATAGTGGCACTGGGGGGGTGCCCAATCCCCCAGTGCTGAAATCTTCAGTCTTTTAAAATTTTTTGTACTTGTAAAAAAAACATCCTTCAAAGTCTTTTGTGGCCAAGACTCTCCCACCTGACCTCCCACTCAGCACCCACAACCCCACCCTCCCAAGCCCTTACTCACCAATCAGAACTCCAATGCTGTAATCCTCTCTGGACCACAGACACACCTTCACTCTTCAATGCCAGACCATGAACTGAGGAAATCAGGTATGGACTTCAATGTATTTCAATGGGGTTTTGAACTTAGTACCATAACTTGACCCTGTTACCCAATCCCCCTTGCTGTTGTGTCCCTCCTGCCCCCACCCCCTTGATAACAGACTTTGTCTGACCTCCCTATCTTCCTTTTTGCCCTCCCTACCTCTGCTACCCAGTCCCCTCTTCTTGTTGTGTCCACTTCTGCCCCACCATCTTGACAATGCACTTTGTCAGGTCTCCCCCATCTTCCTTTCTGCCCTCCTGGCCCCTCCCTACTGTAGACTTTTTGATTTTTACTATGTATATTGTATACTTTCCCTCTTAAGCACCTGTATATTGTATATCTATTATGCACCTGTATATTGTATCCACTACCCATTATGTTACCCACTCTGTACGTTGTTCATGTTACCGCTTCATCCTCTGTTGACAATCCTGTTGTATTATTCCTGTCAAGTCTTGTTCCTATGATGTGGAGCCTTTGCAAATGAGTCTCTGACTCAAAGGTTGTTTCTGAAACTTCAATAAATAAATGAATAAATAAAAATCTATTTTTCATTATTTTGCTCCAAATGTTCAGCATACCTTTTTTGGGACACCACCTCATGAACAATACGAGTGGCATTAGATAACTCTGTCCTGAAAGTTGATTTTACAGTTGCTGTGTGAAATCACCTTTCAGGCAGGATTTTCTCCACTGTTGTTCATGAGGTGGGGTCATAAGTTGGCAATGTTGAAAATTTTGTGTAAAAATATTAAAAAACAACAAAGTTATGAGCCTACATTGAGTTTTCGAATGCAGGCTTGTAACTCTGGTAATTTTCAATATTTTGCCCCAAATTTACAGCCTAGCCATATCTTTATACACCTGATGAATGTGACAGCTGTCATTTTTAAATCTAGGCCACATTTTTTACATCCTGAAAGGTGATTTTGCAGTCCTATGCGTAATCACCTGCTGGGTAGGAGTTGAACGTTTTCTCCACCACTGTTTATGAGGTGGGGTCATAGGAAGACTATGTTCTAAAGTTGGGGTAAAATATAAAAAAAAAGTTATGAGTCTACGTTGAATTTTGCAAACACAGGCTCATAACTTTGATAATTTTCAATATTTTTACCCAACATTTTCAACATATCCATATGTTTATAGTATTTCATGAATGTGACAACTCTCATTTTTCAAATCCTGGCCAAAATTGTTTTTTTTTTATATCCCGAAACTGTTCCTGCATAAAATCACCTTTCAGGCAGGAGTTGGAAATGTTCTCTGCCATTGTTCATGAGGAGGGGTCACAAGAAGGCTATGTTCTAGATTTGGTGTAAAATATTTAAAACAAAAATGTTATGTGGCTATGTTGAATTTTGAAAATGCAGGCTAATAAATTTGGTAATATTCAATATTTTTACCCCAAATTTTCAACATAGCCATTTCTTTACAGCACTTCATTAATGTGACAGTTGTTATTTTTCAACTCCCGCTCTTGTGTCCCAAGAGTTGATTTCACCGTCCCTGCATGAAATCACATTTCAGACACAAGCTGAACATTTGCTCTGCCCTTCTTAATGAGACAGGGTTGGTATTATGCTGAGCAAAGGAAAGAGCAGTCCTATGATTAGGCCAGCTCTCTCATTTGAACTACATGGTGTTTTCCGGCTATGTTGAAAATTTGGTGTATAACTATTACAAAACAACAAATTTATCAGCCTACATTACATATTGTTAGTGCAGGCTCATAACTTTGGTAATTTTCAATATTTTTATGCCAAATTCCTCAGCGTTAGCCCTATTGACTCTAGCCAGAGTTTGTTCATGTTTGGTATTGCACTTGCACAATAGCAAACATATTGTTATAGTGCTGGGTTTTGAGAAGTGTCTACCCATCATCCAGTGCAGAGCAGTCTACAAGGGCTTGTCACTGACACAGCAATCATCAACCATGGAGATCATGACCCTGTTCTGGCTTGCTGGGTGAAAACACCATGTAGTTCAAATGAGAGAGGCCTAATCATAGGGCTGCTCTTTCCTTTGCTCTGCATAATAACAACAACAAGCACAGATCACCATGTCATGATCAGCCTGCTGTGGTCCTCTCCCCACTTAACCTGAAAAGGAAGTTCTAACATATGAATAATGGGGTTTTAAATACATTAACCCATTATCTTATATTGATGATAGTCTTTTCAGGCAACAAAGAAATTTTTTTCCTTCAGTCCACTATGGGATGGAAGGGATTGAAAATTGTGCCCAACAGACTGCCAGCCAATCCTTCCTAGTTCCTGGTTGCCTGGCTCTGCCCTGCACTCAGATGTTCCCTTCCCTCCCATAGTAGACTTAAGGAAAACATTTTTTTTTTCAACTTTGGTGTCCCCCTCCTAGTCGCTGACTACTGGGGTATCTGTCAAGCAGCTCACACAACCTCACCTGTGCCGCCCACCTGAACCCCTTCCCCAACTGAGGAATTTGGTGCTGGGTCCCCCCCTCTCATCAGGCCCTTATGGGAAGAGACGGGGACATCAGACAGTCAAGTCAGGGCCAGAGCTGGTGTTGGGCATGTGCGCTTGGCCACCAGAGACTCACCTTCGCCTCCCCAGAGCCTGGGGTTTTCCTTCCTGTTTTGCCCAGGGGAATGAATGTGCAATGATGTCCAGTGCATGATGTACACACTCCTGCACTTGTGCACAGGATGTTTGCTGACACTTCCTACCCCCTTGTATGTGTCTCTGCAAGCTGCAATGCCCCTGGTCTTCACTGGGAGCTGCCAAAGATGCAGGGCGCACTACCCTCCCTCCCCAGGAGAGAAAAGTAGTCCTCTGGATGCTCAATCCTCTCCTCCCTGGCCAACCCCAGTGACCCAAGTCCGCTCCCAAACCTGGGTTGCTGGTGTGGAGTGAGATGTGGCATCCAGTGTCTCAACCCTAAGCACCACTTGTCCTGCTGGAAAACATTATTTTGTTGCCTGAAAAGACTATTGGCAGTATAAGGTAATTGGTTAATGTATTTAAAACAAAACATTATTCAAATATAATGCCAGCTACTACCCTCCACCCCACATGCTTTCACTGTGCAGCACCTGGAAACCCTCCCCTGGTACCTCCAGACATAAAATAACCCTCCCTCATTCCCTCCCACCACTTTCATGTTACATTTCTGTCATTGGGGAGCCCAATCCCTCATGCTAGCTGCTACCCCCCACCCTGCCTGTTTTCATTGTCTGACACAGGGGAGCCCAGCCCCAGTGCCACCACACATAACACTAACAGTGGGGTTCCCAAACCCCAGCCTTGGTGCCTGAAATATAGAAAACTGTTCCTTGTAGTCTTTATTTAAAACACTTTGTAAAACAAGAAAACCATCCATTGATGTCTGTTGCCATTGCCGCTGTTACTCTCCCCACCCAACCCTCCACTCAGCACCCTCTACCCTGCACACCTCAAGCTCTTACTTACCTACTGGGGTTCAACACCATAATTCTTCCCGGACTGGAGACATGTCTTCACTCTTCAGTGCTGGACTGCATACTAGGAAATCAGGTATCGTTTCAATGTATTTCAATGGGTTTGAACTTGTCATCATAACTGGTCATTTTGTATTTTTCCCAAATTTTCATCATGGCTTACTTGGGACCCCAACTCATGAACAATGACAGTGTTCCAATGCAGATGTGTTCCAAAAGATAATTTTGAAGTCACTGCAAGACATCACCTTTTAGGCAGGATTTGAACATTTTTTCTACCCTTGTTTATGAGGTGGGCCATAAGAAGGCTATGTTGAAAATTTGAGGTTTTACCCCAGATTATGAGACTACATTAAAATTTGTGAATGCACACTCTTAACCTTGGTAATTTTTAGTATTTTGGCCTAAGATTTTCAACATAGTCATTTTTCACATCACCTCATGAATGTGACATCTGTCATTTTTCAAATCCTTGTCAAAATGTGTTTCAGCACTTGTGTCACAAAATCACCATTTGGGCAGAATTTGAAAATGTCTCCACCCTTGTTCATGAGGTAGGGTCAAAAGAAAGTTGTGTGAGGTCATACAAAGGCTATGCTGAAAATCTGGGGTAAAATACTAAAAACAACAAAGTTATCAGCCTGCATTGATATTTTTCATTGCATGCTTGTAACTTGGTCATTTTCAATATTTTGACCCCAACACTCAACATACCCATTTTGCCACAGCACCCCATGAATGTGACAGCTGTCATTTTGAAATCCTAGCCAAAATGTGTTTTGCATTTGTGGCACAAAATCATCTTTCAGGTAGGATCTGAAAATTTTCTCTGCCTTTGCTTATAAGAAGGCTATGTTGAAAATTTGGGGATAAAAGTATTAAAAACAACAAAGTTATGAGTGTACATTGACATTTTGAAACAAGTGCTTGTAACTTTGGTAGGTTTCAGTATTTTACCCCAGATATTCAACATAGTCATTTATTCACACCACATGATGAATGTGCCTTGTTGTTACCCCGATAGGCCCCCAACCTGGCCCACTCTCTAAATCCAGTGGTTTATTTCTATCCCCAGTACCTGCACTTCTCCCCCCCACAGCACTTAAAAAGACAGCTCTATGAATGGCCCCTTCCTCTTTCTGCTCTCCCATTTACTCTTTCAGGTAAACACTGCAGATTGAAATTACCCCAGTCTCTCCTGTTAACTCTTCTTTTCCCTTGCCACCTTCTGTATGCCCCTCCTCGACATCTATTTTCCTTTCCTTGGCAACAAATCACCTTTCTACACTAACTTTCTCTGGTTGCCTTTCTGATTTGCATTTTGTACCCATTTTTCTTGATATTCCGCTGTAATTATGTTGTCCATAGATTATGCCTGTTAGCCCCACTTGAGTCTTTTAACACTGTATATATGATCATATACTACTGTAGATCTTTCAGCAGTATCAATGAAGTTTCACACTATGTATTCTCTTTGGTCTTTGTAATATATTCTCTTTGGTCTTTGTTATGATTTTTTGTTGTCTTCCAACACTGTACATTTGTGAAAACAGGCATTTTTGCTCACATACCTTTCCAGTATACAAATAACATTGATTGATTGATTGATTTGACAGCTGTCATTTCTCAAATCCTAGGCAAAATGTGTTTTCATACTTGTACAAAACGATGTTTGGCCACTGTTTTATAAATGACACCTGTCATGTTCAGAAGGCATGGTCATAAAAGGACTATGCTGAAACATTGGGGTACAAATGAGAAAAACAAATAAGTTATGAGGAAGCATTGAATTGTTCCATCATTTACTCATAACTTTATTTTTGCAGATTTTTGCCCCTCATATTGTACATATCCCTTGGCTTATACCGCCTCCTGAACATAGCAGGAGTCATTTCTCAGATCATATCCTAAACTTGTTTTCACTGTTGCACAACTAAATCACTTTTTGGATGGGATTTTAAAAATTCTGCCTGTCTTGATCATAACTTCAGTTCTAAAAAGACTGTTGGAAATTTGGGGTCAAAATGTAGGAGCCATTGAATATTGGATGTTGCCTTTCTGCTTCCTCCCCCATCCTGGTTAATTACAGTCTAACAATGTGTAATAGCAGAACAGAACTAAAAATGAGATACTGCATCTCATCTGCTCTACCCTTGGTAAATATTGAATAAAAATGTGTACAAGCAAGACCTACTGTAACAGCAATGCCAGTGGTGAACATTCAGCATTGACAATTGCATATTCCCCATTGTTTCTATCAACTGTTTTATCTTAAAATGCCAAGACCAAAACTCAATAATCCAAGAGGAAGCAGATTTCCTCGACAAAATTGAAAAAGAGGATTACTGGGGGGGGGGGGCTATTTCTGCAAATGACAAGGCAAGCTATAAGAAAAATGACAACGTACAACAGACCCAGTGAATTCTTGGATTTACATAGGCAACCTCGTGTATGGTCCCCAACATTTCATAACACAGTGACTTATTCAGGGGTGTGGGGTGCCACTTGTATTATTATTTTCAATCAGTTAATCCTTGTGCTATAACTGGTTAGAAAATGGGTAAGAAAAATACTGTCAAATTCTGGGGGGGGGGGGCTCTGCCACATTTTGTTTAAAAACTTGAAAAAGATATAGCTTGTAGACTCAAATTTTCTTGTAATTATTTTTATTAACTTCACCCCAACATTTTGCCCTAAAAAAGGGCTTCTGCAAGGGATTTAAACCTGTTTGTCTTATTCTTTTTTGTAATGATCCTCTCTGGAACTTTCTCTTAATTGATCTGAACTTTCTGTTCATTTTTCAGCATCTGCCTACATGGGTAGCATGACAACTCCGTGAGTGTCATTTGGATGGGGTCAGTACCAAGTAGCAAAGAGCATGAAAGATGTATGTGCTGAGGTGACATAATAGCAATGTCTGGTACCACACTATAGGTATACCTTCTTTCATCCTGACCAAGCACTCTAAGTATGTAGATGTGCATAAACTGCACAGCCCAGTATTCAACCCAGGCCATGTGGAGTTATGCAGGCACAACCCATACCTACACCTGCACAACGTTGAGCCGAAAAAAAAAGGTACAAGTCGAGGGCCACCCACAGGTGAGCTGCTGCATTGCAGGGTGCAACACAGCAGCTGCCACCTGTGAATGGCCCTCGACTTGTTCCCGCCGCACCTGGCGGTGCCCCCATGCCCCAATCATGGGCATAACTTCCCCCAGTAGTCTGATCATGGGCATAAGTGTAACCCCCCACCCCTGAGTAGCCCGATTGCGGGCATCAGACCTCCCCCCCTCCCAAAGTCCAATAACTCTGGTGGTCCAGTGGACAGTGAGTAGCCCGATCCTGGGTGAAAAGTGTCCCCAGTATCCCGATCATGGGCATAACATAACCCGCCCACCATTAGCCCAATCACGGGCATCAGATTCCCCAAAGCCCAATATCCCTAGTGATCCAGTGGACGAATGGAGCCCGATCACAGGTGGCATTCCTCACACCCCAAGTATGAAATCCCTGGTGATCTAGTGGACCCCCACCCCACCCACCCATTGAGCCCCACCCACTCCCCATCAACCAGCGGGTTGCAGCACCCCACCGCCTGCTGACCCGCTGCCCGCCGACTGACAGCTCAGTATGGCTGCCGCCCATTGGTTGAGAGCATGAGCCAATGGGCATGCAGCCCATACCATACTAGTCGGTCAGATATGTGAATCAATTCATTCACATGTCTGGACACTAGTCTGGAGTATAGGCACGCCCATTGGCTCATGCTCTGAACCAATGGGCGGCAGCCATACCAAACTGTTAATCAGTGGGCAGCAGGGTGGCAGGTGGGTGGGGTGCTGCCAGCTGGCTGATGTGGGGAGCAGGGTGGTGGGGCTCAGTGGGTGGTGGGGTGGGGTCCACTAGATCACCAGGGATTTCATACTTGGGGTGTGAGGAATGCCGTCTGTGATTGGGCTCTGTTCAGTCCACTGGACTACCAGGGATATTGGGCTTTGGGGGGGAATCTGATGCTCGTGATCGGGTTAATGGAGGGCAAATTAAATTATGCCCACGATCAGGATACTCGGGGGGAAGGGGGAACACTGTTATGCCCACGATCGGGCTACTCACGGTCCACTGGACCACCAAGGATATTGGACTTTGGGGGGAGGTCTGATGCTCGTGATTGGGCTACTCAGTGGTTGGGGGGTTACACTTATGCCCGCGATTGGGCTAATCGGGGGTGGGGGATTACACTTATGCCCACGATCGGGCTACTCGGGGGGTTACTGTTATGCCTGTGATTGGGCTAATCAAGGTCCACTGGACCACCAGGGATAGGAGACATTCATCGTCCCTTAGGGGATGTCCCGCGATCGGGCTGCAGGGGGCGTCGGTCCCCGATGGCTGTTGCCTGGCAGGGCGCCAGGCATAAGTCTTCAGGGATCAGTGCACCTGCATGCTAATGGCATGCAAATGGGGCCGTAATCAGAAGCAAATGGCCCCTCATGCACCTTGCATAAATTATGGCCCCATTTGCATGTCACCCTTTGAATATCACAGGTGCTGTGCATGGCGCAATGGAACTTGCACCACCGCATCTTAATGCTCCATTCTGACCACTTGAGCTGGCACAGTTCCACTGCACCATGCACAGTGGGGATGGCCAGGGGGCGATAGTCAAAGCAGTTGTGCCATAGTGCAACTCCATTGAATATTGCCCTGGCCACACCTCTGCACAACTGTTTTGAGTGGCGCAGGAGCTTGCGCCACAAACTGGCACAGTTTGAATATCTGGGCCCTTATATATAGGCACCATAAGATGACAACACAGTGACATCACAATTCACAAAACAAACCCATGGGTGTTCACACAAAATAATGGTCAAAAGAAGGATGAAAGGAAAAGATAGATGGGGAGGAAACCAGGGATAAAACAGTTAAAAACTAAAGAAAGAGTAAATCACAACAATTCCATCATATCTAATTCTATTATAGCTAAAGAAAAGGAAATAAATAGCCCTGACAATAAATCATCATTTATGTAAAATGGCTTGATATCAAAATTGAAATTTAAACCTGGAGGGCTGGTAGCTCCCAAATTTTTAATCAAAGGCCTCCTTCTTTTACCAAATCATCAAATTTACCACCTCTAGGGTGAGGCACACTCTATTGATTGCCAAAAATGTAACCTTATGCATATTGCCATCCCATTTTCCCTCTATTTTTATGCAAATGTGTTGCTGTAGCACATGTGAGATCCTGTTTTCAATGGCCAGTAAGTGCTCTCACACTCTAACTTTAAATTCCTGAATTGTTTTGCCTGCATAGAACAAACCACAGATACAGTAAGCTAAATAAATGACTCTGTACTGTCACATGTAATAAGCTGATAAATTTGAAAATTTTTCTTGGCATTAACTGAATGAAAATCCTTACCCATTTCTATATGAGGCAAAAAATACATTTATGGCATCGATAGCTGCCGGCCCCCTCCTCCCCACATGTCAACCATGTCTCTCTGACTGGCTATGTGTCAAAACATCTCCCAAATTTTTTGTTCTTCTAATACCATTCTCGGGGGTTTAACAGCAATCAAAACTAAACCTGGATCTGCTGATAGAACTGACCAATATTTGTTAATGGTGGTCTCAAGTTCTCGAGCATCCTTGGAGTATGTAGTAATAAACTTAAAATAATTTGTCTTATTTCTCTCTTTCTCAGTATTGCACAAACATTTTTCTCTTGGAATAGCATCTGCCAAATCCTTACCTGCCTGTATATTTTATTACCTTATCCCTTTTGAAGTCTGTCACCAGGGTCTATCGACCAAGCTTCATAATTTTCATTATTAGTGCAGCTACGTTTAATTCTTAAAATTGTCCCTTAGGATGTTATTAACAAGATGACCCGGTGGCAGCTATCAGCTTTCAAAGAGTATTAACTGCAATTGATTTCCTAAATAAATTAAATTCTCTATGGTTGTTTCCATTCCTACTCAGTGTTACATCTAAAAAATCAATCTTTTGCAAACCAAAATTAGAACTAAACCTCAAATTAGTATTAGTACTTTGCAAATACAAAATGAAATCATTCAGATCAGACTTTGACCCATTCCACAAAAGTAATATATTGTCTATATAACATTTCCATAGAACAATATTGCTGTGGAATGGGTTGATAGCAGTATCAAAAACATATTTCTCCTCCCAAACCCCAACATATAGATTTGCAATGCAGGGGGCACAAGTGGCTCCCATTGCAGTTCCTTTTATTGGGAGAAACAATTCCTTACTAAATGAAAAAGCATTACATTTCAACACAAATTCCAAAAGTTTCACCAAAAAATCTGTAGGTGGATTTACAGTAGGGTCTCTCTTATTCAAAAAGCATGCAGCTGTAACCAAAGCATCTTCATGAGGTATGTTTGTATAGAAGGATTCTATGGCCTTTGTTACAAATGCTGTCCCTGAATCAGTAGTTATATTTTCAAATAGATTTAGCAGATACTGAGTATCTTGTAAAAATGCAGGCAAGGTTGTGACCCATGGTTTAAGAAACACATACACAAACTGTGACAAGGGTTCAAGTAAAGATCCAATCCCTCTAATAATAGGTCTACCAAGTGGAGAAAGAAGGGTCTTATGAACTTTTGGGAGAATATAAAATGTTGCATGTACAGGGCTATCATTAATTAGAAAGTCCTGAACTCTTTTGTCAATAAATCCCTTTGCAAATGCATCATTAACTACTTCATCAATCAAAAATTTAAAATCAGCTGATGCATCATGTCATAATTTAGAATAGAATCATGTATCGGCTAGCTGTCTGTAAACTTCTGCAACATAATCAGTTCTGTTGAGCAAAACTACACAACCCCCCTTATTGGCAGCTTTAATTATTAATTCTGGTGTTGTCTGTAATCTTTCCAAAGCTCTCCATTCTATATTAGATTATTGAATGTAGCTGTCGGTTGATTATTGAAGAGGGAGTCCAAGTCATACTAAACCAGCTCTTTAAATACATTAACAACTGAACTGTAAGAGGGAAAAAAATCTGATTTGATGTTTAGACCAAAGTTATTAGTATATTCAAGTCTGTTGCAGGATCATTTTGCTTGAAGAAAATGCTTTAGACTTAAATTTTGCAAACAACATGTAGGTCAACAATTGTCTGAAACTTGTTAGTCTCTGTGGTAGGAGAGAAACTCAAGCCTTTATTTAGAACTCATTCTTCTTCATCACTTAAGACATAATTAGAAGTTTAATTACCTTAATAAGCCAGTTTTCATTCAATTACATCCTCTCTTGAATCTGTGGTAAGATCTCCTCCCTCTGTTCACTGTTTGGTTCTAGAAAATATTCTTATCTTCCTCCGTTGCCACCTCTTTCCCCTTTTCTTCTCTTACCCTACTTGGCTTTCTATGTCGTTTTGTTGGTTATTGTTCTGTACATCCATTAATCTTGGACTGCGTCATGGCTGAAATGATGGTTTGAAGGAGGGTGTACAGCCTCTTTGAAAAGAAGAGGAGTTGTTTTAGTATCTGCATCAGAATCACTCACATCTGTGCTGCAATTATAGGAAACTCGCTGCTTTAAAATTCCTTTTTGTTGTTTCTTTTTCCAGCTGTATACATGATTCAATTCATAATCACCCTTTGTCTCTAGTGAATTTAACTTGTTAATGAGACTTTAATTCCTGATCAATTTTAAAATAGAAAGTTTCAATCTGTCATTTTCCACATTAAAGTCCAAATGATTTCTAAATGTCCGGAATTCACTGTCAAACACTTTTAAATCCTCTCTTAACTTCTGTTCTCATTCTCTGCTGTATTGATTTTTCAACTTCATTAATTTGAAGCTGCCTCTTCCTCATGTTTGTTTACTGTATTGAACCTCAGAACTTCTCAGGATATTAACAAACAAGACCCTTTTTAAACTGCGTTTCTATCATCTGTCCAGCTCAGTCTAATAGAGATTCTATTTCTTTCAACAACCTAGGGGTTAACTCATTATATGTTGTCTGGAATTAATTGACCCTCTGAAAGTGAGCTGTAAAGTAACTAATTTCCAGATGTGTCCTGGGTAAAGGGGGAAGAGAGGTGTAAGAATAACATGGAACAATAATGTATACAATAAAACATCATACAGAGATATCAAATGTACAGTACAAATTGAACATGAGTGAGGTTTATCAGACAGGTAAAATTATAAGCAAACATTTTACATGGACACAGTAGGAATCTGTACCATGGGTACAAGCAATAGTACTTTTCAACAGTGAAGGCACCAGGGGATATGGCACTGAAGGAAGGAGTGCAGATGTGAGTGGGAGAAGGGGAAGTGCAGATAAGTGAGGGAGGAAGAAGAGAGGGAGGAGGGTTGGTGAGGTGGGTGGAGGTTCAAGGAGGAGGAGAAAAAGGGAAAAAGGGTAAATTCAGGTACGGGGAAGGGCTATGACTCAATGACAGCCACAGGAGAAAATGGTGTGGTCATGGAGAAAGAGGGGAAAAGGGTAAACCAAGGAGCGTGGAAGGACTATGAATCAAGGTTAGGCACAGGAGGTAGTGGTGTGGTCATGGAGAAAGAGGGGAAGAGGGTAAACCAAGGAGTGTGGAAGGACTATGAATCAAGGTTAGGCACAGGAGGTAGTGGTGTGGTCATGGAACAGAAGGAGAGTGAGCATTTGAAAGAGGCAGAACAAATGGTTAGCGGAGAGAGAGTTCCAAAGTTTAGGAAAGTGGAAGGATAAGGCAGCCTGACCACTGAAGGATTTTACATTACAGTAATACAACTAAGTCACACATTAATTCTATATCTCTTCCCTGGTATCTGTTATTTCCCTAGTTTTTATTGTGATGAGTTAATAACTATTTAATTGATCTTTAGTAAGTTCCACAACTTATTGATTGGTAACTTATTTTTGTCAATTTATTCTTAGACATAATTGTCCTCTTTATCTTTGCTACTCTAGTTCAACTTCTATTAACTTTATATCTGTTATCTTTTCCCCTTTCTCCTTCCCCCTGGATACATCTGAAAATAAGCTGTTGCTAGCTCAGTATGTATTTCCTCATAAAACCTTTGAAATAAATCAATCTTTTATCACATTAATGCAATAGCAGCCATTGTGACTCTTACCAGAGTTTGTTTGTGAATGGCATCCACTGTATGGTATTTAGCAAAAACATTAATGTGTCAATCAAATCAGAACCACAAATATTTGAAGGGGTAGGCTTTCTTCAGAGTGGAGCTGTGAAGGATCTTGAAGACTGAGGTGGATTGGGGATTGGCTAACTGCTGCCCAAAATTCTGTTTGTTTACAGTACCATGTTCTTTCTGCTGAACTTACTTGGACATAATGCAGTTAAAAGTTTAAAGTAGCTGTGGTCATTTCATAGCTTTTAAAGTGGCCATCCAAGGGTTACTTCCAGGGTCAAAACATACCTGAACATAAAAAAGGACATGTAACATGGTCAACATGACAGTGTTAGTTCCATTAAGAAATAACATAGGAGTAACCAGACTGAAAAAGAACATGTCAGTATTCAGTAGTTCATCTCAGCAAGTGTACCCCACATTTGATATGTTACATATGACTATAATGTGTTTGTGTAATGAATAATTTGTTTTTATCCTGGTTTTGAAGAGATAATAACATGTGGGAACATATTAAACTGAGTAGATCTGCTTGCACCTCATAGCCTTGCCACATTATAAATAGTGTTAATAAAAACTATACCTTGTTATTGCATCCTTTCCTTGTTACTACAACTCACATCTGTTAAGAGTTGACACATTTTACCTTTAACTTTTGACCTACTACATGGTTGTTTGTAATACATGCCTACTGTAGTATTATTATTTCTTCCTTTCTATATCTTATCATTACCCATACATGTTAAATAAATTATTATGCCTTTCCAATACTGAAATCCCATCCTTGACAAATGATACTACATCTCCTCTAATTTGTTTGTTTGCCATTGTGCTTGCACAAAGCAGACATATGGTACTGGGTTTTGAGAGGCAGCTCACTGTCATCCAGTGCAGGCCAGTCTGCAAGGGGCTCATCAGTGTCACAGCAATCAACCGGACAGATCATGATTCTGTTCTGGCTTGCTGGGAGAAAAGTTCATGTAGTTCAAAGGAGAAAGCCAGCTCAATCAATTTTAATGCTACACCTCCACTAAGGGTTGAGGTTGCAGTGGGTGGAACCCTGCAGATCTCTTGCTACAAGAAAAGGACTCTGCATTCCTTGCGAATGAACAACCTGTTGGACAAAGATACTAGTTGCCTCGATGTCCCTGGAGCACACTGCTTCTTCTTTCCAGAGCACTGCACTATTTTTCATTGGTACTGGGGGATTGGGCACACCCAGTAACACTCTTACATGTCTGGGGGTTGCAAGGTAGTGGGTGCTGAGAGGAAGGGTTGGGAGGGGGAATATCTATTATTTAAAAGATAAAAATGGCAGCCGTAGTCCACTGCACATCAGCCAGTAGTCATGCATGCACAGTAGTGTAGACGGCCATCTAGGACACATCAGGGTGTTGATATCCCCCACCCCCTCCCTCTCAGCACTCATCATCCAACACATCCCCAGAAACATAAGAGTGATACTGGGGTGCCCAATCCCCAGTATCATGAGCAGGATTCCTGTGAGTCTCTTTTTTATATCCACCCACCTGACCCTCCTTCTCAGCACCCACCACCCCCTGAAATGTAACAGTGATACTGGGTTGCCCAATCCTCCAGTGTTGCAATGAGATTTTAATCTCCCCACCTGACCCTCCCCTCAGCACCCCACCCCCTTCCCCAAGAAACATAATAGTGGCACTGGGGGTGCCCAATCCCCAGTGCTGAAATCTTCAGTCTTTTAAAATTTTTTGTACTTGTAAAAAGAAAAACATCCTTCAAAGTCTTTTGTGGCCAAGACTCTCCCCACCTGACCCTCCCACTCAGCACCCACAACCCCACCCTCCCAAGCCCTTACTCACCAATCAGAACTCCAATGCTGTAATCCTCTCTGGACCACAGACACACCTTCACTCTTCAATGCCAGACCATGAACTGAGGAAATCAGGTATGGACTTCAATGTATTTCAATGGGGTTTTGAACTTAGTACCATAACTTGACCCTGTTACCCAATCCCCTTGCTGTTGTGTCCTCCTGCCCCCCACCCTTGATAACAGACTTTGTCTGACCTCCCTATCTTCCTTTTTGCCCTCCCTACCTCTGCTACCCAGTCCCCTCTTCTTGTTGTGTCCACTTCTGCCCCACCATCTTGACAATGCACTTTGTCAGGTCTCCCCCATCTTCCTTTCTGCCCTCCTGGCCCCTCCCTACTGTAGACTTTTTGATTTTTACTATGTATATTGTATACTTTCCCTCTTAAGCACCTGTATATTGTATATCTATTATGCACCTGTATATTGTATCCACTACCCATTATGTTACCCACTCTGTACGTTGTTCATGTTACCGCTTCATCCTCTGTTGACAATCCTGTTGTATTATTCCTGTCAAGTCTTGTTCCTATGATGTGGAGCCTTTGCAAATGAGTCTCTGACTCAAAGGTTGTTTCTGAAACTTCAATAAATAAATGAATAAATAAAAATCTATTTTTCATTATTTTGCTCCAAATGTTCAGCATACCTTTTTTGGGACACCACCTCATGAACAATACGAGTGGCATTAGATAACTCTGTCCTGAAAGTTGATTTTACAGTTGCTGTGTGAAATCACCTTTCAGGCAGGATTTTCTCCACTGTTGTTCATGAGGTGGGGTCATAAGTTGGCAATGTTGAAAATTTTGTGTAAAAATATTAAAAAACAACAAAGTTATGAGCCTACATTGAGTTTTCGAATGCAGGCTTGTAACTCTGGTAATTTTCAATATTTTGCCCCAAATTTACAGCCTAGCCATATCTTTATAGCACCTGATGAATGTGACAGCTGTCATTTTTTAAATCTAGGCCACATTTTTTTTACATCCTGAAAGGTGATTTTGCAGTCCCTGTACGTAATCACCTGCTGGGTAGGAGTTGAACGTTTTCTCCACCACTGTTTATGAGGTGGGGTCATAGGAAGACTATGTTCTAAAGTTGGGGTAAAAATATAAAAAAAAAGTTATGAGTCTACGTTGAATTTTGCAAACACAGGCTCATAACTTTGATAATTTTCAATATTTTTACCCAACATTTACAACATATCCATATGTTTATAGTATTTCATGAATGTGACAACTCTCATTTTTCAAATCCTGGCCAAAATTGTTTTTTTTTTATATCCCGAAACTGTTCCTGCATAAAATCACCTTTCAGGCAGGAGTTGGAAATGTTCTCTGCCATTGTTCATGAGGAGGGGTCACAAGAAGGCTATGTTCTAGATTTGGTGTAAAAATATTTAAAAACAAAAATGTTATGTGGCTATGTTGAATTTTGCAAATGCAGGCTAATAAATTTGGTAATATTCAATATTTTTACCCCAAATTTTCAACATAGCCATTTCTTTACAGCACTTCATTAATGTGACAGTTGTTATTTTTCAACTCCCGCTCTTGTGTCCCAAGAGTTGATTTCACCGTCCCTGCATGAAATCACATTTCAGACACAAGCTGAACATTTGCTCTGCCCTTCTTAATGAGACAGGGTTGGTATTATGCTGAGCAAAGGAAAGAGCAGTCCTATGATTAGGCCAGCTCTCTCATTTGAACTACATGGTGTTTTCCGGCTATGTTGAAAATTTGGTGTATAACTATTACAAAACAACAAATTTATCAGCCTACATTACATATTGTTAGTGCAGGCTCATAACTTTGGTAATTTTCAATATTTTTATGCCAAATTCCTCAGCGTTAGCCCTATTGACTCTAGCCAGAGTTTGTTCATGTTTGGTATTGCACTTGCACAATAGCAAACATATTGTTATGGTGCTGGGTTTTGAGAAGTGTCTACCCATCATCCAGTGCAGAGCAGTCTACAAGGGGCTTGTCACTGACACAGCAATCATCAACCATGGAGATCATGACCCTGTTCTGGCTTGCTGGGTGAAAACACCATGTAGTTCAAATGAGAGAGCCGGCCTAATCATAGGGCTGCTCTTTCCTTTGCTCTGCATAATAACAACCAGCAAGCACAGATCACCATGTCATGATCAGCCTGCTGTGGTCCTCTCCCCACTTAACCTGAAAAGGAAGTTCTAACATATGAATAATGGGGTTTTAAATACATTAACCCATTATCTTATATTGATGATAGTCTTTTCAGGCAACAAAAGAATTTTTTTCCTTCAGTCCACTATGGGATGGAAGGGATTGAAAATTGTGCCCAACAGACTGCCAGCCAATCCTTCCTAGTTCCTGGTTGCCTGGCTCTGCCCTGCACTCAGATGTTCCTTCCTCCCATAGTAGACTTAAGGAAAACATTTTTCAACTTTGGTGTCCCCTCCTAGTCGCTGACTACTGGGGTATCTGTCAAGCAGCTCACACAACCTCACCTGTGCCGCCCACCTGAACCCCTTCCCCAACTGAGGAATTTGGTGCTGGGTCCCCCCCTCTCATCAGGCCCTTATGGGAAGAGACGGGGACATCAGACAGTCAAGTCAGGGCCAGAGCTGGTGTTGGGCATGTGCGCTTGGCCACCAGAGACTCACCTTCGCCTCCCCAGAGCCTGGGGTTTTCCTTCCTGTTTTGCCCAGGGGAATGAATGTGCAATGATGTCCAGTGCATGATGTACACACTCCTGCACTTGTGCACAGGATGTTTGCTGACACTTCCTACCCCCTTGTATGTGTCTCTGCAAGCTGCAATGCCCCTGGTCTTCACTGGGAGCTGCCAAAGATGCAGGCGCACTACCCTCCCTCCCAGGAGAAAAGTAGTCCTCTGGATGCTCAATCCTCTCCTCCTGGCCAACCCCAGTGACCCAAGTCCGCTCCCAAACCTGGGTTGCTGGTGTGGAGTGAGATGTGGCATCCAGTGTCTCAACCCTAAGCACCACTTGTCCTGCTGGAAAACATTATTTTGTTGCCTGAAAAGACTATTGGCAGTATAAGGTAATTGGTTAATGTATTTAAAACAAAACATTATTCAAATATAATGCCAGCTACTACCCTCCACCCACATGCTTTCACTGTGCAGCACCTGGAAACCCTCCTGGTACCTCCAGACATAAAATAACCTCCCTCATTCCTCCCACCACTTTCATGTTACATTTCTGTCATTGGGGAGCCCAATCCCTCATGCTAGCTGCTACCCCCAACCCTGCCTGTTTTCATTGTCTGACACAGGGGAGCCCAGCCCCAGTGCCACCACACATAACACTAACAGTGGGGTTCCCAAACCCCAGCCTTGGTGCCTGAAATATAGAAAACTGTTCCTTGTAGTCTTTATTTAAAACACTTTGTAAAACAAGAAAACCATCCATTGATGTCTGTTGCCATTGCCGCTGTTACTCTCCCCCACCCAACCCTCCACTCAGCACCCTCTACCCTGCACACCTCAAGCTCTTACTTACCTACTGGGGGTTCAACACCATAATTCTTCCCGGACTGGAGACATGTCTTCACTCTTCAGTGCTGGACTGCATACTGGGGAAATCAGGTATGCGTTTCAATGTATTTCAATGGGTTTTGAACTTGTCATCATAACTTGGTCATTTTTGTGTATTTTTCCCAAATTTTCATCATGGCTTACTTGGGACCCCAACTCATGAACAATGACAGTGTTCCAATGCAGATGTGTTCCAAAAGATAATTTTGAAGTCACTGCAAGACATCACCTTTTAGGCAGGATTTGAACATTTTTTCTACCCTTGTTTATGAGGTGGGCCATAAGAAGGCTATGTTGAAAATTTGAGGTTTTACCCCAGATTATGAGACTACATTAAAATTTGTGAATGCACACTCTTAACCTTGGTAATTTTTAGTATTTTGGCCTAAGATTTTCAACATAGTCATTTTTCACATCACCTCATGAATGTGACATCTGTCATTTTTCAAATCCTTGTCAAAATGTGTTTCAGCACTTGTGTCACAAAATCACCATTTGGGCAGAATTTGAAAATGTCTCCACCCTTGTTCATGAGGTAGGGTCAAAAGAAAGTTGTGCGGGGTCATACAAAGGCTATGCTGAAAATCTGGGGTAAAAATACTAAAAAACAACAAAGTTATCAGCCTGCATTGATATTTTTCATTGCATGCTTGTAACTTTGGTCATTTTCAATATTTTGACCCCAACTTTTCAACATACCCATTTTGCCACAGCACCCCATGAATGTGACAGCTGTCATTTTTGAAATCCTAGCCAAAATGTGTTTTGCATTTGTGGCACAAAATCATCTTTCAGGTAGGATCTGAAAATTTTCTCTGCCTTTGCTTATAAGAAGGCTATGTTGAAAATTTGGGGATAAAAGTATTTAAAAACAACAAAGTTATGAGTGTACATTGACATTTTGAAACAAGTGCTTGTAACTTTGGTAGGTTTCAGTATTTTACCCCAGATATTCAACATAGTCATTTATTCACACCACATGATGAATGTGCCTTGTTGTTACCCCGATAGGCCCCCAACCTGGCCCACTCTCTAAATCCAGTGGTTTATTTCTATCCCCAGTACCTGCACTTCTCCCCCCCACAGCACTTAAAAAGACAGCTCTATGAATGGCCCCTTCCTCTTTCTGCTCTCCCATTTACTCTTTCAGGTAAACACTGCAGATTGAAATTACCCCAGTCTCTCCTGTTAACTCTTCTTTTCCCTTGCCACCTTCTGTATGCCCCTCCTCGACATCTATTTTCCTTTCCTTGGCAACAAATCACCTTTCTACACTAACTTTCTCTGGTTGCCTTTCTGATTTGCATTTTGTACCCATTTTCTTGATATTCCGCTGTAATTATGTTGTCCATAGATTATGCCTGTTAGCCCCACTTGAGTCTTTTAACACTGTATATATGATCATATACTACTGTAGATCTTTCAGCAGTATCAATGAAGTTTCACACTATGTATTCTCTTTGGTCTTTGTAATATATTCTCTTTGGTCTTTGTTATGATTTTTTGTTGTCTTCCAACACTGTACATTTGTGAAAACAGGCATTTTTGCTCACATACCTTTCCAGTATACAAATAACATTGATTGATTGATTGATTTGACAGCTGTCATTTCTCAAATCCTAGGCAAAATGTGTTTTCATACTTGTACAAAACGATGTTTGGCCACTGTTTTATAAATGACACCTGTCATGTTCAGAAGGCATGGTCATAAAAGGACTATGCTGAAACATTGGGGTACAAATGAGAAAAACAAATAAGTTATGAGGAAGCATTGAATTGTTCCATCATTTACTCATAACTTTATTTTTGCAGATTTTTGCCCCTCATATTGTACATATCCCTTGGCTTATACCGCCTCCTGAACATAGCAGGAGTCATTTCTCAGATCATATCCTAAACTTGTTTTCACTGTTGCACAACTAAATCACTTTTGGATGGGATTTTAAAATTCTGCCTGTCTTGATCATAACTTCAGTTCTAAAAGACTGTTGGAAATTTGGGGTCAAAATGTAGGAGCCATTGAATATTGGATGTTGCCTTTCTGCTTCCTCCCCATCCTGGTTAATTACAGTCTAACAATGTGTAATAGCAGAACAGAACTAAAAATGAGATACCATCTCATCTGCTCTACCCTTAGTAAATATTGAATAAAAATGTGTACAAGCAAGACCTACTGTAACAACAATGCCAGTGGTGAACATTCAGCATTGACAATTGCATATTCCCCATTGTTTCTATCAACTGTTTTATCTTAAAATGCCAAGACCAAAACTCAATAATCCAAGAGGAAGCAGATTTCCTCGACAAAATTGAAAAAGAGGATTACTGGGGGCTATTTCTGCAAATGACAAGGCAAGCTATAAGAAAAATGACAACGTACAACAGACCCAGTGAATTCTTGGATTTACATAGGCAACCTCGTGTATGGTCCCCAACATTTCATAACACAGTGACTTATTCAGGGGTGTGGGGTGCCACTTGTATTATTTTCAATCAGTTAATCCTTGTGCTATAACTGGTTAGAAAATGGGTAAGAAAAATACTGTCAAATTCTGGGGGCTCTGCCACATTTTGTTTAAAAACTTGAAAAGATATAACTGTAGACTCAAATTTTCTTGTAATTATTTTTATTAACTTCACCCCAACATTTTGCCCTAAAAAAGGGCTTCTGCAAGGGATTTAAACCTGTTTGTCTTATTCTTTTTTGTAATGATCCTCTCTGGAACTTTCTCTTAATTGATCTGAACTTTCTGTTCATTTTTCAGCATCTGCCTACATGGGTAGCATGACAACTCCGTGAGTGTCATTTGGATGGGGTCAGTACCAAGTAGCAAAGAGCATGAAAGATGTATGTGCTGAGGTGACATAATAGCAATGTCTGGTACCACACTATAGGTATACCTTCTTTCATCCTGACCAAGCACTCTAAGTATGTAGATGTGCACTGTGCTGCTGAGCTGACAGTGTGGCTTAGAGGATAGAGTGACAGCATATGAGTAGATGGGGCTACACTGGGACCATGGTTCAAATGTTGTCCCAATCAATTTATTTTTCTTTCTGTTTTTTTTTGTTACATATGAGCACTGTGTGATACAGATATGCATTTAAGGGTGGTGTGCGGGCAATGCCACCTTGCACCTCAAAACCATGCTGGTTTGAAAATGTTCTCCTTTCTTTGAATTATGTATGCCTTTAGCCTTTTTGCCTTATACATTTGGGGACCCTGCCTCTCTGCTCAGAAGAGCAGACAATTTCTGTTCAAGACATTTCTCCTGGACCACCAGAGCCAAGATTTTCAACTGCCTTTGTAAAGACTTTGCACTTTAACCTTAATCAGCTAAGGACTTGAGTGCCTTCTCTTTGGAGAGCTGACTACAGGAGAGGATTTAGTGGTTTCCTGTTGCATCAGCGACACCTGCAGTGCAGAGGGACAGTCAGGCTGCTGCAACGGTGGCCACTGGGGAGCACAAGGAGGCCACAATTGGTGGCACTCTGACAGGAGCTTCTTGGCCACATCAGCGGCAATAGGAGCTATGGTTGGCCACATTTTTGACCGAAGAAGAAGTCCCCAGCCAATTGGGGCCAACGGCACAAACTTTGAGGTTGCTGCCAGGGTTTAAAAGCCAAATGGCTCAGCAGCAACTCAGACCTGACTGCAGGAGAGGATTTTTCACCCATCCACCCACGGCAGCCCAAACCTTTATTAAATGCAGGTGGGGGGAGGAATCTGCAGCAAGGAAACCTAGTGGATTTGCCCAAGAGGACTGTACTACACTTTCCATAAAAAAGCAAATTACTTGAAACTTAAACTGGACAGAGCACACTGGACAGCTGGCCTTTTACTTTTTAATTTTTTAAACTTAAGTTTATTGTTTAATTTCAAAGAGCTCAGCATAAACTTTGACAGTTATCATCAGTTAACAAATTATTAATTACTTTGTGACTTTATTATTTGTTTATGCTAAGGTCCAGTAACCACTTCTATTTCCATCTAGGCATTCCGGAAAGTCCTTCTGACCTTTAAGCGGCTATGAATGAAATCTCTTGTCTTCCCTTCCATTCCTGTTCCAGGTTCTTCCTTCCATTGTAACAATCTACCAATAATGAATTTGTCCATGTTCTACTGATATAAATTTCAATATAAATAATAGTGAATTTGCACTAATTAATAAAACATAAATTTAACAAAACTTGTTGGCTAGTTATTTGATGTATGATAAGTAAAATAGTTTGGAGCTTTACTAACTGTACCAGCCTATATCCCTTACACACTAGCTTGTTGGGAAAGTACTGAGGTGCCCTCAAGTTCTTCAATCAAGTGCATGAATGGCAGTCAAACCCCATTAAACTTATCTTTCTCTAGCTGCAGGTATGCAGTGAGTTTTTCTACTCTCTCTATTTCTTTTATGATATCTATCTACTCACTCAGTGTGGATGGAGAGGGATTTAACCATCTCCTAGTGATTACTTTGCTTGCCACGGCTGGTAATATACCCACAAAACTTTTTTGCATGTTGGAGGCTTTTTTCTTCATGGGTACCCCCAAAATCAGATGCTCAAACCCTGAGGAGTCTTGAGTACCCAACATACTTCTAACTTTTTCCTTTATTTCCACCCAAAAGATAAGCAACTTAGGACAGTCCCAAAATATATGGTAGTGGGTACCCACCATCCCACAGTTCCTCCAACAGAGGTCAGATGTTGTGGTTCCAAAATGCTTAGTTCTAGTTGATGTATTGAAGTATCTATTAACGACTTCCAACAAAATTCTTTTCATAAGTTGGAAACTGAAGTTTTGAATACTCCCTCTCAAATCATCTGCCATTGCAATTGGCTTAACTGTACTGCAGCCTCCTCTTCCCATGCAAACTGACACTTCAAGTGACCTTCCATGGTTGATTACTGATACATTTTAACTAAGTTCGAGACCAAATGTATTTCATCACTGTTTTCTGCAGCTCGGAATATCTGTTTTACTATCGGGTGGGGATCTTGTTGTGCTTTTTCCAAATTACTTCTCTGGGATAAGAAAGATGTAATCTGAAGATACATAAAGAAATGAGTAGCTGGAATCCCATACTCCTGTTGTATTTCCTGAAAGGCCTTCAGCCTACCCTGTGCTTGAAACTGATTAAAGTAAATCAGCCCATGATGACTCCATCTTGTGAATGTATTGTCAAGCCTTGGGGGATGAATAATGCAAATGAGCTATCTTTGACTTTACCGACAATGACTGACCTAAATTGAGGTTTCTCTTAATTGCACCCCATATTCAGTATGATTGCATTTGCCAAAGGTTACCTGATGTATACTTAATCAGTTTAGTCAGAGGATCATCAAAGTCCAGCCAGGGGCTAACGTCTGGACTTGCTCTAATCTCCATTTCTCTACAAACACGATGCTCATCCTTTGAGCAGTAAGTTACCCAGAATGTTAATTGGGCCATTAAATAATAGGTTTTAAGATTCGGTAAACCCAGTCCCCCCAGTGTTTTAGACAGCATCAAAGTAGCCTATGCTATTCTAGCTTTCCTATTCCCTCATGCAAAATGATGTAAGGCTGCATTAATCTTTTTCCACTCTGACATGGGTATATTCAAAGGGAGGGAACTAAACAAAAATAAGAACCTAAGAAGGACATTCATACATATCATTTCAATCCTACCCATTAATGTCAATAGGAGGACCTCCCATCTTTTTAAATCCATGAAGACTTCTTTCAGAAGTTTACCATAGTTAAACCTAACTGGACATGGATATAAATGCCCAAATATCTGATTTCCATCTTCACCCATTTAAAAGGAATCATTTGGGTTAAGGTCATCGTAGATGGGCCACTAACTTGCAGAACTTCCATTTTATCTACATTAATTTTAAATCCCGAGATCTGACCATAAACCTCTAATATCTGCATCAATATGAGAAATGATTGTATGGGATTTCCCAGATGGATTATGGTATTGTCTGCATAGAGGGATATTTTATTTTCAACCCCTCCCACCCTTATTCCTTCCAAATCTTGGCTAGAACATATCCATTGTTCCAGGGGTTCAATACTTAAGGCAAACAGCAATGGTGAGAGGGGACAGCCCTGCCTCATACCTCTTTGAATGTTAAGTGTTCCTGATACTGTCCCGTTCACCCTCACACTGGCTTGGGGTTTCTGGTACAGTGCCTTAATCCAGATATGAAACTGGGGTCCAAGCCTGAATTTAAGTAGAGTCACTTCCAGAAAATCCCATCTTAGGCAGTCAAACGTCTTTTCTGTGTCAATTGAAATGGTGATTTGTTGTTTTATTTGTTTTTTACCAGACTGTAGAATATTTAAACAGCTTCGTATGCTGTCCTGTAAATGTCTATAGGGAAGAAATCCAGCTTGATCTGGATGTATCAAGTCTGGTAAAAAACTATTAATTCTGGAAGCCAATATCTTGGTAAAGATTTTTAAATCTAAATTTAATAGGGATATAGGGCGATAAGAGGAGCCGGCCACCAGTGGTTTGCCTTCTTTAGGGATAATAGTGATTAGGGCATTCTGCCATGAGTGTGGGAGGTCTTTTGTCCCTTCACATGAGTTAAATAAATTAAACAAGATGGGGCTAACAGATTCCCTAAAGGTTTGGTAAAATTTGGTGTTCAACCCATCAGGCCTGGGGATTTACCCTTTTTCAAATTTATTATGGTGTGATCTATCTCCTGTGCAGTAATAGGTGTCTCTAGTTGCAGTTTCTGACTTTCCTCTAACTTTGGGAGCTTTATTTTGGACTGGAATTATGTGGTTATGCTCAGTAAATTGGTATTTAACTCATCCAATGCATACAGTGTAGCATAGTATGTTCTAAAGGCTTCAGTTATGGTTTTTGGGGTAAAATTGCTAACCGGCAGTGTGTTTCCTGAGGTTTGAATTCATTTAACATATTGGTCCTCCTGTGCCTTGTGCAACCTAAAGGCCAACAGTCTTCCTTCCTTATTACCTTGTTCATAGTATGTTTGGTTCAAATATCTAAGCCTACCTTCTAACTGAACATCCATTAGAATTGCAGTTTCTTTCTAGTCTGCTCCATTTATTTCTGCACCTACATGTCCCTCTTGTTTTATGTTCTATTTCCAATTGCTGCAGTTTTTGCTCAAGCCCTAGTTGTTTTTCTTTCCTTTCTGTTTTGAGGTGAGATGAGTATGCAATTATATGGCCCTGGATTACCACTTTGAGGCTGTCCCAATACCACTTAACCCCTGTGTCTTGCACCCTGTTATTTTCCTGAAACTCCTGTATAACAGATTTAATCAAAGTTTTGAAATCTTCCCAGTCTAGTAGGGAGGAATGTATCCTCCAAAGAGTCTTTCTTTCCCAGTCTCCCATCTGAAGGTCCAAAACTACTGCAGAGTGGTCTGAGACCAGTGTTGGCTGTACAGAGCAATATTTCTCTTTATACATGTCTGCTTGACTGCACAAGGAATAGTCAATACTTCAGTATGACTTATTAGGATTAGAATAAAAAGTGTGGTCCTTGCTTGAGGGGTTAAGCTCTCTTCATACATACATCCATTAAAGCCATTTCTTGCACTGCTGCCCTCACTATCTTACTCATGTTTTTGTTTGTTGACACAATTTGCGATGAACGGTCTTTACCTGGGATAATCACACAACTAAAAATCTCCCAGCTGCAGTAATCCCTCCCCCAACTCAGAAATTTTTTGAAACACCCCATTGTAAAAATATTGTTCCTCCCTGTTTGGGCAATATATGTTAACCAAATGGATTTTTTAGGAAACCGTGTCCTGTTACCGAGACAAATCTGCCATCTGGAGTTCTTTCTTCTGCAGTGATCTCCAATGGTGTATTTCTTTAAGAAAGATAGCAACCCCAGTTTTTTTCCCTGTGAGGTGCGATGCGCTTATTACTTTCCCCACCCATGAGCTGGCCAGTTTCTGATGTTCAGTCTGGGAAAGTCTCATTTCCTGTAAAAAACAGACATCTGCATTGAGCCTCTTCAGATAATAAAGAATTCTGGTGTACTTAATGGGGGAATTTATACCCTTTACATTAAGGGAGACTATTTTAAGGGTACTCATTTTTAATATGGGGGAAGGGGGCACCTCTGCATCTTGCTTGGTTCGCCCTTTGTTTGGATATCTGTTTCAGCTGTTGTCACAGGTAAAAGACCCTTCTCAATTTAATTAAACCACCTTGTGCCCTCTTCAAATAATTTCCATATTTTAGAAAACATCTAAAATCAAATGGCGCAGCAGGTGCCCATGTTAACTATAAAACACAGTCTACTTGCTTCATTTTCGAAAACAACATTTAAAAACTATCAAACTTTTGAACAATGTGCTTGGTTTCCTTTTAACTAATAAAGGGAATATAAACAATAACAGAATATGAGTATTGGTATTTCTTCCAAGATGATACTGTGCTTGAACACGGAGGAAATAGCAATTGCTAATTCACCAGCTAGGTCTAAGCAGCCCTGACTACTATGAGTCAGCATATATTCAATGTCACCCTAGCCTTCCCTGAACAGCGTGGTAAGCTATAGCCTACTGGTTTATGTAAGAGGCTTTGGCTGTTGTTGAGGTGCAAGAGGGGAAAGCTGCTCCTATTAACCACTATCCTACCCAAAATTACATCCCTTAAATCTACTGATGCTCCTGTCTGCTAAGCAGTAGCCCAGGACTACAATTAAAACATTTTGCAGGATAATTCAAGCAGGTACAGGAGGCACAAGTATACTGTTTATAAAGATGAACTACAGATAACCCACCCTACCCTAGGCAGTTTATCAATATTTTCTCTGTTTGAGCAGGTTACTTAAATTTCCACAAAGATTCTAGTTCCATAGTTCCAGTAGGTAGAGCATTAAATCAGAGAGACCGTTTCCCCTGTCATATTTTTAGTCCAAAAACAGGACCTGGAGTTATTCAACAGCCAGCAGATGAGCTCACTTCATATTCCAACTCCCTTATACCAGCTGCAGATGTGGCATTTTCTGTGCTCAAAATCTCTCAAGTCAGCTCCCAAATGCGATGGCCATGAGACTGCTGAGTGCTGATTACGGCGTAGTCTGCCCGCTCTGTGCCATGCTCCTCTTGTGATATCTCTTTCTAGGGCCACTGACTGTAATTCAGGGACATATACACCCATGCCGTGAAGAGTCAAGGCTACCTTTAAGAGGGAGTCAAACATCTGAGGCCCTTTTTCAGTTAAAACATGAAGGCACGCTGGATACTGTAGTTGGATTCAAATGTTTTTTCTCCTTCACCACTTGAATGATTTCTTTCACCTGTTTCCTTTTATTGTTCACATAATCTGAAAAATCTTGACCAAATACAGCCTTTGACCAGCTAGTTGAATGTCCTTTTTTTTCCAGGCAGTCTGCAAGATGGTTTGTCTGTCCCTGTAGTTTAACATTCTAATTATTATCGAGCGAGGCTTGGTATGCTGTTCTTTAGGCTTCTGCAGGAGTGATCTATGGGGTCTTTCTATGAGCAAGGATGGTGCTGACTTTCGCTGTAGTACCGACTCTAAAATATGATGAATAAAGTCTTCCATTGTGGAGAATGAATCTTCCATCCCTTCAGGTACTCCATAGACCCAAAAGTTATTTCTCCTTGCTCTGTTTTCCTTATCATCCAACTTTAGCTGTAGTTCCCGTTCTCTGGTTAGTAGGTAAAGAATGGCACAATTGTGTTGGCCTGATGAGTCGGCCAAAGTGTCTATGGTCTGTTCTGATGCCATGGTTTGTTTATCTATAGCATGAAGATCCGCACGCACATCAGCTACTGATGTTTCCACCCAATGAAGTGCCTTGATGATGCCATCCAACTTAGACATTACGGCCTGTGGATCCAGTGCTTCCAAGCCCTCATCGGAGCTGGCTAGGCTGGCTACAGGAGATGGATGTCACCATTCTTTGAGCCTCAAATGTAGCTGAATTTAAGTTTGGATGGTTATTCCTCTATATTTTTAATATGTTTTAACATGCAGCTGTTCCTGGAGAGCCCCGCCTATGCAGCCATATATTTGGTGATGTCACTGGAAGTCACCGGCCTTTTACTGTTATGACTAAATTTGAAGCTACCTGCTGCAAGCTGTGATGATCAGGCTTAATGTCTAACTTGTTGCTGTTTGTTTTGTCCTGATGAGGCTTAATGTCTAATTTATCACTGTTTGTTTTTGCCATGATGGGATTTGCACTACACTGAGTAGGGGTAAAATTGGATTGATCAAGGGAACTGCTTTGTGCCTGTTGATAGTCTTGGCTAATTAAGGGGCGACTGAGTTGGCTAGCCTGAAATTATATTGCTCTCCTTAGAGTGGTGTTGAGCTGCTTTGGTTTTAGGGCAATCCTGAGCTGAATTCTGGGCAAACCGCAAGCTTAAAATTGCTTAAATTGTAGAGTCGGATGACACATTTGGAGCTAGCTTGATATTGCATTGCTTTGGGATGATTTGATCTGCCTTGGTTTGACCTGTTGCCTGTGGCTGGGGAGTCACTGAGTAATAGGTGGTACCCTTGAGGAGACCAGGACAACATGGCTGCTCCTAGTTGGGGACATGATGGGGGAGGAAATTGGTATGGGGGGAGGGATGTGCATCATGGGGTGGCTGACAGGGGCAGTTGGTCTGTGCGGGGTCACTACTGGAGGGGTGAGGGGACTTCAGTTGCAGGATGGACGGGGAAGCAGGTTGGTGGGTTGCAGTGGCTGTGGAGCTGCAGTGACCATGAGTACACTGTGGAGACTAGGTCACTGTCCTATATGTGCCAGTTTAATAGATTTGGAGGTTGAGCTGCACAGGCTTAGGTATGAACTGGATAGGTGGGTGAAGGGCATGAGTGCAGGTGATTGGAGGCATGTAACTACAGACAGTTGGGGGGAGGGTGCCGGCAAATGTGGGTGCAAAAGGATGGGGGGGTCAACAGAACTCATGCTTGGTTGGACTAGCTCTGGTGGCAGAAACAGGGAGAGGGAAGCAGGGAGACTAGACAGGGAGGAGGGCGAAGGATGGCAGAAAGTGGGGGCTATTGGCAGATGGGCAAAAGGGTCTCCAAGGACCATGGCAAGGGGACTCACCTCACAGGAAGGGATCACTGGTAAGCAACCTGCTGAGGGGATTCCGGTCTCAAATAGGTGCCTGTCATTGGTGGACACCATGGAGGGGGGGGCCTCAGAAGATGTGGAGAGTACAGCCAGCAGTGGACAGAAGGAGAAGGAGGATGAAAGTGATGGTGGGGTTGGGGTCATGGGCACTGGGACTAACAGAGGAGCCAGGAATAGCATAGGAAGGGGAGCTAGGAGTGGGGAGAGCCATGGAAATGAGGAAGAGGGACAGCAAGAAGGGAGCGTGTATCCCAGGGGGAAGGAACCATCAGGATTAAGTGTAGGGCAGAGCAGAAAAAAGGACGATGGGGGGGTAGAAGCAAGAAACTGGAGAGGTAGTGGGAGTGAGAGTGTGTGTGGCAGAGGAAGGAGGTAGGCTCAATGGGAAGGAGGAGGTTAAAGTGCTCTAGCTGGGGGACTCCACGATCAGGGTTATTAAGTGGGAAGGGAGGAGTGAGGGGCAAGGCTGTGCTGTCAGTCAAGAGTATATTTGGCTTGACTGTGCACAAGGTCAAGCACTTGGTTTATTGTTTATTGAAAGAATGTGGTGGATCCCCTAACATATTAGTGCACCTAGGCACTCATGACATAGAGGGAAATATTATGGAGAAGATACAGGGAAGATTCCGGGAGCTAGTCAGGGTATGTCTTGTGGGTTGTATGGCCTCTTTTTGGAGGTCCTCCCTGTGCCTAGAGCTAGCATGGGAAACAAACAAAAAAATAGGGAGATTAATGAATAGCTCTGAGGATTATGTGTGGCTGGGGGTATGGGTTGGTAGGGGGACTGGGGTGCAACTTGGGAGGACAAGGGGCTATATGCTAGGGATATACTCCACTTAAATCTGAGGGAAAGGAGGTTTTGAAACTTAAACTGACTGAGTTCATCGAAGCTAGGTGGGATTTTAAACTTGTGAGGGGAGGAGGGCTGGAGCTTGAGGCTGCTGCTAGCAGGCACATCAAGGGAGGACTTAGACTCCTCCCCCCAGAAGAGGGGAGGGGGTGTCAAACTGGGGCACTCGACTGTGCACAAGGGAGCAGGAGCATGCAGTTAACTGGGGGATCTCAGGTTGGGGATGGGCAAGGGCAAGGGGCAAGGATGGAGGGTGGTCCTGATTAATGCCAGGAGCATGGGTAACAAGATGCCTGAGCTTCAGGCGTTGCTAACTGAAGGGAAGGTGAAAGTGGCGGCAGTCACTGAAACTTGGAATACTCCACGGCATAATTGTGACCTGAACCTGATGGGGTACACTGAGATCAGGAAGCACAGGGCTATGGGCAGGGGAGGTGGGGGAGCACTCAACATTAGGAATGGCATCGGTATATGCAGGATGGAGGGGCAGAGGGAAATGCATTATGGAATACCTTGCAGGTGCCTGGGGGTAAGACGGTATATCTGGGGGTGATTTATAGGCTGCCCATGCAGGTGGAAGAACTTGCGAAAGGCCTGGTGGAGAATCTCAGGGACCACTGTGGTAACGGGGAGGGTTGAACTGTGGTGCTGGGTGACCTTAACATGCCAGGGGTTCATTGGGGAATTATGGCATCCTCATCAACTAGGGAGTAGCGCCTGCTGGAAGTCTTTCAAGATGCATTCCTTTCCCAAGTGGTGGCTTACTTAACAAGAGATGGTCATATCCTGGATGTGATCCTGTTGGATGGCGATCTGGTTAGGAACCTAGTGGTAGGGGACCCACTAGCGGGGAGTGATCATGCCACGGTTTGGTTTTCCCTGGACCTGGAGGAAAGGGGAAATTGCACTAAAACGGTGGTGGTTGACTTTAAGGGTGTGAACTTTAAGGGTATGGAGGGGATCCTCAAGGGGTATTTGGAGGGGATCAGACTGGACATGGACACAGACAGCAGGTGGTAAATTATTAAGAGAGGGCTCCTGGAAGCTACCAAGGATTGATTGAAGGTCAGACGCAGGTTTGGTAGAGCCAGAAAGCTGAGCTGGTGGACCAGGGAGGTCCAGGAGGTGGTGAGGGAGAAGAGTTGCTTATAGATAATACAAGCACTCATGTGGGGTTGTGGACAGTGGGGAGTATGTTATGATATCCCAAAAGGTAACCAGGGTGGTGAGATCAGCCAAGGTGAGGATGGAGCATACATTGGCACTAGGTATCAGAAGTGGGGAAAAAGGGTTCTTTAGGTATATCAGGGAAAAAAGGAAAGTGAAGATAGACTAGCAGACTGAGGTCAGGGAGTGGGTGGGCTGAGGAGGCGGGGGAGTAGGCGAAGGTACTCAGCGAATACTTTGCCTCAGTCTTTACTATAGATGATGGAGGGTCAACACCTTACGGTAGGGAGGCGGGCTAGGAATGAGGAAGGGGGAGGTCATGGATTTTGAAATTCCTGTTTGTAGGGTGAGGGAAGCCCTTAAGTTCCTGAAAACAGCTAAGGCACCAGGTCCGGATGGCCTTCATCCCAAGGTGCTAAAGGAGAAGGTGGATGTCCTTGCTGCACCTCTGGTGGACCTTTTCAACTCCTCCTTTCAGATGGGGTGGGTGCCTCAGGATTGGAGGATGGCTCATGTTGTGCCATTCCACAAAAGAAGCTCATGGGAGGAGCTGGTTAACTACGAGCCTGTCAGCCTGACATCGGTGGCAGGCAAAATGATGGAGGTCATATTGAAACAGAGGCTGGAGGCATTTCTGGAGATGTGGGGCCATCTGGATGATCAACAACATGGCTTCATTCAGGGCAGATCATGTCAGACTAATCTTTTGGAATTCTATGATTGGGTGACAAAGGCACTTGACCAGGGCAGGCCAGTGGATGTCCTCTTTCTAGACTTCAGCAAGGCATTAGATTAGGTGCCACACCCTGGGTTGCTGGACAAGCTGGGGAGAATGGAGATGGGGGAAAGAATGATTAGGTGGATAGGAAACTGGCTAACTGGGTGGTTTCAGAAGGTAGTGGTATCATCTCCTAGGATGGTCATTAGTGGGTTCCCACAAGGGTCAGTGCTGGGTCCACTCCTGTTTAATGCTTACATCTTGGACATTAGGGATGATATCAGGAGTAAGATGAGCCTCTTTGCTGATGACTCAAAGCTGGGGGTGGTGGTGATGGATGGGGAGGAAGATAGAAGAACCCATAAGGGGGACCTGGAGACTCTGTAGAGGTGGTCAGGTACCTGGAAACTGAGGTTTAATGCCAAGATATGCAGTGTTCTCCACTTGGGGCATAGGAACCCAGCTCACGAGTACTTTTTGGGTGGGGAGAAACTGCAGGTTTCAGAAGGAGAAAAGGATCTTGGGGTGGTTGTGGATGCCAAAATTAATAACTCTGAGCAGTGTAGGAGGGCTGCAGTTGAAGCAAATAAAATGCTAGAGTGCATCGCCAGGGGGATAACCTCGAGCAGACAGGAGGTGCTTCTCCCTCTTTATAACTGCCTGGTTAGACAGCACCTAGAGTACTGCATGCAGTTTTGGCACCTGTGCTTGAAAAAGGACATTGCTCTTCTTGAGATGATCCAGAGGAGGGTGACCAGGATGATGCAGGGTCTGGGGGAAAGATCCTATGAGGAGAGACTTGAGGAGCTCAACTTGTACTCCCTGGAGGAGAGAAAGGACAGAGGGGATATGATTGAGGTCTTTAAATATCTAAAGGGAGTTAATAGGATCAGCCTAAATAGGGTGTTTCTGCAAAGGGGGAGTCACCAGGGGGCACTCCATGAGGCTGCTTGGTTGGAGGCTCAGGGGGAAGACTAGGAGATGCTACTTTACTGAGAGGGTGGTGGAACCCATGGAATGCACTGCCTGTGGAACTAGTGGCTGTTAATACAGTGGAGGGATTCAAGAAGGGCTGGGACACGTATAAGGGGAAGGTCAAACTGAGTAATGCCAGACCTGGAGCTGTAACTCTGATGGGGGATGGGGTCAGGGGATTTACAGGGGAGGCGGAGAGGGCAGCAATGGTGTCCTGACTGGGTGGTGATTTTCAAGCAGACTCGATAGACCATTAGGCCTACTCTGCTGGCATCTTAGTATGTTAGTATGACCTTGGACTTGATTGTATTAACTAAGGGGGGAGGTTGGGGAGGCACAGCCCCCTAATGGGGGTTCAGGGTGCAAGGACCCCTGATTACAAACTAGTGAACATACATAATACCATTGTACTAATTATGGACAGTTAAAGAAAATATGCTTCTGTTCTGTGGTTGTTTTCTGGAGGGTGATGTTACGGGTAGTTGTAACGAGTTGGGTTTCTATATATTTTATCAGTGTAGTACTGCCAGCACACTGAATTTGCTGCTCTGATTTGTACTGATATGAGTTTCTCTGAGTTGTCATAGATCTGGCTATAAGCAGTTTCTTTTCACTGACCCATTCTATTTTGCCTTTAACTGGCATTTCAGCCATCTTTTCCAACTGGTTTACCATATTTCTATGAACAGTAACATGTTGCTCTCTTTTATACTGCCTTATGTAGAGTTCTTTTTTTCACTTAAGTTAATCTTTGTCCTGTTATTATGTGTTACTGTGACATGGCATTCTCCATTCCATACCAATATAGGGATTCTAACTATAATCTCAGCGTACAAAGGCACATGCAACAACTTATAGAATCAACCTCAAGAACCAAACTCAGAAACATTCTTTAATTCCTAGAGACATTAGACTGTGGAATCAGCTCCCCGGGGATGTTTTAAACGCAACTAGTATGTAGGCATTTAAGCAAAATCTAGATACATTCATAAATAATAATGAACATGTAACTTCCACTGAGTAGTGGGGGGTAACCACATGGGCCTCTGCCTTCTGTTGCCCTACACCTGAAGTATTATTAACCAAAGTATTATACCAGAACAAAGTGTCGTACCTACTTACTTTTCCCTTTATATGTTTTCTTGCTCTTTATCGCTGAACTTTTAAGTAACACTTTGTCTGTCTATTCTAGGAAAAGACTCCTCTCACAGTCCATCCTCATAACCTCCGTAGTTTCCAGATTATTTATTTATCTTCTGATGTTTTCACAAGTAAGGAATAATTGATATTGCTAGAGGGGACACAGAATTGTTTGAAACATGAGTAATGTCATAAGACGAATGAAAATTAAGTTGTAAACTGTATACTTACTATTGAAATAATGTGTAGTAATACCAATATTTAAAAAAAAAATTGAAGGGCAGGATTCACAAAGCAGATGTGCTGGGTGCATCTGAGATGCACCAGCGCATCATGGAAAAGTGCAATAGCACCATTCACATATGGTAGAGATGCTCCAGCACATCCTGGATGCACTGCGCCACACAAGATGCATCGGAGGGTGAAAATAATGATATGCAGTGTATCTGGAAGGGACGTGTGGCTGCATACACAATGCAGAGCCATTCACAAAACAAAATGAATGCGCAAACACAGCACATTCACAGGGCATCCACCAAATGTGCCATAAGGAGATAAGTACAAAAGAAGTAGACTTAAGTGCAAGCAGGATAGCAGCAGCAGCAGCAGCAGCAGCAGCAGCATCAGGCAGAACACCAGCAGCAGAACATAGGCTACAGATATGGATGGTGCACCATTCCTGATGGTGGGAATGATAATGGGGATGAGGAGACGGGCAAATCAACAACGTGGCAGCAGAAGGCACCATAGGTGGCAAGCCCCACAGCAGTATCATGCCACACTAATGTACAAACAACTGACAGACGCAGTCATCTGATACCGCCTGAACAGGGCAATTCTTTTTTTTTCCCCCAATTGTTTAACCAGGAGATACACACTAAGCTGAAAGCTTGTTTACGGTACGACCTGGGAGCACAGGGAAATTAAGTGACATGCTCAGGGTCATACAGTATGCAAGTGGGGGGGCTGTGAGATTCAAACCCAGGTCTGCAGATTTGCAGCTCAGAGCCTTAAACCACTGCACTATACTGCCTCCAATTCTGAGGCAGCTCTGTAAGCTGTGCCATGATGAAATGCAGGCAGCCACTGAAAGGGGTCATACCATATCAGTGGAGACCAAGTTGATAACAGCAATGTGCCTGCTCATCACGGGAACCTTCCAGAGGCCAGCTGGAGACAACACTGGCATGTCCCAGCCATCTACTTCCCATCTCCTTACACAATTCCTCCCTGCACTGCTCCCACATTCTTTGGAAATCATCTGATTCCCAAGCACACAGGCAGAGCAGACAGAAGCCATGCAACAGTTCCACAGGGTGGCAAGCATCCCAGGTATCATAGGGGCCATTGACTACACCCATTTGGCAATCAATGTACCACCTGGTGAAGAGGCCATGCAGTACATGAACCACAAGGGGTTCTACTCCATCACGTGCCAGAAGGTGCATCAGCAATGTCTGCACCACACACCCTGGGAGTACACACGTTGCCTTCATATGGCACCAATCCACCATGTGCTGCTGGTTTGAGACAGGGGACATACCCAGCGGCCATCTAATGGGTGAGTGGGGCATGCATACATGCCCACAAATAGGACACCATGGTGCAATAAATGATGGGAGACAGTACAGGTGTGCATGGGCCTCAGCAAGGCCTGAGCAGTGGGAGGTGCCCAGGTGGGACATTGGAGGTGGGCATGCCCAGGGGATGGTGCATGTGTCATAGGGAACAGTGCAGCAGCACAGAGCAGCATGGGAGGTGAGGTGATGCACAACAGCAGGTGCACGTGGCAGGACAGAATGTACCACATGCACCCAAGCATGGCCCGCTGGGCAATGCAGGGAAGGCAATGTCAGATGGGACAGGTGTGGGCAGCTGTGGTAACATGCATGGGCAGGTACAGGGCAGCTGAGGGCAGCCAGAGCAAACAGGTGCTGGTGAGTGCACAAATGTGCTGACCCCTTGTGGGGGAGGGAGACACACCAGGAGGTGGGCCACAGGAACAGGGATGAACAGACAGTAGCTGCACCAGTGCACCATGGTGGATTGATGGGGGGGCTGTGGTACACAATGCACATATATGCAGGGTAGTAACAGACTGCTTTTGCTCCCACAGGTGATGCAGTGTATCCCCTCCAACCCTGGCTCCTCACACCCTTCCGTTGACTTGGTACAGAGGTGGAGGAGTGCTACAACAAGGCACACATTGCAACATGCACCATCATTGAGCATTTCTTTGGCATTCTGAAGATGTGCTTTAGGTGCCTGGATAGGTCAGGCAGGTGTGCCCTACAATATAGCCCAGAGAAGGCCTGTGGCATATTCCTGGTCTGTTGTATGCTGCACAACATGGCCAGTGACTGTGGAATAGCTGTCCATGCTGAGGAGGGCAACAGTTCCAGGGAGGAGGAGGAGAGGGAGGAAGATGTAGCAGAGCAGGGGCCCTGTGGTGCAGGTGGCGGACTACCACTGGCCCGCAGGGACCTATGCCTGGTCACCAGGTCCCAGTGGCACAGGGACACCATCGTGGAAGAATACTTCAGAGACCGCAGGTGAGTAACACAGGTGGGACAAACCTGGCAGCCCCCCCTACCCACACACACACACACACACACCCCCATACATCCACTCCCACACCACAGGGCAGACGACATCAACACAGCTGTCATGTATTGCACCTGTGAGGGGTGACAGCAATGCACAGACACACATGGCCAGGGAGGACATGGTGTCTGCATTGGGGATGGCATGGATCAGTGTAGATCCGCCAGCACACATGCTCAGCAGACACAGGGCTGCACTCATCACACTCATGCCACACAGGACAACAACAGTGCCCCCAGCCATGCACAGTGCAACACACAGATGACCCATGCTGGCATCATATTGGGGTAGGTGTGTGTCACCCATGCTGCCCCAGGCACTGTCAGCCTGGTGTGTGGGCTGCTACAGGTTCAGGTAACAGGGAACATGGGGGCTGTCAACTCAGGGGCATCGGTGGGAGCCACCATGGCCACCACGGACACATGGGTGGTCATGCCCACACCTGGTGGTCACTGAATCAGCACCACTGGCCCTGGGGGTGAATCCCCACTCCTGGAGGGGTACTGCAGCATGACCATGAACAGGTGCTCACTGGTGTGATGTCTCCAATACCCAGGTTGTATCCGGGGCTGTTGGGAATGGCCATGTGTGGTGACAGTGCCAGCAGCAATGGGTTCACCTGACTCCATGACCTAGGGGTGTGCGAGGCATGCCTGCGGATGTGGCTGGCAGCCTGGCTACCATGTGGTGCACTGTTTGTGCTTGCCACCTCAGCAGTGAGTGCAATATGTTCCAGAGCAGTGGTCATGCCCACCCACAATAGGCAAGCCTCTGCCAACATCTAGGCACACCATGCAGCCGACGACTCATGCTCCATGGCTAGCTGCATCTGAATGCCCCTGAGCCCCATCCTGAGGGATGTCTGCCCTTCCACAGTGTCCCACAGGAGGTGTGTGTAGCCTTCAACCTCGTTGGCAGAGGATGCATCATGGGGAAGGTGCCAGAGGGAAGGTAAGGTCACAGCCAACAGTGCTGCATCCACTGTAGGTAGATTTTGATAGATTTCATAGATGTTTCAAGCGAAAAGACAAATAGTCCATAGTGCTTGCCTTTTAAAATATCTAATTTCAATTTTGTTCGAATTTATCTGAGTCAGATGCACCACATCAGGCCACTGTATGGGCAGGGACTGGGTGAGGGCAACCACTGTGTGTCCAGGGACACCCACATCATGGTCCCCTGCCACTTGCTGCTGCATCACAGCACCCTGCTGAACAGTGCCGGCAGTCCATGTCCCCACAGCAGTACCAGACACAGGGCCCCCAGCAACCACCACCATGGGCAGTTGTGCTGGCCCTGCAGGTATGCCTGGGGCCACAGGACTGCCGACACCACATGGTGCCACCTGTGCATGTACCTGTGCCTTAGCCAGTCCACTGTTGGCCATGTCCCCCCAGATCTATGTGGCATCTTGATCATCATCATCATCATCATCATCATCATCATCATCATCATCGTATGCCCCCTGTGTATTGGATGCCAGCACCAGCAGGGCATCTGCAATATCCACCCTGTCCTTTGGGTCATCATCAGCCAAACCCAGTATGCTGACCAGCCATGAGCGATCATGTCCACCAGCCATGGCACTGGTTCCGGAGGGATTCGATGGCCCTTCAACAACTGGCATTGCAGCCAGGCAGGAGTGGCATTTGAAGGTCTCTGCACAGCATCAGCCACAGCCCCAGTTGTGGCCCGGTGTGATGGCACAGCCTCCTCCCCTGCCAGGTCATCATGTGGTCCACCAGCCACGGTAACACCCGTGAGGTGTGATGAGGCTGTAAGAGAAAAGGGAAACATGGTTACTGACATGTGTGACTGGTGTGTTCGGACAGGTATGTACAAGGAGACATGCACGTGTGCCATAGGTGTAGCTGACATGCCATACAGGGGATTACCAGCCATGGGACCACTGATGTGGCCATGCACCAGAAAATGCAGGCATGCACTGAGGCCTGTACAGGCAGTCATGGAAATGTGTGTGACTGGCTCAACCCCTGGACACCACCCGCAGGTATATCATCCCAGATGACCACCACCACCCACCACGGTTGAGGACCCCAGGCTGCACAGGGGTGGCATGTCATGGATCTGCAACACTCAGTAGATGGACGGGGCATACATAGGGTTTCCGGTTTTAGGTGTTTATGAATCAGGAAAAAAGGTGTTTATTTTTCAGCTTTTTTCACTCCCTTTTCTAGTAGCAAAATTCTGTGTATTTCAGTGCAAATAAAAAAAACTATAGACAATTTCAGTATTCATTATTTATTTATTTTTTTTAAAAAGCACTGTGTGCACTGATGTTTATGTTGAATAAATATCCAAAGTAATTAAAATTGCACATAACCCCATTATTAGCACATGCTGTAACAACTTTAAATGCTGAATTTGTTATAGTAAATCATGCAATGTATTTTTAGTGCTTGTTTTTATACTTCCCTCTCCCTTTCCTGGCAGTAAATGCCCTTATCTCTGAAAAGGCCCTCTCTACGTTGACACTTGAGACAGGCAGTGCAAGAATTGACAGAACACATTCACTCAGTTCTGGTCGCTGCTTCATTTAACCCCTCCAAAATGTGTGCACTTCTAATTCACTGTTAGCTGGCAATGGTTCTGCAAAGTACTCATCAAACTGTACACATAATAATTCAGCATCATGTTTGTTAAAGTATCAAAAATAAATACATAATTTTCAAAGTTAGAAGAGAATTTGTTTTTTCTAAATGGGTCAAAACACTTGAAGAGAGTACCAGAGAGAGGATTCATTTAATTCAAATCCCATTGTTGGATTTGGGATATTTCTAGCCATTACAGCCTGCCATTTGTCATACATAGCTGTGTAAAAAAATTTAAAGCTCTCTTCCAGTACTTGCTGGCTTTCCAGTGGCAGACACCCAAGAAGTGCACTTGCAGCCGGTCCATACTCAGAGCTGCCTCCATCAACTTTGCTCTCTAACAGAATTTTAATGCTCACTGCAACTGTGTTGAATACTTGATGGACTTGTGTGTGTTCAGACTCAAGTTTTTTCATTACATCAATCAGAGGTCTCATATTCTCTGCAAGAAAGTTTAAAACGCAATACACAGTGTTCTTTTTGATGTCCATGTCAACATGCTTTCTAATTTCATCACATTTCTTCCCTTCAGCATCTGCACTTAATAGAAAGATTGTAAATGGTCTCCATATGGCAAGCAAGCTTTCTACAGCCTGTATCACAGAATACCAGCGGCTATGCGTAACGCTGGGTATGACCTTTTGTTTCACCCCTAGGCGTGAGCACACTGCAAAGTACTTTCTCTTAAGCTCTCGTGCATGTTTAAATAGTGCTCCAGAGTGCAAAATAAAGTCAACTACCTTTTTCATGATATTGGATGATGATATTGCCGCCTTCAGTACACCATCCAGCAGGTGACATGGATCTCGAACAGGGAATGCCTTGAACTGCAGGTGAGCTCTCTGTAAATCATCACACAATTTTTTGATATAGCTGGCACTGTCACTGCATATGAATACAACATCCTCCCAGGTCTTCCCATATATATCCAGCACCTTTTGTGTTAGTGCAGCAATTGACACTGCATTGCAACACTCAGTTACCTCGAGGTCTGCCATAATGGTACGCCGATCCCAACCCTTTAATCTGTCAGCAAAAGTAAACATAACAGCAACAGCTGGGTCACCATGCATCTCCGGCATTTCATCAATTGTTATCGAAATCTGTGTGCCATTTAGCATATCAAGAATGTGCTCCATGTCTGCATCGAATACCTCGGGTAGATACTTATCATACATTTGGCCAGATTTAGGCATAGTAAATGCAGCAGGTGCCCGCTTTAGAAAAAGATCACCAAGAGGACCGTCCGTTTAATGCAGGCTGACACCCGACTTTATCATTGCTTTGGCAAACTCATGAGCAATGTCCCGCTCATCCTCTCTTTTTCACTTAAAACGAGTGATGGTTTCAGTAAGAGAAATCTGGCTTAGGCAGTGATCCTCATTCTCTAGTGGCTGCTTCTGCCTAATGTGAGTTTTAGATAGGACATGCTCAGCGAGCCGACTAGCAATTTTACCGCACACAAGCGGCACTGTAACTCTGCAGAACTTGCATATTAGGGTTCTCTTGCCATGGAGAAGCTCAACAATAAAATCTTTGTGTTTTGCTGCATACTGCTCTGCCGTTTTAGATCTTCTTGGCATTTTGAATCTGAAAACGATCGCAAGCACCAGGGGCGAGTGAACGTGTAATGTTAAATGCCAAACTACAAAACTCAGCTATACAAGGGTATTGACAACATGCAGTTCGATTAAGTCAATAAGATCTAATTGATCTCGTTCAGATTTAATTAATTGGTGCTTGATGGCAGCTAGACTTAAACAGAGAGATGATGATTGGAAATGGTAATTAAGAGACGTTTTATTTCGTTTACCCTCAGTCGCTTAACTTAACTACACACTAACTACACACCATGCACTAAGCTAGCATTGCTAAGAACAGCGGCTAAAAATTACAAGAAAATATTAAAGACGCTTGATCTCTTTTATGCAGAGCCAAAAACATCTTAGGAGGTAAAAAGGGACTAATGCAGCTGGAACTCAGCAGATCGGTGGCTAAAAATTACAAGAAAAATATTTAAGCCGCTTGATCTCTTTTATGCAGAGCCAAAAACATCCTCAGAGGTAAAAAGGGATTAATGCAGCTTGAACTGAGCAGACTGCTTTTTAATTTTTATTATCAGGAAGGCGGCTGAACTTGAAAAGAAATCTCACAACCGCCCACTCTGCTCTTGTTACTGCATCAGTGTAGCGGGACAGAAAAAAGGGAGACGGAGAGTACTAAAGTTCCACATTGGTAATTGTTAATTTACTGGGGGCAGTGTAGGACCCTTGTTCACTTCTGTGGTCTTTGTGTTGTGCACCAAACGATCTACTAATTTGTTCCCACTCCAGTAGATCACTCGAGGTCATTGTCTTGAAGTCTCTTTCAGCTTTGTTTTAATTGGACCTGTTTTTGTTTACAATTTCTTCACAAAGTTGTGGCTGTTTACTAATGTAGTGACTCATAGTATTAACTTTGATCTACTAGATTGCTGCAACATGTGAAGGAGCAATTGCGAGAAACTTAATGAGCAGACTAAGAATGTGAGGGGAATTAGCAAAGAGCCATTACAAAAGGTGGAATTTGGAGCATATGCAGATGCTGGTTTGTGGATTTTCATATATTTCAAATAATACTTTGCAGAGGCGATTTTGGTGCTTTTCGGTTGTAACCGAATAGAAGAAAAAGACGTCGGTGGGGTTTTATTGGGTTTTATCGGTTTAAACCAAAAACTGTAAACCCTAGATATACCTTGTAAAAGACAATTTGAATCAGAAGATTTCAGCAGTAATCTGTTAGCACACACCTGTAGGCACACCTTGTAATAATGCAGAAGAAGGTATACCAGCAACAACAATTTGAATCAGAGAAAAATAAAGCAATGACATGTTAGCAACAAACAGTAGCAATCCCTGTGAGTACAATATAAAAAACAACAACATACAGTAAATCTGCTTAGCCAAAAGAAGTCTTAATCCTTTTTCCCTGCTCTGGTGAGGTTCTCTGCTCTGTCCTTTCAAGCAATCTTAGAAGGAATAGATTACGATCTCCAATTCCCTGGTAGTCAAGTGGTCCTCCCAATGTATATTTCATAAATATTGCTTTTCTGTATCCCTGGTAGTCTAGTGGCCGCCCCCCCAATCTGTATAAAATGATTATAGTTGTTCATATCCCTGGTAGTCTAGCGCCCCCCCCCGATCATGATAAAATAGATTACAATCTCTAATTCCCTGGTAGTCTAGTGGCCCTCCCAATGTGTATTTCATAAATATTGCTTTTCTATATCCCTGGTAGTCTAGTGGCCCCCCCCGATCTGTATAAAATTATTACAGTTGTTCATATCCCTGGTAGTCTTGTGATCCCCCCTCCTTTATAATAAAATACATAATGATCTGCAATTTCCTGGTAATTGCAGGGCTGGCAGACAGGTGGAGGGCTGCTGTGGTGGTTGAGGCCAGGCTCGCTTAGGCTAGTGCTGGAGGCCAGGGACCAGGATTTGAGGGTCCAGGTGAGTGTTCTTTTTATGCATTCTTTGTGTGTTCATGGGGGGAAAATGGTGCCTACTGCAGGCCATTGCCAGCCACATGTGTATGTCTGTGTGCTGCACATTGTGCACATGCATGGGGTGTGGCCATGGTAGCCTGTGCTAGAGCCACAATGCACATGGCTCCTGTGAGGCCATACACCGTGTACATGTCTGCTGCAGACCATGGGCACACTTTGGTGCTTCATTGGTATTTGGATGGAGCCTGCACACTTGTGCAGCCTGCTGGTATCTGCACATGCTGTGTGGGTCATGGCTGCATGCCCCTCTGTGCCTACCTCTCCATGCACATGTGGGCCTTATGCCAAGCACCATTGTATGGTCACAGTGTGGCACTGTGTGCCATCCTGTTGCTGGTGTGCTGTGTGCCTGGCAGGCTGTCAGCCATTGCCATGGTGGCTGCCTCCTGTGCACTCACGTGGTGGGCAAGGGGAGGAGGCAGTTGTGGACCATGGCACTCAGTACCTGCTGTCTGTATCCCCTCTGTAGGTCCACAGAGAGTACAGCCAGATGTGCCAGGATGGCAGAGGAAAAGACTTATTGGAAGGCTGGCAGGAGGGTGCTCAGGAGGATTATTGAGCCACTCTACAGGTGGTAGGGGTAGATCCTGCAGGTCATAGCATTAATTGTCTGGGTGCTGAGTACCAGGGAACAGAGGGGTGGCCATCAAGCTGTGGCCCATCCAGCATGCTAGGATGCTGGGACACCTGTACATAGCCCCTTTGTTGTTTTGCCCCCACCCTCCATGCCCATCCCCATTGTCTGTTGCTGTCCCCGTCCCCTCACCACCATACCATCACCTTCCTGTATGCTGTTTGATATTTGTCTGTTCTGATTCCCACATCATACTATCCCTGTCCCTACAGTTATTTGATAATGTACCTAGTTTCTTGTGTAACCTTTCATATCTTACTAAGGATTTTTATATTGCTAATGGTGTCTGTGGCCATTCATTGTACCTTGTACATGTGCTCTGTTATGCTTGCTGATTTCCACTCTACCTTTGTTCCCATTCACACGTGTGCACCTGTGGTACTAAGCACCCATGTGCCCTGTCCACCTTTCATGCCCACTTCAGTGTATACCCTCCTTGTTGCTTCTGGCCTGTTGGAGGGCGTTTCACCATGCTGCCTTTCACAGTGCTCCTAGTCTGTCAGTGGTGCATTCTGGTTGCTTCCATTGTACTAGTCCCCTGTTGTTGTGCCACTCTTCTTGTGGTCCACATTGTCTATGGGCATGTTCCACCTTTGCAGGACATGGCCTTCGGCTAGTGTGCCATTGTGCCTGTCCCCCTATATGCACCTGTGTGGCAGCTCCCTTATCCACCCTGCTATGTTTCTATGCACCAGGATGTGTATGGCACCTTCTGCCATGCTGAACAGTGCACCTCTACTGCTGTGGCCCACCTTACCAGGCACCCCTGTGCATGGCGTCTCTGCCTGTTGGGCCCCTGTATTGGGTGTGTGTCTGTTGCTTCCAGGTGTCACCGTGTGTGCTCTGTCTGTGCACCTCTTCTGCTTTGGTCACTTTCTGGCCCTTTGGCACTCTGACCAGTCCCTGACAGTCTGTTCCCCTGCATCTTTTGTGCCACTGCAGTCTCCCTCTGTTACTTCTGTGTCCCTTGCTAACTTGCTCCTTATTCAGTGTTGTGTTGTCCAGGGTACTTCTGCCCAACCTGGTTGTGCTGGAACATCTCAGGTTGTGCCACGACACTTCAGTGGTATTCACAGTGGGGATGCACACAATGCATCTTGCGGAGCATCCCTCTCTGAATCCCACTGTTTGGGAACGGCACATCTCATTTGCGCCCAACACATCTGCTTTGTGAATCCTGCCCAAAATATATTTTTTATTAGTTTTTGTTTTACCCATTATGTAACTTTATGTAGTGATAAAAAAAGCTAGCATTGATACAATGTATCAATACAAAAAAATGGTATCGTCCCTAAGTATTAGCTGTTTTCTGGCTTTGTCACAACTAAAAAAAACATCTACTGATAATATACTAAAATAGCAGGTTGAAATAGTATTGATACATACAGGACAGTATCAGTACTTAAAAGCAGTAATAAAAAAAACGTTCTTTTTATTATAAACAAGAAAGAGGTAACAGTTCACATTTTATTACATTGGTTACAAAATTCAATTTGAAATTAGGTGTTCAATACAAGTTGTCAAGAGCTTAGCTCCTTTATTTAAAACATATTTAGTAATGAAGATGAAGCTAGTGTCCTATAAGATAGTTATAATGATTAGAGTTTTCAGTAATATCATTGTCAAAGCCCATTGTCTTGATCTCATTGGGCTGGATGTTCAAAAGGGTTGCACAATGCGCAATAGGGCTGCACCAGCGCAAGTCAGAAAATGCGCCATTCTGTGGTATTCAGCAGGAGGCAGTTGTGCCACTGAAAACATGCTGAGCAACAGCGCAATGATAATGAAGGCATGCGCAACCGAAGGGGGATGAACCATACATAAAGGGCGCAGTGCGATGTTCAAAGACTTGTGCAATGTGCAACAGTGGAGCAGGTGGAAGTTGCGCCATAGTGGAAATGAGCCAAAATAAAAAGGAGCAAGGAAGAGGTGCAAGAACGCTACAGAGAAGCCACATGAGACAGAGGCAGAGACAGGCACAGGAAAGCAGCACAAAAGAGGGCAGGCCAGGGAAACCACACCACACAAGAGGGGCAAGGGAAGGTGTGTGGGGCCACACAAAGCAGAGGCCAGTAGGTGTACCCGGTGCAGGGGAGGTAGCAGTCAGGACAGTGGGGGGAACAAAGCAACAGCTGCTGGGGGGCAACGCAAGCCAGGGACATGGCCAGTGCCACCTTCCACATGGATGCCATAATGAGAGGGGTGAGAAGGCATGCTGCAGGGGGCCATGGCCGTGGAAGGGCCTGTCAGCGGTATGCCAGCCCCCAACAGGCAGTACCGAGCCAGCACCAGCTTTGAGCTGTACACAGATATCGAGATCGTGGGCCGGTACCGCCTGAACAGGGCAATACTGAGGTGGCTCTGTGAGCAGTGCAGTGATGTGATGCAGGCACCCACACAATGGAGTCATGCTCTGTCAGTGGAGACAAAGGTAACAGCCTGCATGTGCTTGCTCACCACGGGTACCTTCCAGAGACCAACAGGGACACCACAGGCATAACACATTTGGCCATGTCATGCATCCTCACCCAATTCCTCAGCGCACTGCTGCCACATGCTGCGGAGTACATCCATTTCCCCAGCACTGTGGTGGAGTGCACAGCAAACATACAGGAGTTCCACAGGGTAGCATGTATGCCTGGCATGCTAGGGGCGATAGACTGCACCCATGTGGCCATATGCACACCACCTGGCCCTGAGGGGGCCACCTACATGATCCGTAAGGATATGCCAGTGTCAACTGCCAGGTGGTGTGCAATGCCAGTGGGTGCATCATCAATGTCTGTGCCACGCACCCTGGGGGAGCACATGATTTCTTCATCTGGCACCAGTCGGCACTGTGCCACCAATTTGAGAGTGGGGACATACCCACAGGTCATCTATTGGGTGAGAATGTATGTAGAACTGACATATCGTGGGCAAGGGGGGGTATGGCCAGAGGTGCCATGGGCGTGGCCCACAGGGCTTGGGGCAGTCTGAAGCTGAACAAGACACTAACCTCCACTATCTTCACACAGGTGACAGTGGAGACCCACTCCATCCCTGGCTGCTCACACCCTACCGGCGGCCCATGACCCCATCGCAGCAACGCTTCAATGAGGCACATGCCACCACATGCAAGTCATTGAGTGGGTGTTTGGAATGCTGAAGGTGCATTTCTGTTGCCTGGACACATCTGGTGGTGCCCTACTGTATAGCCCCCTCAAAGGCCTGTGGGATATTCCTGGCCTGTTGCATCCTGCACAACATGGCCAAAGACTGGGATAGCCATACAGGTCGAAGAGGGGGACAGCGATGGGGACGACGGTGACGCCGGTAACGATGGAGATGGGCAGCCCCCCCTTGGCTGACGGGACCCCCAACTGATCCGCATGGCACAGCTGCACTGGGACACCATCACAGAGGAGCACTTCAGCCAACACAGGTAAGTCATGGTGCCATGTACAACCACCAGTGGCTGGGGCACAACCCACATACATGCATGGAAAAACACCAGGGGTGCATGCTGGCTAGGGATGTGGCAGGGCACAGAAGCACACACATACAACCAGGGAGGGGGTGAACAGTAACATGCCACATGGAAGGACACACACATACACTCACACTATAGGCAAAAAGTGCACAGGGGTCAGGAGCAAAACCAAGCCGGAATGCAAACACTAGCAACACACATGTCCACAGGCCACCACATCCACTGACTGTCCATGCACATGTGTCAGGTGCTGGGCACCATCGCACTTTGGTGTACAGTGCAATGCAGGCATCATCATGCACACATACATGTGGACAGCAGCCGGGAGGGTGTGCAGGTGGACCGTGTGTCTGCGTGCAGGGCCAGGCACCCACCCCGTGCACTGCCCACTGAAACACACAATGCACACAGGGCAGCACCAGACAGTGCCCATGCTGGGAGACAGGTCAGTCTTGCGGCACAGTGCCATGTCCACCTCGGATGCATGGGAAGCCCTGCCGAGACCCAGCAGCACTGGCAGGCTGACCACAGGCCTCATGGCGTGGCACTGATGGTCCACCAGGGGTTCCACTGTGCGAATACAACCGTGCCCGCACAGGGGTCTGCAGCACACCGAACATACCTGCACCAGGAGTGCTCGGGATGCCCACAGCTGAACCCGGCGTCGACAGGGTGGGGGTCGCATGATGCTGGGAATGGGGAGTGGATAGCGAACTGCGCGGTGTGAATGATGCATGGGCACCCTGACTGTGTGCCCATTGTGGCCATGACAGCGATGAACGTCTGTGTTTGCCTGTCAATGGCAGCAGTCACATCCTCCCGCAAATGGTCAATCCATGACAGGGTCCTATTGGTGTCCCTGCTGAGTCGCTCCTGGCCCACTCCAGAGCCACACACAGTGCCTCCATGGACGTTGCAAGCTGCATCTGCTGCTGTACTGATGCCTGCAGTAGGCGGGTGTGCTCATCAAAGAGGTCATCTGCCACCTCAGCATCCCGTCCCTCAGGGTATGCAAGGGCCTGATGTTCAGCTCTCCTTGAGGGTGGGCGCTGCTCACCAGGACCAGGTATGGGCAAGTCCACAGGCAGTGCACAGATGCCACTGCTGAACCCTGAACCACCAGTCCCGGTGGGTGACTGCTGCTGCCGCCCCTCCATCTGCTGTGCCCAAGGGATCAGTTGTTCCTCCTCTGTGGCCGTAACAGTCCCACTGTCCTGACCAGCCACCAGTGCTGCCCCACTGGTGCTGACAGGCACAGCCTGGGACTGTGTTGACATGCTGGCACACAGATCGGAACCAGCCAGTTCCATGGGCGTGAGCTGGCCTGCTGTGTGTCCATTCTGTGGCACACACATGTCACTGCCCATGACGGTCGTGTCTTCATCATTGATGCAGGTCTGTGCCACAGCGTGCTGGCATCCTTGGATGCCAGAACACTGAGACACAGGAAGGGCCTCCCCCACACCTGTCTCAACAACATCAGTGTGGACAGCCAGGCAGACCCACTGTTGCAATGCTCGACGTATACCTGTGGAGGTGGATGGTCCCTCCTCCAACTCCAGATGACTGTCCGCAGTGGACAGGCTCTCCACCGCTGACCTCTGCAGATGTGCAGGATCTGTAACAGAAAGTAAAGTCACATTACTGTGTGTGATCTACCCCGTCCCTCCCAGACAGACCATGACTTACCATGCAGTGATGGGCTACCACCTGTCTGGAAGCCACTTCCTGGAACACCCTCTATGGCACTGAGCTGCATACTTGCAGCAAGTCTGTCCTCTGCCAGTGTGAGCTGCACCACCTCTGGCTGGCCCCCACCTGTTGCAGCACATGCCACCCTGATGGCAGCCACCTTCTCCTTCATCCTTCTCCTGTTAGTACCCATCTTCTTCTTACACTCCTACATGGAGTGCTGGTGGCTGCTGTGCAGGTTGATGGCACGTTCCACCTCCTCCCATGCAGCAGCATGGGCCTGAGGGGTGCCCCGCCGTTCACTGAGCAGTGGCTCCTGATCAAGGTAGGCCTCGGCCTTTGTGAAATTGGGCCTTCTCTTCTGCCCACCATCGTAGTCCTCCTCACCCAGACCTCGCTTGGTCATTATTCAGCCTGTAAGGATGACAGTGGTTACCTGTGACTGTGTAGTACAAAGCAAGTCCCTGATACCACAGTCCAGACTCCCACACAGCATGCAACTCACCAATAAACTGCAGTAACCGAATATGGCCACTGCAGAACATAGTCGTATCTATATAGTGCAATCCATGCAAATTAGGTGAGGAGCAACTTTAATTAGATGCAAATCGTGCTGCTGCGCCATTGAATGGCTGATCGTATGATTAGCATATGAGGGCTGAATATTGCGCTGTTGCACTTTGGGCAATTGTGTTGAACGTGCTGAGCCAATGGCGCAGTTCTGTGGCATGCATAGTACACCTCACTGCGCATGCCCAGGTAGCTTACGCAGACATCTGCCGTGCTGAAGACGTGCTGTGCATGGTAGGAAATACAGGGCATGGCCACCATTGTGCCAGTGGCACTATAGCGAGGGTCACTACATGGCACTGTGGCACAACTGCACAATAGTTTGCTGTGGGCACTGGCACACAGGCAACCAATCGCACTAGACACATAGTCATCCGATGGCACTGTGCGTGGCCTTGTGCCAGAGACCCATGACCCTGTGCCTGACCTTTGCCCCCTTGGCACCATACATCCGGCATGGCTGCACCTCTATCGTGCCGTTCGGTAACAGCGTGATAGGGAATGGCGGTGCTGTACCATGCAGCATTTCCATGTGGGGTACCGTGCTGCAGAGCACCATATTGCCTACTATAGCAGTTGAGATGGCACACAGGAAACCCCCACAATGGAGTGCCATTGAGCTGGCCAACCTTGTGGCCATTGTAGAGCCACACTATGGCCCACTGTTCGGAGATGAGGCACTGGACAGGGCCAGGACCCAGGTCTGGCAGGAGGTGGCCACTGACCTGGAGACAGCCACTGGATGCAGGAGGACATCAGAGCAGTGCAGGCACCGTTATGGGGACCTCAGGAGGAGGGAGCCAGAGCCGCTTGCCCATCTGTGATCGTGTGCCAGGAGGGGCATGGTGCCTCATCCCGGTGGGTGATACATCTACACACTTGTATTGTCCATATGGGTAACACTGTCTTATGTGTCCAGCACATTTTCTAAAATCTGTTGCAACATTTCTAAGCTCAATCTATCCTTTACTATTTGTAGTCCATAAGGTTGGCCACCTGTAGGCACCCCCTTCTCCCTTCTTTGAAAATGAAAGGAAAACTGCATGTTAAAATCAGGAAAATATATTTTTTACCATCCATTGTGTGTTCTTAGTTCATCCGAGTGTTATTTTTCAGCTCAGGCTGTGTGAGGTATTTTTTCTAACTTTCTCTTGCTATTTTATGGCCCTTGGGGGCTGCCATTTACCTTTCTTTTATTGCTTCTTGTACCAGATAGTCTTCCCAGAGTGCCCTCTGCTCTGATGTCTAATAACCCATGCATCTAACCAGTGTCTTGTTACAGTGTCTCTCAGTCACAGCACAGAAGCAACACCAGTTAGGATTCACGCCGCTTGTCATTGTGTAAGTACACATTTCCTAAATATTAATACCTTATTCAGCTGTTTTCTGCTTGGTGGAGAGAGAGAGAGAGATAGATAGATAGATAGATAGATAGATAGATAGATAGATAGATAGATAGATAGATACGTGTGTGTTTATATATATATAAGCTGTTCACTTTTTAGAAATACTTGTCTGCATTGATTTGGTATCTTAGTCCCTTTCTAGTTTTGCACCAGTGGCAAGTAGCAGAAACGGAACAGCACCTTACTATTGTTTATAGTAGCCACAAGATGAAAGAATATATGGAGCATTGGAATGGTTTCTATGGTTTGCAAACATCATTTAGCACAACTAACAAGTCTGTCTGCTCCAATAATGCTAATTTACTCCCCCCCCCCGGGCATAGCAGAGGAGAGTTTATATCAGCACTCACCGCCATGGCAACCTGTATATAAACTGTTACTTTGCTTAGACTCGTGCTCTCCTCCCACTTTTATTCGACATATTCTGTACTTTTGATTCAGTTGCTTGCGTCCTGTATAGAAGATTCATGCTTGTAGACCAATGTAATCCTTTTAAAGCAGTTGTCATCCACTGGCTAAGCAGCCTTCAGTATTTTTGTGTTCATGTGATCTGTACCAGAAGCCCTCTGCATGATTTTGTCCTGTTTTGTTATTAATACCAGCTCGTATCATTGCCTTCAGCTTTAAATATTTAAAGAGCAGCTTGCTTGCCATTGGCATCTTCTTCCCATTTGTGCAAGTGCTGCCAGATGCTGCATGGTTTCTTGTGTTGGTGTGTGGTGGGGGAGGGGATAACAGGTGTTTGGTTCATCTGCAGACAACCATTGTGAGATTTTCAGTCAACTGGTTTGAGAAACTGCATAGCTGTTGCATTCCCCTGCCGGTCCAGTCCTCAGTATTTTGTGATTTTATTTAGGTCTCCTTCACTGGATTCTAGCCTTTCCTTCTGTTACTTCTGTGCTGTGACTGAGTGACACTGTAACAAGACACTGGTCAGATGCATGGGCTATTAGACCTCAGAGCAGAGGACACTCTGGGAAGACTATCTGGCACAAGAAGCAATAAAAGAAAGGTAAATGGCAGTCCCCAAGGGCCAACAAATAGCAAGAGAAAGTTAGAAAAAACACCTCACACAGCCTGAGATGAAAAATAACACTGGGATGAACTAAGAACACACAATGGATGGTAAAAAATACATTTTCCTGATTTTAGCATGCAGTTTTCCTTTAAAGTGTCCTCTTTAATTTTCTTTTTCCCTCTCAGGTCCTCGTACAGGGAGGGTATTGTGGTGACCTCCAGATGTATGTAAAACAGGTTGTGTTAATGGTTGTTGGATTTAGTATGTAATAGCACTATGTCATAATATACCTTGGGCTGGATATTCAAACTGCGCGCTATTTTGTAGCGCAAGCCCTTGCGCTGCACAAAATAGTTGCGCAGGGGTGTGGCTGGAGCGATATTCAAAGCAGTTGCGCTATTGAGCAACTCCTTTGAATATCATCCCCAGGCCACAGCCACTGTGCATGGCGCAGTGGAACTTGTGCCACCGCAAGTGGTCAGAGTGGAGCATTCAACTTGTGGTGGCACCAGTACCATTGCGCCATGCGCAAATTTCCGATATTAAAAAGGTGACATGCAAATGGGGCCATTTTTCATGCAAGGCATAGGGGGGCCATTTGCATCTGTTTATGGCCCCATTTACATGCCATTAGCATGCAGGTGCGCCAATCCCTGAGGACTTGTGCCTCGCGCCTGCCAGGCAGTAACCGTTGGGGACCGTGCACCCCTGCTGCAGCCTGATCGGCGGGCAAATGTGAAATCCCCTCCCGACTGGCCCAATCGCGGGCATAAGCAATCACTCCCCCACCAGCCCAATACTTGGGCAGCAAAGTATTCCCCCTGAACATATCCTGGTGGTCCAGTGGACGATAAGCCTGATCGCGGGCTGAAGGGTTTAAACCCCTCAGAACATATCCTGGTGGTCCAGTGGACGATAAGCCCGATCGCGGCTGCATTGTGTTCGACACCCCCACCCCAAGACCATATCCTGGTGATCTAGTGTCCCCCACCCCACCCACCCTGGCCCACCACCCCACTCCCCTGGCGGCGGGCGGCAGCATCACCTGCCTGCCACCCGCGCCCCCCGACCGACTGCCGGTAGAGCCTGCCGCCAGTGGTGCAGGCAAGGCAATGGGTGCAGCAATACCGATAAAGGCAGTCCAGATATAGAGCGATTCATTGATAAATCTGGACTACCGTGCTGTGCATGCCACATGCGTGGCTCTGTGCTGCGCAATAGGCATCAACCTACAGACGTCAGTCGGTGGCGAAAGGAGGTGGATGCTGCCACCCACCGTGAGGCGGTGTGAGACTGGTGGGTGGGGTGGACCTCAAACCTCAGAGAATCCAAGTGAAAAGTGTAACATAATACAACAATCAGGCTTATGGTCCTGAAGATATATTCTGAAGGTTTCAAACCTCTTGACCCTCGATCGGGCTAACGGTCCACTGGACCACCAGGGATATGTTTGGGGGACACTTTCTGCCCGTGATCGGGCTGGTGGGGTGACGAAGTTTATGCCCATGATCGGGCCAGTCAGGGAGGGGGACTTTTCTGCTTTTGCCCATGATTGGGCTGTAGAGGGCACAGGAGGTTGAGGGCCAGCCACAGGTGGCAGCTGCTGTGTTGCGCTCTGCAATGTGGCAGCTCACCTGTGGGTGACCTCGACTTCTCCTTTTTTTGGCTCAAAGTTGTGCAGGCACAGGTCGGGAGTTGCACCTGCACAACTCTGCACAGCCTGGCTGAATATCGGGCTGTGCAGTTTATGCATGGTTCCTCCCTCCAGTTCAGCATGCATTCATTTGCATTGCGCTGTTGTTCAGCATGTTTTCAGTGGTGCAACTTGCCTCCTGCTGAATATTGCAGAATGGCGCAATTTCAGACTTGTGCAGGTGCAACCCCTATTGCGCATGGCACAACCCTTTGAATATCCCACCCTTATGTTTATGAAACCTGTAATGTTGAAAATACCATGGCACTTGGTGTTTTGACAATGGTAAAAGTACTAGGTGACTATCATAGAAATTAAGCTAGTTGTATTATTTATAATGCATGTAAATTGTTGTCAACTTAACAAGCCAGAAATGTCATGGTGATTTGCATATATCCCATGATGCATTGCATTATGGAAGTGTGTATGATGTTGTATTTCTTTGAAACTTGATTTGTTGCCAATGCCCTTTGAGGTAGAATCTTTTCAGTGATTCTGCATTGAGATTCTTTGTTTATAGTTTGTTTTGTTTTTTTTCTTTGGGGCCCCCATTACCCAAGCAAATTGGGCCTGCACAGGGGTGCTGGCTGCATCTCAGCTGGTGAACTGGATCAGAGAGCAGTGTCAGTAGGTGCTGGCTAAGTGCTGAGAAAGGACAATAATAGTCTGTAGCTGCAAACTGATGTACTGAAGAAGAAATATGCCATTGCAGAAGGTTATTTCTTGTATTTTGAATAAATATCACATGGAGATTTTTTGTTGAATCTGAAGTTTGGTGTCTGGTCCATCTGTTATCCCACAACTCCTCCACAGACTTGGTATCAGAAGTGGAATAACTTGCTGGAAGCCTCTGGACTGGACCAATACATCAGTAGTTGCCGAAGAAGAAAGTCCGTGGAGTTCTGCCCAGCACCATGGCTGACAGATGGACAGAAGCTGCTGCCTGGACTGGACCTGAGAGCTCAGAGGAAGGCTAAGCCTGAAGAAGAAGATGGAGAGATGCAGGTCAAGGCAGACTGGAGCTATGAGAAACAACACCTCGGAGGTGGAGACCCTGATGAGGATGATCCACTGGATGAGTGGGCAATGGCTGGAGGCAGACCGACTAGACAGAGAGGTGGAACACACTGGTGCCAGGTGCTTGAGAGGTTCCTGCTAGACAGCTTGGACAAAGAGTCAGAGGAAGATTCTTTGTGGGCTCAGTTTGAGGAGGATCCCCAGACCGAGCAGAATATTTTTTTGTTTCCTGTGTTCCCAGGATGTTACCTGTTGGAGGTCGGAGATGCAAGTATGGAACTTGATTGTGAGACTCCAGGTAAGACTGTGCCTAGTGATATTGTGCTGGGGGTTGAATACTCCAAGCAAGCAAGAAGAAGCCTATGAGGCTGAAGGGACTTTTTCTTGTATTGATGCAGCTAATTAACAGCATTGACTGGGGTATACTGCATATTAAAAATGCTAATGTTGTCAAACTGTTACAGTATGTTAACTCATTCACACCACAAGAGCTCTTTGAGACTTCTGCCACTTGTGCCCTGTATACTCTTAGCACTGCATCCTGTACCTTTCTATGCAAAATCAAACCATAATCTGCATGCCACAAACAAATGTGAATATGTTTTGAACCGTAAGTGCTACACACAAAATGCAAGTGGCAAAGTAGTTCAGCACAACATTACCTTTCCAATGGTGCTATGCAATCAACTCTAATCAATTTGGCTTTATTTCATACTAGCTGAAATACCAAACAGCTGGGGTTTTTTTCAGATTTTTCAAGGTGCTTAGTTGAGACTTGAGAGACAAATATCAGCCATGCACACCATACCTTAAACAAATGCAGATAACTCCTAAAGTATACATGATAGACACAAAGTATCAGTGGCAAAATTCTTCAGCACAAAACTACCTTTCTAATGGTGCTATGCAATCAGTTGTAGGAGGATCCCCAGACCGAGCAGAATTTTTTTGTTTCCTGTGTTCCCAGGATGTTACCTGTTGAGGTCGGAGATGCAAGTATGGAACTTGATTGTGAGACCCCAGGTAAGACTGTGCCTAGTGATATTGTGCTGGGGGTTGAATACTCAGTTGTAATCTATTTAGTTTTTTATTTTATACTAGCTGAAACACTGAACTTTTTTTTCAGATTTTTCAAGGTGCTTAGGTGAGGCTTGAGAGACAAATGTCAGACATCGCACCATACCTTAAACAAATGCGAATAACTCCCAAAGTATCTGAGATGAGACACAAAGTATCAACAGCAAAATTGTTCAGCACAAAATTACTTTTCTAATGGTGCTATGCAATCAATTCTAAGCAATTCGGTTTATTTATTATTGAGGTACAAACTGCTGACTTCCTCAAATGTTTCCTGGCCTGAGTGAAAGTCAGCTGAGTACATCTTCAGGTGTTGTTGGCCTGAGCGGCAACCCTATTGCGCATGGCGCAACCCTTTTGAATATCCCACTCCTTATGTTTATGAAACCTGTAATGTTGAAAATACCATGGCACTTGGTGTTTTGATAATGGTAAAAAGTACTAGGTGACTATTATAGAAATTAAGCTAATTGTGTTATTTAAAATGCATGTAAATTGTTGTAAACTTAACAAGCCAGAAATGTCATGATGATTTGCATATATCCCATGATGCATTGCATTATGGAAGTATGTATTATGTTGTATTTCTTTGAAACTTGATTTGTTGCCAATGCCCTTTGGGGTAGACCTTCTTTCAGTGACTCTGCATTGACATTCTTTGTCTATAGCTTGTTTTTTTTTTTTTTCTTTGGGGCCCCCCCACTACCCAAGCAAATGGGGCCTGCACAGAGGTGGTGGCTACATCTCAGCTGGTGAACTGGACCAGAGATCAGCATCGGTAGGTGCTGGCTAAGTGCTGAGAAAGGACATTCATAGTCTGTTGCTGCAAACTGATGTACTGAAGAAGAAATATGCCATTGCAGAAGGTTGTTTCTTATATTTTGAATAAACATCACACAGAGATTGTGTGTTGAACCTGAAGTTTTATGTCTGGTCCATCTGTTATCCCACAACCCCTCCACAGTGCCATAGGGGAAGTCAGGGGGACAGTAGAGCATCAGTGGGAGTGATGTGGCACCCAGCGTGGTGCATTTGCATTGTAACATATTATATACTTACAGTTACAGTATACTTACCTTCCCTGGTGATCTAGTGAACCTTGATCCCAATGTCCCCTATAAATATTAATATATCATCCCTGGTGGTCTAGCAGACTGCTCGATCCCCAATGCCCCCATAAATAATGATATATCATCCCTGTTGGTCTAGCAGAACCTCGATCCTGATCTCCCCAAACCATTTACATAACATTCCTGGTGGTCTAGTGGACCCCCCAACCCCCACCCAGCAGGCAGTGCCCCATCACTCCTCTTCCCCCATTTCTTCCAAGAGCTGGTGACTGGCACAGCCCTCTGCTCTCCACCACATCACTCCCACTGACGCCTAGCTGTCCCCCAGCTCCCCCATGCCACCTTCTGTTCCCCTTCTGCACCTGGAAGGCCACTGGTGCACCCAATTTGGACCACCTACTGGCTGGTCTAAGTGGTGCCGCTTGCTGCATCCATGGCAGGGCTTGCAAAATACCAAACAAGGGGATGCTGAAACCCTGTCATGGCACAAGCCCCCTTGCAACCTGGCACACTGGGTTGTTTCCCACAACCTTGGCTCAAGGGGCCTTTGGTGCAGCTGCATCAGGATTTGATATAGGCTGCATTAGAAAATCACAGTGATGCAAGTTGTGATGAAAGTCACCCCTTGCATTGTCGCATGTCCCTTGTATCATTCTAATCCCTTTGAAAATTGACCCCGGTATGTCAGAATTTGTATGCTGTCATTGCAACCAGACCAAACAACAACAATGGATTAATGGGCAGAACATGGTAGAAATACACTGGTAAAGTACAGACAGTACAACTCAAAATGTTAAAAAATAAGAAAGCGAATACACATCTAGCTTCTTTTTTTTTCTAACTCAGCTTTATTGAAGCAAATGGAGAAAAACATTACATACATATAGGTGATTGACAATTCAATAAACTGATACATTATCAGTTATAAGGAAGCAACTGGTATGCAAGTCCAAGTAAAGTCTGCTTCCTGAACACATCTAGCTGTAATAAAATCCATGCATCAGTACACAAATAGTAAAAAATGATGGAAACAGCATAAATCAAATATGGCATGACTCATTGACAGCTCAGTTGATGGCTGTCTATGGTGGAGAGAGGAGGGCTGTGACAGTCACAGGCTCAGGTTTGGGATGGGGAGAGCAGGGTGGTGGGGTGCTACCTGATGGGGTGGTGGGGGCACGGTGTCCACTAGACAGCAGGGAAGGACTACAGATATTTTACAGTGGATCAGTCATAGGGAGGAGGAGTCTGCTAGATGCCAGGGAATGGATTTCATTTATTGTATGGGGGTTCAGGAAGCGGGTGGGGGGGAAGGACCACTGGACACCAGGGAATAATGATGGCTACATTGGGCATGGGTGCAGGTATAGGGTGGACCACTGGACACCAGGGAAACTGCATTTTTCATTTTGGGATGGTGATCAGTGGGGGGTGGGGCACTAGAACAAAGGAAAGTTCATTTTTCTACTTGTACCAGTGGTTGGCTATCACGGCGAGGACCACTAGCACCAGGGAGAATTCTGTTTTTCTACTCGGGCTGGCAATCAGCAAACATGGGGGGGGTGGTCCACTAGAACCAGGGAGAATTCTATTTTTCTATGAGGGCCAGTGATTGGCAATCATGGGGGGAGGAGGGAACCACTGGAAACAGGGAAAATTCTATTTTTCTACTCAGGCTGGTGATCGGTGAACACAGGAAGACCCCTGGCACTAGGGAATATTCTTATTTTCTACTTGGGCCAGCAATTGGTGATCATGGTGGGGGGGTTCCATTAACACCAGTGAAAATTCCTTATTTATACATGGGCTGGTAATCGACTGGAGGTAGTACTACCACAGTGCCACTAGGGTTGTGCAGACTAAGGCAAGGTCTCAGTTGGTGGTATTTGCTGAGTCCAAAAGAATCAGGCATAAGGTCCTTGCACACAGGAAATGTGCTGATATTGATGTTCCTTCCCCTACATGTTCTTTGCAGCCCCCTCCACACTTTGCCTCAGCACAAACCTGGTTTGAGTGTGCAAACCAGGCTATTGTGAACACCACCTCAGTGAAAAACCCTGTTTGCTCACACAAACATGGGTCTGTGCCAGGGAAAAGTTTTGGGAATCCCCAAAACCCACTCAGGTGTTTCACATGTGTTTTAAAAGTGCACCTACCCCATACTATGCCTTCATATTTTCTCTTCTAGGAGTTCGGAAGACTTAATCTTCTCCACACATCCTACCTCCTTCATCCAGCACACCAGATTTTTTAAACTTTTTGACCCCGCATTATTTCGTCGCTTAAATACGCACTTGTACTGACGTAAGCACTCTTCCTTCTTAAAGGGAATCTCCCCTCACATCTAATTTCCAGTAACTCATTTAAGCTCCCTTCCAGATCTTATAATCAATTGTCCTGCTCAGCTCAACTGGGATAGTACCCATTCTAATTTTTAACCTTCTCGTGACCTTAGTGCTTTTTAAATTATGTACACGATGTCTGTCCACTATCCATAACCATTTGTCACTATTCCTAAGTCATAAGTTCAATTCCGAAGGTGGGGGGGGGAGCCCAATCTCCATTCTTCATACCTGAATTTGATAATGTTTTAAAAAATAACAACAATACACTAATGAAAAAAGAAAAGGCAGGAAGCAAAAGAAAAAGGGAGGAAATTTTAAAGAACACCTACATATATACTGACATGCATATCATAAATTGAAAACTAATCTTATTTTTATTTTTACAAAAACACATTTACTACAATGTCCTAACCCAAGTTTAAACAAAAATGAGAATAGGGAAAGAAAAAGGGGGAGAAAAGGGGAAGGGGAGGGGGGGAAAATAAAATCTCTTATCTTCGACAACAGTTCCAGTTAATATCTTTATTTAAACCAATTCTTGGGTCCAGAGCCCTCATCTCAAAAATCCATTTTGTTTCTGTCCTTTCAACTATCCTGTTGTAATCTCCCCCTCTGTCTGATGGTTTCACTTGTTCTAGTCCCCAAAACCTCAACGATGCCCCTGTGTGTCTTGCTTCCAGAAAATGATCTACCACCGGGGTAGATTTCTTATTTCTTATATTTGATTTATGTTCCTAGATACGTTGTTTAAGAGGTCTTATTGTTTTCCTACATATCTCTTATCGCATGGGCATTGTAACACATATATTACCCTGCTGAATCACATGTTATCGACTGTCTTATCTCATATTCCTGTTGTTATATGGATGTTTATATACCTGTTTCTTGCTGGTATGTCCACAAACTGAACACCTACACGGGCACCATACCGGTTGTAATGGGCCCAGTAGTAGCTGTCTATTTTCTATTGCCTTCCTTGTTTATGATCAGTTTGTACTAATTTATCTCTCAGCGTCCACACTCTTTTTTCTGCTATTCTTGGAAACTCTTGGAAAACATTTCTTTCCATCGGATAGTCTCTCAAAATAGACCAATGCTTTTTTATTATTCTTCTTATATCTCCCATCCTATGGTTATGTTTCATACTCAGAACTATGGGTCTGTCTGATTGCATGTTATTTGTACTATTAAGTGCTTCTGCTTGGGTAATTCCCATTACCCTTCCTTTTGCCTCAGTAATGATTCTCTTATTGTACCCACATTCCCTAAATCTGTTGGACGCTGTCTCTAGTTCATTCTCAAAATCCTGTTCTCCCCACAGTTTCTCGAGCGTAGAAACTGTGAAAAAGGATACTTCTGATCAATTGTTCTGCATGAAAGCTTTTGGCATGTAGACAGTATTTCTAGAAGTTTTCTTCCTATATAATGTAGTCATAAGACCCCCTGTCCCTTTTAGGACCCTAACGTCTAGAAAAGGTATTGTTATTTTACTATAATCCATTGTAAACTTCAAATTAGTATTACAAGAATTTAGATATTCAAAAAACAACAGGAGATCACTTTCTTTGCCCAGCCATAATAAAAATAAATCATCTATATATCTTTTATATAATCTGATACATTGAAAAAAGCTGTTGTTATGTTCATCCAATATATAGGTATTTTCAAATTCTAACATGTATGAATTGGCGTATGCGGTGCCATAGTAGTCCCATAGCCATTCCCATATCTGTTTGAAAAATTCTCAAATCTGAAATAACTATTCATAAGAATAAATTCTGCCAACATCAACAATGTTCCTGTTCTGGGATGCTGACCTTTCCTTTGATCCAACAGATTTCACATTGCCATAATCCCTCTTGATGTGGTATAGCAGTATATAAATCAGATATATCCAAAGTCACCAGTAACAGATTCTTTTTCTTCTCTGTCAATTCCACCTCCTTCAAAATGTTTATAAAATGAGTGGTATCTCTTATATATGTCAGAATCCTTATCAAAGGTTGTATTTGTAAATTCAGATAGTCTGAAATTGATTCAAATATACCGAAATCCCTGATACTATTGGCCGCCCTGGAGGTCCATCTCATTCTGTGTATCTTTGGCAGAGAATAAAGATCGGAGTCCTGAAACTTGAATCAAAGTTCCCTTCCCATTCTTTTAGGAAATTCCCAAGTGTCAGCTCCTCTATTAGACTTATTAGTTCTCTTTTATTTCATTTAAAGGGTCCAACTCTAATTTAACGTAATTTCTGGAATCTTTTCGAAGAGCCGAGTGGATGAAAGCAGAATAAAATGTTAAAGTGTTTACCGAAATGGGGTGGGAAGTAAGTTATGAGTTGTTGGGCACAGAGGATGTTAGTAAATTAAAAGACTTTAGGAGGAAAGGAAGCCAAAACAATGATAAAAACATAAGTCTGAATATAATTAATAGAACTAAGATAATGATTTGCAAATAAAGTTTGGGCATATTGTTAAGACTTATGGGGGCATAAAACAAATATTTTAGAGGCAAAAGAGGGATGGTGAAAGAATAGAGGTAATCTGTGAATGCACAATTATGTGCAATAAATGAGTTATATTTAAATATGTTTTAAAAAGTAAGACAGTGACCAGAAAGATAAATGAATTGAAATATGTGTTACTGTTGTTCTAGCTGAGAAAGAAGCTTGAAGAGACAAGAAAAGCTGAGGCTACATAAAAGGGCACACTTTTAAAATATTTATAGAGATTGAACAGGTACTTATAAAGTACTAATGTGAAATATTGTTGATAGAGTGTGTTATGGTATGGTGTACTGGGTGTTTTAAGGTGATGGGTTAGATTATGTAAGCAATATAGCCATCATAAATACAGAAAATTCATCTTGATGTTGTTCTTTATAGGGTCAGAAATTCATGCAAATAGTTTTAACAACAGTAGAGAGTTCAACAAAATTCATGAAGTAAGTGGTATCAGTGGAGTTGATTCAATGTATATTTAATATATATTTTGTGTATATGTGGAAAAGTCTGAAAAATATAAATTATGGTATAGACAGTCTTTTTAATATTGTTTATTTATATATTTCTATAAGGGCATCTCTTGATAAAGCCAAGACACTTGGTAAACGTTGAGGATTGCCACATTTAAGATAATAAAAAGTTTGAAAATATAAAGAAGACTGTCTGTGGATTAACGTTAGAGCGCCCTCACCATTTTGTTTTCTTGGGTTTGGGAGAAGACAACAATAATGGTATTGCCACCAGAAACTGCAAGAATGCCCAGTTAAGGTGAACACAAATGGCACATACAGTGATGTTGCTGGGCAGGAGACAAGAGTTGTGGACATATAAAAAGTGACTGCAGAGGCAGAGCTAGAGAAGGCTTATTGGTTAAAAAGGGAACATCTGTTGCTTCACCTGGCTGAAGAGGAGAAGAATAAGGTGATGAAAAATGCAAGCAATGATGGAGATCATGGCAGTAACTTCTTCTAAGTTCAGGTGTGCGGGACCAATGACTGATATGGAGATAGTGCCCATTCTTCTTGCATCTGCTGGCATTGAGACTCAAGAGACTAGGGGCAAGATTCTCAAAACTTTTGGGACCAAACTCCTGCTCCACAACTACAGTTGTGGGCTGAAATCTTCCACAGCTGCGCTGGTTGCGATTCTCAGCCAGTAGTTGTGGAGGATATTACAGCTGGTCCCACCAGCCGTAGCATCTTGCTGCAGCTGCAGAGATCTCCCGGGCAACATCTCCAGCAAGCAGCCATAAATCGTTGAGTCAGTCATGATCTGGCTCCACCTTTGTGAATACCCACTGCAGTGGGTAACCTGCGGATCCACAAGTGGCAACTCACTTGCACCGAAGTTTACCCGTAGCTGAGGGTATTTCATGATCTTTGAGAATCCTGCTCTAGATCTTCAGTTAAGGAGGGATTGGACTCCTTAGCAGTTCCCTTGGAAGATACAGTTCCGCTACAGTCGACAAGTTGCAGTCTGTCTGCCACTGATATGACAAACTGTGACGACCATCAAAGTTCTCAGCTGCTGCCTTAGAATGGAAAAGGTGGGGCTCAGATCAAAGGCCTGTCATTTTCTGACAGGCAGACTAAACCTATGCAAAACTCACCCTGTCACTGTCAGGGAAAAGGGGTTTGAAGAAAAATCTGTTCACTATTTGTACTGCAGAAGAATCAGGCTGGTCTATGGAGTCAGTGTTACTGAAAGCCGTCAGGGGTTGGGAACATGCCAATGCTCTGAGGAAGTCTCCTGGTCCTGTGAGCGCTGCAGATTTAAGAAAAAGAGAGCTCAAGTCAAAAAGATCAGTTCCTATTGTTGCTGGTGAAGGGATTAGGAGATGGATTGTAAGCTCAAGCATGGTTGAAAGGAGGGAAGTCTGACAATTTCAGCAGTTTGCCACCAGCGAATACCCAAACAGGCACTTCAGGGGAGTTTGACAGAGATTCCTTACAGTTTTGATTTCAGCTTGGAGCCTGCACTTTTCTATACTCAAAATGAATGAGCTGAATCTGTTTTTATGGTTCCACTTCCTCAAAAGCCTACTGAAACAGCTGTTCATCCAGAAGAACACTCAAACCCTGACCCTATCCATGCAGGTTTCTTATTTCTGGATAAAAAAGCAGATCCCACACAACAGCAGGTTCAGGAAATGGCCCCTGCAAGTGAGGATCAATGTGCAGTGTTTGATGCTATACCCAAACAGAATGTTCTGTCTGATAATCAGATGTCTGTTTCTGACAAGGTGATCTCTGCTGCAACCAGTAATGCTGCAGACCAGACAGAAAGAACTCAGGTACCTCCAAGATCTGAGATTCACTTGGGTAATGCACGTCCTGATCCCCAATTTCGCTATACTTACTATTTTGGCCCAATATGTAACCTGCAAAAAGAAGAAATGCAGTCAGAATTAGATGTAGGGGTGGCATAGAAAATGCACCAGATTGTAGATATATTGCCATGACTCTGCTACAAGACAGCTTACATTTCATAGTTACAGAGACCTATGTGCTGATAAACACTCAAAGTGATCCTTGTTTTGATGTCAGTTTCAAAACTACTGCCAGTCATGCAAGTTTCTGGACCAAGTAACATCAGTTCAAAAACACTGTATGGTAGACTCCTTTCACCATCATCCTACTGATGAATCATGAAATCAATACAGTCATGATTTTAGTTAAAAATATAGGACATTCTCCACTGGCTCAAACAAAAATGTAGTTAAGGACACTCTGGATCCAGTAATGGACTCATAGAATATCTGGAGAAGGTTGGCACATTAAGTGAAACTTCTACACAGTGATAAAGGGATGCAACACCTCTCTAACTGCATGTATCTGGTATGACAGACTGGTCCTTCCCAGACTCAGCCTGTAAGACTGTTACCAACTTTCTCAATACTTCAGCAACTGCCACCACTAAGCTTAGACACACTTTTAGGGAATCTCCAGGTTCACGTCACTTCAGTGTCACTGCTTACACAACATTGTTTCTTGCTCAAAGTCACACAACTACCCCCTGTCTGTCACAGTTGAGAACACCTTACTTTAGGATTAGTATGATAACTGTAGCTTCTTTTCATTAGCAGAAACCCAGTTATTGGCATTTATCAGCTGGTTAGTTGTACCTCAAAGGAGTCAGTAACAGAAACATGAATTACGCAAAAACAGTATATTTTATATTTCGAAATAATTACACAGATTATACAGGATATTGCAGCAAAGCTATAAGGACAGTAATTCTAAAGAAATGAAAAGAAACTTGTTTTCTTACAGAAGGTTTCACACAGAAAAAACTCTCTGTCTTCCTCTCTCTCTACAAGGCAGATTAGCTTACCACTGGGCAGTTTGAATCAGGGCAGACATGAACTTTTAGCTGGTAGTTTGTACTTGATCCTAAGTCTGACTGACTCTGTGAGGTCCTGTTGGGTTCCATGTTATAACAGTGATGGCCAAATGGGGATCGCCATGAAGGTGAGTGTACATTGCCAAAAATAAAAATGGCAATGTACACTCACAGTGAAAACAACTGCGCTGACAGACATTTCTATGTATGTGGGGGGCCACCTCACACCCTAACTATAGATTCTCAACTCCAGGGTGGGGTGCATGTCTGGGAGGGGCATAACTTGTAAAAAAAAATTACCATTGAACCCAAAGTACTCGCCTCCCCAGACCGAAGCCTGTACCCTCCAGCTGTAGCCAGCCACCCACCACCACACCACATGGCCAGCTTGGCAGCCTTCCACTGCACTGCCTCCCACATACCTTTTCTCCTCTTCCATTTCCTGCTGTTGTTCGGTTGCCTTCCCTTTTGCCTGTTGCTACCTTTTCAGGGTAGCTCAAAACACAGGTGCTGAGATTGAGTCACTCATATTTGAGTCACTAAACTCAGTTGCCCAAATTACAGTATACCACTCTTGGACATAAAACCTTCTACAGTAGTTGCACCCCAATTGCACATCATCAATATGTCACTCTGATATCAGATTCAAAATCTTTTGTCTGGGGGCTACTGTTAGAAGAACCAACTTGTACCATTTACATGAGCCCCTTCAAAAATGTTTCTGTTAGCTTGGGACTTGCTGATATGAAAGACATTCCTAGTGCTTGCCCATAATTCAGCTCTCCAAACTGGACATCCTTGAAGTAATAAATTTGCAACCAGGCACCAGCTGGTCTGAGACACTGATAAGAACCCTGCCTTTTTCCAGCAGGCAGAATTTATCTGAAACAAAACAAACAACATAAAAAAAAAAGGAAATAATGTACAGATACCTAGCAAATTGTTACATTTGATCTTATTCAGTACACCTGGGAAGAGATAAACGGTCATCTTCTACATGGGGCAGCTGAAGGCACGTTACCTATGTGGTGGCAAAACACACCTCAACAGTCATGTGATACTGTGAGGTGAGTTGTATAAGAATTGGGCCACTTGAACATTAAGTGTTCCAGAAAATGAGGCGCAATTTGTGTTGAAGAAAGTCATCTGTACCACTGCTGTCCCTGGGCATTACACAACAGAGGGTATGTAATGGACCAGCCTGAACAGAACTATTATGCTAATACAGCAAAAACACAAAAACAACAGACAGAAGCAAGGGTACCTTTATCCTATCAACCAGGTCATGGCTACACATGTACAGTCTACAAGATCACCCACAGAGAACAGGCGGTAAAAGGGATGCTTCCACCATTCCACCGTAGTAAGGAACAGAATGCTCTATTACAGAGGGTCGAGCAGTCTCTGGATCAGGATGATTGGGAAGTGCCATTCCTTGAGGAATCTGCTGCAGCTTTAGGAGAACCTACTGGTATGGAAGAGGACCTGGAAGTAATGAATTATTGAGGATGATTCAGAGAGACACACCCCTTGGATGAGGGCAATCAAAGAGATGCCTCCAACAACACCAGTGACAGATAGTTTTCAAATGGTTACTCACCAAAGAAAGAAAAAGGGTCCCACATTGACTAAAATGTCCAGGAGTTCATCTTTGGGCTTATAGAATCAATGTGACGTGTTGCTTCCAGTAATGATGAGGTGATACAGAAGACTCTGATGCATCGTCTCTTCCATCTTCACAACAAGACCCACCTTCAGTGCAAAGGATCAGGCTCAGAACCCAGAACTAACATACTAACATATTAAAATGCCAGCAGAATAGGCCTATCGGTCTTTCATGTCTGCTCGTTTGGTCAGCCCCCACCCTGGGAGCTGACCTTGCTGCCCCACCTCGCCTTCTCTGGCTTCTCCCTTCCCAGTTCTGGATATTCTTGCTGCACTGGATTTTGCTTCCAGAACCCTTCCCTGTCCTGTCCCCCCTCTTGAACCCCTCTACTGTCTTCATCTCCACCAGCCCCTGGGCAGCACATTCCATGGCTCCACCACCCTCTCAGTGAGTAGCACCTCCTCCTTTCTCCCTGAATCTTCCCTCCAGCTTCCACCCATGCCCTCTAGTTGCCCCTCCTCCTTCTTTCAAAGCACCCTGACTGCTTCTCCCTATTTACCCCTTCATGTACCTGAAGCCCTATCTTGTCCCCGGTCCCTTCTCTCTCTTCCAATGTGTACATATTTAGCTCTTTGAACCTCTCCTCATAGGTCCTGTCCCCAAGCCCCAACTCATTTGGTTGCCCTCTTCTGGACCCTCTCTAGGAGTTTAATGTCCCTCTTTAAGTGTGCCTCCAAAGCTGCATGCAGTACTTGAGGTGTGGCCTCACTAAGCTAGATATACAGAGGGAGTATCACTTCCCTCCTTCTGGAAGTGATCCCCTAGCGATGCATCCCAGCATCCGGTTGGCCTTGGCTGCTGCCCTCCTACAAGTCTCTGGTTGTTCATCTTGACATCCACCACCACCCCAGGTCCTCTCAGTCCTTGAGACTTGTAGCATTCCCCCCAGGTGTACACTTGCCCAGGTTTCTGGCCCCCAGGTGCAGTACCTTGCATTTCCCTGCATTGAACCTCAGCTTCCACTTTCTAGACCATCTTTCCAGAGCCTCCAGGTCCCCCTGTAGGGCCACCCTCCCCTTCAAAAAAGGAAGACCACAAGATCACAACACAGCAGGAAGAGGGGTGGAAGACAAAAATAAAGATATATAGTGTATAGTGGAGTGTTGTTCTGTATAGAATTCCATTCATTTCAAGATGCTGTTCTACTACAGTTCCAAGGTCATGGAATGTTGTTCTACCTTACTGTGGTTGAACATCATTCTAGAACCTCTAGAGACTGCATGAGTCAGTTTAATTTTGAAACCAAAAGAACTCACAAAACACATTTTTCGCACAGTACTATACACTATAAAAAATACAGGATGAGCAACTCAATGCAGAACCAGTGTGTTTCGCCACCACAGGGTTCTGATTCCCATGGACCTCCCGAGCTTTGCTCTCGAGGTCAGAGGGAATCAGAAACCCTTTGGGGCAGAACACACTGGTTCTGCATAGTTGCCCATCCAGTATTCTCTATGTCTTGTATTGTTGCTTTCATTTTCTTTCTGGTGTGTGTGGCATTCTCAAGTTTCTACTCTGAATGTGAATAGTGTCTGTTGTATGGAGAGACTCACCTCTCTGTTTTAGAGAGCTTGGGACTGGACATTGACTTCCTTCAGAACACCTGTACACATATGCTGGGAGCAGTCAGTATGGCACAGAAAACATAGCTGAGTGGTCCATCATAAATGTCTTTGGGAGAGGACAGATGCTGCGGGGTGAGTATACTGTCCTCCTCTTATACAGTAAAGGTACATAAAATAACTGATTTGATCCTGGGTGGAGTGTTGATTCTGGGTAGAGTGTTTATTCTGGATGTGACCTTTAAAAAGGACATAAGCTGCAGTTAATAAATGTATATTGCCCATGTAATAAGATTACCAGAATAGACCATTTTAAAGCAATTTGGCCTATTCTATATACCACAAAAGGGGTCACACTGGGATGGGATTTCAATTGTGGATATTTTTCTAACACTGAATGGAATGGTGACAAGATAACCTATTGTGACTCTTTCTTTCTGTCTCATATGATTTCTCTGCACTCCTGGTACTGTTTATGCTACGGTAGCATTGCTTTCGCCTAGTGAAAATACTTTTTTCAAGGGCTCCCTTCAAATGAGGATTGATCTTTTACTTTTATCACTTTGGTTTACAGTCCCTAGAATGGAAACAATAATGGTAGAAACTTCAGACCACAAAGATGTGCACATTCACATTGGTCTGGATTCTGTTCCTAAGTCCTAGCCAGCGCTCCCAGTTCATAGGTTCATAGGTTATTACAAGTTCAGGAGGCTGTGGTCTTTTAGGAACTCACCACCATAGTTGGGGATCAATTTAAGCTAATTATGGAAGTAAAGTTTCTTATTTCCCATATGTTGGTCTAGTTTTTTTTTTTTTTTTAAATATTTCCATTCTATCACTGTCAATGACTGTTTTTGGAAGTGCATTCCAGGGTGATACCACACTTTGGGTAAACCATTGGCTCTGTTTCTGTGTCCTGTTTAATTCTCCTTTTAATTTTTAATCATGTATTCTAGTATTAATAGTAACACTGCTCTCACTAACCCAATTGTTTCTAACAATGGTGCACACTGCATGTGTATGTAAGACCTTAGGTACACCTCTTAAATGTCTGTACCTCATGGAATACAGGCCCAGGTGTTCCAGCCTCTGTTCGTAGTCTAGATTATGCAAATTCTTTACCCTTTTAGTAATCCTTCTTTGTATTACCTCTATTAATTTTGCTCCATTTATTGTTGCTGGATCATAGAAGGGGAAACAGTAGTTAAAATGTGGCCCAACTAAGCTAGTGTATAGTGGAACTAAGACTTCTGGCTCATGATTCTTTATATGTTTTAAGATACTCCCGGTTATACATTGGCATTTTTCAGCCTTGATTTTAGTATGTGTATCAAATGCGAGTTTATTATTAACCATGATTCCCAAATCTTTTTCGTTTGTAGTCTCCCGCAGTAATACATTATTTAATCTGTACTTGTTTTTAATATTTTGTGTCCAAGATGCATGACCTTACATTTATTCTCATTAAAGAACATTTTATTAACTTGAGCCCATGTCTCCAGTCTCCTCAGATTTTCTTGCAATCCTTGCACTGCTTGTGAGTTGGTAACTATATATCTGATTTTACAATCATCGGTGTATTTCGACATCCAGGCATCTGCTGGATGAAATGAATGTATTAAACAGTGCAGGCCCCAAAACAGAGCCCTGAGGGTCCTGCTTGTCACTAATCCCCAGGCAGAAGTATGTCCCCTAATGACCACCATTTGCATTCTGTTGGAGAGCCAGGAAGCAACCAGCTAATAATATTTTTATGAAATTTGAGTTTGATCATTTGGTCAATTAATATTTTATGGGAAATCATGTCAAGGCCTTTGAAAATCCAGTAATATTATGTCCACTGGTAGGCCTTTGTCCAAAGCTGCACTTACAGATTCAAAAAGTTCAGAAAATTAGTAAGGCATGATCTTCAAGGGGAAAAAAAACATGTTGGGTTATGTTCAGTAGTTTATTTTGTGATCTATGGGTTTCAATACATAGTAAAAGTAATCTCTCTAGAAGTTTACTCACTACTGTGGTTAGACTAATACAGAAGGTCTATAGTTAACTACCTCCTTCTTATTACTGGTTTTGTATAAAGAGGTAACTGATGCTTCATTCCATTCGGCAATAGTTTTCCCTTCTTTTAGGGATGCATTGAATAGGGCTGTAAGAAGACCCAATAGTACATATGAAATCTCTTTTAAGAACCTTCCGTGTATCCCATCAGGCCCTGCTGAGGAAATGATTTTTAAATTTTGCAGTACATTCCTTACTTCATTTATTGTGAAAGGGGTGTATTGTTCTGTAGTGGTATGAATAGGTTCTGTAGTACATTTCTTAGGTTTAAAAACACTTAGGAAGTATTTATTAAATTCAGTAGCCATTGTTATCTCATCACTCACAATTCCATTGACAGTTTCTATAGGTCTGACATTTGTGTGACTCTTAATGAACCTACATAATTATACATTTTTTCTGTTGTCTTTTGAGTCTGTTGCTATATTAATCTCTAGATTCCTTTTAGCTTTTGATAGTTGACCTGACCATATTTGCCATTTTTGTTTGAATTCCAATTTATAGTAGTAGGATATCTTTTATATTTGATATGAACTTTTTTCCTGTTTATGACTTTTTGATACTATTTTTCCACCATAATGGAACTCTATGCTTGTTCTTGTATTTTGATCTTGTGGGACCCAGTTATCAGTACAATAATTTATTTTATGAGAAATAATATCCTAAATATGATTTAGGCTTTGATTTTTTAGGTCAGCTTCCCAGTCCCAAGAGGACAGGTAATTTTTGATATACCTATAGTCCACTTTAAGGAAATCCTTTACTACTGTTACCCCCTCAACATGAGCACTATTTATGTTGATACTTAATCTTACCATTTTATGGTCACTATCAACTAAAGGTTGTATTACTATGGGTGGAGTTATACCATCTTCCATATTAGTCAGAACAATATCCAAACTGTTATCTTCCCTAGTTCCTTCAGTTACTACAGTACAAGTCACATTAAACTGTTCCCTCAACTCACTGGTGTAGCATTGTACAATGAGTTTCCTAATCTGTGCAGTGTTTAGTTCAATGAATTAGTAAAATCTTAGTATTGGTTTGCAACTAACTGTTAGGACTGTAAGCTTTATTTTCAGCTGAGTGCTTATGAGTTTCATTTCAGAAGGCAGACTTAACAACTCTTAAGGAATGTTGTGATATTTATAAACAATGCTCTTAAGGAATGCTGTGATATTTATAAACAATGCCATGAAAATGCATTGCATAAACACTGCAAAACAGCTACTGCCATATCACTAAACAGGTACAAGTGAGTTGAATAGGCAGTGAAGAATGGTTGGAAAAGAATTAAAAGCTTCAACAATTCAAGTTGCCACTGCAGTAGAATCACAAAAAAAATGCTACACCAGTAAGTTGATGGAACAGTTTAATGCGACTTGTACTGTAGCTGTTCTAGGTTGTGCTGAGCTAATATTTGAATAAATTAATTTTCGGTACTGCTGACACCCTCTAGTGTGGACCAGTTGATTTGTGGGAAGTTAAAATCACCCATTAAGATGTAATTTGATGATGTATCCATACTGTCTATTGATGATAGAAACTTTTCATTTTCCTCTACATTTAAATTTGGAGAGCTATATCCAAGTCCAACTAACAGTTTCTTTGTTGGTAAGGTAATTTGGGCCCATATTAATTCGACGTTGTTATCAATGTCCTGTGGAGGGGATATCTTATGTGCTTGGTATTTGTCAGATACATAAAGGGCTACTCCACCACCTTTCTTTTCTGTGTGATTTTTTGAAATTTTAGTGCAACTGGGCATCTCTGTGTTCCAGTCATTGTCCTGGAACCAAGTTTCTGTTACCCCACAGACTGAGACATTATATGCTCTTAAGATATATTTCAGTTCATCTAGTTTGTTGGATAGGCTATGGGCATTAAGAAGTAGGAAGTTTAAGTGTTTGTCTGTACTCTTGTCTTTACTGTTTTTATAACTATACTTTTTATTCTCCTTGCTTTTAGGGTTCGACACTATACAGTTATTAGTCTCTTTGTATAGCTTTCCTGCATTTAGATGGGTAAGAATGTCCTGCCCCTCTATCTATTAGTTTAAAGAATTAGTAAGAAATAATGTGACATGTTTCCCAAGGAAAGAGCGGCACGGGGTCATAATGTCACAAGACATTATGCCTCATGGCATAATCGCGCTGCCAATACAGCGCAATTTCAACCATGAGGCATAAATCTTTTTTGGGGGTTGGCTCCATCACCTACACCCCCTGTTTTTTTTTTATTATTTTTTATTATACTTTTTTCCTGCTGAGTCATCGGTAACTCAGACCCTGGTCACGGCCCCTCTGTACTCCCCCCAGCAATGACCAAGCTGTCCACAGTCACCCCTGGCTTGACCCCAGAGGGCAGGGTTGCCGAGCTGTTCTCCTACCAGCTCTGCACTACAAGTATCTGGTCCGGAGAGCAGGTACTGGAGGCTAATCGGGACCTACAGGGAAGGGAACCATGGAGATGACCCATCATCATTTTTCCCCTGTAGGCAGGGTGGGTACCTGCAATAACAGCCACAGTCTGCCAAGCCCTGAAGTCTTGTTGGCATCAATGCATTGCGGTGAACCCAGCGCTGCTTGGTGCCACTCATGTGCTGAGCACTCAACCTCCCTCCCTCCTGGAGAAGGAGAGTAGTCCTGGGGATGCTTAATCCTTCTCCCCCACAGCTGGCCCTCTGAGACCCGGTCAATTTCCAAACCCAGGTCACCAGCATCGTACAGAAATCCAACCACTGCACAGATGGGCTGGGTCACACCCCCATTATGGGGGCTGTGCCTCAACCTTCCCCCACTAAAGAGTCTCAACTCTGGAGGGGTTTAACTCAGGGAGTGTACAATGTTAAAAAAGTTTCTGGGACCGGGAATCAAACCCAGTCCTTGACACAGCACCTGGTTCTTGCTGCTGTGGCTCAGTCCAGTGAGCGCACGGCAGCTGCTACAGAACCCACTCCAAGCAGAGGTCTTATCCTCTGCCTAGGAAAGTGTGAATGGTGCAATACTGTGTACAGCAGTATACGAGGTATTGCACCATTTGCTCACAGCTACAGCTCTGTACCAGTTTAGCCATAATAGTAAGCAAGTACTAAATAATTTTTTTTATTCATATATGAATACATGGATACATTCAATTGAGCGATGCTCATTTTCAATGAAGTTCCATATTGCATCAAGATAAAAGTGACATATCATATAACATAACACCAAATACACATTTTTCACTAATTTGGAAGACATATAATAAAAAAACTTAATACAATAAGTGGAAAAAAATTAAAAAGCATTCATGCATAATACAATACATACTCTTAAAGTGTAAACAATTATTGCAAGTTGTGGTATTATTTAGGACAGATGTACACCATTTCATTAATTCTCTTTTATTAAACTAGTTCTGTTGCTTCTCAGATCTGAAGGGGATTTATTCCGTAGATTAATTCTTCTAGCAGGGACAGATGATCCTCCAATATTCAAGTTACATTTAATTGGAGCAAACTGAGTTCCAACAGAGACTCTCAAACTTTTCTTTATTTTCCTTACTTCAAAAAGATCAATAATATAATTAGGTACGTCCCCAAACCAAACCTTAATCATAAATTGTAACAAATGTAAGTCTCTTCTCACTAAGGGTCTAAGCCAGTTTAATTCCCTAAAAAATATACACCTACAGTATGGGTTCTATAGGGGGCATCCAATACAAAACAAGCCAACTTGCAAAAAACAAATCCACTCTACCTATATGCCTTTCAATGGCCCCTCCATCAAGTAAGTCACCATAATCGATCACTGGAAGTAAAAGAGAGTTAATCACACTCAATCTAACCTCTCTAGTCATAAACTTTTTGTATCTATACAAAATACCCAGCTTCATATTTGTGTTTTTTATAAGGGAATCTATATAAGTGTCCCAACCCAAACATGAGTCTAACCAAACACCAAGGTATTTGTATGACTCGACCTGCTTAATGGCAATGCCATCTACAGTATTAATTTCTAAATGAAGATCTTGTTTTTTGTTATTTTTAAACAGAAGTGACTGTGTTTTATTAGCATTTAAGATAAGATGATGCATCTTAAAAAAATCCTGTAATTCGTCAAAAGCCAATTGCAGCCTCATATTCGACTCTAGAGTATCCCCCTCTACATACAATATGGTGTCATCTGCATACATATGACACCGGGTGACTGCTGATGTGATCTTAAGTTCATTCATATAGATGTTAAATAGCAAAGGTCCTAAAATTGAACTCTGCGGTACACCATTTTTCACTTCCAGTATACTAGACTTATAAGAACCCACTTCTACAAATTGGCTATGGCCCATCAAATAGGAAGAAAACCATTTAACCAATTGAGGGCACAAGCCAATCTCATTGAGTCTGGACAGGAGCACCCAATGGTTAAGTGTGTCAAATGCCTTTGCAAGATTGATAAGCAAGGCTCCTGTCATTAGCCTCCTGTCCAGACTCAGCTGGAGATCACTTACAACACTTATCAGAGCTGTTTGGGTGCTATGAAGTGCCCTAAAGCCTGACTGAAAAGATGATAATTTATTATTATCTTCAAGAAAACTTTGCAATTGGCATGATATAATTTTTTCAAATATTTTAGAAATCTGAGACAAGAGTGATATGGGCCAATAATTGCCCAGCTCGCTTTTATCACCAGATTTGAATATAGGTCTAACCTTTGCAATCTTCCATCCATCTAGAAATTCCCCGCTTTCAATTGATAAATTAAAAATATAGGCCAAGGGATATGCCACACAAGGTGCTACATATTTCAACAATCTGGGTGGAATCTCGTCTGATCCTTTCGCTTTAGAGCTACCTAACTTCAAAAGTTCAGAGTGTACCGCTTCTGGGGAAATATAGGCAAAATCAAAACCCTCTATATCTCTGTCTTCTATACTGATTTCTATGGAATTAGACTTCAAGGTCTTATTTTGGTCCCAATGGGCCCCATCCAGGGAGCTTGGCAAGCCCACCTTAGAGAAATAGTCGTTAAAAGCATCGGCCATTCCTTTTCCCAATGACAGCACAGTATCATCCTTCTCTATTTTGTTTATGCAAGTCTGCTTATTTTTCTCCATTAGATCTGAGACAATTCCCCAGAACCTCCTTGAATTCTTTTTATGATTGGCCTCCAATTTAGAGTGAACAAACTGTTGTTTAGTAGCCTTAGTTTTAGTAGTGTACAAATTTCGAGCCTGTCTATAGGAAACCCAGTCCTGATTTAACATAGATTTTTTTTGCTTTCTTCCATTTTTTATTCCTCTCTTTCCTAATTTTATATAACTCTGGGGAGAACCAAGCATTACCTTTATTTGTGGACATTCTTGATCTCAGGGGTACATGTTTATTACCAATTTGCATGAACTCACTTAAGAAAAATTCCCAGGCAGCTGATGATGTAAGGATCAGTTCCAGTCTATTCCAGTTGATATTTTCAACATTAGTCATAAATCTAACATAATCAAATTGTTTAAAGCATCTCCAAAATATTTTTGACTCAGCAACAGGTTTAACTATATTACTTCTAACTGAATAAATAACCTGATGGTCTGAAAAGGATTCTGGAAGAACCCCTGCCTCACAGTAAAACTGAGGAGAGTTTGTAAACATCATATCCAAGATTGTAGATCTCATAGGATCTCTGTGATTAATTCTGGTTGGTTCCAGAACTAACTGAGTCAATCCCAGTCCAATCTAGAAATCAACCAATTCATGATTCACATCAACAGTCAACCAATCGACATTAAAGTCTCCAGTTATAAATAATTCATGAGAATATCAAAAACCAAACAAAAGCTCATGTAAGTCCAAAATGATTTGTACCGTAACCTTAGGGGTTTATATAGCCCTATTAACAATAGGGTTTTCGGAAGGGTACCTCTATCTCCAGCTCCAACATTTCCAATCCGTTGCTGGGAAAGGAGCAGTTTACCTCATGTACAGTTGAGTTAAAATCACTATATACAACAATTCCTCCCCCCTTTTTTGTCCTATCCCTTCTTTTTTTTTGTAATGAAACCAGTTTTATTAGTTTAACAATAAGCAACACAATACTGAAGAATCACATAGATGTCAAGTACAAGGTAAATTAAGTCAAGTAATCAAAACAACAAGCTCAATCCCACCTCCCCCTGACTACACACTCTATTTGCCATTAGTTCACCACTCCTGGGTAGATTCAGTCATCAAGGCTTCCAGGCTATCAGGAGTGTCTCAAAGCGTCTCAAAGAGATGAGTAGGCCTTAACTCTGTGTTGCATGGAAGCTATGTGCCTTTCCAGTTGCAAGCCAGGATGCTCTCTCTGTACCATTCCATCATAGTGGGAAGCTTATCTCCGGCCCAATGCCTCATGATTATCAATTTAGCTATTGCAGAGATAAGCGTCATATGTGCCCTCTTAACTTTGGTAATGCCAGCTGGTAAATAGTTGATTAGACAAGTTTCAGGGGTAAACAGAGCTTCTAAGCCAAGGATAGGTCTAAAATATTATTAGTAGACTGCCAAAAGGCTTGTACATTGGGACATAACCATAACATGTGAAATAGTGTACCATTGTCCTTCTTACATTTGCCACACAGTGGTGCATCCAATGTCCCATACTTAAACAGATGAACTGGCGTGAGGTAAATGTTATGCATAATATTGAAGTGGACTAATCTGAGTCTATCTTGTTTTATGAATTTGTACATTGATAGCCAGAGTTTCCTCCATAGATCAGGGTCCTCAGGGATGCCAAGCTCCCTTATCCAGTAGTAACAGATCCCCGATGGCAATCTAAAGTCCCAAGCCTGAAGAGTTTTATACAAATTTGAAACTAAATGTGGCTGGGAGGTTACCTGTAAGAGATTAGCTAAATCTCTTTCACCGGGGTCTGCCAGCGGGACCTGGGAGAAAAAAGAAGTAAGGGCCTTACTAACTTGAAAGTATTTAAATACTTCCTTACATGAAACTCTAATGGATTCTTGCAGTTGATCAAAGGGGAGTGGCTTCCCATTCAACCAAAAGTCTGAAACTTTGGAGCGATTTAGCTGAGGCCAGTATGTAAGGGATATTGGTGCACCACTGACCTTAAAATGTGGATTATCGGTGATAGGCTGATCGGACGATTGACACCATCTCACTGCAAGATATTTTTGGATCTGGTGAGAGGCCTTTAATGACCACCCCATGGGGTTGCTTCTAAGGGACTTAGGGATATAGTCCTATCCCTTCTAAATAGTTGGAACCTTTCCAGATCAATAGATGTATTCTGGATTCTACCATCCAACCAGGTTTCTGTTAATACTAGAACCCCTGGTTTAACTTCTTTACCTAATCCCTCACTTCATCAAACTTGTTTCTCAATCTCCTAACATTTGGTGGGTAATAATCATAGATTCTTGTTTCATATTAATTTATTTTCATTATTTAGATATTAAAAGGTCCTGGGTTTGAGTGTACATCACACAGTTAACAAAATTACACAAAAGTTTAATGAAAACACCCTTAAATTCAATTGTTGTATTCTTTTGTGAATCAGGCTTTTACAGGGCCTACCTCCCAAAAGAAAAAAAGACTGTGGAGCAGTTTCACCAAATACACTTTAAGGAAGGCATTAAAGCATACATTAGGTAAAATTTCAGATGAGACGTAAATTTTCTGAAAAATATTCAATACCCTAATTCAGTAAAAGAGTGATACTGAAGATCAGTTAATGTTCCTATGACTACGTGCAAACTGAAATGCACTAAACTTGTTAATTACATACAAACACATTAAAATGTTAAAAACAATCATTTTACAAACTCCTCCCATTATTTTCCAGTTGCTGAGCTTTTACAAGCGACCAAGAGCATACAGCAACCAGGCAAGCAACCAATAATATAAGCTAATCATCAACAAAAACTAAAGCTAAAACACTTACAAATTTTCCATGAAGCTGCAGTGCTCAAGGTCAGAAAGCAAAGCACAGTGAAGCTCTCTTCTAAATTAGAATTCTTCCTAATAATATCCACAGAAACTAAATTTTTAGTCCTGTGTACAAAACAGCAACTCCACTATCTGCGTTTTCTAGCAGTGGCGCTCGCCACTCACACGCTCACCACTACACGCTTGTAGGCAGTACAGATATTTAAAGTTAGTGCCAGCTCTTCCCATTTGCTGACAAACAGCTGCTGCCTGCCTCCGAGCCCCACACCAGCTGATTAGATAGCCCTTTAATTACAGCACGGCAGAAGAAAGCAATATAAAATAAAAGGCAGTCAGCATACAAAGTGGGCAGAATATCACAACGCAGCAGTCAAATAGGCAGCCAATAAAACATATGTTGAGGCAGATACTTATGTTCCGCTGCTGGTAAATGCTGTAGTGAGCCCCTGACTCTCTGCACTGTTCCTCTTCTTGATATTATAGTGTGGAGTCAGCTGCTGGTAAAATGCTGTGGCGAGCCCCAACATCTACACCATTCCTCTGCTTGATGTTATAGCGTGGAGAGTCAGCTTAGCGCTGTAGGCAGTGCAGATATTTAAAGTTAGCACCAGCTCCTCCCGTTTGCTGAGGAACAGCTGCTGGCCCGCCTCTGAGCCCCTACACCAGCTGATTAGATAGCCCTTTAATTACAGCACGGGCAGAAGAAAGCAATATAAAATAAAAGGCAGTCAGTATACAACATGAGCAGAATATCACAACGTGCAGTGCAAATAGGCAGTCAATAAAACATATGTTGAGGCAGATACTTATGTTCAGCTGCTGGTAAATGCTGTAGTGAACCCCTGACTGTCTGCACCGTTCCTCTGCTTGATATTATAGTGTGGAGCCAGCTGCTGGTAAATGCTGTAGCGAGCCCCCACCCATCTGCACCGTTCCTCTGCTTGATGTTATAGCATGGAGGAGTCAGCTGTTAACCTATTAAGCTTGTGACATTATGACACGGTAGGGGAGAGAGCTACCTCTCCTGCTTAAATGTATACCATCCCAGCAATGTAGTTCTTCGTGATTAATAAATTCCTCCCAATGTGTAATGCAGCCGACTTCTTGTTTTAAAGTCCATTTCTGCATCCACTCATTGACTGCTTTTATTTTGTTACTATGATACTGTGATGCTTTAGGGATAGGTAAAATCTCCAACATTGCAATCACACATCCCAAGTCAGTAAGTTTATTGGTTAAGGCGACAAAGTCTTGTTTGATTTTAGCAACTGGATCATGAAAGATATTGTTTGCACCAGCGTGAACAATAACTAGTAGTCTGTACCATGCGTTTTTAAGAATTCTATCAGACATCCTTGAGATATCAGCCACTTTGGCACCACTAAAGCTAGAGAGAGTTCTACAGGATTTATTTGGATTGCAGATAGCTCTGTCCAGATATTTGACAATTGGTCCCCTAGTACAAATATCTCTTTTTGCACAGTTGGACTACTGATTTCTATGTCCATATTACTGGTTAAGTCAGTCTTTATAGGTATGAGTAAGGGGTATTTTCAGGGATGTTCTTAGAAGTATTTATAAATATACCCTTAGTGACACTAACTGTCTGCTTTGTGATATTGTCTACTTTATTTTGTTTTGTTTGTGCCCCTGTTGATTGTTGTTGCCCTCCCAGTGTCGGGAAAAGAGAGGGGTATAATTGAAGTTGATGGACCTAGCTCTGAGTCCTCTGTTAAAGAACTAAGGATGTCAAAGCTATTTTTAAGTGAAAGTGTGAAAATATTAGCTTTACATCCCTTTTTAGCTACCTTTGCACTCAGTACGTTCCTCATCCTTAAGCCTTTTTTTATTTACTCCAGAAGGTTAATATTCTGATTGACTAAACATCAACCCTGGTGTGTCAGGCATAGTAACTTTAGACATATTTGTAACTGCAATAGGAGCTGTAGTGATATTTTCACATTTTGTTGTTTGCTTATTGCAAGTTGTGCTTCCTATATTTACTTGCAATCTTGTTGCCATTGCTTATTGGCTAGCCTCAAGCCATGCCATTCTAGCACTCAAGAGGGTTATTTCATTAGTTAGCTCTTTATTCGAATACACTTATCACATTTCAAAGTATGTTTGGGAATGGTTTTCATGAGATGATATATTTCACAGGATACACATTTTAATACCTATTTCTCCCTCCAGGGTCATTAATGAGTCTGCCATGTTTATAATTACTTTCACCACTACATAATGAGTTAAGAAAAACACACAGTGAATTCCTGATGTGGTTTACCTTGTCCCTGGTTTAATTAATACCCTATTGCTAGATTTTGGTGAAATACACTTCAGTGATTACTGTCCACAAATTGTTATTTTAAAGGAGAGACAAATTTTAATTTAAGTAAAGATACAAGGCTTAGGAATAGTAGGTCTAAACAGACACTTACCTGATAACTGTTGCTTGGTCAGGTTAGACTTTATCCAGTAGTATGCTAAGACATTCGCATGCATCACCACAAACTGCACTCTGCCCGCTCTACCCTTGCTCACCCTGCTCGCAGCAGGGCAGACTAATATAGTAGTGTACAACCCAGAAGTACCGGGGAAGTCACGGACTGCCAGTATTTTAAATAACCCAAAAATGCTGCAAATGTGGGTGAGAACCACTTATGCATGATTCTGGCACCACAGTAGCATCTTATACTCCCCAAACACTATAAATAAGTAAAATCTGCTGAGTTGTAGTACCATGAGAAGTGAGGGACTACAGCTCACTCTTCCTACTTCCTGCCAAGCAGAGCAGCAGGGCTCCAGGCAGCAATTTGGCTAATGCCAGCAAATGGACAACATTACAATAATTAAGACCTACAGTGTTGCCCAGGAGTAAAAATGCAGACAGGGTCTGTAGCTACACTGTCATTAAAATGCCTACGCAGCAGGGCAGACTAATATAGTGGTGTATGACCGCATGGAGACAAAATTGTTCCATTTTGAAAAGAGCAGTATTAAATAGAAAATGGCTGATTTTTTAGAGCCAGATGTACTGTGGTTGACATGTAAGGCAATGTGGTAGAATTATAGTAAACAGTGAAGGGAGAATTTCAGGATCTCTGTATGTGTATTGCCAGGGAGACAAAAAGGCGGAGTATTTCAGATACTTAACATTAAGAGACCAATTGCAAAAACTGCTGTAATTGGTTGTGGAAACTAAACAAAATTATACTTCACAAATTGCTCAGATTAAGAAAGAAATGGATAAGTACCAGTATCAAAGATTGACTTCATTACTGCAAGAACAAAGGTTTGGGACTTGAGGGGGGAGCACAGACAAATCAGGAAGGGGGGGCACAGACAAATCCATTTGATGACTGCTCTGACAAAATTTTGAATAGGGTACTTTCCAAGTTAAAGGGTTCCTCAAGGACCGTTAGGGACACACTAGAGGGCATCATTAACATAGTAAATGACTTTGTACATACTGCCTTTGGGTACTCAGCTCAATTGGATTTGGATACCATTCATTTCCTGGATGATTTTCAAATTCCACTGTCATCAGAAGAGATTAACAATAGGATAACATCTGCTGTCCAAAGACATTAGGTAGTTATTTATGTATGTATTTATTTTGGTTTTGTTGAGTGGGAAAAGAGGACTGGCTAATTTGTTTTGCCTGTTTTCAGTCTCATCCCTGTGGGGAGATGCAGATGTAATCCAACTGAAGTTTAACCAGATTAAGCTGTTGGTGGTATTTCTAGTGAATGTGGAAATTTGACCAGAACACAGGGAGATGCCCCAACTCTTTTCAAGAAGTGCCAAGGATCTTTAACGTCCATCTGAACAACAATCAGAACAAGCAGATGGGACCTTGACTTAACATTGCATCCAAAAGACAGCAGTGTCAGATTTGGGATTTTATACCAGGTTCCTGGTGTGGGACTAGGACCCGCAGCATTCCAATCTTCCAGCATCAGAGGTGAGCGTGCAACCTGCTGAGCCACTGACAGTATAATAGGAGTAGAAGTTGACACAGTTAGGTCACAAAATAACAATACTGCACCAGGCATTGATGGAATTCTAGGGGAGGTTTATAAAATGTCTCAAGAAGATTTGGTGGACACTTTAGTGGAGCTATATAATGTATTGTTGACAGACAAAGTTCCAGGACAGACCATGTTGAAAGGGGTTACGATAGCATTACATAATAAGCATTTATCAATGCCAAATGTTTGCTTGCTGGTATTAACATTGGAAATGCAGGAGTTAGACAGATGCAGAGTATGAATGGCAGTGAAGTATTGAACTTCGCACAACCCCACCTCCAACCTGCAGAGATGGACAGGCATTGGGGTAATGCAATTGGGTTGTCGCCCATAACATTCATGCCATTTCAGCTCACCCTATCCTGCAGACACCGACAAGCACTGAGGTGTGCCTTGGGGTGTTCAGCTTTTTAGTCATCCCACTCCATAAGGACATACGCTGAAATGGGTGCAATATAGGAAAATGGGGTAAGATCGGGGGCTGAACAGTCCAAGGCACACCTTGATGCCTGTCACTGGCTGCAGGGTGGGGGGTGAGGGTTTAACGGCATGAGCATTACAGTTGGCACTCCAAAGGCACACCCATGACACCTGTCAGTCTGTACAGGGTGGGACGTTATGGTTAGAAACCCTAATGCCCTAGGTGTTTGTTGGTATTTGCACAAAAAATTTGCAGCATGGCCTATTTGTGACCCCCACCTCATGAAAGCATTTGGGACCTCTTCTCATGAACAGTGACACTGTGAGTTTGCCAATGAGTCCCGAACTTTGAGTTCCCACAGTGACTGTGCCATTGTGCGCCAGATGTACGAAAACACAGATCGGGCAGGTTGTAAAGAATCACAGCTGCACCATTCATAAGGCAGTGTAAAGAGATGGCAATGTTGAAAATATGTAGTGAAAATATTAAAAATGCTGGAACTTCCGAGCGTACATAGAAACTACGCAACACATACACGTAACACAGTAATTTAGTATAATTATTTTGCCATATTTTCAACACAGGCATTTTGTGACCCCTGTTCATGAACACTGTCAGTATGATTTTCTTAATCTGTCTCGAACATCGATTTCCCACAGCAAACATGCTATTCTGCGCCAGATGTGTAAATGCATATTTTGGGCAGGATGTAAAAAATGACAGCTGTACTGTTCATAAGGAGGTCTGAAGAAATGCCAGTGTTGGAAATCTGGAGTGAAAGTACTACACATTTGCGAAGTTACAAGGGTGTGTGGAAACTGCACAATGCACACTTGTAACACAGTTATTTTATGGACATTTGTCACCAAATTTTTGACATAGGATTTTAGGACCTCTGCTCATGAACAGTCACTGTGATTATTCATATGAACATACAAACATATGAATCTGCCATCAGAACAGACCAATCGGTCTATCTAAATCTGCCCAAGTGTGCAGTTAGCACCCTAGATTGCAGCTGCCCTGCCTCCTCTCTCTCAGTTCCTCCCCACTTGTCCAGCCCTGCCCCTGACTCTTTCTCTTGTATTATCCCAGTCCTTCTAAAGCTATTTACTGTCCTACATGTTATCACCACCTCTGGCAGCACATTCCAACTAGTCACCACCCTCTCAGTGAAGTAGTTCCTCCTCATTTACCTCTAGAACGCCCCTTCCTACCTTAGTCCATGCCCCTTGCGCTCTTCAACTCCTCAGTTTAAACACCCTCTCGGTGCTAGGTTTATTTACCCCCCTCAGGTATTTAAACGCTTCAATCATATCCCCCATCCCTCCTCTCCTCCAGTGTGTACATGTTCAGCTCATTCAGCCTAATTTCATATTCCTTTCCTTCCATCCCCTTTAACATTTTTGTTGCCCTCCTTTGCACCCCCTCCAGTAACTTTATTTCTCTCCTCAGGTATGGCCTCCAGTATTGCACACAGTACTCCAGGTGCGGTCTGACCAATGATATGTAGAGAGATAGGATCACATCCCAGTGTCTGGATGAGAACCCCCTTGCTATGCACCCCAGCATCCTGTTTGCCTTCACTTCTGTTCTCTTACACTGGACTGAATTGTTCATGCTCCCAGTTACCAACACCCTAGGTCCTTCTCCTCCTCCATGATCCCTAACCCTCCCCCAACCAATAGTCCCTCTTCTGGTTCCTAGGCCCAAAGTGCATCACCTTACACTTGTTTGCACTGAATCCTAGCTGCCAGTCCACCGACCATGTCTCTACTTTGGTTAGGTCCCCTGCAGTTTTTCCCATCCATCCTCTTTGTCCACCACTGCCACCAATTTGGCATCATCTAACAGACTAACTCTGCTCCACCCATGTGCTATTTCGGAGATAAAGAGCCCAAATAGCACCAGGCCCAGCACTGACCCCTGCAGCACCCTGCTTGTCACTGCTCTAGGTGCTGAGAGTTCCCCCATACCACCACCCTCAGCACCCTCCCCTGTAACCAGGTCTCTATCCATTTAGTCAGCTTTTTTCCCACCTCCACTTCTGTCACCTTCCCCCAAGTCACCCATGAGGCACTGTATCAAAGGCCTTACTGAAGTCCAAGTACAGGACATGTACCGCATGGCCCCTGTCCAACTCCCTTGTCACCCAGTCATAATACTCAATTAGGCTGGTTTGAGAAGACCTCACTGAGATGAACCCGTGTTGCCGCCCATCTTGGAGGCCATTACTCTCTAGGAATGCCACCAGCCTCTGCTTCAGTTTTGCCTCCATAAGCTTACCCACTATGAATGTGAGACTGACTGTTCAATAATTTCCTGGCTCCTCCCTCAGCCCACTCTTGTGTATAGGCACCACATGGGTCACCCTCTATTCCTGGGGCACACACCCCGTTTCCAGGGAGGTGTTGAACAGATCTGCCAGTGGCTCAGCCAACAGCTCCACCATCTTGCTCAGCACCCTGGGTGGATGCCATGGGACCTGGTGCCTTGTCCACCTCACTGCCTCAGCCTCTAGCACCCTAGTCCCTGTGATCACTTTGTCCATCACCTCCTCCCCCCTTTCCCCACCGTCCCAGCCGATGCTGGTAGTGGATCATCCCTCTCCTTAGTGAAAACGGAGAAGAAGTACTCATTTAGAATTTTCACTTGCTCCTCCCCCTTTTAAACCCAATCCACTCCCCACATGTTATCCTCACAATATGGTCCTTGCATTTCCACTTTTCCCGACATACCTTAAAAAGTCCTTTTCCCTTCCCTTTATGCCCTGTGCTAACCTTAATTCCTTGGAGGCCTTAGCTTTTTTCATCCTCCTGGCCACCTCACTTCACCAACTCCCATAAGCCTCCTTATCCTCTCCCTTCCCTGTTCTCCTGTACTTCCAGTATGCAACCCTCTATGCCCTTACCCCTTGAAGCACTTCCTTGTTCAGCTGGCATGGTTTCTTGGATGTGCTCTTCTTACTCCTGCCCTGGTGCAGGCTACTGTGGCCTCTTTAGCCTAGTCTTTATGACTCCCACTTTTGTTCTGCATCCATCCCCAGCCATATACCGGAGTCTTCCTCATAGTATTGCTCCCATCCTCCCAAAGCCCACCCTACTAAAGTCCACCACCTTAGTGCCTGTGCCATCTATCTCCCTGACCAGCGCAAGAACGAGCCACGCTGTTTGGTGGTTGCTACCCGCCAGTGGGTCCTCCATCCTACCTCCCTCACCACCTCCCCATTTGCCAGTACTAGGTCTAGAGTGCTGCAAGCCTTGTAGGCCCACTTACCAATTGCATCAGAAGGCCGTCCCTGGAATGCATCCAACGAGCACCTGCTCCCTGGTACTGCTAGTGGCCAGGGTGCTCCAGTTAACCCCTGGTAGTTAAAATCCCCACTCATCACCAAACTCCCCTTCTACAGACACACTTTATCTGCTCTGCCAACTCCCATTCAGTTCCTCAGTTGGGCTGGTGGTCTCTACACCACTCCCAGCCTTAACTTTCTGCCCTTGAGTCCAGAAGTTGCACAAAAGCACCTCTGTCCTCTCCTCTCCTCTTCTCCCTCGTCCATTATGCATTTGATCCCTTCCTTCACATAGAGATTGCAAACCCCCGTCCCTGCTGTATTGCCTGTATCCTGGGATTGCCAAGTCCTAATCATGGTACTCTGTGGACCAAGTCCTGTCACTGCAGCAATGTCCACCTTCCCTCTGAGAGGAGCACTGAAGCTCTGCAATTTTGTTCCCAGGCTTCTTGCTTGAGATAGACCACCTTCCACCCGTACCCCTCCTTCTCCTCACTCTTCTCCTTAGCCTGTGTCCCTCCTCCTGGTAGCCCACACCCTTTCTCCTTGTTTTTCTTACTGGCTGGTGGTGCCTTCTGTATTACACTCAGACCACTCTGCCCACCCCCTCCCAGGGTTACTACACCTCTACCTTTACCTATATCTAGGGGGTTAAGCTCATTAGGCTCCCCTTTCCGGACCTTTCTACCAACCACAGTCTTTTGGCCACCCCAACCCCCACTAGTTTAAATCCACCTTAGTAGAGATATACCCTCTAATCCTGCCTTAACACCCCAACCCCTCCTGCTCAAGTGTAGCCTGTCTGCCATGTACAAGTCACTATTCCCCCAGACCCTACCCCAGTTTGTCACTAACCCATAATTTTTGGTGTGGCACCAACCTCAGCCACTCATTGAACTCCTTGATCCCATCCTTTTCTCCCCATACTTGCACATGGTACTGGGAGTACTCCAGAATGCCACTGACTCCCCACGCCTCACACTGCCTGCCCAACTCCTAGAACCTCCTCTCACTACTTCCACAGTCTCCTGCCAAGTCGTTTGTACCCACATACGAACAGTAAATGAGGTTTCTTCCTCCCCCTCACTGCACATTTGAGCATTGCTGCCCCTCCTGCAGTCAACCCGGGGAAAGCTTCAACTCAAATACGGATGTGCCTTCCCCCCTTCTGCCCCATTTCACCCCTTTCAGTATAGAATCCCTCAGGACAAGTACTCCACCATCTGTTACCCCCATTCCCTTCTAAAGCCCCTTCCACCACCCCAATATTCATTCTTCGCTGCACCTTACCCCAGCCAGCTGCAGCCTCTGTGACTCTGCATCTGCACCCATGCTACTGCCTCACTCCTTTCTCTGCTTTATTCCTCCCATCCCACTTGAACCCCTTCCCAGACTGACTACTTCCTACTGGGCTTCCCATGTTGATCTCCCTCCCCTGCTAATTTCCAACCCCTTCCTATCACCGTTGTTGTCGATTTAGAGCTCCCATTCCCTTTGACCCTAATAGGGATGTCCTTCTCATCCTTCTACTTCCATAGCCTTCTCTCCTCCAGTCACCCTCCTCCTTCCTTACTAGCCCCCTTTCTACCCTTTCATTCTCACTATCTCTTCCCCTACCTGTTGCCATCCTCTCCTGTCCTCTTGTCCTCCCCTTCAGTATCTTCCTGCTCCCCCAGCAGAGGCTCAAATCTATTCCAGTCGATACCTCTCCTACATCTCTTCCCCTATCAGTTCTCTCCTCCTACTTGTTCCCTCAATGTCACCCTGGTCACACCCGGTCCCTCCCTACCTGCAGCCATCTGCTCTCTCCTCTGGCACTCCTCATGGTCTCTTCCTCCCCATCAGGAGGCTCACTCCCTCACCTCAGGCACTCAATCCCTTCTCCTTTCTTTTCTGCTAGTGTCTCTGATACTGGGGTCAGTTTTAGTCCCTAGTTGTTCTTCTGCCATCCCCCCTTGCCACTCCTTATCACCCCCAGCCAGGATGCCTGCCATACTCATCTGCCCTGCCACTTAGACTCCTCCCTAACCTCCACAGTTCCTCCTTCAAATCAGTCAGTTGTCTACAGAGCATACACGCCCCCACCCTCCAAGCCCAGTCCAGGATCATGGCAGACCCACAACCTGTACACCTCACCACGCTTCTAAAGATGCCCGTCCTATTGACACTCAGCACATGCCCCATTTTGGTCCCCATCTTATGTTATGGGCTCTTACTCCAAGTTTCTGTACCCTACTACAACTGTTAGGGCACTATTAACTCAAATTCCTGTTTCCCCCCACACTAATCCCCCTACTGCCCCCTTGCCGACTGGGTTAATTCAATCTTAAATCTCATCCATTAGATACTGTATTACTATAGGAATCCTAAAGCCTCCTTGTCCATGTTTCACCTCTCAGCTACCATACTTTTTGTTCTCAGCCCTCATAGTTTCACTTAGCCCAATTAGAAATCATATTGCACTGCAAGTATTACTCAGCACAGTTACAGAAATAAACAGAACAAATAAATCTGTATTATTACAGCAATCGTAGGAGTATACAATCATTGCTTTGTCTCCACCCCAGAGACCCTCTGTAATATAGGACCACACAGGACCCCGGGCTGGAGATGGGCGAAGTGGCCCCAATTAGCGGCGTGAAGGTGAATTTGCAGAGTGCTCAGCAATGTGAAGCAGGGTACTTCGTGTTATAATGGGTAACGTGAAGTCCATTGAAAACAATGACTTTGCATTACTCTGCCTTCCCAAACCACTACTCCACCAATTCTTAAGGTGAAGTACATTGAAAACAATCTACTTCACCTCACTTCACCTTGTGTTTAAGTTCCAAAGGTGAATTTTGCAGTGATTCATGGGATTTCAGGTCACATGAGCTCTAGATTGTTCTGTACAACCTCAGTTTGCGGTAGAGTGTGTGTAGGAAGCTGTAGGAGACAGTTTACCCTGAGAGCCCTCTGTGATTCAAACCATCAAAAAGCTGTTTAAAAAGTCTTTTTGAGTAATTTTGTTTGCTGAAACTTTAGTTCATCGATTGCAGGAAACCCTCCTGTGCTCATATCATCGAGCATTTATTGTTTGTGTGTGGATTTGGATGTAATGTAACATTCAGTCTGTGTACTGAGACAGTGGAAGTGTGCTTTGAGGGAGATGCGTGATCTGTGGTGTAGGTAGATTAACTTGATGAAAAAGCAGTTCTTTCTGTTTTGGTGATATTTTCTTGTATAACTGTTAATGTACATACAGTAATATTTTCAATAATTCTTGACTTTTTTTGCTGATTGTTGTGGTGCAGCAGTGCATAATTTTAATTTGTTTAAAATATGTGGTTATATTACTGACGTTTTCAATTTGCTATGCATTACTTAATGTGTGTGTGAGTATGTGTGTGACGCATGTCATCAAATCACACACCTTTTATTGTGCCACATAGTAATTTCAGCAATGTGAACTTGCTATCCACTGCAGCTATGTGATTTTTGTATTTCTTTGTGGTATCTTTACTAGTACTAGTACTGGTGACTGTTACTGCAGCAGTGCAGTACATCCCCCGGTGGGCCCCCACCGACAAAGTATTCTTTTCAGATTTGAATTTCTGACGGTACATAGTTAGGTGTTGTGCCTTTGTTTCTGCATCTCTTCAGTGTGCAGCGCAATCTTAATCTGTCTGTGCATTTGCATCCTTATAGGGCCCAATCTCCATCTGAAACTTAAGTCAGTTTTTTCTTTGGCTTCCCTTCAGAGTACTGGACAGGTGTGGTGCATAATTCTGCATGAACATTGTACTCATTAACATGTGTTTTTAAGTCAGGACCATCATCACGAGTCACTCATGATACAAATCACGTTCTTCATCATCACGGTCTCAAATGTAGTCACAAATCATGATTCACGATCATGTCACGAATCACAACATTAATTTTTTACTAGTCATGTATTGTAAGCATGTTTTGTAATATCTTTCCAGGCTACCACCCATCATTGTACTCATTAATACGTGTTTTTAGTTGGGAGTTTTTGTGCCAAGCTCATGAGGGAAGTACAGCCGTGAGGCATTCACATTCAATATAGTTATATTGGTTATCTCCATCATCGACACGAATCATGTTCTTCATCATCATGGTTACAAATGAAGTCACAAATCATGATTCATGATTATGTCATGAATCACAACATTCATTTTTACTAGCTACTTGGATGTATTGTAAGCTTGTTTTGTAGTACTCTCCAGGCTTCACTACCCACCATTGCACTCATTAATACATGTTTTTAAGTCGGGGTTTTTGTGCTATAGCTCTTGGGGAAGTACAGCCATAGGCATTTCATTCCTTCCTGTACAGCATGTGAGTTACAGTACTAAATGAGAAGTGAATGTAAGTGGCTAATTTTCTTGGCGAAGTGATTCATGAAGTAACACCGTGTCCATGAAGTACTCCTGACAATGTGAAGGGAGTACTTCGCTCATAATGAGGAACGAAAGTCCATTGAAACCAATAACTTTGTGTTATTATGCCTTCCCCAAACCACTTCCACCAATGTTAAGGCAAAGTACATTGAAATCAATGTAATTCACTCACTTCGCCTTGTAATTGAGCTCCAAATGAAATTCTGCAGTGGTTCATGGGATTGCAGATCACATGGGATCTAGATTGTTCTGCAGCCCTCAGTTCTGGCCTGGGTAGTCTGTGTGAGTGGCAGCTGGAGACAGTTTGTTCTCAGAGCTCTGCGATTCAAAACCTCTAAAGCTGTTCAAAATGCCTTTTGAGTCATTTTTTTTGTAAAATTTAGTACATCTATTGTAGAAACCCTTCTGTGCTCATATCATCAAGTGTTTACCCCGACTATATCTCTCGGTGATCTATAGTCTCTCAGCCCACCCACTATAGCCCCATTACTCCCCGCCTTTCGCAGCTGGCGGCAGCATCCACTTGCAACATTCCCGCCGCCATCGAGCTGATCGTTCGTGGCTGCACGCCCATTGGTGCAGAGCAAGAGCTATGGGTGTAGTTTATACAGATAAGGCAGTCCAGATATTGAATGAATTCATTCACAAATCTGACTGCCTTTGTACGGTATGGGCTGCATGCCATTGGCTCTGTGCTGCACCAATGGGCATCCAGCTCTACCGGCAATCAGTCGTGGGCGCGGGCGGCAGGGAGGTGGATGCTGCCGCCCACCGCCGCCGTGGGGAGCGGGTGGTGGGGCTTCATGGGTGGGTGGGGTGGGGGATACTAGATCACCAGGGATGGGTCTTGGGGTGGGGGGTTGTGGCAACATAATGCAGCCCACGATCAGGCTTATCGTCCACTGGACCACCAGGGATATGTTCTGGAGGGAGGTTTCAACCTTCGGCCCTCGATCGGGCTTAACGGTCCACTGGACCACCAGGGATATGTTTGGGGACACTTTCTGCCCGTGGATCGGGCTGGTGGGGGTGATTAAGTTTATGCCCATGATCGGGCCAGTCAGGGAAGGGGGGACTTTTCTGCTTTTGCCCATGATTGGGCTGCAGGGGGGGCACAGGGAGTAGGTTGAGGGCCAGCCACAGGTGGCAGCTGCTGTGTTGCGCTCTGCAATGTGGCAGCTCACCTGTGGGTGACCCTCGACTTACTCCTTTTTTTTGGCTCAAAGTTGTGCAGGCACAGGTCGGGAGTTGCACCTGCACAACTCTGCACAGCCTGGCTGAATATCGGGCTGTGCAGTTTATGCATGGTTCCTCCCCCTCCAGTTCAGCATGCATTCATTTGCATTGCGCTGTTGTTCAGCATGTTTTCAGTGGTGCAACTGCCTCCTGCTGAATATTGCAGAATGGCGCAATTTCAGACTTGTGCAGGTGCAACCCTATTGCGCATGGCACAACCCTTTTGAATATCCCACCCCTTATGTTTATGAAACCTGTAATGTTGAAAATACCATGGCACTTGGTGTTTTGACAATGGTAAAAAGTACTAGGTGACTATCATAGAAATTAAGCTAGTTGTATTATTTATAATGCATGTAAATTGTTGTCAACTTAACAAGCCAGAAATGTCATGGTGATTTGCATATATCCCATGATGCATTGCATTATGGAAGTGTGTATGATGTTGTATTTCTTTGAAACTTGATTTGTTGCCAATGCCCTTTGAGGTAGACCGTCTTTCAGTGATTCTGCATTGAGATTCTTTGTTTATAGTTTGTTTTTGTTTTTTTTTCTTTGGGGCCCCCATTACCCAAGCAAATTGGGCCTGCACAGGGGTGCTGGCTGCATCTCAGCTGGTGAACTGGATCAGAGAGCAGTGTCAGTAGGTGCTGGCTAAGTGCTGAGAAAGGACAATAATAGTCTGTAGCTGCAAACTGATGTACTGAAGAAGAAATATGCCATTGCAGAAGGTTATTTCTTGTATTTTGAATAAATATCACATGGAGATTTTTTGTTGAATCTGAAGTTTGGTGTCTGGTCCATCTGTTATCCCACAACTCCTCCACAGACTTGGTATCAGAAGTGGAATAACTTGCTGGAAGCCTCTGGACTGGACCAATACATCAGTAGTTGCCGAAGAAGAAAGTCCGTGGAGTTCTGCCCAGCACCATGGCTGACAGATGGACGAAGCTGCTGCCTGGACTGGACCTGAGAGCTCTGGGAGGAAGGCTAAGCCTGAAGAAGAAGATGGAGAGATGCAGGTCAAGGCAGACTGGAGCTATGAGAAACAACACCTCGGAGGTGGAGACCCTGATGAGGATGATCCACTGGATGAGTGGGCAATGGCTGGAGGCAGACCGACTAGACAGAGAGGTGGAACACACTGGTGCCAGGTGCTTGAGAGGTTCCTGCTAGACAGCTTGGACAAAGAGTCAGAGGAAGATTCTTTGTGGGCTCAGTTTGAGGAGGATCCCCAGACCGAGCAGAATATTTTTTTGTTTCCTGTGTTCCCAGGATGTTACCTGTTGGAGGTCGGAGATGCAAGTATGGAACTTGATTGTGAGACTCCAGGTAAGACTGTGCCTAGTGATATTGTGCTGGGGTTGAATACTCCAAGCAAGAAGAAGCCTATGAGGCTGAAGGGACTTTTCTTGTATTGATGCAGCTAATTAACAGCATTGACTGGGGTATACTGCATATTAAAAATGCTAATGTTGTCAAACTGTTACAGTATGTTAACTCATTCACACCACAAGAGCTCTTTGAGACTTCTGCCACTTGTGCCCTGTATACTCTTAGCACTGCATCCTGTACCTTTCTATGCAAAATCAAACCATAATCTGCATGCCACAAACAAATGTGAATATGTTTTGAACCGTAAGTGCTACACACAAAGTACGAGTGGCAAAGTAGTTCAGCACAACATTACCTTTCCAATGGTGCTATGCAATCAACTCTAATCAATTTGGCTTTTATTTCATACTAGCTGAAATACCAAACAGCTGGGGTTTTTTTTCAGATTTTTTCAAGGTGCTTAGTTGAGACTTGAGAGACAAATATCAGCCATGCACACCATACCTTAAACAAATGCAGATAACTCCTAAAGTATACATGATAGACACAAAGTATCAGTGGCAAAATTCTTCAGCACAAAACTACCTTTCTAATGGTGCTATGCAATCAGTTGTAGGAGGATCCCCAGACCGAGCAGAATTTTTTTTGTTTCCTGTGTTCCCAGGATGTTACCTGTTGGAGGTCGGAGATGCAAGTATGGAACTTGATTGTGAGACCCCAGGTAAGACTGTGCCTAGTGATATTGTGCTGGGGTTGAATACTCAGTTGTAATCTATTTAGTTTTTTATTTTATACTAGCTGAAACACTGAACTTTTTTTTTTCAGATTTTTCAAGGTGCTTAGGTGAGGCTTGAGAGACAAATGTCAGACATGCGCACCATACCTTAAACAAATGCGAATAACTCCCAAAGTATACGAGATAGACACAAAGTATCAGCAGCAAAATTGTTCAGCACAAAATTACTTTTCTAATGGTGCTATGCAATCAATTCTAAGCAATTCGGTTTATTTATTATTGAGGTACAAACTGCTGACTTCCTCAAATGTTTCCTGGCCTGAGTGAAAGTCAGCTGAGTACATCTTCAGGTGTTGTTGGCCTGAGCGGCAACCCTATTGCGCATGGCGCAACCCTTTTGAATATCCCACTCCTTATGTTTATGAAACCTGTAATGTTGAAAATACCATGGCACTTGGTGTTTTGATAATGGTAAAAAGTACTAGGTGACTATTATAGAAATTAAGCTAATTGTGTTATTTAAAATGCATGTAAATTGTTGTAAACTTAACAAGCCAGAAATGTCATGATGATTTGCATATATCCCATGATGCATTGCATTATGGAAGTATGTATTATGTTGTATTTCTTTGAAACTTGATTTGTTGCCAATGCCCTTTGGGGTAGACCTTCTTTCAGTGACTCTGCATTGACATTCTTTGTCTATAGCTTGTTTTTTTTTTCTTTGGGGCCCCCCACTACCCAAGCAAATGGGGCCTGCACAGAGGTGGTGGCTACATCTCAGCTGGTGAACTGGACCAGAGATCAGCATCGGTAGGTGCTGGCTATGCTGAGAAAGGACATTCATAGTCTGTTGCTGCAAACTGATGTACTGAAGAAGAAATATGCCATTGCAGAAGGTTGTTTCTTATATTTTGAATAAACATCACACAGAGATTGTGTGTTGAACCTGAAGTTTTATGTCTGGTCCATCTGTTATCCCACAACCCCTCCACAGTGCCATAGGGGAAGTCAGGGGGACAGTAGAGCATCAGTGGGAGTGATGTGGCACCCAGCGTGGTGCATTTGCATTGTAACATATTATATACTTACAGTTACAGTATACTTACCTTCCCTGGTGATCTAGTAGACACCCTGATCCCCAATGTCCCCTATAAATATTAATATATCATCCCTGGTGGTCTAGCAGACTGCTCGATCCCCAATGCCCCCCATAAATAATGATATATCATCCCTGTTGGTCTAGCAGAACCTCGATCCCTGATCTCCCCCCAAACCATTTACATAACATTCCTGGTGGTCTAGTGGACCCCCAACCCCCACCCCAGCAGGCAGTGCCCCATCACCCCTCTTCCCCATTTCTTCCAAGAGCTGGTGACTGGCACAGCCCTCTGCTCCACCACATCACCTCCCACTGACGCCTAGCTGTCCCCAGCCCCCATGCCACCTTCTGTTCCCTTCTGCACCTGGAAGGCCACTGTGCACCTAATTTGGACCACCTACTGGCTGGTCTAAGTGGTGCCGCTTGCTGCATCCATGGCAGGGCTTGCAAAATACCAAACAAGGGATGCTGAAACCCTGTCATGGCACAAGCCCCCTTGCAACCTGGCACACTGGGTTGTTTCCCACAACCTTGGCTCAAGGGGGCTTTGGTGCAGCTGCATCAGGATTTGATATAGGCTGCATTAGAAAATCACAGTGATGCAAGTTGTGATGAAAGTCACCCCTTGCATTGTCGCATGTCCCTTGTATCATTCTAATCCCTTTGAAAATTGACCCCGGTATGTCAGAATTTGTATGCTGTCATTGCAACCAGACCAAACAACAACAATGGATTAATGGGCAGAACATGGTAGAAATATATGGTAAAGTACAGACAGTACAACTCAAAATGTTAAAAAATAAGAAAGCTAATAACATCTAGCTTCTTTTTTTTCTAACTCAGCTTTATTGAAGCAAATGGAGAAAAACATTACATACATATAGGTGATTGACAATTCAATAAACTGATACATTATCAGTTATAAGGAAGCAACTGGTATGCAAGTCCAAGTAAAGTCTGCTTCCTGAACACATCTAGCTGTAATAAAATCCATGCATCAGTACACAAATAGTAAAAAATGATGGAAACAGCATAAATCAAATATGGCATGACTCATTGACAGCTCAGTTGATGGCTGTCTATGGTGGAGAGAGGAGGGCTGTGACAGTCACAGGCTCAGGTTTGGGATGGGGAGAGCAGGGTGGTGGGGTGCTACTGATGGGGTGGTGGGGTAACGGTGTCCACTAGACAGCAGGGAAGGACTACAGATATTTTACAGTGGATCAGTCATAGGGAGGAGGAGTCTGCTAGATGCCAGGGAATGGATTTCATTTATTGTATGGGGTTCAGGAAGGGTGGGGGAAGGACCACTGGACACCAGGGAATAATGATGGCTACATTGGGCATGGGTGCAGGTATAGGGTGGACCACTGGACACCAGGGAAACTGCATTTTTCATTTTGGGATGGTGATCAGTGGGGGGTGGGGCACTAGAACAAAGGAAAGTTCATTTTTCTACTTGTACCAGTGGTTGGCTATCACGGCGAGGACCACTAGCACCAGGGAGAATTCTGTTTTTCTACTCGGGCTGGCAATCAGCAAACATGGGGGGGGTGGTCCACTAGAACCAGGGAGAATTCTATTTTTCTATGAGGGCCAGTGATTGGCAATCATGGGGGGAGGAGGGAACCACTGGAAACAGGGAAAATTCTATTTTTCTACTCAGGCTGGTGATCGGTGAACACAGGAAGACCCCTGGCACTAGGGAATATTCTTATTTTCTACTTGGGCCAGCAATTGGTGATCATGGTGGGGGGGTTCCATTAACACCAGTGAAAATTCCTTATTTATACATGGGCTGGTAATCGACTGGAGGTAGTACTACCACAGTGCCACTAGGGTTGTGCAGACTAAGGCAAGGTCTCAGTTGGTGGTATTGCTGAGTCCAAAAGAATCAGGCATAAGGTCCTTGCACACAGGAAATGTGCTGATATTGATGTTCCTTCCCCACATGTTCTTTGCAGCCCTCCACACTTTGCTCAGCACAAACCTGGTTTGAGTGTGCAAACCAGGCTATTGTGAACACCACCTCAGTGAAAACCCTGTTTGCTCACACAACATGGGTCTGTGCTAGGAAAAGTTTTGGGAATCCCCAAAACCACTCAGGTGTTTCACATGTTTTAAAAGTGCACCTACCCCATACTATGCCTTCATATTTTCTTCTAGGAGTTCGGAAGACTTAATCTTCTCCACACATCCTACCTCCTTCATCCAGCACACCAGATTTTTAAACTTTTGACCCAAGATTATTTCGACGCTTAAATACGCACTTGTACTGATCGAAGCACTCTTCCTTCTTAAAGGAATCTCCCTCACATCTAATTTCCAGTAACTCATTTAAGCTCCTTCCAGATCTTATAATCAATTGTCCTGCTCAGCTCAACTGGGATAGTACCCATTCTAATTTTTAACCTTCTCGTGACCTTAGTGCTTTTTAAATTATGTACACGATGTCTGTCCACTATCCATAACCATTTGTCACTATTCCTAAGTCATAAGTTCAATTCCGAAGGTGGGGGGGGGAGCCCAATCTCCATTCTTCATACCTGAATTTGATAATGTTTTAAAAAATAACAACAATACACTAATGAAAAAAGAAAAGGCAGGAAGCAAAGAAAAAGGGGAGGAAATTTTAAAAGAACACCTACATATATACTGACATGCATATCATAAATTGAAAACTAATCTTATTTTTATTTTTACAAAAACACATTTACTACAATGTCCTAACCCCAAGTTTAAACAAAAATGAGAATAGGGAAAGAAAAAGGGGGAGAAAAGGGGGAAGGGGAGGGCGGGGAAAATAAAATCTCTTATCTTCGACAACAGTTCCAGTTAATATCTTTATTTAAACCAATTCTGGGTCCAGAGCCCTCATCTCAAAAATCCATTTTGTTTCTGTCCTTTCAACTATCCTGTTGTAATCTCCTCTGTCTGATGGTTTCACTTGTTCTAGTCCCCAAAACCTCAACGATGCCCCTGTGTGTCTTGTTTCAGAAAATGATCTACCACCGGGGTAGATTTCTTATTTCTTATATTTGATTTATGTTCCTAGATACGTTGTTTAAGAGGTCTTATTGTTTTTCCTACATATCTCTTATCGCATGGGCATTGTAACACATATATTACCCCTGCTGAATCACATGTTATCGACTGTCTTATCTCATATTCCCTGTTGTTATATGGATGTTTATATACCTGTTTCTTGCTGGTATGTCCACAAACTGAACACCTACCACAGGGCACCATACCCGGTTGTAACGGGCCCAGTAGTAGCTGTCTATTTTCTATTGCCTTCCCTTGTTTATGATCAGTTTGTACTAATTTATCTCTCAGCGTCCACACTCTTTTTTCTGCTATTCTTGGAAACTCTTGGAAAACATTTCTTTCCATCGGATAGTCTCTCAAAATAGACCAATGCTTTTTTATTATTCTTCTTATATCTCCCATCCTATGGTTATGTTTCATACTCAGAACTATGGGTCTGTCTGATTGCATGTTATTTGTACTATTAAGTGCTTCTGCTTGGGTAATTCCCATTACCCTTCCTTTTGCCTCAGTAATGATTCTCTTATTGTACCCACATTCCCTAAATCTGTTGGACGCTGTCTCTAGTTCATTCTCAAAATCCTGTTCTCCCCCACAGTTTCTACGAACGCGTAGAAACTGTGAGAAAGGGATACTTCTGATCAATTGTTCTGCATGAAAGCTTTTGGCATGTAAGACAGTATTTCTAGAAGTTTTCTTCCTATATAATGTAGTCATAAGACCCCCTGTCCCTTTTAGGACCCTAACGTCTAGAAAAGGTATTGTTATTTTACTATAATCCATTGTAAACTTCAAATTAGTATTACAAGAATTTAGATATTCAAAAAACAACAGGAGATCACTTTCTTTGCCCAGCCATAATAAAAATAAATCATCTATATATCTTTTATATAATCTGATACATTGAAAAAAGCTGTTGTTATGTTCATCCAATATATAGGTATTTTCAAATTCTAACATGTATGAATTGGCGTATGCCGGTGCCATGGTAGTCCCCATGGCCATTCCCCTTATCTGTTTGAAAAAAAATTCTCAAATCTGAAATAACTATTCATAAGAATAAATTCTGCCAACATCAACAATGTTCCTGTTCTGGGATGCTGACCCCTTTCCCTTTGATCCAACAGATTTCACATTGCCATAATCCCCTCTTGATGTGGTATAGCAGTATATAAATCAGATATATCCAAAGTCACCAGTAACACTGATTCTTTTTCTTTCTCTGTCAATTCCACCTCCTTCAAAATGTTTATAAAATGAGTGGTATCTCTTATATATGTCAGAATCCCCTCTATCAAAGGTTGTATTTGTAAATTCAGATAGTCTGAAATTGATTCAAATATACTCGAAATCCCTGATACTATTGGCCGCCTTGGGGGGTCCATCTCATTTCTGTGTATCTTTGGCAGAGAATAAAAGATCGGAGTCCTCGGAAACTTCTGAATCAAAAGTTCCCCTTCCCATTCTTTTAGGAAATTCCCAAGTGTCAGCTCCTCTATTAGACTTATTAGTTCTCTTTTTATTTCATTTAAAGGGTCCAACTCTAATTTAACGTAATTTCTGGAATCTTTCGGCAAGAAGCCGAGTGGATGAAAGCAGAATAAAATGTTAAAGTGTTTACCGAAATGGGGGGTGGGAAGTAAGTTACGAGTTGTTGGGCACAGAGGATGTTAGTAAATTAAAAGACTTTGTAGGAGGAAAGGAAGCCAAAACAATGATAAAAAAACATAAGTCTGAATATAATTAATAGAACTAAGATAATGATTTGCAAATAAAGTTTGGGCATATTGTGTAAGACTTATGGGGGCATAAAACAAATATTTTAGAGGCAAAAAGAGGGATGGTGAAAGAATAGAGGTAATCTGTGAATGCACAATTATGTGCAATAAATGAGTTATATTTAAATATGTTTTAAAAAAGTAAGACAGTGACCAGAAAGATAAATGAATTGAAATATGTGTTACTGTTGTTCTAGCTGAGAAAGAAGCTTGAAGAGACAAGAAAAGCTGAGGCCACATAAAAGGGCACACTTTTAAAATATTTATAGAGATTGAACAGGTACTTATAAAGTACTAATGTGAAATATTGTTGATAGAGTGTGTTATGGTATGGTGTACTGGGTGTTTTAAGGTGATGGGTTAGATTATGTAAGCAATATAGCCATCATAAATACAGAAAATTCATCTTGATGTTGTTCTTTATAGGGTCAGAAATTCATGCAAATAGTTTTAACAACAGTAGAGAGTTCAACAAAATTCATGAAGTAAGTGGTATCAGTGGAGTTGATTCAATGTATATTTAATATATATTTTGTGTATATGTGGAAAAGTCTGAAAAATATAAATTATGGTATAGACAGTCTTTTTAATATTGTTTATTTATATATTTCTATAAGGGCATCTCTTGATAAAGCCAAGACACTTGGTGAAACGTTGAGGATTGCCACATTTTAAGATAATAAAAAAGAAGTTTGAAAATATAAAAGAAGACTGTCTGTGGATTAACGCTAGGAGCGCCCTCACAATTTTGTTTTCTTGGGTTTGGGAGAAGACAACAATAATGGTATTGCCACCAGAAACTGCAAGAATGCCCAGTTAAGGTGAACACAGTGACACAATGGCACATACAGTGATGTTGCTGGGCAGGAGACAAGAGTTGTGGACATATAAAAAGTGACTGCAGAGGCAGAGCTAGAGAAGGCTTATTGGTTAAAAAGGGAACATCTGTTGCTTCACCTGGCTGAAGAGGAGAAGAATAAGGTGATGAAAAATGCAAGCAATGATGGAGATCATGGCAGTAACTTCTTCTAAGTTCAGGTGTGCGGGACCAATGACTGATATGGAGATAGTGCCCATTCTTCTTGCATCTGCTGGCATTGAGACTCAAGAGACTAGGGGCAAGATTCTCAAAACTTTTGGGACCAAACTCCTGCTCCACAACTACAGTTGTGGGCTGAAATCTTCCACAGCTGCGCTGGTTGCGATTCTCAGCCAGTAGTTGTGGAGGATATTACAGCTGGTCCCACCAGCCGTAGCATCTTGCTGCAGCTGCAGAGATCTCCCGGGCAACATCTCCAGCAAGCAGCCATAAATCGTTGAGTCAGTCATGATCTGGCTCCACCTTTGTGAATACCCACTGCTGTGGGTAACCTGCGGATCCACAAGTGGCAACTCACTTGCACCGAAGTTTACCCGTAGCTGAGGGTATTTCATGATCTTTGAGAATCCTGCTCTAGATCTTCAGTTAAGGAGGGATTGGACTCCTTAGCAGTTCCTTGGAAGATACAGTTCCGCTACAGTCGACAAGTTGCAGTCTGTCTGCCACTGATATGACAAACTGTGGCGACCATCAAAGTTCTCAGCTGCTGCCTTAGAATGGAAAAGGTGGGCTCAGATCAAAGGCCTGTCATTTCTGACAGGCGAATAGCTATGCAAAACTCACCCTGTCACTGTCAGGGGAAAGGGTTTGAAGAAAAATCTGTTCACTATTTGTACTGCAGAAGAATCAGGCTGGTCTATGGAGTCAGTGTTACTGAAAGCCGTCAGGGGTTGGGAACATGCCAATGCTCTGAGGAAGTCTCCTGGTCCTGTTAGCGCTGCAGATTTAAGAAAAAGAGAGCTCAAGTCAAAAGATCAGTTCCCTATTGTTACTGGTGAAGGGATTAGGGAGATGGATTGTAGCTCAAGCATGGTTGAAAGGAGGGGGAAGTCTGACAATTTCAGCAGTTTGCCACCAGCGAATACCCAAACAGGCACTTCAGGGGAGTTTGACAGAGATTCCTTACAGTTTTGATTTCAGCTTGGAGCCTGCACTTTTCTATACTCAAAATGAATGAGCTGAATCTGTTTTTATGGTTCCACTTCCTCAAAAGCCTACTGAAACAGCTGTTCATCCAGAAGAACACTCAAACCCTGACCCTATCCATGCAGGTTTCTTTTCTGGATAAAAAGCAGATCCCACACAACAGCAGGTTCAGAAATGGCCCCTGCAAGTGAGGATCAATGTGCAGTGTTTGATGCTATACCCAAACAGAATGTTCTGTCTGATAATCAGATGTCTGTTTCTGACAAGATGATCTCGCTGCAACCAGTAATGCTGCAGACCAGACAGAAAGAACTCAGGTACCTCCAAGATCTGAGATTCACTTGGGTAATGCATCCTGATCCCCAATTTCGCTATACTTACTATTTTGGCCCAATATGTAACCTGCAAAAAGAAGAAATGCAGTCAGAATTAGATGTAGGGTGGTGCATAGAAAATGCACCAGATTGTAGATATATTGCCATGACTCTGCTACAAGACAGCTTACATTTCATAGTTACAGAGACCTATGTGCTGATAAACACTCAAAGTGATCCTTGTTTTGATGTCAGTTTCAAAACTACTGCCAGTCATGCAAGTTTCTGGACCAAGTAACATCAGTTCAAAAACACTGTATGGTAGACTCCTTTCACCATCATCCTACTGATGAATCATGAAATCAATACAGTCATGATTTTAGTTAAAAATATAGGACATTCTCCACTGGCTCAAACAAAAATGTAGTTAAGGACACTCTGGATCCAGTAATGGACTCATAGAATATCTGGAGAGAAGGTTGGCACATTAGAGTGAAACTTCTACACAGTGATAAAGGGATGCAACACCTCTCTAACTGCATGTATCTGGTATGACAGACTGGTCCTTCCCAGACTCAGCCTGTAAGACTGTTACCAACTTTCTCAATACTTCAGCAACTGCCACCACTAAGCTTAGACACACTTTTAGGGAATCTCCAGGTTCACGTCACTTCAGTGTCACTGCTTACACAACATTGTTTCTTGCTCAAAGTCACACAACTACCCCCTGTCTGTCACAGTTGAGAACACCTTACTTTAGGATTAGTATGATAACTGTAGCTTCTTTTCATTAGCAGAGACCCAGTTATTGGCATTTATCAAGCTAGTTAGTTGGCACCTCAAAGAGTCAGTAACAGAAACATGAATGACGCAAAAACAGTATATTTTATATTTCGAAATAATTACACAGATTATACAGGATATTGCAGCAAAGCTATAAGGACAGTAATTCTAAAGAAATGAAAAGAAACTTGTTTTCTTACAGAAGGTTTCACACAGAAAAAACTCTCTGTCTTCCTCTCTCTCTACAAGGCAGATTAGCTTACCACTGGGCAGTTTGAATCAGGGCAGACATGAACTTTTAGCTGGTAGTTTGTACTTGATCCTAAGTCTGACTGACTCTGTGAGGTCCTGTTGGGTTCCATGTTATAACAGTGATGGCCAAATGGGGGGTGATGCATCATGAAGGTGAGTGTACATTGCCAAAAATAAAAATGGCAATGTACACTCACAGTGAAAACAACTGCGCTGACAGACATTTCTATGTATGTGGGGGGCCACCTCACACCCTAACTATAGATTCTCAACTCCAGGGTGGGGTGCATGTCTGGGAGGGGCATAACTTGTAAAAAAAAATTACCATTGAACCCAAAAGTACTCGCACTCCCCAGACCCGAAGCCTGTACCCTCCCAGCTGTAGCCAGCCACCCTAACCACCACACCACATGGCCAGCTTGGCAGCCTTCCACTGCACTGCCTCCCACATACCTTTTCTCCTCTTCCATTTCCTGCTGTTGTTCCGGTTGCCTTCCCTTTTGCCTGTTGCTACCTTTTCAGGGTAGCTCAAAACACAGGTGCTGAGATTGAGTCACTCATATTTGAGTCACTAAATCTCAGTTGCCCAAATTACAGTATACCACTCTGTTGGACATAAAACCTTCTACAGTAGTTGCACCCCAATTGCACATCATCAATATGTCACTCTGATATCAGATTCAAAATCTTTTGTCTGGGGGCTACTGTTAGAAGAACCAACTTGTACCATTTACATGAGCCCCTTCAAAAATGTTTCTGTTAGCTTGGGACTTGCTGATATGAAAGACATTCCTAGTGCTTGCCCATAATTCAGCTCTCCAAACTGGACATCCTTGAAGTAATAAATTTGCAACCAGGCACCAGCTGGTCTGAGACACTGATAAGAACCCTGCCTTTTTCCAGCAGGCAGAATTTATCTGAAACAAAACAAACAACATAAAAAAAAAAGGAAATAATGTACAGATACCTAGCAAATTGTTACATTTGATCTTATTCCGTTACACCTGGGAAGAGATAGAACGGTCATCTTCTACATGGGGCAGCTGAAGGCACGTTACCTGTGTGGTGTCAAAACACACCTCAACAGTGCATGTGATACTGTGAGGTGTGAGTTGTATATAGAATTGGGCCACTTGAACATTAAGTGTTCCAGAAAAATGAGGCGCAATTTGTGCGTTGAAGAAAGTCATCTGTACCACTGCTGTCCCTGGGCATTACACAACAGAGGGTATGTAATGGACCAGCCTGAACAGAACTATTATGCTAATACAGCAAAAAACACAAAAAACAACAGACAGAAGCAAGGGTACCTTTATCCTATCAACCAGGGTCATGGCTACACATGTACAGTCTACAAGATCACCCACAGAGAACAGGCGGTAAAAGGGATGCTTCCACCATTCCACCGTAGTAAGGGAACAGAATGCTCTATTACAGAGGGTCGAGCAGTCTCTGGATCAGGATGATTGGGAAGTGCCATTCCTTGAGGAATCTGCTGCAGCTTTAGGAGAACCTACTGGTATGGAAGAGGACCTGGAAGTAATGAATTATTGAGGGATGATTCAGAGAGAGACACACCCCTTGGATGAGGGGCAATCAAAAGAGATGCCTCCAACAACACCAGTGACAGATAGTTTTCAAATGGTTACTCACCAAAGAAAGAAAAAGGGTCCCACATTGACTAAAATGTCCAGGAGTTCATCTTTGGGCTTATAGAATCAATGTGACGTATTAGCTTCCAGTAATGATGAGGGTGATACAGAAGACTCTGATGCATCGTCTCTTCCATCTTCACAACAAGACCCACCTTCCAGTGCAAAGGATCCAGGCTCAGAACCCAGAACTAACATACTAACATATTAAAATGCCAGCAGAATAGGCCTATCGGTCTTTCATGTCTGCTCGTTTGGTCAGCCCCCACCCTGGGAGCTGACCTTGCTGCCCCACCTCGCCTTCTCTGGCTTCTCCCTTCCCAGTTCTGGATATTCTTGCTGCACTGGATTTTGCTTCCAGAACCCTTCCCCTGTACCTGTCCCACCCCCTCTTGAACCCCTCTACTGTCTTCATCTCCACCAGCCCCCTGGGCAGCACATTCCATGGCTCCACCACCCTCTCAGTGAAGTAGCACCTCCTCCTTTCTCCCCTGAATCTTCCCCCTCCAGCTTCCACCCATGCCCTCTAGTTGCCCCCTCCTCCTTCTTTCAAAGCACCCTGACTGCTTCTCCCCTATTTACCCCCTTCATGTACCTGAAGACCCTATCTTGTCCCCCCGGTCCCTTCTCTCTCTTCCAATGTGTACATATTTAGCTCTTTGAACCTCTCCTCATAGGTCCTGTCCCCCCAAGCCCCAACTCATTTGGTTGCCCTCTTCTGGACCCTCTCTAGGAGTTTAATGTCCCTCTTTAAGTGTGGCCTCCAAAGCTGCATGCAGTACTTGAGGTGTGGCCTCACCAAGCAGATATACAGAGGGAGTATCACTTCCCTCCTTCTGGAAGTGATCCCCCTAGCGATGCATCCCAGCATCCGGTTGGCCTTGGCTGCTGCCCTCCTACAAGTCTCTGAGTTGTTCATCTTGACATCCACCACCACCCCCAGGTCCCTCTCAGTCCTTGAGACTTGTAGCATTCCCCCCCCCAGGGTGTACACTTCGCCCAGGTTTCTGGCCCCCAGGTGCAGTACCTTGCATTTCCCTGCATTGAACCTCAGCTTCCACTTTCTAGACCATCTTTCCAGAGCCTCCAGGTCCCCCTGTAGGGCCACCCTCCCCTTCAAAAAAGGAAGACCACAAGATCACAACACAGCAGGAAGAGGGGTGGAAGACAAAATAAAGATATATAGTGTATAGTGGAGTGTTGTTCTGTATAGAATTCCATTCATTTCAAGATGCTGTTCTACTACAGTTCCAAGGTCATGGAATGTTGTTCTACCTTACTGTGGTTGAACATCATTCTAGAACCTCTAGAGACTGCATGAGTTCAGTTTGAAAGCAAAAAGAACTCACAAAACACATTTTTAGCACAGTATACACTATAAAAATACAGGATGAGCAACTCAATGCAGAACCAGTGTGTTTGCCACCACAGGGTTCTGATTCCCATGGACCTCCCGAGCTTTGCTCTCGAGGTCAGAGGGAATCAGAAACCCTTTGGGGCAGAACACACTGGTTCTGCATAGTTGCCCATCCAGTATTCTCTATGTCTTGTATTGTTGCTTTCATTTTCTTTCTGGTGTGTGTGGGCATTTCTCAGGATTTCTACTCTGAATGTGAATAGTGTCTGTTGTATGGAGAGACTCACCTCTCTGTTTTAGAGAGCTTGGGACTGGACATTGACTTCCTTCAGAACACCTGTACACATATGCTGGGAGCAGTCAGTATGGCACAGAAAACATAGCTGAGTGGTCCATCATAAATGTCTTTGGGAGAGGACAGATGCTGCGGGGTGAGTATACTGTCCTCCTCTTATACAGTAAAGGTACATAAAATAACTGATTTGATCCTGGGTGGAGTGTTGATTCTGGGTAGAGTGTTTATTCTGGATGTGACCTTTAAAAGGACATAAGCTGCAGTTAATAAATGTATATGCTCTATGTAATAAGATTACCAGAATAGACCATTTTAAAGCAATTTGGCTATTCTATATACCACAAAAAGGGTCACACTGGGATGGGATTTCAATTGTGGATATTTTTCTAACACTGAATGGAATGGTGACAAGATAACCTATTGTGACTCTTTCTTTCTGTCTCATATGATTTCTCTGCACTCCTGGTACTGTTTATGCTACGGTAGCATTGCTTTCGCCTAGTGAAAATACTTTTTCAAGGGCTCCTTCAAATGAGGATTGATCTTTACTTTTATCACTTTGGTTTACAGTCCTAGAATGGAAACAATAATGTAGAAACTTCAGACCACAAAGATGTGCACATTCACATTGGTCTGGATTCTGTTCCTAAGTCCTAGCCAGCTCCCAGTTCATAGGTTCATAGGTTATTACAAGTTCAGGAGGCTGTGGTCTTTTAGGAACTCACCACCATAGTTGGGGATCAATTTAAGCTAATTATGGAAGTAAAGTTTCTTATTTCCCATATGTTGGTCTAGTTTTTTTTTTTTTAAATATTTCCATTCTATCACTGTCAATGACTGTTTTTGGAAGTGCATTCCAGGGTGATACCACACTTTGGGTAAACCATTGGCTCTGTTTCTGTGTCCTGTTTAATTCTCCTTTTAATTTTTAATCATGTATTCTAGTATTAATAGTAACACTGCTCCTCACTAGCCCAATTGTTTCTAACAATGGTGCACACTGCATGGCCTTGTATGTAAGACATAGGTCACCTCTTAAATGTCTGTACCTCATGGAATACAGGCCCAGGTGTTCCAGCCTCTGTTCGTAGTCTAGATTATGCAAATTCTTTACCCTTTTAGTAATCCTTCTTTGTATTACCTCTATTAATTTTGCTCCATTTATTGTTGCTGGATCATAGAAGGGGAAACAGTAGTTAAAATGTGGCCCAACTAAGCTAGTGTATAGTGGAACTAAGACTTCTGGCTCATGATTCTTTATATGTTTTAAGATACTCCCGGTTATACATTGGCATTTTTCAGCCTTGATTTTAGTATGTGTATCAAATGCAGTTTATTATTAACCATGATTCCCAAATCTTTTTCGCTTTGTAGTCTCCTGAGTAATACATTATTTAATCTGTACTTGTTTTTAATATTTTGTGTCCAAGATGCATGACCTACATTTATTCTCATTAAAGAACATTTTATTAACTTGAGCCCATGTCTCCAGTCTCCTCAGATTTTCTTGCAATCCTTGCACTGCTTGTGAGTTGGTAACTATATATCTGATTTTACAATCATCGGTGTATTTCGACATCCAGGCATCTGCTGGATGAAATGAATGTATTAAACAGTGCAGGCCCCAAAACAGAGCCCTGAGGGTCCTGCTTGTCACTAATCCCCAGGCAGAAGTATGTCCCCTAATGACCACCATTTGCATTCTGTTGGAGAGCCAGGAAGCAACCCAGCTAATAATATTTTTATGAAATTTGAGTTTGATCATTTGGTCAATTAATATTTTATGGGAAATCATGTCGAAGGCCTTTGAAAAATCCAGTAATATTATGTCCACTGGTAGGCCTTTGTCCAAAGCTGCACTTACAGATTCAAAAAAGTTCAGAAAATTAGTAAGGCATGATCTTCAAGGGGAAAAAAAACATGTTGGGTTATGTTCAGTAGTTTATTTTGTGATCTATGGGTTTCAATACATAGTAAAAGTAATCTCTCTAGAAGTTTACTCACTACTGTGGTTAGACTAATACAGAAGGTCTATAGTTAACTACCTCCTTCTTATTACTGGTTTTGTATAAAGAGGTAACTGATGCTTCATTCCATTCGGCAATAGTTTTCCCTTCTTTTAGGGATGCATTGAATAGGGCTGTAAGAAGACCCAATAGTACATATGAAATCTCTTTTAAGAACCTTCCGTGTATCCCATCAGGCCCTGCTGAGGAAATGATTTTTAAATTTTGCAGTACATTCCTTACTTCATTTATTGTGAAAGGGGTGTATTGTTCTGTAGTGGTATGAATAGGTTCTGTAGTACATTTCTTAGGTTTAAAAACACTTAGGAAGTATTTATTAAATTCAGTAGCCATTGTTATCTCATCACTCACAATTCCATTGACAGTTTCTATAGGTCTGACATTTGTGTGACTCCCCTTAATGAACCTACATAATTATACATTTTTTTCTGTTGTCTTTTGAGTCTGTTGCTATATTAATCTCTAGATTCCTTTTAGCTTTTTTGATAGTTGACCTGACCATATTTGCCATTTTTTGTTTGAATTCCAATTTATAGTAGTAGGATATCTTTTATATTTTGCATATGAACTTTTTTTCCTGTTTATGACTTTTTTGATACTATTTTTCCACCATAATGGAACTCTATGCTTGTTCTTGTATTTTGATCTTGTCGGGACCCAGTTATCAGTACAATAATTTATTTTATGAGAAATAATATCCTAAATATGATTTAGGCTTTGATTTTTTAGGTCAGCTTCCCAGTCCCAAGAGGACAGGTAATTTTGATATACCTATAGTCCACTTTAAGGAAACTTTACTACTGTTACCCTCAACATGAGCACTATTTATGTTGATACTTAATCTTACCATTTTATGGTCACTATCAACTAAAGGTTGTATTACTATGGGTGGAGTTATACCATCTTCCATATTAGTCAGAACAATATCCAAACTGTTATCTTCCCTAGTTCCTTCAGTTACTACAGTACAAGTCACATTAAACTGTTCCTCAACTCACTGGTGTAGCATTGTACAATGAGTTTCTAATCTGTGCAGTGTTTAGTTCAATGAATTAGTAAAATCTTAGTATTGGTTTGCAACTAACTGTTAGGACTGTAGCTTTATTTTCAGCTGAGTGCTTATGAGTTTCATTTCAGAAGGCAGACTTAACAACTCTTAAGGAATGTTGTGATATTTATAAACAATGCTCTTAAGGAATGCTGTGATATTTATAAACAATGCCATGAAAATGCATTGCATAAACACTGCAAAACAGCTACTGCCATATCACTAAACAGGTACAAGTGAGTTGAATAGGCAGTGAAGAATGGTTGGAAAAGAATTAAAAGCTTCAACAATTCAAGTTGCCACTGCAGTAGAATCACAAAAAAAATGCTACACCAGTAAGTTGATGGAACAGTTTAATGCGACTTGTACTGTAGCTGTTCTTAGGTTGTGCTGAGCTAATATTTGAATAAATTAATTTTCGGTACTGCTGACACCTCTAGGTGGACCAGTTGATTTGTGGGAAGTTAAAATCACCCATTAAGATGTAATTTGATGATGTATCCATACTGTCTATTGATGATAGAAACTTTTCATTTTCCTCTACATTTAAATTTGGAGACTATATCCAAGTCCAACTAACAGTTTCTTTGTTGGTAAGGTAATTTGGGCCCATATTAATTCGACGTTGTTATCAATGTCCTGTGGAGGATATCTTATGTGCTTGGTATTTGTCAGATACATAAAGGGCTACTTCCACCACCTTTCTTTTCTGTGTGATTTTTGAAATTTTAGTGCAACTGCATCTCTGTGTTCCAGTCATTGTCCTGGAACCAAGTTTCTGTTACTTCTACAGACTGAGACATTATATGCTCTTAAGATATATTTCAGTTCATCTAGTTTGTTGATAGGCTATGGGCATTAAGAAGTAGGAAGTTTAAGTGTTTGTCTTGTACTCTTGTCTTTACTGTTTTATAACTATACTTTTATTCTCCTTGCTTTTAGGGTTCGACACTATACAGTTATTAGTCTCTTTGTATAGCTTTCCTGCATTTAGATGGGTAAGAATGTCCTGCCTCTATCTATTAGTTTAAAGAATTAGTAAGAAATAATGTGACATGTTTCCCAAGGAAAGAGCGCACGGGGTCATAATGTCACAGATTATGCCTCATGATAATCGCTGCCAATACAGCTAATTTCAACCATGAGGCATAAATCTTTTTGGGGTTGGCTCCATCACCTACACCCCCTGTTTTTTTTTTATTATTTTTATTATACTTTTTCCTGCTGAGTCATCGGTAACTCAGACCCTGGTCACGGCCCTCTGTACTCCCCCAGCAATGACCAAGCTGTCCACAGTCACCCCTGGCTTGACCCCAGAGGGCAGGGTTGCCGAGCTGTTCTCCTACCAGCTCTGCACTACAAGTATCTGGTCCGAGAGCAGGTACTGGAGGCTAATCGGGACCTACAGGGAAGGGAACCATGGAGATGACCCATCATCATTTTTCCCCTGTAGGCAGGGTGGGTACCTGCAATAACAGCCACAGTCTGCCAAGCCCTGAAGTCTTGTTGGCATCAATGCATTGCGGTGAACCCAGCGTCTGCTTGGTGCCACTCATGTGCTGAGCACTCAACCTCCCTCCCTCCTGGAGAAGGAGAGTAGTCCTGGGGATGCTTAATCCTTCTCCCCACAGCTGGCCCTCTGATGACCCGGGTCAATTTCCAAACCCAGGTCACCAGCATCGCAAGCAGAAATCCAACCACTGCACAGATGGGCTGGGTCACACCCCCATTATGGGGGGCTGTGCCCTCAACCTTCCCCCCACTAAAGAGTCTCAACTCTGGAGGGGGTTTAACTCAGGGAGTGTACAATGTTAAAAAAAAAAAAAAGTTTCTGGGACCGGGAATCAAACCCAGTCCTTGACACAGCACCTGGGTTCTTGCTGCTGTGGCTCAGTCCAGTGAGCCACGGCAGCTGCTTGGCAGAACCCACTCCAAGCAGAGGTCTTATCCTCTGCCTAGGAAAGTGTGAATGGTGCAATACTGTGTACAGCAGTATACGAGGTATTGCACCATTTGCTCACAGCTACAGCTCTGTACCAGTTTAGCCATAATAGTAAGCAAGTACTAAATAATTTTTTATTCATATATGAATACATGGATACATTCAATTGAGCGATGCTCATTTTCAATGAAGTTCCATATTGCATCAAGATAAAAGTGACATATCATATAACATAACACCAAATACACATTTTCACTAATTTGGAAGACATATAATAAAAAACTTAATACAATAAGTGGAAAAAATAAAAGCATTCATGCATAATACAATACATACTCTTAAAGTGTAAACAATTATTGCGTTGTGGTATTATTTAGGACAGATGTACACCATTTCATTAATTCTCTTTTATTAAACTAGTTCTGTTGCTTCTCAGATCTGAAGGGATTTATTCCAGAGATTAATTCTTCTAGAGGGACAGATGATCCTCCAATATTCAAGTTACATTTAATTGAGCAAACTGAGTTCCAACAGAGACTCTCAAACTTTTCTTTATTTTCCTTACTTCAAAAGATCAATAATATAATTAGGTACGTCCCCAAACCAAACCTTAATCATAAATTGTAACAAATGTAAGTCTCTTCTCACTAAGGGTCTAAGCCAGTTTAATTCCCTAAAAAATATACACCTACAGTATGGGTTCTATAGGGGGCATCCAATACAAAACAAGCCAACTTGCAAAAAACAAATCCACTCTACCTATATGCCTTTCAATGGCCCCTCCATCAAGTAAGTCACCATAATCGATCACTGGAAGTAAAAGAGAGTTAATCACACTCAATCTAACCTCTCTAGTCATAAACTTTTGTATCTATACAAAATACCCAGCTTCATATTTGTGTTTTTATAAGGAATCTATATAAGTGTCCCAACCCAAACATGAGTCTAACCAAACACCAAGGTATTTGTATGACTCGACTCTGCTTAATGGCAATGCCATCTACAGTATTAATTTCTAAATGAAGATCTTGTTTTTGTTATTTTTAAACAGAAGTGACTGTGTTTTTATTAGCATTTAAGATAAGATGATGCATCTTAAAAATCCTGTAATTCGCCAAAGCCAATTGCAGCCTCATATTCGACTCTAGAGTATCCCCTCTTATACAATATGGTGTCATCTGCATACATATGACACCGGTGACTGCTGATGTGATCTTAAGTTCATTCATATAGATGTTAAATAGCAAAGGTCCTAAAATTGAACTCTAAGGTACACCATTTTCACTTCCAGTATACTAGACTTATAAGAACTCACTTCTACAAATTGGCTATGGCCCATCAAATAGAAGAAACCATTTAACCAATTGAGGGCACAAGCCAATCTCATTGAGTCTGGACAGGAGCACCCAATGGTTAAGTGTGTCAAATGCCTTTGCAAGATTGATAAGCAAGGCTCCTGTCATTAGCCTCCTGTCCAGACTCAGCTGGAGATCACTTACAACACTTATCAGAGCTGTTTGGGTGCTATGAAGTGCCCTAAAGCCTGACTGAAAAGATGATAATTTATTATTATCTTCAAGAAAACTTTGCAATTGGCATGATATAATTTTTTCAAATATTTTAGAAATCTGAGACAAGAGTGATATGGGCCAATAATTGCCCAGCTCGCTTTTATCACCAGATTTGAATATAGGTCTAACCTTTGCAATCTTCCATCCATCTAGAAATTCCCCGCTTTCAATTGATAAATTAAAAATATAGGCTAAGGGATATGCCACACAAGGTGCTACATATTTCAACAATCTGGGTGGAATCTCGTCTGATCCTTTCGCTTAGAGCTACCTAACTTCAAAAGTTCAGAGTGTACCGCTTGGGAAATATAGGCAAAATCAAAACCCTATATCTCTGTCTTCTATACTGATTTCTATGGAATTAGACTTCAAGTCTTATTTTGTCCTAATGGGCCCCATCCAGGAGCTTGGTAAGCCCACCTTAGAGAAATAGTCGTTAAAGCATCGGCCATTCCTTTTCCCAATGACAGCACAGTATCATCCTTCTCTATTTTGTTTATGCAAGTCTGCTTATTTTCTCCATTAGATCTGAGACAATTCCAGAACCTCCTTGAATTCTTTTTATGATTGGCTCAATTTAGAGTGAACAAACTGTTGTTTAGTAGCCTTAGTTTTAGTAGTGTACAAATTTCGAGCCTGTCTATAGGAAACCCAGTCCTGATTTAACATAGATTTTTTTGCTTTCTTCCATTTTTATTCCTCTCTTTCCTAATTTTATATAACTCTGGGAGAACCAAGCATTACCTTTATTTGTGACATTCTTGATCCTCAGGGGTACATGTTTATTACCAATTTGCATGAACTCACTTAAGAAAAATTCCAGCAGCTGATGATGTAAGGATCAGTTCCAGTCTATTCCAGTTGATATTTCAACATTAGTCATAAATCTAACATAATCAAATTGTTTAAAGCATCTCCAAAATATTTTTGACTCAGCAACAGGTTTAACTATATTACTTCTAACTGAATAAATAACCTGATGGTCTGAAAAGGATTCTGGAAGAACCCCTGCCTCACAGTAAAACTGAGGAGAGTTTGTAAACATCATATCCAAGATTGTAGATCTCATAGGATCTCTGTGATTAATTCTGGTTGGTTCCAGAACTAACTGAGTCAATCCCAGTCCAATCTAGAAATCAACCAATTCATGATTCACATCAACAGTCAGCCAATCGACATTAAAGTCTCCAGTTATAAATAATTCATGAGAATATCAAAAACCAAACAAAAGCTCATGTAAGTCCAAAATGATTTGTACCGTAACCTTAGGGGTTTATATAGCCCTATTAACAATAGGGTTTTCGGAAGGGTACCTCTATCTCCAGCTCCAACATTTCCAATCCGTTGCTGGGAAAGGAGCAGTTTACCTCATGTACAGTTGAGTTAAAATCACTATATACAACAATTCCTCCCCCCTTTTTTGTCCTATCCCTTCTTTTTTTTTGTAATGAAACCAGTTTTATTAGTTTAACAATAAGCAACACAATACTGAAGAATCACATAGATGTCAAGTACAAGGTAAATTAAGTCAAGTAATCAAAACAACAAGCTCAATCCCACCCTCCCCCTGACTACACACTCTATTTGCCATTAGTTCACCACTCCTGGGGTAGATTCAGTCATCAAGGCTTCCAGGCTATCAGGAGTGTCTCAAGCGTACTCCAAAGAGATGAGTAGGCCTTAACTCTGTGTTGCATGGAAGCTATGTGCCTTTCCAGTTGCAAAGCCAGGATGCTCTCTCTGTACCATTCCATCATAGTGGGAAGCTTATCTCCGGCCCAATGCCTCATGATTATCAATTTAGCTATTGCAGAGATAAGCGTCATATGTGCCCTCTTAACTTTGGTAATGCCAGCTGGTAAATAGTTGATTAGACAAGTTTCAGGGGTAAACAGAGCTTCTAAGCCAAGGATAGGTCTAAAATATTATTAGTAGACTGCCAAAAGGCTTGTACATTGGGACATAACCATAACATGTGAAATAGTGTACCATTGTCCTTCTTACATTTGCCACACAGTGGTGCATCCAATGTCCCATACTTAAACAGATGAACTGGCGTGAGGTAAATGTTATGCATAATATTGAAGTGGACTAATCTGAGTCTATCTTGTTTTATGAATTTGTACATTGATAGCCAGAGTTTCCTCCATAGATCAGGGTCCTCAGGGATGCCAAGCTCCCTTATCCAGTAGTAACAGATCCCCGATGGCAATCTAAAGTCCCAAGCCTGAAGAGTTTTATACAAATTTGAAACTAAATGTGGCTGGGAGGTTACCTGTAAGAGATTAGCTAAATCTCTTTCACTCGGGTCTGCTGAAGGGACCTGGGAGAAAAAGAAGTAAGGGCCTTACTAACTTGAAAGTATTTAAATACTTCCTTACATGAAACTCTAATGGATTCTTGCAGTTGATCAAAGGGGAGTGGCTTCCCATTCAACCAAAAGTCTGAAACTTTGGAGCGATTTAGCTGAGGCCAGTATGTAAGGGATATTGGTGCACCACTGACCTTAAAATGTGGATTATCGGTGATAGGCTGATCGGACGATTGACACCATCTCACTGCAAGATATTTTTGGATCTGGTGAGAGGCCTTTAATGACCACCCCATGGGGTTGCTTCTAAGGGACTTAGGGATATAGTCCTATCCCTTCTAAATAGTTGGAACCTTTCCAGATCAATAGATGTATTCTGGATTCTACCATCCAACCAGGTTTCTGTTAATACTAGAACCCCTGGTTTAACTTCTTTTACCTAATCCCTCACTTCATCAAACTTGTTTCTCAATCTCCTAACATTTAGGTGGGTAATAATCATAGATTCTTGTTTCATATTAATTTATTTTTCATTATTTAGCATATTAAAAGGTCCTGGGTTTGAGTGTACATCACCGCAAGTTAACAAAAATTACACAAAAAGTTTAATGAAAACACCCCTTAAATTCAATTGTTGTATTCTTTTGTGAATCAGGCTTTTACAGGGCCTACCTCCCAAAAGAAAAAAAGACTGTGGAGCAGTTTTCACCAAATACACTTTAAGGAAGGCATTAAAGCATACATTAGGTAAAATTTCAGATGAGACGTAAATTTTCTGAAAAATATTCAATACCCCTAATTCAGTAAAAGAGTGATACTGAAGATCAGTTAATGTTCCTGTATGACTACGTGCAAACTGAAATGCACTAAACTTGTTAATTACATACAAACACATTAAAATGTTAAAAACAATCATTTTACAAACTCCTCCCATTATTATTCCAGTTGCTGAGCTTTTACAAGCGACCAAGAGCATACAGCAACCAGGCAAGCAACCAATAATATAAGCTAATCATCAACAAAAACTAAAGCTAAAACACTTACAAATTTTCCATGAAGCTGCAGTGCTCAGGTCAGAAAGCAAAGCACAGTGAAGCTCTTCTAAATTAGAATTCTTCCTAATAATATCACAGAAACTAAATTTTTAGTCCTGTGTACAAACAGCAACTCCACTATCTGCGTTTTTCTAGCCGAGTGGCGCTCGCCACTCACGCTCACACTACACGCTTGTAGGCAGTACAGATATTTAAAGTTAGTGCCAGCTCTTCCCATTTGCTGACAAACAGCTGCTGGCCTGCCTCCGAGCCCCCACACCAGCTGATTAGATAGCCCTTTAATTACAGCACGGGCAGAAGAAAGCAATATAAAATAAAAGGCAGTCAGCATACAAAGTGGGCAGAATATCACAACGTGCAGTGCAAATAGGCAGCCAATAAAACATATGTTGAGGCAGATACTTATGTTCCGCTGCTGGTAAATGCTGTAGTGAGCCCCTGACTCTCTGCACTGTTCCTCTTCTTGATATTATAGTGTGGAGTCAGCTGCTGGTAAATGCTGTAGCGAGCCCCCAACCATCTACACCATTCCTCTGCTTGATGTTATAGCGTGGAGGAGTCAGCTTGCGCTTGTAGGCAGTGCAGATATTTAAAGTTAGCACCAGCTCCTCCCGTTTGCTGAGGAACAGCTGCTGGCCCGCCTCTGAGCCCCTACACCAGCTGATTAGATAGCCCTTTAATTACAGCACGGGCAGAAGAAAGCAATATAAAATAAAAGGCAGTCAGTATACAACATGAGCAGAATATCACACGTGCAGTGCAAATAGGCAGTCAATAAAACATATGTTGAGGCAGATACTTATGTTCAGCTGCTGGTAAATGCTGTAGTGAACCCCTGACTGTCTGCACCGTCCTCTGCTTGATATTATAGTGTGGAGCCAGCTGCTGGTAAATGCTGTAGCGAGCCCTCACCCATCTGCACTGCTCTCTGCTTTGATGTTATAGCATGGAGGAGTCAGCTGTTAACCTATTAAGCTTGTGACATTATGACACGGTAGGGGAGAGAGCTACCTCTCCTGCTTAAATGTATACCATCCCAGCAATGTAGTTCTTCGGATTAATAAATTCTCCCAATGTGTAATGCAGCCGACTTCTTGTTTTAAAGTCCATTTCTGCATCCACTCATTGACTGCTTTTATTTTGTTACTATGATACTGTGATGCTTTAGGGATAGGTAAAATCTCCAACATTGCAATCACACATCCCAAGTCAGTAAGTTTATTGGTTAAGGCGACAAAGTCTTGTTTGATTTTAGCAACTGGATCATGAAAGATATTGTTTGCACCAGCGTGAACAATAACTAGTAGTCTGTACCATGCGTTTTTAAGAATTCTATCAGACATCCTTGAGATATCAGCCACTTTGGCACCACTAAAGCTAGAGAGAGTTCTACAGGATTTATTTGGATTGCAGATAGCTCTGTCCAGATATTTGACAATTGAGTCCCCTAGTACAAATATCTCTTTTTTTGCACAGTTGGACTACTGATTTCTATGTCCATATTACTGGTTAAGTCAGTCTTTATAGGTATGAGTAAGGGGGTATTTTCAGGGATGTTCTTAGAAGTATTTATAAATATACCCTTAGTGACACTAACTGTCTGCTTTGTGATATTGTCTACTTTATTTTGTTTTGTTTGTGCCCCTGTTGATTGTTGTTGCCCTCCCAGTGTCGGGAAAAGAGAGGGGTATAATTGAAGTTGATGGACCTAGCTCTGAGTCCTCTGTTAAAGAACTAAGGATGTCAAAGCTATTTTTAAGTGAAAGTGTGAAAATATTAGCTTTACATCCCTTTTTAGCTACCTTTGCACTCAGTAATGCCTCATCCTTAAGCCTTTTTATTTACTCCAGAAGGTTAATATTCTGATTGACTAAACATCAACCCTGGTGTGTCAGGCATAGTAACTTTAGACATATTTGTAACTGCAATAGGAGCTGTAGTGATATTTTCACATTTTGTTGTTTGCTTATTGCAAGTTGTGCTTCCTATATTTACTTGCAATCTTGTTGCCATTGCTTATTGGCTAGCCTCAAGCCATGCCATTCTAGCACTCAAGAGGGTTATTTCATTAGTTAGCTCTTTATTCCGAATACACTTATCACATTTCAAAGTATGTTTGGGAATGGTTTTCATGAGATGATATATTTCACAGGATACACATTTAATACCTATTTCTCCCTCCAGGGTCATTAATGAGTCTGCCATGTTTATAATTACTTTCACCACTACATAATGAGTTAAGAAAAACACACAGTGAATTCCTGATGTGTGGTTTACCTTGTCCCTGGGTTTAATTAATACCCTATTGCTAGATTTTGTAATGGTGAAATTACACTTCAGTGATTACTGTCCACAAATTGTTATTTTAAAGGAGAGACAAATTTTAATTTAAGTAAAGATACAAGGCTTAGGAATAGTAGGTCTAAACAGACACTTACCTGATAACTGTTGCTTGGTCAGGTTAGACTTTATCCAGTAGTATGCTAAGACATTCGCATGCATCACCACAAACTGCACTCTGCCCGCTCTACCCTTGCTCACCCTGCTCGCAGCAGGGCAGACTAATATAGTAGTGTACAACCCAGAAGTACCGGGGAAGTCACGGACTGCCAGTATTTTAAATAACCCAAAAATGCTGCAAATGTGGGTGAGAACCACTTATGCATGATTCTGGCACCACAGTAGCATCTTATACTCCCCAAACACTATAAATAAGTAAAATCTGCTGAGTTGTAGTACCATGAGAAGTGAGGGACTACAGCTCACTCTTCCTACTTCCTGCCAAGCAGAGCAGCAGGGCTCCAGGCAGCAATTTGGCTAATGCCAGCAAATGGACAACATTACAATAATTAAGACCTACAGTGTTGCCCAGGAGTAAAAATGCAGACAGGGTCTGTAGCTACACTGTCATTAAAATGCCTACTCGCAGCAGGGCAGACTAATATAGTGGTGTATGACCCGCTGGAGACAAAATTGTTCCATTTTTGAAAAGAGCAGTATTAAATAGAAAATGGCTGATTTTTTTAGAGCCAGATGTACTGTGGTTGACATGTAAGGCAATGTGGTAGAATTATAGTAAACAGTGAAGGGAGAATTTCAGGATCTCTGTATGTGTATTGCCAGGGAGACAAAAAAGGCGGAGTATTTCAGATACTTAACATTAAGAGACCAATTGCAAAAACTGCTGTAATTGGTTGTGGAAACTAAACAAAATTATACTTCACAAATTGCTCAGATTAAGAAAGAAATGGATAAGTACCAGTATCAAAGATTGACTTCATTACTGCAAGAACAAAGGTTTGGGACTTGAGGGGGAGCACAGACAAATCAGGAGGGGCACAGACAAATCCATTTGATGACTGCTCTGACAAAATTTTGAATAGGTACTTTCAAGTTAAAGAGTTCCTCAAGGACCGTTGGGACACACTAGAGAACATCATTAACATAGTAAATGACTTTGTACATACTGCCTTTGGGTACTCAGCTCAATTGGATTTGGATACCATTCATTTCCTGGATGATTTTCAAATTCCACTGTCATCAGAAGAGATTAACAATAGGATAACATCTGCTGTCCAAAAGATATAGTAGTTATTTATGTATGTATTTATTTTGGTTTTGTTGAGTGGGAAAAGAGGACTGGCTAATTTGTTTTGCCTGTTTTCAGTCTCATCCTGTGGGGAGATGCAGATGTAATCCAACTGAAGTTTAACCAGATTAAGCTGTTGGTGGTATTTCTAGTGAATGTGGAAATTTGACCAGAACACAGGGAGATGCCCCAACTCTTTTCAAGAAGTGCCAAGGGATCTTTAACGTCCATCTGAACAACAATCAGAACAAGCAGATGGGACCTTGACTTAACATTGCATCCAAAAGACAGCAGTGTCAGATTTGGGATTTTATACCAGGTTCCTGGTGTGGGACTAGGACCCGCAGCATTCCAATCTTCCAGCATCAGAGGTGAGCGTGCAACCTGCTGAGCCACTGACAGTATAATAGGAGTAGAAGTTGACACAGTTAGGTCACAAAATAACAATACTGCACCAGGCATTGATGGAATTCTAGGGGAGGTTTATAAAATGTCTCAAGAAGATTTGGTGGACACTTTAGTGGAGCTATATAATGTATTGTTGACAGACAAAGTTCCAGGACAGACCATGTTGAAAGGGGTTACGATAGCATTACATAATAAGCATTTATCAATGCCAAATGTTTGCTTGCTGGTATTAACATTGGAAATGCAGGAGTTAGACAGATGCAGAGTATGAATGGCAGTGAAGTATTGAACTTCACGCCAACCCCACCTCCAACCTGCAGAGATGGACAGGCATTGGGGTAATGCAATTGGGTTGTCGCCCATAACATTCATGCCATTTCAGCTCACCCTATCCTGCAGACACCGACAAGCACTGAGGTGTGCCTTGGGTGTTCAGCTTTTAGTCATCCCACTCCATAAGGACATACGCTGAAATGGGTGCAATATAGGAAAATGGGGTAAGATCGGGGGCTGAACAGTCCAAGGCACACCTTGATGCCTGTCACTGGCTGCAGGGTGGGGGGTGAGGGTTTAACGGCATGAGCATTACAGTTGGCACTCCAAAGGCACACCCATGACACCTGTCAGTCTGTACAGGGTGGGACGTTATGGTTAGAAACCCTAATGCCCTAGGTGTTTGTTGGTATTTGCACAAAAAATTTGCAGCATGGCCTATTTGTGACCCCCACCTCATGAAAGCATTTGGGACCTCTTCTCATGAACAGTGACACTGTGAGTTTGCCAATGAGTCCCGAACTTTGAGTTCCCACAGTGACTGTGCCATTGTGCGCCAGATGTACGAAAACACAGATCGGGCAGGTTGTAAAGAATCACAGCTGCACCATTCATAAGGCAGTGTAAAGAGATGGCAATGTTGAAAATATGTAGTGAAAATATTAAAAATGCTGGAACTTCCGAGCGTACATAGAAACTACATGAACACATACACGTAACACAGTAATTTAGTATAATTATTTTGCCATATTTTCAACACAGGCATTTTGTGACCCTGTTCATGAACACTGTCAGTATGATTTCTTAATCTGTCTCGAACATCGATTTCCCACAGCAAACATGCTATTCTGCGCCAGATGTGTAAATGCATATTTTGGGCAGGATGTAAAAATGACAGCTGTTACTGTTCATAAGGAGGTCTGAAGAAATGCCAGTGTTGGAAATCTGGAGTGAAAGTACTACACATTTGCAAGTTACAAGGGTGTGTGGAAACTGCACAATGCACACTTGTAACACAGTTATTTTATGGACATTTGTCACCAAATTTTTGACATAGGATTTTAGGACCTCTGCTCATGAACAGTCACTGTGATTATTCATATGAACATACAAACATATGAATCTGCCATCAGAACAGACCAATCGGTCTATCTAAATCTGCCCAAGTGTGCAGTTAGCACCCTAGATTGCAGCTGCCCCTGCCTCCTCTCTCTCAGTTCCTCCCCCACTTGTCCAGCCCCTGCCCCCTGACTCTTTCTCTTGTATTATCCCAGTCCTTCTTAAAGCTATTTACTGTCCTACATGTTATCACCACCTCTGGCAGCACATTCCAACTAGTCACCACCCTCTCAGTGAAGTAGTTCCTCCTCATTTACCTCTAGAAACGCCCCCTTCCTACCTTAGTCCATGCCCCCTTGACGCTCTTCAACTCCTCAGTTTAAACACCCTCTCGGTGCTAGGTTTATTTACCCCCCTCAGGTATTTAAACGCTTCAATCATATCCCCCATCCCTCCTCTCCTCCAGTGTGTACATGTTCAGCTCATTCAGCCTAATTTCATATTCCTTTCCTTCCATCCCCTTTAACATTTTTGTTGCCCTCCTTTGCACCCCCTCCAGTAACTTTATTTCTCTCCTCAGGTATGGCCTCCAGTATTGCACACAGTACTCCAGGTGCGGTCTGACCAATGATATGTAGAGAGATAGGATCACATCCCAGTGTCTGGATGAGAACCCCCTTGCTATGCACCCCAGCATCCTGTTTGCCTTCACTTCTGTTCTCTTACACTGGACTGAATTGTTCATGCTCCCAGTTACCAACACCCCTAGGTCCTTCTCCTCCTCCATGATCCCTAACCCCACTCCCCCAACCAATAGTCCCTCTTCTGGTTCCTAGGCCCAAAGTGCATCACCTTACACTTGTTTGCACTGAATCCTAGCTGCCAGTCCACCGACCATGTCTCTACTTTGGTTAGGTCCCCCTGCAGTTTTTCCCATCCATCCTCTTTGTCCACCACTGCCACCAATTTGGCATCATCTACGAACAGACTAACTCTGCTCCCCACTCCATGTGCTATTTCGGAGATAAAGAGCCCAAATAGCACCAGGCCCAGCACTGACCCCTGCAGCACCCTGCTTGTCACTGCTCTAGGTGCTGAGAGTTCCCCCATACCACCACCCTCAGCACCCTCCCCTGTAACCAGGTCTCTATCCATTTAGTCAGCTTTTTTCCCACCTCCACTTCTGTCACCTTCCCCCAAGTCACCCATGAGGCACTGTATCAAAGGCCTTACTGAAGTCCAAGTACAGGACATGTACCGCATGGCCCCTGTCCAACTCCCTTGTCACCCAGTCATAATACTCAATTAGGCTGGTTTGAGAAGACCTCACTGAGATGAACCCGTGTTGCCGCCCATCTTGGAGGCCATTACTCTCTAGGAATGCCACCAGCCTCTGCTTCAGTTTTGCCTCCATAAGCTTACCCACTATGAATGTGAGACTGACTGTTCAATAATTTCCTGGCTCCTCCCTCAGCCCACTCTTGTGTATAGGCACCACATGGGTCACCCTCTATTCCTGGGGCACACACCTCGTTTCCAGGGAGGTGTTGAACAGATCTGCCAGTGGCTCAGCCAACAGCTCCACCATCTTGCTCAGCACCCTGGGGTGGATGCCATCGGGACCTGGTGCCTTGTCCACCCTTACTGCCCTCAGCCTCTCTAGCACCCTAGTCCCTGTGATCACTTTGTCCATCACCTCCTCCCCCCTTTCCCCACCGTCCCAGCCGATGCTGGTAGTGGATCATCCCTCTCCTTAGTGAAAACGGAGAAGAAGTACTCATTTAGAATTTTCACTTGCTCCTCCCCTTTTAAACCCAATCCACTCCCCACATGTTATCCTCACAATATGGTCCTTGCATTTCCACTTTTCCCGACATACCTTAAAAAGTCCTTTTCCCCTCCCTTTATGCCCTGTGCTAACCTTAATTCCTTGGAGGCCTTAGCTTTTTTCATCCTCCTGGCCACCTCACTTCACCAACTCCCATAAGCCTCCTTATCCTCTCCCTTCCCTGTTCTCCTGTACTTCCAGTATGCAACCCTCTATGCCCTTACCCCTTGAAGCACTTCCTTGTTCAGCTGGCATGGTTTCTTGGATGTGCTCTTCTTACTCCTGCCCTGGTGCAGGCTACTGTGGCCTCTTTTAGCCTAGTCTTTATGACTCCCCACTTTTGTTCTGCATCCATCCCCAGCCATATACCCTGGAGTCTTCCTCATAGTATTGCTCCCATCCTCCCAAAGCCCACCCTACTAAAGTCCACCACCTTAGTGCCTGTGCCATCTATCTCCCTGACCAGCGCAAGAACGAGCCACGCTGTTTGGTGGTTGCTACCCGCTAGTGGGTCCTCCATCCTTACCTCCCTCACCACCTCCCCATTTGCCAGTACTAGGTCTAGAGTGCTGCCAAGCCTTGTAGGCCCACTTACCAATTGCATCAGAAGGCCGTCCTGGAATGCATCAACGAGCACCTGCTCCCTGGTACTGCTAGTGGCCAGGGTGCTCCAGTTAACCCCTGGTAGGTTAAAATCCCCCACTATCACCAAACTCCCCCCTTCTACAGACACACTTTATCTGCTCTGCCAACTCCCCATTCAGTTCCCCGGATTGGGCTGGTGGTCTCTACACCACTCCCAGCCTTAACTTTCTGCCCTTGGAGTCCAGAAGTTGCACACAAAGCACCTCTGTCCTCTCCTCTCCTCTTCTCCCTCGTCCATTATGCATTTGATCCCTTCCTTCACATAGATTGCAACCCCCCGGTCCCTGCTGTATTGCCTGTATCCTGGGATTGCCAAGTCCTAATCATGGTACTCTGTGGACCAAGTCTCTGTCACTGCAGCAATGTCCACCTTCCCCTCTGAGAGGAGCACTTGAAGCTCTGCAATTTTGTTCCCTAGGCTTCTTGCTTTGAGATAGACCACCTTCCACCCGTACCCCTCCTTCTCCTCACTCTTCTCCTTAGCCTGTGTCCCTCCTCCTGGTAGCCCACACCCTTTCTCCTTGTTTTTCTTACTGGCTGGTGGTGCCTTCTGTATTACACTCAGACCACTCTGCCCACCCCCTCCCAGGGTTACTACACCTCTACCTTTACCTATATCTAGGGGGGTAAGCTCATTAGGCTCCCCTTTCCGGACCTTTCTACCAACCACAGTCTTTTGGCCACCCCAACCCCCACTAGTTTAAATCCACCTTAGTAGAGATATACCCCTCTAATCCTGCCTTTAACACTCCCAACCCCTCCCTGCTCAAGTGTAGCCTGTCTGCCATGTACAAGTCACTATTCCCCCAGACCCTACCCCAGTTTGTCACTAACCCATAATTTTTGGTGTGGCACCAATCCCTCAGCCACTCATTGAACTCCTTGATCCTACCTTTTCTCCCCATACTTGCACATGGTACTGGGAGTACCTCCGAGAATGCCACTGACTCCCCTACGCTCTCACACTGCCTGCCCAACTCCTAGAACCTCCCTCTCACTACTTCCACAGTCTCCCTGCCAAGTCGTTTGTACCCACATGCAACAGTAAATGAGGTTTCTTCCTCCCCCTCACTGCACATTTGAGCATTGCTGCCCCTCCTGCAGTCAACCCGGGGAAAGCTTCAACTCAAATACGGATGTGCCTTCCCCCCTTCTGCCCCATTTCACCCCTTTCAGTATAGAATCCCTCAGGACAAGTACTCCACCATCTGTTACCCCCATTCCCTTCTAAAGCCCCTTCCACCACCCCAATATTCATTCTTCGCTGCACCTTACCCCAGCCAGCTGCAGCCTCTGTGACTTCTGTATCTGCACCCCATACTTCTGCCTCACTCCTTTTCTCTGCTTTATTCCTCCCATCCCACTTGAACCCCTTCCCAGACTGACTACTTCCTACTGGGCTTCCCATGTTGATCTCCCCTCCTCCCCTGCTAATTTCCAACCCCTTTCCTATCACCGTTGTTGTCGATTTAGAGCTCCCATTCCCTTTGACCCTAATAGGGATGTCCTTCTCATCCTTCTACTTCCCATAGCCTTCTCTCCTCCAGTCACCCCTCCTCCTTCCTTACTAGCCCCCCTTTCTACCCTTTCATTCTCACTATCTCTTCCCCTACCTGTTGCCATCCCTCTCATGCCCCTCTTGTCCTCCCCCCTTCAGTATCTTCCTGCTCCCCCCCATAGCAGAGGCTCAAATCTATTCCTAGTCGATACCTCTCCTACATCTCTTCCCCCTATCAGTTCTCCCCTCCTACTTGTTCCCCTCAATGTCACCCTGGTCACACCCCTGGTCCCTCCCTACCTGCAGCCATCTGCTCTCTCCTCTGGCACTCCTCATGGTCTCTTCCTCCCCATCAGGAGGCTCACTCCCTCACCTCAGGCACGCAATCCCTTCTCCTTTCTTTTCTGCTAGTGTCTCTGATACTGGGGTCAGTTTTAGTCCCTAGTTGTTCTTCTGCCATCCCCCCTTGCCACTCCTTATCACCCCCAGCCAGGATGCCTGCCATACTCATCTGCCCTGCCACTAGACTCCTCCTAACCTCCACAGTTCCTCCTTCAAATCAGTCAGTTGTTCTACAGAGCATACACGCCCCCACCCTCCAAGCCCAGTCCAGGATCATGGCAGACCCACAACCTGTACACCTCACCACGCTTCTAAAGATGCCCGTCCTATTGACACTCAGCACATGCCCCATTTTGGTCCCCATCTTATGTTATGGGCTCTTACTCCAAGTTTCTGTACCCTACTACAACTGTTAGGGCACTATTAACTCAAATTCCTGTTTCCCCCCACACTAATCCCCTACTGCCCCTTGCCGACTGGGTTAATTCAATCTTAAATCTCATCCATTAGATACTGTATTACAGGAATCCTAAAGCCTCCTTGTCCATGTTTCACCTCTCAGCTACCATACTTTTTGTTCTCAGCCCTCATAGTTTCACTTAGCCCAATTAGAAATCATATTGCACTGCAAGTATTACTCAGCACAGTTACAGAAATAAACAGAACAAATAAATCTGTATTATTACAGCAATCGTAGGAGTATACAATCATTGCTTTGTCTCAACCCCAGAGACCCTCTGTAATATAGGACCACACAGGACCCCGGGCTGGAGATGGGCGAAGTGGCCCCAATTAGCGGCGTGAAGGTGAATTTGCAGAGTGCTCAGCAATGTGAAGCAGGGTACTTCGTGTTATAATGGGTAACGTGAAGTCCATTGAAAACAATGACTTTGCATTACTCTGCCTTCCCAAACCACTACTCCACCAATTCTTAAGGTGAAGTACATTGAAAACAATCTACTTCACCTCACTTCACCTTGTGTTTAAGTTCCAAAGGTGAATTTTGCAGTGATTCATGGGATTTCAGGTCACATGAGCTCTAGATTGTTCTGTACAACCTCAGTTTGCGGTAGAGTGTGTGTAGGAAGCTGTAGGAGACAGTTTACCCTGAGAGCCCTCTGTGATTCAAACCATCAAAAAGCTGTTTAAAAAGTCTTTTTGAGTAATTTTGTTTGCTGAAACTTTAGTTCATCGATTGCAGGAAACCCTCCTGTGCTCATATCATCGAGCATTTATTGTTTGTGTGTGGATTTTGAATGTTAATGTACAACATTCAGTCTGTGTACTGAGAGACAGTGGAAGTGTGCTTTGAGGGAGATGCGTATCTGTGGTGTAGGTAGATTAACTTGATGAAAAAGTCGGTTCTTTCTGTTTTGGTGATATTTTTCTTGTATAACTGTTAATGTACATACAGTAATATTTTCAATAATTCTTGACTTTTTTTGCTGATTGTTGTGGTGCAGCAGTGCATAATTTTAATTTGTTTAAAATATGTGGTTATATTACTGACGTTTTCAATTTGCTATGCATTACTTAATGTGTGTGTGAGTATGTGTGTGACGCATGTCATCAAATCACACACCTTTTATTGTGCCACATAGTAATTTCAGCAATGTGAACTTGCTATCCACTGCAGCTATGTGATTTTTGTATTTCTTTGTGGTATCTTTACTAGTACTAGTACTGGTGACTGTTACTGCAGCAGTGCAGTACATCCCCGGTGGGCCGCCCAACCCGACAAAAGTATTCTTTTCCAGATTTGAATTTCTGACGGTAAGCACTAGTTAGGTGTTGTGCCTTTGTTTCTGCATCTCTTCAGTGTGCAGCGCAATCTTAATCTGTCTGTGCATTTGCATCCTTATAGGGCCCAATCTCCATCTGAAACTTAAGTCAGTTTTTTCTTTGGCTTCCCTTCAGAGTACTGGACAGGTGTGGTGCATAATTCTGCATGAACATTGTACTCATTAACATGTGTTTTTAAGTCAGGACCATCATCACGAGTCACTCATGATACAAATCACGTTCTTCATCATCACGGTCTCAAATGTAGTCACAAATCATGATTCACGATCATGTCACGAATCACAACATTAATTTTTTTACTAGTCATGTATTGTAAGCATGTTTTGTAATATCTTTCCAGGCTTCACCACCCCATCATTGTACTCATTAATACGTGTTTTTAAGTTGGGGAGTTTTGTGCTACAGCTCATCGGGGAAGTACAGCCGTAGGCATTCACATTCCCAATATAGTTATATATTGGTTATCTCACATCATCGACATCGAATCATGTTCTTCATCATCATGGTTACAAATGCAGTCACAAATCATGATTCATGATTATGTCATGAATCACAACATTCATTTTTTTACTAGCTACTTGGATGTATTGTAAGCTTGTTTTGTAGTATCTCTCCAGGCTTCACTACCCCACCATTGCACTCATTAATACATGTTTTTAAGTCGGGGAGTTTTGTGCTATAGCTCTTCGGGGAAGTACAGCCATAGGCATTTGCATTCCTTCCTGTACAGCATGTGAGTTACAGTACTGTAAGTAGTGGTGCTCAAAGTGGCCCCAATTTTCTTCGCGAAGTGATTCATGAAGTAACACCGTGTCCGCAGAGTACTCCACAATGTGAAGTGGAGTACTTCGCTTCATAATGAGGAACGCAAAGTCCATTGAAACCAATAACTTTGTGTTATTATGCCTTCCCCAAACCACTTCTCCACCAATGTTAAGGCAAAGTACATTGAAATCAATGTAATTCACTCACTTCGCCTTGTAATTGAGCTCCAAATGAAATTCTGCAGTGGTTCATGGGATTGCAGATCACATGGGATCTAGATTGTTCTGCACAGCCTCAGTTCTGGCCTGGGTAGTCTGTGTGTAGTGGCAGCTGGAGACAGTTTGTTCTCAGAGCTCTGCGATTCAAAACCTCTAAAAGCTGTTCAAAATGCCTTTTTGAGTCATTTTTTTTGCTTAAAATTTAGTACATCTATTGTAGGAAACCCTTCTGTGCTCATATCATCAAGTGTTTATTGTTGTGTGTGGATTTTGAATGTTAATTTAGAGCAGCCAGTCTGCGTACTGTGAAGTGTGCATTGGGGGAGGGGTGTATTTGTAGTGCAGGTACATTAACTGGGAGAAAAAGGCAGTCTTTCTGTTTTGGTAATATACTTCTTGTATAGCTGTGTTAATGTGCACACAGTAATATTTTCAGTAATTCTTGAACATTTTTTATTGATTGTTGCGGTGCAGCAGTGTATAATTTGTCTGTTTAAAACATTTGGTTATATTACTAAAGGTTTTCAATATGCTACACATTACTTGTAGCATGTGTGTGAGTGTGTGTGCAATGTGTGCCATTAAATCAGACACCTTTTATTGTGCCATAGAGTAATTGCAGCAGTGTGAACCTGCTATCCACTGCACCTGGATGAATTTTTTATACTGCTTTGTGGCATCTTTACTGGTAGTGGATTGTTACTGCTGCTGTGCACTAATCCCCCAACTGTCAAAATGTATTCCTTTCCAGATTTGGATTTGTGACTTGTGTGCACTAGTTAGATGTTATTGTTCCTTTTTCATATGCATCCCTTGAGTGCGTGGCATAATCTAAATCTGTGCGTTTGCTGCGCATCACTAATTCTGGGAGACTGCATTTTTTTTGTTACGCTCTCATTTTACTTCGTCAACACTGGGGAATTTTCTGGACACAAGACAGTAGCATTGTGGGGATGCACATTAATTCTGGTGACTCTGTGTGTGACTACTGCATGCATGACTGAGTGCACCATTAATTCTGGGAGACTTTGCATTTCCTGTAATGCTCTCATTTCACTTTGACAGCACTGGGGAGTTCTCTGGGCACAAGACAGTAGCACTTTGGGGAGCACTTTGGGGATGCACATTAATTCTGGTGACTGTGTGGGTGGGGTGCTACCAATATTGTTGTCACCCTGCCTTACTTCTTGTTTAAAGTGGAATGACAACGCAAAGTAATAATAACAAGGTGAAGTGAGCCTTTCCTATGGGGCACTCCACGTAGCAAAGTGCCAACGCGAAGTGGCCACTTCGCATTCACTTCACAGGCGGATTTTAAATTTGCTGCATCTCTACCCTGGGCAGGTGGGTGGGCAACTCTAAGGTCCCGACAGAGCTCCGTTGAGCTCACTCACCCCCCCACTCGCTCATTCTGTTTCTCCCAGCACTGCAGACTGTCCCTTTGTACTGGGCTTCTGCCTGCATTGGCACCTTTTTCTGCCCACATAGAAATCCGTAGCAGTCCCGACAGAGTTCCATTGAGCTTGCTCACTCCCTTTCTCTCACTCACTCATTCTGTTTCTCCAGGTGCTGCAGGCTGCCCTTTTGTACTGGGCTTCTGCTTGTGTTGGTGCCTTTTTCTGCCCACAAAGAAATCCATGGCAGTCCCTACAGAGCTCCATAGAGCTTGCTCACTCTCCCTCTCTCACTCACTTGTTCTGTTTCTCCCAGCACTGCAGGCTGCCATTTTGAACTGGGCTCCTGCCTGCATTGGCACTTTTTTCTTCCCACAAAGAAATCCACAGCAGTCCCAACAGAGCTCCATTGAGCTCGCTCACTCCCTCCCCCCTCTCATTCGCTCTTTCTGTTTCTCATGGCGCTGCAGGCTGCCCTTTTGTACTGAGCTCCTGCTTGTGTTGGTGCCTTTTTCTCCCCCCAAAGAAATCCACAGAAGTCCTGACAGTGCTCCGTTGACCTCGGTCACTCCCCTTCTCTCACTTGCTCATTCTGTTTCTCTGGATGTTGCAGGCTGCCTTTTGTACTGGGCTCCTGCCTGCATTGGCATCTTTTTCCGCCCACAAAGAAATCCACAGCAGTCCCAACAGAGCTCCATTGAGCTCGCTCACTCCCTCTGTCTCACTCACTTGTTGTTAATCTGTCCCAAACACTGATTTCCCACTGCAACTGCGCTATTCTGTGCCGGAAGTGCAAAAACACATTTCAGCCAGGATGTGAAAAATGGCAGCTGTACTGTTCATGAAGAGATGTGAAAAATTACCAGTGTTGAAAATCTGCCATGAAAATATTGCAAATTTGAGAAATTAAAAGGGTGCGTGGAAACTGTGCAGTGCATGCTAGTATCACAGTCATTTTATGGACTTTTGTCACTACATTTTCAACATAGGCATTTTAGGACCTCTGCTCATGAACAGTGTCACTGTCATTTTCTTAATCTGTCCCACAGTGACTGTGCTATTCTGCATCAAAGTGCGAAAACACATTTTGGCCAGGATGTGTAAAATGACAGCTGTACTGTTCATAATGAGGTGTGGAAAAATGCCAGTGTTGAAAATTTGGAGTGAAAATATTACAAATTCACGAAGTTATGAATGTGTGTGGAAACTGTGCAATGCATGATTGTAAAACAGTTATTTTTTGGCTTTTTTTCACCAAATTTGCAACATAGGATTTTTGAGAGCCCACCTCACGAATAGTGGCACTGTCATTTCCTTAATCAGTCCCCAAAGGTGATTCGGCACACTGACCATGAAATCACATTTCGGGACTGAATAATGCCATGACAGTGACTGAATTCATGAGGAGGGGTCCCAATAACCCCATGTTGAAAATGTGGTGCAAAAATTCCAAAAAATGCACAAGATATGCACCAAAGCTGAAAAAATAATGATTTATGCCGTTATACAGCTTACCAGCATTTCTTCAGTTCATGGTCGGCTTTGAAGAGAGCAGACATGTTCCCGGTCCACTGAAGATCGTTGCGCTGTGCTCTGGAGGTAAGTATGAGGTGAGGGGGGTGTGGGGAGGCAGGGTGCACAGAGGGTGGGTGTGGGTTGGGGAAGGGGCAGGAGAGACTGCAAGGACTGTTTTCTTGTTTTACAGGTAAAACAAAAAGACAAAGTGGGTTGGTTTTCTTCTTTCATAGGTGTTGTTTGATACACTGGGGTGGGATCCCAGTGTGCCACCAGCATTTTCAGGAGGAGGACTGAAGCTAACTGGAATTGGGCTCCCCATTGACACGAAACAGGGGGCTCCTGATGCGAGGGTTTGGGCGCCCATTAAAGGCACCTGTAGAAATCGAAGAGGGGAATATTATGCTGACAGGGGCGGGCTCCCCCATTGGCAAACTGAACTAGAAAGGGGTGACTGAAGTCAATGGGGATTGGGCCCCCTATTGGCAAAGACTGCTGGGGGGGCGCATGATGCCGGGGGGGATTGGGCACCCCCTCAGCATGTAACAGAAACTTGTGAGTGGGGACATTATGCCGATCGGGACTGGGTTCCCCGTCAGTAAATGAAGGTGTTGGGGACATGCTGACAGGGTGATTGGGCACTCCCATCAGCTCTGAGGTGGCTGCATAGGGCTGCCATGTTCCTGGTACTGTAACACCAGGTGAGGTACCGCCCTGCAATGTTGGTTCGCTCCCTCATTGCAGCAGAATTGTTGATGCTGCAATGATGAGGCAGCCTCTCATTGCAGTCACCAAATCATTTCAAGTTGGTGGCACTTCTGCAGAACCAGTGTCATCTGGACTCTGGGCCTGCACTGGGTGCACACCACCAAGCCCACAAATGCAGTGCTGGCATTGGCTGCCTCACTGCCGCACCACCACAACCTGCTTCTCTCCTAAGCTGCCACATAATATTTCCTGTGCATGCGCACAAGCAAACATATAAAGCGGGAAAAGAGGATCTTTATAATTGGAGGCCTCTTAGCTTGTTGAAGGTTGACCTCAAGATTCTGTTAAGAATCCTAGGGAAAAGACTGGCTGCTACAGTATCTACCCTCATTTTGCTGTCTCAGACATGTGCTATATCAATAAAGAAAATGCAGAATCATTTGTTCTTGATGCATAACCTGATGGAACAAGGGAGACAGGGTAAAATAAAAAGCCATCTCCAGGCTTTGGATCAGGAGAAGGCCTCTGATAAAGTACGAACCAAATATCTATTGGCTGTATTTGAAAGATATGAGACACCAGTAACATTCATTCAATAGATTCAGGTATTATATGAAGCAGGTAGAGTCCTTCCACTGGTAAATGGAACTTAGGGGAGAGTGTATGCTATACACCTTGAGTAGATCAGGGGTGACCAAAGAGTCCAGTACTATACTTCTTTGATCTGAGCCCTATTCTAAGGAAGATAGATCAACGTCCTGGGATTGCAAGTACTGATACAACATTGGGAGTATTACCATAAAAATCTGTTGCTTATGCAGATGATGTCTGCTTAATCTTGAGGGATGTGGGTTCAGGATAGAGAGCAGTTGCACAATCTGAAAGCTTTGCAATAACATTTCACTCTAAACTGAATTTTCAGGAAAGTGCAGCTATGCTTCTTGACTCTGTTCCTTTTTTGGAGGGACAAAGTGCAGGGGAAATACAATTTATGGTGGACCCAATAAAAAGATTTTAGGAGTATGGTTTAGTAATATGGACATGGCAAGTTATAACTGAGTAACGGGGATAATAACTGTAGAACCCATAGCAATGAAATTGTGACAGTGGCCCATGTTGAAACAGAAAAGAACTTGCATGATTGAAACTATCTTAGTAATTCCTGTTTTTTTACATGTCAGTTGTATTTGCCACTGCCAATAGTGATGGAGGCTATCCTTTATAGCGTGATTTTCAGAATGTTGATGAGACGTCACCTCAACCTCATAAAAAGAGGACACACATACCGGGAAATAAAAAAAAGAGCAGAGGCTCTGATAGCCCAATTTTGTTTCTTTTATCTTCATTGTCTTCTTTAGTTTTGATACAAGACCACTCTTTTCTGAGGCAATAACCCTGGATTGCAGTTGTTTAAAACAGCATGTGAGCCCTTCATAAAATTATGGGCCCAGCAAAAGTTTAGAAATGTAGAGAGGACTGTCCCTTCCTAATGTAATGTATATTCAACATTGCTTTCAAAAGATTAAACCCTGTTGGTTAATGGTTACATAAATGTAAGGGAATTCAGGGGAAAAACTTGCATAAATTAATACTTGCAGAGTAGTTTTATTACTCCAGTTTCTAACCCTCAATTTGATGTTCTGAAACTACAATATGTAAACTACTAATGGATAACAGGATACTAAAGAACATGTGGGGCATGGTGTGGTTATGCTCACATTGGAATTTACTGTAAATGTAAAGGGCAATGCAAAACCCAAACATGTGGAAGAAAGGGGATGTGTCAGAACCAAATGTAATCAGGAAGTAGAAACAATAGAGCATTTGCAGTTCACTTGTAAATATATACTGACCTTCCGGCCTATACTTGTGACATGGTAGTGATTACTTATATTTCAAAACATTGTTTATACATGTCTGATTTTAGGTGCTGTAATGAACACTTGGACTAAATGGACTCAGAGTACACTACTTGTCATATTTTCCTGCGTAAATGGTGTATTTAGCAAACTCATTGTCAGTTTGTGTTACAGGAAACACATACCTTTGAATATGGCAGAAAATGAATTCAGTGCTGTCAGTGAGAGAAAATACAATATGTTACCTCAAGAAATGTTTCAGATATTGTAAAAGTGGGTTACATGGTAAGAATAATAGAAAGGGGCCAGAGACTGGGGATCAGTGATTTTTCTATGATGGTGGTAGATCTTTATCTTTCTTAACTGTTTTTGTCCTTTTCTTTGTTGTATTACAGCTTGAAGTAAAGTTATTACACAGTCCTTTGAGTTTGATTTGCATGTAAGTTGAAAGTAGTAGATGTATATCTTCAATGTGTTGATTTTTTTTAAATTAAAATATCCCTTCTCTTATAAAAAGAGTCTGGGTTCTTTTGCTACCATGTGGATCCCCACCAGGACAGCATCAGAGATGGACAAGAAGGAACTTGGTTTAATGTCTCATCCAAAGGATGGCACACCCTGCTAGGTACAGCATCCCCAAGTACTGCTCTTGTGTGGCAGTGATTACGGTACGAGTCCAGTCCAAGTCTCGGACAAGAACCCATAATCATCTGGCCCAGAGGTAGATAGAAACACAGAAACATAGACTTTGATGGCAGATAAGGATCACTTGGCACACCTAGTCTGCATAGATGTGCTCTCAGCTGATCCATAGTGACACCAGTATTAGCCCAAGTTCCTGGTGTGGGACTGAATCCCATGACGGTTCAGTCTTCTGGCCCCTGAAGTACAAGTGAAACCTTCTGAACCACTGACACTGCATATGTGCTGTATTATATATTGAGACTGCTTACATTCCAAACTATAATACACATATTCAATTTGTGTTTCTGACCCCCATACCACTAAATAAGAGTGAGCTGATGCCAAATTTGTTTTTGGCGAATGATCCAAAATTCAACCTTTGATTTGGCCCTGTCAAAATTTAGAGCCACTTCAGATCACTCTAAACTGTTCCACCTGTCTGCCCTGGCTATTGCCTTTTCCCTTGCCTCCCTCCTTTACCTCTTCTTCTCTCTTGGTTCTGTCCCATCTGCCTGGAAACATGCCGGTATTATTCCTCTCCCCAAAGGCAGTGACCGCTTAGTTTCTGGCAACTACCGCCCCATCTCTCATCTTCTTATCTTGCCAAACTTTAGGAGCACATTGTGCTTACCCATCTCTCTCATGTCCTCAACTCCATTTCCTTTTTCACCACCTTCCAGTCTTTTATTTAGCTTTTTTTAACCAGGTAAGCATGCTAGACAGTCAAGTGCTTATTTTCATGTGCGACCTGGGAGAATTGCAAGGTACAGGCAGTAACAATTCAGAGACAAGGTACAGCAATCAACAAGGTACAGTCAGGTACAGGCAGTAACAAATAGCTGGCTTCCAGAAACACCACTCTACCACTGCCTCCCTCCTAAGGCTCACTGACTTCATCCTCTCTGGTATGGACAAGGGCTTCCTCACCTCTGCTATCTTTATAGATTTGATGAAGGCTTTTGACACTGTCTCTCATGACCTCCTTATCACTAAACTCACCTCAGCATGGTTGTCAGTCAGTGCCACAAGTAGGACTCCTGCAGTCAGAGTTGGTGACTCTCTAGAGCCCATCCATCAATACTGGTGTCCCACAAAGGTCAGTCTTTGGTCCACTATTAGTCTCGATCTTCCTCAATAACCTACCGGTGGCATGCTCCTCCACATCTAGCAACATGTATGTGGATGATATGGTCCTGTATACCTCAGGTCCCTCACCTATAGAGTTGGAGTCCAGGCTCCAATTAGACTTGGATAAAGTCCATCTCTGGCTTTGCTCAAACCAGCTATTCCTGAACACCAAGAAGACAGTCTCCATTACCTTTAGCATGAGGCAGAGACTGTCCAGGAATCTTCCCAACCCTACTTTCCACACCCTCGATGGGACTAAACTGGAGGATGTTACCTTATTTAGGTATCTGAGGGTTTAGTTAGAAACACCTTCATTTTTCTGGGCACATCGAAGCAATCCACAAAAAAATGCACCCTAAACTTGGGGCCCTATACAGGAATTGTGGTTGCACCCCCTTACAAGCTCACTGGACACTTGTTCAGAAAATGATCCTCCCAATATTTGACTATGGGGACGTAGTCTACAGTGCAACTCCCAGAATCTCCCTTGCCAGGCTGGTCACTCTCTTTCATACTTTTTGCCACTTTGCTCATTACTGTCCTCCCCACACTCACCACTGCTCCCTCTATCAATCTCTCTCCTTCCCCTCCCTTGAGGATCATCGCCTCTCCCACTGTGCTAAATTCATGGCAACATTTCTGGTTCAGTACACTCCCACCTTCTCTTGAGTTCTATTCCCCCAACCCTTCCTCCTACTCCCTTCATTACCAAGACTCCAGCACCTTGGCTGTGCCCACCAGGGTCATCCCTGCTGGCCAAGCCACCTTCTCTCATCACTTCCCCAAGCTCTGGAACTCTCTTCCTAGTTCCATGCACAATGCCTCTTCTCCCCATACCCTCACTTCCCTCCTCCACAGTCACATCTCCATCGCATGCAGATGACCCCACTGTATGAATTCCTCTCACCTCCCTAGTAATTCCTACCATTCTCTTCCCACCACTTTTCCTCACAGCTGACCCTCCCATACTAATATACTTCCTCCCCAACTACCATTCTCACCACTCCCTGTTTCTACCCCCCCACTTTATCTCCACCTTCCTCCTCAATAGCTACCACCATCCCCTCTCCCCCTAGCCCTTCCTTTACCTCAATAACTACTTGCTGAAACTGCAGGGCAACTGTTTACACTAATGCTTCCCCCCCACTGTCCAATTTCTAACATGGTATACTATCCACCTTGTTAGAACTGCATCGTTTGTATATTAATTGCTGTATCCTGTCTTATGAACCTTGTATTTTGTTGCACATTGTACCTATGATACTGTAGCATGTCCACTTTGTCATGATAAGTGGCATGTATATCTGTACCGTGTATATTGTATCTTATGATTGTTGATTATTCCTTGTCTTTTGCATTTTGCCCACTACCCTTCCCCCATGACATATGTGGAAACAAGCAACTCTACTCAGTATGTTTTTCCCAGTAAAACATTTAAATAAATAAAAAAATAAATAAGTAAACTTTTTCCTTTGGCTAAATAATTTAAACATAGCACTCTAACTCTTCCCATAAGATCTGGGCTAGTCCAAATGCCCACCCTTCTTCCCACTCACAGTCACTTTCCATCCTCCACCCCAGACATTTTCTTTATTAAATATAATTCTGGATCCTGACACTATGCCAGATGCTGACTGCATTTTTATTTTAAAAACAGATTGGAGGAAGGGGAGAGTAGAAAAGGCTGAGATTGACTGGATTGGCCAGTCAAGAATGGGCAACATCATTTCAGTCAGAAGTATCCAACGGACAGGGAGGGAGAGAGAGTCCTTGTTTCAGTAAAGAATGCCAAGCTTAGGGCAGAGTTTTGATGATATTTATTTTATTGAATATAATCAGAATTACAATCCTTTGAGTCACAGACTCTTTTGTAAAGGCTCCATATTGGTTACAGAGGGTGGAGGGTAAACAATTACAGAAAACAAACATAAGCAAACAGTATTTGCTTAACAGTACTTGTAGTGCAGTCCAGGCTTTATCTTAGTTAACCAGTGACAGTAGTTGGCAGAATTCTAGATATCCCTTGTCAGAGACATGCAGAATGCTGTTTCATGGGATCTAGAGAGACCCTGTGTCAGTTATTTGGTCAGGGGGGAGGGTTGAAAACACAAGTGCAGGGCAGTGTGTTAGCCACAGTCACATATTGCTGATTCAAGGAGTTGTGCTTTGAGGCCAGTTTTGAATAGAATGGTTAATATGGTGGAAGAAATTTAGTTGAGGGTCCAACCAGACTCCTAAATACTTACAGGATGAGACTTCATAGAGGGGAGTGCCTTACAGGGTGATGATGGGGTGAGCGGGATTTTGCCAGTTTTTGAGAGGTTCTGAAGGTCATAATGACAGTTTTGAAAGTGTTTAGTTTAAGTTTGTTTTTCTGGAACCAAGACTGAATACTGTGGAAATCAAGTTGTAGAGCAGATTTGATAGAGATTAGGTCGAGTCTGGAGGTGAAAAGCTTGGCATTGTTCACATACATGTGGATGAGGGATTTGGAGCAGGCTGAAGGGCAGTTGTTTATGAGGAGAATGAAGAGAATGGGTCCAAGAATGGAGCCCTGATGTACACCCACCTGGATAGGGAGGGGGGAGGAAGAGAAGTTAGCTATCCTGACTGACTGGCATCTGTTAGTAAGGTATGAGTTGAACCATCATATTGTAGGGGGTGCAAGACCTGCATGCTTGAGTGCACTCAGGAGAAGGGGGTGGGACACTGAATCAGAGGCCTTTGCCAAGTTGATGAAAACAACAACAGTGATATGGCCTTTGCTGGCAGCAGAAAGGATGTGGCTGGTAAACCTGAGAAGGGAAGATGCAGTGGAGTGGTGTCTCCAGAAACAAGATTGGTAGGGGGACAAGAAGTTAGTGGAGGTGAGGAAGGCGGTCAGTTTTGATTGTACTAAGCATTCTTGCATCTTTGACAAGGTGGGGAGGAGGGAAATCAGGTGATAGTTACCGGCTGTTGTGGGATAACCACCCTTATGAAGGGAGATGACACAGGAAGATTTTCAGGCCACAGGTACTGTGCCTGTGGAGAAGGATAGGCTTAGTAAGTAAGTTAGTGGGAGAGTGATTGCAGGGGAAGATAGGAATTGGAGACTGGGATGTAGGTCGTCCGGGCTTGATTTAGCTGGGTTTCTGGATAGGAGGGCAGTCAGTACGTCATCAGCAAAGGCAGGGGTGAGAATTAAGTTTTGACTAGATGGGGGAGAGTGGGAGGGGTTTATTTGCAAGTGGTGAGGAAGGTGCAGGTAGTGAAGAAGGCGTCCATGGCATCCGCCATCTGGGCAGGGTCGGTAAGTTTAGTGCCACTGATGTTTAGAGAGGGGATGTTGGATTGAGGAGATGGGTTGATGATGGAGTGGACAATACTCCAGAAAGAGGAAGGGTGATCATTGCTAAGACAGTGTTTAAAATAGGCAGCTTTTGTGAGCCTGATTTCCTTGGTGCATAGATTTCTAGCAGTGTTGTAGACTTGTCTAGAGTGAGTGGTTTGGGAGGCTTTGAAGGCAGACTAAGCCTTGTCTCGGGATTTATAGAAGGCAATTATTGGTGTGGTGATCCAGGGGTGGTGGCATTTTCTGACTCTAGCTTTTTGAAGTGGAGCATGGTAGTCCCAGACACTGGTGAAAATGCTTGTGAAATGGGCTAGGGAAGAGTCAACATCTGAGGAGGAGTATACTGATGTCTAGTTAGCATTATATAAGTCTGAGAGGAGGGAGTTTGTGTCAAGAGAGTGTAGGGGACAAGTTGTGATGTACTTTGGTGTGGACTTTGTCAGTTGCATTTTTCTAATGCAGTAAATATAACAGTGGTCACTGAGGGTGGGTTCAAGGACTCCAGTGTTGGATATTCTGTGGGGATGGGATGATAGAACCCAGTCTATAAAGAGTGACATGAGGCATGAGGGTTGTAGCAGGTGTGTCTGGTAATTATCTGGGAGAGGTTTAGGGACTCTATTTTGGAGATGGATGGGACGGGGGGAGAGCCAATCAAGATTGTAGTCACCCAGGAGCAGTAGCTTGCCAGAACATGTTAGTGGACTAAGGGAAGCAATGCATTCTGCAGGAGTAATTTGTCCCAGCTGAGGAGAGGCATAAACCACCTCAGTGAAGGGGGGAGGGGGCAGGGGAAAGAGAATTTGGTGAAGATCAGCTCATAGGAACCTGGACATGACTCTTTTATTGTTATGGTGCATGAGAAGGGTTGCCTTATGAGCATAGCTACACCACCCCCCCTCACTTGCCCCGGTCTTACCGGATGATAGAGTAGCCTGGGAAGGCAAGGAATATGTATTTTGGTGGACAGGCAGGTTTCTGAGAAGCATAAGATGTCAGGGAAATTTTGGGTTAGCCAGCAATTTAGAAGGTCTAGTTTTGGCAGAAGGCTTCTGATATTTATGTACATTATTTTTAGGCCTTTGAGGTGGGGTGGCAGTTGTTTCAGCATGGGGGCAGGGTTATGTTCTGTGTCTCCAGAGAGTAACTGGATGAGAAGGAGCATGGAGAAGGTGGCTGGGAGTTTCCACCCTTTAATGGAGATGAGGGAGGGAAGGATGTCTGTGACTGGTGCAATGACTGAGGGTAATACTCTAAGATAACTGAGATGGCTGAAAGTGGGGCGAGATTGCATAAAAGTAGGGCTGGGGTAGAGAGTAAGGAGTTTGCAAGTGGGATATAATGGGGTGCCTTAATTCGTAGGATAAGGAAGTGATGGGAGAGGGGGAGGGGATGGTACAGCCGGAAGAAACGGGTGGTGGTGTCAAGAATGAAGGAGAAGGAGGTCAGAAGTAGAAGTGAGGGAACAGAGTGCATGTTTAAGCAGTGTGGCAGGAGTGAGACACAGAGTGCTGGGTAGGCACATTAGAGGAACTTCTTAGGAAAGGTGCATCTTGGAAAAAAAAGTGTGGGGAGAGTGCAGCCCAAGCAGAGAAAGTAGGAGAGGGAGACAAGAGATTTAATCTGTTAAATAGAGGAGGTGCAGTCAAAAAATAAAACCATGAGAAGTAGAAAAGGCCTAGGGGTGTAGCTGAGATAGACTGGAGAGAAAGCGAGGCCCTCTAGAGTCTGCTCAGTATAACCTGCAGATTGTAGGTTGGGGAGATAGAAAAATCCTTCCACTAGTTGTGCTGCACATGTAAGGAAATACAGGAATGTTTCTTTTGCCTTAGCTATATTTAAAAATTCAGCTAAGGGTGGGAGAGGTGGGGAGGGGGGGAGCCAGCGCATAGCACTGGCGATCTGTAGCTGGGCCTGTGGCAAATTGAGGGAGGTCTGTGACAGCAGTTCAAGCTGAACTGCACAGGAGCAGTGCACATTAAAGTTGTTTATATTAATATCTAGGGGGTTCAGGGTGCAAAGCTCCCCATGTTGAGAGGTGCAGGGGGGCAGAGCCCCCCACAAGATGTTGGTAGCAATTGTGACAGGTGGTGTGTTTTCCGTTGAGTTTTGTTCATCTTGCTTGCTAAAGTGCACTGTACGGGTGCGTTTCTCTAAATGCCATGCGAGGTTCTTATGTAGTTTTTTTATATGCTTGCGCTTCATTTCCTTGTGGGCTAAAGCCGTTGCCCTAAAGGACATTGCACTTGTAACCTACGCACTGTCATGGGTGAACTGATGAAATAACAGCAAGCTATTAAGGAGATTGTACAGCATAGTGGTTAAGGGCACCGAGCAGCAAATCTAGAGACCTGGGTTTGAATACCATCAGCTCCTACTTGCATACTGTGTGACCCTAAGCAAGTCATTTAACTTCCTTGTGCTCCTAGGTCACACCTGGAAACAAGCTCTGGCTTTGAGTATCTTTCCTGGTTAAACAATTTCCCCTTACCTTCCCCCTACCTAACATTAAAGGCCACTCTTTTTCCTGGTCCTGACCAAGAATAGTCTATCTTGCCTTTCAGTTGCTTGTTGCTTAGAGTTCCCCAAAACATTTTAGGAGACCCTTGTTTTAATAGTTAATGAGTGTGCAAAACAAAACAGCACCTTTCCCATTTTCGAATGGGCAGCACATTACTTGCATTCTTTGAGTACTGTACTCTAATTTTCTATTGGGAATAAGTATTTGAAGGTCTTAGAAAGATGTCAAAAGCCCGAATAACAGTATGAGGTGCAGAAATTTTAGTGCATAGTGCAGGTCGTATTCACACTTCACTTTCATCCCCTGCCTCTTTTGAAACAACTCAAAAAAAACAATGTGTTATGCTGTCATTAATGGAGGAATGTGATAGCTTCTTGCCATTTCAGACTGGCCCAATTTGTCCATAGATACTAAAGTACCACTAAGTTCAGACCTGCAGACTCAGAGATATCTTTGAAATGTTTACTTTTTTAAGTACACCTTTTAAAATTCTGCTTGCAGGAGGCAGAGTATAAAGTCGTTTCACTTAATTCGGTTCAAAAGAGTAAACTTTTACTCAGTATTTCTGCTAAAAAGGTTCAAGTAAGGCAGTGTTTGGATAAGAGTGTGTCTTTATTCTAAAGTTACAGTATTACACCATGAGATGTGGGTGGGAGGGTTGTCCTGCACAGAATGGTATTCAGTCTGAACAGGGAAAGGCTTTCTCCTTTCATGGAGAAACTATGATTCAGAGTTTACCCACTTCCTGTGTGTGTGTGTGTGTGTGTGCATGGAATCATGTCAGTAGTCTGAAGAGGGAAACCAGGCTTTTACATTTATAAATCTGAATTTATGTCAAATAGATCCTTTGAAAGTTGTACTTCTAAGGAAGGGGTGTAGTAATGAACCTATTGTATAAGTAAATAGAAGAGGAAATAAAACCTGATAAGAGCTGCATACTTGTAGGGACTATTAAGTATCAATAACATATTTTAGTAATTATACTTTTTCAATGAACAACAGGAGTGACATTTGCTTGAGCTCAAAAGTGAAAAATAAATAAATAAATAAATAAATAAATAAGAAAAGGAACTCTACCTCACCTCTTTTCCCTGTGGAAGACTGGATGGAAAACCTAGTTTCCATGGGAAAAGCAACAAAAAACCATTTTGTGCTTTAAAGCCTGAATGTTTAACTTTGTCTGTAGTGTCTACTTATAAACCAGATTTAGAGATTTCTCATGGCAGTTGATTCAACCATCTTTAATGAAAAATAAAGAGTGGGTATATATGAAAATAAGACTGCAAACTGTTACAGTTACATCAATTATGTTGCATGCGAATGTTGTCTAGTGTTTTTACTCTCTGTTCAGTTGTCTAATAAACATTTCAGTTATTGCAGAACTTCTTTGTATTTTCTTTTTTTTTTTTGTTTTATTAATTTTTTTTTCATGAGGTGGACTAGATAAGGCTATCTATCTTTAGCCACACCTGGTCGTAAAATATGGACAAACAGATAACAGAATATTACACAGAAATGAAATATCAGTTATACATATTTTAATAAGTACAGGTAACTTTGTATTTGAAGTTTCACAAAAGTTTCTTAGAAAAATGATCAGCACTGTACTATAATGTATATAAGATTAACATCACCCAAGTTGTTTAGCAGTATCACTGTTTCATTGCATTTCACTGTATTATTACAAAATCATCTGTCTATAGTTGATATCACAATTGTTGTGTTTAAAACATCAGAAGATCACTGTCTGTTGTCATGGTAAGCAATATACTGTCATAGAGGAAGGCACTGGGGTGTTAGATCGAAGCAGTATAGCACAGTGGTTTAAGGCTCTGAGCAGCAAATCTGGAGACCTGGGTTTGAATCCCACAGCCGTCACTTGCATATACTGTGTGACCCTGAGCAAGTCACTTAACTTCCCTATGCTCCCAGGTTGCACCTGTAAACAAGCTTTCAGCTTAGCATGCCACTCTTGATTAAACAATTGAAAAAAAAAATGATGGAGACAGATGCTTTTATACAAACATCTTGGATAGGCTACCAAGATGTGCAATGAAGCCTAGGAAGGAACCTAACAAAGGGGTTGCCTGTTAAAATTATTTATTTATTATTTATTTATTTAGTTTTTGTAAGTGCACTAGACAAATCCTGCCTATTTTCAGGCACGACCTAGGGGAGGGGGATACAAATGAATGCCAACTGACCTTGAACCAGATTAAGCTGTTGGAGGTATTTTGAGTGAATGAGGGAAATTTGGCCAGGACACCGGGGAAACTCCCCTACTCTGTTGCTGGATTGCTGCCAGTAGGGGGACTGGCCATTGCCAAGATGGCCACCGGAGTGAACTAGCGAAGGAGGAGGACGTCAGTGGAGTGGGAGAGCTAGCCACAGCTCCTGCTCATGGTAATTCGGAGGCTTTACCGTTGGCAATGGTGGATTTTGATTCGGATGTGGAATTTCATGATGCTGCAGTGCGATGGGAAGACTCGGTGCAAACGTCTTTGTTAAATAAGGATTTTTCTCCACTTACCTCGGAGCTTGCGAGGTCTGACTGGGCATTGCATTCAGAGAGTTCAGAATTGCTATCCAGTGACACTACTGTGAAGGACAGTGGGATTTTGCGATGCCGGAGCTCTATAAGGGCTGATGATGAGGTCACTGAACTGAGAGATTCATTAAAACGCCTGGCGGAAGGTGAGCAAGTACCCAAGGCTGCTGCCTCAGCGAGGGGGAAAACAAACACGGCAAAGAAGGAAGTTATGAATACTGGGGCTCAGGAAATGGAGAATTCACGGCTTTCAGGTACTGTGTCAGTATGTAGCATACATCAGAGCTCGGTAAACAAGAGCGAAATGGAGGCAGAGTACATCCCGGTAATAGCGAGGCATCAGACCGTGGTTTCGCAGCCTCACACTGCGCCTCTCCCTCGTAGCTCTGCTAGTGATGACAGCAGTAGGACGAATTCAGAAATATCCCCAAAAGACCTTTTCATGCCTGCATGTCCCGAGGGGAGCAGCGCCACACTGGAGACCTGTACGAGAAAGTCGGGGATAGCTCTGGGACAGTCAATTCCTTTACAGGTTGGTGAAAACCAGTTTAAGTATAAAGACATACAGAGTAGCCCTGCAACCGAAATAATTGTGCAGGAGGGCTCGTTGCTTGCTAGTAACACTGCTGTTCATTTGAAGTCCCCCATGGTCACATTTACTCAAGCTGAGACTGCGACTTTAAGTAAAACATCTGGGTTTGTTCTCAGAAAAGGCTTCAATAAAGAGCCAATAGTGCAAATGGAGGTGACTTACCAGTCCTCAGCAAGCTCGCAATAGGGGGTTACTGATTTTTTTTTCCTTGTAAACTGGCTCCAAAATGAACTACCTCTGAAGTTAAGCAGTCTGGGGGGACGGGACCTCCTTGCTTGTTGGAGGAAACACATGGGGTGGACTGGTCCCTTCAGCAAGCCCTGCGGGAAGCAGGCTGACAGCAAGCTGTATCAGGGGCTTGGAAACCAGACCCTCGCTGGGACCTTCAGTCACCACTTTCACAGCACTCACCTGAGTGGACACCAGCGTTACAGGTAAAGTCAGAGTTGAGTAAGGCAGAAGTGGTATCCAAGGATATGCTGCATCCCTTAGAAACTTTGGTACCGGAGAACCTAATAACTATGCCTATATCACCGCAAGTGAACTTGGAACAATCAGTACAGGGGCCTTCCAACCCGGGACAAGATTCAGGGTGTTTGAACCCCCTTCCCTCAACCAAGAAGCCACTGATGTCAGAACTTTTCTCTACCTCAACAAGAGAAGCTGCTCCTCATCGGAATGCAGTGCAGCTGTGTTACAAAGGAGGGTTGGAGGCTAGGCCTGACAGATATTATGTTGGGAAAACTTTACTAAAGGACTCTTTGCACTTTACCCCACATGAAGTTTAAGCTTTTATTAATATTTCTGGGGAAGACAATTTCGATATTAGTTTCGAATACAACATGCCTTAGATTTATTTTGGGAGAGGTACGGTCAGGTTAAGTTCTCTCCTGCGTGGACCCCTTTTTTTGCTATTCCTTTATCTAAGCCTTTGATTAAATTTGTCACGGTTATGTTCCGAAATGAAGGGGTCACATGGAGGACATTACTTTTTGGCTATCACAAAATGTGATGTTTTGAGTGAGCCAGAACCTATTCTGGACACAGAACAATTTTGGACAGGGGGTGGAAGTACAAAATTAAACTGAAACAATCAGCGGCAGGGATAGAGCACATTCCTAACTCCTTTCTGCTTGGTAGGGATAGGGATGTGTGTTTTTACAGTGGACAGCCACGTGCTTGTTACAAATGTGGAGCTAGGATGCATCTTTCTAGTGTATGTGATCAACCTCGCTATGACAATTGTGGGGAAGTGGGGCATTGAACGACATTTTGCAATAGCCAGTCTCGCTGTGATTTATGTGAAGAGAGGGATCATGTGTTTAGGGTATGCCCTTGGGCAACCAAAAACAAATCTTCTGGTTCAAAATCTCATCCAAAAAGCTCAGAATTCAGTAGATCTGGTACCCCTCCTTCCCCACCCCCTCCTCCCTCCTCCAGCATGCAGTCAAGTGGTTCTTTAGCTGGTAGTCAAAGTAAAATAAAGGGACTGGCTTGTGATAAGGTTTCAACTACTGGTAGGCCTTTACAAACAGTTAAAAATATGGAACTAGGATCTGTTCCAGGTAAGGTGTCCCCCTTAAAAGCTAGTATGGGCCCTCCTGATCCCTTACAATTTCTCCCGGTATGTTATTCGGAAGTAGTCACGACAGGGGAAGGTAAGGGGGATACATTGCCTAGCCCTGAATTAGCTTTACCACAAAGACAGTCTTCTAGGAACTTGCACCCCAAAACCCCCGGTGGCTAGGACTGAAACTAGTAATTATTATGCTGCCCTTTTCCCCTTGGGAGGATACTGAGATGGATTTGGGAGACTCGTACTCACAAACTTCCACTCTGTCCACTAGATCACAACCAGTGGATAACTATAAGGAGGAAAAAAAGAAAAAGAGAAAAAAATAGAGGTTCATTAACATAAACTGGTATGAGTTTGATTTGGGGCTCTCTAAATACGCACAGTTTATTGAATGGGATTAAGAGACATGCCCTTTTTCAGTATATTCATGACCAACGTGTATCGGTTTGCTTTCTGCAGGAAACATGGATGCATTCTATAGAGCAACAGGTATCTTTTAAAAGGGATTGGGTTTAGGGCCCTTCCTTTTGGTCATTTGGGGAGGACACGGCTGATGGGGTAGGGATAGGATTTAACTCATATTCCTTTCAGTTGTATAACCTGATTGACCTTATTCCAGGTAGGGTGTTGATAGTGGATGGGAAATGGCGGGATTTATGTTTCTGATTTATTAATATCTATAATCCTCAAACTAAAGTGGGTAGGGTAACTTGCCTAAATTCTATTAAACCCTTCTTGTTGACGACTGTCAGAGTTTTGTGGGGAGGAGATTTTAACTGTTCTTTGCTGAACTCCCCTCAAAATAAGAAGAAAATGTATTGTGATTCCAATGCTTTGGGGAATATTATTAAAATAGCTAGCCTTGTGAATTACAATACCCTTTTGCCTGCAGGACATAGATTTTCCTTTAATAAAGGAAAAAGTTTTACGTTGATTGACTACATGTTAGTCTCTCCAAATATGCAGGTAGCCTCCTTTAAAATGTTCCCATGTGAATTTTCAGACCATTCTTTCTTAATTAGTAATTTTGTGCTGGAAAATTCACCACAACGCAGACAAATCAGGTGGAAACTGAACAATTCTATGTTAAGTTTGCCTTATATTCAAGCTGGGGTTAAAAATCTGTTAAAAGCCTGGTTGTCAGAGGCTTTTCTGTATTCAGACTTGGGGGAATGGTGGTTGGAATCAAAGGCAGATTTAAGGAATTGGTTTAAGACACAGGGGTTTAGAAAAAAAAATTATAATTTTTTACACTATTTGGGACTTAGGCAGCAATTGCAGAGACTCACATCTATTGCTTATGCATCTAGATTGGACTACTCTACACAAATTTCTATATTAAAAGAACAGATGAGAGTATTCCAATACGATAGAGGTATTACTATGCAAGCTATTCTTACCAATGGTGTAAGGAAATCTCCTATAGGCGATCCCTTTGAGATGTGTACACAGCTCAGAGATTCTTCAAATATGGATGTATTGCTAAAATCGGATAATACTTTGGCTACCTCTATTGAGCAACTTAGAGAGGTAATTATAGAGCATTTTCGGTCACTTGAACCCCCCCCTCTGTAATTTCGGAAAAAGCAATGCTCTCATATTTGAGTTCAATCTCAGTTCCAGTGAAGGCACCAGAAGCCACAGGGTTATGGGGCCCTATTACTCAAAAAGAAATAATAAGTTCAATTGGGACTCTTAAAATGAACATTTCCCCCGGAACTGATGGACCATCTAATAATTTATATAAACTGTTTTCTGAAGAACTGGGTCACTGTTTGTGTATGGTGTTTCAGTTTTTCATGAAGAAAGCTGTTATTTTTCCCTCCTTTTCAGAGGGGCTGTTAATTTATATATTCAAAAAGGGGGGTAGGAAAAATATCACCAATTGGCGGCCTATTACCTTATTGAATTCAGACTATAAGATCTTCACTAGTATACTAAATAATCACTTAAAATCCTATGCTAGGTGGGTTATTTCACCCTATCAATTTTGTGGCTTACCTGATAGAAGGGTTCAGTCAGCTCTTATGTTGATAAGAGATGTCATTTAACATCTTTCGGACATAGGTTCGTCTCATTGTTTGATAGCAGCGGATTTGGATAAAGCCTTTGATAGTGTACATTTGCCCTTTCTTTTTTTGACTTTGGCACATTATGGTGTTCCTCTTCAAATGGTGAAACTGATGGAGAGGTTATACGATAATCATGACATTTTCCCATTCTTGAAAGGGTGAAGGGCAGAGGGCTTTCAGTTACATGCAGGAGTTTGTCAGGGGTGTCCTCTTAGTCCGCTTCTTTACAACTTTGCTCTAGACCCCTTATTACAAACCTTAATTGCTACACAGAAATGGAAGGGTATTACAGTTACTGCACTCCAAAAATCTCCTCTTTTGGTGCAAGCTTATGCACATGATTTAGTAGTGTATTTTAAAAATAGGGTTTCGGTTCCTATTTTTATACAGGCTTTTGAGGCTTTCTCTAAGGTCTCAAATGCATGTTTGAATCTTTCAAAAACTAAAGGTTTATTTCTAGGATCGGTAAATCCAAAGGAGGTATGGCAAGAGGGTATTCATTTCTCTAGGAATCCACTGAAAATTTTGGGTATACTATTTGGTCCCCGGAATATGCCTGTGGAAAACTGGGATTCTGCACTTCAACTAATAGAGTTCAAGATAAACAGATGGAAACAGTGGAAGTTGTCAAAACTGAAGCGTATACAGGTCATTAAACAGTTTCTCATTCCAGGTGTGCAGTACGTTGCTATGATTTTTCCTCTACCAGTGCACCTAGAAACAAAAATGTATAGTTTGTTTTTTCAAATGCTTTGGGGAAATAGGTTAAATCCCATTAAGAGGGGTTATACGCACCTACAGAAGAAAGCGGGAGGTTTGGGCATGATAGACCCTGTGGTGTTTGTGCATTTGTTATTTATTATGCATTCTGTTAAAAACGGTTTAGTAGCTGAGTTAAGGGCAGATGACTCCTGGACTCTAAGGTCTTTGGGTAATTATTTCAAGAATTGGAAAATGTATGCCCCTAAATTAAATTGTCGTATTCATCTTCCACAATATTTTCAGCCTACAGCACAAAAATTATTTAAATGGAAAATTCAGAAGCAAATAATATTGAACAATAACATGAAGAAATGTTATTCGTATGTGATGCTTTAGCTACTCCCTCCTGAGCCATGCTTTAAGAATTGTCCGGTGGCTCTAAATAAAAATGTTTTGGCACAATTAAATGACATTAGGTTGCCTCAATCACAATGGGAAACGCAATGGTTGATTTTTTATGGTCGCCTGAATGTTAGAGGTAACACCAAGTATAAGGCCTCAGAAGAAAGGAAGTGTCTGTACTTAGAGTGTATTAATTTAGAAGAGTCGATGGAACATTTTTTTCTTAGGTTTTCTTATGCTGTGGGTTTATGGGCATATTTGGCAGATTTATGGGTTTTCTTGTGGCTCAATTGTATGTCATATGAAATTTTGATTTTAGGTTGTTATCCTGTGGCTTTATCTTGCTTTCATGAAGGAACGTTATCTTTATTCCTAGGCTGTTTAAGATTTTATTTATGGCAAGTGAGGTGTCAATGGGTTATTTACCAAAAGAAATGCCCTTTTCCGTGTAAGCATTTTGATAACTAAGGAGCTAAGACTGTATTTTCAGGACGCTAAAAGGGTACCTGCTGACACTTTATTAAAATGGTGGAAAGGTTTTCTTCAGTTTATTAAGTTTAAATGAGGTAATAATACTGGTTAGGTATGAGAATAGTGCTTGACCTTTACTTATTTTTGCATTCTGTTTTTTTTTTCTGTGTATGGTTGATTGTTATTCATGCAGATCGCTGTTTATTATTAGATTATGTGGATAGTTGATGATCCCTTGCTTTCTGTTTTCTATGTTGATTATTTCAATAAAAACTCCCCTACTCTTTTCGAGAAGTGCCATGGGATCTTTAACATCCACCTGAACTCCCACCAATTCAGGCAGATGGGACCTCGGTTTAACCTTTCATCCGAAAGCCATATTGTAAGGGGTTTCCCTAATGAAATGCCGAGGGTGAACACACTAGGTAGGAAGAGAGGGGAAGGGGGGGCAGAGTGTGTCTTAGGGAGGGGATGGAAGTAGGAGGAGATTGGGTGGAGGACAGGGCTAGGGAAGGGCATTAAGTGAGAGATATAAGAGGATGGCAGAAGGGAAAACCCCCCTCCAGAAAGAACTGGAAGGGGACAGGATCAGTTGTGTTCCAGGACAGTAGCTGCTGCTGTTGTTTTCACAGGGTTCTTGTGGATTTTACTTGGTAGGTTAGTTCTTTTCTTTCTTACTTCTAAGGGGCTAGCAGGGTATTGTTTTGGGGGCTGCTGGATGTTTGTAAACTGATTTAGTGGCTGTAAGTGTGGCTCATTTTGTGGATGTTTCACTGTGTAACAGGCTGCGCTGGTAGAGGCCTATTTCTTCTGATTTAAAACCTATTTGGTGGGATTTGCTTGGGCCTGGTTCTTTGGCTGCTGGGCTTGGAGGAGACACAGGGCTGATACACTCTCTCTGAGTCAGGTGTCTGCCCAGGACCCACCCTCCCCACCCTCCTCCCCAGAAGTCTGCAAATTTATAGGGGAACACCTGCCCTGCAATTGAGAAGAAGGCTGCAGGTGCAGCTCATGTAGTTCTAGCCACTGGGGTTGGTTGAAAGGCTGGGAGAGGAGCTTAGGGAGTTGTTCATTTCCTTATAAGTTTAATGTGTTGTACTGCACCTAGTAACAGGGTTACTGGTGTACAGTGGGACTGTCTCTAAGATTAGTGGGTGACCTGATTAGGCAGTAGGGGTATCTTGGACTAGGGGGGAACCTGGTGGCTCACCCAAGGAAACCTATTTGGAAGGGGATGGAACCACACATCATTAGGGCCGGCATCTTTGGGAGGGTAGTGGGGTGCACAGGGTGTGAAGCAGCCATGATACTGGACTGGGCTTGGAAGTGCGGTGGTTGCCCAGTGTGCTACCAGCTAGCACAGCTTAGGGAGGAGGTTGCGGGGATTAGGAGAAAGCTGGGGGAGGGGGTGGTATGGTTGGAGAAGGGGGCTGGGAATCTCCCACAGGGTTGCACCAAGCACTGGGGGTGGGGGCATAGGAAAGGAGTGCAGGAGAATATCTAGGTCACATAGGACCCTGGCAGAGGGGGTCCAAAAGGACACTACCAAGGAAGCAGGCAGGTAACTGGGGACCCTCACAAAGGGGGGACGGAGGGACAACATTCTCAGGGAAGTAGGCAGATGGCCAGGGCTGGACAGAAGGAAGCAAGGCGGGGAGGTGGGTCAGACCTTACACTCAGTAACCGCTCCAATTCTCTTCTTCTGCTCAAGGATGAGGGGAGTGATGTAGCCACGACAGGGGTGGTTAGAGACAGAAAGGGAGTGGGAGGCAGGAGGCAGGGGCCAGATAGCAGGAAGAACAGGGGACCTGGAATGCAGGAGAATGGGGAGCAGTGAATCAGAGCAGGAGGGCAGGGGAAGAGGGAGGAAAGCGCAAGGAGAAGGACCAGTTGGGAGGAAAGTAAAGGAGAAGGACCAGAAGTACAAGGAGGATTCAGTAAAGGGAGCTGAGGGTTTAGCCAGGGACACGACGAGCAAGGAGGAACTAAATGGAGACAGGAAGGAAGGGAGGATGAGCCAGGCTAGTTTAGCAGTTGGGGAGAAGGACCAGTTGCGAGCAGTGAGGGGGGAATTAGCAAGGTACAGAAGGATACTCAGGAGGAGGAGGCATAGTATTGGAGGGAGGGGTGGCTATGGTAAATAAGGAGGTGGCATGGTTCACCCAGATAGGGGAGGAACAAGAGCCAGCTGGGTGGAGGGCCTGTAGAAAGGATGAGGACATGGAGGGGGGAATGGAGGAAAAGGAGTGGTCAGAGTACTCCTGCTGGGGGATTCTATGATCAGGGGTATCAAATGGGATAGGGAGGGAGAAGCCTGGCCAGTTAGAACAAGATGCTTCCCTGGACTAACGGTGCACAGGGCTAAGCACGAGGTATATCAGCTGGCAAAGGATTGTGCGGGGTCCCCAGACATACTGGTCCACCTGGGTACAAATGACATTGAGGGAAATAGTGAGCTAGAGATACAGGCAAGATTCAGGGAGCTTGCCAGGGTCTGTCATGACATAGGATGCACAGTTTCCTTCTCAGAAATCCTGCCAGTGCCAAGGGCTAGTGGGGAACACAAAAGGAAAATTAGGGAGATAAACCAGTGGCTCAGGGAGTGGTGTGAGGCCAGAGGGTATGGATTGATGGGGGATTGGGGGGAGACCTGGGAGGATAAGGAGCTGTATGCTAGAGATAGAATACATCTCAATTTAGAGGGAAGGGGAATCCTTAAGTTGAAAATAGAGGGGTTCATTGGTGAAAAGTGGGGTTTAAACTTGTGAAGGAGGTGGGATGGGAGAAAAGGCTGTGCCGATAAAGGAGGGACTCTGTCTCCACTCCCCTGGGGACCAGGAGGATTGCAGGAAAAGGCGACTGGCAAACTGCAGACCAGGGGAAAACAGAATCCCCATGGGAACACGAGCAGGGGAAATGGAACTATAGGGAAAGGGTGGAAGGTAGTCCTGCTAAATGCCAAGAGCTTGGGCAATAAAATGCCTGAGCTCCAGGCGATGCTAACTGAGGGAGCAGTGGATGTGGCAGTGGTCACTGAGACTTGGGCCACTGCAAGACATAACTGGGACCTGAACCTGGAGGGTTACACTATGTTCAGGAAGGACAGGGGGGAGGGAAGGTAGGAGGGGTAGCAATGATAGTCAAAACTGCATTGGCATAGGGGAGAGAGGAGGCAGAGGGAACCGTGGAGGCGATTTGGGTCACCTGATAACAAGGGGGGCAAGAGAGTAAAATAGAGTGATGTAAGACCCCTGCTCCTGGCGGAGGAGCTGGAGGACAGTCTGGTGGCAGATGTTAGGAGACACTGCAGACTGGGCAGAGGAATGGTGGTGGTGTTGGGGGACTTAAACATGCCAGGAACAGACTGGGAGACTATGACATCCTCTGTGACCAGGGAACAGAGGTTGTTGGATGTCTTTCAAGATGCGTTCCTAACTCAGCAGGTGAGGGAACCGACCAGGGAGGCATGGGTACTGGATGTGGTCCTGGCAGACAGTGACCAGATTGGGGGCCTGGAGGTAAGGGACCCATTGGCAGGGAGTGACCATGCCATGGTCTGGTTCTGCCTGGACCTAGGAGGGGTAGAAGGCTGCACAAAGACGGAAGTAACCGACTTCAGGGGGGCGGATTTTAAGGAAATGGGAAGGATCCTTAAGGAGCATTTGGATGGGATTGGGTCAGACATGGACGCTAATAGTAGGTGGGAAATCATCAGGAGAGGGATGCAGGATGCTACCAGCACCTGTGCAAGAGTAAGACGAAAATGGGGTAGGGCCCAAAACCCTGTTGGTGGACCAGGGAGGTCCAGGAGCTGGTGCGGGGAAAGAAAGCAGCCTATAAGCAATTCAAGTGCTCAAGGAGTGAAAGGGATCGAGGGGAGTACGAGCTGATGGCTAGAAGGGCCATTAGAGTGGTGAGGGCGGCTAAGGCAAGGAAGGAGCAGAACCTGGCCAGGGAAATTAGGAGAGGGAACAAGGGGTTCTTTAGCTACATTGGGGAAAAACGAAGGGTGACTCAAAACTGGGGTGGTGGTGGATGGGGAGAAGGGGAGGGTGGCCCTACAGGAGGACCTGGAGGCTCTGGAAAGATGGTCTAGAAAGTGGAAGCTGAGGTTCAATGCAGGGAAATGCAAGGTACTCCACCTGGGGGCCAGAAACCCAGGCCAAGTGTACACCTTGGGGGGAAATGCTACAAGTCTCGATGGCTGAGAGGGACCTGGGGGTGGTGGTGGATGTCAAGATGAACAACTCTGAGACTTGTAGGAGAGCAGCAGCCAAGGCCAACAGGATGCTGGGATGCATCGCTAGGGGGATCACCTCCAGAAGGAGGGAAGTGATACTCCCTCTGTATAACTGCTTGGTGAGGCCGCACCTTGAGTACTGCATACAGTTTTGGAGGCCACACTTAAAGAGGGACATTAACCTCCTGGAGAGGGTCCAGAGGAGGCCAACCAAATGATTTGGGGCTTGGGGACAGGACCTATGAGGAGGAGGTCAAGAGCTAAATATGTACACATTGGAAGAGAGAAGGGACCGGGGGACATGATAGAGGTCTTCAGGTACATGAAGAGGGTAAATAGGGAGGAACAGTCAGGGTGCTTCAAGGAAGGAGGAAGGGCCACTAGAGGGCATGGGTGGAAGCTGGAGGGGAAGATTCAGGGAGAAAGGAGGAGGTGCTACTCACTGAGAGGGTGGTGGAGCCATGGAATGCACTGCCTAGGGGCTGGTGGAGGCAGAGACAGTGGAGGGGTTCAAGAGGGGGGACAGGTAAAGGGGAAGGGTTCTGGAAGAAAAATCCAATGCAGCAAGAATATCCGGAACTGGGAAGGGAGAAGCCAGAGAAGACGAGGGGGACAGCAAGGTCAGCACCCAGGGTGGGGGCTGACCAAACGAGCAGACACGAAAGACTGTTAGACCTATTCTGCTGGCATTTTAGTATGTTAGTATGTTATTTTTGCTAGTTATTGGACTTGTGCTGTTTGGATACCTAGCACATAAAGTGGTGTGTGCAGTTTTGCAGAGACACATGCAGGACAGATGTTTTGGTAGGCTTTAGGAGGTGCTTTCAGTTACGAGGCTTTTCCTCTGCTCACACAGCTGTGGCTTTGGGATCAAGAAACTGCTGTTTCAGGTTGAGGTCTGGGCTCAGAACTGGCTGAGGGATGGCAGGAGAGAGTCAAGTGGGCAGTGGTATAGGCCAAGTCTGGCAGCAGGAGGACATCAGGGCAGGGGAGGTAGGAAGAGAATTGGGGGGGTTCCCCTAGTGAAGGTCTCAGGCAAGCAGTGGGATGCTACAGCAAGTGGCCGGGTGAGGGGAACATGGGTGGTTTTTGGGAATCAGTCAAAGGACAAAGCTTGTATTCCCCTTTGTGTGAATGGAGACTAAGGTGGGAAGGGTGTCTCAGTCAGCTTGGGGCTGAGTACAATTAGCCATCCAATGTTTGGTGGTGGCATCCTGTAAGTCACAGGGTCATGGCTGAAAACGATTGTTCACTGGTGGTATATTAAAAAAAAATAGAGAAAGATGGGGAGTGGGAGAAGCAAAGTGAGGGTTTGGAGTAAGTATAGGATCTTAGCTCCATTGTAGATTTGAGGCAAACAGCTGTCTTAAAAATAGTGAGCAGCTGGAGTTTTCACTAGCCATTCAGATTATTGAACGTACAACAGGGGCTCCTGAACATTATGCTGCATTCTCCACTGGCTGCTAAATGTGCTCTGCACTTGCTCTGCAATACAAGGGTTGAAGTACTGGCTGTAAGTGGTGTATAATTTATGGCAGCTCTCCAAGAGAAATTCCAGCAGGGCTTTACCTTGTAGGGAGGAAAACTGGTAAAACATGGGTCAGGGCTGAATACTGATTTCCAGCCAGCACTGACTGCAAATTGAAGCTCATGGGTTAGCGTCTGACATCACCAGGGGCTGCAGTATTTGGGAACTCAAGTGAGATATATGGCAGCCCTGCAGGGGTGTGGGGGAGTTTTTTTGGCTAGTAGAAGGTTGGTGCTTGCTATGAAATTGAGGGACAGACAGAGAGTGGGGGGTGTGTGGTTGAAATAAATAAGGATTTGGGGCAGTACGGGTAAAAAGCTCACAAGAAGCAGAATGTTCATTTTGGGTGGCCATTTTGGAGTAGGTGCCACATGGCTGGATAAGCAGCACATAAGATGGCTGCTGTAGGTACACTGGATGGGGTACTGCAGTAGGGAACCACTCAGAACAATTTGGCCTCTAATTGTACTGGAAATGGAAAACTGAGTTCCCATCTCAGCAGACTGTAACAGATTGGTATTTTAAAATAGACTTGAAAAGAAAAAGATATTGGCTAGTTATTGCAGGCTAAATTAAGTGCATTCATGCTGGTGATAGATAAGTAGTGGAATATAGCCTGGCATGAGGAATAACTATTCTTTACCTACTCACAAAGCATTACACTAAATTTAAGTAGTAGAAAAAGCACAAGGGGGGAAAATACTATACTTTGAAATATCTTTCAGCATAAGTAGCTTAGTAACTTCCCTGCAAAGATAGAGTCTGCTGCCAATATTTACAATTGAGATACAAAGAGTTTCATATTGAACATTGGGATACCTTCCACATAGTATAAAAAAAGACATATATGCATATATACATACATATATTATAGTGGTGCGGTTACGTCACTATAGTTAGGGTTCAGCGGTCACTTCTATGTTAAACTAAAACTTTTGCATGTTAATAACTTTGGACCTGTTCAACAGATTTGCCTGAAATTTGGTATGCATGGTGGGGCATAGTAGATCTCTTGATCTGCCAAATTGCAGTTCAGTCGGACTTACAGTCTTTGTGTATGAAAATGCTGAAAAATGCAAAATTATCCATTTTTGGAGACAGCTTTTGGGGTTTTAGATGTGGCCCTGTATGGCTGTTGTGTGGTGTGCTATTCTGTTAGGTGGCTCATTTGAAAGAGCTTTATTGGCCAAACGTGCCGCTTTTCATTTGGTGAAAAAATATTAAGACATTCAAAAGTTATGGCACTTTTAAATTCCCATTATAAGTCAATGGAAAAATTTATAAGTATGTTTTGCGAACAAAGAATGGGGTTCTGGCCATCTGGTCCCACCTGGCGATCAAAGAATTTGCAGCCTCGTGGTTCAAGAATCTTTGTCCCCGAGAATTTAAAAAATTCTTTGATCGTGAGGTCCACCATCTTGTTTTTAAATTTCCGATTGGAAAAACACAAATATCTCGGCTCAGGGGTTACCTCTGAAGTAAAAGTTGGATGGGTTTTACTCAGGGGACTCCGGTCTATCGAGCCATGCCTATGGTTTGATCCAAATTGGCCAAAAAATAGAGTTCTGAGCTTTTAAAATCTTAATTTGCAGCTCGCTAATGATCTTTGATCGCAAGCCTGCAAATTCTTTGATCACAAGATTCTTTGATCTCAATCGTGAGGGACGAGATGGCCAGATTTAAACATCTATTTTCTCAGCCCAGGGGTGCTCTAGAAAGTTAAATGAGGGTGAGTTTTGCTCAGGGGGCTTCATTCTGCCCAATATGAATAAAAAAAATGATGTTTTCAATATCCCTGGTATTCTAGCGCCCCCCCCGATCATGATAAAATATAGAAACATAGAAGTTGATGGCAGATAAGGACTGCAAGGCCCATCCAGTCTGCCCATTTCTTTTTCTGCCTTATAAATGTGCCATTGGCCTTTGCTCTGTCAGTGGCCTATCTATTCATACTCATCTGTATCGCTCCCTTATGCCTATCCCATGCCTGTTTGAAGCCCTGCACTGTATTCATAGCCACCACTTCCTGAGGTAGGCCGTTCCATGCATCCACCGCCCTTTCTGTTAAAAATAATTTCCTCACATTCCCCCTTAATCAGCCTCCCTCTAGTCTCATGCTGTGTCCTCTTGTCCTGCTGTTTTTCTTATATAGAAACATGTTAGACTCTTTCACCCTGTTAATGCCCTTCAGGTGTTTGAATGTTTCGATCATCTCACCTCTCTCCCTCCTTTGCTCAAGGGTATACATATTGAGCTCCGTTAATCTGTCCCCATATGTCTTCTGACGCAGTCCCTGCACCATTTTGGTTGCCCTTCTCTGGACTACCTCAATTTAGCTAATGTTCTTGTTAAGGTGTGGCCTCCAGTACTGCAGGCAGTACTCCAGATGGGGCCTAACCAGTGTCTTGTAAAAAGGGATTATTACCTCCCTCTTATGACTTGTGATACCCCTACTAATATACCCTAACATCCCCTCAGCCTTACCTACTGCTTTAGAGGTCTGCTTGGATGATTTTAGGTCATCGGTGATGGTGATGCCCAACTCTGTTTCTTCCTTTGTGACTGCCAGCAACTCCCCTCCCAGCCTATAGGTGGCTTCAGGGTTTCTGTTCCCTATGTGCATGATCTTGTACTTCTTTGCATTAAATCCCAGTTGCCACTCTTCAGACCATTTTGCTAGTTTATTCAGATCTCTTCTCATTCTGCCCACCCCATCTGGATCATCTACTCTTTTGCAGATCTTGGTGTCATCTGCAAACAGACAAGCCTTACCCTCTAGTCCATCTGCAATGTCACTAATGAAGATATTGAAGAGGACTGGCCCCAGGACTGATCCCTGAGGTACCCCACTTGTGACTTGCATCTCTTCTGACTGTATACCGTTTACCACCACTCTCTGTTTTCTGCCCGTTAACCAGTTTGCCACCCAGTTGACCAACTTCTGGCCACCCTGAGCCTACCCAGCTTATTTTTCAATCTTCTATGTGAAACAGTGTCAAAAGCTTTGCTGAAGTCAAGGTATGCAACATCAACTGCTCCCCCTTGGTCCACCACTCTGGTTACCCAGTCAAAGAAATCTATGAGATTAGTTTGACAGGACCTTCCTTTTGTAAACCCATGCTGTCTTGGATCCTGTGCCCCTATGGATTCCAGGTGTTGCACTATCCTTTCCTTAAGGAGTGCCTCCATAATCTTGCCCACTACTGAGGTAAGACTGACTGGTCTATAGTTCCCTGCCTCTTCCCTGCTACCACTCTTGTGGAGCGGGATCAAATGAGCCCTTCTCCAGTCTTCTGGGACCTCTCCTGTGCTCAGAGACTCACTAAACAGTTCTGCTAATGGCTCTGCTAGTTCCACCATTAGCTCCTTAAGTACCCTGGGCTGTATGCCATCAGGTCCCAGTGCCTTTCCCACCCTGAGCTTAGCGAGCTCTTGTAGAACCCTTTCTTTTGTGAAGGGAGTAGTGCTCACCTGCCCCCGTGTCCGTGGTGCTTGAGCTGTGGGCCCTGCCTCCTTCTCTTCAGTAAATACTGAGCAAAAGTATCTATTTAGGATAGATGCTTTACAGCCCTCCCTCCTCACATGCTCCCTTTTCTCCTTTGAGCTTAGCAATCCCCTCTGGACTTTCTCCTTTCACTAATGTATCTATAGAAAGTCTTGTCACCTTCTTTGCTGTTCGTGCTAGTGTTTCCTCAGTTTGGGACTTTGCCTGTCTTACTGCCTTCCTGCTTCCCTTAGGGCAGTTTGGTATGCCTCCCTATCTTTATCCCGCTGTGTTCCCTATATTTCCTGAAGGCCAGCCTTTGGCTCTGACCTTTTCTGCTACTGTATTTGAGAACCAAAGTGGATTCCTTCTTCTTTTGCACTTTCTTTTCTGTCAAACACAATGGGATGTTGCTTCAAGTATTGCATCCTTAATGCTTGCCCACTTTGCCTGTACCCCTTCCCCTGTGTTTCTTTTTGCCATGGCTAGCTTAACTCTGTTGGCCATCTTATCAAAGTCAGCTCCTCTGAAGTCCCATATTTTTGCCTTGGAATGGGATGATTTAGATGTAGTGGCCAAACTGAACCATACCATGTAATGGTCACTGGCCCCCCTGGTGACCTACCTGGAGATCTGTGATCCCTTCCCTGTTAGTCAGTACTAGATCTAGGATAGTCCTGTCTCTTGTGGGTTGTTGTACCAGTTGTTAGAGGCCCTCCCCCTGCAAGGAATCTACCATGTGTTTAGTTCTGGTTGATGTTCCTGCTGGTATTGCTCAATCTGTATCTGGCATGTTAAAGTCTCCCATTATCAGAACCTCCCCTCTAGCTGTCATGTTTTGTGTATCTTCTAAGAGTAATGTGTCTATGCCCTCCCCCTGGTCTGGGGGCCTGTAGACAACCCCAGTTCTTATGGCTGTCCCATTTCCTGTTTCCAGGGTGACCCACAGTTCTTCTGGCTTCTTATGTGTATTCTGGATTTCTGTAGCTTTGATATTTTCATTGACATACAGGGCCACTCCACCCCCTTTGCACCTCGGTCTTTTCTGAACAGTACATAGCCAGGTACTGAAGTCTTCCAAGTGTGGTTACTGGCAACCACCGCCTCACTAACTGCTACTTTGTCCAGTTTAGCCTCTGACATTATTGCCTGCAGGTCTGGGATCTTATTTCTCAGGCTGTGAGCATTTGTGTACATGATTTTCCATTGGCCAGATTTTGGTGTGTTAGTTGTTGGGTGAGGTTTGGCATTTCTCCTGTGCGTCATATGGGGAGACAGACCTTTTTTCTTACCTGGTGATGCAAATGAACTGCAAACATGCTGAATCCCTGTTTGACCACTAACTGAGGGGGGAAAGGTGTTCTTCCCATTTGATGTATTGGGTGCTGCACCCCTCTCCCCATTTGCTAGCTTAAATATTCTGCAAAGCCATCAAACTTCTGCCCCAATGCACTGATTCCCTTCTTAGTCAGATGCAGTCCATCAAATTTAAAGAACTTTTGCTCCCAGAACTGTTGCCAGTTCCCTATAAATCTGTGTCCTTTTTCCTGGCACCAGCCCATGAGCCATATGTTTAGTTCCCCTATCTCCCCTTCTCTGACCTTCTGTTCATCTGCCCTCCTCTCCTTAGACTGGCAGGATCTCAGAGAAGGAGATGTCAGACAAAATGGATGATAGTTTGTCACCCAGCCTGGTCAGGTGCTCCTTGGTCTCCACAACTGACCAGCTGGCGAGATCATTAGTACCTATGTGTACCAGGACGCCAATGTTTTCTCCTGCTTTGTGAACAACTTTAGCAATGCAGTCAGTGTCTGTCCACACTGATGTACCTGGGAGACATCTGACCATTACCCCTGGCTGGAGATGGGTATCAACTCCCCAAATCATGGAGTCTCCTATGATTAGAAGTTTTTTGGATTTCATTTTTGCTTTTTATGTTTTGGTTCCTGATTTGGGCGAGTTTTGTTGTGTTAGTTCCTGTGCTGCAGTGTCCTGCTCTGCAGTGTCCTCTGCCCCTTTGTTTGATTTTGGAGATAGAGGCAGATACCTGTTTGTAGTGTTTATATGGCTTTTGGAGGTAATATGTTGGAGAGCACAGAGTGATGGGGCACCAGATTTTCCCCTTCTAACCACCTGCCAACCTCCTGGACCGACTACCCTCTGCAGTTGAGGTTCTTCTGTTGGATGTTGGAGAAATGGCGGGTGGTTCTTATAATGTATTTCCTCTTGAATATGAAATTTGAGGTACGCAATCTCTGCCCATGCTGCCCGGAGCTGAGCCCTAACATCTCCAATGACCCAGCATGTAGGACAGTGTCCTAAATCCTGTAAGACTGTCATTCTGAAAAGTGTTCCACAGTACCTGCAGTTAATGAAATCCATTCCAAATATGTTGCTGGGTTTATAATCTGGTCAGGGTAATTAGAAGGAAAAAAATGCAAGTAATGGTTTGATTTTGTGTTTTGTTTTCATATAACTTGTTATAACAAGTTAAATTACTAGTGCCCCTGTAAATGAGCTCACCTTGTGGATGCCCCACTGATCCGCCCCTTCCTGCTCTGCCACAGGAAATGTCACATCTGTGGTACCCTATAAAAGGAGTGTAGCGTGGTGGTTGGGGATGGGGATGGGGCTGGGCCCTTCCCCGCCGAAAAAAGAAGAACCACGGACGAAAGAACAAGGAGGTAAGAGCAGAAACAATCAGTCAACAACAAATGCAGTAACCCTGAAAGCTTATCCTAATGTTAGGTAAAACTGTAAAACCTGTAAAGCACCACCTGTAATAATTTCAGAGAAGATATACCCTGTAAAAAACACTTTGCTACAGAGAAAAATAAAGCAATAACAGAAGCTATACCTAGGGTTTCCGGTTTTAGGTGTTTATGAATCAGGAAAAAAGGTGTTTATTTTTCAGCTTTTCTCACGCTTTTTTCTGGTAGCAAAATTCTGTGTATTTTGGTGCAAATAAAAAAGCTATAGACAATTTCAGTATATATCAGTGTTTATTTTTTTTTTTTAAAGCACTGTGTGCACTGATGTTTATGTTGAATAAATATCCAAAGTAATTAGAATTGCACATAACCCCATTATTAGCACTTACTGTAACAACTTTAAATGCTGAATTTGTTATAGTAAACCATGCAATGCATTTTTAGTGCTTGTTTTGACATTTTCCCTCTCTCTTTCCTGGCAGTAAATACCCTTATCTCTGAAAAGGCCCTCTCTTCATTGACACTTGAGACTGGCAGTGCAAGAATTGACAGAACACATTCACTCAGTTCTGGCCACTGCTTCATTTTACCCCTCCAAAATGTGTGCACTTCTAATTCACTGTTAGCTGGCAATGGTTCTGCAAAGTACTCATCAAACTGTACACATGACAATTCAGCATCATGTTTGTTAAAAGTATCAAAAATAAATACATAATTTTCAAAGTTAGAAGAGAATTTGTTTTTTCTAAATGGGTCAAACACTTGAAGAGAGTACCAGAGAGAGGATTCATTTAATTCAAATCCCATTGTTGGATTTGGGATATTTCTAGCCATTAGAGCCTGCCATTTGTCATAAATAGCTGTGTAAAAATTTTAAAGCTCTCTTCCAGTACTTGCTGGCTTTCCAGTGGCAGACACTCAAGAAGTGCACTTGCAGCCGGTCCATACTCAGAGCTGCCTCCATCAACTTTGCTCTCTAACAGAATTTTAATGCTCATTCCAACTATGTTGAATACTTTTTTTATTTATTAATTGTATTCTAGGAATTAATACCTTTGAGCCAAGGCTCTTTTACAGAGGTTCCGCATCAAATTAGGTACAAACAAAAAGGTTACAGTGAGTTGCACATTTAGATTACATTGTGGAAATAAACAGAGACATGAAACAGTTAAACATCAAAGACATTTGTGAACGACAGATAATTGCCAAATTAAACACTTTCATCATTTAGAAAACATATGGGAAGGGGAAAGATAGGTAAGGGAAGTGTGATAGGTAGTACAAGAGAGAGAAAGGAGGGAGGAGCAGACCATAGTTAGAGGAAAGGAAACCTCTACCTGGCCATTGTCAGGTAAGTGGTCTGGGTGGAGAAAGGGAAATAGTTAGGATTTAATCAAGGCAGTCACAAGAGTTGGAGGTGGCAAGGTGAGAGAATAGGCTAGATTTAAATGCACCTAAAGAGTTAGAAGAGGTAATAGTGGTGCTAAGGGTATTTAGCCAGTTGGAGGCATGATAGGCAAATGATCACTGACCCTGTGTGGTTCGGCAACGGGGGACCTGAAGAGGCTGATTTTCTGATCTTCTGGTGAGTCGGACACTTGTGTTCTGGCATAACAGGTCTTGAATGCGAGGTGGGGTGAGGCCCATGATGGATTTCTTAGCCATAAGGCAGGTGAGGTATTTTTAGCGGTTTGAGAGTTGTAACCACCCAGTTTCAGAGTAGAGCTCGCAAGTATGAGTACGTCGATGAGCACCAGTAAGCAGCCGACAGGCCTTGTTAAGGAGGTTGTGATACGCTTATGCGCTTAGAAGAGGCGGACCCATAGACAATTGCTTCGAGTTGATGATTGAGATGATTGAGGATTGAATAGCTAGCTTCAGTGCTGGTAGGGTAAGGAGTTGTCTGTTCCGCAAAGTATCCCAAGCCGTGATTAAGAGTTTTGACTATACTATCAATATGTGTTGCAAAGACTAGGCCTTGATCAAAGGTGATTCCAAGATATTTGAAGGTAGCCACCTGTTCAAGGTGATTCCAGGGATGTGTTGATAGTGAGAAGTACGTGCTTTTTTTTGTTTTATGGCTTGAAGAGCATGGATTTTGTTTTTTGTGGTTTAGGACCAGCTTATGTTCAACTAACCACGTCTCAACACAGGCAAATGCATGCTGGAGGCTAAGGCATAAGGGGTTTGGATCTTTATGCGAGGATAGAATCACAGCATCGTCAGCATAGAGGATAATTTGCTCTGGGCAGGAATTAGGGAGGGAGTTTAGAAAAGGGCTGAAGAGGAGAGGGCCTAAGATGGATCCCTGCGGCACTCCTGAGAGGACAGGCTTAGGGTCTGAGAGAACTCCAGCTATTTTTACAACCTGAGAGCATTGGGCAAGGTAACTTTTTATCCAGGCACCAGAGCCCGGGGAGAGCCCAAGAGACTGTAGTTGACTGATGAGTAGACCATGATGTACAGTGTCAAATGCCTTCGTTAGATCAATGTACACAGCTCCAGTTAGGAGTCCTTTGTCCAAGGCCTTGTGGATAGCTCCTGAGAATTCGAGCAGGGCTGTCGATGTGCTATGCCTTTGTCTGAATCCATGTTGCTGGGCACAGAGAATGTTATATTTATGAAGGTAGACTGTTAGTTGGTCAGCCACTATACGCTCAAGAGCCTTTGACAGAGGGGGAAGTATTGAAATAGGTCTATAGTTACCAGGCAGAGACTTGTCACCACTTTTGTGCACAGGAGTGACTATTGCAGCCTTCTATTTACTAGGGAACTTGCTGGAGCAGAGGGAGAGATTGAATATTATGGTGAGGGGGAGTAGAACTTCATCCAAAGTAAGGGACAGTATTTTAAGGTCAATAGAGTCACTGCTTGCCCAAAATTTAGATATAGCCTTCTTTATGTATTTATGAACTTCATATGCTTTAACTATTTTAAGATGGAAGGGTGGTATGCTTGGAGGGACAGAGGGGGATATAGAGATTGAAGGGTCAGTATCAGCGAAGTAGTCAGATGAGAGGACACCGCTAAGGTCAGTGAAGGTCTCATTAAGAGTGTTTGCTATGACCAAGGGATCAAGGGTGGTAGTGCCATCCACATTCAATATAGTAGGAGAGGACTTGGACTGCTTACCCGTGATATTTCTTAGATTGTCCCAGAAAGATTTCCCTTCACCCCAGGAGTTGGAGAGGGCATTCTTGAAGTAGACGCTCTTCACCCGGCGAGTCTCTTTGGTACAGTAGTTTTGGGCCTGTTTATACTTTTGGATGTCAGTCAGAGAGCCAGTGCCTCGTACTATAGCCCAGAGGTGGTCCCTTCCTTTCTGTAGGGCCAATAGATTAGCAGAGAGCCAAGGATTTGAGAGCTCTTTCACTTTGTGCTTTTTTACAGGTGCATAGGAATCACAGGCAGCACTGAAAGTGTTGATAAAGTGATTAAGGGCTTCATCGACATCTTGAGTATTGTAAATGGGAGACCAGTCTTTCTGTCTAAGATTTTTCTTGAGAGGAGTAAGGTTGCCAAAAGGTAGTACTCTACTAGAGATGGTTCTAGGAGGTGGTTTTCTGAACTTGTTTGACCAGGTGCATTTTATGGGAGAGTGGTCGCTAAGAGAGTCCGGAGAACAGCGACATTATTTATCCATGCAGGGTGATTGGTAAGGATCCAATCTATTAGGGTACTATTACCAGATTTATAGTTTTTCGTAGTAGGTGAATTGACCAACTGTGTTAAGTTTGCAGCATGGATAGCATCCTTAGTCGACCCTGTGTCTGGTGCTAGCCAGTTGATATTAAAGTCACCAAGGAGAAGGAGCTCGGCGTCAGGGAGGTTGAGATCTGACAAATTCTAGTACAGACTGGAGGCCAGATCCCGGGTCTTTAGGTGGGATATAGATAGCAGTAACCGTGAGGAATTTGTTGTGGGCACTAAGGAGTAGCTTGATAGGAAGGAGTTGAACCGCAGTATCCGTGGTGGTATATGTAACAGGGAGGCATGTGAGATATTCCTTTATGTAAATAGCACAGCCACCACCCCTTTTTTGAGACCCTATCCAGCCTGAGTATCTTGTAGCCTTGAAGAGATATGGCATGGTCAGGGGTGCTGGGTGTCAGCCAAGTTTCAACAATGGCCAGGATATCCGGGTTATGTCAGCTGACAAAGGTTTGTAGGGAGGCCAGTTTTGGTAGGAGACTACAGATATTTAGGGTGACAAAGGTGAGTCCTCCCTCCATTTTGGCTGGCTTTGTTGTGCTGAGGGAGATAGAGCCAGGATTAGGGTGCACACTTCCTGACATTAAGTGGAGGAGGAGCAGGAGTTTGAGAGTCAATAACCATAGTTCATAGTAGGTAGAAATCAACCTCGGTTTCTTGTGTGTTTTGGTCCAGTACAGGTGTCTAGGATCCCAGTGTATGGCATTGGTCAGGGATAGGTGCTGAATCGCCCCCAGGCCATCGTCGTAATTGTTCATTTTTAAACAGTCCATTGACAGATGGCACCATTTATGTGAATAGAGGTAGATTGCAATCGTACCTGATGAGGAGTAGATGGCCAGAAGGACCACAGTAGAGGGTCACGAAGGATAGGAGGAGGTAGGAAGATGGCATAGGGTAGGAAGCAAGGAGAGGGCTAGAAGAGACAGAAGAATGTGGTTACAGGGAGGCATAGTGGCTAGAGGAGGAGATAGGGGTGTAAAGATAATGGATAAAGCAGGGGAGGAGAGGGAGGTGGGAGAAAGAAGCCAAGAGAGCTGAAAACACAGTGATGTGTAACCTGTAATATCCCCAGAGAAGCTAACAGTGATAGGAAAAGCAGAGAAGAGGGAGTGGTTTAGCAAGCAGTACAGAATAGGATGTAAGACAGTGGGCGGGTATTTGGAGCAAGCGGTGGCGACGAAGGAGACTATTTAATAAAGGTAGGAGGGGGGAGGGTGTAAAATTTCGGCACCGAGCAGTGCAAGTCAATGGGCTCCGAGCCCAGCTAAGCCCAATGTCACCCAGACCAATCAGGAAGCAGGGTCTGAAACCGGAGGCCAATCAGTGCTCAGTACAATGCACGGTCAGCCAATCGCAGCCGATCACTGGTTCCCCAGTCAGAGGAATGTCCTTACCGGCTTTTAGGGGTCGGGAGGCAGCTAGAGGAGGCGTCGTAGGTGGTGCGGTGAAATCCAGGTCCCATCAACCTTGCCCACCTGGCACCCGGCTTGCCCTCTCAGGGCTATGTAGTCTGGATGAGGAGAGAGAGAGAAGAGGGCGGTGAGTAGGCTTATATTGTCAGAGACAAGAAGGCAGTGATGCAGATCTAAATAACAGGGAGGAGGGGGAGGAAATTCAATCGTATGCAGCAAGGAGAGGGGAGATAAAGGCAGAGTGGAGATGTGAGAGGCTGAGGGAACTAAATGGGGGCTGAGGTGTTAGCCAAAATGATCAGGACCAGTGGATAGCTGGTGCCAGTCTGAGGGACAGCAGAAAGAGGGTGGAAAGAGGAGCAATTATTTATTTTTATATTTTTTTAGACAGAAGTAGCGAGGGGGGGGCAAGGAAGGGAGATGCGAAGGAGGGCGAGATCCAGTAAAGGTAGGTAGAAGGTGGGAGGGGGAGGGTCAGGCTAGCAGCAGTAGGGGAGGAGGAAGAAGTCAGAGAGGGAGACACTCAGTAATGGTAGTGCACATTAACTGAGTTAAGAACGTGATTGTAGCAGAGGACAGCTGCCTAGTAACTGCAATCGGAGTGGAACAGAGAGAGTTACTAGGGGAGAGGCAGAGGTAGCAGCTTGAGAGTGAACCGTAGTACGAAAGGAATTATGAGCAGGCTCACTCTGGAAGTTCGGGAGAGGGGGGGAGGGAGAGACAGAAAGGTTACAGTAGAGAGTCAGGCAGCCACAGCCATTTTGCACAACAATTAACTAGACTATAGCTCAATAATATCAATCAGACGGCAGGGGGTCTCCGAAGCAGGATAATGAAATCAGAAAAGGAAAAATCATTTAAACAATAACATAATGGTAAGCTAGCAATTTAACAGAAGCCTATATATACTTGTTAAAGCAATGGAAATACCAGGCAGCCTAACACAGATTATCGCAGCTTGATTACAGATTAAAAATAGAACAATATGTGAATCTGAGTTATTAGGCAGAACTAATAGTGGAACAGTGGTAAAATACAGTAGAGAATTCAGGCTGAAAATGTCCAAAAGCACAAAATTTTGGCACTGAGCAGTGCAAGTCAATGGGCTCTGAGCCCAGCTAAGCCCAATGTCACCCAGACCAATCAGGAAGCAGAGTCTGAAACTGGAGGCCAATCAGTGCTCAGCACAATGCGTGGTCAGCCAATCGCAGCCGATCATGCTTCCCCAGTCAGAGGAATGTCCTTACCGGCTTTTAGGGGTCGGGAGGCGGCAAGAGGAGGTGTCATAGGTGGCGTGGTGAAATCCAGATCCCATCGACCGTGCCCACCTGGCACCTGGCTAGCCCTCTCAGGGCTATGTAGTCAGCTTTAAGGGGTCGGGAGGTGGCTAGAGGAGGCGCTGTAGGTGGCACGGTGAAATCCAGGTCCCATCGACCATGCCCACCTGGCACCCGGCTAGCCATCTCAGGGCTATGTAGTTGGCTTTTAGGGGTCGGGAGGCAGCTAGAGGAGGCGCTGTAGGTGGCGTGGTGAAATCCAGGTCCCATCGACCATGCCCACCTGGTACCCGGCTAGCCCTCTCAGGGCTATGTAGTCGGCTTTAAGGGGTCAGGAGGCAGCTAGAGGAGGCGTCGTAGGTGGCACGGTGAAATCCAGGTCCCATCGACTGTGCCCACCTGGCACCTGGCTAGCCCTCTCAGGGCTATGTAGTCTGGATGAGGAGAGAGGACTTGATGGACTTGTGTGTGTTCAGACTCAAGTTTTTTCATTACATCAATCAGAGGTCTCATATTCTCTGTAAGAAAGTTTAAAACGCAATACACAGTGTTCTTTTTGATGTCCGTGTCTACATGCTTTCTAATTTCATCACATTTCTTCCCTTCAGCATCTGCACTTAATAAAAAGATTGTAAATAGTCTCCACATGGCAAGCAAGCTTTCTACAGCCTCTATCACCGAATACCAATGGCTATGCGTAATGCTGGGTATCATCTTTTGTTTCACCCCTAGGCGTGAGCACACTGCAAAGTACTTTCTCTTAAGCCCTCGTGCATATTTAAATAGTGCTCCAGAGTGCAAAATAAAGTCATCTACCTTTTTCATGACATTGGATGATGATATTGCCACCTTCAGTATACCATCCAGCAGGTGACATGGATCTCGAACAGGGAATGCCTTGAACTGCGGGTGAGCTCTCCATAAATCATCACACAATTTTTTCATATAGCTGGCACTGTCACTGCATATGCATACAACATCCTCCCAGGTCTTCCCATATATATCCAGCACCTTTTGTGTTAGTGCAGAAATTGACACTGCATTGCAACACTCAATTACCTCGAGGTCTGCCATAATGGTATGCTGACCCCAACCCTTTAATCTGTCAGCAAAAGTAAACATAACAGCAACAGTTGAGTCACCATGCATCTCCGGCATTTCATCAATTGTTACTGAAATCTGTGTACCATTTAGCATATCAAGAATGCGCTCCATGTCTGCTTCGAATACCTCGGATAGATACTTATCATACATTTGGCCAGATTTAGGCATAGTTCATGCAGCAGGTGCCCGCTTTTGAAAAAGATCACCAAGAGGACCGTCCGTTTGACGCAGGCTGACACCAGACTGTATCATTGCTCTGGCAAACTCATGAGCGATGTCCCGCTCATCCTCTCTTTTTCACTTAAAACGAGTAATGTTTTCAGTAAGAGAAATCTGGCTTAGGCAGTGATCCTCATTCTCTAGTGGCTGCTTCTGCTTAATGTGAGTTTTAGATAGGACATGCTCAGCGGGCCGACTCGCTGTCTTACCGGGCACGAGCAGCACTGTAACTCTGCAGAACTTGCATATTAGGGTTCTCTTGCCATGGAGAAGCTCAACAATAAAATCTTTGTGTTCTGCTGCATACTGCTCTACCATTTTAGATCTTCTTGGCATTTTGAATCCAAAAATGATCGCAAACACCAGGGGCGAGTGAACGTGTAATGCTAAATGCCAAACTACAAAACTCAGCTAAATAAGGGTATTGACAACTTGCAGTTCAATTAAGTCAATAAGATCTAATTGATCTCGTTCAGATTTAATTAATTAGTGCTTGATGGCAGCTAGAGTTAAACAGAGAGATGATGATTGGAAATGGTAATTGAGAGATGTTTTATTTCATTTATCCTCAGTAGCTTAACTTAACTACACACTAACTACACACCATGCGCTAAGCTAGCATTGCTAAGAATGGCGGCTAAAAATTATAAGAAAATATTAAAGCTGCTTGATCTCTTTTTTGCAGACCCAAAAACATCTTAGGAGGTAAAAAGGGACTAATGCAGCTGGAACTGAGTAGATCGGCAGCTAAAAATTACAAGGAAAATATTTAAGCCGCTTGATCTCTTTTATGCAGAGCCAAAAACATCCTCGGAGGTAAAAAGGGACTAATGCAGCTTGAACTGAGCAGACTGCTTTTTAATTTTTATTATCAGGAAGGCGGCTGAACTTGAAAAGAAATCTCACAACCACCCGCTCTGCTCATGTTACTGCATCAGTGTAGCCGGACAGAAAAAAGGGAGACGGAGAGTACTAAAGTTCCACATTGGTAATTGTTAATTTACTGGGGGCAGTGTAGGACCCTTGTTCACTTCTGTGCTCTTTGTGTTGTGCAGCAAACGATCTACTAAATTGTTCCCACTCCAGTAGATCACTCGAGGTCCTTGTCTTAAAGTCTCTTTTAGCTTTGTTTTAATTGGACCTGTTTTTGTTTACAATTTCTTCACAAAGTTGTGGCTGTTTACTAATGTAGTGACTCATAGTATTAACTTTGATCTACTAGATTGCAGCAACATGTTGAAGGCGCAATTTCGAGAAACATAATGAGCAGACTAAGAATGTGGGGGCATTAGCAAAGAGTCATTACTAAAGGCGGAATTTGGAGCATATGCAGACGCTGGTTTGTTGATTTTTATATATTTCAAATAATACTTTGCAGAGGCGATTTTGGTGCTTTTCGGTTGTAACCTAATAGAAGAGAAAAACGTCAGTGGGGTTTTATCAGGTTTTATCGGTTTAAACCGAAAACCGGAAACCCTAGATATACTTTGCAAAAGACAATTTGAATCAGAAGATTACAGCAGTAATCTGTTAGCACACACCTGTAGGCACACCTTGTAATAATGCAGAAGAAGGTATACCAGCAACAACAATTTGAATCAGAGAAAAATAAAGCAATGACATGTTAGCAACAAACAGTAGCAATCCCTGTGAGTACAAAATAAAAACAACAACATACAGTAAATCTGCTTAGCCAAAAGAAATTTTAATCCTTTTCCCCTGCTCTGGTAAGGTTCTCTGCTCTGTCCTTTCAAGCAATCTTAGAAGAAATAGATTACGATTCCCAATTCCCTGGTAATCTAGTGGCCCTCCCAATGTGTATTTCATAAATATTGTTTTTCTATATCCCTGGTAGTCTAGTGGCTCCCCCCCCCGATCTGTATAAAATTATTATAGTTGTTCATATCCCTGGTAGTCTAGCAGCCCCCTCAATCATGGTGAAATAGATTATGATCTCTAATTCCTTGGTAGTCTAGTGGCCCCCAATGTGTATTTCATAACTATTGCTTTTCTATATTCCTGGTAGTCTAAGTGGCCCCGATCTGTATAAAATTATTACAGATGTTCATGTCCTGGTGATCTAGCGGCCCCCTCCTTTATAATAAAATACATAACGATCTGCAATTTCCTGGTAGTCTAGTGGCTCTCCACCCAACCGTGCCAGCCGCCAGCACTCCCCATCCTTTCTCAGCCAGCGACTGGCACAGCCCACCTTCACCTCCATGGCCAGCCTCCAACTGTATTAGGTGTTATCGAAGAGGCACTCAGAAATAATTTCTGAGTGCCTCTTTGAATTAGTGCTGCTAATACACACTTGAAGTCTCTTTTAGCAAACTCTTTGATCATCAGCCTGCAAATTCTTTGATCATGAGATTCTTTGATCACCATGTTTGATCGCGAGGGGGGAACAAGAAGGCCAGATTTTTTTAAATGGAATAGATAGGGAAATTTTACCAATCTTTAAGATTGAATATCTCAGAAACAGTTTGGTCTTTTTACTTGAAATTTGGAGGGTGTTTATGGCATGTTCTGTAGATGTGAATTATGGTGTTTACATGTGGGAGAAAACTTTTTTGTGGAGATATTGTGTGACGCACTTTACATGCTGCAGACACTGTTTTGGATTGTGCTGGTGGCTTGAAATTGATAGGGTGCCTAGCATTAGTGTCATGGATGTAGTTCTCAGTTGTTGTGTGTGTTAAATATCAACAGGTGTGGAACTGTGCCACTCTGATGAATGAAAATTTCAAATTTTGACATGTTATATCTTGGACACAGTTTGGATTTTTTACTTGAAATTTGGAGGGTGTTGATGGCATGTCCTGTAGATGTTAACTGTGGTGTTTACACGTTGGACAATATATCTTTTGCAGACATATTGAGTGGTGCAGTTTACGTTTTGTGGGCAGTGTTTTCTATTGTTCTACTAGATTTACATTTGTTTGGTGGCTGGCCTTGCTGTTGCCAATGTATTTTTTAGTCATCGGGTGTGTAATGTGCTCCAACACTTACAAGTTGGTGGGAGCATGGGGCCCAAAGGGCCCAGTGCTCCCACCAACTTGTGCAACTTTCTACTTTCTATTCTTTCTTAAAAAGTAAGGAAAGTCTATGCAAAAAACTTCATAAATCATCAGTTAGGGTTCTTCTACAGTGAAAAAAGTGAGGAAATTTGATTTTAGGGTTCCCACCCCTTGCACACCACCCCAAGCCTGCCCCCACCAACAGGCATCGGGGTGTGCGTTAGGGTTGTCGGTCCTAACTCTCACCCCATTCTCCTACACTGCACCACCTCAGCTTGTTTACACATGGGATGGGGTGAGAGTTAGGGCCAACAACCCCAATGCACACCCTGATGCCTGTTAGTGAGAGCGGGCTAGGGGTGGGGTGAAAGGGGTGGGAACCTAAAATCGAATTTTCTCACTTTTTTCACTGTAGAAGAATCCTGACTGATGCATTAATGAAGTGTTTTGCATTGAAAATATATATATATATATCTATATATACACACACATATATATATCATACAGTATATATAATGTGTGTGTGTATATATATATATATACACACACATATACATATATACTGTGTATATATATGTGTGTGTGTGTGTGTGTGTGTGTGTGTGTGTGTGTATATACAATATATATACTGTGTGTGTGTGTTATATATATATATATATATATATATATATATATATTTGTATACAGTGTGCAAGCTTGCAGGCCACAAGAGTTCCCATTTCCATGCAGTCTTTAAAGGGGAAATGCTATTTCTTTCCATTAAATCAGTTAATGCTATGATGGGCACAATATAAATGGAAAGAATACTGATGATAAAAGTGTTTCTTTGTTTGGAGTCTATGGATATAGGAATGGCACCCAGGAGAGAGACAACTAAGGATGGCACTGAGAAACTGATGGAACAAGTAATGGAGTTGGTGGGAGAGGTGCAGGCAATGCTGGAAGAGGCAAGGAAGAAGGAGGATGAGGGGGAAAAAGACTGGGAAGAGGAAGGCACTGGATGGAGATGAAGGAAAATGAAACACAGGAAAGTGACCAAATCATGGAGGGGCCAAGGGGCCAAAGAAGCCTAAGGACAAGGATACATTGATGGATTTGACTGTCAAAGGGAGGCTGAAGGAATATTTGGCAAAGGATTGGGAAAAAGGCTGGAAGAAATGGATAAGGCATTGCAGGAACTGAAAGGGAAAGGGGGAACAGGGCAGGGGCAAGGGGGTTGAAGGGGGGAAGTGAGGGTGGGGTCCCAGGGATCTTACTGGGGTACCATGTGGCACAATCCATTAAATAAAAAATATGGAAGAGGGAATATGTTGATGTATTTGTGCTGGTTGACAAGGAGATGGACAGAAAGTATGAAGAAAGGGAGGCAGTTGGGAAACCAGAGATGGCATTGGCACTGGTGTTAGTGGGAAAGAAAACAGAAGATAAAAGCTTTAAGGGCAAGACCATAGACACGTGTCAGGTGGGTTTCATACACTTTACTGCAATTGCATTGCAGAAACAGCTATAGCTGTCCACACCTCTACTGACCTATTCAGCAATCATACAAGATGCTTACAAGATAAAAGGGGGGTATGGGTGGTTAAAGTATGATGAGAAGTTCAGGCAAAGGATGGCTCCACATGGGGACATGTGGTGGGACACCACCATGCAGATTTGTGGCTATAGACAAGGATGGGGCACACGGGGGGGGGAATGAAGGAGCTCATGAGGGGCTGGGTAGTCAGATAAAACATGCTGGGGATATAACTAGGTGAAGTGCAATTCGGTGAATTGTAAATTCCAGTATGTACGTTCCAAGTGTGTGGGCCAACACCCAGTGTCATGGTGAAGGGCCATGGGGGACAGGTTTGGGACTCAGCACTTTCTGGGGAGCTTCGGGGGCATGAGGGGGGGTTGGTGCAAGGGAGTTTGGGAGAGGATTCAGTGGGAGAGTGGCTTTTGGTACAGGAACATGAGATTGGTAAGCTGAGAAGGGGAGAGCCTAGTATGAAGATGGGTTTCAATTTAGCAAGGACACCCATCAGGAAAGATGTACTGATGGAATAGACCACGGGTTATATGGATAGGGAGGTTAGGCGGGTCCTAAGGGAAGGTTTCATGGAGGGTTTCAGCCTACATTATGAAGGGGGAAGGAGGGCAATGAGGGTAAAAAACTTTGGAAAGGAAGAGCTAGTGGTCGAAGAGGAGGGGCAACTGGTTTGGAGTGTTCACCTTACCCGGCACTTCCCTTTATTTGGGTTAAAGAAGTATCTAGTTTTGCAGCAGCATGAGTGTAACTTTGCATTTTTTTTTTACTGTTTTGATAAAGCAGTGCTGATGGGGTGTTCGGTGGCATGCGCCACTTTTGAAACCTTTAGCATTTGACTCCAGTGGGTTTTCGGGGAAAAATGTGGTTTGATGTAGTAGTACATTACCTGAACGATTTTCTATTGATAGGACAAGGAGAGGAGGGAGCAGCTGAAATGCTCAAAGGGTTCCAGGAGATATGCAAAACCTTTAGGGTACATAGAAACATAGAATTTGATGGCAGATAAGGACTGCTTGGCTCACCCAGTCTGCCCATTTCCCTACCTAATGGATAAGCTGCAGATCCTAGTTAACCAACAGCCTACTTCCTCCTACCCCCACCCCCTAGAATTGCCTTATGCTGTCCCATGCATACTTGAATTCCCCCACTGTTTTTGACTCCACAACCTCCTCAGGAAGGCCGCTCCATGCATCCACAACCCTCTCCATGAAAAAATACTTCCTCACTTTACCTCTGATCCATCCCCCTTCTATCTTCAAATTGTGCCCCCTTGTTCTTACACATCTCTTTTTCTGAAAGATGCTACTCTCTTGGACTTTGTTGATTCCCTTGAGGTACTTGAAAGTTTCTATCATGCCCTCCAATCTCTCCTTTCCTTGAGGGAATACATATTAAACTCCTTAAGTCTCTCTTCATATGTCTTCTGGTGCAGACCCTGCACCATTTTAGTTGCCCTCCTCTGAACTGCCTCCATCCTGTCCATGTCCTTGCGGAGATTGGGTCTCCAGAACTGCACACAGTACTCCAGATGGGGTCTCACCAGATGTCTGTACAGAGGGATAACAACTTCCTGTTTTCTACTGATGATGCCTCTCCCTATGCATCCCAGTATCCCCTCCAGCCCTCCTTACTGCCTTCTCACATTGCTTGCCCACCTTTAGGTCATCTGCTATGACTACCCCTAGGTCTCTTTCCATTTTTGTTGTTGTTAGTATCTCATCCCCCACTGTGTACTCTTTCTCTGGGTTTTTGTTTCCCAGGTGCATTACTTTGCACTTCTTTGCATTGTATCTAAGCTGCCATGTTTGACCATTCCTCCAGTCTTGCCAAGTCCCTTCTCATCCTTTTCACCCCACCTTGTGTATCAACCCTGTTGCAGATCTTTGTGTCGTCTGTAAAGAGACATGCTTTTCCTTCCAGACCCCTGCAATGTCACTTATAAAGACATTGAAGAGGACCGGTCCTAGAACTGAACCCTGTGGTACCCCACTAGTAGCCCCCCTTTCTTCAGAGTGGACTCCGTTTACTATTACCCTCTGTGTCCTGTTCTCCAGCCAATTTTCTACCCAGGCTACAATCTTGTGACCCACTCCAAGGCTGGCTAACTTGTATATTAATCTTTTGTGTGGGACTGTGTCAGATGCCTTGCTAAAGTCTAGGTAGGCCATGTCCACATTTAGCAGATTGAAAGAGGAAAGGGCCAGCTCATAAGTTAGAGTTCCTGGGGATTGAGGTGGATGTGGAAGGGGGGTATTTAGGTTGCCAGTGGATAAGGTAGCAGTGTTAAAAGAACTGATCATCCAAGTGAAGGGCAGGTGGAGGGTTCCATTGTCAATAGTACAGCAGTTGTTGGGTCACCTAAAGTTTGCATGCAGGGTGATTACACTGGGGAGAGCTTTTACCCGGTGGATGGTGAGGGCCATAGGGAAAGTGAGAATGTCACATCATTGGGTGGTCATTTTGAAGGACATACGGCAGGACGTGGGGGTGTGGAAACAGTTTTTACAGTAGTACAATGGGGTCATTTTTTTTTTGGCAGGAGTGCTGGCTCTTCAATACAGATCTGGAGTTGTACATGGATGCAGCAGGGGCATCAGGGATGGGGGCATATTTTAAAGGGGAATGGATAGCACAGGAATGGTCGGTGAAGTGGGAAAGCAGGGGCCTGCTGCAGGACACTACATGTTTAGAGATTTCTCTGGCATGGGTGGCAGTGATCATGTGGGGACAGCAACTGTGAAGTCAGAAGGTAATTTTCCTGCGTGATAACTGGGCGGTGGTGGTAGCGTTAAGCAGGCAAAGGGGTTCCACAGAGAGACGGTAACCAGGGTTGTCAGGCAGATGGTATTAGAGGAGTTTAGGTTAAATCTGTCTTTTGAAGTGAGGCATATTGAGAGTGTAAAAAATGAGGTAGCTGACAGCCTTTCCCATCTTCAGTTTGGACCAAAGGCAGTTGCCAGGAGAACGTTGGTCCCATCCCACTTATGGGAGATTGGATGGAATGAGCCCAGTTGCTGTTCCAAAGCTCTTGGTCTGCAAGTACATTGAAGGCAGCTGAAGGGGCATGGAAAGTATTCCAAGAGTTTTGACAGCAGTCGAGGATGGAGGTACTGTAAGTGGGGCAGAAACCAAAAGTCAGATCATGAGGTTCGTGGTGAAGAATTGGGAAGAGAAGATGGAGCATTCAGCCATGGGCATACACTTAGCAAGAATCAGGTTGTTATGCAGTCTACTAGAGTGGGGGGAGCCTAGTAGAGCCCCGGTGGTGAGGCACATGTTCCAAGGTTGGCAAAGGTTACAAGGGAAGAAACTAGATGTTAGGAGGCCAGTGGCAGGGGAGTTTTTGGGCAGGTTGTAATGTATCTTATAAAGCATATGCTTGTCAGGGTATGAGGCCTTTTTGTTCAGGGCAGTTTTTCTGGTAATGTCTGGAAGTGCATTCAGGGTCAGCAAGGTGGTAGCAAAAACAAGAAGGATGGGGTAGGGGGTTTACATTGACGGGAAGTGCAATGGGGGAGATAGTACTGTGATATGGTTATGTCAGTCCAAGATGGATCAAGCAGGTCAAGGAGCTAAGGTGATAGTGAAAAAGGGCCAAGCAGGGGGCATATGTGTGGTAAAAGCACTGGAGAAATACAAAGTGATCAGGCCAACAATGGCAGGCAGATTGTTTGTGCATGGTGATGGGGCCCTGTCATGTGCTATCAGTTGACAGGGGTACTAAAGAAGGGTATGGAGTTTTTGGGAGAGGACGCAGGTTTGTTTTCATCCCATTTATTCTGGATAGGCGTGGCCTCAGAGCTGGCCATAATAGGTGGGTCAGTGGATGAAATCAAGGAGCTGGGCAGATGGAGGTCGAGCTGTTATAAAAAGTATATTAGGACACAGAAGTAATAATGTTTGTTTTGTTTTTCCCGCAGATGCAGGGCGCAGGAGGAATGTTTGGATTGTGGGGCATTTATTCATTTATTGGGCAGAGAGACATGCTGGAGGGAGACAGCTGCAGAGGGTGGCCGATGAAACCCGAGTGTAGTGGAAAGCGGTCCAGGGGATGAGATAGGTGCAGCTGTTGCCACTGGTGGAGGAGCTCAAGTTAAAATGGCCTAGGTCAGATTTGATAATATTGCCTTTGGGGGACAACGACTTAGGGAAGATGCCATGGGGAGAATTGTTTCTGGAAATAAGAAGAGATGTGGAGACAATTAGAGGCTGGTGGCCAGGGCTGACATTGGGGTGGTCGAAGGGTATACCAGGGAGGGTATGGCAGCAGGCATGGGATATCAGGGTGATAGAGAAGGCAAGGAAGAGGCTAAATAGGAGAGTAGCAGGGCTTATGGTGCAAGTGGAGGATATATATGTGACACTTAAGGAGATTTTATATGACTGCGCAGGGTACTATAGACATGACGGGGTATATCTATCAGATATTGGCATGGCTTTCTTCAATTTGCAGCTGGAGGGGGTTGTGGAAGAATAGGAAAAGGAAGGGGCCATGGTGTGGGGAAGCCCATTGTCTGTCACAGGAGTGGGAGACAGGCTAATGGAAGGAAGAGTGAGGAGGTTGGGGGGGAAGATGGGCTGGGAGAGGACTTAGGGGGCACAGGGGGTGTGGGGCAGTAAAATATTAGGCATGGGCTGGGTGAACATCCAGCTGTGTTGGGCACATCGTGGAGTTTTGTATCCCAGAGGGCCAGAGTTGGGGTTCAGGTCAACATTCGAGCCCATGAAGGCAATAAAAGTAAAGGAATAATTGGTCTACACGAAGGTGGGTGTTGGGTTACACATCTGAGCCTGGGAAAACAATAGAAGGCACAAATATGTTTTTTTGGGGGGGTATAAGAAAGTGAAAATGTGTGTATGCAGTATGTGAATATATTTCATTATAATATTTGGATGTAAATAAACTGTCAATAATAATAAAAAAGTACTGCTTGATAAAGGTGATTATGTAAAATGTGAAAGTTTGATAAATAACTGCCAAATAAGCGCCCAAGCAAGTTGTTTGGTGTTTCATTTCATGAGAGAATTCTGTCTGACAAAGGAGGTTGCCTGTTAAAAGCAAACCAGGGTTGTTAGGGGTTTCCCTCATGAAATGCCGGGAAGGAGTGAAGGCAGTAGGTAGGAAGAAAGGGGGAGGGTGAGGGAGGAGGGGTCCAGAGTGAGTTATAGGGAAAGGATAGTACTAGAAGGAGATTGGCCAGAAGATGGCACCAGGGGAAAGGCGTTAAGGGGATGGCAGAAGGGAAAAGTCCTTCTTTTTGCTAGTTATCTGACTTGCCCACCCTTATGTCAAGGCAGGGAAGAGGCCATAAGATAGAAGGGGGGAACAGCATGAGAGGGGAATGAATGGGTCACTGGAAAAGGCCGACGGAAGGAGTAGGTTGGATGGAGATGAGCTGCCAGAAGAGAGCAATATGGGGAAAAGGTGAAGGCCAGGTTCTGGGTTGCCAGCAGATGGCAGCAAAAATCAACAAAGGTATGGACTGGTAAGAGGACTGGTTACCAAAGGGTAGGACTAGAGACACCACTGACTGCCCTCTTTAACAAATCATGGAAGCATAGGGTGTTACCTGAGAAATGAAGGAGGGCAGATGTTATTCAACTTCACAAAAGTGGGAGCAGGGAAGAAGCAGGAAACTACAGACCTGTTAGTTTAACCTCAGTGATAGGGGAAATGATGGAATCACTTCTGAAGGAAAGAATTGTTGAGTACCAAGAGGCCAGAGGGGTACAGGACTCAAGGCAGCATGGATTCACAGCGGGAAGGTCATGTCAGACGATTCTAGTAGATGTCTTTGACTGGGTGACCAAAGCAGTAGATCAGGGAGGGACTGTGGACATGGCCTATCTAGACTTTAGGAAGGCATTTGACACAGTCCCACACAAAAGATTAATATGCAAGTTAGTCAGCCTTGGAGTGGCTCCCAAGATGGTAGCTTGGGTAAAGAATTGGCTGGAGAACAGGACACAGAAGGTAATAGTAAAGAGTCCACTCTGAAGAAAGGGGGGGTTACTAGTGGGGTACTGCAGGGTTCAGTTCTAGGACCGGTCCTCCTCTTCAATGTCCTTATAAGTGACATTGCAGAGGGACTGGAAGAAAAAGTATGTCTCTTTGCAGATGACACAAAGATCTGCAACAGAGTTGAAACACAAGTTGGGGTGGAAAGGATGAGAAGGGATTTGGCAAAGTTGGAGGAATGGTTAAATGTATGGCAGCTTAGATTCAATGCTAAGAAGTGCAAAGTAGTGCACCTGGGAAACAAAAACCCAGGGAAGAGTACACAATGGGGGTGAGATACTAACAACAACAAAAATGGAGGACCGGGGTCATCATATCAGATGACCTAAAGGTGGGCAAGCAATGTGAGAGGGCAGTAAGGAGGGCTGGGGAATACTGGGATGGATAGAGAGGCATCACCAGTAGAAAACAGGAAGTTGTTATCTCTCTGTACAGATAAATAGTGAGACCACATCTGGAGTACTGCATGCAGTTCTGGAGACCCAATCTCTGCAAAGACATAGACAGGATGGAAGCTGTCCAGAGGAGGGAAACTAAAATTGTGCATGGTCTGTACAGGAAGACATATGAAGAGAGACTTAAGGAGGTTAATATGTATAGCCTCGAGGAAAGGAGGGATGGGGTGGGGCATGATAGAAACTTTTAAGTACCTCAAGGGAATCAACAAAGTCCAAGAGGGTAGCATCTTTCAGAAAAAGAGGTGTGCAAGAACAAGGGGGCACAATTTGAAGATAGAGTGGGGACGGCACAGAGGTAATGTGAGGAAGTATTTTTTCATGGAGAGGGTTGTGGATGCATGGAATGGCCTTTCTGAGGAGGTTGTGGAGTCAAAAACAGTGGTGAAATTCAAGAATGCATGGGACAGTCATAAGGCAATTCTAGGGGTTGGGGGTAGGAGGAAATAGGCTGTTGGTTAACTAGGATCTGCAGCTTATCCATTAGGTAGGGAAATGGGAAGACTGGGTGGGCCAAGCAGTCTTTATCTGCCATCAAATTCTATGTTTCTATGTCTATGTATGTTTCAAATCAGGGCAATGGGCAAGGATGGAGAGGGGAAGGAGTTACAGGAGGTGGACATGGGTTGCCAGAGGAGGGCAACATGGGGCATGGAAGGGCCTTGGTTTCTAGGGTGTTATCAAGCAAGGAGGTGAGTCAGGACTATTGGAAGGAAGTCAGAAAAAGGTGGGGAGGGGAACAAGGTGCAGGGAGAGGATGTAGGGGGCACAGGGAGGGTGGGGGTGGGGTGGTAAAATATTAGGCACTGGCTGGGTTGACATCCAGCCATGTCAGGCACCTTGTGGGGTTTTGGTATCCCAGAGGGCAGGAGCTGGGGGTCAGGTTTGAATTCGAGCCCATGAAGGCAATAAAAGGAAAGGAATAGTTGGTTGGTCTACACAAAGGTGGGTTTTGGGGTTACACATATGAGCCCAGGAAAGCAATATAAAGGATGAATGTGGGTTTTCTGGGGTATAAGAAAGTGAAAATGTGTGTATATGTGAATGTATTTCAGTATCATATTCAGATGTAAATAAAGTGTCAATAAACACAATAAAATACTGATTGATAAAGGTGATGATGCAAAATGTGAAAGTTTAATAAACAACTTCCAATTGAGCACCCAAGCAAGATGTACAATTTTTCATTTCATGGGGGAAATCAATCTGACAACTGAGAATCTACAGTAGTAGCTGCTCTTTATTGAAAAAATAAACTTTAGGACTCTACTTGATAGATATGACTTTCTTCTACAAAATAGTAATTTTCGTGGCATGTTACTGTAGCAAAAATAGTATTAGGGTTGTGAAGCCACTTAAATGTTACATTGTAATTTTCAGCCCTTACAGTATATCTCTTCTGTTTCTTGATCAATTTTCACAAACCATTAAAAGTGTGTTCTGGTGCCCAGAATCTCCTGACATGTTACGTTTGGTGAAATGTGATAAAGTGGTTTGTGGCTAGAGATGAACCAAAACATGAGAATTCTAGACTTTTACTCTAAGGGTAATTCACATGCCACTCTAGCCATGCTTAGATGGCTGCACCACTTCTACCTTTGTGCTGCTCCATTCCTGATCCAATCTCACCAGCAGGCACAATTCAGTGTTTACACAGCCAGCCCTCACACCAATGCAGGTTGCACTGAAGAGGGACTGTTCATTTCTGAGGCTGGGCTGTCAGACTTATGGGGGAAGCACAGGACTCTGGGAGCAGAGGCTTTCTACTGGCGAGAGCAATGCAGTGGATTTATACCACCACATTATATGCTTGCTCCAATAAACATTCCCACTGCTGCATCAGACCAAAGAGAGGATCCTACGTGCACCTAGGACAGTCTGGTAAGTGTCCACACTTCTGAATTTGTAGCCCAACTCATTCGTGCTGGTTGATTTACTGTAAAGGTGGCAGTGTAAACATGCCTTCTGACTGCCAGTTTCATAGGTGCATTTGGCACTTTCACAGATCTATTTGGTGCTTTCATAGATGCATTCAGTTGCAGATGCATTTTGTGCTTTTACAGATGCATTTAGTACTTTTATTGTTGCATTTGGTGCTTTCTCAGATGCATTTGATAGAAACATAGAAACATAGAGGTTGATGGCAGATAAGGACCGCAAGGCCCATCCAGTCTGCCCATTTCTTTTTCTACCTTATAAATGTGCCATTGGCCTTTGCTCTGTCAGTGGCCTATCTATTCATACTCATCTGTATTGCTCCCTTATGCCTATCCCATGCCTGTTTGAAGCCCTGCACTGTATTCATAGCCACCACTTCCTGAGGTAGGCCGTTCCATGCATCCACCGCTCTTTCTGTGAAAAAGAATTTCCTCACATTCCCCCTTAATCGGCCTCCCTCTGATCTCATGCTGTGTCCTCTTGACCTGCTGTTTTTCTTATATTTAAACGTGTTAGACTCTTTCACCTTGTTAATGCCCTTAAGGTGTTTGAATGTTGCGATCATATGACCTCTCTCCCTCCTTTGCTCAAGGGTATACATACTGAGCTCCATTAATCCGTCCTCATATGTCTTCTGATGCAGTCCCTGCACCATTTTGGTTGCCTTTCTCTGGACTGCCTCAATTTGGTTAATGTCCTTGTGAAGGTGTGGCCTCCAGTACTGCACACAGTACTCCAGATGGGGCCTAACAAGTGTCTTGTAAAGAGGAATTATTACCTCCCTCTTATGACTTGTGATACCCCTACTAATACACCCTAACATCCCCTAGCCTTACCTACTGCTTTAGAGGTCTTCTTGGATGATTTCAGGTCATTGGTGATGATGATGATGATGCCCAAGTCTCTTTCTTCCTTTGTGAGTGCCAGCAACTCCCCTCCCAGCCTATAGGTGGCTTCAAGGTTTCTCTTCCCTATGTGCATGATCTTGCACTTCTTTGCATTAAAACCCAGTTGCCACTCTTCTGACAATTTTGCTAGTTTATCCAGATCTCTTCTCATTCTGCCCACCCCATCTGGATCATCTACTCTGTTGTAGATCTTGGTGTCATCTGCAAACAGATAGGGCTTACCCTCTAGTCCATCGGCAATGTCACTAATGAAGATATTGAAGAGGACTGGCCCCAGGACTGATCCCTGAGGTAGCCCACTTGTGACTTGCATCTCTTCTGACTGTATACCATTTACCACCACTCTCTGTTTTCTGCCTGTCAACCAGTTTGCCATCCAGTTGACAAACTTCTGACCCACCCAGAGCCTACCCAGCTTATTTATCAGTCTTCTATGTGGAACAGTGTCAAAAGCTTCGCTGAAGTCAAGGTAGGCAACATCAACTGCTCCTCCTTGGTCCGCCACTCTGGTTACCCAGTCAAAGAAAGCTATGAGATTAGTTTGACAGGACCTTCTTTTTGTAAACCCATGCTGTCTTGGATCCTGTGCCCCTATGGATTCCAGGTATTGCACTATCCTTTCCTTAAGGAGTGCCTCCATAATCTTGCCCACTACTGAGGTAAGACTTACTGGTCTGTAGTTTCCTGCCTCCTCCCTGCTACCACTCTTGTGGAGCGGGATCACATGAGCCCTTCTCCAGTCTTCTGGGACCTCTCCTGTGCTCAGAGACTCACTAAACAGTTCTTCTAGATCCACCCTTAGCTCCTTAAGTACCCTGGGGTGTATGCTATCAGGTCCCATTGCCTTGCCCACCCTGAGTTTAGCGAGCTCTTGTAGGACCCTTTCTTTTGTGAAGGGAGTAGTGCTCACCTCCTTCCCCCCTGTGTCCATGGTGCTGAGCTGTGGGCCCTGCCCTACCTTCTCTTCAGTAAATACTGAGCAAATGTATCTATTTAGGATAGATGCTTTTGCAGGGTCCTCCTCCTCACATGCCTCCTTTTCTCTTTTGAGCTTAGCAATACCCCTTCTGGACTTTCTTCTTTCACAAATGTATCTATAGAAAGTCTTATCACCTTCTTTTACTGTTCGTGCTAGTGTTTCCTCAGTTTGGGACTTTGCCTGCCTTACTGCCTTCCCTGCTTCCCTTAGGGCAGTTTGGTATGCCTCCCTATCTTCATCCCGCTATGTTCCCTTATATTTCCTGAAGGCCAGCCTTTTGGCTCTGACCTTTTCTGCTACTGTATTTGAGAACCAAAGTGGTTTCCTTCTTCTTTTGCACTTCCTTTTCTGTCTAACACAATGGGATGTTGCTTCAAGTATTGCATCCTTAATGCTTTCCCACTTTGCCTGTACCCCCTTATCTGTGTTTCTTTTTGCCATGGCTATAGCGCATACTGCCATGCCAAGGCAGTATAGCACAGTGGTCTAAGGCTCTGAGCTGCAAAATTGGTGACATCCAGCAGACCAGACCTGGGTTTGAATCCCACAGCTTCCACTTGCATACTGTGTGACCCTGAGCAAGTCACTTAACCTCCTTGTGCTCCCAGGTTGCTCCTGTAAAAAAAGCTTTCAGCTTAGTGTGCTATACCTGGTTAAACAACTAAATAAAAAAAAAAAAACACAAAAAAAACTCTGTTGGCCATCTTATCAAAGTCAGCTCCTCTGAAGTCCCATATTTTTGCCTTGGAATGGGATGACTTAGATGTAGTGGCCAAACTGAACCATACCATGTGATGGTCACTGGCCCCCAGGTGACCTTCTACCTGGAGATCTGTGATCCCTTCCCTGTTACAGTACTAGATCTAGGATAGTCCTGTGTTGCTTTCATGGATGCATTTGTGGATGCTGGTGGTGCTTTCATGGATGCCATTGGTGCTTTCTCAGGTGCATTTGGTGTTTCATGGATGCTTGTGGTGCTTCCATGGATGCGTGTGGTACTTTCATGGATGTATTTGGTGCTTTCACAGATGCATTTGGTGTTTCATGGATGCTTGTGGTGCTTTCATGAATGCATGTGGTGCTTTCATGGATGCTTTTGGTGTATTCACAGATGCATTTTGTACTTTCATGGATGGAATTGGTGCTTTCTAGGATGCATTTGGTGCTTTTATGGATACATTTTGGTGCCTTCATGGATGCATCTGGTGCTTTTACAGATGCATTTGGTGCTTTTACTGATGTTCTTTTTCTAAGTCCATTTACAAAAATAATTTTCTAAGTCCATTTGCGAGCGTGCATTTGCTAAAATATAAGTGTAAGGTGAGTAATATAGTAGTAAAATGGGATCGATTTATATTTTACAGTTACATGGTGATGAGTGGGTATAATTAGATTATTAAAACACTTTCATAGATGCTCTTTTGCGAATTGCATTGGTTGTAGCCATTGACAGTTCTGGATATTTTTTGCAGTTCCTGTGATTGCTCTAGATAAATTTCCTACCTGGCAGCCTGCAGTACAACTGTAGAGTTCACAGACAGAATTCCTTGTAAGCAATAAGACACAATGGGGTGTGCATTAGACAGTTCTAATGCACAGCTAGGGGGATGTAGTGAGGCATGAGGCCACAGGCCGAGTGCGTCCAGTCCCCTAGCTGTGCATTATAACTGTCTAATGCACATCCCCAGAGTGGCTTATTGTGCTTATAAAATGGGCCTGTGTATTCTAAATGGGGGTTCTAGTTTTAGCTGTGCATTAGACACATCTTATGCACGACTAACAACCAATCAGATTGCTTGAAATCCTTTCCTCATTCTATAAATATATATATATATATATATATATATATATATATATATATATAAAAACAAGAAATCTGACCCAAGAAGTAGTCGGCACAGCTGGTGGCATAGCATGCTGCACACCTTCCCCCACTTTCCTCCCATTTCACTGGTTGGGCAGTGGTTCAAGCCCACAAGTTGGGAGCTGTGGAAAAAGCCTGCCTGGGGTAGCATGCTGGCAGGCCACAAGCAGCCATATGCTGTGAGCCCCATTGCAACAGACCATATATAAACAGCACCACTGATCATCTAAGCATAACATATGAACATTATCTCTTATTTCAGTTTATTTTTGAATTAGTCTCCAAACTGGCAAAACTCCCCTAGTGCATGGGAGTAATGCAGAGTCACTGTGAGAAATCAGTTTGTGTTTCAGTTTCTTGTCTCCACCATCAATAAGCTGCTTCCCTCCATTGTCAGCGGTAAGAGCAGGTGGCTTCTGCACCGCAAACTCCACCTCTTCCAAGTTAGAAAGGTCTATTGTTAATGACTAGGTTATTGGCTATGTCCTCATTTTTTATGCTCTGCTCCGCTAGAATCAGATCGCCCCCCCTTTTGTAGAAGCAGCGCTCGAGTTCAGTGGTATGTACCAGTTGTAGAGGTTAAATCTGACTTTACATTTTGCCTTGAGGATTTTAAACTGCAGTAGGACCAGAGCAAGGAGTGAACCTTTACAGGCAGTTTGTAATTCCCACATGGTAGGGTGTTAGGAGTCCTGTCACCCCATGCCACTCAGGTCTGGCCAAAATGGCAGTGAATGCCATCCTCACACTCAGATCCTTTCTCCTGTTGTTTTTTCTCAGCACTTGCAATTGTACCTCTGGAGTTTTTGTTCTCTTCACAAAGATGTTTAAAGTTTTTCTCTTTCTTAGAATTTGAGCAGACAGCATATAGTTTGAACAGATCACCTTTACAGCTGACTTGAAAGCAAGGACTTACATGATAATTGGGTGTTTATTCATAACATTGCCACATGGATTTTCTTTTAAGGGTATGACCATAGAATTTTAGAGAACACCTTGTAGCTGTTCACTGTAAGGGGAGGTTGTTATCAAGCAATGAGAGTGCAGTAATAAATATGGCACTCAAAAAGGTACATTTTCAAAATTCTCTAATTTTCTCCTTGTGGCAATGCAATCTCAGGCATTTACTGTGTCCAGGAATGTAAAGAAGTTATTTGGTTGATTCTCATTGGTTACTACAGCAATAAGGACAATGCAATTTGTGGCTTGGGCAACACTCCCAAGTTCTGCCACACATAAAAAAGAAATGGCTTCATTCACTGGGCATATTGGGGGCATTGGTCAAAAGCTGGATAGCAGCAGCAAGGCCCTCCCCCTGCAAAGCTAGGTACAACACAAAACAATATTAACACTTTTTTTCCTTTTTGGCGTAAGTAGTTTTGTCATCAGAGATCCAGGCATAGTCTTCTCATGTCTCATCTTCCATACAATAAAATGAGCTTGTATAAACTATGTGGTCTCAGTCCTGGAGGTTAGAATAAAAAAAAATTAGGTACATGGCCGGTATGGGCAGAGAAGCCTGCCTGGATGGGGTGGTTGCCAGGGCACCTTCCCCCCACTGTCTTTTCTTTCACACACAAAAAAAAAGAAATGAGAATTCATTGGGTGCAAGTGGCAGCATTTGTGGTAAACCAGATGGCTGTGACAAGGCCCTGTCCCTGTGCACCCAGGTTAAGCATTACTAACACTTTGTCCTCTTTGGGGAGAAGTACTTTTGTTGTAACAGCTCTGGTAGAATGCCCAGCAGGAACAAGACTACCCCTGCAAAGGCAGCAGTGGCCACGGCACTGGAGGTGCAACTGTGACAGATGTACAGTACAAGAAGAATGGGTGTGAATGGCTTGAAGCTTGTCTGAAGGGGACCAGTGTTCCAAAAGGGACCCAAGTGATGGAGAAGCGTAAAAGGTCACAAAGGAACCGGTAGCACCTCCGGTGAAGGTTCCTAGATAGGAGTTTCAGAGTTATCAAATGAAGAGTTTAAGAATATGGTTATAGAGGTTTTTAGTGAAGCTCCTCATGCATGCCTCCACTGGCCAAACTCAGGAAAGCATCAAGGAAATCTGACCCTTCTGGCTCAGATTTGGATGTACAAGGGGGGGGGGGGCTCCCCTCCTCCAGCACCTAAACTGGTTCATGTGTATCCAGCCCCACTGGGTTTCTTCCCGAATCAGCCTGAGGCTGTCAAAATGGTCCACCATGGACGAGAAGCTGGACAAGCTCATTGACATTATGATTATGTTCACTATTTCAGTCCAGTACCAACAGCAGGGGTGATCAGGCCAAGTGGCTGTAAGCACCAATGCAGTGCTGAAGCTGGTGACTGTTGTTACACGAGGTCCCTGCACCCTTATTGGTACCCTCAGAGGTACACCATAGACAGCTAGCACTTAGGCATATGTTATACTAACATATAGGGCTAAGGGCATCTACTGTATAAGAGTAGATTTCAGGATATGTGTGCATATTATTGTTATACACTTTGCTTTCTAATACATATATATTTCTTATGTATTCTTTGCTTATAAGATGTTAGGACATATGTGTCCTTGTAATGATTATGATATATAAGTCGGCATTGCCACCTTTTGGTGATTTGTACTACTACACTGATTTATGTGAGAACTGTACTCTTTTGTTTCACAAAATGATGACTACAAAATTGTATAATGTTATCTTGGACCATGGAGCCACCTCTAATTTAGCCAATAGGGTTCATCTCTGTAACTAGAAATGTTTCTATCTTACAGTAACCATAGTAATTATCACAGGTATATAATGTGAGACATTACATCTTCTACCTCGGAGACCCCAAGAGACATAGAATCCTCAAGGTATAGGGCATGCTTAGCACTGTCTCCCGGTTCGTATTGGTAAGAACTGCTTAGGGCAACTGAAATTATCCTTTTTGGCAGTAATAAACAAGTTTATTACTCTTATGCAACATGTCTGTGATTCCTTGCATTCCCAATATTGCCAAGAACCTGAGAGTAAGGTTTAGACCTCCTGACAATTGACAACTGCGTGCAGGCAGTATTTGGTGTTTGCAAAGTTTGCTTGTTGCTTTACAACTTTTCCCTTCCCAATGGGGACTGTAGGTGTGCATTCCCTCATTACCTCTCCCGTTTTAAGACCACTTTGTAATCCCCTGCAAAGTCTAGCTGCTTTCTGGGTGTGATCACTGCTGACTTGACCCACTCCACTGCAGTTTTGAATTACAAGCTTACAAGTGCACAGTAGCCCAGCTGTGTATGAAGTGCTCCAGCTGTGGATTGATACACAGCACAGCGTCTTTTTCACAGTTTGATTTTTCATTCCCTCCCACACAATGGCCACTGTATCAAATATCTGCTCAGAGCTAAGACTCAATGTCTCAAACTTCCTTACCTCCCATGGAAGCTGGGCTGACTTTGTGCAGGACCAAGTCAATCCAAAATCCCTATACTGGGGATCTCAACCCTGTACACTGAGACGAGACAAACAGCCAAAAAACGCCAAGCTAAGGGGCTGTTGGTTGCGGCTCTTTATGCTGCTTTGGAAGCCTCCGAAGTAAGGTTTTGAACCCTTGAACTGCAAATCTAATTTGTTAAGCAAGAGATGGGTTTGCAGGAAATGGAATGTGTTAGACTGCAGCAGAATTTGGAGTCTGAACTTCAAACTCTGTGAAATGAAAAGGATTACTTTTGTATCATTCTGCACAGACAGGAGAGCAGGAAATTTGTATGTTGAAGCAGGAGTGTGAAAGTTTGAGACAGGATAAGGGACAGGCTTCGAATATGAATGATTTGTTTGAGTAGAACAAATGAACGGTTAAGTGGGGAGTTGGGAGAGCTACAGGATTAGATAAACCAGGTACGTAATGACTTAGAAGTGACCACTAGGGACAATCGTGAATTGAGCGCCACGTACAGAGTGTTGCAGAAACAAATGCAAGAGGAGGTTGATGTGAATGTTGCAAATATGAGTCATGCAGAATGTGTATCTAAGATGGTGAAACTGTGCCATCAGCGAGAGATTCTGGCTGGAAATGTTAAGGCTATGGGAGGCGTAGCCCCTGTCTTAACTACATCATCTGATAGGGAGGTCTCAGATGATGACATCTCTCAATACCACGCCCAGTCACACCCCTACTATGGCCCAGAGTCCCCGCCCCACCATCCACAACATGGCAGATCTCCATTACACCCACACCATGTCATACATTGTTGACGTCATTACGCATATCGTGGGTGATGGCAACATAGTGACCCCCATGATGGAGGGGACCAGGCCCAGGCCTAGTCCCAATGGCACCACCGGTAGCCGTTATTTCTGTGGATGATAGGGAAGAGACTGAGAAAACGACAGATGCCGCTTTAGGCAATGTGACCTTACCTGATCGGAGCAAATGGTCCCTCTGGATGCAGATCAGACAGATGCTGCAGGAGGATGCTACTCAGGAGGGAATGATTCATATTTTGGTGGAGGCTGCAGCTCAGACAGCCATAGATAGTGCCCGAGGCAACCTACCTCCACCTGATCATCCCACTAATCCCCTACAAATGGCCTACTCTGTTCAGCAAATAGCTGACAGTAACGGTTGGATGAGCCCGTCTGACAACCTCAGCTGCCACTTGGAAAAGGTGTGTGCCAAATGTGAAATTCTTAGTCTCGCTGCAGACTACCATGTCCAAATCCTACGTCAGACCCTCGATCCTGGACTGTGGGCTAAACTCCCCGATGCCATCCACCAGGCCGGCAATGCCACCTTTGACGAAGTTGCAGCTGAACTCATTTCTGCACACAGCACAGGTGTAGTAGGAGTGATGCTTGCATACCCTGTAAAACAGAATGCAAAGGAAAGTCCAGCAACTTACCACCAGAGACTCTGGATGGCCTACTGAGTAGAAAAACAACTTGCACAAGAAGCTTCGGATGTAGATGTTATAGGGTATAAGACCTTGTCCCTTAGGAACATGATCCCTGCAGTGAGAGAGAAGGTAGAGCCAACCACTTATCCAGCCATGGAACGGTTTGGTGACATCCTTTGGAAAACTGAAAGAGTTTATCAACTCTACATCCATGATCTGGGCTCCGGTTCCAAGAAAGTAGCTGCTGTAGAGCCTATCCCAGAGGCCATGACACACTACATGGTGGAAGGGCACACCCAACATAAAGAGCCCCTCCCCATGGATAACCAACACCCCCAACAGGCCCAACAACAACCACAGCAGCAACAACAAAAACAAAAACAACAATGGGGTGGGAACTGGAATTATCATAAGAATAAGAAGCACCATAAAAATCATAAAGGTAAACAACAACAAAGACCACGGCCTTCATATAGGGAAATAGCCGAAGAGAATCGGAAGTTTAGAGAGCTTCTGGGACAAGTGCTTTCTGTAGCAGATGTTGTTCCCACTCAGGCCCTTGCAGCCATACAACTGGGAACCCAGGCTCCAACAGGCCATGGTAATACCGGAAGTATAGGCCCTCAGGCACAAACAGACCTGAACCCAGAAGTACCTCCCTATATAGCATCAGTGCAGCATGGTGAAGTGGTTCACAGGAGCCAGGCCCAACCTCTCCATGCTTCCTCTAGCACAGATTGACAATTACAGGCCCCAGTCCGGATTGTAAACAAGTTGGTCTTGGATACAAATGGAAGGCCCTGTACTGAGGCAGAGGTTGGGGGGCTGCCTAATTACAGTGTTACTGTATACAGGTGCAGCTGTGTCTATTACATGATGATCACCCAGATACATCTCCTTGGTCCACCAGACGGAGGACCAAAATGTCAGGAGTAGATAGTACTAGGTTGTCTGCATACCGTTCTTTACCTTTGCCTGTAGAGTTAGGACACCTGAAGGCCTCACACACCTTCCAAATAATGGCATTGCATGACCATCCTAGTATCGTTGGAATTGACTTCCTAACACCACATGGTTGTGTGGTGGATTTAGCCAACATGTTGCTGATCCAGATTCAGGGTCAGTATCATACTACTTTGATCCCTGATTCGCACATCGTGGCAACAATATCTGTCAACAATGAAGAGTATGAAGTCATAGATTTGTTCAAGAACCATGAGCTTTTCCCGAAGCTCCTCCCCATTCTACAAAGACATTTGGAAGTATTTGCTACCAACAAGCATGACTGTGGCAGAATGCACACTGTCATCAAAGTGCCAGGCCCAGCACATGAGAGGCAAAGGCAATATCCTTTTCCACCTGAGGCCTTGCCTTCTCTTAGGGAAACAATAAAATCTCTCCTCAACCAAGTGTAATCAGAACATGTGTTTCTACTGCCAACTCCCCAGTGTGGCCTGTGAAAAAACCCACAGGTGCCTGGAGACTTACTATTGACTACAGGAGACTGAACCAGGTCACCCCCAGTTGCGCTCCAACTGTGGCCTAAGCAACTGATGTGCTCTGACTTCTGACCCCTGACCAAAAATGGTTCAGTGCTCTGGACAATCTCCAATGGTTTCTGGTCACTGTCATTGGCCCTTAAAAGTCAATATAAGTTTGCCTTCACTTTTGAAGGTAGACAGTACATGTAGACCCGCTTACCACAGGGATTCCATAACAGCCCTTCCCTGTTCCATCTGCACATGATGGACACTCTTGAGAGTTTTTCTATCCCCTAGTGTCTCTTGCAGTATGTGGACAACCTGCTGTTGGCTACTGCCACACAGGAACAACACTTGGATCTCTTGGATGAACTACTGACTCTCATCCAGAGTAGGCCTCAAATGTAACCCAGCAAAAGCACAACTATGTCAGAAAGAGGTACTCTTTCAGGGCCTGAGAATAACTGATCAAGGCCGAAGCCCTACCTGGAAGAAGATGCAAGGATTGCAAGACTTGCCATTGCCCACTGGTGTGGCCACTCTTAGGAGGTTTCTAGGTATGGTAAACTATTCCAGAGATTTTATTTGTGATTTTACTCAGAAGGCTGCTCCTCTGTATGAGTTACTGAAAAAGGACATTCCCTGGACTTGGGGTCCCATACACACCCAGGCTGTGATGTCACTAAAACAGGCCCTGGTCTCAGCTCCAGCACTGGTCAACCCCAACTCAGCATTGCCATTCCATCTGGAATGTTGGCCCAGAAGGTTCATGGCACTCTGAGACCCATTGCGTATGCATCACAGCTCTTGACCCCAGTGGAACAGAAGTACAGCCTTTGTGAAAGGAACCTTCTGGCCACCTACTGGGCTGTCAGGCACTTTCTGTATATCATTGGGTACTCTTCACTGATTATTAATACCAACCACACACCAACTACCTTTCTGCTATCAGACAGAGTGAAGGATGGATCAGTCTCTAACACTAGGCTGACACACTGGTCACTCCTTCTCCAGGATAGAGACATATAGGTGCACCCAACCAAAATTCCACCTGTATGATGGACCATCTGGAAGCCAGAGCAGCTGTATACATAGCAGCAATCAGAAAGAAATCAGAAACCTTTACCCCCTTGGACCACTTAGCAGCTCAGCATGCTGATTCTGAACTTAAAGAAGTGTTCAGATTCCTTAACAAAAGCACCAAAGAAAACCTACCTACCCATAACCCCTACCAGAGGCATGAAGGTAAGTTATGCTTGTCTCCAGATGACAAGCTCATCTGGTACCAACCAGATGACACCACCACCAAGTTGTGGGTGGTCCCTAGACATCTCAGGTCTGAACTGTTGCACCAAGTGCTTGACACCTCTACTGGTGGACACCAGGGAGTTTAAAATACCCTCCAGAGGCTTAAGACCACCGCCTGGTGTCACCAAAAGATGTTAAACAGTACATAGACAACTGCCTTGTTTGTTCGCAAATCAATCCCATCCCCACTAAACGAAATGCCAAACTCTTACCACAAAGACATTCTGGCCCCTGGCATGCCATTCAGATTGATTTTATTGGTTCATTGACTAATATGAGCAGAAACAGCAAGTATGCTCTTTTGGTAACTGACCTTTTCTCAAAGTGGGTTGAAGCTTTCCCCACTAAAACATGTACTGCTAAAACCACTGCCAAAATCCTGGTAGAAGAGATTTTCTTCAGGTGGGGCCTACCTCTTAAGGTAGACTCTGATGAAGGAACCAGTTTTACAGATAAGTTGATAGAATCACTTGGAAGTCCTGGGAGTTCAACAGAAGTTCCACATACCTTACCACCCGCAATCTTCAGGTCAAGTAGAAAGAGCCAACAGATGGATTAAGCAAATGCTTTCCAAGTTCATTGAGGACAATCACAAGACCTGGGATTCCCTGTTGCTGTTACTCCTTATGGCAATTAGAGGTACACCATCAGCCACTACCCAGTTGACACTCTTCGAGGTTATGACTGGAAAACAGATGAGATTACCTGAACACCTGTTGTTTGACCTGCACACCCCCACAACAGACCGTGTGTCTGTAGACCAATATGTGGAAAAACTCAGACAAGACCTCATATACACACACACTTGTATGCTGCCAATTGCATAGGCAAGACCAAGCAACAGTCCAAAATATAGTTTGACAAACATGCACAAGAAGTGGATTGGCAAGTTGGAGATCAGGTAATGGTCCTCAGATTTGTACATCCCACCCACACTTTCTCCAATAAGTGGGAAGTCCCCTACCCCATTGTCAACAATTTCAATCCGGCAGTCTACCAGGTTAGACTCTTGCACAACAATAAATTGACTGATAAATGGTTATATGCAAACCAGTTAAAACTGTATAAAGGAGTATAATTACTTTCCCTCACCCCATTGGTCGGAATAGTACTAACCTACTAATGTTTGATCTTCCTTTACAGATACACTGACAAGATGGCTATCTTGTTCCACTTTCTCCTCATCTCAGGAGTTATCCCCTGCATCCAAGGCATGGTAAAGCACCTCCTTCCTCACCTTGATCCTCCAACGTCTGCCCCAGAGGGAGTTTCCATCAATATACCTGACAATTTGATTACTGTCCAGGAAGGTTCTGATGCCTACCTCGCTGCCTCGGTTGTTGCTCCTGACATATCTACCCTACAAATTGAGTGGCAAACCATATCGCAAGGACAAATTCTCCCTGTGGCCAAGCTCTCTAAGGGAACTTTCCATGGATGGCCCAACGGTAAATTATCTCCTAATGGTTCTCTGTCCTTGCTCCAAACTGCTCTTAGACATTCTGGTTTATACAATATCACTTTCTTAATTGATCCCTCATATTGTAATTCTTTGTCTAAGGACTCCACCAGGAAATTTTGTGCTGTACACAACATGGCTTCTGCTGCCATGTATCTCTTTGTATTACTCACTACTGAGAAACAGCTTTTGGAATGTCCAAAGCACACCCCTGGTCCTCGTAGTGGTCTCCATCCACTGCGCTACCTGGTACACTTATTAACAACTGACAATTTATGCATATACCTGTCTTGTTTAATTTGACTGACTAGAATATGAAAGAATTTGGTATGTGTCATACAACTAACACTTCAGCATTTTACAGTACTTTACTGCTTGATAGTTTAGCAGCTTTTCAGATTTATACTCAAGACCCTATTGCTGGGGTACATACCACTGAGCATAGATGCAACTTCAGGAGAAAACCCAATCCTAATGATCAAAGTCACAAACATAATACTCATGAAGTTGACAGTTCTGATGTCACCGTTGCCACAAGAACTGTCACAGGTCATTTTGGTATAGCTATGTCTATCTGGAACAAGGCAGACATTGCTGCTATCAAATCTCATTCAGCTAAATTCCAAACTGGTTTGGTAAATGATATTTAACCCCCATTATTGCATGGTGTGGATGGCCTTAGTCAGGAAGAAAGATACACTGGGCCAGATATTCAAACTGCACCCAAAAAGAGCGCAACAGCAGGAGCAAGCACAAGTCAATTGCGCACATGCACAATAGATGCAATATTCAAACATGGAGCAAGCCAAATTGTGCAACCAGCCAAAGTCTGAATATCACACACCCTGCACTATAGCGCAACCAGGAAGGGGAAGCTGAGCAGAGACAATACGCCATAGCGCAACAAAGGCAGCCCAGCTGAGCAGTTCAGAGGTGCCATAGCGCAAGCAGAGAGACCCCAAGCAGCAAAGCAATGGAACTGCACAACCAGGGAGGTAGGCAGGGGCCCACAACACATGCCACCGATGGGCACAGGGACACACTGCAGAACCAACAATGTACCCCCACATCCCAAGCACAGCATAACTGGGGGAGGGACGGAATAGCCACCGGACCATGGGGACAAGCAAACAAAGCACATCCCGGCTGTGTTACCACAGCACACCCACTGGCAAGCTGAGACTGCCACACAAAGGGGGTGGACCACCCCAGTGTACAGCAGCCCCCCTTGTGCACAGCACACCCTGCACTGTGACCCCAAGACACCACCCATGAGCAGTGACCAGCACTGCAGGAATCCCCACGCCCCCCCGGCACACTGCAACCTCGTGAACCACAGAACTATACAAGCCAAACCCACCATGAGCACCCAGCAGTGGGTGGCAGCACATGGCAATACTGACTGAAAGCCACAGCCACACCAGAGACACCACCCCACACACATGCACACACATACCCATGACCATACCACCACAGATGCCATGCACACCACTGCAACCGAGCACCTATAGCCAGCTGCAAATAAGAGACCACCACAGTATTCATATCAAAATATATAAATGTAATAAACAAGAATAAGAAGAACAACAAAACAACTATGTAACATATATACAAAGAAGGGGTGGGGTATGGGTACAAGGGAGGGTGGGTAAGGCAGGGTGAACAACGGGAGAGGAAGGTGGGCTGAGGTGGGCAGCTACTGCCTGCCAGCCTGCCCTGCTGCCGCATGGTGCTGGGCCCGTGGCCTCCTCCTGCACCGCACTCCATGCTGCTGTAGGTCCAAGAGGATGGCAAGAGAGTCAATGGCCACCTGTGTCAGCTGCTGCAGTGTGCGTTGCATTTGTTGCAGGATCTGGATACCTAGGACAAGGGATCAGAGTCAATGGCAGTGACAGTCCACATCCCTGAATCCCACCCATCATGCATGGCATACAGCCAAGTGCCCCGCTCCTGTGATGGACTGCACCCACCCACAGTGACCGTGCACAAGACATGCCCAACCAGGCAGCAACAGCCATGTGTACCACTGCACACACACACCGCCCATGTCCATCACAGCACAACCAAGGCTGTCTGGTGACGTGGCTACATGGTGGGATGCTAGTGCCACAGCCATGTGCCCAGTGCATGCATGGACCACCAGTGATGCACACACAGACATGCAGTGCCACTGGATAGTGATGACTGTCACATGTTGCTTGCATGGTAGTGTTGTCCATGGATGGTGGCCGTGCACCCCCCCCAGCATGCAATAGCATCCATGATGTAATGACACTCACCCTCATCAAGCCGCTGCTGCTGCGGCTGTGGCCCACCACCTGTGCCACCTCTGCCAGCTACCCCGGCACCACCATTCCGTGCCTCAGTCCGGGCCTGGCTCCGCTCCTCCACGCCTGTGGGAGACAAATGAAGAGAAACACATCAGTGAGATCCCAAAGCAGACAGCCCCTTGGCCCATTGAGTGTGCTTGCCCACACAACCAGACCCACACAGCACACACCTGCAAACACCTTCACAGCAAACCATAGCCCAACCCACCCCCATGCGCAGGTCACAGTACACAGTGTCACCCATGCGGACAAAACAGTTGCATACACAGCACACCCACCTGGCCTAGGCACTATGCCCCTCCTGGCATGTGACCGGAGGCACTCCAGCAGTTCGCGCTCCCTCCTGTGGAGGTCACCATACCGGTGCCTGCACTGCTCTGGAGTCCTCCGCCACCCAGTGGCCTGCTCCAGGTTTGCCGCCACCTGCTGCCACACATGGGTGTGGGCCATGTGCAGGGGTTCTCCCCCAAACAGTGACCCATGGTGTGGCTCCACCACAGCCACCAGGTTTGCCAACTCCACTGCACTCCACTGTGGAGCTCTCCTGCATGCCATCACTGCAGTTGTATAGTAGGCAATATGGCGCTCCACAGCGCGGTAACCCCACGTGGAAATATTGCGCAATACAACTCCATCAGTCCCTATCTCACTGTTCGTATAGTGCCATCAGTCCACATCGTGCTGTTACCGAACAGCACGATAGAGCCATAGACATGCCAGACGTACAGTGCCAGGGGGCAAAGGTCGTGCACAAGGTCATGGGTCTGTGACGCAAGGCCACGCACAGCGCCATCGGACGTATACACATCCAACACGATCGGTCACCTGCGTGCCAGTGCCACAGTGTACTTTTGCGCAGGTGTGCCACAGCACTATGTGGTGCCCAGCGCGGTAGCGCCACTGGCACAATAGTGGCCATGTATTGTATTGCTGATCGCGCACAGCATGTCATCAGCATGGCAGATGCCTGCGTCAGCTACCTGGGCATGCGCAATGTGGTGTGCTACGCAGTCACAGAACTGTGCCATTGGCTCAGCCGGCACAACGTATTGCGCAAAGCGCAACAGCGCGATATTCAGCCGACATATGCAAATCATCTGATCAGCCATTCAAAGGTGCATTGGCATGATCTGCATCTCATTTAAGTTGCTCCACTTTAATTTGCATGCATTGCACTATAAATGTGCATGTGATCTGCGGTGGCCAGAGTCGGTTACTGCAGGTGAGGTGAGTTGCATGCTGTGTGATGTTCTGGGTAATGGTCATGGGATAATGCTGTATACGGCACAGTGACAGGTGTCCACTTCCACCCATTCAGACCGACATGGCCAAGAAAGGACTGGGTGAGGAGGATGATGGTGGGCGAAGGAGGAGGCCCAACTTCACGAAGTCCGAGACAGAGGCATTGTTCCAGGCTTACCTGGATGAGAAGCCACTACTTAGTGGATGGCAGGGCACCCCTCAGGCCTGTGCTGCTGCATGGGATGGGGTAGCTTGCACTGTAAACCTACACGGAAGCCACCAGCGCTCAGTGCAGGAATATAAGAAAAAGATTGGGACCGACAGGAGACAGGTGAAAGAGAAGGTGGCAGCCCTCATGGTGGCATGCGCTGCCACAGGCGGGGGCCAGCCAGAGGTGGCACAGATGACCCTGGCGGAGGACCATCTGGCTGCATCCATGCAGCACAGTGCAATCGAGGGTGTTCCAGGAGGTGGCTTCCAGACAGGTGGAAGCCCATCACTGCACGGTATGACATGGTGGTGGTGGTGGGGGGGTTGATCCCATGCACTAACATGTTCTCACTTTCTGTTACAGATACTGTGCATCTGCAGGGGACAGTGGTGGTGGGACCATGCAGTGTGGACATCCAGCAAGAGTTGGAGGAGGGTCCATCCACCTCTGCTGCCAGCCAGCATGCATTGCACCTGTGTGCATGCCTGGCTGTCATCTCCGATGTTGGTGAGTCAGGTGTGGGGGGTGCCCATCCTATGTCACAACAGTCTGGCATGCAAGCATGCCAGCACGCTGTGACTGTAGCTGTTATACGAATCTGCACCATTGATGATGCAAGGACCACAATGGGCAGTGACACGTGAGTGTCTCATTGCGGACACACAGCAGGACAGCACGTGCCCCTGGACCTAGCTGGTTCCAACGGTAGGGCCAGCATGTCAGCACAGTCCCAGGCAGTGCCTGCAGCACCGGTGGGGCAGCACCAGTGGCTGTGCAGGTCTCTGGCACCGTTATGGACACAGCTGTGGAACGACTGGTCCCTGGGGCACAGCAGTTGGAGGGACAGCAGCGGCAGTCAACCACCAGGTCTAGGGGTACAGGGTTCAGCGGTGGCACATGCACACCACCTGTTGACTTGCCCATACCTGGTCCTGGTGAACAGTGCCCACCCTCAAGGGGTGTTGAGCATTAGGCCCTTCCATACCCTGGGGGACAGGTTGCCAAAGTGGCAGACTACCCATTAGATGAGCACACCCACCTGCTGTGGGCATCAGTACAGCAGCAGATGCGGGTTGCAATGTCCGTGGAGGCACTGTGTGTGACTGTGGAATGGCACAGCAGGGACACTGCAATGATCCATGCAGAAATGGTCCGGATGCAGATGGATGTGACCGCCGCCATTGACGGGCAGACCCAGGCATTGGTCGCTGTCGTGGCCACATTGGGCACACAGTCAGGTGCCCCTGTACCGTGCACCCCACGCAGTACACTCTCCACTCCCCATTCCCGGCATCGTGCGACACCCAGCCTGTCGGCACCGGGTTCCGCTGTGGGCATCCCGAGCCCCTGGTGCAGGTATGTCCGGCATGCTGCAGACCCCTGTGTGGACAAGGTCATACCGCACAGTGGGACCCTGGTGGTACATCAGTGCCACCCCATGTGCCCAGTGCTGTTGGTCATGGCGGGCCACCCACGCATCTGAGTTGGCCAGCGGCACAGTGCCACCTGACTGACCTGTCTCCCAGTGTGGGCCCTGTCTGGTGCTGTCCTGTGTGCAATGTGTGTCATGGTGGGCAGTGCACTGGTGGGTGCCCTGCCCAACACGCCGGCACACGGACCACCTGCACACCCACCTGACTGCTGTCCACAGGTGTGTGTGCATGATGATGCATGCATTGTACTGTACACCAAGGTGCAAGGGTGCCCAGCATCTGACACACGTACTTGGACAGTCCAGGTGGTGGGGGTGGTCCGTGGATCTGTGTGTTTCACATGGCTGTTCCTACTCTGCTGTGCACCTGCCCATGTACAGTTTGTGCCTGGTATGTGTGTGTGTGTGTGTGTCCATATGGCATGTAACTATTCACCCCTCCCTGATGGTGTGTTTGTGCGCCTGGACCCTTCCACTCCCCTTGCCGTCATGCACCCCTGGTGTGTTACCCTGTGTGCCTGTGGGTTGCGCCTAGACAGTGTTGGTTGCACATGGCCCCATGACTTACCTGTGTCGTGAGAAATGCTCCTCTGTGATGGTGTCCCGGTGCAGCTGGGCCTGCCGGATCAGTCCAGGGTCCCGCCGTCCACGGGGGGGGCTGCTCATCCCCGTCATCACTGGCATCACCAGCATCCCCATCACTGTCCCCCTCCTCGACCTGTACGGCTATCCCACAGTCTTTGGCCATGTTGTGCAGGATACAAGAGGCCAGGAATATCCCACAGACCTTTGAGGGGCTATACTGTAGGGCACCGCCGGAGGTGTCTAGGCAATGGAAACATGCCTTAAGCATCCCAAACACCTGCTCGATGATGTTGCATGAGGCGGCATGTGCCTCATTATAGCGTTGCTGCGATGGGGTCGTGGGGCGCCAGTAGGGTGTGAGCAGCCAGGGACGGAGTGGGTATCCGCTGTCACCTGTGTGGAGATAGTGTGGTTGAGTATCATTTTCAGGTCCATATTGCCCATAGCCCTGTGTGCCACTACCATGGCACCTGTGCCTTTCCCACCCTTGCCCCAACTTTGCAACCCCTACATGCATACTCACCCACTAGATGTCCTGTGGGGATGTCCCCCACTCTCGAATCGCTGGCACAGTGCAGATTGGTACCATATGAAGGCATCATGTGCTCCACCAGGGTGTGTGGCACAGACATTGATGATGCGCCCACTGGCATCACACACCACCTGGCAGTTGACACTGGTGAACCCCTTCCGGTTTCGGTATGCAGCCCCATCGGGGGCCAGGTGGTGTGCGAATAGCCTCATGGGTGCAGTCTATCACCCCTAGCATGCCAGGCATACGTGCTACCCTGTGGAACTCCTGCATGTTTGCTGTATGCTCTGCCACATTGCTGGGGAATTGGATGTACTCTGCAGCATTTGGCAGCAGTGCACTGAGGAATTGGGTGAGGATGCATGATGTGGCTGACTGTGTTATGCCTGTGGTGTCCCCTATTGGCCTCTGGAAGGTACTGGTGGTGAGCAGGCACATGCAGGCTGTTACCTTTGTCTCCACTGACAGAGTGTGACTCCTTCGTGAGGGTGCCTGCATCACATCACTGCACAGCTCACAGAGCCGCCTCAGTATTGCCCTGTTCAGGCGGTACCAGCCCACAATCTCAACATCCGTGTACAGCTCAAAGCTGATGCGGGCACGGTATTGCCTCTTGGGGGCGTACCGCCGATGGGCCCTTCCACGACCACGTCCCCCTGCAGCATGCCTTCTCACCCCCCTCATTACAGCTTCCATGTGGAAGCTGGCACTGTCCATGTCCCTGGCTTGTGTTTCCCCCCCGGCTGTTGTTGCTCTGTTCCCTCCGCTGTCCTGACTGCTACCTCCACTGCACCAGGTACACCTACTGGCCTCTGCAGTCTGTGGCCCCACACACCTTCCCATGCCCCTATTTTGTCCTGGGATCTCCCTGGCCTGCCCTCTTTGTCCCTCTTGCCTTGTCTCTCTCCCTGCCTCATGTGGCTTCCCTGTGGCGTTCTTGCGCCTCTTCCTTGAGCCTTTTTATTTCAGCTCATTTCCGCCGTGGTGCACCTTCCGGCTGATCAGCTGTTGCGCATTGCGTAAGCCTTTCAATATCGCATTGTGCTCTTTATGCATGGTTCCACCCCCTTTGGTTGCGCATGCCTTCATTTGCATTGCGCTGTTGCTCAGCATGTTTTCGGTAGTGCAACTGCCTCCCGCTGAATATCGCAGAAAGGCGCATTTTCGGACTTGCGCTAGCGCAACCCTATTGCGCATGGCACAACCCTTTTGAATATCTGGCCCACTGTTTATAACATGCATGACATTGCTAAGGCATTTACAGACTCTATAGATAAGATTAACACACTCATTGAACCGAACAACAAAGAAGCAGATAAACAATACATTGCTAGAGAAATCCTATGTTCAGCCTATGGCGCATATATTATCAGTACCATCAACAATCTCTTCCGTGATCTAGAATCTGGAAGGATCCCTGATATAATACATGACAGACGTATTTCTAAATGGTATTGTCCACAATGTAGAACCACTGGCTGCATTGCTATGTGTATGCAACAAACTTGAACTATTCCTCTGTCTACAGCTAGGAATTTGGGTTTCTTGACCAGACACCCTAATACTGGTCCATGTTTCACTTCTAAGAAATGTTCTATCGAAGATACAATGTTTGTTTCTTTTACTGTCTCTTTACCATGTTTTGATCCAACTACAGCTTTGTTCAATAAGCTAGCCTTGGTACACTCCATTGGGCACCTTGATGATGACATCTACAGAGAACATCTGGACTTGCCTCCTCTACTGGTCTTTCATCCTTTCCTGGATGCCTGAGTTGCTCCGTACATGGACTGCTGCACTAAGAAGGGGTACATTTACCTGTGTCGCTGTGATGTATTTGATGTTATTAAACCCATATGTGGTTATACTCCCGACAGTATTGATTGGTCCTTTTCCATGGACGATGACATCAGCACGAATGGCACAGACTCTTTGGACTCAACATTGGCTCCAGACAAACTTTTCCAGTCACATCGAGAGGAGGTTCATCGCCTGTCAACACGAATTTCCAAGACCAGCTACATCTGCCCAGTACAGTTGCAAAAGTGGAGATTGCCTGCTGTTAAAATGCAATGTAATTCTGACGGAGAGTATTGTATAGTGGCAAATTATAAAAGTTACACTTACAGAACTCAAACATGTGTAATTGATTCCCCAAATTTCTGTTTCATCCCTCACCAAAAGTCAGTCATTGGACATACCGTTATTACCCGATCCCCCTTATGGATGCTGATATCATTGATGGTAACCCTGATTAACTGCTCCCCCTTTCTGAGTATTTACCATATTTTAATGTGCACATTGATCCACTCACACTTGCATTAAAATCACTTTTAGACAGGAAAGACACCCACCTCATCCGCATCAGCAATAATATTACTAAAGCTAATTAAGCTATTTTTGCACTTAATAATGATGGTGATAAGAATGATGCATTGAATAACACTTGGTTAGAGATTACCTTTAAAGGTTTTGTTATTATACAAGCATTTTTGATATTTTTTTTTGATTATTATGCTTTGCTGCCTACGGCGCACACTGCGTCAACACTGTGAGCAGCTGAGTTCCTTTACAAGACTCACGTGTCGGGTCTGTAAATGACCCCTGCTCTCTAGCCACTTCCCTATTTTTGCTGTGTTGCCCTGAGATGCAACAAGGGGGGAAATGTTACACAAGGTCCCTGCACCCTTATTGGTACCCCCAGAGGTACACCATAGACAGCTAGCACTTAGGCATATGTTATACTAACATATAGTGCTAAGGGCATCTACTGTATAAGAGTAGATGTCAGGATATGTATGCATATTATTGTTATACACTTTGCTTTCTAATACATATATATTTCTTATGTATTCTTTGCTTATAAGATGTTAGGACATCTGTGTCCTTGTAATGATTATGATGTATAAGTCGGCATTGCCACCTTTTGGTGATTTGTACTACTATACTGATTTATGTAAGAACTGTACTTTTTTGTTTCACAAAGTGATGACTACTACAAAATTGCATAATGTTATCTTGGACCATGGAGTCATCTCTAATTTAGCCATTAGGGCTCATCTCTGTAACTACAGATGTTTCTGTCTTACAGTAACCATAGTAATTATCATAGGTATACAATGTGAGACATTATGTCTTCTACCTCGAAGACCCCAAGAGACACAGAGAATCCTCGAGGTATAGGGAATGCTTAGCATTGGCTCCTGGTTCATATTGGTAAGAACTGCTTAGGGCAACTGTAATTATCCTTTTTGGCAGTAATAAACAAGTTTATTAATCTTATGCAATGTGTCTGTGATTCCTTGCATTCCCAATATTGTCAAGAACCTGACAGTGAGGTTTAAACCTCCTGACACTGTGGAGAACAACACTGCTCATTACATCAGCATGGCGAAACCAGTGGGTTCCCACTTGAAAACTAAGGTCTGGCAACAGAACAGGAACTGCGAATATGTGGATATGTTTTCTTTGGTATACCATCACTGCAGCGACTCCCCCATCATGAGGACCATCACAGCAACAGGAATCAGGCAAAACCCGCAGGTTGCTGTGATGGTCTGTACAGTCCCAGAGACTGTCTCACAAGATGTATCCCCACCCCTGGTCAAACTCAGACTCAGCGTTAGAATCCTAGAGACTGGGGGGTTGGGGGCACAGCCCCCCGATAGACATATGGAGGCATCCCCAACACTGCACTGCTGACACTCAGCACTGCGGCTGTTGCTGTCAGGGATGTATCTGTGTTTTCCATCATGGCAGCATGGTAAAACCATTTTCTTTGTGCAACCATTTGGGTGCCCAAAAAGATACCAGAGAGAAGAAGGAGGACCAAGAGAAGAAGATGAAGAAAGTGAAAGTTGAACACACCTTTGACAATTGGTTGGCAGGGTTCATAGTTTTCACCAGCACCATAGGCCTGACAGCCCCCCAAAAATGCACAGATCTATTAAATATCTGAATAGGATTATATTGGCAGACAGGTGAAAGGGTTTGATGCCTTCATTAGAATATGACAATAAATTTAGGTGGAAAATGCAGTATGACTTATTGCTCAATTGGGTGTCTTGGACATGCCTGTCCTAGTCGAAGTTATGGCTGGAGTAAGAGTCATCCACACAGACAGTGGATTGCCATCAGGACCTCCAGCCACATCACACTGACGCTGCAAGGAACTACTCATAGATGTGCTTTAGCTTCAACAAGGAAAGCTATTCCAAAAGCTAGCTGCAGAATTTGGCATGGATGTATCAGTTACAGTCAGTGTCAACCCCTCATGCAATGCCCCTCGCTGAAGCCCAAAAGGGAGGCAACCACCCCTTTCATAAAAAATTCAACAAATCCTATGGAGTTAAGCTTATCCACCCCCAGAAAGGGTGGACAGGCATAGACCTTGGCTGTATCGATACCCGGACCATGAGGTGGCCTGCCTGATAGTGGGAGGTTCTCAGTCAACTTCAGAATCCCGTACAGTGGCTTCTGGTGAGGGTACCTGACAGAGAATCTGAAATCTGCTAGAGTCCAACTGCAAGTGATCCAGGACATATTGTAAAAGGAGATGTGGCTGGGGAGGGTGTGCAGCCCCTAACCATTCCCTCTACTGCCAAATCTCATAGTGTCTCTGATTGTCCAGGTTTCCAAAACAGCCCCCTCTGAATTCTGCATGATCAACCACCTGTCTCATTCTTAAGGAGACTCAGTACATGACCACATTGATCCACGTATTCACAGTGGTTCACTATGCATCATTCAACAGAGCAGTTGAGGTCATATGGGGGGCAGATCCATGCCCCGATGGTGAATGCAGACATAGAATCATCCTTCCAATTACTACTGGTACATCTGGCAGAGAAGGACTTGCTGGGGATGAAATCTGAGGGCCAAAACTACATGAACAATTGCATACCCCTTGACTGCACAGTAGTCTGCACAGTGTTCAAAGGGTTTAGTACCTTCCTGCACTGTGCGACTGCCCAGAAATCACAGAACCAGGGCATCATTCACTACCTTGACAATTTCTTATTCATAGGGCCAGAGCATGCAGATGCTGAACACTTTTATCGAACTGTGTGACCTCTCTGGCAATCCCCTGACTCCTGGGAAATTCAAAGCACTAAGCTTGGTGATGATGCTTCTGGGTATAGATATTGACATAATAACACAGGAGTGTTACTTCCCTTGAGAAAAGATAGACGCCCTGAGGGGTCTCTTGAGTAGGGTCACAATGGCTAAGAAGATAACCCTGTAGGATTTACAACAGATAGTGGGGCACCTCAACTTCACCTGCTGAATCATACTCACGTGGAGGACCTTCTTATGGCAGTTGGTGATGCCGGTGCAGGCTCCCAGAATCCTAATCACTGGATTCAGTTGACAGAGGGTTTCTGAGAAGTCTATCAGGTATGGCAGACATTTGTTTACCCACTTCAACAGCATAGCTATGTGATATAATACAGTGGCTAGCCAGGAGCTGGAACTGTACACAGACACTTCGGGAGGGCTTGGGTTTGGGGCATACTTACAAGGCAAATGGTGTGCCTCATAGTGGTCCTTCATATGGGCAGCTGCAGGGCTCCAGAGGCTGATAACACTGTTGGAGTTGTTTTCCAATCATGGAGGCCATGTACCTATGGGATTCCAGGTTAAGAGACAAAAAGGTTGTCTTTTGATCTGATAGTAGGGGTGTGGTACATATCATAAATGTTTAATTGGGGCTAAGGGCCTGTTGGGTAACCCGATGAGAGCATCTTTCCTGAATGCATATTGCTGAATGTCTATTTTAAAACTGACATGTCCTAGGAATTGAGAATGGTCTTGCTGATGATTTATCTCATTCACAGTGGCAGAAATTCAGGGAGTTGGCTCCAGTGGCAAACAGAATCTATGACCGGTCCCATCATTTCCATGGAAGGCAGTGACCTTGAGACCTGGCAGTGCATAGGTACTGTTATTACTCCCCAGACCAGAACAGCCTGCCAGCATGACATGGAGCATTACCATGCAGTCTGAGTGGAGGTGGAATGGCCAAACAGCTGACCCTTTCTGGTTGACCAAGTGTGCAGTTATATACTGGAAGCAAAATGGCAGTGCCTGACACCAGGGGTTGTCAGACAGCATCTGATAGGCCTATGTCATGGTTTTCACAGGTTTTGGGTTTCATGAACATCAGCCATGCCTTCAAGGTCTGGAAGGTTCTATATGAGTGGGGTAAAGGCCATAGCAAGTGGATGGATACCCAATGCCCAATCATGATGGTGATTCTCGAACAGGTGGGAGCAGTACTCCCATTAGTTTGCTGGAATGGCTATGAGGCCACCTTATTTAAGGCTGCATTTGCCAGGCATTTTGTGGGGCACTCTGGGTCTCTGCATTGGTGCAGACTGCCCAGTCCAGGGGAGGTGCAAGCCTGGCAGATGCAGGCATCATGGTGAACCGAACCTGGAAGGGATCTTCATAAGGCTGCAATGGAACAAAACAGACCAGAAGAATATTAGCTTCTGGTGTGCAGTTAAGGACCAAGCCATGTTAGCATGTGACATGAAAGCATTGGTGGCTACTTACATGGTCCTTTGCCTGGTATAGGACAAGACTTTCTTGCTGCATGTGAATAGCAACCATATGACAGCCTATCAATTTAGATGCATCCTGGTTTGGGCAGTTTAGTGGGCCAGCTTGAGTGCTACAGAGTACAATACCCATTCCTTTAGGACTATGGTGGAAATGACTACCAGGATCCAGGGGCTCTAGTATAGTGAGATCCAGGCCATGGTTGGGAGACAGTCCCAGGTGTTTTTACTTTATGTCCATCTGCATTTGCTTTAGCATTTTTGTTTTGCTCTGTTCCAGGTCCCCTCAATGGCTCCAAACACGTGTGTCTGTGGACAGTCCTTCATCTACTCAGCAGTGGAGAGAGCAGCTCATCAGCTGGGGGGGGAGGAACCTAATGATACCAAGGCAGAAGGTGCAGATTCACTGGATGGGCAAGAGAAGCATGCATTCGGAGGAACTTCTCCCTAGGCTGGCAGTTGAGGCCAGACACTGGAATTCACCAGCCATACTCATTATTCATCTAGGCTGGAATGACCTAAGACTCCAAAAAAACATTGATGTGCTTCTAAGAATGAAGGAAGATCTGCAGTCTATAAAGGAATGGTGGCCTAGGACCAAGATCATTTGGTCTCACCTCATTCAACAGATACACTAGTGGTATGCAATTGACTCAAATCCAATGGACAAAGCATGCATTCACATTGATAGAGAAATGGGACCATTTAAATGAGTCTACTGGGGGACCTGTGGTTCAGCACAAGGACATCAACACCTCCTGCCAGGAACTTTATGCCAAGAATGGTGTGCATTTGCACAATGAAGGATGGGACTTATTGTTAGAATCTTTCTATCAAGTCTTGGTGCAACAATTGGAGTGAGCTGCTTGGGGGTCAGACTATGTCCATCCTGTGGCAGCTTGGGAGTGTCATAGACTAGTGGTACAGGGGAAAGGAGGGGTTAGTCAGATTCTTCTGAAGGGCTTGTCTTCCCCAGTTGGCATGAGGCCTGGGGGACTGCAAGACATGGACTCTGGTGGGGGGAGGTCACGGTTCAACTTCATCAGGCTTGCCTATTGGTGCAGTGATGCCAGACTTCAGCGGTAGCTCACCACTTGGCCACATGACCTCCTCACTACTGGGGCTTGTGTACCAACACACGAGGTACATCATTTCCTCAGCCAACACAAGACATTTGACCATTCACTGGAAAGGGTGCTGGGACCTGAGTAGTGTTGCTCAGATGGATCCAGACAAAACCGGATCCACAGATACCTGCCCTTTGTGGCAGGATAGTGGTTCTGTCCAATACTTCTACTATCTGGCTGTGGATCCGGCCATCGGATCCTAAGCTGGATCCATCACTATCTGGCCCTGAATCCTAACTATCTGCTCTAGGATCCATGGATCCTAACCCAGATACTGGGATCCTAACTAGGATCCATCACTTTCTGACCCTGGATCCTGCATCTGTCTTTGACAAGATATCTGGTATGAGCCAAGTCAGGATATCAGCACTATCTGACAGATAGTGGTAGGATCCACAAAAGCACTATCTGAGTGATACTAGACCTGAGGTGTCTGCCAAGATCTTCCAGCTGTGCAGGCCACTCCAATAGTGCAATAACAGTGAGTAAACTAATGGTTGTAGCCATTTCTCCAAGATCTGCATGTCGCAGAGTTAGGCTACACCCTCAGCTGTGACTGATGGACCACTTTTCTGTCTCCTTATTTCCTAGCTACCAAAACTTCTGTTACACACAGTTAACACTTTTCTCTTTGCTTTTCTTTCTATCCCCCCTACCCTAGGTTGGCCACCTAGTGTAGCTCTTCACTGTCCCTACTAAACTTCTTACTAGTTCTCTCCTTTCTTTCTTTTTTCCATTTCCATCCATCCAGTCCCTGGAATGGTGCCAAACACCCAGAGAGGTGTTGTGTAAAGTGCATAAGTGCATTTTGTGTACAAAAAAGCGTGAAGGTTATTTGAGATAGCAGGAATGAATGCAGTTAATAAAGCCTTTTTTAAAGAAAAAGGATTCAGAAGTCATATAAAACAATAATAATGTCATGATTAGTACAGTTATAAGAAATCCTAATGGTATTTTCATTAATTCACATTATAAACTTGTTACTGTATAAGGTTCTATGTATAAAAAGAGTTTAGTCACCGTAGATCAGAGATACAGAAAGTCAATATCTGTGGATATAAACACTGTACCTTTAACTGAACCAGAAAACCCCCTGAAATAACCCCCACCCCCTTGGTTTTGAAACAACATGTTCAGACATGAAACAACATATTCAGACTTGTAACTAGAAGAAGGCTCAGTCACGTGAGCCCTCCAAAAAGACACAAATACCTCTTCAATGAGTTTACTTCAGTTCAGACCAGAGGGGCTCAGCCCTAATAGAGGGAGAAGAGAGGCAGACAAGCTGTTGAATACAGATAAGAAGGGTCTTAGGAGCTCTAAGATCCAGGACTGTATTTTGTGAAAAACTATTGATGTTAAGTAGTGATATTTCTTTGCAATTTTTTTGTTTTCATCTATTATTTTTCAAACTTTGGAAAAATAATTATCACACCATGGTGTGTTAAACCTGTAAATTTGCCTTGTCTGAAGTGTATTCCCATATGCTGTGACACGGTGTGTGAGTGTATTCTTCAGGGGAAGGGATATGGGGACTACTAAGGCAATACATAGTGTGCAAAACTATTGCAGCAGATGTCCTCTTGTCCGTGTTTCCTCACCCCTCAACCTGCAGTCAGGCAGGCAGAGTTCTGCCTCTGGGGATGGGGGCTAAGCCCTGGCACTACCTCTGGGGGGAGGAACCAGTGGGGCTGCCCACAGGGAGTGGGCCACCCGGAGGAAGTAGAGAGTGAGGGTTAAAAGAGCTGAAGCAAGCAGCTCCCTCTTACATTGGCCACCCTCTTCAGATCACATGGGCTTATCGAAAAAGTTTGCTAATGTTGTGAGGTGCCAACATTTAGAGATGGCGTGGTGTGAGGTAATGGGCTGGCCAATGCCCTAGAAAATACTCCTAGCAGTTCCAGAGAAATTATCCCTCGCACTCCATAGGCTTGACTGTAGTATCATTATCTATCTCTCATTCAGCAGCTAAAAAAATATGTTAGCACTTCATATTATTAAAAATGTTGACATACCATCGAATATATATATTGAAACAGTACCACTGAAAATTTATTAACAGAATTGCTTCAAAACATCTTGGAACAGTTTAAAACATCTTTGATGTATTAGCAGAATAAATCCATCCATTCATACTGTGCAAAGAGGATTAGTAACACTGTACTGGTATAATAAGTCAGTGACTTTTAAGGTGGATACAGTAAGGCTTGCTGAAATAAAGTACTCCAGAAATCAATTGTGCAAAAATTCGCTAAAGTTACCAACACAGATACATAGGTACTAGAAACTAGCCCTGGTGTCCAATCCCCAGTGCTTTGGATCTTATGTCCTTCCTCACGGAGAGCCTTCAGGTTCCCCCTCCCCAAACCTGCCTTTGTAAAAGCAGGGTTAAGGTCATCCAGGTTAGTATAGGGAACCCGTTGACCCAATAGGGATGACCACACTAGAGGTCAGGGAGTGAGTTTTCCCTCAGAGGGTTTTATTTGTATTTTTTTGTCTCCTCCAAAGGGATAAAAGAGGCAGGGTTGCATAGCCATACAACCTTTGCAGTCATGCAACATGTCAGCTTGGCTGTATCACATACCAAGGAAACAGGGGAAAGAGGGGGATGAGCTGAAGTCATACAAAGGGCTCATCTTACCCTTCACTCCCTGGTGTCTAGTGGACCCCCAACCCCTCCACCCCATCAGTATATAGCAGCACCCATCCAGCACCCCACCAGTAGCCCGATCGGGCCACTGGCACAGCCCTCCATTCACCTCCACGGCCAGCAGCCTGGCTGAGCACCACTGAGCACTTGAATGAATGAGCACAGTAAACACCAGGGAGTGAAGGGTATATACAGTATATATATATATATATATATATATATATATATACACATTTTTTTTTAAAACAAACAGATGTGGCAGAATAACTTTTAGGGGAGTGCTTATTAATGTTTATGACTTAGTGATGGCTGGGGGCACTAGACACCAGGAGTGGAAGAAAGTGAGTTTTTTTTAAATAAAACAAATGGGAGTGAAGGCCAACTTGTGCGTGTGTGTATGTGGGGTCCAATTTCTGATTTGTGGCGGTGGCGACAGAGTGAAATTTTCAATTTCGCGTAACATTTCACCAAGCAAAATTGCCAATTTCGTAGCAATTTTCAGGTGAAATTTTATTTTGCTGTATCTCTAGTACCAACCCATGAGGTGCATCATTTTCTCAGCCCATGCAAGGTGTTTGACCCTTCACTGGAGGGCTGCTTGGGCCCAAGGTATCTGCCAAGACCTCCCAGCTGTGCATGCCACTCCAGTAGTGTAATACAGTAACAGTGAATAAACATTTGACTGCAGCCATTTCTCCAAGACCTCTGTATGTGTGTGTGTGTGTGTGTTTGTGTGTGTATGTATTCTTCAGTGGAAGGTGTACGGGGATTACTAAGACAATATTACCTTTCCCAATGACCACAGAAATGTCAATTTTTAAACACCTTCTATTTTAGTATCACTTTCACAGATACCATCTCACAAATTTAAACTTACAAATTTCAAAAAATTACCTTATTAAATTTCATAGTTGGACTCAGAATGATAAAACCTTTACAGATGCACTTTCACAACTGGCTACTAAGTTCAATTAAAAAAAAAACTTTTGCAAATCTATTTATCTGTATTCATATTTTTAAACTTTTTACTTCTGATTTTCATAAATGGCCTAACTGTAACTATCCCTTATGACCAAAGAAATGTCAATTTTTAAATCGATCTCATTTTAGTGTTGTTAACATTAACAAACACTTTGCAGATGGTCAGTAGTTTCACAAATGTACTTAGGAAAAAACACTTGCAAATACATTTTTGAATATGGCTTTAAAGTCCATTGGCTACAATTTATCTGCAAAAGTGTAATTTTAAGGTTATCAACAGTAAAAAAAAGGAGGCATTTGAAATGTGGTCATATTGAATGACAATATTTGCAGTCTCTAAGCAGTGCTGTGGTAGTACTTTCTAGGTGCCTAGTCAGACAGGGTTGATGTTATGGCACTTCCAGTGCTGCCTTGCGTGATGGTTTAAACCCCCTAGAAATGCCAGTACACAGATTAACAATGGCTTAGGGAATGTTCAACCCCAGCACTGCCTCTCATTACTGTTGTGCCTTTGGGCATGAGCCCAAACAGATGATTTAATATAGCTGTTTTTTTTTCCAATGAATTTATTTCATACATACAACACATAGAATTTGGTGAAAGAAAGACCTAATGGCCTATCTAATCTGTTCATATGTCTATGTATTCTTCCCCCAGGAGTTTAGTTTTATTATTTTCAGAGAGGATCCAGTGTAGCATTCAGTGGCAGTATCTTAATTTATCCCTTTGCAGTCGTAGGCACTGTTAGCAACTGTGACAATATATTTTTTTAAAGCTCCAACACCAGAAATTCTGTAAGAAAGCTTTCTGCATTGTGCCTAGGCAGTTCCTGTTACTGTTTCCCACATTGCTGTGTCAGCCACCCAGTAACGCAGTTGAAGGAGTCATGGAGCAGGGCAAGTCTAAGCAGCAGAATGTGAGGAGTGCCCAGATCGACTGGACCTGGTAGACTATACTTGGTTGTGGGCTGGAGGAGTAGAAAGTGCCTCTTTAATCAAAACTAATTGGCTGCCTTCTGGAAGGAAGGATTGTAATTTGTGTCAGCTAGACTGGTTTCATTGTACTCAGCGAATGAGTTACATGGTAAGTGAAGTTTCATGTGGGGGTTTGGCTCTTCCTCTTGTCGCTCAAGACTGAACAAGGAAGACTTGGACACTCTAGGAAGACTGTGGGATTGGGCCTCAGGTGGTGAGAGGTCCTGCGCATCCCAAATCTTTTCTTATGATCCTATTTGCTGTGTATTTTCCCTATCAATGGGGAGAGAGAGAGAGAGAGAGAGCTGCTTGGGGGTCTTAACTTTGTTGCACTATATTACTGGACTTACTCTGGTGAGAGCAGAACCTGTTTCTGCTACTTTTGAGGACACTGGTAGAATGCTGGCCTTATATTGAACTTTTGTTATTATTTGCTGGTATTTGCATGTTGACCTTAACTGAACACTCCAAGGGGAATTCTCCTACAGATTTTTAACTTTGTATTATTTATTGATTTATTTTAATGGTGGGTTGGTCTTTCAGGGTGGGGAAGGGGGATGAGATAATTGGTTTATATACTATAGATTATGGCAAGCCATTAGGGGCATAATTCAGTATATTGTTTGTACTACCCACATACTACTGTAACTGATCATCCTTCACAACCCTATGTAACCCTTCCTCCCAGGTCACACCGTGAGACGAGCAACTTGTTCAGTGTGCCCTCCTGGTGAAACATTTCAATAAACAAATAAATAAATCTCTGGCTGTATAGTGAAACACATACACTATATAGTGAAATACATACATCATATAGTGAAATATAGACATTATATAGTGAAATGCATACACAATGTAGTGAACCACATACACTGTCTACTAAAATATGAACATCATATAGTGAAATACATATATTGTATACTGAAATGCATATATCATATAGTGAAACACATACATTATATAGTGAAATGCTTACATTATATAGTGAAATACATACACTATATACTGAAATAGACATACTGAGTACTGAAAATCCACATACACTATGTACTGAAACAAGTGTACTATGTACTGAAACATATACACTATCTATTGAGATACACTACAGATTGAAAAATCCACATAAACTATCTACTGAAACAAATACAGTATATATTGTAACACATGCACTGTGGCCCAGATATTCAGAGCAGCTGTGCATGGTGCAACTGAATTGTGCTGGTGCAACAACAGACTTGTGCTGCAGAGCCATATTCAACCACCAAGTCCCATTACACCATGGCACAAAAGTAATGTATGAAGCACAAATGTAAGGGGGCATACCCATGAATATGTGGCACAATGGCATATTCAACACAAAACCATGGAGCAAGTCAGGAACAAATCACAGGATACACCAGTCGGACTTGAGCCCATAAAAATAGGCTCAAACACACACACAGCAGATGAGCAACCTGGAGCAAACCGAGCAGCATGGATGCAGGACCATTCCTGAAAGAGCAGGTCATGTTAGTTGTGAGGAGGAGGAGGAGGAGGGAGGAACAACAGCATGGCCGATAAAGGGCACATCGGTGGTATGCTCAAAACAGATGGTACCGTGCCCACCTCAACTTTGAGGACTACACAGATGTGGAGATCGTGGGTCAGTACCACCTGAACAGGGTGATTCTGAGGCAGCTTTGTGAGCTGTGCAGTGACGAGCTGCAGGCACCCACCAGGTGGAGTCATGCCATGTTTATGAAGACCAAGGTGACAGCAGTAATGTACCTGCTCACCATAGGCACCTTCCAGAGACCAAAGGGTGATACCACAGGGATCACCCAGTTGGCCACGTCCCACCTCCTCACACAGTTCCTCAATGCTCTGCTGCCACATGCTTCGGAGTTCATACGATTCCCAGAGTGTACAGCAAACATGCAGGACTTCCACAGGGTGGCATGCATGCCAGGAGTGATAGGGGCCATGGACTGTACCCACGTGGCAATTTGCACACCACCTGACCCAGAGGGGGTGGCATACATCAACAGGAAGGGGTTCCTCTCCATCAACTGCCAAGTGGTGTGCAATGCCACGGGGTGCATAACCAATGTCTGTGCCACACACCCCGGGAGTGCACTTGATGACTACATCTGGCACAGTTCAGTCCTGTGTCAGATATTTGAGAGTTGGAGCATCCTCACAGGGCACCTGTTAGATAAGCAAGGCACGAGGATGGATGTGGGTGCAGCAATGCCGGTGGAGGAAGCGGAGGGGGGGCAGGAGCCAGAGGACAGCAGGGGTGAGGGGGAGCACAGCACAGCAATAACTATATCTGTTCCCCACACAGGTGACAGTGCATACCTGCTGTGGCCCTGGCTGCTCACCCCCTACCGGTGCCCATCCTCACCCACGGATGAGCAATTCAACAAGGCACACACCACCACATGCAGTTTCATTGAACGTGTCTTTGGCATGCTCAAGATGTGTTTCCAATGCCTAGACACATCAGCAGGTGCCTTGCAGTACAGCCCATTGAAAGCCTGTGGCCTATTCATGGCCTGCCGCATGCTACACAACATGGACATTGATCATGGGATAGCTGTCCAGGTGGATGAGGGTGACAGCAGTGGGGAAGATGGGGATGACATGCCAGAAGGGGGTGTGCAGCCACCCATGGGGAGGCGGGACCCCATGCTGGCAGCGGAGGCCAGGAGGCACAGGGCCACCATCACACAGGAGCATTACAGAGACCATAGTTAAGTGTAATGACACTCATGCAAGGCCAGCATGGACCACCACCCCACCCACAGGGATGGACGGGCACATAGGGAGGCATACAGTGACACGGGCATACACAGAATGCATGGAGGATGCAAAGCCACACAGATGCACACTGCACAGGCATGGATACATACACGGGCTGCGGGACATAGCATAGATCAGATGCATGATGCCAGTGCACAGGCACAGCTGGCGCAGATCTGCACTCATCACACCCACGCCACAAGGCTCTGCAGCCCAGACACCACACACAAAGGACGTGCACAACACACACAGGTTAACACCACACATGTGTTCACTATGCAGCAGCAGCAGACAGCAGGACAGGGCAGCACACCCAGCAGGCCTACCTCATGGTGCCATGGCTTCCATGGCCATGTGGGGCTCCACGCCCAGGCTGTTCAACAGCCACAGGTTGTGCAACAGCCATGAGGGGAGAGTCCAGCACATTTGTGGGGATGGAGGCTGGACAGCACAACTGTGTTTTTGCTGGGGTGTAGAGCAGACCAAACAGAACCACGCTGGGGGTATCAGGCATGGTCACTTCGGAGCCCAGCATCTGCCATGCAGGGGTCGCCAGACACTGGACTGTGGAGCTGACGTTGCACTGTAGGGGGTCCTATGCACACAGCTGTGCCCAGTGGCTGCCAGTAATGCAAACCCAGTCACAATGGTACAGGTCATGTGGTCCAGAGATGCGGTCATGGCTCATGCAGCTGGTAGAGCTCATCAATTAGCTGCGCATGACCTTTGTCCTGATGCTCGGCCTACTGATGCACCTCAGCCCACAGTGCATGGATCTCCACGGCAAGCAGTGCCTGGTTGTCTACAGATGCCTGCAGCAGCCGGGTGTGCTCGTCCAGCCTGTCAGCATCCTGTGTATCCTGGGGTGGACACCGGCCTGGTGGGGGTGCCGTGGCATGCTGGTCAACACCCCACTCTGGTGGACATTGCACAGGGGGGCCGCACAGGGGGTAGTGTGGATACGGGTGCACCAGTGGTGGCCCCTGCAGTGTGCTTCCCCATGGTCCCTGCATCCTGCTACCTCCATCTCTCTGTCAACTGTTCTGTGACCAGCACAGCCATGACTGCAACAGTACCCCCACCCTCACCAGGCACAGTGGTGGCACCACACACCACTGTGTTGGCAGGGACAGGGGACAGCTGAGCAACCACTGGTGCACCACTGGAACCAAAATGTGCCTGTGACTCTCCCTGGACACTATCAGGAACCACATGTCTGGTGCTGTGCAGGATCAGCTTCATCTCATCATCAGAGTCGAACATACTACTCAGCTGTGTGCCTGTGCACAACACAGGCAGGCTCTCACTCATCAGCAGCTGAGCCAGTGCATCATCTGATTCCAGCCCCACGACATGCAGCAGCTCCTCACCATCCTGGTGTGGTCAGTCCCTGTGCCGGTTGCCTGTGGATGTCAATGGCTCCACTGTTCCAGTCCCATAGTGGTGTCCTCCTACACAGGTGCCTCTCCGTGGAGCTGTGACGGTGCTGGAAAACAGAAACAAAGGGTCAGCATATGTGTAGCACCCATGCAGGCAGGTCCTACATCCAAGGGCACATGCTGCCAGGGCCTTCATCCACCAGTGCACCATGTTGAGCTGCATGCCTCACCCACATGGCCCACATGGCATAGTGGTAGAACCTTCTGCATGTGACTGCCCCAATCCCTCCCCATGCATGGTGTGTTGACTCACTGTGCTGTGAGGGGCTGCCATCTTCCTGGAAACCAGCACTGGGAACCCTCTTAATGGTGGCATGGGTGATGGTAGCTGCCACCAGCTCCTCAGTCACAGTCAATGCCATAGTGGTGGGTGGTCTGGTGTGGGACACGATGATGGCTGCCACCTTCTCCTTTATCCTGCATTTGTCAATTACCACCTTTTTCCAGCACTCCTGGGCACTCCCCTGGAGCCTGCCATGGGCATTCATGTAGATGGCCACTGCCTCCCACCTGGCCGACCTGTCCTGTGTCATGCCCATGGCACAACTCAGCAAGGCCTCCCTGTTGAGGTAGGCCTCGCACAGGGCCTGCTGCTCTTCCTTTGTGAAACTGGGCCTGTGCTTCCATGCAGGATCATGCTCTTCTTCTCCCTCTGCCTCAAACATTCTGCTACCTGTGGACAGTGACAGAATGGGATGTCAGTGGCTGCATGGCACAGAAAGTTGCTCTGTTGCACTGTAAGCATGGGCCTCTCATGGCCAGCGTTGTTCCCTTAACCAGTTTGGCTGCAGTACCAATCTTTGACCTGTGCTCCAGCATGGCACTTTTCAAGCACAATGCATGCAAATGAGCTTCTGTGCAATGGTAATGAGCTGCTAATGTACCCTGTTGTGCTGTGCATAGCCTAGTGAGGTGATTTGCATATGGCAACTGAATATCATGATTATGCACTGTGCTCAATCAGGTTGCACTGGAGCAATCGTGTGGTACAAGTACCGCATATGCACAGTGCGTGGGCCTCAGTGGCATCTTACACCGGTGCAATAGCCTGTTACACGACCATCTGCATTGCGCCGATGTGCCCCACTCACATGCGGTGTTGGGCACCTATTGCACATGCATATGCATCACAGCCTCACTGGCTTATAGAACAGATACCTGTGGATGCATCAGCTGTGCTGCGCATGCCAGGAACTTGCATTGCTGCACGGGTCACGCTTCTGTGCTGCTAGTCACGGATGTGACCCTGGGCACCCACCAGGCCATGGTGCTGTGCTGCGTGACACACCACCACAGCGCATGCCAAGCACACATCTACATGCTGTGCAGATGCGTAAAATAGTGTGCTATTGCACAATGCACATGTGCCACAACACATGTGTACTGTGTAGGCCATAATGCCTCTAAGAGTCACAGGATACTGGAGTCATGGCATGCAATGCTGCCACCAGGAGAGCACTTAACTGGACAGAGCTGGAAATGTGCAACCTTATTGCACTTGTCCAGCCATTCATGCCCCAGCAGTTTGAGCAGGTCCCTCTGCAGCAGCCCTGTAGTGATGTGTGGGATTATGTGGCCATGGACCTGGAGCAGCCCACAGGTGTGAGGTACACAGCGGAGCAGTGCAGGCACCGGTACTGTGACCTGTACCACTGGGACCCTGAGAGGCTGCAACAGCTGCAGGCACACATGCAACAATGGGGCAGTGCCACAGCCAGGTTAGTATGCGCAGTTGTCATACATGCACAGGGCATAACTGTTAAGGGTGTACGGTTGCACAGTGTATGCCACTGCGGGGAGTTGACAGTCCTGGTGGTCACTGCCTGTCCTCCGTGGCTGCCATGCTCAACGCAGCTGTGCGTGTTGCAGTCATGCAGGCACCAGGGCCATGGGATGGCTGTCATCCCACCCTGCACCATGCAGGCTGTGTGTTAGGGGGGGCTGTGAGTGTGTGCTTTTTCACTCATGTCAACCTCTCTCATTTCCTTCCACAGGACCAGAGGATCAGAGGAGGGCCAAGGTGGCCACGGACATGGTGCAAGGTCATGGTAGAGGGACTGCAGTTGGGCCGGCAAGATGGCAGCAGCAGGGTAGGCATGTTAACATTACATTACTGTGTATCTGCGGGTCTTTGTTGGCCGCAGGGTCGAGGCAAGGTCTTCACAGCCATGTGTGAACACTGCTGTGGTGGGCGCGCTGTCTGGTGGACATGTCAGTGTTGAACTGCATGCTCTTGCACTGTGCTAGTGTCCACTGTGCCACCTGGGGGGGATGGTGCGTGCAACATCCACTGTGTGTGCGGGCCACAAGTGCCTGCGGTCTACATCGTGTGCCTTGCCTGTGCACCGATGCTCCCACTGCATGGCCCTGTGTGATTGTCTGCACCAGGGTGGTGCACTGTGTGGATGGCTGTTGTGGCCCTCCGTGAGTGGTACCATTGTGGTCCATCTGCTGCTGTGTGCCTCTGCTATCCAGTACACACTGTGGGTGGGCTGGGGATCTGTTTGGCATGTCGCTCATTGCCTGTTATGTTCCATCTCCTAGGTGTTCCCAGGATACAGCCGAGGAGGAGGAATGGCCAAGTGGTGCAGGCCTTAGGAAGCCTGCTGGTGCAGCAGCACACCTGGCAAATCTGATGGTATGGCTCCCGAGGGACATGGTGGCAATGTGGCAGGAGGTGCACCGGCTGGTGGTGGCAGGCCATGGTCTGCATTAGCCACATGTCCCTATACATAGCCCCTGTTTGTTGTGACCTTCCCCTGTTGCCCTGCCCATCCCCACATCCCTCTGTATAGTCCCCAGACCCTATCCCCACATCCTGTGATCCTCCCCTGTACCTTTTGTGCACTGTATATAGTTGCCATGTTGGCCCACTGTTCATTACTGTTTTATTAAAGCCTTTTTATTGCTATGTCACTGTGTCTGTGTTTCCTTTGCAGCTGTCATGTGGAGCCATGCTACAGGTGTCTGCTGTGTTGTGCTTGGCCATGTCCCTGGTGTCCCACCACTGTCCCCTAGGGTCACTGCACATGTGTACACTGGGCACATACCCCATGTCCCTGTCCTGTGCATGGCCCTGTGTCATGTGTCTCACAGTGGCCTGTGATTGTCCATGCACCTTGTACCCTTGTCAGCCTGCCCTTCTATTCTCCTGTAGTGCTACTCATCTCTGGTGTGGCCCACAGTGCTGTGCCCTTCCCCACTCCATGTGGTGGACTGTGTGCCCCTAGTTGGCCTGTGCTTCCCTCGCCCTTGACCGTGGACCTCTGTGTTTGTGTGTTCTACTGGTACCATGGCCACGTCACCCTGCATCACTGCCTCATGGGTTTCTATTGCATGGCTCTGCCGTTGGTGTGCCAGTGGTGTCATTGTGTTGGTCTGCTGCTTGTGCCATAGTTGGTGGGCAGGGGTACTCTGTGCACCATCCTACGGTGCCCTGTGTTGCCTCCTGGACTGTGTGCCACTATACTGTGCTGTGTTGTGCTGTCCTGGTGGGGTACTGTGCCCCTATGCCCATGTGATTCCTTGCCTGTGAGTCCCTGTAGCCTGTTGCCCTTGCTCAGCCCACTAGGTTGTGTGTTCTGGCCTGGTCCAACACATTCATGGTTGTGCCGGCACATCTGTGGTTGCGCCATGGTGCATCGTTGCTGTAGTCATCCTGGTTGCACTGGTGCATTCCAGTGGCCCATCTTCTGAATATGGCATTCATTACCACATGGCACATCTGCATTGCAATGCGCTGAACTTCCGCAGTCCTTGGGCACAAGTCTGAATATCTAGCCCTATATATTGTAAAAATCTGCATACACTATATGCTAAAACAAACACACTACATATTGAAATACATGATCCACACATTGAAAAATCCACATACACAGTCTACTGAAACAAATACACTATATATTGAAAAATCTACACTTTATATTGAAATACATACACTATCTACTGAAATACAATAAATTGAAAAATCTGCATACACTATATATTGAAACAAATATACTACATATTAAAACACCCTATCTATTGAAACATTTTGCATAATCTATATACTGAAAGAAATATATTACATATTGAAATACATTCACGGTATATTTAAAACATCCACATACACTATATACTGAAACAAATACACTACATGGTGAAACACATACACTATGCACTGAAATACATACAATATAGACTGAAAAATCCACAGACTCTATATACTGAAACAATTAAACTATGTACCGAAATGGACTACATTCTGAAATTACCCCTCCCCTTTGAATGGCCTTCTCCTGGACTCATTTCCTATTGAATTCAGGGAGCTGCTGGCATGATGAGAGAATGTTTAAAGCTGCAAAGCAGAGGTAAGCAAAACAGGGCTATCTCTTATTCTACTTCTTTATGGTTTTGGGGTTTTCCATCTTGTTTTGCTTGTACACTTTTAATCAAATTTCAGAACTTTGTGATGTGACAAGAATCTTTTAGAACTAATTTAAAATGCTGTAGTTTATTCTTTTAAACAAGTGCTGTCCTCATTTACTGTTGAAACACATTTTTATGGGAAGCTAATACTTAGGATATTCCTAAGATATGACTCTCATACCATATAAACATAGGGGACTGCGTGCATTTTTCTAAGTTAAAGTTTTGATCAGATTTATGTGTAATTAGTCACTGTGTTTGTTAGTCCAGCAACTTATGTGAGCTGAATGTTTAGGAAACATGGCAGGAACTGTGAAAGTGTAAGCCAAACACTTTCCTAATTTGCACTCTACTGAGTTATTTTTGATTTAGTTTTTGTTTTTATTTGAATGTTTTGTTTAATAAAGGTTCTTGGTTAAGACAATATATATATTTATGTGTATATATATATATATATATATATATATATATATATATATATATATATATTCATAGCAAAAAACTCCATTTAGTGCATCAGTTAGGGTTGTTCCACAGTGACAAAAGCGAGGAATTTGGGTGTTAGGGTTGAAAACCCTAACTCCGAATCACCCCCAGCTCCACACACACAGGCACACACACACACACACACACACACACACACATGCAAGTATGGGGGAGGACCAAGTCAACACAACCAATGACAGACATCCAGCAGCAGGTGACAGAAATAACAAACAATTGTCTAAATGTACTACGAGACATCCCCACCCACCTGACCAGGTACTGCATGCTCAGTGGAGATCAACAGCAAAACTGAAGCCATGTACACCAAATGTACACATCCCTGATTGCAGCTGCACACAACGTACCACACTTAGTAGTTGCATGGCCTTACCTACCGATGCCCCACACCAGACCACACCACATGTGGTGGGCCACCTGAGCAATAGAGTTCAGCAAAACCAAGGAGTAGTATAGCTATAATATCTCTAATTATAACAATTCTAACTACTACTTACAATTATATACAGAGGCTCAGATATTGAAAAGAGTTGTGTATGGCGCAACAGTGTTGCACCATGCACAACTCACTGATGCACCCAGCTTCAATATTTAAAAGGGTAAAGTACACCTGCACAAATCCCAATGAACTGGGATGCATCAGTAAGTTATGCAGGCACACAAGGGGTGTCATGCGCATGCATAAACTGTACATCCCGATATTCACCCGACCCGTGCAAAGTCACGCAGGTGCAACCCCTACCTTCACCTCAGAAAGTTACAGAAAAAAAAAGACACAAGTCAAGGGCCACCCACAGGTGAGGTGTCACATTTCAAGGTGCAATACAGCAGCTGCCACCTGTGGGTGGCCCTCCACTAGTTCCTGCTGCACCTGGTGGCACCCCCATTCCCCAATCATGGGCTTAAGTGTCCTCCAGTACCCGATCGATACATAATATAAAGATTTAACCCCCAAATAGCCCTATCATGGCCATAATATTAAAGGTGCCCCCCACCACCCAAGTAGCCCACTTCTAGGCATATTGCAAAGATCCTCCACCTCTTGAGTAGTCCAACTGAGGGCAGCATCCTCCCCCCATGTGCAGAATACCTGGTGACCGAGTGGCCTGCCACCCTTCCAACCCATGCAGCACCATCACCCTGCTCCCCCCATCAGACAGCAGGTGGCACACCCCACCCACCTGCTGCCATTCCGCTCAGTGACTGACACCTCGGTAGGGCTGCATGTCCATTGGTTCACAGCATGAGCCAATGGGCATGGAGGCCATACTGTACAATGCAGTCCAGATATGTGAATGAATATGTGAATTCATTCATTCACATATCTGGATTGCCTTATACAGTATGGGCTGCATGCCCATTAGCTGATGCTCTGAACCAATGGGTATGCAGCCCTACTGAGCTGTCAGTCAGCGGGCAGCAGTGTGACACACAGGTGGGGGTGCTGCCATACACCAGCTAACGGAGGGGAGCGGGGTGGTAGGGCTCCATGGGTGACAGGGGTGGGGGGCCACTAGATCACCAGAGTTTCTGGACATGGGTGAGGTGAGGATGGCACCCGCAATCATGCTACTTGGTGGGCTGGGATAACCTTTATATTATCCCCACGATCGGACTACTTTTGTGGGGAGACCTTTACAATATGCCCCCGATCGGACTACTCGGGTGGTGGGGGTACCTTTACATTATGCCCATGATCTTCCTACTGGGGGGGCTGGGGGTAACTTTTACATTCTGCCAAGAATTGGGCTGCTGGGGGGGAGAATACTGTGTTGGCCATGATCAGGATACGGGGGGAATACTATAATGGGCACAATCAGGCTGCAGGGGGGATCGGTGTCCGATGGCTGCTGCCTCGCATGGCACCACTTGCAAGTTGCCAGAGATCAGCACAGCTCCATGCTTATGCCATCCATATGGCACCGTAATTAGATGCAGATAGCCCCCCATGCACATTGCGTAAATTATGGCCTCATATGCCTGACAACCTTTGAATATTGCAGTTGCTCCACATGGCGGAATGGAATTTGCGCCACCGCATCTCAATGCTCCACTCTGAGCACTTGCGCTGGTGCAGTTCCACTGCACCATGCACTGTGGGTGTGGCTAGGGCTCGATATTGAAAGAAGCTGTGGTATACGGGAACTCCGTTGAATATTGCCCTGGCCACACCCCTGCGCAACTATTGTGTGGGGCGCAGTGGCTTGTGCCAGAGAATACCGTAGTTTGAATATCTGGGCCACAGTCTGTGTCTCTCAAAATCTTACCTTTGTTTTACTACAAAAAATCAATCAGCCACTATCAAACAGTGCAAATGTTAAGATGCAGTTACCAGTTTCTGGTACACTTCACAGACTAGATACTGATCTCTAACCCTGACATAATACTGATCATGAACAACATACTGAAACTTACTATCATTCTGCATTCACTTACTGCATACTTACACCATATACCACAAAAGGGTATTGCTGATGCCAGCATTTACCCATATCCTGGGATGTTCTTTGGCCATAAGGCAGAGGCAAGTATCCAAAATACACCAGATGTGGCTGAATGCTGGCATCACCAACATGCTCAAGTGGCATATAGCAATTATACAATGAACTCTTTTTTTGCACACATGCAAAATTATGAACAACAAATTTCTTCCGCTTATCTTATCAAATGTTAGTGTGGTTACTGTTCCACTGCCCAAAAATACTCCCCCAATTGGTAGACCACCCTGCTACCGAGGATCAGCACTTTTACTTCATGATTCTCAATGACAGTGCATTTTTTTGCGTTCCTGGTTGTGAGTGAAGAGCCACTTGACATGCTGAAAAGATGATGGAGACTACATTGCAAGCATAATTGTGTTGTGCTGCATTTGTTGGAGTGTGCTCTTGTTATGTTTTTTTCTCTGTTAATGCAAATGTGGTATTCATATTTTTTTTTTGTTTAGACTGATATTATTTATTTTGTGATGCGGGTCTATATGCAAGTAACAAAGATATAAAGACATATTGACCAAGATGGGTTTCATACTGATTTACAAATATAGCTGGCTCAAGATGGTGTCTGGCATCTTAGTTTGTGAAGTGTTAAACCTTTGTAACTCAAGTTTGTATGTATTTTGTATTTAGCTGCAGTACACAGCACCTTAGCAGGGTTCAATATGTAATTTTGTTTTGCAAAGTCACTGCATGGATTAATTTTACAGAAGCAGGTGTCTGTCACCTCTTCCTGTACTGTGATTGCAGCTTTACAGTGGGACACGTGTGCCACATAGCAAATGAGATAACAGTATCTATACTACATTTCTATTCCCATTCTATTTTAGAATTAACTTGTTCTAAAAATGTACTTATCATAACATTGTAACTGTCTACTAGTGATGTAATACTTATGTTCTTCAGTACCAGTCTCCTCCTGCTTCACCTGCACCACTGGTCTAGCTACAGCTGTCGTGGTCACTATCAAAATTTTTAAAACTTTATTTAGTTATCATAATTAAAATATTTCAAAATCTAACAAAACTTTAATTGTATTACATACAGGTCATATTCTGTTATACTGACATGCAACTATATGTAACAATTCTAAATGTCACAGTGTATCACATCCTAAAAGTAGTAATATTAAAACAGCATTCACCAAATGACCACAATATTAACAGTTTGTCACACAGTAATACAAGCCGTGCACCAGTAGTACTGTGGTGAACCCAAAAAGTAAAATCAGCAATATGCAGCAGTGCTGCATCATGGTCAGTACAACACAATTTAACACTTTTGCCACCCCATGTCAAACAGCAAACCAAAGATGATATACTTAACCCTGGAGGTATGCTGGACCCTTATCATTCCATAATTGTTACTTTAATGGATAAATCATGATAGCTGTTGTCCCAGTACCTCCATGCACACCGATTCCAGTCAATGCAATGAGCCAGTACACTGGTCAATACTAGTACCCCCTTTACCTACCCTTCCACTGTGACATGATCACCTCCTCCTTCCCGCAGTCAGCAGTAGACACCAGCTCCCCACCTGCAAAGCAGCAGCACACCCAACAACTCATAGCATAGACTGTGTCTGTAGTCCAATAGCTGAACAATATTGCCCACTGACCATACACACTATAGTACACTACACTACACTACACAGTTCTAATATGTTAATTAATACTTTCATTAACACATTGGCACTGTACAGTATACTATTCACCATGGATATTGCACCACACTGTGTACCAATCTATTTACAGTCATACTGTATGGTTCCTTTTTTTGCTTCACTCTGCTCTATGTGACACAAATAGGGATTGCACCTGGATATGTTTACCACATGCCAGTCTCCATATAGAGATGTACAGAGTATCAACGTGCACAATCATGTTAACTTATGTCACATACATTAATAATGTGCATGGTGCATCAGATTTTGTGTACTGCATAATACCTTTTTGAATATCACACTGGGATGCATCAGTGGGTTGCGCATGTTGCACAGAAAAGTTGTACATGTATATCTTACTGTGACCATGCCATTACACAGCTACACCAGGTGTGTGGCACAAAAGAACATTACAGTGATGTGCACTGTCAGTGAACACCTGCATAACTAAGTTTTAACTGTGTTTTCTGCTGTCATTACAACTCTCCTACTCACCATACTCACTGCTGTTCTAACACACCACTACTACGTTGCTACTGTACTGCCTGTTCTCCTACTGTACCATACACAACAGTACAACAGTAGCACTTTGTCAGATCGACAGTGGTCATTATAGACCAAGAGAAAACTGTTCACTCTCTGTTCCTCATAGTTAAAAGACTTTTACTAATATCATGCACAACAAGTACTCATAGGAAGTATTGAACATTATCAATACAAGTGTCTTCTTACCATCTGACTCCACAAAGATAACGCTCTCTGAGTCAGAGTCCACAGCCTCCACAGCTTCTGTCTGTGCTGGGACTACCTCGGCAACTACTGGGGGACACCTCTGAAAAGGAGAATTAGTTACTGTGTCATTCGAATAATCAGTTGTTTAATCAATCTTTTTTATTAATTGACATATATCTGTTACCGAACATGTCCCTTGATCAAGTATTGTGCAGTTACGATACACAGACTAAATGACATCATTCCAAAATAGCACCAGAGTAAAAATCTCAATTAGACATAGAGATTGATAGAGTCCAGAACAGTAAAGTAACAGAACTGTAATGTAACGTGAACAACAACACAGGGAACAATGCTTAAATCTATGAGGACAAGTAATCAATAATACACAACAGGGTGTGTGTTGAACAGATATTACCACACGCCCAGGCGTAGTAAGGCACAAGGCTCTGCCGAGTGTCTTCAAGCCCTGTATGTGCAGTGATAGCTCTTCAACACACACACCCTGAGTGTTTCAGTGCACTTATAAAATGGCTCTTTTTTTTTTTGTTAAATGTTTGTAACCTTAAAAAATATTAGTGAAGTGAAGAAAAACTAAAATCATTGTGTTACTTTCAGATAAAATAGTCCTTCCACCTACTAGGTAATGACATCATTGTCTTCTGACACATTGACATTTCTACTTTTGTTGCCCCCCACCCCAAAACCACAGGTCCTGATCAAGAGAACAAGTGCAGTTAAGAGAGGAAGTAACAGGTTCTCCCCAACAGCTTGCACTACTTGTGCAATCAAATTAAAAAAGAAATAAACGAATCAGGGATGCAGATTTGTTTTTGTTGTTTTACTTATATACTGGTAGGGAAGCACACTTTACTATGAGACAGCACCCCCATTCTGGTCTATTTCCCATCCCATATGGCAGCAAGCTTCAGTCTCACCAAACTAGAAGAATGCTTTATGCATGTTAAAAGATGTCACGCTGCTGCTTTACAATTTTTACTTCTAGCATAGATGAGGTTTGCAGCAGGACTGTCAGCATGACATTAGCTCCCTCGCTTAGCGAGACTAAAAACAATGACAGACATTAAACAATTGGCGTTCCACTTACACAGCTTAACATTCCATTTGGATGCATTGATTTATTTGCATGCTCTTCTTTTTTCCTATGTGTAAAACCTACTTGACACCCAAGCGCAATTCTTAAACTTTGTTGGCACATTAATGTCAGAATATCCCAAGTGTTCTACTGCCACCCCCACTGCCCAAATGCGATTTCGACCCCCATAGCCAGGGAAATGCAATTCTTTCTGTGCTGTTGTACTACTCCCCTCACCCGCCCAAGCATAATCCGTGACTCACAGCAGCCCAAAAATTACACCAATACCTAGTGTTTCTCTCTTGGTCACCACACCTTAAAATGCACTGTCCATTCATCAATTCACATATTATGTGCACCGCCATCAAGCAGCTCAGCCATACTCTCACCAACACAGCTGGCCAGTGACTGCATTAGTGCTCAGCCACACACAGTCATCAGCCACTTGTGGTTGGGAGAAGAGGGCTGACCTTGTTACCAGCAATGTACCTAGTATGTGAACAGGAACATGGTCTCCACATTTCTGGCAGGGTGAGACCAGTACAACACCACATATTACTGTCATAGCACAACTACTGACAGTTTGACATCATGCTTGGAGGTTGCTAGGATCACCAAAACACCAAGAAAATTACTTAACTATGTGAGTATGCTGAAGAAAGCTGCCATTGAACAGCAGGGCAGGACACATAAGGTAGTGTTCCATGGCAACATTCTATCTTAGACTGTGCACAATGTGATGTCCAGATGCCTTCATACAAAACAACAGTAAACATGAATCTGTATCATGCACAGTGTACACACCACCAGCTGCAGTTCACTTGCAATTGTCACAACAAAATTGACATGCTACCATAAACGTATGGTAATCACCCATTTGTACCATGCATGCATGATGTCTCAATTTGTATGCACAGTACTAAATATCAAAATATTATTGTTATGAAAATATCGTCACTTTACTTACGGTGTGGAAGACAGTCCCCAGCATTTGGCTTTCCGGCTGCCTCCCAAAGCTCATAGCCGAGGTAGTACCAGCACGTGTCTTGAATCGGTACCTCCACCCTCTGTTTCAGCTGATAAAAATGCTGCCGCAACAGCTTCCACTTTCGTTTGCACTGCAGTGCAGTCTTATTCCTAACTTTAAGGATGACATAGAGATAGGTATGTATGCGCCTCCACATACTGTCCAACTTCCTGTTAGTGCTACGCATTAGTATACGTGCACTTCCACGCGCCTGAACTGCCTCAAGCAGCGCCAGCACCTCTCAAACTCCACAGTCTCATTGCTCTGCAAAAAAAAAAAATAATAGTACATTACTGGCATGTTCTATGACATGTTTAACTTTTTCTTGTATTAAGTTTCACAGACAAAATACAGAACACTATCTTATTAATTCTGCAGTTATTATTACAAATATTTACAGGCATACACAAATACACTGTCAGTATATAACATATGCAATGATGAGTAACTCATGTTGTGCCACTTTACATTGTATGACATTTTTTTTTTACCAGAGATTATATTGTGGCATAGTAACACTTCTATGCACACTTCACACATCCTAATATTCATGCCATCATACCGCTAATATCTACAAACAAAACCCATTATTGCATCTCACACTGTTGAGGCACACCCCCAAAGAAAAAAAACAAACAAAAAACAAACACAGTGGAGCAGCATTGTTATACAGATCAACATGGTAGCAACCAAGTGTTGCTGTCCACCCAAACCACAGCAGTACTGTATCTCGTCATCACCCTCCCTCACCATCCATGATTTACCTTTTAAAAAATATATCCATGACGCACCACTGCACCACAACTCCTTCACATAATTCTAAGCTTGCTGTATTAAAAAGCACTTGTGATGTACTGCAGCTGTAACTGCACCCAATCAGGGAACCAAGTATAGTGAACATGCTCACAAGGGATAAATTCTAAAAAGTAAAACCCTTATAAAATGAAAGGGAAGACTGCACTCTACTACCAGCAGTATTTTTGTGTTATCTAAAACAACAGCTAGTTTTCAAATTCATTACCACAAAGATATCTGGGGGGGGGGTATCACTACACAACTGGTGCTGAATCACACAATACAGCAACAAGTTACTGATTAAACATGACAAGTTCATACTAATGACGCCTTGATAAAATGAAAATAGGTGTTTTGACACCTTGCATGCATTATCGATCCATGTGCATCCCACAGTACTGTTAAATATTGTACTAACAACAAACTGTCACACTACAATAGCACTTTGCCCAGAGTTGCTCCACAGTATGCACGGTCATGTGTTACATGTGTGTGAGTGATGTATGCAGCAGTTCTATTTTTTGACCAAGATATTTTGGTTCTGAAAAGAACCTTTGATAGCACTTTGATATTTGATTAAACAGTCTGACATTCTTAGAGCACTTTGAGGATTGCATCTCGAAGGTCTCCCAGGAAATGGCAATTGCCAGCATGTGAGAAATGTACACCGTCTGGTAGGAATAGCCAATCATTACAATACTTAATTTCTGGGTGACGTATAGTATACATTCCATGCATGCGTGGAAAAGCAGTTATTTGTACATTTACTTTTCTGTGAGCTCTGTCAATCAGATACATATGATGTTCTGCTTGCCAGACCCTACGCTCTGTAATATCTGAAAACATGATAATACGGGCGAGCAACATACTCATGATAAAAGCAAGGTCCAATTTGCCTCTAACTAAATCTACCCAGCATTTTGAGCCCAAATCATTGCCTCCAAGATGTATTAGCAGTATGTCAGGAGGAGAGTGAGTTCTCAAAACCTGTGCATGGTTGGCATAAGATGTTCCCATCTCATACCACCCGACCAAACCATCTTACATAGCAATCTGGAGGGCTGCAGGTCCTCCAAAATTACTATGAACAGCAAACTCAGCTGCTCATCTCACGAAACTGCTTCCAACTATCCACAAAGTCCTTTTGCAATTTTCTGCCATTCTAAGTTTTAACACTCAGAAGTGTACAGAGAGCTACAAAGAAAGTCAGTGTTCACCCTGCAGTGACCAGACAGTACTGAAAATCAAACTGGTATTTTCCCTCCTTATTTCAAGCTAGCTTCAGTGGGCTGAGACATAACACACAAATGAAAAATAAACATTGGCTACTGCTGTGGGTTCGTTAACCAATCTAAGTGATGCAGTCACTATCACTAGACTTCTGTTCCAGCTAAAATCTGCAAACATTGAGAAGTGGGAAAAATGCATCCTTTTCATAGGCAGATTTAAACAATTACAACAGCAGAAACATATCTGATTGGTTCCATTTTCTCTTAGGCCTCCATGTGCACCTTCCAATCTCCATCTATTTGCAGCTGTATCTGTACAAGTTAGTGCTAAAATGCTATCTGACTTTAAACTGTTTTCTCTAAATAATCCAGCATGTTAGATAATAACAAGTTACATAATGATATTCAGCATATAAAAACATTTTTATTAATAGTATTTTCATGTTGTTATCATTTTTTTCATACTAGAAAAATTATTTTAAATATAGACTGTACTTACAGTTTTTGAAGTGCTGTTTCTCAGTGATGCCTAAGATGGCTCCAGTTGACTTCTTGTTCAGTGTTGTTCATCTCTGATTGGTTGTCTGACATGGCCTGACAAATCTTGCATTACATTAGTAGAACCAGCTGTCAGTCAAACACACTGAAATCTGATTTGATAATGAATGCATTTGCCACTCCCACAGTGCTCAATTTGCTTACACTTTGTTCTACGACTGTAAATTTACGACACTTCGCACTCATTAATATTTTTGACACTTTCGGATACCTGAAAGTAAAATTTGAAGCTTTTGAACTTCGCCATTACTTCACACCATACTGTCGAATGCACGAAAGTACAATTTGCGACACTGTCAAATGCATGAAAGTACTGTTTGTGACACTTTCGTGCATTTGACAGTAGTTTTCCAAAAGTGTCTATTTATTGCCACAATTTCAGGATTTATGGCAAAATACCACAATTTTCAATAATAAACACATAATGTGCTGTGTAGGTGCCTTCAAACTCAGTGGACTTCAAATATTAAACATTTCCAAACTTCCGAGAGTGCATAACAGCTGCGCAACACAGAGTTGTAAAACAGTTATTTCTAGTACTGTTCCCACCAAAATTTAAACAAAGCCGTTTTAAGACATCTGCTCATGAACAGTGTCACTGTGATTTTCATCATTTGTACCATTTAGTCATTTCACATATCAACTGAGCCATAACGCAGTGCATAACCGAAAAGACATTTTTGGCAAGGTGTGAAAAATGTCATCTGTACTACTCATAAGGTTGTGTGTTTAATAACAAAATTTTTACATTCTGAACTGAAAACTATGAAAATAGAGCAACTTACAAGTGTACATATAAAGTGTGCTGTGCAAGCTCGTAAAGCAGTAACTTTTTTGGAATTCTTACACCAAATTATCAACATACTCATTTTAAGTCATCTGCTCATGAACAGTATCACTGTCATTTTCTTACTGTGCCCCATAGAGTGATTTTGTAAACCAACTGCAGCATTGCACACTACATGTACAGAAACACATTTTGAGCAAGATGTACAAAATAACAGCTGCAATGCTCATAAACAGCTGTACTAAAAACACAATGTTGAGAATCTCCAGTAACAATATTAAAAATTCACAAATGTACAAGCATACATAGCAACTGCACTACACACACTCATACAACAGTAATTAAGATCATGTTTTCCATCTAATATTAAACATAGTAATTTTAAGAGGTTTGGTGATGAACAGTGTCATCCTCAAGTTTGTTGTCTACCATATAGTGATTTCACATACTGACTATTGCTGTAACGCTACATATCGCACTGCGTTTGGTCAAGATGTGAAAATGACAGCTATACTACTCATAAGTAGGTCTGTTAAAAAGAAAATGTGTTAAATGTGTACTACAAATAGTGAAAATGCACAAACTTATGATCGCCCGTGAGCAACTGCACAGTACACATTCATAAAAAGTACTTGCAGCAATTTGTTGACCAAATTTTAAACATACTTAAGTTACAATATCTCAATGCATACTGTTATAAGAAATTTACTGAAGCATATTCTAACACTGTTTTTCTTCTCCTCTGTCTCCATACAGGTGCCTGATACTTCTGTAAGATTGCTTACCGCCACTGAACCATAATAGCACAACATGCCAACTAAATACAGATGTAGATGTGTAGGAAAACAAAAGAGGTATAATAGTACTGCACTGTTGTATAAGGGCGACAAACAAAACAGTAAAATCACACCACAAAATGAACATGGAGAGACCTTTACTGCAACAGTATCCCCTACAGCAAGTCACTGCACACCCAAAGAAATGCTTTAACAACAAACAAAAAGGTATACCTTTACCAAATGTTATGTAGATCTCTCAGGCGAACACAACTATCTTGATGTAACCATCAAAAGCGTCCAAAACAACGCCGTAAACTCACAACTGCTGATTTGCAACTCAGAAAGAAAAAGTATTTCCGATCACTAGCAAGTAAAGCTAAGATCGAAAGACTTATCGCTGCTGTGCTGAGACACACCCTCAAAAAGAGTAAGAGTCATCTGTCTCTGATGGAGTTGCAGCTCAAAGTGCGCAATTTCATCAACAGAGCACTGTTTGTACTACAAGCGTTAGGGCGTAAGATGTGTCATGCGTTTGAACAATTCAGGAAAGTTATATGCCATAAAAAAGGCTACAACAGTATCCTTGTTTGACTGTAGACAACTTCTGTCATATTTTCACAGGACAGTGGATGCACACAAGCACTCAGAGGCATATTTTGGGGAAAGTCTTATCGTACCTAAAAAAGAACACAAGTTCACCATTGATGAGTCGGCAAACTAGTAAATGTCCTCAGTATCTCTGATGACAATGCATTGGATACTGATGATGACTGTGATTCAACCACAGTCTTCAATAAACGGCACAGTCTGGCATGGGCATGTGATGATACCTGCAACCATATGCAATCGTAATTTGACAAAGTAGAACAGTTTGTCAACCTATTTGTAATAACAGATCGCAAAGAGAGATATAAACTGTTTACAACAATTGACCATTGTGAAATCCGTTCACATACTGGACTCATGGGTCACTCACTTGCATGTCTCAATAGTGGTGTTTGTGATAGTATTTTTCACAACATGCGGATGCTAGCAGTGCATCAAACAGGCATGCGAAACTTTGTCTACAGAGTATATGAAATCGTCGAGAGCTGTACATCAGCACCTGTTTAAATGACTTATTGCAATCAGGTGACATGCAGAGTGCCATCACATTTCTCAAAAACTGCAACACATTACTTCTGTAACAGAAACAACAATTTTTCAGTGTGACACTTCTGCAGAAAAATCTGTTTCAGTGTTAAAGTGACATTCTGAGACAATCGGCAAAGAAATACTAAATTTGAGATAGCAAAGTCTCAGAAGTTTGACTCCATATGTGTGTCATGCAACCATTTGTGCTACACAAAACAAACAGTCACAGTCAACCTAGAAACCTTGTCACCATACAATGACATGTGGTTCCATCTGTCAGCATTCTTGCTGCTGAAATCTGACTTTCACTTACAAGACACCATTGTGCTATGCAAACGCTGTTTTTCCAAACTGAACTCTAACACTTTGCCAGCAAGGTCAATGCTGAATAACATGGAAACAGATGTTACACCAAGTGAGATTTCAACATTAAATATGTTTGAACATTCTAATTCAGACAATGAAACCATTCCAAACTATTCTCTGTCTGAACACAAAGACATGGAACATTCCACAGAAAGAGCTTGTTAGATCTCTAAAGGGTTCCATGATGTATCTACCACTTCCTCTACAGGAAAATGTTCAAGCAACTCAACAGAAAATAGTTTGATGATTCTCTGTTAATGGTGTGCCAACAAGAGCCAAGGTCATCTGGCAAGATGTTGTCAATGTGCAAAAGGTAGAAAGCTTGCTCTTACTTATTTAAAGAGTAACAATCACAATATAGACCTTGACACAGATCAGATGGCCACTCTCTGTCCGACATGATCTATTAAAAAACTAAACCAATCATTAAGAAGGTCAGTGGACAGACAAGTGACAATGTGTATGAACAGTATACAATTCACCCACTACGCCGGAGAATCCATTCAGGAGACAACATTGATCTCCTATCAAATGAAGCAGGTGGAGTAAATCCTGTCAGCATTTTGGGAAGCAACACTAAAGCCACACTGTTCTCAGACCTATTTCCAAAAGGGTCAGCTGGACACCTAGATGAAAGAGAAACCGTGTACAGGGTGCTGAGTACCGCACTACCCGTGTGCTCAGCAAGATGGTCAAATTGAAGTATCATACAGTACCTGTTTCCATCTCCTCTGGAGAGTGAACTTAGCATTCTGTCTGCATCTATAGCACATACCATTCATCTAACAAGCCCACTAGATGGAATAACAGCTGCTCAATTTCTAGAAATTAAAGCAGAAAGATGAAAATGTCCATGAGAATCTGTCTTCCATACTTTCAAGTCTTCGTGGCACCAAAGAATATTGGTATCGCAGACACTCTGAAGTGATGACAATGCTGCGAGAGCATGGTGCAGCCACATGGTTTGTCACACTGAGTTGTGCTGAATATGCCTGGGATGAGCTAATTGAACTGTTGAAGTGGGCAAATTCTGATGTTGATGGCATATCATCAATGACTGTCGGAGAAATGTGTTCACTTGATCCTGTGTCTGTCACAAGACATTTTCACAAGCGGTTCCATGACATTCTGACTTTCATCTTGTCAAAGGACAATCCTCCTCTAGGTATTGTGGAACATTACTTTTGGAGGACAGAATATCAGCACGGGTGCCCGCATATCCATATGTTATTGTGGATCAAGGATGCCCACGATTGGTGAACATGAAGCAGCAGAAGTGATAGCATTCATGAAAAAATATATCACTTGTCACATTCCAGACAAGTATGACAGTCCTACACTATGGAAGTTGGTACAAAAGTTCCAGCGACATATTTGTGCAAAGTACTGCCGGCAAGTAGTAAAGAACAAATCTAATTGGTACACAAGATGTCGCTTTGGATTTCCTAGGCGAGTTTGTCAGGATGGTGCCATGAATGACCTATTCTCAGCAATGTGACACCACTTGAAGGCAAAATCAACCAGAGGGGTGAGAGTTACCAGAGATGAAAAAAGAGGTGTACATCAATGACTACAACCAACTCTTCTCTAATGTAAAGCAAACATAGATGTTCAATTTGTGTCTGATAACTCACTAGCCCTGGTTCACGCGTCACTCGCATATAACCAAACATGAACAGACTAGCTTGCAAGATCTTTGGGAAGATATTGCCAGTTCAAGCAAAAAGCCTGACATCTCAGCTCTGGTCACTGGGCTGAAGACTCTTTCACACAGAGAATCTGGAGCTTACGGGCTAGTGACCGTTTAATGGGTACACATCTGTACGGGAAGTCTGATGCTCTGGTTTCACAGTGTGAACTACAAAGAAACGTAATCGTGTACTGATTGACCTCATGCTGAAATTGAGGACGAGCCACTATAACACACCTTCTTCAAAACATATCTTGAAGATAACCTGATGAGACACATACTACCCGTGAGACACAATGACATAAACGATATGTGTCTCTTTCTAGGTGGCTACAGTAGTATGAATATAAGACAGATGTAGCAGCTGACTCAACATGCCAAATTTACAAGGTCAATGGAGTAAATGGCTGTCTCATAAAGAGATACAAGCCATGGCTCATAGACCACTGTAAACTACATCTAGGCACATCACAGAGCAGAGAACATTACTACTTTGCTCTCCTATTCCTATTTAGACCCTGGAGGAGTGAGTCTGAATTAAAAGGTGGCTGTGACACATTCAAAGGACACTTCAATCTCACTTATGAAACTTTTCAAACTGAATACTCACAGACATACATAGAGAGACTAGAGGCTGAGAAAGAACAGCTTGATAAGGCAGAGAAACAGCCTCAGGAAGACACTCCAGTTAGTTCACAAGACAACCTTGATCCAGAAGCACAAGGTGTTCTAGGTGAGCCTCTGCCTCAAATGCCCTGAAGTGTTAATGTCAGAAATTGAGACAGCCATGGAACATGGCACACACTCTATGGTCAACCCAGCTGACTTGAGAGAAAGACTAAATCACCTACAACATTCAGTTCACTCTCAAGTAGCTGAATCTGTCCAACATGGACTACTACATGAAACAAAACAATGTGACTGTACTGACTACAAGCCACTACTAATGTTTGTTAGCGGTTCAGCTGGCACAGGAAAGTCTTTCCTTATTGAAGCCATCACTGCTGAAGTACGGACCCTGACAGGCTCTTCAATGTCTGTTGCTGTAACTGCTCCCACAGGACTAGCAGCATACAACATTGGAGGAGTTACATTACACCATCTCTTTATGTTGCCAGTAGAACATGGGAGAACTGAGTATTGTAAATCAATATTCGAGGTTGCATCTCAGCTCCGTTCCATGTTCACAAAGATGAAGTTACTCATCATTGACATAAATCAGCATGGTTCCAATGTCATGCTTGCCAGTATTCATCTCACGCTCACAGCAGATCTTATTACCACTGACGATGGCGTTCCCATTTAGTAGCAAAAGTATACTTGTGTTAGAGACCTTTACAGCTTGCACCAGTCAATGCAGAGCATATATTTACAACTCTAACTGCACAAACAAGCTAAGAATATCTCGTTGCATTGCAGGCTATAACATATGGGAATGTTACCTCATGTTGAGTTGCTGAGAACATGCGTCCAAAGTGGGTGATCTAGCTTACAAATCACTTTTAGATGAAGCTAGTACAGGTTCTCTATCACCAGAAGATGTTTGTGTATGTTAAAGCGATCGAAGAATCACAGTAGATACTGCATGCATAGAAACAGCATAGCAAGTGTCTTCAGTGATAAATATCTACTGGGACACAATATATGTCTTATGCACCATGACTTAAAAAAATGCACTGAATTCAACAATAATGCTGCAGAGAGAAAACCAGAGATTGTAACTCCATGCTGTTGATAAGTTGATAGTGTTATTCTTATCAAAAACTAGTAGCGAATGACTGAAGATAAGTGAACTCAAGTCAGATGCTCATGCACAGCTAGCCTAGCGATTCTCACAGTTTGTAAGAATGCACGATCATGTCAGCGTAATCTAGATGTAGAAACCCAGGCAAGAAACCGGTCCTGGAAACTCACTGACTTGTCTACACTTCCAGAAAACATATATCGACGCAGCGCAGTTCACTTGACAACATGGAACAGTCGTAACATAGAACCAACTCATAAAATTCGGTTTAAGGATATCTATAACAGGAAACAGTTTCATTATAGAAGGCATATGCTGTTCCACTACAAACTCAGGGATTGAGTTTGATTCCAGCAATGGTAGACATAGTACAGACATTTTCAGATGCATGAGCTACGTGGCACTTTCAAGCAACATAGCCCTTCTGGGTTGCACATTATTACTATAAATAGAAAACATGAGCTGACAAGGATGTATTCTGATAAAACAGGTTAAGTACTGTATCAACCAAATGTCTTTAATACCACTGCCACATATCTGTCTGTCTCACAATTCAGTCACAGCTAGGTATCAACAAACGAAACAACTTCGAAGGATTCAACTAAAAAGTTCAACAAAGGTCACAACTTCAAGTAAATATTCACAGGCAGCAATTATCAGAAATCAGCTGTGCATGCTGTACCAGTCTTGACAACAGCACTAGAGTAAATCATGCAAACCCAGCTATGCAAGTTTTTTACATCCCACACCAAAAGCAGGCAACTCACTTCACAAGACAATCCCTATCAAACACTTTGAAGAGATTGTCAAAGACGACTTCTGACCAGTTAACAATGTACACTTACTAACACCACCTCGACAGGTGTGGCTACATATAATGGATGTAGTACATTTGCCGCAGACATACAGCAAGAGACTACTGAGCTATGATGGCTGTCATAAACAACCTGGATGACGGCACCCAATGCGGCAGTACTTCACAGTAACATATGTAACAAAATATGTGTTTCGTGGCCATTTACAGGTGAAACCACAGAAAACATAAGAGATTACTCTCTTTCTCCCTCAAACCAAAGTGTCAATCTTGACAGCTATTCACCAATGCTGAATGTACATGCCAGAGAGGTGGGAAGCAGATGCACCAGTCCAGAAGCCAGGAGTTCATCTCAATATCTGTTGCTTATGTTACACATTTGACTCAATGGACCCAGAGTTGATACTCCTATCACGTTACAGCTATAGAATAGCCTCAACTGATCAGTGTTTGACACTGTATAATATATCACCATGGTCAATCATGCATTCTGACCATTACACGGTTTACTAAGATGCAGAGTGATGGGTAGGTGTGATGACTTACAAGCAATTTAAACGAGACTGCCACCACACTTAAAAAATGCATTTCTAATATTGAAGAATCTTACTGTGCCATAGAGTGATTTTGTAAACCAACTGCAGCATTGCACAATACATGTACAGAAACACATTTGAGCAAGATGTACAAAATAACAGCTGCAATGCTCATAAACAGCTGCAATAAAAACACAATGAAATCTCCAGTAACAATAAAAAATTCACAAATGTACAAGCATACATAGCAACTGCACTACACACCTATACAACAGTAATTAAGATCATGTTTCCATCTAATATTAAACACAGTAATTTTAAGAGTTCAGTGATGAAAAGTGTCACTCTCAAGTTTGTTATCAACATATAGTGATTTCAATATATAGATGTGCTGTAACTTATACATGCTCGAAAACACGCTTTGGTCAAGATGAAAATGACAGCTATACTACTCATAATAGGTCTGCTAAAAGAAATGTATTAAATGTACTACAAATATTGAAAATGCACAAACTTAATGATCGTCAAAGCAACCGCACAATGCACATTCATAAAAGTACTTTAGTAATTTAGTTGACCAAATTTTAAACATACTTAACATAGCAATTATCTCAATGCATACTGTTATAAGAAATTTACTGGAAGCATATTCTAACCTGTTTTTTTTCTTCTCCTCTATTGTCTCTCATACAGGTGCCTGATACTTCTGTAAGATTGCTCACTGCCACTGTGAACTATAATATAACAACATGCCAACGCTAAATACAGATGTAGATGTGTAGGAAAACAAAAGAGGTATAATAGTACTGCACTGTTGTATAAGGAGCGACAAACAAAACAGTAAAATCACACCACAAAATGAACATGGAGAGACCTTACTGCAACAGTATCCCCTACAGCAAGTCACTGCACACCCAAACGAAATGCTTTAACAACAAACAAAAAAAGGTATACCTCTTACAAATCATTGTAGATCTCTCAAACCGAAACACAACCATCTCTTGGAGTGAAACCATCAGAAACGTCCAAAACAACGCCGTAAACTCACAACTGCTGATTTGCAACTCAGAAAGAAAAAGTATTTCGATCACTATGCAAGTAAGAAGCTAAGATCGAAAGACTTATCGCTATGCTAGAGACACACCTCAAAAAGAGTAAGAGTCATCTGTCTCTGATGAAGTTGCAGCTCAAATGCGCACTTTCATCAACAGAGCACTGTTTGTACTACAGCGCTTGTGGCGCGTAAGAATGTAATCATATGAGCGAACAATTCAGAGAGAAGTTGTATATACCATAAAAAAGACTACAACAGTATCCTTGTTTGACTGTCGACAACTTCTGTCATGTTTTCACAGGACAGTGGATGCACACACAGCACTCAGAGGCATATTTTTGGGAAGAGTCTTATCATTACCTAAAAAAAGAACACAAGTTCACCATTGATGAGTCCGGCAAACTAGTAAATGTCCTCAGTATCTCTGATGACAATGCATTGGATACTGATGATGACTGTGATTCAACCACAGTCTTCAATAAACGGCACAGTCTGGCATGGGCATGTGATGATACCTGCAACCATATGCAATCGTAATTTGACAAAGTAGAACAGTTTGTCAACCTATTTGTAATAACAGATCGCAAAGAGAGATATAAACTGTTTACAACAATTGACCATTGTGAAATCCGTTCACATACTGGACTCATGGGTCACTCCTTGCATGTCTCAACTAGTGGTGTTTACAACGATAGTATTTTTCACAACATCACCGGATCTTAGCAGTGCATCAAACAGGCATCTGCGAAAACTTTGTCTACAGAGTATATGAAGTACGTCGAGCTGTACATCAGTACACCTATTTAAATGACTTATTGCAATCAGGTGACATGCAGAGTGCCATCACATTTCTCAAAAAACTGCAACACATTACTTCTTGTAACGAAACAACAATTTTTCAGTGTGACACTTCTGCAGAAAAAATCTGTTTCAGTGTTAGAAAGTGACATTCTGAGACAATCAGACAAAGAAATTGCTAAAGCGAGAATAGCAAAGTCTCAGTTTGACTCACATATGTGTGTCATGCAACCACATGTGCTACACAAAACAAACAGTCACAGTCAACCTGAAACCTTGTCACCATACAATGACATGTGGTTCCATCTGTCAACATTCTTGCTGCTGAAATCTGACTTTCACTTACAAGACACCATTGTGCTATGCAACTGTTTTTTCAAACTGAACTCTAACCTTTGCCAGCAAAGGTCAATGCTGAACATGGAAACAGATGTTACGCAAGTAGAATTTCAACATTAAATATGTTTGAACGCATTCTAATTCAGACAATGGAAACCATTCCAAACTATTCGTCTGAACACAAAGACATGGAACATTCCACAGAAAGAACATTAGATCTCTAAAGGGTTCCCATGATGTGTCCACCACACTTCCTCTACAGGAAAATGTTCAAACAATCTCAACAGAAAATAGTTTGATGATTCTTGTTAATGGTGTGCCAACAAAGGCCAAGGTCATCTGGCAAGATGATGTCAGTAAGCAAAAGGTGAAAAGCACTCTTTTACTTATTTAAAGTAACAATCCTTTATATGAAGACTTTTACATAGATCAGATGGCACTCTCTCTGTCCGACATGCAGTCTATTAAAAAAAACTAAACCAATCATTAAGAAGGTCAGTGGACAGACAAGTGACAATGTGTATGAACGGTATACAATTCACCCACTACATGGCAAGGAATCCATTAGGAACAACATTGATCTCTATCAAATGAAGCAGGTGGAAGGTGAGCCCTGTCAGCATTTGGAGAAGCAACACTAGAAACACACTGTTTCCCAGACCTATTTCCAAAAGTCAACTGGACACCTAGATGAAAGAGAATACGTGGCCGAGGGTGCTGAGTACCGCACTACCCGTGTGCTCAGCAAAGATGGCAAATTTAGAGTATCATACAGTACCTGTTCCATCTCCTCTGGGAGAGTGAACTTAGCATTCTGTCTGCATCTATAGCACTATACCACATTCATCTAACAAGCCCACTAGATGGAATAACAGCTGCTCAATTTCTAGAGAATTAAAGCAGAAAGATGAAAATGTCCAAGTGAATCTATCTTCCATACTTTCAAGTCTTCGTGGCACCAAAGAATATTAGTATCATGAACACTCTGAAGTGATGACAATGCTCGTAGAGCATGGTGCAGCCACATGGTTTGTCACACTGAGTTGTGCTGAATATGCCTGGGATGAGCTAATTGAACTGTTGAAATGGGCAAATTCTGATGTTGATGGCATATCATCAATGACTGTCGGAGAAATGTGTTCACTTGATCCTGTGTCTGTCTGAACATTTTCACAAATGGTTCCATGACATTCTGACTTTCATCTTGTCAAAGGACAATCCTCCTCTAGGTATTGTGGAACATTACTTTTGGAGGACAGAATATCAAGCACGGGGTGCCCCGCATATCCATATGTTATTGTGGATCAAGGATGCTCCACGCATTGGTGAACATGAAGCAGCAGAAGTGATAGCATTCATGAAAAAATATATCACTTGTCACATTCCAGACAAGTATGACAGTCCTACACACTATGGAAGTTGGTACAAAAGTTCAGCGACATATTTGTGCAAAAGTACTGCCGGCAAGCTAGTAAAGAACAAATCTAATTGGTACACAAAGATGTGCTTTGGTTTCTAAGCGAGTTTGTCAGGATAGTTGCCATGAATGACCTATTCTCAGCAATGTGACACCACTTGAAGGCAAAAATCAACCAAGAGGGTATAAAGTTACCCAGAGATGAAAAAGAGGTGTACATCAATGACTACAACCAACTCTTCTCCTAATGTAGCAAGCAAACATAGATGTTCAATTTGTGTCTGATAACTCACTAGCCCTGGTTCAGATACGTCACTTCAGTACATAACCAAACATGAACAGACTAGCTTGCAAGATCTTTGGGAAGATATTGCCAGTTCAAGCAAAAACCCTGACATCTCTTCAGCTCTGGTCACTGGAAGCGAAGACTCTTTCACACAGAATCTGGAGCTTCACGAAGCCAGTGATGACCGTTTAATGGGTACACATCTATGCGGGAAGTCGATGCTGTCTGGTTTCTGATGTGAACTACAAAGAAGAAAGCGTGTGTTGCTGATTCCTCATGCTGAAATTGAGGCTTGCTGCCAATACACCTTCTTCAAAACATATCTTGAAGATTAACCTGATGAGACACATACTACCCCGTAGACACAATGACATGAGCGATATGTGTCTCCTTTCAGGTGGCTAAGTGGTATGAATATAAGACAGATGTAGCAGCTGACTCAACATGCCAAATTTACAAGGTCAATGGAGTAAATGGCTGTCTCATAAAGAGATACAAGCCATGGCTCATAGACCACTGTAAACTACATCTAGGCACATCACAGAGCAGAGAACATTACTACTTTGCTCTCCTATTCCTATTTAGACCCTGGAGGAGTGAGTCTGAATTAAAAGGTGGCTGTGACACATTCAAAGGACACTTCAATCTCACTTATGAAACTTTTCAAACTGAATACTCACAGACATACATAGAGAGACTAGAGGCTGAGAAAGAACAGCTTTGATAAGCAGAGAGAAACAGCCTCAGGAAGACACTCCAGTTAAATTCACAGGAACAACCTTGATCCAGAAGCACAAGGTGTTCTAGGTGAGCCTCTGCCTTAATGCCCCTGAAGTGTTAATATAAGAAATTGAGACAGCCATGGAACATGGCACACACTCTATGGTCAACCCAGCTGACTTGAGAAAGACTAAATCACCTACAACATTCAGTTCCTCTCAAGTAGCTGAATCTGTCCAACATGGACTACTACATGAAACAAAACAATGTGACTGTACTGATACAAGCCACTACTAATGTTTGTTAGCGGTTCAGCTGGCACAGGAAGATCTTTCCTTATTGAAGCCATCACTGCTGAAGTCACGGACCCTGACAGGCTCTTCAATGTCTGTTGCTGTAACTGCTCCACAGGACTAGCAGCACAACATTGGAGGTTACATACACACCATCTCTTTTATGTTGCCAGTCGAACATGGGGAGAACTGGAGAGTATTGTAAACTGTCATTCGAGGCTTGCATCTCAGCTCCGTTCCATGTTCACAAAGATGAGATTACTCATCATTGGCCGAAATCAGCATGGTCTCAATGTCATGCTTGCCAGTATTCATCTCGTCTAAGCAGATCTTAGCCACTAGCCGATGGCGTTCCATTTGGTGGCAAAAGTATACTTGTGTTGGGAGACCTTTTACAGCTTGCACCAGTCAATGCCAGAGCATATATTTACAACTCTAACTGCCAAACAAGCTAAGAATATCCTCGTTTGCATTGCAGGCTATAACATATGGGAATTATTTACCTATGTTGAGTTGCTGAGAACATGCGCCAAAGTGGTGATCTAGCTTACAAATCACTTTTAGATGAAGCTCGTACAGGTTCTCTATCACCAGAAGATGTTTGTATGTTAAACGATCGAAGAATCACAGTAGATACTGCATGCATAGAAACAGCATGTCATGTCTTCAGTGATAAATACTCTACTGGGACACACATAGTGTGTCTTATGCCATGACTTAAAAAATGCACTGAATTCAACAATCTAATATGCAGAGAGAAAACCAAAGATTGTAACCCCATGCTGTTGATACAGTTGATGGTGTTATTCTTAGTCAAAACTAGTGGCGAAGATGACTGAAGAGACTACGTGAACTCAAGTCAGATGATTCATGCACAGCTGGCCTGAAGCTGTTCTCACAGTTTGGCAGAATACACGTATCATGCTGCGGCCGTAATCTGGATGTAGAACGAGGCATGGTAAATTGGTGCCATAGGAAACATCACTGACTTTGTCTACAATTTCCAGAAAACATATATCGAGGCGCTTGTAGTTCACTTTGACAACATGGAACAGTCTGTACACATAGAGCGAACCTGCGTAAAATTCCAGGTTTTTAAAGGATATCATATGAAACAGGAAACAGTTTCCATTATGTGTTGCATATGCTGTCTCCATTCACAAATCTCAGGGATTGAGGTTTGGATTCAGCAATGGTAGACATAGGTACAGACATTTTCAAGGATGGCATGAGCTACGTGGCACTTTCACGTGTCACAGAGCCTTTCTGGGTTGCACATTATTACTATAGCACCTCAGAAAAATATGAGCTGACAAGTGATGTATTCTTGAGTACAACAGGTTACGTGCTGTACATCAGCCACAAATGTCTTTAATACCACTGCCTACATATCTGTCTGTCTCACACAGATTCAGTCACAGCTACAGGTATCCAACAAACAGCGACAAGCTTCCGAAGTGATTCAACTAAAAAGAGTTCAACAAAGGTCACAACTTCAAGTAAATATTCACAGGCAGCAACTCATCAGAAATCAGCTGGTGTAGCTGCTGTACCAGTCTTTGACAACAGCACTAGAGTCAACTGCTATGCTAACTCAGCTATGCAAGTTTTTCTACACATGCCACACTTTGTGCAGGCAATATCTGCTTCACAAGACAATCCCCTATCAAACACTTTGAAGCAGATTGTCAACATGACTTCTGACCAGTCTAACAATGTACACTTACTAACACCACTACGACAGGTGTTAGCTACATATGATGGATGTAGTACATTTGCTGCAGACATACAGCAAGAGACTACTGAGTTTATGATGGCTGTCATAAACAACCTGGATGAAGACGGCACCCCAATGCGGCAGTACTTCACAGTAACATATGTAACAAAATATGTATGTGTTTCATGTGGCCATTTACAGCGTGAAACCACAGAAAACATGTTGTAGATTACTCTCTTTCTCCCTCAAACCAAAAGTGTCAACTTTTGACAGCTATTCACCAATGCTGAATGTGGGCATGCCTGTAGAAGGTGTGGAGGCAGATGCACTCAGTCCATAAGTCTCAGGAGTTCATCTCAATATCTGTTGCTTATGTTACACACATTTGACTCCAATGGGCTCAGAGTTGATACTCCTATCACGGATTACACAGCTAGTAGAATAGTCTTCAACTGATCAGTGTTTGACACTCACAGTATAATATATCACCATGGTCAATCCATGCATTCTGACCATTACACCGGTTTACTAAGATGCAGAAGTGGATGGGTAGAGTGTGATGACTCTACAAGCAATTTTAAACAGAGACTGCCACGACACTTAAAAAATGCATATCTTCTAATATTGAAGAATTATGATGACCTTCATATTTCAGAAGAATAGGACAAAACATGTTGCATTTTTAAAATGACTTCTTTGTCCCAGAAACATTCATAGGTCAGTACAGTTTTGTATAATGTCACGACTCTAAATAAACACAGCATTTCTACAAAATGCTATTCTAACAGAACATTCCATACACTACAACATGTAAGATCTTGTATGGATCAGTGACTACATGAAAATTGTTGTAGTGGCTTCAATCGGTGCCAACAATATTCACAGTCACTAGAGAAACCATGATTACATGTCTATCAAAGATTGCACATCTAAAAACTGAGGCCTTACTGCTGTCCTCCTCTGTACATATCTGTAGTTACAGTATTCATGTAACGACTCATACATAACAACAAATTCATATCAGTTTTAAAGTGTGACTCTTTACAAATAAAGAGAAGTTCTCAGTTATCATCATAAATAACTGAGCAACACTTCTACCATTAACCAAACATTGCACTCTGTCACAAGTTGTGTATCAACAGTTGTATTTGTCTATTGACTCTTGACATGTAGACAACAACATCATTCGCTCACCATGCAACAGTGTAGAACTATCCCCACCTTCATGTATAATACTAATACTGTTCATATGTAAAAATAACTACCTTTATTGATAATGCAATAAGCTGAATTACACAACTGTAAATACCAACCAATTGCAGAATATCATTTACTGACTTTTACATGTGTTTGTAATTACTTGTACATAATATAAATATTTGTATTCACCTTTACATTGTTAATAACTACTTTTATACTTGTACTAAAAAGTATTAGTGTAACACTAAAGTACAACTGAATGTTTAACATATTATTCAGCACTATACTAACTACATTTAATTAACCATAAGTTTGTTAAAAAATGCATACCATGCACAGCTTTAGTATTTACAAGTTAAGAATTTACATAGAAGCTAATGTAAGAATTGATAATATGTCATTTGTTCATGTAAAAATATTCTATTTTTTCAAGTTGTCACATAAGTAATTCTAACATTATGTAAAAATATTGACAATTGTAAATCAGACACTGTTACTGATCACAACATACTGCATACCTGTTCTGACAATATTTATGATTGCCTCAATTGAGAGTCGGGTGGGAATTTTCCATTGCGCCTAGTCAGTGACATATTATTAAATAACACTAATCAAATGTCACTGAACTAACATTTTCAACATTGTATTACTTCAACAGTTAGCATATGGTTTTTCGCCCACCCCAGGAACATCCACATTAGCAGTCACACAATAACAACAAAACACTTCTGTATCATATGTGTAATCACAGTGTACAACCTACTGACATTGCCTTATTTACATACCACACAAGTAATGCACTACACATAATTATGACATACACCCATTTCAAAAAAAAAATTCATTGTTTAACAAAGTCTCTTTACGTTCAATAGTAAATATATAATGAAGCACCACAGTTTCACCTTTACTATTAGAATTCCAGGTCAAATGTCAGAAAGTACTTCCTCACATAAAGAATAGTGAGTAGTGAAACATCACTAGAAACACACAACACCTGATTAGTTTCCTATAATATCACATACTTACTCCAATTCATATTATACAGTTGTTATCATTCTTACACATTTACATATATTACAAGCAATGATTACACACATACAAAGATTGTATTGTGAGACTGCTTCTGTTAACTAAATTTCAGTCTTGATTGGCCCTTTTCTCCATCTAACAATATGGCAATAAATTTTTTAAAACCATAACCACCTGTGTCGACTCTATTTAAAATAGCATTATGACATAAAATAAGTGTGTCTGACTTAAGCATACAAACCAATGTTAACTAATAGTGCCACAACTATATCGCCATCAATTTCATTGGTGCCAATGATGGCCAGTCAGAATCACAGCAAATGCAACGATGTGGCACATTGCATGTCACACTTTACATAATTCCTAAGAGTGTAAAAAACTCAGCAATGTACTTACTTTTCCTGTGCCTATGCAGTCATTATTAGAGAACAGAAAGGGTAACACACACAGTGGCAAAGACGAGAATGGTCTGCCACGTCATGTGTTGTCACATAGTAACATAATGCCTACAGAAATTTCAATGGGCATGCTGACGCAAACTAAAACAGAAAGAGAAATATTACTGCACAAACTAATGCCTAAAAATAACAGAAACACAAGTACAAATGAAAATGCAAATGATAACACACATGATGGCACAGACAGCAACAGTAAATCAAACAGATACAGAACTGCAACCGGAAAAGGCCAACACTAACAGCAATGTAATCACACAGACTGCTTTTCCCCAAAACCTGCATACAGAAAGACAGTGACTACAAAGAATGTATGCATAATAATGGCTATTGGAGCAGAAAATGAGGACTTGGAATACTAAATAGGTTATATCTCAAGAACCGTACGACATAGAAAAAACAATTTTGAAGTCATATGATTTATAACAGTCCTGGCTACATGTATAAAGCAGCAGAAGTATAGGAGAATATGGTGACAGTTAGGACCGACGACCCCAATGCGCACCCCAATGCCGGTTGGGGGGAGTGTGCTGCAGGGTCCAAGGGGGGGGTTTTCAACCCTAACACCAAATTTCTGCACTTTTGTCACTGTGGAACAACCCTAACTAATGGCAGGGGTTATTCTCTATCACTGAGTCTGTCAGTTATAATCACACTAAGGTTTCGATAACTCTAATGATCACGTTACACTGTTCATCTTCATGAGTTCATATTCACAGCCATTGTCCAGTAACGAGACAGTGGATGGTGTAACTGGGTGGGACACTGTGTTGCAAAGCTCCTGCAGTGCCTAGCAGAGGAAGAGTATCTACACATGAAGGTAATTAAGCAATAAGGCATAACCAATGGTTATGTAAAATGGTCTGTTAATCACCCTCTAGGGGTTTAATGTTGAATGAGGCGTACCTGAGTGGCACATGTCATTAGACAGTGATAAACTGACCATTTACATAATACCTGAGAGTGGCTTATTGCTATCATAATAAAACTGGTTTTCACGCAACATTAAACCAAGTTCACCGTATGGTTAGGTTCTACATGTATCTTAATAAAAAGTCAACATAAGGCTGTTAGAATGTTTACAGCCAATCAGAAAGCTGCATTTCTCAAACCCTTGTTATAATCAGACATATTATACCTGTACAACTCCTTGGTTTTGCTCAATTCTATTGCTCAGGTGGCCCACCACATGTGGTGTGGTGTGAGGCATCGGTAGGTAAGGCCATGCAACTACTAAGTGTGGTACGTTGTGTGCAGCTGCAATCGGGGATGAGTACATTTGGTGTACATGGCCTCAGTTTTGCTGTTGATCTCCACTGAGCATGCAGTACCTGGTCAGGTGGGTGGGGATGTCTTGTAGTACATTTAGACAATTGTTTGTTATTTCTGTCACCTGCTGCTGGTTGTCTGTCATTGGTCATGTTGCCTTGGTCCTCCCCCTTACTTGCATAGTGTGTGTGTGTGTGTGTGTGTCTGTGTGTGTGTGTGGTGCTGGGGGGGTGAATTCAGAGTTAGGGTTTTCAACCCTAACACCGAATTTCCTCACTTTTGTCATGATGGAACAACCTAACTGATGCATTAAATGGAGTTTTTGCTAAGAATTCTCCTTCTTTTTGAGAATGAGAAGTCAAACTAGAAAATAGAAACTTATCAGTAGCTCCCACCACATGATGTCTTGTGACATAGTAACAGGAACAGCAACACAAACAGAAGTGCTAATAGTGGCACACATGGTAACACAAGCGCGAATGACAACAGAAAGGGGTAACGCACAAGGTGGCGTAGACGGAAATGGTCCGCCACGTGATGTCTTGTCAGATAGTGACACGGTGCCCGCAAATGGAAATGTCAATGGGCATGGTGACACAAAGCGAAACAAAAAGACAAACAGTACTGTAGACAGAAATGGCAAAAAATAACAGAAATGCAAGCGGAAATGAAAACACAAAGGATAACGCGCATGGTGGCGTAGACGTGAACAGTAAGTGAAACGAGTACGGAACCGCAAGCGGAAATGGCAATGGTAACAGTAATGTAAGTGCACAGGCTGGTTTTCCCAAAAGCTACATAGAGAAAGACAGTGAGTATAAAGAATGTATGCATAATAATGGGTCTCGGAGCAGAAAATGAGGAGTTAGAATACTAAATAGTGTATATCTCAGGAACCGTATGACGTAGAAAAAATTTTTAAAAGTCATATGATTTATGATTTTCCTGGCTAGTTTTGAGCTTAGCCCCTGTTAGGGAGCAGTTTTCCAACGAAAAGTCTGTATCTCGCACCGTTTCCAAGATATGGGCCCTGAAAAGCGCGGCAAATGCCGTAATGTTATCCTATGGGAAAAAAAGAGAAGTTCAGAGTGCCATAACTTTGCCTCCCTGTAATATTTTTTCACCAAACCACTGAAAGGCACATCTGTGGGATGTTGGCTGTGTTCCCTGCAAATTTCAGTCCAAAATACCAAACCGTCATTTTCCAGCAGGGTGCCAAACGATTCCTGTCATGCGTCGGGCGCCGTAATGTTATCCTATGGGAAAAACCATCAATTCTGGACTGCCGTAACTTTGCGGCCATGTAATATCTTTTCAATGAAACATTGAAAGGCACATCTGTGAGATGTCGGCTGTGTTCCCTTCAAATTTCAGCCCAAAACTCCCAACCGTTCTTTTGCAGCGTAGTGCCAAAGAATTACTGTTATTTTGGGCATAGTGTCGCAAAGTAGTGTCGTGATTTGCGAAAGCTTTCGCAAAAATTTGCAACACTTTCGTGAGTTCGACACTACTTTGTGAAAGTACTTTTTCAGAAATCTGAAAACATATTTCTCGGGTGTTTTACCCCAAAACAAAGACATGGCTAGCATCCTCCAGGCCCGACTAGGTGAATACAAAAAGAATTAGGTTGCTAGAGGGTCACAATTTTAAATGGCAAGCATTTTTCTGATCAATAACTGAAAACAAAATGGTGGATTTGCGACACTAACAGGGCCATTTGCGACACTAAAAAGTGCATTTGCGACACTGTTGAACTTTTTGTTAACTTTTCCCATTGACTTATAATGGGAAATTGTTTTTTGAATAACTTTTGAACCGTTTAATATTATTTCACCAAATCTTCGAAAGGCACATCGGGGACCCTGGCCACATGTTCCCTGAAGATTTTGGGCCAGTCGTGCAAACCATACGACCTGTAGGCGTGACTGTAGAATTCCAGAAAAAGCGTAAACGTGCGCACAGATCATGCTTAATAACTCCACAGCCGTATATCCGACCAAAACGAAACTTGGTAGATCCTAAGGCCTATTGTTCTTGATTACGTATTCCAAATTTCAGCCAAATCCATCAAACAGTTGCAAAGTTATTAAGGTGCAAAGTTTTGGGGTTTAACATAGAAATGGCTCCTCAACCCTAACAATGGTAGCACTACCGTGCTGCCATAATATATTTGCAGCAATCGCTCAGGGTCCACTTCTCACCAGGAGCTCAGCTGTCATATGCATGATTTGCACATTTTTGTTCTGAATAACTTCATTGTGATGCCTTACTGGTGGCACTCACAGCTCCTAACCTCCCCATTTCATATCTGTGGACCACTGCAAGGTGGACAGAGCTTTGCCAGGCACTTGGTCTCCATTAATAGACCTATCCTGGTCTAGCCGCATAGTGCATAATTATGCTGTTTATATAGTATGAACGTGCTATTGAGTTTGAGATTCCCAAACTGTGTTTTATTTCTTTTTTCATGTAGATGTTTATTTTCTAGGTCACCCATTGACCCCCTTGCACACCGACCTGTCCATCCCATCACCCAGAATCTCCAGGACTTACCTGCTCTGAAATCTCCCATGAGTTCCCCACCACCCCCGTGGTGGGTCCAGAAGGGACAGGGCCATTCATAATGAGACACATATTCAGACAGGAGCAGAGCCTGGTTAGTAGTGCAAAGCCTGTGGTAAATTAGCAGATTATTTTGCCGTTGGAGGTTTTCTACCTTTGGTTTATCCCCTGGGCTGCAAAGCATGCAATGATGTGAATCCAAATAAAGGATCCATGGATTCACAGTGGGAAGGTCATGTCAGACAAATCTAATAGATTTCTTTGACTGGGTGACCAAAGTGGTAGATCAGGGAAGGGCTGTGGACATGGCCTACCTAGATTTTAGCAAGGCATTTGACACAGTTCCACACAAAAGATTAATATACAAGTTAGCCAGCCTGGGAGTGGGTCCCAAGATGACAGCCTGAGTAAAGATTTGGCTAGAGAATAGAACCAAGAAGGTAATAGTAAATGGAGTCCACTCTGAAGAAAGGGGGGTTACCAGTGGGTACCGCAGGGTTCAGTATTAGGACCAGTCCTTTTCAATGTCTTTATAAGCGACATTGTAGAGGGACTAGAAGGAAAAGCATGTCTCTTTGCAGATGACACAAACATCTGCTACAGAGTTGATGCACGCAGTGGGGTGGAAAGATTGAGAAGGGACTTGGCAAGGTTAGAGGAATGGTCAAATGTATGGCAGCTTAGATTCACGCTAGAAGTGCAAGGTATTGCACCTAGGAAACAAAAACCCAGGGGAAGAGTACACAATGGGGGGTGAGATACTAACAACAACAAAAATGGACAGGGACCTGGGGTAGTCATATCAGATGACCTAAAGGTGGGCAAGCAATGTGAGAGGGCAGTAAGCAGGGCTGGGAGATACTGGGATGCATAGGGAGAGGCATCACCAGTAGAAAACAGGAAGTTGTTATCCCTCTGTACAGACAGCTGGTGAGACCCCATCTGGAGTACTGCTTGCAGTTCTGGAGACCAAATCTCCGCAAAGACAGACAGGATGGAGGCTGTCCAGAGGAAGGCAACTAAAATGGTGTAGGGTCTGCACTGGAAGACATATGAAGAGACACTTAAGGAGCTTAATATGTATAGCCTCAAGGAAAGGAAGGAGAGGGGGGACATGATAGAAACTTTCAAGTACCTCAAGGGAATCAACAAAGTCCAAGAGGGTAGCATCTTTCAGAAAAAGAGGTGTGCAAGAACAAGGGGGCACAATCTGAAGACAGAGGGGGGTGCGGCTCAGAGGTAATGTAAGGAAGTATTTTTTCACAGAGATGGTGGTGGATGCATGGAACAGCCTTCCGGAGGTGGTTGTGGAGTCAAAAACAGTGATGGAATTCAAGCATGCATGGGACAGTCATAAGGCAATTCTAATGGGTGGGGCTAGGAGGAAGTAAGCTGCTGTTTAACTAGGATATGCAGCTTTTCCATTAAGTAGGGAAATGGGCAGACTAGGTAGGCCAAGCAGTCCTTATCCGCTGTCAAATTCTATGTTTCTATGTCTATGCCCTGCTAGCCTTCCTCATCTAGGTGGCTGTTAATGAGCAGGGTGGTCAGACTCCCCCTCCCTGAGAGGAGAGCAGTCCCCAAGATGCTCAAACATCTCTCCCATCAGCTAACCGCTGTTTGACCCAGGTCCTCCCCCAAAACTGGGCCACTGGCATGGGAGGCAGTACAGCTACCACCAAGTTGCTAAGCCAGTCCAACAGACTGCATTTTTATCAGTAAATAAAAACAGCACTCAGATGGAAGAAGAAATTGTATTTTAGCTACCATTGTTATAAATACTTTGACACATCACAATGTTTTGAAATTTGATAAATGTTTTCCAATGAAAATAACATTAAAAAAATACATAAAGATACAGAATAAGATAATCCATTTGTGTTTACTTTCTGCATCTCAGGAGGCATCAGCAGGGGATTTGTAGTCAATTAGGGCCCCATTTTCAGAAGCTTAGTGGAGTGCTAAACATCTAAGCACCGTGCCATGTGGGAGAACAGTATGGTTAAGTAGGTGCCATATAGTTAGCATCCTCCCAAAGCTAACCTGATCATGTGCATATGTTCTACTACATCCTTGTAAATGAGGGATCCCCTCCTGCATACAGAGCACAGTGCTACAGTATATAAAAGGTTTTGAAAGTGCTTAATGACTGAAATTGCAATACTGTTTACTGCTTCCACAAATCCTGCACTTATTTGAGCACACAGTGGTTCATATTGTCACCCTACCCCTGGTCACCATTCTGATGCTCCCAAGTAGTAGACCAAAGTGATCCTTGGCATCTAAAGGTTCCACACCCCTGATCGCAGTTTAAATGGCTCCAATTATTATAGTAAAATGATCATTGGTGTCTAGTGCCCCCCCCAAATTGCCATTCAGATGACACAATTATTATAATTATATGGGTGTAGAATTTTTTTATTTACTTATATACATATTTAAAAGTTTCACCAGAAAAGGCATACTAAGCTGGGAGCTCATTTCCAGATGCATCCTGGGGGAAGTGGAACTTGTACAAGTGGGGCTTAGGTAGCACAAGAGTTCAAAATACATAACATACATGTTGGAAGACCATTGACAGAACAGAGTAGAGTAGCACACAATCACAAATGACATTGGGAATAATACATGCAAGACGTGAGAACTTGAGTGACAAGCAAACAATTGACAGTGCATATACAGTGCAGTCAGAAGCCACAAACATATGCTGGCAATCAAATACAGAGTAGTTTAAATCAACACTAGTTGTAAACATTTGTGCATAATACCTAGAGTGGGAGCATAAGTGCCTAAATTATAGCTGTAGCTAAATTGGAAACAAGTCATAGGAGAGCAGCAGGGAACATTAGGAGCAAGTGCAAGAGGGAGAAGTAAGACCTCTGAAGTGGTTTGAAAGGATCCAGAGGAGGGAGAATGGTGAATGGCTGGGGCGAGGAAGTTCCAGATTTTAGGGATATGGTGGCTGAACAAGGCTTTGCTGATGGTCATGGAGACTGAAGGAACTGCTAGGGTTCAAACATTTGAGCTTCTGAGGGTATGGCTTTGGGAAGGGGCAGAGCAGTAGGAGGGTAGGGAAACAAACCAGAATTTGCCCACAAAGCTGGCACAGTGGGCATGGTGTCTGTCCACAAGAGAAGAAAAGGAGAGATGTTTATACATAGAACAGTGATAAATCCTAGGAGGACAGTCGAGAGTGTAATGACAGAATTAGTTGAAGAGTGTGTCCAGTCTGGCAAGGATAGTAACTGGGGCTGTGCTGTAGACCACATCACCATAGTCAAAGATTGGGAGGATCATTCTCTGGATAACAGCACGGTGTACTGGAGGTGAGATACAGTCACAGTTTCTGTAAATGTCTGGTGCAGCTTTTTTGACTATAGCATTCACTTGTTCAGAAAAGTTTAGATGCTGGTCTAGCCAGATACCAAGATACCTAAAGTTGGTAACATCCTCCACAGGGAAGCCATCCAGGGTATGGAAAGTAGGAAGTGGAGGGAGCCTAGCTGAACTTGATCAAAATCAACCGGAGACTGTGGGCCTGCTGTGAAGAGGACTGTGTCATCCATGTACCTGTGAATGGATGCAGACAAGCAAACAGAGAGGGAGATCATTAAGGAAAATGGAGAAAGGAAAAAGGCCTAACACAGATCCTTGTGGGACCCAAGTGGATATAGGCAGGGAGGAGAGAGGGGGGTCACCAATTTTGACTGCCTGGAACCTACCCATGTGGTAGGAGTGGAACAGCCAATGGCTGAGTCAGAAAGGACTGCAGCCTGGAGTGTGGCTAATAACTGGGGTGGGAGACAGTGTTGAATGCTATGGCTAGATTGACAAAGATAGCAGAGGTGAATAGGCTGTGATCCATACCATTGTGGATGGATTTGGTGAGCCTGACATGGATATGGTGGTGGAGTGGTTCTTGCAAAAGCCAGACTTGTAGTGGGTGAAGAAGGAAGAGGAGTCCAGCAAGAGAGAGAGTTGTGACAAGAAAATTTGTTCCTGTATTTTGGAGGGAGGAGAGAAATGGGTCAGTAGCTGTTAGTAGCAGATGGGTCACCACCTTTTGGAAGTGGAGTAACAGTGGCAGTCTTCCAGTTAGCAGGGACAGAGGAACAGCAGAAAGAGAGGTTAGGGAGGTTAGCCAATGGGGTGGAGATTGCAGAAGCAGAGAGATGGAGGAACTTGCTTTCCAGGCCATCTGGGCTCCTACCCTTGGAAGAGATAAGGCAGGAAGGGTGTCGGTGATAGAGGATAGACTTACTGGACAGAAGAAAAATGGGAAGAAGGAAGGAAATGACTGTCATGCAGGCTGGCAGGGAGGCGAGGGAGGGGAGAGGGGGAGAGGAGACAGGAGGTGTAGGTGTTAAAAAAAGGAATTAAACCTCTGTGGTGGTGAAGGAGGGGTTAGAGATAGGGGTGTCACCCACTTTGAGGACAGTCAAAGGAGATTGAGTGGGAGAGGGAGAAGAGATTGTGGCAACCGTCTAAAATGTAGACAGGTGACCAATGTTGGCACTGAAGGTGGGTGTGAAATACTCACGTTTGGCAAGCCTTATTGCCCTGGTACAGTTATTGAGGTACTGATACCTCTGGAGGCCTTGGGGGATGAGCTATGTTTATTTTCTGACCAGGCCAAATCATACACTTGCAAGCAAGCTATGAGTTTGGCTGTGACCTAGGGGAGATGGGGTACCTTTTCTCATCCCCTGCAGGGGCATGGCAGTCCCATATTTAAAGGAATTTCATTCTGAAATATGTTAGCATGGAGTCAGTGGAAGAGGCCAATAAGATAGGGGACCAATTAGAGTAGCTTAGGTCTCAGTGCAAGGGGGTGAGGTCCAGGGATTTGAAGGAAAATATAAGCATTGTTTTGGTTGGGGTGAGGGGGGCTTTAGTTGAAAGAGAGGCAGAAGAGGGTCATGATTATGGCATCAAATCAGTAGAGAGGGAGGTCATGAGTGAAATGCCACAGGGATCCATCCTGAGTCTTGTTCTCTTCAATATACTCAACAATGTTTGAGAATGAATCTGGGGCTGTGTCTCTTTGAAGATGACACCAAGCTCATGGGAGGGTAATGATGGGGGAAGTAGGAAACTACAGAGTGACATGCAAGGAGTAGAGAGGTGCCTGAAGGTTTGACAGTTAAAATTCAATGCCAAAAAGTGCAAAGTCATTTACTTAGGGAACAAGAACCCCAGGACAGAGTACTGGATAGGAGGGGTAGAGCTGAGCACTACAGCTGAGAAAAGGGACCTAGGAGTCATCATTAGTGACTCCCTTAAACAATCAAGCTAGCACAGTGAGGCATCTACAGTAGCAAGGCAAATAGGCTGCTAGGATGTACCAGAAGGGGTTCTGATAGTAGAAGAAAAAAGGTTTACTGCCTCTTTATAGATTGTTGGTGAGGCTGCACCTGGTGTACTGTGCAGAGTTCCGAAGACCTCACCTTAGGAAAGATAAGGACAGGCTGAAGACTGTGTAACAAAGGCTGATCAGGGTAATTCAGAGCTGACAGAACAGAACTTATGAGGATCTGCTCAAGGCTCTGAACATGTCTTCACTGGAGTCCAGACAAGAGAGGAGTGATATGATAGAGACCTTCAAGTTACTGTAAGGAATAAACAAGGTGAACAGAGAAGAACTACTTGGCATGAGTAATAGTTCAAGAACACTGGGGCACAAGAAGAAACTGATGGGAGAGAGGTTTAGGAGGGATATTGGAAAGTTTTATTTTCCAGAAATGGTGGTGGAAATGTGGAATAGTCTGCCAACTGAGATGGCAGGCACCAAAACCATAAATGGTTTCAAGCATGGCTGTGACAAAGTGAAGGGTACAATGGTTACTTAGGCTGATAGTAGTAGGGAGGGAAACAGGGGAGTGGATAGTGAAGGCTAGTACCCTGTATGGACAGTAAATCCTGAGGTTTAATAGGGAACAAGGGGCAGACTGGATGTACTATTGTTTTTTTCTGCCATCATTGTATATGTTTCTGTGTTTCTATTTTTTCATGATCCCTGACATCTAGTAGCCCCATCTCCAGTTGCAAATCTGACCCCCTCCCAAAGCCATCTAGCCAGGTCCCTTCACCACCTCTCCACTGGCCCCCCCATTTACCCAAGATTGCAGTTACCTCCCTGTGACTGTGATCGGTACAGCCTCTCAGCTCATTACCTTGGCTGGCCATGGTCTGAGTGAAAGGGAGTGAGTACGCACCTGCTGTAGAACATCTGTTTCTATAGTATGTGTGTGCTCACTTTCTGTCACTCAGAAAGTGGCCAGCTGAGGTGGTGAGCAGAGGGGCTGGGCCTGTCACTGTCACAGTGGGGAGGGACTGGCAGCTGAGGTAATTTATGGGCTGCCATTGAGAGAGGGGTGGAAGGATATTAATGGGTGGAACTGGGAGTGGGCTCAGACTTGCAACCATGGTGAACTAGATACCAGGGATCCTCTTAATATACTAATCAGGAGCATCTAAATGGTGATTGGGAGTGGGGAAATACTAGATGCCAGGGATCATTTTATTATAATATCAGGGGAACCTGAATGGCAATCAGGAGGTGGGGACTGGCACTCCTCTGTACAATTCCTCCATGTGGTCATGCACAGAGGCATTGTGTTGAGATGTTAGTTAACCCATATGGGCCAGCAAATGTCCCATTAGCATCTTTCCTGCCCTATGGACTTAGCATGCTGAGAGTTGAAAATGGCTCATGGGGTAAAGGTGCTATCCTATTTGGGATATGCTGTCTCGCTTTGCTCCTCTGAATTCCTATCCTGCTGGAGGCTGAGATACTGCCTAGTCATGTCACAGTGGGCTAGTAACATAGAAATATAGAAACATAGAAGTTGACGGCAGATAAGGACCACAAGGCCCATCCAGCCTGTCCATTTCTTTTTCTACCTTATAAATGTGCCATAGGCCTTTACTCTGTCAATGGCCTATCAAGTCATACTCATCTGTTTTGTTCCCTTATGCCTATCCCATGCCTGTTAGAATCCCTGCACTGTATTCATATCCACTACTTCCTGAGGTAGGCCGTTCCATGTATCCACCACCCTTTCTATGAAAAAGAACTTCCTCACATTACCTCATAATCGGCCTCCCTCTAATCTCATGCTGTGTCCTCTTATCCTGCTATTTTTCTTATATTGAAACATGCTAGACTCTTTCACTTTGTTAATACCCTTAAGGTGTTTGAATGTTTTGATCATAACACCTCTCTCTCCCTCCTTTGCTCTAGGGTATAAATATTGAGCTCCGTTAATCTGCCCTCATATGTTTTCTGATACAGTCCCTGCACCATTTTGGTTGCCCTTCTCTGGACTACCTCAATTTGGTTAATGTCTTTGTGAAGGTGTGGCCTCCAGTACTGCACACAGTATTCCAGATGGTGCCTAACCAATGTCTTGTAAAGAAGGATTATTGCCTCCCTCTTCTGACTTGTGATACCCCTATTAATACACCTCAACATCCCCCTAGCCTTACCTACTGCTTTAATGGTCTGCTTGGATGATTTCATGTCATCGGTGATGATGATGCCAGAGTCTCTTTCTTCCCTTATGACTGCCAGCAACTCTCCTCCCAGCCTATAGGCTATCCAACGGGAACCAGTGATCAATGTACAGTGTGGTTCAACATTAAGATGGGTGCAGAGGCAAGACTCAAAAAGCTGAGGGTCCTGGACTTCCGTAGGTTGGATTTTAAAGAAATGAGAGACTGCTTCAGAAGCAGCCTAGCAGGGGAGGTTTGTCAGAGAGGTGCAGAGGAACAGTGGAGAAAATTAAGTAAAAGCATAGGGAAGGCAACCAGCATCTGCATGAAGGAAGTGAGCAAAAGCAGGAGGAAAAAAGGACCATTATGGTACTGTAGAGAAGGGGCCATGAAGGTATCTGAAGCACATCCCCCAACTGGTTTGGTTAAACAACTCCTACTATGATTTGGAGGTGCAGAATAGCCCCACAGTGTCACCCACAGCCAAGACCTAGGAAGACGGGCGGATCCTCCAGGATGTAGCACCAGGGAAGGGGGAAAGAGAACCCCAGAGGAGGAGGAGGAGGAAGCTTCTCCTAGTGGGAGACTCAGTTGTCTGAGGAGTGACGTTAAGGGAACCTAGCACAAAGGACAGGGGAGTAAAGTGCATTTCAGAAAGCACTTCATGGTAGGATGAGAAGCGGATCAAAATGATTGCAAGCATAATGGCAAGGAGGGAGGAACTGGATGTCATTGTCCACCTGGGGATGAATGACTTGGCAGGAGACAAAGTGGAAGTAGCTAGAATCCAAAAGGATTTTAGGAAGTTTGGGGGAGCCTGAAGCAAGTAGAACACTCCGTCTCCTTCTCAGAGGTGCTACCTGTCCATGGCAGGAGACAGGCTAGGGAACTCCACATTCAGAAATTCAACTCTTGGTTGAAGGAATGGTGTAGAAGGGAGGGTTATGTCTCCATGGGAGACTGGGGCCCGACCTGGACTGATGCAAGCCTGCATAAAGGTAATGGGCAGCATCCATCAGGGAAGGGGATCCAAGTAAGAAGTCTGAATGCTTTAGTGACAAGCATTTAAACTGGCCAAGGGGGGGAGGAGTCAGGAAGGTCAGGTGGTTTAGTATCAACTGCCCCCCTGGGCACTTGCAGGAAAATTAGTTGATGTCTGGGACATTGGGAGCAGGAGGAGAATGGGAAGCACTGGATTTTAGGCCACATGAGCAACACAACTTGGGAGGGGGAAAGAAGCAGTAGAGCAACAGCATGGGAAGGAGGGGGATAGGATACAAAACATGGAAGGTATGGGAACAAATGCCCACAGTCTAGGAAATAAAATCCCAGACCTGAAGGCATTGATAGTAGAGGCAGACCTGGACATAGTAGCAATAACTGAGACATGGTAGACTGTTACTCATGGGACATTGATGTACTGGGTTATGCTCCGTTCAGGAGGGATGGGGAGGGGGCCAAAAAGGAGGAAGTGTAGCCCTGTACATTAGAAAGGGTATAACGGTGACAGAGGTGCAGGGTAGACAGGGGGAAGCTAAGGCACTGTGGGTCTCCCTTGAACCTGGCAAAGGTTTAGCAGTATGCACAGGGGTGATCTATAGGCCTTCAGGATGGGGGAAGAAGTGAACAGGGAGCTTGTGGATGGAATACACAATATGGCAATAAAAGGTGAAGTCTTGCTGCTGAGGGATTTCAGTATGCCAGACTTGGATTGGTCCACCAGGCAGCTGCTTCAGCCAGAAGCAGAAGCATCCTGGATTCCCTACAGGGGCCAGTTCTCAGGCAGCTTGTGCTAGATCCAGAGAAAAGGCCATTCTTGGCCTGATACTGCCCAATGGGGGCAGAACACAGATGTCTGTGTGGAGGGCCAGCTGGAATCCTGTGACCACCACATAGTGTGGTTTAGCATGGAACCAGGACCCAGCCCAGTCACACAAGGGCAAACATTTTAGATTTCAAGAAGGCAGACTACACTGACATGGGGAGATAGATCAGAATAGCCTTCTTCAGAAGCTTGTAAAAGGGTGGCATTCAGGAGGTATGAAGAAACACAGAAGAATGAGGATAGAGAGGTGTACTATGTAAAACAGGGGGGAAGCAGCTAAGGTAATGAGGGGATAAAGGCTCAGACAGAAGAAAGTATAGCCAAAGGGTATCAAAAGAAGACTAGACTTTCTTCAGGTACATAAGCAAGGAGAGGAAGGCAAGGGGAGGAATCCTGAGGATAAGGAGGATGACAAAGGGAGACTGCACAGAGGAGGATCAGAAAAAAGCAGACATCCTGAACAGGTACATCTACTGTTTTCACAGTGGAGAGAGACAGGTGCAAACCACCAAGGAGCAGCATGAATACTGGAGGGGGAGGTTGACACAATTCCATTTTCAAAGGAAATAGTATTATTGAAGGGACTTCAAATTTCAGCATGGACATGGCCATAGGACTGGATGGATACACCCAAGGGTATTACAGGAACTAGGCAGGTAGATGCTTGCTGAACTACTCATGGCCTTATTTAACAACTCACTAGAAACAGGAGTGGGTCCAGAGGACTAGAGGAGAGCAGATATAGTCCCGTTTTGTAAGAGCATCGGCAGGGAGGAGGCTAGCAAGTATAGTCTGGCCTGTCTTACTTGAGTCATGGGGAAGTTAATGGAATCCATACTAAAAGAAAAACTGTTAGAGTATCTGGAATCCAGTGGGCTGCAAGACCATAGGCAGCACAGATTCACAGGGGGATGGTCATGCCAAATGAATCTAGTAGATTTCTTTGACTAGATGGCCAGGGAAATAGATAAGGGGAGAGCAGTGGACATGATCGATCTGGAGTTTAGCTAGGCCTTCAACACTGGGACTAGGGGGACTGCAATGAAGCTGGGGGATCAAGATAAATGTGAGAAAACATTGGTAGATGCCTGAAACAGATTGCCAGCTGAAGTATTGAAGGCTAAAACAGTAGGGGCTTCAAGCATGTGTGGCGTAGACATAGCGATATATTAGAGAAGAGGCTGGGAAGTGGGAGGGTCGATGGAGACCTGACAGCATGTGAATAGGAAGATGAGGCAGGAAACATCTAGGCAGACTAGGTAGGCCAAGAGATCCTTTTCTGATGACAAATTCAGTGTTTCTATGTTCATGATCGCACACCTACTATAGAAACAGCTTTTACTATAGCAGGCATCTGATTGTGAACCATCATTCAGTTGGTGGCTGTTATGGATATGAGTGGAGGGTATGCGCTGGTTGATGTACACCATAGGTTGAGGGCAAGTGGGGGCAGTTGTAGTGGTACTGGTTGGTCTGATGGGGGGTAGATATCATACTTATGGGGTGGGGGAACCACTCAGGACCAAAGATGTGGTATGGAAGAATTACAGCTCTTACCAGACTACTAATTGGGGTACATGGGGAATCCTGGTCTGGATATTGGGCAAATGGTACAGAGGAATTACTGATCTTATCAAGTGTCTGATTGGGGTCCAGTTGATCAGTGGTGGGGGGGGGTCTGCTTGACACATGGGACAGATGTCTTATTACCAGGCATGCAATTTGGGGGGTGGTACACTGGACACCTGGACAGTTATGCCATGTAACAGTGGGGAACCAGGGCTAGTGGTAGCTTGACATGGCCAGCTGTTGGGAGTGTAGGAATGTGTGCAGCCCATAACACCTGGTTTGAGGAACCAGTAACTAGTGTTGCACTAATGGATAGCTACACCTCCCCCAAGCATCCCAGCCTGTCAGTGTGCCTGTGTGCAAGGTGCTGTCAGCTGCTTTACATTGGTGCACATGGATGGATTAGGGCCACTTACAAATGTGCTAGTGACTTGGAAACCAAGCAATCATATTGCCTTTTGCAGTACTATTCTGCTTTAGAGGTGCAAATTGGGATTAGCAAATTGATAACCTAACACTCACAAAAAATCCTGAATATTATGCCTTAAGGCTTTTTAAAACCATTGTAGCTCTGTTAAATGGTTTAAAAAGTATATTTCTATGATCAGTTATGTGTATGTTCACGCTCTTGGATGTCTTGCTTGATGTCATGCTAGTATGCTCTGTGTCCTCATGTCTGTGGTTGGTAATGTTTAGTTGCTATATTCTGCAATACAATAATGTACCTTCTACTGCTTCATGTTGATGGATTTTGCTGTACACTTCCATTCCTCTTCCCCCAGAATGCACCGTGAGATGAGCAACTTGTTCAGTGTGCCCTTCCTGATTAAACATTTCAATAAATAAGTTTCCAGACTGTAGCATGGTAAAAACCATGCTACAGTCCACATTCTAAAACTGTGCTCAAACTCTGCTCAGAGGTAGGCAAGAGCACAGTTTTAGATCAACACTGTTGTCTTAACCCATGCTGACATCAGTGAGGAAGTGATTTGTGTTGAAACAGGGGTTAAGACAACCACAATGACCAAAATATGTGTTTTTGGCTTGTGGCCCTGCTCTGGCACCATCCAAGAGAGGGCCACTACCCCTGCTGTGCAGGCCTGACCATGGTTAAGATATCTGGGTTCCCACACTTGATATTACTGGGGGTTCTTTCCCAAGATCACAAAGAAAGTGGAGGTGCCACCCAGAGTACATTTAAGTGGGTCTGATGTCTACCAGTACAACCCCCAGTACCGTCGTACCAATCCACCTCCCCAACAGTTGCCCCATGCATGGACTTACCAGAATTAAACATCCCCACATTCCACATCATCCATCGTTAAGTTCTAGTAATAACATGCTTACTAAAATCAGGCTTCTGAGTCAGAACTTTTTAAAACACTAACAACATAATTTATTTATGCAGGGAAGGTTAGAATGGGGTAGAATGGAATAGAGATTAAGCATCATTTTAAAATTGCATTTTAAAGATTTAACATTTTCCCAGACAACATTTCCTCATTTTGATTTTAACCCAAATCACCTTTTGATAAAGCAGCCATGAAACTTTCTGACTATCTAACTGCTGCAGGTATTACCAAACTCACTGGTGCCAGTTCAGAAAGGTGCCCTGAATGTAGTCCCTGAGTACCTAAATACCAAGCTGCAGGCCTGAGGTGCAGCTGGTCGTCCGGCAGCGGCATGGCCACCTGAACCAAGCAACCCCGTCACATGTTCCCCTTGATTGCATTAAACCTCGAATTGACTTTCAGCGCCAGTGGACTGGAACACAGATAACAACTTACATATTCTCCAGGTGCAGGGCAATTCCTGCCTTCACTCATGGCTCATCTCTGTTAGTCCTCAGATGGCACACATGACTGAATTCCTGGGGTAGATGGATCAGCAGACACAGAACTGGACCTGATGCTTAACACTTGAAGGCATCGAAGCTGCAGCTTGGATCTTCGGCACTACCAAAGGTCTTGCAGCCCATCTCCTGCCCCCTGGCCCACAGAGGCCCACTGCAGGGCATCACACAAGGTCCACCAGCCACAAGGAACCCAGACATGGGAGCGTCCCCATGGCCCAGCTTTCTCACAGATCAAAGCACCCCAGCACCCAAGCACAAACCTACAAACCGTTGCCACCAATGGCCCCACTTAATGGTGGTCGGTGAGCTCCCTACCTGGCAAGTTTAGGACGGATTCTTCACATCATTGTCATTCTTTTCTCAATTACCTGCTATGGTGTGTAGTCAAGCAGTCTCAGCTACCTTCCTGAATATTAGGCTCTGGGGGGACTGTGCAGAGTCTGAAAATCCAGGAGTTTACTACAACAGTTTCCCATCTTGCTGCATCACAGGAGCAGACAGCAGGCTTCCATCCAGACAGCACCCGCTCATCCCTGTGCCCCCACAGTCTTTCAACTCCAACACAGCAGCCGCTCACACACAAGTTAAGCAAGTCTTTTTCAGAAATACATCAAGAAAGTCCCTTTTCTCACCGTGCAGGTTCTAGACAACTCCAGACAGAAGATGCTCTTTCTTCAGCTTCTTAAAACCTTGGTACCAATCCAGTTTTCATATCCATTTTCTACAATGCAGTTCTCTCTGCCAAAAAACAGTCCTTTAACCTTGTCTTTCCCTTTTCCTGTAGACACCTTGTCTTTGCCAGGGTCAAACAGAACCTTTTACCAAGGTCAGACAGAACCTTTTACACCTTTTCTTACTTCTGTCATCAAAAATCCTTGATCATCTGTGTCTCACCAATGTGGCACAGATGAAACTGAAGAGGCTTTCTCCCTATCCTCTTGACACAGGTCCATCCATTTCCTTAATCCTTTTCTTTAATCCATTTAACCTTTACTCTGAACACTTTCACCACTGTGGTGCAATTTCTCTGTGCAGAAGCGGAATACTGCAGTTCTCCTTCTCTGCAGAGCTGCCCACAAAATCCTCTCTTTTCTCTCTATATGGGGAATGGCACAACCAGCTCAAGGGAACAGACCACTGGCAGCTCCCAGGCAATCCCCCTCACAGCCCTGCAGCCCCACCTTCTCCCTAGGGGCTGGAGACCCCCTCCCTCTGGAGGGGATCCCACTGAACTGAACTCAGAAATGCTCTTTAAAATAATACCAGCCATGCTTATCACAGTGCAGTGCTAATCTTGTTACAGTCGTACGTGGGCCCCCATTTTCAAAGCCAATCCTTAATGTTGTGCACTCCCAAGTGCTGCACCTGAGACAGTGAACAGCCACAGAAAATGGCAGTAAATGCACTCACTCCAATGAGTAGAGAGTGCCAGTAGGATGCTGGAGGGCTCAGTAATGGGACAAGTCCTCGTCAATGTCTTTATAAGTAGCATTACAGAAGAACTGGAAGGGAAGATGTGCCTTTTTGCAGATGACACCACAATCTGTAATAGTGTTGATAGGTGCAGATGGAGAGAATGAGTAGGGATCTTAGAAAACCTGAAGAGTGGTACGGGACATAGCAGCTAGAGTTCAAAGCCAAAAAGTGCAAAATGAAGCATCTAAGGCATAGAAACCTGGATGCTGAGTATAAAACGTAGGGGGAGGTACTGATGGTCACTAAGAAGGAAATCTTTTATATAGCACTGTGCTCTGTATGCAGGAGAGGATTACTCATTTGCATGGCCAGAGTAGTACATATGCACATGCACATGATCAGGTTAGCATCAGGGGATTCTGAATATGACACCCATCCAACCATGCTGTTCCCACATAGCATAAAGTTTAGCACTGGTCTAACCTTCTGAAAATGGGGCCCTGATTGACTAAAAATCCTGGCCAATGACACTTAAGATGCAGAAAGTAAACATAAAAGGGTTATCTTCTCTATCTCTTTATTTATTGTTTTATTTTATTTTGCTTGCAAAACCTTTATCTGATTTCAAAACAATGTGATGTGACTTAAAATGTTTATAACAAACTAGTTAAAATACATTTTTTTCTTCTTTCATCTGAATGCTGTCTTTATTTACTTATAGAAACACAGTCTGGAGGGCTGGCCTAGCAGCTTGGTGGTGACTGTACTGCCTCCCATGCCTGTGGCCCAGTTTTGGGGGTGGACCTGGGTTGTACAGAGGTTAGCGGGGGGGGGGGGAGATATGATAGACCATCTGAGGGAATGCTCTCCTCTCAGGGAGAATGAGTCTGACTACCCAGCTCTACAACATCCACCTAGCTGAGGAGGGCTGGCAGGGCAGTGGAGTTGCATAAGGTGTAGGGCTCAGGCAGGCACAAAGCAAGCATGTGCCTTTATATGCAGTTGCATCATTGCATGCTTGGCTGCCCAGGGAATGAAACCAAAGGTAGAAGAGCCTCAATGGCAGAATGATCCAACAATCTGCCACAGGCTCTGCACTACTAACAAGGCTTTGCTGCTGCCTGAATATGTGTGTCTCTCTGTCTCTCTGTCAGTGGCCCTCCCCCTCCTGGCCCCAACATGGGGGATGTATGTGATGGGGGGGATCTCAAAGCAGGTAAATCCTGAGGATGGTGGATAATTGGACTGGAGATGTCAGTGGGCAAGGGGTGACAGGGTGACTAAGAAGATAAAAATCTCTATGGAAACAAAAAAGAAATAAAACACAGTTTGAGAAGCTCAAACCCCCAAACAGACTGTGAATGCCTCTAGTGTGGCATCACAATAAAGTTATTTAGTATAGAAATATGCAAATTATATGCATATGCCAGCTAAGCTCCTGATGAGAACTGGGCACTGATGGGTTGCAACAAAAAATATATTTTTGTTTCTTAACCAAGAAACTTTTATTAAACAAAACATTAAAGTAAATACAAAAACTAAATCAAAACATAGTCCATAGAGTACAAACTAGCAAAGCTTTGGCTTACACTATTACAGTTCCTGAAGTGCTTCTCAAGCATTCAGCTCAGATAAGTTGCTGTACCAACACATTAATTAATTACACATACATCTAATCAAAAATTTAACATGGAAAAACACATGTAGCCCCTATTTTTATGTTAGGAATATCCTAAGTATTAGTTCCCCATACAAATGTGTTTTAACAGTAAATGAGGGCAGCACTTATTTAAAAGAATAAACCACAGAATTTTGAATTAGTTCTAAAAGTTTCTTTTTATATCACAGTGTTCTGAAATGTGATTAAAGGTGTGCAATCAAAACAAGATGGAAAACCCCATAACCATAAAGAAGTAGAATAAGAGATAGCCCTATTTTGTTTACCTTCTGCTCTGCAGCTTTAGACATCCTCTCATCATGCCAGAAGCTCCCTGAATGCAACAGGAAATGAGTACAGGGGCAGGCCACTCAAGGGAGAGGGGTAATTTCAGAATGTAGTCCATTTCAGTATATAATTTATTTGTTTCAGTATGTAGCGTATGTGGATTTGCAGTCTATAGTGTATGTATTTCAATGCATAGTGTATGTGTTTCACCATGTAGTGCATTTGTTTCACTATATAGCGTATGTGGATTTTTTAACTATACTGTGTATGTATTTCAATATGTAATATACAGTATTTATTTCAGTATATATAGTATGCAAAATGTTTCAAGAGATAGGATAAGTGATTTAATATACAGTATATTTGTTTCAGTACATAGTGTATACAGATTTTTCAATGCATAGTTTATTTCAATAGATAGTGTATATATTTCAATATAAAGTGTAGATGTTTCAATATGTAGTGCATTTGTTTCAGTAGACAGTGTGTGTGGAATTTTCAATGTGCAGTGTATGTATTTCAATAGATACTGTATGTGTTACAATACAGTATGTAATGTATTTGCTTCAGTATATAGTGTATGCAGATTTTTTCAATATATAGTGTATGTGTTACAATGTATAGAGAATTTGTTTCAGTAGATAGTTCATGTGGATTGTTCAGTCTGTAGCATATGTTTCTCAATAGGTAGTGTGTATGTTTCAGTATTAGTACATTTGTTTCAGTATATAGTGTCTGTGGATTTTCAGTACTCAGTATGTGTATTTCAGTATATAGTATGTATTTCACTATATAATGTAAGCTTTTCACTATATAATGTATGTGTTTCACTATATGATATATGTATTTCAGTATACAGTATATGTAGTTCACTATATGATGTATATATTTCAGTAGATGGTGCATGTGGTTTATTTATTTATTGAGAGAATCAGAATTACAGTCCTTTGAGTCATAGACTCTTTTGCAAAGGCTGCAGATCAGTACAGGAAAGCACAAACATTACTTTTAATAACAGTAATACATAGGTCACTCAGCACACTGTATTTACATTACATATTAGTTACTGTCTCAAAGGCCTGGAAAGACCCTGAGTCACAGCTGTGAGGCAAGTCTGGTTACAGAAATTCAGAGGGACATAAACAGACCCCTGAGTCAGAGTGAAATTACAGCTGGATAGTGGGAACTAAGAATGTAGTCATAGGATAAGCTAGGTCTTTATCCATGACTATGCTATCTTTGATGAACTCACAATGGGGAGAAGTATTAGCTACAGCTGCAGGTATCAGAGGCAAGGAGAAGGTTCATGATACCAGCTTTAAATTGTTCAAAACTAGGGGTCTGGGAGATGGAGGGTGGTAGGTCATTGAGCCAGAGGGGAGCACGATAATGGAAAGACCTTTGCCCTAGAGAGGCCCTGCATTGGGGAACTAGGAGGGAAGTAGTAGTACAGTGCCTAGTGGCCCATTTATGTGATACTGGCTGAATGAGAGGGTGGAGGCCTATGGGTGTTAACTTCATAAGTATTTTTTTGGCTTGGAGGCATGTGTTGTACTTAAGCCTCCCTTCAAAGGTCAGCCAGTCCACAAGCTTATAGAGCTGGCATGTGTGGGTTAATCAATGGCAGCCAGTGACCAGTCGGCAAGCTCTGTTGAGAGCTAGGTTGATGCAATGTAGGGTGGTTTGGTCTGTGGTGCCATAGATTACAATGCCATAGTCTACCAAAGAGAGGACAGAGCAGGATACAGAGAGACGCAGGGCCTGAGGAGTTAGGCAGTGCTTATGTCTATATAAAATCCACAGTCTGGTGTTTAAAGCGGAGGAAAGGTGTTGAATGTGTGTGTGGTAGGTGAGGGATGTGTCCAGGGTGACGCCCATGTATCTGAAGGTAGAAACCTGTTTGAGAAGGAGGCCCTGTGCATTGGCTATGGTAAGGAGGGATCTAGAGAGAGGGCTTTGACGATGGGCAAAGAGCATGGATTTTGTCTTGTTGTAGTGGAGTATTAGGCTATGCTCAGTGAACCAGGATTCTAATTCTTTGAAAAAACCTTGTAGGCAGTTTGGAGGGAGTGAGAATGGGGGTGTTTCCAGAAAATGACTGTGACGTCTGCATAGAGTAAGAACTTCCCACTACAGGCTTGAGGGAGGTAGTTTAGGGAGAGAGTGAAAAGCAGTGGCCCCAGAATAGACCCTTGCAGGACACCCATTAGGACTGGTTTAATGGAGGAGAGGGTGGTGGTAATTTTGACCTGTTGCATCTGGTCAGAGAGATAGTCTTTGAGCCAGGAGATGGTCTCAGGGGAGAAATAGTAGGAGGGAAGGGAATGGAGAAGTAGGGCATGATTGACTGTGTTGAATGCTTTTGTCAAGATGACGTAGATTGCACCTGCTACAGAGCCCTGTTCCAGGGCTTCATGTATGTATGGTTCACTACATTGTGTATGCAGTACACTATATAATGTATATATTTCACTATATAGTGCATGTGTTCTACTATACAGCCAGAGATTCTGGATTATGTACCCAACAACTTACCATAGTAGATTAATGTATGTTTGAAGGTTTGGGTGGTTAGTATTTATTATTATGTTAGCTTTTGTGTGATTGTTGGTTCAAGTGTTTGAGAGTTTAGGGTTCAGGTAGTGAGAGGTCTATGCTAGGGCGCAGACTTTCTTTTAAGTGATGCATTTTAATAGCAGTTGTACCAGTGGGATAATGTGTGTGGGTCTGGGGCTCTTCAGGTTTAGCTACTACCTGTCCCAGTTGCTAGACCTCCACCCGTTTGATGAACCCCACATCAGCCATGGCATACAGATGCTGTAGGGAGATGGACATCATTAGAGATGCAGCGATGTAAAATTCCACCCGCGAAGTGATCGCGAAGTGGCCACTTTGCATTAGTGTTCTGCTATGCGGAGTCCCCTTTTTAAACCCTCACTTCACCACTTCACATTGTAATTATGACTTGGTGTTGTGCACTCTGCTTTATTCCACTTTAAGGCAGAGTGAGAATTCACAGGCAGCCCACACATATCACATGGCTTACACAGTGTAGGTCACATGCTTCAGGCAGGCAGGCAGGAGGTTACCAGGAAAAACACTCTCCAACGTGGGCTGACTTACATGTTTTGCACAGGGTGTGACAAATGACTCAGCTCTGTGAATGGCTGGGGGTGGGATGTGGATATGTGATGATGAGGGGTGCACAGGTGACAAGTCCACAAATGAAGTTATTTTCCCATTTTACGTACAGGGGTTGAAGTACCACTTACACTACACATACTTGCATTAATCACCACCAGCACCACTGCTACTCTGGCCACCACTTGACACAATTTCTGAATCATAATCCTCACCTTCATCATGCCTGTAGTAATCCTCTGGTGTTATTTCATTGCTACTGCAGACATTCCTACTTGGTCTTACACTCATGGAAGGGGATAACATGCTCAGTAAGGTTGATGATGAGGGTGAATGCCCCACTATAGCATTAGCTGCCATCTAGTGCCAGGTCCATAGTGCCTTGTGCCTTTTCTTAAGATATGTATGCTGGCCCCCCATGCCCAGATGACTCCCCTTTTTACCTTGACTCACACATGCATGGCAAAACTGGCAGGCTGCAACTGATTCATCATTTGCATCTTGGACAAAAAAATCCCAAACAAGGGATTGTGATCCCCTACTTTTAACTTGTCCCTGAAGCTGCTTATTGGACTCCATTTTCTTTAACCCCTGAAATGGGGGATGTGCTACATGATTTTTCAGGCTGGACACACTTGGACTCCAACTGACTACCATGACTGCCTATTATTATTACTGGGTCATCATTATTGTCATCAACAGGAACTGCTACATCACAACTTTTTTGAGGAGGGGGGGATTTAACTCCAACATACCCAGACACAGCCACCTTGACTTTCTTTATGTATGGTCCCCAACAGGGGTCACTGACATCATTATCATATTCATCAACATCATTTGCATCCACATTTTCAGCTTGGATGCTGTCATGTGGAGAATATGTTCCAACCACAGCATCATCATCTTCACCCACTATTTTTGCACCACACTTTGAATCATTGGATGGCAAAGGTATGACTTCAACCATGCTGGAAGAAATGTGACATTGTGAGTTATCGTTGCCAGGATCAGAATCATGTTCAACTACTATGGGGATGTTAATGGGGAGTATGACATCATCTACACTGTCAGTCACTGCTTTAGACTCAACTATTTTTTTTGAAACGGTTAACTGGTCAGAAGTGGAACTTAAGGCAGCAATACTCATGCCAGCAGAAACTGCACTAACACCACCAGCTGGGACAACATGGCAAGGCAAGGCAAATTTTATTTAAGAAACGCCCATCCCAGAGGCTCTGGGAGCCGAACATACTAACATTTCATCATACAAATCATAATAGATACATAAACAGCATAATATAAGCATAAAATACAATATTCCAGCAATTAAAACAAGATTTTATAAATACTACCCTCAGCAACAGCAACTAGTCTCAAAAGAGTCAAGGATTAATTTAAATCTAAAATTCTGAAACCAGGTAATGGCTATAAAATGCAGTCTGGGAAGGCCTAATTATACAGGAAGGCCTTGAGGTGGGCTTTGAATACCTCAACAGAAGGGGTCTCCCTAACTGCTGGAAAAAGTGAATTCCACAGGATGGGGGCAGCAACACTAAATGCTCTGTCACCTACTGTTTTTAACCTCGGCCTGCGAATCGCAAGGAATACCCATAGAGTAAAAGTGGAGGGAGCAGACCAAGACAGTAGGTGTAAGAAGGTCCTTCATGTAACCAGGGCCCAGGCTGTGTAGGGCCTTAAAGGTGAGCAAATCCACCTTAAAGAGGACCCTCCACCTAACCGGCAGACAGTGCAGTTGACACGCACCGGAGTGATGTGGTAATACTTAGGTTGTCCTGTCAACAGCTGCAGTCAGCGCAGGATACCCCCAGAGTCTCCGAGATACTGTGCATTACAGTAGTCAAGCCTGGACATCATGAAGGCATGCACCAAGGTGGGGAGGTCCAGAGGTGGAACTAGGGGCTTTATCCTGGCAATATTCCTCAGATGATAAAAACTATTGCTGGCAACAGATGCCACCTGAGACTCAAGTGTCAGTCCGCTGTTGAGAATAATGCCCAGATCACGTACCCTAGAGGAGGCCTTCAATGGTACAGAGCCAAGAAAAAGCCCTGTCTCTGTGCCAGAGGCTAACCTATCATGCCCTCTGTTTGACTCTACCACCAGTGCCTCCATATTATTGGGGTTCAGTCGCAACCAGCTGGAGGCCATCCAGTCATTGATCTCAGTGAGGCAGCTGTTAAGCACTTCCACTGCACAGGATGTTCCAGAGGCAAAGGAAAGATACAGCTGGGTGTCATCAGCATAGCAATGAAAACCCAGGCTATACCTCCTAATGAGCTCTTCCAGTGGCAGCATATACACAGAAAACAACATCGGTGACAGGACTGAACTCTGGGGAACTGCACACAACAGGAGGCCAGAGGTGGAGAAATTCACCTTCACTACTCTCTGCCTCTTGTTAGATAGAAAAGACTCAAACCAGCAGATAACAGTGCCAGCGAATCCATAGAATTCCCTTAGGTGTTCCAGTAACACTCGATGGTCAACCATGTCAAATGCTGAAGACAGATCAAGGACAACAAGAATTGTCCCCTCCCCCCGATCTCTAGCCCTAAGGAGGTCATTATGCACCTGAACTAGCACAGTTTCTGTGCTATGCCTCGCACAAAATCCAGACTGGAGTGGCTCGTATAAATCATGGGCTACGAGATGTTCCTCAAGCTGAAGCGCCACCACCTTCTCCACAATCTTACCCAAAAATGGAAGATTGGAGATGGGACAGTAATTTGCCTTGACTTCAGGGTTCAACGATGGTTTTTCAGAAGCAGTCTCACCAATGCCTCTTTCAAGACATTAGGAAAGACCCCCTCTGACAAGGAACACCAGACAATCAAGGCAAACATCGGCCAATGGAGTCAACACATCCAAATAAGAAACGAGTTGGCACCAGGTCCAGTTCACAAAAGGAGTGCAGAAGCTTGGAAGCAATCTTAGTGACCTCAGCCACCTCCACCAGTCTAAACTTACCCCAACCAGGCAGAGTACTCTCCCATTATGAAACCCCCTGCCTGATGGCAGACACCCTGTCAGAGAAGAACCAAGCAAACTCCTCTCACAATACATTCAAAAAGGCTACCTTTGGCTGTAGACAGAAAGGATGGAGAAGTCTGTCCACAGTCTGAAAGAGTACAGTTGGTCAGTTCCTCCTGGCAGCAATCTGCTTGGACAGGAATTCTGCCTTCTTACGGTTGATTGCCCCCTGGTATGTGCCATAATGCACATGTAGGGCCAGTTTGTGTACCCCCAGGCTGGGCTTCCCCCTGTGGTGCTCTAATCTCTGACCCAAGGTCTTCATCACCTTGAGCTCCCCATCATACAAAGGGGGACCTCAGGTGAAAAGACCTGGGTCTTATGAAGACTGGTGCGAGGGAGTCGAGCGCACCAGACAGTGCCTTATTGTAGGCATCAACTGCCATTCACATTCCCCCAGTGCATGCACTGTTCACCCTAGATGGGTCAGCCACTGCCAAAAAACCCTCAGGGGTCAACCCCCTCAAAGGGCGGTAGCTGACCATCTCTACGGGGGGAGGGCTCTCAAGGGGGGCCCTCAACTGAAACTTTACTGTGCAGTGATTGGACCAAACAACCTGATCAATAATGAGGCTATCAATCTCAAACCCCAGTGATAACACCAGATCCAGCATGTGGCCACCCTGAGGGGAAGAAACTCCTTGCACAAGGCCCTGAGTTGACATCATCTGGAGGAAGCTGTAACCAAGCCAAGAAGATACATCATCAGCCCAAACATTGAAGTCCCCCAGCACCAAGCACCTGGGGGCCTCCAATATTTCACCAACGACAAAATTGGCCACCTCCTGTAAGACATCTTCCGCTACCACAGAGGGGTGGTAAATCAGAAAAATCCAGCCAACTGCACCCGGACCCCCACGGACAGTCACACATTCAAATGAATGTGGTACTCTCACTGGGTGCAGGGTGAAGCCCAGTTCAGATCTAAAACAGATGGCTACCCCCTGCCCTTATGTTCTGCTATGGGGTAGTGCACTATGGTATACCTGGGCAGGAGGGCGGCCTCTAAAACCAGGCTGGCATCATCACCGATCCAGGTTTCCATGATGCAAGCCAGATCGGCCAAAGGAACCAAGTCTGCTATAACTGTAGTCTTGTTTCTGACCAATCTGGCACTGCACAGCACTGCCCTCAGGGGAATGGAGGACAGTGTAGCCCCTCTGGTTGCCTGCCCACTGGGTCTGTTGGGAACCCTGGTGATGGGGACATCATCTCCTCCAACTATAAGAGATGCTACAGATTACACTGTAAAAAACATTGATGGAGAAGTCTCTTTACTGCCATCAGCTATGCACTTCTGCATATTACCATGCCCATGGACAATCTTGCCACTGGCAGCTGTGCCATGGCCAGAAACAGCTTTGCTTGTACGTCTCTTTGTAGGCATTTTGGGGGTTCACCAAGAAAATTCTAAACAAATTTAGATTTCTGAACTTTCAGTCTGGGCTGGTGGATATGAAGCCAAAAAAAAAAAAACAACTGTGGCTTGCAGATGGAGATTGGGCACTAAACAGATGCAAAAGCACAGACATATTAAGATCGCACTGCGAAATCAAGAAGAGATGCAGACGCAAAGTCACAACAACACCTTAACCAGTGCTCACAAGTCACAATCCAATCTGGAAAAGATTAGCTTTTGCTGATTGGGGGAAGGGGTGCAGTGCACTGCAGTAACAGTCCAAAACTAAGATACCACAAAGCAGTACAAAATCACTCAGGTGCAGTCAATAACAGGTTCACACTGCTGCAATTACAGTACTCTGTGGCACAATAAAATATGTCTGATTTGATGGCATGCTTCATTCACACACACACTACAAGTAATGCGTAGCAAATTGAAAACTTCAGTAATATAACCAAATCTTTTTTTTTATCATAGAATAATTTTTATTGTTTGCATAAGCATCACATCCAAAACAGGAAAACTCCTGCCACCATAAGACATTACATAATTATTTGCACATACCAATGTTTGTCACAGATAGTACTATGTTTAAAGCTCAGAACTACAATATAAAACTAATTACAGCATCTTCACCTATCAATCGTAGTATACCATATCTCGTCCATAACTCATACTCCCACCTAGGTCACATGGGTGCCGCCTCCTCAACATTAAGTTTTCCAGTTACATACTCAGGCCAAGTATATGACTAACATCCAGCCGTTTAAGGAAGTATATAAGGGGGAACAAATCAAACCAAACCTCAATGTAGCAGCAGACAAGATCATCACTGAGAGTGCACATAGGGATCAACTCCCTATAATGATTTTGTACATTACTTGGGCGGGGCCTATCATAACCAAATCTTTTAAACAAACTGAAATTATGCACTGCTGCACTGCAACAATCACCAAAAAAAGTCAAGAATTACTGAAAATATTACTGTATGTACATTAACACAGTTATACAAGAAAAATACAATCAAAACAGAAAGACTGCCTTTTTCTCCCCGGTTTAACCTACCTCCACCACAGATACGCCCCTCCCCCAAAGCACACTTCAAGTGTCTGTCAGTACACAGATGGAATGTTTTAAATTAATATTCAAAATCCACAAACAAACAATAAACACTCAATGATACGAGCACAGGAGGATTTTCTACAATCAATGTACTAAATTTTGAGCAAAGCAAAATGGCTCAAAAAGGCTTTTTTAACAGCTTTTAGAGGATTTGAATCACAGAGCTCTGGGAGGAAACTGTCTTCATCTACCACTACACACACATTACACAGAACTGAGGCTGTGCAGAACAATCTAGAGTCCATGTGATCTGCAATCCCATGAATCACTGCAAAATTCACCTTGGAGCTCAATAACAAGGCAAAGTGATGCAAAGTACATTGATTTCTATGTACTTCGCATTAACATTGGTGCAGAAGTGGTTGGGGAAGGCGGAGTAACACAAAGTCATTGGACTTTGTGTTCGTCATTATGATACGAAGTACTCCGCTTCGTGTTATGGATTACTTCACGGATTCTGCATTACTCTGTGAATTGCTATGCGGAGTGAATTTTGGCCACTTTGCACACCTCTAGGCATCATGAGGAGGAGGGATGATAGGTGGTGGGTTCTTAGTGGGGCATTATAATGGTGGTGAGGACCAGGAGACACCCTGGGGTGAAACTGGATCTAGGGAGAGAGGCCAGACATGGTTGGTTCCCTCACCTGGGGTTCCCACCAGACTGAGTGGGTAGTTAGCCTGTAGGTCAGCAGTCTCCTCTTGTCCCCTATGGGTAGTGTTGTGCAATCCGAGATTGATGGGAAACAAGTCCACTGTTGGATGTTGGGGAAATGGCGGGTGGTTCTTATAATATATTTCCTCTGGAATATGCAATCTGAGGCACACAATCTCTGCCCATGTTGCCTGGAGCTGAGCCCTTAGATCTCTAATGGCCCAGCATGTAGGACAGTGTCCTAAATCTTGCAAAACTGCCCTTCTGAAAAGTGTTCTGCAGTACCTGCAGTTAATGATATCCATTCCAGATAAGTTGCTGGGTTTATAGCCTGGTCAGAGTAATTAGAGGGAAGAAAATGAAAGCAAAAGTTTGATTTTGTGTTTTGTTTGTTTTTGTATAACTTGTTATAACAAGTAAAATTACTAGTGCCTCTGTAAATTAGGCCACCGTGTGGATACCCCACTGATCTGCCCCTTCCTGCTTTGCCACAGGAAATGTCATGACTGTGCTATCCTATAAAAGGAGTGTAGTGTGGGATGTTTGGGGATGGGGGTCGGTGACTGGGTCCTTCCCCTGCTGAAAAAGAAGAACCATGGATGAAAGAAACAAGGAGGTAAGAGCAGAAACAATCAACCAGCAACAAATGCAGTAGCTCTGAAAGCTTATCTGAATGATAGATAAAACTGTAAAACCTGTAATAATTTTACAGAAGATATACCCCTGTAAGAGACACTTTGCTACAGAGAAAAATAAAGTAGTAACAGAAGATATACCTTGCAAAAGACAATTTGAATCAGAAGAGTACAGCAGTAATCTGTTAGCACACACATGTAGGCACACCCTGTAATAATGCAGCAGAAGGTATACCCAGCAACAACAATTTGAATCAGAGAAAAATAAAGCAATAAAATGTTAGCAACAAATGGTAACAATCCCTGTGAGTACAAAATAAAAATGACAACACACAGTAAATCTGCCTAGCCAAAAAAAGCCTTAATCCTTTCACTTCCTCTGGTAAGGTTCTTTGATATGTCCTTTCAAGTAACCTAGAAGGAAAGAGCTCAGGTGAAGCTAGGTGCCTTTAGCCAGAAAACCTAGTCTTCCACCTCCAAGATATCAACTAGCCTGACATTTTAGCCCTTCTTTCTGTTAGAAGTTACCGACAGTTTGTCAGCTCCACCCCCAGATACACACCTAATCCCCTGGAAGAGCTGTGGGAGGAAAACAATTAGCTCCTTCAATGTGAGAAGGAGACTGCAACACCTATGAGACAAAAAACCTTTCAGCAAAAAAATAAAAATAAAATAGTGGCAAACAGTAATTTTGCTTAGCCTAATGATAATAAGTCACAAAAATGTAAGCACCACCTGTAATAATTTCACAGAAGATATACCCAGTAAGAAACACTTTGCTACAGAGAAAAATAAAGCAGCAATAGAAGATATACCTTGCAAAAGACTATTTGAATCAGAAGATTACAGCAGTAATCTGTCAGCACACACCTGAAGGCACACCCTGTAATAATGCAGCAGAAGCTATACTCAGTAACAACAATTTGAATCAGAGAAACATAAAGCAATACAATTTTAGCAACAATCCCTGTGAGTACAAAATAAAAATAACAACATACAAAATAAAAAGTAACACACAGTAAATCTGCCTAGCCAAAAGAAGCCTTAATCCTTTCCCTTGCTCTGGTATGGTTCTTTGCTCTGTCCTTTCAAGCATCCTAAAAGGAAAGAGCTCAGGTGAAGCTAGGTGCCTTGGCCAGCAAACCTAGTCTAGACTATAATAAACACAAATATAGGGAGGCACTTAGAAACTGTAAATGGATATTAATAAAGAAACAATTTAAAATCGAATTTAAGTTGGCATATATGAATGATGGTGGAAAAAGCTTTTTTTCATATATTAATAACAAGAAATGAACATCTGGGAATATAGGCCCAATTAAAAGTGACTCAGATATAATCACTAATCCTAAAGAAATGGCTTGTCAATTTAATAACTACTTCTGTTCCACCTTTACACCTAAACATGTTAATACAAAAACCCATGTCCCTGCCTCAGTAATTGATCCCTCCCAACACATTCCACCCTTAAGAATTTCTCGAGAGGAGATTATTTCCAAATTAAAAAAATCTTAAACCAAATACGTCCCCTGGTCCTGATGCTATCCATCCTAGAATTCTGAAAGCTATTGAACCTTGGTTGGTGGAACCCTTGTAAATGCTATTTAATATGTCTTTGGAGTCAGGTGAAGTTCCAAATGAGTGGCATCAGGCAGCGGTAGTACTGATCTTCAAAAAAGGTGACCGTAGTAATACCATAAACTATAGACCTATTAGTTTAACTTGTATTTTAGGAAAGACACTTGAGTCTATAATTTTAAAGACAGATTGGATACCAAAATGGTGTCCAAATACCTGTTATATGATTCACAGCATGGCATTAAAGGACATAGGTTTTGCCTGACTACAAACCGTTTTTTTTTAATGAATGAATTAGTGAGCTTCTGAAGAACCATAAACCTGTAGATATTGCCTATCTAGACCTCTGTAAGGCTTTTGACAAAGTCTCCCATGACTGCTTGATTGAAGTATGAAAAGGATACAACTAAATATTGCACGTATCACCTGGATTGAAGAATGGCTGGGAGATAGGGAACAGATAGACTGAATACGAGGTCATTGTTCAGAAAAGGGATATGTTACTAGTGGAGTCCCACAGGGTTCTGTTTTGGGATCTACCCTGTTTTTCGTTTTTATTTCCGATCTAAATAAGGATTTAGATAGTTTTGCAATTCAGTTTGCCAATGACACCAAACTAGTAGCTGATATTAGTAAGTTGGATATGTCCCATAAACTGAGAGATGACCTCTTAAAATTGGAAAGATATGCCAGGACACATGGTATGAAATTTAATTCTGAAAAACGTTATCATGCACCTAGGCAAAACCAACACATGCAATGACTATTATTTGGATGGTAAGCAACTAAAATGTGTTAGCAATGAAAGGGACATTGGGATCCTCATCAGTAATGCTCTTAAGTTTAGTAATCATTGCACATAAGTGGCTAAGAAAGCTACTAAGCTTATAGGTTGTATAAAAAGGCCGATTTCTTCTAGAAATAGGGCCTGTATTATACCATTGTACCAGGCATATGTTTGCCCAATACTTGATTACTGTTCCCCTTTATGCAGTCCTTACCTATGGAGGGACATCAATAGATTGGACAGTGTGCAAAGGAGAGCCACCAAAAATGGGGATGGCCTCTATCATATGACATACGTGAAAAATTATGGGAATTAAAATTATTCCCCTTAGAATTTAGAAGATTAAGAGGTAATCTGTTACTTATGTTTAAAATCATTGGGGAAGACCCCCTCTTGTTAGAACTGGGGTTTAGAATAAACCGTAGGGAAACTGGCTTCAGAAGTCATAAGTTCCAACTCATGCTTACAAATCCTAGAGGACTCTAAAGAAGTGTTACTCAAAGAATTATCTCCATATGGAATTCTCTTCCAATAGATAGTGTCGAAGACAGTAATAGCTTTGATAAATTCAAACTAAAATTAGATAAACACTTAACTAGAAATTTGTTATTGGATCATTAACCCATTATGTGGGAGAAGTGCACTATGGGCTATTAGCCTTCTGAATTTCTTAACCCTCCTAGTATGAATCCTAGCATGTTTCATCTGTAGTCCAGAACGGCTTTTACCATCTCTGTAACATCTCACAAATTAAACGCTTGATCCCACCAGAAGAACTGCACTTATTGGTACATGCCTTTGTGACTTCCTGATTTGAGTACTGTAACACTCTGCATCAGGAGGTTAGCAGAGGAGTCATATGACACCTGCAACTACCGCAGAACTCATCTCCCAGGTTATTGATGGGCCACTCATGCATGACCTGCACTGGCTGCTGGTGAAGTGGTGAATCTCTTTCAAAGTCAGTTTGCTGACCTACAAAGCCCTACATGTACTAGACCTGGGTTATCTGAGTGAGCTCCCGTCCTCTTAATGCCCAGCCTGTCCTCCCTGTACCTCTGAGATGAGCCTCCTAGCAGTTCCCAGGGCCAGGTTCAAAATTAAGGAAATCATACTTTTGAGGTGGCTGGTCTGGTCCCGTGGAACTTACTCCACAGAGCTCTGCAGGAAGTTCCTTCAGTGGAGGCCTTTAAGGTGGGCCAGAAGACCCACCTCTTTAGCCAGGCTTTTGATTTTATTTAGCGCTACTGGTTTTAGCCTTAAGTTACTTCTGCTGCTAAATTTGCACATTTATATATTATTTGTATTTATGATTATCTGTTATGTTGTTCATTGTTTATGTGTTTTTTATTTGTTATAAAATGGCAAGAAAAAATCTAGAAATCTTATTGACCAAGAGACATCAGCTGACAGTACATTAAATCTCTATATACGCACAGTCATCCAGGTCCAGAACCATATCACACAATGAGCAAATCAGTCCTCCTACAACCAGAACTATCTTCCATCAGACCCTCTGCACCCAGAACTGATTTTCCATCACAAACATGGCTGCTACCTTTACACTGTAAAAACCTTCAACTGGGCCCTAAAAATAAAACTACCTTAAATAAAAAAATTAAAAAAAAATTAAACATTGTTTCCCTGATCATCACACTCTCCTTACACACATAAAGAAATTAGAAACATTAAGTATTATTTATAGTTTTTATTACAACTGTTTCTTTGCTAACAGTGAAAAATCCCCTTCTGTCTTTACCTGCTCATCGGGGAAATCTCTTCTGCTTGCCCTGACAGTGAGATAATTGAGTCACTGGCTGTAAAACAGGCCTTTGTTGTATGTGTGTACAGTATGTTAGGAGAGTAACATTCTACCAGTGGAACTGAGCAGAATTTTGAATCCCTGTATTCCATGGTAAACATTCCATGATAAACATTCTGGGCTGGATATTCAAAAGGGTTGCACCTGCGCAAGTCCGAAATTGTACCATTCTGCCATATTCAGCAGGAGGCAGTTGCGCCCCCCCCCAAGTCAAGCCGAACAACAGCGCAATGCTAATGAAGGCATGCTGAACCGGAAGGGGAGGAACCCTGCATAAACTGCACAGCCCGATATTCAGCGGGCTGTGCAGGAGATGTCTGAGCACAACTCTAACTTGCGCCTGCACAACTTTGAGCCAAAAAAGGAGTAAGTCGAGGGCCACCCACAGGTGAGCTGCAGTAATGCAGGGCGCAACACAGCAGCTGCCACCTGGGTGGCCCTCAATCTTTCCTGTGCCCCCTGCAGCCCAATCATGGGAAAAAGTAACCCCCACCCCCAACTGGCCTGATCGTGGGCCAAAGTTGAAACATCCTCCCACCCCTTGACTGGCCCGGTCGCGGGCAAAAGTTGAAACATTCCCCACCCCTGACTGGCCTGATCATAGGCAAAGTTGAAACAGTCCCCCACCCCTGACTGGCCTGATAGCGGACATAACTGAAAAAAAACCACCCCCACCAGTCCGATCGCGGGCAGCAAAGAGTCCAACCCCCAAGAACATATCCCTGGTGGTCCAGTGGATCACAAAGCCTGATCGCAGGCAGCAAAGTGTTCAAACCCCCAGGACCACCTACCCTGGTGATCTAGTGGCCCCACCCCACCCACCCATGAAGCCCCACCATCCGCTCCCCATCAGCCGGTGGGTGGCAGCATCAGCCGCCTGCCACCCGCCGCCCAGCTGACTGACTCCCGGTAGGCTGTATCCATTGGTTCAGAGCAGAGCAATGGGCATGCATCCCATACAACAAGGCAGTCCAGATATGTGAAATGAATTGACTGAATCTGGGCTGCCTTGGATGGTATGGGTGCATGCCCATTGGCTCTTGCTCTGAGCCAATGGGGGTGCAGCCCTACCAGGCAATTAGTTGGCAGGTGGTGGGGTGGCAGGCAGTGAGATGCTGCCACCTGCCGCTGACAGGGAGGCGGGTGGTGGGAGCCTCGTGGTGGGTGGGGTGGGGGCTACTAGATCACCAGGGTAGGTGGTCCTTGGGGGTTGAACACTTTGCTGCCCACGATCAGGCTTTGTGGTCCAATGGACCACCAGGGATATATTCTTGGGGTTGGACTCTTTGCTGCCCATAATCGGGCTGGTGGAGGTGGGTTTTTTCACTTATGCCTCAATCGGGCCAGTCAGGGGTTGGGGGCTGTTTCAACTTTGCCTTGTATCGGCCCAGTCGTGGGGTGGAGGGATGTTTAAACTTTGCTGCAATCAGGCCAGTTGAGGTGGGAGGATGTTTCAACTTTTGGCCGTGATCGGGCCAGTCGAGGGGATTTTTTAACTTATGCCTATGATTGGACTGCAGGAGGCGTCAGTCCCCGATGGCTGCTGCCTGGCAGGGCACCAGGCGCAAGTCCTCGGGGATCGGTGCACCTGCATGCTAATGGCATGCAAAAGGGGCCATAAATAGATGCAAATGACTCCCCCTGCGCCTTGTATGAATTATGGCCCCATTTGCATGTCACCTTTTGAATATCAGAAATTTGTGCGTGGTGCAATGGTATTTGCACCACCGTATCTTGAATGCTCCACTCTGACCACTTGTGGTGGCGCAAGTTCCACTGCACCATGCACAGTGGCTGTGGCCATGGGGTGATATTCAAAGGAGTTGCTCAATAGTGCAACTACGTTGAATATCGCCCCGGCCACACCCCTGCACAACTATTTTGTGCAGCACAAGGGATTGCACCACAGAATAGCGCAGTTTGAATATCCAGCCCTCTGTGTCTTGAATGAGAGGAAAAACTGAAAAAAAAACAGGATAAAGAAAGTAGGCAATACAGCAATACTTCATTAACTAAGAGAAAATGTGGGAAAATGCTGTTACATAGGCAGACCCAAACTGCTCAAATAATACATTGCTGATGTTTATAAAAGCATGTACATTTGAAACATATATAGATGTTTTCAGGTGAAATCTACCCCCCCCCCAAAAAAAAGAGGTAACCTGGCAGGTTTAAAGTTCTTTTTTCTTACTAACCTTTCACCTCAATCCTATAACAGATTTCCTTATAAGTACTAGATTATGATTCATAAGTAAAAAATAAAAATAAAGAGAATGTTGAATTCAATGAAACTATAACTATAGTGTGATGAAAATAAAGTTTTAAACACTGCTTTTGTTTTACAACTTTACAGATGTTATAGTGCATGTATATGATAAAATTCACTTTAGATAAAACATTTATTTTCATCCAAGTCTACCAATCGATACTTTTACTGCAAAGTACAGTGCTAGTTAACCTATTGCTGAGATATGCTTTTTTTATGCATTAATAGGGACTACTTTGTTCAGTTTTTAGATGTTTTAGAGTTAGTGTATTGTGCACTCTTTTGAAAATAGTAAATAAGTTTTAATCCCTATCACAGTAAATCAAACTAATTATTTTTGATGGTGGCCCATTTTATAAGTGTGATAAGCCACTCCAGGCTGTCCATTAAAGGATTTTAATGCACTTCCCAGGGTGTAAGGACACTCAACGTTTGGCCTCGTGCCTTAGTACACCCCTGGCATGTGCATTAAAATCCATTTTAAAATGGCAAGAAAAAATCTAGAAATCTCATTGGTCAAGAGACATCAGCCTACTGTACATTAAATCTCTATAGACGCACAGTCATCCTGGTCCTAAACCACATCACACAGTAAGCAAATCAGTCCTCCTACAACCAGAACTATCTTCTATCAGTCCTCCTGCAACCAGAACTGATCTTTCATCAAAAAACATGGCTGCTACCTTTACACTGTAAAAACCTTCAACTGGGCCCTAAAAATAAAACTACCTTAAATAAAAATAAAACAAATTAAATAAATGTTGTTTACCTGATTATCACACTCTCCTTACACACATAAAAACATTATAAACATTAAGTATTGTTTATAATTTTCATTACAACTGTTTCTTTACTGACAGTGAAAAATCTCCCTTCTATCTTTACCTGCTCATCGGGGAAATCTCTTTTGCTTGCCCTGACAGTGAGATAATTGAGTCTCTGGCTCTAAAACAGGCCTTTGTTATATGTGTGTACAGTATGTTAGGAGAGTAACATACTACCAGTGGAACTGGGCAGAATTTTGAATCCCTGTATTCCATGGTAAACATTCCATGATAAACATTATATGTCTTGAATGTGGGGGAAAAACAGAAAAAAAAACAGGATGAAGAAAGCAGGCAATATAATAATACTTTATAGACAGAGAGAAAAGGTGGGAAAACACAGTTACATAGCCAGAGGTAGATCCAAACTGCTCAACTACACTGCTGATGTTTAGAAAAGCAAGTACATTTTAATTTTATATAGGTGTTTTCAGGTGAAATAAACCTACCCACCACCAAAAAAAGGCAACTTGGCAGATTGAAAGTTTTTTCTTACTAACCTTTCACCTCAATCCTATTGCAGTTTTCCTTTTATGTACTAGCCCACAACACATAAGTAAAAAACAAAAATAAAGAGAACATTGCATTCAATTAAACTATATAACTACAGTGTAATAAAAATTAAGTTTTAAACACTACTTATGTTTTAAAAATTTACAGATGTTAAAATGCATTTATATGATAATTTACGTTACAGAGAAAATATTTATTTTCAACCAACTCTACTAATAAATACTTTTACTGCAAAGTACTGTACTAGTTAATCTATTGCTGAGATATGCTATTCTATTCATTAATAGGGACTACTTTTTTTCAGATTTTAGATGTTGTAGAGGTAATGTATTGTATACTCTTTTGAAAATAGTAAATAAGTTTTAATCCCTATCAGAGTAAATCATACTAATTCTTTTATGATAGTGGCCTATTTTATAAGTGTGAGAAGTCACTCCAGGATGTGCATTAAAGGATTTTAATGCACTCCCCAGGGGCGTAAGTACACTCAGCTTTTGGCCTTGTGCCTTAGCACTCCCCTGGGGAATGCATTTAAATCCTTTACTGCACACCCTGTCATGGCTTATTACATACTTAATGCATACCCTGTCGTGGTTTATTACTTACATAATGTACTGGTCCGAGAGCCTCTTGGATTGGGTGCTAAATAAACTACTACTACTACCTCTAGGAGCAACAATAATACAGTGGTTGTATGATTTTTTTTTAATGTTTGTGTGTCCGCATGCACAGCAACCATTTTGTTACAAGAATGGAATTTCAGTGGTGTGTCACTCTCAGGTCCAAAGCAGCTCAGGCTGCAGTGGGCTCAACGATGACAGGTCAATGATCAACGAGGATGATCATGACACTGTTCAGTTCTTGTGTGTTGGAAACTTCTTGTAGTTTAAAGGACAGAGCAGCTCCAATGAGAGATCACCTCAATGCTTTTATCTGCATGATGCTACCCAGCAAGCAGCTGAGTGTCATAATTATCATCCTCGATGATAATTGTACTAAGACCTGCCAAGGGTGGACACCTGTTGTGTAATCATCCCCCTGTAGTGGGTTTCACCACCCACACTGGTGGCCATGCTGGGCTAGCCTTTGTACCATGTTTGTTAGTTTGTTTTTGGTTTGAGCTCTTTTAACATCTTTTAACGTCTTTATTTTGTTTTGTCTGTTTATTTTACTTGCTGCTGGTTGCTGACCGTATTATTATTTGACAATTCCTTAGAGGTTTAATAATCCAACAGTCTTACTTTGGAGATACTCCGTGGCTGGATTAAATAAGTGGTAGCATTCCCGGAATTGGATGATCGACAAGGGTTTAGTTTTTGTGGAGGAACGTTCATTGGTGGAGCCCGACCAGGCTTTTGAATTGGACTGTGATCAGTTTGTACTACAAGTGGATGACTGGATTTCGACTGGATTGTGAGTGGTAGATCGATGTGGATGAAATTGCTGGAGAGTCGTGAGAGAGGAGCCTGGATTCACTGATTTCATGGTGTGGATGAGATTGCTGGAGAGTTGGGAGAGGAGCCCACATTTGTTGGTTCCCTGGAGTGTTCTACTGACTGTTTTTCTTATTGTCAAATTATCCTGCATTGGGACCTGGATTTGGGACTATCCGAGATAATGTGAATTTTGGGGTAAGCTACTGGAGGTGGTTGCTGTTGTTGGCTAGGTTCGGGGTGGGTGATGCCAGTTTTGGGCCTGCTGAAGGGTGGGTGCAAGTTACTGGTGTCTCTTAGGCTCACCGGGGGATCTGCTGGTGAGTGGATACTGTGCCAGGGGTCGTTGCTGTGGACCTGACCGGGGGAAATGACCTCCTGGAGAGGTGGTTATTTTCCCCTCACATTGCTAGTTTCGAATTACCAATGTTCCTGGACTTGGAATTGCTCCTATGATTTTTGTTACTAACTTTCAGCTTCTTGAGAATACTGCCTACATTGCACTGGTCTACAATTCTCTTTTATTTGTATTTTCTCTCAGGCTCTTGGGGACAGCAGAGTCTTAGAGTGAGATTTTTGGTTCGGCCAGGGAAGTGAGAGATTGCATGGCCTTTCAATAAAACATTTAAAGCTGTTTGAACAGATTTATTAATGAGGTGTGTTGGACTGCTGATACTGCACTGAAGTTAAGTAATCCTGAACTGTGAGAGGATTTATATGGATTGAATATGGATTGAATATGAACTGGGATCTCTGCAGGATTTAAATTGGATTGATATTTTAAATAATCTGTTTATTTTTTGGGTTATATCGATGATTAAGTATCTGTGTGTTATCTATAAGTTGGATGGTGATTGTGATGAATGAATGGTTGACTGGACCTTTTTGTGGGGTTGTGTGAGAGACACCTCGCTGAAGGCCAGTGTATATGTGTGGTGACGATAATTGTAGTGTGGTATTGTGATTGTAAAATTTTGGGTTTATTTATTTAATTATTTTAATTAAGATGTGTTGGGAGGGTGTTAAGATGGTCAGGCATTATTCTCCTACCATGCTCCGGGTTCTATGCCCCTTTGACTGTCCCCCACTATCAGCCAAAGTTTATAAAAGATGTCGAGCATTGGGGATAGTGAGGAGATGACTGAAGGGAGCGTGGACTGGGCATAGTGGGAGAATGGAGAGAGGTGGGCAGACAGAGGTAGTAGGGACTAGGAGATGCCCTGGGGGGAAATGGGGTCAGGAAATGGGTGTTTCCTGCTTGATTCTCATACCCAAGGATTCCAGAAATTGTGGGCGGCCTGCCCTGGGATCTTCTTTGAAAACCCATCCAACCCGGGTGGTGTTGTGTAATGCCAGATCAATTAAGAACAAAATGGCTATTATAGCTGATCTTGTTGGAACATCTGATCTGACATGCATCACTAAGACCTGGCTGGATGACAATGCTAGCCCTCTTTTGGCATCTGCTGTTCCAGCTGGGTTCTTGGTGATACACACCCGAGGTTGGATCGTAGGGATGTGGGTGTAGCCATTTTGTTTAAAATGGAGCTGGGCCTTGTGGATGTGTCAGTGGGATGCACTCAATCTTTTGAGTGTATTCTAGGAGCAGGTGTAGGGTTCAGGATACTCCTCATCTACCGTCCACCCGGGGATGGTGGAGAATTCCTAAAGGAGTTTACAGACTTCATTGTTGATGTGGCATTGGAGTCACCCAGATGGTTTATTCTGGGTGACTTCAATGCCTGGATCAACAATGAACTCTTGCAGTTTGGAAACAGTCTCCTCCAGCTTATAACTATGTTGGGCCTTACACAGGTGGTTACCTCTGCTACCCATATCAGGGGTTACTCATTAAAGATTGTGTTTCTCCTGGGGATGGAGATCATGGGATTGGGGGTGGAACCAAATGGTTGGTCAGACCATCACACCATAAGGTTCAGCTTCGGGGTACCCCCAAATAGGCCTGCCCCTATGGAGATGGTCCAGTATCGCCCTTTGAGGGGCTTACCCCAGAGGGCCTATCAGCGGTGCTGAATCTATTGGGTTTTTCAAGTGAATGCATGAGTCCAGAGGATCTTGTACTTGCCTATAATAAGACGGTGGGTGATGCCCTGGATTTAATTGCTCCTGTTCATGCTTGTCCACTCACTTTGTGCCTGAGAACCCCCTTGGTTTGATGAGTCCTTGAAGGAGCTGAGAAGATTGGGGTGAAGGCTAGAGAGAGCTTGGCAGAAATCCGGCCTGGATGCTGACAGGCTTAAGTTGATGGACCATTACATAGCCTATCAATCAGCAATCTCCCGTAAGAAGGCAGAATTCCTGTCTGGGGAGATTGCTGCTGCACAGAATCAACTGGCTCAACTCTTCCAGACTGTGGACAGACTGTGCAATCCAGTCTGTCTTCAGTCTAGAAGAGATTTTTCACAAATAAAGTGTGACGAGCTTGCTCAATTCTTTGCAGATAAGATTGCCAGCATTAGGTTGGGTATCAGCCTAGCTCTCTCTTTAAAGGATTGCGAAGATCAGTGGGATGTGGTGAGTGCCCGTGCTACCAGGTTTGACTTTAGTAGGCCGGAGTCCATGGACATTGTGAAGATTGTTCAGACTGTATGACCAACCAGCTGTTGTTTGGATCTCGTCCCTACACCATAGAAACATAGAAACATAGAAGTTGACGGCAGATAAGGACTGCAAGGCCCATCCAGTCTGCCCATTTCTTTTTCTACCTTATAAATGTGCCATCAGCCTTTGCTCTGTCAGTGGCCTATCTATTCATAGTCATTTGTATTGCTCCCTTATGCCTATCCCATGCCTGTTTGAAGCCCTGCACTGTATTCATAGCCACCACTTCTTGTGGTAAGCCATTCCATGCATCCACCACCCTTTCTGTGAAAAATTTCCTCACATTCCCCTTAATCGGCCTCCCTCTAATCTCATGCTGTGTCCTCTTGTCCTGCTATTTTTCTTATATTTAAACATGTTAGACTCTTTCACCTTGTTTATGCCCTTAAGGTGTTTGAATGCCTCGATCATATCACCTCTCTCCCTCCTTTGCTCAAGGGTATACATATTGAGCTCCATTAATCTGTCCTCATATGTCTTCTGATGCAGTCCCTGCACCATTTTGGTTGCCCTTCTCTGGACTGCCTCAATTTGGTTAATGTCCTTGTGAAGGTGTGGCCTCCAATACTGCACGCAGTACTCCAGATGGGGCCTAACCAGTGTCTTGTACAGAGGATTATTACCTCCCTCTTACGACATGGATACCCCTACTAATACACCTAACACCCCTAGCCTTACCTACTGCTTTAGAGGTCTGCTTGGATGATTTTAGGTCATCAGTGATGATGATGCCCAAGTCTCTTTCTTCCTTTGTGACTGCTAGCAACTCCCCTCCCAGCCTATAGGTGGCTTCAGGGTTTCTCTTCCCTATGTGCATGATTTTGCTCTTCTTTGCATTAAATCCCAGTTGCCACTCTTCTGACCATTCTGCTAGTTTATCCATATCTCTTCTCATTCTGCCCACCCCATCTGGATCATCTACTCTGTTGCAGATCTTGGTGTCATCTGCAAACAGACAAGCCTTACCCTCTAGTCCATCTGCAAGGTCACTAATGAAGATGTTGAAGAGGACTGGCCCCAGGACTGATCCCTGAGGTACCCCACTTGTGACTTGCATCTCTTCTGATTGTATACCATTTACCACCACTCTCTGTTTTCTGCCCGTCAACCAGTTTGCCACCCAGTTGACCAACTTCTAACCACCCTGAGCCTACCCAGCTTATTTATCAATCTTTTATGTGGAACAGTGTCAAAAGCTTTGCTGAAGTCAAGGTAGGCGACATCAACTGCTCCCCCTTGGTCCACCACTCTGGTTACCCAGTCAGAGAAATCTATGAGATTAGTTTGACAGGACCTTCCTTTTGTAAACCCATGCTGTCTTGGATCCTGTGCCCCTATGGATTCCAGGTGTTGCACTATCCTTTCCTTAAGGTGCCTCCATAATCTTGCCCACTACTGAGGTAAGACTGACCAGTCTGTAGTTCCCTGCCTCCTCCCTGCTACCACTCTTGTGGAGGCGGGATCACATGAGCCCTTCTCCAGTCTTCTGGGACCTCTCCTGTGCTCAGAGACTCACTAAACAATTCTGCTAATGGCTCTGCTAGTTCCTCCTTTAGCTCCTTAAGTACCCTGGGATGTATGCCATCAGGTCCCATTGCCTTATCCACCTGAGCTTAGCAAGCTCTTGTAGGACCCCTTTCTTTTGTGAAGGAAGTAGTGCTCACCTCCCTCCCCTGTGTCCATGATGCTGAGCTGTGGGCCCTGCCCTACCTTCTCTTCAGTAAATACTGAGCAAAAGTATCTATTTAGGATAGATGCCTTTACAGGGTCCTCCTCCTCACATGCTCCCTTTTCTCCATTAAGCTTAGCAATACCCCCTCTGGACTTTCTCCTTTCACTAATGTATCTATAGAAAGTCTTGTCACCTTCTTTTACTGTTCGTGCTAGTGTTTCCTCAGTTTGGGACTTTGCCTGCCTTACTGCCTTCCCTGCTTCCCTTAAGGCAGTTTGGTATGCCTCCCTATCTTCATCCCGCTGTGTTCCCTTATATTTCCTGAAGGCCAGCGTTTTGGCTCTGACCTTTTCTGCTACTGTATTTGAGAACCAAAGTGGTTTCCTTCTTCTTTTGCACTTCCTTTTCTGTCTAACACAATGGGATGTTGCTTCAAGTATTACATCCTTAATGCTTGCCCACTTTGCCTGTACCCCCTCACCTGTGTTTCTTTTTGCCAGGTCTAGCTTAACTCTGTTGGCCATCTTATCAAAGTCAGCTCCTCTGAAGTCCCATATTTTTGCCTTGGAATGGGATGATTTAGATGTAGTAGCCAAATTAAACCATACCATGTGATGGTCACTGGCCTCAGGTGACCTTCTACCTGGAGATCTGTGATCCCTTCTTTGTTAGTCAGTACTAGATCTAGGATAGCCCTGTCTCTTGTGGGTTGCTGTACCAGTTGTTTGGGCCCTCCCCTGCAGGAATCCACTATGAGTCTAGTTCTGGCAGATGTTCCTGCTGGTATTGACCAATCTATATCTGGCATGTTGAAGTCTCCATTATCAGAACCTCCCTTTAGCTGTCATGTTTTGTATATCTTCTAACAGTAATGTGTCTATGTCCTCCCTCTGGTCTGGGGCCTGTAGACAACCCCAGTTCTTATGGCTGTCCCATTTCCTGTTTCCAGGGTGACCCACAGTTCTTCTGGCTCCTTATGTGTATTCTGAATTTCTGTAGCTTTGATATTTTCATTAACATACAGGGCCACTCCTCCCCCTTTTGCACCTCGGTCTCTTCTGAACAATACATAGCCAGGTACTGAAGTCTCCCAAGTGTGGTTACTGGTAAACCACATCTCACTAATTGCTACTATGTCCAGTTTAGCCTCTGACATTATTGCCTGCAGGTCTGGGATCTTATTTCCCAGGCTGTGAGCATTTGTGTACATGATTTTCCATTGGCCAGATTTTGGTGTGTTCGTTGTTGGGTGAAGTTTGGCATTACCCCTGTGCATCGTATGGGGAGACAAACCTTTTTTCTTACCTGGTGATGCAAATGAACGGCAAACATGTTGAATTCCTGTTTGACCACTAGCTGAGGGGAGGGTGTTCTTCCCATTCGACGTATGGGGTGCTGCACCCCTCTCCCCATTTGCTAGTTTAAATATTCTGCAAAGATGTCAAACTTCTGCCCCAATGCGCTGACTCCCTCTTTAGTCAGATGCAGTCCATCAAATTTAAAGAACTTTCGCTCCCAGAACTGTTGCCATTTCCCTACAAATCTGTGTCCTTTTTCCTGACACCAGCCCTTGAGCCACGTGTTTAGCTCCCCTATCTCCCCTTCTCTGACCTTCCGTCCATCTGCTCCCTCTCCCAGACTGGCAGGATCTCAGAGAAGGAGATGCAGACAGAAATAGATGATAGTTTGTCACCCAGCCTGGTCAGGTGTTCCTTGGTCTCCACAACTGACTGGCTGGCGAGATCATTAGTCCCTATGTGTACTAGGACATCAATGTTTTCTTCTGCTTTGTGAACAATTTTAGCCATGCGGTTAGTGTCTCTCCATGCTGATGTACCTGGGAGACATCTGACCATCATCCCTGGCTGGAGATGGGTATCAATTCCCCGAATCATGGAGTCTCCTATGATCAGAAGTTTTTTGGATTTCCTTTGTGCTTGTTTTGTTTTGGTTCCTGATTTGGGTGAGTTTTGTTGTGCTAGCTCCTGTGCCACAGTGTCCTGCTCTGCAGTGTCTTCTGCCTCTTTATTTGATTTCAGAGATAGAGTCAGATACCTGTTTGTAGTGTTTATATGGTTTTGGAGGTAATGTTGGAGAGCAGAGAGTGATGGGGCACCTGATTTGCTCCTCCTAACCACCTGCCAACCTCCTGGACCAACCCCTCTCCGGTCGAGGTTTTCTGTTGGATGCTGGGGAAATGTCGGGTGGTTCTTATAATGTATTTCCTCTTCAATATGAAATTTGAGGTGTGCAATCTCTGCCCATGCTGCCCGGAGCTGAGCCCTAAGATCTCCCAAAGGCCCAGCATGTAGGACAGTGTCCTAAATCCTGTAAGACTGTCCTTCTGAAAATTGTTCCACAGTACCTGCAGTTAATGAAATCCATTCCAAATAAGTTGCTGGGTTTGTAACCTAGTCAGAGTAATTAGAAGGAGAAAAAAAAGGAAAAAAAATGCAAGTAATGGTTTAATTGTGCTTTGTTTAACTTGTTATAACAAGTTAAATTACTAGTGCCCCTGTAAATGAGCTCACCTTGTGGAGGCCCCACTGATCCGCCCCTTCCTGCTCTGCCACAGGAAATGTCACAACTGTGGTACCCTATAAAAGGAGTGTAGCGTGGGGTGGTTGGGGATGGGGGTGGGTGACTGGGCCCTTCCCCCTGCCTAAAAAGAAGAACCACGGATGAAAGAACAAGGAGGTAAGAGCAGAAACAATCAGTCAACAACAAATGCAGTAACCCTGAAAGCTTATCCTAATGTTAGATAAAACTGTAAAACCTGTAAAGCACCACCTGTAATAATTTCAGAGAAGATATACGCTGTAAGAAACACTTTGCTCCAGAAAAAATAAAGCAGTAACAGAAGATATACCTTGCAAAAGACAATTTGAATCAGAAGATTACAGGAGTAATCTGTTAGCACACACCTGTAGGCACACCTTGTAATAATGCAGAAGAAGGTATACCAGCAACAACAATTTGAATCAGAGAAAAAATAAAGCAATGAAATGTTAGCAACAAACAGTAGCAATCCTGTGAGTAAAAAATAAAAACACCACCACACAGTAAATCTGCTTAGCCAAACTAAGTCTTAATCCTTTTCCCTTGCTTTGGTAAGTTTCTCTACTCTGCCTTTCAAGCAGTCTTAGAAGGAAAGAGCTCAGGTGAAGCTAGGTGCCTTGGCCAGCAAACCAAGTCTTCTACCTCTACCTCCACCACTATTGTTAGGTTGTGTAGATGTTATCTGCCCGAGCCTTGCTGAAATTGTCTGGAAGTCCTTGGAGCAGGGGGTCTTTTCTGATCCCCTCAAGGAGGCGGTCATTTGACCACTCCTTGAAAAAACCCTCCCTGGACCCAGACTGTCTAGCTAACTATAGACCTGTCTCTAACTTACCCTTTGTGGGTAAGGTTATTGAGAAGGTGGTTGTGTTGCAGCTGGATGACCATTTTTACAACCCACAATGTCTATGTTGTTCTCCAATCTGGGTTTAGGAAAAGACATAGCACTGAGAACGCCCTGGTCTGGGTTTTAAATGATCTCCTAAGTGCGAGAGATTGAAAGGCTCATACTATTCTAGTCCTTCTCGCTCTCTCTGCAGCATTTGATACTGTGGACCATGGTGTACTCTTGGAGTGCCTGCGGCTTCTTTGTGGACTGTCTGGTACAGTTCTATACTGGTTTTCCTCTTTTCTTACAGGCAGGACACAGAGGGTTGTCACTGGAATTTATTCCTCTGACACCATCTCCCTGTCCTGTGGGGTGCCGCAGTGCTCCATTTTGGTGCCCATGTTGTTCGCAGTTTATATGCTGCCATTGGGGAGATATCATTAGGTGATACAGTTTGGGTTTTCACTGCTATGCAGATGATACCCAACTATATCTGTCCTTTATTCTCGGACAGGATGATGCGATCTCTGTGCTTAACAGCTGTCTAGCTGAAACCAGAGATTGGATGAGCACTTGCTGGCTGAGGTTATATCTGGATAAGGCTGAGGTGTTGGTTGTGGACCCTGGTCACTCTTATGAGGGTCTTAGTGCCGGGCTTCCGTCAAGCTTATGGCTTGATGGTGTCCGGCTCTTGACCTCACACTGGGTGCATAACTTGGGCATTATTTTTTATGATGATTTGACCCTGAAATCACAGGTGTCTGCTGTTGTCAAGTCTTCCTTATATCATCTTAGGAATATCACCCAGGTGAAACACCTGGTTCCTCTGGCTGACCTTTCTACATTGGTCCACGCCTTCGTAACCACCTGCCTTGATTACTGCAATGCCCTTTACCTAGGGCTTCCGAGGGTTGATATCCATCGCTTGCAGCTGGTGCAGAATGCGGCAGCCAGGCTTTTGACTGGTACGTCCAGGACTAGTCATATTACACCTGTGCTGTGCAGACTGCACTGGCTGCTGGTTCAGTGGCAGATCACCTTTAAGATCGGGTTACTGACCTGTAAAGCCCTACATGAACAGGGACCCCAGTATCTGCAAGATCTTCTTACTCCCTACTGTCCCTCCAGCTCACTCCGATCCACCGATGAGGGATTGCTAGAGATTCCCAGGGTTCGGTTAAAGACATCTGGGGTGTGTACTTTTTCCGATGCTGCCCCTTCCATGTGGAAATCTCTACCTCGTTGGATAAGAGAATGCCTGACTCTGTTGAGTTTTAAATCTGAGCTCAAAACCTATTTGTTTTTAAAGCTTTTTCTAAAGGTTTTAAAAATGTTTATGTATGTTTCTAATTGTATGGTTTTAATTTTGTTGTACAGCACCTTGGTTTTGAAAGGCGCATAAAAAATTAAGTTTTACTTTACTTACTTACTTACTTCATGTGTGTGGACACTGGGGTGCCCACCAGTGGTATGCCATACTGCATCTGTAATAACCCCCCATGTAATGCACCCCCAGTCCATTCATGTGTGTAGATACTGGGGTGCCCACCCCTGGTACCACCATACATCTGTGACACTAGGGTGCCCAATCCCCAGTGTCACCCTTGCACCTCTAAACAAAAGTTCCCTTGCAGTCTTTTGTTTAGTAATTGTAACCTGAAAAACAGAAAACCAACCATCAATGTCTTTCAATGAGGACCCCCAACTCAATTCCCACTCAGCATCTAGCACTCCACCCCCGACATCCTCATTCAGCTAGAAATTGTCCACTGCCACCCTGCAACAAAGCACATGCTTATCCAATGCCATTGAGGAACTGAGGAAACAAAGTAAGTAAAGTCAATGTATTTTCAATGTGTTTTGAATTTTTATTTATAACTTTGTCATTTTTAAGTTCACGCATGCGCATCGAATTTCTTGGGATGAGTGACTTTTGAGGGGTGTGACACTGTCTGTCCAATGCAGAGTGCTCTGCAAGGGGCTCAGCGGTATCACACCAATCTTCAGCCAGGCTGATTGTGATGCTGTTTTGCCTGATGTGGTCTGCACTTGAAAAGAAAAAGCTGCACCAATCATGTGTTGGCTTTTTCCTTTCATCTGCAGGTCACCACCCAGCAAATAGCTGTCTGCATCCTGATTAGCCTGGCTAATGTCCCCACCCCCTCTCTCCACCCAACTGGTCCATTCCCTCTCCAGCCCCTTGCACCCATGGCTGACACCTTAAGCCCTGTAGGGCATAAATAAATTTACAGTAGTGCAACCGGTGCACTGATTCTGGAAGGTGGGATAGGTTCTTTCCTCCCCTACCTCCTCCACTTCCTGCTGACTCCATTTGCTCCATCTCTTCCACCTATGTGGAATAGGCCATAACCAAAACTCCATACAGGTTGGGAGATTACAGCATCCAAAGGCACTTCCACTTTAGCGCGCTCATGCTAGCTGATCCCCCCTGCTAACATCGGGGTGCTCAGTGCCCATGTCAGCATGTGTCTCCCTCCCTCATTAATGTGGCACACTCAGAGCCCACCCCAGTGTGCCAAAAAAGTACCTTTTTGATGTTTCCAACATCGGTATGTCCACTTCCGGTGTCAGATGCCCCAATGTCAGGTGACCTCAGAGTGCCCAGTCCCCAGGTCAGCATTTCTCACCCCAGTACTCTGGCTCACTGGGAGCTCACTCCAGTGTGCTGAAAACAGTCTCATGAGGTTTTTTGTTTTTAAATGTGAAAAACAAAAAACAAAATGGTCTCTCATTATTTCTGCTGGCCCCCATCCTCCACTCACACCCTCCCTCTGTGCAACCTACATCCCCACACACCCCTCACCCATACTTGCCTCTGGAGGTCAGGAGCAGCAATCTTCTGTGGACTGGGAACACCTCTGCACTCTTCAAAGATCAACTGGGAACTGAAGAAATGACAGTGACCCTATAATGCCAGTCAATGGGGGGGGTCAACTTAGGTTGATATATCAAATATCAGCCAATGTTTTGAGTTTTGGTCCCAAATTTTGAACATGGGGTTCTTGGGACCCCACCTCATGAACACTGTCATTGTCATTTTGTTTCTCAGTCCCAAAAGGTGATTTCGCATCACTGTGTGGTATCACCTTTCAGGACAAATTAACAAAATGAAAGTGCCACTGTTCATGAGGTGGGGTCCCAAAAAGCTCTTGTTGCAAATTTGATGAAACAAACTCTGAAAAATGACCGTGTTATGAGCGTCTGTTGCACAGTTTCTACTCCTACTATTAACTTCATCAATTGTTTTATATTTTCACTCCAAATTTCCAACATTGTCATTTTTTCACCCCCCATATGAACAGTACAGTACAGCTGTCATTTTTTGCATCCTTCCTGAAATGTGTTTTTGCACCTGTGGTACAGAATGGCATGGTCATTGTACAAAACAAACTTTCAGGACAGATTAATGAAATCCCAGTGCCATGGTTCATGAGGGGAGGTCCCAAAAAGGCCATGCTGAAAACATTCCAAGAAATGACTGTGTTAGAAACGTGCGTTGCACAGTTTTTACGTACACTCATAACTTCACCACTTTTTCATATTTTCACTCCAGATTTTCAACATTGCCATTTCTTCACACCTTCTCATGAACAATACAGCTGTTATTTTTCACAATCTGCCTGAAATGTGTTATTATACCTGTGCTGCTGAATGGCAGACTCACTGTGCAAAATCACCTTTTGGGATGGAGTAATGCAATGATACTGCCACTATTCATGAGAGATGGTGTCCCAAAAAGCCCATGTTGAAAATTTGGAACAAAAATACCAACAAACACCTGGGGTGTTAGAGTTTCCAATCATATTGCCCACCCTGTACAGACTGACAAACATTGGAGGAGTGACTTGGGGCCATCGGCCATAATGCTCACCCCATTCCACCCCAACCCACTCCCACCCTGCAGCCACTGACAGGCATAAAGGTGTGCTTTGGGGTCTTTGGCCCTAACGTTCACCCCATTCTTCTATACTGCATCCATCTCAGCTTATTTCCTTATGAAATGGAATGAGCATAAGGGCCGAAGACCTCATTGCACACTGAGACACCTATCAGTGTTTGCAGGGTGGGGTGAAGTGAAATGATGCTAATGTTATGGCCAATGACCCAATGGCACACCCCCGATGCTTGCCTGTCTCTGTAGGGTGGGGGTGGGGGTTGGCATTACTTCAATACTTCACTGCCATTCCTATTATGCATCTAACTCCTGCACTACCAATGCCAATACCAGCAAGCAAACATTCAGCATTGACAAATGCTTGTTTTTCTAATGAAGTGAACCAGTGCTTGAAGAACATAAGTCATTTGTGTTGAAATTGATGTCTTAAAATGCAAGACAGAGGAATATACACAAAAAATATGGGAGGCATGTACAGCAGCAATACCAACAGTGAACTTTCGGCATTGACAAATGCTTGTTTAATATTATGTCAACAAATTTTCAACATGGTCTTTTTTGGACTCCACCTTATGATCAAGGTAGGTGAATTTTTTTAAAATCTGTTCCAAAAGGTGATTTCACAGTCAGTCCAAGAAATCACTTTTCAGGGAAGATTTGACAGTTGCTCCGTGCAGTCACCTTTTGGAGCATATCTGACATTTTTCAACTACCAGGTTCATGAAGTGGGGACATAAAAAGAACCAATGATTTTCATGTATTTAAAATCACGTAAGTGTGACATCACTGTCATTTGACTACTTACGTTTGTGTTGCATCTCAGTACCTCAGCCTTTGTTAAAGGAACTGAAGTTCTGAAATGCATCAGGTGGGTGCTGTCTGAATCTTGTCTTCAACAATAAAATGGCAAGCTGGCCCAGTGGTGCTGAGGGTTGAGGTGCTGGATGCCACACCTCGTACCACACTGCCAACCTGGGTTTGGGAGTGAGCTCAGGTGCCGGGGGTCGGCAGGGGATGGAATGGATTGAGTGCCTGCAGGGCTGCTCTCCTTTCCTGGGGGAGTGCATTGGGTCATCTGGCACTCTGGTGGCCTCTGGTGGAGATCAGAGGCACTGCAGAGTGCAGCACCACACAGATAGCATGGCCAGACACTGGCAGGGTTCCCATACATCATAACATTGGGAGCATGCACCACGCATGGGGGAGAGGAGGGAATGGCACACAAGAGAAAAAGCCCCTCTAGCTGGATAGGCAATGGCTCCTCCAGTGCCACCACCATGCACCCAGCACTGGTTCCCCACCACTGTCCCCTTTGACCTCCCTTGGGGTTGTAGCCACCCATGTCCTAGGGGAGTTGTAATGACTTTGAAGATGGTGGAGAACACAGCAGGTGGTGGAGCAGAGTAGGTGAGTGAGGTAGCCTGAGAGAGTTCTGACCTGGAGGAGACAAACAGATTGGGGAAAAAAGAATAAAATGACTTAAATTGAAACTCTGAGAGAGCCTGGATTATTTTTTGAAAATAAGTGGTGAGTCTTTGACTTTTGTGAATTTTACATAAAAAGACTATGTTGAAAATTTGGTGTCAAACTCTTAAAAAAATACCAAAGCTATGAAGGTACTGTATATTGAAAATGTTCAGTGTTAATGCATAACTGGTATTTTTTTTATATTTTGACCCCAGATTTTCATTATAATATTTTTTTATTACTTCACCTCATGAGGAATGTAGATGAAAATGTTTAAATCCACCCTGAAAGAGGACTTCACAGTTGCTCTGTGAAATCACCTTCCAGACCAGATCTGAAAAAGGTCACCTACCAGCTTCATGATGGGTTATAAAAAGACTATTGTATGTTGAGAATTTGGGGTTAAAATCTTAAAACAGAGACCAAAGTTATGAAAGTACATTGACAATATTCAATGTTCACTATAATGTAAGTAATTTTCAGTATGTATTATACAGTTATGCAATTCACATGCATTTCATGTGTGTCCCAAACATGGCCTCTTTAAGCAAGAAAACATTCAGCATTGACAAATGCTTGTTTGGGACTGGGCAGCATCACTTTAAGCTATGGGCACTGGTTCCATTTTAGAGTGCTGATTAAATAAGAGTAAGGCTTCCTTCTCTATTCGGGAGGGCTCTATTCAGGAGGGACATGGTGGGTAGAGGTGTGTGAAAATTAAATTCCGCGGGTGGAATTCAAGCGAAAGTCTGACTTTCACTTCTACGGAAGTTCGAAAATTGATTCCCGAACTTCTGTGGAAATTCCGCACATGGGCACAATCATCCTCAAGCCCCTGGTGACTAATACTCCCTCCTTCCACCCAACCCACATGTAAAAAAGTATTCCTGGTGGCTAGTGGTCCCTCCCCTCCACCCACCAGCTGCTGATGAAATTATACAGTAACCCCCCCCCCACATTGTATTCTTTCCAAATCCCTGGTGGTCTATTGGTAATTGACAAGTAAAAGTAATCCCTTATCCGAACCCCTACCATCCCGATGGTCTAGTGCCACCCCAGCAGGTGCTCATGTCAGCTCCCACCCCATTGTAAACCCCCTCAGAATGGATGGACCGGCTGGCCTTCTCTTCCCTCCATGGCGGCCTGCCAACTGAGCTTAATGAATGAGTGCATACTTTACAGGAATGCGTTCATTCATTAAGCTCAGTTGATGGGCTGGCCGTGGAGGAAGAAGAGGGCAGTGCTGGTCTGCCCGCTCTGAGGGGGAGTTTATGATGATGGTGGTGGGAGCAAGGTGGTGGGCAGGCACCTGCTGGGGTGGGGAGTGGGGGACACTAGACCACCAGGGATAGCTATGGGACTGGGGATCGGGGATGGGCAGGGGTCAGGACAAGGGGTTACTTTTACTTGTTCTCAATTACCACTAGACCACCAGGGATTTGGAAAGAATACAATATGGAGAGGGGGAGGGATTACTGTACAATTTCGGCAGTGGCTGGCGGGTGGAGGGGATGGACCACTAGCCACCAGGGCATTTTTTGTCATGCAGGGATGGGGTGGGGGAGGGATCACAACCTGGCTGGATGGGAAAGGTAATTAATAAATAAATGAAGTCAAGCTGGCAGCGGCTGGTGGGTGATCCAATGGGTGGAGGGACCACTAGCCACCAGGAACAGGTTATAAGTATTTCTGGAGCGGGTGGGGGAGGGGCCACTAGCCACCAGGGCCATGGATGGATGGCAGAAATGTGGTTTTCTGCCCCTAGGGTGAAATTTCATGTATTATTTTTGCAGAAGTTTTCTGCTCCGCCTAGCGGAAGTTCAAAACTTCAGTTCATTGATTTCTCTCGGAAGTTCTGTGGGGATGAAAACTGCATTTTCGCCCACCGCTAATGGTGGGTAAAAAGGGAGGAGGAGTGGCTATCTACGTCAGGGAAGGAAATAAGGCAACTGAGGTACAGGGAATGCAGGGAGAGGCAGAGGCACTGTGGCTCACCCTGGAGATGGGAAATGCCACTGCTATTCACACTGGTGTGATCTATAGACCTCCCACACAAGGAGAAGAGCTGGACAGGGTTCTTGTAGAAGCTGTCCACAGAATGACAGCTAAAGGGGAGGTGCTGCTGGTAGCAGAGGTCTAGCCAGGAATTTTAAACTCGTATTCGAGAGTTGACAGAATTGTTGCCCCTCTTTGTAAACACAAACCAAAAGATGTGCTGCCCCACCACACAAACTTTGCCCCACCTCCATTTCAATCAATACTATGTAGTAAGACAATGATTCTAATAGATTCACATTTTATTTTATTTAACACACAGTCTACCAATCAGAAAAAGTTGCCTGGCTTTTAGTTACAATGTTTAGGATACACTGTGATAAGCCTGTGTACCACATCAAGGTAGCCAGCCTTACAAAACTCCATTTTCACCAGCACTCATGCATACATACTTAATGTAGTCACTCATACAGTCATGGCCTTTAAGTTTAGCACCCACGCATCTTCCAAAGATCATTCAGAAGCTCACACTAAAGCATCCAAGGATGGGAAAAACAGTTCTTCAGGTACATCAGGCTCTGTTTGTGTTTGTTGCCCTATCCCGAGGCACATGTTGCCCCTGAATTTTCCAGATTTTACTGTACTCAGCAACATACTCTGAGTATGCCTGCTGACACCCATGGCTGGTAGGAGACTTTAGTCTGCCATATGTGGATGGGAGCAACCAGACTATAGCCTCAGCCAGGAATGGTGACATCCTGAAAGCCCTACAGTTGAAATGCCTAGACAGCTAGTGATAGAGCCCACCCGAGAGGGAGTGACTTTGGACCTGGTACTCACCAACGGGGACAGAATTACAGACATAAAGATGGGGAGCCATTTGGGATCAAGCAATCACAGTACAATGTGTTCAGTGTGAGAACAGCAGAAGAATCAAACCACATGAAAGCAAGTGTCCTGGATTTCAGGCAGGCCAACTTTGTAAAGATGGGGGAATGTCTTAGGAAATCACTGGCAGAGAAGGAGGAGTGGGGGCAGAAAAAATGGAAGAATGTTATGGGAGACATAGCAGATTCAGCAAGCTATTGTATTAGTCAAGTAAGCAAAACAAAGAGGAAGAAAAAACACTATGGTTCTCTGTGGGTATTGCTATTCTGATTTGGAGTAGCTGTCTTATACTACTTCTCACTTTGAGGGAGTGGGAAGGGGTTGGTTTGAGGTAGAGGTTGTTATTTTATATTGGAGTGTGTTTTGTGTGTGTGTGTGTGTGTGTGTGTGTGAGTCGGGTGGTCCCCTTTTGCCCAACACCCCGACGGTGAAACATGGAAAATGACCACTACGGCGACAGTCACTGTAATGGTCCGTTTCCGTGTTTCGCTTTCCTCCATTGTCCTGCCCCCTCCCTATACCAACTCAGACATGGAGTTGAGAATCCTAAAGTCCAGGGGGTGCAGGGGGCAGAGCGCCTCCCACAGAAAACACTGGGGACTTGGGTAGCACAATACCTGTGTCGGCATTGTGCCGTCGCTGTGTGGGTGGTCAACAGATTTACTGTTGACCAAACTTGGTGCTTCTGTGTGTGTGTGTGTGTGTGCGCATGTGTGTGCACACATGCACGCGCGTGTGTGTGTGTGATATTGGGTAGGGTCAGTATTATTAGTGGTTGGTTGCTTGTATGACTGGAGTTTGTTAGTGGTGTATAGTTGGCTTCCTAGTAGAATAGTATGTGTCTGGGGAGGTCTGTGGGTGAGTGGCGGGGCCAGGATTGTGTATGAGACATCCCAACTCCTCAATCTGCAGTCCTTCACTGACCTTCCAGTTTCCACCACTACAGCTCGTGCTGTCGGGAGGTCAAGATTAAGAGACCTCTTTTGGTTGGGTATGGTGAGTCGCCCTGTGCCTGCCAGAGAGTGGGTAGAATTCAGGTGATCAGATGTAGAAGGTGCCCTGACTATTGATGGAATCTAGGGAGAGGCTATACGTGTTTGGTTCAGGTCCCCAGGGTTCCCACTAGACCAAGTGGGCTGGTAACCGGAAGGGCAACACTATCTACCAAGCCCCCCGAGGGCAGTGCTCTGCAATGCTAGATCCATCAGGAACAAGACCGCAATTATAGTGAACTTGGTTTCCTTGGTCAGTCTGGCTTGTGTTACCAAATCCTGGGTGGGTGAGGATGCTGTTCCAGTTTTAAAGGCTGCCATTCACCCCAGGTATATGGTAGTGTACTGCCCCAGAGTGGAACGCAGGGGCAGGGGAGTGGCCATCTGCTTTAGTTCCAAACTCGGCTTCATCATGCATCCAGTGGGAAAGCTGAGATCCTTTGAATGTGTAGCTGTGTGTGGGGGTCTGGGAACAGGTTGCATGAGTCTCCTGATTTACTGCCCTATTGGGGCGGGGGGAGAATTCGTACAGGACGTAGCCGATTTCATCATCAGTGAAACATTGGAGTCCCCCACATGTTTAATTCTGGGAGACTTCAATGTTTGGGCCAATGACAAAACTTCTAGGATAAGTTATAACCTCCTCCAGGTAATGTCATCCCTGGGCCAGTCACAGGTAGTTTCTTCTGTGACCCACCAAGGTGGTCACATGCTGGACCTGGTTTTCTCACTGGGGCTTGAGGTTACTAACCTGAAGACTGATCATTTCATTTGGTCTCATCATTGCACAAGGGAGTTCTTGTTTGGGACCTCCCCTGAGTGCCTTCCCCCTGCAGAGATGGTTAGCTACCTCCTTTTGAGGGGTTTGACCCCAGAGGGATTCCTGGTGGTTGCTGATCTATCTAGTGTGGGTAGTGCTGTGTAGGGGGGTACAGGTGAAGCTGTCACCGCCTATAATAAGGTGATGTCTGTGGCACTCGACTCTCACACACTGATCCATGTATGACCTAAAGCTTCTCACTTGAGGTCTCCTTGGTTTGATGGGGAGCTCAAGGTGATGAAGACTTTGAGTCAGAGGTTAGAACACTGTTGGTGGATGTCCAGTTCGGAGGTGGACAGACTGGCCCTGTGTTCCCATTATGGTGGGTATCAGGGCAATCATCCATAAGAAGGCAGAATTCCTGTCCAGGAAGATTGCTTCTGGCAGGAATTGACCAACCGTGCTTTTAAACCCTGCCTGTCTACAGCCCCAGAAAGCTTTTTCTGACGTGTTGTGTGAAGAGTTTGTTCACTTCTTCTCAGACTGGGTGTCTGCCATCCATCTGGGAGTTCCACCAGTGAGCCATAACAAGGCTGACAACAGTTGCCTTGAACATCCGGAGAGTACTCTGCCTGGTTGGGGGCAGTTTAAACCAGTGGAGGCAATGGAGGTCACTTGGATTGTTCTCAGTCTGAGGCTCACACATATTGTGAACGGGACCTGGTGCCAATGCGTTTCATAATGAGATGTGTTGACACCGTTGGCCCAGTGTTCACCTTGATTATCTAGTGATCGCTCTTGGAGTAGGTCTTCCCAGATGCCTTGAAGGAGGCACTGGTCCAGCCCCTTCTGAAGAAATGTTCTTTGGACCCTGCTGTCAAGGCAAATTACTGCCAAATCTCCAACCTCCCATATTTAGGGAAGGTTGTTGAGAAGGTTGCGGTGCTTCAGCTTGAGTCACAGATTGTGGCCTTTGATTTGTACAAGCCCTTCCAGTTGGGGTTTTGGGTGAGGTATAGTATGGAAACCACATTAGTTTGGGTGCATAATAACCTCCTCAGGGTGAGAGATCAAGGTGAGGGGACAATTCTCATTCTCTTCAATCTCTCTTCAGCTTTTGACACAGTAGATCATTGTGTGGTGCTTGACTATGTGAGAGAATTCTGTGGACTCACTGGCACTGTCATCTGCTGGTTTGAGTCCTTTCTCATGAAAAGGAGACAATGGGTAGTGATGGGGAATTTCTCATCCTCCCCAGACTCCTGTCATGTGGAGTTTCTCAGGGTTCGGTCTTGTCGCCAATGTTGTTTGCTGTGTATATGCTGCCCCTGGGTGACCTCATTAGGAAATACAGTTTAGGTTTTCATTTCTATGCAGATGACACCTAGCTTTCCTTCATCCCTGGAACATAGAATGCGGTGGAAGTGCTAAATGTATGTCTTGCCGAGATCAATGACTGGATGACCTCCAGCTGGCTGAGACTGAACTCTGATAAGATGGAGGTACTGGTGGTACAGTCAAATAGAGGGCGTGATAAGAGAGCCTCAGGTGCAGAAACAGTCTTGTTCCTGGTATCTGTGCCTTTGAAGGCCTCCTCTAGGGTGTGAGATCTTGGTGTGGCCTTTGACAGTGTATTGACATTTGAAGCTCAGGTGTCATCCGTTGTCTGGACCAGCTTTTACCATCTTAGGAGTATCACCAGGATCAAGCCCCTAGTTCCACCCCTGGACCTCCCCACCTTGGTACATTCCTTCATGATGTCAAGGCTTGACTACTGTAATGTGTTCTACCTCAGGGTCTCAGGAGGTTACCTTTGTGGGCTGCAGCTGGTGCAGAACACAGCTGCCAAGTTGTTGACTGGGCAGTCGAAGTTCTGCCATGTCACCCCAGTGCTGTGTGAACTGCACTGGCTGTCAGTCAGATGGAGGATCCTCTTCAAGGTGGACTTGCTCACCTTTAAGGCCCTACAAGGACTGGGCCCTGGCTACCTGTCTGACCTTCTATCACCAGTTGCCTCAGTCCGCTCCCTCCACTCCTCCTCTAGGGGTCTCTTCGTGATTGCCAAGATGAGGTTGAAAACTGCCGGTGACAGGATGTTTAGTGTCACTGGCCCCATCCTGTGAAATTCGCTGCCACCATCTAAACAGGAGGCCCCTTCAGTGGAGATGTTTAGGGCCTGCCTCAAGACCCACCTATTTAATCTGGCCTTCCCGGACACTATATATAAAATTTTAGTTCTGGATGGCCCATACTAGTACTGTTTTAATCAGATCTTAAATATTTAACTGTTGTGTACTGTTTTATTGTTGATAGTTTTAATATTTGATAGTTGTATTGTTCGTGTACGGTGCCCAGAGCCTCTGGGATTGGGCACCTGGAAAAATAAAATTAGGCTTGCCTTACCTCAAAGGAAGTGTCTGAGAAGGTAAGGGAGAAAAGTGTGGTATTCAGGAGGTACAAGAAAACACAGAGGGAAGAAGACAGGGAACTATATCTGAAAAAGCGGAGGGAGGTGAGGGATGCAGTCAGGAGCATAAAGGTGCAAACAGAAGAAAAAATAGTAAAAGGGGACAAGAACTTTTTCAGGTATGTAAGTGAAAGAAAAAAACTAAGAGTGGGATTGTGAGACCAAAAAGGAAAGGAGGGAATTGTGCAGAGGGGGACCAAGAAAAAGCAAAAATCCTGAACAAATATTTTTGTTCAGTATTCACAGAAGAAGGGTTAGGGGAAGGATCAAAGTTAGGTGACTGAAGCACCACTGGGAGACAGGTGGACACCAGTTCATTTAAGAAGGAGAAAGTCTTAAGGGAACTAGCTAATCTGAAAGTGGACAAGACAATGGGGCCGGATGGGATATATCCCAGAGTATTATGAGAACTCAGGGAGCTTCTGGCAGCACCACTGACAGCCCTGTTCAACAGTTCACTGGAAACAGATGTGATACCAAAGGACTGGCGGAGGGTGAATGTAGTCCCTGTCCACAAAAGTGGTAGCAGGGAAGAGGCTGGCAATTACAGGCCAGTCAGCCTGACCTCAGTGGTGGGGACACTAATGGAATCACTACTAAAATAAGGGTTTGTGATATATCTCAAATCCAGAGGAGCACAGGATCCAAGGCAGCATAGTTTCACAGTGTGAAGATCTTGTTAAACAAATATGATACATTTCTTTGACTGGATGACTAGGAAGGTGGATCAGGGAGAGGCGGTGGATGTGGTCTACTTGGATTTCAGTAAGGCCTTCAACACCATCCCACATAGGAGGCTAGTAAACAAGTTGGGCAGCATGGGAGTGGGTCCCAGGCTGGTAAACTGGGTCAGAAATTGGCTGAGTTATAATACACAGAGTGTGGTGGTGAATGGAGTTCAATCCAAAGAGAGGGTTTTTTTCAATAGTTTTTGTATTTTGTTAAAGTACTTTTTTGTAGGTCATTTTTATTTTACTTAGGTTTTGAGTTAGCAATAGTGATGGATGTTAAAGTGAGTAAGACTAGTGAGCTGAACTGCGTTCTTGGGCTTATACGCCAGAGTTTGTCTGTATATTTGTGTGTTTTGTGTACAAAGTACTCTACTACCCTGCATTGTTTCACTCAATGCCAATTTGCTAGCATTGTCTTTCGGTACTAGCTGTCTGTTTTCAACATTTTCTGTTTTGGAGTTTTACTGTTGGCGCTGTGTCAGCACGGTTTACACAAGGTCCACATTTGTGGTAATCTCCATATCCTGCTAGCCTTTTCCATGTATTCTTGGGGGAGAAGATATGGTCTGAACCCAGAATTGGAGTGATTGGAGGAGTTTGGAGATTCGTCAGTCACGGTCAGCTTGTGCTTGAGGACACGGTCCAAATCCAGATTTGGAGCTTGCAGAGGAGCTTGGAGACTTGGTGGGCACTGTGAGTTGTGCCAGAAGTCCTGTCCAACTTCTGAAGAAGAACTGCAGAGCATCCTGTGTGGAATATGCTTGGAATCAGACAGCCTGCCTGGAGGTGGTTGCCCTGTTCATGTTGACCCATGAAGTGTGTCAGAAAATGCTTAGTGGAGGATGGACATTGTCCTGATTACCTCAGGGTCACCCAAGGGCATCTTCAGGAGGTTGGATGCTTGTTGAGGCCTGTAGCTTGGGGGGACACCTGGGCTGGGGTATCCGCTTTCTGGGCAGGGTGTTGCTAGCAGCCTATTGTTGGAGTGGACAAAGTTAACAGCATCAACAAGGGACTCTTGCTTGCTGAATGAGATCGGTTCAGTCTATCTTTTCCCCTGAAATACTGGAGTGAATACATCAGCTTAGGCTGGCTTTGAATCATAATACTAAATTGATCTGGGAGGTGGTGTGAGGGCATCACTGGGTCTTTATTTGCTGTTTGATTTTTGTTAACAGTCAGACTGTGGTAGTGGGAGTGTTGCAGTTTTGTGGACATTTTTTTGGCATGTGGAATGCAGCTGTGAGAGCTTTACCTTCATCTAAATGCACTTTTATGCTATGGTGTGCTCTTTTATCTTATGGTGGAACAGTGAAATCTTATTCATTGGACATCTTCAATTCATGTTGGGACAGTGAACTTTCACCCAAAACGATCTGCCTTAATTCAACTCCAAGATCCCTACTATTGTTTTGTTTTGACTTGTGTAGCATTTTATGTAATTGGTTAGGGATTATTTTGTGCCTTTTTTGGGGGGTGAGAGGGTTAATTGTTTTGTGTGTTGTTCTGGGTGTTTATCTGTGAGAGTTTGAATGTGAGTGTGAATTTGTTTGATAACTTTTAATATTTTCCTGCTGCTAGTTAAGGGCAGTTAGCTATGTGTTGGCAGAGATCTTGGGTGGTTAGGTACTACTGTCCTGCCAGGCTTATGGACCTCCATCCTTTCAACTGTTTCCCACTTCCCACTGAGGTGTATAGGAGCTGCCGCACCTTGGGGATAGTCAGGGGAGATGGAGGGTGTGGGGGGTTGGGCCTGGTGGGAATGTGGAGCAGAGTGGGCCAATTGGGGTTGTGGGGTCAAGGAGACACCCTGGGGAGAAATGGGCCCAGGAGAGGGGTACTCCCTCCTCGGTTCCCATATCCAAGGGTTCCACGTTCAGTCTACCTTGGTTGCCCATCCTAATTGGGCAGTGTTATGTAACACCAGGTCTATTAAGAGCAAGACAGCAGTGATTGCTGATCTTTTTGGAACATTGGACCTAGCATGCATCACTGAGACCTGGATGAATGAGAATGCTGGTCCTGTATTGGAGTCAGCAGTTCCAGCTGGGTACTCGGTGATACACTGCCCGAGGCTGGATCATAAGGGCAGGGGTGTAGCCATTTGTTTTAAGTCAAAACTGGGCCTTATAGATGTGCCAGTGGGGGTCACTAGATCCTTCAAGTGTATCGTGTGTGCAGGTGTAAGCTGCAGGATACTTCTTGTCCACCATCCACTCGCGGGCGAGAAGGAATTCCTGCAGGAAGTCGCGGACATTGTTGTCGATATGGTGCTAGAATCCCCCCAGATGGCTGTTTCTGGGGGATTTCAATGCTTGAGTCAATGATGAACTCTCGTAATTTGATCAAGACTTCATCCAACTGATGATCTTGTTGGGATTTACACAGGTAGTTACCCTTGTGACCCACAATCATGGTCACTCGCTGGACCTGGTATTCCTACTGGGGGTGGAGATCTCCAACTTGGTAGTGGAGCCAGTCGGTTATTCTGACCACCACACTATAGGGTTCAGTTTTGAGGCTCCCTTTTATAGACCTGCCCCTGCTGAGATAGTCCAGTACCACCTTTTAAGGGGCTTGAACCCTGATGGTCTTATGGCGGTACTGGACTTATCGGGTAGACCAAGTGTAAGCTTGGAATCAGGAGAACTGCTACTGACCTATAATAAGGCAGTAACAGTGGCCCTGGATTCCATAGCTCATGTCCATGTTCACCCCCTCACTCTTTGTCCTTGGTCCCCTTGGTATGATGGGACCTTGAAGTGGGGCAAAGGTTGGAGCGACACTAGCGGAAATCTGCTCTGGCTGATGACAGGCTTAGATTGATGGCCCATTACAAGTACTGTCAGTCAGTCATCTCCCGTAAGAAGGCAGAATTCCTGTCCAGGGAGTCTGCCACTGTGTGAAATGGACCACCTCAGCTCTTCCAAACTGTCAACAAGTTGTGCAGTCCAGCCTGTCTTCAAAACTGGGGAACATTTTCAAAAAATAAGTGTGACGAGTTTGCTCGATGTTTCACAGATAAGCTTGTCACCATCAGGTCAGAGCTCAGTGCAGTGCACTCTAATGAGTTTTGCAATGGTCAGTGGAAGGTTGCAAGTGCCCAGTTTTTCTGGTCTGACTTTGACCTGCTGGAGATCATTGACATTGCGAAGATTATCCAGGGTATGCGACTGACCTACTGTAGTCTGCACCCAGGTCCAACCCATCTTCTTGTTTGGTGTGTGGAGGTCATCAGACCAGTCCTAGCTGAGACAGTCTGGTGCTTGTTGGAGACAGGGGTGTTTCCCAACTACCTGAAGGAGGTGGTGGTGACACCTCTCCTGAAGAAATCTTCCCTCAAATCCAACTGCCTTGCTATGCACAGACCTGTCTCTAACTTGCCTTTTGTGGGCAAGGTTATTGAGAAGGTGGTCACATTGCAACTGGAGAATCATCTTACCACCCATGATGTCTAGGATCCTATCTATTCAGAATGTAGGAAGAGGCACAGTACTGAGACAACACTGGTTTGGGTACTTAATGATCTCCTGACAATGAGAGATTGGAAGAACAGTTCAATCTTGGTTTTCCTTGAGCTGTCTGTGGCATTTGACACCATAGACCATGGAGTGTTATTGGAGCACCTGCGGCTGATTTGTGACTAGAGATGGGCGAAGTGGATCATGGAGTGAAAGCGAATCCGCAGAGTGCTCCGCAATACAAAGTGGAGTACTTTGTGTTATTAATGAGTAACGCAAAGTCCATTGAAAACAATGACTTCGCATTACTCCGCCTTCCCAAACCACTACTCCACTAATTCTTAAGGTGAAGTGCATTGAAAACAATGTACTTCGCCTTACTTTGCCTTGTTTTTAAGCTCCAAAGGTGAATTTTGCAGTGATTCATGGAATTTCAGGTCACATGGCTCTAGATTGTTCTGCACAGCCTCAGTTTGGGTTAGTGTGTGTAGGAAGCTGTAGGAGACAATCTTCTCTGAGAGCACTCTGTGATTCAAACCTTCTAAAAACTGTTAAAAAAGCCTTTTTGAGTGATTTTTTTTGCTGAAACTTTAGTTCATTGACTATAGGAAACCCTCCTGTGCTTATATCATTGAGCGTTTATTGTTTGTATGTGTATTTTGAATGTTAATGTACCACATTCAGTCTGTGTACTGAGAGACAGTGGAAGTGTGCTTGGGGGAGGGGTGTATCTGTGGTGTAGGTAGATTAACTTGGAGAAAAAGACAGTGCTTTTTGTTTTGGTGATATTTCTTGTATAACAGTGTTAATGTACACCCAGTAATATTTTCAATAATTCTTGCCATTTTTTGCTGATTGTTGTGGTACAGCAGTGCATAATTTTAGTTTGTTTAAAATATGTGGTTATATTACTGAAGTTTTCAATTTGCTACACATTACTTAGTGTGTGTGTGTGTATGTGTGTGACTTGTATCATCAAATCAGACACCTTTTATTGTGCCACATAATTTCAGCAATGTGAACCTGCTTTCCACTGCAGCTGTGTAATTTTTTGTACTTCTTTGTGGTATCTTTAAAGTGACTCTTACTGCAGCAGTGCAGTACACTGCCCCCGCGGCCCAGCCCAACCGGCAAAGGAATTATTTTCCAGATTTTAATTTCTGATGGTGAGCACTGGTTAGGTGTTGTACCTTTGCATCTGCATCTCTTCAGTGCACAGCACAATCTTAATCTGTCTGCACATTTGCATCTCTTTAGGGCCCAATCTCCATCTCTAATTTAAGTCACAGTTGTTTCTTTGGCTTCCCTTCAGAGTACTGGACAGATTTGGTGCATAATTCAGCATGAACATTGTACTCATTAATATGCGTTTTTAAGTCAGGACCATCATCAGGAGCCACTCGTGATACAAATCACATTCTTCATCATCACGGTTACAAATGCAGTCACAAATTACGATTTACAGTCACGTCACGAATCACAACAGTAATTTTTTTTACTAGTTACTTGGATGTATTGTACGCCTGTTTTGTAGTATCTCTTCATGCTTCACCACCTCACCATTGTACTCATTAATGAGTGTTTTTAAGTTGGGGAGTTTTGTGCCACACCTCATCGGGGCCCAGGGAAGTACAGCTGTAGGCATTTGCGTTTCTTTATCATCACGGTCACAAATGCAGTCACAAATCATGATTTACGATTACATTACGAATCACAACATTAATATTTTTACTAGTTACTTGGATGTTGTAAGCCTGTTTTGTAGTATCTCTCCAGGCTTCACCACCCCACCATTGTACTCATTAATAAGTGTTTTTAAGTCAGGGAGTTGGACAGTGTCTGCAGTACATACACACACTGGAAAGAAAACTGCACCCATGCAGTTTAGCACAGTATACTTCCACTGCTCAGAATACATATGGAAGACAACAAAAAGAGGCGTAATTACATACAAGAGTCAGGGATGGTGGAAGTAATACATTTTATAACACAGCAAGGAAGGTGTGAGGGGGCACATGGTGTGAGGGGGAAAAAAACTAATGTCGAATCCCAAGGTGATCCAGCAGCAGTTCCAGTATGGACATAATTTGCAACTGATGTCCCTCTATGTAAGAAAAATAAAATTTACAGAAAGAACAAATTAAGTAAAAAAGTGTACAGACTGAAAAGACAAAAAAATGTAGCTTTTAAAAAAGCTGTTGGGTCTAAATCAAAGTTTAAATCTCCTCCTCGTTCTAATCTCAAAGTATCAGCTGTCACAAAACACACTCCTCTCTCTCTCTCTCTCTCCATCTGCACAGGAGAAAGTAAAAGTGTCTGCTTGTCTGATTCACTTTCTTCCTGCCTAGCTAAAGAGCATGTGACTTACAGTACTATAAGTCATGTGATGTGTGGTGGGGAAGGGGCTGCCAAATATGAAACTCCATGTGCCTTTATCCTTGCAACCATTAATATCTGCAGCCTACTACCAAAGCTGGATGCACTCCAAGCCTTCATATGCCAATACAACCCTGACATCCTTGCAGTGGTGGAAACTTGGCTGACACCTAAAGTTCCTGACTCAGCAGTAACAATACAGGGCTACAATGTCCACAGGCTGGACCGGATATCCAAAAAAGGTGGTGTTTGCACAATCTATATCAAAGACTCCATGTCTTGGCACCCTGTAATAACTCCATCTCTTTCTGCCTCAGCCCAGCTTCTGCCAATAAAAGTCATCCTAGGTCCGAACCATAAAGCCCTGACTATTGTCTCCATATATACAGCCTGCCCAGGGACCCTAAACATGGATTCAACGACGTCCTAAACTTTTATCAACTCTCATTCTGCCGAAGCTGAACTTATTCTACTAGGGGATTTCAACATAAACTGGTTAGCATCGAGCGCCAGTGCCTATAAAGACTCCATCTCAGCTGCTAACCTCACACAAATGGTAAACTCCCCTACTAGGATTAACTACAAGAATGGCACCAGTACCCTCTTGGACTGGGTCCTCACCACTCAACCCACAAGGATTTCTCATACGGCCATTCTCCCAGACTCTCTCAGTGACCAGTCCCCAGTCACGTGTGCATGGTCTAACAAATTCCTTAAGCCCCCTCTCAAAATTATCGCTAGCAGAGTCCTTCCTCATGGAAAACTTCCACATCTCAAACAACAGCTACTTCTACAAGACTGGCTACCCATCTATGAAGCAACAGATGTTAACTTGGCTCTTGATCACTTCATCTCAATTTTCAATAAAGCCTGTGACCTCTTTGCCCCTGCTAAAAGGTGCAAAACAATATCTCTCTCTAACCCATGGGTCACCACGGCTCCTCTCTCACAGCTGAAACTAAGGGATCACCTCTGGACAGTTGCCAGGGCCACTGGCAAAAAACTGGACATCCAAAATTACAAACAAGCACGAAATGCCTGCACAAAAGCCATACGGCTAATGAAATCCACCTATTACAAAGATGCTGTCAACAATACATGGGGAAATGGTCGTGTTTTCTGGGACAATATCAAGGATTTCACAGGGAAGCAGCCAAAAACCTCTCCTGCAATGTTAGTGGTTGATGGATCCTAAACCCTCGACCCCAAGGTGATCGCAAACATCTTTAACACAGCTTTTTCAGACCTTAGTGCTGTTCTACCCCATGACTTTTTTGAAAACAGGGCCTACTCCCCAAATACCTCAGCCCCTCAGTCTAACCATCCCCTTTTCTACTTCAGGGAGGTAAGGCTGAATGAAGCTTGCCACTATATTACTGCAGCTATGTCTAAATCTAGATCTAGTAGAGACACCCTGGACCTTAAGCTTCTGTTGCTCACCTCGATGAGGTAATTCATCCATTAACAAAAATCCTAAACCTCTCTCTCAGCTGTGGAAAATTCCTGGACCTATGGAAAACAGCCACTGTGACACCTGTCCATAAAAGTGGGGATAAGACGAATCACTCATATTATCGCCCTATCTCCATACTGCCCCCACTCTCTATGGCACTCAAGCACATCATGGCTGATCAACTCACTGACCACTTGGATAAATACAATATACCTTGTCCACAACAACACGGCTTCTGGAAATGTCACAGCACCACCACAGCCCTTCTTGAGTTCACTGGAGCTTTGCACAAATCCCTTGACAACGGCCTTCTCACAGGGGCCATTTTCGTCGACTTCTCCAAGGCCTTCAATACAGTACACCATGGACTACTAATACACCAACAACTGAATGCCGGGCTATCACCTGACTCTTCTCTATGGTTTAAAAGCTACTTAGAAAACCAGTCGCTGAGAGTAAAAATTGTGGATGCTCTTTCTGACACCCTGCCTGTTCACTCGGGTGTCCCACAGGGATCCATATTGGGCCCCCTCCTTTTTAGCCTTTTCTTAAACTCCCTCCCTTACCACTGCTCTGAGCAGATCATACTATATGCTGATGATGCTGTTGTATTCTCCACTCACAAAGATCCTGCAACTCTTCAACACAACCTTCAACTTGGTTTCAGTTCTGTAGAGACATGGCTTCTTAATCATAAACTGGTCCTCAATGACAAGAAAACCAAATCTATGCTCTTCTGCAGCTCTCATTACCCACACAAGCTACACCACTTGGCTATCTCCACCACCCAGGGGAACACTCTAGATCAGGTGGGGTCCTTCAAATACTTAGGGATACAGCTTGACCCTAATCTCTTCTATGGACTTCATGTAGATTATGTAGCTAGAGCTGCTAATAGATGGCTTGGTCTCCTCTACAAACACAGACCACACCTCACGCCAGAAGCTTTGAAGGTTGCAGTCCTGAGCTCTGTCATCTCTGTAATAGACTATGGTCTCATCATTTATGGCTCGGCCACAACCACAACCCTTAGATGCCTCTCAACTGCCTTAAATAAGGCATGTCGGCTCATCACTGGTGCTCACCGTCTCACCCATACATGTGACCTGTACACTCAGACTGGATGGCTCCAACTATCAAACCACATAAAGTTTCTTACCTGCTCCATGGCAAAAAAAAATCTACCCTGGCCTTGCACCTTCTGGGGTCTCAACTCTGTTACAACACTGAATTAACAAATGGTGCCTTTGGAGATCCATGCTACAGCTACTGAAAGTCCCCCACTGTCACACTTCACAGGGACAACGCTCTTTTGCTTATCAATCGCCACTCTGGTTCAATGGCCTCAGCCCAACCATCTCCTCTGCCTCAACAATTGGTATGTTTAAAACTAGGCTCTGGGACTATCTCACTGCCAACAGCTCTTGTGACTGCCCAACTTAACCTTGTTTCTCCACTTCCCTTCCTGCTCTAGTGGTCCCCGCTCCCCTCCTCACTGGATTCTACCCTCACATCTTGGTATACCCAATGCTGCACTTTTCACCCTCTCCTCACCTTTCCTACATTCCTTCTCCCCCCTTCCCTCTTCCCTCTCCCTATGACTCTGGCACTTCTTACCTGTTGTCTATTTTCTCTGACAAATGCCGCTGGCTACCTTGTTACAATGCTACCCTTGAATTGTATTAATCTGTACTCTGTTTGCAATGTCCACATTGTTGTAATGTCTGTCTTGATGTTCCCCATAATTTGTATTTCTCTGACATGGAACCTTTGTAAAAGAGCCAAGGCTCAAAGGTATTTGTAATCCTAGACTTGATAAATAAATAAATAAAAATGAAACACTAAGTGGATCACTTAGAATCATAATGAAGAATGCGAAGTCTATTAAAAACAATGACTTCACCTTATTTCGCATTGCCATACTGCCTTAATGTGAAGTAGTAATGACAAAGCAGAGTGAGCACTTTGCATTGTCCACTCTGCCTAGCGGAGTGGCAATGCGAAGTGCCCGCTTCGCGTTCACTTCTCCAGCAGAATTTAAATTCGCTGCATCTCTATCTGTGAACTGTCTGGTACAGTCCTCAGGTGGTTCCTTTCTTTCTTCATGGGCAGGACACAGAGAGTGGTGTCAGGAATTTATTCCTTGGCCCCTCTTCCCCTCTCTTGTGGGGTGCTGCAGGGCTCAATTTTATCACCCATGTTGTTTGCGGTGTATATGCTGCCATTGGGAGACATTGTAAGGTAGTATGGGCTGAGATTTAATTGCTATGCAGATGATACTTAGCTGTACATGTCCTTTGTACCTGAACAGGGTGAAGTTAACTCAGTCTTTAATAACTGCCTCTCTGAGATCCAATGCAAGATGAGTGCCAACTGGTTGAAGTTGAACCCTGATAAGAATAAGGTATTGATTGTGGAACAAGGTCATCAGGTAGAGGGGTCATTTCCTGGTCAGCCATCCGGTCTTTGGCTGGGAGGCAGCCAGTTGATGACCTCCGACCTGGTGCAGAATCTGGGCATTATACTTGATGGTGGGCTGATATTTAAATCTCAGGTGTCGGCCATTGTCAAGACCTCATTCTATCATCTGAGGAATATTGCCTAGATAAAACACCTTGTCCCACCTGGCGATCTTCCAAACTTGGTCCATGCCTTTGTGATCTCTCACCTTGACTACTGCAATGCTCTTTACCTCAGGCTGCGGGGGGTGGACATCTGCCACCTGCAGCTGGTGCAGAATGTGGCAGCCAGGTGGTTGACTGGTTAATCTAGATCTTGCCATGCCACACCTGTGCTCCATGGCCTGAATTGGCTGCCAGTTCTGTGTAGGATCACCTTCAAGGTCAGCTCACTGACCTATAAGGCCCTTCATGGACAGGCACCAAGGTATTTGCAAGAGCTCCTTTGCCCCTACCACCCCCTCTGCTCTCCTCCCCTTCAGTGAGGGATTGCTAGAGGTTACCAGGATCCATTTAAAGACCTGGGGGCCAGATCATTTGCTTTTGTGGCTCCAACCCTGTGGAGCTCTCTACCTCGTCGGGTTAGAGAGTGCCTGACCTAGCTGGTGGGTGTTCTGGTTTTGGTTATTAGTTATTACTTCTGATTCACTAATTGGGGAGCAGTTCAGTTGGGGAATGGGTGCCACCAGAGGATGGGATCTATCAATACTGCTAGCTATTCATTTCCTGTTTGTTTACTTGTACCACAGTCTGGCTTTCTGTCACCTTTTACCACTTTAACATGGATGTTTATAACCTTTGCACCTGGAATGTTAAAGGTGCACATTCCCCTACTAAACGGTCCAAAATTTTACTTCACCTATACAAATTACAAGCTGATGTGGCCTTCCTGCAGGAGACTTACTTGCTCCCATCCCAGGTTCTCCTTCTTAGGTGATCCTGGGTGGGACAGGCATTTGGAGTGGGTTCTGATTCCTGTAAGAAACAAGTGTCTATTCTTATAGGCTGGAGAATTCCTTTCTGCCTCCTCCAGGAAGTGGCAGACCCTCAAGGTCACTATATTATCCTTCAAGCTCTGGTCTGCCACCTGAGGTGGTACTGGGTGCTATATATGGTCCTACTACTGACGAGTCCCATTTTTTTATCACTCTGATGTCCATTTTAGCTCCCTAGAATTTTCTCTCGATTATTCTTGGAGGGGATTGGAATATGGTTTTGTGCAACGAGTTGGATAAAACTGACCTGACTCAACAGGCTCTTTCACCTGGACAAATGGCTGTCTGAGAGTTAATGGACTCTGTGGGCTTGGTAGACCCATGAAGGGCATTGAATCCAGATGATGGGGAATACTCCTTCTGCTCTATGACATATAACTCCTCTTCTAGGCTTGATTATTTTTTGCTAGGGGTGGACCATCTCCCCAGAGTTGTTTTGCATCACTACTCCCCTGAGGTTGTTTCAGACCACCACCCTGCCCTCATCCAGCTTAATTTTACTCCCTTACTGACTAGAGATAAAGTGTGGAATTTAAATAATCAGTTACTTAGATCAGAAGATCTACTGAAGCACCTTCAATCTTTTTTTACTACCTTTATGGAACTTAATTCTCCCTCCATGCCTAAGCTTGACACTCTATGGGGAGCCTTGAAGTGTGCCCTCCGAGGGGAATTGATTTGTTTAGCTGCTAAATGGAAGAACAGACTTTGGCCATTTTTTTCCTCTTTGTTAACTCGCATACAATCATGGAGGGGTATATTTCACAGGCTTCACCTCAGTCGGAGTTGGAGCAGTTGGACAGTCTCAGATTCCAATATAACACTTTACTTGGGGAGAAGGTGAAGCATCTAATATTATGCTCCAAATTGAAATACTTTGACCAAGAGGAGAAGGCTGGGAAGCTACAGGCTCTCTGTCTGAACTCTCAAGCCATAGATAGCATTGTTTCTTCAATCTGTACAGATTCTGGTCATCTCTTTACTTCACCCCATGACAATGTTGATACTTTTAAAATTTTTTATCAACAGTTGCATGCTCTGTCTCCTCTTTCCTTTTTGCCTTGCTCAATTGAATCCTTCCTTCAGAACATAACCCTTCCCCAACTGGTTAATTCTCATGTGGCAATTCTACAAGCCCCACTGGCCCTACTCAAAGTTTCCCACACCATTGACTCCCTCCCTCACTCCAGATAAGTCCTCTGGCCTGGATGGGTTCACAACCAACTTCTATAAAGCCTTCAAAGACCAAGTGGCTCCCATTCTTTTACATACCTGTAATTACATTTTCTAGGAAGGCCTGTCTGATCCTTCTCTTACTACAGCCACTATTGAGTCCTTCCCAAACCCAATCAATATCCCTTGTTGGTCTCCAATTAGAGGCAAAAATTGCTCATCACTGGGGATTTTAAAATACTTGCCAAAGTACTGGCCTGTAGACTGGGACAAGTATGGAACTCACTTATAAGCAAAGAGCAGGTGGGCTTTGTGAGAGGTAAACTTTTGGCCAATCACCTCAGGAAGTTATCCTACCATCTTCTGGCATCCAGGGACTCCCCTACTCCTGTGGTCTTGGTATCCCCTGATGTCAAAAAGGCCTTTGATAGGGTTTTGTGGGATTACTCATTTGCCTTACTTCCCGAACACTGTATTCTCCAAGAGTTCATACAATGGGTCAAAGTGCTCTACTCCTCCCTGATGGCATGTATACTTTGTAATGGTGTTTGATCCTTGTCGTTCTCTCTCCATCAGGGCACTAGGCCAGGCAGGGGTTTCCTTTTTCCCCTATTTATTCAATCTTCTTTTGGAACCCCATGATCCATAAACTTAATTTTTCCCCTCGGGTCTATGGCATTTCAATTGGTCATACTGGAATGCAATTGGAATGCACTAGCAAATGGGCAGGAAGGAGGGGTGGAAGAACAATGGGGAATAATAAAAACTGCCATCACAGAGGTAACAAGCCTTTGTGTAAAGCAAATAAACAAAATGAAACGAGGTAAGAAACCACTATGGTTCTCAATGGAAGTGGCAGTGAAGGTTCAAGAGAAAAAGAAAGCATTCAGGAAGTACAAGGAATCACAGAAGGAACAGGACAGAGAATTGTATCAGTTAAAGCAAAAGGAAGCTGGAAAGGCAGTCAGAACAGCAAAGGCCCAAACCGAGGAAAAGATAGTCAAATCAGTTAAGGAGGGGGATACAACCTTTTATAGGTACACCAGAGAGTGAAGGAAGACCAAGGGAGGGATAGTGAGGCTTAATAAAGGGAGGGAGGGTGGGCAGAGGGTGACTGTGAAAAGGCAGAGATACTAAACAAATATTTTTGCTCAGTATTTACAAAGGAAGAGGAGGAGGGTACCTAAAACAAACAGTAGAAACACTCTGGATACAGAAGTTGATAGCAGCCCATTTACAGAAGAAAGGGTTCTGAAAGAGCTCTTAAAACTGAAGGTGGACAAAGCAATGGGGCCTGATGGGATTCATCCCAGAATTCTAAAAGAACTAAGAGTAGAACTAGTGACACCACTGACTACCCTCTTTAACAAATCATGGGAGGATGGGGTGGTCCCTGAGGACTGGAGGAGGGCAGTTGTGATTCCCCTTCACAAAAGTGGGAGCAAGGCAGAAGCAGGAAACTACAGACCTGGTAGTTTAACCTCAGTGGTAGGGAAAATGATGGAATCACTTCTGAAGGAAATAATTGTTGAGTATCTAGAGGCCAGAGGGGCACAGGACCCAAGGCAACATGGATTCACAGCAGGAAGGTCATGCCAGACAAATCTGATAGATTTCTTTGACTGGGTGACCAATAGTAGATCAGGGAGGAGCTGTGGACATGGCCTACCTAGACTTTAGCAAGGCATTTGACACAGTCCCACACAAAGATTAATATACAAGTTAGCCAGCCTGGTAGTGGGTCCCAAGATGACAGCCTGGGTAAAGAATTGGCTGGAGAATAGGACACAGAGAGTAATAGTAAATGGAGTCCACTCTGAAAAAAGGGGTTAGTAGTAGGGTACCAGGGGTTCAGTATTAGAGACCGGTCCTCTTCAATGTCTTTATAGCGACATTGCAGAGGGACTAGAAGGAAAAAGTATGTCTCTTTGCAGATGACACAAAGATCTGCAACAGAGCTGATGCACAAGGTGGGGTGGAAAGGATGAGAAGGGACTTGGCAAGGTTAGAGGAATGGTCAAATGTATGGCAGCTTAGATTCAATGCTAAGAAGTGCAAGGTAATGCACCTGGAAAACAAAAACCCTGGGGAAGAGTACACAATGGGGGATGAGATACTAACAACAACAAAAATGGAAAGGGACCTGGGGGTAGTCATATCAGATGACCTAAAAGTGGGCAAGCAATGTGAGAGGGCAGCAAGGAGGGCTGGGGGATACTGGGATGCATAGGGAGAGGCATCACCAGTAGAAAACAAAGTTATCATCCCTCTGTACAGACAGCTGGTGAGACTACATCTGGAGTACTGCGTGCAGTTCTGGAGACCCAGTCTCCAAAAGACATAGACAGGATGGAAGCTGTCCAGAGGAGGGCACTAAAATGGTGCAGAGTCTGCACGGAAGACATATGAAGAGAGACTTAAGGAGCTTAATATGTATAGCCTCGAGGAAAGGAGGAGAGGGGGACATGATAGAAACTTCAAGTACCTCAAGGGAATCAACAAAGTCCAAGAGGGTAGCATCTTTCAAAAAAAGAGGTGTGCAAGAACAAGGGGGCACAATTTGAAGACAGAAGGGGGCAGCTCAGAGGTAATTTAAGGAAGTATTTTTTCACAGAGAGGGTTGTGGATGTATGGAACGGCCTTCCAGAGGAGGTTGTGGAGTCAAAAACAGTGGTGGAATTCAAGCATGCATGTGACAGTCATAAGGCAATTCTAGGGGGTGGGGGTAGGAAGAAGTAGGCTGCTGATTAACTAGGATTTGCAAATTATCCATCAGGTAGGGAAATGGGCAGACTGGGTGGGCCAAGCGGTCCTTATCTGCTGTCAAATTCTATGTTTCTGTGTTTCTGTGTTTCTGTGTTTACTGACTGTAAACTATGAGTGTACACTGACAATATATTGCTACCTGTTTCCACCCCTGCCACATCCCTGCCTGCTGTCTTATGGATTATTTCTGAATTTGGGACTATCTCCAATTACAAACTAAACCTCGCTAAAACTGTGGTCATGTCTCTCAATTGTGCTACCTTTAAGGTAGAAGTCGAGCACCTTGGCCTTGTATGGAGAAAAGATGAGCTGAAATAGCTGGGAATTTATCTTAGTACTTCACCTCTTAAGATGAAACAATTTAATCTTCATTCAGTGGTGTCCCACATTAAAGTGGACATGGACTGCTGGTCTTTGTTACCTCTTTCATTGTGGGGCTGATTAAACATTATTAAAATGAATGTTTTACCCCGGTTATTGTACCCCCTCCAGATGTATAATTTGTCTCTCCCCCAGTCATGGTTTACCCAAGTGCACAGGATTCTTTCTTCTTTTTTATGGCAAGGTATGACAGCCCACCAGGCTTTCTCCAAATTAATATGCACTAAACAGGATGGAGGCCTACAAGCCCCTAATTTCTTTTTATATTACTTGGCCTTGCATCTTACTAGACTTTCTTACTGGTTGGGGCCTCCTGGGGTTAGCCTCTTTACACCATATGTTCCATATTGGGTGGACATAGAGCATTCCATGTGCTGTAATAATGGTTTAGATATCTAGTCACTTCCTTACCTCTCCAAGGAAAAACTTCCCTGACCATTGAGGAACACATCCTTGGGGGCATCCATCCATGTTCACCTAAATCTCTGTTCTCTACTTAATATTTGCCCATACAGGGACACCTCCCAACACTTATTTGGGAATCCTAATTTTTGGATAGCTGGATAGATGCTCTCTCGAGGATTCTGGCCTGGCATGGGCATGGACACAGTTGGAGATCATATTCTTAATCAGAAACTGCTATCATTTCATGAGGCACATACCTTATATCACTAGACTACCACCTCTTGCTTCTTATATTTTCAACTGTCACATATGCTTTTGCAATTTTTTGGTACTGGGTCATGGCTTAGCACTTCTGTTCTCCCTCTTCTTCATACAGCCCCTTCCTCCCATCTCATATGATATTACCGGTCTCTACAGGAATATCTGGTTGCCAATGAGGGCCCAGGGTTTTATTGGTACCAGGCTCTTCTGGTTTCTAACTCCTCTAGAAATTGGTCAGTCATCTGGAAGCATTTATACACATTAATAAAGTGGGATAGATGCTGCTTTATGCAATTTCAGATCATCCAAACCTTTACTACACCCAGATTAAATTGCATAAGATGGGTCAACTACCTGTTGACTCTTGCTCCAGGTGTGGTAAAGAGCCTGGTACCTTGCTTCATATCTTGTGGTCCTGTGAGACACTAGTCCCCTTTTGGAATTCAGTTCAATCTTGGCCAGATCCTCTGTTGGGGTTGTCTGATGGCTTTCTTCCTGAAATATGTATTTTGGGTGAATATAACGACACCCTGATTGGTAATCGGATGTCATATATGACCTTAATTTTGACATGTGCAAAAAAGGTCATGCTTTGGCACTGGCTTGATCAGTGCACCCCTCATGTCCTAGAATGGTATAGGGAGATCCCATTTGCCCTGCAGGCTGAGCACCTCATAGCAAGTATGTCAGGCAAGTTGCCTAAATATAAGCATATCTGAGAACCATTGTATGTTTTATTAAGGTAACGAATACACGCCTCACTGCTCCCTGTAACTCTCCATTAGCAGACTGATGCATACCATGTCAGGTGCCCTGACCTGTGATCCCTTGTGGCCTTACTTAATTCCCTATGGTGGCAGGGCAGGTGGGCAATGTGGGGGGTGGGGTAGGGAGTATGTGTTGCTCTTCTGTAAAATGTATGACTCCTGGAGCTGTTCATGATTTATTTTTCACTTTATTGTACCTCCAGGACTTTATTTGCTTTTGTATGAGATCTTTTCCACTTGCTTTGTTCTAATAAAGTTTATTCAATTTGAAAAAAATAGTGCCTGACCACTGAGACCTTTAAACCTGTGCTTAAGATGTATTTGTCTAGCATGGCATTTCTTGAAGACTGATAAATTTCTGCTGCCCTTTTATTACTTAATTTTAAATAATTTTTTCTTGAATAAGTAAAAATGTTTGTTTTCTTTTATTATCTATGTACAAGCGCTTTGGTCAATATGAATTGTCCTTTTTTATAAATAAAACTTGATTGATTGATTGACCAGTTGGGTACCACAGGGATCAGTGCTTGGACTAGTCCTCTTTAATGTCTTCATATGCAACATTGCAGAGGGGCTGGAAGGGAAGGCATATCTATTTGCAGATGAAATGAAGACCTGCAATAGAGTTGACACTTGAGGAGGGGTATAGAAAATAAGAAGGGACCTAAGCAAGCTTAAAGAGTGATCAAGGATGTGGCAGCTAAGATTCAAAGCAAAGAAGTGCAAGATCATGCATTTAGTGTACATAAGTACAGGGGAGGAGTACATGATGGAGGGAGGTACTGATGGCCACCAAACAGGAAAGGGACCTGGGAGTAATCATATATGATGATCTAAAGGTTATCAAATGTGAGAAGGCTGTGAGGAGAGCCAGTAGAATGCTGGGGATCATAAGGAGATATATCTCCAGCACAAGGAAGGAGGTAGTGATGCCATTGTATAGAACATTAGTGAGACCTCATCTAGAGTACTGTGTCCTGTTCTGGAGGCTGCATCTCTAGAAGGACATAGACAGAGTAGAAGCAGTTCAGAGAAGGGTGACACAAATGGTGCAGTGGCTGCACCAAAAGTCACATGAGGGGAAAGTAGAGGATCTCAATATTATTCCCGGGAAGGGAGGAGAAGGAGAGGACTATGATAGAGAGTTCCAAATACCTCAAGGGTGTAAATAAGGTATGAGATGGTAGCAGCTTTCCAAAAAAAAGAAATTCAAGAACAAGAGGACATGATATGAAGATAGAGAGGGTTAGACTTATGGGTAATGTGAAAAAGTAGTTTTTCATGGAAAGGGTGGTGGATTCATGGAACAGGCTCCCGGCAGAGGTTGTAGTGGCAAAAATGATAGGGGAATTCACAAATGCATGGGACAGACATAAAGGGAACTCTAGCGATAGGAAAGAAAGGGTACGCTACAGATCATTTAGGATCTACAGTATGTGAAACAGGTAGGGAAAATGGGCAGACTACTGTAGGTGGGCCAAGTGGTTCTTATCTGCTGTCAAATTCTATGTTTCTGTGTTTCTCAGGCATATGTCCCTGGCCCCCTGCATGGATGCCTGAATTGTTACAGGCTGAGGGGTAATTTCAGAAGTAGTTTTTAATTTATGGCCCAATAATGAGGACCATTCGAATCACAAGATATCAGCAACAACATAGTTTATGCCACTAAGTTCTCACATCATTAACAAAAGGCATTAGTGGATTAGAAGGGACCCAAACTACACTTCAGCTAGTGTCATGTTCAAAACTTAACCCTTTACTAGCAGCATCAAATCAAAGCAAGTCAATGAAAACTGAAGAGGTAAAAACAATTGAACAGCAGCACCTTCATCAGAAAATAAAAGTTTCCAAGTTAAAATAGATAATAAAAATCATTTGGTGTATCATGCACTGATTTTGTTTTACGGAGACAGAGGGATGCAAGTTAAAGCATATTTTCAAGTGTAATGTCCCTCAACCAACTTAACACAGCTTTAGGACTGCACAGAAAAGGACAGCAGGCATTTTCTGATATACAGGGAAGATTAATGAATGACATATAATCAGCAGATCCTGAATTATGAGTAGGAGAGCAAGAAGATGGAGAGATGTCCACAACTGGTCTTTTAGTTCTTTGATATTTTGTTTCTCTGGTACAGGGTGAGGTTTCTAGTTTGTGAAACATGGAACAGTATACAGTACTGCTTTTCCTTGTAAAGACATGATATTTGATATGGTAAATATACTGTCATTTGTGGAAGTATTGAGTGACTGTCAACTACAGCCCTAAGAACAGTGTAACTTGTGAAAAATATCTTCAAAGAGGTTCAGCATCATCAGTGTTCACTCATATTACACAGTTGTGAATAGGACCTACTGTATGGTTGCCAATTAAGGAATCTGTTTCTGTTAACTGATCTGGAAGGTCTTGAAGAGCACTCCTGAGTACTGCTGACAGCTCGTTTCATTGGGGATGCTGTGATCCTTAAACAGACTGAAATAATTTGTATGTACAATTTTTTTTTACTAACAGGTAGCAGAAACATTTATTTATCAGCTGCAGCTTGTAAGATCAGTAGCCACTTGCAATGCTAATCAACCACGTTAAGGAATGTACTGCTCATGCCTAGAAGACAGTTGACTGGTTTGAGGGCAGTAGTTCAAAGACTATTGTCTGCTGTCATGACAACAGTGCTATAGCACAGACTAGGTTCAATTATGTGTGTTTTTCTCAGCAGTATTGAGTCTTTATTCTATAGAAAAAAAATGTCCCCTCAATTTACTGGCATTGGTTGACTATTTCTCCCAGTGAGGTGTGTATTTTGTCCATTGAGTTCCGTGTCTCACACTGAAACTCGATTAGAAAGTTTTGTATAGACTGAAGTGTGGGTTTGCTTGTCTGCTTTGGTTTGACTCCTCGGTCAGGGTGTACTGGGACAAGGGAAGCCATTTCCCCAGCAACACTGGGAGCCTCTATAGATCCCTTGTCAGAGTAGCTTTCCCAATCTTCAGAGACAGGAATTTCACCATTGTATCCAGCTTGCTTTCAGCTATTTGCCTCTGAGCTTTTAGTTAAGTTTGTGTAGCCATTGAGTGCTGAAAGCAGCGTTTGTTTAGTGGAGTTTACAACACGCGTCTGCTCTGCTCACTCTCCAAAAGGAAACCCCATTAAATGTCAGTCTGCTCTAAATCATTCTAGTGTCAAAGTAGGGTAATGCTGTAATTCCTCTTTGTCTGATATCTATGGTAGAAGAAAAGTCTGCAGTACACTAAGAAAAGCATTCTAGAGTCTTACAGGAACAGGAGCTGCTCAGTGCTGCATGGAAACTGTAGGCCATAAACACGCCACTTACAAGAAGAGGGTGACCAAGAGGTTCATGATGTGATGCATAGTGGGATAGTAAAATACATAGGTCATATGATTATAAGTCACTGCTCATTAAATACTACACCAACCTGAACCAGAGGTTACTTCTGCTTCCAAGTGGTTATTGGTATTAACTGTAATTTCTTTACCTGCAACCCTCATTAAAAATGTTTGAAGATTTAATCAGACAATATTTGTAAATTGGGATTTGATATCATATCTGATAAAATCTTTAAAGATGATATATAATTCATAATAAGTGGAAGGGGGGACTTAGAGGTTGGGTCCTTATCAAATCTTAAATACACAACAGTAAAGGGAGGGAAGCCAAACATAAAAAAGGAAGATAATTTTAACTATTCCATAAAAACACAACACTGTATAGACTGAGTCAAAACCTCCCACATATAGACTGAGTCAAAACCTCAGTTTTCTTGTGCATAATAAAATTAATTCAATAACAGACAAGGAGTAGTTTTGTTCACAGTGTTGGATGATGATTAATTAGACAAATCAAACTTGTGTTGCTTAAATGGTGGAAGAATTATTTTACAGTTTGTGCACAATGTAAACTCTGTATATAAGGTACTTCGAGATTAAAAATGGATTTATTTATTTTCAGACAAATAATTACATAAAGGAATGCTACACAGCAGATGAATTTGAATTCACTTATTGAATGTTATTTACAAGAACATAGTAAAATGGCTTTGATAACATATTATGGAAATTTATATACTGTATCTGTATGAGTTTCTATTTTGATTTCTCTAGAGGTGGCTGACAACAGAAATTAAAACTGAATCAGTTAAGCTAAGTCTGATGGCTCCAATGTAAATGCCAGTTACACTGTTTGTATGTTCAGTGGTTACAAGTTATTTTATTTTAGACATAAATTAGGATAAAAATGTTTTGTACATTATTATTTTTAGATACTAATTGTCACTAACCCACTCCTGAGGGTCAGGTCCACTGAGTTCACAATGCCCACCCCTAAGTGCAATCTGTGATGGGGAGACAGGGATACCCTCCTCAATTCATTTTAGAATGCTCTGTGAGGTCACTACTGAACACCTGCCACAAGGACCCAGGGTATCCCTCTAAACTCTGGATAAGAGCCCAAAACTAGTCTCAAGTCTTGTAGCCAAATATGAACCCTTCTTGGTTGTTACACAAATGGGGAAGATCCAGGTGTCACACTCACTCTGGGGTAGCAGTGGGCTTCTGATTTTGTCTTCTCCAACAGGTCATGCAACAACTTGCTTCAAAATCTCTACAGACTCTTCCTTGAGACTTTGATATTCTCTCTATCTCTACCCAGATATCCCTTACAGACCCTTGCTCGATTGGTTGCTTATGGAGGCACCCCTTTGCAATAGCAGTTTGTCATAGATTATTTATAACTGTCCCACAACTCATCCACAATTTGGAAATCTTGCTCAGGCAGTTTTCTTAAAAGCAAATGTTTTTACTAAACTACTTTAATAACCATACAGTTACAACTAAAAGAGGCACTAATTTGGTAACAAAATAACAGAACTAAAAGTGGAAAATATACATGAAAAACACAAACACACTATGACTGTTATCTAAAGTCTACCCTAAGTCCATAGTGAATTGAAGTCCAAAGAAAGTAAATGAAAGATTCAGTTCCCTTTGTACTGGCAATCTTGCGTCTTGTATTGTCAGCAGAACAGTGTCCCTTGCAGATGCTCAGGAAAAATGACAGTGGCTTTAGCTCAATTCATTATATAGCCAGAGGCACCCTGCAAAATCTCTATCTTGTCCTAAAAGGATGGCCTTTTCTTTTAGGCCAGTAGATGTCACCCTATGCTTTCCAAAAATTTTCTTATTAAGGTTCTGACATCACAACTTCCTGGCATGTATAATAATCATAAAAATGACTTCAGAGTTAAAACTTTGATGTCTTGGTATAACACCCTGTAAGCTAATTCACAGTGTCCTGTCAAGAATGACTATTTCCTCAAACCCTGTTTAACACATCCTGGGCTCTGAAGTGCATGGTTTATGACAGACAAATGGATTTTGGCACATCTCTGTTAAGGGACCTGGAAATTCAAACTTAGCTTCCTTGCAAGCAGCTGCCTTTCAGGTCAGAAGAAGGTTACATATTTATAAAAGAAATCCAGTCTCTCTCTGCATGTGCCCCTTGCCTTAACACTGGCATTCTTGTGGCATGTACACATACACAGAATTGCATAAGAAAATATATATATATATATAACAAATTATACAGTCACAACCAAAGACATGGTCAGATATTTCCTGAAATTTCTGTGATATTTCTATAAAAATTTCCTGCTTTCTGCATTTCCACTGTAGGGGCAGCAGAGAGAAATCCTTTAGAAATTTCTCAAAATATCTGGAAATATCTGACCATGTGTGTGGCTACTACTGTATCTGCAAATAATGATTGGCAGTTGGCTAGCTCACAACATCCTTCTCTCCTAAACTGAATTTGTGTGAACATGCCCCCAATGCTTGGTAAGGTTTTCACAAATTCTGTTACTGTTCTAACTGGTGAGATAGCCCATCTGTGTTGGCAATGGCTGATCTGGACCTGTGGGTAATGATCATATCATAGGCCTGTAGGGCAATATTCCACCTCAAAAAAAGGACTATTGGTTTTTCCCATCTGATTTAGCCACACCAAGGGGTTACTATCAGTCTGTATCTCGAAGCGTCTCCTATAGAGATGCAGCTTTAATTTCTTCAGGGGCCATACCAGCACAAGGTATTACTTTTCAACTGTGGAATATGCCTGGTCTGGGGAAGTAACATTTTGCTAAGGTACACTATTGGGTGATCATTTCCCTGATTAGAGCTCTGACTGAGGACTGCTCCTATCCCCACATCTGAAACATCTGTCAGTACAAAAACCATGCCTATTGTAATCTGGACTGGCCAACACGGGGGCACTGCACAGTACTTCCTTTAGCTGTATGGAGGCTCATTCATAGGCTGGCTCCCAGTCTACCTTTTTTGGCTTTCTTTTCTTTAGAAGGCCAGATAGGGTGGCTGCCAGGGTACTGTAATTTGGTACACACTTTTGATAGTTCCTTGAGGTCCCTAGGAAACTTCTAACCTGCTTCTGGGTTTCAGGACTGGGCAACACCTCTATCACCTCAATCTTGGCTTGATTAAGGTGAAGCTGCCCCATCCCACTACATGGCCAAAGTATGCCACCTGAGCCATGACCACCTGGCACTTTTCAGCATTGACAGTGAGCCCTGCCCTCTGTATCCTGCCCAACATTTCCTTCAGGTGGGACAGGTGTTCCTTTCAACTGGCACCAAAGATGGCAATATCATTCATATATGCCACTGCGTACTCTTCAGTACCATGTAACACCTGGTTTACCAACCTTTGGAAGGTGGCAGGGGCTTTCTTCATTCCAAAAGGCATTATTCTGAACTTGAATAATCGATTTTGGAGTGATGAAGGCTGACCGCTCTCTAGCTCTGGCAGTTAACTACACCTGCCAGTACCCTTTCATCACTTCAATTGTGATAAGGTCTGTCGCCCCACCCATTTTGTCCAGTAGTTCATCCGTCCATGGCATTAGGTGGGCATCAGACTTTGTGATGGCACTGAGTCCATGATAGTCCACACAAGAGTAAGTATAGCCATCTGGCTTGGGGAAGAGGACTATAGGTGAGGCCCAGGAGCTGTGGGATTTCTGGATTGCCCCTAAATCCAGCATTTCCTCCACCTCCCTCCTAAAGTCCTTTAGGATGGCCTCAGACACCCAGTAGGCTGTCTGCAGTATGAATGCTTGTGTCCCCATGCCTACATTGTGTTTTGCTAAGGGGGTTTGTCCAAGCTTGACCATAAACAAAGGGGCAAAGTCATCTAAAACCTCCCTCACCTCCTGGGACTGTTCTGTGGTCAACTGTAGTGACAGTTTGATTTCCCTCACAGATGACCCCTGCTTGCTTTCCTCTAGCATGTCCAGTAGGGGGTCCTCTTCATCCATCCACTACCCAGGACTACACACTGCAAATACCATTTCAGCCCTGTTTGCATATTGCTTCATCATGTTGACACGGTACATCCTATGGGTATGTCTCCTGTGAGGCAGTTCTACAATATTGTTCATGTCTTTAACCTGTCAGGCTACCTTGTATGGTCCTGCCCACTTGGCCTGCAGCTTGTCCTTCCAGACCAGAATTAGGACCATGATTTCCTGACCTACACTGTTAGAGCGATTTCTGGCTCCATGGTCATACCAGACCTTTTGCTTCTGTTGGGCAGCTGACAGGTTGCTTTGGGCTGCCCCTAAAAGCTTCTTCAGCTTCTCCTAAACTTCAGGCCATACTCCACAAAGGGAGTTCCCCAGGAAGCATACTTGCCTTCCCAGTTTTCCAGGATCAAGTCTAGTGGCCCACGCACCCTATGTTCATATATGAGTTTGAAGGGGTAGAACCCTGTCATCTCTTGGGGCACCTCCCTATATGCATATTACAGGTGAGGAAGGTATTTCTCCCAGTCCCTCCCACGCTGTTCAGAAATTGGTTGGAGCATTGATTTTAGGGTACCATAAACCTTTCCACTAGCCCATTGGCTTGTAGGTGATAAGGGGTTGTGCATCTCTGCACCAGCCCACAAGTCTCCCACAGACATTTCATCAGGTCTGACATGAAGGTACTCCCTTGATCAGTGTTAACCTCCTCTGGAAACCCAACATGGAGGAAAATCTCTAGCAAGGCATCTATCACTTTGTATGTCCTAAGTGAGGAGAGGGTGACCACCTCTGGGTATCTGGTGGTGTAATCTACCACCATCAGGATAAACTACCTCCTGGAGGAGCTTGGGGTACTAAAAGGTCCCACTATATCCATTCCTACCCTCTGGAATGGCTCCTTCACAATGGGCAAGGGAATTAAGGAGGCTTTGGTTTTACTACCCGCCTTCCCAATTTGTTAGCACCAGTGACAAGACCTGCAATATTCCTTCACCTGCTGGGTGAAGTTAGGCCAATAGAAACTCTAGGCCAATCACTGTGTGGTGCGCATGATTCCCAGATGTCTGGAAATGGGAATGTTATGAATGCCCTTGAGCAATTGCTCACAATACCCCTAGGGAATGACAAGCTGCCCTCCCATCACCCCATGTTCTGTCCTTATGTCCTGTGTATACAACAGTCCATTGTCCTAAAATACCCTATGTCTTATGTCACCTCCCTGTGTACCCATCAGACTCTGCACAAACCCTCAGTCTCTCCAAACTAGAGTCTGCTCTCTGAGTAGCTGCAAAATCTTCACATTTTCCCAAGGCATGGGACATGTCCCCCTCAGTTCCTAAACTGCGGTCCATAGCTCTAGCATCAGGACATTCAGTGTCACTGCTATCCCCAACCTTCTGACAATTTGTTACCCCTCCCTCCTCAGAGTAACCTTCTGTAGCTGTTTTGTGAACTACTACTTGGGGAAGTCCTACCTCCCTTTCACTACTCTCCATTTCAGGAGACACAGACTGGGGAACCAGCCTCCCATTTTTTCCCAAAGGGCTTCTATGGGGTCCAGGGAGCTACAAGCGATCTTTGTCATCTGATTGCAGGTAACCACACACACCACCCCCTTCTGGATATTGTTCCCTATAATCATATCCAGGGCGAGGTTGTCTGTCACAGCCACTTTTTTTAGCCTCTCTCCTGCCTCACCCCAGTCCAGGAGAACACTAGCTAGCTAGTGGCAGAGTTTTCTCCTTGAAACCACAGTATGGCAGTGTGGCCCACTTGGTATATGAAAAAATAAAGTATAGATATCACTGGGAGAAGTCTGTCTCCAAATGACCTAAAAAGTATGAAAATGATGTTTGGAGAAAGGATACCTGCTCACTGGTATTTGTTTTGAGTAAACCAATTAGAACATATTGCTAGTTGCTTTAAAATCATTTATTTTGGAAAGATATTTATATGATACAACATTTTGCAGTATTCATCTACTGCTTCATTAGGTAACTAATAATGATACCACATTAAGTAATTAGTTTGTGCACCCTTAAAGCGAAGTACACCAAAAAATGAATAAAAATGATAAAACAATCTAAATTATTAGCATAATGTGCATTTGTTTCTCTTTCTACTAGAAAAAAAAAATAACCAGGAGTATAAACATGATAATCTGGTCTAATATAAAGGGCAATGCATGTTTAAAATTAAAAATAAGTCAAATAACATAAAAGATAATTATTCATATCCCACCTGAACAGAAGAAACTTTACTTATGAACTGTGTTGTATTTGCTTCCTTAGTTCATGTATATTGTCTAATATCAACAAACAAAAAATAAATATATAAGTATGCTTTCATTTAGTACCTTTTATTTAAAGTTTTTATGAGAATTTAATTGTATTTTAAATATACCTTCTATACCAAATTATGATGTTCCTTCTCAATATTGTATTTTGCTCTTAGAGTTTTGAAATTAATTAGAGACATCAGTCTTTAGTTGTATTGTTTTATCTATGAACAAACACAGTACAGTATATTATTTGCATTCTATATAGCTCTGGTATCTTTGTCCTACTTGTCTCACATAAGTAGTAAAATGTCTACTTTTCTAATGTTCTGCTGGCCCAAAAGGTTTGAAACAAACTTGTTTTTAATAATCTGCTTGCCTAAAAGGTTTGAAAAAATGTGTTTCTCTTTTTCTTTTATATTCAAAGTCTGGGCAAAGCAAAGATACAGTGCAATTGCAGTGGTTGTTATTGAAAAGTTTCCCAGTGCCCAGGTATGAGGAGCGGCATTACGGCAGAACCCCGGGATGATGAACAGTAATGAGCCTGTAATGCGGTAGTGCAGTGTCCAAGATGTGGTACACAAGCTGATTAAATGTACTTTCTAAGCTGGCTACAAGAGGGCAATCACCTGTTGTCCCAGAGTGATTGCTGTCCAGCCCTGTAATTAAGTCAGTTTTTTTTAAGTGGATGCTTCATTCGCTGACAGATATCACTCTTTCAAACTGCTAAAACTGCTAAAATCTGCTCAAGTTGAAAGTTATTTAATGGGACACAGTCAGGTTCAGATCATATAAATTTTGCACCACCAATGGATGCCAGGGTTTGTTTCTAAATCACTCCTAATTTATGTCAGAATCCTATTTTGAGATCTCTGTGAATGCATTTCCTTCTATTTTCAACTTTAACATTTAGCTGCAGACTAGCCTTTGTTTATTTTGAAATTTGCGATGTTGTTCAAAAAGACATGTAGGGTCAGTTCAAATGCAAAGTGCCTACATCACTGGTGCAATTACTATGTGCCGTGGCAATTCAGAGCTTGAGTCTCCTTCTATTTTTCATGGCTCTTTTCTTACATTGAGAGGCTCCTCATGCCACCCTATTGGACAGCTCATCCTTAGCCAGTGGATGCACTACAGCCCACTTTGTCTCACCTCAAGTAGCAGCCTGTGCCCGCACCACAACCTTCATATCCCCATCCCTGGCAAGTAATAACCCATTGGTTTCACCCACCTGCCTAAAACCCCCACTGTCAATCCCCTTCATCCCTCCCAACAACCCCAATGTCAAACTGTAAAAACCCTTTTGTACATATTCCCTAGCACATGGAACCCATCTGATTGTGCTCCTTGTGTGATTTAGCAATGCACTCAATAGTGGATGTGTGGTTTCAATTTATTACAATTGGCATTCCATCGCAAAGTCTTTCAGTGTATACACCGAGTCTAGCCGATTTTATACATTTTCTTACTGTTTTTCTTATCTCTAAATATGGATCATGGGTGATAACCTCTGTATCCCCGCTACCAGAACCTCACATTGGCTAACATGTCATTGAAACAAGTGTCTGTACAACTGTACATCTACTTGTACTAACCCTTATATAATGTGGTGAGATGATCCCCCTATTATTTTTTTGGGACATTAATTCTGTAATCATTGTGCATGGCTTCCATTCCTCCCTCCCACCCTGTCTTATCACCCTATATCCATGCCAAACCACCCCCCCAAATAAAATGATACAGCCAAAATTTGACTGATTGATACCACGATAGTTGGGTACCCATTTGACTGCTTTGTTTGGCAGTCCTCAAGCCAGAGACAGTCTCATTTAGGCCAAAAACAAATTACATTTGCTGACTGCCAGTCACTGTGCTATGCATAGTTGTTGCCAGTCTGAGACACTTCCTATTCAAAATACTGACTTCTGCACTTCAGTTAAAAAAAACTAAAAAAAATATATATTTTGTCAATGAGCGGCCAGTCATGTGATAGACCATTATCAATATTCCTGTACCAAACAGATCAATAATTACTAAATATTCGATCTCACAATACATCACCTATTCAGCTTATGTTTATGTCTTTAAATGCAACAAGTGCACTTGGGCCATTCGCAGGGCAAAAGTGGATTATTATAAATCCGCCTTAACCTCATCCTGGGGCTCTGGCCACAAGTTTTGGAACAACATTAAGGAAATTTGTGGTGAGGTCCCCAACCTGGTCCCCTCCCAAGTCATGTCAAATGGATCCTTGACCTCTGACCCTACTCACACTGCTGCAGTTTTCAGAGATGCCTTCTCCAACCTTAGCCATGTTCTACCCCTGAATTTCTATGACCCACCATCTTCTAGCATACCTGCACCGCTCCTCAGTGCACCCCCCTTTTACTTCCACTGTATTTCTCCTAAGGCTGCAGAACCATACCTCACCGCTGCCCTTAGTCATCCCTCCTCCAATGCCGACCCCCTGGACCTCAGAATGCTTCAGCTCTCCCTTAAGGAAGTCCTTACTTCCCTCACCCACATTCTAAACCTCTCCCTCTCACTAACTAAATTCCCTACCTCTTGGAAATCTGCCTCTATCACGCCCATATTTAAAGGGGGTAATCCCTCCTCTGCTAATAATTATCACCCTATTTCCATCCTCCCCCCGTCCAAGGCATTGGAGAGGATAGTTTCGGATCAGCTCTCCGATCACCTCAATAAATATGACCTACTCTGCAAACAACAACATGGTTTCCGCAAAGGGCACAGCACTACTACGGCCTTGCTTGAGCTAACATCACACATCCATTCTGCACTGGATAAAGGCTACATCACAGGTGCGGTCTTCATTGACCTCACTAAGGCAGTTGACACCGTCCACCATTCGCTACTCCAAACCACCTTGATCAACCTGGGTCTCTCAGGATGCTGTGGGTTGGTTTGCAGACTATCTTACCAACCGGACCCTTCAAGTTAAAATTGGAAATACACTATCCTCCAAATCGCCAGTCCTCTCTGGGGTCCCTCAAGGGTCCATTTTGGGTCCTCTCCTTTTCAGCCTCTTCCTAAACTCTCTCCCCGCATCCTGCACCTCCAACCTATTACTCTATGCAGATGATGCCGTCATCTTCTCATCCTGCCCAGACCCCTCTCAACTCCACCAGTCCTCCTTCAATGCTGTTGAAAGCTGGTTCACCTCACAATGCCTTATTATTAACTATAAAATAACCAAAGCCATGCTCTTTGCACACCTGCAGAATTCTAGGATAGGGCTTTTTCCTCAATTGCTATCATCGGCCTTGACCCCCCTGGAATTTGTGCATACCTTTAAATACCTGGGCATCACTCTCAATACTGGCCTCACCTATCATGAGCATATACATCAGTTGTCCAAGGCCCTAAATACTAGGCTTGGTCTCTTGCACTTATAAACACTGCCTTACCCCTGAGGCCCTCAAACTTGCTATCTCCTCCTCGATACTCTCCCTACTAGACTATGGCCTTTTGACTTTTGGTGGGGCAAGCCCCTTGGCACTAGATAGTCTTAGACTTGTGCTAAACAAGGCCTGTCGCTTAACTTTAGGGTGTGACAGACTCACCCATACCTGTGTGCTATATAAGGACACAAATTGGCTTAACCTTGAAAATCGAATAAAATTCCACACCTGTGTCTTAGCTAAAAAGATCGCCCTTGGCCTCTCCCCTGCTTCACTCACCTCCTTAATCACCTTGGACTCTAAAGCTAAGCACACCCATAGCTCAGATACCCATCGTTTCTCCATCCCTTCCTGTCACACAACTCAATTCCAAAGATCCTTTCGCTACAGGGCACCTTTGTGGATGAATAACCTACCCCCCTCCTTGTGTCTTGACCAAAGCATTGGTCACTTCAAAACGCTCCTTAGGACCCATCTTCTGTCCTCAAGTGACTGTGACTGTATGTAAATCGGTGCCCGGCCCTCTATTGCTGACAATGGCCTCTGGCTTGCCTCTACACACTGCTCCTAGCCCACTAACTTAGGGATGTTACTCTCCCAGTCTATTTTTTTTATCTGTCTCGAATTGAACTAGATCCTGAATGATTAACCTTGCATTCCTGTTGTACATATCTTTACTATGTAACAATCACTTTATTTGTTTCTGTAGCTCTGTCTGTACAAACTGTTGTTGTGTAATCTGATTTACTATATGTGACGTGGAACCTTTGTAAAGGAGTCTATGACTCAAAGGTATTTCTGATTCTTATGAAATAAAACAAAAATAAAATAAAAGATGGATCCCCCATACCCTCGTTACCCCATCAGTTAGTAAACATGCTGGTGTAAATCACAATAAAAAAAAATTATGTTACAAATTATAATAAGGGGCTCCATTAGAGGGGCCGCCTCACTTACCCTTTCTACACGTCAGATTAAAAGAGACAATTAGCAAATACTGTGCACACAATGTGCCTTAATAACATTTTACAAATAGCATGTCTAGTTTAATTCATAGAACACTGTACATTACGTTGTAATGCATGTGATGCCTGTGAGAGCCTCCATGCATTCATTACAAAATTATTTGTCCATTCACCAGTTACTTCAGTTTTTGTTTTAGTAACCTGCACAATCAACTTCAGATCTGTGTTAAGCCCCCTCAATCTGAGCCCATGAGGGGAGGATGAAGGAACTGGTGACACATCATTTTGTAATGAAATCCTAACATCAGGTATTACCCCCCCCACACACATACGCACACCCATCAGAGTTAGGTGCTAATTTAGTATATTCAGTACCTTCAGTATCTTTTATAGTTTTTTTTAATTAGGTGCTTTTTACAACTGAAATGACTGCATATTTGATGTTCTGCAGTCATTTCAGTTGTCAAGATCACCCAATTAAAAAAAATTAAATCAATCTGTACTGCACTCGGCATGTAAGAGCCACTGATAAGTGACACAGTAACTGTGCACTGCATAATGCAGAAGATACTGTAGCTTGACAGCTATCCTATACCTGATGTCACAGTGACTTCTAATATAAACAGTAGTGTGGTGATTAACTGATAAAAGCTATGAATTTCTTGTGGTATGAGAAAGTAGTGCAATAATTCAATGGAAGTCATTTTTCACACTCCTGATGTCGCTACAATGAATAATGAATGTAGAGACCTTGGCCGGATCATGCAGAACACACGCTAACCACCATCTATTATATTTAAAATAGTTGCCATTAATTCTAAACAAAAATGTACTCCTATCTCAGACTGTAAAATGAAAATCATAAAAAAAAAAAAAATGTGATTGTACCCCTCAAAACCTTAGGATAGTTACAGTAGCACTAGGAAGTACAACAAAATTCAAGTTATTAAGGCTAAACATAGTGAAGTGATTAAAATATTTATTACTCACTTTTCAAATGAGGTAAAATCATGTTTGATAATTGATGTATTAATGAAATGTGCAGTGTGCATGGTGTAAAATCTCCACAGTGTGTCTGAATTTTGCCCAAAAACTGAGCATAATATTTTACCTGAGCGCATGACTTTTTTAATGACAGAAATTAAACAAGAAAAAAAGTGAAACTGATGGCTTCCCATGAAAATCTGCATCTGCCCCTGGCGTTGTCTAATAACATAAAAACTAAAAAGGACAAAAGAAACCATATGCATATAAAAATGAATATCACATTACTAGGAACAGACCTTTACAAAATATTTTCTGAGTGTGAACCATGATTGTTATATAGCTCTGAAGGTAAAATAACGTAACTAGTATGTATCTAATGTGGGACCTAGACTGCCATCAGAATTTAACTACACATTATGGAATTTGGCAGTGCTGAAAACTGCAACTACTCTAAATACCAGTGCATGTGGTTTAATAAAAATTTAGCAGAACAGTTATAGGAAATACTGAGTGACATTTTATTTTCCACTCATTCTGCTTCTCCTTCCATTTACCCTTCCCCCACCTCCCTGCCCCACTTCAGCATTTCCTAAGGCTTTATGCTTAATAGGTGCTTTACAGAAAATGTGAGACAATTTGAGGAATTCCGCACACCCCTCCCCCACCTATTCACATTATACTGTTGGTATGTAACAGAGCCATTAGCAAGGTGTGTGCGGTCACGGCACAGCAGAGCTGAAGACCAGCAGATGCAGTATATCACAAGCCATACCAAAGCAAAATCATACAAAAAAACATACACAAGTACATGTAGTGCTATTTAAGGTCTTATCAAATGTTTGAGCACTGATTACTTGATAACTTTTGTTGCATTCCTTATTATCACAAAATTTGTGTATGTACTCTGGATAGCCTATCTGGGATGCACCACCTAATTTTCAGTGTGGCCGCTTTTAGTCATTTTACACTATGTTTACACATGGCAACAGAGCTGCAATGCCATATTTTAATTTTAATGTGTTCCTACCTATGCTAATTTTGTATTTAAAATGTGTTGACTGTGAAAGGCACTCTCAGCCAGGTTACATTTCAAAGTGCAACCCAAAAGTGGGTTTAAGTTAAATTTTTCACTGTCAACTAATGTCTTCATGTGAGATTTGCACTCCTTATTTCACAGATTTATCAGTAGCTGTTAACTAAGTACAATTTACGGGAAGGATATACAGTCAAACAAATTAAGACAAGTCCCCTTATTTAAGCCAAGTCACAGAGTGAAACGGTTTAATTGGTATTAACTGAAAACACTTATGGATAGCCAAACACAAATATAAAGTACTTTATTTCACTAAAAAATCACTCCAAGATTTTCCTTCTCATGTGTCTGATGCTGCTGTAAATTGCTGCTTGAGTTTTGACACTACTGCAGTCTATTTTGTGTTCTATTGTAAAAACAAAGACATGTGGACCACACAGATTGCCACCCACATCTGCACCACATTGTAAATAACACACATGTTTTTTGTTTGTTAAAATAAAATGAGCTGAAGGAGCTGAATGATGAATTAGTAAGATGACTTTGTGAAGAAAAACAGATGGATTTTAAATTTAGATAACAACCTGTATTTTGACACACATGTTCAAATCCCACCACAGCCACTGCCTCGCCATGCGATCATGAGATGGTCAGTTGAAATCCATGTTTTTTGCTTAAGACTATAAAAAAATGACTTTCCCTGGTAGTACAGTGGTTCCCCTTTCCTAGATTCCCCATGTTGCACTAAATACAGTATGTAATTAATAAAATAATAACACACTTTCCCTACTAGTCTAGTGGAGTCCCCTCCCAGATGTTGCCCCAACTACAGTATACATTTCCTAGTAGCCAGAAGACCCCTGATCCAGATGTTGCCTCAACTATGTAATTAAATAACAAAACACTTTTCTTGATAGTCTAGTGGATGCCACTCCCAGATCCCCTGATGTCACCCAAACTACATAAAGTACTATAATTAATAAAATAAAACACTTTCCATAGTAGTCTAGGGACCCCAATCCCCAATCGAGATGTTGCCCCTACCATGTAATTAAAAATAAAACACTGTCCCTTGTAGTTTAGTTGACCCCCTTCCCTGGATCTCCTGATGTTACCCCAACAATGTAAAAACAAAATAAAACACTTTCCATGGTTGTCTAGGGATCCCGTACTCAATCCCTGATGTCAACACTGTCACTGGTAATGTAATGGAACCCACTCCTCGAGTACAAGTGGTTATTCAAAACTATGTTGTGTTTGTTTGTCAATATAAAATGAGCTGAAAGTGCCTAACGATGAATTAGTAAGATGGCTTTGTGACGAAAAATAGATGGAATTTAAATTTAGATAACAACTGGCTTTTTGACACACATGTTCAAATCCCACAAAGAGGGTCAGTTGAAATCCATGTTCTTTACTAAAGACTGTAAAAAAATGACTTTCCCTGATAGTTTAGTGGTCCCTGATCCCTGATGTTGATTCAGTATTAAATTATATACGCATTTAAAAAAGAAAACCCTTTCCCTGTCAGTATAGCAGACTGTCCCCCCATCCTGATGTTAGTCCACAAGATTAGAAAAAAACGTTTCCCTGTTAGTTTAGTGGACCCCCTTGCCACACAAGATGTTAATAAAATAAGGACTTTCCCCTGGTAGTCTACTCCCTCCCTGATCCATGATGCCACCACAAATATAGTATGCAACAATTACTATATATATATATATATAAATTCTGCTTAAAGTTGGACCAGCATAACATTCTGTGGTGATTTGCATATGCAGCCCATTATGCTTTGCACTGTGTGGGCATGTGTGATTTTGTATTTTCTTGAAACTTGGCTGCCCAGCCAAATGCCCTTTGGGGTAACTCTTGCCTCAGTGTTTGTGCACAGTGGTTCTTTGTCTCTTATATAAATATATGTATATGTATATAAAAAACTATTTCCCTGTCAGTATAGTGGACCGCCCCCTCATCCCCAATTTTTGCCCACAAGATATTAAAAAAAAAACCACTTTCCCTGTTATTTTAGCAGACTCTCATCCGGATGTTGACCCAAAAGGTTAGAACAAAAAAAAAAACACTTTACCTGTTAGTTTAGCTGATCCCCCCATGCCACATAATATATTAATAAAATAAGAAATTTCCCTGGTATTTTAGCAGACTGCATTCCTATATATCTTCCTAATTTTCCATAGAAACATAGAAGTTGATGGCAGATAAGGACCGCAAGGCCCATCCAGTCTGCCCATTTCTTTTTCTACCTTGTAAATGTGCCATCGGCCTTTGCTCTGTCAGTGGCCTTTCTATTCATAGTCATTTGTATTGCTCCCTTATGCCTATCCCATGCCTGTTTGAAGCCCTGCACTGTATTCATAGCCACCACTTCTTGTGGTAAGCCATTCCATGCATCCACCACCCTTTCTGTGAAAAAGATTTTCCTCACATTCCCCCTTAATTGGCCCCCCTTTAATCTCGTGCTGTGACCTCTTGTCCTGCTATTTTTCTTATATTTAAACATGTTAGACTCTTTCACCTTGTTAATGCCCTTAAGGTGTTTGAATGCCTCGATCATCTCACCTCTCTCCTCCTTTGCTCAAGGGTATACATATTGAGCTCTGTTAATCTGTCTTCATATGTCTTCTGATGCAGTCCCTGCACCATTTTGCTGCCCTTCTCTGGACTGCCTCAATTTGGTTAATGTCCTTGTGAAGGTGTGGCTCCAATACTGCACGCAGTACTCAGATGGGGCCTAACTAGTGTCTTGTAAAGAGGGATTATTACCTCCTTACAACTTGTGATACCTCTACTAATACACCCTAACACCCCCTAGCCTTACTCTACTGCTTTAGAGGTCTGCTTGATGATTTTCAGGTCATCAGTGATGATGATGCCCAAGTCTCTTTCTTCCTTTGTGACTGCTAGCAACTCCCTCCTAGCCTATAGGTGGCTTCAGGGTTCTCTTCCCTATGTGCATGATTTTGCACTTCTTTGCATTAAATCCCAGTTGCCACTCTTCTGACCATTTTGCTAGTTTATCCAGATCTCTTCTCATTCTGCCCACCCCATCTGGATCATCTACTCTGTTGCAGATCTTGTGTCATCTGCAAACAGACAAGCCTTACCTCTAGTCCATCTGCAAGGTCACTAATGAAGATGTTGAAGAGGACTGGCCCCAGAACTGATCCCTGAGGTACCCCACTTGTGACTTGCATCTCTTCTGACTGTATACTATTTACTACCACTCTCTGTTTTCTGCTCATCAACCAGTTTGCCATCCAGTTGACCAACTTCTGACCCACCCCGAGCCTACCCAGCTTATTTATCAATCTTCTATGTGGAACAGTGTTAAAAGCTTTGCTGAAGTCAAGGTAGGTGACATCAACTGCTCCCCCTTGATCCACCACTCTGGTTACCCAGTCAAATAAATCTATGAGATTAGTTTGACAGGACCTTCCTTTTGTAAACCCATGCTGTCTTGGATCCTGTGCCCCTATGGATTCCAGATGTTAGGCGTTTCCCACTATTTTTTACATAATGATTTTTTTGCTAACTGTGAGCAAATAATTAGCCAACACTGACATGCTATACAAGCTGGCTTACTAGATAAGAGGGGGATTTGGTAAATCCCATAGTTCTCTTGAATTTCTTTTCAGGATGCCAACATGCCAGTCACTCACTTGGCAGCACAGCCGACCCATGAGTCATGAGCCAGTAAATTAGGACATTTATTTTATTATTTTTATTCCATTTCTGCAGTTGCTACAGCCTACAGACCATGTTGATCACACTGGGAGAGAGTCTGCCAATGAAGTGTATGTGCGGTCAGTCATGATAATAACTTCTGCTATGTATGCTTTAGAAAAAAAATCAGTTTATGTCTCACAATAATGATTACTGCAGCTACCTTAATGACTTTTGTTTATTTTCAACAGTGCAATCTCACTAAAAGAACAACTGACCATTAGACACTCTGCAGCTGCAGGCAGGGCAGTCTAACTGGAGGAATCAGCCAATTTATTCATGACAGTGAAGAAGAAGTTCACTCCCAGTTGTATTTTGTTTATTTTTTTTAGTTAAGAGAAACATTCTTATCTTTTTTAAACATGATATCAAGGCTCCACAGCTCTGTTGAAGTCAAGCCAGTCTGTCTTTACCAACAGCATAATGTACACACACTGAAGTCAGTGAAGCATGCTAAAGCAAATGAGGGTATTTTGGGAATAATATCACACTCTGTGCTGTAACTTAATCTACATAAGTTGTGTTTGTGTATTTTTTTTTTTTTTTTTTTACAATTCTGGTCTCTGTATCTAGTCTTTTAAATTTTGTGGGCTCACTATTTATCAAGTGTCTTGTGCTCTTTGTCATTCTGTTCAGTGCGAAACAAAGTATGAGAAAGAAAAGAAGTCCTCCTATAGTAATAACATCTGACTGGCCAATAGTCCACCAGTCAGGTGTTTCTACTATAAGATGACGTGTTTTCATTCATGGGACACTGCCATCTGTATCACAGCCTAGGAGTAATCAAGAGATCCAACTGACAGACCTGTAGAAATATTTTTTTGGCAGACATGCACAGGACAATAATACATACAGTATGGTAACATCTGAATAGGCTCAGCAGCATGTGAATTTTTTTTTTACAACATGCTTGTGTATATTTCCCAGTCTGCTAATAAAATAAAGCAATATTTTTGTTACTGTTAATAATGATATCACATATCATACTTTTGCCTTGTCTTTTTATTATTCATACATAAAATCATTTATTTATATATTTATTTACATATATTTATCTCCCGTCAGCTTAAACAAAGCACATCTCTCTTCTCCATATCCATAGACTGGAATCTGGAAGGGTTGTGGTTGTTGCAAGTATACATTCTGTACTTTGATTTGCCATGGACCATAGTAACAATCTGACACTAAACCAATAATGATTTCCTACTAGTGTTCCCTAAATATTTCTGAAGTCCCTGATGATGCAAGTGCACTGCTGGGGAATGTAGTGAGGTACAGTAACTACAGTATAAGGCAAAGCAGTTTTATTTCTGTAAGGGCCTTTCCAAAAGGCATACTGAGCTTTCCAGTTCACCTAATAAAACAAATGATAAATACATAAAAATGCCAATACATAGAGCGCAAAAACAGAAGCAATTGCCATTCAACTCTGACATCTGATGTTCACAGACTGACTGTATAAGCTGGCTCATAGGGAAAGTAGTATTTTTTTTAAGATTAGGCTGATGGTTGGCAGTAGTTACTAGTCTAATAATTATAATAAGTCAACTATCTATCTAACTACTATCAGAGCTGAGTACTGTTGAATTTCTTCTAGTATTGTAAACCAACAAAAATGGAGGGACTTAGTGGCTTAGGATGCAGTTTCTGATGTGACAGTTCTAAGGACAGTATGAATAACATACACACATTAAAGGGTTTTTCGCTGCAGAAGACAGCAATTAATCAAAGGTCAAATGTTAATGCTAACAATCCTCTGGAGAAAATCATTCAAAATTGGACAATTATAGAATTTTCATACCTGAGCAAACCAGGAGACAGCACCAGATAGATGTTTTGCAGCCTAGTCATCTACTGCAGCTCATTTAATTTATTTTGGTTCAATCTCCTGTGAGGTTACAGACTTTTTGTTCCTAGAAAAGGCATTTTACACTATGCCCATTATTCTACCAGCTTTCTGGGTGTCTATTACTAATTTTGAAGATGTGTCCCTGATTTTGGTCATTTGCCCCTGATATCTGTTAAGCTTTGTCCCTGATTTATGAGGCAAGAGGTTGAGAGGTATTGTACATTGTCGCAAATGGTTTTCTGATTGTTACAACAGTTAAATATTTTTGGATACAAACTTACAAATCTTAGCTACATTGTTGAATAGTGTTTTCTTCTCAAACAGAATCATTTGCTATAATGTGTGCTTTTACCTTTCTGTACCTGATCACTTGTATTTTATTTTTTGGTTCTTTTTCTCTTTACTTATGATGCAACCTGTTAGGCCATTCAAACTCACTGGTCCTAGAAACATAGCTAGATGGGGAGGGACACCTATTGTTCTGTCCTTAATAGCAATAAGAGTTTGAGAAAGGGCTATCAGTCACTATGACAACAGGAGCTCCTGGTATTTGTTGGGTTGGGGAGAAGTGGTTTTGTGGATGTCATTTAGCATAAACTTCCCTACAAACCCCTTCCTCAGAGAAGCCACAGACAAAAAAGACTGTCCCATTCTGGACTAAGGTCCTATGGTGGAGAAGCTTGCTCTTCTTCGGTCACAATGGGTATGAATTAAACAATGCTGTGATCCTATGGTAACACCAGACTAACAAGCAGCCAATCACTATAGAAGTACTTCATAATGTCATTCATACCTCTTGTGAATGGCCAGTGTAAAGAAGATTGCATTGTGGTGGCTAGCTAACAGAAAGTGAGATGGTCAGATAACCTAGTCCATCTCACACTATTCCAGTACTGCCATGCTGTCAAACATGTATAAACTCAGACCTGGATATTCAAAAGGGTTGCACATTGCACAACAGGGATACACCATACACAACCAACCGCTGTGCCCTGGCGTGATAATGAAAGGGGCAAGTTACAATGCACAACTCCTGATGCACTAGGGTGCAACAGTAATGTATGTGGTGCAAATGTGGGGGGCGTGCCCATGCATATGTGGCACATCCTGATATTCAGCCCGGGATGTGCAGCGCATATGCTGGCACAAACCCACCTTGTGCCACTTGGGGGGGTGCAAAGATGTGCCTGGTAAAACCAGGAACAAGTCCAGGCCACCCACAGGTGAGCCGTCATATTGCAGGGTGCAATACAGCAGCCGCCTCCATAGGTGGCCACCCACCCACCCACCCAGAACACTGACCCCAAGTCCCATGCCCTGGGAGCAGTAAGCCTCCCACCCCATCACCCCATCATGGGGAAAAGGTGTAGAATGTGTTCCTGGTGGTAGACTGGAAGGGCCCCATATGCCCGATCATGGGTATATGTGTAAAAACCATCCCTGGTGGTCCAGTGGAAGGGCCCCCATTGCCCGATCATGGGCATATGTTTGAATTATCCCTGGTCATCCAGTGGACTGCTCTCCATTGCCCGATCATGGGCATATGTATAGAATATTCCTGGTGGTCCAGTGGACCGCTCTCCATTGCTTGATAGTGGGCATATGTGTAGAATATCCCTGGTGGTCCAGTGGACCACACTTCATTGCCCGATCATGGGCATATGTTTATATCATCCCATGTGGTCCAGTGGAAAAAACCCTAGCACGCGATTGCTAGTGGATATGGTGAAGGTAATCCCGGTGGTCCAGTGGTACCTCCTTCCCACCCACCAACAGAGGTCCCCCACCACCCAGCACCCCCCCAGTCAGCAGCAGGTGTCAACACCCTGCCTGCATGCCTCCAGGCTGCCTTCTGACTGGCAGCATACAGTATAGTCTGTACATTCTCTTGGTCCACTATGTGGACTAATGGGCATGCAGACTATAATAGTACTACAAGGCCTGATGTGAATGAATACTTTTATTCACATATCGGGCCTGTGTAGTATGGTATGGTCCATGCCCATTGGTCCATGCGGTGGACTAATAGGCATACAGACTATACTGTATGCTGTCAGTCACAGGTGGCCAGGAGGTATGCGGGCAGGTGCTGCCACCCGCCACTGACTGGGGGTGCTGGCTGGCTGGGGACCACAGGGCGGCAGGGATGGGGGTATCACGGATCACCAGGATTATTTCACCATATCCACCCATGATCAAGCACTGGAGGAGTTTCTGCTGGACCAGGGATGATTTAAACATATGCCCATGATCTGGTGATGGAGTGCGGTCCACTGGACCACTAGGGATAATTTTAACATATGCCCACAATCGGGCAATGGAGAGCAGTTCACTGGATGACCAGTGATATTTTAAACATATGCCGATGATCAGGCATACTGGAGTGGGGTCTGCCAAGGGACTGCAGGGCATCGATTCCTGATGGCTGCAGCCTGGCAGGGCACCAGCTGCAAATCACTGGGGATCAGCGCACCACATGCAAATGGGACCATATTGACATGCAAATGGCCCCATTTGCACCTTGCATGCATATTGGCCTCATCTGCATACTCAGTGATGAATATTACAGTTGATGCACCTAGTGCAACCACACTTGTGCTGATGCATCCCCCTGCTCCCCTTCTGCCACTTGCGCTGGTGCAGTGTGTGTGCCCTCAGTGCCATATTCAGTGGTGATGAGCCATGGCGCAGCACCATTGAATATCACCTGCTCCATGCCCTGGTGCAGCCCTGTTGTGCTGTGCCCAGGCATGCACCCTTGCCTGGCACAGTCTGAATATCCAACCCTCTGTGTAAATGAACAACATTGCTGAACTAACATATCTGTTTGTGAATATTATATCACATTGTTGAGTAGCATTTTTTTTCCAGCAGCAAGTGCTCTGTTTGTATTAGTCTTACTATTTTATTATGGCAATATGTAGTAGAAGTAGATAAGCAACTAAACCATAATAAAATAATACAAATGCAAACAGAACACTTGACTTGTCATGACACTTTCAATCAGACCAGCATGACAAATCCTTTCACATGTTGTGTATGCTTTTCCAAATTCCTATTCAAGCCAAAAAAAAAGTATGGAGACTGCCGCTGTTTTTTTATTTCAGAAAAAAGGTACTCAAGAATGTGCTATTAAATGTACATATATGATTATTCACAATGTTCCTTCATTTACACAGAGTTCATAAAATGTCTGTCCAACGTGCTTTTAATTTGATGTATATGTCGCTCTGCTGATGTGTTTTTTTTTTTTAACTGCCAGTGAGTATTACAGGAAGTTTCACAAATATTGTTCATGGTCCGAAGAAATGAAGGGTAAAAGGAATAAAATCAGAGACACAACTGCATAATTTGCAAACGGCATCCATGATAAGAAGCTGGGGGTTCAACCCACTATTTTTTGTTGCCCCAAATATGGCTCCCAGACAGATATCATTGGACTTTTATATCAAAACTTACAAAACTACAAAATGCTCCTTACATAGAGTGTCATTCATTGAAATAAAAGCCCAATGGTTTATTGGTCCAAGAAAAACATTGTTGATAACTTGACCACTCAGTAATAAACTTTGCTGTGATTCAACCCACTATTTGTATTGCCCAAGATTCGACTAACACATCCTTTAGGAACTAAGCTTGAATGAAACCAGCATATCCTTACTTGTCTCTGGGCATGGGAAAAATGACAACTGTAATGCATTCATAAAGAAACTAGAGTTGGGCTTGTACTACAACATATAAAAAATAATCTAGATCTCAATTCTTAATGAATTATTAAAGAAAGCCATCTACAAAGGAAAGTCTGATGAGGACCATATTTTTCGTTCTAAAAATAGGTCTCATTTTTGACTCAAATTCTGAAAGAAGTGTACAGTATCTCAGTGAGAAAGTAACCCATCCATGTACAATATATGATACCACAACTAGTAGTATTGCACACTGTATTATTTATTGACTTTAGAGAAAGCATTCATTTATGCTGCAGATTTCCACATTTTGTGGTATATTTTCGCCATCTATACACTGAAGAGTTTCAGTGCCGTATATTTCTACAGCATATTCAGATTCTGGACACATGTTATATAAAGACTTTTAACCATACTTAAATCTTTAAAAGAAATTAAAGTATGTACTGTATACTGGAGGACAGAATTGGTTGTAAAAAAAAAAAAGTTCACAAAACCAACACGTGAATATGGTTTCACTCTATACATGTGTCTTCTTTCATCACTGTGTGTTTGTTTTGTTAAAATTATTTGTATTTATAAAATAAAATGCAGGAATGGTGAGAGTGTGGAACCTTCAGAGTAAACCTGTTTATGTATCCCTGCCACCCCACACACACATATATATACATAAACACATACTGATCTATGACTATGAGGCTGAAACCAGGAAAAGCATTTTAAAAAGCTGAATGTTTAACAGGTGAAACTTAACTGAAGCTTTAATTGCTCACAAATTGAGGACGGAATCTCACTGTGACTACAGAGTATGGGGGAGGGTTGATTCTAGTGCATAGAAACTCATAGAATGGATTAAAAACCGCATTACTTTTCTCACCCCCCCTTTACTTAGACAATTGGTTTAGGGCCATCCTCAGAAATCACCTCAATTGAATGTTAGGTGTGAATGAGCACAGCCCTCCTTAACATGACAATAGTACTCCTGTCTTTCAACACAACAGAATGTCTGAAAACCTAAAGCAGTGTGCTACTGTCCCTGATGTCTGCACAGGCTAAAATGATATATTTAAAGTCCCACTCTCCAATGTGTGTAGATATTCTGTTTAAGTGGTAATATTCTGCACAATTGAAGTGATGGATTAAATAAGATTTTGGCATGCTTAAACTTAATGTTAAAACCATAGTGTACAAATAAGAACATACTAATTAGGAAAAAAAAAAACTTTTCATGTGAAATATTTACCTCTAAGTGCTAGGGACGTACACCAGCAGTGTATATGACACAGAATGATTTGCATTGTTCATTTATTGACCTTGGGACTGCCGTGGCACTGAAATGTTGTATTTCAGTGGGGTAGTAATGTGATTCTGTCAGAAACATTAATAAGCTAATATATTTTTATTTTGTTGCTAAACTGAGATATTATGTTCTGATTTTTTTTTTGTTAAGTTTGAAGGGCAATGACACTGTAAAAATGACTTGGTTGAAACAGAATCCACAGGAAAGACAGTGTGAGAACAATGCATTTTGAGAACCTCCAATTTGGATCCAGCTGCCAGCACCCTGTCACTGTGTGATCTTCGCTATGCCACTTCCCTTCACAATACTCAGTTCACCTATTGGCAGAATTCAATAAAAACACTGTGGCACTGAGCTGTTGCATTTCAGCTGGGTAATACTGTGTTTCCACCAGAAACATGAATAGGCTAATTCTTTTTTCTCATGTCTTTAAACTATGATTTTATGTTCCAATGTTTTTTTTTTATGTTCAATGGGCAATGACATTGTAAAAAAAATTGAAAGAAAATGGGGCCTTACAGCATATGTACTATTCTGTTGATACCCTAAGTGCTATTATATAATAAATATGGACCAACAATTCTGGCACAAGGTCAATGGCAAATACAGAGCTTGCAGCAACTCTTATAGAAATGCAGCTTGTATTGCTCGAATGGATATTTTGAAATCTGGCCCATTATCTTCATCTTGCTGTTAGCTCCCACACCCCACACTCCCACCAACAACACTCACAAACACATTTATATATATTCTTGAAATAGACCATGTTCCTCTCATACCATTTGCAATTCCCCACTTCTGCAAGGTTACTGTATATCACAGCCTATCAGGTGTCTTATTTTTCATAGGGGTCATCCCAGCTTCCTCCAGCTGTTCATACTGAGCTCCCTGGTCTGTTACAGGTGTACTATACCTGAACCTTGGGCAGCAAGTTAATATGTACTCCTCCACACATGCCCAGTCCCAATGCAGAACACAATCTTAGTCATCTAAAAAGGTTAGTGGGGGACACTCAGTCTGTTCAATTGCAACAGTGTCTGTGGATCGGAAGTCGGCAATGCCTGCCACTGGAGTATCGCTGTCTGCAGCTGGAAGTGCCTCATGTGAAAGCAAAAAATAGTGAGCCTCCCAAAATCAACCTCCAACCATCCCTGGGGGCACTCAGACTGCTTAATTGGGGCCGTATCATTGGATCAGAGGTCGGCAATGCCTGCCACTGGGGTATCACTGTCTGCAGCTGGAAGTGCCTCATGTGAAAGCAGAAATTAGTAAGCATCCCAAAATCAATCTCCAACCCTTGCTGTATCAGTGTTTTTAATAAAAACTAACACACTGATTTAAAAGCAACAAGGCTGGGGTAGTTTAATTAAGATGCAACAGACCACTCTGTAATAAACTTTGCTGTATGGTAGTTTTATTACAATGCAACATCTACAGTACAGTACTTTCAAAGGGGGGCCCGGAGAAGTGAATGTGGACTGTGGGGACACCTGCTGGAAAACTGAAAATCAGGCAATATGTAACTGCAAACAGTAATCGTGAACAGCGCCACCTGGCACATTCCCACAGATAATGAGGAGTATTCAGTTAAGTTGCTTGATTTCTGTGCTAGACACATAGGATTTGGAAGGATATTTGTGCAATATTTTGGAAGTGTCCTGCTGGCTAAGCAGTGAGTTTATCCCTGGTTTCAGATAAAGGGTTTGTGTGTGTATTAGAAGCAGACATAGCAAATTGTCTTCACTGAAAGGCCTGCTTACATCACATGTGTCACTAGTCAATCAATTGATTCTGGGTGGGGCTTGTATCACTGTTCTGTTTAGGCATACTACACAGAGTAAAGTCAGTCAGAGGACCTGCCTGTTCCTTTTGGAAGCTGAGAAATTGGCTATACTGCAGAGAACAAACTAGAATGCATTTGAGGAACTGGTAACTTGGTAAAACATAATGTTGTAGGGGACTAGGAAGGTAAGCTACACTTTCTACAAAATGTTTCACTATTTTCTTATTGACATTAAGAATTGCAGGATTCCATTAAAGTGTCGTAATTTTATAATCAGGGGGGTTGTAATACTACTGAAGTTGCTTGATTTCTGTGCTAGACACATAGGATTTGGAAGGATATCTGTGCAATATTTTGGAAGTGTCCTGCTGGCTGAACAGTGAGTTTGTTTTTATCCCTGGACTCAGTAGAGTGGTTTGTGTAGGAGCAGTGGTCTAGTACATTGTGGTGTTGGTTGACTTACTATAAAGGGCAGTACTCACCAGGGTGGTGGAGCAGTGGTGTAATTGATTGTTTCTAACAGTCACCAGTGGTTGTGGCCTACCCACCACCCTACCCTCACCCCACCCACCCCAGGTGTGGCATTTCCTTTATAGCCAAGGTTCTGACATCACTTCCTCAACAGGTCTTGGAACAGAACTGTCATATTCTTAATTAACCAGCACAGTGCATAAAGCTTAAGTATACACACACCAAAAAAAAAAAAAAATTGTACATTACTCATTGTATATTATAAGGAAGAGGGACATGTGGGGAGTGGTGCAATACACTGGCTGTGGGGCAGCAATTTTCTGGGAAACATTCTGGAACCTGCATTGCTGCCCTATTTGTAGGCAACTGTCAGCTCTGAGGGAGGAGGTTGCCCACTTCCAGGCTGAACTGGCAAGGACTAAGGAGGACTCCCCCACCCAAAGAGCACCAGTTCCACAACCACTGCCTCAGAGGTTGCCATGTGTGAAGAGCAGATGGACCACAGTAGGTTCTGGGAGGGTGAGGGTGGTGGAACAGAGGCATAGCCCCCGAGTTGCACCTCTAGACAAATCATATGTCGGTCTGGCAAATCAAGGTTCCTCTATGATGACACCCTCATTGGAGACCAAGAAGAATGCTGGGGACATCCACAAGGGAGACCCACAAAAGAGTGGCAAGGGACAACACAAGGGGAAAGAAACAGCTTCTGATGGGGGACTCAGTTGTTAGGGGTGTAGACCTGGGGAAGGGATAGGAGAGGGAAGTAAGGTGCCTGCCTGATGCCATGACTTGGAGGGACAGGAAGTGAATCCTCAGGATTGCAGAAGCAGCATCACAGGAGAGGAAACTAGATATCATTGTCCACCTCGGGACAATGACCTAGCTAGGCATGAGATCAGTGCAGTGCAGGATGAATTTGTGGAGTTGGGGAGGGGCCTCAGACAGGTAACAAGCACGATAACCTTCTCAGAGGTGCTGCCAGTCCATGGCAGGGGTGAGGCTAGGGTACTGCACACCATGCGGTTTAATGAATGGTTGCAAAACTGGTGCAGAGCACAGGGCTTTGGCTTCATTGGGGACTGGGAGTCCACCTGGAGAGATGAAGGTCTATACTGGCATGATGGTCTGCTTTTGTCCAGGAAGGGAAACATGCTCCTAGGTGACAGATTTAAAGGCTTCCTTGGCAAGCTTTTAAACTAGCCAAGGGGGGAGGTGCTGATAGGAAACAGGAAAGTTCAAGTCTCCCCCCGCAAAGCATGGCAGGTAGTAGGGTAAACACTGATGTACAGAGCTTGACAGAGGGCAGGACAGGAGTAAATGGAAAAATGGACAAGGGCAATAAGAGCAGGGATGGGGTAAAAAAGGATAAAGCCAACATTAAATGGAGGGCAATGAGTACCAATGCCCGTAGTCTTGTAAGCAAGCTTCCAGAGCTAGTAGCCCTGATGGAAGTGGAACACTTGGATATTGTGACAGTCACAGAAACATGGTACACGGAGAACCATGACTGGGATGTCAACATACCAGGGTACACAATCTACAGAAAGGACAGGGAGGGTAAAAGAGGAGGTGGAGTAGCTCTCTACATAAGGGAAGAGATCAAAGTAACAGAACTAAAAGGTAAAGGGGGAGGACAAGAGGAACTCTGGGTCACATTGGAGACAGGGAATGGCATCAAAATCCGCACAGGGGTTGTATACAGACCCCCGTCTCAAGGGGAGGAAATGGACAAGAAAATGATAGAGGGAATTCTCAAAATGGCTTAAAAAGGGGAGATACTGTTGATGGGGGACCTGAATATGCCAGATGTTAACTGGGCAACATGGACTGCAGCCACATCCAAGAGCAGGGTCATTCTCGATGCCCTACAGGGAGCATGCCATAGACCGCTAGTGGTGGAACCCACTCAGGAGGGAGCAATATTAGACCTGGTACTCTCAAATGGAGAGAGGATCACAAACTTAGAAGTCAGTAGACACCTGGGAACAAGCGACCACTGCACAGTGTGCTTCACAATAAACACAACCATGGAGACAAGCCATACAAATACAAGGATACTGGACTTTAGAAGGGCTGACTTTGGCAAAACGGGTGAATACCTGAGGAATGCATTAGCAAATGGCCAGAAAGGAGGGGTGGAAGAACAATGGAGAAAAATCAAAACTGCCATCATGGAGGCAACAAGCCTCTGTGTGAAACAAATAAAGAAAACAAAGCAGAATAAAAAACCACTATGGCTCTCAAAAGAAGTGTCAGGGAAGGTTAAGGAGAAAAAGGCTGCATTCAAAAAGTATAAGGAATCACAGACAGAGCACGACAAGGAACTGCAACAATTAAAGCAGAAAGAAGTGGGGAAGGCAGTCAGAAAAGAAAAGGCCCAAACTGAGGAAAGGATAGCCAACTCAGTTAAGAAGGGGGATAAAACCTTTTATAGGTACATTAGGAAACATAGAAAGGTTAAGAGAGGGATAGGGAAGATTAATAAAGGAGAGGGGAGGTGGGCAGAGGGAGACAGTGAAAAGGCAGAGATAATGAATGAATACTTTTGCTCAGTATTCACAAAAGAAGAAGAGGAGGAGTTACCTAAACCAAACAGTAGAAGCAGTCTGGATAGTGGGGTTGATACCAGTCCATTTAAAGAAGAAAGAGTACTGAAAGAACTTCTAAAACTCAAGGTGGACAAAGCAATGGGGCCTGGACGGATTCACCCTAGAATCCTAAAAGAGCTAAGGAGGACCTAGTGACACCACTAACCACACTTTTAACAAATCATGGGAAGATGGGGTGGTACCTGAGGACTGGAGAAGGGCAGATGTGATTCCCTTAACAAAAGTGGGAGCAAGGCAGAAGCAGGAAACTACAGACCTGTTAGTTTGACCTCAGTGGTGGGGAAAATGATGGAATCACTTCTGAAAGAAAGAATTGTTGAGTACCTAGAGGCCAGCGGGGCACTGGACACAAAGCAGCATGGATTCACAGCAGAAAGGTCATGTCAGACAAATCTAATCGATTTCTTTGACTGGGTGACCAAAGTAATAGACCAGGGAGGGGCTATGGATATGGTCTACCTAGACTTTAGCAAGGCATTTGACACAGTCTCGCACAAAAGATTAATAATCAAGTTAGCCAGCCTGGGAGTGGGTCCCAGGGTGGTAGTCTGGGTAGAAAACTGGCTGCACAACAGGACACAGAAGGTAATAGTGAATGGAACACATTATGAAGGAAGGGGGGTTACTAGTGGAGTACCTCAGGGCTCAGTACTGGGTCCAGTCCTCTTTAATGTCTTTATAGGTGACATTGCAGATGGTCTGGAAGGAAAGGTATGCCTCTTTGCGGATGACACAAAAGATCTGTAACAGAGTTGATACACAAGGGGGGGTAGAAAGGATGAGAAGGGACTTGGCAAGGTTGGAGGAATGGTCAGACATATGGCAACTTAGATTCAATGCAAAGAAGTGCAAAGTAATGCACCTGGGAAATAAAAATCCAGGAGAAGAATACACAATAGCAGGGGAGGTACTAACAAAAAGAATAATGGAAAGGGATCTGGGTGTAGTCATATCAGATGACCTAAATGACCATTTCCATCTTACCGGTATTGTCCAAGATGCTTGAAAAATTAGTAAACTCACAGTTAAGGGCCTACCTGGACACCAACAACCTCCTAAATCCAGCACAATCTGGGTTTAGATCAATGCATAGCACCATCTCTGCCTTAGCCAAAGTCACTAACGATTGGCAGACTGCCTTGGATAAAAAGAATAGTACCTGTGCTGTGTTCCTGGATTTGAGTAAAGCATTTGATACAGTGGATCATGATTCATTAATCTCTCTCTTAGCTCTGTAGGCCTTGATTCACTCTCTCTCATTTGGTTTAGGTGCTATCTCTCTGAAGGTTACAACTGGTAAAACATGAAAATTACCTATCTACCTCTAAACCACTGCTAAGAGGTACCGCAAGGCTCTCATCCTGGGCCCCATCCCTTTGCCATTTATATTAATAACATTGATTCCAACCTCTCCCAATCTAACATTCACCTGTTTGCTGATGATACTGTATTATATGTCAGCAATCCTCACCATCAAAAGCCTGTGAACTGTTACAGTCAGAATTCTCCATCCTACAACACAACCTATTGGAAAAACTACTTAAATGCCAAAAACAAAAGCTATGTTCTTTGCCACCAAGAGTTGCTCTTTCCATTACCCCATCATTCACCACCCCACATTTATCCACCTTATTTGGAGAAAATTTGAATTTGTGGATAAATTCAAATATCTTGGAGCCTGATTGACAATAAGCTTGACTACTCTGTACACGTTGAAGAACTACTAAAAAGTTGAGACAAAGACTTGGCCTATTTTTCAGAATAAAATACTACCTTACCAGAGACTCCAAACAAAGATTAATCCAGGCATCATTCCTATCCCTCATTGACTATGCTGATTTCCACGGCCATTGCTCCTCTCCTCTTAAATAAGCTGGACACCCTGTATCATAGAGCCATTAGATTTATTACATACCTTCCTCCAACACCCATCATTGCTCTCTTTACATGGCAGTCAATTGGACATCCCTACAGCACAGAAGAAAAGAATGCTGCAATCTGGATCTTTAAAGCTTTATCAGACAAACTCCTCCTATATCTCAGACTGTTTCACCCAAATCACATCCAGGCCATACACCTTAAAGATCAATAAGCTCATTATGCTAAAGATTCCCAATACCTGCACCTGGTTTGGGAGGGCTGCTATCAGCTATTCCTAGCATTTATTTGGAACTCACTCCAAAATCTATGAATCTGAATACCCTCTTACCCTTATTATCCTTCAAAAATTATACACCACCCTATTCCCAGAACTGTGCAACTGCTTCCATAAGGCCTAGTCTCCCACCCAACCTCCACCCTCCCTTCTGTAATCCACTATGTTTAGTTTCCTTCTTCTACCCAGTCAGTTATCATACTTCATAAAAGCCTATAGAAGCCCTACTATCTGAATATTATCCCTTCTATATTGAATGTCCTCTTCATTTTTACAGGTTTAAGTTATTGTTACTGTGCCTTGTATATCTGTAAATTTTTTTATATATCTCTCATCTATTTGATTGTATTAATGTTATGTTATTCTCATGTCTTTGTACAATACTTGTATCCTTCTTTGTATGACCACTCAGGTCCATCTTGTAAATGAGCTACGCTCAATGATGTTCGCCTGAATAAATCAAGATTTTGATTGATTGATTGATTGATTGAAAAGTGGGTATGCAATGTGAGAAGTCAGTAGGGAAAGCCAGGGGGATACTGGGATGCATAGGGAAGGGCATCACAAGTAGAAAAAGGGAAGTAGTTATCCCTCTGTACAGACAGTTGGTGAGACCCCATCTGGAGTACTGCGTACAGTTTTGGAGACCTCATCTACGCAAGGACATAGACAGGATGGAAGCAGTCCAGAGGAGGGCAACTAAAATGGTGCAGTGTCTACATCAGAAACCATATGAAGAGAGACTGAGAGAGCTTAATATGTATACCCTTGATGAAAGGAGGGACGGGGGACATGATAGAAACTTTTAAGTACCTCAAGGGAATCAACAAAGTCCAGGAGGGTAGCATCTTTCAGAAAAAGAGATGTGTAAGAACAAGGGGGCACAATTTAAAGTTAGAGGGGGACAGCTCAGGGGTAATGTGAGGAAATTCTTTTTCACAGAGAGAGTGGTGGATGCATGGAACCACCTTTCTGGAGAGGTTGTGGGGTCTAAAACAGTGGAGGAATTCAAACATGCATGGGACAGACATAAGGCAATTATAGTGGGGGGTTGCAGGAAATAGGCTGTTGGTTAACTAGAATCTGCAGCTTATCCAGTAGGTAGGGAAATGGGCAGACTGGGTGGGCCAAGTGGTCCTTATCTGCCGTCAAAGTCTATGTTTCTATGTAATTGAAGATTGCAGCATTGCCACATACCACAATACCACACTAACCCATTACTGATGTATCAGTTGGCACACAGCTTGATATTACCACATCTGATGAGGTATACCTTGGTAAAGGGAAACTTTTATGTAACACCCACTGTAGATTTCTCATAAAGATCACGCAATTTTTTGTTGCAATTTAAACTCATATCTCTCAACAGTTTCTTTTCAAAATTCAAAAAGAAAGGTTCTCCTTGCTTATACTTGCAGCATTATTTATTTTTTAAGCAGTCATTATCAATTTAGTTCACAGGTTCTAACTAAAGTTCAATGTTTTCTTTTACTTTCTACATTCATTTTTATCTCTGCTGAAAGAGTTATAGGTGAATAGTCATTCCCCTCTTCGTTGGCATGCTCCACTGGAATCTTCTGTGCTACTAAAGGTGTTATTGCTGTGGTGCACCTTGTTTTAAGGCTGAAAGCCTCGCCCCTTGCTGCCAGGAAGTATATTTTTATTGGCTCACTTGGGGTAAGGAAACTGAGCCTTCTATGCTTAGAAATTAAGCTTTGTTTGTTCTGTCGTGCTCAGTGGGGTTAGTTTTCTACAGTTGCAGATTTTGGAAGTTTTTTTTTAGGGTAAAAAGAACTCTGTTTCTTGAGTTTTGCACTGTGTGGTTAGGAGTACTTATTTTTTACTTTTAAAGCTTACAGATCATCAGGAATTCATTTCTTTATGGAAAGCTCCCACTTTTCTGCACCTATATTGCAAAAAGTGTGTATCCTGGTATGCATTTTCTATAGAAGGGGAGGATTTTTTAAGCATAACTACTTATGTAGTAAAAAGAACATTTTTATTGTATTATACATATAAGTATTCTATTTGCACACAGCGTCAAATCTATGTCTTTCTGTTGCAATGGAAGTTTATAGTACATCAGAGAGCTGAATCGGGACAGAGGCACCAGACCAAATGTAGGCATTACATCCTGACCCACCAATGTCACTAGGGCATATAGAGGTGGACACTAGGGTGTTGACTGTGGGATATGGTTCAGCTCTCTGATGTACTATAAACTTTCATTGCAACAGAAAGACTTAGATTTGATGCTGTGTGCAAACAGAATATGTGTATGTAAAATAAAAAAAATATGTATTTTTACTACATATGTAGTTATGCTTAAAAATCCTCCCCTTCTGTAGAAAATTCATACCAGGATACACACTCATTGCAATGTAGATGCACAAAAATGAGAGCTTCCCATAAAAAAATGCATTCATGATGCTTTGTAAGCTTTAAAACTAAAAAATAAGTATTCCTAACCACACAGTGCAAAACTCAAGAAACAGAGTTCTTTTTATCCTAAAAAACCTCCCAAATCTGCAACTGCAGAAAACTAACCCTACTGAGCATGACAGAAGAAATGAAGCTTCATTTCCAAGCATAGAAGGCTCAGTTTCTTCACCCCAATGAGACAATGAAAATGTACTTCCTAGCAGGAAGGGGCAAGGCTTTCAGCCTTAAAACAAGGTGCACCACATCAATGGTGCCTTTAGTAACACAGAAGATGCAAGAGGAGCATGCCAACAAAGAGGAGAGTGAGTTTTCACCTATAACTCTTACAGCAGAGATAAAAATGAGTGTAGAAACTAAAAGAAAACATTGGACTTCAGTTAGAACCTATAAACTAAGTAGATAACGACTGCTTAAAAAAGAAATAATGCTGAAGGTATAAACAAGGAGAATCTTTCTTTTTGAATTTTGAAAAGACACTGTTGAGACATATGAATTTTAATTACAACAAAGAATTGCACGATCTTTATGAGAAATCTAATTGCACTGTATCTTTGCTTTGTCCAGACTTTGAATATAAAAGAAAAAGAGAAACAAGTTTTTTTCAAACCTTTTGGGCTAGCAGAATATTAGAATTATTAGAAACAAGTTTGTTTCAACCATTCTGGGCCTGCAGAACATTAGAAAGGTAGACATTTTACTACTTATGTGAGACAAGTAGGACAAAGATACCGGAGCTATATAGAATGCAAATAATATACTATACTGTGTTTGTTCATAGATAAAACAATAGAACTAAAGACTGGTGTCTCGAATTAATTTCAAAACTCTAAGAGCAAAATGCAATATTCAGAAGGAACATCATAATTTGATATAGAAGGTATATTTAAAATACAATTAAATTCTCATAAAAAAACATAAAATAAAATGTACTAAATGAAAACATACTTATATATTTATTTATTTGTTTGTTGATATTAGACATGAACTAAGGAAGCAAATACATCCCAGTTCATAAATAAAATTTCTTCTGTTCGGGTGGGATATGAATAATTATCTTTTATGTTATTTGACTTATTTTAAATTTTAAACATGCATTGCCCTTTATATTAGACAAGATTATCATGTTTATACTCCTGGTTATTTATTTTTCTAGTAGAAAGAGAAACAAATGGACATTATGCTAGTAATTTAGATTATTTAATCATTTTTATTCATGGTTGGTGTATTTCACTTTAAGGGCACAAAAACTAGTTACTTAATGTTGTATCATTATTAGTTACCTGATGAAGCCGTAGATGAATACTGCAAAATGTTGTATCAAAAGAATATCTTTCCGAATTAAATGATTCTAAAGCAACTAGCAATATGTGCTAATTTCTTTACTCAGAACAAATACCAGTGAGCTGGTCTCCTTTCTCCAAATATCATTTGCAGAGTTTTCTCCTCCCCAGTGGATCCATTTACTGTTACAAACTGATTAGGTGTAAGCTGTTCAGGCCCAACCAAATCCCCTTTTACTAAGGTAAGAGGCCCCCCCTTGTGCTTTAATCCATGGGTCTGCACCCCATTTACAGTAACTGGGTGTATGTGCTCCCTCATATTTATAGGCTTGCTTTCAGGGATACACAGTACACCCAACTCCATTCAAGCACCACTTTGTCCACTCTGTGCCTTTATAGGACACTGTCTAGGAAGATACCCTGGCTGTTTGCAAAACCAACAGTCATCATTTCTTTTATCTTATAAATCCCTATTTTTCAATCTGGGATTTCCCCCTTTCTGTGGCAGCAGTGAGGGTTTTAGCTGCCCTGAAGGCATGCGTGTCCCTTTCTGCACTGCTACACCCTTCCCAATACCTTTCAGAGGAGGCCTGCTCCTGGCCCAGCTATCCAAGAGCTCAGCAGCCTGCTGGGCTGTTTTTGGATCTTGGTCCACTAACCAGGTTTTTAGCTTTACTGGGCAAGCCCAAAAGAACTGCTTTAGCAACATAACCTCTTCAATTTTTTCCACAGAATTTACTTTTCTCCCTCCCACCAACATTTCAAAAACTGACGTTGCTTTGAGGTGAGTTCCTCATAGATCATGTCAGGGCTTTTCCAGAACTTACAAAACTTAACCCTGTATTCTTCAGGAGTTAGTTCATACTTTTTATGTTAAGCAGTTTTAAGTTTATCATAATCTTGGTTATCACAATTGTCCATTTGGCCTAGCACCTCACACTCTTTATGAGTAAGCAGCAGAGATAACTGGAGCGTCAAGGACTCCCTGGGTATTCCGGCTTGGATACAGACCTTTTCAAACAAATTTAAAAAGGCATCCATATCCTCCACCTCTTTAAATTTAGCTGTTAATTTTGTGAATTTAGCTTATTCCCAGCCCTGGAGTTTCAGGTCCACCCTGCCACTTACCCCCTCTAGTATTGGTCATTGGAGTCTTAGCTTCTCTAGCACAAATTCCCTCTGGCACTCTTTTTCCTCTCTCTCAACTTTTCTCTGAAGCTGTTTTTCATTTTTCTCAGCATCTCTCTAAAGCTGATTTTCCTTTTCCTTTGCCTCTATCCGATGCTGGTTTTCTTTCTCCTGCATCTCCAGCTCAAACTTCTTCTGCTCAAATTCCCTTTACTGCTGGGCTTCAAACCTTTTCTGCTTGAATTACACCTCCAATCTCCTCAACTCTAGCTGCAGCTTCATCTCTTCTGACTCCAGCTTTGTGGTGACCTTCCCCTGGTACTGTGTCCTTGGGTTCCCTCTGGTCTTGCTCTCCTCCTCCCTGGGACCAGACTCTGCACCATCCCTTGGCACCCCCATGGCCAAGATCTGGTCCTTTTCAGTCATCTGCCATGACTTGAGGTCCTGGGCAGTCACTTGCTTATTGTCTGTCACAAGAGCCTCCTTGTGGTGCTTTATGGTTTGCACCTCGCATTGGACCTCTCTTTCCTGACAAAACTGTTTTAGGTAGTCTGCAGTGTATTCACTGTAGATGAAAGTCATCTTCTTCCCTAACTGCTGCTATACTAGCTTACACCTGAGAAAAAAAGAAAACAGGTAGGGAACTTTATATTGTAACCAAATTATTTTTTTTAAATCTCTGCCTTGATTGTGTGTGGACTGTTTTCAGTTTATCAATCTGAAACACTGGCCTCGAATCCAACTGTTATGCCTGTGCCATGAATATCTCTTGAAATGCAACACTGTGCAACCAGATCTTTTGGATCCCAATGCTGCACACCAGATCTGTCATGAACCCACTCCTGAGAGTGGGGTCCACTGAGATTACAGTGCCCACATCTAAGTGCAATCTGTGATGCTTACGCAGATGATGCAATACTTTTATTAAAATCAGTAATGGGGCTTCAAAAAGCAATAGATATTGTAGCCAGAGTCCTCCAGAATCTATCATTGGAAATAAACTGTGATAAATCTAAGATAATTAAAATTGGGAAAGTTTGCAAAAAAGCATACACATAGAAGTTAAAAGACACCAAGTTACAGGAAATAAAAGAATATAACTATCTTGAATGGCTAATAAATGATACATTCGAGTGGCAAAAACACATAGAACACAACAGAAACAAAGGGAGGCAAATAATATTAGCTTTAAATAGATTCGGGAAACTTTATGCCAGTAATTCTTTTGAAACAGCACAGAAAGCGTATATTGCAAAAGCAAAATCAGTAATGTTATATATAGCTGAAATATAGGGACTTGAAAAAAGTGTAACAATACTTGAATCAGTTAAAAATGTATTTATTAGAAACAACTTGGGACTTCCAACAGCTTTATCAGGTAGTCATGAAAGAATGGAAACAGGTATTCATTTCTAGTTACTTCTGATAAAATCAGAGCTTTAAAGTACTGGAAAAATTGGTAAAAATTAAAATATTATCTTCAGATATACCTGTTGGACTGAGGAAAACAGATTTCATAGGGAAAGAATTAGTTATAACTCTTGGTTCAAAAAGCTGGATGCTGAAATAAGAAAAGGTGGAATGGAGTCCCTCTTTAACAATAGATCCTATGCAGATATTGATTTATGTGTAGAACAAATAAAAAATAGATGGAAGATATAGATATTCAACAGAATAAGGCAAAAGTTAATTCTGCCTCCTTGTTTACATTTTACCAGACAATAAGGGTAGAGCAAGGTGCCCAGAATTACCTGTCTCGGTGTCAAAATTTCATGCACAGAAAAATATTTTCAAGAATAAGATTTAATATACACATGAACTATTCAGCACAAATGTTACCATGGGAAAAAAAATAAAGAACAACAAAAATGTATGTGCAATAAGAAGTTTTTAATTACTGATCTTTTACTGTTAGATTGTAATTTGCTGACAGTTTTTAGGGTAAAATGGATCATTCCTCTATTACAGAATATTTCTGGTAAAAGAAGGGAGGACATTGTTCAAAAATTCTTGGATGGAAATGATATGTCATATTCTTATGCTGCTGTATGATTTTATTTGGACGTGTGCAATATTATGAAATTTTAAATAGATTGTCGTATAAGTATTATTCTTACTGGAATCCTCTTAGTTGATTGTATGTATATGTAATTTTGTTATGTAATAAGTGTTTGTCCTTTGGAATATACATTGGCTTGTTTTATCAATAAACTCATTCATTCATTCATTCAAACTCATTCATTCAATCTGTGATGGGGAACAGGGATACCCTCCTCAATTCCTTTTAGAATGCTCACCAAGGTCATGACTGAACACCCACCATGAGGACCCAAGACATCCCTCTAAACTCTGGATAAGGGCACAATACCAGTTATGAATCTTGTAGCCAGATATGAACCCTTTTTAGTTGTTACACAAATGGGGAAGATCAAGGCATCACACTGTCTTCGGGTAGCAGTGTGCTCCTGATTTCATCTTCTCCAACCGAACAATGAACAACCTGATTCAAAATCTCTACAGACTGTTCCTTGAGACTTTGGTATTCTCTCTATCTCTACCTAGATATCCCTTACAGACTCTTGTTTGATTGGTTGCTTATGGAGGCACCCCTTTGCAATAGCAGTTTGTTGCAGATTATTTATAACTGTCCCACTACTCACACAATTTAGAAATTTCATTTAGGCAGGTTTCATAAAAACAAATGTTTTTACAAAAAATACTTAAATAATACAGTACTAGCACCAAATTAGTCAAAGAATTTTTAAGGATTTTTAAAAATCCTATTGAGAATAGTGAAACCTTTAGTTAGGAATTGTGTTTTGTTTGTTAGTGTGTTCACTGCTACCTAGGGAGTGTTGTCTCATCTGATAGTGTAGTTTAAAATCTACCAGATGGCACTTAAGTTCTGTAATAGGAACTGGCCTCTTTCTGTAGGTATAACAAAAATAATTTTAGAGGATTTTTTCCCCTAAATTTTGTGAAGAATAAATAGGGAATCTCACAAAATTGCTTGGCAAATGTGACGTTACCACTGTAATCATACAGTTACAACTAAAAGATGCACTAATTTGGTCACAGAATAACAGAAATAAAAGTGGAATTTATACATGAAAAATGTACTATAACTGTTGTCTAAAGTCTGCCTTAAGTCCATAGTGAATTGAAGTCCAAATAAAGTAAATGAAATATTCAGTTTCCTTTGTACTGGCAGTCTTGCTTCTTGTACTGTCAGAAGAACAGTGTCCCTTGTAGATGCTTAGCAAAAATGAGAAGGAGTGGTTCTGGCTCAATTCCATATTTAGCTGGAGGCACCCTGCAAAATCTCTGTCTTGTCCTAAAAGGGTGGTCTTCTCTTTCAGGTCAGTAGATGTCACTTTTTTTACTACTCTTGAGCTTTCCCAAAACTGTCTTATAAAGGTTCTGACATCACAACTTCCTGACACATACTGTATAATAATCATGAACGTGACTTCAGAGTTAAACTTTGATGTCTCTGTATAACACCCTGCACACTAACTAATTCACAGTGTCCTGTCAAGAATGGCTATTTCCCAAAATCCTGTTTATCACATCCTGGGCTCTGAAGAGCATGGTTTATGACAGTTAAATGGATTTTGGCATATCTCAGTTAAGGGACCTGGAAATGCAACCTTAACTTCCAGGCAAACAGCCGCCTCTCAGATCAGAAGATGGTCACACATTTATGAAAGAAATACAATATCTTTCTCCATGTGCCTCATGCCTTAACACTGGCATTCTTGTGGCAGGTACACATACACAGAATCATGTAAAAAATGTATATATATATCTATATATATATATATATATATATCTATATATATATATAGATATATATAACAGAATTATATCTGCCAATAATGATTAGCAGTTGGCAAGCTCACCACATTAATCAGACACCCTGAGGAAGGGGTGTATACTCTGAAATGTTGTAGTTTTGGTTTTGAGGCATATATGTGCACTTCTTTGAAAAATAAAACAATTATACATATTTTGGGAGTGATCCTCATGTTTCAGTCTGGACTGTATAGGTTTTAGGCAAAACACATTAAGAAATTATCACTGGTACATCTTCAATCATCTTATAGAGGAGTACTGTACCATAACATTAAAAAACAAAACAAAATACTTACTGTTTTTTTATAGCTCTCCAAACAGCATTTGATACAATAAACAAAAATGTCATTTGGAATTATTTGAGAATGTTACAGAATACTAGAGACTCTTTGCAATTCATTCAGTTAATTTGAAACCCCTTCTGGCCATCTGTGCGCCAGTCCAAGTATGCCCATCAATAGTGTGCCAAAATGCAAAATTTGCTGCCCCTTCCCTGTGGTCCACTCCCCCTTGAGTTAGAATATTTAGGGAGGGTTCAGCCCCCCACATGGGTGGGTACAGTGGGCGCAGCCCCCAAATAAATACTGGGCTGTGAATTAAACATCATGGTGCCCTAATGGCAGGGGTGTTCCGATGATGGAACCGTTTGAAACATGTCCATGCTACAAACCTTAGCTCACCATCACAAAAACTAAATATTTCTTCATTATGCCTATGTTATCTCAAGCAAATAGATTAATTAAAATTGCTTTCTTTCCCGCCCATTGTACAAAGACTATCATTATCTCTACTTATGAAATACTCTAGAGTAGCAAATTTATATTTGCTGACTGATGATCTATAGGACTGGCTGCACAAATCAGAGTCTATACAAACACTAAACAAATACATTACTTTTATGAAGTAAATTTATAAACTGTGTAAATTGACCCCGAGTAAATAAAACAATTTAACATTCATCTCAGTACAGTTCTGTAATAAAGTAATGTGAAAATGGTCACAGGACATGTAGAGTTTTGAAATATTTTATTGCTTATTAAATTTCCTGATGTTTTCACAAGTTGATGTCAATATGTTTCCACAGTGCTTCATGCGTATACTGAGATGATATTTTTAACATGTATCCTGTATGTTTTATTGATTGCTTTTACTTTTTGGTATGGTTTTAACTGAACATCTAAAACTTTATGTATTTATTGATCAATTGATTCATGGTTGTGAGGAAGTCAAACCATCTGGGGCCCAATATTCAAAAGTTAGCGTGGGCACTAACGGGTAGTTTCCTGCAAATTGTAGTTTGTGCTGAAGCTTTATATTCAAAAGGATCTGCTGCACTGGCAAAAAGGGTTAACACCCACACAAAACATAATGTATGCATTTGGGCAAGGGGAGAGGTGGGACCATGAATGTGCGCACTACCCCATATTCAGTGGGTGATGCACCATGTACTATAAATAAGAGGCATGCTCCTTGCCTGTACATATGCCAGCCAGCTGAGGAGGTGTGATCAGGGTTGTGACAGTTTCTGTATGCTCCAACAGCACCACAGATATTGCAAAGGTAAATGTGGGAGGATACCCAGTGCTGCAGGGGGGACCACTGGATGCCAGGGATTTTATTGTTTGCCTTCCAGACTGGCAATCAGCTGGGGGGTGTTATACTAGCACCAGTAATAGTCTACATTCAGCTGGGGCTGGCAATTGGAGGTAGGGGGTTACCACTCACACCAGGGATATTCCACATTCACCCAGGGCTGGCAATTGCAGGGTGGGGGAACCACTTGCACCAGGAGTACTGTACCATAAAATAAAAAATAAAATAAAAATACTTATTGTTTTTTTTATAGCTCTCCAAGCAGCATTTAATACAGTCAACAAAAATATTCTTTGGAATTAATTGAGAAAGTTACAGTAGGCATTGATGAGAATTTTTTATACTGTACTTGGTTGCTATGTATGTTTGCTAAGTATGTTCGTTTTAGGTGGTAGGTTAACCGAAACATTTTCTACCAATTTTGGAGACAAACACGGATACACTTTAACTCCCATCTGATTTAATACTATATAACCTAAATGCTATTATGGTACAACTTGATGAGCCAGACTTTCTTCCACTTAGGGTTTTCAACAAAACGTGTGACTAACTTGCTTGTGCAGGTGACATAGTTAAAATGTATGCTACATGTTTGGCACTTCAAAGGAAAATAAACATGTTAAAAAATATGTAATGTATACAAACAGACCATTAACATTGCATATATTAAGGTCATGATTGAGGATTCTCCAACTAAATCTTGCAAACTGTTCACAAAGCAAGCAAACAAACAAATAAACAAACAAAAAACCCTGAAACTAGACATGGTAAATCAATATAACTATCAAGGGCTTGAATTCACCAATAATAATAAATGGGCAAAATATATTAACATAATAGCAAACTCTATAAAGCAGACACTTTTAAGGATATCACAATGTAGCCACAAATATGGAGAACACTGTCTTGGAGTCTCTTTATGTAAGAAATATGAAATTTAAGGCAAAATGTCTTCATGGAGTGGAAATGTGTGGCAGCCCAGAATTGACCATCCTAGACAAAAAGGAGAATGATGTGTATAAAAAACTGCTGTAGCTCCAAACCTCTGATACATCAGCTGTTGTCAGAGCTGAAGTAGGCCAAAGTTGTTATATATGTCATAGTAAAGGAAAGAACTCTAAATTACAAACTCTAAATTAATTGGTTAAGATTCATAATCTTCCATAGTTTTGTCTTCCAAAACAGTATCTACAAGAAAATACAAACTATGTGTATACAGGATTTCTTGTCCCCTTTATTTAATTTTTTCACTCCTCTCTATTACACAGGGGCTTGGGAAATCAGATCATGATGGTTAATTAAAACCTACTCTTGCCTACAATAATAATTAACCAAACTACATTTTTGCCAGTGATGCAGCTAAACAAAATGACTTAGCACTGCTCAGATTATTGAATTTAATACCATGGCTAGCAAAATATGAAAAAGAACACAAATTAGAAAAACACTTGGATATTCTTGAACATCCAGAATACTAGAGACTCTTTGTAATTCATACAGTTAGTGTGAAACCCCTTCTGGCCATCTGTGCACCAGTCCAAGTGCGCCCATCAATAGTGTGCCAAAAGGCAAAATTTGCCACCCCTTTTCTGAGGTCTGCCCCCTCGGAGTTAGAATATTTAGTTAGGGGGGTGCAGCCCCCCCACATGGGTGGGTGCAGTGGGCGCAGCCCCCCACATAACTACCAGACTGTGAATTAAAAGTCCTGACACCCTAATGGTAGGGGTGTTCCGATGGTGGAACCATTTGAAACATGTCCAGGCTACAAACATTAGCTCACCATCACATAAACAAAATATTTCTTCATTATGCATATGTTATCTCAAGCAAATAGATTAATTAAATTTGTTTTCTTTTCTGCCCATTGTACAAAAGGTATCATTATCTCTACTTATGAGATACTGTACAGTAACACATTTAAATTTGCCGACTGATGATCTATTGGACTGTCTGCACAAATCAGAGTCTATCCAAACACTGAACAAATACATTACTTTTCTGAAGTAAATTTATAAACTGTGTAAATTGACCATGATTAAATGAAACAATTTAACATTCACCTCAGTACAGTTCTGTAATAAAGTAATGTGAAAATGGTCACAGGACATGTAGAGTTTTGAAATATTGTATTGCTAATTAAATTTCCTGATGTTTTCCAAGTTGATATCTATATGTTTCTACAGTGCTTCATGCGTATATTGTGATGATATTTTTAACATCTATCCTGCATGTTTTATTGATTGCTTTTATTTTTTGTTATGGTTTTAACTGAACAACTAAAACTTTATATGTATTTATTGATCAATTGATTCACAATTGTGAGGAAGTCAAACCATCTGGGGCCTGATATTCAGAAGTTAGCGTGGGCACTAACGGCTAGTTTTCTGTAAACCATGGTTTGTGCTTGAGCCTTATATTCAAAAGGATCTGCTGCATGGGCAAAGAGGGTTCACACCCGCAATAAAACATAATGTATGCATTTTGGCAAGGGGAGGGGTGGGGCCATGAATGTGCGTGCTACCTCATATTCAGTGGATGATGCGCCATGTACTATAAATAAGAGGTGTGTTCCTTGCTTGTACATATGTCAGCCAGCTGAAGAGGTGCGAGGAGGGTTGTGCCAGTTGTCGTATACTCCAGATGCACTGCAGATATTGCAAAGGCAAATGTGGGGGGATACCCAGTGCCACGAGGGGTTACCACTGGATGCCATGGATTTTATTGTTTGCCTTCCAGACTGGAAATTGGCAGGGGAGGTGTTACACTAGCACTAGTGATAGTCTACAGTCATCTGGGGCTGGCAATTGGAGGTAGGGGGGTTACCACTAGCACCAGGGATATTCTACATTCAGCCAGGGCTGGCAATTGCAGGGTGGGGGAACCACTTGCACCAGGGATACTATTCATTTCAAGAATGGTATGGTGATTGGTGGAGGGGGAACCACTAACACCACCGATACTGTTTATTAAAGAATGATTCGGTGATCAGCAGAGGAGTGTGGGAGGACCACTAGCACCAGGGATATTATTTATTTCAAGAATGGGATGGTGATCAGTGTGGAAGCACCACTGGCACCAGGGATATGTATACATGGATGGGGCTGGGCAATTTGGGGGGGCAGTGTGGCACTAGCCTACCTCACTACCCATGCAAATGAGCCCATAATGGACATGCAAATGACCACATAGCTCCCTGCATATTCAATAGGATCATTTGTATGAGTCCCTCTGAATATTGCAGCTAGCACTCTGGCGCAATCCATTCTGGAGGCGTACATGAGGAGCCCTGTCAGGGCAGCACTAAGTGGCTTAGTATTGGGCTGACATGCCACTATATTTAGTTGAGCGGTGACAGTGTGCTGTTCCACTCAATATAGTATCTTTGGGCACCCCAGCAGTAGCAAGGTACAGCACAAATGTTTGCTCAGTGCTTTGTGCATATTTGAATATCGGGCCCATGAGGTAAATATTTTCTTTAGTCTGCAGTTTTTGTTTGAAAAAATATGCAAAGTTTTGCTAAGAATGTTAACACATTTCAAACTTGTTATGCTTCATTGAGTAGTGATGGCATATTGGTACTGGGAATTCTGCATTCTGAGCAGCTGTGGTCTAATAGGTCCTACCTTAAAGACTTGACTCAGTAAGTGGGGTTGATTATGACATAGTTATTTGTAAAGAAACAAATTATGAAATGGGCTTAAGATTTCAAACCCTCTGGTTTGTTGATAGCCGTGTGCTGAAAGTGTCTAGCACATGGCTAAAATCAAGGGTTGACAGCATGGATGCAGTACTCCCCCCCCAAAAAAAAGCCCATATGGACTTTTTTAAAAGTTTTAGAATAAGATACTCCAGAATTGTGTGTCAGACACTTCTTGGCCTGTGGCCTCATTCTTCACTACACCCCTGGCCCATATGCTAGAAGGCAAGGCAAATCAATTTGATTTATATGGCACCCAATCCCAAAAGGTCTGCATGTCTCACAGCAAATACAACAAAAATACAATACAAGATCAATAAATAGTAACAGTTAACACTGTATGTCACAAATCCAGGCCAAAACTTAAGTAAAGAAATGGTTTTTACAGATTTATTTTAAAAATAGCCAGTGAAGGAGCACATCTCACCTCCCAGGGCAGGGTGTTCCAAAGAAATGGAGCTGCAACACCAAAAGCCCTATCACCTAATGATAGTAGTATAAGGGGATATAACTTGTCAAATGTTAAATTTCAGCCAATCAGAGCGTGCCACATCATTTGATAGGTGGTTACCATGGCAACACCCCGGCCCTTTTCCAACCGGAAGTCCCGCCTTCCTCGCACCATGGCAATGCCTCGCCCCCCTTTGTGCCACAGGAAGTGATGTGCATTTTGGTCCTTGAACCCAGAAGTCCTCCCCTTTTCTATGCCATACGAGCCTCCTTCTTCTTCCCCTCCTCTCACCTCCATGCCACAGACTCGCAACCGAGTCCCTCCACCTCCTCTCCCTTCCCTGCATTGGAGTGCTAGCAGCTCCTTGAACCCCTCCCCTTGGACCCGGTTCGGTGTTCTAGCTTGCACTCAGGTCCCTTCCCTCACATTGCAACCCAGCCGCACCATCCTAATTCACACCAGAGTCTCCCTCCTTGATCCACCACCACTTGCACCCGAGTCCTTCTTCCTCCACACCACCCTGCTCCCTCTCACACCCCTGCTGAAACATCCTAGCTTAAACTTGAGTCCCTCTCCTCTCCACACACCCCTGCTCCCTCCTCCTCCTCCCCCCACCCTTTTGCACCCCTGCTCTCTCCTCCCTCTCCTCGATCCATCCACCTCTTGCACCCAAGTCCCTCTTCCTTCACACCACCCTGCCCCCTCCTCCACCCCACCACTGTGTCCTAGGTCAAACCTCGAGTCCCCCTCCTCCATTCCCTTCCCCTCAGACTCCTGCTCCCCTCCTTCTCCTCCCCCTCCCCATCGCACCCGAGTCCTAGCACTTTCATACACCCTACTCCCTCACTATTCATTCGCACCCCTGTCGGTCCGGGGATATAAGGACAGGATGTGTAAATGCTTTGTGACTTGGAAATCTGTACAATGAATGCATCATCAGGCATCTCTGTATAGATAGGTTTTATGTTTTTTGGTGATTTTTGTAATGTTTGTAATTATTTTTGTCTTGCTGCCTGTAAGTTTGAAATGAAATATCCCTGCTTTTGCTACTTATAGAAACATAGGCTTTGATGGCAGATAAGGACCGCTTGCCCCCCCCAAGTCTGCCTCTAACTATTGAAGATGCGGCAGATCCTAGTTGCTGTAATCATCAGCTGACTTCCTCCTACCCCCCACTATTAATTGCCTTATGTCTGTCCCATGTATTCTTGAATTCCCCACTGTTTTTAACCCCACAACCTCCTCAGGAAGGCTATTCCATGCATCCACAACCCTCTCTGTGAAACAATACTTCCTCATGTTGCCCCCAAGCTGTTCCACTTCTGTCTCCAAATTGTGACCCCTTGTTCTTGCACATCACTTTTTCTGAAAAGATGCTATCCTCTTGGACTTTGCTGATTCACTTGAGGTACTTTAAAGTTTCTATCATGTCCCCCCCCCCACCTCCTCAAGAGTACACATATTAATCTCATTTAGTCAGTCTTCATATGGTTTCTGGTGCAGACCCTGCACTATTGTAGTTGTCCTCCTCCTGACTGTATCCATCCTGTCTATGTCCTTGCAATGATGGGGTCTCCAGAACAGCAAGCGTTACTCCAGATTGAGTCTCACCAACTGTCTGTACAGAGGAATGACAACTTCTTGTTTTCTACTGGTGATGCTTCTCCCTGTGCATCCCAGTATCCCCCCCACCCTCCTTACTGCCTTCACACATTCTCTGCCTACCTTTAGGTCACCTGGTATGACCACCCCCAGGTCCCTTTCCATTTTTGTTGTAGTTAGTGCCCCTTCCCTCCAATTATGTACACATGCCCTGAGTTTTTGTTTCCCAGGCACATTTCCTTGCACTTTTTGCATTGAATCTAAACTGCCATACTTTTGACCATTCCTCAAACCTTGCCAAGTCCCTTCTCATCCTTTTAATCCCCTCACCTTGTGTATCAACCCTGTTGCTGATCGTTGTCTCATCAGCAAAGAGGCATACTTTTCCTTCCAGCCCTCAATGCAATGTCACCTATAAAGACATTAGAGAGGATCGACCCCAGTACTGAACCTGTGGTATCCTGCAGGTATCCCCCTTTCTTTGGAGTGTAGTCCATTGACTATTACCCTTTGCATCCTTTTGTCCAGCCAATTTTTTTTATCCAGTCTACCACCCTAGGACCCACTCCCAGGCTGGCTAATTTGTTTATTAATGTTTTGTGCATGACTGAGTCAGATACTTTGCTAAAATCTAGGTGTGCCATGTCCATATAGAAACATAGACTTTGTCGGCAGATAAGGACCATTGTCCCCCCAGTCTGCCCATTTCCCTACCTAGAGGATAAGCTGCAGATCCTATTTAACCAACAGTCTATTTCTTCCTAGCCCCCCAAAATTGCCTTATGTCTGTCCCATGCATTCTTGAATTCTCCCACAGTTTTAGACCCCACAACCTCCTCAGGAAGGCTGTTCCATGCATAGTCCCTCTCTGGTCTACTACTTTGGTTACCCAGTCAAAGAATTTTATTAGATCAATAGTTCTTAGACTTTGTCACAGTGAGCCTCCCCAAATCCATGAAAAAGATTTTGAGCCTCCTCCAAAAACTGAAATAATCTTGGGCCTCCCCAGAGTAAAATAATGCATTGTACTTTAAGCCGTACACCATGAATAAATTGAAAACTCTTTGAGTACTTTGCTCACATTCAGTTCTTTGTCTTATACTGACATGGAACATTTGAAAAAGTGGTCATGTGCTCAAAGGTGTTATCTGAAAAATAAATAAAATAAACAAATATTATTATTCCGCTTATTGCAACCCCTCCCACAGGCGAACCTACTTGCTCTGCTATTTTCACTCTTGAACCATTGTTGCCCCTTGTTGCAGTACCTTCATGGGTCACACTACTTTCTCAGTTTCCTCTCTACATGAAATAACCTTCCCACACACTTTGCCTCTCCCCCACCTTCTCTGCTCCTAAGCAACTTCTCTGGGATTACTTTGCTCCTTCCTGCTATTGTTCTTAGCACTTTTATGCTCAACCCTTGTATTTGGGCTGTTCTGCCATCAGTCTACAAACTGATCAACTACCACCACTCATTATTAGTTTACTGTTCATATTTGTTTGCACTATTGTTCACTGAGTATTTCTTGATTGTTTTGCAGTTATCTTTTGAAATGGTATTCACTCCCTCCCCTGGTACATCGGAAATGAGCCTTGGCTCATTCACCTTCCCTTGTCACCTATTAGTAAATAAATACATACAATTCAGCTACTATTATCAGCTTTTAGTTTGCTTCATCTCTTCACACAAAATATATAAAACTCAAAATTTAAATACAGTACTTTTTCAGACTTGCTTGAGCCTCCCCGGAAGAGGTTGGGGCCTCCCCAGGAAGGCAGGCCTCACCATTTGAGAATCTCTGTATTAGATTAATCTGACATGACCTTCACACTGTGAATCCATGCTACTTTGTGTCATGTGCCCTGCTGGCCTCTAGGTACTCAACAATTCTTTCTTTCAGAAGTGATTCCATCATTTTTCCTAACACTGAGGTCAAACTAACAGTTCTGTAGCTTCCTGCCTCGGCCTTGCTCCCACTTTGTGAAGGGGAATCAGATCAGCCTTCCTCCAGTCCTCAGGTACCACACCATACTCCCATGATTTGTTAAAAAGGGTAGTCCATTGAGTCACTAGCTCACCCCTTAATTCTTTTAGAATTCTGGGGTGAATCCTGTCAGGCCCCATTGCCTTGACCACCTTGAGTTTTAGGAGGTATTTCAGGATCCTTTCTTCTGTGAATGGACTTGTATCACAACCCCCCCAACCCATCCAGAGTGCCTATGTTGTATGAGTATGTTATTGTATTTATGGAAAGTGCAATCAAGTGACCTCCTTGAAAATGACTTTACCTCAATTGATCACCATCTCTGTTCATAGTTTGTGAATAAAAATGTTTGATACTTGCTAATGTTACCTATGAATGTCCAATTAACATTTTACAGAACACTGTATGTGTGTGTGTGGGGGGGGCATCATTTTGAAGTACATACAGTAGTTAAAGGAAGACCCATCTAGTTCTATGAAAGGCTGTGTAGCATACAAGCAATATCAGCACAATACTCAAAAAAGGCTCCCTAAACTGAAAATAATCACTAACATTTGAATTACTGAATTTAAAAACATCATGGGGGGCAGAAAAGCAATGATAGTCCATCCAGTCTGCCAATGGTTAGCTATTTAACTTCATGATCAGGATTTCATGCATATTTGTTGTAACATCTTTTTTTCTTGAAATCTTCTCTGTGTGGCAATCTCAATGGTGTAACGTGGCAGTGAACCAAAATAATAGGTACTGATAAGCACATTTGTTATATTGCTGTAGAGCAATAGTTCTCAGACTTTGTCACAGTGAGCCTCCCCAAATCCACAGAAAAGATCTTGAGCCTCCCCCCAAAAATGAAATAATCTTGGGCCTCCCCAAAGAATAATAACGCACTGTTCTTTACACAGTACACCATGAATAAATTGAAACCCTTTGAGTACTTGGCTGTCATTCAGTTCTTTGTCTTATAGTGATGTGGAACCTTTGAAAAGAGCACCTGTGTGCAAAGGTGTTATTTGAATAAAATATAAAATAAATAACCATCCCCCACAACAGGCCAGTCTACTTGCTCCACTTATTTTGAATTTTGAACCATTGTTACCACTTGCTGCAGTACCTTCTTGGGGTCAGACTACTTTCTGCTTTCTGTCTATCTCGAATAACCTTCCTACATACCTTGCCTCTCCCTCTTTCCCTACTCTTAAGCAACTTCTCAGGGAGTATGTTGCTGCTTCCTACTATTGCTCTTAGCACTTCTATGCTCAACCCTTGTATTTGGGCTGTTCTGCCATGAGTCTACAAATTGATCAATTACCACCACTCACTGATTGTTCAATGTTCCTATTTGTTTGCACTGTTGTTCATTTTGTATTGCTTGACTGTTTTGCAATTACCTTTTGAAATGTATCCACTCTGTACCCTTCTGTGGGTACACCTGAAATGAGCCTCAATTCATTCACCTTCCCTTGTCACCGATTTTTAAATAAATACATTAATTTTGCCTACTATTGTCACCTTTCAGTTTGCTTCATCCCTTCACACAAAATATATCAAACTCAAAGTTTAAATACATTACTTTTTCAAACTTGCTTGGGGCCTCCCCTGGAACAGGTTGGAGCCTCCCCAGGGAGGCTGGCCTCACCATTTGAGAACCCCTGCTGTAGCGGGATCAAAATTTCATGCAAATATACACAAATTATTTTTTATAAATGTGTTCATGGAATCATGCTTATAAGTGATTGTAAATAATGATATATTGTTGCATATAACAATCATTCATTGAGAAACATTAATTACCGACTTAAGAGCAGTAGGAACAGGATTTCATGCAAATGTATTTGTTGGTGTCTTTTCATGAAATCTTGATTAGATGTTAATCTCAATGGTATAACATGGCTGTAAGTCATAATAATAGGTTAAAAATAATGAATTTGTGACACAGTTGTAGTCGGGATCAAGAATTCATGCAAATGTCCACACAGTATCTTCTTATAAGTGTATTCATGGAATCATGATTATATCCTAATGGGAATATTGATATATTGCTTAATATGACATTCATTCATTAGGAAATATAAATTACTGATGATAATGCGCTAGAATCAGAATTTCATGCAAATGTGCACCAGGTTGGGGGGGTCTTTACATGAAATCTTCATTGGGTGGCAATCTGAATGGTATAAAATGGTTGTGAACCATAAAATGAGTTATGATGAACACATTTGTGACACTGCCGGAGTGGGGATCAAAATGTCATGAAAAATTCTCTAACACTTGTTTCACATTTTTCCTTATCATTAGAGTATACAGTCTACCATTTTTCCAACAACCCTCTCTGTGCCAAAGGAATAACAATTTTGCACAAATATCCTCATTTTTAGACCAGTTTTGAGACCAAACTTTAATCAGTTTCATTGGTCTTTGTGAGACTGGACCAGCTCTTCAAACAAGCAAGATCTTGCAAATCCTCACCCCTTACTCCCATCCTTTTAAGATCAACTCCTACCTCTGTAAATTCCTGCTAATATCATCATCATCAATGCTTCTACCAATGTCTTGTGTTCCTACATGTAGTACTGCATCTGGGTTCACTACCTGGCTCTTTTAGTACATCCACAGTCCTACTCTTCAGGTGAACTTTTGTAACCCCTGTAACACAGCTTTCCATCCTATGTTATTTTATTTTCCTTACAAACTGTTCCATCTAGGAGGCTTTTGAATCTCTGATAGCTCCTAGCTGTCTAGGTGCCAAAGGTACTGTGCTCCTTTTCCCTCCTCCACTGGCCACTTACAGCCTTCCTTCTCTTAGATTACATCGGCCAGAACCTCGTGAGTTATTACTATGACTCACAAGAGGTTATGCTGTCCCTTGTTTACTTTTGTGCCCCCCCCCGACTGTTCTCCACTCTACATTATACTATGGTATTGTATATATGGAAAGTGCAATTAAGTGGCCTCCTTGAAAATGAGTTTAGCTCAACAGAGCTCCATCGCTGCTTATAGTTTGTGAATAAAAATGTTTGATACTTGTTAATGTTACCTATGAATGTCCTATTAACATTCTACAGAACACTGTGAGTGCTGGGGGAAGGGGGGCATCAGCCAACTCGTAGGTAAAGAAAAAACATCTCTACACTGCTTTGGACAGAAAACTAACTACAAATCTTACCTTGTTTGTACTAAAAAACATATATACTGTATATATATATATATATATATATATATTATATATATATATATATATATCCCACAAGTTTCCTGGGAATGTTACAGAAACAAAATCATTCCTATTGAGGCTGATAACATTTTTAACCCACAATAAAAAGATGATAATCCGCACAAAAAGTTCTCAACTTTTGTCAAGGGTTGCCAAAGTGTATTTCCCATTTACTCCAATGAGTCAGGAAAACAAATTTCCCTTTTAACACAGAATAACAAGATGATAATCCACAGAAGAATGTCACAACTTTTGTCAAGGGTTGCCAAAGTATATTTCCCATTTACTCCGGTGAGTCAGGAAAACAAATTTCCCTTTTTAGCACACAATAAAATGAATGTAATCCATTGAAGAAGTTTCCAACTTTTATCAAGGGTTGCCAAAGTATATTTCCCATTTACTCGATGAGTCAGGAAAACAAATGTCCCTTTTAACACAGAATAAAAAGTATATAAAGTTCCTCGAATGCCACATAAAATGTCTTAACGGTGTTAAATCCATCTGTAGTCATTGCTTCATTGGATGTAAAATGACTAAATTCTGAAATCTTTGCTTACAGATAAATTATCAACCTATATCTAGCGTACATGTGAAACACTCTGAATACTGATAAGCTTGTGAATTCTTAATAAACAAAGTGATGAGACCATTGGGCATCCATTTACATGTGAACAGGTAGTTTTGTTAAATCGTACATGGGGTGGGGGTGTTAGCAAGCTGGGAGACTCTGATGAGCTCATCTTTGAAGAATAGAATAAGACACAGATTTACACGTGAAAGGATACTTTTGTTAAATCTTACTAGGATATCGTCAGCTATACAAAAGGTCAGTACATACATTTACATAATAGGCGCCTGGGAACTACAGTTTCTCACAAGTTGATTAACACTGTATTGTTTCTTTTTCATGAAAAGAAATGGGGGGAGGGGTTAGACGATATTCACTGCATAAGGGTTGAAAATGTACCAGTGGTAAAGAGACTCAGAGAACACACAGTTTAAGTTTTCAGAACTGTAAAATGGCAATGCATTCAGCACACAGCAGTGGCCTTTAGCTGGGTTAGAAAGTAGAATCTTTCCACAGGTGCATACTGTGTGTACACAGGCTAACAGAGGCATTCACCTATGCCAGGGGCAGAGGAATAAAAACACACGAAAGCCAAGAGAGAAAAATACCTGGTTGCCTTCTATATAATGACTTTGGCCTGAGAAGGGTATATCCCAGTTCGCAAGGTTTATCTCTAAATGATGAAAGTAAGGGGTAAGGATAAAAACTAATACACAAAAAAGGAGGAATGCCTGTATCATGTCCCCTTTTATATGTGTATCAACAATGCAATCATACGTGCAAAGATGCATTCATGGCTGCTTGCTTATACACCATTACAGTATAACAAAAACAGTACATTACGGAAAAACACTGACAAACACCACCCACATATACCACTGCTACACTACTGAATACCCATTCACTGTGGAAATCATCGAGTATAATTACAAAAATGCACAATCTGCAAATAATGAAAAAAAAATCTAACAATATGTAATATATAAATCAAAGGACAAGTTTATATTGTGTTGTATAAATATACCCATCTCAGGTCTTGTGGCTGCTATGGGTTATGAGCAGATTACAGCTATGCTTCTAACTTCACAGGAAAATAACTTTTAGTGTTACCCATGCTTCAGGGCTTTTGCATTGACATTATTGAAATAGAAACTGATTTATTATAAACCTTACATTGCATTTATGTTGCATTATAAGCCTTGCACTACATGTCCTATGAGGAAGGACATAGTGAGGGGGTAGAAGGAAGTCGGCTGATGGTTACAGTAACTAGGATCTCCAGCATCTCCAGTTAGAGGAAGATGGTGGGGGGGGGGCAAGCGGGTCCTTATCTGCCATCAAAGCCTATGTTTCTATAAGTAGCAAAAGCAGGGACATTTCATTTCAAACATACAGGCAGCAAGACAAAAATAATTACAAACATTACAAAAATCACCAAAAAACATAAAACCTATCTATACAGATATGCCTGATGATGCATTCATTGTACAGATTTCCAAGTCACAAAGCATTTACACACATCCTGTCCTCATATCCCTGGACCGACAGGGGTGCGAATGAATAGTGAGGGAGTAGGGTGTATGAATGTGCTAGGACTTGGGTGTGATGGGGAAGGGGAGGAGAAGGAGGGGAGCAGGAGTCTGAGGGAAGGGAATGGAGGAGGGGAATGAGGTTTGAGCTAGGACACGGTGGTAGGGGTGGAGGAGGGGGAGGGTGGTGTGGAGGAAGAGGGACTTGGGTGCAAGAGGTGGATGGATCGAGGAGAGGAGGAGAGCAGGGGTGCAAAGGGTGGGGGAGGAGGAGGGAGCAGGGGTGTGTGGTGAGGAGGGGCTCAAGTTTGAGCTAGGATGTTTCAGCAGGGGTGCGAGAGGGAGCAGGGTGGTGTGGAGGAAGAGGGACTCGGGTGCAAGTGGTGGTGGATCAAGGAGGGAGTCTCTGGTGTGAATTAGGATGGTGCGGCTGGGTTGTGCTGTGAGGGGAGGGACCCGGGTGCAAGCTAGGATGCTGAACCGGGTCCAAGGGGAGGGGTTCAAGGAGCTGCTAGCACTCCGATGTAGGGGAGGGAGAGGAGGTGGAGGGACTCGGCTGCAAGTCTGTGGCATGGATACTAGAGGAGGGGAAGAAGAAGGAGGCACGTACGGCATAGAAAAGGGGAGGACTTCCAGGTTCGAGGACCAAAATGCACATCACTTCCTGTGGCACAAAAGGGGGCGAGGTGTTGCCATGGTGCGAGGAAGGTGGGACTTCCGGTTGGAAAAGTGGCGGGGCATTGCCATGGTAACCACCTGTCAAATGACATGGCACACTCTGATTGGCTGAAATTTAACATTTGACAAGTTATATCCCCTTATACTACTAATGATTTTAAATGGGATCTCAGCATGGTTAGCAGGTTTGCCTCCACTAACCAGAAGGGATGGCCAGAATTGTATGGTACCAGGTGGTCTTTCAGGTGGCCGGGACCCAGATCATGCAGGGCCTTGTATGTCAACAAGCACACCTTGAAACTGATGTGCCACCAAGCAGGCAGCCAGTGAAAAGCATGGAGAACCAGCATGATATGTTCAAACTGGAAGGTCTCAGCAACCAGCTGGACTGCTACATTTTGGACTAGCTGCAAATGGTGCATATAGTCCAAAGAACTGTAGCATATATACCCATATTGTAAAATACCACCAACGCTCTTACTATTTTCAGATAAAAAGTTATTTTATTCCATATTAATGACAGATAAAAATGCCTGACATGTTTCAGAACTTATTCCTTTATCAAAGGCTACATTTTAAAAAACACCACACAGCACTTAAATACGCATACATTCATGACATCATAACAGTGTCACTAACTGTTATTTTAAATTAATTGGAACAGAACTACACTGTCATGAGTTATTAATACCCATGGTTACCAAAACAAACTCTGGCCAGAGCAGATTGGGCTGCAGGCGAGGAATTTTGTGTAAAAATATTAAACATTGCCAAAGTTACAACCCTGCATTAGCAAAATGTAATGTATGCTCATGAATTTGTTGTTTTTTAATATCTGTACACCAGCATTTCAACATAGCTTTGTTATGACCCTGACCCATGAAGAAGGGCAGAGCAGATATTCAACTCCTGCCTGAAAGGTTATGTGTTTGTTCCTATTCACCTTGCATTACCAATGTATGTTTATACAACGAGCGTGCCTCTGAAATGAGCAAAATAAAAGTGTTCTCCCGAGTGTTGATGAACCCAGTTCATAAGATATCATTTTTATTTTATGAATTGGGTTCATCACAGCCCATATTTCCACGATCAGTTATATAACAATAGCGCGCCAACAGCATGCAGGTCCAGACTTTTTTTTAACTGTGTAGCGCTAGTAGCAGTGGAAACACTTTGACGTCTGTAAAATGCAAAGCATTGCAAGAAAATCAAAGAATATGTAATGATTGCATGTTTTTCTTACATAGCACCATTGATAAATGTGCCCTACATTAGAAGTGGCAGTACAAACTGCGGCAATGTTGGATTCGTATAGGAACAGTGTCAGTAAAACAAGTGGGTCTTCAATTTCATGAGTAAAAATGTATGTTAACCTAGCGATCACCATTTAAACTAATCTTTTTTCTTAGAGGCATGCATATTGTATAAACCACACACATTCCTGTTCACCTTGTATTACCAATGTCTGTTTATCTGCTGGTGTGGTATTGCTGGGAAAGGCTGCGTGGGGAAGGAAATGGATAGGGACAGTTTCTCAAAGGGTTGTACCCCACTACCAGGTAACCTATTACCATTTATTCTCTTGTTGGAGGCACCTTGGTATACAAGATTAATCACTTTAGCCCAGACCTCCACAAAAGGTTAGTCAGCTATGATATGGTGGAGTATGGTGGGACTGTATCCTCCCAAAAAATAAACATTATTTCTTGATTTGAATTGAATCTTGTAAGTCAGTTCACAATGATGGCACATTTTTGGAATGGGTGGACTAAAGTGCAAGACAAAAGGTAATAAAATGAAAATATGACAGCAGAGGGATGTTTACAAAAATACATAAATTCTGGTCAGAGCCAATACAGCTGCTCAGAATGAGGGGAATGTGGAAAGAGCATGTAAAAGAATACTGGCAGCTCTTGCTATACTCTCGCCACACTAGAGTCTATCACACATGTGTGGAAGTAAATACAGAAGTACCACATTAAAGCAGTATAGTGCATGCTGACTATATAAGGGAGCTCACCAATGGTCACAAGGGAAAGGGAAAGGGAACATTGTTTAACCAGAAGTAACACACTAAGCTGAAGCTTGTTTCCAGATGTGACCTGGGAGCACAAGGAAGTTAAGTGACTTGCTCAGGATCACACAGTATGCACCTAGGTGGCTGTGGGATTCAAACCCAGGTCTCCAGATCTGCAGCTCAGAGCCTGTATATTGTTATTAGAATGTATCAAAAACTAAAAAGTGGCCATTCAGTTAATTATGGAACTATGAAAGAATATTCACATGTGACACTGAATTATTAATAAGAAAATAATCAAAAAGTATTATTAGAAAGAAACATTGGACACTTTTTAAAACAAATGACTATGTAGAGTCAAGCTCAATAATAATAATAAACATACTGTACACACTGTATGTGTGTCTTGTCATATTATATTTTTGTACCATGCTTCTTAGCCTCTGTGTGAGGCTCTGGGTCGTCCCTAAAAATAGGTCTTGGTCCATTGTACTTACCCAGTAAATAAAGTGATTTATTGATTGATACTCACATGTTCTTTTACTGCTTATGAACTGCCATGGAAAGAAGTGTGTAGGAGCACAATCCTGTAATATTAAGACCATGGAGTGGGCTACAACTACCTCTGATGCCATAATTAAGGTGGCTTCCTCTCTGCAACAAAATTGTATTTGCTTTCTCAAAGAAAAGGCTCCATATTGATCTTTTCACCTACTGTAGGCCTGTAAATGGGTGTTGCAGCCTCCCCAATACGAACAACAGCTACCAGTTTTTCCCTCTATCCCCACCAGCAATTTGAAATGAGACCCACAGCCCTAGAACCTTTCAGGCAACAAAACTAGTGGCTCTCTGGATAATGCCTGAACATCTTCCAGTCTGTAAATTTAAAAACTGAGTCCCATACCACCAGAACCTGATGCTAGCCAGCACTAGACTCAGGCATCCCAATGTGGAATCCATGTCTCTTTGTGCGTGACTGCGCAGTTGCTAAACCTCTTCCCCTGCCTGTCTTTGCCAGGCTCTGCCAAAGGTGCAAACCTGTTGGGGTGGGTGAAAGAAAGAAAAAAAAAAGAAACAGGGCGGGAAAGGAAGGTAGAGTCTAAGTGCTTTAAAAATAACTTATGTAGTTCTTAAAAGTACATGTATTGGAATCAGGTAGACAAGGAGAAATCAACTTATGTGACACAATCTACTTTTAGCTGTGCAAAACAATTAAATGAAGAACTATTTTATTGACTGGTGGATGCACCACATCATTATGTTTGTTTATTTATTCATTGGATTTTGTTGAGCCAGTAGGCCCACTGAGACTAGAAGCTCCTTTTTCAGGGGCGACTAGGGTGGGGAGGGATACAGATGGTAACCAACTTGAAATTGAACCAGATTAAGCTGTTCATGGTATATTTAGTGAATGGGGGAAATTTGGCCAGGACACTAGGGAAATTCCCCAGCTCACCTGTTGGGGAATTGCTGGCCATTTCAAAATGGCTACTCTGCCTGAGATTTGAGAGGACATGGATGTCTCAGAAGTAGGGGAGCCATCCTCCTCCCATGTTCCTGCTTACTTAGAGGTTGCCTCAGGAAAATAATTTGATGGAGTATTTTAAGAAGAATCAGGACAAGAGATTTATGTATCTGCAGAGGATATCATTCAACCTACTACTGTATTTTGGATAATGCTACTGGAAACACTAAACCCCAGAATGAAATGGAAGCACTGCTGGAGCAAATGGCACGAGACATGGAACAGCACTTACAAAGAGCATCTTGCCAGTTAACTATGCAGAAAGACGCTGCCAGTGATACTGACAGTACTCTCAAATAGGACCCTCAAGAGTGTGACACATCAAAACTGAGTTGAGCTGCTGAGCAAGGTGAGTCACACATCTTACTAGACACTACCAAACTGCATTCTGACAAACTGGCTGGCAGTACAAGCACTGAGGATAGCATCTGCCCAAAGCAACAGAATGCAGGGGAAATGTAAGATAAAGTGTTGCCAGTGGTAATGCCAACCATGGAGTTGGAGACTGTGTTGCATAACATTGTTCTGCCTAGCCAACTTTCTCCTGAGCTTGATGAACTCAATGTTTTACCACATAATGCTCCTACTCACCTATCTAAAATGGAGGGGTTTGTTTCCCATCATGCCATGAATGAACATGTTTCTGCCCCAACTGTCTTATCTTGCAATCAGATCCAGTACCAAACAAATAACATTTCACAAGATAGCAGTACAGTGTTTTCATTTATGGCAAGGAATCAGCCTGCAAAGTTGGGCATGTGAGATGATAGCAAGGGGAAATGAACTGCTGCGACACAGGCTAAAATAAATATTGTTGCAGAAGATTTGCCAGCATTATACAAGCAGGACATGAGAGCTAACATAAAGCAGCCACAGAATACAGCCACTATTACTACCTCTATTGCCATCCAAGAAGCTTTTGTGGTCCAGCTTCTCCCTTCCCCAGTAGAGGCATGGTCACCGCAGAAGGCTTTACTTGAAGCAGGTTGGAAAAGTTACCCAGTGGGGTCTGGTTGCCTAACCCTGAATGGGATCCAACTGTTGGTTTCACAGAAACTCCACTGGATTGGTGCCCTACTTTCACAGCACTGAGGGCCCACCTGGATGTAGTGAACAATCATGTAGGAATGCTTCTACCAGTTTCACAATCTTAGGACATCAGGCATGTCCCACAGACAGCTGCTGGCAGCTCTATACCAATGGATTTGCAGTCAGATGCAGTTCTCATTTCTAAGCCAGAGGAAATACCACAGCCAGATGATAAAGGCAGACAAGTCCCACTCATAGCAACCAAACCTTTACTTTCAGAACTTTTTACCAAAACCAAAAAAGGAGGCTGCCCCACGATGGAATACTATGCGCATGCAATACAAGGGTGGACTGGAGATTCAGCCTGGCAGACACTATGTAGGAAAATTACTGTTGAAAGACTCTCTACACTTTTCACCTAATGAAGTCTTCACCTTTATCAATATCTCAGTTGAAGACAATTTCGAAGTCAGTTTTCATATGGCATGCGCTTTAGATTTATTTTGGAAATGCTACAACCAGGTGAAATACTCCCCCATATGGACCCCCTGTTTTGTTATTCCTTCATCAAACCCACTTACAAAATTCCTTACAGTAATGTTAAGGAATGAGGGCATCCATGTGAAGGATATCACTTACTGGTTGTCACAGAAATGTGATGTACTCTCTCCTCCGGAAGTCATTCTCAATTCTGAGAAGTTTTGGACAGGGGGTGGAAATCTAAAGAGAAATTAAGGCAGACAGAAACAGGAGTGGAATATATATCAAATGCATTTCTCTTGGGAAGAGATAGAGGTGTGTGTTTTTATGCAGGTCAGCCCTGTGCTTGTTATTGATGTGGTTCCTGTACTCACCTCTCAGGTTCCTGTGATAAACCACAGTGCGACAACTGTGAGGACATTGGCCATATAGGCCTACTGTGTACGAATAACACTAAATGTAATCTGTGTGAAGAGTATGGCCACACCTGTTCCCAATTTTCTTGGTCTGCCAAGAATAAAGCCTCCTGCATTAATCATAATGCTGTTACAACAAGCTCAGGATTTGGCCATGGCCAGTGCCAAGGGCATTCCATACCTCCCACTCCCCCACTCCCCCTCCTTCCCCACTAGCCCTCCCCCCAGGCCTGTCTCAGGAATATACAGCACAAATACCAGTACAGGAGATACCCATAAAATAAGAACCCTCCCAACACCAGGCTCCTCCAGTGTCCAACCTAATCCCAGTATGCTACATATGTCCCAGAGAGGAGTCAAACCAGGAGATGGTGCCTCTCTCTTCATCTCCTCCCCCACTCCTGAAGATATGATCCTCCCAAAACATCAAACCTGGACCTTCCCAGATGGGGTGATGGAATTAGAGAACCCCTTTGCTGTCTATCTACTAACTGGGGTGATTCTGATATGGACCAAGGTGAGATGGATTCACAAACACCAGTGCAGGGCCCCACCCCCCACTCTCCAGAACTGGTAGGCTACAAAGAAAAAATAAAAGAGAAAAAAACTCTCTTAAACTAGCTCACTTCTAAATTTATTGTAGGTACCCTCAATGTTCACAGTTTACTTAATGTGACTAAAATAACTGCTATATTCAATAACATCCATACAGCTAACATAGAGTTTGGCCTACTGCAGGAAACATGGATGTTTTTGAATAACCAATTATGAAAGTTTCAGGGTGAATGGAGATGGGGACCATCCTACTGGTCCTTTGGACTGGATAGTATGGGTGGGGTGGGTATTCTCTTTATTTCTTTTGATTTTTCATTACAAAAATTAATAGATATAGTTCCAGGTAGGGTGCTTATTTTAGATGGAGGTTGGAAGACAATCCATTGCAGACTTATAAATGTTTATGGCTCTCAATCAAAGGTGGATAGAGTTGCTTTATTGCAAGCAATTCAACCTTTTTTAGTAACTTCACCAAATATATTTGTATGTGGAGATTTCAATTGTAACACTAAAACTCAGCTACCTAAGCAAAGAGGGACAGACAAGAAGATTTATTGTAACTCAAATGCTCTCTCCAAAACAATAGAAATAGCTGATTTGGTAGACAGTAGGCAATTCCAGTTTCAAGGCCCTCCCTATACTTACAAGAGGAGTACATTTACATCAACAATTGATCATAATTTCCTTTCTAAACAAATGCCACCATTACAGTTTAGAACTATCCCAATGGAATTCTCAAATCATCTGTTACTAACAGTTTCTTTTGCTGAGACCCCTCAGTCAACAGAGGATCAAGAACCAGTGGAAAGTGAACACTTCTATATTAACAGTGCCAGATGTTCGATCAGGTATTACTAATTTAATACGCTCTAGACTCTTGGTGAGTTTTCTTTATGACAATTTCGGGGAATGGTGGGTAGACTCCAAGAAAGACTTTAAATATTGGCTTCAAAGATATGGTAAACAAAAGGTAAAGAACAATGTTTTGACTTATTTAAACTTAGACAACAACTTCAAAATATTTTCACCCTTTCATATTCTACTAAATATGACTATTCTTCCCAGATACAAACACTGAAAGCAGAAATTAAGTTATTTCAATATAACAGGGCTAATACTATGCAAGTTCTGCTCCAATATGGCACTAAACACTCTCCGATAGGAGATCATTTTAAATTGTGTAAGTCTTGGAAAGAGGCTACATCATTGCATTCACTAGTGAATGATGATGGGGATAAAACAGAGACTATAGGGGGACTTCATGACATCATTAGCCAGTTCTGTAAAACTTATTCTCTGTCTCCAGCCCCTAGTATGGATGCAATTCAGTCATATTTGTAAAGTATCAGTATACCAAATTTCCCAGATGACACAAAGGGCATGATTGTACCCATTACTACCTCAGAAATAGAATCTGTTATTAATTCTATAAAACCAGGTATCACACCAGGTCTAGATGGCCTCTTTAATTAGTTTTATAAAATCTTTGCACAGGAATTAGCAAAAAGTTTACTTACTGTTTTTCAGTGTTTCTTGCAAGGCAAAGTTATGTCTATTTCCTTTTCAGATGGATTATTGATCATTCTATACAAATCTGCAGACAAATCTCATATACAAAATTGGAGACCTATACCAATTTTAAACTTGGATTTCAAAATATTATCACACTTATTAAACAATAGATTGAAATGGTATGCAGATTTAGTTATCTCTCTGCAGCAATGCTGCAGTATTCCCAATAGACTGATACAATATGCTTTGATGATTGTCCAGTACATCATTGATTACCTATCCCTGCATGCCAAGAAAGGCTGCATAGACTCGATTGATCATTATAAAGCTTTTGACAGGGTTTATCATCTGTTTTTGTTCACCACACTGCGGGTGTATAGAATTCTTCCTCAATTTATTGGTTTGCTGGAAATGCTATATAATTCTGCCACATTGAGACCTATATTACAGATTCGGGTAACCAATAGTATACCCATCACAACTGGGGTTCAACAAGGGTGCCCCTTAAGTCCCCTCCTTTATATTTTTGCCTTAGACCCTCTACTTAGGACTTTAAATGATACCTCCACATGGCAAGGTATCTTGGGGGAACTAGTGATATAACTGATTATGCACAAGCTTATGCAGATGATATCTGTTTATTTTTATCAGACTGTCAGTAAACTGGAGCTTTTTTAGAAGAAATGAGACACTATTCCTTAGTATCAAACTCAAAACTCAATTCCAGTAAAAGCAGAGGTCTCTGGGTAGGTCTGGTCCATTTTTTTCATTCCACACTTCAGGGATTACTATTTCAACTGCACCCTTAAAGATTTTGGATTTAGTGTCTGGCCCTCAGAATATCCCATTAGTCAGTTTGGAGAACTCTTTACAAAAAGTGGACTTTAAAATCCAAAGATGGAAACTTTGGAAACCATCGAAGCTGGAACAAATTCAAATTATTAAACAATTTCTAATACCTGGCTTACTATATGTGGCCATGATATTTCCTAGACCACCTCAGTTGGATACTAAATTATACAGTTTATTTTTTCAGATGCTGTGGGGCAATCAAATAAACCCAGTCAAACAATGTTATACATATCTGGCAAAAGATAAGGGATGTCTAGGAATGATAGAACCAGTGTTTTGTTTTTCACTTTATTTCTTTCACAGACAGTGAAATGCGGGTTATTACAGTTAGACACTATACACCAGAAATAGGTAGTTTTTAACTTAGTTAGATATTTTCAAGTTTGGACTGTAGTCACACCTAAATTATCTAAATACCTACACATTCCTGAGTATTTTAAATCATCTGCTCAAAAGCTTTATAAATGGTGATGGAACAAACAACAAATAAAACAAAGTAAGAGTACACAGTTAAACACTTTAATTATGGCCAAAACTTGCCCAGTAGTACCAGTATTTAAAAAACTATCCAGAAGAATTAAACAACAATGTGTATAGACAGATGAAAAATGACAGAATTCCATTACACATGTGGGAAACATTATGGTTGTCTGTCTATGGGAGACTGAATGTCCGAGGCAATCATAAGCATAAAGTCATTAAGGAGAGACATTGCCCATACAATGAGTTCATAAATACTGAAGAAACAATGGATCATTTTCTGTTCACGTGTTCTTATGCTAAACACTTTTGGGTTTATTTGGCCAACAAATGGAACATGGGTTGGTTGACATATTAACATATGACTCTTTAGCTTTAGATCAATATGCCTCATTAGAAAAAAACATTTCGTAAAGATACATTAATAGTTTACTTTTGTTGCTTGAAATATTATTTGTGGCAGGCATGATGACAATGGATGTTGTATCAAAAAATGATGCCATATGATACTGTTAGTGTTTTAATTATACAAACTTTGGAGAAAGTGTACCTTAGGAATAACAGTATCCATACAGCAAATAAAGTGTTGAGATGGTGGAAGGTGTTTTCTAAATTGATTAAATACAAATGATTGTGTAAATAGTGTAGTATACAGGGATATGTTATTATAATTTTGGGGGTTTCTTTTTCTCACTGCCACTATCTTTCTGTTTATTTACAGTGGAGGGTAGTTACATTAATTTGTTGATAACAATTTGTACTATGTATCAGTGTTTGTTTTTCTCCCTTATCAGTATGCTTTTTTATGGTTTGAATTTTTATGGTTTGTGTGATGTTAAAACTGTTATTGCATAAAATTTGCTTTATTGTTCTAATAAAAATTCTCCTACTCTTTTCGAGGAGTGCCATAAGATCTTTAATGTCCACCTGAACAACCACCAGAACAGGCCGATAGGAACTTAGTTTATTGTCTCATGTAAAAGACGGCACCTCAGGAGTGCAGCACCCCCCTCATGCTGCACTACAGTGTCAGTATTGAGATTTATCCCAAATGCCTTGTGTGGGGATAGAACCCACAGCCTTCTGATCTCCCAGCCTCAAAGGTGAGTGTATAACCTGCTGAGTCACTGACACTGCCATGTATTAATTAATTTTGTGCTTTAGTGTGTTTCACAAATGGGTCCATTTTATTATCAAAATAATGCACTCCATGGCAAGAGTTGTTGAGGGATTCTTTCATTTCCTATGTGGTTTAAGGCACATGCCTGCACTGCATACCACACCACAACAGGAGGCACAGTTAACTTTCCAACTGGCTAACACTTGGTGATTTCTTATTGTTTAAACATCTACTGTCAATCCCATTTCTATATCTCCTGGCGACAAATCTGTCTGGACTTTTCCCACTGGCACTGGCCCCATAGTCTGGCATACCACCTCAGCAGAAGTAAGGCAACTCCTTCCTCTGATGACAATGCTAACAACTTTCACATTGTCATCAGCAATAAGCTCCATATGATCTGGTGTTCCACTGAGAACACAGAGCACACAGAATTAGTATCAGTTAATGAAGACCCCTCACATGCAGTGTAGTGCTGTACATTTAATATATTTTAATTTTCAGGGTTTTTGATGCATAACTTTTTTTTTTTTGGTAGGGGTGTGCTTATGTAATTTTAAAATCAATGTAGCCAGACACAGGAAAAATATAGAAAGTAGCATGCATGTAAAGCAGAGACTGCATGGGAGTATACAGTATGCATTGAGGTCAGCAATGAATAGTAACTATTACAGTAGCTCACACTGGGCTGTGGCTGTTTAGGTGGGATTTGCAGGCTCTGTCACAGCACCACAAACAGCAAGCCACAGCAGATTCATGCCAACAGCATCTGCAACTAGTAAGTGATAATAATTATGTGTTGCTGACCTTAAGACTTTTTTAACCCCTATTTATTATCACAATAATGTGACTACCTAGCAACTAACTAAACCCATGTAAGGGTCAACAAAACAGTACACTTGTTAACACAACATCCAGCCAATCCTTTCTAGTCCCCCCCACCTCAAAATAATCAAAGCATTGGAGACCAGAAAATACCTTCACCAAGTACTTTGCAAATCAAGGCACAGTAGTGACTGCCTAGATTTGAGATTAATTTCCCTCACCCTTGATGTTATAATTGCCCCATTAAGAAGAATTCTCAACCTTTCCCTTACTATTGGGAAATTCCCTTAAACCTGGAAAGCTGCACTCTTAACACCAATCTTTAAGAGTGACAATAGGTCCTCTCACACAAGAGATGCAGTGAATTTAAATTCCACTAGTGAAGTGCCTGCGAAGTGTGCACTTCGTGTTGGCACTTCGCTATGCGGAGTGCCCCATAGGAAAGGCTCACTTCACCCCGTTATTACTTAGCATTGTCATTCCGCCTTAAACATGAAGTAAGGTGGAGTGACAATAATATTGACAGCACCTCACCCACACAGTCACCAGAATTAATGGGCATCCCCAAAGTGCTACTGTCTTGTGTCCAGAAAACTCCCCAGTGCTGAGCTGATGAAGTGAAATGAGAGCAAAACAAGAAATGCAAAGTCTCCCAGAATTAATGGCGCACACACTCATGTGCACAGTGGTCGTCACACAGAGTCAACAGAATTAATGTACATCCCCAAAATGCTACTGTCCTGTGTCCAGAAAATTCCACAGTGCTGACGAAATGCTACTGTCTTGTGTTGAGAAAATTCCACAGTGTTGACAAAGTGAAATGACAGCGTAACAAGAAATGCAGATTCCCAGAATTAATGGCGAACTGCAAATGCACAAACGGATAAAGATTGCACTGTGCACTCAAGGGATGCATATGAAAAGGCACAACACCTAACCCGTACTCACAAGTCACAAATCCAAATCTGGAAAGGAATACCTTTTGCCAGCTGGGGGATTAGTACATGGCAGTAGCAATCCACTACCAGCAAAGATACCACAAAGCAGTATAAAAAAATCATGCAGGTGTGGTGGATAGCAGGTTCAAACTGCTGCAATTACTCTGTGGCACAATAAAAGGTGTCTGATTTAATGGCACACATCACACACTCACTCATGCACACACTACAAGTAATGCATAGCAAATTGAAAACCTTTAGTAATATGACCAAATATTTTAAACAGACAAATTATACACTGCTGCACCTCAATAATTGGCAAAAAAATGTCAAGAATTACTGAAAATATTACTGCGTACATTAACACAGTTTTACAAGAAAAATATAACCAAAACAGAAAGACTGCCTTTTTCTCCCAGTTAATGTACCTACACCACAAATACGCCCCTTCCCCAAAGCACACTTCACAGTACACAGTGAGACTGACTGTTCTAAATTAACATTCAAAATCCACACACAATACTAATAAACACTTGATGATATGAGCACAGAAGAGTTTCTTACAATTGGTGTACTAAATTTTGAGCAAAAGAAATGACTCAAAAAGGCATTTTAAACAGCTTTTAGTGGTTTTAAATCACAGAGATCTGAGAGCAAACTGTCTCCAGCTACCATTACACACACACTACCCAGGCCAGAACTGAGGCTGTGCAGAACAATCTAGAGCCCATGTGACCTGTAATCCAATGGATCACTGCAGAATTTCATTTGCAGCTCAATTACAAGGCGAAGTGAGGTGTATTACATTGAATTCAATGTACTTTGCCTTAAAATTGGTGGAGAAGTGATTTGGGGAAGGCGGAATAACACAAAGTCATAGGTTTCAAATGGATTTTGTATTCTTCATTATGGAGCAAAGTACTCTGCAGATTCCGTGTTACTCTGTGAATCACTTCGAGGAGCAAATTGTGGCCACTTTGCTCACCACTACTTATAGTACCATAACTCACATGCTGTACAGGAAAGAACGTGAATGCCTATGGCTGTACTTCCCTGCTGAGCTGAGCCTGTATCATAAAACTCCCTAAATTGAAAACTTATTAATGAGTGCAGTGGTGGGGTGGTGAAGCCTGGATAGATACTAGTACAGAACAGGCTTACAATACATCCAAGTAACTAGTAAAAAAATAAATTTTGTGATTCGTGAAATCATGACATGATCATGAATCATGATTTGTGACTGCATTTGTGACCGTGATGATGAAGAACGCAATTCTGTGTGAGATAACCAATATGGAACTGTATGGTAATGCAAGTGCCTATGGCTGTACTTCCCCGATGAACTGCCCATAGCACAAAACTCCCCAACTTAAAAACACTTATGAATGAGAACAGTGGTGGGGTGGTGAAGCCTGGCGAGATACTACAAAACAGGCTGACAATACATCCAAGTAAGTAGTAAAAAAAATTTATTTTGTGATTCATGAAATCATGACATGATCGTGAATTGTGATTTGTGACTGCATTTGTGACCATGATGATGAAGAACGTGATTTGTATCATGAGTGACTCATGATGTTTATGGTCCTGACTTAAAAATGCATGTTAATGAGTACGATGTTCGTGCAAAATTATGCCCTACACCAGTCCAGTACTCTGAAGGGAAGCCAAAGAAACAACTGTGACTTAAATTACAGATGGAGATTGGGCCCTAAAGAGTTGCAAATGCACAGACAGTGTAAGATTGCACTGTGCACTGAAGAAATGCAGATGCAAAGGCACAACACCTAACCAGTGCTCACCATCAGAAATTCAAATCTGGAAAAGAATACCTTTGCCGGTTAGGGCAGGCCGTGGCCCACAGGAAGGGGGCAGTGTACTGCAGTAACAGTCACTAGTACTAGTACCTGTAAAGATACCACAAAGAAGTACAGAAATCATGCAGCTGCAGTGGATAGCAGGTTCACATTGCTGAAATTACTGTGTGGCACAATAAAAGGTGTTGGATTTGATGACACGCATCACACACATACTCACACACACACTAAGTAATGTGCAGCAAATTAAAAACTTCAGTAATATAACCACATATTTTAAACAAACTAAAATTATGCACTTCTGCACCACAACAATCAGCAAAAAAAGTCAAGAATTATTGAAAATATTGCTGTGCGTACATTAACACAGTTATACAAGAAGAATATCACCAAGACAGAAAGAATTGTCTTTTTCTCCAAGTTATTCTACCTACACCACAGAAACACCCCTCCCTCAAAGCACATTTCTACAGTCTCTCAGTACACATTCAAAATCCATACACAAACAATAAACGCTCGATGATATGAGCACAGGTGGGTTTCTTACAATTGATGAGCTAAAGTTTCAGCAAAAAAATTACTCAAGAAGGCTTTTTTAATAGCTTTTAGAAGGTTTGAATCACAGAGGGCTCTCAGAGCACACTGTCTCCTACAGCTTCCTACACACATTACCCCAAACCGAGGCAGTGCAGAACAAGCTAGAGCCCATGTGACCTGAAATCCCATGAATCACTGCAAAATTCGCCTTTGGAGCATATAAACAAGGCGAAGTGAGGGGAAGTACATTGTTTTCAATGTACTTCACCTTAAAACTGGTGGAGTTGTGTTTTGAGAAGGTGGAGTAGTGCAAAGTCATTGTTTTCAATTGACTTTGCGTTACCCATCATAATGCGAAGTACTCCACTTTACGTTGTGGAGCACTCCACGAATTCATCTTGACTCCGTGAATTACTCCATGGAGCAAATTGAGGCCATCTCGCCCATCTCTATCTCACACTAACTACCGACTATTTTCCATCCTGCCCCCAATCTCTAAAGCATTTGAATGTATTCTCTATGATCAACTAATTGACCACCAAGACAAGTATCAACTTCAATATAAGGAGCAGCATGGGTTTCAGAAGCTTCACAGCACAACAACAGCTCTGGTAGAGTTTACTGGATTTATCCATGACTCCCTTGATCAGGGGCACTTATTGGGGATACCTTTATTAACCTCAGTGAGGCTGTCGATACTGTCAACCATGAACTCCTGCTAACTCAACTTCGTAAATCCACCATGTCCCTCACCTCCCTAAACTGGTTTCGCAGTTATCTGCTCGGGCTGGTTCAACAGGTCAAAATCGGTGACACAGTACCAGTCAGAATGTAAGCAGAGGAGTTCCCCAAGGGTCCATCATGGGCCCACTGCTATTTAGTCTTTTTTTCAATCTCCCTAAAGTATGTCATGACAAAATCTTGTTATACGTGAACAATGCTGTCCTCTACTCCAGTCATCCTGACCTTGATTCCCTGGAACAAAGCCTTTAGCATAATTTCAGACTTGTAGAGGACTGATTCTCTGGTACTCAGCTGCTTCTCAATTATAAAAAAAAAAACAATGCTGTTCACTTCCACCCACAGCAAATATAGATCTGCTACCTTATCCATGCCTAACAAATGAAATGAAACCCTTGAAATGATTCAGAACTTCAACTATCTCGGTGTCACCCTGAATTGCACCCGATCCTATTTACTGCACATCAATAATGTCTCCCAGACTGCAAACAGAAGGTTCGGTCAGCTTTACAGGCACAGATGCTGTTTTACTACTGATACCCGGAAACTTGCCTTAAGTAGCTCTGTCCTGTCTGTGATAGACTACGGCCTTGTTGTCTATATGCTGCCTCTGAGACTACTCTGAAAAGAATTGCCCTTACCCTTGACAAGTCCTACAGGCTTCTCCTAGGTGCTCTGTTCCTTACCCACACATGTGACTTATATTCTTTTACAGGCTGGCTGTACCTGGAGAATCGTATTTGGTACCAATTCTGTCTCCTAGCCAAAAAGGCCATTCTTAGCCTAACCCCTCCTGGGGTCCAGTTTGTGCATGGCCCTATAGTTCCAGCCAGGATGACCAGAGGATCTCACAACCATATCTACAAAGTCCCCTTCCACCATACATCCCTAGGCCAGTGATCATTTAGTTACTGTGCTCCAAGTGGCTTAACTCACTCTCACTTGACCTTCATGAACAGCCCAAGCTTGGGCCCTTCAAATTTAAATTCTGCTCCCACCTCAATAGTTTTATGGCCTGCAATTGCTCCTTAAATTAGACTTAATGGACCAGTCCACACTTTGATCACCACTGTACTCATCCCCTTTGGCCTATTCTTCCTTTTCACCTTCCTTCTTCCTTTTCCACCTCCGCTGTCCCATCATGTCACCCTCTCCATTTCTCTCAGTCTCCATTTCCATGCCTCTACCATCCTTCCTACTTAGCCCCCCTCCTGTCTCCCCCCTCCACTCCACTCCACCCACTCCAACCTTCGCCTCACTCCAACTATCCCTAGCCACTACCCCTCACCTATTACTCTCCAAATCCCATTCCTGTTACCCCCACCAGCACCTACCCTTGCCACCAGGAGCCCTGATACCCCTAATCCCTGCTTGGACCCTCCCCCTTTCTCTCACGACAATGGGAATTTTGGTTATTTCCTATTCCCTGCCTTTCACCTTCTTGATCCCTTCCTTGTCATAACTCATAATATATTACCCTCTGACAAAAGAAATCTTGGTTCCTTCCAGTTCCCTGCATTTAATATATGCCTAGCATTTCTTCTATGAATAATTTCTGTTCAAATGTTATCTGCTCTTTTTTCCTTTAAGATGATGTATTCACTAGTTACTGCTTATTGATGTGTTCTCTTATTAGTGTTATTGTTAATCCTTTGGTGTATAGCATGTATAGCTTCGATGTGGAGCCTTTGTAAATGATCTTTTAGCTCAAAAGTTGTAATTCTGGGAGATAAATACATATTTGTGGTCAACTTGCACTATGACAAATACTTTATTTGTAGATGAAATAGTTTTGCTGAATTCTGAGGTTGTGGGGTCTAAAACTGTGGGAGAATTCAACAATGGATGCGACAGACATAAGGCAATTTTTGTGGGTGGTAGGAAGAAATAGGCTGTTGGTTAAATAGGATCTGCAGCTTATCCTCTGTGTAGGGAAATGGGCAGACTAGGTGGGCTAAGTGGTCCTTATCTGCCGTCAAAGTCTATGTTTCTATTTTTCTATGTAGGATACATCCCCTAGTCCCTAGATCATCTTTGTTGCCCTACACTGCACCCCCTCCAGTAACTTAATGTCCCTCATCAGGTATGGACACCAGTACTGCACGCAGTACTCCAGGTGTGGCCTACCCACTGACCTATACAATGGCTGGATCAGCCTCCTCTCCTTGAAGATATACCCCTGGCATTAAAACCCAGCATTTTGTTGGCCTTTGCAGCTGCCTTCTTGCATTATGCTGAGTCATTCATTGAGCCCATTATAATCACTCCCAGATCCTTCTCCTCCTCCTCCGTCATGGCTAGCTGAAGCCCCCCAAGCTGATAGCTCCTTCTTGGGTTTTTTGCCCCAAAATGTAGTAACTTGCACTTTTTGACATTGAACCCCAACTGCCAGGTGTCTGACTAGGTCTCCAATTTTGACAGACCATCCCGAAACCCATGCCACCCTCCTAGGTCATCTACTACTGCTTCCTTCTTGGTGTCATCTGCAAACAAACTGATCTTGCTCTTGATACTCATTGAGATGTCTGATATGAACAACCCAAACAACATCAGTCCCAGCACTGAGTCCTGTGGCACTTCACTTGCCACTGCTCTTGGAGATGAGAGCTCCCCTCCCACCACCACCACCCTCTGCTGCCTTCCCTGTAACCAGTTTACTACCCATTCTACCATTTTTGCCCATGCGCCTGTACCTTCCAGCTTACTACACAGCCTCCCATGTGGCACCAATTCGAATGCCTTACTGAAATCCAGAAACAGAACTCCTCCTGGAGGAAGTGGGAACTTGGTAGAAAAGACCTTGATTTTGCAGCATCATATACAGCATGTACTTTCCATACTTACCTTTGCTGTGTGAAGTGCATACAGTGTGTGTGTGTGTGTGTGTGTGTGTGTGTGTATGTGTGTGTGTGTCACAGGAGCTCCCTCTGTGTCTATGTGGCCCGCATACCTTGAGGTAAAAGACAGAGCCACAGATACACAGACACTGCTCACAGTACTTCACTAACATTGACTTTCTTGAGCAGGGCTGCTATAGGAGAAAAGAGAGAGAGAGAGAGAGAGACACACACACACACACACACACACACACACACACACACACACATATGCACACACATATATACACACTTCACTTCTTCAAATCATGCAATAGTTGAGTCTCTGACTCTGTCTGCGTGTGTGTGTGTGTGTGTGTGTGTGTGTCTCTCTCTCTCTCTTTCTCTCTCTCACTCACTCCCTTAGCCAGTGGAAGCTTGTGCCCCACTGGGGCCCCATGCAAATTCAATGTTGGGGCCCCCTACAGACAGTGTTGCCAGTGGGAGGAGAGGTTGCACTGGCCATTTCCTTCCAGCCATAAGGGTAGATCACCTCCACTATCCTTTTTTTCCCCTTTCCCTTGTCCCTGAGAGCTCCCCTATATTCTGCTGGGTGCCTCAGTCTTTGAATCATCACAGGCCTGCATGCCTCTCATGTGACTATGTCCACTGTAATACTGTAAAGAGCCACAGCATGCAACCTGCAGCTACTGCACATCAGAGACGAGCATTATACATCTGAAACCTGTCAGGGTCTGATTTGATCTGCATACCATGAATACTGAATCAGACATTTGTCCCAGTCCTTTTAGTTAGATAGTTAAGGCAGGACTGGACTGCCTCTTCTGGGAGTGCCCAGGTAGAAGACCTGCATTTTGGCCATTTGGCTTTGTTTTGGATTACAAATAGTGATCCCTTTAATTTTAAACTTAAAAGCTGTGCAGGTTAAATAGATGCAACTACATCAAACATTGTTCCTATGATGATTCAACAACTGTGTTACCAAGTTGAATACAGGGGTCTCTTAGGGACTCTGGGAATAGTATAATTTCTGTGCCTGTTAGCTGGAATTGTGAGGGACAGACAGGGATGGGGGGGAGGTGGAGAGGGGATTGTAGGGATTGCTAATTATTTGTTTATATTTTAATGCTCCCCTTTCCTTCGCCAGCACCTTGTTCACACCTTCCCTAATAAATCTTAGCCCATATCCCTTATTTGTGTTTTACTCCTGTGTGCTGTTTTCTATTGCTTAGTCATTCTGTTATTGCATTGTGTAATGGGACTGTGTGGGACTGTTAAATCACAGCATAGGGCTGGCAGAACAGCCTAGACATTAGAGGAATGAGTTGTGAATGAGCTTGATACATCCAGCAGAATAGGGTTTGATACCCACAACCTTCTCTTGCATACTGTGTGACTCTGAGTAAGTCATTTAACAATCCTAATGTCCTTGGGTTGCCCCTGAAAACAGGCATTGTGCCTAGTGGGACTTACCTTGTTACCAAAAGAATAACTAGTTACAGAAGAGACTGACTTGATAACATTGTTCTAGTACTGACATTTGGAGCTGCATGGCATAGCAGAGCATTCATTTATCAAACAGGGCTCATACACCTATAAACATATACTTATTTTGGACCAGTAATAGAAAACAAACAAAAAGAAACAACAAAAAAAAAACTATTAAAGGCATTATACCATCTGTATGACTGGTTTTGTAGTTCTAATTTATTTTTGAACTACATAACTTAGATACATAGGAGTGTTGACAGCAGTAGACAGTGGAAGTTCCTATATGATGACTTCCAGCTTCAAGGCTGAATTAATTAGCATATGTAAGGATTCTGGGGGCGGTCCAGGTCTACTTGTTACATAGGCTATTTTCTTATAAATAAGGCATCCTGTGTCACAGAACTATATGACAGACAGTGTTGGAATTCTGCAGTACCACTCCCTTGTCTGCTAGCTGCACTAATGCTCTGTCTCCCACATAACACATGTGCCTCATTAGCCACATGCTACTGGGTCAGTATTCAGTCAAAGTAAAGAGATAATGAGTTAACCCCCAGGCTGCTGAAAGAACTAGAATGACTCTATTTGATTGAGCTGAACAGATGCTCATTCTGCAGCCCTGCAAGTGTTAAATGACAGTGGCTTCAAAATATTTTTTTTGTTTATATCCTGAGAAGTTGGGAGGCACAGTAGCATCCCCCCTGCCTTTAACCCAGAGCAGCAAATAACAAAAATGGGGGGGGGGGCACACTATTTTGCAGTTGTGGATGAATACTTCCAAAAGTCCAAAAAGGAAGTTTCACAGTAAGCTTGTTTTTAGAGCCAATGCAATAGGACTGCAGGTTCCGCATACCTGCAGCCCTAAAAAGTGCCTAGTGCAAAATGGTGCAAATACATAGGAAAAAACACATGGAGAAAAAAATACATAGAAACCATCATCATAAGCAGGACATAAAGTGCAACAGCTTAAAGTGCAAATTTTAATTTTTCAGGTTCAACATTCCACCATTTAAGGTCTAAGTTTAATTCCTTTGTTTAAACTAGACAGTTTGTTGGCTTGTAGCCATAAAATCCATTCTGTTTACTTTTTAAGTATTTTATTTCTGAAGTTCTCTCCCCTTCAATTTGAAATACTTTTTCAATATCTTTAAACTTAAAAATATGTTCTATGGAGTTGTCAGATTCTAGAACGTGTTGTGCTGTGGTGTATGTGAGGTCACTTTTGTCTATGCCTCTTATATGGCTGTGCTTAGAGCAAATGGGATGTTGGGCTGAATAGGTAGGGGAATCATAAGCAGGAAAAGGGAGGTGGTGCTCCCACTTTACAGATCTCTAGTGAGGCCACACTTGGAATACTGTGTACAGTTCTGGTGGACACATCTCAAGAAGGACATAGATAGGTTGCAGTGGGTTCAGCATAGGGCAATACAGATGATACAAGGGCTGCATGAGGCACCATATGAAGCTTGATTGAGGGAACTCAATATATATTCTCAAGAAAAGAGAAGAAATAAGGGGGTCATGATAGAGACATTCAAACACCTAAAAGGTATTAACAAAACTCAGGTACAAGACCTGTTCAGTGGTAGGGGTTACATAAAAGATCTGAGAGCATAATATGAAGATTGAGGGAGGGAATATATGGAGCAATGTGATGAAGTTCTTCTTTATGGAGAGTGCGGTGGACCCATGGAATGGTCTCCTCAAGGATGTGGTAGGGGTCAGGACAGCTGGAAGTTTCAAACACACATGGGATAAATACAAAGGCATTATAGCACTCAGCAGTAAGTAGGGAAGGGAGGATTGTTACTTTGAAATGGGAAGACTATATGTATTATAAGGAACCCTTCTGCTGTCACCTTTCTATGTTCTATGTTCTAAATGGGTTTTAAACAGCCTTTCTGTCTTCTGCACAGAAAATGCCTGGCAACTACAATCAACTAAACAAAGCACTCCTGGAGTGCTGCATGTGATGAGTTGCTGGATATTATCTCCAGTCATTCCGTCCACACTAAAACTCCTTGCCCAGTGAAACGTGTCCACAATGAACACAGGTTTTATATTGGTTGCACCCTCTTATTTTGTTCTGCCAAGTGTCATTTTGTTTATTATTAAAATGGCTTCTAACAAGGCTGTTTTTCATGGAGGGTGCTTGTCTATAAGACATGATCAGGAGAGCTTCCATGAGTGTTCATAAACCCTGTCACTAGCTAAGACCTGCCAGTTCTTTTTAATGATATTAACTACAAAGCCAGTGTGAGCTGAAAAAGACATCACAAAGGGAAATCTTTTACCTTGTCTTATTTCTTTAGGTTCAGTGCTCAGTGAAGTTGCACTGTCTTTTTGCCCTGCTTTTTGGCATGCTTCTTTCACTATATTCTGTGCATAACCCTTTTCTATGAGTCTGTTACCGAGGTCCTCTGCCCCTTTCCGGAAAGACTATTCATGGGTGCACCATCATGCACGTGTAATGTTTAACATGGTGTTTTGCCTGAGTTTGGACTGGGGACAGCACGCTGCACAGCTTCTTAAGTTGTTTGCAAGTTACTTTGCTCTATAAGTCAAGCTGACTTGGATTTGTTAAACTGCACAATTTAAATTGAGAAATCCACTCTATGAGGAAGTACCTGGACCTGGAGGAACAGTGACTATCCAGATTGGATAGTAGAGTGGTTCAGCCTGGAGGTGCTTTGGGGAATGGATCATCCTATGGCTTCGAGTTGGGGGCTGTTGTTTTGGCTGTTTCCCAGCCTTCAAGTTGGTGGAGCATTTGCCCTCTAACATCTAGGAGGTCTCTATCTGTGGGTAGCAGAGGGTGTGATTCTACAAGTGGTGGTTGTGAGGGGTCTCAGCCATGGCTACTATCCCTGGGAGGACTAGAAAAGATTGATTGGAGGATCAATCATTCTCTTGGTCTATCCTGCTAGTTTCCATAGTTCACTTTGTTAAGTTGGGTGCTCCTTGGTTGTCTAAAGTGGAGAAGATAGCGGGGCCCGGGTTTCCTCTATGGGCCTGAGCTGGGTTGGAGTTTTCACTTTTCACACCTGAGGAATAATTTCACTGCAAATCAAGCTCACTGACTTGGCATGGCCACAGGATGATCCACTCCCCAAAGCACCTCCAGGCTGAACCGCTCTACTATCCAGTCTGGACAGTCACTGTTCCTCCAGGTCCAGGTACACCCTCATAGAGTGGATTTTTTTTTGCACCACTCTCCACCGTAATTATAATCTTATGAAGTGTACTGTATTGAATTAATGCCCAGGACCACCTTGAAAATGAGCTTGCTCACTGGTGTTTATGCCAGGTTAAATAAAGTGATTGATTGATTGATTGATTGATGTTTATTAGTTCCATCTCTGTGCTGGGAAACCTGAGGGACTAAGAACTAGCAAGCACCCCTCTGTTTGGATTATCATGACTGAGCCAGGAGTTTGTTTGAAGACTGCATTTAATTGAGAGCAGTGATGATAGGCTGGGCCTGCTTGGCTTTGGTGTAAGGTATCCAGCCTGGGGGCTGCCCATGGGGTGGAGGGCACCAACCAGATGGGGGGTGTAATATCTTTTCCTGTGGCCACTGTGGCTTCCCAGCTTGGTTGGGTAGCACTGGTGGGCTAAGTGGGGAGTTCTCCTGGCTTTGGGTGCCTGTCCTGGAGCTGTGCTTGGACCTGGCTGTATTTACATCAATTGCTGCTCTCTCACTGGTGTAATTCAAGAGGATTTCCTGACTGGAACTCCTAGGGCTAAGTATTCCTGCTTCTCTTTTGTTGGAACTTCAGCAGGTACTGTAACTTTACTTCTTTATACTGGGAGGTAGTGAGAGGGCCTCATTTTTAAATTAGTAATTCATGCTGAAGCTGTAATTGTGGCTGTGAGAGGGCCGTATTTTGGACTCATTTTGGAAGAAGTGGTATGTTGAAAGCTACTTCTCCTCATTTTAAAACTCTTTTGATGGACTTACAAATTTTTGTGAACTAACGTCTTAAAGAAGATATCCAATGCTCAATGCAATGTACTGGATAATAATTTTAAGATTTACAGCACTGTAGCCATTCAGTGGACTGTTTCTGTTTTTGATGTTGTTGTCTGTCTTTTTTTTAAATTAGTTAATTAGTTGTGATTTAGAAGCTGCATTTAAATTGGGGGTTTTGGGGTTGTTGTATTGTGGGAATGTGAGTTGAAATTGTTTATATTAATTTAGTTTAAGGGGTTGTTTTTAACTGTTATTTGTGTGAAATGTGTCTGGGACATGTAAGGCACAGCTACCTGGGGGACTATCTCCATGACCTCCATCCCTTTGAGATCCCAGGACTTCCATCTGCAGTCTACAGGAGGTGTAGAGCCTTGGGAATAGTTCAGAGGAGGGGGTCTGGTGGTGCTGTTGGTGATGGTGGTACCCGGGTGGCTGCCAGGGTTTCTGGGATTTTGGTGGGGGGGCCAAAGAGACACCCTGGGGTGAAATGGGAACTGGAGAGGGGGTTGCCATGTTTACTTCCCATACCCAAGGGTTCCATGATGGATGGTGGGCAGTTAGCAGGTTTGGCTGCCTCACCTCATCCTACCTGGGTTGTGCTATGCAATGCCAGGTTGATGAGGAATAAGACTGCCATAATAGTGGACCTGATATCCTCAGTTGACCTGGCTTGCATCACAGAGACCTGGTTGGACAAAAATGCCATCCCATTTTGGAGGCGGCAGTTCCAGCTGGGTACTCTGTGATACACAACCCGAGGGAGGATCGCAGTGGGGGGGTAGCTATTTGTTTTAAAACCAGCCTGAACTTCATGGTGCTACCTGTAGGTCATACACATTCATTTGAGTGGTTTCAGGGTCCTTGTGCTTTATTGTCCCCCTGGAGTACATGGGGGTTTTGTTGCTGAAGTCAAGGAACTCATTGCTGGTCTGGTGTTGGAGTCTCCCAGGTGGTTAATTTTGGGGGACTTAAATGCCTGGGTCAACAGTGGACTTTTGGGTTTTGAGAATGATCTTTTAGGAAGCAAGGGGGCCCTGGGCCTGTCACAGAAAGTAACAATAGCTACGCGCTCAGGTGGCCACACATTGGATCTGTTTTTTTTCATTAGGTTTAGATAGTAATGACCTCAGTGTTGATCTTGTATTTTGGCCAGATCATAGCACTGTGAGGTTCATGCTTGGTGGCACCCCCCAGATGGTGCTGCTCCTGTGGAGATGGTCCAGTACCACCCATTAAGAAGAATTTCCTCGACTGTACTATCTGCAGTACTGGACCTATCAAGTGTTGGGGTGGCTTGTGCTATTTGAGTAGAGGAAGCAGTGGTAGCCTATAATGGGGCAGTTGCTGTAGCCTTCGATTCCATCGCATCCATTTGTGTCCATACCTTGTCCACTCGCTGGAGACCTCATTTGTTTGATGGGGATCTTCAGAGTTTAAAGATCAAGGGTTGGAGGTTAGAAAGATGCTGGAGGAGATCTGGCCTGCTGGTGGACAGGTTGGCCCTGAGGTTGCATTATACCAACTATTAGGGGGCAATATCCTGTAAGAAGGCAGAATATCTGTCTACGGAGATTGCTTTGGCAAGGAACAGACTGGCACAGCTTTCCTGCACATTGGATGGGTTATTACATCCTGCCTGTCTGTGTTTGGGAGCAGGTTCGAGCACTAGGTGTGAGGAGTTGTCTGTATTCTTTGCTGAAAAGGTATCCTCTATCAGGGATGAGATCTCCTTGAGTATCTCTCAAAGGGTATGCATGGACTGGCCAGGAGAGTGTCAAAACACTCCTTCTGCCTGGGATGAATTTGATCTGGTAGGGGTGGAGGAGGTGTTGAATATCATCTTGAAGCTACAGACAACCCAGTGTGAACTGGACCCAGGTCCAACCTGACTGTTGGTTGGATGTTTGGACCTGGTTAGGCCTGTGATTTTTGGGGTTGTCTGGAGTTTCTTGAGGAGTGGGATCTTCCCAATGGCCTTGAAAGAGGCCTTGGTTAGACCCCTTTTGAAAAAAACCCTCCTTAGTCCCCAGACTGCTTCAGCAATTACAGGCTGGTCTCAAACCTCCCATTTTTAGGTAAGGTTATTGAAAAAGTGGTGGCCATACAGCTTAATAGACATCTTGCCTCTTCCACCACCTATAAGCCTTACCAGTCTGGGTTTCATGCAGGGCATAGTACAGAGACCACCCTGGTGAGGGTGCTTAATGATCTCCTGGTGGTGAGGGACAGGAGAGACCGGACTATCTTGGTCCTCCTGGACCTCTCTGTAGTGTTTGACACCATGAACCATGACATGTTACTTGACTGCCTGCAGTTTTGGTGTGGCTTGTCTGGTAATATCATCGACTGGTTCAGGTCATACCTGACAGGCAGAGTGCAGAGGGCAATGATGGGGTTAGCCTCATCTAACCCAAAGTCTCTGTGCTGTGGGGTACTGCAAGGTCCAGTCTTGTTGCCCTTGTTGTTCACAGTGTATGTGCTGCCTTTGGGGGACATTATCAGGTGGTACAGGCTGGATTTTTACTGCTATGCAGATGATACCCAGCTCTACCTGTCTTGTGTACCCAATACCCAGGTGTCAGACTCTGTATTTAATGACTGTCTCAATGAGATCCAGGCTTGAATGACTCAAAATTGGCTTAAGCTCAATCCAGACAAGACAGAGGTACTTGTAGTGGATCCAGTTCATTGGGGCGGAGGGAGTTGTGAGGGTTTACCCCTTGACCTTGTGTTGCGGGGTGTTCCCCTTTCTCCATCTAGACAGATGAAGGATTTGGGCATGATCCTGGACAATGGTTTGACACTTGATGCTCGGGTGTCAGCCTTCATCAGGAGCAGATTTTATCATCTAAGGAACATTGCATGAATTCGAGCCCTGATCCCGCCGGAGGATCTGACCACACTTGTACATGCTTTTGTCACTTCCAGGCTGGACTATTGTAATGCCCTGTACCTGGGGTTATCTGGGGACAACCTCCGCAGGCTGCAGCTGGTGCAGAATGAGGTGGCAAGATTATTGACTGGGGCGAGACACAGTGATCATGTCACCTTGGTCCTCTGCGGACTGTACTGGCTGCCAGTCAGGTAGAGAATTGTCTTCAAGGTAGGGCTCCTGACCTATAAATCCCTACATGAAGGGGGTCCTGTCTATCTGAAAGATCTTCTTGCCTCCTAGCATCCACCCCGGGCACTCCGTTCTTCCAGAGGAGGACTCCTTGGAGTTCCCAGAGTGAGGTTGAGGCACTCTGTGGGTAGGGTATTTTTGGTGGTGGCACCAACTCTGTGGAACTTGCTCGTTATTGGCCTTTAAGAAAGCAGTAAAAACATATCTGTTCCAGTAGGCTTCTAATGACTGACTTTGGTTTTAATGGGATGGATAGAATTTTAAATTTGTGTTGAGTTGCTGCTTATATGTATTTTGTTATTGAATTGTTTTGTACAGTGCCTAGAGTCTATGCAAATGGGTGCTTTATAAATAAAATATCTATTTATCGATCATCTATCTATCTATCTACAGTATCTATCTCTTCTGTGCTACTGTTAACTTTTAACCCCAAGGCACTGACCCTTGGGGATGTTGTTGACTGTGTGACGTGGATGGCAACTGGAAGTAAATAATAGAGTGTTGCCATCCACATCTCTTCTGAATGCTTCTGTGTTCACCTTACCATGGCCATCTTTTTTCAAAGTTAAATCTAGATAGTTAATAGTACAGTGATCCGCTGTATAGCTGAACCTAAAGTTTTCATATGTACTGTGCAGAAATGAAATGAACTTTTTAAGTGTTTTCAGATTACCCCTCCAAATTAACATGACGTCATCAATATAACATTTCCAAAGCACTATGTTAGTGCTGTACTTGTTAGCTTCATTATTACAGATGATGTCATGTTTCCATTTGCCTACAAATAGGTTTGCTACTGAGGGAGTGCAAGTGGCTCCCATTGCAGTACCTTTAGTGTGCATAAAAAGATCCCCACAAAAAAAAGTTTTCGGTAAATTATGTGTTCTAGGAGTTTTAACAGGAATTCAGTTGGGGGCCCATCAGTTTCATTTCTTTTATCTAGATAATATGTCACAGCATCTAGTGCTCCTTCATGAGGCACATTAGTGTATAGTGCCTCAATGTCTTATGTTACAAATAGGCATTCTTCATCTATGCACAATTCATCTACAATATTCAAAACATTTTAGAATCTTTAATGTATGAGGGTAAGTTAAAAACATATGTCCATAGAAAAGAATCCAAATATTGCAACAAGGGCTCTGTAAGATACCTTATGCTGCTCACAACTGGCCATCCTGGTGGTCTCTCGTGATCTTTGTAGACCTTCGGCAACACATAAAAGGCATCTCTAACTGGGTTGTCCATTTTTAAGAATTTTTTTGTTGGTTCTGTAAACAGTTCTGCCTCAAATGCCACATCAATTGTTTCATTGATTGTGAATTTAAAGTCCCACATCGGATCTGTGTTCAATTTTGTATAGAAATCACCATTCCTGAGTTGCCTCTTTACTTCATTTTTGTAGTCTTGCTTATTCATTAACATGATACTACTACCCTTGTCTACTTGTTTGATAATTAAATTACTATTCTGTTGCAATCTAGTGAATGCCTCCCTATCAGTTTTTGTAAGGTTGTGGAAATTTAACTGTGGGTGGTCATTAAACAGGCTCTCCAGTTCCTCTTATATAAGTCTCAAAACACTGTCACTACCGGACATAAAGGGGGTTGAAGACTGAATTAGGTTTAAAGGTACGTTCTTGTGTTGTTGAGGGGGAGTTATGAGTGTCATGTTGTCTCTGCGAAAAAATATTTTAAGTTCAATTTCCTACAGGCCAAATGTAAGTCCATTATTGTTATTGTTTGTGTTTTGTTAAGTGGTGTAGTGGGGCAAAAGCTAAGTCCCTTCTTAAGTAGTTTTAACTTGTTTTCAATTAGGACATAGCCTGAGAGGGTAATAATTTGTGTATTGTTTGTAATTGAACTTAAAATATTTTTTGGAAAGAGATAACATGACACTGATAACTGCTCCTCAACAACACAAGACTACCTTTAAACCTAATTCAGTCTTCAACCCCCTTCCCCATGTCCAACAGTGGTAGTATTTGAAGATGTATGTGAGAAGGAACTGGAGAGCCTGTTTAATGACCTCCCGCAGTTAAACTTTAATAACCTTACAAAAAAATGAAATAATCAAACAAGCAGACAAGGGTGACAGTACTGTGTCAATGAATAAGCAGGACTACAAAAATGAAGTACAGAGGCAACTCAGGAATGATGATTTCTGTACAAAACTTGAACACAGGTCTGATGTGGAACTTTAAATTCATGATCCATGAAACAATTGATATGGCAATTGAGGCAGGATTGATTACAGAACCAACAAAAAAATTCTTAAAAACAGTCAACCCAGTTAAAGCTACAGTACCTTTTGTGTGTTGGCAAAGGTCCACAAAGATCATGAGAGACCACCAGGATGGCCAGCTGTGAGCAGCATAGGGTATCTTAAAGAACCCTTGTCACAATATTTGGATTCTTTTCTATGGACTTATGTTTTTAATTTACCCTCATACATTAAAGATTCTATAAATGCTTTGAATACTGTAGATGAATTGTGCATAGATGAAGAATGCCTACTTGTAACATTAGACATTGAGACACTGTACACTAATGTGCCTCATGAGGGAGCGTTAGATGCTGTGGCATATTATCTTAACAAAAGAAATGAAACTGAAGGGCACACAACTGCATTCCTGTTAAAACTCCTAGAACATATATTAACCAAAACCTTTTTTTTTTTGATGGGGGTCTTTTTTTGCAGACTAAATGTACTGCAATGGGGGCCACTTGCTCAGTAGCAAACCTATGTGTAGGAAAGTGGGAACATGATGTCATCTATACTTGCAATAATGAAGTTAACAAAAACAGCACTAATATAATGCTTTAGAAATATTATATTGCTGATGTCATGTTAATTTGGAGGGGTAATCTGGAAACACTTAAAGAGTTTGTGTCATTCCCGCACATCACACATGAAAACTTAAGGTTCAGCTATACAGTTGAGCACAGTACTATTAACTATCTAGATTTAACTTTGAAAAAATATGGCCATGGTAATGTGAACACAGAAGTGCTCAGAAAATATGCGTATGACAACACGCTATTACTTCCTTCCGGTATGCCCCCTGAACAACGACATTTCTGCGGCAACATGTGTTGATATCGACAACAGCGCCATGTCACCATAGAAGTGCCTCTGGGACTGGGCAACCTCTTTCTATGACCTGCACCCCATCCCCAAACTAACTCCAAACTGGAGTTAGAATTCTTAAGTACAGGATGGGGGGTTCAGGGAGTGAAGCCCCAGAAGAAAAAACACACACGGATGTGTGTGGCTCCAAGCCAACTGCAAATTGCTGTCGACATGGAGCCTGGCACTGTTTATATATTTGCTTTTGTTAACTGGGTAAGAACACTAGAAAACCAAGTGCCTATTTTTAGGTGTGACCTGGGAGATTACAAGGTACATACATGAACATCAGGCAAAACAAGTGAAGGTTACATTTAAGAGCATAGGCACATAGGGTCAATACAAGTAACAACAAGGGTTTACAAAGCAGGCAGCAGGTAGAATAACAGTATGGTAGTCTTATGAAAGTCAGTGATCATCATGCTGGGCAGCAATGCTGCAGGAATTGCAGGTAGACAGAGAGGAGACAAATTGGGATAGAGAGGGCCCAGAGCAGAACAAGGAAATTGTACAGTAACAATGCTCTCCCTGTTGGGCAGGTGGACCTAAGTGGTCTAATCCTTCTAGTAAGCTGCGAGCACAGGTAGTGTATAAAGTGCACAGGGCCACTGCCTTTGTCATATTATTTAGGTAGTGTCTCAGTCAGTTGGAGTGGCATAGGTTGAGGGGGTGATGCTGGTCAATGTTTTTTCTTGTCAAACTGGCATTGTACAGCCCTTGCTTCTAGCTGCCATCCACGTCACACAGTCAACAACATCCCCAAGGGTCACTTCCTGAGGGTAAAAAGGAACAGTAGCACAGGAGAGGCTTTCCAGAAAGGGGCAGAGAGCCTCAGTAACAGACTCATAGAAAGGGGTTACGCACAGAATCTAGTGAAAGAAGCATGCCAAAAACTGAACAAGAAGACCGATTAACTTTACTGAGCACTGGACCTAAAGAAATAAGATAAGGTAACAGACTTCACTTTGTGACATCTTTTTCAGTGCACACTGGCTCTGTAGCTAATATCATTAAAAAGAACTGGCAGGTCTTAGTTAGTAACAGGGGTTTACAAACACTCATGGAAGCACCCCCGATCATGTCTTATAGATGAGCACCCTCCATGAAAAACAGCATTGTTAGAAGCCATTTTAGAAATAAACAAAATCGCACATGGCTGAACAAAACAAGGGTATGCTTCCAATGTGAAAACTGTGTTCATTGCAGACACATATCACTGGGCAAGGAGTTTTTGTGTGGACGGAATGACTGGAGATATGATATTTGGCAACTCATCACATGCAGCACTCCAGGAGTGATTTATTTGGCTGAGTGTAGTTGCCAGGTGTTTTATGTGGGGAAGACGGAGAGGCTGTTTAAAAAACTTATAGGGGAACATATAAGAACCATAGACAAAAGTGACCCAACATACGCCATGGTACAACACGTTCTAGAATCTGGCAACTCCAGAGAACATATTATTAAGTTTAAAGGTATTGAAAAATATTCCCAAATCCAAGGGGAAGGGAACTTCAGAAATAAAAAATACTTAAAAAGGAAATAGAATGAATTTTACAGCTACAAACCAACAAACTACCTAGTTTAAACATGGGAATTAAACTTAGACCTTATCTGGAGGAACGTTGAACCTGAAAAATTAAAATTTGCACTTTAGGATGTTGTACTCCATGTCCTGCTTACGACGATAGTTTCCATGTGTTTTTTCTATGTGTTTGTACTGTTTTGCATTAGGCACTTTTTTGGTAACCATGGGAATTAATTATTCATAACAGAATAGTTCTGATTCAATGAATTTAAAATAACAATTAGTGACACTGGCATGATGTCATGAATTTATGTGTATTTAACTGCTGTGTGTTTTTATTTTTTTATTTAGCCTTTGATAAAGGATGGAGTTCTAAAACCCATCAGGCATTTTTGTCTGTCATTAATATGGAATAAAATAACTTTTTATTTGAAATTAATAAGCGCTTTTGTGGTATTTTACAATATCAGTGTGTGTGCTACCATTTTTTGGACTACAAGTACTTGCTTTGCTACTGTTTAAGCACTTCAATCCATTTGTGCACTTCTTTGGAGAAAAACTGTAAATGGTGCACCGGCTTCACACATAATCCAAGGTAAAGAGCATTACAGTAATCCAACCTTGATATGACTAAGGTATGTACCAGTGTTGCCAGACCAGCTGGTTCAATATATGGTGTGATCTGGGAGATGTTTCTCACTTGATAGAAGCCACTGTAGACAACAGCAGGCACCTGATATTTTAAGTTCAGGTTTGAGTCTACAATGACCCCCAGATTCCTCATCTTATCTGTAGCTTGAAGAACCATGCCATCCAACACAAGGAGGACAGTGCTACTAATTGTTGATGCTAAACCCAACTGACTGGACTCTAGCAATAGTACCTCCATCTTTCAAGAATTCAGCCTAAGCTAGCTGGCTGCCATCCAGTCCTAAATTTTCCTAAGGCATTTGCTCAGTTTTGAAACAACTGCAGCATCATCAGGGGCACAAGATGTATACATGTGGGTATCATCAGCATAACAATGAAAACACAAGCCATAGCATCTAATGATATTTTCCAATGGCAACATGTGCATGGCAAACAGCATGGGGGCAAGAACCAACACCTGAAGCAAACCACAACAGAGTGCAGCACTGTTCAAAGTAAACTAGCTGAGTGTCACCTGCTGCACACTGCTGGACATATAGGACTTAAACCACTGTGATACCATTCTTGAAAGTCCTACATTGTGCCTCAGATTAGCCAACAGCAACCCATGATCAACTGTGTCAAAATTCAAAGAGAGGTTTAGCAGAACAAGAAGAGACTATCTTCTGCTATCCCTCACTAGAAGGAGATCATGGTGCATACTGACTAGCGCAGTCTCAGTACTATGGCATGATTGGTACCAGATTGGAAAGCCCCACAGATGCCATATTTTTCAAGGTGTTGTTCCAGCTGCACTGTTGCTACCTTCTCAATCAACTTCTCCAGGAAGGGAAGGTTTGAGATGGGCCTGTAATTGAAGAGATCATCAGGATCCAAAGAAGGTTTCTTGAGGAGGGCCTCACCACTGCCTTTTTAAGGGCAGATGGGAATACCTCCATACATTTTCCAATAAGTCTGACAACTTAAATAGCTTCAATGACCACTTCTCTACTGTGGGTCTTGCCTTCGACATCTCTAAAGCTGCCACCCTCAACCCTAGTTTTCCCAAACCTTACCCTGCACAAACCAACAATATCTTCACCTTTGCCCCCTTCCACTATAAACAGGTAGAAGATATTCCACTTCACATAGATGTCAACAAAGGTACCAGAGCTGATGGGCTAGGACTTTATTTCCTCAAAGCTGGATTCAGATATCTTACTGCTCCCATCCTGCACCTGTTTAACCAATTGATTAGCTTCAACACCATACCTGTTATCTGGAAAATAGCACAGGTACTTCCATTATTCCAATCCAGTGATCTCATGGACCTAAACAACTACTGCCCAATCTCCATTCTACCACTACTATCTAAACTTTTAGAGATACTAGTAAATGCCCAAATAAGAGATTATCTTGATAGGTCTAATTTAACAATCTGGTTTCAGACCAGCCCACAGCACTGTCCCTGCTCTTGCTATAGTTGCAAATGATTGGCTTCTTGCCATGGATAAGAAACAGATCACAGGGGCTGTATTCCTAGATCTCAGTAAAGCATTCAACACTGTTGATCATGCTTTACTCCTCAATACACTGAATTGGCACATCATTTCTGGTCCAGTACTGACATGGTTCACCAGTTACCTGCCAGGAAAACTGCAACAGGTGAAAGTGGATGGCTTCCTCTCCCCACTCATCCCCCTTACAAGAGGAGTACCACAAGACTTGATCCTTGGACCTCTACTATTCATGTCATAGATTAACTCCATTGGGGCCAATATCAGCAAAGCAAAAACACACCTGTTTGCAAATGACACTGTACTCTATATTTCCAAATCCTCAGTGGCAGAAGTCCATGTAGAGCTACAGGTCGATTTTGATCTTCTCCAGCATGACCTCATTCAGGCCAAACTTCTCGTAAGTGCCAAAAATATGAAGGTCATGTACATCTATTTCAATTATCTGACACCACTCCCAAAGATGCTAGCATCCTTGCCTCCCATCAAGACCCTCCTTGACGATGACCTCGAAGCAATAAGCAAATTTCAATACATTGGTATTAAATTAGACCACCACCTAACATTTTCTGTCAATATCACATTCCGTGCAAAAAAAAAACAGAGGCAAAGATTTGGTTTCTTTTACAGAAATAAGTCCCTTTTTACTACTGAAGCCAGACTAAAATTGGTGCAGACCACCTTCAGTCTCATCCTTGACTATGCTGATGTGATTAATGGTGGATGCTCAGATTCCATGCTACACCCGCTGGACACACTCTACCACAGGGCAATATGTTTCATCTCAAATGCCTACCATCACATGCATCATTGTGACTAATATGCCTCCTTGGGCTGGACTTCCCTGTCCACAAGACGGCTCATCAACTCACTTGTTTGGCTCTGCAAGGCCCTTCTGCTAAAGCTCCTCTCTTACACATGTGGTCTATTTCAGCTCTTTGCCTGCCACTACCCCTTCTGGATGTCCGAAACCCTCATTCCCACTTTAGTGAAATGGCTATAAGCCATGCACTTCCAGCTCCTTGGAACAGAGTGCAAGCCAGCCTCAAACTCCTAAATCTAATTCCATTAACTAGCTTCAAAAAACTGGCCTACAATAAACTGTGTGACTCCTGTACATGTCTATCACGTATGACCAATCCTCTATTCATACTCTCCTAACCTACTATCCTCACACCGCACCACTCATTTGAGATGGTCTTAACATTTATCATCCTCCCAGTGGAGTACGTACCCACCCCTTATTCACACCTCCTCCCCAACAGTCTATAGCTTCACTCTCATAAGATATGTTCTTAACAGTTAACATCCTCCCAATGGGGTATATACTTATCCCTTACTCACACCTCCTTCTCAGCTGTCTATACCTGCACTCTCTTCACCTCTACGTGCAGGTCCTTCATCCCATTTTGACTCTTTACACACCCTCCTACCATCACTTTCTCCTTCCTCCTTCTACCGTAAGGTATCCTTCCATCAGATTTTGAGTCTTGCTTCAATATTTTCTAAAAGTCTGCACTTGCCTCAAACTGAACTACATTATAACTCACTGGTTTCTACTGCAACTGCCAGGGTTTGATAGATGTCAAATTTGCTACCATGTTATTATGTTGACCAATGTATAATTGTGATGTTGTGTTGCCTAGTTTAAACACCTTGTCTTCAGTGTAAAGATTTAAACTCAATGTTATGTTCCTACCAGACCCTACATGGACAGAGGCTGGGCTACCTGCAAGATCTCCTTCAGCCCTACTGCCCTCTCCACCCACTCTGCTCCACCGATGAGGGTTTGCTGGAGATTCCCAGGGTTCGTCTTTAGTCATCTGGGGCTAGAGCTTTTTCTTTTGTGGCCCCAACCCTGTGGAATTCTCTAGCTCATCGGATTAGAGAGTGCCTGTCCACTGAGTCTTTTAAAGCCTCATTAAAAAGGTTTTTATTTGAATTAGCTTTTTGTGATAACATTTGTTTATTCTGCTGCCTTTTAATTGTTTTATATATGTATTTATTGTTGTTGTGTGTTTGTTATTTTTTTTTATGTATTTGCACTTTGGCATTTTGAAAAGCACCTATATAAATAAATATTGATTTGATTTGATTACTATATCTCATACTGGCTCTGTTCACAAAAAGGGGTTACCGAAGTGTGACATAAGAGTCAATTTTTCAAATCAATTACAGATTAATTTTTGTGATTCATTTTAAGAGACTATGACCCAACAGTGAAAAAATAACCATCTTTCAAGATAAAAGCTTTGTTGGTGCCCAAGAAACAAAACGCTTGGTATGATGAGTGTAATAAGACACACCATGCTTGGTGTGATGAGTGTAACAAGACGCACCATGCTTAGTGTGATGAGTGTACCAAGACATACCACATACTGTGGAGAAGGTAAAAGGGCACCACACAATTGTTTAGTTGAAAAAAACTTTACTAATACTGAACTAATGAATTACAAAACACTACCAAGACAATAAAACATGCTTATGTGTACTATATTTACATTCTTCACAATTGTAATAGTTTATGACCTTACAATTTGCATTCAGCATCAAAAACTATTTTCCATCATGGCATAATGTGACACGTTGTGAATATGCAGAATAATTACAGTGTCATTGATAGCAATAATTTTTTCAGCACCCATTTCAATCAGTTTGCAAAATGAAGAGTAGAAAACATTGAATAGTTCCACTGTACAGAATGTAACAGACACCACTGAACTATTAATCCCAGCACTGTTTCAGTTTTTCATATTTATTGTTTATTTTTTGCAACTGTTCTGGTGGCAAGCCCTTGCACTGCAAAGGTTATTGGTCCATGGAATATGTGGTTCATTTTCTGTACTGCATCAGTGTCCTCTTGCCATGGCCATGTGAAGCTGTCAACTGCATGCTGACTTAAAAACTTGAAATGTTGGCACCTCCTGTCATCGACCATAGTTAGCTGTCCAATAAAGTAGTTCTTTGAGTATAAACAGCATAAAGGTTGTTGCGTGTTATGTTCTAACGTCTTTGCTGCCAGTCCAGCAGTCGAGTGAACAGAAGAAGTGGCTTAGTCGAGGCCCTAGTTGGTGAGGTTGCTGCACAAAGTGTGGGCAGCCGGAGTATCTACTGTAACTGTTGACATCTCTGTCATAATGACCAGGCATTTGAAGCTCATCTGGTGCAGTAATAGCTGGCTGTGAAGGTACCATTGCATGGTCATATTGGTTTCTGACATTTCTAGCTCCTCTGATGCATTAAAAGCTGGATGTGGGAGTACCGGTGCAGTGGTCATATTGGTATCTACCATGTCAGACCATGAATCTGGATTTAACTGGGAGGGAGAAGACGCAAGTGTGACAGAAATAATGGGTACATTGTATGTCACTCTCTGGCACAGAAGAAAAATAGCCAGGAAAATCCCTTGGTTTCCTCACCTCCCATGCTTCCACACAGCCAGTGTTTTCACAGGTGCCATCTCCAGTTTGACATATTTTCTTTGAGAGTCCTGAAGAGGCTTTTGTTGCCATGATGATGCCACATGAAGGTGTTGCCCCCAAAACTTAACATAATCTTTCAGAACTTCTACAAGTTCTGATTCTGTGGTTGTTTTTCTTTTTAGAACATTTCTGGTCCATTTAACCTATGTGTCATTTATGTCTCATAACGCTAATACCTTCATACTAGTACCATTTTATTTCTTCATTACCACATCTATTTAACAGTTATTTGGCATTTTGTGCTATGGCATATGTGCTGCTGTTCTCACAAGTCTTCTCAGAGCATTCATTTATAAAGAATTTTTCACCTGGTGGCCTTGGGAACATGGTGATGTTAACAGCTCCGTAAATATTTGGAATCTTGCACTGTGGTATTTTAAGGACATCTGCAAAGGAGTTTAGTGAGCTTAACTTAAGGGTTGCATTTGTACAGTACTCACAGAGGCGATGATCAAGTTTTTGCTCCTTGGCCAGTTTTATATTTGGTGGCTTCAGACTGTGGAATTTGGCTGCCCCTGTTGTTTTTCCTGGGTTTTATTGACATAAATCTTGGTAGAGACTACGACGTGGCTTGTCAAGAAAAGCCTTTGTTTTCCCTGTTCATTCTGAAAAGGTCTTCATATGAGGCAGAGGTGTAGATGAGACCTCAAAGACATTTTCCACCTTCTTCACCATTTCAGCTGACAAATGCTGACCTGTGCCTGTTGCTCCTTTTCTCTCATTGTTCTGGGATGCCTTCAGCATTTGCCTCCAACTAATTCCCAGGGTTCTGCTTGTATGTCTGAGAATATGATACTTTTTGAGTACCAGAATATAGCTGGTGAAGGCATTTCTCACTTTTGTTTGTTCCTTGGAGTTTTGATGTTTGAAATCAGACATTTTCTCCTTCATGAAATCAATGAGCTTGTCCTGGAGGTTGGTGCAGCAGTGCAGGCTCAGGTTGACCATTGATAGACCAATGTGTTTTGCAGGGGAGCAGGATGAAACAGTTTTGACAGGGTCATGGTTAATCACACTGGTGACTGTGGAAGTCCACTATATGCTCTTTGCAGTGCTTTCTGGGTGGCATTTCTTGATCTGTTGTAGGTCAATGGGGTTTCACATGGGCTTCCATTGGCTAGGGACACAGGAACTGAGGTGGTGGTGGGAGAGGAGTCAGTGATGATAATGTTGGTGGAGGATGCAGTGATGTTTCACTCCTTTTCTTTCTGGTCCCTGTACTTTGGTTGTCTCTTCATTTCTTCTTCTTATTTTTCTGCTCATATATTGCAATGCCATTTTCTTCTGTCCTTCCTCCAGCATGCTCATTGTTGAATTTTCTTTTGTTCCTCATGCTGATTGTTCTCTTGGCTGCAGTAGATCAGGCTGCAGGCTCTTAAAAGGTTGGTTCTGCTTCCATTCTCTCATTTTCTGCATTTGTAGCCTTGCTTTTCCATTATAGATTTTACAGCTGTCATCATCCATAGATGCTCTTTAAGCTCAACAGGGTGCTTTTAATTTCCTCAAATGTTCTTCATAATAAGGATAATTTTTTTAGGTTATCTCTGTAATACTGATTTCACTGCTTGCACGATAGTGGGCATTATACCTTCTTTAGTGAACCTTCAACAGCAGTGCAACAGAAACTTGCGGTCTTCATGTTACACACTTCATTGCTCCAGTTATCCATAAGTAAAACAAGATTTCAGCAAGGATTGTTCCTCCAAAAGGAATGCACACATTTTGGTTTGAAGGACAAGGGCTGCACACTCTGCATGATACTTCAGATCAAGGGAGACATGCCACACACTGAAAATCTTGGACTGAAGGAGAGAGCATAGAAACATAGACTTTGATGGCAGATAAGGACCACTTTGGTCCACCTAGTCTGCCCATTTCCCTACCTATTGGATAAGCTGCAGATCCTAGTTAACCAACAGCCTACTTCTTCATACCCCCCCTCTAGAATTGCCCTAAGTCTGATCCATGCATTCTTAAATTCTTCCACTGTTTTTGACCCCACAGCCCCCTCTTGAAGGCTGTTCCATGCATTTACCACCCTATCCATGAAAAAATGCTTCCTCATGCTGTCCCTTAGCTGTCCCTCCTCTATTTTCAAATTGTGTCCCCTTGCTCTTGCACATCTCTTTCTCTGAAAGATGCTACCTTCTTGGACTTTATTGATTCTCTTCAGGTACTTGAAAGTTTCTATCATGTCCTCACTCTCCCTTGAGGGTATACATATTAAGCTCCTTCAGTCTCTCTTTGTATTGCTTCTGGGGCAGACCCTGCAGTTAGTTGCCCTCCTCTGGATTGCCTCCATCCTGTCTATGTTCTTGTGGAGATGGGGTCTCCAGTACTACACAGAGTACTCCAGATGGGGTCTCACCAGCTGTCTGTACAGAGGGATAATAACTTCCTGTTTTCTACTGGTGATGCCTCTCCCTATGCATCCCAGTATCCCCAAGCCCTCTTTACTGCCTTTTCACATTGTTTGCCTACCTTTAGGTCATCTGATATGACCATCCCCAGGTCCATTTCAAATGTTGTTGTTTCTTAGTATCCCCCCTCCCCCCATTGTGTACTCTGCTCCTGGGTTTTTGTTTCCCAGGTGCATTACTTTGCACTTCTTTGCATTGAACCTAAGCATGCACATTTCTCATAACATGGCCATACAAGTGATAGGAGTCACATTCATGAAGTTCAATGAACTGAAGGAGAGCGCATACACATTCCACATAATATGATGGATGAAGGCAGAGGAACCCCACATTGAACGCAGTTTAAAAAACTGAAGGAGAGATTATGCACATTCCACATAAAATGACTGTACAAGGGATAGGAGCCACATTAATGAAGTTTGACAGACTGAAGGAGAGTGCACACACACTCCACATTATTTATTAGTTTGTGATACCATGTTAGATTTAGGCATAATATACAATGGATTGAAGGAGAGGAGAAACAACAGTGAAGGCACAAATTCAACAGACTGAAGGAGACAGCATGCACACACCACAAAATTATTAGCTTTTGATATCAGGTATGATACACTAGGTATAAGTATACAATGGATGAGGGAGAGCAAATACACAGTTAATGTGATGAACTGAAGGAGAGAACATGCTGTAGATCTTTTAAACTTAAAAGCAACACACAAGCAGTACACTGCAGGGAAAACATTACTGTAACAAACCAATATGTTGAGTCAATTCCAAAACAGTTTGGCCAAAGTACAAGGACCAGGTCCCAGGCCAGCATAACCACACTACTTTTTTTCCCTTCCAGAACAACACGGTTCAGCGACAGCATTGCAGGCAAGTTGGAACAGTCATGATTTGATCGTATTGAGAGCAGCACCAAACATCTAAGAGCCAAATGACCCACACACTGTTCTCTTCCAGGAAGGAAACTGCATGGTAATCAAGATGGACAAACCCGAATCTCATACACACCAAAATAAAAAACTGGGTGGGACTAGGTCCCAGGCAAGCATAACCACACCACTTTTTTTCACTCCCCAGAAATGAATAATTTGTCCAAAGCAACTCAGGCAAGATGCATACTTTGTACCTATGATCCTCACTGCTTCTCCCTCCTTCTACCACATTCACAATCTGGCAAGTAATCTTTTGCCTTTAGGCTCCCTGCCCTCTGGAACCATTTCCCCCACTCAGTCCACCTCTTGTCCATTACTTTATCCCTCAAAATACACCTAAGGCCCATTCCCTCCTCCTGTGTCTGCCTCCCTCCTCATCCCCCTTGACATCCTCCTCAAATACAGTTTGCTGACCCAACAGTGACACCAACACAGCGACATACCTCGCTGTCAGCAAAATCGACACTTTGCTGACAGGTCACTGTGTTGGTGCACCCGAGACAGGGGCACACTTTTTCCCAGTCCTGCATCCCGTCCCTGAATAAAATCTGACAGGAGTTGATAATCCTAAGTATGGGATGTGCAGGGGCAGAGCCCCCCCACGGAGGGGTTCAGGGACGATGCCCCGATGAAAAATCAGGACCGGGAGACATTAGGAATTTATGTCTACTGCAACTTGTGGACAACATAAATCCCATCTATGTGATGTTGGTCAACAAAAGTGTTGTTGAATTGGCACCATAGATCCCTCACATATGCCTTTCCCCCCCCTGACTTCTTACCCCTCTTCCTTACCCTCTAGCCATTCTTGTGTGGCTTCTCGCACTTTGCTCCTATACTATTGCCTGATCAAAAAATGTTGCATATTATTATTCTATTTATTTGTATATATGGGGCCAGATATTCAAACTGCGCCATTCTGTGGCGCAAGCCCTTGCACTGCTCAAAAAAGTTGCGCTGGGGTGTGGCCAGGGCGATATTCAATGGAGTTGCGCTATTGAGCAACTTCTTTGAATATTGCCCCCTGGCCACAGCTACTGTGCATGGTGCAGTGGAACTTGCACCACTGCAAGTGGTCAGAGTGGAGCATTCAGATGCGGTGGCGCAAGTTCCATTGCACCATGTGCAAACCTGTGATATTCAAAAGGTGACATGCAAATGGGGCCATAAGTTATGCAAGGTGCAAGGGGGCCAGTTGCATCTAATTATGGCCCCATTTGCATGCCATTAGCATGCAGGTGCACCGATCCCCGATGACTTGAGCCTGGCGCCCTGCCAGGCAGCAGCCATCGGGGACCGACGCCCCCTTCAGTCCGATCGTGGGCAGAACAGTATTCTGTCCCTACCCAGCAGCCCAATTGGGCATAATGTAAACTCCCCAGTAGCCCGATCGTGGGTATATAGTAATTCATCCCCCACCCCGACTAGCCCGATCGCGGCGCCATCACATCCCCCACCCCCGACTAGCCTGATCCACGGGCATACATTACATCCCACTCCCTGATTAGCCCGATTGTGGGCATAACGTCAATTCCCCCACAAGACCAATATCCCTGGTGTCAAGTGGACTGCAAAGCCCGATCACAGGCATAAGGTCAAACCCACCCCCAAAGTCCAATATCCCTGGTGATCTAGTTGCCCCCACCCCACCCACCCATGGAGCCCCACCACCCTGCTCCCCATCAGCTGGCGGGCTGCAGCACCCCACCCACTCGCAGGCTGACGGGGGGAGCGGGGTGGTGGAGCCCATGGGTGGATGGGGTGGGGCCACCAAATCACCAGCGATATTGGACTTTGGGGATGGGTTTGATCTTATGCCTGCAATCAGGCTTTATGGTCCACTGGATCACCAGGGATATTGGTCTTGGGGGTTGACGTTATGCCCGCGACTGGGCTAGTCGGGGTGGTGAGTCTATGCCCGTGATCAGGCTATTTGGGGTGTGGATGTGATGTATGCCCACAATTGGGCTAATCGGGGGTGTTATTGCATGTCGCCGATCGGGCTAGTCGGTGGGGGCAATGAATTACTGTATGCCCGCGATCGGGCTAGTCGGGGGGGGGAAACATTATATTATGCCCGTGATTGGGCTCCCGCGGGGGGGACTACTCTGCTGCCCACGATTGGGCTATGGGGGTTACTATTATGCCCGCGATCGGGCTGCAGGGGGCACCGGGAACAAGTGGAGGGCCACCGACAGGTGGCAGCTGCTGTGTTGTGCCCTGCAATGCGGCAGCTCACCTGTGGGTGGTCTCGACTTGATCCTTTTTTTTTTTGCCTAAAGTTGTGCAGGGGCGCATAGGGGTTGCACCTGCATAACTCTGCAGCCCGGCTGAATGTCGGGCTGTGCAGTTTATGCATAGTTCCTCCCTTGTCAGTGGCATTAGCCTTCATTAGCGTGCGCTGTTGCTCAGCATGATTTGGGGGGCGCAACTGCCTCCTGCTGAATATCACAGAATGGCGCATTTTGGATTTGCGCAGGTGCAACCCTATTACGCATGGCTCGGCTCTTTTGAATATCTGGGCCATGGTGTACATTTGCAATGTTCTTGTACCTTATTGTATATAGTTTGGAAAAAAAACAACTACATATGTTTTTATTTGTATTTATTGCTATGCAGTCACCTCTGTATTTCATCTCCACTTCCCTCCACCCAGGGTCACAGCTGGAAATGAGATTCAGTTCAGTGTGCCTTTCCCGGTAACCAAATTTTAAATAAATAAATAAAGAAGTTGGCCATTCATGTTTGGTCATATTAGGAGCAAAGCAACCCATATACTGCCCCCCCCCTTACAGGGAAGCCGCATTGTGCACAAGATGACCCAACATGGATTCCAAGCACACCTTGCAAACATGGTAGGTAATATGTCCAAATTCTGGCTTCCAAACACATGTGGACAATGGGCAGATTTATCATTACTTCAGCAGAAAAATATAACAAAAACACATTTGATTCACATGTGTTTGGGCATGCAACTTTGGCTAAACTATGGCCAGTATAGAAAATGAAAAGAAGCACTCCACTACCCCTAGCCCCCCCCAACACATGGCTACAAAGCAGTACAAAACATTTTAAACATTGCCCAATAAACACAATCTAAGCAGCAAGCATATTTGTGACAAAATTAATGTACTGGATCCTACCAAGCTCACCTAGTACTCTGCTCTGCACTGCATTCAATTACACTTAACCACACAGTGTGGTGGTGGAACAAACATACCACAGAGCTTGGTGTGTGAATTACATATTTTGCTGAGTTTTGAAAAAACAGAACCTCTCCAAAAAAAAAAACAAAAAAAAACAGAGCACTAAAACCAAACAACCGCTGCTTCCCAAAGCATCTCCATAATTCAATGGATCAAATTAAACCCCCTTCCTGTGCAAATGTTTGTCCCTTGTGATGCATGTAAGAAGAGGCTTACCTTGTGGTGAGTGACTGGTGTTCAGATGTGCAACACACCAAGTCTGTTCTCGAACACTCCAGGCACACAAAAGGGAGGGTTATGGTGAAACAATGGCTTTTATAAGCCTAATTAGGTACAGCCCACTCCCACTGGTGATTGTATGAAATAAGCAGCATGTGACCACAAAATGATCCCTCACCTGTGATGTGTGAACATACATGATTCTGACACACCACACCAGGTGAGGGGTCAAGTTTCAGAACCCTATGGCCATGCAGGGTTCCCGTAGTACATTCTGGGCAGCAAATACAAGCCAGGAAACTGGGGGAGCAGGTGAAACTTACAAATAACATACAGAAGCACCACATTTTATTTGGGGGACACTGTGATGAGTGTAACAAACTAACACACCAAGAGTTACACCCATCACAGAAAATGCAGAGCAACACTGGAAAAACTGGAGATGTAAAGGGAACAGGCCGCTTATAAAATAAAAAAGCAACAAGTGATGATTGCAACAAGACCTTTATTGACACATTAACATATACAATTCCATCACAGTGGCCTGCAGAAAATGCATGGTTTTCAATGTCACACTTTGGGGCCGGAAAAATAATGAAACTGAAATCCTTTAAAAAATATATAGGGAATGCCTTAGGGTATTGAAGTTATCTGAGCTATCTCTACATGTAAACACATATTAAAAACACCAATTTCCTTCTGAAAAATATATATATATTTTTTTTAATAAAAGAAGAACAAAGTAAGTGGTGCATTGGTAATCCTCTTTCATGAACAGACCCTGAATTTGCTTGTCTAGGACCTCCTTGTAAATGAGCATGCTCAATGGAGTTATTCCTGCTAATAAACTTGACTTGATCACCTCCCCAAGGCAATGCCTAACAATCTCCACCGTAATTGGACCAAGCAAATCCCAGCTTTCCAGAAGAACAGCCTGGGGATCAATGCACTGATGGTGGGATGCAGTCCTGAAACTATCTGGAACAAGTCATTTGCCAATACCGGCTCAAACACAGCACATAAAAACAATGCCACTGTCCATCAAGGTTCTATCACTGTCAGCTGATAACAGGCTGCTTCAGGATATCCCAGACCAGATGATAGACATCTTGTCTAGAAAGAACCAGTTAAACTCCTCACATTTATTGAGAGAAAAGGCTCTGCAGGACTGAAGACAGGCTGGATTTATTAGACTGTCCACAGTGTTGAAGACCTGAGCTGGCCGGTTCCTTCCAGCAGCAAGCACTCTTGATAAAAATGTTAATTTTTCTAGACTCACTGCCCACTGATACTCACTGTAACAATTCCTCAGCCCCAATTTATCCTCCTCTGAGTGAAATCTCCACCAACAATGCTCTAATCTCTGCCCCTTAGTCTTCAACCTCCTCAGGTCAGTATCATACCATGGAGACATGAGGCAGGAAATCAATGGGTGGAAACAAAATGGTGCTTGGGAGTTGACTGCAGTTGAAAGGGCCAGGTTGTAATCCTCCATGGCTGCCTCAGCTCCCATCGCACACTCTGTCTTCGTGCCTGAGATGTTGAGTACTGCCAGGAGGCTCTGAGGCTCCAGATTTCTTAAAAAGCGGTATCTGACCATCTCCACCAGAGAGATTAAACAGGGTGCACTACAGAGGAACTGCACAACATGATGATCTGACCAAATAACTGGATCAACCCTGTTATTACTAATATCAAACCACAATGAGAAAAACAAATCCAAGGCATGGCCATGCTGGTGGGTACCCGTAGCAACCACCTGTATGAAGCCTGGAGGAACTGCATTCCAAAAAGTGATGTTTCATTATCGATTCAAGTAATAAAATCACCCATGACCAAAAGTCTGTGTGACTCAACCATAAGATGGGCCATGAAAGTCTTGTGTTCATGCAAGAATTCATGCCTATATTCAAGGGCTCAGTATATGAGCACGGATCCTGCAAGTTGTACCCAGTTCACACTTTACAGCCATGCATTCAAATGATCTGGTATCTCCAAAAGGGGGTGTTGTCAGTCCTAAAGTGGATCTAAAGCAGATGGCTACCTGCCCCTCAGGCTCCCACTTAGGGCAATTCACCACCAAGAAACCCAGTAGAATAAATGCCTAAAGCACAGGGCCTGAGTCACCACCCAAAAAGGTCTCTGTGACACATACCAGATCTGCAGAGGAATTCACAATGAATGCCGCCATTCTGGCTGTTTTTATGGCTGCAGTAGGTGGAGCTTGCAGACATATTGCTTTGAGAAAAGGACTACCTCCTTATTTACCTTCCAAACAACATGGTAGAGTGTTAAAAATTGCGCCCTCAACTGAAGCCTCATTACTACGCTGCCTTTGTGTGTATGGGATTTAGAGAGCACTATTTTTCCTCTGGCTCATCTTCCCTCCCTGCAAGGCATCAAAGGAGGCAGGACTTTGTCTAGGGCCATGACCAAGACACCTAGATGACCAGGTTGTGGGAGGAGGGCAAGCAGATGCCACCCACTAGGGGCAGGCAGGGGTTCCCAGGAGGGTGGGAACTTGCATCCAGGAATAGGGAGTAGACACCTCATCATTTCCACCTTCCTAGGTTGCAAGAACACCCTCAGAGGAACACGCACACACACACACACACACACACACACACACACAGCAGAACACAGCTGTGAAATGATTAGATTGTCTACAAGCAGTGTCTTCTATGCAAGCTGGAGCACAGGGGTTGGGGTTAAGGCTGGAGATCAGTTATTGTCCAGGACATAACCAAATGGTCAGAATATTAAATATTTTAAAATAAACATAAATGCAAAAGTAACAATTTCAAGAAGAAAATGCAAATTGTGACACTTAACCATTGAAGGGTAAGTTAGCACATCTGGACTTATTTGCTGCATATGCATCACAATTGCTAAGGGGTCCTGACCATGTTCACCCTTCCTCAAGCAAAGCTAGCTACAGTGTGTCTAGCAATAAAATGGGTGGAAAAATAATGCCATATTTTCAACAAGATGTTAGCATTTTAAAAAGTCAGTGCTGTAAACTGTGAAGCAGCTTGTGTCAGTAAATTCATCATGCAAGCCAAGATATATTCTGGTTGCATTCCATAAGGCTAACCAGTGGGAGAAGGAGGGGAAGGGATATAAACCTGAAATAGAACAATTTAACCCATTTGTGATGTAAAGTTGCATAACAGAAATGTGGCTTGCAGAACTGGACACCATATTCCAAATGAGGCCTCACCAGTGATCTACACAGTGGCATCACCACCTCCTTTCTTCAGCTGGTAATACCTCTTCGGATGCACCACAGCATTCCACTGGCTCTTCTCACAGCTTTGGTACATTTTTTAGCCACCTTTAGGTCATCCAATATGATTACCCCAAAATCACTTTCCATTTTGATAACCATCAGCCCTCCTGCCCCCGCAATCATTCAGTGGGTTCCTGCAACCCTTCCTTATTCAGAAGGCAGGTGTTCCCAGTGTGGAGGTAACTTGCATCCATGAATAGGGAGGAGATACTTCATCATTTCTAACTTTCCTAGGTTGCAAGAACAGCCTCAGAGGAACAACACACACACAGCAGAACACAGTTGTGAAATGATTAGATTGTCTACAAGCAGTGTCTTCTATGCAAGTTGCTGCACGGGGGGGGGGAGAGTTAATGTTGGAAATCAGTTATGGTCTATTACATAACCACATGGTCAGAATATTAAATATTTTAAAATAAACATAAATGCAAAAGTACCAATTTCAAGAAGAAATTGCAAACTCTGATACTTAACAGTTGTAGGGTAAGTTAGCAAATCTGGACTCATTTGCTGCATATGCATCTCAATTGCTAAGGGGTCCAGACCATGTTCACCCTTCCTCAAGCCCAGCTAACTACAGTATGTCTAGAAATAACATGGATGCAATGCTTTTGCCATATCTTCAACAAAAAGTTAACTTTTTAAAAAGACAGTGCTGTAGACTGAGAAGAAGTTTGTGTAGGTGAATTCATCATGCTAGCCAAGATATGTTCTGGTTGCGTTCTATAAGGCTAACTAGTGGGGGAAATAGGGGAAAGGGATATAAATATAAAATAGAACCATTTAACCCATTTATGATTTAAAGTTGCATGACGGAAATGCGTCTTCCAGAACTGGATACCATATTCCAAATGAGGCCTCACCTGTGAGCTACACAGTGACATCACCACCTCCTTCCTTCTGTGGTAATGCCTCTCCCTATGCACAACAGCATTCCACTGACTCTTCTAGCAGCTTTGGTACATTGTTTAGCCACCTTTAGGTCATCCAATATGATTACCCCAAAATCACTTTCCATTTGGATGACCACCAACCCCCCCAACCATAATCATTCCCTGGGTTCCTGCAATCCTTCCTTGTTCAAACCCAGTCACAACTCAGTCCCCTGCTCCTGTACATTACCAGGAATACCAACAGAATTAATATAAATACAGACAACATACTGCAAAAAAATCAGAATAAGAAAATCAGAGTGCAAAGTTCCCACTAAAGTGCTGAAATTCAAGACAAAACTAATTGAATCAACACACACACACACACACACACACACACACACACACTCACTTATCATGTAGTTTTCCTTTAACTAACTGTCCCCAATACTGCCTTATCTTGCAAGCTTAAACCTCAGCTATAGTGATCTTAGATCAGTTCTTGTCCATGACATAACCACATGGTCAGAATATTAAATATTTAAAAATAAACATAAATGCAAAAGAAACCATTTCAAGAAGAAAATGCAGACTGTGACATTTAACAGTTGTAGGGTAAGTTAGTGCATCTGGACTTATTTGCTGCATATGCTTCTCAATTGCTAAAGGGTCCTGATCATGTTCACCCATCCTCAAGCCAAGCTAGCTACAGTATGTCTAGCAATAACATGAATGGAAAGATTATGCATATGAAAACTTATTAATTATGCTGTACATACCCTAAGGCTCAAAGTGTATCTCATTTGGCTGCCATGGTGTCTGTGGTTAATTTGAAAGAAAATACAATGAAGGAAGACACTGGCCTCCACCTGGACCTATTAAACAATAGAGCAAGCTACACTCTGGGAAGATTGCCTGGGACAAGATGCAATAAAAAAAACTCTGAATAGCAGGGTCCAGGGAGTATAAAACCACCAGGAATGTTACAAAAATCTCCCCCTCACCACTCATTCACAGGTGTCAATCAATGTATTTTTTAACCATGCTGGTTCATCTTCTTGCTTCCCTCTTAGTAAAAATGTGTAACTACATTTGTGTTATTTTAAGTGAGTGATAAATGGCATGTCCAGGGGAATACAATGAAATACTTATTTAGAGGTAGGGTGGGTGACACGTGGAACAGCCTGCCAGCATAGCTAATGGGTATCAAAATGGTTACAGATTTCAAACATGCATGGGATACACATAGGAGGACATTGGTAAAGGAGGCAGGACTTTCTCTAGGGGCATGACCAGGACACCTAGATAGACAGGTTGGGGGAGGAGGGCAAGCAGGTGCCACCCACTAGGGGCAGGCAGGTCTTCCCAGGGTGGAGAGAACTTGCATCCAGGAATAGGAAGGAGATACCTCATCATTTCTATCTTTCCTAGGTTGCAAGAACAGGCTCAGAGTAACACACACAAAACAGAACACAGCTGCAAAATGATTACATTGTCTACAAACACTGTTTTCCATGCAAGACACAAGCAATTGAATCAAAAGTACACACACACACACACACACACAGAACACAGTGGCAAAATGATTAGATTTCTCTATGAGCACTGTCTTCTATGCAAGTTGCAGCACGGGGGGTGGGGGGTTAAGTCTGGAGATCAGTTATGGTCCATGACATAACAACATGGTCAGAATATTAAATATTTAAAATAAACATAAATGCAAAAGTAACGATTTCAAGAAGAAAATGCAGACTGTGACACTTAACAGTTCTAGGGTAAGTTAGCACATCTGGACGTATTTGCTGCATATTAATCTCAATTGCTAATGGGTCCTGACCATGTTCACCCTTCCTCAAGCCAAGCTAGCTACAGTATGTCTAGCAATAAAATGGATGGAAAAATTATGCCATATTTGCAACAAGAAGTTAGCATTTTAAAAAGACAGTGCTGTAGACTGAGAAGCAGCTTGTGTAGATGAAGTCATCATGCTAGCCAAGATATGTTCTGGTTGTGTTTCATAAGGCTTACCAGTGGGAGAAGTAGATGAAAGGAATAGAAATCTAAAATAGAACCATTTGACCCATTTGTGATTTAAAGTTGCATGATGGAAATGCGGCTTCCAAAACTGGACACCATATTCCAAATGAGGCCTCACCTGTGATCTACACAGTGGCATCACCACCTCCTTCCTTCTGCTGGTAATACCTCTTTGTATGCACCATAGTATTCCGCTGGCTCTCCTCACAGCTTTGGTACATTGTTTAGCTACCTTTAGGTCATCCAATATGAGTATCCCAAAATCCCTTTCCATTTTGATGAGCATCAGCCCCCTCCCCACCCATAATCATTCCATGAGTTCCTACAACCCTTCCTTATTCAGCAAGCAGCTATTACCAGGGCGGAGGGAACATGCATCAATGAATAGGGGGGAGATACCTCATCATTTCTACCTTTCCTAGGTTGCAAGACCAACCTCAAAGGAATACACACACTCCCAGCAGAACACAGCTGTGAAATGATTAGATTGTCTACAAGCACTGTTTTCTATGCAAGACACAAGCAATTGAATCAAAAGCACACACACATACACACACACACACACACACACACACACACCAGAACACAGTGGCAAAATGATTAGATTTGTCTACAGGCACTGTCTTCTATGCAAGTTGCAGCACAAGAGGGGGGATTAAGGCTGGAGATCAGTTATGGTCCAAGACATAACCACATGGTCAGAATATTAAATATTTTAAAATAAACATAAATGCAAAAAAAACCATTTCAAGATGAAAATGCAAACTGTGCCACTTAACAGTTGTAGAGAAATTTAGCACATCTGGACTTATTTGCTGCATATGCATCTCAGTTGCTAAGGGGTCCTGACCATGTTCACCCTTCCTCAAGCCAAGCTATCTACAGTATGTCTAGCAATAACATAGATTGAATCACTATGCCATACTTTCAACAGGAAGTTAACATTTTAAAAAGCCAGTGCTGTAGAATGAGAAGCAACTTGTGTAGGTGAATTCATCATGCTATCCAAGATATGTTCTGGTGACATTTCATAAGTCTTAGCAGTGGGAGAAGTAGGGGAAAGTGATAGAAGTCTAAAATAGAACCACTTAACCCATTTGTAATTTAAAGTTGCATGATGGAAATGTGGCTTCCGGAACCAGACACCATATTCCAAATGAGGCCTCGCCTCTATTCTACACAGTGGCATCACCACCTCCTTCCTTCTGCTGGTAATACCTCTCCCTATGCACCCCAGCATTTTATTGGCTCTCGTCACAGCTTTGGTACACTGTTTATCCACCTATAGGTCATCCAATATGATTTCCCCCAAATCCCTTTCCATTGGGATAACCATCAGCCCCCCAACCCCTGTAATCATTCCCTGGGTTCCTGCAACCCTTGCTTATTCAAACTCAGTCACGACTCAGGCCACTGCACCTGTATGTTACCAGGAATGCTAACAGAATTAATATAACTACAGACAACATACTGCAAAAAATTCAGAATAAGAAAATCAGAGTGCAAAGTTTCCACTAAAATGCTGAAATTCAAGACACAAGCAATTGAATCAACACACAGATACACACACATGCACACACACACTCATTTATCATGTAGTTTCTCTTTAACTGATCTGTGCCAAGTACTGCCTTTTTTTGCAAGCTTAAACCTCAGCTATAGTGATCTTAGATCAGTTATGGTCCATGACATAACCACATGATCAGAATATTAAATATTTTAAAATAAACATAAATGCAAATGAAACATTTCAAGAAGAAAATGCAAACTGTGACACTTAACAGTTGTAGGTTAAGTTAGCACATCTGGACTGATTTGCTGCATATGTATCTCAATTGCTAAGGGGTCCTGACCATGTTCACCCTTTCTCAAGCCAAGCTAGCTACAGTATGTCTAGCAAAAACATGAATGGCGAGATTATGCATATGAAAACTTATTAATTATGCTGTACATACCCTAAGACTGAAAGTGTGTCTCGTTTGGCTGCAATGATGTCTGTGGTTAATTTGAAATGAAAGACTATGTAATACGACACTGGCCTCCATATGGAGCTATTAAACAATAGAGCAAACTGTACTCTGGGAAAATTGCCTGGGAAAAGATCCAATAAAAAAAACCTGAATAGCAGGTTCCAGGGAGTATAAAACCACCAGGAATGTTAGAAAAAACTCTCCCTCCCCGCTCATTCACAGGTGTCAATCAATGTATTTATTAACCATGCTGGCTCTTCTTCTTGCTTCCCTCATAGTAAAAATGTGAAACTACATTTGTGTTATTTTAAGTGAGTGATAAATGACATGTTCAGGGGAATACAAGGAAATACTTATTTAGACTTAGGGTGGGAGACACGTGGAACAGCCTGCCAGCAGAGCTAATTGGTATCAAAATGGTTACAGATTTCAAACCGGCATGGGATACACATAGGAGGACCTTGGTAAAGGAGGCTTTACTTTGTCTACGGGCATGACCAGGACACCTAGATGGAAAGGAGGTCAGAGGAGGAGGGCAAGCAGGTGCCATCCACTAGGGGCAGGCAGGTGTTCCCAGGGTGGAGGGAACTTGCATCCAGGAATAGGGAGGAGATACGTCATCATTTCTACCTTTCCTAGGTTGCAAGAACAGCCTCAGAGAAACACACACACACACACAGCAGAACACAGCTGTGAAATTATTAGATTGTCTACAAGCACTGCTTTCCATGCAAGACACAAGCAATTGAATCAAAAGTACACACACATACACAACAGAACACACCAGAACACAGAAGCAAAATGATTAGATTTGTCTACAAGCACTGTCTTCTATGCAAGTTGGAGCACGGGGGGGGGGGGAGTCTGGAGATCAGTTATGGTCAAGGACATAACCACATGGTCAGAATATTAAATATTTTAAAATAAACATAAATGCAAAAGTAACCATTTCAGGAAAAAAATGCAAACTGTGACACTTAATAGTTGTTGGGTAAATTAGCACATCTGGACTTATTTGCTGCATATGCATCTCAATTGCCAAGGGGTCCTGACCATGTTCACCCTTGCTCAAGCCAAGCTAGCTACAGTATTTCTAGAAATAACATGGATGGAAAAATGATGCCATATTTTTAACAAGAAGTTAGCATTTTATAAAGGCAGTGCTGTAGACTGAGAAGCAGCTTGCGTAGGTGAATTAATCATGCTAGCCAAGATATGTTCTGGTTGTGTTCCATCAGGCTAACCAGTGGGAGAAGTATGGGAAAGGAATAGAAAACTTAAATAGAACCATTTAACCCATTTGTGATTTAAAGTTGCATGGCAGAAATGCGACTTCCAGAACTGGACACCATATTCCAAATGAGGCCTCACCTGTGATCTACACAGTGGCATCACCACCTCCTTCCTTCTGCTGGCAACACCTCTTGGTAATGCACCACAGCATTCCACTGGCTCTCCTCACAGCTTTGGTACATTGTTTAGCCACCTTTAAATCATCCAATATGATTACCTCTAAATGGCATTTGCAGCTATAGTTTTGTTTCTCCATTCCTCCTTAAGAATTCCACACAACTTCACTAACTCCATTATGCAACTGTGGTGAATCTGACAAGAATTTGTATTCCTGAGAGATCTGGTGTTACACAGACCTTCCCTAAGGGGAGGAGCTGAGTCAGCCATTCTGCCAGCCACCTGCTGGCAGAAAACTCAAGAGCCTAAGGAATAGGAATCAGGCAGGAAGGACCCATTTCCTGATAATTTCTACTCTCCTGGCACCTGCTGGATGCCACACTCTTGATCCTGCTCCCCTGTGTCTACATGCTGAGTAGATCTACATTATAAGCAGTGCCCCAAGAAGACCCACAGCTCCCTGCAGTGGTCAAGCACAGCTGCAGGCAAAGTACAAGGGAGCCATCCGAAAGGACACCACTGTTATAGTTGCTCCATGGAGTAGACTAAGTGTGGCCTGGCTAAACACATAATGACTTAACCTACCAATATCCAAAAATAAAACAATCCACCCACACTGTAAAAACATATATCCCACCTAGAATCCTATACTAATGACTACACTTAAATTATAAGATAACAGAATTAACCCCAAGCAATCACATACCATTCATACTATCTACAAACATCATAAGCCAAACACATCCTAATGGATAAACAACAAATAAAAGGTAAAACAAAAAAAAAGTAGAAGTGTCTAGTGCACACCCCATTGTGTCTTATTGCTTACATAGCACTTCAGACATTTGAGACAGAGTAGTTTTGTGGTATGATGCTACCTCCAGGATAAAGTGCAGTAATGCAATGGTAATTACTTTGATTTGTCACTCAAGAAACTTTTACAGATTACGTCCCCCTAATTTGAAGCACTGTATATGAAAAATAAGTACATGCAAAATAGTTCTATATAGAGTGATTAATTACTAGTAAAAGATTTCTAAATGGCGGAGTAATAGTAAGAGAAACAATCTAAAACTGTGGGGAATTCAAGAATGCATGGGACAGACATAAGGCAATTCTTGTGGGGGGTAGGAAGAAATAGGCTGTTGGTTAACTAGGATCTGAGGCCTATCCAGTAGGTAGAGAAATGGGCAGACTAGATGGGCCAAGCGGTCCTTATCTGCTGTCAGATTCTATGTTTCTATGTTTCCAATATGCATCTAGTGATAGTCATTGAAAGTGTAGTGAATAAAATCAAAAGAGCTCTCTCACCACCTGTAGCACTGTGAAGGAGATTTCCCTTTATCTGAATAGTTGGAGCTTTTACATTTGGGGCACTGTCCCCAATTTAATTGTGTTGCTATTCTGAAGTGAGAAATGGGAACTTTTTTTAAATGGTCAATTGGAAAATTAACTGCCACATGATTCGGTCAACTGAAAGTTGCTGTACCATAGAAGTGATGTCACTACTATAGTACATGAACTTTATGTAATCTGTGAATTGTGGTACAACATTGTTTAGTGTATGGATTTCTATACACAATATACCCTAACCATATAATGCAACTGTTTTCCTAAAATCCCATCTGTTAACTATATCCCTAGTAACTTGTATTGTTATAGCATTAGGGGTTGCTAGGGGGGGCAATAAAATGTTCACAATGTGATTAGGGGCATTAGATAATTGAAAACTAAGTTGAAAACAACACAGTTCTTCATTAAATAATGTGTTGTATTATTAAAATTCAGAAAAAAATAAAAAACATTTTTTATAAACTGTCATGTCATTTTATGTATAAATACAAAAAAGTAGTATTCACATGGCTTTAAATCGTATTGATATGTACAGAATAATAATGACACATAAAAAAATGTAATAACCAGACCAACAGGAGGCTGATCAGAAAGATAAGGGACTTAGAGGTAGAGAGAAATTGGGAATTTGTTTTGAGAACTGGCTGAGAAGAAGAACACAAAGGTAGTAGTTAATGGTGAGTTTTCAGAGGTTAGGGAAGTAACATACTATGTCTAGAGTCAATGCTGGGCCGGGTCCTTTTCAATGCATTCATTTGTGACATAGAAGACATCAAGATCAAGATCTGCTCTTTGCAGATTTATTTATGTCTTTGATCACCGGATAAGTGCACTGATCCAGAGGACTGTTTTCAGGAACGATCTGAGCCACAGAGTGGCAAAAGGTTACACAGCAAATACAGTAAAAACATAGATACAGGCAAAGCAAGTATTACACAACAATACAGTGAAAACAGGAAGCTAATATAGCCAACAATGCTGGAGTCAACACCAGATTACACAATCCTAAAAGCATTACACCCGAGTACAAAGTACAATTGTTGTGACAGCAGTCAGTGAACATAGATTAGGGCCCCCCTCCCACATCCCCAGTGTAAGACATGATCCCTAGAGATACAGAGGCAAGGGGACAAGGAGATGGGGAGCAGGAGGCTAGATGAAGGAAAGGGTGATGTTGCCAAAAGTTGGTGGGCTGGGGGAAAAGGAGAAGGGTCAGGGTAGGGGGAGTTGAGGAGAACATTTGCAGTGAAGGTGATGGGGAAGGGATAATGCAGGTCCCTCTAGGGGAGGGAGGGAGGGAGGGATGCAGGGCTAGCCTAGTGAGCAGTGACAGCTGGCCGCTCCTGGAGTCAGGCTTTGAGGTTAGATTTAAAGACCCGGTGAGTGTTAGACGAGCAGAGCGATCCAAGAATGGCATTCCACAGAAGGGGAGAAGCGACTGATAGAGCTCTCCCACCCATGTTGGAGGAGATGTTGGGTATCTCAAGTGTAGGGATGGCCTATGTAAGTAGGCACTGAGGAAGGGTACAAATCTTTAGAAGAAATGAGAAGGGGGACATAGTCCCATGTCTGATGGCGCTATCCACAATGCTTCCAAGTGCAAGGTCAAAGTGGCCTTGTAGGGGAAGCCAGTCAAGAGCCCAGTAAGGTCACAGTGATGGATGGTGGGTGGAGCCAGAAGAGAAAAGTGGCAGGCCCTGTTATACACTGAGGTGAGATGGGATCTGAGGGCAGAAGGTACTCGAGAGTAGATGGGAAAACAATAATCTTAGACTGGGAGCAGGTTACCTTTGATGATGGCTTAGCAAACCTCCAGGGTAAGGAAATGATGTAGCTGATTGGTTGCCCCAATTTTCTAATTTGCCCTATGAACAACTATGTTGATGTGGTCTGTGAAAGAGAGGGCTGGGTCAAGCATTATGCTGAGGTATTTAAAGGTGGAGACATTCTCAAGGACCAAGCTGTCAGAGGAGGAAATCTGTAGGGTGGAGCATGTTTTAAGAGTCTGTGCAAGGTAGGTTTGGAGCCAAAAAGTATGGTCTTTGTTTTTTTCTCATTAACTAGGAGGAGGTTAGATGTAAACACGCGTTGGGCATGGCCATAGTTCAAGATGAGAGCAAAAATTGAAAAACGTATGGGGCCCAGGATAGATCCTTGTGGGACTCCAGTTATAACCATTTAGAACGGGAAGATGGCAAAACCAATGGACACAGTTTGGGAGGATCCAGATAGATAGCTACTGAACCAGTTTGAAGTCTCTAGGGAACAACTGAGCTGTTGCAGTTTAGAAAGGCAGAGGAGGGTGTGATTGACCACATCAAATGCCTTTGTCAGGTCAGCAAACACTGCATCAGTTGCACGCCCGCTGTCCACATTGATGAGGATGTGGTCTGTGAAGAGGGCAAGGGCTGAGGTGGTGGAGTGATATTTTTGAAAGCCATGTTGCTCTCTGCACATGAGGTTATGTTTTCCATGTACCCCAGCAGAGTGAAATATTTTTTTCTAGGCTCTAGCTTAGGTGAAGGAGTAGGGAAACAGGACAGTAATTGTCATGGGATAACGGATGCCCGGCTTTGAGAATGGGAACCACCTTTGCAGATTTCCAAGGGTCCAGAATAGTTGACATGGACAGGGCCAGGTTGAATATGAAAGTTAGAGGTTTGTTGATAGCAGGGGCAATAAGCTTAAGCAAGGCTGGGGGAAGGCCATCAGAACTCGGGGCTACCTCAGCTGGGGAGTCTCCTCAGGAGTTTAGCAGTGTCCTTAGGGGAAATGACTTTGAAATAGAAAGGAGGGGTGGGGTGGTGCCTTGGTGGGTATGAAAAGAATAGGAGGAGGAGGGGGGGAAGAGGGCAGGGAGGTCATGCAGGAACCCAAATTGGCAGTGAGGTTACCATGGAGCTTGCCGAGGTGAAGGGAGAGAGCAGTAAATTTTAAGTTGAAAGCCTGTGCTATCTCAGCAGGCTCCTATGGGAAACCAGAGGTGGAGGTAAGCTTGGTAACCTTACTATTGGCACGGGGGTTAATAAGGAAGCTTATGGACCCCAGAATATCCTACGATTGCCAAGGCTCTCCTTCTGGAGATTAATGTAGTAGTTCCATTTTAATGGCTTTGCTGCGTGCTTGCATTGGTTTTTGATTTGTCTATATTCATACCATAAAATAGGGGAAGGGGATCTCTTGTAAGCTGCCCATTTGCAGTCCCTTTATTTCATGAGTGACAGTAGATGATACAAAGATCTGTGCAAGAGTGGACATGGAGAAAGAGATAAGGGAACTCAGGGAGGATCTTGGCAGGTTGGAGAGCTGGTCAAAGATCTGGCAGCTGAGTTTCAATGCTAAAAATATAAAATACTGGAAATCGGAACCCAAGAGTGCAATACGAAATGAGGGGAATGGTGCTGGAAAGCACCACGAAAGAAAAGATCCTAGGGATCATATCAAGAGCCTCAAACCAGCACATTATAACAGAGCTGTGGGAAAGACAAACTGGATACTGGGCTACATGGGGAGGAGGGAGATAAGCAGTAGAAGTTGAAAGGTCATCCTCCTGTTTTACAGATCAGTGGCATGACCACACCTGAAACACTGCACAAGATACTAGCATCCATACCAGAGGAGAAACTGTGACAAGGTGGAAGCAGTATGGTGCAAGACAATCATAATGGCTCATGGCTAGGAGACAAGACATACAAGGAGAGGCTGTAACACTTGAACACGTACACCACTGAGAAAAGAAGGGAAAGGGGTGACTTGATCCAAGACATACAAGTACCTACATGGGATAAGTAGGGTGGACACCAAATAACTTTTCTCCTTGAACTCCAATACAGAGACAACAGGGAACACACAAACTCACTGTGGAGATCCAGAAGGGATGTTCATAAGCGAGTTTTCACATAAGGAGTGATGGACAAGTTGAACAAGCTGCCAGAGGAAGTGGTACCAGTCAAATCAGTGAGCAGCTTCAAGCAGTGATGGGACAGGCATATGAGATTTGTTAGAAAATAGTGGTGCAGAAACAAAGGGGAGGAATGGCCACTATGACAAGTCCACAGTTTTTATGTGCAGTGGGAAGACAGAATAGGTTAATTCTAATATTCCTTTGTCTATTCCTATTTCTTTTAAAGTGTTCCATAGTTTCAGTCTATTAACTCTATTGAATGCCGATTTCAGGTCAATAAAGATGCAATATAAGTTATTTTTTTTAATATTTATATTTGTATATTAAGTGTGTCAAGGTGAAGCATTGGTCTATGGTAAAATGTTTTAAATAGAACCCTGCTTGTGCTTCATCTAGTTTGTCATTTTGCTCAATCCACTCTGTGATCCTGTTATTAATAATTTTGGTAAAGACCTTCTGCATACAATCTATCAGACTTATAGGTCTGTACTAGCTAGGATCATTCTGATGTCCCTTTTTGAATAATGGCAGTATTAGGTTATATTTTCAACTTTTTGCTATATTCCTGGTACACATTATCATTTTGAAAAGTTTATGCAACAGTGGTATCCAGACTTCCATATTTTTTTCAAGACTTCCACTAGTACCCCATCAGGGCCAGGTGCTTTATGTGAGGCAAATGATTTCATGGCTACTTGTATCTCTAATGGATATATGTCTAAATCAACTTCCATCCAAATTTGATTTGTTTCATTTGTGTTCTTGTTCTCCCAGAATATTTTTTGTAATAGTCCACCCAATGTTTAGGTTCGACATTTGTTTCTGGTTCTTGTCTATACTCTCCTAATCATTTGCTTACTATTAACAAGAATGTTTTACTGTCTTTGGAGTCAACTGCTATTTCTATTTTTTTTGATAATTGTCTTATATGTTCTTTATTTTTATGAATAACTTGTTTGTATTCTTTCCACAATTTGTTAAGCTGTCTTTTTTGACTGCATTAGTTATTTTTGACTGCCCTTAATTTTTTGTTTATTAATTTTTTAGCCTGTTAGCACTCTTTATTTTACCACTCTGATCCCTTCTTTGTTTGGATATTGATTTCTTTAATTATTATTTCTGATATTGTTCCCGTTATTTGTTCACAATCTGTCATTATTGTAATATCTGTTTCTTTTTTATTGAATATTTCACCCATTTTTTCCCAGATTCCTCAGTCTTCCATTATTTCTGGAAGTCCTCTCTATCATTTTCCAACAGACACTCTTCTTGTTTTTAACCTCTATTGGCATGTTTTTCTTATTTTTTAAATGATCTTTATGTTTTTTTTTCAGAGGTTTAGTTCTAACCCAGATTGTGCATTTTAGCTTTTGGGTTTATTGTTAGAACTGTATAGTCTTCCAACATATTCACATTTATCCAGACATGATCTATGACCATTGCCCCATTACCCCCATATATATATATATATATATATATATATTACCTGGTCTTGTCAGACCTAGTTCTTCCATTTATTAGTAAGATGTTCTTACATATCATATCCTTATAATAATTTTCCCCATCCTATGATATTTTATTGTCTTTAGATGCTCAGATTATGCTTACATCATTTTGACCTAATATTGTTAAATAATCTATTATTTCTTCTGTTAATCCAGATAGATTTCCTGTTCTTAAATTAAAGTCCCCTGCTATAATAATCCCTGCTTGCTGGTATTTATCTATGTTATTTAGGAACTTTTATAAATCTTTTTGGACATTTTTGTCCTGATAATTACTATTATTAGGTGGTCTATATATGCTTATTAATATTATTTCTAAGTCCTTTTCTATTACTTTTACTGCCAGAATGTTATCATTATCTGTTATTAATTTCTTTGTTGTCCTTGCATCATCCAATTTGCAAAGTATCGCTAATCCCCCTACCTGGCATCTAAATTTCTTGTATTGTTTTGCATCTTTAGTCTATGTTTTAAATCCATTGACATGGAACTTGCCCTTTGTCCATGTTTCCTGTAAATTATTATATTCTAATTTATCTAAGTATTTATTTATTTAGCTTTTGTTGACCAGGTAAGTGCACTAGACAAATCCTGCCTATTTTCAGGCATGACCCGGGGGAGGGGAATACAGATGAATGCCAACTGACCTTGAACCAGATTAAGCTGTTGGTGGTATTTTTTAGTGAATGAGGGAAATTTGGCCAGGACACCGGGGAAATTCCCCTACTCTTTTTGATAGGTGCCATGGGATCTTTAACATCCACCTGAACTACCACCAATCCAGGAAGATGGGACCTCGGTTTAACATCTCATCCGAAAGACGGCACCTCAGAAATGCAGCACCCCTCTCATGCTGCATTACAGTGTCAGTACTGGGATATTAACTCAAGTGCCAATAAATTCAGCATCAGCTAGATTATTCAACAGTCCTGAAACATCCCATGATAACACCTTCATAGTGCCCTCTATATTAGTTTTATTATTATTATGATCTTTTATGGATTTCTGTGGCTCCCCTCCTCTGCTCAAAATCTTATGTTGTCACTGGTTAGTTTTGTAATTCCCCAAAACCAAGTATCTATTGGACATTTTTACAATTGCTTTATATTTTGTGGATAATTTAGTATCCCTCTGGTCTAAGTCTTTGGCCTCATCACAGATAAATATCCCCAAGTCATTCAGCACGCTATTTTTACTTATCAGTAGCTCATATAGCAAGATATTTGACACCCACGGTGAGAGTTGGCCTTCTTCCTCCCATCTGACCACCTTGCTGATGTCATTTCTTTATATTTATGCTTGCAGTAATAGCCCCAATGACTCAATTAACTGAAAATGCAAATTTGCTTTTGTTTCTTTATAAAATTGTTTTAACCCAAAAACTGATATCAGTTTCCCCCTTTTGGTAGTATATCTTTCTTTTGCATATATTTCTGGGAATAGTTCTTTTAAAGACAATACTGCTTCTAACTCCATTCCCATATCATTTAATTCTGTATTTTTTTTCCATATTGCTTGTAAAATAAAATACTGGTCTGGGACAATGAGACAATCAGGATCAGTTTTCTGTCTCAATTGGCCTTGTTATACTTATATAATCCAGAATATGCCTATTTCCAGCCAGCAAGGTGCCCAGAAGGTGTTTCAACATTTTATTCATGCTACATTATCTGGTTGTTCCATGGGCAGAATCCCTACCCCCATACATTAGCAGAATGAAATCCAATCCCTTAGCTTTGTCATAAATGTTTCAAACACTTTGTTGACCTTGTCCTGACTTCTGTCTTCATTATTCTCTTGCTCTCTTTTATTTCCTTTTCCTTCTTATTATTCATTTATTCTAGCTCTGACTACATGTTATGTTTTTCTCTATTCCCAGAATTATCTATCAATGACATATTTCTGTGGTGTTTATTTTTTGGATTTACTTCTTTGCTCATTCTGTGTTTTGGTTTTCCCCATCTCTTTGCAATCTTATGTCTTAATTGAATGTTCCTTTTTCTTTATCCTGTTTCCTTCATTTTCCTTGCTGTCCTTTCTTCCTTCTAGAGTAGTATTATTTTGCTCTAGAGAGATGGACCTGTGTTTTTTCCTTTTTCCTTTTTTCTATATGTTTCTCTCCTAATTCCTTCTTATCTGTCTTTTTAACCCTTTTCCCTTTTTTCTCTTCTTCTATCCATTTCTTATCTATCTCTGTTATTGCTCTTCATTCTTCTTCTTGTTTTCCCTTCTCCCACAGCAAGGAATGTGTTATTTTAAATTCTTCACAAATGCTATCATTCCTTTTGCTTTCCTCCAGTAACATTAATAACCCATTATGTTCACTGGTGTCCTCTATTTTGAAGTGGTATTTAGCCATAAACTGCTTTCCCCATATTCCCCTAAATCCCTCTCCTTATTTTCAATTATGGCTTCTTCTCTCTCTACTTCCTTATGACCACATTCCAGTTCTGTCCTCCTTTTTTCCCTTCATCGTTCTATCCCCTTCATATTTTTAACACTTCTGCTCTTCAAAAGGGTTATTTCTTTTGTTATCTCTACTAGTTCTTCATAAAGCAGTACATTTGCCAAATACAGGTCCCTTAAAGTCAGTTGTATGTCTCTGGTTATGTCCTCTATATCTGGTATTTCTGGTGAAACTGGGCTCATTACTTGATTCCATTTCATGTTCTCTCATGATTTTTTCCCAGTTTAGCTCATGTGTATCTTCATCTAAATAATTTAATATCCCAGACAGGTCTATCTCAATTGCTTGATTATCCTGTGCGTGTCTACTAGAATCCAGGTTGTCTATTTTAATGTAGGATTTCTTCCTATCTTCCTGGTACTGGGTGCATTGGCCCTTCTCTTTTTTTCCAACTGACTTCCCCACTGTTTCTTTTCTAATAGAGTTTTTTATGTTAGAAATGTCTTTAGTTCCCCTATATTTTCAAATATCCCCAAAAACATTTCTTGTCTATGGTTAGGAGGCCCTGCCCTAATGTTCTCTATTTTGTCTATCACAAGGGCTTGTTTTCCCCCGATGTAGTTGTTATTGGGGAAAAAAAATCTGTAATAGTTATAGTGGGTGCGGATGCGGGTGTCTTTCCAGTTCCTCCTTTTCTCACTCCTTTAACTTTGCTACTCAGTATCCCCCCAATCATTGTGTTCTTAATATTTTTGACTCTTTTGTTTTTACTATCCCTTCACCCGTGTTTCCCCCTTGTTCACTTTTTCATTTTATCTTCTGAAGTGTTTTTTCTATATCTTTAGATTTTATCCACTTTTTTATTTAGAGTCTGTTTTATGTATGATCTTACCATTTCTTGTGGTTACTGACATCATTGAATCCCTTTCTACTATCAGTTTTTATATAAATGAATGAAGGGGAATTTGTGTATATTACTTCCTATTCTTATATTCCCTCATATGCTTTTTCATATTTTAAAATTTAAAATAGACCTAATTTAAGAGCTCTGACCATTAAATAATTGAACAGTCAAGCAGTTGAGCAGACTGAGCAAAAACAATAGGGTCTAACTATAAGAGAGTGATCAAGTTGGCAGTAAGCAAGTTAGCAAATGGGTGAACAAACGAATGAGCACATGAACAAATAAGCAAATGGGCCTATGTGCATATAAGCAAATGACTAATTAACCATACGCAAACAAACAGATGTGGAAATGTGCAAAAATACAAATAAACATTTCACACTTAATAATAAACAAGTGGACAATTAACAAAAAAAGGGAGGATGAATGGGGGGGGCCATTGTATTGGGGTAGTTAGATCCAGAGTGCGCCCTGGGGTCAAATGGAATCTAGATCATGGTTTACCATGTCTAGTGCCCATACCCAAGGGCATTATGGAATTTAGTATGCAGATGGTCTTGACAGCCTCCGCGATTCATCCAACTTGGGCAGGGTTATGCAATGCTAGGTCCATCAGAAATGAGATGGACATTATTGCTGATCTTGTTGGCTCAGTGGACTTGGCTTGCATCACCAAGACCTGGCTGGATGAAAATCCAGGCCCCACATTGGAGGCCATGACTCCATCCAAGTACTCGGTGACACACTGCCCGAGATTGGACCACAGGGGTGGAGGGGTTGCAATCTGTTTCAAGACTGAACTGGGCCTCACGAGTGTGGTAGTGGAGGAGACTGAATCCATTGAATATACAGTGGTAGTGGGTGTAGGTGTTAGAATTGTACTCATCTACCATCCACCCGGTGATGGGAAATTCTTCTTACAGGAAGTGGCAGACTTCATCATCGACATGTTGTTTGAGTAGCCCAGATTGATGGTTCTGGGTGACTTTAATGCCTGGATAGGCGATGTACTCATGCAATTTGGTAATCACTTCCTCCAATTAATGACTTCTTTGGGCCTTACACAGGTGATTTCCACTGCTACCCTTAAATCTGGACACTCCCTGGACTTAGTCTTTCTCCTAGGGATTGATACTTCCAATTCGGGGGTGGAACCAGTCACTTGGTTAGACCACTACACCATGAGGTTCAGTTTTTGCACCTCCCTGAGAAGGCCTACCCCGTGGAGATGGTTAGGTACTGCCCTTTATGGGATATTGCTCCTCAAGGCCTTGCAGTGGTCCTTGACCTCTCGTCCCCCATGTTGGTGAGCAGTAGTCCAGAGACCTTGGTGGTGGCCTATAATATAGCTGTCACGGTGGCACTGGACTCTGTCTGTTCATGTACGCACCTTATCGCTTCACCCCAAGTCCACTTGGTTCGATGGAACATTGAGGGAGATACGGAGACAGGGGTGAAGGTTAGAGCATTGCTGGTGCAGGTCTGCCCTTGATGCAGACCACCTTAAATTGATGGACCATTATTCTGTCTAACAATCTGCACTCACCTATAAGTATAAGAAGGCAGAATTCCTGTCCAGGGAGATTGCAGTTGCTAGGAACCGACCGGCTCAGCTTTTTCTGATGGTAGACAGACTGTGCAACCCAGCCTGTCTGCAGTTTCAGAAAGCTATTTTGCAATTAGAGTGCAAGGAGCTTGCTCGTTTCTTCACAAATAAGGTGGTCAACATTAGGGTGGCTCTGCGTCTGGCAAACTCTAAGGGGGATGCTATTGGACAATGTGAGTTCACAGTACCTCAATTTTCTTGGAGTTTCTTCGGTCAACCTGACTTCGTGGATGTCATGAGGATTATCCATAGTGTACGCCCTACAAGCTGTAGTTTGGATCATGGACTGACCTCCCTAATGTTGGGTTATAGTGATTTCGTCAGTCCAGTCCTCATGCGAATAGTCTGGTGCTCCTTGGAGATGGGTGAGTTTCCCAGCTCCCTGAAAGAGGCGGTGGTGACACCCCTCTTGAAGAAAGCTACCTTGGACCCGGACTGTTTCACAAACTACAGACCTATCTCAAACCTACCCTTTATTGGGAAGGTGATTGAGAAGGTAATGGCAGCCCAATTGGAAGACCATTTAACCATCCATGACATCTGCGAATCCTTCCAATCTGGTTTTTGTAAAACACATAGCACCGAGACTGTGCTGATTTGGGTGCTTAATGATATTCTGAGGGCGAGAGAACAGAAGAGACGTTCTATTCTGGTTCTTCTTGATCTTTCATCAGCCTTTGACACCGTTGATCACTTGGTGTTGACAGCATGCCTGAGGCAGATCTGTGGAATATCGGGAATCGTCCATCAATGGTTCACCTCAATCCTCACTGGTAGATCACAGAGAGTTGTTTCTGGGTTTTTTTCCTCAAGTCCAACTCCATTGTTGTGTGGAGTGCCTCAGGGTTCAGTGCTGTCTCCCATGTTATTCGTGGTGTATATGCTGCCCCTCGGAGACATTATAAGATGGTACAAGCCGAGGTTTCACTGCTATGCAGATGATACCCAGCTATACCTGTCTTTTGCCCCTGACCAGGATGGAGCTCTCTTGGTGTTTAACAGCTGTCTGAAAGAAATCCAGGATTGTATGGATTCTAGCTGGCTGAAGTTGAACTCAGAAAAGACAGAAGTTTTGGTCATGGACCCTGGTCATCGGAGAGAGTGGTCATTTGTTGGTGCACCCTCAGTAATTTTTCTTGGTGGCATTTCACTCCCAACCTCTGAATGGGTGTGTAACCTGGGGTTATCTTGAATGACAGGCTGACACTGCAGTCACAAGTGTCAGCAATCATCAAGACTTCCTTTTACCATCTTAGAACTATCACCAGAGTTAAGCACCTTGTTCCGGCTGACTCGTTACCAACATTAGTCCATGCTTTTGTGTCCTCATGTTTGGACTATTGCAACTCCCTGTACTTTGGGCTTTCTGGGGTTGAAATCCACTGCCTACAACTAGTGCAGAATGCAGCAGCCCAGGTTTGACTGGGACAAGTAGGTCCTGTCATATTACCCCGGTGCTGCGTGAACTGCACTGGCTACCTATTCAGTGGCGGATCACCTTTAAAGTCAGTTTACTGACTTTCAAAGCCCTACATGATCAGAGTCTGGCCTATCTGAAAGAACTTCTGGTCCCTTACTGCCCCGGCCAACCACTTCGCTTGGCCAATGAGGGGTTGCTAGAGATTCCAAGAGTGAGTCTTAAATCTTCAGATTGTAGAGCTTTTTCTTACACTGCACCCACTCTTTGGAATTCTCTACCATGCCGGTTACCGGCGTGTATCTCCATGGAGGAATTTAAGAGGGGTTTAAAAACCCACTTTTCAGGGTTTTAAATAATTGATTAGCAGTTTTTTTCTTGGGACAATACTAACTGTACAGAAATTATTTATATAGATTTTCTTGAAGTGCTGTCTTTGTTAAACACAGTGAGGCAAGGGCTATGCATTTTCACAAAGATTTAGCACTTTTATGAGCAAAACGCTAATCAATTTCTAGAGTTAAATAAAACCATGCTTTTATCAAATAGCCTTTTTGGAGTACTGATTGTATTTGGGATTGTTGACTATAATGTGATTTTACTGTGTTTTATACTGAATTTTATTATCTGATCTGTGTTGTTTTATTTTGTATAGCACCTTGAAAATTGAAAGGCATTTTATAAATAAACGTATTATTATTATTATATGAGCAAATATACAATGTGCAAAATGCAGTGTGCAAATTAGGTAACACAAGCTCCAGTTGAGAGTTCAGCTAGGAGGCTTAAAAGCCAGGACAAATATTTATATGGGAATAAAAACTTTCTGAATCTGACTTTTCCCTATTCTCCTTCCACCCTTGACACACACTTTGTATTTCCCTTACACAAGTGATCCTTATCTTAGTCTTATTTTAACAAGATACCTTCTTATGGTAAGCAGCTTTTCAGTTCTTATCTGGCTCTTTATCTGACTCTTCATTAATCTGCTGTTCATGAGGAAGAGAAACTTTTCAGTCCAGCACTGTACATATCAACTTCACTGTCCCAACTTGAGTCCAGCCACAATGTATAAATTCACAATTTTATTCTTCCTTCCTCTCCCTTTTATCCTTTCTCCTTTCTCTTTTCCTTTCTTTTTCCTTGGTCCTAGGTCAGAGTTTTAGCTGAATGATATCAATGTAGCTGTTCTAAAACTCCCTTGATCTTTATGCATAGTGTTACTTGAGTGTAAGAAAAATTAAAATGGAGATGAGGATGAATCTGGGAACTAAAATCTGAAATTCCTTTTAACTATAAATTCTTTGCTATAAATTGTTTGTTCCTCCCCCACTTTCATGAACTAATAGATCTTGAATAGTTCACAATATATCTATTACAAATATATTCTTGAATGGGGCATTCAGTATTTAAAGCACCCACGCTGCTTCCCTGACACAAACTATTGTGAAAAAAAGCCTAGGTGCTTAAAAATATTTGACATCTCTAGAGACACTCAGTAAATATTCTTGTTTATTAAAATAGGGCTATTTCTGTAACTTACCTTTTCTTTTAGATGTCCCCACAATTGTCAATGCCAAAACTGACACCTATGGCTCTGCCTCAGCCCCTCAATCCAAACAACAACCCCAGTATGGGATACTCACAGTTGCATATCAGCCCAGAAGTAGACAACTGATGCACATTCTGGCAGTGGCAGTATGGTGCTGATCTCTGCATTTTAGGATCAAAAACCCCTTTAACTAACTAAAAAGGTTTTAACCTCTGCAGGTTAGCTTGCCAATTCTTGTGCTCAGTGACGGCGGATCTGGTGGATCTAACCACAAAAATGCCACACATGCACTTTTATTGCTTTCACAGGGATAATCATGCACAGTATGTCTTATATGCACTATGCTCTATGTGTGCTGTACATGTTATACATACTATGCATGGCCTCCAGGTCTGATTTGAACTATTTTAACTATTCCAATTATGTAGCTATGTTTAACTTTTTTGTTGCTATTTCTTTCCTAAAAGGTGAGTAAAAGTCTCTTAATACTTCTTTTACATGCAGTCTCTTAAAAGGGGCAACAGCTTGCTAATGATAGTAACGGTGATGGTAATAATGATAGTAAAAATTAATTCTAAAAACATAAGATAAAAATGTGGCCACTTGCAATGTAAATAGTATTAAAAATGTAACTTGTAGGATAACCACTCTATAATGTTTACAGGATGTCTCTGCAGAAATACAGTACTGTGTATACAGGATACTATATTTATATCCCTACATGATATTGTGCAAACACAGCACTCTTAGCCCTGAGGACCTTCTTTTTGGTCACTGGGATTATCTTTGTTCAGGGTTCCTTTTTGGTAACTGGGGATGATCTTTGTTTAGGAGTGTGAATTTTGTTTAAAGGTAATAATTTTACTGTAACCTATTTAGTGGATGTTCCTTCTGTGAGGGTAGTCATTTTGGAAATGATTTGGCATGTGATCAACTTACAAATGTTTTCATTCTGTGCTCCCCAAACTATAGCTATAAGGATTGAGTGTTTTAAAATTATTTAGCCTCCCACTAACAGGAAGGTTCTATTATGTATGGATCTCAATTATATTCTCTCTCTTGGATAAAACTGGAAAAACATCTAAGCAGTTTTGTGACCCTGTATTATTACAATCTATTGTAAATACTGCAGATCTGGAGGACATCTACAGAACTGTACATGCAGATGGTGGGTATACATTCTATAAGGGCTCCCAGCCTTCTATAAATGGCTGTTTTTTTTCATCAGAAGATTTTTTTCTGCTGCCTGCAGAGGTTATTCTGGTAGAAACGTCAGACCACCAGTTCTGTGTGCTGTATGATCTCCCCAAGGCACAGGACAAGGGATGGGGAATGAAAGCTGAATAGCACTTCATTGAAAGATCCTATTGTGAGAGAAAACTGAAAAGATCTATAAAGAGTTAGGCATACAACACACAAAGTTTATGATATGCCAGTTTCACCCTGTCCCTGAGTTGCCCCCCCCCGAGGAGGTTATTTTTATAGGGCGGGTTTTGGGTGCAACCCCCCGTAATGGGGGGGTGTGGAGTGCTCCACCCCCGCAGAAAGCAAGTATTTTAATGTTTTTATTTTTAGTCACTGTTTTAACAATGCAGTACAGTGCCACACTGTTTTTGTTTGCTACAACATGACCCCGTGCTAGCAGAATGAAGGTACTAGAGGTGTAACTGACCAAATTACTACTTTGAAAGTGAGACTGTGAGATTTTCCCTATGACAGGGCAAAGTCATCCATGCTGAATTAAAATATGGTACACTGGCTAAGAAAACTTGCTTGAATGTCTTTACTGACTGTTCCCAAAGTATATTTAGTGCCCCAGAAAATAAGATGTATTACATGGATATGGCTTCCTTCTAGAACAGAGTTTCTGATCAGTTAAGGAGTCTTTTGGGTTGCCCATTTTTCCAACAGTGTCCATAGGGAAGTGTTTTTTTTCTGATAGTCCAGTGCTAGATCTAACTCACACAGAAGAGGAAACAATAGTAGCTTCAGTATCTGTGGAAGATGCCTTAGCAGTAATTTAGACCCTCCATACTGGTATGGCCCCCTGACCATATGCATGCCTGTGTAATTTTATAAGGTTAAAAAATACCTATTAGCTCCTGATCTGGTAATTATATACTGAATTCAATATCTTTGCCAGATTCATTAGGTAATTCCCTTTCATTTTGTTTTTTATTTAAGAAGTGGGATAATAGGGACTTGAGTAATTGGAGAACAATAAGTCTTCTAAACATTGACATAAAAATTTTGTTAAAGATTTTGTGTGTATGTTTGACACAGATGCCTGAAAACTTGATTTCCCCTGCCCAATCCTGTGCCATCCCAGGCAGAAGTATTGTAGACAATTTGATTGCTATTCATGAAGTATTCAAGAAAAGTAACTGTGTACGATTGAGGGTTTCCTCCTCACAATAGCCCAGGAGAAGGCTTCTAATTGAGTCTCCCATGACTATCTTCTCTTCATGATGAAATGGTTTGCTAATCCTGACAAGTTTATTTATTAGATTTGGTTGTTATATGACAAGTCTCATATATTGCCCTTGATTAATGGGTCTAGAGGAAATTTAGTGAAGATACAATGTGAAGTACACCAGGGATGCCCCTTAAACCATGTGCTATATGTATTTTGTTTAGATACTCTTCTCTGCAAAAAAAAAAATCTTCTGATTCAGTAAAAGGTTTATAAAAGGTTAGAGTTCCATCAGATTAGTCCTCCTCTTAAAGTGCTAGATTATGCTGATGATGTTTTCTTATTTTGGCAGGTGAGGTTTCTGGAAGCTATGCTGTATCCCATTTAAAAAAAATGTTTACTGTGGCTGGGTACAGGGTTAATTGTGGTAAACATGTATATCTTCCCTTGGGAAATCTGAATAATAACATATTTCCATCCTTAATATGTAACATTCCCCATTTAGAAACAGATGCCCAGATTCTGGGAATTCAGTTTGGTAAAGGGGATATGCACTTTAAAACTGGGACCTAAAGCTTTTTGAGTGTGAACAGAAGGTTAATAAATGGAAGGCTACAGTATGTCTTTATCTAAATGGAAAAAAAGTCGTTAGTTGAGACTCTTTTATTGTTTAAATTTATTTTTCTCAATTCTGTATTTCACCCACTAATGCTCCTTGAGACTAGGATCCATTTTTCATTTTCTAGCTGATTTTGGGGAGCAAATTAAACCAGTGAAGTGGAACTTTACATATCTTCCTGTGAAAGAAGGTAGACACTGCATGATTAATCCCCTGTTCTTTTTCTGGACTTCTTTTTTTGTTTAATAATTTAAGGGCAGTACTTCAAAACAGCACTACATTTTGGGTATTCTGGGTGGCTATTGGGGTGAATGTACTTAGGGATCCTTGGTCAAGGGATATGATAAGATTCTAAAACTGAATTACGTGTGGAATGTGCCACTTTACATAAAACAGCTTTGTTAGAAAATTCAGGTCTGGCATATATCGATTAATTTGGTATGACCAAGATGCTATCAGGGCATTGAGGATTTAAACATGTTTACCCCACTGGAGTTATCTTTTTGCTCTACTGGGAGAAAAAGAACAGACAATAAAAAGCATACAGGATCCTAGATTACCTGTGTATATTTGGGGTATTCATTAGCTCAGCTGCCATGACAGGCTTGGGGTGTGTGGAGTGCATATACAAAAAAGACTTACAGGACATTATTGCCCGGAGGGGTGGACATTTAGAAATGCAGGAGCATTTGCTTCTGATTTGCCCATATATTGTCATGTTTTGGAAACATCTGGCAAAACATTGGAGGTAGCCTAAATTCAGATCCCTTATATGTGAAAATCTCATTTTTTGTATAGATCTACATACAGACCTGGATTAATTAGTATAAATCTACATACATACATATATATATTAGTTATCACTGCAGTACATTTTGTGTTCTTTTTGTCATGCTGAAATTTCAGATTTTACAATATCATTTTTTCTGGCTTTTGCATTAAAAGTATACACCTCAGCTTGAATTCATTAACAACATCACCACCTCCCTGTATTCACTGTATAGATCTGGGGCTGGATTTTAAAAAATTCAAAGTGGCCATGGGACTAAGTCCCATGCTGCAATCAGCCAGTGTGGAAAAAATCTCTGCAGTGGTGGACAGTTCTATTTTCAGCCTGTGCTCTCCACAGGTGGCAGGCATGGCTGTGGAGGATGTTATGCCTGGTCCAACCAGTTGTAACATTTTGGCACAATGGTGCCTAAAAATGGTTGTAGGCTGCCATAAGTCATGGAACCAGACATAAAAAGGATCTCTATTACAAAATATGGCACATGTGGGAAAAACTGTGGCTTCACAGTACAGACCCACTTGCACAAGTCTTTCCTACACCTGCACCAATTTCAAGGGTGTCTGAAAATCTGGTCCCATAGGATAGATTTTCAAAGAACCTGAAATGGCCCAGAGACTAAGTTCTTGTGCACAGTTCCATGTGATAATCACTCCTGCAAAGCCACATTGATCAATAACAGCGATGGCAAAACAGGGAAATGGAAAATCAATAGTGGAAAAACAGTGCCGAGCAAGGATGGTGAATCCTCCAATGGAATTCATTGTCCTTACATGGGGGGAATGTAACTCAGGGTGGGGGACACAATTTGGAGGGGCAAATTTACAATTTCTTATCCTGGGAGGGTGCAACTCAGGAAGACGGAGAAAGCCGTTGGTCACCAAAATGACAAGCACTGTAAATACCAGGTTGGCCAAAGGCCAAGTGCTGTTTTGTGCTGCTTTGTACTCACTATTTTTCAGTCTCAGCTTTTGCTTCATTCTCTTGATGCGACACCTTGTGCACAACTCCCAATCCTAGCACCTGCAAAAAATTCTGTTTTCTTTATTTTATGCACATAGGTGGCATTTTTCTTTTTTTCCACGGCTGCACACAAAAATAATTATGTCTGGTATTACCAGGTGAAGCATTTTTGCACAGGTGCACAACAAATATGTGCCAGTTGCTGTAAATTGTGGAAAAGTCTGAAAAAAGGCAACCTTTTTGAAAATTGAGAGCATGTGGAAAAAAAATTGTGGTTGTGCAAGGAAACCCTTCCATGTATAACTTTTTTTAATTTTTTGCATGTGTGCAATTTTTCCACTTTTGAAAATCTGACCTCTGAGTCTGTGACATTGAATAGCTCCCAGGTGAGATTTCTGTGGAAGAATGCCCACTGGATATTGTAAGTATGAACCTTTTTCAGGCTACAATTCTTCTGAACATTGTTTTCATTCAGAGCAGGTAAAGGTTTCAGTCTTTGTACATGACATTTTCCTTTGATGGATACATAGGTGGGTTTTTTCCTTTTATTCATATACCGTACACCTGTTTTCTTTCTATTCTATCTTTTTTATGTCATTTCAGTTTTTAATTCTTTTTCTGAATTGGTTTGTTGCTTTTGATGCATTTTTCATTGCTTACTTGTTTTTGATGTACTGCATATGACTTGCTATATTTTCTTTTATTAAACAATTTCCCTACTCTTTTTCAATAAGTTCATTGGGATCTTTAACCTCCATTTAGACAGTGACAAGCAATGGCAAGAAGGGACCTCAGTTAAACACCTCCTGTGAAGGATGGCACTTTAACAGTGTAGCACCCCCTCATTCTGCACTATAGTGTCAGTTATGAGTTTTAGTCCAAGTACCTGGCTAAGGACTAGAAGCCAACTGTGCATACAGTACAGGAGACATTGTTATAGTGCTAAAAATAAGAACATATGAAAGTCCAGCAGAAGAAGGTCTGAAGGTCTGTCATATTTGCATGATGTGGAACTCATGAACATATGCTACATGCTGCCCCAGCCCCACACCTGTCAGCCTAACTTTAATATCCCACCCTCTTTTAAAGTCTCCAAATGTACTGTGATTTATTGTCCTCCTGGAGGGATGCAGACCTATACTGGTGCGATGGTCTGCATCTGTCCAGGGGGGGAACCAGGATCCTTGGTGAGAGGCTTAAATGCTTCATTGGCAAGCATTTAAACTAGCCAAGGGGGAGGCACTGAAAAGGAGCAGGGAAATCCCAGCCTCCCCCCACAAAACATGGTGATTAGTGAGGTAAACATCAAGGTACAGAAATTATTAGGGAGCAGAACAGATTTAAATGTAAAAAAAGGCAAAGGCAGTAAGGACAGAAATGGGGATACAAAAGGTAAGGCTATCAAAAAGTGGAGGGTGATGAGTACCAATGCCCATAGTCTGTGTAACAAGCTCCCTGAACTAGTGGCCTTGATGGAAGAGGATTGCCTGGATATTGTGGCAGTCACAGAAACATGGTACACAAAGAACCATGACTGGGATGTCAACATACCAGGATACGCAATCTACAGGAGGACAGGGAGGGTAAATAGGAGGAGGGTAAGCTCTCTATGTAAAGAAGGAAGAGTCAAGCAACAGAGCTAAAGGTAAACAGGGACAGATGAGGCACTTTGGGTCACCCTGGAGACAGGAAATGGTACCACAATCTGCATGTGGGTTGTATACAGACCCCCATCTCAGGGGGAAGGAATGGACAAGAAAATGATAAAAGACTTTCTTAGAATGGCAGAAAAAGGGGAGATATTGTTGATGGGGGACCTGAATAAGCCAGATGTTAACTGAAGCACCTTTGCTGCAGGCACATCCAAGAGCAGGGTCATTCTTGATGCCTTACAGGGGGCATGCCTCAGACAGCTAGTATTGTAACCCACTCAGGAGGGAGCAATCTTGGACCTGGTACTCTCAAGTGGGGACGGAGAAAGAATTTCAGATTTAGAAGTGGGTAGCCACTTGGGAACAAGCGACCATCAAACAGTGTGGTTCACGATAAACACAGTCACACAATCAAGCCATACAAAAGCAAGAGTACTGGACTTTAGGAGGGCTGACTTTGGGAAAATGAGAGAGTGCCTCAGAAAAGCACTAGCAAACAGTCAAGAAGGAGGGGTGGAGGAACAATGGGGAGTGATCAAAACAGCCATCACAGAGGCAACAAGTCTTTGTGTAAAGCAAATCAATAAAACACAACGAAGGAAAAAAAATGCTATGGTTCTCAAAAGAGGTGGCAGGGAAGGTTAAGGAGAAAAGGACAGCATTCAGGAAATTTAAGGAAACACAGAAGGAACAGGACAGAGAACTTTATCAGTTAAAGCAGAAAGAGGCTGGGAAGGCAGTCAGAATAGCAAAGGCCCAAACCGAGGAAAGGATAGCAAATTCTGTTCAGAAGGGGGATAAGACCTTTTATGGGTACATTAGGGAGCGAAGAAAGACCAAAGGAGGGATACTGAAGCTTAATAAAGGGGAGGGAATATGGGTAGAGGGTGACAGTGAAAAAGCAGGGATACTGAATGAATATTTCTGCTCAGTATTCACAAAGGAAGAGGAGGGGGAGTTACCTAAACCAAACAAGAGAAATACTCTGAAGACGGGGGTCGATACCAGTCCATTTACTGAAGAAAGGGTTCTGAAAGAACTAATAAAATTGAAGGCAGACAAAGCAATGGGCCTTTTTGATGGGATTCACCCAAGAATTCTAAAAGAACTAAGGGTAGAACTAGTGACACCGCTGACTACTCTCTTTAACAAATCATAGGAGGATGGGGTGGTACCCGAGGACTGGAGGAGGGCAGATGTGATTCCTCTTCACAAAAGTGGGAGCAGGACAGAGGCAGGAAACTACAGACCAGTTAGTTTGACCTCAGTGGTAGGGAAAATTATGGAATCACTTCTAAAGGAAAGAATTGTTGAGTACCTAGAGGCCAGTGGGCACAGGACTCAAGGCAGTATGGATTCACGATGGGAAGGTCGTGTCAGACGAATCTAATTGATTTTTTTGACTGGGTGACCAAAGTAGTAGACCAGGGAGGGGCTGTGGACATGGCCTACCTAGATTTTAGCAAGGCATTTGATACAGTTCCACACAAAAGATTAATACACAAGATAGCCAACCTTGGAGTGGGTCCCAAGGTGGTAGCCTGGATAAAAAATTGGCTAGACAACAGAATGCAAAGTGTAGTAGTTAATGGAGTACACAGTGAAGAAAGGAGGGTTACTAGCGGGGTACCGCAGGGTTCAGTACTGGGACCGGTCCTTTTTAATGTCTTTATAAGTGACATTGCAGAGGAACTGGAAGGAAAAGTATGTCTCTTTGCAGATGACACAAAGATCTGCAACAGGGTTGATACACAAGATGGAGTGGAAAGGATGAGAAGGGACTTGGCAAGGTTGGAGGAATGGTCAAATGTATGACAGCTCAGATTCAATGCAAAGAAGTGCAAGGTAATGCACATGGGAAACAAAAACCCGGGAAGCATACACAATGGGGGGTGAGATACTGACAACAGTAAAAATAGAAAGGGACCTGAGGGTAATTATATCAGATGACCTAAAGGAGGGCAAGCAATGTGAGAAGGTAGTAAGGAAGGCTGGGGGGATACTGGGATGCATAGAAAGAGGCATCACTAGTAGAAAACAGGAAGTTGTTATCCCTCTGTACAGACAGTTGGTGAGACCCCATCTGGAGTACTGTGTGCAGTTCTGGAGACCCCATCTCCGTAAAGACATAGACAGAGTGGAGGCTGTCCAGAGGAGGGCAACCAAAATGGTGCAGGGTCTGCACCAGAAGACATACGAAGAAAGACTAAAGGAGCTTAGTATATATACCCTTGAGGAAAGAAGGGAGAGAGGGGACATGATAGAAACTTTCAAGTACCTCAAGGGAATTAACAAAGTCCAAGAGGGTAGCATCTTCCAGAAAAAGAGATGTGCGAGAACAAGGGGGCACAATTTGAAGGTAGAGGGGGGATGGCTCAGAGGTAATGTGAGGATGTATTTTTTCACTGAGAGGGTTATGGATGCATGGAACAGCCTCCCTGAGGAGGTCGTGGAGTCAAGAACGGTGGGGGACTTCAAGAATGCATGGGACAGGCATAAGGCAGTCCTAGTGGGTTGTAGGAGGAAGTAAGCTGTTGGTTAACTAGGATCTGCAGCTTATCTGTTAGGTAGAAAAATGGGCAGACTGGGTGGGCCAAGCGGTCCTTATCTGCCATCAAATTATATGTTTCTATGTTTCCAAGGTAGTGCCTTCCATCCTGCCCCTACCATTTTAGTGAAAATGTGCCTTCTGGCTAATTTGTAGTTGTGCCGTCTGGTGTTTCTATTCTCACTTTGCAATAAGTATGCCCTGAGTTAACCTTGTTAATGCCCCCTCTCTCTCTCTCTTCTATCCTAAAGTAAGTGCATGGTGAGGTTCTCCAGCCTCTGTTCATACAGCATATCCTGCTGTCCCTGAATCACCTTGGAATCCCGCCTCTGTACTGTTTCCATGTGGTCTATGTCTTCTTAAGGTAGGGGCTACAGTACTGCGCATAGTACTCCACATGTGGACACACCAAGGATGTCTACAACTGTAGAATGACTTCTTTACTCCAGCTGGAGGACCACTTGCTATGCAACCCAGCAACCTGTTAACCTTCTCTGCCATGTTTGTGTACTGCATCAACAGTTTCAGGTCACTTGTAATTGCTATCCCCAGGTCTTTCTCCTCCTCTGTTACTGTGACCTTTATCCCACAAGACTGTACTTGACTCTGGGGTTCTTATGCGCTCTGTGCATTACCTTGCACTTTTTAGAATTTAGGCCAATGAGTCTCACAACAGTGGTGGAGAAACTAATGAAAACCCTGTTAAAGAAGAGGTTAGCAGAGTATCTTGAATCTAATTGACTACAAGATGAAAGGCAGCACGGATCTGGGGGGAGGTCCTGCCAGATGAATCTGATTGATTCTTTCAAATGGGTGACCATGGAAATAGATAAAGAGAGGGCAGTGGATGTGTCATCTTTGCACTTCAGCAAGACTTTCAACACTGCCACACAGGAGACTGATAAAGAAATTGAGCAGTCTATGGGTGAGATCCAAAGTGGTAAATAGGGTAAGTAACTGATTGAGGGATAAGTGACAGAGCATAGTTGTAAATGGCATTCACTCTAAGGAGGGAAGAGTGATCAATGTGGTGCCACAGGGCTCAGTACTAGATTTGGTCTTCTTCAATGTCTTTATAAGTTCCATTGCAGGAGGACTGGACTGGAAGGTATATCTTTTGCAGATGACACTAAAATCTGTAATAGGGTGGGATACCATGGGGGTGGAGAGAATGTGCAGGGACCAGGGATACTTGAGGAGGGGACATGGATATGGCAGCTGGGGTTCAGTGCCAAAAATTGAAAAATCAGGCACCTAGGGCATAGAAACCCAGGAGCTGAATACAGTATGGTGGGGGAGGGGGTGGAAAGGTATTGACACTCAGTAAGTAGGAACGAGATTTGGGGGATGGCCTCAAAGTGGCAGGGTAAACATAGAAACACAGAAAAAGTGAGAGCAGAAGAAGACCATGGCCCAGATATTCAGAAGGGTTGTGCATGGTGCAACACTGTTGGGCCATGCGCAACCCACATATGCACCCCAGCGCGATATTCAAATGGAGGATTGTGCCTGGCACAAATCCTGATGCGCCAGAGTGCATCAGTAATGTATGCGGCTCAGGAAGGGGGGTGTGCCCATGCATACTCCTCACATCCCGATATTCAGCCCGGGATGTGCTGAGCCCATGCATGTGCAACCCCTACTACGCTGCACACAGGTGAGCCAAAAAAAAAGGAGCGATGGCTGGCCCTACAGGTGAGCTGCCCGTGTGCAGGGGTGCAACGGAAGCTGCCACCTGTGGGTGGCCACCAAGCTCTGGCTGCACCTTCGTGGCGGCACCCCCCATGCCCGATCATGGGCATATGTAGCTCTAAAATGCGTCCCATATCCCTGGTGGTCCAGTGCACCACTTGCAGCCCGATCATGGGCATATGTTCAAATTTAAATGTCCAATATCCCTGGTGGTCCAGTGGACTGCTCGCAACCCGATTGCGGGCATATGTTCTAAGTTAAATGTCCAATATCCCTGGTGATCCAGTGGACTGCTTGCAGCCTGATTGTGGGCGTCAGTAAAACATTAATGCCCCAACAGCGAACCCTGGTAGTCTAGTGGTGCCCCCTCCCCACCGCCCACTGGGCCCCACCACCCCTCTCCCCTGGTCAGCGGCAGGCAGCAGTTCCCCACCCACTTGCTGCCTGCCATCCACCGACTGACACTGTATGGAAGGGGTGTACACTCCACTGGTCCACAGTGTGAGCCAATGGGCATGCAGCCAGTACCTTACTATACACTCCAGATATGTGAATGGATCCATTCACTTATCTGGACTGTGTAATGCGGTATGGGCTGCACGCCCATTGGCTCGTGCTGTGGACCAATGGGTGTACAGCCCTACCTTACAGTGTCAGTCAGTGGTGGTGCGGCGCGCGGGTGGGCGAGCCTGACGCTGACCAGGGGATTGGGGTGGTGGGGCTCCAGTGGGTAGGTGGGAAGAGGGTACTGCTAGACCTCCAGGGTTCGGTTGCTGGGGCATTAATGTTTTACTGACGCCCACGATCGGGCTGCGAGCAGTCCACTGGACCACCAGGGATATGGGACATTTAAATTTGAACATATGCCCGTGATAGGGATGCAAGTGGTCCACTCGACCACCAGGGCTATGGGACAGTTCAATTTTGACATATGCCCGTGATCGGGCAGTGGGGCACTTTTCCGTGGCATCGGTCCCCAATGGCTGCAGCCTGGCAGGGTGCCAGGAGCAAGTCCCTGGGGATCGGGACACCTGCATGCAAATAGGGCCATAATGACATGCAAATTGCCCTATTTGCGCCTTGCATGCATTATGACCCAATTTGCATGTGCACTTTTGAATATCACAGTTGTTGCACCTAGCACAACGGAACTTGCGCTAGCACATCCCCCTGCTCCACTTTGGCCACTTGCGCTGGGGCAGTGCCACTGCACCTTGCGCACTGCAGGGTGGCCAGGGTGCGACATTCAGCAATGCTGTGCCATGGTGCAGCTCCGTTGAATATCACCCTGTCGATGCCCCTGCGCAGCCCATTTGTGCTGCACCCAGGCTTGCGCCACAGCCTGGCACAGTCTGAATATCCAGGCCAATGGGTCCATCTACTCTGTAGGGTAACAAAGTAATTGGTAGGGCAAGTGGGATGCTGGGATGCATAGGGAGAGGTATCATCAGCAGGAGGAGGGAGATGGTGCTTCCACTGTATTGGTCACTGGTGAGATCCCACCTGGAGTATTGTGTCCAGTTCTGGAGGCTGCACCTCAGAAAGGTCATAAACGGTGTGTAGGCAGTCCAGAGGAGGGCAAATAAAATGGACTAAGGGCTGCATCAAAAGCTCTTAGAGATGGGTGAAGTTGGAAAACCCCCCCTCTGCAAAATAATATGCGGAGCGGATCCAAAATTCACCCCCCCCCAAAAAAAATCCACAAGACGTAGAGTTTGAATTCCATTGGTGGAGTTTGGCAACTTGGCCAGCAGAATTAAAACTCTACATTTTGTGGACTGCCTTGACTCTCTACCTGAGCTTAGTAATCCCCCCTCTGCAGTGCCGATTGCCAATATAAAATAAAATGTATTCCCTGCCTGGTGACTAGTACTGCCTCCCTCCACCTGACCCATGCCTGTATTTTTTTTTATTTCCCTGGTGCTAATGGACCCTCCCCCCTCCTGAACCCTTGCCAGGATTTTATTTGTAATTCCCTGGTGTCTAGTGGATCCTGCCCACTCCTGAACCCATGCTTGTATTTTATTTTGAATTCCTTGGTGTCTAGTGGACCCTCCCCACTCCTGAACCCATGCCCATATCTTATTTTTAATTCCCAGGTGGCTAGTGGACCCTCCCCCCACCGAACCCATGCCATTATTTTATTATTAATTCCCTGTTGTCTAGTGGACCATCCCCCCTCCCAAATCCATGCCAGTATTTTTTTAATTCCCTAGTGACTAGTGGATGGTCCCAAACCCATGCCAGGATTTTATTTTTAATTCCCTGGTTTCTAGTGGATCCTCCCCCTCCTGAACCCATGCCTGTATTTTATTTTGAATTTCCTGGTGTCTAGTGGACCCTTCCCCCTCCTGAACTCATGCCCATATTTTATTTTTAATTCCCTGGTGTCTAGTGTACCCTCCTCCCTCCCAAATCCATGCCCATATATTTTCTTTTATTCCTTGGTGTCTAGTGCACTCCCTCCCTCTGGCAGTCAGTGGTTCCCTGCCCGCCCCAACCCTGATGATCAGGTGACCGGCTTGTCCACTGCTCTCCACAATCCACAGCCGGTGGTTTACGATTGAGCTCGTCAATGAATGAATGAGTGAGCTCATTCATTCATTGACTATCTCGAGCTTGGTGACTGTTGACGTGGTTGTGGAGAGCAGTGGACAGAGCCGGTCACCCGCCCATCAGGGTTGGGGTGGAGAGAGAGGGGTGGGGGGCCACTGTCTGCCAGAGTGGGAAGGGGATCCACTAGACATCAAGGAATAAAAGAAAGAAATACAGGTATGGGTTTATGATGGGGAATGGTCTACTAGACACCTGGGAATTCAAAATAAAATACAGGCATGGGTTTGGGATGCTCCACTAGACACCAGGGAATTCAAAATAAAATACAGACATGGGTTTGGAGGGGTTCACAGAACACCAGGGAATTAAAAATAAAATATGGGCATGGGTGGGGGGAGTGTCCTCTAGATACAGGGAATTCAAACAAAAATATAGGACATGGGTTTGTGAGGGGTGAGGGACCACTAGCCACTAATGAATATTCTTTTATAGCAAATTAGCCATTTCTTTTGCTCACTTTTTGTTTTTTAAGTGCAATTGCATTTAAAGAAAACCAAAAGCAAAGTGAAATCACAATTAGCGAATTTGCTATGAAAGAAGAAAACTTTGAGAAATGACCCGCAAGGCAGATTTGGGGACATTGTGCGAAATTTGCCCGCAAAGTAAAACTTTGTTGCATCTCTAAAAGCCCTATGAGGAGAGACTGAGGGGTCTCAGCATGTACATGCTAGAAGAGATGAGTGCGAGATGAGACTGATAGAGGCTTGAAAGTACCTCACAGGGGTGAATGTGGTGCAGGAGGGTAGACTCTTTCAAATAAGAAAGAGCACCAGGACCAGAGGACATATAATGAAGCTGGAGGGATTCAAGAGGGCTGTTAGGAAATACTTCTTCACTGAAAGAGGGGTAGACACCTTGAACAGACTGCCAACAGAAGTGGTGCAGGCAAAAACAATGAGGTGCTTCAACCATGTATGGGCTAGACATAGGGGCATATTAGTAAATACACAGGGAGGAGGGAGGGTCGCCGCAGACCAGGTAGTGTCTGCAGAGACACACTAGGCAGGGACCATCTGACCAGACTGGGTGGGCCATGCAGTCCTTATCTGCTGACAAATTCTGTTTCTATGTTTCTTTGAACAGGCCAGCCAGGGTGCTGCATGGACTGCAGATAGCTGTCTCAGTACCCTTGGGTGACTGTAGTCCAGCCCTGGGGACTTGTCCACCCTGAAGGCCTTGAGCCCTTTGCAGACTCTGTCCTCTGCAATTGCTTTCTTTCTCATCTCCACTGTCCCCCATCTCAATACCCCCTCCCCCGTGTCAGTGGCCCATCCTTCTCCTTAGTGGAGACTAAGCAGAATTATTCATTCAGTACCTCTCCCTTCTCTCTGTTTTTCTCTGCTCACTTGGTCCCCCTTCTCAGCTTTACTATTTCCTCTTTTGTTGTTCTTTTCTCCTAGGTATATCTTAAGGTCTTGTCACCTGCTTTCATCCACAGAGCTGTTCTTAGTTCTGTCTGCACCTTTGTTTGCCTTACCACCCTGCAAGATGATTTCAGTTGCCCTGCATATTCTGGCTCCAGAAAAAAAAGCTTGCATTCAAAAGGCAGTAACAGTCAAGACTCCAGATAGTTACTGGAAAGATCATTTAATTAGCACCACTGCACTTTAGCTTAACTGCATTCCCAATGCACAGTTCCAGCAACAACAACATTTAAACATTTAAATCCAAAGTGCTCACTCTGTAAATTTTGATAGTTCTGCTGTATAGGACTCCCATGCTGAGAAGCCCTAATCCTGGCTCTTTGATTCTATGCCAGAGTCTTCATCGGGGGTGTGGCTAAAGGGACAAGCATCACTGTTTTTATTCTCCAAGTTCAGTTACATTAGTTCTATGTCTGTTCTAGTTAATGATCCCATTAGTTGCAAAGTGTTCATAAAAAAATGTCTACAGCACTGTAAAAAGTATTTATCTAACAATAAAGCACTACTGCCATAATTAACATTTTATAATTAATCATAGCAGGCTGCTTATGTGGTAGTCACTCAGAAGGCTGACCAAATAAAAGATAGAAAATCGAAGACTGTGCCACGCAGTCACCCCTCTGCCATTGCTGAGTTCCAGATCTGGATTTCTTCCTGGGGATCCACATGGTAAAGAGCCTTGATAAATAGAATAAGGGAGATAAAGATCTGAAAAAGGAAATATAGAGAAAAAAAACATATACAGTAGGTTAGAACATTATTTACAGTTAAAGAAACAGCGCTATTCAAGCTACATGTAATATATGGTCATCAGCTACAGGTATGGTTTTAAATCCCATTAATCATGAAGACCATGCTGTTTGCTACCCTTGAGCTAACAGATCCAAGTAATCTATTTTTTGAGTAACAATTTCTACCTATCACACCCTCTTTTTGGTGAGGGACCATCTTGAGACCCATGTATTTTATGTCCCTGGGGTCTGAGCTCTGTGTGACAGCAAAGCGGCTTCCTACTGAGGTGTCCATTTTCACACTTACAATGGAGCAGATATGCTCTTGTAGTCTCACCTTGAGATTCCTTATGGTCCTGCCTATATAGATCAGACTGCCCTGTTCCATTTCTCCTGGGTCTTCTTGTATTTCCTGTAAGAAGCCCTTTTGTCCCTCACTTCTTTGCCCACCTCCTGTGTAAACCACAGTGTTCTCCTCCTCTTTCTCCTTTTATCCTTCTGCTTAAGGCAGGTTGCAGTGACTGCCTGGTCACCCGTTCCCTAGTTATTATCTATCTATCCTCCACATACCTGTCCTCCCTTAGTTCTGTCAAGATTTACTCTAGCATCATCCCCATGCATACATAATCTGACCTTTTGATTGCCAGGATGTACAGTATGTTCTTGTGTTCAGCACTTCATGCACCATGTCCATCTGAAATCAACCAGAATGATGGTTAATCCATCCCATGGGCTCAGTGACCATAATGCTTTTGACGTGATCGATATTCATCAGAACTAGGCCAGGATGGCCTGATCCCTGGTCTGCAAAATCATCCCCTGTGTCAGAAAACCATCCTGGAATGCATCTAGGACGGCTTTATTCCTAATGCTGCTGGCTTGTGGGATGGTCCAATCTCAGTGTTGCTCAGATAGTGCTTTTGAGGATCCTACCACTATCTGTTAGATAGTGCTGGTATCCTACCTAGGATCCTACCAGAAATCCTGCCAAAGACAGATGTAAGATCCAGGGTCACATAGTGATGGAGCCTAGCTACAGTAGGATCCATGGATCCTAAGTCAGATAGCAATGGATCCTAGTTAGGATCCAGAGATCCTAGATCAGACCCAGGGATTCTAGGTCAGATAAGCAGGATCTGAGATGGATCTATTGCTAGGATCCAAAGGATCCACATTTGTTCTAGGATCCACAGGATCCACAATGTTTGTAGGATCCATGCACTGGTTCTTTGAGGGTATGATCCATAGTCAGATAGCACTGCTGTCTTACCACAACAACTATCTGGCCAAAAGAGGGGTATCTGTTGGCATCCTAGTTCCCCAGATACTATCTGAGCAACACTATCCAACTGACATAGGACATGTTAAAATCTACCACTATTGTGCCTCCTCCCACCGTAGTCTTTCTTATCTTGTCCTCTGCTCGCTATCTGTGGTTTTGTCCTGACTTGGTGTTGGCACCCACAGTGTCTTTGTACCCTCCTCCCACATGTCTTCCCTTTTGATCTTTACCCCTCCCTAACGTAGATCACCACCGTTCCACTCCTACCCTTTGTTCTGTCTTTCCTATAGAGGGTATAACCAGGAACAGACTGTCCCCAGTAATGTGCTGAGGTTGCCCAGGTTTCTGTGACTGCCACCAGGTTTGCTTGGCCTTCCACCATCATGGCCTGGAGGTCATCCATTTTGATCCCCAGACTCCTGGCATTTGTGGTTATCACTCTCCACATTCTATGCTTCCCACCCCCTCTCACTTCTCTGTTCCCCTCCTTCATTTAGTTGTTCTACTTACTGGCCACCATCCTTGTCTTTTTTCTCCCCCTTACATCCTATTCCTCCTTAACTGTGCTCACCCTTCCCATAACCTCTTACCCCATTTCCCTTTTTACTTATTGACCCTTCAACTTATAGGGAGGCCTTCCTGCCTTCTTTTGTTGTGAACCATGGGTTACATGCTCCCAGGTGGCTCCTCTCCACTCAGTTTAAGTTCAGGCAGTCCTTGTTGTACTCTCCTAACCTGTTACATGGTGTCCTGGTCCCAAGCTCCCTGCTGAGGTATAACCCGTCTGACAAGTACAGGGATTTCTCATCCCAGACACTTCCCCAGTCCCTCTCACAACCAAAGGCCTCATCCTTGCACTTGGCCCTTAGCCACTGATTGAACACAGAGATCCAGAGCTTCCTAGATAAGCTGACACTGGGTACCAGTAGCACCTCTGAAAATGCCACTGATTTTAAATACTCCCTAACTTTCCTCTCAAGCTCCCTAAACCTTTTTTGAGCTTCCCCTACAACACACCGTACCAGAACATTTGTTCACAAGTGGAGGATCACATCCGGTTCCCTTTTCTCCCTGCACAAGTATTTGCACCACAGGCATGATCCTCTCAGCTGTCATACAGTACTTGGGAGGCACACAGCACTCCTTTTATGTGGTCCCCATCTCCCCTGTGGTCGTCTAACTCCCTTCACAATTTAGTCCCCAATCATAAGAACTTTGATAGTTTCCCTTGTTTTTGTGCACCCCTGCTGAATACCCTTGTCTTTATATCCTTTCACCCCAATCTACTCCAATTTGGTCCTCCCAATCCATTATTCCTCCATCATTTCCTCCCTTTCTCTGTCTCTATCCCTGCTGTTCTGCACTCCCAATACTTACTGTCTTGCACTCAGTCCTCTCATGCCCATTTGCCATCTTTCCTTTACTAGTTTTGTGTTTCTCCCTGATGACTTCTCTCCTTATTCCACATCTTGAGACTTCTCCTGATACTCTCCTGATCTTCTCTCATACCCATTTCCTGGACTGTTTTAGGTCTAACCTCATGGTTTTCCTCATGCCCCCTCACTGCCTTTTTTCACTGTGTCACCATCCATGCTAGCCTGGATACCTTCCTCCTAAGTGGTAACAGGTATCTATTTTGTACAGGTACTCCACCAGGGTGTCTGTTTCCTTCACTGCCTTGCTTCCACCTACCTTGTCTGCCAAGTGTTCTACATCCTGGTCCCTCTGCCCAGTACTCCTCTGTGCCAGAGGCAGCCACAGCCCTGGAGCCCAATGACTCCCAATCTGGCTATCCCTACCCCACCAGACCTTGGCCTCTCTACCCCATTTCAGGCCTACTTATCCCTACCCTTTTTCCCCCTTATGGCTGGTTTAGTCCCCCTACCGCTTGTCGCTGTTGCTCCCTCATAGACCTACCTAATTGCATCTCCTGACTCATCGGTATCATGTTTTGTTCTACCTAAGCATCTGCATCTTGGCCATCATAGCTGCTAGCTTCTTGCATACCATGCAACCCCAGTCTCCCAGGGTGTGCCTTGGAAAACCAAAGTCCTATGTAGTATCTCCTGCAACTCACAACTCTCACACTTCCTGCTCTTGCCTGATAATTTCCATGCCCTTATATGCCTACCCTAGATAGGGAGTAGTTTATATCCTGAATCTGCAGACTTAACCTAGATAGAGGATAGTTCACCCCTCCCCTTAACCTTTCCATACGGCCTATCCCAAATATGGTGTAGTTTAGATCTTGCCTCTAAGCTACTTCCAAAGACCTCCACCAGACAAGGAGTAGTTCATTCTTTCCCCAAACCTGCTGTTGTGAGCCTACCTCACATAGAAAGTAGATTGAAGTATTTAAAATCCTACCCTTAACCAGTCTCTATAGGCTGGCAACATGTCAATTCACACCAGTCAATTTGGTCCACAACATGTCACTCTGAACTATGAGCTCCAGCATAATGTGTGCTCCCATACAAATTGTCCTATGATTATTCGCTCCCTGCATAAATATAAGAAAATAAACTCCAGGTGGCACAAAATGAGAATGAACTGTGAAGGGAGGGGATCGATACCAGAGCTCATAGACCCGAGGGAGCTGTTGCAGAGTAAAATGATCAGAACGGCAAATGGGGACTTTGTGAGAGAACTTACAGTGGAGGAACCACTGTCAGGGAGTGACCACCACTCAGTATGACTCACATTGGATATGGGCAAGGAAGGAGTGGAATCTGGCACAAGAGTGCTGGACTTCAGGAGGGCCGATTTTGGGAGGATGGGTGAAGTGGTAAAAGGGTACCTGGCCAGAATTCAATCTAGTATGGACACTAACCAGAGGTGGGAGCTCATAAAGCTGGGGATAGTGGAGGCAACCAAAACCTGCTGCAAAGCCCAGAGCAAGAAGGCTCGGGCTAAGAAACTGAGGTGGTTGAGCAAGGAGGTCATGGAAAAGGTAAGGAGGAAAAGAGCTGCCTTTAGGAAGTACAAGAAAACAGGGAGGGGGGAGGACAGGGAGGAGTACTTGACAGAATCAAAGGAGGTGACAAAGGCAGTAAGGGGAGCCAAAGCATCTATGAAACTCAGGCTGGCACAAGGCATTAAGAAGGGGGAGAATGACTTCTTTAAGTACATCAGGGAGAAAAGGAGCTGTAAGGACCACATAGTAAGGATTAGGAAGGAGGGGGGTTGGGTGGAAGCAGGGTGTGATAAGGCAGAAGCACTAAATGAGTATTTCTGCTCAGTATTTACTAAAGAGAAGAGGGGGGTGACACCCAAGGTTGGAGAAATGGCAGAAGAAGGGGGAGAAGTGGTGACAGATGGGGAAATCATGGAGTGCAGAGTTCAAGAGGGTTTGAAGGCACTGAGGGTGGACAAGGCACCAGGCCCAGATGGCATCCACCCTAAGGTACTGAAGGAGCTGGCAGAGGTCCTTGTAGGACCTTTGGCAGACCTATTTAATGCCTCACTACATTCGGGGTGTGTACCTCAGGACTGGAAGATGGATAATGTGGTGCCCCTCCACAAGAGTGGCCCCAAGGATGAACCGGGAAACTACAGACCAGTGAGCCTCACTTCCATCATGGGTAAGCTAATGGAGACTATCCTGAAGGAGAGACTGGTGGCCCTCCTAGAGGCCAAAGGACTACAGGACAGCAGACAACATGGCTTCATATGTGGCAGATCCTGCCAAACCAACCTGGTGGAGTTCTATGACTGGGTAACTAGGCAACTGGACAGGGACCATGCAGTGGATGTCCTGTATCTGGACTTCAGTAAGGCATTTGACTCAGTGCCGCATGGAAGGCTGGGAAGAAAGTTAGTAGGCACAGGGGCGGGTGCAAAGCTGGTGAGATGGGTAGGAAACTGGCTTCCAGGGAAGGCAACAGAGGGTGGTGGCGGGTGGGGAGCTCCCACACCCAAGGGCAGTGATGAGCAGTGTTCCACAGGGCTCGTGTTGGGACCAGTGTTGTTTGGGATATTCATTGCAGACATATCATGGGACATCAAGAGCAAGATCAGTCTGTTTGCTGATGATACCAAGGTAGGCGCGGTGGTGGATAACCTAGGGGGATGGCAGGGGTTGCAGGATGATCTGACAAAGCTTGAAACCTGGTCAGACACCCGGCAACTGGGGTTTAATGCCAAAAGTGCAAGGTGCTGCATTTTGGGATGAAGAACCCAAGGAGGAGTTACCAGCAGGGGGAAGTGCAGCTAGCCCAGACAGAGGAGGAGAAGGATCTGATGTGTCTATTACAGGGTCAATGAACAACTCGGCACAATGTAGGAAGGCAGCTGCAAAGGCCAACAGAATGCTGGGTTGTATTGCAAGGGGTATATCCTCGAGGAGGGAGGAGGTGATTCTGCCACTGTATAGGTCATTAGTTAGACCACACCTGGAGTACTGGACGTGCAGTACTGGCCTTATATCTGAAGATGGACATTAAGTTACTGGAGGGTGCAGCGAGGGCGACAAAGGATGATCAAGGGGCTGGGGGACTTATCATAGAGAGGAGGTTGAAGGAGTTGAACATGTACTCACTGGAGGAAAGGAGGTACAGGGTGACATGATTGAAACCTTTAAATACATGAAAGGAATAAACAAGATGGGTACAGAGGGGCTGTTCACAGTAAGGGAGGGGAGGGCCACCAGGGGCCATGATATGAGACTGGAGGGAGGAAGGTTTAGGAGGGAGATGAGGAGACACTTTTTTACAGAGAGGGTGGTGGCTGGGTGGAATGCATTACCTGCAGAAGTGGTATCGAGTAGAACAGTGGACTGCTTCAAAAGGGGATGGGACAGGACAAGGGGGAGGGTTAATGAATGGGAAGGGTGGAAGGGAAGGGCAGCTGCAGAATAAGGGGTGCTAGTTGCACATTCGAGCAGACTTGATAGACCTTTAGGCCTTTATCTGCAGGCAAATTTCGTATGTTCGTATGTTCGTATGTTAATAACAAATTGATGTTTTCCCCATAGGATTACCCCAAATAGGGAGTACTAACATACTATTTGCCAGCAGATTAGGCCTTATGGTCTATCGAGTCTGCTCGAACCTAGATCCTTAGTTGGGTGCCGAGACCCTCCCATCCCTTGTGCTCCAGAAACTCCTATCATCCATCCCCACCCCACCCCGGGACAGGCCATCATCTGATACATCCACTTTCTGTGTCTGTCCCACCCTCTCTTGAAGCCCTCCACTGTGGATCTCTGAACCAGCTCACCAGGCAGTGCATTCCAAGGGTCCACCACCCTCTCAGTGAAAAACCTCCTCCTCTTTTCCCCCTTCACCCATCCACCTTCCAACTTCAAACCATGCCTCTGGTGATACCTCCCTGCTTTAGTCTAAAGATCCCTCCATGTTTACTCCTATTTATTCCATGAGGTACTTGAAGACCTCAATCCTGTCCCCCTGTCTCCTCTCTCCAATGAAAACAGGCAGAGCTCCTCAAGTCTGTCCTCATAAGTCAAACCCTAGCCCTCGTAGAACATCTTTGTTGCCCTCCTCTTACCCTCTCCGAGCTGTATGTCCTCTTCAAGTGTGGTCTCCAGTACTGTACTCAGTACTCAAGGTGTTCTAACCAGTCCATTGTACAGCGGCAGGATCACTTCCTTGCTCCTAGAGGTGATCCCTTACGATGCATCCCAACATCCTGTTTGCCTTGCTAGCTGCTCTTCTGCACTGCTCAGAGTTATTCATACATGTATCCACCATGACCCCTAGGTCTTTTTCCCTATTGAGGCCTCCAGCGCCTCCCTCCCAGGGTGTACCTGTGTTTAGGGTTTCCCACCAAGATGCAACACCTTGCACTTGTGATATTGAAATTTAATTTCCATGTGTGAGCCCAGCTTCCAGGGTGTCCAGGTCTTGCAGGCCAACCTCCTCTTCTCCCTCACCTACTGCTCCCATCTTGAGTCATCCGCGAATAGACTATTTCACCCCTATACCCTCCTGATGTCCGATATGAGCGCATTAAACAGGATCGGACCCAGGACCGAGCCCTGTGGTACCCCACTACCTACCTCTCTAGGGTTCGAGAGCTCCCCACAGACCACTACTCTCTGAGTGCGTCCCAGCTAGCCAGTTTTCCAATCCATCTGACCATCAAAGGCCTACTCCTAACCCCATCAGTGTTCTCCACCAGACCATTGTGGGGACAGAGTCAAACGCCTTGCTGAAGTCCAAGAATAATTCATCCACAGGCTTACCCCTGTCCAGTTCTGATGTTATCCATTCATAGAACTCCACAAGGTTGGTTTGACATGATCTACCTGGCACAAACCCATGTTGCGACTATCCAGACCTCCCACCTCCTCCAAGTACACCCAATCGTTCCTTTAGTATACTTCCATTAATTTTCCCACCACCGAGGTCAAACTGATGGGTCTATAGTTCCTGGTACTTCCTCGACCCCCTTTGGATTGGTACCACATGTGCCTCTCGCCAATCCCTAGGTACCCTCCCTGTCTCAAGTGACCTGCTGAAAGCTCGCCAGAGGTACAGCCAGTATGTCCGCAATTCCTAATAGTACTCTCGGATGAATGCCATCCGGCCCAGGAGATTTGTCTTTCTTTAGGCCTTGAGGGCTAACTACACCCTTTGGTGGAGATAGCATCATCCGCCCCTCCACCTTACTGGTCTTTTTATCCTTATCCAGATGTGACACCCCTGGGTACCTTTTCCCTCCTCTGCTCCATTTCTGTTGTTCCCCTGATCCCACCCTGCCACTTCTATCCCCTTCGTGCCTTGCTTTGTAGATATCCCATCCCCTTCCTAGTGAACACAGAGGCAAAGTACTCAAAATACCTCTGCCTGGTCCCTTGCCTTCCACCCACCCTCCTTCTGATCTCAATCTGCTGAGATTGCCCTTAGTTTTTCTCCGCTCCCCAATGTACTGGAAGAACCCCTTTTCCCCTCCATGTATCCCCTGTGCCAGCTGCTGCTCTTTACTGGACTTTGCTCCCCTCACCATACGGGTGACTTTTCTAGATGTAAGCTGGTACATTTCCTTATCCCTATCCCCTCTTGTTGTTTTATTTTTTTTGTAGGCCGCCTTCTTTTCTCTGACTGCTACCTGTACCTCACTGGACCACCAGCATGGTTTATGTGACATTGCTCCCTTACGTTTCAACTTAGCGCAGATCCTGACTGCCTCATGAAGTCCCCGTTGTATGACCTCCCATCTCCTTTCCACATTTGTCGTGAGGTAATCCCTTCAAGTGATCCTTGAGAATATTTCCCATGCCCATGAAGTCTGCCCCTGAAGTCCACTGCCAGTGTCCTAGATTTCACCCCCACTCCCCCCATGCTTATTTGAAACAGACAGTACTGTGGTCACTCCCAGTCAGGGGTCCTGTACAACCATGTCCCTTACAGATCCCCATCTGCCAGAACCACATCCAGGCATGCCCTCCTTGTGGGTTCCATCACATGCTGTGTTAAGAACACATCCTGGAAGCCATCCAGCAGCCTCTGCTCCTTGGCCACCTTAGAGGACATGGTTCCCCAGTTTGTACCTGGCATATTAGGTCCCCATCAACACCACTCCTTCCCTTTTGGACCACACTGGGCAATGATGTTGTCCAGCAAACCATCCTCTAGAACATCACTCATCCCAGGGGCTATATGCTACTCCCAGCTTGACCTTATCTCCTGCTGGGGATCGTAGGTTACCCATAAGGCCTCACGTTTCCTCTGCCTCTTCTACCATAGCAATTTCTATGTCATCTCTAATGAACATAGCCACTCCACCCTCTGCCCTCCTTTCTATCCTTCCTAAGCATAGTGTACCCTGTACATTTAGGTCCCAGTCATGGTTTTGTTGGCTCACGCCTCCGTGACTGCCGCCACATCCACCCCCCTCGAACAGCATGGCCTGGAACTCTGGCAACTTGTTTCCCAAGCTCCTGGCATTTACTAACACCAACCCCACCCCTTATCCTTGATCCTCTTTGTCAACCCCACCCAGATTCCTTATACTTCCATCCTCCCCTGCTCCTCCTGAAACCTCCACCTCCAGTCTGTTTCCTCCCTTGGACTTGAAGGCTACTCCCTCATCTGGAGGAGAGGCTTGATCAGCCCCTCCCTTATCCCTTCCCCTTACAAGTTTAAACCCCACCTTTCTTGTATGTAGTCAGCCATCCCTGTTTAAGGACTTCCTTCCCTAATGGGGCAAGATGAAACCTGTCCTTGCATATAGTCCCTATCCTCCCAAACTCCATTCCAGTTCCCTAACATCCAACCCATTCCTCTTCACCCCACTTCCTGAGCCAGTCATTAACCTCTGTGAGCTTCATTTTTTTTCTCCACTGAGGCCTTTGGTACTGGCAATATCTCCGAAAAGGAAATGTTGCATCCATTATCCCAACAGACTCTGGCAAGTTCTTGGAATCTTGCTTGGATTTCCAAAACGCTATTTCCCTCTAGATCATTAGTACCCAAATGCACCAGGAAATCCGGTTTCCCTCCACAATCCCTAACCATTTCATACACCATGAACTTTGCTCTGTGCACTGTCAGCCCAGAGATACTCACTACCTTCACCTGGCTATGGCATCCACCCCCCTGTCCCTCCCAATGGATACCCCTAATCATCGAGTCTCCCAGTAACAGAACCTTAACACCACCATCATCCTTATGGTTACCTCCACTATGCCCTCTCAGCCCCCTTCCCCCTTATTCATGATCTCATTTCATGGGAGTCTTCCTGCCTTATTAGAGACCCCTTGTCACCTCCCTTTCTGCCTCCTTGCTATTTTGCCCACTTAACTCAAACCCCCTCTGAATAGGTGTCCCCTTTAACCCTCTCTTATCTGAACCATTTATCCTGGCCCTGATGGTTTCCCCTTCCCCCACACCACCATCCTCCCCCCTTGTATTAGTACCTCTAGTAGTAGAATAGTTAAATTCTGTCTCCAATCGTGTCCCCTCTGGCCTACCCTGTTGACTCTGCTTACCCTGTACACTCCCTGTCTCCTGTACTTTACAACCCCCTTGTAGTTTTTTGGGTTCTCTTACATCCCTACCTACCTAGTCCCTGTTGGTCAGAGTATCCACTTACCTGCCCTGCAGAGGCCCCTGCAAATTCTGTTTTCCACCTCTGTGGTCCTCCCACACTGAGAAATCTCACACACACTGGGGGATTGTATGGACTTGAATTGCTTAGTCCACACAGAAATTAGTACTATCAGCAAATAGCCTATTTGCTGTTTGATAGTCATGTGCTCTAACACTCACATACACAAACAATCCCTTCTCTAATTAAACTAATCCCTGCTCCCCTCCCCACTGTTGACAGACAAACATCAAACTCTTAATTACAACATTTGAGCTTAGAAAATTGTACTTACACAACTGTTGCAGACAGCAAAGGTCAGTCCCCAATTCTCTGCCACAGCAGCACCCAGCAATAACAATCCAGACATACGGAGTTGAAGATTCCAATCAAAGCAAGTAGCCTATTTGCTTTTTCATAATCACATGCTCCAACATTCACATACATAACCACTCCATGTTTGAAATGGATTCCGGATCCTATCTCCCTCCCAAGACAACATTGGAGCCTAGAAAATTGCTGCATAATACAGATACTTGCAAAACTATTATGGACAGCAAAGGTCAGGCCCAGTTCTCTGCCACAGCAGCTCCCAAAACATTATGACAGCCATCCAAGGCTCAGAATACATGATGACGCATAGATATAAGATGTTTTGAGCCAGTCCTTCCTGAAAGGATGACATTTGTGTGAATGGGGGTGTGACATTCTTGGTGCCTCATCTAATCACAGTGATAATATACCATCACACACTGTCAAGCTGCACTATAACTAAACATACAGTAAATGTAGTCACAATCCTGAATGTCACTCTGAACATAGCATGTCAGGAACTTTACTGCAATACTATGCTCTCAGAATGTTGTACTATAGCTCCAGTAGCCATCTATTGACATTGGTCTTGTTCCTACTCCCCTGCAATTTAAGGAGCGATGTCCTGTTAAAGGGGCACTGTCAGCTTTTCCCCTTTGTTGCTAAATGTGACTGAAGAATGTCCCCATATATAAGAAATTGTAGTCATTTTACCTGATTTTCTCAATTTTGACTCAAAAGTGTTTTATGCAGTCTGACAGTAAGTCACCAGCATCCCGGAAGCACACTGAGGTTGGGAATGCAGGTCTGCCATGAGCACATTCCCGAAGTGTTATTTTTCCCCATGTTAACAGTAAAAACATGGTAATTCTGTTCCTCCTGCTATAGTAAACCACTGCCAGTATCTCTGACCATAAACCAAGCATTACAAAGACTAAAAGGTACATTTTTAAATTAGAGCTGAAATTCCATGCATGCACACAAGAGAAATGAACAAAGATCCTGCACATGTGCAAGAGTGTGCCATAGGTGTGCATGCATGGGATTTGGGACAGAATTTAAAAATGTATCTTTTACTCCTTGTACACAAAGCCAAGTATTGACATAATCATTAATACAATATGTTATCTATAGCAGTGTTCACAATCCAATTCAATTACAGTACAAAGGTTGTTGAAGGTTGGAGAATTAAGCATTGGAGTTTTAGAAGGACAAGGATAGGAGCTGTAGTCTATAATTCAGATGAGGCAGGTACAGGTTTCTGAGAGAGCGAGGTAATTATGCAGAGCAAGTTTGAAGTGAGGGAGGGTGGAGCAAGAGAGGATAGATGAGGATAGGGAGTTCCAAGTCAAGGGGGCAGCATAGGCAAAGGCTCTTCTGCAAGCAGATAGACGTGTTTTAGTAATGTCTAGTAGCGGAAGTGAGGTAGAGCAGAGAGACCACCTGGACTGTTTTTGTACTATGATGCTGGAAAGGCTAGGTGGAGTGTAGAGATGTGTGAGCTTATAGGTAAGGCAGAGCAAGGAGTAAAGGACTTTGTGTTCAAGTTGTAGCCAGCCCAGGGATATTAATACAGAGCAGTGGTGTTGGCAGGGGGCTGCTCCAAGAGTAAAACCACATTCACACACTTGTGATACACTAGCCACATCTTATGCCCCTGAGCTGTTTGTTTTGTATCCAGCATCATACCTTAAGTGGTTAGTTGGGCAATGTTCTTTGTGACTGCACAATCCCATCAATGACTTCCTCTGGGCTGCACTGTAGAAAGCATTTTTATAAATGATTCTAACACTTGTAGTGTGCTTTAGGTTTGTATTAATATAGCACCTTTAGAGAATCATGGACAAAAGCATGTATGGAAGGTGCCTGCATGGCACAGACCTTCAATCTTCACATAGTGGGTTTAATTTCTTTAAAACTGGATACTTTTGGAATTATTATGGCTAGAAACTTTATTCATTTTTTTTAAATGAAAACTTGGGATCAGCTGAATTAAATCTTTCATGTATCAGTCAATGAAAACAAAATTGTTAAAACAGTTTTTAAATCCTCTTATTTTAAAAACATATTATATCAACTGTATAGACAAGTTTCAGCACATGAGAGTAGTATTGTTATGATCTATTCATGCTGATCAGACTCCAAACTTTTATTTTTTTCATCAAGCTTCTAAACCTAATAGTTCAAGATACAGCTTTCAAAATATAATGTCAAGCATTACAAACTATGATAAAACATTTTTTTGGAAATGGTTAGATGATATTAGAGGTTGTTCTGTTGTAGAATATACACATTCTTTTCTGGTTAAGCATTGAAAATCACATAGTGTGATCAATTTTATACATCACTTGGGATGAGAACTAAGCATTGGATAGCTCAACTAGCAGCCACTAACTAATATGTTACCAATATATTGTATTTGATTTTTGTAGTTACTGAAAACACAAGACATTACCACATAAAAGTAATGAAATGCACTGTGGCAAAAATACTGTAAACGAAAAAAGGAGATTTTTCAAAGAATTACAGGACCTAGATGGAGGGATAGACTAATACAATGGGAGGGGAACACACTAGGGGAGAACACAATGGGAAGCAGAAAATGGGGAGCACTCAGGACTGAGAGGGGTAAGAAATGGTCCCACAAGGGTTGAACCTTGGGCTGGTGCTCTTTCACATCTTTATCAGTGACATAAGGGAGGATATCAGAAGGAAAATATTCACCTTGTTTTGGAAGACACCATGCTCTACAGCTGAGTGGAGAGTGAGGAAGGTATTTGTGAGTTGAGAGAGGATCTGCCCAGGCTAGAACAATTGTCGAGGATCTGACAGATGAGCTTCAGTGCCAAAAAGTGTAAGGCCATGCAGATGGACAGCAGAAATCCTAGGGTAGAATGCAGGCTGGGAGGAGTAACAATTGTGAAGAAGGAGAAAGAAAGGGATCTGGGAGTAGTAATTGCAGACAACATCAAATCTACTGCACAATGTAACTAAGTTATAGGGAAGGCAAATGCTGTACGAGGCTTGACTGTGTTGGTAGAGGATCAGCAACATGAGAAAAAAGGTAATTTACCCCGTATAGAACACTGGAGTGGCCACACCTGGAGTACTGCAAACAATTTTGAAGTCCTCACCTAAAAGAAGACAAACTGCAATCAGTGCACACAAGGCTGAATAAGTGGATACAAGGGCAACAAGGGGAAGTCTTATGAGCAGAAACTGGAGAACTTTTGTACCCATTGGAAGTTATGAGAGAGGGGACATGAACAAAATGATTAAATACATGTGGGCAATAAACAAAGTAAAACACTTGCAGACTGCTCACTAATAGTGGCAACGATAACACCAGGGGCACCAACAGAGAATCACTTCACCTAGGTAGACAACAGGGCAGACTGGATAGACCATGAGGCCTTCTTGTGCTTCCAATTGTCTATGTTTCTATATTTCTAATGATATAGTGGACACAGGAAAAACACTTTGTTCACAGCTTCATCAATATCCACATGAAATAACCATATTGATTCTGATTTCACGCATGACCAAATTTCCTATTACATAAAAAATATAAAATAAAATGTTTATGTTTTCTTAAATAACAGATATCAACAACATTCAGGCAGCAAATCAATAACAAGTGATCTCAAAAACAAAAAAGAAGCCAGTATGCTAATAATGCTAAATTCTACATTTATTTGGCAATCAGTGCATTGTTTGCTGTGCGTGTGCATGTGTGTGTGTGTGGGGGGGTATTTTAGATTGAAAGATATTTCTGGCATGGTAATTGTCTACACTTGATGTTAGAAATTCAAATGATTGTTTTTATATTTTTAAGTTACCCATTGGTTACATTGTAAGTGTTTTATAATACAGGGTGTATATTATGGTCTTACACACAATCAATAAAACACAGAACAAAAGCACATATATTATTTCAAGGCTATTTGTAAACAATATTACTTGGACAATAAACACATTTGTATTAACCTAGTTAATAACTATTAATCCCTTGTAAGTACAGTAGTAGCAGATGAGTTAGCAAGTTATCTCCTGAGATTTTCTGGAGATAACTATAAAAACAATCTTGTGATATTTTCTTTCTTTTCTATGCTGCAGTACAAAACAAACATTTTATGAAAATCTCATTAGAGATCTTCAGAGAGTTGGGGAAATAACTTGCCAAATCAACTGCTACTATTATATAGTACACAGGTCTAACATGTAACAGTTGCACTGAACACTGTCATTAATGACTGAACTTTCTTTTAGCCTCTGATACAGAACAAAGTATTCAGAACAAGCAGAGCAGTGTGGAACACATACATGAACTGAACTTGAATCTTCTTTGACAGATGGGATGTTAAGCCCTAGACAATGTGAACACTGTTGTAACTATAGTAACCCTCTCAACACACAGTGTATTTATCATAGTCCAACTGAGATGCAACATCTGATTTGTACTGAACTTGTGTTTTTATCTAGTTTTATATTACACTCAGTAAGCTAAATAATTGGCAGTCAAGTGACTTTGTTCAAGGTCACATCGTGGCTCAGTGGTTGTGATGAGATTTGAGCCTGATGTCTCCTGTTTCAGAGTTGTGTGATTTGCTGCACTTGAGTCTAGTTGGATTATACTACATTCCCGATTTTAATTGGCATTATTAGACAGGTGAATAATAAAATAAACTATACACCAATGTAAGTACTCTTTAATTACCAGCTACACACAAAGCTAGAACTTTTGGCATGCAGAACAGTAAGCTGTGTAATTTCCACATAAATGCATACCCATAGTCTTGAACAAGTGGACCGGCATATAGCCTAGAGGTTAGAGAAACAAGCTGTAAATGAGTGTGGTAAATGCAACAGACCAATATTTGATTCCCAAAATCTCCACTTGCATACTTTGTGATCCTAAGCAAGTCACTCAATCTCCCCTGTGCTCCCTGGTTGCACATGAAAGCAGACATTGTGCCTAATATGTCTCACCTCATTTCCAAAGATGAAAAAAAAAAGAAAACAGATCATTTACATTATTTTAGTTCTCTTATGAGTATAGAACAGAACATGAACTGAATGAACAGTATTTAATGATTCCCAGGCAGATGGGAAGTTAATCTTAGACACTATGAAGTTCTGTAGTTAACGTTTGTCATACTGTACACAGTTGATGTATCATACATGTATGTTATTTGCAAAAAACTATGCTAATGCATCAGCTATGGTTTATTCACAAAGCATCAAAAGAAGGGAATGCAATCTTAAATTAAAAAGTCCATGGAGCCTTGGTGAATCTGTGGTGTGGTATTTCTTTGGGTATAAATGATTGCATAACACAACATTGGCTTTGCCATTACTTTGGTACCATTTTGCCAGGCATGGAAAAATACTCACACACGAATGCTTAGAGAAAAGCTACTGAGGTTTAGGCACAGCCAATGCTGTGCTGCGTGATTGCCAAAACCCTAGGGACACCATGCTACAGATTCATTAAGGGTCTGGATACTTTTTAACCTAACATCTTATTTCCTTACTTTTAATGCTGTGTGCTTAAAATGAACTAAGGCTTTAATGCAGTTTTATGCCAAGAGTTTCTTTACTTTTAACCATTAGGCTGACAAATGAATTAGAACATATATGAATTCTGGACTGATTCATCAGTCTGTGGCACAGCAAGAGTTAATATTTATATATTGCAATATATGCACATGACTGTGTTTCATCAAAAATTCTAATGAAAAACAGTCACTGGTTGATGATGTCATCTTTCAACCAGAAAAATGTGAAACTGTCATTGCCAATTCAAAGACTTATTGTCACTAAAAGTATTAACAATCCAAGGACAGTTTGTCATAAAAGGTACAGTAGTGTTGTTATTGTCAGTTCTGGAACTGAAGTACCATCTGTTTAATCTGGCATACTACCTGGCCTGATTTATATGATTGTATGTTTATGAACTTGGTACCCTCAAGGTCACTTCTGTTCTGTCAATACTTTTAATGACCAGCCAAGGCAATTTATGTTTTTTAGATGTCCTTTCCTGGAGGCTCACGGCACCGTATAAATCACAATACATATAAGCAATAGAACTAAATAAATACATAAATAAGTATATAGCTCCAGAAAACAGAAACAACCTTAGGGTAGCAAGTTCATAAACACATAATCATATAAGTCAGTCAAGTAGTGTGCCAGATTAAACAGATAGCACTTCAGTTCCTCAACTGACCATACCAACAATACTGTACATTTAATGCCAAACAATCCTTGGACTGTCAGTACTTTTAGTGACAAACAGGCTTTAAATTGACAATACCAGTCTTACATTTTAAAATGTAAACAAGATTGCAGTCAGAGTTGGCTATTATTGTACAGTACCTTAAGTATCAACATGGTTAGTTTCAGTGCCCACTGGATAATGGAGTTTGTCCTTTAAGGGGCAGACCAGGTTGTCCTGGTGCACCCCTTCCCTCTGCCATGGAATGGTAGTGCTCAGAAGGGGGAGAGGAAGGGGAAGGGCTAAGGGCCTAAACTAAGGACAGGTAACAGGAAAGTGAGGGGTGAAGGGTGGTACATAAGGGACAGCACAAGGGGGCCTCAGCCACTTTTGCTGGAGTTTTTGATTTAATTGGAACTGCAGCACATCAAATAGGTGAAACAATTTGGAGAGGTTTGTGCACCAGGTACAGCAGGTAAGATTGCTTCCAAGGAATGAAGTTTAAAAAAATGCTTCCAAGGAATGAAGTTAAAAAAAAAACAAAAAAAAACATTGTTTGTGACTTCTTTACAATAAGCTGCGTTTTGAAGGAAGTCTTTAGCATTGCTGGCCTGGATGAAGGTGTTTTTTCTAATGGTTTAAGGTATATAGAGGTAGTATGCTTTGTTTTGAAAATGTCTGACTCATTAGGTTAGGTCTGAGGAAACTGTATTATTGCTGGTTCAAGGACAGGCGTTTTAGGGGGATAGTAATTTTGCAGTGGTATGGAGATGTGTAATTTTTTTTTTTAAATCGCGAGGCGAGTAGGCACAGTTCTGTTTAAAAAGCACTGTTGTGTACATCAGGGCCATTTTAAAGTTGTGCAGAAGGCCACAGCGCCTGCATGATGGTGGGCTTAGCAAGAGATGAGGCATGGAGACAGTTGCAGAGCAGAAAATCAAAGTAGCGGACAAAAAGCTGCAGCATGGTAGGCTGGACGGTAAAGCATGGAGCTCTGGATGGATTTTTTCCAATCCCAAAGAATGCAGTCTGTCTGAGGAGGCCCTAAATGGGGGCAGTAGCCTCGGCAAGGCGGCGAGCATGACGCTCACATGCCACGCAGCAGTCGCGAGGGAGCAGAGGATAAAAAGAGTAATGGTGGACTGAAAAGGGCTGGGGGGGTGAGCCTGATTTCATCCTTGTTGTTGGGGTGGAAAAAGGAGCATGGAAGCCTCACGCATGCCAGCTGGACCGCGTGGCTGTAAAGCAGACCCCTTCCCACCCTAAAAACCTCACGGCCACCTCCTTGTGTGGGGGCTGGGGAGATTAGCAGGCCTGGAGAAGGCCCTGGAAGCAAAGGAGTGAGAGAAGGGGGGAATCATGATCCGGGGGTCTCGTGACGTGATGTCACATGCCACATGGTGTGTGCGATCAAGCTGGAGGGTAGGTAGCTTTCCCATTTATTGGTGTTACTGGCCGTATTTGAGCCTGCTTTTTTTGTTGAGTGGAGGCCTTGGGGTGAGCTGGGGGTTATGGGAAATTAGTAGGCTGGGAAGAGGCCCAAAAGTGAGGGGAAGTGAGAGCATATGTCGGCTACCACGTGGCGTGACCCCACAGACCGCTTGGTGGTTGTGATAGAACCCCCTTCCTCTTGTTGGACAGCTTATGGCATTTGTGTCTGTGGGTAAAGGGGAGCACATCTAGCCTAGTGGGGGGCAGTGGGGGGGTTGCAGGGGCGAGGTATCATCCCGGTGAGGAAGCTCTATGGAGGGCAGCCTGGCTCAATGAGGAGAGGACGGCAGCAGTGTCGGGGCTCAAGGGGAGGTTCTGGGCCTGTGATGGAGCATGCTGTGAATGCCAATGAGGGGACAATTGGTCTGTTCATGGAGGGGCCAGCAGGTAGAGGCCCTCTAGCATGGGGGAGAGGAAGCACGCAGTGACCACGCAGCGTGACATCACACGCCACGTAATGGGTGCAGGGAGGGGGTGGGAGGATCCAAATAGAACCTAGGGGCTCTCCTCCCACTTGGTACATCATGGGGGGCAGCAAGCCACCAAAAAACAAAAAGAAAGGGAGCATTTACATTTAAGCCTGGGCTTCACGACGAAGATGGTAACCCTCGGGGAGGCCCTCGACAGTAACCTTCATGGCCACAGTGGATGGCATTGGGGAAACAGGGAGGGTGGGGCATATGAAGGGGGGTTAGGGAATGGAATGGGAAGGGTTGAGGGAAGGCTTAAAAAGGGGCCAAGGTACAGGCCTGGGGGGTGAGTGGCCCACGTGGTATGTGCCACTCAAAAAGGACATGGCAGGGAGCAGCCAATGGTGACCTGGTTGCCTAATTGAGATTGGGACCCGACCACTCATGCAAGCATGTGGCATGAGGGGCAGAGGGACGGCATTACAAAGTACATATATATATATAAATAATCCTGTTTTTCTTCCCGTAGTTGTCTTCACGGTGGAAAAAAAAGGAAGGACATGGCACCAAAGAAGAACAGGACATCAAAGGAAGACACTTACAGGGCTATAATTGAATTGGTGGAAAAAGCCAACAGAATGTGGGAATTGGTGGAGGGGGAGGAACCAGAGAGGCCTGGAAAGAAGAAGAAAGCGGGCCCAGGAAAAGGAGGCAGAGGGAAACGACCAGCTGAAGGGCCACGCAGTCCCACTAGGGTGCCACCACTGGCAGTGGGACATGCCAAGCCAGCTGATCCAGTAGCCCTTCAGCCTATTGACCCAGTGACACCAGTACCTCCCCCTGATCAAGGTGGGACCTCCTTTGGGGAACACGGACCAGATCCTCAGACTGTTGAGTTCCCTCCACAAACCCTAGTAGTTCACCCTCCTTCTCAACCAGAGGGAGAAACAAGGGGACACTTGGAAGACTCCAGGAAGCAAGGCCCGGACAAGGTTACAGGTAATGCATCCAGCGCAGTGGGGGATAGTATAAAAGAATACATAGGTCAAATTGTGTTGGCACTGGGAACAGGAGGGCTAGGGCAGATGGAATCGGCCCTGGCAGAGATTAGGGCAGAGAAGGAGGTGCCGGGTAAAAATGAAGGGTGTACAGAGAGAGAAGAAAAGGTACAAGGGAGATCGGTGCACCTGGGATGATGATAGGCAACCATGTGCCACTGGCCATGAAGGAGAAAATATGGAAAGGTGAGTATGTGGATAAATTTGCTTTGGTGAGCCTGGAGGTGGCAGCCAAGTATGAGGAAATGGAAGGCATAGGTAAGAGCGAAATGGCAGAGGTGATAGTGCTGTTAGGGAAAAAGAAGGACAACAAGTTCATAAAAGGGAAGACTTGGGACTGATGGTTCATAGGTTTTGCTACCTTCTCAGCCATTGTACTGGAAAAAAGGCCTGAGCTAGGCATCCCATTCGTCACCTATTCTTTGATAATACGGAGGGCAAAAGCAAAGGGTGGGGTTGGGTGGTTGTACTATGATGAGTTTTTTTGGCACAGAATGGCAACATTTGGGGACATGAGATGGGACACCAAGCAGCTTGATTTATGGACTGATTATGTAACAGATCAGTCCACACCCTAAGGTGAATGGGGAAAAAGGGGGACTACACCCTTAAGATGCTGCTGGGCTTACAACAGGGCTTTATGCTCGTGGCCGCAATGCTTTTTCCAGCATGCTTGTTCAAAATGTGGGGGAGGTCACCTGGCAAGTAGATGTAGAACAACATGAGCCCAAGGGGCACAGGGGCACAGGGGTCAAGGGTTAGATCAGCAGTTTTTTTCGGAAAGGCCAGGGGTTTAGAGGGCAGACATGGAACAGGGGAGGGAGGGGTAGGGTGAACTTGAGTAGAGGGGGTCAGGTTCACTGAGAGAAGAAACACTGCACAAAACAAGGGGGAGGGGACAGGGAGGAGTAACGTGGGGCCTGACAGGGACCAGTTTGGGATGGCCAGAACCCCCATCAACTTGGAGGCATGGACAGCTTTCTTGGATGGATATCTGAACACAAGCATCCTGGATATGATTATAGGAGGTTTTAACACAGGGTTTTCACTGCAGTGTGGGGGGCTCAGACAAGTGAGGGAGGCGAACAACCTGGGGTCAGTGAAAGGAAAGGAAGGGATGTTAAGACAGAAGATAGATAAAGAAAAGGCAGCAGGGAGGGTAGAGGGCCCATTTAACACACCCCCATTGTGGAACATGTGGATTTCGCCATTGGGTTTGGAACCAAATAAACAGGAAGGGGAATACAGGGTGATTCACCACCTATCCTATCCGGAGGGGGACTCGGTGAATGATTTCAACAGTGAGGAGCATAGCAGAGTGACATATGCGACACTAGAGGATGTAGTCTGGATAATCTGGGCCACAGAGGATGCATGGATGGCAAAAACGGACATTGAGTCTGCTTTTAGACTGCTGCCAGTTAGGAAAGAAGACTGGGATCTATTGGGTTTTAAGATCGGGAGCAGTATTATTTTGACAAAGCAATGCCAATGGGATGTTCCATAACATGTGCGACATTCGAGGCATTCAGCACCTGTTTGCAGTGGATATTCCAAGAAAAAATTGGATATAGGATGGTCATCCATTATTTGGATGATTTTCTGTTCATTGGGAGGGGGAAAGAGATACACAAAATATGCTGGGAGAGTTTCAGGAGCTGTGCCGGGAGCTAGGGGTTCCACTGGCACCATAAAAAACAGAAGGACCCAACAGGGTGATGGAGTTCCTGGGGATTGAGAGAAGACACCCCGAATGAAATATTTAGACTACCAGACAAAAAAGTAAGTAAATTGAAGGAACAGATTCAAGTATACACCAGTAGGAGAAGGGTACAACTAAAACTAGTGCAGCAGGTGCTGGGGCATCTGAACTTTGCCTGCAGGGCCATCGGACTAGGACGGGCATTCACAAGGAGGTTAGCCAGGGCTACAGCAGGGGTCACCTGACCACATCACTGGGTGGACTTGACACAAGGTGTCAGGGAGGATTTTAGAATATGGGAAGAATTCCTCAAGGAGTATAACGGGTGTTCTTTCTAGCAAGAGGAGTGGCTGTACAACACAGACCTTGACCTCTACACAGACACTGCAGGGGGGCTAGGCATGGGGGGGTTACCTGAGGGGCAGGTAGTTTGCAGAACCATGGCCGGCCAGCTGAGTGAAGAAAGGGAAAGTGAGGGATATAACACTACTGGAGATCATGCCCATATGGGCATGTACCTTGGTCTGGGGGGAGGAATTACGGGATCAGAAAGCGACATTTTGGTGTGACAATAGAGCAGTGGTTGATGTACTAAATAACAGGGGAGCCAGGTCAGATACAGTCATGCAGGTATTACGATGTTTAGTGTTAAGAGCTTTGCAGCTGAACATGTCATTCAGAGCAAAACACATAGAAGGGGTACACAATACCCTGGCTGACAGCCTTTCCCGTCTGCAGCTGGACTGTTTCCAGAGATTGGAACCAGCAGCAGAAGAGTTAAAAACACCCATACCAGTGAACATCTGGGACGTTGGCAAGAAGGAGCAGAACTGCTGTTTCACAGCTCATGGGAGCCTCAGACTCTGAGGGCCTATGATGGGGCCTGGCAAGTGTTTCAAACATTCAGGGCAGAACACCAGATGGAGGTCAGTGGGCTGCTCACAGAGGAACAATTGGGAATGCTCACCGTGGAGCAAGGGCAGAGAGGGACCACCCACTCCACAATGGGGGTTTATCCTGCAGGGATTAGTGTTATCTGCAGTCTAAAAGGGCTGAATGACCTGACAAAATCAATGCTCATCAGGAGAATGATGCAGGGATGGGGCAGGTTGAAATGTGGGCCAGGGGATAATAGGAGGCCAATAGGGGAGCAGTGGCTAATAAGGCTAAAAGAGGTGCTCCCGGCAATATGCAGATCGAAGGCTGAGGCCCAGCTATTTCACACTATTTATGTGATAATGTTTAGGGGGGCTATGAGAGTGAGTGAGGTGGTAGGTCATGGGAAAGATGACAAGGAAGGAGGTTTGGAATGGGATGATGTGAGTTGGGGGTGAAAGAGATACAGATCAAGCTAAGGAGATCAAAAATGGACCAAAGAGGGTAAGGTTGCATGATAACACTGAAAGGGCAATCGGAGATTGCGATATGCCCGGTGTAGGCTCTGTGGGTTTTCACCGCAGAGCAGGCGACCAGGATGGGAAAGCTATTTGTACATGGTGACGGAAAAAGGGTCACTGGCTATCAAGTCACAGCAGTGCTGAAAAAGGGCATGCAATTTCTGGGAGAGGACCCAGCTAATTACTCATCCCATTCCTTGCTGATTGGGGCTGCCTTACAGTGGGTAACAATGGGGGAACCCGTTGAGGACATTTTGGAAAAAGGGTGCTGGTGGTTGGCCAGTTATAAGAGATACATCAGAGCTGAAGTAAAAAAAAAAAAAAGGAGGAAAAGGAAAGTAAAAAAAAATGACAAAATGGAGTTGTGGTGCTCTACAGGAACACAGGTAATGGGGGGTTAGCAAAGAAAGGAAAGAGGTGGGGGGTGATAATACAGTGAGGGCACTAAGAGTATATGTAAATTAATTCATTTTCTTTGCACCCCATCGGTAGAGTGGGAATCACGGAAGTCTGGATCTGCGGCCATTCCTATATTTATTGGGCTGGAAAGAGAGTAGAGAGGAAAACTGGGGAAAGCAGCTGTACCAGGATGTAAGACAGTGTAGGTTGGTATGGCATGGCATACAGGGGATGAGATGGGTACAGCTCCTTCCTGCTTTGAAGGAACTCAAGGGACATCAGCCCAGTCCAGACCTAATCATTATACATCTAGGGGGCAGCGACCTAGCGGGCAGACCATGGGTACACACATACTTACAGATAAAAAGGGATCTAGTGGCAATACGACAGTGGTGGCCGCAGGTATGCCTCACCTGGTCAGATATGATACCGAGAAGGGTATGGAGACAGGAACACAGCCACAGAGCAGTGGAGAGGGCTAGGAAAAAGATGAATAGAAGGGTGGGACGTTGATAAGGCGAGATGGGGGACAGGTGATACCGCGGGGTAAGAATGGGTGGAGGACTCTATAGGCCAGATGGTGTGCACCTGTCAGACCTAGCCATAGACATGTTCAACACAGAAACAATGGGTTTTAGAGGAATGGAGAAAACAGAAGAAGCTGGTATATAAAAAAAAGGAAAAGGGGAAGAAAGGATCATCCCTGAGGTAAGGGAGAGTGATACCCTAAGTATGGAGGGAAGCCAGCCATCCAATGCAAGCTGGAGACTGGCTAGTGGGGAAAAAGGGGGGGAAGGGGAAGGAAAAAGGAATAACACAAGAAGAGGAAGAGGAAGAAGAAAGAGGTCTCGGTTTTCACCATTACCTAGTGGAAAAGGAGAAACAGAAGGCACCCAGGTTTTCACCTGGGGGAGGGATAATCAGAGATTGATATGTGGATGGAAATAAATGAAATTTCTGGAAATATGGTAATAAAGAAATGGAAATGGAATATTGGATTATGAATATAAATAAATTAATTGCCAATCTGAGCACAACAACAAACAACGTCTCTGTCTTTCGTGAGGGAAAAAGGGAGGAATCCGGGACAATGGAGTTTGCCCTTTAAGGGGCAGACCAGGTTGTCCTGGTGCACCTCTTCCCTCTGTCATGGGATGGTAGTGCTCAGAAGGGGAAGGGAGAAGGAAGGGGATGGGCTAAGGGCCTGAACAAAGGACAGGTAACAGGAAAGGGAGGGGCAAAGAGTGGTACATAAGGGACAGCACAAGGGGGCCTCAGCCACTTTTGCTGGAGTCTTTGATTCCTCCCACCCACCCTATTAGACAGAGCAAGAGGAAAAGACAGTCAAAGGGGGACTGTATGGTGGGTCTGTCAAGGTGGATGACAGCCTAGTCCGGTCGGACAGTTTGGACTGCCGAAGGTGGATGGCAGGTGATGATATGGTTATGGACTGCCAAAAGTGGATGGCGGGGGGGGGGGGAAGAAAAAAGGAATAACACAAGAAGAGGAAGAAGAGGAAGAGGAAGAAGAAAGAGGTCTCGGTTTTCATTGTTATCTAGTGGAAAAGGAGAAACAGAAGGCACCCAGGTTTTCACCGGGGGGAAGGATAATCAGAGATTGATATGTGGATGGAAATAAATGAAATTTCTGGAGATATGATAAAGAAATGGAAATGGAATATTGGATTATGAATATAAATAAATTAATTGCCAATCTGAGTGCAACAGCAAACAATGTCTCTGTCTTTTGTGAGGGAGAAAGGGGGGAACCCGGGACAATTTATGGTTTCAATAGGGAAGTGACTATGTGTTCTTATTTCAACTGTTGCCTAACTGCTCTGTGTTTCCTGATGACTCTGCTCCGAGAGGATTTCCCTACTCGCAACAAGGACATCTCAGTGTGAGAGACTGTGTTGTTTCCTTTCTTTTCATCTGTGTGTAGGGGGCTCGGGGGGGAGCCAATTGATTTCAGCTGAAGAGGTGGGGACTGTGGTTCTGCAGATCGTGGTGCCACTTGCAAGTGGCTGGATGTGTTTCTATTTCAACAACTGCCTAACTGCTGTGTGTTTCCTGATGTCCCTGCTCCGAGAGGATTCCCCTACTCTCAACAAGGACATCTCAATGTGAGAGATTGTGCTGTTTCCTTTATTTTCATCTGTGTGTAGGGGGCTTGTGGGGAGCTGATTGATTTCAGCTGAAGAGGCGGGGATTGTGGGACTTCATATCATGGCGCTGCTTGGAAGCGCGAACATAGTGTGAGTATGGTGAGTGGTGCAAGCACCACTCGATATAAGAAAAAGCAGTTGATGTAAAGCTGTGTCCAATAATAGATTAGGTAATAAAAGAGGATTTGGAGTCTTACTTGTCTCAGGCTTAGTGCCTGAGTTTGTACTCCCTTTTCGGGGGGGGCGGGGATTGAGCTATTATAGCTTTAGTGTGAGGTAGCTCTAATATATTAGTTTAGTCTGTATAATTGCAGTCTAAATGAGAACTGTCTATTGTGTTAATTGCCACATCCAGATGCAGAGTATAGTATTAGTTGGATGTGGTTAATTAGTTTATATTTGTCTTATGTAATTAGGCTAGGTATGTTTTTAGATTAATTGAATTTGTTTTATGTAATAATGTAAATTGGTTATTCTTTAAATTTTTGGTGTTAATGTGGAATTGCTTAGGGTGTTAATTGCCTGGATGAATTATTTATTTATTTATTTTGGTTTTACTAATTTAGGTTTTACATTTGGTGATGTGTCAAGGTCATCTGGGGGGTCTGAGGGGGCAAGGATAATGTATGGGGATCCCCGCTGCATAGTTTGCAGCCCTTCACCTCTCTCCTGTTTTCAGATACCATGGTGAGATGTAGCCAGGACGTGGGGATTTGGAGGGGCTGGTGTGATCATGGGCAGTGGGGTGTCCCATGCATAGCGGAGGGTGGTAGAACAGGGGTCGTCAGATCTAGAAGGCACCCTGGGTTATGACGGGCACATGGGACAGGCCAGACATGTTTGGTGCCTGTCCCCAGGGAATCCACCAGACCAAGTGGTCAGGTAACCCAAGGGGCTGCATCACCTGCCAATCCCCTGAGGGTGGTGCTATGCAATGCCAGATCGATCAGGAACAAGACCGCAATTATTGCAGACTTGATTTCCTCAGTTGATCTGGCTTGCATTATGAAGACTTAGGCTGGGGATGATGCACGCCCAGTTTCTGAGGCTGCTGTCCCTCCTGGGTATACCATGATGCACTGCCCCAGAGAAGAATGTAGGGGCTGTGTTGTAGCCATTTGTTTTAGATCCAACTTGGCCTTCACCATGTACCCAGTGGAACTCCAGGTTCTTTTGAATGTGTGGCTGTTCATGGGGGGTCCGAGTGTAGGCTGCAGGATTTTCCTTATTCACCATCCTTCAGGGACGATGGGGATTTTCCTGCAGGAGGCTGCCAAATTTGTTGTTGGTGAAACATTGGAAACCCCCAGATGTATTAATTCCGGGTGATTTCAATGTTTGAGCTGGCGACAAATCTTCTTGGTGTGGTTGCACCCTCCTCCAGATTATGTCCTCTGTGGGCCTGACACAAGTTGTTGCTGCTGTGACACATCAGGATGGCCACATGTTGGACCTGGTGTTCTCACTAGGGCTTGAAATAGATAATCTCAAGATTGATCAGGAGGTTTGGGCCGATCATTGCATGGTGCAGTTCATGTTTGGGGCTCCCACTGGATGCTGTCTCCCTACTGAGATGATGAGCTGTCACCCTTTACCGGGATTGACCCCTGAGGGTTTTTTGGTGGCAGCTCATCTATCTAGTGTAGGTGATGCATGCATTGGAGGTGTTGGTGCTGGGGTTGATGCCTATAATAAGGTGTTATCCGACACCACTGACTCCCTCGCACCTGTCCGTGTACAACCCAAATCTTCCTACCTGAGGTTCCTGTGGCATGATGGGGCTCTCAGGGAGATGAAGAGGAAGGGTCAGAGGTTGAAGCACTGCTGGAGAAGATCTGGCCTGGAGGGGGACAAACTGGCTCTGCGTGTACATTATAATGCATACCAGGGGCAATCAACCATAAGAAGGCAGTGTTCCTGTCCAGGGAGATTGCTGCCGAGAAGAACCGACCAGCTATACTTTTTCAGGCTGTACAGGCTACTTCATTCTGCTTGTCTACAGCTGAATAAGGTTTTTACTAATGCTGAATATGAAGAGTTTGCTGGGTTCTTCTCGGGCAGAGTGTCCAGTACCCGGCAGGTGGTTTCTTCAGTCAGCAATGTCGTAGCTGGCAGTGGTCGCCTGAAGTGTTCTGAGTGCACTCCGCCTGGTTGGGGGAGTTTAGACCAGTGGAGGTAAGTGAGGTCATTGAGGTGGCAACCAATCTGAAGCACACTTTTTGTGAACTGGACCCAGTGCTGATGCGTTTCTTGATGAGATGCATTGACATCATTTGCCCAGTGTTTGCTCTGATTGTCTGGTGTTCCTTACCTGAGGGGGTCTTCCCTGATGTCCTGAAGGAGGCATCGGTGAGACCCCTTTTAAAGAAACCATCTTTGGACCTGGAGGTCTGGGCAAATTACTGACCTATCTCCAACCTTTCTTTTTTGGCAAAGATAGCAGAGAAGGTAGTGGCACTTTAGTTGGAAGAGCACCTTGTGACTCATGAGCTGTAAGAAGCTTTCCAGTCAGGATTTTGGGCTAGGCATAACACAGAAACCAAACTTATTTGGGTGCAGAATGATGTCCTCAGGGTGAGAGATCTTGGGGACATGACAATTCATTTTCTCCTTGATCTTTCCTCAGCATTTGACACTGTAGACCATTATGTGTTGCTTGACTGCCTTAGAGAGCTCTGAGGACTCACTGGTACCGTCATCCACTGGTTTGAGTACTTTCTTACCAACAGGAGACAGCGGGTTGTGATGGGGAATTTCTTCTCCACCCCTAGCCTCCTATCTTTCAGAGTTCCTCTGGGATTGGTACTGGCTCCAATGTTGTTCACAGTGTACATGCTACCATTGGGAGGGCTCATTAGGAGGTATGGCTTGGGTTTTCTTTGCTATGCCGATGATACCCAGCTATATCTTTCCTTTGCCCCAGGAACATTCAATGCGGTGGATGTACTGAACATTTGCCTTGCCGAGATTAATGACTGGATGGCCTCCAGCTGGTTGTGACTGAACCCCGATAAGACAGAGATATTGGTGGTGGAGTCAAACAGAATGCGTGATAGGATGGCCTCTGATTCAGCGACTGGACTTGTTCTGGGATCTGTTTAATTGAAGGCCTCCTCCTGGGAGCGAAATCTTGGTGTTATTTTGGACAGGAATTTGACTACAGAGGCTCAAATATCCTCCACGGTCCACTCCTGTTTTTTACATCTTAGAAATATCACCAGGATAAAGCCCCTTGTACCACCTCTGGACCTCCCTAGCTTGATACATGCCTTAGTGACATCAAGACTTGACTACTGTAATGCGCTCTACCTCAGGGTCACAGGAGGATCTCTCCGTAGACTGTAGCTAGTGCAAAATGCAGCTGCCTGGTTACTTACTGGGCAGCAAAAATGTTGCCATATACACCGGTGTTGCGTGAATTGCACTGGCTGCCAGTTAGGTGGAGGATCATTTTTAAGGTGGGTCTTCTCACCTATAAGGCCCAACATGGGCAGGGTCCTGGTCATCTGTTCGACCTTCTAGTACCTGCTCTCTCTGTCTGCCCCCTCCGCTCTTCTGGTAGGGGTCCCCTGGTGATTCCTAGGATGAGGTTGAGTTCTGCTGGTGACAGAGCTTTTAGCGTTTCTGCTCCCGTTCTTTGGAATTCGCTGCCTTTTGGGGTTGGGGGGCTCCTACCTTAGAGATTTTCAAGGCCTGCCTGAAGGCCCTACTATTCTCCAAAGCATTCCAGGACTAAATAATTAAATTTAGTTGACTATGTCGATTACTTGATGTGTTATAAATTTTACTTTTGTATTTAAATGTGTAATGCATCCTTTGGTATTTTGAAGTTGAATTTATTCATTTTGTACAGCGCCCAGAGCCTCTGGGATTGGGAGTTTTTAAATAAATTTTGCCTTGCCTTGCCTTGCCTGTAACATGCTGCCAATCATAATAAACAGGTGACCATGTGCTTTCAGACTGTGAATATTTAGGTATAAATTGAGAGATTCCCATTCAGTTTGAAAGAGTTAGGGACCCTGTTATGGAAGCATAACACTAACCTGGGCACTGGGCTTTGTACAGTCAGAGCTTTAAAACTGAGAAGTTTAGCTATGAAATGATGGTAGTCCTGTTAGATGAATAGGGACCCAGCTCTGGGGGGTTAAGTTGACATGACTGATTGACTATCACCACTTATTCAGTATTAATCCATGGGAACTAAAGACTCCTGACAACTGATTGACCAGCCTTGTTGGGATGCATTTTTAAGATATGATGGAGATGTGCACTGCAACAATTATTTTTTATTCAAAAAGAACAAGGGATTTCCCTCAGTGTCCTGGTCAAAATGTTTCCATTTACTCACCCACCAACAGATAAGATGGTTTTAAATCAATCAAGTTTGCATGTTGGTATGGATAATAGATAATTAAACAGTGTACTGGTGGGCACAGAAAGGCTACTGCATTTTCTTATAGGAATGTCTGCATGTCAGTGATTGCTCAGTGTTCATAGAAACATAGAAACATAGAATTTGACGGCAGATAAGGACCACTTGGCCCACCTTGTCTGCCTATTTTCCTACCTAGAGGATGAGCTACAGATCCTAGTTAACCAACAGCCTATTTCTTCTTACCCCCCACAAAAATTGCCTTATGTCTGTCCCATGCATTCTTGAATTCTCCCACAGTTTTAAACCCCACAACCTCCTCAGGAAGACTGTTCTATGCATCCACCACCCTCTTTGTGAAAAACTACTTCCTCACATTGCCCATGAGCCATCCCCCCTCCATCTTCAAATTGTGTCCCCTTGTTTTTGCACATCTCTTTTTCTGAAAGATGCTACCCTCTTGGACTTTGTTGATTCCACTGAGGTACTTGAATGTTTCTATCATGTCCCCATTCTACCTCCTTTCCTCAAGGGTATACATGTTAAGCTTCTTTAGTCTCTCCTCGTATGGCTTCTCTTGCAGACCCTGCACCATTTTAGTTGCCCTCCTCTGAACTGCCTCCATCCTGCCTATGTCCTTGCGGAGATGGGGTCTCCAGAACTGGACACAGTACTCCAGATGGGGTCTCACCAACTGTCTGTACAGGGGGATAACAACTTCCTGTTTTCTGCTGTGATGCCTCTCCCTATGCATCCCAGTATCCCTCCAGCCCTCTCTATCGCCTTCTCCCAATGCTTGCCAACCTTAAGGTCCTCTGATATGATTACCCCCAGGTCCCATTCCATTTTTGTTGTTGTTACTACCTCCCCCCAAATTGTGTAATCTTCCCCTGGGTTTTTGTTTCCCAGGTGCATTATTTTGCACTTCTTTGCATTGAATCCAAGCTGCCATACTTCTGACCATTCCTCCAACCTTGCCAAGTCCCTTCTCATCCTTTCCACACCTCCTTGTGTATCAACCCTGTTGCAGATCTTTGTGTCATCTGCAAAAAGGCATACTTTTCTTTCCAGTCCCTCTGCAATGTCACTTATAAAGACATTAAAAATGACTGGACCCAATACTGAACCCTGCAGTACCCCACTAGTAACTCCTCTTTCTTCAGAGTGGACTCCATTTACAATTACTTTCTATGTCTAGTTGTCCAGCCAATGTTTTACCCAGGCTACCACTCTGGGACCCACTTCTAGGCTGGTTAATTTGACTATTAATCTTTTGTGTGGGACTGTGTCAAATGCCTTGCTAAAGTCTAGGTTGGCCATGTCCACAGCCCCTCCCTGGTCTACTGCTTTGGTCACCCAGTCAAAGAAATCAATTAGATTCGTCTGACATGACCTTCCTGCTGTGAACCCATGCTGCCTTGGGTCCTGTGTCCCACTGATCTCTAGGTACTCAATAATTCTTTCCTTCAGAAGTGATTCCATCAGTTTCGCTACCACAGAGGTCAAACTGACAGGTCTGTAGTTTCCTGGCTCTGTCTTGGTCCCACTTTTGTGAAGGGGAATCACATCTGCCTTCCTCCAGTCCTCAGGTACCACACCATCCTCCCATGATTTGTTAAAAATGGTAGTCAGTGGTGTCACTAGTTCTCTGCTTAATTCTGTTAGAATTCTGGGGTGAATTCCATCTGGCCCCATTGCTTTGTCCACCTTTAGTTTTAGGAGTTCTCTCAGAACCCTTTCTTCTGTGAAAGGACTGGGATCGACGACCCCCCTATCCAGAGTGTTTCTGTTAATTGGATTAGGCACCTACCCCACCACCACTTTTGTGAATACTGAACAGAAGTATTCATTCAGTATCCCTGCATTTTCACTGTCCCTCTCTGCCCACCCACCGTCCATTCTATTCAGCCTCACTATTCCTCCCTTTGTCTTTCTACGCTCCCTGATATATCTATAAAAGGTTTTATCCCCCTTCTTAACAAAGTTGGCTATCTTTTCCTCAGTTTGGGCCTTTACTATTCTGACTACCCTCCCCTGCTTCCTTCTGCCTTAACTGGTGCAGTTCTCTGTCCTGCTCCTTCTGAGTTTCCTTATACTTCCTAAATGCTATCTTCTTCTCCCTAACCTTCACCACAACCTCTTTTGAGAACCATAATGGCATTTTCTTTTATTTTGATTTGTTTATTTGCTTCACACAAAGGCTTGTTGCCTCTGTGATGGCAGTTTTGATATTTCCCATTGTTGCTCCACCCCTCCTTCTAGCCTGTCTGCTAGTGCTTTTCTAAGGCACATTCCCATCTTGCCAAAGTCAGCCCTCCTGAAGTCCAGAACCCTCACTTTTGTATGGCTTGACTCTGTAGCTGAGTTTATCATGAACCACACTGTTTGGTGGTCACTTGTTCCCAAATGGCTACCTACTTCTAGATCTGAGATCCTCTCACTGTCCCCATTTGAGAGTACAAGGTCTAAGATTGCTCCCTCATGAGTAGGTTCCAAAACTAGCTGTCTGAGGCATGCCACCTGAAGGGCATCGAGCAGGGCCCTGCTTCTGTATGTGGCTGCAGCAATGGTGCTTCAGTTGACATCTGGCATATTAAGGTCCCCCATCAACAGTATATCTCCTTTCTCTGCCATCCTAAGTATGCCTTCTATCATATCCTTGTCCATTCCTCCCCCCGACATGGGGATCTGTATACAATGCCTGTGTGGAATGTGGTGCCATTTCCAGTCTCTAAGGTGACCCACAGTGCCTCCTCTCCTCCCTGTTTACTCTTTTGTTCAGTTACTTTTATCTTTTCCTTTACATAGAGAGCTACTCTGCCCCCTCTTCTCCCCTCCCCTTCCCTCCCTCCCTCACTCTCCTGTAGGTTTTGTACCCTGGTATGTTAACATCCCAGTCATGGTACTCTGTGTACCATGTTTCTCTGACTGCTACGATATCCAGGCATCCCTCTTCCATCAAGTCCACCAGTCCAGGGAGCTTGTTGCCCAGACTACAGGCATTTGTACTCATTACCCTCCATTTCTTGATGGCCTTACCCCTTTTTGCCCCATCCCTGTCCTTATTGCATTTGTCACTTTCTCCATTTACCCCTGCGCTTCTCCCTGTCGACATCTCTATGTTGGTGTCTACCTCACTTAGTACCCTGATTTGTTTGGGATGTAGGATTTCCCTGCTCCTCTCCAGTGCCTCCTCCTTTGGCTAGTTTAAATGCTTGCCAATCAAGCATTTAAACCTATCACCTAGGATCCTGGTTCCCCTCCTGGACAGATGCAGACCATCAAGCCAGTATAGGCCTGCATCCCTCCAGGTGGACCCACAGTCCCCAATGAAGCCAAATCCCTGAGCTCTGCACCAGTTTTTCAACCACTGATTGAATCCCATGGTGTGGAGCACCCTAGCCTCACCCATGCCATAGTTAGGCAGCACCTCCAAGAAGGTTACCGTGCATGCTGTTATCTAAGGCCCCTCCCCATCTCCACAAATGCTTCTTGCACTGCTCTGATCCCTTTCCTAGCCAGATCATTTGTCCCTAGGTGGACAATGACATCCAGCTCCCTCCCCTGTGCAGCTGCTCTTGTGATCCTGAGGATTCGCTCCCTGTCACTCCAAGCCATGCCGCCAGGCAGGCACCTTACCTCCCTCTCCCCTTCCTCCCCCAGTTCTACCTTACTAACAATGGAGTCCCCCACCAGGAGTTGTTTTCTTCCCCTGTGGGGTCCCATGCCACCCTCCTGTGGATCTCCTTTGTGGACTTTCCCAGCATCCTCCTTGGTCTCCACTATGGGTGCCTCCATAGAGGAACCACACTTTTCCAGAACAGCATAGAAATTGTGGAGAGGTACAACTGGAAGGATGCATCTCTGTTCCACCACACTCACCCTCCCTGAGCCCACTGTAGTCCAACCGCTCCTCTTTCTTGGCAACCTCTGAGGCAACGGCAGTGACCCTGGTGGTCCCTGGGTGGTAGAGGAGGTCCCACAAATCTTGACCAACTCAGCTTGGAGATGAGCAACCTCCTCCCTCAGCCCAGTGAGGTGCCTGCAGATGGGACAACACTGCATCCTCCTGAACGTCTTCCTGAAGACTGCTGCGCCACAGCCACTGCACTGCACCACTCCCATCATGTCTTATTTCTGGCCCCCTAATTGTTGTTTGGAATACTTACTCTTTCCTCTGTTTGTTTATTTCTTTTTTTTCTGTCCCTACTTACATACTGCCACTGTGCCCTTTTAGCTCCTGATCTTCCTGTTCTGAGACAAAAAGTTGGTATATTTCTCAGTAGTCTCCTTACTTGCTGACAGTCAGACCTCCATCAGCTAGGGGGGATGGAGAGCTACTCTTGCCCTTTTAGGATGGTGAGTTTTTGGTGGCTCTGTGATCACTCACTTCCTGCTCCCGAACAGAAAGTTCCTGTTGTCAGTTAAATCATGTGCCTATAAAAGTAGAACTGCCTTTGGGTGGGGGGGTGGAGGGGAGGGAAGAAGGAAAATACAGTCCCAGTAGAGAAGTTTAGTTATACCAGCAGGTCCTTCCTCCTGGTGCTCTGCTTGTTCTCTGGCAGAAGCTATAGAGCAGTGTTTAACTCTGGTTTTAAGCTGGTTCCTTCTAGGTAAGCTACTCCCCCTACTTTGCAAATCTTTCTACACTTAGTTCATTTCACAGATAATTCCCTTCAGCCACCTGTGAAAAGCACCTAGATAACTGCACAGATAACACAGATAACAGATAACAATTCACTTCAACTAACTCTGACAAACACACTTTTTTTACCCTAAATTGAAGGTCCCAGTACAAGAGTTCTAGTTCTTAGTCCCAGTAAAGAAGTTTAGTTATACCAGCAGGTCCTTCCTCATGGTGCTCTGCTTGTTAAAGTGTGTCTTAGCTGAAAGTGCTTCAAAAAGCTCAAATAGCATGTGCTATACACATGTAAATGATAAAGGAAGGGTATGGGATCTGAGCATAGAAGATTTAAAAAATACCTCTCCAAATGGATACAGTTACAGCTTAGTTTCTTTCACCAAATTGAGGTCATAAGGTAAAATAATTCCCTAGGATCCTCTATTTCCTATAAACCCTACAATTAATGCTGGATCAGTTTTATTTTAACTTATGAAATAAAATAATTTCCCAGTTTCTACGCAAGTGATCGCACCCAATTTGTGTTTTTCCCTTCTGCATTTACCCAGAGACAGGAGAGGAGTGAATCTCCCAAACCTAAAATGGTATATACTGTACAAGCCACTCCTCTGAGAACTTTATGTCTATGGCTCTTGGATGCTCACCAACCGTACTGGAAGTTACTCAGATTTACTGTGAACAACATATTCAATCTTGATTACCTTTTATTTGGCTCTTCCTTAGGTTATAAATCTCTTACTAAGTTTACATGCTTCACAGCAGAAATTTCCCGAGATTGAGTAGGCATAGCTACCCATCAACTGCACCCTGAACAATTGTTTCAGCTAAGGGTTATTGCCTATGATTTGACTTACCTGCCTAACAAACTTGATCTCACTACTAGAAGATGGAATAGACAGGGTTTATGGCTCTACTATTGATTACTAGACTCAAAAGGGGTCCTCCCCTTTGCTTCCCTTCAGATGACATACCACCTACTCTTGATGGACCACTATAGACACCTGCAAATTCATTTCTACCTTCAAGGCCTAAGAGAAACATATTCACACCTTTCAGAGAAACTCCCTCTGATTCAGATATTAGTGTTTCACCTAGCAGAGGACACCTAGACCCATCTTATAGGCCAAATTGTCACAGCCCTACAAGATAAACATCCAGACACAACAGCTCAAATCCTACAACTATGGACTGTAGAGCTAAGTGAGCAACATTCATTGTATGTCTGGCATAAATATGTGCTCCCAGTCTATCAGCTGACTGTCACCACAGGGTGGTAAGAATTCTTATGGAAATGTTAGTATAATTGATTTTTGGACACCAGACGTAGTAGCCACATACTGTACAATTGACCAAATGTGGCTACTTACTGGAGAGGATGTGAGGCGATCTTTGTGCATCACACACATATAGAAACATAGAAGTACAGAATTTGATGGCAGACAAGGACCGCTTGGCCCACCTAGTCTGCCCATTTCCCTAACTAATGGACAAGCTGCAGATCCTAGTTAACCAACAGCCTACTTCCTCCTACCCCCCCACTAGAATTGACCTTATGTCTGTCCTATGCATTCTTGAATTGCCCCACTGTTTTTGACTCTACGGCCTTCTCAGGAAGGCTGTTCCGTGTATCCACAACCCTCTCTGTGAACACATACTTTCTCACATTACCTCTGAGCTGTCCCTCCTCTATCTTCAAATTCTGCCTCCTTGTTTTTGCACATCTCTTTTTCTGAAAGATGCTACTCTGTTGGACTTTGTTGATTCCCTTGATGTATTTGAAAGTTTCTATCATGTCTCCCCTCTCCCTCCTTTCCTCAAGGCTATAATCTTTAGTCCCTTTAATCTTTCTTCATATGTCTTCTGATGCAAACCCTGCATCATTTTGGTTGCCCTCCTCTGGACAGCCTCCACCCTGTCTATGTTCTTGTGGAGATGGGGTCTCCAGAACTGTACACAGTACTCCAGATGTGGTCTTACCAACTGTCTGTACAGAGGGCCAACAACTTCCTGTTTTCTACTGGTGATGCCTCTCCCTATGCATCCCAGTATCCCCCCAGCCCTCATTACTACCTTCTCACATTGCTGGCCCACCTTTAGGTCATCTGATATGACTACCCCCAGGTCCCTTTCCATTTTTGTTGTTGTCAGTATCTCACCCCCCATTGTGTACTCTTCCCCTGGGTTTTTGTTTCCCAGGTGCATTACTTTGCACTTCTTTGCACTAAATCTAAGCTGCCATACATTTGACTATTCCTCCAACTTTGCCAAGTCACTTTTCATCCTTTCCACCCCACCTTGTGTATCAACCCTGTTCTGGTAGTGTCCCTTTCTACAACCATATTTGTGTGTGGTTGTTCAGGAACTGGAAGTTATTTTTAACAGCCCTGGAGCCATTATGTTGTCACTGATCCTAATGGCAGTTCCTTCAGCAGGGGTCCCTTTCATGGTCAAATGTTTTAATTGCTTCTGACACTAATTCTAGCAGCAAAAAAGCAATAACATAAGTATGGCTTGCTGATACTCTGTGCAGTAGAAAGACTGTCTTATTCTATTCATAATAAACTCCCTATTTTTGAAGCCAGATGGAAAAGACGGTAAGGCACCAGCTGAATGTATGTCTGACCATTGTGCCATAAAGTGACTCCCCCCCCCTTTTCTTTTTGTCTGCTTCTTAACCTGTGGACTCTTGCTCCTATGTTAAACATTTTTCCTTCAAATAATACAAATAGGAGATAGACATCTTTTGTTTACTGTGATTTATTGCAATAAGATCAAAGAATTGTGGCACTCCATTCCCTATCTTTTGTAAATAACAAACATAACAAAAGGAAAAAATAATGTTATTTTTTATGTTTAAACAAACACAACAAAAAAGAAGGCATTCTACATGTGGATCTATGTTAATGTTTAACTTAACTGGGTATAATGAGCAGCAGAAGAATTCTAGAACAGCTAATGTATATCATGAGGTGTAACTATGCTGTTATTCCATATGAAGTCAAAGTTCCTTCTCAACTCAGTATCATTGCCACTTTGTATTATATGTATTTCCTATTTTAACAAAAAAAAACACAATTAAAAATGTGAGTATAAAAAAAGATTTAGAAAATATAACACTTATCAACTTGTCACTGAAACAAGGGGCATTATCACAAAGTACAAAAAATATTGGACACTGACCCTCTGAATGTGGGACATGTAATTAAACATGAAGACACAAGCTCAGAACACTGTGGAAACTACAGTAGTGAATCTACTTGATCTGAGTTTGTAGCACCTTTGCTGTGGGGGAAGCAGCTTTTCTATTTGGGACAGATATGAGACAGAACAATTTTCAGGGGTACAATAAGGGCTTTCACTCATAATGTACAACAGTTGAGAGGTAAACCTTTGGCTTACAAAGAAGTCCATCGGGTGACTAAGGATAATAAATGAGTGCAGCCTATAAAAAGATATCCAATACCCACAGAACCATGGCTCACAGAAGGGTCCAGCAGACACAAGACTACCCCTTTCTTACCCATTGCCTTGACAATGTCTGTTGGACTGCCCCCCCCTTTTTTTTCTTTTCCTCATCCCTGTCCCCCCCCACTCTTCCACTTAGGTATTTCCCTGGTACAACCAGGGTTGTGACTTCTACTATTGTTATACTTTATACGGTTGCTATTTACTGCATGTAACTTTATCCCATAAACCACTGTTATATTGTGTTCTTTTTGTTATCTGTATTGCACCTGTATGTTACCACTGTTGTATCTCACACTGTAACCATGTCTACCCTCCCTGCAATGAGGTGCCTTTGTAAATGACTCCCTGACTCAAAGGTTGTAAATCCGACTTTCAAAAAATAAATAAATAAAAAACATACTTGAAAATGCACTTTATGGTGGTATGAAGACATTCAACCTGTCAACTTGAGGTGATCTCATTTGGTGTTTTACCTGCTTGTATGGTGACTTAATAAATGGTTTAACCTGCACTCAGCATTTGTGTCTGCTGGTCCATTCTGTTAACTGCAGTTCTGAGAGTATTGGAAACATTTGGCCTAAGGCAAAAGGAATTGTCAGATGGAGAGAGTGCCATTGTTTTTTTAGAGGATTAGCCATAGTTGGTTTCTGAGTATGATGATCATCATTGAACCATACTGTGTGTGCCTCCAATGGTCCATGAGATTTAACAAGAGTAATTTCATTAAGTGCATTAAGTTTCAGGTGACACATGCCAAGGAACTGGGCACAAAAAGAGTAAGGTGATCAAAGGAACGGTAAAAGGGTAGGGCATGATGAGGTAGGTTTATAACACAGTTTATGATCTCGATAATACCACCATGCCTGCCAATCAGTTGAGATTGCTTGAGCAAGCAGCCTGAGAGAACTGCTTCCATGAAGAGATATTGATTGGTGGAAGAATGTCGGGTATTGGAGAGGTAGAGGATAACAAGAGCATTGTCTATGATGTAACTAGTGTACAAAATCACAGTAACTTAAGAATATAGAGATTTTCACTAAGCTGTAACAGAATGACCTGCCACCACCTATTTTACCGGACTATTGTATTAAATGTACCTGATAAGATGTGAGCCAAAATACAACCTCCCTACTTTTGATCTGTATCTTTTATTTCTGGTGTCATTATAGTCTATTGAACATTTCCATAGAGGTTAATCACTTAGTCTTCCAGGTAAAGGATCTGGTTTACATGCTGCAGACCATAATAGCAACTGGAGAGTTAGAATTTGCTGTTGCAGCTCCAGGCATCTGGAACAACTTCTCCAAGAAAATTAAGGACATTTCAAACCCAAGGCAATTTAAAATGGTTATGTTCACTTATTTGCTTACTGTACTAGGAGCATACTTATAGCAACGGATGAAACATTGGATCATCAAGCCTTGGGTTCCCAGAGGTTTATGCTGCCATTGTTTCCTTCTCTGTAGTGCCAATCTCCATAAGATAAACTGGTAGTACTTTCCAAGTAACAGTGGCTAATGGTATGTCACATAGTATTAAATGCTGCAGTTGTCTGAATGGTAGGAGATGAGCATGATGGAGCCATGGTCTTCTGACATTACCTATATGTTGTATACAGTGCTGGATAAGTTAATTTTAAAAATGAATCAGCTACAGTTACTTTCAAATAAATGTAATCAGTTACAGTTACTTATTACTTTTATATAAAAACAAATGTGTAACTGTAATGCATATTACTTTTCATACTACTTTATATTACTGTACTTTTGATAACATGGTTTTATTTACTCATTGAACATAGCTATGTGCTCATGAAACCCCAAGAAGTGTATGAAAGAAATGAAACAGATTCTAAAGACAATTAATATGTTAATTTATAACACAGTACCCATTCGACATTGCCAGCCACAACAATCCTTTTAAATCTCCATAAATAAGAGCTCTATTTAAAAAAAAAACCAAAAACACTCAAACACAAACCCTGCATCTACTTCTGCCCTCTGCAATCTTTCCCCCTCACAGCTGAATTCTGACTTTGCCAATGCTGTCCCTGACAGTCTGACCTTTTTCATTTCCATAATACCCACACTCAACCTCCAACATACACACCCTGCATCTCCTGCCAGTGCCCTTGGGGATTTTTCTCATACAGCTGTATATCCTAACAATGTCAGCCACAACTATCCCTTTACATCCCAGTCTTACCACACTGCCACACATACCCTGCTACATCATCTGCACTTGGCGATCATAGAACATAGAAACATAGACTTTGATGGCAGATAAGGAACGCTTGACCCATCTAGTCTGCCTATTTCCCTACCTACAGGATAGGCCGCAGATCCTAGTTAACCAACAGCCTATTTCTTCCTACCCCCCAAAAGAATTGCCTTATGTCAGTCCCATGCATTCTTGAATTCTCCCACAGTTCTAGACCCCACAGCCTCCTCAGGAAGGTCATTACATGCATCCACTACCCTCTCTGTGAAATAATACTTCCTCACATTGCCCCTGAACCGCTCCCCTTCTATCTTTTAATTGTGTCCCCTTGTTCTTGCACGTCTCTTTTTCTGAAAGATGCTACTCTCTTGGACTTTGTTGATTCCACTGAGGTACTTAAAAGTTTATATCATGTCCCCCTTCTCGCTTTTTTCCTCAAGGGTATACATAGTAAGCTCCTTTAGTCTCTCCTCATACAACTTCTCTTGCAGACCCTGCACCATTTTAGTTGCCCTCCTCTGGACTGCCTCTATCCTGTCTATGTCCTTGTGGAGATGGGGTCTCCAGAACTGGACACAGTACTCCAGATGGGGTCTAACCAACTGTCTGTACAGAGGGATAACAACTTCCTGTTTTCTGCTGCTGATGCCTCTCCCTATGCATCCCAGTATACCCCAGCCCTCCCTAGTGCCTTCTCACATTGCTTGCTAACCTTAAGGTCATCTGATATGATTATCCCCAGGTCCCTTTCCTTTTTTGTTGTTGTTACTACCTCCACCCTATTGTGTATTTTTCCCCTGGGTTCTTGTTTCCCAGGAGCATTATTTTGGACTTCTTTGCATTGAATCCTAGTTGCCATATTTCTGATCAATCCTCCAACCTTGCCAAGTCCCTTCTCATCCTTTCCACACCTCCTTGTGTATCAACCCTGTTGCAGATCTTTGTGTCATCTGCAAAGAGGCATACTTTTCCTTCCAGTCCCTCTGCAATGTCACTTATGAAGACATTAAAAAGGACTGGACCAAATACTGAACCCTGCAGTACCCCCCTAGTAACCCCTCTTTCTTCAGAGTGGACTCCATTTACAAGTACCTTCTGTGTCCTGTTGTCCAGCCAATGTTTTACCCAGGCTACCACCCTGGGACCCGCTCCCAGGCTGGTTAATTTGACTATTAATCTTTTGCATGGGACTGTGTCAAATGCCTTGCTAAAGTCTAGGTAGGCCATGTCCACAGCCCCTCCCTGGTCTACTACTTTGGTCACCCAGTCAAAGAAATCTATTAGATTCGTTTGACATGACCTTCCCGTTGTGAACCCATGCTGCCTTGGGTCCTCTGCCCCACTGGCCTCTAGGTACTCAGCTATTCTTTCCTTCAGAAGTGACTCCATCACTTTCCCTACCACAGAGGTCAGACTGACACGTCTGTAGTTTCCTGCCTCTGTCTTGGTCCCACATTTGTGAAGGGGAATCACATCCACCTTCTTCCAGTCCTCTGGTACCACACCATCCTCCCATGATATATTAAAACGAGTAGCCAGTGGTTTCACTAGTTCCCCCCTTAATTCTTTTAGAATTCTGGGGTGAATTCCATCAGGCCCCATTGCTTTGTCCACCTTCAGTTTTAGGAGTTCTTGCAGAACCCTTTCTTCTGTGAAAGGACTGGGATCGATCCCCCTATCCATAGTGCTTCTGTTAACTGGATTAGGCACTTCCCCCTCCTCTTTTGTGAATACTGAGCAAAATATTCATTCAGTATCCCTGCTTTTTCACTGTCCCCCTCTGCCCACCAACTGTTTATTCTATTCAGCCTCACTATCCCTCCCTTTGACTTTCTACGCTCGCTGATGTACCTATAAAAGGTTTTATCCCCCTTCTTAACCGAGTTGGCTATCCTTTCCTCAGTTTGGGCCTTTGCTATTCTGACTTCCCTCCCTGCTTCCTTCTGCCTTAACTGGTACAGCTCTCTGTCCTGCTCCTTCTGTGTTTCCTTATACTTCCAGAATGCTATCTTTTTCTTCTTGACTTTCACAGCCACCTCTTTTGAGAACCATAGTGGCTTTTTCTTTCATTTTGATTTGTTTATTTGCTTCACACAAAAGCTTGTTGCCTCTATGATGGCAGTTTTGATGATTCCCCATTGTTGTTCTACACCTCCTTCTTGCCTGTTTAATAGTGCTTTTCTGAGGCACTCTCCCATCTTGCCAAAGTCAGCCCTCCTGAAGTCCAGTACCCTCACTTTTGTGTGGCTTGACTCTGTAGCTGTGTTTAATGTGAACCACACTGTTTGATGGTTACTTGTTCCCAGATGGCAACCCACTTCTAGATCTGAGATCCTCCCACTGCCCCCATTTGAGAGTATGAGGTCTAAGATTGCTTCCTCACGAGTGGGTTCCGAAACTAGCTGTCTGAGGCCTGCCACCTGTAGGGCATCAAGAATGGCCCTGCTCTTGGATGTGGCTGCAGCAAATGTGCTTCAGTTAACATCTGGCATATTCAGGTCTCCCATCAACAGTATCTCCCTTTCTCTGCCATTCTAAGAATGCCTTCTATCATATCCTTGTCCATTCCTCCCTGACATGGGGTCTGTACACAACCCCTGTGCGGATTGTGGTGCCCTTTCCAGTCTCCAAGGTGACCCACAGTGCCTCCTCTCCTCCCTGTTTACTCTTTTGTTCAGTTGCTTTTATCCCTTCCTTTACATAGAGAGCTTGGCAGAAGACACCAGGAGAAAGGACTGCTGTGTGACTGGACTTCTCTGCTGGGACTAAAGAAGAAGAACTCGTACTTGGACCTTTAATTTAGGGTAAAAAAAAAAAAACTAACAAACAAAACAAAAAAAGTGTGTATTTGTCTGAGTTAACTGAGCTGAATGGTTATCTGAACAGTTATCTTTCCCACATTTAGCCTATATTCTCCTCCTGACTATGCAAGAGCCATAACTACTGCTTTAAATTTCTATAATGAAATCCCACCCACACACAGCTCCCCCTCCATTCACACAAACACACCATGCATATCTACTGCCCTTCCCTGCCTTGGTGATCTTTTCTTATTTTCCCACAGCATTGTGAATCTTAACTTTGCCACTGCCAGCCACAGATCCACCCCGCGTCATGTACAATGAATTTCACCAGCATGCACCTGCTTACCTTAACACAGTTTGAACACTCTTTCCCACAGCTGACTCTTGACTTGCTATTGCCACTGAGACACAGTTATAATTATAACTAAGTCTGCCATGATTATTAAGCCACTGCCAGTATACCATAAGTTAAGTCAGACAGTATTGCTTACAAATGAATTATCACACAACACAAAACACTTGTTGCACTCCAGTACATACCCCTTCTATGAGGATTTTCTTTGAGATGGGGTGGGTGATGATGATAGACCTGGCACGCGGGTGGACGGACGATCATGCAGCATGCTGTGACAGTTTGGCATGTGTGGTGTTGATGGAAATAGGACCTGAGCCCTGCCTGCAAATGGACTGCTTGCCTTTTTCCTTACAACAGCTATTCTGGCCTCGATTCCCTCAGGGTTCACATTGACTACTGCAGAGAGCCATGACTGATGATATGCATGGGTGTAGCAAGCTATCTCTAAATTGTACATCAACTGGACAATCTGTTTCCACTGCAAACAAATTTCATCAATTCCTATAGCGATTCGTAACTGTACCATGTAGCAGAGCATAAGTAGTATATCAAATGTTGCAAAATGATATATTTAATAATAAACTGACAAATGAAATGATGTTTTCTTACTTTTATTTGCACAGCACATGTTACAGATATAGATCAAAATGGTAATATTAAATGCATGCTGAAAATACATAATTGAGTTAGAATCAATGTTTCAACCATACTGTAGGTCTTGTTTAGGAATTATCTAGAAGAGAAAAAAAGCAGCTTAGGGAAATATGAGAAATATATGTTAGGAAAGAAAATAGGGGGAGGCTGTAGAAGTATAGAATAATACATGAGTGGTGTATTTAATGAGATTTTACACACATCTGAGGTGTTGGATGCCACATAAATCCCAAGAGCAAAGCTCAAGGCTTTTATTTAAGCATTCAACACTGAGGGTGTGTGTAAAATCTTGAGTTAAACACACCACCCCATGTTTTATTTTATATAATTGCTGGGGAGTGTTTTTTCACCACAGCAATTATATAAAATAAAGCCACATCCCCATGCAGCCCCCATCCCAGGGTTTCAGTGCAATCTGCTGTTGGAGCTTCGCTTCTGAAACATTTTGTTTCCTTTTTTTTTCTATGTTTTTTACAGCTTAGACATAATAGTAGACATAGGCCAGTTACAGTATTTACTTTTTTATAAACTTACCGCTGAGTGCCAGTCACAGTGAAGTGTGCAGGTGTGTGGTGCTACAGAAAGGCAGAGAGGAAGCGAAGAGCTGCAGCTGGCATGTGTGTTGACCAAAGGAAAGCTGGTGCATGTTCACCATTATAACTCATAGGTTATAATGGCAAATTATAACCCCATTTCCCTTAGGGAGAAAAACGCTAGCTAGTTATTATAAAGTGATAATAGTTAAGGTAAGAATATAATCTGAAAAATGAAAAGGTGACGACAGGTATGAAAAGGCAGAGTAGAAGTGAATGGGCTGAGGAGTTCTTAAGTGGGGATTAATTAACAGGACCTAGTATGAAGGCTGAAAGGTGAAAGCTGTGTGTGCATACTCATTTTAATTTTCTACATATTAAAGAAATACTCAAACTGGAGGGTCCAGTGATTTACACCAGATCTGCGACAAATGGTACAAGGGCACCAAGCAAAAGGACACCTCGCCAGAAGCATTCAGCCTAACAACATTTTCTGTAATGAGACAACTGGCAAAAACAACCATGACACATAAAGGCAGTGAAACTGTAACCATGTAGAAAGCAGTGGTGTGATAAATAAGGTTACCTTGTAGTTGTAGCCACTGTGTTAGAGCAAACATCTCATAGGGCAAACCAATATTAGGTCAGAATTCCTAGGTTAAATGTTACAAGGTGGCATGTCTTTGCTCCAGTTGTTGTGCCATGGGTTTGCAGCACCCAGTACCTCTGGCAGCTCATACTGTAATACTGAGACACTGTGACTACTCAAACCTGAATATCAGCAAGACTACAAAAAATTACACCTCACAGCCATGAAATGTTGCCTAAACTTTTTATTGTGAAAAAAGGCAAAAAATGGTAGGCAACTTGCATTCAGTGTGCAAGGTGAAGATGCTGGGTGCTCATGCAGTGCTTGTCAGAAGGTAATTTTTTTTAGCCTGATGCTGTAATAAATTGAGCATGCAGTCATTTGAGCAGCCTTTGTTTCCACACTGAAACCTGAATATCAAAAGACACCTGCACAATCTCCAGATTTCTGTGATATCATAAACCTTTCACTCTTTAGGTTTATGAAGTCATAGGAACCCCTTGATGGATTATAGCAACCATAACAGATGGATGCCCAGCTGTTATTCTATTTATATTAGTATTTATATTATAGTACTGTACTTAGTTACTTTTAGGGAAAAGTAATGTCATTACAGTTACTTGTTACTTTATTTTAAAAGTAATCAGTTAATATTGCAAGGCTACACCTGAAGTTTGATGGGTGGAGCAACAAACCACTCCCACATCAGGCCTTTAAAGGCCACTCTTCCTGGTTAGTCCAGGATTGTTTTCTTTCATTGCCCCACCATCATCCACTCCTCCTCCAGTGGCATGTCTCTCTTCCCATGGGCTTCTTCCTAAGCTACCTTTAGCCAAGGAAATCAATCCTGCAGCACCAATAGAGGTGGAACCTTCCTCTAGGGTTCCTCGCCATCATACCCTTATTGGGTGGTATAACCCATGGATAGAGAGGTGAACAGCCACACTGTATCTAAGTCATGCAAGCATATATCATACTAAGTTGTGTAAGCACATAGAATTACTAGTTACCTAGAAAAATAATCAGATTACAATTACTAGTTACAAGTAACTAGCTCATTACCTCATCAGTATAAAGCAAAAATAATATTACATATGCAATAAAAAACATGTTTTTTTCATCAACTGTTTATGCTAAAATAGATATGTAAAGATATCAAAATGAAGATCTCACTATAACTTAATTATTCTTTTCTTTTATATGGTGTCTTTCCAAGTGCTCAGGTTTTCTGACAAAACATTTTTTAAAGAATCCAAATTACACCCCTCGGACATAAAGGAATAGTAAACAGACATGCCATATTTGTATGTAGAGCATTTGGTTTGTTTTATTTTTGCATAGGGATTCTCTGAAGGCTTCACATTTAAATGCATGCTAATATCCAACATCTACATATAAAAATGGTTCAGATTCAGATTATTAAGAAAACACATATAAAACAGTTTGTTACATGTAAAATTTAGTAAATTCCCAAAACAAAAGCAGTTAAAGCAGCATGAATAATTCTATGATAACAGTGTAAATTTAGCCAGGGCATAACAGATCATCTTTTTACCAACAATAGCTTTTCAATTTTGCTTTCTATTCAATTGTAACTATTTTTTAAGAAGGGAGAAATATGGACTTCCGGTGATGCGTTGTGCAGAGTAGCAGCTTCCCTGCACAGTTCCAGCCACCTGATCACCAAAAGTCCCCTTACTGCACATACGCTAACCCCCTGATATAGCTGTTGGCTTTTAAAAACATTGGAAGTTCTAAGGAAGCACTGAAGATAACAACCGTCTAGTTATTTGGGACTAGAGAGCAAAAAAATGCTTCCAAACAACTATGCCTGTTACACCCGAAAAGGCCCCAAAGAAGCCTAGGGCCTCAGGCTCTAGCCAGAAACTAAATACCTCCACCACTACTGGGGACAGCGAACCACTCACTCTGCACAGATTCTTTGAAGAATTCAAGCCATTTTGAGATGATTTACATAAACTTACCTCGGATCTTGCTACTATGACATTGCAGCTGAGTGAAGTTGTTCAAAGGGCCTCCGATAATTCAGCATGGCTCTTCTCACTCGAGAAGAAACAAAATAAACTTGACCCAGAGCTCAGTGCCTGCAGACAGCGGCTGAACAAGTTGGAACTTAAGGTAGAGGACCTTGAGGGGTGTAGTCGCTGGAATAATGTTGTTATAATTGGGCTCCCCATAGGAGAAGGGCACAATATGATTTTATTCGTGCAGCAGCTGATACATAAGCTGGCTGGCCCCTCACCCTTTGGAAATAAATACATCATAGAAAGGGTTCACAGGGCTCTCCATGCAAAGCCAGTGTCTAGTGACCCTCCATGGCTGCTAATTTTCAGCTTCTTAAATTTCTTGGAAAAGCAACACTTCCTGTAGAAATGTAAAGCGCTTCAAGATATTAAGTGGGAAGGTAAAACCCTCAGAGTATCCCAGGATCTGCTAACATCTGTGTGCCTGAAAATAACGGCATTCCATCCACTGGTGGCTAAGTTAATTGCTGCTAGTATTAAATTCAGGATGGCATATCCTGCCAGGCTTCATGTTCTCATTGCAGGAGTCTGGACCCCTTTTGATGATTCCGGAGTTGCAGCTTCGCAGCTTAAGCTTGCCTTTCCCAATCTCTTCAAGAGCCCCTGAGAGGAGACTGGGAAGATTTCTTTTGGTAATGCAGATCGTTATGAGTGAAAGAGAAGTTTTCTAAAGGGAATGTACATTCTGAATCTGAATATTTTGGCTACACTCATCTATTATGGGAAGACAGAAGTGCCCGGCTTGATTGCGCTCCTTAAATATATTTCACGTTGACCAGATGAAAGTAAACTGCCCTTAAGCAATAATTGTGTTGGCTCTAAGTTAGCCCTGTTATTTGGGTTGGAGCCTATACCCCCAATAAGTTTTTGTTGTTGCCCAGCACCTTGCCCCAAGAAAGAAAATTCAGACTTTGGTGGATTGTGCTCTCCCTAGTTGGAATCCTCTAAGGGCATATATCTGGACTGGGAGGAAGCTGTGTACAGCGCTAGAACAGGAGAACTGTCCTAATAGTCCTTCGCAGTCCCCCGGAGAGTTTGGGGAGTAATATCCTGTCTTTCTTCTTATTTTTGGTCAGCAGCCTTCAACTTAAAGCCCGGATCTGTTTAACTGCTAAAGCGAGTCCCTTTGTGGGAGTTTTTCTCTGCTACACACCATCACCATGAGAGGGAGCTCCAACACAACAGATGGACACTAGCCTGATCTGCTGCTTCAGCGGTGGAACTGAGTGCTGATTTGGATATTCCCCCCCTTTTTTATTTTATTTTATTCTTATTCCTGCAGATAGACATTGCAACAAGGTCAGAGGAAACAACGGGTCTGGCGACTTGGTGAACATTCATAATAAGTAGAAAAGGGGGTGAAAGTGAATGCTGTGGACTAGAAGTGTCTCAAACTTTAATGTTAGTTATGTTGCAAGATATAGTAAAAGATCTTCTTTGCTTGTTACTATTGTTCCTTTTTGTTTTTTCACACGTGGGAGGGAGCTTTATAAGCTACTGGTAGGTGTTATTATAAACCTATTAATATAAATATGGCTTAGATCAACCTCGTGTATCTGTTTTTGTTACATTAATTAATGATAATCGATCTGTTAGATGTTCAGAGAATTACTTAGCAGTACTAGAATGACAACTAGATACTAAGTACTTAAGTTTACAGTTTCAAAACACCCTTGATGTGAAAGAATGATAATGGAGTTTTGATACTTTTAACATGTTTAGATATCTACCTAATCAGCATTAGTATGGGGTCTTGTGGAGTTTTACCCTAGAGGGGCTTTTGAGATTTTTTATTTTAAATTGTTTTAGGGCAAGGAGGGTGGCTGGGGGGAGGAGGATGGCTGTAGGGCTTGAGGCATAAGGCGAACGATAGGCGAATGGGGAGGGTGGGTTGGCACTATAGGTTACTGTCTATACCATGTACAGGTTATAATAAGGGATTTGTTAGCTTTGGGGGGGATGGGGGGAGGATTTCTTCACAGAGGAACTGTTACCTGGAGAAATTAATGGATAAAGCTCGCACACATTCTTCATCAAGTAAATCTCAATGGCAGGTACAGTGAGAATTCTCACGTGGAATGTCAGAGGGGCAAGAGGCAAACTTAAGCAGTACCAGCTCCTTAAACATCTCAACCTGTTAGCTGCAGATATTGTTATGGTGCAGGAATCCCACTTGCTAAATTCAGAGGCAGACAAATTACGCAGGCAACAAATAGGTCAGTGTTTCTCGGCTGAGGGCAATACCCAAGGTAGAGGGGTTATGATTCTAATTCGCAGATCTATACCACTTACTCTTGATGTACTTATATCTGACCCAGCAGGGCATTATATTGTAGTCAAGGGGAAACTCTACACCAGAGACATCGTAATTGCTAGCATATATGGCCCTAATACGGACTCCTCCAGTTTTTTCATTCATTTACTTAATATTCTTACGCCCTATTTAAATACACCCTTAATTTTAGGAGGGGATTTCAAATCTGGTTGTTGATCCACAAATTGATCACTCAAGTAGGGCACTTAAAGGACTCTCCCCAGCCCAACAAGCATTCCGGGAATTACTAGATGGTGCGGGATTGATAAACATTTGGCGTGTCCTTCACCGGGCAGTTAAAGAATTCACATTTACTTCACAGGTCCACCACACATCTTCCCGTATCGACTATATGTTAATTTCCCAAAACTTGATTGCTGGTGTGTCGGTGGCTAATACACTCTCGGGCCCATTATCTGACCATTCTCCGGTGTCATGCTTGATCTCCCGTGTATCTATTCCCATGAAGGGTGGATGATAGAAGGTCAACAATCAACCATTTAAAAACCCAGAAAATGTTAAATATATAGTTGAGCACATCACAATCTTCTCTGAAATCAATACCAATTCAATAGGAAGACCTGATATTGAATGGTGTGCCCTTAAAGCCTACTTTTGGAGCCTTCTGATTGGATTGGCGTCCAAAAGAAAAAAGATGCAAGAGGAGAAACTTAAATCCCTATTATCTCAAATCTGGTCATTGGAGCACACCATATCACCCAGTCCTCTGATTTAGTGAAACAAGATCTAGTAAAGTTAAAAGATGCTTATCTGAACTTACTGAGACAGAAGGCTGAATTCTCCATCCTCAAAACCAAAGCCCTTTATTTGGATCAAGGAGAAAAAGCAGGGCATCTCCTAGCTCTTAAACTTAATCAATTTGCATCAGATAGGTTTATTGCCTCGATTCATTCCATGGAAGATGATACCTTAAAAATATCCCCGTCAGATATTGTTTCTGAATTCAGAAAATATTACATGAAGTTATACAGCCCGATGGAGGAACCCCCATCATTAGCTAAATTGGATCTTTTCTTAGCACATCTTTCATTGCCTACTATTTCAAATGTACATAAAGCCGCTCTTGTCGCTCCCATCGCTTCAGAGGAAATAATTAGAGTTATTAAAGATCTCCCGATGAATAAAACACTGGGTCCTGACGGCTTCTCTGCAAATTTTTATAAAGTGTTTGCCCCACAGCTGGTTCCATCACTTCTGGCCTATTTCATCACATTCTTTCAGGACAAGATTTGGGTAAGTCTCTATTTGAGGCCTTAATCACTCTAATAACAAAGAGGATAAACTCCCTGATAGAGCACAAAGCTACAAACTGATCTCCCTTCTGAACCAGGATCCCAAGATTCTCACTAAACTTCTGGCGGACCAGTTAGGCCCGATATTACTGGCTATCATAGGCCCAGAACAGGTGGGATTTATGAAGGCCAGATTATCGGTAGAACATCATAGAACCCTGTCGCAAGTCTTTTCGGCCACCAGAGATGCTGACTTTCCTGCCGTGCTTGTCTCCCTGGATGGTGAGAAGGCATTCAATGGGGTTGATTGGAATTTTTTATTTCAATCACTTCAAGCTTTTGGGTCCCCCCCCCTTGTTTGTAAAGTGGATTAAGGTCTTGTACAAATCTCCAAGTGCATGCGTTGTCTGTAATGGGTCAATGTCTGATCCTTTTACACTTTATGCCGGAACTAGACAGGGTTGCCCGCTATCCCCTTTACTGTTTAGTATCTATTTAGAACCCCTTATTCACAGGATTACAACAGATCCAGATGTCCAGGGTATAGTGGTTAAACACCAGACTGTCAAAGTTTCAGCTTACGCGGACGACTTGCTCCTACAATTGTCTCACCCCAAGACGTCAACGCCTGCCCTGATACAATCTTGAAAGAATTTAGTTCAATGTCTGACTACAAATTAAAAAAAGATAAGACTGTGGTCTTCCCCCTAAATTACAACACGACAAAACTAGATGCTTTAGCAGTAGGTTTCTCTTGGCAGACTAAAGCCTTGAAATACCTGGGAGTTAACTTGTCAAGAGACCCCAGCAGATTTATAAAACTAAACTTAGACCCTCTAGTTGCTGTTATTAGGCAAGATCTGAAAAGATGGGCCTTGCTCACCATCTCTCTTTGGGGGAAAATCAATATAGTTAAAATGAACATTTTTCCTCTGTTATTCTACCTAATTAATCTTTCCAACATCTGGATTCCCTTGGTGTGGTTTAAAAAGATACATAAGATGATTACAGATTTTATTTGGGCAGCTAGAAAACCCCGGATAAGTTATAACAAGCTCTCAGCCCCCAAAGAGAAGGGAGGACTCTGTCTCCTGCACATTGGGCTATATTATTGGGCCAGTCATATAAGCAAGTACTTGCGATGGCCCACACCTAAGCTCACCTCAACATCATATTCTTTAACTCCCATATGGCTCAAAATTGAACGTACCCTTATAAGGGCTAATGGGTTATCCCCCAGGGTGCTTTACCCACCAGGTTAAAATCCTTACTCCCCTCGCTTAGAGGCAGCCCTATAGCAATATCTATAAGAGTTCATTCATAGTTATGTTCTTTCTTGAAATATGAGCGCACAATAGATTCCTCTCAGCCTTGGTGGGGGAACCCAAATCTCATTATCAAGGGCAAACCCCTCCAATTGGGATGGATCTCCCAGCTGGGAGATCACTCACTTAGCTTTTTTATTTGGGAAGATGTCTCATGGTTAACCTCTCCTGTGATTCTACATAAAGCCCATATCCCAAACTCTGTTATTTTCAAAATATTTCAATTACGGCACCTGATGGTGAAATATTTTGGCTCGGCCCCACCGGCACCCTCAAGTTTGTCTTACTGGACAGAACTGATTCCAATGGCAGGCCTACCTCATGCTGTATCCAAGATGTATGGGATATTACATAACTGGAAATGGCCAGATTGTTTTGGCCTGACTCAATTTTGGGTTTCCCTTTTCTCCTAACAGGAAATTAAATGGCCTTCTTTGTGGGTGAATTGTCACAAATATATTAGACATGATAAGCTCCGGCTAATGCAGTTCAAAATCCTGCACAATTACTATTATTCACCCCAGAAATTGGCTAAACTGGGATTCCTATCATCTGCTACCTGTACACATTGTCAACAGGAAGAGGGGAATCTATTACATATATTCTGGAAATGTTCCAAAGTAGTTCCGCTTTGGCAAGCGATTCGACAGAGGGATGATCCTTTACTAGGATTATATAATCTTTTCACTCCTGAAATATGCATTTTGGGGATTTTTCCTCTGTCACAGTTAATAACAGAAAATATCACATAACTCTTATAGCCATGCCATTTAAAAATCTGGTTTTGCGTCATTGGAAAGACACGACCGACATTCCTTATAGTGAATGGTTACAGGAGTTGCTGGCAAATCTGAGTTTGGAAAATATGATTGCTAATTTGCATGGTCAATCCCAGAAATTTCAGAAGATTTGGGGCCCTTTGCTGACATTGTACTACCTATAATCATCACAGAGGTTTACCCTTTTTATTTCTCCTGCTGATTTTTCATCTTGTGTGAGGAAATGGGGAAGGGGAGGGGGGAGGAGGGAGAAACATAGAAACATAGAATTTGACAGCAGATAAGGACTGCTTGGCCCTCCTAGTCTGCCCATTTTCCTACCTAACAGATAAGCTGCAGATCCCAGTTAACCAACAGCTTACTTCCTCCTACCCCCACTAGGACTGCCTTATGTCTGTCCCATGCATTCTTGAATTCCCCCACTGTTCTTGACTCCACGACCTCCTCAGGGAGGCTGTTCCATGCATCCACAACCCTCTCTGTGAAAAAATACTTCCTCACATTACCTCTGAGCCGTCCCCCCTCTTTCTTCAAATTGTGCCCCCTTGTTCTTGCACATCTCTTTTTCTGAAAGATGCTACCCTCTTGGACTCTGTTGATTCCCTGGAGGTATTTGAAAGTTTCTATTATGTCCCCCCTCTCCCTTCTTTCCTCAAGGGTATACATATTAAGTTCCTTTAGTCTTTCTTCGTATGTCTTCTGGTGCAGACCCTGCACCATTTTGGTTGCCCTCCTCTGGACAGCCTCCATTCTGGCTATGTCTTTGTGGAGATGGGGTCTCCAGAACTGCACACAGTACTCCAGATGTGGTCTCACCAACTGTCTGTACAGAGGGATAACAACTTCCTGTTTTCTACTATTGCTGCCTCTTCCTACGCATTCCAGTATCCCCCCAGCCTTCCTTACTGCCTTCTCACATTGCTTGCCCACCTTTAGGTCATCTGATATAAGTACCCCCAGGTTCCTTTCCATTTTTACTGTTGTCAGTATCTCACCCCCCATTGTGTACGCTTCCCCTGGGTTTTTGTTTCCCATGTGCATTACCTTGCACTTCTTTGCATTGAATCTGAGCTGCCATACATTTGACCATTCCTCCAACCTTGCCAAGTCCCTTCTCATCCTTTCCACTCCATCTTGACATTAAAAAGGACCGGTCCCAGTACTGAACCCTGCGGTACCCCGCTAGTAACCCTCCTTTCTTCACTGAGTACTCCATTTACTTCTACCCTTTATGTCCTGTTGTCTAGCCAATATGTTATCCAGGCTACCACCTTGGGATCCACTCCAAGGCTGGCTAACTTGTGTATTAATCTTTTGTGTGGGACTGTATCAAATGCCTTGCTAAAATCTAGGTAGGCCATGTCCACAGCCACTCCCTGGTCTACTACTTTAGTCACCCAGTCAAACAAATCTATTAGATTCGTCTGACACAACCTTCCCATCATGAATCCATCTTGCCTTGGGTCCTGTGCCCCATTGGCCTCTAGGTACTCAACAATTCTTTCCTTCAGAAGTGATTCCATCATTTTCCCTACCACTGAGGTCAAACTAACTGGTCTGTAGTTTTCTGCATCTGTCCTGCTCCCACTTTTGTGAAGAGGAATCACATCTGCCCTCCTCCAGTCCTCGGGTACCACCCCATCCTCCCATGATTTTTTAAAGAGAGCAGTCAGCGGTGTCACTAGTTCTACCCTTAGTTCTTTTAGAATTCTTGGGTGAATCCCATCAGGCCCCATTGCCTTGTCCACCTTCAATTTTGTTAGTTCTTTCAGAACCCTTTGTTCTGTAAATTGACTGGTATCGACCCCCATCTTCAGAGTGTTTCTCTTGTTTGGTTTAGGTACTTCCCTCTCCTCTTCCTTTGTGAATACTGAGCAGAAATATTCATTCAGTATCCCTGCTTTTTCACTGTCACCCTCTACCCACATTTCCTCCCCTTTATTAAGCCTCAGTATCCCTCCTTTGGTCTTTCTTCGCTCCCTAATGAACCTATAAAAGGTCTCATCCCCCTTCTTAACAGAATTAGCTATCCTTTCCTCGGTATGGACCTTTGCTATTCTGACTGCCTTCCCAGCCTCTTTCTGCTTTAACTGATAAAGTTCTCTGTCCTACTCCTTCTGTGTTTCCTTATATTTCCTGAATGCTGTCCTTTTCTCCTTAACCTTCCCTGCCACCTCTTTTGAGAACCATAGTGTTTTTTTCCTTCGTTGTGTTTTATTGATTTGCTTTACACAAAGGCTTGTTGCCTCTGCAATGGCTGTTTTGATTACTCCCCATTGTTCCTCCACCCCTCCTTCTTGCCTGTTTGCTAGTGTTTTTTCTGAGGCACTCTCTCATTTTCCCAAAGTCAGCCCTCCAAAAGTCCAATACTCTTGCTTTTGTATAGCTTGATTATATGGCTGTGTTTATCGTGAACCACACTGTTTGGTGGTCGCTTGTTCCCAGATGGATACCCACTTCTAAATCTGAGATTCTTTCTCCATCCCCATTTGAGAGTACCAGGTCTAAGATTGCTCCCTCCTGAGTGGGTTCCAATACTAGCTGTCTGAGGCATGCCCCCTGTAGGGCATCAAGAATGATCCTGCTCTTGGTTGTGCCTGCAGCAAAGGTGCTCCAGTTTACATCTGGCATATTCAGGTCCCCCATCAACAATATCTCCCCCTTTTCTGCCATTCTAAGGAAGCCTTCTATCATTTCCTTGTCCATTCCCTCCCCCTGAGATGGGGGTCTGTATAGAACCCCCATGCGGATTGTGGTGCCATTTCCTGTCTCCAGGGTGACTCAGAGTGCCTCATCTGCTCCCTTTCTACCCCCCTGCACCACTCCTATCATGTCTTATTTTGTGTCCCCTCTACTGTTTCTCTGTATGCTTACTCTCTCCTCTCCTTACAGCTGTCACCCTTCTTGTTCTGGGACAGCAACTTCCTATCTTCTTCAGTAGCCTCCTTCTTCCTTGCTCAATGTCAGACCACCAGCAGCTAGGGGGGGGAAGAGTGAGCTACTTTTTTCCTTTAGGGTTGACAAAACCAATGTTTCTCTATGATCCTTCCCTTCCTACTGCCAAACAGGACGTTCCTGTTGACAGTCAAATCCAGTGGCTATAAAAGTAGAATTGGCTTAGGGTGGGATGGAGGGCAATTAGTAAGGAAAAAAGGCTAGCAACAGGAAGTTGTAATTTGAGTCACCTGCTTTTATTGTCTAAGCCACACCTCCAATTAAGCTCTCTTTCCTCCTACTGGTTTAGCAAAGTCGGGGGGGAGAGTTGATCTACCGCCTGTTCTTTAATCCTGCGTCATTTGTATGCATGCTAATTAGATCTTCTCTCTGTAAAGGCATTAAAAAAATTAATAAAGTTTGAATGGAAAAAAGAAGGGAGAAATATATTTTAACCTTTACTCCACCAGAAGAGGACATTCAAACAGCATATGTGCAATTGTTGTCCTATTATTCGTATCGCATTTACAACTATGGTCATGCCTGGATGCAGCCCAGTAACTTTGCCAGCCTTTACTCTCATACAACCACCCAATCTCAGACCACATAATGCTTTCCTGTCCAATTTGTTTTCAACAGATTCCAGATAACTTTCGATTGTTCCAGATCCCCTTCCCCCAAAAAGGAGACCTCACACACAATATTGTAGATTTGGCTGCTCAGTTGGCAAAACCTTTTATTGTCCACACAAACATAAATAATATACATTTTTACAATATTGAGCTCCTCTTATTTTCTCAGTCACATTTTATTCCACTCCTCTTTATTTTACTTTGCTTTCCTTTGTTTTCTCCCTCAGGTGCCGAAACCTGAGGGGGTCCTGTTCCATTCCTTGCCCAGGTGTAAACCCAAGCTGGTCTTATATTTTCTCTCTGAGCAGGTCCAATTCCTGCCCCCCTTTTTCTTGTCCACTAATCAGGGTCTCCATATCCTTTTCCTTCTTGCAGATCTTAATTCCTCCATATTTGCTTTCCCTAACCCCCTACCCTTCCCCCCCTTTTTTCCCTTCTGAGATCCTTACTTCCTAGCTTCCCATCCCTATTTATTCCTTTTTTTTTTTTAAAGAAAGGGTGGTGGGTGGGTCTTGAAATTTACTTACCCAAAGAGACCTAGCAGAAAGTGGTCGAGCCCCTCTGTGTTGCCCATCTTAAACCCCTTTTGCTCCGCCCTTCCCTGCCTGCCTTTGTTTTCTATTGGTCCTTATCTCCCACCACCTCCGACACTCTGGTGATGTCATGACAGAGACCTTCCCTTTTATGACCTCATTCTCCCTTCTCCCCGCCCCTGCTGTATCCTAGTCTCTTCCCAGGGTCAGCCGGCCTGGAACAATGAGGGTTTCCCTTAATGGCATTCCATTTTGTTCCAGATCCCCTTCCCCCAAAAAGGAGACATCACACTCAATATTGTAGATTTGGCTGCTCAGTTGGCAAAACCTTTTATTGTCCACACAAACATAAATAATATACATTTTTACAATATTGAGTTCCTCTTATTTTCTCTGTCACATTTTATTCCATTCCTCTTTATTTTACTTTGCTTTCCTTTGTTTTCTCCCTCGGGCGTCGAAACCCAAGGGGGTCCTGTTCCATTCCTTGTCCAGGTGTAAACCCGAGCTGGTCTTATACTTTCTCTCTGAGCAGGTCCAATTCCTGCCCCCCTTTTTCTTGTCCACTTATTAGGGTGTCCATACCCTTTTCCTTCTTCCAGATCTTAATTCCTCCATATTTGCTTTCCCTAACCCCCCTACACTTCCCCCCTTTTTTCCCTTCTCAGATCCTTACTTCCTAGCTTCCATTAGCTTGCCTCCAGCTTGCATTGGATGGTAAGCTTCCCCTTTTTTAGCAAGATCTCTTCAACCACTGATCTGTGCCCCTACCTAGTTCCATGATGAATATGTGGTTCCCCATCTGGGATAGGTGTACCCCATCCATCCTGTACAACCCATGTATGCTCTCCTCTATCTCCTCATGTCTAATGGCGGCTCCTCCGTTCTCCCTCATAAACCTCCCCACTCTGCTATTCATTCTTTTCCTTACTTTTTCTATGGTCTTGTGCTGTCTGGCTTGTCTCCACACTCTACGTGCAATCATTTCGAACGACATGATTGTTATCTCTGGCCACCATGTCCTCATGACCTTGACATCCCTTTGTATGCTGTAAAACATTTCTAGCCAGGGGCCATGTCCCAGGTCATTCCCACCCAGGTGTATTATCAGGAGGTCTGGGTCCTTGTTGGTCTTTCTCATCTCCACCAGCAAGGGGAGGAGTTGCCCCCATCTCATCCCCCGAATTCCTTTCCACAGGATCCTTATTCCTTTGTGGTCATAACCCAGCTGCTTTCTGCCTTTTTTCAGTGCAGCCTCCCTTTTCCACCCAATAAATGTGGGAGTGTCCCACCATCCATATGTCCTTCCTTTTCCGTATATCTATAACACATAAAAGAAACAGTGAGGCAGGCAACCATTTGCAACAAACCCCCCTTTTTTTGTGTACCTTATCATTCCTCTCTTTCCCGTAGGAAGACAAAAGCCGATAAAGTTAGTGTGTTGTACCTCTGATATATTTCTTGTAACAGTCTGATGCCCATCGTTCAATGGCTTTTATGTCCTCCCCCTTTTTCCTTGGGAGGCAGCTTCAGAGGCTGTCGCCAATCCAGAAGGAATGAGATGAGAACCTGTCTGGGTTTTTTCCCAGCTCCTTCACACTCCGCTTTAACACCACAGATACTTAACTCCCCTTTACCGCCTTCCTATTTTCATGTACAAAATAGAGACCCCCTTGCCTTGACCTAACTATGTGGAAGTCCAGCTTCAGCTGGCATTGGTACATATCTGGGTTCTCTCTTGGCTCAATATTCACCCTCTACCCCTTGCCTGTTTGATCCATCTTTGACCTTGCAGTTTTGAGGGTGAGCCCTATCCCTCTCCATTCTATATCCTCCCATTGCAGGCCTTCTCCCAGGGCAGGTATAGCAGGTCCAACTATTTCAAACACTCTGAATGCTCCCTTGTACAACACCATAAACAGTGCCCTGTATAGGGTTACTTTGTATGGGTTGTAGCAAACCTCCGATAATTTTTCAAGTATCTGCATCAGTAAGTAGTCCGTGATTGGTTCCCTCTTATCCCTCTCCTTCTCTTTTATCCTTTGCCACCCCATCATCATTCTTCTTACCAGAATACTATTGCCCAGCTCCCTCCACCCTTTCATCGGGCAGACCCATCCTATGGCTGCTAGATGTACCCTTACAGTGGCGCAGGCCATTTCTTCCTCCCAATTCTCCACCACAAATCTCCCCACTTGGTCTTCTGTGACCTCCTCACTTACCTCCATGTTGTGGTGAGATCTGAAAGCTTGGAAAACCCTCCATGAGCTTTCATAGGCTTTCAGGGTGTTGTCAACCCATGTGCTTTGAAAGAGATATGCTGCTCCCTCCAGTCAATCTCCCATAGTTCCTCTGGGATCCTCTCTCCTGTTGGATCTGCGTTGGGAACCAGTGCTCAAAATCTTTCCATCTGCAAGCGGAAAAGGCTGTCGTAATGGCGTTGTCTATTCCCACAATGTGCCTAGCCCTGAAACTCATGTTGAGCCTCAAACCTTGTAGCACTAACTGCCGGAGGATACGGAGCACCAATACCAACCTTGACCGTCTGTTATTTAGCACATCCACGACTGCCCTGTTGTCACACCCAAATGTGACCCGCTGGTTCTGCAGCCATGGTCCCCATATTTTTGTCACTGCCCATATAGGAAAAATCTCCAGGAAGGTGATGTCCTTCGTCAGTCCCTCTTCAACCCACCTCCTTGGCCAGGGCTCCACTATCCACTTTCCTTGAAAGTAGGTGCCTACCCCCTGCCCTCCTGAAGCATCAGTGTACAGCTCCAAATCAGTATTGTATAACCACTCCTCCTGCCAAATGACTATCCTGTTGTGTTTTTTTATGAATTCCTCCCATACTTTTAAGTCTTCCCTGGTCTCCCTCCCTATACTGACCCAGTGATATGGCTTTGAAACCCCCGCCATGGCCCTTGCCAGATGTTGTGTAAACGCGTGTCCTGGCCCAATCACTCTACATGCAAAATTCAAGTGCCCCATTAATTGCTGGCTGTTAATCAGGGTACCCTTTTTCTCTTTTCTACCTCTACCAGCAATGTCCTTAGTTTGTTTATCTTCTGCGTTGGCAAATGGAATAAACCATGTCCCGCCTCCACTTCTATGCCCAGGAATTCCAAACACCTGCTGGTGCCTTCTGTTTTTTCCCTAGCCAATGGTACTCCCAATTCCCTGCACATCTCTTGAAAATCCTCCATAATCTTCCACACCCCTTTCTGACCTTCCCCTTTGAACAAAAAATCATCTAGGTAATGCACTACCGTGTCATGCCCCTATCTAGCTTCGAATACCCATTGTAGCCATGTGCTGAATTTTTCAAATGTAGAGCATGCCATGGAACAACCCATAGGCATGGCCTTATCAAAATAATACTCCCCCTCAATCTGAAAACCTAGCAATTCCCAATCTTCCCTCCGAACTGGCAGTAGCTGAAACGCAGACTTGATATCTGTCTTCCCCAGCCATGGGGTGCATCTTGCTCTGATGATCTCCACTGCATCCTCCATTGTCCCATATGACACCCTACTATCCTCCTCCAATATGTGATCATTAACTGATTCTTTCTCTGGATAGGATAGTCCGATCCTTTTACACTTTATGCCGGAACTAGACAGGGTTGCCCACTATACCCTTTACTGTTTAATATCTATTTAGAACTCCTTATTCACAGGATTACAGCAGATCCAGATGTCCAGGGTATAGTGGTTCAACACCAGACTGTCAAAGTTTCAGCTTACTTGGATGACTTGCTCCTATAATTGTCTCACCCCAAGACATCAATGCCTGTCCTGGTTTCAATCTTGGAAGAATTTAGTTGAATGTCTAACTACAAATCAAACAAAGATAAGACTGTGATCTTCCCCCAAATTACAAAGCGACAAAGCTAGATGCTTTAGCAGTAGGTTTCTCTTAGCAGACTAAATCCTTGAAATACCTGGGAGTTAACTTGTCAAGAGACCCCAGCAGATTTATAAAACTAAACTTAGAGCCTCTAGTTGCTGTTATTAGGCAAGATCTGAAAAGATGGGCCTTGCTCACCATCTCTCTTTGGGGGAAAATCAATATAGTTAAAATGAACATTTTTTCCTCTGTTATTCTAACTAATTAATCTTTCCAACATCTGGATTCACTTGGCATGGTTTAAAAAGATACATAAGATGATTACAGATGTTATTTGGGCAGCTAGAAAACCCCAGATAAGTTATAACAAGCTCTCAGCCCCCAAAGAGAAGGGAGGACTCTGTCTCCTGCACATTGGGCTATATTATTGGGCCTGTCATGTAAGCAAGTACTTGCGGTGGCCCACACCTGAGCTCCCCTCAACATCATATTCTTTTACTCCCATATGGCTCAAAATTGAACGTACCCTTATAAGGGCTAATGGGTTATCCACCAGGTGCTTTTACACACCAAGTTAAAATCCTTACCCCCCCCCCGCTTAAAGGCAGCCCTATAGCAGTGTCTATAAGAGTTCATTCATAGTTATATTCTTTCTTGAAATATGAGCGCACGATAGATCCCTCTCAACCTTGGTGGGGGAACCCAAATCTTACTGTCGAGGGCAAACCCCTCCAATTGAGATGGATCTCCCAGCTGGGAGATCACCCACTTAGCTTTTTTATTTGGGAAGATGTCTCATGGTTAACCTCCCCTGAGATTCTACATAAAGTCCATATCCCAAACTCTGTTATTTTCAAAATATTTCAATTACAGCACCTGATGGTGAAATATTTTGGCTCTGCCCCACCGGCACCCTCAAGTTTGTCTCACTGGACAGAACTGATTCCAATGGCAGGCCTACCTCATGCTGTATCCAAGATGTACGGGATATTACTTAACTGGAAATGGCCAGATTGTTTTGGCCTGACTCAATTTTGGGTGTCCCTTTTCTCCTAACAGGAAATTAAATGGCCTTCTTTGTGGGTGAATTGTCACAAATATATTAGACACGATAAGCTCCGGCTAATGCAGTTCAAAATCTTGCACAATTACTCTTATTCACCCCAGAAATTGGCTAAACTGGGATTCCTATCATCCGCTACCTGTACTCGCTATCAACAGGAAGAGGGGAATCTATTACATATATTCTGGAAATGTTCCAAAGTAGCCCCCCTTTGGCAAGCAATTCGACAGAGGGCTGATCCTTTACTAGGATTATATAATCTTTTCACTCCCGAAATATGCATTTTGGGGGAATTTTCCTCTGTCACAGTTAATAACAGAAAATATCACATAACTCTTATAGCCATGTCGGTTAAAAATCTGATTTCATGTCATTGGAAAGACACGACCAACATTCCTTATAGAGAATGGTTACAGGAGTTGCTGGCAAATCTGCATTTGGAAAATACAGTTGCTAATTTACATGGTCAATCCCAGAAATTTCAGAAGATTTGGGGCCCTTTGCTGACATTGTACTCCCTATAATCATCACAGAGGTTTACCCTTTTTTATTTCTCCTGCTGATTTTTCATCTTGTGTGAGGAAATGGGGAAAGGGAGGGGGGAAGAGGGAGGGGGAGAGTTGATCTACCGCCTGTTCTTTAATCCTGTGTCATTTGTATGCATGCTAATTAGATCTTCTCTCTGTAAAGGCATTAAAAAATGAATTAAGTTTGAATGGAAAAAGGAAGCGAGAAATATATTTTACCCTTTACTCCTCCAGAAGAGGACATTCAAACAGCATATGTGCAATTGTTTTCCTATTATTCGTATCACATTTACAACTATGGTCATGCCTGGATGCAGCCTAGTAACTTTGCCAGCCTTTACTCTCATACAACTGCTCAATCTCAGACTACATAATGCTTTCCTGTCCAATTTGTTTTCAACAGATTCCAGATAACTTTCGATTGTTAAATTTGTTATAACCTTCTTGTATAGCATCACTGCTGGAAGATATTCCAGCCTATCCACATCCTTTTGAAAAAAAAAAAACTGTCATCAAATCTCAGCAGTGTATGCATCCGGAAGTTCATATGCATCCTGAAATGTTACTTATCAAAGGCCTATACATGTCTGTCAAAATAAAACAAAAGATCCAGTGCATCTCCCCCCCCCCAAAAAAAAAAGGCAAATCATTTAATGTGCTTTCTGCCTCAAATAGCTACTCACCTATTTTAACCCAAATAGGGAATGGGTGTCTCTTAGTCTTTCAAATCAGAACTCTGGAGTGAAATTAAGCTCAGCCACCAGTTGGCAAGTTGGACCTCCCATTGGCTGAGGCCCTGCTATAAAATAACTGCCAAAGCTGTATGCCTTTTAAAATATGGTGCACTGCCTGATTCACTCACTTTAAATAAGGTGCAGAACCCAACCAGTATACTGATGGTCTATGTAGAGCCCGCTAATAGAGATGACTATTAATTCTCTTAAACATAAACAAAACAAAAACTAGCTGCTCAGCCCATGCAGTATCACATTAAATTGCTTTTCTCATTGGGGTTCTACTGGTTATGACATACACAGTCAAATCAAAACAAGCATTTGTCAATGCCGAATGTTCGCCATGTGCACTGGTGTCATAGGGTGTGTGTGTGTGTTTGAAAATTGCTTCAGTGAAGGAATCATTTTATTAACATTTAAGAATGCAAAGTTCAGGTGTTGATGTTGGGCAGTGTAATGGTCTTGTTTGTTAATATGTGCATGCCAAATTTTCAACATACCCTTCTTATGACCCCACTTCATGAGCAAGTGCAGAGAAAATTTTCAGCTCCTGGCCAAAAGATGATTTCACACAACGACTGCAGAATCACTTTTTGGGATGCAAAAACACATTTTGTCCAGGATTTGAAAAATGACAGCTGTCACAATCTTGAGGTGGTGTGAAGAAATGGTTATGTTGAAAATTTGGGGTCAAAATATTGAAAATTACCAATGTTACAAGCCTGCCTTCATAATTTTCAATGTACAGTAGGCTCATAACTTTGTTGTTTATCATTTTTGCCCAAAATTTCAACGTAACCTTTTTATGACCCCACCTCATGAACAAGTGCAGAAAAAAATTTCAACTCCTGCCCAAAAGGGGATTTCATGCAGCAACTGTGAAATCACCTTTTGGGATGCAAAAAAAAACCCAAAAAAAAAACATTTTGCCCAGGGTCTGAAAAGTGACAGCAAACACATTCATGAGGTGCTGTGAAGAAATGGCTATGTTGAAAATTTGGGGTAGAAATATTGAAAATTGCTAAACTTACGAGCCTGCATTTGCAAATTTCAACACAGGCTCATAACTCCATTGTTTTTTTAAATATTTTTACACCAAATTTTCAACATAGTCTTCTTATGACCCCACCTGTCATCTCCTGCCCAAAACGCAATTTCATGTAGCAACTGTGAAATCACCTTTCGGGACAGAATTTTATAACGTCACTTAAAGGTTCATGAGGTGGGGTCCCAAATAAAGTATGTTGAAAATTTGGGGCAAATATATTTAAAAATGGCCAAATTATGGCATTAAGTTGAAAACCCCATTGAAATACATTGAAAGTGAAAACTCCACTAAAATACATTGACGTACTTACCTCAGTTTGCAGTTGGACTTTGAAGAGTGAAGACGTGTCTGCGGTCCAAGGAAGATTACGGCGATGGACCTCCAGTGGGTAAGTATGAGGTAGGGGTGGAATTTGGGTGGTGGGTCCTGTGTGGGAGGGTCAGGTGGGGTATGGGTAATGGTGCAGCTGACAACGGTGAGCTGTTTTCTTTTTTCAGGGAAAAAAAATGATGAGGGACAGTTTTCTTTATTTCAGGGAATTTTCTATTAATGGAGGACACTAGGGGATTGGGCACCCCCAGTGTCTCTGGAAGGGACAGTATTTAAATCATTAAGGACACTGGGGGATTGGGCACCTCCAGTGTGACTGAGCTATGTTTGGGGGGGTGCACAGTTTGGGGGACAGTAAGGGCCACCATCAACAGACATCGATGGATGGTTTTCTTTATAGCAGGCAGGCATTCCAGGATGACCATGATAGATCAGTCTGGCTTGCTGGGTGGTGCAGATCAAAGGGACAGCAACTTTTTTTTAAGTTGGTGCCGTCCCCACCCAGCAAACTGGAAACTCTGTTATAGTCAGCCTGGGTGCTGATTGGTGTGGCACTGTCGGGCTCCTGCAGCATTAATCTGCATTGGGCAGACAGTGTCACACTTCTCAAAGGCTCACTCTCATACCAATGTGTTCACTGTGCTTGTGCATACGGTGAACACAAAAACAGCCCTCCACAACTATGGCTCACCAAAATGAGGTTATAACCAGAGGGAAAACGATATTTATTTTTATTTATTTAATCAAAATTTTAGTAACCAGAAAAGGCACTGAGCTGAAAGCAGAACTCTGGGAATGACAAAATTGTCTCAGTCCTTGACGAATCCCCAGTTCTGCTGAGCAACAATGCAAAGGTAACCAACCCCTCCACAAGAACAAAACTGAGACTTTTCTATAAGATACAGAATATGGCAGAAAAAAGGACACTTACCTATGGCCAATGCCAAGATGTTGTTAGCCAGGAAGAATGCAGGCCTCCTCCCCTGTCTTGACTTCTACCTCCTGTCTCCTTTTGTTGATGGTCCCTCTCTTCCAGCTATTCCTACTTCTTCCCCTGTCTGTTGGCCCTTTGCTCACTTGGATCCCTGCCTTAGCAACCATAGCAGCATCCGCCCCCTTATCACAGAAAAAAATAGCCAACCATGGATAGACACAGAGAGTAGGCAATACCCTACCCTCTCCCACTACAGTACACCTGCCATGAGTTGGTGATTTGTGGTACAGCTGCCATTTAACTAATGTGCCATTTTGAAAAAAGCAAGGGAAGATGCAATCTGCACATAAAACTGTAAGATGTGTGGGTGAGTCTCAGAGCTTTTGTCTACAATTAGAGAAGCCAAGAGGAATCAACCATCAGATTTCGCATAATGCTGAAGGCGATGATCAAAGAAGTGGAGCAGCAATGCTTATTTTGCCAAATCTTAGCCCAGGAGTAGAGGAGATGAAGTGGGCACTGCCCACCACTCGCACATCTGTTAAAGGATTTATAGATTCACGGCAGACTGTGGGTTGTGGTAGACTTTTGACACATACAGATTTTCTACGCCTTTAGCACTAATCACCAATTTAGCAGCCATAGAGTGTGAGCATTTTACTATTCAGACTTCATGCTTTCCAGGCTGACCATAACAAGTCAGTCTGGCTTGCTGGGTGGTGAGGATCAAAGGTATGGCAATTTCTTTTGAAGTTGATGCCATCCATGCCCAGCAAGCCAGAAACTCTGTCATAGTCAGGCTGGGGGCTGATTGGTGTAGCACTGTCAGGCCCCTACAACACTCCTCTACATTGGGCGGACAGTGTCACCCTCTCAAAGGTTCACTCTCATACCAACGTGTTCACTGCACTTGAATGCATGGTGAACACAACAAAAGATCCAATGCACACATTACCCACCCCAACATTAGCAAATCATTAAATGTGCTTTCTGACTCAAATGGTTACTCAATTATTTCATCCCAAATGGGTAGTGGGGGTCTTTTAGTCTTTGAAATCAGAGGTCTGGTGTGAAATTAAGATCAGCCACCAGTCAGAAAGGTGGACCTCCATTGCCTGAGGCCCTAATCTAAATTGCTAACTGCCAAGTTGGCAGCCTTTTAAAATATTGTGCACTGCCTGATCGGCTCACTTTAAATAAGGTGCTGAACCCAGCCAATACACTGGTAGTCAATGGAGAGCAAGCTAATGGAGACAGCCACAGATGTCTTAAACAGAAATAAAACCAAAATTAGATGTTCAACCCATGCAGTGTCACATTAAATCACTTTTCTCATTGGGGTTTCTGGTTATGGCATACACAGTGAAAGCAAAGCAAAAGATCTAGTCCACCCCTCCCCACAAATAACTGACAAATCATTGAATTATTTTTGACTTCCACTCCCAATTTGGAATGAAATAAGTGAGTAGCAATGTGAGGCAGAATTCACATTTAATGATTTGCCAGTGTGTGTGTGTGTGGGGGGGGGGAGTGCACTGCATGTTTAGTTTTGTTTTGACTGTGTATGCCATAACCAGTCGCACCCCAACAAGAAAAGCAGTTTAGTGTGATACTGCATGGGTTGAACAGATAGTTTTGGTTTTGTTTATGTTTAGGAGATTTATGGTTGTCTCAAGTAGCTGGCGCCCCACTGACTACCAGTATACAGGCTGTGTTCTGCACCTTATTTAAAGTGAGCCAATTAGGCAGTGCAACATATTTTAAAAGGCAAACAGCTTTATTGACAGCCCAGTGGCATGGAGATCTGAGGCAGTAATGTCTTACCTCCTGTCTTCGCAGTGAGAGTGGGTCATCGGGGGCCAGCTGGGGTGGGAAAGGATTGAATATCCGGAGGACAGCTCTTCACTCCTGGGGAGGGGGGAAAAGAGGCTGGCGATTGCCTGAAACCTATTGGAGGCTAGGTGTTGGCACACCTGGCCTAGTACAATTGAGTATGGAGGCAGAGCAGCCAGCAGGATGTGCTGCATATGGATGCACATGTGGCATGCCCCCCTGTTGGGCATTACACACTCTGCCAACAGAAAACAGAAATTGGTGACCTCGATTGTGTGGCTTGATGGCCATCCATCAAGATCGCACCACCTCCAGAGGGCATCACCAATACTGTATCCATTCATATTGGGGAGTTTGGGGGCTTCCTGTCACCATGCCATGGGGGGTAAGCCTCGGGGGTAGCTCGGTGATGGCTCGAAGGTGGAGGATGGTGTGAGATGGATAGAGGCCAGAGATTCCCAAAGGATGCCAGATAAGTGGAGCCAACTGGTGGACCAGGAGGGAGAAGCATCAAAACAAAAACCAGTAAAAAGCAAAAAGTCAGACAGTTTTGGCAGTTATCATTTTATAATAGGGCCTCAGGCCGATGGGAGGTCAACCCTGCCGACTGGTGACTGAGCTTAATTTCACAGCAGAGCTCTGATTTCAAAGGCTAAGAGACCCCCACTACCCCGTTGGGATGAAATAAATGAGTAGCCATTTCAGGTAGAAAACACATTCAGTGATTTGCCATTTATTTTGCGGGCGGGGGGTGCACCGGATCTTTTGTTTTGACTGTGTCTGCGATAACTAATAGCACCCAAGTGATGAAAGCTATTTAATGTGTGTGATACCGCATGGGTTGAGCAGCTAGTTTTGGTTTTGTTTATGTTTAGGAGATTTGTGGCTGTTTCCATTAGCTGACTCAGCTCTGACCACCTGTATATTGGCTGGGTTCTGCACCTTATTTAAAGTGAGCCAATCAGGCAGTGCATCAGTGACCAGTACGTTGGCTTGAGACTGCACCTTACGTAAAGTGAGCCAATCAGGCAACGCACCATATTTTAAAAGGCTGCCAACTTTGGCAGTTAGCATTTTAGAATAGGGCCTCAGCCAATGGAGGTCCACCTTGCTGACTGGTGGCTGAGTCTAATTTCATACCAGAGCTCTAATTTGCAAGACTAAGAGACTCCCACTCCCCATTTGGCATGAGGGTGCACTGGATCTTTTGTTTTGTTTTGTTTTGAGTGTGTATGCCATAACCAGTAACATGTAGAATTAGCTGAAAACAGCTCAGAGACCCGGCACCTGTTAAGGCTGAATAGGCTAACGTAATAGCTCTTTCCTTGAGCAGATAAATTCCATGAAGTAAAACACAATTGCCAAACTAAACTGCTCACACACACTCTTCCTAGAAACCACTCCAATACATCGCTGTGCATCACCAAACACCTGACATGTTTCGCTCTATCACAAGCTTTCTCAAAGGTGTGCTCTGGTTTCTCAGTTTTCTTCTCTGCTGTTCTGGAGTATAAAGTGGTTGTTTTCACTGTTGTCCAATCATAAATGTGACCCTCTTTATAGTCCCTTTCGTCTCGTTCAAACTTTGATTTTTTAATATTCTTTATTTTTTCATCGTATTTTCTCAAATTTTCTGTGAATATATCAAATAGGGGATCATATTGTGGGGTTTTAAAAAAGTCATAAGTAAAGCTTCCCTTTCATTTAATTCTTCCCCTATTTCTTCTTGTATCAGGGCATTCTCTGAAAGAATCAGTTCAATGTAGTCTCTTCCAGCTTTTTGGCTAATATTATCCCACTTCTCCTGGAATCCCTCTCTATTATCCCACTTCTCCTGGAATCCCTCTCTATTTTTTCCACAATTAGTTTTTTTTCAAGACTCGAAGACCTTGGGGTACTCTATCCACCTCTAAATAAGCTTTTAAGCTTATTTCTTCCCAATACAATTGTTTCAGTTTGTAAGTCATCTTCTCAAACTGTAAAAAAGCTTGTCATGTATTATAAGGACCTTGTGTTAAATTACCATCTTCATTTAATAGGTCTTGGAAATTATTAATATTCTCCATATTACATATAACCAGTGTTCTCAAGGAGCATGTTTCATGCTGTTCCTGCCATGATCCTTCCATCGGATATTTTTGCAATATAGCTAGGAATGTTGTATGTGAGGAGTGAGTGTGTGAAGACTAACCTTTTATTTATTACAACAACCCATGTGGTTAGTAAAGATGAAGACAATGAAGAAAGGGTACAATTTGCATCTGGAACTAAGACAGTGCCATGGGTCAAAAACAAAAATGCATGTAGAATTAGCTGAAAACAGCTCGGAGACCTGGCACCTGTTAAAGCTGTATAGGCCAACGTAATAGCTCTTCGTTCATCAAGCAGTCAGATAGCAATGTGAAATGAACTCACCCCAGGACTGTAACAGATATTTCAATCTTGAATCTTTTATTACAGATAAAATCCATGAAGTAAAACGCATTTGCCAAATGAAACTGCTCACACGCACTTCCTAGAAACCACTCCAATACGTCACCATGCATCACCAAACACCTGACATGTTTCACTCTATCATGAGCTTTCTCAAAGATGTGTTTAGTGAACATGTAAACCTGTATAAAAACTTATCCTTTAAAGTGACAAGTGCACAACAATTCTACAACATGATTAAAACAAAGCAGTATTTTACTTGTATTTCAGGGATATTTCATCTATCTCCCATTTAAAAATAGTATTATTTTGCCTGTGCAGCATAGTTACTGGCACCAGATATAATGACCAAAACTTAAAGAAGGAGATCTAACACTTTTTGTGTGTTTCCTATTTTCATTACATAAATGAACTAGTCTGTGTTAAGACTGTCAACGCAACATTTGGCACCAGACATTATTGCAAACCTGCTTTTGAAAGAGAAAGTCTTAGACTGCACCATATTTCTTAGAGAGTCTACAGTGCAAATCTGAAAAAAGAAGAGAAAAAGATAGAAAAAATTTATTTAAAATACATAATATACATATATACAAAATTATTAATCCATATTATTTTCTATCTATCACTTAAAAAAGGTTTCAATTCTAATCTTCCATTTAGTCCTTTGCCTTCCATACCCTTGAAGGCCACGATCCAATATTATTCATGTTTAAATAATGTGGTTGGCAATAACCGATTGTGGTAGCCACAAATGTGGTAATTGTAAATTTTGTCCACAGGTGATTAACAGTAAGGTTTTCATCCACTCTCTTACAGGAAAAATACATCCAGTGACAGGTTTCATGACATGTGTGACAAAAGGCCTTATATATTTAGTTAATTGTGAGTGTGGTGCATTTTATGTAGGGGAAACCAAAAGAGCATTTAAAATGCAAGTAGGAGAACATAATAGAGCTATTGAAAATAGAGATATGAAAAATGCAGTTGCCACATATGTCATGAAAATGAAGCAGAAAGAGGAACATAAATTTACTTTTACAGGTTTAGAAAAACCAGTGATGAACAGAAGAGGTGGTAATTATGAAAAACTATTACTTAAAAGTGAACAATGTTGGATTGTGGACTTCAAGGGTATGGAAGGCAAAGGACTAAATGAAAGATTAGAATTGAAACCTCTTTTAACTGATAGAAAATCATATGGATTAATAGTTTTGTATATATGTATATTACGTATTTTAAATTAATTTTTTCTTTCTTTTTCTCTTCTTTTTTCAGATTTGCACTGAAGTCTTTCTAAGAAATATGGTGCAATCTCTGACTCTTTCTTTCAAAAGCAGGTTTGCGATTATGTCTGATGCCAAATGTTATGTTGACAGTCTTAACACAGACTAGTTCATTTATATAATGAGAATTGGAAACACACAAAAAGTGTTCAATCTCCTTCTTTAAGTTTTGGTCATTATATCTAGTGCCAGTAACTATGCTGCACAGACAAAATAATACTATTTTTAAATGGGAGATATATGAAATATCCCTGAAACACAAGTAAAATACTGCTTTGTTTTAATCATGTTGTAGAATTGTTGTGCACTTGTCACTTTAAATGATAAGTTTTTATACAGGTTTGCATGTTCACCAGAGAAAGCTCGTGATAGAATGAAACATGTCAGGTGTTTGGTGATGCATGGTGATGTATTGGAATGGTTTCTAGGAAGTGTGTGTGAGCAGTTTCGCTTGGCAAATGTGTTTTACTTCATGGATTTTATCTGTAATAAAGGATTTGAAATTGAAATATACTTTACAGTCCTGGGGTGAGTTAATTTCATATTGCTATTTGACCGCTTGAGGAACGAAGAGCTATTAAGTTAGCCTGTACAGCCTTAACAGGTGCTGGGTCTCCAAGCTGTTTTCAGCTAATTCTACATGCATTCTTGTTTTTGACCCATGGCACTGTCTTAGTCCCAGATATGAATTGTACGCTTTCTTTATAACCAGTAACACCCTAATGAAAAAATCAGTTAATGTGTGTGCTACGCATGGGTTGAGCAGCTAATTTTGGTTTCACCTATACATGTCGGTGTCTTATCTAGCAAATATAAAAATGAACACTATGTTACTGACTCCCTTAGCCACAGTTTGTGGAGAAAGGGGTGGTGGTACATGTATTTTTTATTTACCTGCTGTGTGCTACCAAAACTGCTCATTTGTACACAGAGGGCCTGATTCTCAAAGGGACCTCTGTCCGATGCAAGCTGTGACAAACAGCAGCTTGCTCCGATGCCCTGTGTGCCAGAGACCCTGCACCTGATTCTCATATGGGAGGGGTACTGGTGCCTAAGTCCCCATACCTGCGGCAACCCTGCTTTTGTGGTGAATGCATGATGCATGGACAGTGGTTGCCGCAGGCTCTTTGCGGCATTGCAACTCAGTGTGCCCCATGCCAGTACGGATTTGTCCCAAACCTATGGGACCCATACTGCATTGGGGCAAACATCACATGGGACAGACTGCTGCACATGCAGTCCAGTTGGGGCCGTGGAGGTGTGTGCAGGGCATCCCTGGTCCCTGGCTCTGCCCAACGCAGGGGGGTGACAGGGCACTACAGGCAAGAGGTGGGGATTGGAAGGCACTGGACCACCAATGGGGGAGTGCACTGTATGCCACTGATGGCATCATCAGGGGGCTGGTGAGGGGTTCACACCATGATTGCTGTTGTAGGGCACATCAGGGTGTGGGGCACGGGTGCCCAAACCACTATGCACCCGGCTCCACACACAGGGCAGCAGCTTCTAAGTCTCCTTATGCCAGCCCAGGCTGGTCAATGGGGTTTAGTTTCTGCTTCTCTGAGTGCTGTCTGTGAATCACTCCTCTGGGCTATGGCTGCTTGCGTCTAGTGCAGGGCACCCTTGCACCTTGTCACAGCCAGTTACTGAGTGTAAGGGTGGTGCAGGACCTGTTCAGGGTGGGAGGTCTGCGGTCAACGCAGGCCACCTTTGTGAATTGCGTGGAGGCTGCCCTGGATGCAAGGTGCACCTTGCACCATATCTGATGCAAGCACCTTGTGTCTGATGCAGGGCTTTGAGAATCGGGCCCAGAGTCTTTAATGTTAGCCATGCTTAAGTTGGGGATGGTGGGGTTGATATTTCTGCCTAAAAACACATTGCAACACCAAAGAAAATGACTTTGTAATCATTTAGATTAGTGGCTCAAATACAAGATTCATCAAAAGTACAACAGATCTCAACCCTGCCTTCCTCACAGTTTCTTAGACTTCGCAGGTTATGCAGTGAAGAGGGTGATTTTGCTGAGCAGTCCCAAATAATGCACAGTTTTTTTATCAATAGGGGATACCCTAAAAGCACAGTAGACTGAGCACTCTCCCAGGTCAGTAAGATGCCCTGTAACCTTGACCCCAGCAAGAAGGATACTATCACGCAAGAACAATGCCTAATTCCACTAGTGCTTCCTTTCCATCAGAGCACACCTTCTCTTCACAGGATCATCACCAGTAACTTTTCCATTTTGCATACTGACCCTAACATTGATGCTTCCTTTACACAACCACCTATTGCCTCCTACTGCCGGCCACCTAACCTGCAGAATCTCCTGGTTAAAAGCAGCCTACCTACTCCTAACAGTTCCTCCCTACCAGGTACCAAACCTTGCTACGGGACTCGCTGCTACACCTGCAAATTTATTTCCAGTGTGACTGAAATTCGAGGCCTACAGGTGTTTTTCACATCACCAAGGAGTTTTCATGCACCTCCACTAATGTGGTATATTGTATTCTTTGCAGGAAGTGTACAGCTATTTAGATTGGAGAGACTGGTAGGCGTCTTGCTGATGTTTCAGGAAACATTACAGAGCAGTCAGGAATGGTGACACTGCTAAACCCATTGTATCCCACTTTATCTCCAGGGACCACAGTGTCAATGACCTTTCTGTTTGTGTCCTTCAGAAGGGTTTCTGAGATTCTGACCATAGAAAAAACATGGAAGTCAAGCTGATCATCCGCCTTGGCTCCCAGCAGCCCCCTGGTTTAAATGTTGGCCTTTTTTTCCACTAACATTTTTCAGCCACCCCTTATTTTCCCTAAAGTCTGTTTTTATCTGTACACTTTTACATTTTTCATTTTCACCATAAGTCTCTATCTCTGTCTCCTTCCCACATATTTGTCACCTTTCAGCCTTCTTACTAGGCCCTGTTAATTAGTCCCCACTTGGGGACTTCTCTAGCTCTTTCACTCCTATTATGCTCTATCTTTCCCATCATCACTTTTTTGTTTCACAGATTCTCTCTTAATCTTGCCAATAATCACTTCTTCTCCCTGAGCCTCCCCTTTTTTCTTTCCCCACACATATATATATATATATATCCCTCATTTTACCTCCACTCTGCACTAACTTTGTTTTTTTCTCTTTTAGATATTTCCTGAAGAAGACCTGAGGTCAAAACGTGGATTTTTAACTCTATTTTCTATTTTCAGGGTGCATTTAATATAACCATGTTTTTCTGCTTTTAGACCACATGCTGACACAGCACCTTATTTTTGGTTTTTACATTTTGTAAGCTCAACCCTGGCTAATTCACTGAGATTTATTCATTTTTCTTATACATTTTATACATTGTAGGAGTGCCAGTGGTGTGTGGTCTATATCAGAATCAGTTATAGTACCAGTGCAACCCACAAAACAAGCAAATGCTGCTCAAAAGAGCCTGCAAGTCCTTTAAAGCCATTCCATTTTCTTACTCACTTTCTGTTTTCAGCTCATCATTTAAAGGAATTCTTGGTGTTGTCATTCAGCGGAACTATAATTGGCCTGACCATTAATGGCAGGATGACCTCTAACGGGTAAGTTACATTAATTTTTATCCCTATATATTCAGTTTTAACTTTCCAAAATGAACTGAGATCCCATGGCTTTCAATACTTGTCTTGTGAAGAAATCACTTTCTGGCTACATTTTTTATACTGTGTACTGGCCCATAAGAGGTTCTCATATTTCCAAACAAGGAGTGGCCCCCTTTTGCCCGACACCCCGACGGTGAAACATGGGAAATTACACTACAGCAACAGTCGCTGTAATGGTCCGTTTCCATGTGTCGCAGTCCCCCAGTGTCCTGCCCCCTCCCTGGACCAACTCCGACCTGGAGTTGAGAATCTTAAAGTCCAGGTGGGGATATGGGGGGTGCAGCCCCCCACAGAAAACACTGGGGACTTGGGCAGCACAATACCTGCATCGGCATTGTGCCATCGCTGAGCGGGTGGTCGACAGGTTTACTGTCGACCAAACTTGGTGCTTCCCCAAACAAGATAATGAGAGAAAGCAGTTAGACCACCACTCTTACTGGAATGTTAAAACTGGAAGTGTAATTTATATAACTGACCTATGACTGGGTCACTTTACTGTCAGTTGTCAGGCTGACTGTAGTTTGGTTGAATGATGAGACCAAAAATCCCCTTTTCAAAATAAAGGAATGAAGACAGAAAGTGAGTAACAAAATGAAATACCTTTAAATGATTTGTAGGATCTTTTGAGTAGCATTGGGGTTGCACTGGTACTATAACTGTTTGAGTTAAATGAAATATTACAATTGGGGAGGGTTACATAGAAACATAGACTTTGACAGCAGATAAGGCCCACCTGGCCCACCTAGTCTGTTCATTTCCCTACCTACTTTTACTCCAGATCCTAAATGATCTGCAGCTTACTCTCTCTCTTTCCTACCGCTAGGGTTACCTTTTGTCTGTCCCATGCATTCTTGAACTCACCTATCATTTTAGCCTCTAAGACCTCTGCTGGGAGGTTTTTCCATGCATTCACCACCCTTTCCATCAAAAAATACTTCTTGACATTACCCCTGAGTCTCCCCATCTCTAGCCTCATATTGTGAACCCTTGTTCTTGCACATCTCTTTTTCTGGAAGATGCTGCTCTCTTGGACCTTGTTGATTCCCTTAAGGTATTTGAATGTCTCTATTATATCCCCCCTCTCCCTTCTTTGCTCTAGGGTATACATACTGAAGTCTTTCAGTCTTTCCTCATATGTTTTCTGGTGTATTCCTTTCACCATTTTTGTTGCACTTCTCTTGACCGCCTCCATTCTGTCAATGTCCATCCAGAGATGTGGTCTCCAGAACTTAATGCAGTATCCCACGTGTGGCCTGACCAATTGTCTGTACAGCGTCATTGACACCTCTTGTTTTCTGCTGGTTATGCCCCTTCCAATGCACCCCAGCATCACTCTGGCCCTCCCTACTGCCTTTTCACATTGCTTGGCCACTTTCAGGTCTTCCATTATATTTACCCCCAGGTCCCTTTCCAGTTTTGTTGTTATTAGTATCTCCCCTTCCCCCATTTTGTATTCCTCTTTTTTTTCCCCAATTGTTTAACCAGGTGAGATACACTAAGCTGAAAGCTTGTTTACAGGTGCAACCTGGGACCACAGGGAAGTTAAGTAACTTGCTCAGGGTCACACAGTATGCAAGTGTGGGCTGTGGTATTCAAACCCAGGTCTCCAGATTTGCAGCTCAGAGCCTTAAACTACTGCGCTATACTGCCTCTCCTGGATTCCTGTGGCCCAAGTGCATGACTTTGCACTTTTTTATATTGAATTTAAGCTGCCACTCTCCTGACCACTCCTCCAGTTTGCCTAGTTCTTTTCTCATTTTTCCACTGCATCTTGAGCTTCTACCCTATTGCATATCTTGGTGTCATCTGCAAAGAGGCTCCCCTTCCCTTCCGGTCCTTCCACAATGTCACTAATAAAGACTGGTGTCCACCTCCCCTCCCCTCCCCCATGTATGTTTCTATGCCCTAATTTTGGTCCTTCCCCTTCTTTTGCAAATACTGAGCAGAGATATTCATTTAGAATTTCTGTTTTTCTAGGTCCTCCTCTGCACACTCCCCCCCCCTTATTTTACCTTGGAATCTCACCATTGGTCTTTTTCCTTTTCCTGATGTACCTGAAGAAGGTTTTGTCTCATTCTTTTACTGATTTTGCTATTCATTCTTCAGTTTGCGCCTTTGTGCATCTGACTGCTTTCCCCACCTCCTTCTGTTTTTCCTGGTTGAGACCAGAGATGCAGTAAATTGTACACACTTGATTTCCACCTAGTTTGCACCCCCCAGAAATCTTGTATTCTCATATTGGCCACAACCTCCAACATCACAGTAATACAGCACATTAATGAACACATGCAGTTGACCTTGCAACCATTTGTTACTAATTACCATAAATTGTTCTAATATGTCACTGCCTATAGGTATGTAAAGCAATATGACATGAAATAGCTTTCAGAAAGAGTGTTCCCCATTGTTGCTCAGCAGTAGAAGTCTCCTTTCCAGTTAATCAGTATGTTGCAGATATTTCTCTTGATTTACAGTAAGTAGGGATGCATATATTTTCAACATCTAGGCCTAATCCATCCCTTTCTTATTTCTCTGTACCCTGTTGAAAAGCTCTCTAAAGGTTATGTAGCCAGTGTTTCCTGGTATCTAGGAATGCCAAGCATTACCTACAGTATGTACCTATGATACTAAGTCTGTGCACCTGTAAATGATCCATATACTGCCTTATGGATGCCCATGTTCTGTGAGCACCGTGATCTGCATATCTGAAGATTCTCATATCTACTTATCTCCTTATCATAATTAACTATTTTCAATCTTTGAAATAGCACTGTATTGGGTTTGTATTTTTGCACAGACATCTACTTTGTGTACTGTTGTAAATACTGGAAATTTTATGAGAATATTTACAGTAATGTTTTAATGCAACCATAGTGTCAACTTTGTAACACCCAGTGCTGCCATTTCTCTCAAGGACCCTCTTTTAAAATTGGATGCCTGGGTACAGATGGAATAAAGAGACCAATCATGTAAATAAGAAATTGGCCTTCACTATTGATCAGCTTGTAATATAAAAATTATTAGAAGGAAGAAAATAGAGAAGCAGTGATAGATAAATAAATGTTACTTGGGATTGAGCAGGAAGCAGGAGAACAAATTGTAGGTTAACAGTCCATTGCCTGGAAACAGGTGGAGAAACTGGTGAGAAACACTATTCATGGTTCAGGTGAGTAGTCTGTCTGGCCTAATGTTATGGCACACTTGTTACAGTGGGTAGATTAAGAAGGAATGGACTGGGACCTGTTCACCCCTCTTGCTCTTTTGATATGTTTTATGTTTATTTTGCTATTGTGCTTGATGTTGTTGCAAGCAGCATCAGTCCTAATCCCTTCAACCCACACTCAGCTGTTTTACATTGTGTGGCATGGCACCTAAATAAAATGAAACATACTTTCATTAATTATTTTGTTTTACTTTTTTAAATATTTTATTTTTTATTGTAAAATGTGTTACCAGTTACAATATACAGCCTAGCTGTAATATGCCACTACAATCTTTATTGAAAGTGACAGTAAGTGCAGAAATCTGCATACACTGCAGTATCAGAGTAAAGTTTTTGGACAATACTATAATATCACAAAATACTGCATGACAAAAGGGCTTAATTGCCTTTGAATGACATTGTTCCCTATGAGGTTCAGTTCTGGAGACTGCGACTATGGCGGGACCTACAGTAGAGGGGATTGAAAGGGTTCGGAGAAGGGCCACTAAGATGGTACATGGGTTGAATGGGAAGCCCTATGAGGAGAGGTTGAGGGAGCTGGATTTGTACCCGCTAGAGACCAGAAGTTTAAGGGGGGTCATGATAGAAACATTTAAGTACATTAAGGGGGCTTAATAAAGTAGGGGAAGCTTATTCACAGAGAAGGTAGGTGCAAGATCTATGGGTCATGGACTAAGGGTGGAGGGGGGAAGATTTAGGGGAAATGTGAGGGAGTGTTCCTTCACTGAGAGGCTGGAGGAGCCATGGAACAGGCTGCTGGAGGAGATAGTGGGGGCTGAAATGGTGGAAGGATTCAAGAGGGCATGGGACAGACACCTGGTGTTGTCCAGGGGACAGTGGAGTGGATCTTGGGATGATGGGCCAAGTAGGGAGGGAGGGATGGGGCAGACTCGATGGACCAAGAGGGTCCTTTTCTGCCATTACATTTTCCTTGAATCTATGATTCTAATTTGTGATATACTTCAGCATTGCAGCATTGCATTCTAGCTGATGCAAGTGAAAAAAAAAGACAGTCTGTGCAAAACAGGGCAATCTAGCAGGAAAAGCTATAAATAAATATAAAAATAAAGAAGTACAGCCATCTAGTGGTTTATGGTATAGCAATCATGGCAGTCAATGGAGTTCTCCTACCACCCAAGGGAGGAACAGTCCCTTTAAATGGATGGTTGGAAGTGATGCCTTTGAAACAGAAGGTTCCAGGACTGATTCCCAGCAAAGGCTGTAGTTGAGTCTGCCTAGCTAGTGGGGTAGACATGGCAAACACTCATTATTCACACATTACAATGAAATATAGCATTATACATGCTATATACAGTACTTCAAATCAAAGTGTTCAGTTTAAATCAAAATGTTCAGTTTTAAAGAGAGATGCCCTGCTTGCAATTACTATTTACTTTCACAAGTAGGCATATCATTACTTATATCTGAAGTATTTTCCTTTCTGTTTTGATAATTAGAAGATTTTGTTCCTGACAGTACTACAGTATGTGTGATGTGTGGAACAGCACTCTACTTAGAGGCTGGCACAGTTCGTTGTATTTCTCCCTATACATCATCAGCAATTTGACCTCACTGACTGTGATGTCACTGGTAACAAAGAAGTAACAATCTGAGGAAGAAGCAATCATCTGCTGTTGCTTAAATGGTAACTTGTGACATGTTACCAGACAGCAGGACTTGTGTTGTAAAAATGAGTGAGATCACATGCTGCTCATGCAGTGGGAGGATTAGAACTAGATGTCTGCTCTCAGTTAAAACACCACTTTTCACATTACACCTAATACTATTAGATAAAAAACATCTCACAAGTACTTAGAAAAAGGAAAACACTTCTGAAATGAAAACTAATGAGTCTACTTTTACAAATGACTGTACTACAGTTTACTTGTAGAGGGGTTGTGGGATAACAGATGGACCAGACGCAGAACTTCAGGTTCAACACACAATCTCTGTGGGATGTTTATTTAAAATATAGTAGATATCCTTAAGAAATGGCATATCCCTTCTTCAATACATCAGTTTGCAGCAACAGACTATGCACATCCTTCCTCTGCACTTAGTCAGCACCTACTGATCTAACTTTTCAGTTGAGATTCAGCTTCCCCTATGTGGGCCTTGTTTGCTTGGGTGGTGGGTGCTCAAATAAAAAAAAAAAAAAACAAGCTAAAGACAAAGAACCTCAGTGCAGAAGCACTGAAGAAAGGGTTACCCCAAAGGGCATTGGCAATATGCCAAGTTTCAAAGAAATACAACATCACATATACTCCCATAATGCAAAGCATCATGATACGTTTATGCAAATCACCATTAAATTTTAGACTGGCTCAGTTTACAGCAGGGATGCATGGTGGCAAAGGGTCTCTCAAACAATCTGTAATTTATATGCATTTTAAATAACACAACTAACTTAATTTATATAATACAGTCCCCTAGTAACTTTTTACCTTAATCAAAAACACCTAATGCCGTGGTATTTTTAACATTTACAGGTTTCATACACATAAGGCATATACATCAAGGTATTTTATGACATAGTGCCATCCCATACTAAGTGCAATAATGAGGAACACAGCCTGTTGTTTTACATCAGCTCGGAGGTCACAACAATAGCAAGGTTTCACATCTGCTAAAAATGGTTTACTGACCAGAAACTTATCTTGAAGTATAAAACAACTAAGACTATGATGTTCACCAGTAACCACAGCAAGCACAGACACTTTCCGCTCACCATCACCAGTGTCGAGGGATCATCCCTAGAGTTAGTCCAACAATTTAAGTACATGGGTATAACTACTGAGTCTACCTTGTCCTACACCCAGCACATCAACAACACCTTGAAGGCAATAAACAGAAGAATAGGTATGCTTTACAAACACATACTGTATGCAGCCTGACCCCAGATGCTTTGCACCTTGCCATTCATAGCTCTGTTATCTCACTCATTGACTACGGCATCATCATCATGTATGGATGAGCTACAGACACAGATTTCTGGTGCATCTATACAGCCTTAAATAAAGCCTGCCATCTTCTCACCGGTGCTGACCGAATGACCCACACCTGTGATCTTTTCTCCCAGGCCAACTGGCTACAATTTGAAAGCAGTCTCAGATTTCAAACCTGTCTGATTGCTAAAAAAAGTCAGCCTTGGTATGATACCATCCAGTGCCCAAGCACTTCTGACTCCTGCATTAAACCAGCAAGCTACAGGAAACACCTCCAGCCAGATGTTCAGAACCCCAAGGTGCCATACTGCACTAGGACAGCATTCTTTTGCATACAGAGCCCCGTACTGGAGCAATTTGCTGCAATCTGATATATTAAATACAACTACGCTGAGTTCTTTCAAACATTTGCTATGACAGCGCCTAGTCGCTGAGGCTACCTGTGAGGTAAAGCATGTCCCAGGTCCTACATGATTCATTCTTTTATGTCTGGTAAAACTCTTCATCATATTCTAATTCTAATAATCCCCAACTGGGTTTGCTGGTATGCATGGCCATAATCTGACTATAGTATGTCCACATGGTGGATTCACCTGCGTCAATATACCTGTAAAGATAGTGAAGCCAGCTGACCAGTTCTCTCAGGTGTGCCAAACTGGAACTTTGCACTTCACCTCCATCCCCACATCCTTATCTTTTTTCTCTTTTTCTTCCTTAGGCTGCTTGGGTCTGTTCTGGAGGATGAACACATCTATGTGTTCCCCATTTCCTATCTGCTTCTCCCCCTTCTCAGAAATGTGCAACCCCACCGGCTCCTCCAGGTTCACATAGCCAACACTTTATGACTGTGCAATACCCTGCTGACCTTCCTAGGTTGTGGGTGTAGTCCCTATGTCTTGATTTGGCCCCAGCACAGGACCTGTCTGTTGGGGATCTGGTTGTTTTCATTCCTGGGCCTCTGTGAAGGCTAATAGCTTGTTGAGCTTTTGCTTGAGTAGTGACATACCTTCTGGAGACCATCCCAGCTGGGGAAGATCAGGGAGCACCAATGATGACCAACCCAAATGCCGGGGATCAGCAGGGGTGGAAGCACTGGACCCAGCATATTAAGTGGGACTAAGGTCTGGGTGGAGGGCTTGGAAGTACAAGAGCTGGTGTAGTCAGAATGGTCTGGTTCACAGTTTGAAACACCAGCTGGAGCAGTGTTGCCAGTGGCCTTACTAGGGAAGGAAATTCATTCTCAAGTTTTGTTGGTGGTGAGGTAGGTTGCCCCCTGGTCTTCCTGTGGATGGAACCCCTCCCTCAGGCCTACATGGGCATTTTGGCACTGGGTCATTCCCTGGGGAAGGAACCTGAAATACCCACCTCAACAACTAACTCAATTCCTCATCACTCATGTTTTCAAAATCAGGCCTACCTGGTGATTGATTTTCCAGTGCAGGAGATGCCTGACATGGTTTTTGCATTCCTTCTTTCTTGGCTGTAGCCGCCGGTAAGGGGCTCTCCATGGCTGATGATGTTGGCATTTTTGGCTGTGGTTGCTGGTCCAGGCAAGCTGGGACTAACAGTGGATTGGGGTCATTTGGATTCTGAAAAGTGGCATCCCACCATGCTTTTCCATTTGCCTGCATAAAGGCCCCCAGCTGCCACTCCATGTTTGTGCTAGTCAGCTTCTCTTTGCTCGATACTGTGCTACCAAAACTGCAGAACCACAAGGAAAAAAAAAAACAGAACACAAAAAAACTTCTGCAGTCTTGGCCACCACTGGACCACAGGGTTGTGCTGGGAGAAACATTTAACGTCTTTTCTCTCTCTCTCTCTTTTTTTTTTTTTTTTTTACAGTGTTAAACCACTGGGTGGTAGCCATAAAGCAGTGTTTGAATTTACCATGATGCTGCCCCAAACATCTGATTGATTATGATTTTAAAAATCTACACACAGGTCAATTTTTTTTATAATTATAGTTGCACCTCATGCTTTATATAAATAAATTCAAAAGCACCTTAACAAACCTTCTCAACAACTCTTCATGCAAATGCCCTTAATCTTTACGTTACCCTGTCTCCATTTCATGTCTCACTCCATAAGGTATCGGTTAAAACCTGAGGGTCCTGGGAGATGGCTCCATTTATGTTGGGGGGGGGCAGTGTTCGATTTCCCAGTGAGTTCCTTTATGTTAGCCCAGAATTGCTTACCATTACCCCAGGAAAAGGCAAGGTTCTCTTTAAAGTGTTCAGCCTTGGCACGATGGATTTCTCTGGTGCAGGCATTTTGTGCAGCCCAGTAGTTTTGCTTGGAGGCAGGTTTTCGAGAGGCGAGGGCCTTATGCCACAGGTTATCCCTCTCAGCCATTAGTTTAAGTAGTGAGGGGGTAATCCAGGGATTACTCAGGTTTTTGATCTTATGCTTTGAGTAGGGGGTGAAGATATCACAGGCTGTTTTAAATGAGGAGATGAAGAAATTACAGGCATAATCTATGTTGGTGGTAGAATCTAAGAGAGACCAGTCACTAGTGAGAAGGAATTCACTGACTTTTCTTAGAATGCCTTTTTTAAGTATACATTGATATGTGTTTTTTTTTTTGGGGGTTGTAGCAGTTTGACCAAAGGCAGAGAGTGGAGGAATGGTCACTCATTTCAGGGAGGACCATTATGTCTGACAGTTGCACCAGGTGGTTGGTGAGTGTTATGTTGATTAGGGTATTAGTACCCATTTTAAAGTTTATCCTAGTAGGTGAGGGGACAAATTGTGTGAGGTTGAGTGCTGTGCAGAGGCAGGGGACAACCATTTAATGCTGAAGTCCCCCTAAGAGGATCACCTAAGAGTTATTTGGTAGCATAATATTCAAGAATGGCATCATATCCAGACTTGGTATTACGGGGGGAGGGAGAAATATGTAAATAGTACTGTAATGGATTTACCAGCACTGCTGATAGCAACTTTAATGGACAGTGCCTGGGTGACAGCAGGAGGTATAGATGTGTCGAGAACAAGACCCTGGAGTGGGTCCATGAGATATAGAGCACAGTCCCCCCCCCACTTGCCTATTCTATCAGTGCTGAACACCATGTAGCCTGGGAGCAATAATATCAGAGTCGGGGATATCAGGGGTTTAGCCAAGTTTCTACAGTGGCAAGGATGTCTGGTTTATGTTGAACCACCCAAGCTTAGAGCAAGTCAAACTTTAACTGTAAGCTACAGATGTTTACCAGCACAATCTTGAGGCCAGCAGATGATTGAGTGGAGGGACTGGGAGTTGAGCCAGGCCCAGGGTTGGGGTGGATATTCTCAGATAGCAGTAGAAGCAGCAGGCCGTAGTGGAAAAGTACATATTTCAACAGTTTAGAGGTGAGTGAGGAGTGCCTGCTAGGGTTCTTACTGCAAGACGAAAGTATAGGGAGAGAGAGGATTAGTTGGGGTAGGAACAGCGAGAACCAAAAAGGACAGTGAACAGATGCATTGAGATAAATGGGTGGGGGTGACTAAGCGACAAAAGTTTGCACTAGCTGTGCTACATGGGGGGCAACGAGAGAGGTCACCCAGTAGTAAATGACACTGTGAGTATCCATCCCTTGTAAATATTTCCTCTTAAGTGAAAACAAAAAGCATAGTGCTGTCTTTCTTTTTCCACATCATTCTTATTAATTTTATTATACTGCATAATAAGTCACAAGTAAAGTACTGTTTCTTAAATAATTTAAGGCACTTAAAAGCACACAGGGGACCTCATGTTCCCGAACAGCAAATTGTACCAAATCGCCCCTAAAACCTGAGAAGCTTCAATTTCATTTTGTTTCATTTCATTTCATTTTTATTTTATACTGGAAAGTCTGTGAGGACAAGTGCCCGTTTTCTCAAACGTCCAGTTTCAAAAATAAGAAATACACAAACTTCAAAATACAACTACATACAAATTACAAACAAATGACTTAACAAACATTTGAATGAAAACCATTAACAACATTTACAAACAGAATCTGCAAATAGTTTTTGTTCAAATAATCCCTTAAAACCAACAACTCTACAACAGTTAATAATATAACTAGTACTCACAAACTGTTCATGTAGGTTGGCACCTTCTCACCTCGTCACCATCTGCTCATAGATGAAAAATCCACAATTGATGTAGCAGGATAAAAAGCCTTTTAATACCAGATAGGCAAAACGGTCAGCAAACAAACAGGATACATGTTGATACATGTTGCCTCGACAGAGTCTCAACAGCCACACTACGCTGTAATTGTGACGCGAAAACGTTTGGTTCTGTGGAGAAGGGCAGCATGTATCCTGTTTGTTTGCTGACTGTTTTGCCTATCTGGTATTAAAATGCTTTTATCCTGCTACATCAAAAAAAAAAAAAAAAGACAGCACTATGCTTTTTGTTTTCACTTAAGAGGAAATATTTACAAAAAGGCTTTTATCCTGCTACATCAATTGTGGATTTTTCATCTTTGAGCAGATGGTGGCGAGGTGCAGACTTACATGAACAGTTTGTGAGTGCCATTTGGATTTGGTTTTGGCCCTGTTTTTTGTGGCATTTGAAGCCGACTATATGTGTTTGTGTGGTCAAAATATAACTAGGTAATTGATTATATAACCTAGTAGATTTAAACTGCAGTGAATTTTGTGAAAAATCTGTTCTAAATAAAGGTAGTTTAAACTGATTTTTAAAACTAGACCTAGTAAAGGTGGAAGAAATATTACTAGGAAACAAACTTGTAACACTGTTTCTAACAAGACCTAATTGAATTTTAAATAAAAAATAACCTACTTGCAGACATCTAGATAAAGTGTCGATCTTTAGGGAATCATTAGGCATAGAACAAGGAGGGGCACTGGGTCTAGTGGGGGAAGGGAGAAGAGGGGATGGATTGAGGTAATGGGGATCAGAAGACACCCTGGGGCAAAATGGTGCCAGGACAGGGGTTCCCCTTGTCTTGTCCCCATACCTAAGGGCTCCACATGTAGTGGGCAGGAGCTGAGGTCTTCCTCGATGACTCATCCTACTCAGGTGGTGTAATGCAATGCCAGATCCATTAAGAACAAGACAGCTATTATAGCTGATCTCGTTGGAACAACATACCTGGCTTGTATCACTGAGACATGGTTAGATGAGAATGCAGGCCCTAATTTGGCTTCTGCTGTTCTAGATGTGTTCTTGGTGATACACTGCCCGAGGCTGGATCATGGGGGTGGGAGTGTAGCCATTATATTTAACCTAGAACTGTGACTTGTGGAAGTACCAGTGGGGGCTACTAGATCCTTCGAGTATATCCTGGGAGAGGGTGTGGATTTCAGGATACTCCTCACCTACCATCCGCCAGGTGAAAGTGGAGAATTCCTGAAGGAGTTTACAGACTTCATCATCGACGTGGCATTGGAGTTCCCCAGGTGGTTAATTCTGGGGGATTTCAACACCTGTGTTAATGATGAACTTTCACATTTTAGACAAAATCTCCTCCTCTTATGTTGATCCCGGACCTCACATGGGTTATTACCTCCACTAGCCATATAGGGGGTCACTGTTTGGACCTGGTGTTCCTCCTGGGATGGAGATCATGGACTTGGGGGTGGAGCCAGTTGGTTGGTCTGACCATCACAACATAAGATTTAGTTGTGGGACCCCCGCAAAGGCTCTGCCTCATGGAGATTGTCCCCCTTTCAGGGGGGGGTTACCCTAGAAGGCCTAGTGGCAGTACTGGATCTATTGGGTTTGTAAAGTGAATGCATGAGTCTGGAGAATCTGGTACTGACCTATAATAGGGCAGTGGGAGATGCTCTGGACAATATTGAACCATTTTGTGTTCGACCCCTTAATCTCCACCCAAGGAGCCCTTGATTTGATGATTTCTTGAAGGTGTTGAAGGCTGGAGAGAGCCTGGTGGAAGTCTGGCCTGGGTGCTGATCAGGTTAGATTAATGGAACTTTATTGAAACTATCAATCAGAAATTACCCGTAAGAAAGCAGAATTCCTGTCCAGGGAGGTTTCTGCTGCACAAAATCAACTGGCTCAGCTCTTCTTGACTGTAGACAGATTGTGCAGTCCAATCTGTCTCCAACCTGGAGGTGCTTTTTTGTAGATTTAGTGCAATGACCTTGCTCGACTCTTAACACATAAGGTGGTCAACATCCGGGCCAGCACTGGCCCAGCTCTCCCTATGAGGAACTGTGGTGATCAGCGGGAGGTGACGAATACTTAGTCTGCCTGCTCAGACATCAGTAGGCCAGAGCTCATAGATATTGTTAGAATCATCCAGACTCTGCACCCAACCAGCTGTAGTTTGGATCCGGGTCCTACACCCCTATTAGTGGGCTGTATAGATGTCATCTGCCTGATCCTAGCTGAAATTGTTTGGGGTTCCCTGGAGAAGGGGGTCTTTCCAGAGCCCCTAATGGAGGTGGTCATATGACCACTCCTTAAAAACCCTCCTTGGATCCAAACAATCCAGATAACTACAGGCCTAAGTCTAACCTGCCTTTTGTAGGCAAGGTTATTGAAAAGGTGGTTGCGTCGCAGCTGGAGGATTATCTTGGGACCTATGGTATCTATGAGGCTCTCCAGTCCAGATTTAGGAGGAGACATAGTACTGAGACTGCACTCATCTGGGTATTGAATGACCTCCTAGTAGCGAGAGATTGAAAGGCTCATACCATCTTCGTCCTTTTTGATCTCTCTGTGGAATTTGACACTGCGGACCATAGTGTGGTGTGCTTTTGGACAGCCTGCATTTTCTTTTGTGGACTATCAGGTGCAGTCCTCAAATGGTTTCAATCATTCCTCATAGGCAGATCTCAGAGGGTTGTTACTGGACTTTATTCCTCTGGTGCTCTCCCTCTGTTCTATAGGGTTCTGCAAAGCTCCATGTTGTCACCCATGTTGTTCACAGTGTACATGCTGCCATTAGGAGATATCATCAGATGATATGGTTTAAATTTTCACTGCTATGCAGATGATACTCAACTGCATATGTCTTTTCTACCAGACAAGAGGATGTAGCCTCTGTCTTTAACAGCAGTCTCACCAAGATCAAGGACTGAATGAGTGCCAGCTGGCTGAGGCTGAACCTGGATAAGACCGAGGTGTTGGTAGGTGGACCCAGGTCGGCAGGGGGAGGGTATGGGGGCTGAGCAGTCATTGGGCTTATGGCTTGATGGTGTCCAGCTCACCACTTCAGACCAGGTGAGGAACCTGGGCATTATTTTTGATGACGGCTTGACTCTGAGATCTCAGGTGTCGGCTGTGATCAGATCCTCTTTCTGAGGAATATCGCCTGGGTGAAACACCTGGTTCCTCTGGATGACCTACCAACTTTGGTCCACACCTTCATCACCACCACCCACCTTGATTATTGCAATGCCCTCTACCTAGGACTTCCAGGGATTGACATCCACCACCTGCAGCTGGTCAAGTCAAGTCAATTTTATTTCTATAGCGCCTTTCAAAACCAAGGCTCTTTACATAAAACATATACATAATAATAAGAATTTTAAAACCAACATTAAAATATAATAACCATAATTAAAGAAATGCTAAACTAAATAAATATGTTTTCAAACCAGTTTTAAAACTTTGGACGGTTGGGCATTCTCTCAACCAATGAGGTAGAGAATTCCACAGGGTTGGTGCTGCAAAAGCACAAGATCCTGATGTCTTCAATCAAACCCTGGGAATCTCTAGCAATCTCTTGTTGGCGGAGAGGAGAGGAGAGGAGAGGATGGAGGGGGCAGTAGGGAATCAGGAGATCTTTCAGGTAACCTGGTTCTGGTCATGTAGGGCTTTGAAGGTTAGTAAGCCAACCTTAAAGGTGATCCGCCACCTAACAGGCAGCTAATACAGTTCACGGAGCACAGGTGTAATATGACTGGTTCTAAAAGTACCAGTCAAGAGCCTGGCCACCGCGTTCTGCACCAGCTGCAGGTGGTGGATATCAACCCCAGGTAGCCCTAGGTAAAGGGAGTTGCAGTAATCAAGATGGGCAGTGACAATGGCATGGACCAATGTTGGAAGATCACCCGGAGGAACCAGGTGTTTTACCCGGGTGATATTCCTCAGATGGTAAAAAGAGGATTTGACAACAGCTGACACCTGAGATTTTAGGGTCAAGCCGCCATCAAAAATAATGCCCAGGTTTCGTACCTGATTGGAGGTAGGGAGCGACATACCACCAAGTAACAAGCCTGATGGTTGTCCAGCTCCCAAACCCGCCTCCAGATGACTTGGGTCCACTACCAATACCTCAGTCTTGTCCGGATTCAGTCTCAGCCAGCTGGAACTCATCCAAAGTCTGATCTCAGCAAGGCAATTATTTAGCATGGAGAGTGCATCATTCTGGCTGGGCAGAAAGGACAGATGCAGCTGAGTATCATCTGCATAGCAGCGAAAACCCAAACTGTATCACCTGATGATTTCTCCCAATGGCAGCATATACACTGCAAACAACATGGGAGCTAAAATGGAGCCCTGCGGTACCCCACAAGGCAGGGAGTGAGCTCCAGAGGAATAAATTCCAGTGTCACACCTCTCTGAAACCTGTCTGTGAGGTGAGAATGAAACCATTTGATGACTGTACCAGACAGCTTGCAGTAAACCCCCAGGTGATCCAATGGTGCAGAATGCGGTGGTCAGGCTTTTGACTGGTGCATCTAGGGCTAGTCATATTACACCTGTACTGCACAAATTGCACTGGCTGCCTGTTCAGTGGTGTGTCACCTTTAAGGTTGGCCTACTTGCCTTTAAAGCCCTACACAATCAGGAACCCTGCTATTTGAAGGATCTTCTGACTCCCTACTGCCCCCTCCGTCCTCTCCGATTCTCCAATGAGAGATTGCTAGAGATCACCAGGGTGTGTTTGAAAACTTCTGGTGCTTGAGCTTTTTCTTTTGTGGCTTCCACCCTGAGGAATTCTCTACCTCATCGGTTAAGAGAATGCTTGACCATTGAAAGTTTTAAAGCTGATTTTAAAACCTATCTATTCAACCTGGCTTTTCCTTGATATTTTTAATTTGGATGATTATATCTGTAATATTATTAAGTTATTTGTATTACTGTTATTGTTTTGTTTATGTAGGATATTGTTATGCTTTGTTACAGCACCTTGGCTTTAGATAGGTGCTATATAAATAAAGTTTTACTTACTTACTTAATTACATGCCTCCTGATAAAATGAATTGGCACACTGTCCACCACTGTTTGTGTGCCCTAAGCACATCTTGAGACAAAGGAAGGTAGTCCCTCTTCCCCCACCTAACAACAATTAGCAGGACAAACTTGTACAACTGGCTGATACTAGCCCTAAAAGAGGTCCCTTAGTCCAGAAACAAAGCATTTTCTAATTTTCAATGCAGGCAGATTTTTTTCCTCAATGCCTCAGAGAATTACCTCAAAATAGAAACAAAATATTTATAAAACAATTTACAAAAAACACACAGAGGATACTGGTGGACTAGATACTGAGAGATTCCAAATAAATTTTAATCCCTTGGAATATCTGACACTGCCTTTCCCCTGGTTAAAAGCTATCTTTCTAACAGACAACAATGAGTCAAGTTTGGGTTCTCCCTTTCAGATCCCTCTCCTGTCTCTACTGGTGTTCCCAAAGGCTCCATACTAGGACCCCACCTTTTCTCACTTCACATCAACTCCATCCACCATTGTATCTCCAACAGCACACCCATCCTATATGCGGATAACTTGGTGTTCTTCTGTAGTGATTAGAACATTGCCAAGATCAACAGAAAACTTTCCCTGACCTTCTACCCATCCAAACCTGGCTCCACAAAAATAAGCTCTTAATGAATACTAATAAATCACAGGCCATGCTCTTTGGTTCTTCTCCCTGCCTAAAGAAATTAGACATGGTGTCCTTTACCACAAAGACAAGGAAGGGGGAAGGGGTGGCTGTTTATGTGAGGGATGGGATACTATTTACCAGGGAGGATGAGGAAGAGGAGAAGCCAGAAGCCATATGGGTCCAGCTCCAAAACTCCAAAGGTAGGAAGATTAGGAAGAGGGTGGTATACAGGCTGCCCTCACAGAACAAGGAAAATGACAGGGAGTTGGGGGAGCAAATTGGGAAGGTCAGTGGCAGAGGGAGTGCTGTCATAGTGGGTGACTTTAATCTACCTGGGATTGACTGATGAACCATGACTACCACAAATGCCAGGGAACAGGTACTGCTTGAGGCTATCCAAGACAACTACCTAATGCAGGGGATGACAGAGCCCACCAGGGAGGGTAACATGCTGGACATTGTGTTAGCAAATGGGGACTAAGTCCAGGATGTTGTTGTACAGCACCCTCTAGTGGGATGCAATCACCACTCAGTGTGGTTCTTCCTACTCACTGGTAGGAAGTCAGCCAAGACCAGGACAACAATGGTAGACTTCAGAAATACAGATTTTACCAGGATGGGCAGCATTCTAGGAGGGCATCTTGCTGACATTTTCCCAGGGATGGATGCTGAACAGAAATGGTCTGTCATAAAGAGGGGTCTGACAGAGGCCGTGAAAACGTGTGCCAAGACACAGAGCAAGCAATCCAGGTCTAAAAAAACCTTAGCTGGCTCAACAGGGAAGTGGTGGGAAAAGTGAGGGAGAAGAGAGTGTCCTTCAACAGCTACAAGAATTTTGGTGAGGGGAGGACAAGGAGGAGGAGTACTTGAAGAAATCTAGGGAAATGAGTACAGCATTCAGGGCAGCTAAAGCATCAAGGGAGTTGAGATTGGCTCAGGGGATCAGAGAGGTGGAAAAGGATTTCTTCAAGTACATGAGAAAAAAGAGGAGTTGTAGGGACAAATTGCTAGACTCGAGAGGGGTGGGGGTGGGCAGAAATAGGGGAAGACCAGGCAGAGGCACTCAATGAGTACTTCTGCTTGGTGTTCACTAAAGAAAAATATGGTCTGACACCACAAGAGACAGGAGGAACAGGTGGTGTGGGTCCAGGGGTAACGGATGGGGTCATCCAGGAAGATAGGGTTCTAAAAGTCTTAAAGCCTTGTGGGTGGACAAGGCACTGGGACCTGAGATGTACATTCAAGAGTCCTGAAAGAATTGGCAGGCCCACTGGATGACCTATTTAACACCTCTTTGGAAACAGAGAGCATGCCCATGGACTGGAGGATGGCTCACATGGTACCCCTCCAGAAGAGTGATCCCAGGGATGAATCATTAAAGACCAGTAAGCTGGACTTCCATTGTGAGGAAGCTAATGGAGACCATTCTGAAAGAGAGGTTCATAACCTTCCTGGATAGCAATAAACTCCAGGACAAAAGACTGCATGGGTTTGTCTCAGGAAGATCATGTCAGACTAACCTAATCAACTTCTTTGATTGAGTCACAAGAGCAGTTGATGGGGGCCATGCTGTGGATGTTCTGTATTTGAACTTCAGCAAGGCTTTCAACTTGGTGTGACATTGAAGGTTATTGGGCAAGTTGAAGAACCTTGGGGCAGGGGAGAAACTAGTGGGGTGGGTAGGAGCTGGCTGTGGAATAGACAGAAGAGGGTAGTTGTAAGGGGAGAGATCTCCAAGCCAAGACCCGTGACTAGTGGAGTACAGGAGGGTTCAGTGCCAGGCCCCGTTTTATTTATTGTCTTTATCAGGGACATTGCAGAGGGGGTCAGGAATAAGATCAGCCTGTGCGATGACACAAAGATATGTACAACAGTGGACAGTGAGGAAGGGAGGCAGGAACTCAGGGAGAATCTAGCTAAACTCGAACACTGGTCAGATGTGTGGCAGTTGGGGTTTAACACTAAGAAGTGCAATGTCATGCACCTCAGAGCCAGAAACTCCAGGACTAGCTATTAGCTGGGAGGGGTGCAGGTATTAACTTCAGAGGAGGAGAAGGACTTAGGGGTACTAGTGACAGGGAACAGGAGGGTATCAGCACAGTGCCAGAGGGCAGCAGCAAAGGCAAATTGGATGATGAGGTGCATTGCCAGAGATATCACCTCAAAAAGAGAGGTGGTTATCCTTCCCTTGTACAGATCACTGGTGAGGCAGCACTTGGAGTACTGTGTGCAGTACTGGTGCCCCTACCTTCAAAAGGATATAAGATTGCTGGAGGGGGGTACAGTGTAGGGCGACAAAGATGATCTTGGGACTAGAGGAGAAACCCTATGAGGAAAGATTGAGGGAGCTCAACATTTGTTCCCTGGAGGACAGATGGGAGAGGGGGACATGATATAGACCTTTAAATACTTAAAAGGCATTATCAGGGTAAAAGAGGGAGGATTGTTCTGCTTAAAGGGAGAAAGGGTCATGAGGGGGCACAGTCTGATGTTGGAAGGGGGAAGATTAAGCAGGGAGATGAGGAGACACTACTTCAGAGAGAGTGTGGTGACTGAAGACAGTGGACAGTTTTAAGGTGGATGGGATGGGATAGAGTCAAGGGGAGGGTAAGTACAGACAAGAACAAAAAGTGGGATAGTCCGGGGGAAGGGGTAATGGAAAGGGAATGGGGGAGCAGCTTCTGGAGGAGTAAACTGCAAGCTGCACCCTTGGAAAGACTTTAATAAGCTTATCGGCCTTTTTTCTGCTGGTGCCTTCGTATGTTCGTAAGACATCTCTGTCTTTGGTCAGTAGTAATGGCACACCCCTTGCCTCTGTCCCTTCCATTAATTAACTGGGTGGTACATTTGACCCCTCCCTTGACTTCTCACTCCATGTGGCATCTGTCTCTAAGGTTATCTACACCCATCTAGGACTTGCCTACAGAGCCAACCCAAACCTCTCCACTAGAGCTGGAATAGCCATCGCCCAAGGAATACTGCTCCCTAAACTTTACAATGGTCTGCCTATGTTTGTTAGAGCTTCTAACTCAATGCTGCACAAGTGGGATGTGACTTACTGTACAACAGTGTATGCTGTTTTGCTCTAACATGCAACCAACTATCTGACCACTGCTTGTTTCATATTTAGCTTAGCTGGCTCCTTCCCTGTGCCTTATGTGACATCTCCCTGGGGTGTATCATACATAATGTCCTTCAAAACCAGGTTCCCATATCACTTGTCTCCCTCCATGTGCTTTGCATTAATGCCTACCTTCTCCGATCCTCTGACCATGGGCTCTTAGTTGTGCCCAAGACAACGACCAAACTTGGTGAGTCTGCCTTCTCTATTTCCACCCCAAACTTTGGAATACTATTTATTTATTTAGTTATTTATTTATTTGTGTGTGTGTGTGTATGTATTGTACGTATGTATGTATGTATTTATTTATTTTATTTTATTTGTTTTACCAGGAAAAGCACTGTTGAGCAAAAGCTCATTTGCAACGAGGTCCTGGGTAGGGCAGCAGAAACAACACATACAATCTGGAATTACAGTACAGAGATACATAGAAACATAGAAACATAAACTTTGACGGCAGACAAGGACTGCTTGGTTCACCTAGTCTGCGCATTTCCCTACCTATTGGATAAGCTGCAGATCCCAGTTAACCAACAACCAGCTTCCTCCTACCACCCACTATAATTGTCTTATGTCTGTTTCATGTGTTCTTGAATTCCTGCACTGTTTTTGACCCCATGACCCCATCAGGAAGGCTGTTCCATGCATCCACTACCCTCTCTGTGAAAAAATACTTCCTCACGTTGCCCTGAGCAGTCCCCCCTCTATCTTCAAACTGTGCCCCCTTGTTCTTGCACATCTCCTTTTGTGAAAGATGCTACCATCTTGGACTTTGTTGATTCCCTTGAGGTACTTGAAAGTCTCTATCATGTCCCCCCTCTCCCTCCTTTCCTCGAGAATATAGTACATATTAAGCTTCTATAGTCTCTCTGTATGGTTTTTGATGCAGACCCTGCATCATTTTAGTTGCCCTCCTTTGGACTGCCTCCATCCTGTCTATGTCCTTGAAGAGATGGGATTTCCAGAACTACATGCAGTATTCCAGATGGGTTCTCACCAACTGTCTGTACAGAGGGATGATAACTTCTTGTTTTCTACTGGCGATGCCTCTCCCAATGCATCCCAGTATCCCCACAGCCCTCCTAACTGCCTGCTCACATTGCTTGCCTACTTTTAGGTCATCTGATATGACTACTTCCATTTTTGTTGTTGTTAGTACCTCCCACCCCCATTGTGTACTCTTCCCCTTGGTTTTTGTTTCCCCGGTGCATTACTTTGCACTTCTTTGCATTGAATCTAAGCTGCCATACTTTAGACCATTTCTCCAACCTTGCCAAGTCCGGTCTCATCCTTTCCACTTCCCCTTGTGTTTCAACCCTGTTATAGATCTTTTTGTCATCTGCAAAGAGGCATACTTTTCCTTCCAGTCCCTCTGCAATGTCACTTACAAAGACATTAAAGAAGACTTGCCCCAGTACTGAACTTTGTGGTACCCCACGAGTAACCCCCCTTTCTAAGGAGTGGACTCCGTTTACTGTTACCCTCTGTGTCCTGTGTTCCAGCCAATTATTTACCCAGGCTACCACCCTGGGACCCACTCCCTGGCTGGCTAACTTGTTTATTAATCTTTTGTGTGGGACTGTGTCAAATGCCTAGCTAAAGTCTAGGTAGGCCATGTCCACAACCTCTCCCTGGAGGAGTGAAAAGATATATCTAGGTAGAGATTTACGTAGGGCTTTGAAGGTCCAGAGATTTAGGTGTTTAGTCTTCTAGTTCCAAGTGATGGCCAACCCACTTCCCTATATAGGAGGCAGTGGTTTGTGAGAGCAGGGAGCTCAATGATGAAGTGCAGAGCTCCATGGTAGAGAACATCTAAGCTACCCAGGTGTGTGGCTGTAGCACTTTTGTAGATGACGTCACCGTAATCCAGCGACAGAAGGAATGTAGCCTGCACCAAAACCTTCTTTTCATCCCAGTTTAGGCAGGATTTGTTACAAAATTAAAAACCCAATTTCTGCCATGGTCTACTACTTTGGTCTTCCCAGTCAAATAAATCTATAAGATTCGTTTGACATGACCTTCTAGCTGTGAATCCATGCTGCCTTGGATCCTGTGCCCTGCTGGACTGGTACTCAACAATTCCTTCTTTCAAAATTGATTCCATCATTTTCCCTACCACTGAGGCCAAACTAATAGGTCTGTAGCTTCCTGCCTCTGCCTTGCTCCCACTTTTTTGAAGGGGAATCACATCCCCCTTCCTCCGGTCCTCAGGTACCACACCATCTTCCCATGATTTTTTAAAAAGGGTGGTCAGTGGTATCACTAGTTCTCCCCTTAGTTCTTTCAGAATTCTGGGGTGAATCCCTTCAGACTCCATTGCCTTGTCTACCTTGAGGTTTAAGAATTCTTTCAGGACCTTTTCTTTTGTGAATGGACTGGTATTGACTCCTCTATCCAGAGTGCTTCTATTGTTTGGGTTAGCTACGTTCCCTCCTCTTCTTTTGTGAATACTGAACAAAAGTATTTGTTTAGTATCTCTGCCTTTTCACTGTCACCCTCTGCCCACCCCCCCTTTATTAAGCCTCACTAGCCCTCCTTTGGTCTTTCTTAGCTCACTAATGTACCTATAAAAGTTTTATCCCCCTTCTTAACTGAGTTGGCTATCTTTTCCTCGGTTTGGGCCTTTGCTATTCTAACTGCTTTCCCCACGTCCTTCTGTTTTAACTTATAGAGTTCTCTTTCCTGCTCCTTCTGTGATTCCTTATACTTTGTGAATGCTATCTTTTTCTCCCTAACCTTCCCCTAAACCTCTTTTGAGAACCATAGTGTTTTTTTCCCTTTGTTTTGTTTATTTGCTTCGCACAAAGGCTTGTTGCCTCTGTGATGGCAGTTTTGATTTTGCCTCAATGTTCCTCCACCATTCCTTCCTGCCCTTTTGTTAGTGAATTCCTTATGCACTCTCCGATTCTGCCAAAGTCAGCCCTCTGAAAGTCCAGTACCCTTGCTTTTGTATGGCTTGACTTTATGGCTGTGTTTATTGTGAACCACATTGTTTGGTGGTCATTTGTTCCCAGATAGCTATCCACTTCTAAATCCGAGATCCTCTCACCATCCCCATTTGAGAGTACCAGGTCTAAGACTGCTCCCTTACGAGGGGGTTCCAACACTAGCTGCCTGAGGCATGCCCCCTGTAGGGCATCGAGAATGACTCTGCTCTTGGATGTGGCTGCAGCAAATGTGCTTCGATTAACTTCTGGCATATTCAGGTCCCCATCACAATATCTCCCCTTAATCTTCCATTCTAGGGATGCCTCCTATCATTTTCTTGTCCATGTCCTCCACTGAGATGGCGGTCTGTATATAACCCCTGGGTGGATTGTGGTGCAATTTCCTGTCTCCAAGGTGACCCATAGTGCCTCCTTTCCTCCCTGTTTACCCGTTAGTTCTGTTGCTTTGACCCCTTCCCTTATGTAGAGAGCTACTCCTCCTCTTTTAGCCTCCCTGTCCCTCCTGTAGATTGTGTAAAGTTTCTGTGACTACCATGATATCCAGGTGTCCCTCTTCCATCAAGGCCACTAGTTCAGGAAGTTTGTTACCTAGACTACAGGCATTGGTACTCCTTGCCCTTCATTTTTGATGGCCTTACCACTTTTAGTCCCATCCCTGTACTGACTGCCTTTGCCTTTTTCTCCATTTACTCCTGCTCTGCCCCTTATTGACCTCCCTACCTTGGTGTTAATCTCGCTAACTGCACTATTTTGTGAGGGGGATGCTGGGAATTCCCTGCTCCTTTTCAGTGCCCCCCCCTTGGCTAGTTTAAAACTTGCAAATCAAGCATATAAAACTATCACCTAGGATCCTGGTTCCCCTCCCAGACAGATGCAGACCATCATGCCAGTATAGGCCTGAATCCCTCCATGTGGACCCCCAGTCCCCAATGAAGTCAAAACCCTGTGCTCTGCACCAGTTTTTTCAACCATTCATTGAATCCCAGGATGTGAAGTACCCTAGCCTCACCCATGCCATAGAGAAGCAGTACCTCTGAAAAGGTTGCTGTGTGTGCTACTTGTCTAATCATCTGATGGCACATAATACAAAAGCAGAAAATAACAGTGAAATTTTGGGACAGGGATAACAAGTTTTAGTCTTGACTTCAATTATTTGGTACAATGTCATAGAGTTAACAGACAGTGAAGTAGCTTAATAAGTGGAGAGAGAGGTAGCCACAGTGATTGCTACTCACAATACCATTATTTAATGTGGAGTTAAAGGCACATGCATTTATCAGAGCAGTGTTGGTATAGAAGAGTTTGAAAGTAGGAGGTACAGACCAGAGTGGGTAATTTAAGTAGTTTCTGAATGGCGTTCCAAGCTGTAGGGGCTGCCCAGCTAAAGGCCATTTTTCATATTTGTTGAAGTGCCTTGGGATATCAAGCATGATGACATTATGCAGCATAAGTGCATATGGACCTTGGTCCCTGTGGAGGAGCGAAGAGATATATCTAGGTAGAGATTTACGTAGAGCTTTGAAGGTCCAGAGATTTAGGTGTTTAGTCTTCTAGTTCCAAGTGATGGCCAACCCAGTTCCTTATATAGGAGGCAGTAGTCTGAGAAAACAGGGAGCTCAATGATGAAGTGGAGAGCTCTGTGGTAGAGAACATCTAAGCTACCCAGGTGTGTGGCTGTAGCACATTTGTAGATGATGTCACCATAATCCAGAGACAGAAGGAATGTAGCCTGCACCAAAACCTTCTTGTCATCCCAGTTTAGGCAGGATTTATTACAAAAGTAAAAACCCAGTTTCTGCCATAGCTTCTTGCCGAGGGCATCAATGTGAGCATTAAATATGAGCTCATTGTCCAGCTACATGCCTAGGTATTTAAAGATGCATGCAGGTTCAATTATTTTGTTGGTGTGTTGTTGCCAGGTACAGGGGAGGTGTTGCTACGTTTATGTGAGAACACCATATATTTAGTTTTGGCTGCATTCAGGAGTAACTTGGATGCATGGAGGTTGATTTGTAATAAGTTAAACTCATCTTGTAGGGATTGCATGGCTATGTCTGTGTCTGGGCTTATGGTATAGAGTACTGTGTTATCTGCATAGAAATGGAGGTTGGCGATGGTAATGTTTTGGCCTAGATCATTAATATATATTGTAAACAGAAATGGGTCAAATATGGAGCCTTGTTGCACACCTTTGCAAATGCGTACACAGGTGGAGGTTAGGCCTTCTACATTCAATTGCTGATGCCTATCTGTGAGGTAGCATCTGAGCCAGTTTACTATGTTTGGACCTAGTCTGATGCTTGCAAGCTTACCCAATAGGATATTGTGGTCAATGGTATCAAAAACCTTGCTTTAGTCCAAAAAGAGTGCAATAGTGCTGTGTTTACAGTCTAAGGCTGTAAACCAGTCATTAGTGACTTTGACCAAGGTGGAGGTAGTCCTCTGCTTAGAGTGGAAGCCTGACTGCATGAGGTTGATGAAGGAGTGCATCTCAGGATAATGTTTTATTTGGTCATAGATCAATTTCTCAGACAGTTTGGCTAGCACAGGTAGGATAGAAATAGGTTGATAATTATGTGGTGAGGTTTTGTCCCTGGACTTGAAAAATGGAATAATGTGTGCTAGCTTCCATAGTGATGGGACCTCAGATTTTGATAATGAGAGGTTGAAGAGATGCATAATAGATGCAGAAAGGATTGGGCTTCCTGTTTTTAAGACGTGTGGTTCAATGTTATCTGTTACTGCACTTCTTTTAGGGTCAAGAGTCAAAGTAAGTGTTCCACTTCCTTATACTGTACATGACCTGCTGAAAGTTGAAGAAATATGGGACATTTGGGGGGGGGTGGCAGGCTGAGAGCTGGAAGAGGTAAATTGGCAGAGGCAGAGGTGTCAAAGGCACTGCCTGCTGAGGCAAAATGTAGGCTAAATTATTCTAGGATCAACTGCTTGTCTGTGGTCAGCTGGGTACCATTATGGAGCTGTTTTGGCAGGGATGGTGGGTCTGATACCCCTTCAAGATTTTTAATGACTTGCCAGAAACCAAAGGGGTTGTGTCTATTGTTATTCAAAAGGCTGTTATAGTAGTTGGATTTTGGTTATTCGAATTAATTTATTACACCAATTCCATTTTTGCCTAAAGTTTAGTCACTCTTGTTCCGATCTGGTGAGTCGTGCCCTGGCCCAGAGCCTGTCTCTGTCCCCGGGTTCTGCTTTTAATTCCTTGGCACAGTGCACTCCACATACTACAGACGCTGTTAACATGGACAATTGGCAAAGGCGGACAGATTTTCAAAACCAAAACCAAACACATAGCAAATTGCATTGCTTCCATTTTTTTGTGCAAAAATTGCCTGTCGGCAACTGTGGAAAGCTGCCTGTGTAATTAAGGCCATTGATTGCAGCTGTTAACACTTATTTCACACTCGCTGCACTCGCTAATTGCCTATACTCAAGCACAGTGACATGTTTCAGCCACAGATTACCCACTAGCTGCAGTTTGTCTTTGTTTCTGAACCTCTTTGTGCTGTACTGTAGCATGTCTAAGCGCCCTGGAATACCACTTGCTCGAAAAATCGAGCTACTGAAGGAGATTGATGCTCTCCCAAAAATGAGCATCAGAGATTTGAGTGTCTGTCTTTCCATTCCAAAACTGACTGTATCGGTTCTGCTGCACAGCAAAGAGAGACTGTGGGCCAAGTGGCACTCCAACCAGAACCCTCAATGAAAAAAAAAAAAAGAGAGCGGGTAAAGATTCCAAGGTTGAAGAGGCACTATTGCTGTGGTTCACCACAGTAAGGGAAAGAGAGGTGATGGTGAGTGGCCGGTTGTTAGCCATCAAGGCAAAACAAAGTGCAACCACAATGGGGAAGGATGATTTTAAACCCCATGGATGGCTGACTGCAGCAGTGGAAGGTGTGCAATAACATAAGTTACAGGAGCGCACATGAGGAGGCAGAAAATGCTGATGATTCAGGTGCAACAGACTGGGTACGGGATGTGCTACCAGACATTCTATCAGGCTATGCAGCCCACAGCAACTTTAATGCTGATGAGACAGGGGTATTCTATAGATGTGCTGGGCAGGGGACTTTAACTTTTAAGTCAGAGCTTCTGCAAGGGCAGATAAAGGCCAAAGAAAAGGAGTCAGTCTTAGCCTGCTGTAACATGACCGGCTCTGAAAAACTAGAGTTGGTGGTTGTGGGGAAATCTAACATGCCCGGATGTTTTGGAGGTGTAGCTTACCTCCCTGTGGCTTACCTCCACAACAGTATGGCCAGAATGACTGGTGAAACTTTCACTGAAGAGGCTGGGACATTGGACAAGAAATTGAGCAGCCAAAAAAGTACCCTTCTCCCTGATAACTTCACTGGGCACTCAGCCGTGCAGAACCTGAGGAACATAAAGTTGATTTTCTTACCTACTAACACAACTTCAATCATTCAACCCCTTAATCAGGGTGCGATCTAGTCTGTGAAGAGATGTTATGTCAGGGAAATGTGATCCCGGGTTCTGGAGGAGCTCAATGGGGGGGGGACTTACAGTTATGGACTGCATCAAATGGGTCAACTTGTTAGATGCCGTGAGCATACTTTACAAAGCATGAGACAGTGTGACTGCTGACAAAATTGTAAACTATTTTTCCAAAACTTGGTTTAAGCAGGCTGAAATTACGGAGGAACCGCAGGCACCTACCCTAGTTGAAGATTTAATCCCACCTCCACTTGGCCTCGCAGAACAAGATTTTGCCTCCCTATGCCATGTGGTAGACAATGAGCCAGAACGTGAGAGAAGCAATGAAATCTCCCAAGTTCTGGACAGTATGCAGCATTTGAGCAACCAGCCTGAAGCAGAAGTTTAGGAAGAGGACCCTGACAAGCCAGAAAATGTACCAACATCGGATGTTCATATGGGCTCTGCTTACACTCAGACGAACCATGGAGCAACGTATAGAAATTCAGCCTGACTGGAGGTTGATGGAAAGTGGTGAGAGGAGGTTTTACCCCTATACAACTACTGCTGCAAAGCAGACTACTATTGACAGCTTTTCAAGTGATCAGTACTGCTTCTGCTGTCAGAGTTTTTTTTACCACTTTTTTCTTAAGCACGTTTCAAAAAAGATTAAAGATTTTATCCTCCACTTCCCTTCCACCCACAAAGTGAACAACACAAAGCACTATAAGCACTATAAGCACAAAGTAGAGTACCGGAAAACCCAAACAATTAAAGCTGCACATGCATGTTGTGGCATTCTGTGTCTAAGAGTATAGCAGTTATGAACTCTTTGGTCATGGCGCCACCTGCCAACAAATACAGACATCGGTTTTGCTGGCCATGATTACAGTGAATGAACGTCTACATGCTAAAGTTTCCACTGTAAACCATGGGAATGTGTTTTTCCTGGCTCTTCATTTAACTTAGGGGGCTAGTTGATTAATATCAAGACGAGCATCTTGTTGCTCAGTGTGCCTTTCCTGGTAAAACATTTTCAATAAATAAATAAATATCCCTGTTAACTTGATAAATGAAATACTCATAGGCTACCTGGATTGTGGGAGCTACAGTAAGTAAAAATCCTACTATTTGATAGCAGCTAGTTTGTTGAAGGTACTCATTCATGGTGAAGTGGGAGAAAAAATGTTTTTGGATAACAGATGGTTTGCCAATAGATTTAGGTACAACCTTGGAATAGGTAACTACATTATGGTCACTGAAGACATTGTCAAAAATAGCAGTAAGGGAGATTTTCTATGTTCTGTTAGGATGAGATCCACTTATGAGAAGTTGGATGGTGTGGACACTGTAGGGAATGGTGTCGCACTCAAGGTGCTGCAGGTGTTACAGCTGGCTCCTAGAGTGTACCTGGGGGGCTGAAGACAAATGGTTGAAGTAAAAAGAGGAGAGGTATGTGCTATATACCTCAAAAGAAACTCTCCTGGGCTGCCCCCAAACCACCCTACTCTCTGACTCATCTGCACAGATCCTTCCTAGCTGTATCATCCTAGGAGCCCATGGCAAAGCCCTCACATTCACAGCAGTGTACATACCTCCTAAGGAGCAAGTGAAAGGTCTCAACACCGTCCTGGACTTCGCCCGAATACTACCCCCTGGTTCCAAGTTAATCATGCTTGGCGACTTTAACATAAACTGGCTTGCCTTAGATCCTGGGGTCCTCAAAGATGCCATATCTTCTGTAAACCTTACACAACTGGTCGTCTCCCCTACCAGACACAACTACAGAACTGGTACTAGCACCTTTCTGGATTGGGTTCTAACCAGCCACCCTGCCCGTATCTCCAACATCTCCATCCTCCCGGATTCACTTAGTGATCATTCTCCTGTCATCTGCGAATGGACTAACAAATTCTGTAAACCGCCACCATCAGTCATCACCAGCAGAATCCTCCCCCATGGGAAGCTGAATCTCCTCAAATCCTACCTCAGGCAGCAGGATTGGTCTCCTATCTACAATGTGACAGAAGTCAATTCGACCCTGGATTCCTTCATTTCCAATTTCATTGCAGCCTGTGACTCCTATGCCCACCTCAAAAAGCATAAAGTCAAAGCACTTTGCAACCCCTGGCTGACCACACACCTAATAGCACAGCTAAAATCTTGGGACCACCTATGGTTTCTGGCCCGAGCCTCTGGCTCACAAACTGACATTCAGAACTATAAACGTGCACGGAATGACTGCACTAAAGCTATCAGACTATACAAAAGCACCTACTACAGGGAAGCTCTCACCAATTCATGGGGTAACAGAAGAGCATTCTGGAACAATATCAAAGAAGTAACCTTAAAGCAGCCAAAAACCTCACCAACTATGCTAGACATTGATGGGACTATTACCCTGGACCACCCGACAATCGCTAACACTTTCAATACCTCTTTTACAGACCTCAGTTCTGTCCTCTCCCTGACTTCTTCAATGATATTGTCCCCTCTGCTCACCCTACCAGCACTCCCCCTCCTCTACCCACCCTCCTTTCTACTTTAAAGCAGTCAAGACACATGAGGCACACAAATACATCAGTAAAGCAATTGCCAAATCAAGAAATGGTGGGGACTCAATGGACCTAAAACTGCTGTCCCTCACCCTCAACGAAGTGATCTGACCATTAACCAAGATTTTCAACCTCTCCCTTAGCCTCAGCCAGTTCTCTGACAGATGGAAATCTGCTACCATCACCCCGGTCCATAAAAATGGAGACTAGACCAATTATGGAAGCTACCGCCCAATCTCCATATTGCCTCCTCTCTCCAAGGCTCTTGAACACCTTGTTGTTGACCAACTCACTGACTACCTGGACAAACACAATATCCTCTGCGCACAACAACATGGCTTCAGAAAAAGACATAGTACCGCTTTTGCACTCTTGGAATTTACTGGAGCCATCCACAGTTCCCTGGACAATGGTCACCTAACAGGGTCGATCTTCATTGATCTAACTAAGGCCTTCGATGCCGTCCATCACCGATTGCTACTGGAACAGCTCTTAACTGCTGGGCTCTCCCCAGACTCCATGGACTGGTTTAAAGCTACCTGAAAAATAGATCACAAAGGGTAAAAATTGCTGGTGTCCTCTCTGATGCTCGCCATTCCGCTTTGGAGTCCCCCAGGGTTCCATATTGGGCCCACTTCTATTCAGTCTTTTCCTGAATAGACTCCCTCAATCTTGCACAGAACAAATTATACTCTATGCTGATGATGCCGTAATTCACACCTCCCATACGGACCCACAATCTCTGCAAAATAATCTCCAGCTTGGTTTGGCATCTTTTGAGAACTGGTTCAGCAAACAGAGACCCATTCTCAACTATAAAAAAACAAAGTCCGTGCTTTTTAGTAACTCCCACAGCAAGCACAGTCTGCTTCCTCTGACCATTACAAACCACCTAGGAACGACCCTTGAACAGGTGCAATCCTTTAAGTATCTGGGGATCACTCTTGACAGTAACCTGTCCTATGGGGCCCACATTGACAACGTCACCAAGTCTACCAATACGCGACTTGGTCTCCTCTACAGGCACAGGTCATGCTCAACCCCATTAGCCTTAAGTGTCACTGTTCAAAGCTCGGTTGTCTCCATTATCGACTATGGCCTCATCATATATGGCTCAGCCACTTCAACAGCCCTCAGATGCATTTCTACATCACTCAACAAAGCCTGTCGACTTATCACTTGATCTCATCGACTTACCCATATGTACGACCTCTATGCCCAAACTGACTGGTTTCAGCTATCCAACTGCCTAACATACCAAACCTGCACTATGGCAAAAAAGATAGCCATGGGCCTTGCCCCCCCCCCGGGGGTCCAAGCCCTCCTCTGTCCAAGTAGTAACTCCTGCCATACTAGAAGCTCTGAAACCCAACTCCTGATGGTCCCTCACTGCAGAACCTGTCTGGGACAATGGTCATTTGCCTACAGGGCCCCTAGCTGGTTGAATAGTCTCAACGTTGAGATTGCCTCTGTTCCTAAGCTAGGGACATTCAAAACATGGCTCTGAGTCAATCTCTCTGCCATCAGCACTTGTGACTGTCTCACCCAACCAGTCCTCCTTACTACTCCACAGTTCCTGCCTAAGGTCTTCACATCCTGGCCAAATTTCCCTCATTCACTAAAAATACCACCAATGGTTTCATCTGGTTCAAGGTCAGTTGGCATTCATCTGTATTCCCTTCCCCTGGTTCGTGCCTGAAAATAGGCAGGATTTGTCTAGTGCACTTACCCGGTCAACAAAAACTAAATTAAAAAAAATAAATAAACATCGCACTTTCTCTTCCCTTATCCTTCCTCCTCCCTCCTTCCTCCCCTTATCCCCCCCCTCCACCCAGCCCCACCACATGCACTTCTCTAGGTGTTGTGACAATTGCCCCTTGGATGCTACTACCAGTGCCGTACCCATTCTTGTAATCCTATTGTATTCCCTCTGCTGCCCTGCCTGTCTTATCTGAAATGTACGTATTTATGTACATGTAACTGAGCGTTAATCTGTATAGCATGCCTAAAACTCATCTGCTCTGTTGTATTCTGTTATACTGTCCCGGAATTGACTTGGAACCTTTGTAAAACAGCCTCGGCTCAAAGGCACTTGTAATCCTAGAAACAAATAAATCAAATAAATAAATAAATAAAATAAAAAGTACAGCAGGGGCTAGAGAACACTGTCTAAATTTCATCTAGTTCAAATACAGTTCGCAGGGCTATTCTAGCACAGCTACAGTTCATAGAGAGCAAACGATAACTAACGCATAGGCTGTAACAAAATCTAAAAACAGTGCCCTGCATAAGGATAATGCAATTACAGGAAAACTGTTGCAAAATTCAGCTCTAACCCTGTGCTAGGCAATACTGTACAGTAGTGTGCTAAAAGACATTCAGCATGGCTCGATGACTTATATCTATACCAGCTGACAGGCATAGTCTTGCTACCTGCCTTTTTAGAAATCAGTATCACTATCACTTACTACTGAATGCTGTATCTACCTTTCTTAGCTTCAAACTCTGACCTACTTTTCTCTACTCAGTGTATAAAAATTGCCTGTACACTCCTCTTTTGTATGTGTGCTCCATTGTTTTTGCACATCAAGTTATATCCAGGGTAACTAAACTTGTATTATCATTATTATGTTGGCACACTTGAGCAGCCAACATCTTGCAGTAGTGGAGATTTGGAGGCACGGTTGCTGCTGGGTGAATGCAGAGCACACACCACTAGGTGCATCCCTCATTCCCCAATCAGCCTGCGTGCCAGTGCCACACCACCCAGGCAAGCACATCTAAGGAAAGGTCCGCTGCAATGAGAGCAAAGCTCATCACACGCAGCAGACCCTCCTACGTGCTTCCCCAGCATCAAACATGGTGGCACAGTGGAGTGACCACTAAACTGCTGACTTCAGGGGTGCCCAATCCCCTGGTCAGCTTACCCTGCCCCTCTTATATGTGCCAGTGGGAGAGCCCACTCCCCGTCAGCATAATGTGTCCCCCCCGCTCCTTTTTTGGTTGCCGAGGAGGTGCCCAATCCCCTGGCTCATACCCCTCCGCTTTCGTTGTTTGCCGGCGGGGGATGCCTAATCCCGTCGGCATCTGTCACCACTCCTATATGCCGACAGGTGCCCAACCTCGCCAGCTACTGTAACCCCCAAAAAAAAAACTGTAAAAAGAAAACCATCCGCAATATTTTTTTTAAACACCTGTAAACAGAAAACGGTCCCTTGTAGTCTCCCTACCAACCGCACCTACCCACTGCCTCCCCACACTCCCCGCACCCCTTATTTACCTCCAGAGTCCAGTGCGACAATCTTCGGTGGACCGGGAACACATCTGCACTCTTCAAAGCCGACTGCGAACTGAGGAAATGCCGGTAAGCTGTATAATGGAATAAACAGGATTTTTTCAACTTTGATGCATATCTTGGGCATTTTTTTGAATTTTTGCACAAAATTTTCAACGTGGGGTTTTTGGAACCCCTCCTCATGAATTTTGTCACTGTTATGATGTTAACCAGTCTAGAAAGGTGATTTCGCAGTCACTGCGCAGAATCACCTTTCGGGACCGATTAACGCAAGGACAGTGGCAGTGTTCATGAGGTGGGTTCTCAAAAAGCCTATGTTGCAAATCTGGTGGAAGAAATCCAAAAAATGGCTGTTTTACGAGTGTGTGATGTGCAGTTGCTACGCATGCTCATAACTTCACAAATCTGCAATATTTTCACACCAGATTTTCAACATTGTCATTTTTCTACACCTCCTTATGAATAGTACAGCTGTCATTTTTCACATCCTGGCCAAAATTTGTTTCCGCACTTCTGTCGCACAATGGCGCAGTTGCTGTGGGAAATCAGTGTTTGGGGCAGATTATGAAAATAGCAGTGAGACTGTTCATGAGCAGAGGTCCTAAAATGCCTATGTTGAAAATTTGGTGATGATACTCCATAAAATGACTGTGTTATGAGTGTGTGTTGCGCAGTTGCTACGCATGCTCATAACTTCGCAAATTCAAAATATTTTCACACCAAATGTTCAACATTGTCATTTTTCTACATCTTCTTGTGAGTAGTACAGCTGTCATTTTTTACATCCTGGCCAAAATGTGTTTCCACACTTCTGGCGCACAATAGTGCGGTCACTGTGGGAAATCAGTGTTCACGGCAGATTACAAAAATGACAGTGACACTGTTCATGAGCAGAGGTCCTAAAATTCCTATGTTGAAAATCTGGTGGCGATACTCATAAAATATGGCTGTATTCACCGAGGTAATGGCGTTGCGCGGTTTGCATGCACGCCTCGTAACGTGCACTTGTAATATTTTCACTCTGGATTTTCACCATTGGCATTTTTCCACACCTCTTGATGAACAGTACAGCTGTCATTTTACATATCCTGCCTGAAATGTGTTTTCGCACATCCGGCGCAAAATAGTGTGATTGCTGTGTGAAATCATTTTTTGGGACAGATTGAGGAAAATACAGTGACACTGTACATGAGCAGAGGTGCTAAAATGCCTATTTTGAAAATTTGGTGCCAAAAGTCCAGAAAATGACTGTGTTACAAGCGTGCATAGAGCATTTCTCAGCCAATTCCCCTTGGCTTGGAAGGGAGCAGTAATAACCCCCATTCTGAAGGGCGGGGACCCCACTGCGGCCTCCAACTATAGATCAATCTCAATTCTACCACCCCTCTCCAAGGCGCTTGAAAAAATAGTTTCAGATCAGCTTACTGACCAACTATCCAAACATGACCTACTCTGCCACGAACAGCATGGTTTCCGGAAGGGCCATAGCACCTCCACTGTCCTCATCAAATTCACTATCTTTATTCATGAGGCTCTCAAACAAGGATCTGTGGCAGGGGCTATTTATGTTGATTTAACCAAAGCATTTGATACTGTCAGTCATGAGCTATTACTCCATACCCTCCCTTCACTTAGCATTGCACCTCCTGAGGTCACTGCCTGGTTCAGAGATTACCTCTTAGATCGGTTGCAACAAGTCAAAATTAACACAAGTATCTCCACACGCAAGCTGGTGCATGCTGGAGTCCCACAGGGGTTGATACTTGGCCCTCTACTCTTCACCCTCTTCCTTAACTCCCTCCCCACATCCTGCAGTGGTCAATTATGACCACTCAGGTCCATCTTGTAAATGAGCTATGCTCAATGATGTTCGCCTGAATAAATAAAGATTTTGATTGATTGATTGATTGAATTACTGCTCTATGCTGATGATGCAGTAGTTTATTGGAATCACCAACATCCCAACTCTCTTCAACTTGCCTTGCATGGATACTGTACTTCAGTGAGCTTGAAACCTGGTTCTCTGAACACAGCCTTAATATAAACTACAAAAAAACGAAGTCTATGATCTTTGCCCACCACCAAATCCCCCACTGTCAAGCGTCACTAGTCATAACTAACACCCATGGCTCTGCCCTGGAACTGATCTCCTGTTTTAAATATCTCGGAGTCACCTTAGACACCTCTCTCTCCTTCCACACCCATATACAGTACAACAGGTCACCTCCTCTATCAACATGAGACTGGGGATCCTTTACAGACACAAGCACTGTCTACCCCCCCAAGCCATGCACCTCACTGTATCCTCCTCTATCCTATCCTTGGTGGACTACGGGATAGTCATCTACGGATCTGCAGATCAAACTGCCTTATGCAGCATTAACCTCGCCCTCAACAAAGCCTGCCGTCTAGGTTGTGACAAGTTAACCCACACCTGTGAGCTCTATGAACATACTGGTTGGCTAAACTTCCAAGGCAGACTTAAATACTTCACCTGTCTCATGGCCAAAAAGATACAACTAAAGCTAGCCCCTATCGGTCGCCACCCGATTTTACGCACAGCCCCCCATAGGGGGTCACAACGGCACGTAGCTAACTCCAGCCTGCTAATCCTCCACTGTTGAACTTCTCTCAGACAAAAATCCTTCTGCTACCGGGCCTCTCTCTCTGGCTGAACAGCCTCCCATCCTCCATCTCAATGACCCACAGTCTCAAACAATTTAAGACAGGGCTCAAAACCCTACTCCTTGCCTCCACAACCTGTGATTGTAATTTAAACCCCTGCCTATCCCACTCATCTACTCCCCCTGCCACCATACCCCTTTCCTGAATCAGTTTACTCAGGAACCACCTCTGTCTCAGAAAACTTCCTATAATCCCTTGGTTGATTGCTGCTAGCCTCCATCCCAAGGCACCCAATCTTTCCCTATTCCTTTATGTAAGTACTATGACTATGGGTCCTCAAGACCCTACGAAAATGTTTCCTGTCTTAACGTTGACTCTGGGACTCCAATGTGCTCCAAGATGATATATCCTACCAAGTTAATGTAAGCCAAGATTATTTAACCTGTGTTTTTAACTACTACTGTTAATGTATCTGTATTGTGTCTTATGCTGTTCCTTTTACATCAACTGATGTGGAGCCTTTGCAAAAGAGTCTATGACTCAAAGGATTGTAATTCTGATTATTTTCAATAAATAAATAAATAAATAAAATTAAATTTCCCACACACCTTTGCAATATTTACATGCCACATTTTCAACACTGCCATTTTTTAACACCTCCTTATGAATAGTACAGCTGTCATTTTTCACATCCTGCCCAAAATGTGTTTCCGCACTGCACTACCAAAGCCAATGCCAGTGCGACAACATTCAGCATTGACAAATGCTTGTTCTGATGTGTGGTTGCCACATACTGCATTGTCCAACTTGTTGTACTCTCCCAGGTCATTCCTGAAAATAATCAAATGTTTATCTAGTGCACCTTACCCAGTTCAAAATTAACTAACTAGCTAAATACACAAATAAATAATTAACCTACTTGCATTATGCTAAAATGAATTGGCACACTCTCCACCAACACTCTCTGTGTTCCCTAAACACATGGCCTGACACAAAGGAAAGCTGACTAGGACAAAAGTAGGCCCCCTTCCCCCACACAACCACAGTTAGCTGGAAAATTGTACAGCAGGCCAATCCTGGTCCACAAACAGGTCCCCTAGCCTGGAGACAAAGCATTTCACGTTTTAGTGCTGGTAGATATTCTCCCATGGCCTCAAACTAGTACCAAAAAAATAATAACCGCATGAAACAAATACATAAAAAAAGACAACCAGAGGATACTGAAGGACTAGCTACTTAAAAAGTCATATTACATAACATACTTGCTTGAAGCTAAAATGAATTAACACACTCTCCACCAAAAGTTTTTGTGAGCCGTAAGCACATGGACTAAGACTCAAGAAGGCTGGGTAGGCCCCCATCCCCCATTTAACCACCATTTGCAGGAAATGGGATTTTCTCACCTGGTAAAGGTAACTATCTGAGTACCCTTTATAGTACCCCGCAGTCAGATACAAGTGGATATTCCTCATCCATTCTATAGGTTGATGCACGGACCAATCAAAATGAACGTGGGGCGAGGGACATACCTCTATGATCCTCTGATCTACTCCAGTGTGAGTCTTCCATAGCTAGAAACATGGTAAAGAGAAAATAGCCATACAGGCCAGAGAGACAGTGTACATGTGGACCCTAAGTGCATGGGAGAGACCACTGCGCCTTAAGTAGTGTCCGCTCTGGTTATTGCCTGGTAGCCTGTATTGTAAGATTTGATTATAATCAGCATAACAGACAGTCCATGCTGTGTAACCACCTTTATTTTATCGTGGGAACAATTTCTAAATATGGCAAAAGACAATATATATAATGTCATCATACACCCTACAAGAAAAAACTTACACTCCATTCATTGTGTGAGACATGAAGAGACTGGGGGCTATTGACTATTGAGGATGGTTGTTCACATGTCATGAGTCTGCCTTCGTCAACCAATCCCCTGTTGCAATCTGCCATCCCGGGTTGGAGTGCAGAGTACTATAAAGGGTACTCAGATAATCACCTTTACGAGGTGAGTAAATCCCATTATATTTCGTACCCTTTATAGTACTCCGCAGTCAGATACCAGTAGGACCTTAGTAGTAGTGTGCAATCACAAGTGATTATTCTAGGGAGGGTAGAGGAGAGGCAGATTCTTTTGGATGGCTGTGGGGCTGTGCCACTGCCCTCAGTACTGACCTGGTGAAGGCTGTTCTTTCTTGTGATGTAATGTCTACCCTATAACGCCTGGTGAACGTGTGTATGGAGGACCACATTGCTGCTGAACAAATGTCTGCAACCGAAACATTGCCCCCATTCTGCCATGATGTGGCCACTGCTCTGGTTGAGTGGGCCTTTATTCCCTCTGGTGGGGTTGGCCTTGCTGCCCTATAGGCTTCAGTAATGGTCTGTTTGATCCATCTAGCAATGGTGTCATTGGAGGCTGCCTGGCCTGCTTTCTGTCCCTTATTTAATATGAACAGTCTGTCTGTTTTGCATATGCTGTTTATCATGTTGAGATACTGCCTCAGCAGGTGACCGACATCCAGCAGATAAGGCCATGACGTGTCTGTGGGGTCACCTGCCATGTAGGGCAGGAGGACGTTCTGTTCCCAGTGATAGGTGGAGGCTATCTTAGGTACAAAGGGTTCCCTGCATGACAGCGCCTGAATCTCTCTGATCCTCCTTGCTAAGCAGATTGCCACTAGAAAAGCTGTCTTAATTGTGCACCAGCAGGCTGTCGTGCTTCAGAGATGGGGATTGAATGGCATCTAGGATGGTGTTGAGCTGCCATGGGGGGCATCTTGGCTTCACTTTTGGTGATGTTAGTGCCACAGTCCTCAGTAGTTTGACTGTGTCTGGGTGCAAACCTACGTGACCTACCCCTGGCAACGGCCCTCTAATAGTGGAGATTGCTGATGCTTGGACTTTGAGGGATGCTGAACTAAGGCCTTTGTTTGCCCCTTCATTTAGGAAGTCCAGTATGTGTGGGAGACCTGCCACAGAAGGTGAGGTTCCCATTTCCTTGCACCACTTGTGGAAAATCTGCCATTGTCTATGGTAAGTCTGGTGGATTGTTTTCTGGACTGCAGCAATCGGTTTACCACTCTGGTGTGATATCCCTGATTTAACAGTCCATGCCTTTCAAGAGCCATGCAATCAGTTTCAGGCTGGAGGGGTTGAGGTGTAAAATAGGACCCTGTGACAGGAAGTCTTGTCTGTGAGGTAGTGTCAACGGCTGGTCTGCTGTCATTGCTTGAATGAGGGAGTATCGTGGCCTCCTTGGCCAATTGGGTGCTACCACCACTATGGACGCCCCTGTGTGTCATATCTTGTGGAGAAGTTTGTACAGGATTGGGATGTGGGGAAAGGCATAGGCTCATTTGAAGTTCCAGTGGGCCAAGAGAGTGTCCACCTCCCTGGCCTTGGGGTCCAAGAATCTGGAGTGGTAGTCGGGTAACTGCATATTCTGGTGAGATGTCATGAGGTCCACTTAGAGGGAGCCCCATTATATTTGTAACTTTCTGAATACTTGCCGGTTGAGTTTCCACTCTGCTTGGTTGACGGTTGACCTGCTCTGCCAGTCCGCCTCAGTGTTGGATATCCCAGCTTGGTAGATGGCCGAGATGGACTGCAAGTTTGTCTCTGCTCAGTGAAGTAGTTGCAGTGATTCTTTGATCATTGCTTTGCTTCTGGTCACCTCCCCAGTTTGTTTGTGTAGGCAACCGTCACTTGGTTATCGCACCTTATTAAGACTGTTTTGCTGCAGATGAGGGGAGTGAAGAATGTTAGAGCCAGTCAGACCGCCCTTATTTCCAATATATTGATAGGTATTGTGGTCTCCTGCTTGGTCCAGAGCCCCTGAGTTACATGGTTCTTGTAGGTTGCTCCCCAGCCTAGCAGACTCGCGTCTGTGGTTACCACCTCCAGGGGCCCTGTGTCAGAGATCTCCCTTTCTGGATATTGTGTTGCTGCATCCACCATTTGAGTGTGGTAATGACACAAGGGGGAAGTGTTAGTCTGAACTTGAAGTTCTGAGTGGTCTGGTCCCAGGATTCTAATAGGTACCTCTGCAGGAGGTGCATGTGTAGTCTCGCCCACGGGACCATATCTATGAGGACTGCCATGACTCCTAGGATCTGTAGGCAGTCTCATACCTCCCTGTTTGGTCTGCTGATTAGGCCCAATGCCAGCCTGCAGATGTTCGCTGACTTTACTACTATCGGCGTTACCTTGTTGTGTGTTGTGTCTATCACTGCTCCCAGGTGGGAGATTGTTTGTGATGGTGTCAGTTGGCTGTTGGCTGTGTTTAGTATCCAGCCGAGGCTTAGGAGGCATTTTATCATTAATTGCATACTGTGCCTTGTTTGGTCTGCCATTTTGGCCCTTATTAGTCAGTCATGCAGGTATGGGATGACGTGCACCCCTAGTTTTCTTAGGTGTCCCACTAGTACCACCAGTGTTTTGGTGAATACTCGATAGGTTTAGGCTACTCCGAATGGGATTCAAGTGTACTGAAAGTGTTGGCCTTGAATGTTGAACCTGAGGTAGCAGTGATGTGCTGGTCAGATTGGGATGTGGAGGTAGGCCACCTTGAGGTCTATCAAGGTGAGGAAGTCCCCCAGTTGTATGACCAGAAGTGTTAACTGTAGGGATTACATTTTGAACTTTTTGTGTGTCACATATTGGTTTAGATACTTCAGGTCCAGTACAGGTCACATTCCACCCATCTTCTTTGGGACAACAAAAAAGAGGAGTAGATCCCTGTGTCTCTTTCCCTTGTGGGGACTGGCATGATAGCCTCATTGTTGAGTAAGTCCCGTATTGCTTCTTGTACTGCTCATGCCTTGATTTGGCACCTTGGGAGGGAGTATGGAAGGGGCCGGTATTGTGAAGAGGTACTGTGGAATTCTATCACATAGCCCTTTGTCACCACTTCTAGTACCCATTTGTCCAATGTAATTTGGGCCCATCGTTGAGCATACCATTGGAGTCTCCGTGCTAGCGGTCAGTCTGCGTGGGCCCACGCACCTTCATTGTTTATTAGTTTGGGGTCTGAAGTTGGGTTTACGGCCTCTGTTGGCATAGTTACCCCTTGTGTTACCTAAGTGTTTGTTGTTGTAGGCTCTGTGCTGGAAATGGGGTCTTTGATTCCAGTGTCTGGTGGTGAGAGGATTGTAGGACTGTGCCTTGGGTTTGAGGAATTTATTTTTGGGATGAAAGGATTTGTCCGATGACAGGTAGATGTCTTTGTCTCCTTGCGCTTGTTTGTCACTTCTGTGTTTGAGGTATAGAGTCAGCCCTTCATCGAATAGTGTACCTTCCTTGAAGGGGAGTTTCATCAGTGCATTTTTGGACTCATTATCTGCTTGCCAAAGCTTGAGCCATGGTGCCCTCCTTGCCCTGTTGGTGAGTACCATCATTCTAGTCGTGAACTTAAGGATGTCTGAGGAGGCGTCCATAATGTATTTGACTGCCTGAATGGTGCACTCTGCTGCATCTGCCTGTGGTGAATCCTTGGAGATGTTTTCAGCGAGAATATCCAACCACCTGTGCAGTGCTCTGGAGGTGAAACACACTGCCATGTCTGCCAAGCGAAGCATACCAGAGGTCTCGTGAATTTTGCACAGGTGCTCCTCAATCTTTTTGTATATTGGGTCCTTGAGCATTGCTGTGCTTTCTAATGGTATGGTAGTACATTTAGAGAGCTCAGACATGGTTTGGTCCACTTTGGGGGCCTTGCCCCAGAAGCCTTTTCTTTCTTGGGACATGGGGTACCACTTGGCCACCATGCTCCACTTGGGAAGCCTGTCAGCTCAGCAGCCTCGTGTTCCTTTGTAAGGATTGTGTCTATGGTCTTGCAGGAGGGGAAGTAGGTTCTTTCCTCCGGTTCACCCATTGAAAGGCATGGGTCCTCCGAGGTGGCTGGTTGCTCTGACTGTTGTGATATTTTCAGGACCGCTTGAACCATAGTGATGAGTTCATCGGTATTGTCACAGTGGCACATTCTGGTGGATTTTTCTGAGGTATTTTCCTCCTGATCTGCCGGGGACTCGGTAGTTGTGCTATCCGTGTCCCATCTGTGCCACTTGTTAATGAGTTCCTCTGGGTGTTTTGGGGGACCTGTGGGCGGCAGTGGGGTCCCTGCTTTTAATGACTCGAGGACATGGAAGAGGAGCTGTGTCTGGCCTGCATCCAGGGCTATGGGAGCCATAGGGGTGGGGTGAATCTGGTAGTGGATCGATCTTCATCCGCATCCACCATACCCATGTGGGGGGTGATGGTACAGACTGAGCATGTCCTGTCATCCTCTTCAATTGCCTTGAAGGGGACCCCACATTCCTTGCATTTTGCCATAGTAAGGCTTTGTCTGTGGAGAGTAAGAAAGAATTGCATTATGTAGGGTCCATGCAATTCAGCAGGCTACATCATAAATAATTTAACTTGAGTCCGGAGGAGAGAAAAAAGGTGGCTAAGGCGGTCTGTCCCTATAGCTAGACTAGGGAAACTCATTGTGTCATAAAGAACAAAGAGAGAGAGAGAGCCAGGCAAGATAGCAGCAGTGAAATCTCCCTGGAACCACCAAGATTTGGGATGCCTGCATACCTGGTATGGCCATAGGCAACATGGCACCGAAATTTCGCAGGGGCATGCGCGAGATGCAGAGCACTGAAATTCCATGCCTATATCCCTCGTGAGAATCGCGGGTCATCATGGGGCTTGTGATAAAACAGAAGACCCAGCAGCATGGCTGTGTCTTGTCTTGGGAGGTGTGCTGTGATTTATAGCCCCTGAGACAAAAGATTGCCTTGATTCATGCCCTGGACGTCCCGCTGACAGCTGGAGGGACTATGGCTGCACTGCTACACGTGAGATGTGGAGTCGCTTGGGGGCTGCAATTTTGGGCAGGTAGGAACTTGCCCCATGCAGAGTGGCCCTGCTGGTGAGCTTTATGCTGTTTGCCTTGCAAGGGGGGGGGGACCAGTGTGTGCTAATGTGGAGGTAGCTACAGGAGGGAGCTCCGCTAGCTGGGAGGAATATGTCAGCCAGTGCGGTAGTGGGGTTGTTGTGTCTCATGGAGTGAGGGTAGCTGCAGGAGGGACCCAGGCTCTGAGCTTATTTGGCAATTGTGGATATAGGGAAAAAACAGAAACGGCAGTACCCGCTGCTGGAGGGGGATGCCTACGAGTTCCCTGGCCTCCGTTTGTCCATGAGGCATAAGATTTTATTTATTTTTTGTTGTTGTTGTTTTTCAAAAGGTGCAGCCCAGTACTGCCATGTGCAGAGCATTGGTGATTTGGAGGTTGCAGGTTTGGGTCCCGCTGCTGGAAGGGGTACTCGCCCTATGAGGGGGGTTTATTCAGCTATTTAATCAGTTCCTCAATCTGTAACTAGCCCTTATCTAGTGCATTTCCCAGAGCTTTTGAGACGCTCTGTTGGGTAGAAATGTTAGGTAGAGTTAGATAGGTCCTAACTGGCTACCAGGTTGTTAGAAGGAAGTTAAGTTATTTTGTAAAGAAACAGTAATACACCTGTAACAGTAGTAAGTTGTTGGGAGCAGCTGGGAAACATGACCAACCTATCTTGATGCATGAAGAGAACTGGAGAAGATCGGAGGATCATAGAGGTATGTCCTCACCCCCCTTCATTTTGATTGGTTCATGCATCAACCTGTAGGATGGATGAGGAATACCCACTGGTATCTGACTGCAGAGTACTATGAAGGGTACGAAATGTAATAAAACCTCAGATTCATTTTTATACAGCCAGTCTACACTGTTTAAATAAACAGACTGCCTGACCCCACCCCGAGACAACAGATTTACAGCTGCCTTCATAGACAATTGGTACACTGGCAGTTCTAATTTGCTAAGCATGTGTTGTTGCTCCCCAAACAAAAGAACTCATGGGAGGGTAGTCTGTTACAGCTCTTATATTTCTAGCTTCCCAAACAAATAAACTAACTGGAAGGTGATTCTCCCCAGCCAAAGAGCTCTGAAAAATTCCAGTAACAAATAAAAAAACATAACCCAATTTTGGGTTTGACTTACTGAAAGGCTTGCTGAGGCCTGCTGGTGTTGCTATCGAAGAGAGTTGCACCCAAGCTGAGAAAGAGAGTAGCCAAAGAGAAAAAAAGCCTTCCTTTACTCTGCCTTTATAGCCCTTTGCTCCTTCCTGCCAGTCACAAGTCTCCTGCCACCAAGGAACTCTTGCTTTTCTGCCTAGCCCATACCTCTAGTAGGCATATGTATGTAGCCAAGGCTATCTACTGGCTCAGGTGTCAGGAAGGGAAGTGGCCACACAGTTCCACAGCAGTACTTTACCAGCTCTCTGATTCACTGGAAATCTACTACTAAGAATACCAGCTCAGAAGACATTTTTTTGTTGTTGTTGTTGCTTCTGATTTTCTCCCTCACCCTGGCCCTGGTCAGCTCTCATCCGACCGCTGTGCAATGCCGCTGTTCCTTCAGGCCCTCACCCCTGTAATCCCCATGGCTTATCCCCCATGGTGGGGCAGCAGGGACCCACCGACAAGGATCCAGTTTCAGGGCGTTACCTCAGGAACGGAGCATGACAGGGACGGCCATCAAGCTAGAACGACCAGCCACCAGGGTCATTTTCTTCTTTTCTGTTTTTCCCCTGCGGGAGCCAGGCATGCAATGACGCCTGTGGTGGTGTCATGGATGCACCCGTGTGAAGCCCCACCAAGCATCTGCCTGCTCCGGCCCCACTAGTATTTCAGTAGCATAGCGCTGAGCCCCACCCTCTGCTACAGTGTGCCAATCGATGATACCTCCACTCACTGGAGTTGGAGAGCTGTCTGTCGGATGCTCGATCCCTTTCCTCCATGCTGACCCCCGGTTACCCATGCTTATTCCCAAATGTGGGTCACCGGTGTGACGCAAGGTGTGGCGTCCATGCCTCATCCCTCAGAGCCATCGGGCCGGTGACAGAAGACATTTTATTTTAAATTATGATCCTCCCCCACTTCACAAATACTTAGAAAACAAATGTGGCATTTTTTTTGTCAACTTTATTTCTGCACCGACAACCTCAGGGCATCTCTCGGGTGTACATCACTTAACCTAGGCACCTACTACCTGCCTGAAACTCACCCAACCAGGGAATCAGGGACAGAGACATCTCACCCCCACCCATTGGACCCAACCACCCCACCAGATCTAAGCTCCCTGGGGCAGGACCACCCATACATCTACTAGGTTACCTTTCTGAAATTTAGACAGCTGGGTTTGGGAGCAGGGTGAGGGCTCAAGAGAACTGGTAGAGGAAATTCCAGCATTGGATATGTGGTCCACGGTCCCCCGAGGTTATCGTCACCTCTCTGAGTGTCATGGATTTGTTCTTCAGTGTTTTCCCCCTGAAGCGTGGATGTACAATGATGTTTGCACACATAGAGCTGATGTCCGCCTCCGCTCCACTCCTACAGCATTGCTCCCTGTAGTGCCACCAGTCTCCATCAGGGGCCACTACGGAGCAAGCAAGGCATGCAACCCACTCCGGGAGAGGAGAGCAGTCCTCCGGACACTCAAGCCTCTTCCTCTCCTGCCAACCCCCAGTGGCCAGAATCTGCTCCAGATCCTGGGTTGCCAGCACGGCACGAGGTGTGGCATCCAGCACCTCAACCCTCTGTGCCACCAGGCTGGCTCAAAAAATGTGGCACTGACAAACAACTTTCCATAAAATGATTAGTCAGATATTGGAATCCATCTCCAGAGTCAACAGATAACCACCTCTCTCTCCCACCTACTTGATCTCACTTTCTATCTCAGTTTTGTACCTCAATCCTGGAAGACTGCCAAGGTTCATCCTCTTGTCAGAGGTGGGGACCCTTCATCTACTGGCAATTTATGGACCATCTCCCTTCCTCCTACTCTTGACACGCTGCAAGAAAAACTTGTTCACTCCCAACTTGAAGATTTCCTTTGCTCTTCTAATTTCTTCACTCCATTACAGTCTGGCTTCTTTAAAAATCATACTACAACTTCATCTTTACTACATATTGCTAACTTCATCCTCAATGGTATAGATCAGGGACACATCACTGCTGCCTTTTTCATTGACCTTACCAAGGCTTTTGCTTCAGTAGCCAACTTCCTCCTTCTGAATAAGCTGTATGCTGCTTGTCTTTCTGTTCCAGCTGTTAACTGGTTCAGATCTTGGGCTACCTCCGGTTAGTGCAGGTCGGCAATACCTTGTCTTCCCACTACATAGTCAGTCTGGAGTTCCTCAAAGCTCTATACTGGGTCCTATAATCTTTTTAATCTTTAATACGAATGATCTTCCCTCTATCTGTGTCAGCTTGCATATTCATATGCATGTAGATGACACTGTACTTTTTGTGGTGGGCTTCAGGCATCCATGGAATAGACAAAGACATGTATTTGAAAACAGGCAGGTGGGGGGGAGGGTTGCCAGAGACCAGTTAGTGTCTACAGAGACAGATCAGACAGGGGCATCTCAGAAAATTGGGTATGACCAGCAATCATTTTCTGCTGACATTCTTTTTTTGTTTGCTTTTGCCTCAAGTGCCTTCATTTCTGCCCTGGAAACATCATTTCAGCATGCCTTTGACAATGTCCTATGCCAGTTCCAAGCATATGAACTTAGGGGTCAATACCAACAAGACTATGTCAGTGACCTTGAGCACTAGCCATATGCTTGCTAGTGCCTCCTCACCTGTACTCTTTTGTACCTTGGATGTCACTACCTTTGAAACTGTTTCCAGTTTCAAATATCTAGGTGTTTAGCTGGACAGTAGACTTGATTTCTCCACTCACATACAGTAGATGCCATCCTTAGAAAGATCTGCCTCAAACTCGGTCCCCTTTATAGAAACAAAGATTGTCTACCACTCTCAGTTCTCAGTGAGTTATTCACCAAAATGGTACTTGTGGTGTTAGACTATGTGGATGTGGTGTATAGTGCTTCCCCTTTCACTTCTCTTGCCAGGTTGGATATTATTTGCAATGCCTTTTGCAGTTTTACTGCTGATGCTTCCTTTCTAACTCATTGTTCCCTTTACACTAGTCTCTCAGTACTTGTTTTCCATTGCCTTATTCTCAGTGCTTCATTGATTTCTATATACTGGTTTTCGTGCCTCTTTACTTGCTTCTCCTCTGTCCCAACCCCTCCTCTTCATCTACACTTCATGCTAGGGACTCAGGTACTTTCTTTATCCCTTATTCCAAATCTGCTACTGGGAATTATGCTTTCTTCTCTTGTCTTCTTTCCATTTAAAACTCCAAGCCCTCTACTCTTTGTCTCATGCCTATCTCTCTCTCTGACACTACCTCAAATTTTGTTTGGTACCACTTGCTTTTGCTCTGGCATTGGTTAGTTTGTCCCTTACCTAACCTACTCATTCTGCTTAATTTACTACCCCTGCCTTCCACCTGTCCTTGTTTATGTTTTCCTAGTTTTCTCTCCTCTTCTCCAGTGTTTTGTCTTTTCCTGTTAAGCATTTTACTGCACTCCTGGCATTACCCATTCTCTCTATACTGTAGTTATTTTAGCTATTATTTTGCTTAATTATGTATATTCCAGTTAGTCTCTCTAATTCCATTTAATATAGCCTGTTTACTACTGCTTATAATCTTAGTAATTCGCATCTGCCTGTAGACTGCATTTGTTTTACATTGTATGTATTTTACCTTTTGAACTGACTTTTTCTTTCCAGTCCCCTTTCCCCTGGGTCGTACAGTACATGGAAACAAACATTGGCTCGATGTGCGTTTCCTGATTATCAAATTTCAATAAAAATAAAAATAAATGATGACTCTGACACTGGGTCCCCATCATCAGTGTTAGCAAACAAGAAGCCAGCAGTGAAGTCAAAGATGACATGCTGGCTGACAACCTTTGCAAAAAGTTATGTCTGGCAATTAAATTACATTTCTGGTGCCAAAATCAACCCACCCCAAGTAATTCTGTAGGAAACAGAGATGCAGCGGATTTTAAATTTGCCGGCAAAGTTGAGATGAAGTGGCTGATTTCACCAGCTGGAATAATCCATGAATTTCTCCTGTTGTAGCCTGATTTTTCCAAGGTGAAATTTCAGCTGCGGAAGGTGAAATTTCACCTGTGGAAGGTGACATTTTGTCTCTGGAAAAGCAAAATTTCACCTTTGAAGGTGAAATTTTGCCTCTGAAAGCTGAATTTTGCCATTCTACAGGTGAAATTTTCACTGTTCCACAGGCAAAATTTACATTTCACTACACAAGACAGGCAGAATTCACTGAATACTTCTACATAGTGCATTTTTGTCACTTTGTCCACCTCTAGTAGGGAAACACTTCACCTGTCATGCTGAGTCTCTGATCCCTCCTCCCTTCCCCTCAGATCCCTCAACCAAAAAGTTTATGATCCCTTCCCCATCCTACTGTGCCCAAAGTTCATCCATAGTCCACCGTTCTTGACACCACCAAAAGTTTCCAATGTCTCTCCAATACTGCTGCATCCCTATCCGCATTACAAGCCCCTTTTTTTGCTTCCCATGTCATGTGTCTTCGTTAAACCCTCTCTTTTCTATTATCCTACCTTAAGACCACTGATACAAGATGTCACTTCTGTCTCCCTGTCCCAGTGTGTTCCAAATCCCTCTCCATACACCTATCCCCATGTAACCTCCACCAATATTTTTTCTATCCCTGGCACTACCAAGCTGAATCCCCAATCCCTCCCTTTTCTCCACTGGTATCACTGGCACATTTTAAAATGTCCTGTTCCTGCACCTCCCTGCTTTCTTCAGCAATCCCTGGATACCCAATCCAAAAACATGTCCCTGGTGTCCAATGGCCCCCTTCTCCATTGCGCCCCACCAACGGTGACCAACAGCCCTCCTTGGCAGGTCCAATCTGAATAAAATTCTGAAAACTGCTATACTAATGAAAGTATTTTTAAATGATTGTTTTATTACTACAAATGAAGTTTTCAATATTCTGGATAGATGATGGCCAGCTGTAGAGGTAAGTGGAGGGCCATGCCACTTGCTGTTGTGATGGGGGGTGCTATACTAATGCTTGAAATGGGGTGGAGCAAGAAGGAGGTCAGTTGAACACTAAGAGAGTTTTAAAAACAGGTAAGGAGTTTGAAATGTGATGGAGGGTGTAAGGCGGGGAAGGAGGATAAGAAGGAAACTGCCACTAGACATCAGGAAGTACTTGGAATGCAATGGGATGGTGTGGGGGGGGGGATTGGACACCACAAAACATTTGGAACAGGATAGGAGGGAAGTGATATCATTCCACTAGACCCAGAGAGCAGTTGGAACATACTGGGAAGAAGGTGGGATTGGGCACAAGGCCATGTTTGATATGAGATGGAGAAAGGAACGAGTGGCTCTGAGAGGGATATATAGTGACTCTGAAAATAGGCTTCCAAGGTAATTATTAGTAATTATAGAGTAATTATTTAGGGAGAGGCATTTTAAAAAGTATGGACTTTTATTGCAAAATGTTATCTTAAGATAAAGGGGTATGGCCAGCCAGGTGCCTCAGTGGTAGGGTTACCACTCACAACGCTGGTGACCCAGGTTCAGGCCTATTGCACACACAGAGACATGTTCAACTGCTAAATAAGATTCAGAACTTCAAAACAACACAGAAACAGCACACTTCAAAAACTGCAAAAGTAAAACATTTATTTAAGACATTTACTGACAAGACATCAGAACTTTGAGGCACTCTGCCACTCTATCAGGCTAGGTGGAGTCAAACTGATGCATACAGCATTATTATCACTCCTCTTAAAGCGATATACACCTTTAATACACTACTGTTGCATGATGAAATACAAGCATACATTTTCAAGGTCTTTTCCCAAATCCTTATATTAAACAATCCCTCTGCTTAAGTACAGTCAAAGTGAATAGAGATAGCAAAAAGTGGGAAATGAAAAAGATATTCTGCCATTTAAAGGTGTTATCTTTTCAATCACACCAAGCTTGTGTAGGTGTCTTAAAAACTGCAATTAGTAACTGAGTGACATACTACTCATGAATTCCCATAAGGGAGTAACATTTGAGACCACATTAATTAAAACACAGTATCCCCAAAATTGCCTGTTTTTTAATTATTTAAAATTAAGTTACCTTTAAAATATTGCACAAAAGAGAACCTTTTTTTCTATTTTGAGAGAAAAAAAATTAGACACCTTAGCAAGGTAATTTTGCAGGCTTCTGCCATTTAAAGATGAGTTCCCTTAATTTACACCAAGTGGCATAACAAGTTGTGCAAACTGCAGTTAGAAATATATAAAAAAATGCATTGGGTGCAGTGGGAGAAGCAGGATTGAGCCTTCCACAGGACATTTGCCTCTTTGGGTAACAGAGGGTCACCAGTCCCTGCTACAACACTATTAAAAAGTAGACCATAAGCGGCAGTCCAGTAGGGACTCTGTAGGGGAAGGCTGGATGACAACTGAGCTCTGCAGTGGCATGATGTGCATGCACACACTTGGAGTTTCCTGAGCGCTTGTGTCTAAGTCAGATTGGGGAAGAAAGAACAGCAGATAATCACCTTGGTAGCAAGGAGGGTGAAAGGGCATGCTCAGGTCCCAGCCCAGATTACCAACAACCCTCAGTTTGAAGGTTATTAAGGTATTTTTCTATACCATCTTAGGAACTCTCCAAGCCTGGTGAGTCCTTCCCAGGTGGTATGATGGATGGTTAATGGGTATAAGTACCCATGATGTCCACAGTACGGGGGCTAGATGGGCTCCTCGAAAAAGGGGTTGCTCTGGAGAAAAAGGGTCATAAACAATAAATAAAACAAACAAACAAAGAAACAGACAGACAATGGTCTCTGTACATTAACCAAAGTTTTCCCTTTGTGGAACAAAATGCAATGCAAAGGATCAGTTTTGATGCTTCCATTGATGCACTACTCTCCCCTACCTAACACATTGCCCTCCCAGGCCCTGATCATGCTTGATCATGAGCAACTGCACTACCGGTTGGGGATGGGGCTAAGGAATGGGTGGGGCTGAGACAGGTCTGCAGAAAACAGCATGCATTAAGTAATTTGTGATCTTTCAGACCTGGGTGAGTTTCTTTTGTTATGGTAGAGGGTTACTGTAAATGTTGTGTATCTACCTAGCAGCAGTCCTGAGGCCCCAATCATACCTTGCTACCAACACCACACCTCAGCCTTGCCATGGTGGGCTGGGGACAGTAAAACTGGCAATCCATATTTGTTTTCATTAATATTTTATCATAGATTAGAAACCAGAAACAAAACAGTGAGCATAAAGGATTCTGATAACAATACCAATAACAAGGCCGGCCTGGTGGTGCTGAGGGTTGAGGCGCTGGATGCCACACCTCACGCCATGCTGGCGAGCAAAGTTCGGGAGCGAGCTCGGGCACCGGGAGTCGGCAGGGGTGGGAGGGGATTGAGCACCCGCCGGGCTGCTCTCCTCCCCCGGGGGGTGGGTTAGGGACTGTCCAGCATTCCAGCGGCCCCTGGTGGAGACCGGGGGCACTGCAGAACATGGACTGCACATATAGCGTGGCTGACTTCGGCAGAGTTGCCGTGTGTGCCAGATGTCAGGCCGTGCCCACGCAAGGACCAACATAAGGGGGAAAAAGACCCCTCCGGCCCAGATAGGAGACAGCTTTGCAGTTTCCACCTGCCACACGCCCAACGCTGGACCTCTACCTCTGCCCCTTCGATCACCCTTGGGGCTTGCCCTCCAGCCCTGTGGGGGAGAGAGTAATGCCTATGAGGTAGGTTGAGGTCACAGCGGGAGGTAGAGTGGGGGATGAGTCGGGCCTGAGAGAGTTCCGGTGTCCTGGGGAGATAAACAGAAGTGCAAAAAAAAAAAAAATAACAATAACAATACATACATGGTTATATGGTGGTAGGGCAGTATGAAGGCACTGCTATGGTTCACTGGTGACATTTACCTATGTTAAATACAACTACCATCACTTTCAACAGGAGGTAAAAATATGAGCAGTAATAACACAGACAAAGTGCGTAGATATATCAAATCAAATCAAGATTTATTTATAAAAAGGTGCCTTTCCATAGTTCAAGGCACCTGTAAATACAAAAATATTACATCAAACAATGAATTTCATAAAATTATAGCAATATATAAAACCATAAAATATTAACAATAAAACCAACAGTTACTAAAATGACAGCAACATTTTACTTCATCACAATAGGCTAGGCCAAAGAGGTATGTCTTCAGTTTGGCTTTAAAACTTTGGATGGTTAGGCATTCTCTTATCCGATGAGGTGGAGAATTCCACAGGGTAGGGGCCACAAATGCAAATTAATGGGCCCCAGATGTTTGTAAATGCACCCTGGGAATCTCTAGCAATCCCTCATCGGTGGATAGGACAGGCCAGGAGGGGCAGTAGGGAGAAAGGAGATCTTGCAAGTAGTGGGATCCCTGGTTGTGTAGGATTTTATAGGTCAGCAAATAGACCTTGAGGGTCATATGCAACCACACTGGCAGCCACAGCAGTCCATGGAGCACAGGCGTAATATGACTGGTCATATGTCATATAATATGACATTGGTACTTCTGATCAGCTAATAATCATTACCCAATCTAACCAGGAACTGTTGGGTTCTGATGTGTTGAAGAAAACTATGGGTGCTCAGTGCACTGCTCATTAGCAAAGTGATGGGATAAGATGTCCAAGACTTTATTCTTTGGTGCTTGTAGTGTATGATCTTCTTGCTAAAGGGTCCTTACTCGGGGTGGGGGTTAATGCCCTCTAATGATAGTGGGTTTTAGGGATTGGAAGTAACCAGAGAGGTAGAAGCCAGTGGGGATGGAGCAGTGGTCTGATTTTAAATACCTTCCCCAAATGTCAGTATATTCTTCTAGCTTCCCTCTGGTGGCAAAGTGTACCCTCTCAAAGAAAGCTGATTTGCCTACCTCTGTTAACCACTCCAAAATGAGTGTGGAGTTGCTTCCTCCAGTGTCTCAGGATAATCCTCTTAACTGTAATCAGGGTACCTAAAAGCCATTTCTTACTATGTCAGAGGATTTTCATACCCTCGGTGGGATCATGTGTTAGCCCTAACATTATTGATACTGGGGAACAAGGGTGAGGTCAGTGGACACAGTCTCTTCTGACAAATCATTTGTACCTCCTTCCAGAATCTCCCCAGCTTTGGGCAGGACCAGATGATATGTGTGAACATTCCCCTGTCCTCTTCACATCTCCAGCACCTATCAGTGGGCATCAGGCCCCAGGCTTGCACTTGTAGGGTGTCCTGTGCCACCTACGCAGTAGGTTAGGCTGTGTGAATCTATCTTTGGTGTCATTGATAGCCTTTTTTACTTCACTCCAGCAATGGTGCCATACCTGTGGTGTAGTCGTGTGCCCTAATTCTTCACTCTATCTTTGCCTTATGCTCTTTGTGGGGTCCGGGACCAGACTAAGGAGGGGCTTATATATTATGCTAGTGCTCGATTTGTTACATCCCTTGGGATAAAATATTGAGTCATGGGGTTAGTGCCTTGAAACTTATATTAGGACCCCGGTATAGCAGGTAGGTCACGCCTATTTTGAAGGTATTTCCAGTGTTGGTGCTTGGGGAGTGTGAACTCCTGCTGCAGTTGGCCAAAGGACTTCATCATCCCGGTGGTTGGGGCCATCACATTAGCCAGGTTCATTACACACGCCATCATCCAGTCCTGACTCTGGGATGGTTTCCCCCTTACACATAGGGCTGATTTCCCCAGACTGGGAAGTGCAGTGCTTTCCTTCTGACCCATTCACCAAGCGATACATGTTATTTCCAGAGTATTTTGACAAATTGTACTGAAGGAGCTACATTGTCACCCAGCTCTGATGCCTTACACTCAGCCCATTTGGGCCTGCATTCCAGTGGGTTTCGAGAAGATGTTTGTGCAGCTTCCAGTAGAGCCTGCACCATGCACCATAAAGTGAAACCCAGCAGCTTCAAACCTCTGTTCCTGAAGTCCTGTGTTAGTTCGGCCAGTCTCAGTCATCTAGGGCCTTTACTCAAGGAAAAGGTGTTCATTTTCAAGTGGATAGTCTTTTAAGAACTTTCATCCAGTCTTACTGACATGTTATCAATGACATACTGCATTTTGGGGACTGCTATCATTTTAAAAGCCTGTGGGAAATATACATAGAAACACAGAAACATAGAAAGTGATGACAGAAGGAGACCATGGGTCCATCAAGTCTGCTCAATTTTTGCTGAGACCTTCTTAGATCCAGGATCTAGCCCCCCCTTCTGATCCCTACCCATTTCAATTTCCTCAGATTTTTATTTGAGCTTTCTCTTTATCCCAGCCCCGTTTGAAAGCTGTCACTGTCTTGGCACCCACAACCTCTGTGGCAACCTATTCTGAGTCAATGACCCTTTCTGATAAATAATGTTTCCTGAGCTCTCTCCTGAAGCACCCTCCTCGCAGCTTCCAGTTGTGCCATCTAGTATTAGAGCTGGAAACCTTGTTGAACAGTTCAGAGTAGGGAACCTTATTTATTCCTTTCAGGTACTTGAAAGTTTCTATCATTTCCCCCCTCTTCCTCCTAGTCTTTAATGAGTACATATTAAACGCTTCCAATTGCCTTTTATATGAAAGCCCTTGCATGCCCTGAATTATTTTTATCACCTATCTCTGCACTGTCTCTAGTCTGTTTTTATTCTTCTTAAGGTGTGGACTTCAAAATTGGACACAGTACTCCCAGTGGGGTTTCACAAGGGATCTGTAGATTGGCAGTATCACCTTTCTGTTCCTGCTGTTAAATCCTCTCCCAATACACCCCCACATTTTTTTTAGCCTTGCTATAAGCCATGTTGCATTGGCTAATCTGCTTTAAGGCATCACATATTATGACATCTATGTCCCTTTCCTCCTGCAAGGTGCTGATTCTGATCCTATTAAGCCAATATGCTGTCTTCGGGTTCTTTTTGCCTAGATGTATCACCTTACACTTCTTGGCATTGAACATCAGCTGCCAGATGCTAGACAATTTTAACAAACTTCGCAGATCTTTTTTTATTCACATTTTATTGCTTTCCCTGCACCAGTTGACCTCCTTTCACTGGACCCACCCCCCAGATCCATCACCCTGACATCCACTGGGAATCACCTCAATGGCACGGAGGTGCCCAACTAGCCAGGAGTGGAGCCTGTGGGGGACCAGCTGTATCCTGTCGATCTGCATCATTTTCCCTCCATTTTTTCACCCACCCCTACCACTTCCATGCGTACGTATGTGGAAGCATGCGCAGACTGCAGATCTGCAGCTCCCTCCTTACTCATGCCACCCATCTACTGCACTACTCTCAGGCCTCCAGCTGGGGGCAGTCATACTGCGGGGGATGACCAGGTCCCTCCCCTTGAGAGGAGAGCTGCCTTTCAGCTGCTCAGTGATGGCCCCCCCAGCTGACCCCCAATGAGCCAGAGTGTGATGCCCAGTGCCTCAACCATCATCACCACTGGGCTGGCTGCGTAGCAGATCTTTTTGCAGGTTCCTTACTATTTCATCACTGTCCACCCTACCGCCTAGTTTAGAGAGCAATCTTGCCCTATATGCCTACCCTAATGTCACTGATGAATACATTAAACAATACTGGACCCAGGTCTAAGCCCAGGGGTACCACACTAGTGACCACACCCTCATCTGACCTCTCCCCGTTGTCACCACTCTCTGCTTTCTATCCTTGAGGCAGTTTGCTACCCATGTAACAATACTCCTTGTGGTGCCCATGTCCTCCAGCTTTTTCAGCAGGCGGTTATGCAGTACCGAGTCAAAGGCCTTGCTGAAGCTGAAGGAGAGGAGATTTACTGGAAGGCCCCTGTCCAGTTTCCCAGTCACCCAGTCAAAGAACGTAATCAGATTCATCTGACATGATCTCTCTGCAATGAGCCCATACTGCCTGTCGTCCTGAAGGTTGTTCTTGTCTAGATACTCTACCAGATCCTGTTTAATCAAGGATTCCATCAATTTTCCAGCCACTGATGTAAGGCTAACTGGTCTATAGTTACCAGTCTTCTTTCTGCTCCAGTCCTTGTGCAGCAACACCATGTCTGCTCTTCTCCAGTCCCTTGGCACAAGTCCCATCTGAAGTGAACGGTTAAGCCAATGCACCAAGGGGTCCGCTAATTCCCTGCCAACTCCTTTAGCACTCTTGGGTTGACCCCATCTGACCCTTGTGATTTGTCCTGCTTTATTTGCTTGAACTCCTCTTTAACCCTACTGGTGATGAATATTGGCATTTCCATTTGTGGGACCCCCTTGTCCACAGCCTTAATACCGCTGTCAGGCATTGGACTGCTGTGTTCTTTGGTGAACACTAAGCAGAAGAAGTTGTTCAGAACTTCAACCTTCTGCCTATCATCTTTTACTATCCTAACACCATCTTTAAGTTAAACTACCTTCCCCCTTTCTTCCTTTTCTCTTATGTATACCTAAAAATTGTTTATTCCCCACTTTGACCCCCTCCACTATCTCAAGTTCAGCTGCCACCTATGCTTGTTTCACCGTTCTCTTGGCTTCTTTATTCTTCTTCAGCATGTCTATCTGTCATTATTTATTTATTCTATCTGCATGTCTATCTGTGGCCTATCTGGACTTCAGTAAGGCCTTTGACACCGCCCCTACAGGAAGTTGGTGAGCAAGATGGAAAGCCTGGGGTTGGGAGGGAAAATAACAAGCTGGGTGGAGGCCTGGCTGTCAGGAAGAACTCAGAGGGTGGTGCTAAAAGGGGTGCACGCCGGGACAGTGAGGGTGAATAGTGGAGTGCCACAGTGGTAAGTTTTGGGTCCACTTCTCTTCAATATCTACATCAGTGATATTGCTGAGGGTTTGAGGGGGAGCTGTGCCTATTTGCTGATGATACCAAAATATAGAAACATAGAAACATAGACTTTGACTGCAGAAAAGGACCACTTGGCCCACCCAGTCTGCCCATTTCCCTACCTACTGGATAAGCTGCAGATTCTAGTTAACCAACAGCCTGCTTCCTGCAACCACACACTATAATTGCTTTGTGTCTGTCCCAAGCATGTTTGAATTTCCACTGTTTTAGACCCAACAACCTCCTCAGTAAGGCTGTTCCATGTATCCACCACTCTCTGTGAAAAGAATTTCACATTACCCTGAGCCATCCCCTCTATCTTTAAACTGTGCCTCCTTGTTCTTACACATCTCTTTTCTGAAAGATGCTACCTCCTGGATTTTGTTGATTCCCTTAGGTACTTGAACGTTTCTATCATGTCCCCCTGTCCCTCTCCTTTCATCAAGGGTATACATATTAAGCTCTCTCAGTCTCTCTTTATATGGTTTCTGATGTAGACCCTGCACCATTTTAGTTGCCCTCCTCTGGACTGCTTCCATCCTGTCTATGTCCTTGCGTAGATGAGGTCTCCAAACTGCACACAGTACTCAGATGGGGTCTCACCAACTGTCTGTATAGAGGGATAATCACTTCCTTTTTCTACTTGTGATGCCCTTCCTATGCATCCCAGTATCCCCCTGGCTCTCTTACTGACTTCTCACATTGCTTACCCACCTTTAGGTCATCTGATATGACTACTCCCAGGTCCCTTTCCATGTTTGTTGTTGTTAGTACCTCCCCTGCTATTGTGTACTCTTCTTCTGAGTTTTTGTTTCCCAGGTGCATAACTTTGCACTTCTTTGCATTGAATCTAAGTTGCCATATGTTTGACCATTCTCCAACCTTGCCAAGTCCCTTCTCATCTTTTCTACCCCTCTTGTGTATCTACTGTGTTACAGATCTTTGTGTCATCTGCAAAGAGGCATACCTTTTCCCTCCAGACCCTCTGCAATGTCACTTATAAAGATGTTAAAGAGGATTGGACCCAGTACTGAGCCCTGAGGTACTCCACTAGTAACCCTCCTTTCTTCGGAATGTGTTCCATTCACTATTACCTTCTGTGTCCTGTTGTGCAGCCAGTTCGCTACCAAGGCTACCACCCTGGGACCCACTCCCAGGCTGGCTAACTTGATTATTAATCTTTTGTGCAGGACTGTGTCAAATGCCTTGCAAAGTCTAGGTAGGCCATATCCACAGCCCCTCCCTGGTCTATTACTTTGGTCACCCAGTCAAGAAATCAATTAGATTAGTCTGACATGACCTTCCTGCTGTAAATCCATGTTGCTTTGGGTCCTGTGCCCTGCTGGCCTCTAGGTGCTCAACAATTCTTTCTTTCAGAAGTGATTCCATCATTTTCCTACCACTGAGGTCAAACTTACAGGTCTGTAGTTTCCTGCTTTGCCTTGCTCCCACTTTTGTAAAGGGGAATCACATCTGCTCTCCTCCAGTCCTCAGGTACCACCCCATCCTGCCATGATTTGTTAAAAAGTGTGGTCAGTGGTGTCACTAGGTCCCCCCTTAGTTCTTTTAGGATTCTGAGGTGAATCCTGTCAGGCCCCATTGCTTTGTCCACCTTGAGTTTTAGGAGTTCTTTCAGGACTCTTTCTTCTGTGAATGGACTGGTATCAACCCCTACCCAGAGTGCTTCTATTGTCTGGTTTAGGTAATCTGCCTCATCTTCTTTGTGAATGCTGAGCAAAAGTATTCATTCAGTATCTCTGCCTTTTCACTGTCTCCCTGCCCACCTCCCTCTCCTTTATTAATCTTCACTATCCCTCCCTTAACCTTTCTATGCTCCCTAATGCACCTATAAAGGTTTTATCCCTTTTGACCGAGTTGGCTATTTTTCTCGGTTTGTGCCTTTGCCATTCTGACTGCCTTTCCTACTTCTTTCTGCTTTAATTGATACAGTTCCCTGTCGTGGTCCCTCTGTGATTCCTTATACTTTTTGAATGCAGCCTTTTTCTCCTTAACCTTCCCTGACACCTCTTTAGAGAACCATAGTGGTTTTTTACTCCAATTTGTTTTCTTTATTTGTTTTACACAAAGACTTGTTGCCTCTATGATGGCAGTTTTGATTTTTCTCCATTGTTCTTCCACTCCTCCTATTTGGCCATTTGCTAGTGCATTCTTCAGGTGTTCACCCATTTTGCCAAAGTCAGCCCTTCTAAAGTCCAGTATCCTTGTTTTCGTATGGCTTATCTCCATGGCTGTGCTCATTGTGAAGCACACTGTGCAGTGGTCGCTTGTTCCCAGATGTCTACTGACTTCTAAATTTGTGATCCTCTCTCCATTTGAGAGTACCAGGTCTAGTATTGCTCCCTCCCGAGTGGGTTCTAGCACCAGCTGTCTAAGGTCTGCCTCTGCAGGGCATCGAGAATGACCTCTCTTGGATGTGGCTGCAGCACATGTCCTCCAGTTAACATCTGGCATATCAGGTCCCCATCAACAGTATCTCCCCTTTTTCAGCCATTTTGAGAATGTCCTCTATCATTTTCTTGTCCATTTCCTCCCCTTGAGACGGGGTCTGTATACAACCCCTGCAGATTGCATGCCATTCCCCATCTCCAAGGTAACCCAGAGTGCATCTTGTCCTCCCCTTTACTTTTTAGTTCTGTAGCTTTGATCCCTTCCTTATGTATAGAGCTAGTCCACCTCCTCTTTGCCTTCCTGTCCCTTCTATAGATTGTGTACCTGGTATGTTGACATCCCATTCATGGTTCTCGTGTACCATGTTTCTGTGACTGCCACAATATCCAATTTTCATCTTCCATCAAAGCTACTAGCTCAGAGAGCTTGTTTCCCAGACTACAGGCATTAGTAGTCATTGCCTCCATTTAATGTTGGCTTGATCCTTTTCCCCATCCTGCTCTTATTGCTCTTATCTATTTTACCATTTACCCCCATCCTGCCCTGTGTTGAGCTCTGTACCTCAGTGTTTACCCTACTACCTGCCCTGTTTTGTGGGGAGGCTTGACTTTTCCTGCCTTTATCAGTACCTCCCCTATCTAGTTTAAAAGTTTGCCAAGGAAGCATTTAAACCTGTCACCTAGGAGCTTGGTCCCTTTGTGGACAAATGCAGACCATCATACCAGTATAGACCTTTATTCTCCAGGTGGACCCCAGTCCCCAATGAAGCTAAAGCCTTGTGCTCTGCACCAGTTTTAACCATTCATTAAACTGCATGGTGTGCAGTACCTAGCCTCATTCCTGCCATGGACTGGTAGCACCTCTGAGAAGGTTACTGTGCTTGCTACCCGTCTGAGGCCCCTCCCCAACTCCACAAATTCATTCTGCACTGCACTGATCCCATGCTTAGCTAGGTCATTTGTCCCAAGGTGGACAATGATATCTAGTTCTGTCTCCTGTGATGCTGCTTCTACAATTGTGAGGATTCACTTCTTGTCCCTCCAAGCCATGGCACCAGGCAGGCAGCTTACTTCCTTCTCTCCCTTCCCCAGTTCTACCCCCCTAACAATTGAGTCCCCTATCAGTAGCTGTTTCCTTCCCCTGTGGTGTCCCTTGCCACACTTTTGTGGGTCTCCCTTGTGGATGTCCTCAGCATTCTTCTGGGTCTCCACTGAGGGTGCCATCATAGAGGAACCTTGGTCTGCCAGAATGGCATCTGATTTGTGTAGAGGTGCAACTGTGGGGCTTCGCCTCTGGTCCACCACCCGCACCCTCCCAGAACCCACTGTGGTCCTACTGCTCTTCATACTCCGAAACCTCTGACTCAGTGGTTGTGGCAGTGGTGCTCTTTGGGAGGGGGAGGCCTCCTTAGTCCTTGCTAGTTCAGCCTGGAGGTGGGCAACCTCCTCTCTCAGAGCTGACAGATGCCTACAAATAGGACAGCAATGCAGTTTCCAGAATGTTTCCGGAAAACTGCTGCCCCACAGCCAGTGCATTGCACCACCCCACATGTCCCGCCTCCTTATTCTATACAATATGTAATTATATATGTATTATTATTTGTTTTGTGTAACTACTCTTTATGCACGTTGCAGGGTTATTAGAATATGACAGTTCTGCCCAAGACCTATTGAGGAAGTGATGTCAGAACTGTGGCTATAAAGGAAATGCCATGCCTGGGGTGGGGTTGGGAAGTGGTGGGTAGTGCACAGCCACTGGTGACTGTTAGAAACAATCAGATACACAACTGCTCCACCACCTTGGTGAGTACTGTCCTTTATAGTAATACAACTAACACCACAATTTACTAGACCACGGCTCCAACACAAACCAAACCACTCTACTGAGTCCAAGGATAAAATGAACTCACTCCTCAGCCAGCAGGACACTTAAAATGTTACAAAAATATCCTTCAAAATGCTAGGTCTCAACCACCGCACTCAAGCAAATTCAGTTGTATCTCACTCTGGTTATAAACTTACTACCCTTTTAAAGGAATCCTGCAATTCTCTGCTTAATGCCAATAAGGAACAAGCATTTGTCAATGCCGAATGTTGCTTGCTTCTATGTGCTGTTTAGGTATTTGGAAGTCATTGGAGTGTAAATATTGAAAATTTGCGAACTTACGAGCGTGCGTAGGAACTGCTCAACGTACGCTCGTAAAACAGTAATTTTTAGGATTTTTTTCACCAAATTTTAACATAGCCATTTTAAGACCTTCTGGTCATGAACAGTGTCACTGTGATTTTGTTAATGTGTCCCATACATTGAGTTTGCACACCGACTGCGCCATTATGCGCTACCAGTGGAAACATGTTTTGGGCAGGATGTGAAAAAGCGACAGCTGTACTGCTCATAAGAGGTGTGGTAAAATGGCAATGTTGAAAATCTGGAGTGGAAATATTGAAAATTAAACCTCGACGTCTTGGAACTTCTTAACGCCGCTCGTAAAACAGTCATTTTAGGAATTTTTGACCAAATTTTCAACATAGCCATTTTAAGATCTCTGCTCATGAACAGTGGCACTGTGATTTTCTTATGTGTCCCATACACTGAGTTCGGATAACGATCATGCCCATTGTGCGCTACATGGCTGGGAAACACGCTTTTGGATAAGATGTGAAAATGACAGCTGTGCTACTCATAAGAAGGTGTGGAAAAATGGCAATGTTGAAAATCTGGAGTGGAAATATTGAAAATTTACAAAACCTACGAAGCGCATGAGGAACTGCGACACGACTCGTCAGAAACAGTCATTTTAGGAATTTTTCACAAATTTTCAACATAGCCATTTTAAGACCTCTGCTCATGAACAGTGTCACTGTGATTTTCTTAATTTGTCCCATACATTGATTTCGCACACTGACTGCGCCATTCTGCGCTACATGGGTGAAAACAATTTTGGGTGAGATGTGAAAAATGACAGCTGTACTACTCATAAGAAGGTGTGGTGAAATGGCAATGTTGAAAATCTGGAGTGAAAATATTGAAATTTCGTGAACTTACAAGCCTGCGTAGGAACTGCGCAACACACGCTCGTTAAACAGTCATTTTTTTGAATTTTGGCACCAAATTTTCAACATGGGGGTTTTGGGCCCCCTTCTCATGAATGATGTCACTGTCATGGGTGGTATTCAGGCTCAAAGGGTGATTTTGCAGCCACTGCGCAGTCACTGTACAAAATCACCTTCGGCCTGAAATAACGCCATGACAGTGACATCATTCATGAGAAGGTCCCAAAACCCCATGTTGAAAATTTGCAAAATTCCCAAAATGGCTGAGATATGCACAAAGTTGAACCCCCCATCTTGCCCATTATACAGCCACCGCATTTCTCAGTTCAAGGTTGGCTTTTGAAGAGTGCAGACGTGTTCCCGTCCACCAAAGCATCGTGCATGGAGTCTGGAGGTAAGTATGGGGTGAGGGGGTGGGAGGCTGGGTAGCAGGGTGGGTGCGGGTTGTGAGGGGGTCGGGAGACGACCGCTGGACCGTTTTTGTCTCACAGGTACAAAAAATAAAAAAGACGTTGAGGGACCGTTTGCCACGCTGGGGTGGGCTCCCAGAATGGCACAAGGACTTTGGGAGGGGCGTTCAGCTGACGGGGGATTGGGCACCCCCATCAGCAAAATGACTGATTGCCACGCTGGGGTGGGCTCCCAGCATGGCACCAACTACTGGGGGGGGAGGAGACGATGCAGCTCAGCCGACGGGGTTGGGCACCCGTCGGCTATACACTGCGGCATGGGGCGCGACGTCAGCGGCTGGGAGCTGCGCGTGAGCAGCTTCTCATCACTGCTCACTCAAGCGTAGGCTCCCCTTTCAATCAGAGGTTACTGTATTTTGGAGCTTGTCATAGACAGCTCCAAAATGCATTGTTTACAGAGGCCGCCTGCCAGGACACTGCCTGAATTGGAGGAGAAGGTGACACACCTCTGAAATCTCCGATGATGGCATCTATGTTTCTTGCACATGCGCAAGCAACATAAAATACAAATAAAACTTTTGTAGAAAGTGTATCTCACTTCTACCCAGTGCTCTGCAGTATTATGCCTTAATCAGGTTTCCAGGTCCTAAATGGAGTTGCAGTTTGTTCTTTGCAGTAAGTTTGAGCTTCCAACAGACACTTTAAAGTCAGTGTGACTGGCTTCTAACTGTGAAGGATGTCTAAGATAAGCTCAGAGCTGAAACCCCACCCAGAGCCAATTGATTGACTAGTGACACCTGTGATGTAAGCAGGCCTTTTCAATGCAGGCAGACTGCTATGTCTGATTCCAATACACAAAACCTTTCAGTGAAACCAGGGCTAAAAAATTAACTTCTCAGCCAGCAGGACACTTAAAATGTTACAAAAATATCCTTCAAAATGCTAGGTCTCAACCCCCGACTCAAGCAAATTCAGTTGTATCACACTCTGGTTATGAAATTACTACCCTTTAAAGGAATCCTGCAATTTCTGGTTAATGCCAATAAGGAAAAATACAAATAAAACTTTTTGTAGAAAGTGTATCTCACTTCTTACCCAGTGCTCTGCAGTATTATGCCTTAATCAGGTTTCCAGGTCCTAAATGGAGTTGCAGTTTGTTCTTTGCAGTAAGTTTGAGCTTCCAACAGACACTTTAAAGTCAGTGTGATATGCAATAGGGCGGATACTCCGGGGGGGGGTGGAGGACATGAGGGAGGACTTAAAGATGCTTAAAAAATGGTCTGGGATGTGGCAGCTGAAATTTAATGCCAAGATGTGTGCTGTGATGCACTTGAGGAGCAGGAACAGAAGGGCAGGGTACACCCTAGGTGGGGAGGAACTTAAAGTAACAGAACAGGAGAGGGATCTGGGGTTCATAGTCTCCTCAAAACTTAAGGTAGTAATCCAGTGTAGCACAGCAGCAGGAAAGGTCAATGGAATGTTGGCATGCATAGGCAGGAGTATTACTAGGAGAAAGGGGAAGGTAATAATGCCCCTTTTCAAAGCCATGGTGAGGCCATATCTGGAGTATGGGGTTTGGTTCTGGAGGCCACATCTCCACAAGGATATAGATGCATTGGAGAGGGTTCAGAGAAGGGCAACCAAGATGGTGTAGGGTATGTAAGGAAAGTCATATGAGCAAAGGTGTAAGGAGCTAAATCTGTACATGCTGGAGATATGGAGGGAAAGGGGAGACATGATTGAAACTTTTAAATATGTAAAGGGGCTCAATAAAGTGGGAGAAGAGAGTTTACTTAAGAGGAAGGAGGGGGTCAAAACTAGAGGGCACAGCCTCAGACTGCAAAGAAAAAGATACCGGGGCAATGTGAAAGGGTGTTTCTTCATGGAGAGGGTGGTGGAGCCCTGGAACAGACTACCAGACAGAGTGGTAGGGGCTAAATCGGTGGAAGAATTCAAGAAGGTATGGGACAAGCATATGGGGCTATGTATCGGGAGGAGGGTGGGGGCTGGCAGGGAAGGGAAGTGTAGGGGGAAAAAAGAGCAGACTAGATGGGCTAGTATGATCCTTTTCTGCTCTCAAGCTTCTATGATATGATATGATCCATGTAATCTTCCCATTCTCTGTCACCTGGTTTCCCTTAAAAATTGTGGAAAGCCTCTCTTTTAGTCCTAATCGCTGTTTTGACTTTCTTAGTGAACCATATGGGATTTTTATGTTTATTCTTTTTTGTTACCGTTCTTACCACAGCTGTATAGTTTCTAGGATGACTTGTTTAATCAATCCCCATATGTCTTCTACTTTCACTTGCTTCTGGATTCTCAGTAGTTTTCCCCTGCTAGTTCCAACATTTTATTAAAGCTAGCTGCTCTAAAGTTTAGGACTTCTGCCCTGGATAGAGATTTCATATCCCCTAGGGATATTTCATACCAGACAGCATTGTGGTTGCTGTTTGCTAGCAGTTCACCAACCCTAATAGCACTAACTATCTCCGATTTGGAGAAGACCACATTCAAGATGGTGTATAGTCTAGTCGTCTCATATACTAGTTGCTTGAGAAGGCAATCTTTTAAGGCTTCTACCACAGTTTGATTCCTTGTTGATTTAGCCATTGGAATACCCTAGTCAACATCAGGCATATTCAGGTCTTCAACCATTAATGTGTCCCCTCTCTGTGTCTCCTCTCTAATTTCTTCCAGAAGCTTCTCATCCCTGTCCTCTGCCTGCCCCGAAGATCTGTTACCACCCCAATGTAGACTTTCCCCAATGTTGAGCTTAGCTGTACCCACAGGGATTCCACCGCCTCCTTCTTGCTGACATTGAGTGCTGTGGCCACTAGTCCATCCTTAACATACAGTGCTACCCCTCCACCCCAGATCCCTTTCTATCCTGTCTAAAGATTGAGTGGCCCAGTACCGAGTTATCCTAGTCATTGTTTTCTGAGGCCCAAGTCTCCGTGACGGCCACCAGTTCTACATGGGATTCTGCCATCAGTGCTTTTAGGTCACCAGTCTTGTTGCCCAGGCTTCTGGCGTTGAGGCACACTGCCTTCCATAAACTAGGAGCCTTAATGTTCTTCTTGTTTTTTGAATTATTCAGCTAGTTTTCATCATCATGGCCCCCTTTCCAGTCCCTTGAAGTCCCTTCCTGCTTCATACAGATGTCCTCAGATTGTGGTAGTGAGTTCTTTGCTTATGGGTGAGTGACGGCTAAGTTCTCATCATTACTGCAGCTACTGATAGGTTTCTTAGCATCATACCCCCCCTGAAGTCCCCTCCTGCTTTCTTCAACTGCACTCAGATTGTGGTAGCGGGTTCTTTGCTTGTGGGGGCGTGATGGCTAAATTCCCATCATTAGTGCAGATACTGGTTTCTTAGTGTCATATTACCCCCTCCTAGTTTAAGTGCCTAAGATGGATGTTGAATTTTTGTCCCAGTGCACTCACCCCTTCTTTTTCTAGGTAAAGGCCTCTGAACTTGAAAAGCTTTCTCTCTCAGATGTTCCCCCAGGCTTCTATGTGGTATCCTTTTTCCTGGCACCACTGATGCAGCCAAGTGTTCATTTCTAAGACCTCCTTGTTCCTGATCCTGTACATATTGTTCCCTGTGTCCCCTACTGGGAGCACCTCAGAGAATGCCAAGGAGGTCTTTCTAGCCACCAGCCGCTCCCTCAAGTTCCTTAAACTGTGCTTGGTCTCCTCCGCTGTTTGATTCACCAGGTCATCAGTCCTGAGGTGAATCAGTACCTTGAGTCCCTCTTCCACGCTGTCCATGATCCTTCCAATTTTCTCAGTGTTCTGCCTAGCTGAGGCACTGGGGAGGCATTTAACCCTCATGATGGGTTGTGTACCTTTACTCAAGTCGGACTCGACTCCCCTTATCATTGAATCCCCTATGATAAGCACTTGCAAACATTTGTTTTTACCCTGTTTTCCTTTTCTACCACTGCATGCCATTTCTCTGCTCTTCCTTGCACTCTCTCCTGACTCAAAGGCCCCTCTCAGAGACAGGGTCCTGTACCTTCTCCTGTGGTACAAATCAGTTTGTTGTCTAGATTGTACTGGGCAAAACAGATTTCATATGGTTCATCCTTGTGGCTTTCCCCCCTTCCCACCACCTTCCAACCCCCTAGGCCAGTGGGCCTCAGGGGAAGAGGACATGGAGGGAGTGAGTCCCAGTACAGCTGATGATGCAGCCTTGCAATTTCCTTCCTAGCTGTATCCAGCTGAGTTCTGAGCTCATTCAGATTCCTAAACATAGGGCAATGTCCCACCTTCCAAAGAAGACTCCCGAAGACAAGTGCTCCACACACCTGGCAACTTACCACATCCATATATCTATATATCTATCTATCTATCTATCTATCTATCTATCTATCTATCTATCTATATTTTTATTGCAAAAACTCTGCTGATTCATCAGTTAGGGTTCCTATTACAGTGACAAAAGTATGGAAATTAGGTGTTAGGGTTACCAACCCTACCACACCACCCTTCACATACCAACAGGCATCAGGGTGTGCCTTGGGGTCATTGACCCTAACTCTCACCCCATTCCATGTGTAAGGCAGCTGAGGTGGTACAGTATACTGTAGGAGAATGGGGTGAGAGTTAGGTCTGACTACCCCAAGGCAAATTCCAACACCTGTTGGTATGTGGAGGGTGGAGAGTGGGGGGTGGGGTTGAGTGGTAGGGTTGGGAAACCTAACATCGAATTTACATACTTTTGTAGCTATACTAGGGAATCTAACAAGTGCACTAACAAAGTTTTTTTGCAATGAATGTCCTTACTTTTTGAGATAGTGTAATAGTATGCTTATTTTACTGTGGGAGTGCAGGGTCCAAAAGGTGTGGAAGCACAGGGACCAGGGCCCTGTGCTTCCATGTGTCAAACAGCAGTGACCACACTGTCAGCATAGCCATCTTATTACCTCACCTCATGCAGCAATAAAAGGGGCCATATTAGATGCCACATACCTCTGTGTCAAGCAGGTCAGTAAAACCAGGAAAAAAGGAAGCCACTGTGGTGCAGCAGAGAAGTGGCAGAAAAGGTTATGACAAAGAAGTGTGCATTCAGAAGATACAAGCAGATTCAGATGGAGGAAGATAGGGTCATATACCAGGAAAAGCAGAAAGAAGCAGGAACGGAGGTCAGGAAAGTGAAGGCAGGGACAGAAGAGAAAATAGCTTCAGGAAAGTGAAGGCAGGGACAGAAGAGAAAATAGCTAACTCAGTCAAGGAGGGGGATAAAAAATGTTTCTGGGATGTGAGTGAGAGGAGAAAGATGAAGGAGGGGGGATAGTCAGGCTAAAAGACAAAGGTTGGGGATCGGTGGAAGATAACCAAGAGAAGGTGAACATATTAAACAGTTATTTCTGTTCTGTGTTCACAATAGATGGTGAAGGGGAGGGGAAGGAAGTCGGATCAGGGAAAAGGGGGTGTTAGTGGAGGGGTGGACACCAGTCCATTCCAAGGAGATGAAGTCCTGAGGGAACTAGAGGGGCTGAAGGTGGAAAAGACATGGGCTCAGATGGGGTACACCCCAGGGTACTGAGGGGGCTAAGTAAAGTACTAGTGGAGTCACTGATTAGCCTCTTCAATAGATCCTTGGAAATGGGGTAGGTTCCCAATGACTAGAGGAGGATGGATGTGATCCCCCTCCACAAGGGAGAGGACAAGAATGAGGTAAGCAACTACAGACCAGTGAATTTAACATTGGTGGTGAGAAAGCTCTTGGAAAAGCTGCTAAAGAAGTGAATCACTAGCTACCTTGAAGCCAATGGCTTGCAGGACCATTGACAACATGGGTTCATGGAGGGCAGATCATGTCAAACAAACTTGATGGAGTTCTTTGATTGGGTCACTAGGGTAGTGGATTGGGGGGAATGGTGGATATTGTGTACCTTGATTTTAGTAAGGCATTTGCCACCATGACACACAGAAGTCTCTGGCACAAAATGAGGTACCTAGGGCTGGATCTGGTAGTAGTGAGGTGGGTGGGAAATTGATTTGGGGGAAGAAGACAAAGTGTAGTTGTAAATGTGGTGCCTTCAAAGGAAGGCATGATAACTAGTGGGGTTCCACAGGGGTCGGTGCTTGGGCTGCTCCTATTTAACAACTTTGTAGGGGACATAGCAGATGAGCTGGAGGGGAAGGTATGTCTATTCACAGATGATTCAAAGATCTGCAATAGATATGATAATCTGAAGGGGGTTGAAAAAATGCGCTAGGATCTGCATAAACTGGAGGAGTGGTCAAGGGAGTGGCAGCTGTCCTTCAATACAAAAAACTGCAAGATCATACATGTAGGGAAAAAAACAGGGGGTAGGGTACAGGATGGGGGGGCAAGGCCTAGAGGCAATCTAGAAAGGGACCTTGGCATAATCATTTCATAGGACCTCAAGGTGGCAAAGCAGTACGAGAGGGCAGTGGCGAGGTCCAGTAGAATGCTCGGATGTATTGATAGGGGATCACTAGCAGGAAGATGGAGGTTATAATGCCATTGTACAAGCAGTTGGTTATGCTACACCTTGAGTATGGGTTCCAGTTCTGGAGATCATACCTCAGGAAGGATGTAGATAGAGTGGAAAGGGTCCAGAGGAAAGCAACAAAAATGGTGAGAGGCCTTAGTCAGTTGTCATATGAAGACAGGGTGAGGGACCTTATCATGTACTCCCTAGGGCAAAGAAGGGAAAGAGAGGACATGACTGAGACCTTCAAGTACCACAGGAGTATAGAAACATAGAATTTGATGGCAGACAAGGACCGCTTGAACCACCTAGTCTGCCCATAAGGAATTATAAACATAGTACCTATGAGTGACATTTTCCAGCGGAAGAGGCACTCAAAAACAAGGGGTCACAAATGATATGCAGATAGAAGGGGGTATGCTCAGAGGAAACATTAAAAGAGTGTGGTAAAACATCTGGAACAGAATCCCAGAGGAGGTGGTGGGGGCAAGGACAGTGGTGAGATTCAAAACAGTGTGGGATAGGCACAAGGGTATTATTGACCTATGACAGGAGAATGTTAACCAAGAAAACTAGCATCTTGAGTCTGGCTTTCAGATAGAAATCTTGAGCAGACTGGGTGGGCCTGGAGGTCCTTTTCTGCCATCACATTCTATGTTTCTATGTTATTTCGTGAATCATTCCCAAAAGGTGATTCCACACAGCAGCCACAAAATCACCTTACAGGTTTGATTAATGATGCAACAGTGACAGTGCTCATGAGGTGAGGTCCCAGAAAGCCCATGTTGAAAATTTGGTGCAAAAATACCCTAAAATGGCTGAGATATCAAAACACCATTGATAGCCATTATACAGCACTTACCTTGATTCTTCAGTTCTCAGTTTGGCTTTGAAGAATGCAGATGTGTCCCAGTCCACAGAATATGACAGCTGATGATCTCCCATGGTAAGTAGAGGGCAAGGGTGTGTGTGGGGAGGTAAATTTCTCAGTGGGAGGGTCGGATGGGGGATGGGAAGATGATGAGGGACCATTTTCTTTTCTTTTTTAGGAAAATAAAAAAGATGTTGGGAGACTGTTTTCTTTTTTCACAGGTATAGGAGTATTTTGAGACACTGGAAGTGGGCTCCCCAGTGTCCCACTGCATGGTGGGCACAACTGGGGACACTGGGAGTGGGATCCCAGTGTCGCACACTGTTAGGGAGGTTGTAGTGCCTACACAGGGATTGGGCACCCCGATGTCAGCAAAAATATTTTAAATATAAATGAAGTGGGACACTAGGGGTGGGCTTCTCAGTGTCCCACAGTCCGGGGAAGGATGTGGACATAACTGGAAACACTGGAAGTGGGCTCCCGAGTGTCCCACAGTGGGGGGGACCTGTAATTCTGACATGGGGATTTGGCACCCTGATGTTGATAAAACTTTATTTTTAATTAAAACATGCCTCGGCCCCCTTGGAGACAATGAAAGGATAAAATATCCTTTTATTAGGTAAACACCAACAGGTGTTTACCTAAAGGAGGGCTGAGGAATCCAATTCTGGGATTTGTTTTTTGTAAAAATGGGCTGAACAGGTTTTGGCATATTTAGGGGCTGATGTATTTTTTGTTTTTTACTGTAATAGTGCGGTAAACTTGCAGCAGTTTTCACAAAATGTGCTGCAAATTTGTGGTACTTTGCATGCAAGACTGCCATTAGTTGCACAAAAACTGCTGCAAATGTGTGGCAGTTTTGCAAAATAGTGCTGCAAACTTGCTATACTACCATGGCTGAGTGCTAAAACATATTTCTGACCACTATTTAAAACAAATAATGCTGGAATCATGTTCCTCGGGCCACGATTAGGTAAACACAACTGTTGGTGTTTACAAAGGGGCAGTATTTTTTGAATTACAGTATTTTTCCCTGTTGCTAACTGAAAGCAAGAAAGCTGCAGCATAACACTACTTAACCCATTTGTGACAGTAAAAGTGCTTTCGTGAAAGCAGAAAGTCCTTTTGCACGGCACATATATTTTTTCCTGTAGACTATAATGGAAAACTGTAAAGTTTAATAACTTTTGAATGGATTAATATTGTTTCACCAAACCTTCAAAAGGCACATCTGCAACCCAGACCCCATATACCCTAACAATATCAGACCAGACCCCCAAGCCATTTCAGACTTACAGATGAGGAAAGAATTTGCACCTAAATGGTAATTTTCACATTTTTTGCCACTCCCAGCTCCACAAGCGCACATCCAACTGGAACAAAACTTAACAAATCTAGAGATCTATGGTACTAGACAGTGTATGAAAAATTTTGGGCACCTTGGCCTTACAGTTGCAAAGTTATTAAAGTGCAAAATGTTGTGTTTAACATAGAAGTGGCCATGTAACCCTAACTATACTGGCACACCATGCTAGTATAATTGTTTTATATATATATATATTTATGTGTGTGTGTGTGTGTATATATATATATATATATATATATATATATATATATACAGTATATATATATATATATATATTTATAGATAGATATATACAATTTGTTTTATGTAAGCAGGTTGGTGGGCAGTATCACCAATTCATTTGTGAGACTAGATCTCCTTTCCACCACACACAATCAAAACATCAGCTAGCAACTCACTGTTCTGTGGTAAAGGACAGCATTGTTGTTCAAAACTGTTACTTGTTTTCTTGCACTGAAAAATAATCTATCTGACAATCCTTCCTCTGATAGGAATTTCCTACTATCCTGCAGATCCTCCCTGTGCTATAGTAGGCTGCTGTAACAGTTGTAGCTCCCATTGAAGTCAGCAGTAGCGAGAAACATAGAATTTGATGGCAGATAAGGACCACTTGGCCCATCAAATCTGCCCTAGTGCTGAACTAGGTGTTCCTGTAGTCAATCAAATTGTTGTGCCTATTGGAATAGAACAGGAACCATGGGGGATGGGAGGGAAGTGAAGTCATGCACCCATTTGGTGTCCCGCTGGAGTCAGGGCAGAACTGAGAAATCAAAGGTGTGCCGCTGAGTCCTGGAGCTCATAGACCGCTCCTATCCCCTGATCCTGCATTGAAACCTACAGAAAAATGAAAAGCAAACAAATTCTATCAGTCCTGCCCCTCCAACTTGCGCCTTAGTAGACCATGGACTGACAGTACTGGGCAGTGTACTGACATCCCCATCTCACTAAATCCTTGTCTAACTCTGATAGCATAGGCTCAGTATTGCTTTTACCTATTTGGGCTATCTGCCAGTGGACTTTCATCTCTAGGAATTTCAGGTCCTTTTTCACATGCTGTAGACCACATGGCTAGTGAAGCAGTAGATGCACCTGAGAGCTAGACCAGTGGAACAGAGATTTTGAAACATTAATTTTATACCCAAAGAATTGGCCATTGTCATGTATCAGGCCTAAGAGGGTTGGTATGGACTTATTTGACTTTGCAAGGGTCAGCATGGTGTTGTTGACATATGCCAGCATTTTGTGCTCCTCACACATGTGTACCCCTGTATGCCTGCATTGTGTCTGAATGCTTGCAAATGTGTGTCCAGTGCCAGCACAAATAGAAGTGGCTAGAGAGGGCAACCTTGCCTGGTTCCCACACCCAGTTGAAAGGCCTGGGATACTGTGCCTTTGGTGGTGATCTTCGAGGAGGCCTCCTGGTACAGAGTCTTAATCCAGATGGTGAAGCTTAGGCCAAGCCCGAAAGCCTCCATAATAAGGAAGGAGCCCCACTCCAACCTGTCAAATTATTTTTCTGCATCTAGTGAGAGAAGAACTGCTGGTGGTGGGGATCAGTGGTCTTCCAGATGAATTTCAGTAGACCAGAATGAGGCAGATCTGCAATGTGTGCATTGAGGTGAGCAGTGACCCAGTTGTATAGACTTCTGTCAGGGCATTAGCCAGGGGTTCTAGCAGTACCTCACAATTGTCACACAAGTTCATGAAATTCAACTTTAATTCTGATTTTATTTTGCAATCTTTGGATGCATATAACTTGATCAGCCTTTGAGCATGTGATAAAAGAGTTGACACACACCGACCTCATTTTTAGGGTCAGCGATCCTAACAAAACTGGTGATAATCTGGTCTCTATTTTAAAAGTTAAATGGGATTACATTTTTGCTGTTTACATACCTGTGAAATGTAATTTTTAAATTCTTGAAAGTGTGGAGTCTTATAACTCTGTCACCATTAAAGACAAAAGATCTGAAACTTGGTATCTGTTTGCATCATGGGTGATAAATTCACCATACCACATGTGATGCAATTTAAACACATACTTTTAAAATTAGATCGGCATAACTGAAATTATAATTCTGGCAAAACTTTGAAGAAGTGAAATTGGAATTTCACCTGAATTTCGCTGGTGGAAGATAGTTTGTCCCGCCCTAAGTAAGACAGCACTTAAAGGGTTGACCCTTGTCAGACAGCTCTATTTCAGTGCATGAAAACTGTGTGTGACAGACAGCCATTGCCTTGTAGAGGTATTTTATTTATTTAACTATATTTTACCAGGTTAGCAAGCAGAGCCCAGGTTAGCAAGCAGAGTCCTGGAAGAAAACAAGAAACAGAGATTACAAGACAACATAAACACAGTAAGGAAGCTCCAGTGGAATGAAGTCCAACAAATACAATATAGTCAAACAGTGCAACTAAATAGGTCAGATCAGTTGCATGCAATTTCACAATAAGGTAGTAAATGGAAACAGTGTAAAACAAGCATAGTAATGGTACATGGTCACATAGCCAATTTACCAGAGAATATACAACAAGTAATTATCACAGCATAGGTAACACGTTTATTTAGTTGTTTTTTTTTGGGGTTGACTGGGAAAGGAGAGCTAGACAATTCTGCCTATTTTTGGTCTTGTCCGGGGGGGGGGATTCAGATGGCAACCAACTGAAACTGGACCAGATTAAGCTGTTGGTGGTATTTTCAATGAATGGGGGAAATTTGGCCAGGCTGGTGAAATTCCCCTACTCTTTTTGAACAGTGGCATGGGATCTTTAACATCCACCTGAACAACCACCAGAACAGGCAGATGAGACGTCTGTGTAATGTCTCATCTGAAGGATTGCACCTCAGAAGTGCAGCATCCTCCTCATGATGCACTACAGTGTCAGTATTGAGATTTTACTCCAAGTGCATGGTGGACAACTGCATATACAAACAACACTGTTCAAGAATCAGAATAACTGAATTTTCAAATTTATGAGTTACAATAATATTCTTGGGCATCAAAGCAGCATAAAGAATACAAATCTGTAAGCAAAATAAACAGCATAAGGAATCAGCATGACAAAGCTTAGACAATCAGAAAAGACAGAGATCAGCATATGAAGCAAATAATGCATTCAAGTAGCAGGTAGGAGAGGACAGTTGTAATAAGACTGAGGGTACCTTTGATACTTCTTGGCTAGCCTTGGCAGACCAAAAGGCTGGGCAAATGGACAAGGTAATTGTTAACCAATTCCAGAAGTTGGGAAGTCTATAGCGAGTGGAGTCTTGGCCTGCATTGCATTTGCAGAGAGGAGTCTGGAATCTATTTCATTATTGAGATCCAAGGGACTTCGAGGCATTAGAGGCAGGGGCAAGAAAACATCTTTTCAATACTTCAGCAGATATCATACTCAGAACCCTCATATACTCAGTATTCATTATTGTTCATTATTTTGCCCCAACACCGAGAAAAAAAATAGCCCTCCTATGCAGTTGAGGCTATACTCTTGCCCACCACTCCCACACACATAGTCATCTTCAACCCTCTACCCCATCTTCTCACACAATTGATTTAAAAAAAAATGCTGACTCCTATCATGGTGTCTGGAGATTTGCCTTTTAAAGGCTGCAGTTTGCCTTCATTATTTCACATACATGCATATTTGCTTTATACTAGGTCATTTCACTAAAGGATTAACAAAACAAAAATGATTTCAGTGATAAGAAAATCAAAGAGAAACAGAGACACAATTTATCCACATCTGAGCAATGGCATTTAACATTATCATTTCCTGGGTCTACTTTCCCCGGATGATCACTGACGATATTAAAGGAGTACTGTCTAGCTGTGCTATGTTTATCATGGATCAAAGGTGTAGCCTTGTCATGCTGTGATGAAGTACATTCCCTCAGGATTAGCTTCTTGGAGATGCTATGAAAGTTAACTGACTGTTTCCTCTGAAGAATGAAGAAAGAGCTCTGCTGTTGTCAAACCAGGGTTTATAGTTTGAATTGTTTGAGAAATTGCACCCTTTAAAAAAAAGATGTCACTGACTTCCATTTTAATCAAAACCTCTTAGCAAAAACAACTGCCAAAAAAGCATACTATACACAAAATTAATTCAGATGTTAATGTTGTTCAATATTTTAGTGCAGCTAGCTATGTTTTAAAGCACTGACACGGGCATTATATTAGTTTAAGAAAGTTGCAAATTATGGTGTTACTGTAGTTGGTATAGATGTGATATAAACAGTGCCATGGGATACACTTGCTAAACTGAAAATGGTAGGCAAATTGAACAGTCCACTGGTGCAACAGTAGCACTACCATGCAGATCCAGAGATACCTGTACTTAGAAACAAATATGGGCTAATAGCCTTAGCCTAGCATTGACTAAATAGCTGTTTAGTAACTTCCTGGTCCCCTAAGATGGTTTAGATAATTACAAGTGAAAATGTGGCATACCAGTAAAATAAAGGTACATCTAGATTATGTTTTCAAATGGGACCCGTTGTAATTTAGTACCCTAAACTTAACACTGGTTAATTTCTGTTGTATCTTTTTTCCTCACACACAGTGTCACAGATACAGTCCAAGACCACTGTCTTACATAGTGACAGCAACAACAAGCATTTGTCAACGAAACATACAGTAGAAACATAGAAACATATAATTTGATGGCAGATAAGGACTGCTTGGCCCATCAAGTCTGCCCATTTTCCTTACCTACAGGATAAGCTGCAGATCCTAGTTAACCAACAGCCTATTTCTTCCTATTCCCCACAAAAATTACCTTATGTCTGTCCCATGCATTCTTCAATTCTCCCACAGTTACAGACCCCACAACCTCCTCAGGAAGGCTGTTCCATGTGTCCACCACCCTGTCTGTGAAAAAATACTTCCTCATATTGCTCCTGAACTGTCCCCCATTTTCAAACTGTATCTCCTTGTTCTTGCACATCTTGTTTTCTGAAAGATGCTACCCTCTTGGACTTTGTTGATTCCACTGAGGTACTTAAAAGTTTCTATCATGTTCCCACTCTCCCTCCTTTCCTCAAGGGTATAAGTTCCTTTAGTCCATCTTCATTTGGCTTCTTTTGCAGACCCTGCACCATTTTAGTTGCCCTCCTCTGGACTGCCTCTATCCTGTCAATGTCCTTGCAGAGATGGGGTCTCCAGAACTGGATGCAGTACTCCAGATGTGGTCTCACCAACTGTCTGTACAGAGGGATAACAACTTCCTGTTTTCTGCTGGTGATGCCTCTCCCTATACTTCCCAGTATCGCTCCAGCCCTCCCTTCTGCCTTCTTACATTGCTTGCTAACCTTAAGGTCATCTGATATGAATAGTCCCAGGTCCCATTCCATTTTTGTTGTTGTTACTACCTCCCCCCCCATTGTGTAATCTTCCCCAGGGATGCTCTTCACCATTGATTCATTGAATCAATACTGCCCCAATGCGTGCTTCGGATGCATCTGCTCCTGGAGCATCACTCTAGGTGGACCCCCAGTCCCCAATGAAGCCAAATCCCTGAGCTCTGCACCAACTTTTAGACCACTAATTGAATCCCATGGTGTGCAGCACCCTAGCCTCACCTATACCATAGATAGGCAGCACCTATGAGAAGGTTACCGTGTGTGATACTTGTCTAAGGCCCCTCCCCAACTCAACAAACTCTTCCTGCACTGCTCTAATCCCTTTCCTAGCCAGGTCATTTGTCCCTAGGTGGACAATGACATCCAGCTCCCTCCACTGTGCAGCAGTTCCAGTGATCCTGAAGATTCACTCCCTGTTCCTCCAAGCCATGGCACCAGGCAGGCACCTTACCTCCCTCTCCCCTTCCTCCCCCAGTTCTACCTTTCTTACAATGGAGTCCTCCACCAGGAGTTGTTTTCTTTCCCTGTTGGATCCCATGCCACCCTCCTGTGGGTCTCCTTTGTGGAGGTTCCCAGCATCCTCCTTGGTCCCCACTGAGGGTGCCTCCATAGAGGAATCACTCTTTGCCAAAACAACATACGAATTGTGGAGAGGCAGAACTTGAGGGATGCACCTCTGTTCCACCACTCTCACCCTTCCTGAACCCACTATGGTCCAATTGCTCCTCTTTCTTGGCAACCTCTGAGGCAACGGCAGTGACCCTGGTGGTCCCTGGATGGGAGAGGAGGTCCCACAAATCCTGACCAACTCAGCCTGGAGATGAGCAACCTTCTCCCTCAACCCAGAGAGGTGCTTTCAGATGGGACAACACTGCAACCTCCACAACGTCTCCTGGAAGACTGCTGCTCCACAGCCACTGCACCACTCCCATCATGTATTTTTTTCTGGTCTCTTCACTGTTGTTTGGAATACTTACTTTTTCCTCTGTTTATTTTTTTTTCTCCCTACTTACTTACTGCCTTTGTGCCCTTTAAGCTCCTGATCTTCCAGTTCTGAGACAAGAAGATAATTTATTTGCCAGTAGTCTCCTTACTTGCTCAGAGGCAGACCTCCAGCAGCTAGCTACTCTTGTCCTTCTAGGATGGTAGTCTTTGGTGGCTTGCTGAATGTAGTCTTGCTGGCATTAGTAGTGCAAGAGTTGGAGATGCATAATGGGAATGGCAATGAAGTATTGAACTTATGCCAACCACAATCCCATCCTGCAGAGACTGACAGGCATTGTGGTGTGCCTTTGGGTCATCAGCAATAACGCTCATGCCATTTTACCTCACCCTATCCTGTAGACACTGACAAGTGTTGCGGTGTGCTTTGGGGTCTTTGGGCCTTATACTTACCCCATTCCATATGGAAATACACTGAGATGGGTGCAGCATAGGAGAATGGGGTGAACATTACGGCCAAACACTAAAGGCACACCTTAATGCCTGTCAGTGGCTGAGATGGGGAGGTGGTGGTTTAATGGCATGAGCATTACAGACAATGATCCCAAGTCACACCCCTGATGCCTGTCAGTCTTTACAGGGTGGGATGTTACAGTTGGAAATACTAACGCCGTAGGCGTTTGTTGGTATTTTCACTCCAAATTTTCAACAAGGGCTTTTTGTGACCCCACATCATGAAGAGCGGCACTGTCAGTTTGTTAGCCAAAAGGTGGTTTTGCACAGTGACTATGCCATTTGGTGACACAGGCATGAAAACACATTTTGGGCAGGATGTGAAAAATGACAACTGTATTGTTCATGAGGAGGTGTAAAAAAATGGCAACAGTAAAAATCCGGAGTGAAAACATGAAAAATTGGTGAAGTCATGAGCAGGCATAGAAACTGCACAACACACATCCGTAACCCAATTATTTTTAGGATTTTTTTAATCACATTTTCAACATAGGCATTTTGGGACCTCCCCTCATGAACAGTGGCGCTGTGATTTTGTTAATCTGTCCCAAAAGTTGATTTCCCACAGCAACCATGCCATTGTGCGCCAGAGGTGAGAAAACACTTTTTGGGCAGGATGTAGAAAATGACAGCTGTACTGTTCATAAGGAGATATGAAAAAATTCCCAGTGTTGAAAATCTGGCATGAAAATATTGCAAATTTGCGAAGCTACAAGGGTGCATGGAAACTGCGCAACACATGCTTGTAATACAGTCATTTTATGGAGTTTCATCACTAAATTTTCAACACAGGCATTTTAGGAGCTCTGCTCATGAAAAGTGTCACTGTCATTTTCTCAAACTGTCCTGAAAACTGATTTCACACAGCGACCCTGTTATTCTGTATTGGAAGTCCGAAAACACATTTCAGCCAGGATATGTAAAATGACAGCTGTACTGTTCATAAGGAGGTGTGGAAAAATGTCAATTTTGAAAATCTGTAGTGAAAATATTACAATTTCATGAAGTTACGAGTGTTCGTGGAAACTGCGCAATGCACGCACGTAAAACAGCCATTTGTTTGATTTTTTTCACCAAATTTGCAACATAGGCTTTTTGAGAGCCTGCCTCATGAACAATGCCACTGTCATTTCATTAATCCATCCCAAAAGGTGATTCCATGCAGTGATCTCGAAATCACCTTTTGGGACTGAATAATGCTGTGACAGTGACTGAATTCATGAGGAAGGGTCCCATTAACCCCATGTTGAAAACTTGGTGCAAAAATTTCCCAAAATGCCTGAGATATGCATCTAAGTTGAAAAAAAAACATTTACAGTAGTAGCCACAGACATTGCCAGCTATTTCCTGAAATTTCTGTGATATTACTACAGAAATCTCCTGCCTTCTGCGTTACCACAGTAGGGGCAGCAGAGAGAAACTTTTTCGAAAATTTGTGAAATATCTGGAAACAGCTGGCAATGTCTGTGGCTACTACTGTATGCCATTATACAGCTTACCAGCATTAATTCAGTTCATGGTCAGCTTTGAAGAGTGCAGATGTGTTCCCGGTTCATCGAAGATTGACACACCATGCTCCAGAGATAAGTATGGGGTGGGGGGGGTGTATGGAGGCAGGGTGCTCAGAGGGTGGGCGCAGGTTGGGGAGGGCCACCGGAGTCAATGAGAGACAGTTTTCTGCTTTTCAGGTGTAAGAAAAAAAAATTTGCAGGACGGTTTCTCTTTTACAGAGGCATTGGGCACTCTGGGGCGGGCTTCCAGCATGCCACCTGAGTGTTTTTTTTGGGGGGTTCTGTAGCTGAAGGGGGGTTTGACACCCCAATCAGCACACAACAAATGAGGGGACAATATGCCAATAGGGAGTGGGCTCCCCCATTTGCAAATTAAACTGGTAAGTAGAAAAATGATGCCATGGGGGATTGGGCACCCCTCAGTACACACTTCAAATGGGGGGGTTGCATTATGCAGACAGGGAGTGGGCTCCCTCTTCTTCAAATGAAGTGGGTCAGGGCACTCTGAGGCAGCATGCCACCATGTTTTCTTTTTTGTAAACTGGTTCACCGGGAAAGGCACGCTGTGTGAGAAGCTTGGCTCTCATTGCAGTGGACCTTTTCTTTGATCTGGTGGCCAGTTTACATGTTGCTGGTGTCAGTGCCTGCAGTTGCTGTATTGGGGAATAAGGGATGCACCTACTGATGCATGCCATGCATTCGCCCACAGTGACCGCGCCTCAAAATCTGCTACTAATGCAATATGTTGGCTGGCATGCAAACATGAGCCAACACAAAAATGGGGAAACTGAGGTTTTAGATGTACCCAAAAGGATTGCAATTTTACTCCAGGCCTCTCCTTTCATTCATTACTCCAATAACAAGATATGCCTATTGTGACAATTTGCTATGTATAACTGTTACTATTTTTTTTTTATTTAATGCTTTCTGGATGGGTATCAGCATTTGTTTGCTGAAGGGACAACATTGATATGCTTAGGAAAAGTCAAGATTTTTATAAGATACAGACCAGATGTCTCTGAGGGCAATTACTGTTTCTATTGTTCTGTTTCACAGTAGCACCCCTGGATAGTTAATGGGGCAGCTTCAAAGGAAATAAGTGTCTTTTTGTGTCAGGGGACTGCTCCTAGCTAACAACTGATGCAGCCATTCTTGTTAGTCCAGACAGGACTCAGAACAATGAGAAGGTTTCTGAATCCACAGAAACCAAAGTGTCTGGTTTGGACCAGTTTTTCAGGACACAAATAAAGTGTCAAATCTGTGATATCAGAGTGACATACTGCATGATGCATCATAGGGGGCTGGCAGCTGAGGGGTTTTGAGGACTTGTTAGTCCCTGGAAAAGTGTGTTATGTTTGGGACACTGAACAGCTAACATATAAGGTTTGAATCTGCCCTAATTCATCAAGGGTCCTGTGTGGTGAGCTCTTCCTACTTTGAGAAAGTTAGGAAGTGCAGTAAGGTTTTTCTGTGTGTTTTTCTTTCTGTTGTGTGCAAAATATTTTCTTTTTACTTCTGTAGAAGTACTATTACCCATAGTCTTAGTGGAGTATCCTGTATTATATGTGTAAATATCCTGAAGTATTAAAACATTATTTTTTTATATACCTTATGTTTCTTTGGCTGAGACCTTTGAAGTACAGATAGCAGGTTTATATCAGATAAAAAACTGTATTTCTGAATCTGAAGAGAAGGCTGCAGTTACCATATTTTGTTTCTAAAGTGAAGTATTCTCAGCTATGACAGAGAGGGGTGGTTTGCTTGCTTTTTGTAAAGAGTGTTGTACTGTGTGAACAGTGGATCTGGTGGGATTCAGACCTAGAGATACCCCAAGAAGGTGTCTATGCCGATTGGTGGCAGCCACTCAAGTACCCTTGCAGGCATCTGAAGGTTGTGATAGCTGGTAGCAATGTACAGGCTGAGTCTGGGAGAGACCAGTCTGCCACACCTGAATAAAGGGGCAGTATAGCCTAGAGGGTGAAAACACCAAACTACAAATCTGCAGACTCAGCAGATGTGGGTTTGAAACCCATTACTACCACTTGCATACCTTGTGACTCTCATCACGTATCTTTGCCTCATTTTGCTCCCAGGATACATCTCGACACAAGTGTCGACTTAGTCCTTACTAAAATAATAAATAACTTCCAGCCAAAGTTGTATACCATTGTTTCCCATCCAAACACCCAAGCTTTTACTAGTCCTTTGAGGCATTATGGGAATTTTTTTTTGCAAAAGGCACTCAAGTTCTGTTTAATCTAGATACAGAGTTGCACATAACAGGTCATGCCTTCTTTGCATTTTGGAATAGGGACTGTTAATAATTCTGGTGATGTAGAAAAATGTTGCTAGTGTGGTACATTTTATTGGAATAACATAAATGTCAGCAAAGAGCAAGACTAGCTTTCAAGAAATATACTGTCCATGTCAGACCAGTGAATATGGAGTTCAATTCCATCCTAGCTGAACAGTGTAGATTATAAAAGGGTTAGATCGCCCCAATTATAGCAAGTCTCAATCTTTAATTAAAATAGTTTACACACTTACTTAACCCAAAAGGACAATGGAGTCATGTGGAGAAATAGGTGGACATTCTTGTCAGAAATGGAAAAGCAAAATAGAGGAGATATAAGAAGACACAAAAGACTAAGGGGTTATCAAACAAATTAGAAATTGGATTCGCTAATAAGAAAATACAGTATGCTTATCTCAATAAGGAGAGGGTCAGCAACACTATTAAACACTGTTAAATTAAAGGAAAACAGAAAGTTATTCATAAAAAGTAGATGCATAGAAAATTGCAGCACCTGAGAAGGTTGAAGTGGGGGGGGGGGGGGGGGCACATATGAATTATGTTCCACAGTAAATCATTTTGTCAGTGTTTGCTTGCTCAGCTACCCACTGCTGTTTCATGGTAGACCAATGTTAAATGTAGTATTCCTTCATGTCTAGCCATTCTCTGGTGGTCCAGTAGACTTTAAATTTTAATAATTCCCAGGATGTTTAGTGATTTCATAGAGCATGGGTGCATATAAGATAGCAGTACCAGAGAAGGTTGAAGACAAAGGGGATTCACATACAACTTATGTACCTCAGCAAATATTTTTTTCAGTGTTTGCATGCTCAGCTAGTCACTGCTGTACCATGGCAGGCCAGTATTTTAATTAAATGACGTATACCTTGGTGTCTAGTTTTTTTCTGTTGGTCCAGCAGAATATACATTTTAATAACTCTCAGGAAGATTAGTGGTGCTTAATTTTAAAATGACATTGTTGGTGGCAGACTGGCAGTGGATGTCCAAGGAAGGGTTAACATAAGGAAAATCATGAAAGAGATACAGATATTAGAAGCAGAATATCTGATGCAATTTACCTAATCTTGCTGACAGCACTCTGGTGTTGTTCTTCATGCAACAAATGCACTGATGATGAGAGTCACTCTCCATAGGCATTTGTAGCCACAAACCAGTTCAGAGAGGTATGCTGAAGATGTGAACATAACATAGAGGTGACTGGATTGTGCTACCTCACTCCTATCATTCCTGCAAAGACACAATGCAGATGAAGACATATTTAGTGTCTCATTGTAACAGTGTGGGATAACAAATAGGCACTATAAGAATACACACATTCAGTGCACATTGGCTTGTGTGATGTTTATTTTTTCATAAAGTGTTTGAGAAAAATAAAATAAAGGCTTTACTTCAGTCACAAAAATAGTAAACAAAAAGAAACAAGCCACCCCAGTGACACTGAGGGTTGAGGCGCTGGAAGCCACACCTCATGAACTGGGTTCGAGAGCGGGCTTGGGTTGTCAGAGGTCGGTGGGGTTAGAGAAGGACTGAGTGCCCTAGGGCTGCTCTCCTTCCCCAGAGAGGGGGGTTCACTTAACCGTAGCTCTGTTAACCCTTGGTGGAGACTGGGGGCACTGCAGAGCCTGGCCACAACATTGCAGGGGATTGGAGCTTCGCCGGACATTCTTCTGGTGCATGTGGGAGCACGCACACACAGGGCTGGACGTCATTGCTCATCTGAGCTCCAGGGCAAAAACGAAGAACAAAAATCCCCCTGCTGTCAGGTGAGGCGACGGTGAACATATGCCGGTCTGATCACATGCCCATTGCTGTCTGAGTCTGCGGTTCTTCCTTGGGTCTGGGGCCTTTCCATAGGGCCAGGACAGCCCAGACCTCCCTTACCCAATGCAGTACTCGGGGGTCAGTTCAGTAAGGTGGTTAAGTCAATGAGCCTCAGATGGGATCCTGAGAGATGCCCTGAAGGTAGGCAGTATAAACAGAGTCAAAAAAACAAAACAAAAAAAACCAGAAAAGAAACAAAATATGGTCTCTAAAGATTGTGGCAAACTCTTCACCAGTTTCCACACACAGGCTGTAGCAAGGAACTCCCCTCAGTCCTTCACCCACTGTGGCCAGAAGCAACTGACCCTATCTGTCTGAATGCTTCAGGAGTCAGTCTTTATATACCTGCCCACTTGATCATGTGGTATGAGGAACATCATGCTTTTTAAAACTTTTTTTTTGAGCTTTCCTTTTTTTTTATTCAGTATACTTTATTAAGATTTCAATCATACATTAGGTGATGCACAGACCAGACATTTGAACACAGTTATAATAACCCTTCCCTTACCTACCCAACCTGCACTTATCAACATATATAGAGATCTCCTGGAGTATAAGTCTACTCTCTAGTTACAAAGTAAAAATAATTGTTATGAGCAGTTACCTTCAGCAATGTCTATTCCTTCTTTTAGAGTTTCGCCAACACCAGCAAGGATAGGAGTAGCTCCCAAATCCTCATGGATCTACGATAAGTATGTCACAGATTCGATATGTGTTTCTCCACTTGGATTGCAAGTAAAATTTCTCGATACCACTCTATGACAACGGGAGGGGACTTCTGCTTCCAGTGTCTTAAAATGACCAGCTTCGCTGTGGTTGAAATCAGTGCTATGTGTGCTATAAGTGTCTGGGGAATCCCCCGGGGAAATATTGCCAACACACAGCTCTCTGGGGTAAATAGGGCATCCAATCCCAAAATTGGATCTAAGATCGTTCGTATCGCAGCCCAAAATTTCTGTATTAGTGGACATTGCCATAGCATGTGGTATAAGGACCCTGGTACCTGGCAACCTTGTGGACATAGCGGGGATGATACTATGCTCGTTCTAAGAAGCCTTTCTGGGGAATAGTAGATATTATGTAAAATATTAAACTGAATCAATCTAAGTTTGTCCTGCTTGATGTATTTATAGATTCCCTTCCATACTTTTTCCCAATAGGCAGGATCTTCAGGGAGTGACAGCACTCACACCCAGTAATAACACACACCTCTAGGCAACAAAGTATCTAGAGCCTGGAGGTGCTTATAAATTATAGCAACCGAGTGAGGTTGTCCCGCTCCCTGGAGAGCCTTTAAGAGACCTTCTGCCACCTGTGGCACCCATTCTTGCCTTCCTATAAAAGCCCGAATAGCCATTTTAATTTGTAGATATTTGAAGAAATCTTGATCCTTTAGCTGATATCTACTCTGTAAGACTTTAAAAGGGGCCAGAGCTGTGTTCTGGAGAAGATCCTCCAGAATACAGTGTCCCAGTTGTGGAAGAAAGGAGGGCAGGATAGGTCTTTTCCCAATCTGAAAGTGCCAATTATTGGTTAGTGGTTGAGCCCTATATACGTACCACTTTTCTAAAAACTGTATTTGCTTTTGCTGGAAAGGTTTGAGTGACCAGGCCATTGGGAATTTTTTAAGTTGACTAGGAAGACACACAGGCTTCGTGAACACCATAGCATGTAATGTGGTTGACACACTCCGGGCTAGGTTGCGTTGAGCTTTCCTTTTAATTTACACAAAACTAGAGAGCTTACTAAACAATTGCATCTACTGGCATATTATTCTAAAAAGAATCTCTAGGCTTGGTAAGAACTTATTCATTTGCAAGGCATGAATACCTCATTTGAAATATTTTAAAATGGGACACCAGGGGCTGCTGCTGCCCTATAGTGTTCAATACTGCAGAGAACTTCCCCTTGTAATTCTGTAGGCTCCACTTGTTTGTGATTCAGGGCCTCTGAGTGCTGCCCATGGTGAAATCGTTCTGCTAAGTACACTCTTTATCTCTTATTTATTTCTTGTTTTTTTGGAAAGGAATGTTTTGGGGTCTGTTAAACACACAAAGAAAGACTGCACATCTCCACACTGTGGTCTCTCCAGAAGGTGAGAATTTGTTATACCTTTGTGGAATACTTACACATGCTGCTGGCACTTAAAAATGAAACAGGTTTGCTAATAGGCTTGCCAGCATATTTTAATACCAGAGGTTAAACCTTGGAGTGACACAAGGAGAAACAGGATACAGAAAATAAAGGGATTGTGCCAGCTCCAGAAATACACTCTTTAATATAATTTATTCATTATTTTATGGAACAACAGGGGTAACATATAAAGTAATAGGGAAAAGGGGCTGTCTTGCACCAGTGCAATGTGGTACTATATTATCCAAACCACCACATTTCTCTGACACATACTAATACTTAAATACCTAGGTTTTCATTGTGCCAGGCACCTATACCTTAGGGTGCCTTTTCTGTGATGGTGATCACTGTCATTGACCTCCATCAGCTTCTGGACCTAAAGAAGAAAGGTAATATTAGAGGGAGAAAGAGACAAGAAAGAAGGGGGAAGGGGTGTCAAAACGTGGCCAATCTTACAGACTTTGAAACTGTAGGGATAGATACAAAGTATAGTGATAGCACTATTGCAACAGAAGTTTTAAGGGGAAAGTGGTCCAATTACAGGGCCAGGGCTTTCCCTGTCACACATCCCCCACCTTAAGAGGTGAACAATCATGCAAGGACTGTTTTCCACCTTTCTGATCCTTGGAAAGGGTTGGAGCTTCAGCCCACACTCACCATGAAGCTCCATCCCAGGGTCCCTTAATAACTTGTTCAATATGATGTTTTTTTTTTAGCACAACCAAAGCGATTTAAATAATACATCGACACTGTCATTTATTTATCATGGGACTTCATTTGCATTACTGTCTGAAACTGAATTTTGAAATCTGTATAAACAATCAGATCATGCACTTTATCAGTAAACTCAATGTCACATCATTCACACCTGTACCATATCTGGAGAGATAATTTGCATTGAAGTGGGCTGTCCCAGACATATGAGACATAGTGAACCTATATGACTGCAATGCCAGGTGCCACCTCATTATTCCAGGGTTTTTCTCCCTCATTTGTTGCAACAAGCATAAGGGGTGGTGATCTGGCAAGACCTTAATTTCTGTGCCCCACAAATAATATTTTAATGACTCAAAGGACCATTTCAGTGCTAAACATCCTTTTTCAAAGGTGGCATACCTCCTTTCTCTTTCATGCAGTTTTCTGCTAATGTAAATGAAGGGATGCTCTTCACCATTGATTCGTTGAATCAATACTGCCCCAATGCCTGCTTCGGATGCATCTGTGTACACTTCAAATGGTTGTGTAAAGTCTGGACTTTGCAAGACCGGGCTAGTGCACGGGATGGCTTTAATAGTCCATGTCATCTGCAAAGAGGCATACTTTTCCTTCCAGTCCCTCTGCAATGTCACTTATAAAGACATTAGGAAGGACTGGACCCAGTACTGAACCCTGCGGTACCCCACTAGTAACCCCTCATTCTTCAGAGTGGACTCCATTTACAATTATCTTCTGTGTCCTGTTGTCCAACCAATGTTTTACCCAGGCTACGATCCTAGGACCCACTTCCAGGCTCGTTAATTTGACTATTAATCTTTTGTGTGGGACTGTGTCAAATGCCTTGCTAAAGTCTAGGTAGACTTTGCCCACAGCCCCTCCCTGGTCTACTACTTTGGTTACCCAGTCAAAGAAATCAATTAGATTCATCTGACATGACCTTCCCACTATGAACCCATGCTGCCTTGGGTCCTGTGTCCCACTGGCATCTAGGTACTCAACAATTCTTTCCTTCAGAAGTGATTCCATCACTTTCCCCTACCACAGAGGTCAAACTAAAAGGTCTGTAGTTTCTTGCCTCTGTCTTGGTCCCACTTTGGTGAAGGGGAATCACATCTGCCTTTCTCCAGTCCTCAGGTACCACACCATCCTCCCATAATTTGTTAAAAAGGGTAGTCAGTGGTTTCACTAGTTCTCCGCTTAATTCTTTTAGAATTCTGGGGTGAATTCCATCAGGCCCCATTGCTTTGTCCACCTTCAGTTTTAGGAGTTCTTTCAGAACCCTTTCTTCTTTGAAAGAACTGGGATTGACCCCCCTATCCAGAGTGCTTCTGTTAATTGGATTAGGCACCTCCCCCTCCCCCTCTTTTGTGAATACTGAGCAGATATATTCATTCAGTATCCCTACTTTTTCACTGTCCCTCTCTGCCCACCCACTGTCCATTCTGTTCAGCCTCACTATCCCTCCCTTTGTCTTTCTACACTCCCTGATGTACCTATAAAATGTTTTATCCCCCTTCTTATCTGTGTTGGCTATCTTTTCCTCAATTTAGGCCTTTGTTATTCTGACTTCACTCCCTCCCTGCTTCCTTTTGCCTTAACTGGTACAGCTCTCTGTCCTGCTCCTTCTGTGTTTCCTTATACTTCCTGAATGCTATCTTTTTCTCCCTGACCTTACCCGCCACCTCTTTTGAGAACCATAGTGGCTTTTTCTTTCATTTTGATTTGTTTATTTGCTTCACACAAAGGCTTGTTGTGTCAGTGATGGCAGTTTTGATGTTTCCCCATTGTTGCTCCACCCCTCCTTCTAGCCTGTTTGCTAGTGCTTTTCTAAGGCACTCTCCCATCTTGCCAAAGTCAGCCTTCCTAAAGTTCAGTACCCTCATTTTTGTATGGCTTGACTCTGTTGCTGAGTTTATCGTGAACCACACTGTTTGGTGGCCACTTGTTTCCAGATGGCTGCCCACTTCTAGATCGGAGATCCACTCACTGTCCCCATTTGAAAGTATGAGGTCTAAGATTGCACCCTGATGAGTGGGTTCCAAAACTAGCTGTCTGAGGCATGCCACCTGTAGGGCATCAAGAATGGCCTTGCTCTTAGATGTGGCTGCAGCAAATGTGCTCCAGTTAACACATGGCATATTTAGATCTCCCATCAACAGTATCTCCCCTTTCTCTGTCATCCTAAGAATGCCTTCTATCATATCCTTTTCTATTCCCTCCCCCTGACATGGGGGTCTGTATATAACCCCTGCGCGGATCATGGTGCCATTTCCAGTCTCTAAGGTGCCCCACAGTGCCTCCTTTCCTCCCTGTTTACTCTTTTGTTCAGTTGCTGTTATCCCTTCCTTTACATACAGAGCTACTTCTCCCCCCTCTTCTCCCCTCCCTGTCTCTCCTGTAGGTTGTGTACCTTGGTATGTTAACATCCCAGTCATGGTTCTCTGTGTACCATGTTTCTGTGACTGCTATGATATCCAGGCATCCCTCTTCCATCAAGGCCACCAGTTTAGGGAGCTTGTTGCCAGACTACAGTCATTGGTACTCATAACCCTCCATTTCCTGATGGTCTTACCCTTTTTTTCCCCATCCCTGTCCTTATTGCCTTGCTCATGTTCTCCATTTACCCCACCTTTCTCCCTATGGACATCTCTATATTGGTGTATACACCACTAACTACCCTGATTTTTTGGGGGGGGGCTAGGATTTCCCTGCTCCTTTCCAGTGCCTCCCCCCTTGGCTAGTTTAAATGCTTGCCAATGAAGCACTTAAACCTATCACCTAGGATCCTGGTTCCCCTCCAGGACAGATGCAGACCATCATGTCAGTATAGGCCTGCATCACTCTAGGTGGACCCCCAGTCCCCAATGAAGCCAAATCTCTGAGCTCTGCACCAGTTTTTCAACCACTGATTGAATCCCTTGGTGTGCAGAACCCTAGTGTCACCTATACCATAGACAGGCAACACCTATGAGAAGGTTACCATGCATGATACTTGTCTAAGGCCTCTCCCCAACTCGACAAACTCTTCCTGCACTGCTCTGATCCCTTTCTTAGCCAGGTCATTTGTCCCTAGGTGGACAATGACATCCAGTTCCCTCCACTGTGCAGCAGTTCCAGTGATCCTGAAGATTCACTCCCTGTTCCTACAAGCCATGGCACCAGGCAGGCACCTTACCTCCCTCTCCCCTTTCCCCCTCAGTCCTACCTTCCTTACAATGGCGTCCTCACCAGGAGTTGTTTTCTTCCCCTGTGGGATCCCATGCCACCCTCCTGTGGGTTTCCTTTGGGAGGTTCCCAGCATCCTCCTTGGTCTCCAGTGTGGGTGCCTCCATAGAGGAATCACTCTTTGCCAAAATGACATATGAATTGTGGAGAGGCACAACAGGAGGGATGCACCTCTGTTCTACCACTCTCACACTTCCTGAGCCCACTGTGGTCCAACCACTCCTCTTTCTTGGCAACCTCTGAGGCAAAGGCAGTGACCCTGGTGGTCTCTGGATGGGAGAGGAGGTCCCACAGATCCTGGCTAACTCAGCCTTGAGATAAGCAACCTCCTCCCTCAACCCAAAGAGGTGCTTACAGATGGGACAACACAGCATCCTCCAGAACATCTCCTGGAAGACTGTTGCTCCAAAGCCACTGCACCACTCCCATCATGTCTTTTTTCTGGCCTCTTCACTGTTGTTTGGAATACTTACTTTTTCCTCTGCTTATTATTTTTTTCTCCCTACTTACTTACTGCCTCTGTGCCCTTTAAGCTCCTGATCTTCCTGTTCTGAGACAAGAAGATAATATATTTCCAAGTAGTCTCCTTACTTGCTCAGAGGCAGACCTCCAGCGGCTAGCTAATCTTGTCCTTCTAGGATGGTGGTCTTTGGTGGCTCACTGAATGTAGTCTCGCTGGCATTGGTAGTGCAAGAGTTAGAGATACATAATGGGAATGGCAATGAAGTACTGAACTGATGCCAACCACAACTCCACCCTGCAGAGACTGACAGGCATTGTGGTGTGCCTTTGGGTCATCAGCAATAACGTTCATGCCATTTTACCTCACCCTATCCTGTAGACACTGACAAGTGTCGTGGTGTTCTTTTGAGTCTTTGGGCCTTATACTTACCCCATTTCATATGGAAATACACTGAGATGGGTGCAGTATCGGAGAATGGGGTGAATATTAAGGCCAAACACTAAAAGGCACACCTTAATGCCTGTCAGTGGCTGCAGAATGGGGAGGTGGTGGTTTAATGGCATAAGCATTACAGCCAATGATCACAAGTCACACCCCTGTTGCCTGTCAGTCTTTACAGGGTTGGATGTTATAGTTGGAAACCTTAACGCCATAGGCGTTTGTTGGTATTTTCACTCCAAATTTTCAACAAGGGCTTTTTGTGACCCCACATCATGAAGTGCGGCACTATCAGTTTGTTAACTGAAAGGTGGTTTTGCACAGTGACTATGCCATTTGGTGACACAGGCATGAAAACACAGTTTGGGCAGGATGTGAAAAATGACAACTGTATTGTTCATGAGGAGGTGTAAAAAAACGGCAACAGTAAAAATCCGGAGTGAAAATATGAAAAATTGGTGAAGTCATGAGCAGGCATAGAAACTGCACAACACACATCCATAACCCAATTATTTTTAGGATTTTTTTAATCACATTTTTAACATGGGACTTTTGAGACCTCCCCTCATGAACAGTGGCACTGTGATTTTGTAAATCTGTCCCAAAAGTTGATTTCCCACAGCAACCACACCATTGTGCGTCAGAGGTGAAAAAAGACATTTTGGGAAGGATGTGGAAAATGACAGCTGTACGGAGATAAGGAGATAGGAAAAAATACCAGTGTTGAAAATCTGGCATGAAAATATTGCAAATTTGCGAAGTTACAGGGGTGCAAGGAAACTGCGTAACACATGCTTGTAACACAGTCATTTTATGGAGTTTCGTCACTAAATTTTCAACACAGGCATTTTAGGAGTTCTGCTCATGAAAAGTGTCACCGTCATTTTCTCAAACTGTCCTGAAAACTGATTTCACACAGCGACTGTGTTATTGTGTACTGGAAGTCCGAAAACACATTTCAGCCAGGATATGTAAAATAACAGCTGTACTGTTCATAAGGAGGTGTGGAAAAATGTCAATTTTGCAAATCTGTAGTGAAAATATTACAAATTCACAAAGTTATGAGTGTGCATGGAAACTGCGCAATGCACACTCGTAAATTAGCCATTTGTTTGATTTTTTCACCAAATTTGCAACATAGGCTTTTTGAGAGCCTGCCTCATGAACAATGCCACTGTCATTTCATTAATCCATCCCAAAAGGTGATTCCATGCAGTGATCTCGAAATCACCTTTTGGGACTGAATAATGCTGTGACAGTGACTGAATTCATGAGGAAGGGTCCCAATAACCCCATGTTGAAAACTTGGTGCCAAAATTCCCCAAAATGCCTGAGATATGCATCAAAGTTGAAAAAAAAAACATTTACAGTAGTAGCCACAGACAGTGCCAGCTATTTCCTGAAATTTCTGTGATATTTCTACAGAAATCTCCTGCCTTCTGCATTACCACAGTAGGGGCAGCAGTGAGAAACTTTTTCGAAATTTTGTGAAATATCTGGAAGTAGCTGGCAATGTCTGTGGCTACTACTGTATGCCATTATACAGCTTACTGGCATTACTTCAGTTCATGGTCGGCTTTGAAGAGTGCAGATGTGTTCCCGGTTCATCGAAGATTGACCCACCATGCTCCAGAGATAAGTATGGGGTGGAGGGTGTGTGGAGGCAGGGTGCTCAGAGGGTGGGCATAGGTTGGGGAGGGCCACCGGAGTCAATGAGGGACAGTTTTCTGCTTTTCAGGTGTAAGAAAAAAAATTGCAAGACGTTTTTTCTTTTACAGAGGCATTGGGCACTCTGGAGTGGGCTTCCAGCATGCCACCTGAGTGTTTTTTTTTGTGGGAGGTTCTGTAGCCGAAGGGAGGTTGGGCACCCCCATTGACACACAACAAATGGGGGGACAATATGCTGATGGGGAGTGGGCTCCCCATCTGCAAATTAAACTGGTAAGGGGAAAAATGATGCCAAGGGGGATTGGGCACCCCCTCAGTACATACTTCAAATGGGGGGGTTGCATTATGCCGATGGTGAATGGGCTCCCCCATCTTCAAATGAAGTGGGTCAGGGCACTCTGAGGCAGCATGCCACCATGTTTTCTTTTTTGTAAACTGGTTCACCGGGAAAGGCACGCTGTGTGAGAAGCTTGGCTCTCATTGCAGTGGAACTTTTCTTTGATCTGGTGGCCAGTTTACATGTTGCTGGTGTCAGCGCCTGCAGTTGACGTATTGGAGAATGAGGGAACGCACCTACTGATGCATGCCATGCATTCGCCAACAGTGACCATGCCTTCAAATCTGCTACTAATGCAATATGTTGGCTGGCATGCAAACACGAGCCAACATAAAAATGGGGAAACTGAGGTTTTAGATGTGCCCAAAAGGATTGCAATTTTACTCCAGGCCTCTCCTTTCATTCATTACTCCAATAACAAGATACGCCTATTGTAACAATGTGCTAGGTATACCTGTTACTGCATTTTTTTTTATTTTATTCTTTCTGGATGGGTATCAGTTAGAATGTGTCAGCTGAAGGGACAACATTGATATACTTAGCAAAAGTCAAGATTTTTATAAGAAACAGACCAGCTGTCTCTGACGGCAATTACTGTTTCTATTGTTCTGTTTCACAGCAGCACCCCTAGACAGTTAATGGGACAGCTTCAAAGGAAATAAGTGTCTTTTTGTGTCAGGGGACTGCTCCTAGCTAACAACTGATGCAGCCATCCCTGTTAGTCCAGACAGGACTCAGAACAATGAGAAGGTTTCTGAATCCACAGAAACCAAAGTGTCTGGTTTAGACCAGTTTTTTAGGACACAAATAAAGTGTCAAATCTGTGATATCAGAGTGACATACTGAATGATGTATCAAAGGGGGCTGACGGCTGAGGAGATTTGAGGACTTGTTAGTCCCTGGAAAAGTGTTATGTTTGGGACACTGAACAGCCAACATATAAGGTTTGAATCTGCCCTAATTCATCAAGGGTCCTGTGTGGTGAGCTCTTCCTACTTTGGGAAAGTTAGGAAGTGCAGTAAGCTTTTTCTGTGTGTTTTTTTTCTGTTGTGTGCAACACGTTTTCCTTTTACTTCTGTAGAAGTACTATCACCCATAGTCTTAGTGGAGTATCCTGTATTATATGTGTAAATATCCTGAAGTATTAAAACATTATTTTTTTATATACCTTATGTTTTTTTGACTGAGTCCTTTGAAGTTTGGATAGCAGGTTTATAACAGATTAAAAAAAACTGTATTTCTGAATCTGAAGAGAAGGCTGCAGTTACCATATTTTGTTTCTAAAGTGAAGTATTCTCAGATATGACAGAGAGGAGTGGTTTGTTTGCTTTTTGGAAAAGAGTGTTGTACTGTGTGAACAGTGTATCTGGTGGAATTCAGACCTAGAGATACCCCAAGAAAGTGTCTATGCTGAGTGGTGGCAGCCACTGAAGTACCCTTGCAGGCATCTGAAGGTTGTGATAGCTGGTAGCAATGTACAGGCTGAGTCTGGGAGAGACCAGTCTGCCACACCTGAATAAAGGGGTAGTATAGCCTAGAGGGTGAAAACACCAAACTACAAATCTGCAGACTCAGCAGATGTGGGTTTGAAACCCATTACTGCCTCTTGCATACCTTGTGACCCTCATCACGTCACTTCACCTCCTTTTGCTCCCCGGATGCACCTGGACACAAGTGTCGACTCAGTCCTGACTAAAAAAATAAATAACTTCCAGCCAAGGCTGTATACCATTGTTTCCCATCCAAACACCCAAGCTTTTACTAGTCCTTTGGGGCATTATGGGATTTATTTTTTGCAAAAGGCACTCAAGTTCTGTTTAATCTAGATGCAGAGTTGCACATTACAGGTCATGCCCTCTTTGCATTTTGGAATAGGGACTGTTAATAATTGTGGTGATGTAGAAAAAATGTTGCTAGTGGGGTACATTTTATTGGAATAACATAAATGTCAGTAAAGAGCAAGACTAGCTTTCAAGAAATATACTGTCCATGTCAGGCCAGTGAATATGAGTTCAATTCCATCCTAGCTGAACAGAGTAGATTATGAAAGGGTCAGATCGCCCCAATTATAGCAAGTCCCAATCTTTAATTAAAATAGTTTATACTTACTTAACCCAAAAGGACAACGGAATCATGTGGAGAACTAGGTGGACATTCTTGTCAGAAATGGAAAAGCAAAATAGAGGAGATATAAGAAGACACAAAAGACTAAGGGGTTATCAAACAAATTAGAAATTGGATTCGCTAATAAGAAAATACAGTATGCTTATCTCAATAAGAAGAGGGTCAGCAACACTATTAAACACTGTTAAATTAAAGGAAAACAGAAAGTTATTTATAAAAAGTAGGTGCATAGAAAATTGCAGCACCAGAGAAGGTTGAAGGTGGGGGGGGGGGGCACATATAATTTATGTTCCACAGCAAATCATTTTGTCAGTGTTTGATTGCTTCGCTAGCCACTGCTGTTTGATGGTAGGCCAATGTTAAATTTAGTATTCCTTCATGTCTAGCCATTCTCTGGTGGTCCAGTAGACTTTAAATTTTAATAATTCCCAGGATGTTTAGTGATATTATAGAGCATGGGTGCATATAAGATAGCAGTACCAGAGAAGGTTGAAGGCAAAGGGGATTCACAATCAACTTATGTACCTCAGCAAATAATTTTTTCAGTGTTTGCATGCTCAGCTAGTCATTGCTGTACCATGGCAGGCCAGTATTTTAATTAAATGACTTATACCTTGGTGTCTATCTTTTTTCTGGTGGTCCAGCAGAATATACATTTTAATAACTCCCAAGAAGTTTAGTGGTGCTTAATTTTAAAATGACATTGTTGGTGGCAGACTGGCAGTGGGTGTCCAAGGAAGGGTTAACATAAGAGAAATCACGAAAGAGATACAGATGTTAGAAGCAGGATATCTGATGCAATTTACCTGATCTTGCTGACAGCACTCTGGTGTTGTCCTTCTTGCAACAAATGCACTGATAATGAGAGTCACTCTCCATAGGCATTTGTAGCCACAGACCAATTCAGAGATGTATGCTGAAGATATAAACATAGCATAGCATAGAGGTGACTGGATTGTGCTACCGCACTCCTACCTTTCCTGTAAAGACACAATGCAGATGAAGACATATTTAGTGTCTCATTGTAACAGTGTGGGATAACAAATAGACACTATAAGAATATACACATTCATTGCATATTGGCTTGTTTGATGTTTATTTTTTCATGAAGTGTTTGAGCAAAATAAAATAAAGACTTTACTTCAGTTACAAAAATAGTAAACAAAAAGAAACAAGTCTCCCGAGTGGCACTGAGGGTTGAGGCGCTGGAAGCCATACCTCGTGAACCAGGTTTGAGAGCGGGCTTGGGTTGTCAGAGGTCGGTGGATTTAGGAATGGATTGAGTGCCCAGGGCTGCTCTCCAGGGAGGGGGGTTCACTTAGTTATAGCTCTGGTAACCCCTGGAGGAGACTGGGGGCAATGCAGAGCCTGGCCACAACGTTGCAGGGGATTGGAGCTTCGGCGGACGTTCTTCTGGTGCATGTGGGAGCTTGCACACACAGGGCTGGACGTCATTGTGCATCCGAGCTCCAGGGCAAAAATGAAGAAAAAAATCCTCCTGCCTTCAGGTGAGGCAATGGTGAATGTCTGCAGGTCTGATCACATGCTCAATGCCATCTGAGTCTTCGGTTCTCCCTTGGGTCTGGGGCCTTTCCATGGGGCCAGGACAGCCCAGACCTCCCTTACCGAATGCAGTACTCAGGGGTTGGTTCAGTCAGGTGGTTAAGTCAGTGAACCTCAGATGAGATCCTGAGAGATGTCCTGAAGGTAGGCAGTATGAACGGAGTCAAAAAAACAAAAATACAAAAAAAAAAACATAAAAGAAACAAAATGTGGTCTCTAAAGATTATGGCAAACTCTCCACCAGTTTCCATACACAGGCTGTAGTAAGGAACTCCCCTCAGTCCTTCAGCTACAGTGGCCAGAAGCAACTGACCCTATCTGTCTTAATGCTTCAGGAGTCAGTCTTTATATACCTGTCCACTTGATCATGTGGTGTGAGGAACATCACGCTTTTTAAAACTTTCTTTTTGAGCTTTCTTTTTAATTTATGCTAAACTAGAGAGCTTACTAAACAATAAACAATTGCATCTACTGGCATGTTATTCTAAAAAGAACCCTCTAGGCTTGGTAAGAACTTAGTCATTTGCAAGGCATGAATATCCCATTTGAAATATTCTAAAAATGGGACACTAGGGGCTGCTGCTGCCCTATAGTGTTCAGTACTGCAGGGAACTTCCCCTTGTAATTCTGGAGTCTCTACTTGTTTGTGATTCAGGGCCTCTGAGTGCTGCCCATGGTGAAATCGTTCTGCTAAGTACACTCTTTATCTCTTATTTATTTCTTGTTTTTTGGAAAGAAATGTCTTGGGGTCTGTTAAACGCACAAAGAAAGACTGCACATCTCCACACTGTGGTCTCTCCAGAAACTGATAATTTGTCATACCTTGGGGGAATACTTACACATGCTGCTGGCACTTAAAAATGAAACAGGCTTGCTAACAGGCTTGCCAGCATATTTTAATACCAGAGGTTAAACCTTGGAGTGGCACAAGGAGAAACAGGATACAGAAAATAAAGGGATTGTGCCAGCTCCAGAAATACACTCTTTAATATAATTTATTAATTATTTTATGGAGCAACAGGGGTAACATATAAAGTAATAGGGAAAAAGGGCTGTCTTGCGCCAGTGCAATGTGGCACTACATTATCCAAACCACCACATGTCTCTGATAAATACTAATACTTAAATACCTAGGTTTTCATTGTGCCAGGCACCTATACCTTAGGGTGCCTTTTCTGTGATGGTGATCACTGTCATTGACCTCCCTCAACTTCTGGACCTTAAGAAGAAAGGTAATATTAGAGGGAGACAGAGACAAGAAAGAAGCGGGGAAGAGGTGCCCAAAGGTGGCCAACCTGACAGACTTTGAAACTTTAGGGATAGATATAAAGTATTGTGATAGCACTATTGCAACAGAAGTTTTAAGGGGAAAGTGGTCCAATTACAGGGACAGGGCTTTCCCTGTCACACATCCCCCAACTTAAGAGGGGAACAGTCATGCAAGGACTGTTTTCTACCTTTCTGATCCCTGGAAAGGGTTGGAGCTTCAGCCCACCCTCACCATGAATCTCCATCCCAGGGTCCCTTAATAATTTGTTCAATATGATAAGTTTTTTTTAGCACGACCAAAGCGGTTTCAATAATACATCGACACTATCATTTATTTATCATGGGACTTCATATATATTACTGTCTGAAGCTGAATTTTGAAATCTGTATAAATAATCAGATCATGCACTTTATCAGTTAACTCAATGTCACATCATTCACACCTGTACCATATCTGGAAAGATATTTTTTATTGAAGTGGGCTGTCCCAGACATGTGAGACACAGTGAACCTATATGACTGCAATGCCAGGTACCACTTCATTATTCCAGGGTTTTTCTCCCTCATTTGTTGCAACCAGCACAAGGGGTGGCGATCTGGCAAGACCTTAATTTCTGTGCCCCACAAATAATATTTTAATGACTCAATTGCCCATTTCAGTGCTAAACGTTCTTTTTCAAAGGTGGCATACCTCCTTTCTCTTTCATGCAGTTTTCTGCTAATGTAAATGCAGGGACTCTCTTCACCACCGATTCATTGAATCAATACTGCCCCAAAGCCTGCTTCGGATGCATCTGTGTACACTTCAAATGGTTGTGTAAAGTCTGGACTTTGCAAGACCAGGTTAGTGCACAGGATGGCTTTAATAATCCAAAAGTATTCATCGCAAAGGGGAGTATGCTGTACTTTTTTGAGGCAACTCTTTTTTGTGAGATCGGTTAAGGGACAGGCTATAGAAGAAAACTGGGGAATAAACCTACAGTAATAGCCCGCTAACTCAAGAAAAGACCTAACTTGTTTTTTGGACATTAGGAATGGGGCTATTTGCCACCACTGTCACTTTTATCTAGCTCGGGTTTCACACTTCCATTGCCTATGATGAACCCTAAGTACCTGGTCTTAACATTCCCTAGGGCACATTTTTCAGGGTTCACAGTTACTCCAGAGTCTCTAATAGACTGCAGTACATTGTTAAGGTGTCTGACATGTGAGTCCTAGTCAGAGCTGAACACAACCACATTGTCTAAGTAAGCCTCACAGTAGGCTTTATCTGGTCATAGCATTACATGCTTAATTCTTTGGAAGGTGGCTGGGGCCCCATGTAACCCAAACGGCATGTTTACAAATTGAAATAAGCTTACTCGGGTACTAAAGGCAGTAATATCTTGGGACTCAGGAAAGAGGGGTATCTGTCAATAACCCTTCGTCAGGTCAAGGGTGGATATGTACTGGGCATTCCCTAACCAATCTATGATGTCATCAATTCTCAGCATTGGATAGCAGTTGAATTGTGAAATGCTATTTTCTTTAAGTCTAGGCAGAGGCAAATCCCACCCTCCTTTTTGCCTGCTACTACCATGGGTGAGGATCAGGGGCCTTTGGATGGCACAATGATCTCCAGTTTCTCCAGTTTCCTAACTTACTGGATGACAGCTTCTCTGACTCTGACCAGTAACCTGTATGTTTTTTTCTTTGAAATTAAATAAACTTTATTGATTATATAATTTCAAGAATATACAAAGAACAAGTGCAGTCATGATGCTCCCCCAATTACCCCTCCCTATCCCCCCAAATACCCTCCTCTCAATGGAGCTCCCCCAAACCACCGGGAAAAGAAAGGGAAAAGCAAAATTACATCAGAACAAAGACACCTTCACATCATATTGGTACATTCACATGCTGGTGGCAAACTAAGCATAGTCAACCCATAATTAATAAACAATACAAGTTACTTAGTATATAAAGTGTGTAATTTACCACACGTTTTATCAAAATTGAAGAGTCTATGCCACAGACTCACGATCATATGTTCCATTCTGAGATTATACAGTAACTCATGCAGCCATTCTTGATATGAAACTGTACATTGATCCAGCCAGTGCTTCAGGACCACTCTCTTCAGGGATAATGAAATTAGGGACATATACTATTTAAACTCCCTCACTGAAATTGTGCTATATTCTCCCAATACACATATTTCTGGAGTAAAGAACCCATGTAATCCTAGAAAAGGATCTGCTCTCACTTCAGTTGTAGACCAGAGGGGTGCTATTTTGGGGCATTCCCAGAATATATGAAACAACAACCTCTCTCCCTGACCACACCTAGAGCATTCAAGGGTAGGCCATCTCTCAACATGTGCCAGTTTCTACGGAGTATAATAAAGGTTGTTTATAATGTTTAATTAAGTAATTCTCAACCAATCTTGAGTAATGTATCTGTATAAATCATTCCAGATAGCCTGCCATTGCACAGGAGATCTAGGGAATAACTGATCCCAATATGGGGAAGAGCCATCTAACTCTGGGGAAAATGAAGAGAGCAGAAGAGAGTAAAGCTTAGACACTACGGCCCAGATATTCAAAAGAGTTGAGCCATGCACAATAGGGTTGTGCCTGCGCAAGTCTGAAATTGCGCCATTCTGCGATATTCAGCAGGAGGCAGTTGCGCCCCCGAAATCATGCTGAGCAACAGTGCAATGATAATGAAGGCATGTGCAACCGAAGGGGAGGAACCACGCATAAATGGCACAGTGCGATATTTAACGACTTGTGCCATGCGCAATAGGGGAGCAAGCGGAAGTTGTGCCATAGTGGAAATGAGCCAAAATAAAAAGGAGCAAGGGAGAGGCACAAGAACGCTACAGGGAAGCCACATGAGTCAGAACCATAGGCAGACAGACAGGGCAGGAGGCACAAACAGGGCAGGCCAGGGAAAGGGCACTCTGAACAGCCTGGCATAAGGAAGGTATGGGGAGCCACAGCTAGTGCAGAAGGGGAGGCACATAGCACAGAGGCCAACACAGGCAGGTGTTCCTGGTGCAGGGGAAGTAGCAGGGAGGACAGCGGGGGGAATACAGCAACAGCTGCCAGGGGGGATGAACACAAGCCAGGAACATGGCCAGTGCCACCTTCTAGATGGAGGCTGTTATGAGGGGGGTGAGAAGGTGGGCTGCAGTGGTGCATGGCCATGGAAGGGCCCGTCAGCGGTATGCCCCCAACAGGCAGTACCGAGCCAGCACCAGCTTTGAGCTGTACACTGATACTGAGATTGTGGGCCAGTACTGCCTAAATAGGGCAATTCTGAGGCGGCACTGTGAGCTGTGCAGTGATGTGATGCAGGCACCCACACGACGGAGCCATGCTTTGTCAGTGGAGACTAAGGTAACAGACTGCATGTGCTTGCTCACGACAGGTACTTTCCAGAGACCTACTCGGGACACCACAGGTATAACCCAGTCAGCCACATCACGCTACCTCACCCAATTCCTCGGCGCACTGCTGCCACATGCTATGGAGTACATCCATTTCCCCAGCACACCGGCGGAGCGCACAGCAAACATACAGGAGTTACACAGGGTAGCATGTATGCCTGGCATGCTAGGGACAATAGACTGCACCCATGTGGCCATACACACACCACCTGGCGCTGAGGGGGCCACATATATCAATCACCAGGGCTATGCCAGAATCAACTGCCAGGTGGTGTGCGATGCCAGGGGGCGCATAATCAATGTCTGTGCCATGCACCCTGTGGGGGAGCACACGATTCTTTCATCTGGCACCAGTCGGCACTGTGCCACAGATTTGAGAGTGGGGACATCCCCACTGGATACCTAGTGGATGAGTATGCAAACCACATGGACAATCATAGGGCCTGGGGGGCATGGCCAGAGGTGACATGGGTAGTGGCCTACATGGCCTGGGGCAGGGCCATGATGATCACCAAACTAACCTCCACCCTCTACACACAGGTGACAGTGGATACCCACTCCATCCCTGGCTGCTCACACCCTACCGGCGGCCCGCGACCCCATCGCAGCAATGCTAAAATGAGGCACACGCCACCACATGTAATGTCATCAAGATGGTGTTCAGGATGCTGAAGGCATGTTTCCATTGCCTGGACACCTCTGGCAGTGCCCTAAAGTACAGCCCCTCAAAGGTCTGCAGGATATTCCTGGCCTTTTGCATCCTGCACAACATGGCCAACGAATGTGGGATAGCCATACAGGTCGAAGAGGGGGACAGCGAAGGGGACGATGAGGACGCCGGTGATGATGGTAATGGGTGGCCCCCCCCTTGGCTGATGGGACCCCCGACTGATCTGGCTGGCACAGCTGCACCGGGACACCATCACAGAGGAGCACTTCAGCCAACCCAGGTAAGTCATGGAGCCATGTGCAACCACCAGTGGCTAAGGCACAACCCAAAAATATGCATGGACACACACCAGGGGTGCATGCCATCAAGGGAAGTGGCAGGGCAAAGAAGCACACACACAAACAGGGATGGGTGAGGATTAACATGCCACATGGATGGACACACACACACGCACACACACAATGCAACAAACGTGCACAGAGGGCAGGAGGCATACTGACCCAGAACGCCAACCCTAGCAACACACATGTCCACAGGCAACCACACCCGCTGCCTGTCCATGTGCGTGTGTCAGATGCTGAGCACCATTGCACATTGGTGTACAGCGCAATGCAGGCATCATCATGCACACGCAACTGCGGACAGCAGCCAGGAGGGTGTGCAGGTGGACTGTGTGTCTGCGTGGAGGGCCGGGTACCCACCCGTGCACTGCCCACTGAAACACACAATGCACACAGGGCAGCACCAGACAGTAGCCATGCTGGGAGACAGGTCAGTCACATGACACAGTGGCCCGGCTGCCACGGATGCATGGGCGGCCCCGCTGAGACCCGCCAGCACTGGCAGACTGACCACTGGCCTCATGGGGTGGCACTGATGGTCCCCCAGGGGTTCCATTGCGTGAACATGACCGTGCTCGCCTAGGGGTCTGCAGCACACCGAACATGCCTGCGCCAGGAGTGCTTGGGATGCCCACAGCTGAATCTGGTGTTGACAGGTTGGGAGTCGCACAGCGCCCGGAATGAGGGGTGGATAGTGCACTGCATGGAGTCCTTGATGCATGAGCACCTGACTGTGTGCCCATTGTGGCCATGACAGCAGTGAATGCCTGTGCATGCCTGTCAATGGCAGCGGTCACATCCTCCCACAAACGGTCCATCCCTGTCAGGATCAGAGTGGTGTCCCTGCTGCGATGCTCCTCTGCCCACTCCAGAGCCACATGGACATCAAAAGCCATATCTGCTGCTGGACTGATGCTTGCAGTAGGCGGGTGTGCTCATCCAAAAGGTCATCTGCCTCCTCAGCATCCTGTCCCTCAGGGTGTGCACGGCCCCGATGATCAGCACCCCTTAAGGGTGGGTGCTGTGCACCAGGACCAGGTCTGGGCATGTCCACAGGTGGTGCATAGATGCCGCCGCTGAACCCTGTACCCCCAAGCCCATTGGCCGACTGCTGATGCTGCCCCTCTGGCTGCCACTCCCCTTGGTTCAGTGGTGCCACCATAGTGGCTGCAACAGTCCCACTGTCCTGAACAGACACCAGTGCTGCCCCACTGGTGCTGACAGGCACAGGCTGGGACTGTGCTGACACACAGGCCTCCACAGCAGCACCACCCACAACCATGGGCATGAATTGCCCTGCTGTGTGGCCATCCCGTGTCACCGCCCATGATGGTAGCTTCATCATCACTGGTGACGGACTCTGCACTGGCCACAGTCACAGCATGCTGGCATCTGTGGATGCCAGCATGCTGGGACACAGGCAGGGCTTCCTCCACACCTGTTACAATGACATCAGTGTGGACAGCCAGGCAGTCCCACTGTCACAATGCTCCATGTATATCTGTGGAGGTGGATGGGCCTTCCTCCAACTCCAGCTGACTGTCCTCAGTGGACAGGCCCACCACTGCTGACCCATGCAGACACTCAGGATCTGTAAGGGAAAGCAAAGTCGTGTTACTGCATGTGACCAACCCTGCCACCCCATAGACAGACCATGACTTACCGTGCAATGATGGGCCACCACCTGTCTGGAAGCCACCACCCAGAACACCCTCAATGGCACTGCACTGCATGCTTCCAGCAAGCTTCTCCTCCTGTGGGGTCAGCTGTACCACCTCCGGCTGTCCCCCACCTGTTGCAGCATGTGCTGCCCTGATGGCAGCCACCTTCTCTCTTATCCTCCTCCTGTCCATGTCCATCTTTTTCCTACACTTCTGCACAGAGCACTGGTGGCTGCCATGCAGGTTCACAGCACGTGCCACCTCCTCCCATGCAGCAGCACAGGCTTGAGGTGTTCCCCGATGTCCACTGAGAAGTGGCTCCTGATCCAGGTAGGCCTCGAACAGGGCCTCGGTTTCGGCCTTTGTAAAGTTGGGCCTCCTCCTCCTACCACCACTGTGTTCCTCCTCTCCAACAACCTGCTCAGTCATTATGTAGCCTGTAAGAATGGCAGTTGTTACCTGTGACCGTGCAGTCCTATGCATGTCCCTAAATCCACAGTCCACACTCCTAAACAGCATGCAACTCATCAATAGACTGCAGTAACCGACTATGCCACTGCAGCACAATGTCGCACTTTTATACCTCAACCCATGCAAATGAGGCGAGGAGCAACTTTAAGTAGATGCAAATTGCAGTGCTGCACCATTGAATGGCTGATTAGATGATTTGCATATGACGGCTGAATATCGCACTGTTGCGCTTTGCTCAATTGTGTTAAATGTGCTGAGCCAATGGCGCAATTCTGTGACATGCGTAGTACACACCTCACTGCGCATGCCCGGGTTGCTGACGCAGGCGTCTGCCATGCTGATGATGTGCTGTGCACAGTAGGCAATGCAGGGCATGACCACCATTGTGCCAGTGGCGCTATAGCGATGGTCACTACATGGCGCTGTGACACTGGGCCATCATAGGCACAATGGGCCAACTGTACGGTAGGCCACTATGGCGCTGGCACACAGGCAGCCAAGCGCACTACATGCATTGCGTTCCAATGGTGCTGTGCGTGTCTATGTGCCAGAGACCCTTGACCCTGTGCCTGACCTTTGCCCCCTAGGCGCCATGCATCAGGCATGGGTGTACATCTGTCGCACTGTTCAGTGACAGCACGATAGGGAATGGCAGTGCTGTACCATGCAGCATCTGCACATGGGGAGCCGCACTGCAGAGTGCCATACTGCCAAATAGAAAACAGAGAATGGCACGCAGAAGGGAAGCCTAGTGGTCTGTGATTGAATTGGCCAACCTAGTGGCCATTGTGGAGCCACACCATGGGCCTCTGTTTGGGCAGGCGCCCCTGGACAGAGCCAGGACCCAGGTGTGGCAGGAGGTGGTCACTGCCCTTGAGGAGGCCACTGGATGGGGGAGTAGTACAGAGCAGTGCAGGCACCGATATGGGGACCTGTGGAGGAGGGAGCCATAGCTACTGGCATGCCTGTGGGTACATGCCAGGAGGGGCACAGTGCCTCAGCCAGGTAGGGGTTCCATCAACACACTTTTATCATCCATATGGGTAACAGTGTTGTATGTGTCCAGCACATAGGGGAGGGACAGTCCGGGGTTGGCTGCGGTGGTGTTCACAGGGTTTGGGGTGGGTGGATCTGGCTGGGTGGAAGGGCACACACCTGGGGGCAGGGGGACTTTGCTTCGGGATTGTACTGATGTTCCTCTCTCCTTGTTTGCCCCACAGGCCCGGAGGAAAGCTGCCATACATGGGAAGAGCGGCAGCAGGAGGAGAATGGTGTAGTCAGGCGGGGTGAGGGCCCTCACCACCCTCCTGACCAGCCCGATGAAGGTAAGTGCCATACATCCATGATTACTATTGCATGCTGTGTGACAGGGTGGGCATGGCCACCATCCATCGACACCACTGTCATGCATGCGACTTGTTACAGTTAACACTGTCTAGTGGCACTGCATGTCTGGGAGTGCATCAATGGTGGTCCATGCGTGCACCAGGTGCATGGTTGTGCCACTGCCTTTGCACCACATAGCCATGTCACTAAACGGCCATGGTGGAGCTGTGCATGACTTGGCCAGTGGGTGTGTGCAGTGTTCCGCATGGCTGTATGAGCCTGGGTGGGCAGGTCATGTGGACATGATCACTGTGGGTGGTCACACACCATCACAGAGGTATTTCCTATGGCCATATGCCATGCACAGTGGGCGGGCTGTATGGGGTTGTGCATTCACACCTATTGACTGTGCTCCCTTGTCCTAGGTACCCGCCAGCTTCTTGAGATCTGGGAGGCACTGCAGGAGATATTGGTGGTGGCAAGGGTGTTGCTGGACATCCTGCGACGTGTAGATGAAACCGGGGTACTGAGGAGGCACAGGGCCCGGAGGAGCCAAAGCGGGGAGAGGCACTACCACTAGGGATAGATTGGTCCCAGTATTCCCCTACCCCCCTGGACTCACCCTCACACCCCTCCTTCCCCATCCCATTTGTCCACCCCTGCCATCTACCCATCCCCACCTTGTTTGTGGCCTCCCAACCTTGTATATAGTTCATATGTTATATTGTATATAGTTCTTGTATTATTGTATATAGTTGATTGTTATATATTTTTTCAATACATTTAATTTTGATATGAATACTGTGGTGGTCTCTGATTTGCAGCCGGCTATAGGTGCTCAGCTGCAGTGGTGTGCATGGCATTGGGGTGGTGCGGTCATGGGTGTGTGTGTGTCCGGGTGGAGGTGACTATGGTGTGGGGGTAGCTATCAGTCAGTGTCTGTGGTGTGTGTGTTTGTTCCCTGTGTGCTGGATGACTGTGTGCAGTGGTCCATGGTGCGTGCTCTGTGTCCATGGTGCACCCATCAGCCCTTCCATGGCCTGTGCAGCTGACACACATTCATGTCTGTGCCCTGCACGGTCCGCTGGCATGTCAGTGGTGTCAGTCCCTGCAGGGCAGCCACTGTACCCGTCACATTGCTGGGTTGCCTCCTATCACTGGTGTGGTGCATACCTGCCTTGGATGGCACTGTGGGCACAACATCTGTTGTCCCTCTTCCATGCTGTGCCTTGTGTGTGTTGCAGGGGATGTGCCCACTGTCTGTGACTTGTGCTCTGGGCGACTGATGGTGGTGTACGGGTCCACAGTGCCTGTGCAGGGTGGCTGGCACTCCAGTGCCATGGAGGACTGTGGGTTGTGTGTACACAGTTTACATGGTTGCCCCACCACTGCATCCCTGTGTTGTTGTGCCCTTGGGTATGAGTGGGTGTCTGTCCATACACTGTGTGGCATCCAGTGTGGTGCATGCTTCCACGCACCACTGTAGGTGGCTGTACTGGCTGTTGTGGCCAGTGGTGGGTCGGGGTGTGTCATTGGACTACTGTGCAGGGTGCTGTACCACTGGTGGTGGTGTCAAGGGCACACCCTGTCCCATGTGGGGTACCTCATGTGCCGACGCATGGTTGGTCTCTCAGCAGTACCTCGGGGGGACTGTGCATGGTGGCACTGCATCTGCCATTGTTGCATTGCTGTGTGCTGCCACCCGCTGATGGGTGCTCATGGTGGGGCTGGCTTGCATGGTTCTGTGGTGCACAGGGTTGCAGTGTCACAGTGGGGGCGGTGGCATGCATGGGATTTCCTGCAGTGGTGGTCACTGCTCATGGGGGTGTCTGGGGGTCACGGTTCAGGGTGTGCTCTGCATTTGGGGGATGGTGTGGCATGGGGTGGTCAGCCCTCCTTGTGTGCCAGTCACAGCTTGCCGGTAGGTGTGATGGGGCACTGTGGCACAGCTGTGGGTTGTTTGCTTGTCTCCATGGGCCAGTGGTTATTCCAGCCCTCCCCCAGTTGTGCAGTGCATGGGGTGTGGGTGGACGATGTCTGTTCTGCTGTGTGTTCCTATGCCCATCTGTGACATGGGTGGTGGGCCCCTACCTCCCTGGTTGTGCAGTTACATTGCTCTGCTGCTGGGGGGGCGTCCATGATTGCACTATGGCACCTCTGGACTGCTCAGCTGAACATCCCTTGTTGCGCTATGGTGCATCAGATCTGCTCAGCTTCCCCTCCCTAGTTGCGCTATGGCGCAGGTGGTGCAATAATCAGTCGTCGGCTGTAGGCGCAGTTTGGCCTGCTCCATTTTTGAATATCGCGTCTCTTGAGCATGGGCGCAATAGACTTGCACTTGCTCCTGCTATTGCACATTTTTTGGGCACAGTTTGAATATCTGGGCCTACATGTTTTTGGGAGACTAGGGCTGGAATGGATAAGACCAGTCCTGAGAAGTCAACTTTCCAAGAACCAGAACCAAACCAATGGGTTAAGACATGTCTCAACTGGTTAATCTTAAAAATAGCCTTATTATTTAGTTGCAAGCATTTTAGTATCTCAGTGGATGGCAATAACAACCCTTCCTCTAAGAGATCATGTACTTTCATGTTCCCCAGCTGAGGTAGCCACTCTGTTTTGATTGGATGGCCCCCAATCTGGAAATTCAAATTGTTGAGTATAGATTGTGTGACATCTTTTAGAAAGGGAGCTTATTTAAATCAAAAATTGGGAGCAAACCTGAAGAGATGTTCCCAGAAATTAATTTTTTACCTCTTGAGGTAGTGATTTACAGGGTGTATACAACATGGCAGAGATGGACAGGCTAGTTTTATGCAATATTCAGTCAAAAGTACAATATGAGTGGTGGCTCCCTCCCCTCAAAAGTTCATTCCATAAGTTCCTATTTGGGCTGGTATGGGGCAAATGTATCACAAAGAAGGCAGTATATCACCAGCCACACACAACATTCTTCATAGTCATATTTTCTTCTTGATTTATATAATATAATATTTACAGCATGAAATCCTCATGCAAAAAAAAATAAAAAAAAACAATGTTTCACCCAGGCGAGGGCTTCTTCAGGGAGGATGATCTAGACATAATCAAAATCAAATGATAAAATAAATATTTCCAACACATAACCAAATTCCATCAAGCTTTTTTGGCGCAGCCTTCTGAAAACTTATGTCTTGTACAGCAACAGTATTAATTAAATAATAATTGGGCCATATTTCTGTCAGTTCATAATTTTACACAGTGTTCATGCTTAACACTAGTGCAACAGCAACATCCTACCCAAAGCCTTAAGTGTTCTCCATCATCAGCAACGTACTTCTTAAAGATAACACAGTGACAGAAATTTACTCTAATTAAAACTCTTAAAACACATAATTCATAAGATAAATTGTATTACTGTGTCTGCTATGTTAGATAATTTTGTACATTCATTCCCCAGCTTCTTCTGTAATGTAGACGTCAAACAGTTGTTCCTTCAATGTTAGATGTCAATACACCATCTAGTAAATAAAATAAGTAAAGCTTTAATAGATCTCATTATTTCTAGTTTAATGCTCAAAATGTTATCTTTTTTAATCTTATCATTTCAGTTTCCACTTTTTTCCTTTTATATCTCTCTCTCTCTAGTCCCCTGTAGTGGTAATTCTAACTTATACATATTCACCTGGCATATTTTTTCATTTTTGTACATAATTTCTATGTATTTCTTTACATCTGTACTCCGCTGTAGGATTTCTCACTCTCTCATTCATATGAAAACATGTTTTCTAGCTTTACAAAGAGTATACTTTTTTTTTAAATCACAATTTCATCCCTCCTTGTCCTGCCAGCCCCGATCCTTCAGGGCTACTGAGGAGTCATCCTCCTGCCTCCCGCTCTACCCACTTCCACCTCCGTGTCCCCCATGGAGCCTTGGATTACCCCCCCAGGTGGGGATGGAGTAAGGCCCTAACACCCCGAGCTACTCACTGTTTCATCAGTCAGGAGGTGGCAGGGCAAGTGGGGGCACATCGAAGGCATGCTCCATGCAGCCCGTCTTCCCAGTCCTGGCAGGCATTTTTTCCCTTTTTTTCCCACCACTACAGCGTAAGACCCAGACATCAAGAAGTTGAGCACTGACGTCACACTGCTGTGTGGTGGTTGCCCATGCCCTATTGTTAGGGGCTTGTAGTACTCTGAGCCTCCGCTCAGAGTCATACAAGAATGCAGACTATGGCCTCAACCCTCCCCGGAGTAGGCGAGCTGTCATGGGATGCTCAAGCCTATCTCTCCCAGGCCAACCTACCAGCGACCCAAGTCCACTCCAGAACCCAGGTCGCCGGCATTGAGCCAAAGAGTATACTTTTTGTGCATGGTTCTAAAGTAACCTCAACATTTTTTTCTCCCACATAACACTCACATTTTAAAGTGTAAGCCCTTAAGTTTCTTTGATCACCAAAGTTGCCTTTCTCAATGTAATCCCATTACACAATGGTTCCTAGGGACAACCACAAAAACAAGAAAGTATTTTAATTTAATGCAAGTATGTAATTGCAGGCTAGTGTAGAAATGGCTGTAGCCAGCATCAAGCAAACTCCTCGGTTTATGTGTGGTGTTTCCCGTGGCAGCATCCAGAATAAACTACACTGTCCACTCTGGAAGCTGCTCTTATATAGCTGCAGTGCAGTGAAGCAGAAAAGGGATCCACCAATCATGACCCACCATGTGGCAAGAGCTGCCTAGCATCTTAGCCAGCATGCTGGGTTGTGTGGTGGGTACTAGTGTTGCCTAGCAACAACAGTTTCCCACAGTCTGTGTGCACAGTGACACCTCTCCAGTGTTTTCAAGGTTGCCCGTTAGGTAGCAGTGAGTGTCCCCATGGATGCATACAACTGCAGTCCATTTTCCTTGCTTTTTGGGTACCTCTGCCAGGTCAGCAAGCACCAGAATCTGGTGGCTGCCAGAGTTTATCAGTCACACCAATTGTTGTGTACCCACTTCAACAGTTGCTATAAATGGTCCCTAATTGTCCAATGTCAAATGCTCATCTCTTTTTAATGGTAGGGCAATTCTGGACTAAATGTCCCTTTTTCTGAAAACCATGACAAATAATCTCGGAAAGGGGGAGCTTCCCCTTCTTTTCAGCCCACAAGTCATTCCATCCAGTCTGTGTATTACTAGTAAGAGGGAGGTTTCTTACCATCAGGAAGGAGGTGGGGTTAATCCCTTGAGAGTATTGCACTCTGGATGGCGTGGCCACCAGGAATTCCTTGGCCAAGGTGATGGTCTTTTCTGTCCCTTCTGATTTGTGTTCTTTTACCCAGATTTGTACGTCTTGGAGTAGGACCTTCATAAGTTGCTCTATCACAATTGCCTCCAATAGATGGTGGACCATCTTGTTGTCGGGCTGGAGCCACTTATAACACAAATCCTTCAGATGAGCATAGATTTCTCTGGGCTTATCTGCTGCTTGCATTTTCAGGTACTGAAACTGCTGCTGGTACCTCTCAGTGTTGATATCATACCGCCTGAGTATTTCCTTTTTCACCTTCTCATAGTCCTCTACATCCCATATGTCCATCTGGCTATATACAATCTGGGCATGACCAGTTATTTGTAGAGCTAACCGGATGACCCATTGTTCTTGGGCCCCCCACATGTCTATGCCACTCTTTCAAAAGTGGTCAGATATGCCTTAATGTCATCTGAGTCCAGCAATTTTGAAAGTTTAATGTCTCTGGGACCAATCCCTCTATCTGTGGTCCCTGCCTGGATGTTCTGCAATACCCACATGTTATCTGCCCACTTAGCGTCTTGCTCTGTCATTCCATATCCTGCTCCTTCTCCATCTAGACCTGCTTTATACAAAGCCATTTAAAGGAGTAGTCCACCCAGAATTTGCAAAAAACATATGTTATGCAGAGTGTCTTGATATGTATGTTAAGTCCTAGTGTGTCCTTCCCTCTGTCTGTTATTAGGAGTTTTTCCTAAATTAGCCTGCTATCTGTATGGTAGTTTTACGACCCCTGCTGATCTCCATCACAAATAGGTTTATTGGCTTTCTTTTTCCTACAATGCACCCTGTCTCATGTGACTCTGATGTAGACATGCCCTTAGATTTAGCATGTGCACTGCTTTAAAATCAGTTTACAATCAGTTCACAACAGCAGGCACCTGTTCTTATCCAGGGAGCACACATGGCAACAGTTAGTTTAGCAGATACCTGAGAGCAAGCTAACTGGAGTTTCTGTAAGACAACAGCTACTAAATAGCTCTAATTCACTATTTTTGTTTTCTATGTACATCAGGTCTAGCTGGCAGGAGTGTTTTAATTTTAAAACTTTTAATTTTATCAAACTATACACAACCATAAAAGCACAGAAACTGCCCAGATCATCAATGCTACCTATAATTAATAAAGATTCTAGCTGTTCTCTTACAGAAACCCCACTCAGTTAGATGCCAAGTATTTGCTAAACTATAAATGTAGGTATCAGCATTCTGTTAGAAGGTGGTGCTGATTTTGCCGTGTGACAAGATTTTCATATTTATTTTTTTTTTACAAATGAGTATATATGAAGCTGCAGCCTAGAAACTGCAAAATACTTTGAAGTCAGCTTTTCTCCTGCCTGTGGTATGGCAGAAAAGCAACAGGATGACAGTGACAATTCCAGTGACACATTTGATTCCATTTTAAAATGGTTCACTGCACTATACATTTAGTGTATCACACTTTTTTTAAATAATAAAACAAATATTCTCCAAACTAAATAACTCACACATACATATTTTTATACTTTATTAAAAAGACACTTCACATTTGTAACAAAAAACAAACAAAAAAATAAATACATGAAAGTGATGCCACAGAGCAAAATCAGCCCTAACTCCCAGTTTCTTCTAGTAGAATGATAGTACCTACATTTATGGTTTAGCAAATACTTGAGAGCTGAATAGGTGTTCTGTATGAAAATAGCTACAGTCTTTACTAATCATAGCACTGTTGATCTGGGGAAATTTCTGTGCTTTTTATTTTTGTGTGTAGTTTGATGAAATAACATTTTAAAATTAAAACACTTACTACTGCTAGCTAGACCTGACACACACCGAAAACACAAATAACAAATTAGAGCTATTTAGCAGCTGTTTTCTTACTGAAACCCCAGTTAGCTTGCTCTCAGGTATCTGCTAAACTGTAATTGTTGCCATTTGTGCTCCCTTGAAAAGAACAGTTACCTGCTGTTGTGAACTGATTTTAAACTGATTTTAAAGCAGTGCACATGCTAAATCTAAAGGCATGGCTACATCAGTGTCACATGAGACAGGGTGCATCGTAGGAGAAAGAAAGCCAATACACCTATTTGTGATGGAGATCAGCAGGGGTCATAAAACTACCATACAGCTAGCAAGTTAATTTAGGAAAAACTCCTGATAACACACAGAGGGAAGGGCACACTAGGACTTAACATACATATCAAAACACTCTGCATAACATGTGTTTTTTTGCAAATTCTGGGTGGACTACTCCTTTAAGCAGGTCTCCAATGTCCTCTGTGCTAGTGCTAAGTCTAACACCACTCAAGAAATCAGATTTTGGGAGACTGCAGTAGAGCCCTCATGACAAATTGAGGGGAATTAAAGGGAAAGACGGGGGATGAGAAAACATTGGAACTCATTAAGAGTAGTTTCATGGAGATTACAAAAACCTGTCTGAAGGAGGTGAGAACAAAAACCACAAGACACTTCTCTGGTTCTCCAGGAAGTTAATAGCAGTAACTAAAACTTTTTATTCATACTAAGGTTCATACTAAGGATGTAATGAGCTAATTAGGCATTAGCCCATGAGTGTTTTATTCTAGTCAAAACAATTCAATTAAATTTTATTTGTAAAAAGGCCTTTTCAAAAGCCAAAGTGCTTGTACATACATACAGAGTAAAATATGAACTTATCCAATTAAAATATACAATAAAAGAAGCATCAAACCTAACAGTCATCGACAAATGCTAAACTAAAGAATTATGTTTAGTAAGTTTTATAACACAGTGTCCCAGAATTATTAATGTATCTGTCCAACCTGTTTTTGAATTTGGTTTTACTTTTTTGGTTATAATTTATATGGGCAATGCATTCCAGGGGGTTAAATGCTGTATAAAGAAGTTTATTTTTGTGGTTTTAAAGTTATGTCCAACAGTTTGGAGAAGATGACACCTAGTTGCTGCATTATTTTGTTTAAAATGAATGTTCATTTCATATAATAGGTAGTGGTCTTTCTTGATGTCATACATCAGTAATAAATTTATTCATTTGTTGATTGGGTAGGTGCACTGAACCACAGACCATTTTCAGGCAAGACCCGGGCCATCCAGATGGTGCAGAAGAGCACAGTACAAATTACAAAATTAACAGGTTTAGTATAGAGCAATAATACAGAGCACTAGGCAATAAGAGAACACAGTACTGATTATGGGTATTATACAGAGTGATAATTCAGAGCACTAGACAATAAGTGGAAAAGATTTTTATACTAAGCTGGTACAGAGGCTGAAGAAAAATGGGAGGGGGATATAGAGAATAAATACAAATTGCAAATAATACAGTTTGTGTGGACCAGTGAAGTGAAAAATTCAGCCATGAGACAACATGCCTTCCCTGACAAGGCAATGATCTAAAGGCAGGTAGACACAGGGTTAGGTGAGGCAAACCTAACAAAAAGGGGGAGGGGAGCAAGAGGAACCTAATTTCATGACATTCACCCTGGTGAGCATGAGCAGGTAAGAGTGGTCATAAGGTGCATCTTGAAGAAGGAACAAAATTGCAGGTGGAAGACTAGGGCCCTCGGGGGAATGGCAAGCAGTTCCATAAGGTGGGGGCTGTGAAGAAGAAGACTTTTTGGCCCACACAGGTGGAGACTTGCGGGCATTCCAGCAGGAGACTTAAGGAGTTGCGGAGGTCAAAGCTATGTGTTTTGTGTTGGAGCAAGGAGGACAGAGGGGAAACATCGGGCCTGATTCAAGAACAGATATGCCCAACAGAAACGCAGTACACCAGCACTAAATGGTGCAAATTGCAGGTTATGCCAGTGACTTGTGACATACCCAATTCCTGAAGGCCCCTTGAGCCACAAGCCGCAACCACTGTGCCAAACATGACGTACAACTGAGTTACACCAGAAAAAGCATGTGCCAATGTGTAATGCACAGGTACGACAGATGTTATTAAGTTATTACTTATGTTGCAGAACATGCAACATAAGTAATAACACTAGAACAATGAGATGCAACCTAGACCAAGGTGGAGGTGGTCTAAGCCGAGGACAGCATATATAACTCCCCCCACAACAGACAGACAACATTCAGCAGTGTGGACTGTCACACAGCAGGAACCATGTCAGCATTATAAGCCCTACTGGGTATTATGCTAAGTGAGCAATGAGAACTCAGGCACACCAGGTGCCATGGCAGGAACCAGGGGACCGAGCAACCACAGTGGTGAGTGATGGTGCTAAGGCCTCCCATGCAAAGAGTGAGATGCACATGGAAGTCCTTTGAGTAGTTGACAGAGGAGCAGTGCATTGCACGCTACAGGCTCAACAAGAGCACCATCAGGAAGCTTTTCCAGGACTTGTGGGAGGACCTACACAGTACTACAACAGGGGTCAGCCACTGGCTGTGGAGGTGTGCATCAGTGCAGCACTATGCTTCCTGGCAACAGGGACCTTTCAAACACCCGCAGGGGACGCAGTGAGCATATCTCAGCCAGTGGTTTCGAGGTGCCTGAGGAAGTTCCTGACAGCTCTGATACAACACACCACAAGGTACATCAGCTTCCCACAGGATGCCCAACAACAGCACCAAGTGAAGCAGGTATTTTACAGCGTGGCACAGTTCCCCTGTGTGCTGGGGCGATCGACTGCACACATTGGCCACCAGGGCACCAACAGCAGATGGGGATGCATATATCAACAGAAAGGGGTACCATTCCATGAACATTCAGGTGGTATGCGACAGCGACTCCTGCTTACTGGATGTGGTGGCCAAGTACCCTGGATCCTGCCATGACTCCCACATATTCCTGAACAGTGGGTCACAGGAAGCCTTTGAGAGATGGGACATCACAGATGGATATCTAATAGGCATGCACCAGGGCCGACACACCCTGCAATGGTGTGCATGTGTCAGTGTGTGTGTGTGAGCTGCAGACAGTGTGCACAGCTATGTGCATACACGGCAGCAAAACAGGGTAACAGGATGCACAGGCAATGCAGCGTACAGATGTGACAGCCACACAGACATGTGGCACAACACACATGGGACACATGCAGGGCCATAGACCATACACAGTGTACTACCCACAGACATAGGTGAGCCACACTATGCCACAGGATGCCCATGCCATGCTTGTACACAACCAAGGGTGTGTGTGTGTGTGTGTGTGTGTGTGTGTGTGTGTGTGTGTGTGTGTGTGTGGTGTGTGTGTGCATGCATATGTGTGTGTGTGTGTGTGTGGGGGCCACACACACAATAGGTAGCAGATGCGGGCAGTGCAACTGGCAACTAAACTGTACTCTTCCAATTCCCAACAGGTGACAGTGGATACCACAGATGCCATGGTTGATGACACCAGTAAGAACACCACAGACTACAGCAGAGGTGTGGTATAATGAGGCCTTCACCAACACAAGATCAGCCATTGAGTGCACATTCGGGCTTCTAAAGTCAAGATTCCGATGCCTTGACCAATCTGGTGGTGCGCTGCAGTACAGCGCTGAGATCGCCTGCAGGATAATGCTTGTCTGCTTCATCCTTCATAACATTGCACTGGCACATCATGTACCACTGCCTGACACAGACCAGGAGGATGGTGAACCAGTGGAAGGTGATGGAGAGCCCAACAGCATGGCAGGAGAACAGTCACAGGGGGAAGCATCTGCAGGACACCATGCAAGATGTGAGGTGATACACCAATACTTCTGAGGCATCACACCACCACCACCCCAAGAGTGGCACCTTCTGCAGTATGGATCACACAGCAGTGGGATGCACAACAACATGGCACTATAAACACCACCTGATGAACACCACAGGATGGAATACTGTCTGTCAGGTGCCATGCAACACACATGGCAGCACTGCTGCTGTACCTGTGGCCATGTGTGTTGTCCAGCTACTGGTTGACATGGCTGCACATGAAGCTAGTCCATTGGGCCATCCACGGATGTTCACTGTATGCTAGGAGGGTGTTGTGGGCACACAGAACTAGACATGTACAGGACTATGTCCCCGACTTGCTGTGGCCAGACATGAGCACAGTCTATACAGGGGAGGGCCAGCAGCACAATAGGCCACGATGGGAGTGGCGCAGGATACAGACATGCAGTGATGTCCCAGCACAGTCATGTTGCAGGGGCACAGCGACAACACGGGGCCTTGTGCAATACCGATGGGTGACATACAACAGGTGAAGCTGTGTGTGGCCTCATGCACAGTGGCATGCCAGGTATGCTGGGAACTGTGTATTGCACCAGGCCCAGCCCACAGACACGTGGCATGTAGTGGGGGAGGTAGTGACCATGGATGGTGACAGGTCCACAGTCAGTGGTGCAATGGCTGCAGTGCAGAGGATATGACAAGGGCACCATGTGGCCATGGCACTGCACAGTTGGACAGGCTAACAAGCTGCACAACACACCAGGACCAGCACTACACATCATGGGTAGTGCACTGCAACACACACGTCCACATCAGTGACACTGCAACACCCCTGGAATGTGCCTAGGGCAGCCATGCACCACCCAACAGACAACCCAAGACACACACCAACACAGTACCAGACAGCCCGGACATGGACACAGCATAGGCCCCTGGAATGGATACGTCTCATGGTGTACAACACAACACAACACACAGGGGTGCACACACAGTCCAACAGTGCACATGGCATGCAATGGATGTCGTGGTCTATGTGGAAACAATCATCATTGGTCGACACACAGGACAGTGGCACACCATCGTGTGGAAGGTGCTACCAGGCATAATGCACCGGCCATGGCCACCAGTGCATGTAAGCTGTGACACCACAACAGGTACACAGTGCTGGGCAGCACATTTTTGCAGACATGTGGTGGGTGTACACACCATGGTGAAGTGCCACCAGTGCCACCCACAGGGTCTACTACGCCACTAGGTGGAATAGTGCCATAATGGCCCATGGACACCACACAGGCATGACTGACACAGTGTGGTGGCATGTGTACAGGTCCCAACACAGAGCGCTCCTGCAAACACAGTGCACCATAATGGCATGCACACCAGTGTGTGACTGTGGCCGTGTTGTGTACAGCCATCACACATGATCCATGTGCAGGATGAGGACACAAATACAACAGGGCAGATCTGTTTCATGTGTGTGACCGCACATGCACAATGCCACATACACACACACACACACACACACACACACATATGCAGACCACACACAGGGACACTGAGACAGTGTTGCCAAGATAACCTTTATTGCACAACAAGGAACAACTGTAAATGAACAACAGGAAGCAATAAAACAATAACACGGGGTAGGGAAGAATGGACAAGAGTGCACAACACAGTTACAATGTCCCTCCCCCATCACCAAAAACAACAGCAGGCCTGTACATAGTTCAAATACTATCCACCAGCCATGCACACAGTGTACAGGCCCCCCCAATGGCACAGCATATATACAGTGCACAACACCATAGAGAGGCACTGTCAGTGTCACAACAGTACTGTGTCCCTGCCCTATTAGACTTGCAGGACATTTAGCAGTGCACCAAGGGACCCGTGAAGGGGTGTGACATCACCCATGATGGTAGCCACAAGGTGTATGAGGGCCTGGTCCCTGTTGGTTGGCTGTGCCTGTTGTGCAGGTTCTTGCTGTTGAAGTCCACCCACAGCCTGCTGTCCATGCCCCTATGCAGGTGCCCCCATGCCCACCTCTGGGGCCACATGGTGCAGCTGTACCATGGCACCTGTGCCAGCATCCATGTCAGCCACAACCACTTGTGGCACATCCTTCACCACCTGCACATGGTGTGCTGCAGGACCAGTTTCACTGTCCAGCACATCCTGGCCATCATGGCCAACAGTGTCCATGCTACATGGGCTGCTGACCCTGATGGCACACTGAAAGTCCTCTGCTATTGTCCCAGGGCACTGTGGCAGTCTCTCTGGGACATCCTCCTGCTCTGGTGCTGAACGCTGTGTGGCACCATCTGTTTGCACCACCATCAGTCCCTGCAGGTGGCCCTGGTCCACGACCATGACACCATGCTGCACCACCCTCCCAGGGTCCATGCGAGCATGCACATGTTTCTCCTCCCCCTTGGTGGCTGCACACTCCTGTTCCTCTTCTCTCTCTGTGACTGCATGCTCCTATCCCTCCTCCCCCTCCATGGTTGCATGCTTCTGTGTCTCCTCCCCCTCCATGGCATCATGCTCTGGTGCCTCCTCCCCCCCTCTGTGGCTGCATGGTCCTTCAGCTCCTGCACATCATCCTCCTCTTCCTCATCTGTGTCTTGTGGCAATGGGCAGACCTTTCATCACCAACGGCCTGTGCATCCTTCTGCTCTGCCATGGCACTTAGTGCCCTGTCCTGTGGTGCAACAGTGCTGTGGTCACCTGCAATGTAGCAATGACACATGTCAGTGGCAGTAAGGGAAACACCAAGACTGCACTGGCACAAGTGCCATGTGTACCTGTGCGCTGCCCATGTGAGCCACAGGACACGCACTGGACACCACGCATGACATGACTGTAACACCTCAAGTGCACCCCCCCAAACCCACAGCGACCCGCAACATGGACAATGTAATTGTGCGATGTCCACATGCACACCAAGGGCACACAGGGACACCACACACACACATGGCCAGGTACCCCTGTAGTCCACCTACCCTCAAGGGTATGCACTGGATGCACACCTCACCCCATATTCACATGCCAGACCCTGGCAGCATGACCCTTACACATGTTGGACACTGCATGCACCTACATTCCCTCTGGTGTCCCTGCATCCCATGCCGCTGACCACAGTGCTGTCTCTCCACTGTATACCACCCCTGCTGGTCCTGGACTGTGCCGCTCATACCTGTGTGGATGGAGAACACATTACCATTTGTGTGGTTCTGGTGGCCATGATGTCTTTGGCAGTGCAGTGCCTCAGTGTGCAAACATGGAACCATACCCACCTGCAACAGATTGCTGGCCAGTCTGCATCTCCTCATCCCTCCTCTATGCCATGGACAACATGCACCACAGGATGGCAGGGTCCCACCTGGTGAGGTCCTGTCATTTGTGCTTGAGCTGCCTTGGGGTGTGGTGTTCACTACTGATCTCACACAGGCATTCCCCAATGGCCCTCCACACACTGTACCTGGCAGCTGTTGTGTGGTTCCTGCACCCAGGTGGCAACAGGTTTGTGCACCACTGTTGCATCAGATTAATTAACTGGGCAGTCTCAGCTGCTGTAAAGTTTGGGGCCCTTTCACTTAGTGAGCACATTCTGCTGCCACTTGCACTGCCCTACAGTTCTTAGGCCTGTCCCAGCACTGTGCACCATGTATCTGCTATCTGCATTGCCTGTGGTGCCATGCCTTTGAGATGGCACATTTACGCACATGAGACACATGCATGCCTCACATGCGGCCTACTCCACTGCATGCCACATATGCACTCTGTGTATACACATCAGTGCTCAGTGGTGGTGGAAAAGCATGCCACACATGCGGTTGGTTCAGGGACATGTGCACAAGTGTAGCAGGTATGCAGTACGTGTGTTGTGGAAGCACAGGTAGCATGTCCATGGCACATGTGTGCAGACAACATAGTCCATCACAGCACGCAGTGGTAGCACTGGCATACACAGTGCAGTCTGCTGTTCCACATGTCTGCATCTGCCACTGACACCATTGGCACAAGCCACCATGCCACCCAGCGTGTGCCGCATATACATGTTGAGGTGCAGCGGGCAATTGCAGCATGCAGTTTGGACATGCGAGTAGCTGCACAGATACACACACATGCACATGCATGCTGCATGCCATATGTTGATACAGTATGCAAAACATGGGAATGCCCTATCACAGCTGGCACCTCGATAGAAATGATTGACACCATATGACTGGCATTGCGAATGCTTACTGTTGTATTCTGCATTGTACTTCAGGTCTGTATTACAATTCACCATTTTGTGCTTCAATATCCTACAGCTACACACACCCAGTGGCAATACACTGCATTCACAAACACATTGTGCTGTCCCACATCCCACACACACACATGCTGTGCACCTCCCCACACACACACACACACACACACACACACATCCCATTCAAAGTCGACACACTATGCAGCCCGCTGTATCTCCCTATGTACAGTGGCCAACCCCCTGTGTATGCCCTGCAACCCAGTTACTGTCATTCATCCACTGGCTGTAGCACAGCTCTTCTCTGTTTCACTGGTTGGGAGTTCTGTGTCTCCCCATGTGGCATGGGTGCAACAGTTCCTGCTTCTGTGCTGCTCCCCCCAATCCCTGTTACACTGCTGCTGTTCCACCACTCATGCTTGTGCCCTGCACAGCAACTGTCTTTCTTCTCCTACCACACTTGTCAGTGACAGGTGGTGCAGTTCCTGGCAGAGTCCCATGCCCTGTCATCAGTGTGCCGCTGTCCTCCAGTCCCACTGCTGGTGCAGGTCTCTGTGTGGTGGCCTATACTGTACCAGCCACAGGTGCATCTGTCCTCTGTTGGGCAGCTCTGGTACTGGCACCACTGCTCATTGTGCCTCCACCACCTGTAACATCAGGCATCCCTTGTTGCAACCATGACCTACCCCGGTCAGGTGGATGGTAGTTTCTGCATCCTGCTCCACAGGTGTGGTGACGGGTTGTGGTGGTGGTAGCTGCATGTGTGTGCTGACTGGCGCTGTCTGTGGCACATCAGGCACTGTGTGTCCTGATGGTTTCCCTGTCCTCTTTGGTGTTGCATGTGGCAATATCTCCTGCTGCTGAGTCTGCACGGACACCTGTGCCTGTGTGGCAGTGTCCAGCAGTTGTGGTTGACACACTGCATGTGTTGCCTGTGTGGTTGCATCCATCTCCTGCGGCTGACACACTGCATGCTTTGCCTGTGTGGCTGCATATGTCACTTGTGATTGTTGCACTGCATGAGTTGCCTGTGTTGCAGCATCCATCATCTGGGGTTGGCGCACTGCATGTGTTGCCAGGATGTTGTGTAGGGCTGCTGCCAGGATGTCCATCTGCCTCCGCTGCTGTGCCACAGATCCTTCCATGGCCAGTGTCAGTCATGTGATGGCTGGGGTCTGTTCCCTGGCAGAGGCCTGTGTGGCATGCATGGTGTCAACCAGCCTCCCCATGGCTGTCTCTGTTGTCTGTGTCCCAGTCTCAATGGCAGTCATTAGGGTGGCCATCTGCTCCTTCAGGGTTTTGTGGTGGGCGTTGAGGCAGAGGCATATGCAGCTGAGCGTTTCTGACTACTCCTCATGTTGATCCATCAATGGCCTGCAGAATGCGGCATAGTACGTGGGTGTCCATTCATGTGTATCCTGTAGGGAGTCTGCTGCCTCATCCAGGTGCACCTCCAGCTCCTCGTATGTTGGGGGGGGGGGTCAGGCCCTGGGCTATATTGGCAGCAATGCTGCTGACACCGAAGAGGTCATAGACATGCATTCCATCCTCCTTTTGCTGGGGCACTGCCGCTGATTGCTGCACATCCTACTCAGGTATTGGCACACTGCACCACACCATGGTCTCTGCATTCTTTTAGGTCCATCGAGGTGTCTTGTGTGTTGGTTGTCTGTGTGCTGGGCTGCTCTGTGTCACTGCCTGTGGCACTAATGTCTTCCTCTCCAGTGTCTGAACCTGCCGTATGTGTGGGGTCACGACTGTGTGTCAGTGCCATTGTGCCATGTTCAGGCCTCCTCACATGCAACCATGCCTGCCCCTGCAAAGCATATGCACATTACGGTGGTCTAGGACACAGGTCACATCCCCACCATGGTTGGGTCCTTGCAGGCTGATGCACAGGTAAACAGCCCCCCCCCACCACTGCCTGCAACATGGGCACCCCAGACACACACAGGTGCAGGGCACATGCCCATGCTCCTGCTGGGAACTCTGTACACACATAAAGTGCTACGCACCATGCTGGCACAGGTGGACATGGGCCCCCATGCACTACAGTGTTGCCTCGCATGCTGCCTGTCACTACAGTCATACTCCACTGGGCCACTTCTGCTGCATCCCTGCATGTCTCCTGTGGTACATACTACTCACCATCTCACTCACCCTGTCCAGCACCACGCAGTGCTACAGCACAGCTGCACCTCTCTGCCCAGCCCCCCCCATGCTGTGGCACACAGACATTGCTGTGACAGTGCTTGTCCACCATCCACCTGTCCCAGTCCCCATCCATGTTGTGTTGAACTCTGTGTCCCCATGCACACTGTGCTGGCTCAGGAAGGACAAGACCCATTCCTCATAGGCGCTGAGTGGTCTCTCCTCTCTTGGGCCACCACTTGTTGCTGCTGCACAGTGCTTAGTGTGTGTCTCCTTGTTCTTGGCATGGAACTTCAGGTCATTGAGCCTCTTTTGTAGGTCCCTTACTGTGCTCCTGGCATTGGCCACCATGTTCACCTTACAGGCAACCGCATCCAAGGCACAGTTTGCGTTTTGCTCTAGCCACTCTCTTGGAATTGGGCCCATCATGTTTTCTGATGGCCTTATCTACATTCCAACCCAGGCGGTAGTTACGTCTGACTCTGGGGAGGGGGGAGCCATCCTAGGGCCTGCAAGAGAGTGCAATGATGGGCGGTGAAGGGTGACATGAGTGTGAATCTACAGATATTGTTGTAGGTAGTGGTTAATCTAACTAGACTAGAGGAAGAGGTTTGAGAAAAAGGGGGATCCTTAGACCAAGAGGGCAAAGGCAGTGCAGTTCTAGTGGTATTAGATTTAATTAATCTAGTCAAGTGTTATAAGGTTTGTCCTTAAAGAGCTACTGATGCAGCAAAGAAAACTTTAAAAAGCATAATAATTAGGTACAATTCTGCCTGCATTCCATTTTATATTTTATGTATTTCTCCTTCCAATGATTTATTACTAAAGAAATTTGCATGAATATATGATATTTATCCCTTAGAGTTTCTTCACAGTCCATTTGCCTCTATAGCTTTCTTCCTACTTCAAGTCATAATCCTCTGTTTTGACATCACAGTCTGCTGACATGAGAGCAACTTATGTCCCATTTAAGGGCTGTGGGCAGAGCCTACAGCTGTTTTGAGATAGATCATAACTCTAAAAATGTCTGATCATGGATCCGTCTATTGGACTTTTGGAAGTATTCTTCTGAAAGGCCAAAGGAGCTTGAAACCCTCCACCATGATTGGCCACTGTGGAATGACAGCCGCACTATTTTGGCTGTTACTTCTGCATTCTATGGCAAGAACGGTGCATGTGTACCTCATGTGCATGTGCAGTTCTGCTGGCACTGTCATGTTGTGAATGGCAAAATGCCATTCACCACAACTGCGCAAGCATGAGTGCTGTGCATGTGCACTTGTGTTGTCTCCGCCAGCACCGGCAACAAAGAAAACTGTGTTGCACCCTCCCATGGCTGCTGTCCTCCCTGCTCCCTCAATTCCTGTCTCTGTGCCAACACTGGGGTCCCCAATCCCTGTGTTCTCAATATATAGTGCCCTCCACTCATGTGGCACACTGGGAGCCCACTGCAGTGTGCCCAAATGTATTTTTTTTCCTCACACCCTGCTGACATCGGGGTGCCCAGTCCCCATGTTGGCATCATGTACCCACCCACACCCACTCATGTGGCAGAGTGAGAGCCCATTCCAGTGTGCCCAAATGTCTGTTTCTTTTATTTCCTGTAAATACTGTAAAGAAAACCATCTCTGGATGTGTTTTTTTGATCTGTAAAAAAGAAAATTGTCCTTCATCATTGCTCCAGTCCTCTCCCATCCCTACCCCTTCCCACTAAGCACCCACCTCCCCACACCCCACCCCTTACCCCATACTTACCTCCGGAGGTCGTCACTGTCATTTTCTCTGGACTGGGACACGTATGCAATCTTCAAAGCCAAACAGCAAACTGAAGACTCAAAGGTAAGCATGCTATAATGGCATTCAATGGGGTTTTCAACTTATGCTGATAAAGCAGACAGTTTTTGGAATGTTGGCACTACATTTTCAACATGGGGTTCTTGGGATCCCACCTCACAAAAACATTCACTGTCATTTTGTTACTTGGTCCTAAGAGGTGATTTCACAGTCACTGCAGGGAATCTCCTTTTGGGACAGATTTACAAAATAACAGTGCCACTGTTCATGAAGCGGGGTTCCAAAAAGCACATGTTGCAGATTTGGTGTACAAATTCAGAAAAATGACCTGCGTTATGAATGTGCATTGTGCAGTTTCTATGCACACTCCTAACTTTGCTAATTGTTAATATTTTCACTCCACATTTTCAATATTGCCATTTTTGCACACCTCCTTTTTAACAGTATAGCTGTCATTTATTACATCCTGCCTAAAATGTATTTTCGCACCTGTGGCACAGAATGGCATGGTAGCTCTGTACAATCACCTTTAGGAACAAGTAAACAAAATGATACTGGCACTCTTCATGAGGAGGGGTTCCAAAAAGGCCATGTTGAAAATTTGGCACTACACCTCCAAAAAATGGTCAAGTTACACCCAGGCGTTCAATAATTTCTGTGTACGTGTGTAACCTTGCTCACTTGGCAGATCATCACAGCCCTATCGGCTCTGGCTAGAGCTTATCTTATATGGGAACTAGAACTGAGTGTCAGAATCAAAGTGTGGCAAAACAAAGGCCATATATGAGGAAATATGATGGTCCTATCCCTCAGTCTACTATTTCTCTTAATTACCTACATAACTTTGTTTGCCTGAGATAGTGCTTCATTAGTTTGTGTTGAGTAGTCAAAGTCATTTATTACTGTTACCCTCAAATTTTGTTCATTTGTAATTCTAAATAAGGGTTTTCCACAGAAAGAGTGTGTTCTTATCTAAGCACATTATACTGTATTTGTCTAGATTAAATTACATTTCCATGTCCAATACCCATTTAGTATACTGTTCAGATCATCTTGTATTTTGGAACACTGGTCTATAGTGGCACATGCATCCCAAGTTTGGTAACATCTGCATACTTAATTGACCAGAGGCCTGATATTCAAAAATGAGCAAAGTGGAGCATAACGTTTTGTGCTGCCCTTGCCCATTGCCCACGACCCTGAGGATGCTATATTTAGTCCAACAGTGCACCAGCGCTATCTGACTGAATATAGCGGCATGTCATTGCAGTGCTGTCTGACTGAATATAGGGGCATGTAAGTTCAGCGTTAGGCCGAGTTTTGCTGCCCCAACATGGAATCCAGCAGTGTAGGAAACAGATTCACCAGACCTGATAGTGCTGGTAGCCCCTGGTGCGATATTCATACAGCCCATGCAAATGAGCCCATTGGGCATGAAAGGCACTAAGGGGCTATTTGCAAACCCATTATGGGCATATTTGCATGGGAAGCAGCAGCAGGTTTGTGTTCCTGTGATCAGCTCTACCTCCACCCCAATTGTCTAGTCCCATAGAATTCACAGATTCCCTGTTATCTAGTGGTACCCACCCACCCTCTGAACCCTGGACCCACTAAAGGAAGGACATTCTTTGGTATCCAGTGTTCCCACCCACCCCCTTTCCTGATCACCAGCCCCATTGTGTGACATATAATCCTAGTATCTCCAGGTCACCCCACTCTCCAATTGCCAGCAGTCCCTGGTGCACAGTGGTCTCCCCACCCTCCAATCTCCATCTGATTACATGTTATATTATTCTGTGGTGTGTATAGTTCCCCCCACCCTCTGATTGCTATCTACTTACATGTAAAATTAATTCCTAGTGCCTAGTGGTCCCCACAGTCACCTATCACCAGCCCTGTATACGAAAAATTATTCCCTGGCTTCTAGTGGAATCTCTTTGCTGCACCACCAGCACTGACAAACCCACCCTGCCAACTACCCTACCTTAAGCTGCAGATCCCACATGGCAACCAGCACAGCCCTCATCTCACCTCCTCCGCTGGCTGCCATATGGAAAGGCAGGGAGTGTATGTCCAGTGTACAGTACAGAGTGCTTGTCCTCTGTATTGTACAGGCAGTGTGGCCCATATACTGGAGAGTGGGCATGTAGCATGTGTACTGTACAGGGAATTCTGTTATAGCTCAGTGAGGAACACGGTTGAATGCCCTACTGAAACCCAGATCTATAGTATCATATGGTGTTTTATTATCAAGTTATTGGCTATTTTTTCCATAAAAGCACAGTCTGTTAGTTGTGCACAATCTACCTGCTGTAAAGTCATGGGCCCAGATATTCAAAAGGGTTGCGCCATGCGCAACAGGGTTGCGCCATGCGCAAGTCCAAAATGCGCCATTCTGCGATATTCAGCAGGAGGCAGTTACGCCACTGGCACCAGGTTGCGCAAGAGAGCAATGCAAATGAATGCATGCTCAACAGGAGGGGGAGGATCCATGCATAACCTGCGCAACCCGATATTCAGTCGGGTTGCGCAGAGTTGTGCATGCGTAACCCCCAAGCTGCGCCCTCACATGCTTGAGCCAAAAAAAGGCTTAAGTCGAGGGGCCACCACAGGTGAGCTGCTGCATTGCAGGGTGCAACATGGCAGCTGCCACCCTGGCTGGCCCCCACCCCCGCTCCCCTGTGCCCCACATGCCCGATCGCGGGCAGTACACGCATGTCCCCTACATTGCCTCTTTATCTTCTAACTGCAGTCTTAGGCTATGCCCTCTAGTTACAAGCCCATTTCTTCCTTTTAAGTAAACACCCGTACTTTACTTTTGTTGATCCCTTGACATATTTAAAGGTTTCTATCATGTCCCTCTCTCTCTCTTCTAATCTCCAACATGTACAGATCCAATTCCTTACATCTCTACTCGTAAGTCTTCCCCAGCTTACCCTGCACCATCCTGGTTGCCCTCCTCTGAACTCTCTCAGTCCTGTCTATATCTTTTAATAGATGCGGCCTCCAGAATTTAACTCCATACTCCAAGTGCGGTCTTACCATGGCTTTGTAGAGGGGCATCAGTACCTCCCCCCTTCTGCTGGTGATGCCCCTGCCAGTGCATGCCAGCATCCCATTAGCCTTCCCCACCAACCTACTGCATTGGTTTCCCACCTTAACATTACATAACACTATAATTCCTTGATCCTTCTCTTGCTCCCTATCCTTGATGTCCTCCCCCCAAGGGTGTATCTTGCTTTTGGGTTCCTGCACCCCAAGAGCATTACAGCACACTTTTTGGCATTGAATTTCAATTTCCAAGTCTCTGCTCATCCCTTGAGAGTCCTCAGGTCCTACCTCATGTACTTCACCCCTTCCCGTGGTCACCACCCTATTGCAGATTTTTGTATCAGCAGCAAACAAGCACACCCTTCCCCTCAGCTATATCACTGATGTAGATATTAAAAATGAAGGGTCCCTGCACTAACCCCTGTGGCACCCTGCTCAGAGTACACCCCATTTACTACCACTCTCTGGCTTCTGCCCGCCAACCAGTTTTCCCCCCACCTGGTTATTTTCTCACCTATCCCTATACTTTCTAGCTTGCTCACCAATGTTTTGTGGGGGACGGTGTTGAAAGCCTTGCTGAAGTATAGAAAGGCTATGTTCATCACAACCCCCCCCCCCCGGTCAACCACCTGCGTCATCCAATCACACAACTCAATTAAATTTGTCTGGCATGACTTCCCTTTCGAGAAGCCATGCTGCCTGTCATCCTGAAATCCATTATCTTCCAGGTAGTCCACCACCTTCTTCTTTATGAGCGTCTCCAGGACCTTCCCCACCACTGATGTGAGGCTGACCAGACGATAGTTCTCCATCACCTCTCTACTACCCCCTTTGTGTGGCAGTACCAAGTGTGCCCTCTTCCAGTCCTCCAGCACCCTCACAGAGTCCAGAGACAAGTTGAATAGCCTTATCACTGGGGCAGCCAACTCCTCCCCAGCTCCTGGATCACCCTTGGGTGCAGCCCGTTGAGCCCATTCATTTATCCACCTTCAATCTGCCTAGTTCTTCCCTAACTCTTTCTACACTGAATCCACCCTTTTGTCCTCCCTCACCCTCCTCTGTAAATACCGAGCAAAAGTATTTTTTCAGCTTTTCTGCTTTTTCACAGTCCCCTTCCAGTTTTATCCCTCCCTCCCCCCCCAGCCTTGCAATTCCCTGCCTAGCCTTCCCCTTTTCCCCCACATATCTAAAAAATGTCTTGTCCCCCCTTTTGGCCTGCTTAGCTATTCTCTCCTCAGTGTCCACCTTTGCCCTCCTTATCTTTTCCCTTGCTAGCCTTCTCAGCTCCCTATGAGCCTCCCTGTCCTGCTCTCTTTGTGTCCCCTTATATTTTCTGAAAGCCCTCCCTCCTGTCCCTGACCACTCTCGCCACCTCCCTTGTAAACCAAAGTGGTCTCCTCATCTTTCTGCTCTTCCTTACCTTCTTTATGCACATTTGTGTTGCTTTCAACACCCCACCTTTAACAGTTTCCCATAACTCCTCTATACCCCTTATATTCTCCACTCCCGCCATCTCATCCCAGACTATCCTTCTCATCCTGGAAGTCTGTGCTCCTGAAGTCCATAACTGCTGTGCTGGTTCAGTTTGCCTTCCTTCTCATCCTTACCTGAAACTTACCATACTGTGGTCGCTGCTGCCCAGCACATCTCCCACCTCCACCTCCTCCACACTCTCTCCAATTGTCAGAACCACATCCAGCAGGTTGCTGCCCCTTGTTGGCTCCCTAACCAGCTGCTGCAAGAACACTCCTGTAGTGCCTCCAGTATTTCCTGGCTCGTGATACTGCATTCAGGATGGTCCAGTCCATGGCTGGGAGGTTAAGGTCCCCCACCAGAAGTAATTCCCCTTTCAGAGCCATCTGTGTGACTGCCTTTATCAGCTGTCTATCCCCTTTCCTCCCCTTCACAGGCGGTCTGTACATCACCCCAGTCTCAAGGATTCTGCTGCCCTTTTGTCAAGTGTTACCCACAGGTACTCTGTTTCCCCACCTTCTTCCTGCCCCTCTGTTACCCTTATATCTTTGTTGATGTATAGAGTGACTCCATCCCTCTTCCTACTTGTCCTGTCCCTTCTAAACAGCCTGTAGCCAGGGATAGCTGTCCCCCAGGTGTGATGTTCTGTCCACCAAGTCTCGTTTATTTGGCAATTCAAACACTAGTCGAGGCTAAAAAAACACTTGTCCCTAGATCCCCACCCAGAAATTACTCAGACCATTCCTAGTTAACTTTTGGATGCTCGCTGGCAATATTTATTTATAAAGGCACAGTTAAATTCATACATTTACATCCCAGTTTATGTCTAACAATTTCATATTTACATCTTGGACACAACAGTCCCAAATCTCTTCTAGGACATAACAGTCCCATATTCCCTCTCGTGTAGTTCTTCTTATTGCTGTTCTTCTCTTACGACACTGCTTCTTGGGGTCCAGACACCCTGATCTGGCCCCCCTTTCCATCACCATAACTGGGTACCACACTTACCTGGACCATCCCCTCAGTTATTGAAATACATTCATGGAAAGAAAAGTAAATGGTGTTATGGCCACTATTCCTGGGTGGTGCAGAAATTTCACAATCTGTATCGATTTTATTTAATTACTACTTAATACTATATACAAGGTGTTGTCTCTATGAGGGGCATTTATGTGTTGCATTAGGCCAAATTGTTGAGTGATTCTTAAGAACTTTCTACTTGAATAGTCACTTTCACAGTTTCCCCAATCGATGTCATTAAAATTCAAGTCACCCCAAAAATTACTCCACCTAGTTCACAGGACTTTTCAGTTGTAAATTATTGCTTCTAATATATCATTGTTTGGATTTGGTGGTCTGTAACATAAATCAATTCAAAACTTGTGTCTCCTATGGTTCCCTTATTTAGTTATTTATTTGTACAATTCGGATTTACAACCTTTGAGCCAGAGGCTCGTTACAAAGTACCTCATCACAAAGAGGACAGACAAACTTACAAGTTTACAGAGTTCATGACAGTAGTAGACAAAAGTTACTCAAATGGTTTCATACAGAGAACAATTTTAAACATTCCGTGATTACAAAGTTCATCTGATGCAGGTAACAGCAGAGGGCAGGGAACCAGGGGTGGCATTGGGCGGGGGGGGGAAGGTGTGGTGGGGATGCAGCCCAGTGAACATTGTCTGTTGCTATGTGGTAGTAGTGCAGTGCCAATTAGCGACAGGAGCAGCTGCGGGTATTAACTAGTTGGTTCTGAAGGGTTGTTCTGAATGTGGCAGTTTGAGGGAGCTGGATATGGTTGCTGGGAGGGAGTTAAACCAGGTTGGGGCTCTGTGCGAAAAAGACCTCTGAGCTGGGTGGTCCTAGTTCTGGGGACCAGTAGAGTGGTCTTGTTGGCAGTTCAGGTTGCAACAGTGGAATGGGTATGCTGAATGGAGGCAGTCACCTCAGGTGGGGAGAGCCCGAGCAGAATTTTCTTAGTTAGAAGGCAGGTTTGGTAGTGGAGATGTTCATCAAGGTTAAGGAGATTTGCCTTGTCATAGAGTTGGCAAGTGTGGGTGAGCCTGGAGGCACCAGTTATTAGCCTGCAGGCCTTGTTTAGGGTGAGGCAAATTTTGTTAAGGGAAGTGGTGTCAGCAGCACCATATACCAGCAGGCCATAATCTACAAGGGACAGAACTGAGGACATAACGGCAAGCTGAAGGCATTGGGCAGGAGGCAGTCCTTAAAGTGTAGAGGATGCCAAGCTGGGTGTTAGTGGTGGATGCAAGGGCATTGATGTGGGCATGAAAGGTGAGGGCTGAATCGAAAGTGACCCCAAAGTACTTGTAGGAGTAGACTTGTTCAAGCGGTTGTTTGGTGATAGTGTTGCTGGCCTTGTTTTGGGGGTGGGTAAACAGCATTGTCTTGTTTTTTTTTAAATTAATGATGAGTCTGCGCTCCTTAAACCAGGTATCGGCATCATTAAAGGAGTGTTGTAGGGAGTCCTGGAAGGAGCTGGGATTTTTGTGGGTGCAAAAATGACGGCATTGTCAGCATACAACAGAATATTACCAGTGCAGGCTCTGGGCAGGGTGTTTAAAGAGAAGCTAAACAGTAGGAGACCCAGGATGGATCCCTGGGGTACTCCCGAGCTAATGGGTCATGTTTCTGAGAGTGTTCCATTGATTTTGACACACTGGGAATGGGCCGAGACGTAGCTCGAGCACCAGGTGAGGGGACCAGTGGAGAAACCAGTGTGACAGAGTGCATCTAGTAGAAGAGGATGGGAGACAGTGTCGAAAGCCTTAGAGAGGTCAATGAACACTGCTCCAGCTAGGGAGCCAGCATCCAGGGAGGAGTGCAGGAAGTTGGAGAACTCCATTAATGCCGTGCAAGTGCTGTGACCAGCACGGAAGCCATGCTGCTCTGCACACAAGATACTATGCTTAGCCAGGTATTCTGTGATTTGATTGGCAACCACTTTTTCTAGGGCTTTGGAGAGGGTAGGAGGAAGAATGGAGATTAGTCGGTAATTGCTGGGGGAGGACCTATCACCCCCTTTATGTATAGGTGTGACTATGGCAGTTTTCCAGGCAGAGGGGAATCTTCCCAGACAGAGGGACAGGTTAAGTAGGTTGGTGAGGGGGACAAGGACTTCATCTAGGACCAGCCAGAGTATTTTGGGGTCTAGGGAATCATTGCTAGGGCTGTTACACTCTAAAGCTTTATGTAAGAGAGGTCTTGCTTCCTGGGCAGAAACCTTGTGAGGTGGAACTAGGGGTGCTGGAGGACTGGGGTGGTAGGTCAGGGGTGGGTCAAAGAAGATACTAGGAAGGAAAGAGTTAAGGCCAGTAAAGGAGGAGTTAAGACAGTTGGCAATGCAAGCCAGGTCGGTGGAGGTAGAGCTGTCAATGGTGAGTTGGGATGGGGGAGGAGAGCGAGTTTTCCCATTTAGTTCTTTGATATTGTCCCAGAAGGTCCGGGCACTTCCCCAGGAGGAGGCGAGAGTGGCCTGATAGTGGTCTGCCTTGGCTTTACGAATGGCCCATGTGCACCTGTTTCATTCAGCATTGTAGGCCTGTCTATTGACAGCCTGGCCTGTTTCAGTGGCTAGGTGCCAGAGGTCATCCCTTTTTCTGAGCATTTGGAGTAGGGCAGGGGAAATCCAAGGAGCATTTTGTTTTCTGGATCGGGTTTTGAAGAGAGGTGCAAAGAGATCACAGGCCATGTTAAAGATTTGTGAGAAGAGGGTAAAGGTGGCATCAATGTCAGGTGTATGATGGATGGGAGACCAGTCAATCTGATTGAAAAACTGCTTGAGTTTAATCAGCCTGCCTGGGAGGGGTGCCTATGGGCGAGGTCTGGGTTATGGGCTTAGGGTGGGGGCAGCCCAGAGGAATAGGATAGGGGAGGTCACTTAAGAGTCAGGGAGGACCTGAATGTCCTGGATTTTATGAGGTTGGTTGGTGATGACAACATCCAGGAGGGTGCAGGTTCCTCTCTGGGTTAAGTCTAGTGGGCTGGGAGACGAGCAGCCAGGTCTTGGGCAGTGAAGGTGTCCCTTATTGGGGAAGTGGAGGGACTGAGCCAGTTCATGTTAAGGACCCCCACTAAGACTAGATCAGCCTTAATTTTATTGCTGTATATATCTTGATGGGGAGTAAACCAAAACTAGACAATCAGAATCAAATCACAAAAAATGGCACTCAACTCTTAAATGAGTTCATCAAAATAAAGTTTTAAGTCCAGGAAAGAATCTTACAAATCAAACTGAAACAGTGTGAGAAAATATGAAAATAATCTGAGACTTATAGTACATTTATTCATTCTATGCAGCTCTCTATTATCAGATGAAGAAACAGGATTGTTTTGAAACGTTATAGAATGGTTATAAATATAGAGCTCTGAAAAGTCAACAAAGAGCACTAAAGATGTAAAGGATTTAAAACTTTATTTTAATTAATTAATTTAAAGGGTTGAGCGCCATTTTCCATGATTTGGGTCTGTAACAAAAACCAATCATGATGTGTTTTTCATTCTTTTTTATTATTTTTATCCATAAGATTTTAGTTTTGCTACCACCAGACTATTTTTTTCAGAGATGTTCACAGATTGTATTTTTTCAGATATACAGTATATGCTGCCCATCCCCTCCTCCCTTTTTTCCCCAACCCAGACCAGTCTATGAAGCCTGCAACCAGGGGCATCTTTCCCCCAAGTGTCTTCCCTTGTCTACCATGTCTCAGTGATAAAAGCCATATCAGCTTTTTCATTGGGTTTTAATAATGTTTCAAGTTCCTCTTTTTGTTATTCAGACTTCTGGCATTCCTTAAATAGCAATGGACAGTATTCGGTTTCTACTTTTTTTTTTTTGTATTTAGTTAAGGGATGAACTTTTGTGTTTTTCATTGAAGATGACCCTCCCCCCCTCAAAGGTCAGTTTATATGTTCTGCAGTTATTTCATGATTTAAGAACAGAGCAAGTGTTTTGGTACCAATAGAGCAGCCTGTCTTTAGCATATAGAGGAAATCCCTCCCACGTGCTTAATAAATGGGATTCCACTCCCTAGTGCATCTATTTTGCAACCAGATATTTATTTGCTGTATTGTGCTGTTTTCTCCTTATGCCCCTTTAACACAGGCAAGATGTCTGAAACCACAGCCTTTTGACCCTTACATTCTATAAACTCACTTAATCCCATGATGTCCTCAACAATATCCTTTCCGTGATTCCATCCAACATTGTTTATCCCTATGTAAACTGCCACATTTTGTTTGTTGTTTTCAGCATTTATTACTTTTGGGAGTATCGCTTTAATATAATTTATCCTTGTGCCAGGCAAGCAGTTCACTTCGTGGTTTATTTAATCTCTCATGCAGATTATGTTATCTGTCCTGCGCAGAACTGAATCCCCGATAAGTACCTTTTCAGATTCTGCAATTTCCTCTCTTCTTTCATTTGTGCTTAGAGGCTCATTTCTATTTGTTAAGAGTATGCCTTTGTTTCCAAGAGCCCGCCTACCCTTTTGTGGGATTTTTTTTTTTTTTTTACTATGGACCAATCTGCAGTGTCCAAATTGAATTGTTTAATAGCATTTATTTTAGGGTCAGTATCTGAGTCTTCTATACCTTTTTTGGTTCCAATATCTCTTTTTCTTTTTTCATTTGAAGCAGTATTTACTAGAGGTAGTGTATCCTCTCTAACCTGTTCCTTTCATGTTTTTACTTCTGTTAGTATGTGTCCCATTTCAATGCATTTTGGGCAAATACAGCTATCAGTATTAGGGTCAGTAATGTTTGTTGAATACATTAGGCAGTTACAGCATTTTGAGACAGTACCCTCATTACATAAAATTATTAGAAAAACATCTGATGGGTTATAGACATCCATCTTTATTTAAATGTTGAAAAGGGTCAGAATACAAAAGCATATTATGTACTGCTACAACAAACTATGAAACCAGAAAGTATAATTTAAAGGCGTAGTCTAGTAATTAACATAAACACATTATAATGAGTATAAAACATTAGAGTATTCAATGCATTTTTAGATATTCATTTATAGAAATGCAAACTAAATCCCTTTGCAAAAAAGCTTGTAAGTAGCAGGTCAAATGTTGAGGTGTATAAGTAAACATTTGAAAGCACCAAAGATGTTGTCTGTGGGAATGTAAAGGTCTTAGCATCCACACTCCTATACAGCATAAACCTCGTAGGTCCTATAGAAGTGGTGCAGAACACTCAAGTATATTTTACTATTTCCCATTGTACAATACTAGCATTGAAGCAGAACCTGTCTGTAAACAAGATATTGCATGTCTGATGGCTTACCCTAGGTAAATAAGTAGTACTATAATATGACAAGAGCCTGTGATGTCACAAACATCAATGATGAGGTCACTACAGCATTACTGTAAACAGCCTTTACTTTAAAAGGCTATGAAGCATCAACATCCATCCACAAAGGAACTGCTCCCATGGAGCTGCAATTTGTATTCAAGAAAACGGGTGCAATTCAACTTCCATAGGAAACAATGGTAGTTTACTCACCCGGTAAAGCTGATTGGGAGCACCTTTTTACAGCACTCCAAGCTTTCACCACTGGGGGTCCTTCGGGGTATCTTCTCTCATAAGCTGATGCAAAAATTCAAGAGTTTGAAACCAGATCTGTCTCCTCCTCCTCCTTCTGTTGGTTCTTCCCTCAATGTGACTCTTTCCCTAGCTTCTCTGGACTGTGAAAGGTATTGTTACACAGCAACATGATGACACATATGACAGTGAGTTGTACCCAGGAATAGGAGTAATGGAGACAGGGAAAGATTAGAATGGATTCCAAAAAGATTTAATGTTGGCATGCAATACAAAACAATACACACAATAGAGTCAGTAGCTTAGGTAAAGGTGTACAGAAAATGAGCTTGTGCAAATACAGCATGCAATGAGGAACATTCCTTGAATTAGTCCTTAATGTTGTGACAAGTTTGTGTGTCAGGTTCCTCTTCGATGGGTGGGATGTGGAGTGCTATAAAAAGGTGCTCCCATAATCTTCTTTATCGGGTGAGTAAACTGCCATTATCACTTGCTCCTTTTTATAGCATTCCGAGCTTTCACCACTGGGTAATTAGATAGCAATGCCAGTAGTAGTCTGGATGGGATGAGGAAGAAGAGGACTGAACATGGACTGCAAGACTAATAAACCAAAGTCAAATTTTGCTTACCCCATATGTCCAGTCAGTAACATTTTGCAAAGGTATGAAGTGACCACCATCTGACTGCGGCGCAGATCTCTGCAATGGATGTTGAGTTGCTTTCTGCCCATGATGTAGCCATCATTTTGTTGGATATCCTACATCTAAGTAAATTCTGCTCCAAAGGAAAAAAGAAAGATATTGGGACAAATGTGGAAGGAAGATGTCCGCCAGGCTAGGCAGACATCCAGCTGTGTAGTAAATATTCTGCACAGGCTTCTGCAAAATTCTTCTCTCAAGCTATCTTTTAGGAGGATCCCAAAGGAGATGTATAAGTTAGTTAGTTACTTGACTGGATTTATCAACAAAGTTTTAATTTTAATATGTGAGTGAGTGAGGGTAGCAGGCTAGTTTCAGCATTTTTAGTTAGGGCATTTTAGCATAGGCACGGTACTTTAAATTAGCGTATACAAGGAGGTAGCTTTATTATTTTTTAGTTAGTTAGAAGAATCCCTCTTACTGAGGGTTGTTGCATCCAAGATTCTGATGTTTGCTGTATGTCTGTAGCACTAATCCACATGTGGAATCTGTCCAGCAGTGGTGCTCTGGCCATCAGAGGAAGAAGGAGAGAGGTCAGATCTGTGATTCCACTTTTGCTTGGGGCAATGATAGTCATCAAGGAGGTGGTTGGTATGAGGGGAAGAAATCCTGCACTGAACTGCTGGATCTGTATCGGGTGCTCCAAAGGTTGTTTCCATGTCATCGCCCTGTTGTGGAGGATGTTACGGCAAGCACTTTCATCCTGCTGTGTTCTGTTTGAACAGCTGCGTCTGCTCCACTTCACCGAGAGGGACCAGGTGAAACTTGGCTTTGGCCTCGGCCTTCTTTGGACCCGGCGATGATCGGAAGATCTGTGGCATCTCAAGGGTGACTGGCTGGTGAGTTGTTATCAGAATCTGGCCAGAGGCTCCCACTCACATTTGGGGATCAGGCTACGAGTTTAGCCACGGCCTGGTGATCAGCTGACTTTTGTGAATTTTCCTCGTCTTCACTTTTCAGGACAGCGAAGCTGCTGGTGGGCTGTTGCTGCTTTGGAGCCTGAAAAAATTTAACTATACCACCCCCTTCCACCCTCTCTGGACCCTGAACTGTTAAGTGAGTTTTGCAGCTTCTCTGTGGGTGGTAGTGAGAGAACCACCCACGGTGTTTCCCATACCAGGATATTCATAAATTAGTGGTGAGAGCACTGTCTTTTGACAAACCAGCAAACAATTTGAGAGAACTGTTACCTGAGGGGAAATAATCTACATTACAAAGACTTAACAACAGTGTTGGGAGCACTGTTTTGGAGTTCCTAATCAACTCCCTACTTCTCCTTTTTTGGACTTTTTGCAGACTGAAGCCTCTGTCTCTTGAAACTGCATGGACTCTGAGTCTGAGGGATTCTCCTTTTGCCTTGTTTTACAGTTACATATATACTGCTGGGATGAGGGTGGTGCAGGTGGAATATTTGGGGCTTAGAAAGAGTGTGATTGATCACTGATTGGATAGAGCTCTTAACTGTATTTATTGTATGAATGATGTGTATATGAATAGTTTGGGTGTGTGTACTTAATTGTGATTCCTACAGGCTTTCATCATGGTGTTTTCCAACTTATGCGACATCCCCAAGTCCAAAAGTCTATTACTCAGAGCAGCCATGCTGTCAGCTTGAGGGTCTTTGTGATGAATTGGTCCTTGTAGCAGAAGGTCCGGATATGGGGTCAGAATCATTGGCTTGTCCATCAACATCTGTTGAATGGAGGTGCACCATGTCCATCTCGACCAATTCGAAGCGATCAGTACATCTGTGTTTCTGATGTCTCAGATCTTCTGACCACTTTTCCTGCCATTGTGAATGATGGAAACACATAATCCTTCTGGAATTGCCACGGTGTGGCTATGACATCCATTCCTGCCACTCAGGGGTCTTTGCATCTGAATAGGAAAGTTGGTAACTGTTGAGAACAGAGACCATGAGATCTATCTGGAAGGGTCCCCATCAATCCTGGATTATCTTGAATACTTTGGAACTGAGTTGCCACTCCCCTGGGTGTAGGGATTGTCTGCTGAGCCAATCGGTTCTTTTGTTGAGGGCTCCTGCAAGATGCACTGTGGAGAGACTTAGTAGGGTTTTTTTTCCACACAGGCCATCAGGGGGCCACCTCCTGAGCCATTGCTTTGCTTTTCATCCCCACCCCTTGCTTGTTGATGTAGGCCATGGCCACTCTGCTGTCTGTTTGCACCTCATGTGCTGACCTTTACCTTGGCTTTGAAGTGTCCGAGGACTATGCCGATAGCTCTGGACTTTAGGATGTTGATGGAGTCCTGTCTCTGGTGGAGACCACTTCCCTTGGTCAGAGCATGAGCTCATGATTGCCCTCCAGCCTGGTAGCTTGGTGTCCATCTCTAGCATTTTCAAGAGCTTTCTGTCAAAGGTGGCTCTTGTCTCAAGTGGCATGTGATCATCCACCATCTTACTGAAGCCTTCATCGTGGGGGGAATGGGTAGAGCTTTGTTGTTCTGTGTACCATGGCCTGACATTGTCCAGTAATAGTCTTTGCAAGGACCTTATGTGGGTTTTGTCCCAGCTGTGAAGATCTATTCATGCGGCCATCAGTCCCAGAAGTTGCATCAGTTGCCAGACTGTTGTCTGCTTGTGGGGCAGTGCACTTTTAAGTTCTTTATGCACACCTCTGAGGGTCTTACTATGCCTTGTACAGTGTTGAAGATCACCCTCAAGTGTTCTACAGTTGTTGTGTGTGATAGGTGGCCCTTCTTTGTGTTGATGATGCAGCCATGGTTGGTGAGCAACTCCTGTGCCTTCTTTTGCATTTTGCAATTCAGACTCTGTTCTGGCTCTCGTTAGCCAGTCATCGAGGTAGGGGATGACATGTATTCCTTTGGATCATAGTACTGCCACCAGCGTCACACTAACCTTGGTTAAACTCTTAGGGCTGAGGCCAGACCAAGTGGGAGGCAGTGATACTCAAAGTGGTGGTCCAGGATGCAGAATCTGAGAAACCTGTGGTGGCTCAGTCAAATACGGATGTGCAAGTACGCATCCTTAAGGTCTAGGGATGTCAGGCAATCCCCTTACAAATGGCCACTTTGGTGGAGAGTAGGGCTTCCATCTTGAACCTGCAATACCTGACTAATCCATTTACAATTTTAGCTCCAGAATGAGTCTTAAGTCTCTTCTTATTCAGAATCAAAAGAAGATGGAGTAGATGCCAGAACCTGTCTTGTCTGGTGAAACTGGTGCTATGGCCTTGACCTGCAGGAACTGGTTGAGGATGGCTCTGACTTGAAGAACAGTTGTTTGGTCTTTCGAGATGTGCAGTTTCATAAAGTGCAGTATTCTGGGCATAGAGTTGATTCTGATTGCATATCCCTTTGATATCACTTCACATACCCACTTGTCCAAGATGGTATCAGCCCAGGTGGTGGCAAATCTTTGCTGGTGTATCATCCGCTACGTCCCCCGCTATTCTGGAAGTTTGATTTGCAGTTGAAAAAAATGTGTTTGAAGCTGCGGCCTTCATTTTCAGGCTGGTTTTAAGGGCGTCTGCTCTTGTGGGATTAGTTTCAAAACTGGTTGCTCCAAAAGGAGGGAAGGGTGGCCTGTCTCCCCTGTGTGTCCTTGTGGTCACCTTTGGAAACTGTGAATCTTTCGATCTCTGGACCAAACATTTTGTCTCCTTTGAAATTTAGTTTCGGTGTCATGTTCTTGGATTCCTGATCGGCCCTGCCATAGCTTGAGCCATATATGTCTTTGTGGTGAGGTTTCTGGATGCAGTGTGGCTTCTGATTCAGAATAACATCAGTTGTGACTAAACCAGATACCTCTAACACAAAATATTCTGGAGGCTTATAGGTCAGGAAGCATGGGCAGTCCAGGAGAAGTTGTAGAAAAAACACAAGTGGCAATTTATTGTACACAAAACAAAAACAAATAAACTAATTGGAAAATATTAGCATCTCTCATCTAATGTCTCCAGATCAATCTCTCCAGCAGGAAATAAGCAGCCTGTCCTCTGCTGAAAATCTCTCTCTCCTTCTCCTCACTGGCTGCAGGTGAGTCTCCACACAGACACAAACTCAGGCACAGACTGTGACAGACTCCAGCACAAACTGACGAACTCAGTTCAGGACATCGGATTATACAGACAGCATGATGCCTCAATTAGTATGACATCACAACCAGCATTATTACAGCCACAGCTGCTGGTTGCCAGGCATGTGACCCGTCTTGTTGCTAGGCCAACCACTGTGATGCATCTCGTAGGTGGCTAGACCACTGTGACTGATTACATCAGTCTGATGTCACACTCTGTCATAGCTGCCTGTCTCAGCCATCATTTCACTATCTCTGTGTTTTGTAGCAGGGAACCCAGCAAGTAAGAAATTATAAAATTAGGAATTAGTAAAGTAGAGGTAATGACTGTGCAGTCTAATAGAAAGTTAGAAAAGATAGATATAGTAATAGGATCCTTGCTTCTGGTTTCCTTCTGTATAACACACATGGGGCAGGGCCTAATATAGAAACAAAGAAACATAGAGGTTGACGGCAGATAAGGACCGCAAGGCCCATCCAGTCTGCCCATTTCTTTTTCTATCCTATAAATGTGCCACTGGCCTTTGCTCTGTCAGTGGCCTATCTATTCATACTCATCTGTATTGCTCCCTTATCCCTATCCCATGCCTGTTTGAAGCCCTGCACTGTATTCATAGCCACCACTTCCTGAGGTGGGCCGTTCCATGCATCCACCACTCTTTCTGTGAAAAATAATTTCCTCACATTCCCCCTTTTTTTTTAATTTCTTTTTTATCCTCCTTCCTACCTCCGGAGCCCTTTCCTTCTGTCCGCTCATGTCCCCCAGGGTCACCTACCTTAGTGATCTGCCCTAGAGTGCCTCCTCCTCCTCTCCTCGCACAGTGGGGTCTGTCCTATAGGTGGCCCCTGGGATACTGCAGCGGCCTTCATCTAGGCTGCGGAGGGTTTTTTCCATTTTCTCCCCTGGATCCCTCCCCTGGGGCGCCTCGCTTGGGGCGTACATCCAGTGGCGGCGTGCTGGCCACGCCGACTCTCATGCACCCTGATGTCCCCCCTCCCCAGCTCTGACAGGTGAAGCTGCCTCCATCCCTTCCCAATGCGGTGCTTCCACTGGCTGGAAGGATGCAGAGTCTGAGCGCATTTGTAACCCGCCCGAGGGAGGAGAGCATCCGTGGGGCGCTCGATCCTCCCTCCCCACCGACCCCCGGCCACCCGAGTCCGTTCCCGAACCCGGGCCGCCGGCGTAGCGCGAGGTGTGGCATCCAGCGCCTCAACCTTCAGCGCCAACGGGCCGGCTCTCACATTCCCCCTTAATCGGCCTCCCTCTATTCTCATGCTGTGTCCTCTTCTCCTGCTATTTTTCTTACATTTAAACATGTTAGACTCTTTCACCTTGTTAAGGCCTGTAAGGTGTTTGAATGTTTCGATCATATCACCTCTCTCCCTCCTTTGCTCAAGGGTATACATATTGAGCTCCATTAATCGATCCTCATATGTCGTCTGATGCAGTCCCTGCACGATTTTGGTTGCCCTTCTCTGGACTGCCTCAATCTGGTTAATGTCCTTGTGAAGGTGTGGCCTCCAGTACTGCACACAGTACTCCAGATGGGGCCTAACCAGTATTTTTGTAAAGAGGGATTATTACCTCCCTCTTACGACTTGTGATACCTCTACCAATACACCCTAACATCCCCTTAGCCTCTCCTACTGCTTTAGAGGTCTGCTTGGATGATTTCAGGTCATCGGTGATGATGATGATGATGCCAAATTCTCTTTCTTCCTTTGTGACTGCCAGCAACTCCCCTCCCAGCCTATAGGTGGCTTCAGGGTTCTCTTCCCTATGTGCATGATCTTGAACTTTTTGCATTAAATCCCAGTTGCCAATCTTCTGACCATTTTACTAGTTTATCCAGATCTCTTCTCATTCTACCCACCCCATCTGGATCATCTACTCTGTTGTAGATCTTGGTGTTATCTGCAAACAGACATGCCTTACCCTCTAGTCCATCTGCAATGTCACTAATGATGATATTGAAGAGGACTGGCCCCAGGACTGATCCCTGAGGTACCCTACTTGTGACTTGCATCTCTTCTGACTGTATACCATTTACCACCACTCTCTGTTTTCTGCCTGTCAACCAGTTTGCCACCCAGTTGACCAACTTTTGACCCACCCCGAGCCTACCCAGCTTATTTATCAATCTTCTATGTGGAACGGTGTTGAAAGCTTTGCTGAAGTCAAGGTAGGCAACATCAACTGCTCCCCCTTGGTCCACCACTCTGGTTACCCAGTCAAAGAAATCTATGAGATTAGTTTAACAGGACCTTCCTTTTGTAAACCCATACTGTCTTGGATCCCATGTCCCTATGGATTCCAGGTGCTGCACTATCCTTTCCTTAAGGAGTGCCTCCATAATCTTGCCCACTACTGAGGTAAGACTGACTGGTCTGTAGTTCCCTGCCTCCTTCCTGCTATCACTCTTGTGGAGCGGGATCACATGAGCCCTTCTCCAGTCTTCTGGGACCTCTCCTGTGCTCAGAGACTCACTAAACAATTCTGTTAATGGCTCTGCTAGTTCCACCCTTAGCTCCATAAGTACCCTGGGATGTATGCCATCAGGTCTCATTGCCTTGTCCACCCTGAGCTTAGCGAGCTCTTGTAGGACCCTTTCTTTTGTGAAGGGAGTAGCGCTCACCTCCCTCCCCCCTGTGTCCATGGTGCTGAGCTGTGGGCCCTGCCCTACCTTCTCTTCAGTAAATACTGAGCAAAAGTATCTATTTAGGATAGATGCTTTTACAGGGTCCTCTCCTCACATGCCCCCTTTTCTCCTCTGAGCTTAGCAATACCCCCTCTGGACTTTCTTCTTTCACTAATGTATCTATAGAAAGTCTTGTCAACTTCTTTTACTGTTCATGCTAGTGTTTCCTCAGTTTGGGCCTTTGCCTGCTTTACTGCCTTCCCTGCTTCCCTTAGGGAAGTTTGGTATGCCTCCCTATCTTCATCCTGCTGTGTTCCCTTATATTTCCTGAAGGCCAGCCTTTTGGCTCTGATCTTTTCTGCTACTGTATTTGAGAACCAAAGTGGTTTTCTTATTCTTTGCACTTCCTTTTCTGTCTAACACAATGGGATGTTGCTTTAAGTATTGCATCTTTAATGCTTGCCCACTTTGCCTGTACCCCCTCACCTGTGCTTCTTTTTGCCAGGGCTAGCTTAACTCTGTTGGCCATCTTATCAAAGTCAGCTCCTCTGAAGTCCCATATTTTTGCCTTGGAATGGGATGATTTAGATGTAGTGGCCAAATTGAACCATACCATGTGATGGTCACTGGCCCCCAGGTGATCTTCTACTTGGAGATCTGTGATCCCTTCCCTGTTAGTCAGTACTAGATCTAGGATAGCCCTGTCTCTTGTGGGTTGCTGTACCAGTTGTTTGAGACCCTCCCCCTGCAGGGAATCCACCATGTGTCTAGTTCTGGCAGATGTTCCTGCTGGTATTGATCAATCTGTATCCGGCATGTTGAAGTCTCCCATTATCAGAGCCTCCTCTTTGGCTGTCATGTTTTATACATCTTCTAACAGTAATGTGTCTATGTCCTCCCCCTGGTCTGGGGGCCTGTAGACAACCCCAGTTCTTATGGCTGTCCCATTTCCTGTTTCCAGGGTGACCCACAGTTCTTCTGGCTCCTTATGTGTATTCTGAATTTCTGTAGCTTTGATATTTTCATTGACATACAGGGCCACTCCACCCCACCCCCCCGGTTTGCACCTCAGTCTCTTCTGAACAGTACATGGCCAGGTACTGAAGTCTCCCAAGTGTGGTTACTGGTAAACCATGTCTCACTAATTGCTACTATGTCCAGTTTAGCCCCTGACATTATTGCCTGCAGGTCTGGGATCTTATTTCCCAGGCTGTGAGCATTTGTGTACATGATTTTCCATTGGCCAGATTTCAGTGTGTTAGTTGTTGGGTGAGGTTTGGCATTTCCTGTGCATCACATGGGAGATGGACCTTTTTCTTACCTGGTGATGCAAATGAACTGCAAACATGAATCCCTGTTTGACCACTAGCTGAGAGGGGAGGGTGTTCTTCCATTCGATGTATGTGTGCTGCACCCCTCTCCCATTTGCTAGTTTAAATATTCTGCAAAGATGTCAAACTCTGCCCCAATGCACTGACTCCTCCTTAGTCAGATGCAGTCCATCAAATTAAAGAACTTTCGCTCCCAGAACTGTTGCCAGTTCCCTACAAATCTGTTTCCTTTTCCTGGCACCAGCCCTTGAACCACATGTTTATCTCCCCTATCTCCTTCTCTGACCTTCCATCCATCTGACCCCTCTCCAGACTGGCAGGATCTCAGAGGTTGTCGGATGAAATGGATGATAGTTTGTCACCCAGCCTGGTCAGGTGTTCCTTGGTCTCCACAACTGACTGGCTGGCGAGATCATTAGTCCCTATGTGTACCAGGATGTCAATGTTTTCTCCTGCTTTGTGAACAATTTAGTAATGTGGTCAGTGTCTCCACGCTGATGTACCTGGGAGACATCTGACCATTACCCTGGCTAGAGATGGGTATCAACTCCCGAATCATGGAGTCTCCTATATGATCAGAAGCTTTTGGATTTCTTTTGCTTTTTCTGTTTTGGTTCTTGATTTGGGAGTAGTTTTATGTTAGCTCCTGTGCTGCAGTGTCCTACTCTGCAGTGTCCTCTGCCCTTTGTTTGATTTCAGATATAGAGGCAGATACCTGTTTGTAGTGTTTATATGGTTTTGGAGGTAATATTTTGGAGAGCACATAGTGATGGGGCACCCGATTTGCCTCCTAACCACCTGCCAACCTCCTGGACCAACTACCCTCTGCGGAGGTTCTTCTGTTGGATGTTGGGGAAATGGCGGGTGGTTCTTATAATGTATTTCCTCTTGAATATGAAATTTGAGGCATGCAGTCTCTGCCCATGCTGCCTGGAGCTGAGCACTAAGATCTCCAATGGCCCAGCATGTAGGACAGTGTCCTAAATCCTGTGAGACTGTCCTTCTGAAAAGTGTTCTACAGTACCTGCAGTTAATGATATCCATTCCGGATAAGTTGCTGGGTTTATAACCTAGTCAGAATAATTAGAAAGAAGAAAATGCAAGTAATGGTTTGATTTTGTGTTTTGTTTTCGTATAACTTGTTACAACAAGTTAAATTACTAGTGCCCCTGTAAGTGAGCTCACCTTGTGGATGCCCCACTGATCTGCCCCTTCCTGCTTTGCCACAGAAAATGTCACAACTGTGGTACCCTATAAAAGAAGTGTAGTGTGGGGTGGTTGGGCCCTTCTCCTGCCGAAAAAGAAGAACCATGGATGAAAGAACAAAGAGGAAAGAGCAGAAACAATCAGTCAACAACAAATGCAGTAACCTTGAAAGCTTATCCTAATGTTAGATAAAGCTGTAAAACCTGTAAAGCACCACCTGTAATAATTTCAGAGACGATATACCCTGTAAGAAACACTTTGCTACAGAGAAAAATAAAGCAGTAACAGAAGATATACCTTGCAAAAGACAATTTGAATCAGAAGATTACAGCAGTAATCTGTTAGCACACACCTGTGGGCACACCTTGTAATAATGCAGAAGGTATACCACCAACAGTTTAAATCAGAGAAAAATAAAGCAATGAAATGTTAGCAACAAACAGTAGCAATGCCTGTGAGTACAAATAAAAATAACACACAGTAAATCTGCTTAGCCAAAAGAAGTCTTAATCTGTTTCCCTTGCTCTGGTAAGGTTCTCTGCTCTGTCCTTTCAGGCAATCTTAGAAGGAAAGAGCTCAGGTGAAGCTAGGTGCCTTGGCCAGCAAACCAAGTCCTGTCACATATACATACCTCCCTAAGAGGGAACCTGTTTCCTTTTTCTCTTTAAAACAGGTTTCCAAAACCTTCTCTCTCTTTTCTGCATTTTACCTGTGATAGATCACCTACTGACTCTACCACAGTCTTTTAACTCTATTAATACTGGCTGCCACTCTGGCAGTCATCTTGAAGGTGTTTATTGTGGAGTCTGCCACATACTTTATGCCTTGGACCATGAAATCCATGGTGGCTACATGTGCATTGGTTGTAGGCAGATCCTGTTGAATGGCCTTCAACCACATGAGTATTGCTCATGAGATATAGACTGCTATGGTGATCACCCCTCATGGATATCATGAGGGATTTTATGGGTTTTTTGAATGCATCCTCCACTTTCCTGTCTGTCAGTCTTTTAACACTGAAGAAGTTTCTGATGGCAGGACTAGCAGTGGGCTGCGGTATAGCCTAGAGTTCAGAGTAATCAGCTGTGAATGAGTTTGGTACATCCAGCAAACTGGACCTGGGTTTGATTCTCCACTTTGGAACCTCCACTTGCATACTGTGCGACTTTGAGCAAGTCGCTTAACTGCCCAGTGCTCCCAGGTCATCCCTGAAAACAGGCACTTGTGCCTAGTGGGCCTAATCCAGTTACCAAAGACTAAAATAAATAAATAAAACTGTTTGGTGGCTGAGTACAGAGACCTTGGGGTGAACATTGGGTGGGTGGACCATGTGGCTTGCTTGTCTTCCAGTACAGGATATCTCCTCTCAAAAATAACCTTCTGGGTTTTTGTGGGGTCCATAGCTTCCCATTCATTGGTCAGAATGTCCTCTAATGCCTTACAGATTGGAAAAATCATGCCAGACTTCTTACACTCCCTGACCAGTGGATCAAGCTTTTGGCATTGCTGTGGAGCCTGTTCATCAAATCTGAGGGTCTCACGGACCACCCGGATAATCCCTGGGATCAAATTGAAAGGGCACAGTCTAGCCACCAGGTCCTCCCTGGTCTCCTCCTCCTCCTCTTACTGGTCATCTTCCTCTGATTCGGAGGAGTCGTCTTGGTCATTTGGGTCTGCATCTAGTTTTCACTGTTGTTTGGGCTTGGGTTCCCCCTTGTCTGGATCTCAAGGATGCTTGGTGTCAGCCAGCACCTCGAGTTTGTCCAGCAACTTTTGAAACATGTCCACCATTATTGCCTTGGGACACCATAGAAGCACTGCCTCCTACTGTGTCATCCATAGAGGACCCAGAAGCTTGGTTGTCTGTCTCAGGGTCCTCATCCACTATGCACAAGGAGCAGAGGTCTCCAGTTGCCTTTAGTAGTGGAAGGTTAGGGCACTTGCGGCACACTCTAATTCTTGCCCATTTTGTAAAACTGGACCTGAGAGACACAAGGGGACATGGACAGAGAAAACAGGTTAGGAGGTGGGAATGGGAATAGGGTGCAGAGCTATATCTGTATATATCAATAACCTGCCATGTATTGCTTGCAGTTCTACCATAATGTGGAAAGTGGGAGACAGAAATTCATTGGGAAAGGGGGTCTGGTATTCTCTCCTCTTTCCTGTGGGTTGCAACATTCATGGGAGGAGGTGATTAGGAGCTGGTCTGTTGGATAAATATATTGCCAGCCACAAGAAAGGAAGGCGCCAACCTGTCTGCTGTTGTGGGTCATTAGTAAGGGCTAACAGTTTGGGACCAGTACAGACCTCAATATAGACATCCAATGAGGATAATGATGGCCATTTTGAGACAATGGGAGCAGCGTGGTCCCATCCAATATGGCCGTACAAGATCTAACAGGCTGCAAGAGTGCTAAGAGTATGAAACTGAAACACAGGGTAAATGGGTATGAACAAGAAATGGCGCTCTCTTTGATGCTGTATTGTGGTGTTGGTGTTTGTAAAGTGAGTTGCCTGTAAACCCTTAGATATGTCCCTCGCCCGAGGGACAGCCATTTCCGATCACCCGTCATTTACTGCTTTGGACCCTCTTTGTAAAAGGTGAGTGTGCAATGTACACAGTCCTGGTGCCCTGCTCCCAAACTGCAGCTGAGAAGGAAGCACAGGACCCATGTCAGAGCCGTGGTGGTGCGGCTGTTGGTGGGGCAGCTGGGGATGATGGCTGAAACCCCCAGCTGAATGAGGCAAGCCAAGGGGGAGTATGCTGTTGTGAACGATGAGTGTACTGCTAGTTGTCTCGACCCCCTGGCTGAACAAGTTAAGCTAGGAGAGGAGCATGAATCAGGTCCTGCTGTGAATGAGAATGGGGGGGGATTGGAACAAAATCCATAGTTTTGAAAATGATCTTTTAGAGCATAAGGAGGGGTGCCTGATAAATCTTACACTGATACCCAATCAGAGACTAACCTGCACCAGGAAAGCCAGAAGAGAAAGGGAGCAGCAAAACATAGCAAAGTAACAGTTTAAAAGTCAAATATCTGGGGGTGTGGCTTGGAGCCTGAAGGAAATGGCCGCTTAATCACTAGAGTTCTCGCTACCTTCATAATTACCCAACATTAAATGGCTTGATTCTGCCCCTCAATGACCACCTATCACATCATTAGCATTGGCTTAACTTACCAACTCTGGGAAGGTGATTTTCATTTCTGTACCCCTGAATTCTTGGAGATCCAACCATCTTCTTGGTTTGACTAGGTCGAGGCCTGTGTGTACAGTCAGATCCTTGCCATGGCAGGAGACCTGGAAAACCAAAGCCGTCGGAATAATCTCTGGCTGGGCAGCTTCTTGGAGGGCTGCAAAGGCAGAGACTGAATCACCTTTCTACAGCAGAGCTCCCTAGAATCTTGGGCTGGCATTGGACCAGGCTGCTGGAAACTGACCGGGCTCACAGATCTCTAGCCCCAAGACCTGCGGCAGGGAGAAGACCACGCCAAATCCTGGTGTGCTTCCTCTGCTTCCGCGACCGTGAGGCCATCTTGATGGGGGCTATTGCCAGGGGCTCTCTGAAATAGAAGGGGGGCAATATCTCCATCTATGCTGATTTCTCCCAGGAACCTTCAGCCCACAGATGGACCTTCATGCTTTCCCACAAGGCCTGTGCTGAATTGGGCCTAGAATACTTACTCAGATACCCGGCCAGGCTGCGGGTCCTGATCAATGGGACCCCTAAGCTTTTGGAATGCCCTGAAACAGCGGAGAGGTTCCTCTCATCTTATGCCTCTAATCTCAACTGGGGCAAGCTAGACAAGCCCTCTAAATGGGCCCGCTCCCCCAAAAGTTCAAACCGCATGGACTGCATAGCACAGGAGGCCTATGTGCTTGCCCCAACCCCTACAACATCATCTGTTCCTCATCAGTGCCAGGAGTCGGAAGGAGCATGGGCCCCTGCCCCTAAATCTCAACAATGCAATCGGCTGAAAAGGCCTGCCGATGGGTTGCACCTAGACAAATTTCCTAGGCTCCGGTCTCGGAGCTGCAGCCAGAACTCTGGCGAGTCCTCAGAAACCTTGGATTACCCACCCGGCTCTAATTGTTTTTGTGCCCTCAGGGACTTACCGGATGAGGGCTCCTCTAAACCTACACTCTCAAAGGCGGAGCTGGATCCTGCAAGCAGAGGGGTTCTGGCTTTGGCCCTTCCAACATCCTGGGCCAAGATAGCTATTGAGGATGAGGAGAGCGACAGCGGGCCCAAACCACTGGTGGACTGCACTGCACAAGTCTACTTGGGGCCTGCTCCTCTCCCAGCTGATGTGCTGCCAGCCTTTGCTGTGGAATCAAATAACAATGACGGAGGTTGTTGCCTCCTGAGAGAGGAATTTGCCTGACAGTGGGCGCTGCCATTTTGGGTTATGGCAGATTAGCCTCAAGGTCAGTCTTACAGCCATAATACCCCTGTTGGGTATGCTGGTTTTAAAATGCTCCATCTCCTGTTTTTTCTGTCTGTATTTGGAGTTCCAATTTAGTTTAAAGTGTTACTGCAGCTGTTATCAGTCCACACTAGGCACTAGTCATGATCTGTTTCAGTTGCTCAGCTTAGATCATGGACTATGGGGTCAACGGGTACTGTGGCCTTTTGATGCGGGACATGCCACTCCCTGTGCCTAAGACGGGTTGAGTGCCTCTGCTCCCCTGTGGAGATGCTTTCTTAAATGCAGCTAGGATACATTAGGAATCTCTAGGGGATACCATGATCCCTCTATATAGTTCCCCAGCATGATTGAGCAGTTTTCCTTTTTTCTTCGATCTGGATCTGTTGATGTGGTTTGGGGGGGGCAACAGCATGGTAGGGTGGGGGTAATGGGAAGCTGCCACTTGGCAGAAGTTAAGTTTAGAACACCCCCGCGACCAACACCAACATCTGGGCTATATTTAGCCGGTCAGCATGGTGTCTGCTGGTCCACATGGTAAAGAATGTATGGTATGTCTACACATTGTTATTCTACTTTGTTCTTTGTGGCATGGACATACACTGTCTGGCTGATATGAGGGACGGATGCCCCAGCATTCAAGTTGGGAAGGGAGTTGCCAGTGGCCACATGGGGCACTAAGTGTCTGTTATATAATTGCTCTGATGGAGGTTAAAATGGCGACGTGGGATGTCAGGGACTCAATACACCATTAAGAGAAAAGTTTTATTGCACCTCAAGAAGATGAGCCCTCAGGTCATGTTCTCACAAGAACTAAACTCTCCTCCGAGAAGCAGTGAAATTCAGACAGGGATGGGTTGGGGAGGAGTTGCATAGCACTGCCCCTAACATAAAAGAGGGGTCTCTATTTTGCTTCATAAAGACCTGGTCTGGAAGGTGAGCGGTGCATGTCTGATGTCAGGCCATGTCTGATATCAGGCCATGAGATGCCCACCCTGACCCCTCTCATGCCAAGGCCCAGTGGGAGCAGGAGATGGGGTGCCCATGTCAGACACCGAATGGGATCACTGCTGGTTCAGAATTCACCATGTCTGCTAGGACTGCAGGACCCACCTAACAATGAACAAAACCCTATACAGGTGGTATTTCACACTGGCCAAACTATTACAGCTGGGGCTAAGGCCTGATGACACCTGTTGGAGATGTGGCCTACTTAGAGCACACTTGCACCACATACTGTGGACTTATAATAATAATAATAATAAAATGTATTTAATTAAGCACCTTTCAAGATTCCAAGGTGCTGTACAGTATTGGTACAGATAAAAACATATATAAATACATGTAATATAAAATTACAATAAAACTGGAAATGCCTTTCCCCATAAAAAAGTCTTTAGTGCCTGCTTAAAACTCCCCACCGTCCTGCACTCCCGGAGCTGACAGGGCAGAGAATTCCAGAGAGTAGGTGCTGCAAATCCAAAGGCTTGTCCATGAATTCAGCATTTCTGGAGTCAGGTCACAGATATGGCACAAAAAGTACTACCTCACACCTGGATTGATGCCCCCTTGCTCCTCTTGGGGTGCACCTTAGACACTGCTCATAAAATGAACCGGGGGCTGTCTGGCTCACTGTAGTGAGGCAGAAGCCAAGAGGCTCCTTCTCAGAAGATGGCATACTCCGGACTGTCCCTCTTTGACTGAACTGCTCCAGTCCTTAACCCAAGTGGCCACATATGAGAGATTGTCCAATTTTGCAGCCAGATCCATGGTCAAATATGGACAAGTCTGAGCAGCTTTCTGACTTCTGTCTTTATGATAGCATGCAGGAGGCCTGGCCTACTTAGCCCTCAATTTTCCAACTGTATGCTCTGAAATAAGTCAGCTGTGGCTTTCTTGAACCTTATTATTAGCAGTAATGTTTAACTGTATCTGTCCTTGTCAAATTTTAAGTTTATGATGTAATCTTATGTACTTGTACATTATTGTAAACAGACCCTCTTCATTAGGGATTGGCATTTGTTGAACTGTACCTGATACATCCTGTGGTTAACTGCTGTGTTTCTTGAAAATAAAAAGTTTTAAACTTAAGAAAGTCAAATACCTCTTAACAGCAGGGGAGTGGAGTAGGTAAAATAAATAAATGGCACAGCGCTGGTCAAAAAATGCCAGCAAACATAAAGGAAAGGGCATTTAAAATGGGGAATGGGAAAGGTGAAGATCCCAGACTCTGGCTGGGTTGCAGTGCTGGCAGGGCAGTACGAATGTTTACTCTAGGCCACAGCATACCTCTTACTTAAGAAATATTCTCCAAATCAGACTTCCCTTACCTTAAATTGATTAACTGGCGCAGAGCCAAGATCAGTGTGACCAGCCTGGAGAGATGCACAAAAACAACTGAGGGACAACCCAACAGAAGGGGGAGGAGACTGGGTTTCAAACTTTTGAATTTTGTGCATCAGCCTATTAGAAGATGCCTGAAGGATTCCCAGTGGTGAAAGCTCGAAGTGCTGTAAAAATGTGCAAGTGATAATGAAATATACAGGAAAATGGCCTTGGAGTTCTAAGAAAAAGGTCAAATTGAACTGGAAGCATTGACAAGGTCATATTTATTACATTTTAGAAAGAACAGTTATGTAAGAGCTTAACATAACAGTAGTTCTTCAAGGGGATCTACGTCATCAGGTCCCACAGATGGAACCTCACTGTTGGTGAAGCAGGATCCACATGGAGGATTTTCGGTAGTACAACTGGGGCTGCCCATGCCAATGTCATCTGTTGACATCACCAACCCTATAAAGGCGTGAGCGGCCCTGCTCCTCCACAGTTCTTTTTCCCCGAAACAAAGGGAGCATAGCTCAAGCCATAAGGGGCCGTGGAGAGAAAGGTACCAAGGCCCATATGAAAGGTTGGATACACCAGATAGCCAGTTCCAAGAGAGAGACCCCCAAAGAGGGGATGGTGGGAAGGAAGACGAACCTGATGACTGAGATTCACTCGAAGATCTACTGTTATGGTAAGTTCTTGCGTAACTGTTCTGTCTTCTTCAGGGTTATCTCAGTCATCAGGTCCTACAGATGGAATGCGTCCCAAGCAGCTACATATGCCCAGAAACAGTCTGGGAGGAAGGCCATCCCTATAACTTAAGACAGGAGGCCCTACAGCACAGCCCTGCCAAAACCTGCACAGTCTCTTGAAGCAATGTCCAGACTGTTAGTGCTTGGTGAAGGTATGGATGGTGCTCCAGGTGGCAGTTGTGCAAATGTCAATGATTGAGATCCCTCTGAAACAGGCCACTGAGGTAGCCATGCCTCTTGTGGAATGAGCTTTCACTGCTCGTGGAAACTCTTTGCAATACTTATTGTAGCAGAACACAATGCAGTTTGGCAACCATTTAGATGAACATTGTTTAGAAACCTGAACGCCCTCTCTTCCTGGGGTGAGAAAGACAAAACGCTGCTTCGACTTTCTGCATTTCTTAGTCTGTAGCAGGTAATACTTCAAAGTTCTGCACACATCTAATGTATGGAGAAGTGCTTCCCTGGATTGGCCCACTCAGGAAAGTAAACAGGAAGGTGGATAGATTGGTTCTGAGTAAACTCAGGCACCACCTTAGGGAGAAACTTAGGACATCCTGTCTTTGTGAAAAATCAAATAAGGCTCCTCACACCAGAGGGCCTGAAGCTTGGAAATTTTATGAGCAGAAAAAAAACAAACAAAAAAAAAACGCTTTCCAAGAAAGGAAGTGTAGCTTGCAAGTCACAGCTGTCTCAAAAGGAGACAAGGTCAATTTCTTCAAAATAAAATTCAAATCTCAAGCCAGGACAGAAGAATGAACTTGAGGTTTCAGATGTGGGATGCCCCTCAAGAAGGTATGGGAAACATCCAGCTGAACCACAGTGCAGTCATACACTGGCTCATGGAAGGCCAAGATAGCTGAAAGGTGCACCTTGAAGGAGGAATACTGGAGACCGGAGTCCAACAGTGATATCAGGTAGTCCAGAATCTTGGCTCACCATACAAGTAAAAGGGTCCAGACTATGTCTGTAGCCCAGATGGCAAACCTCTTCCATTTCATGGCATAAGTGGCTTGAGTGGAGGGTTTCTGAGCGCCACACAGGACATCCGCCACCTATGGGAAACCCCAAACTTGGTGATGGCTACATCCACAGAAGCCAAGCATGCAGATGGAGGGACTTGAGGTTGATGTAATAGGGTCCCCTCAGCCTGCATCAGCAGATTCCTGCAGAGGAGGAGAGGGACCAAGGTCCTCTGCTAGCTGCTCTAGTAATGGGAACCATATCTGTCAGGGCCAGAATGGAGATACCAGGATCATGCTGGCCCCTTCCTTCTGCAGTTTGATCAGCACCCTCTGAATCAGAGGAAATTGAGGAAGGTACAAAGGAACCTCCTGCTCCGAGGAGAGACAATGTGTCTCACCAGAAAACTCCAGGCTGTGGATCGAATGAGCAGAAACTGGGACGTTTTCCGTTGAGTGGGTATGCAAAAAGGTCCAACTCTGGATGGCCCCATCTGTTGAACAGATCTTCTGCGATTGATGAAAGAAGCTCCCATTCATGCATGCTGGATTGCATCCAGCTCAGGTGGTCCACCAGGGTGTTTAGCACTCCTGGGACTTGAACCACTGAGAGAGTTAGACCATGGTCTAACACCCAGTACCACACTCTCATGGCTTCCCTGCACAGCGGATACAAATGTGTCCCCCCTTCCCCGATTGTTGATGTAATACACAACATTGAGGCTCTGAATGAATAGACAGTTGACCTGGAAGGAGACAGTTCTGAAAGGCCTGCATGGCATACAGGACCACCTGCATCTCCAGGACACTGATATGCAGGGAGGTTTTGATCTGGGACCAAGAGCCCTGAGTTTGAAAGGGACCCAGACAAGACCCCCATCCCAAACCAGAGGCATCTGAGGTGAGGATATGCTGAGGGGAGGAGATCTGGAAGGAGACCCCTTGCAGCAGGTTCAGGGGGTCCATCCACCACTGGAGCACCTTGTGAATTAGGGAGGAGACTAGCACCAACAGATTTGTCTATGTTCTGGTCCCACTGCACTCGAAGAGTCCACTGGAGGAAGTGCATGTGGAACCTGGCCAGCGGAACAGTGGGGATGGCCACAGCCATCAATCCCAACAGCCTCAAGTACACACTTGAAGGGACATAACAGCTCTGGGCAACCTCCTGAGACTGGGCAATAAGGCACTCCACCCTATTCTGAGGCAGGAAGGCCTTTCCCTGTGCCGAGTCTAGAAAAACACCCCTTTATATTGCAGCCTTTGGGACAGGACTAGGGCTAACTTGGGCAAGTTGACCGTAATGCCCAGGGAGAGAAACAACTGAAGAGTTCTCTCCAGAGTCCGAAGGAGCTGTTCCCTGGTTGGGGCCTTTAGGAGCCAATCATCCAGCTAGGGGAAAACATACAGTCCCTCCCTTCTGAGAGCTGAAACTTGTGCTGCCAAGCATTTTGTAAACACCTGCAGTGCAGAGGACAAGTCAAAGGGCAATACTTTGAATCGGTAATGCTCACCCTGTGAAAAACTGAAGGAATCTCATGAGGGGTGGAAACACTGAGATGTGCAGGTATGCATCCTGCATGTCCAGAGAACACAGCCAGTCACCCTCCTCATAGCAGGGGCAGCAAGCCTTGCAGAGTTACCATTCAAAACCTTTTATAGTGGACATACAGATTGAGGTCCTTGAGGTGTAAGATGGGTCTCAGGTCTCCGGTTCTTTTGTGGACCAGGAAGAACCTGAAGTAAAATCTGATGTTTCTTTGGCACCTGGCCTTTCTGCACTGAAGGGACTGTATGTCCTCCCAAGGAACAGACAGGTGGGCTGGGGTGTAGATGAAGGGCAATGGAGGAGTCTCTGGGGGCAGCTCAATGAGCTCCAGAGTGTGAACTCTTTCTATGATTTGATGGATCCAGACATCTGATGTGATAGTTCTCCATTGAGGGAGAACTGACCTCTGAACACCACCTCTTGGTTGGGGACTGGAAGAGAGGAGTCTGGCAGGGGTCTGGAAAGGAATCAAGTGGAGGCAGATCCAGTCGCTGGGGTTGGTCTGTCACCCCTGGGGTACTTGGCCATGGCTCTGACAGAGGAGGGGGTGGGCAAGGCTGCGGAGGCTTTGTGTCATTCTTGGGGCCAAGAGGCTGCTCTAGATTTGTGGGACACCTTGTGAAAGGGAGAGTGCTGTCTGCTCTTATGCTGTGTATGACAGAGTGAATGGACAAACTTGATAGCCCTGCCAGATGCATGAAACTCATTTCTGATGTCCTGCACATCTGGACCAAACAAAGTGGAGCCATCAAAAGGGCCTTTAAGCACCTTATGCAAGACACTAGCAGAAAAACCCTAGACTCTCAGCCAGGAGTGCCTATGAAGGCACCAGGATTTGAGATATAGAGGGCCCACTGGAGATGCTTGCTAATATCCTCAGCATTATGCAGGCACTTAAGAACCTCTTGCTTTTGGATACAATTAGGGAGTCCTGGGCTGCAGCCTTGCCCTTCTTCCAAAGGGTATTCTGGTATTTAACCATAGGAGAAAGGTATTTTGCAATCCTCAATCCAAGGGTGGAGGAGGCATAAACCCTCTTGCCCAAGAGATCAATGCCATAGGATTCTCTGTTAGGGGTGGGAGCCAAGGTGCTCGGCACCTTGGACCTATCATGGGCTGCCTTTATAACCACAGAATCTGTCTCTGGTTGGGCAGCATAGTGTGGAAAACCTTCAAGGGCATGATATAGTTTATTAACTATGCAGGGCGTTGCTGGCACCATGTCAGGCCTGGACTAGGTTGTAGTTGTGGCATTCGTTAGTGCAGGAGGGATAGGAGGATGATTTTAGGAGGAGATTCTGGAATTTCTAAGAAATCCACCAGATCTCTTCTGGTGGCATCTTCCTACTCGGTATGGAATCCCATGGCTGAGCACAGCTGCTTCATAAAACTGAAGAAGGTAGGGTCCTCTTTAAAAGACCTAGGAGTATGTTTGACAGGGTCCTCGCTCACTGAGGAAGCTGTGGATCTGTCAGAGGAGAAAGGCTCCCATGTGATCAAGTCGACTGCAGGAAAGAACTATGATAAGGTTGGTGACATTGACAGACGACGTCAGCATGGGTGGCTCCTGTTGTACTGCTGAAAATCTTCCATGTGGATCCTGCTTCACCAATGGTGAAGTTCCAACTATGGGACCTGATGACTGAGATACCCCCAAAGAAGATCAACAGATGGTTTAGTTATCCTTTAACTACTGCATATTCCCTGGCTGGTAGGAGCTGGGACCAGCCCAGTTTATGTAAAATATTCCCCGACTACAGAACCCAAACTGTACTGTGTGACAGGGTTGAATAGTGCCCTGTCTCAGTATTTCTGGAAAGAGTTTAAATGCAAAGATCTGTTTTATTCTCTCCTTTTCTGCCTCTTGTCTGTCTGGTTGTGCAACCAAATTTTCTTGTGAGACCTAGGACTTGATCACCCTGACAGTCTTGCAGTTCTCTGCCTCTTGTCATCTCTCTACCTTCTCTTGCTATTCTGTCTTTTCTCCCCCTTGCATATCTGCTGATATAAAAATATATGTGAATCATTATGTGGAAATGTAACTGATACTGGGATCCCTTTGTTCAGAAACTGCTGATGAAATGGCTCCAACCAGAGAGCAAAACAGTCCCACAGATCATCGACACATTTGCAATGGAGCAATTCATCAACATCCTGCCTACAGATGTGCAGCTTTGGGTAAAGGAACACCAACCAGAAAGTGGGGAAAAGGCTGTTTCTTTGGCCAAAGACTACCAAATGTCCAGACAAATGCCACAGCAGTGAGGTTACAGCCAAGTAAGACACTCTTTTTCCCATTTAAACTCAAAGTCTGATAAGAATTCTGGTGGGTAACAAATCTGTGCCCAAATACGTTATTTGCTATAACTGTAATAAGCCAGGTCATATTGAAAGAAATTGCCAAAGGAAGAGTGACACTGGAGCAGATTTGTCCTTAGCAAATTGGGGCAAGTACTTAACAGATGTGAAGGTGGGAGATAAGACTGTGAAGGGACTTATAGATTCGGGAAGCAGACAGACCCTAGTGCATACTGAAGTGCTGGGAAAACAGTGTCCAAAATGACCAGGTACTGGTGTCATCTACATCCATGGGGACACTCGATACTATCCCACCAGCCAAGTGACTCTCACTTTTAAAGGGGTATTGCACCAGATGAAAGTGGGGGTAGTACCCAAGTTACCTGTAACTGTGGTTATTGGAAATGACTTTCCAGGATTTACTGAGTTAATCAAAAAGGCAGGTCTGACAATAAATCCTACTAAGATATACCTTGCTAACCTCCTCAAGAAATGGGTTGAAAAAAAACACCAAAGGCTGCTTTGCTAGTTTTACCAGAAACTGATAAAGAAGATATTGATGTAGCTTATGATAGACTGGAACAAACTGCAACTGCTGATGCTGTCAAGGGGAATGTTTCCTTAACCTCAAAACAAACTGCAGAAATCTGCAACTTGCTAAAGACATTTAACAGTACTTTCACCACAGTACCGGGACGAGCAAAAAGGGTTGAGCACATAATAGTGACAAGGAATGCTCGCCATATTAGACAAAAAACACTCAGATTACCAGAGCAGTTAAGAGCTGATATGATTAGGAAATACAAAAAATGAAAGAACTGAATATCATAGAAGAGTTGAGAAGTGCTTGGTCATCACCAATGGTAACTGTAAACAAAAAAGAAGAGGGTGAAAGAATACGCCTTGATTTTAGGAAACTTAATGAAGTGTCAGAATTTTACAGTTATCCTATGCCCAGAATAGATGATTTGATGGACACACTGGGGAGTGACAAACATAGCAGTACCCTCAATCTCACCAAGGGTTACTGTCATATCGCCCAAGCTAAAGAATCCAGAGACAAAACTGCATGTGTCACTCCTATAGGATTCTATCAGTTCACCACCATGCCGTTTGGTTTACATGGTGCACCCGCAACATTCCAATGATACATGCATGTAATTTTATCCCCTCACACTGATTATTGTGCTGCATACCTGGATGATGTTGTGGTGTACAGTCCAGACTGGAAAAGCCACCTGGAACACCTACGAGCAGTTATCCAATCAATCAAAAAGGCTGAAGAAACAAATGTATGAGTTTAAACTTCACTATTTGCTGTATTGTTGTTATGGAAAAAGGATACTGCATATGCACAGAACTGTAAAAGTTATACAGTATGCTTATGTTTGATGAGAATTACTAGAACATTTTGGAAACCTGTTTTTGAAAAAGAGGTTCCCCTCTTAAGGAGGGGTGTGTGTGACAGGGCTGAATAGTGCCCTGTCCCAGTTGTTCTGGAGAAATAGTTTAAAGGCAGGGGTCTGTTCTATGTTCTTCTTTTCTGTCTGGTTGTGCAACCAAATTTTCTCGTGAGACCTAGGACTTGATCACACCGATAGTCTTGCAATTCTCTGCCTCTCGCTATCTCTACCTTCTCTTGCTATTCTGTCTTTTCTCCCCCTTGCATATCTGCTGGTATAAAACTACATGTGAACTATTATGGGGAAATGTAATTGATACTGGGATCCCTTTGTTTAGAAATGTATATAGTTTTAGTGTTGAAATTTATATAGTTACACTGTTGAAATGATTACAAACAGCTGTTTGGAACTCAAGGGGTTAACCGGTTTGCAAACTCTGAGAAAACTATAAGTAAGAAGTCAGTTCTGGGTCACAATGTTCTTTTTGCTACACTTGTTGAAACTTACAAGTACACTGTGTGAGAAGCATGATGTTTGATGTTTTCTTAACAAGCAGGAGTTGCAGAGACTTATAAAAACAGAGCTGCAATTTCTTGTAAGAAAGACACAGAGACTGAGATTGGAAATTGCGAAGAAACCCAGATGGACTTTCTCTGTTTATACTGCCTTTGTAAACAGTTATACTGAACAATTTTTTTTTTATTTTGTTATTAATAATAAATCGCTTCTTGCGAATCTTGCAACCGCTTCTGGTTTTCATATGCTTCCTGACCTGTGCCTCGACAACATACTGCAAGTCAGTACATAAGGTGTGAAGAAAAAACTGCCAGCTCTCTAAAGGCCCTTGTATGCAGAGCCCTTTCTCAAAGCACTGTGGTTTCTAACCACTCACTCCACTCCGTTTGTACTGCTGCATTTTGTTTTTATACACAGCAGCCCTGCAATAGTCTCGTGGCTCTTCTGGCATTTTTGCCAGCTTTCCAGCCAGCCAAGAGCCTGAGAATTGCTACTGGGGCTGCATCAATGTGAGCGCTGAGCTGTGATTACGCAGCAGCAAGATGTGGCACAAAATGGAAAACTGCAATGGCAAACCCAGTAAAGCAAGGTATGCCAGTACAGTGAATGCTACCCTTGGATGTGGTATGGCTCAGCTTTACACAGCAATCAAGGTAATACAGAAACATAGAAGTTGATGGCAGATAAGGACTGCAAGGCCCATCCAGTCTGCCCATTTCTTTTTTCTACGTTGTGAATGCACCATCGGACTTTGCTCTGTCAATTGCCTATCTATTCATACTCATCTGTATTGCTCCCTTATACCTATCCCATGCTTGTTTGAAGCCCTGCACTGTATTCATATCCACCACTTCCTGAGGTAGGCCATTCCATGCATCCACCACCCTTTCTGTAAAAAAAGAACTTCCTCACATTACCCCTTAATCGGCCTCACTCTAATCTCATGCAGTGTCATCTTGTCCTGCTATTTTTCTTATATTGAAACATGTTAGACTCTCTCACCTTGTTGATGCCCTTAAGGTGTTTGAATGTTTCGATCATATCACCTCTCTCCCTCCTTTGCTCAAGGGTATACATATTGAGCTCTGTTAATCTGTCCTCATATGTTTTCTGATGCAGTCTCTGCACCATTTTGGTTGCCCTTCTCTGGATTGCCTCAATTTGGTTAATGTCCTTGTGAAGGTGTGGCCTCCAGTACAGCACGCAGTACTCCAGATGGGGCCTAACCAGCGTCTTGTAAAGAGGGATTATTACCTCCCTCTTATGACTTGTGATACCCCTACTAATACACCTCAACATCCTCCTAGCCTTACCTACTGCTTTAGTGGTCTGCTTGGATGATTTCAGGTCATCTGTGATGATGATGCCCAAGTCTCTTTCTTCCCTTGTGACTGCTAGCAACTCCTCTTCAAGCCTAGAGGTGGTTTCAGGGTTCTCTTTCCTAAGTGCATGATCTTGCACTTCTTTGCGTTAAACCCCAGCTGCCACTTTACTGACCATTTTGCCAGTTTATCTAGATATCTTCTCATTCTGCCCACCCCATCTGGATCATCTACTCTGTTGCAGATCATGGTGTCATCTACAAACAGACACACCTTTCCCTCCAGTCTATCTGCAATGTCACTGATGAAAATATTAGAGGACTGGCACCAGGACTGACCCCTGAGATAACCCACTTGTGACTTGCATCTCTTCTGACTGTATACCATTTACTACCACACTCTGTTTTCTGCCCATCAAGCAGTTTGCCACTCAGTTGACCAACTTCTGACCCCACCGACTTCAACGCCTGGGTTGACGATGAACTCTCACAATTTGGTAAACACTTCCTCCAATTAATGTCTTCTTTGGGCCTTACACAGGTAGTTCCCACTGCTACACATAAATCTGGACAGTCTCTCAACTTAGTCTTCCTTCTTGGGATTGATGCATCCGACATGGGGGTGGAACCAGTCATTTGGTCTGACCACCACATCGTGAGGTTCAATTTTTGCACCCCCCCCCGAGAAGGCCATCCCCTGTGGAGATGGTCAGGTACCGCCCATTGTGGAATGTTACTTCACAAGGCCTAGCGGCGGTTCTTGACCTATCATCCCCGTGTTGGTGAGCAGTAGCCCAGAGGCACTGGTGTTGGCCTATAATGAGGCCACCACGCTGCTCTGGATTCTATTGCTCTGTTCATGAAGCGCCTCTTTCCCATCACCCCAGGGCCCTTGGTTTGATGGGACTCTGAGGGAGATGCGGAGACAAGGGTGAAGGTTAGAGTGCAGCTGGCCAAGTCCGGCTTTTGATGCTGAACCGCCTAGATTGATTGAACATTATACTAGCTATCAATCTGCAATCACCCATAAGAAGGCAGAATTCTGTCCAGGAGATTGCAGTTGCTCAGAATCGACTGCCCAGCTGTTCCGAACTGTAGATAGACTGTGCAACCCAGCCTGTCTGCAAGTTCAGAAAGCCTTTTCGCAAATAGAGTGCGAAGGAGCTCATCGCTACTTTGCAACCAAGGTGGTTGACATCAGGCTGACTTGTGTCCGACAACCTCAAGGGTGATGTGGTAGGAGTGTGTGAGAACACAGGGCCTCGATTCTCCTGGAGTTCTTTTGTCAACCTGAGTTCATGGATATTATGAGGATCATCCATAGTGTGCGCCCTACAAGCCATGGCTTGATCCTGGACCGACAACCTAATTTTGGGTTGTGTGGATATCATTGGTCCAGTTTTGGTGCAAATAGTCTGGTGCTCCTTGAATCAGGTGAGTTTCTAGCTCCCTGAAAGAGGCGGTGGTGACACCTCTCTTGAAGAAAGCTTCCTTGGACCCAGACTGTTTTCAAACTACAGACCAACTCTAACCTTCCCTTTATTGGGAAGGTTATTGAAAAGGTCATAGCTGCCCAATTGGATGACATTTAACCATCCATAGTATCTCACAGATCCTTCCAGTCTGGTTCCGTAAAAGACACAGCACGAGATCGCTGGTTGGGCTAAATGATCTTCCGAGGGCGTAGGGATCAAAGAGATGTTCCATCTTGGTTCTCCTTGATCTCTTCAGGCTTTTGACACTGTGGATCACATGGTGTTGCTAGCATGCCTGAGGCAAATCTGTGGAATGTCTGGAACCATTCTTAAATGGTTCACTTCATTCCTTAATGGGAGATCACAAAGAGCTGTGTCGGGGAATTTTTCCTCCGGCCCAGTCTCTTTGTTGTGTGGAGTGCCTCAGGGTTCTGTGCTGTCACCCATGTTATTTGCAGTGTATATGCTGCCCCTCGGAAACATTATAAGATGGTATGGGCTGAGGTTTCACTGCTATGCAGATGATACCCAGCTATACCTGTCTTTTGCACCCGACCAGGATGGAGCTCTCTCGGTGTTTAATAACTGTCTGGGGGAAATCCAAGACTGGATGGATTCTAGTTGGTTAAAGTTGAACTCGGAGAAAACTGAGGTTTTGGTGGTGGACCCGGGTGGTCAGATTGAGAGGTCGCATACTGGGGCGCCTTCTGGAATTCTTCTTGGTGGAATGTCACTACCGGCCTCTGAACGGGTGCGAACCTTGAGGTGATCCTTGACTATAGGCTGACTTTTCAATCCCAGGTGTCGGCTCCAGGACTCTTTACCATCTTAGGAATATTGCCAGGGTTAAGCACCTTGTTCCATCTGACTCCTTGTCAGCGTTGGTCCACGCCTTTGTGTCCTCATGCCTAGACTACTGCAACGCCTTTACTTTGGCTTCTGGGTTGAAATCCTTCACAGCTTGTCGCAGAACGTGGGCAGCCCAGGTTTTCGACTGGGACACAAGTAGGTCCTGTCATATTATTCCGGTGCGTGAACTGCACTGGCTTCCAGTATGGTGGCGGATGACCTTAAAGTCACTTTATTGACTTTTAAAGCTCTTCACATCAGGGTCCGTCCTATCTGAAAGACCTACTTGGTTCCTTACTGCCCTAGCCGATCACTCCGCCGCCGACATAGGTTGTTGGAGATTCCAAGAGTGAGTTTAAAACTTTCTGGCAGCAGAGCATTTTCTCATGCTGCACCCACTTTTGAATTCTACTATGCCGGTTATGGGATTGCACCTTCGTGGAGATATTTAAGAAAGAACTGAAAACATGTTTATGGAGAATGGCCTTCTTAAACAGTTAAGTGAATTGTAATATGTTTGGAATTTTATTGCAATTTATCATGTTTTTATGATGCATTTTTATAATGTTTGTAGTGTTTGATGGTTTTGTATTGAAATTTGAAGTGATGACTAATTTGTTCAGCACCTTGATATATATCGAAAGGCCCTATATAAATAAAATTATTATTATTAATATTACCCAGCTTATTAATCAATCTTCTATGTGGAACAGTATCGAAAGCTTTACTTAAGTCAAGCGTAGGTGACATCAACTGCTCCCCTGTCCACCACTCTGGTTACCCAGTCAAAGAAATCTATAGATTAGTTTGACAGGACCTTCCTGTTGTAAACCCCTGCTGTCTTGGATCCTGTGCTCCTATGGATTCCAGGTGTTGCAATTATCCTTTCCTTAAGGAGTGCCTCCATAATCTTGCCCACTACTGAGGTATGACTGACTGGTCTGTAGTTCCCTGCTTCCTCTCTGCTACCACTGTTGTAGAGCAAGATCACATGAGCCCTCCACCAGTCTTCTGGGACCTCTCCTGTGCTCAGAGACTCATTAAACAGTTCTGGTAATGACTCTGCTAGTTCCACCCTTAGCTCCTTTAGTACCCTGGGGTGTATGCCATCAGGTCCCATTGCCTTGTCCCACCCAGAGCTTATCGTGATATTGTAGGACCCTTTCTTTTGTGAAGGGACTAGTGCACACCCCCCTCCCCCCCGTGTCCATGGTGCTGAGTTGTGGACCCTGCCCTACCTTCTCTTCAGTAAATACTGAGCAGAAGTATCTATTTAGGATAGATGCTTTTATATGGTCCTGCTCCTCCTCACGCACTCCCTTATCCCCTTTGGTCTTAGCAATACCCCCTCTGGACTTTCCTCTTTCACTAATGTATCTATAGAAAGTCTTGTCACCTTCTTTTACTGTTCATGCTAGTGTTTCCTCAGTTTGGGCCTTTGCCTGCCTTACTTCCTTCCCTGCTTCCCTTAGGGAAGTTCGGGTATGCCCCCTATCTCCATCCCGCCATGCTCCTTTATATTTCCTGAAGGCCAGCCTATTGGCTCTGACCTTTCTGCTACTGTATTTGAGAACCAAAGTGGTTTCTTTTCTTCTTTGCACTTCCTTCTGTCTAACTACAATGGGATGTTGCTTCAAGTATTGCATCCTTAATGCTTGCCCACTTTGCCTGTATGCCCTTGCCTGTGTTTCTTTTTGCCATGGCTAGCTTAACTCTGTTGGCCATCTTATCAAAGTCAGCTCCTCTTAAGTCCCATATTTTTGCCTTGGAATGGGATGATTTAGTTCTAGTGGCCAAATTGAACCATACCATGTGATGGTCACTGGCCCCCAGGCGACCTTCTACCTGGAGATCTGTGATCATTTCCACATTAGTCAGTACTAGATCTAGGATAGCCCTTTCTCTTGTGGGTTGTTGTACCAGTTGTTTGAGTCCCTCCCCTGCAGGGAATCCACAATGTGTCTAGTTCTGGTGGATGTTCCTGCTGGTATTTACCAATCTGTATCTGACATGTTGAAGTCTCCCATTATCAGAACCTCCCCTTTAGCTGTCCTGTTTTGTACATCTTCTAACAGTAGTGTGTGTATGTCCTCCCCCTGGTCTGGAGGCCTGTAGACAACCGCAGTTCATATGAATGTCCGATTTCCTGTTTCCAGTAATGGTCTAGTTGCTCTGGACCACTTTCCACGATGAAGAGCAGATTGTGTAAAAGGGCATTTTGGGTCATAATTATAAAAACATGCATTGACTACTACTGTGGAAGCTCTTTGCTCCTTCATAGTGTGAAATTTACATTTCCATCGTTATCCAATTTTTCAATACATCAAAATGCAGGCAAAAATCATCAAGATATTGTAGGAAACTGAGGGACAAATGAACCAAGGGTCATATTGCCCTCTTCTAATCATGGTAAGTGGGAAACAGACATGGAGTAAGGGCCCTGCTTTGTGACCCTGTGAGACCCGCCTCAAATCCCTCAAACTTTTTTTTTGCCATGTCTAAGATGCAGCATGACCCAGACAACCTTAAGCCCTGCTGCAAGGCAACCAGTCACCACCATACAGTAAAACTGAACAGGATGATAACAGTGTTATATTGTTTCCTCTGCCAGGGCTCTAGATAAGATTTTTTGGGATTAGTACTCTACTCCTCATTTTGAAAGTGAGGTGAGTAAAACAAAATTCAGATGTGTACAAATGTCTTGCTAGAGTGGACTGAGGAGTACATTTATTAAAATATGTAGTTTTTTTTCTAGGTAAGAATTTCAGGTGCCAACAATGCTCCAAATAATGATGGCAGGTAGGAATTTACTCACCAGTTTTAAAACATAGTGAGTAAAACAAAAGTGGGATGCGTACAAGTGCTGTAAATCTGGTAAAAAAATGTTCCTTTTGAATCACCGTTTATGTTATGAAGCACCACTCTTTGGCATGTGGAGTATTTACAAATGTTGAGTAAGTACCGGTACTGATTAAAATAATTTCTGAAGAGTATTTCCTAAAATGACCTGAGTAAAATAGGCCAGTACACACCTTATCTGGAGCCCTGATTATAGCACAGAAGTTTATTTAACACATCTGGGGTCAGATTCACAAAAAATGGGAACACAAAAGTTTGTGTGGTGATTCATGATTGCCCTGTTGTTAAACTGTACCATCGGTATTGGAATGTGAATAGGGCCAGGTCACATTGGCGGAAACCCCTGTATCACCAGCGCGACTCCACTAGTGCTGCCCTGACCCACAGCCAAGTGAACTGCCCCACAATGGATAGTGCCAGTGTGCTATTCCCAATTCAAGAATGTTTCTATGCAAATGAGCCTCCTGGGCATGCAAGGCACTATGTGGCCATCTGCATGTCCATTGTGGGCTCATTTGCATCTATTGCAACTGGCTTAGCATGCCCCCCCAGCTTTTGCCCAACACAGCGTCCATGGCGGCTAGTGTCCCCCACTCACCAGTTGCTGGCCCAGTATATAAAATAGAAAGTCCGTGGTGGTCTAGTGTCCCTCCTCCTCACCAATCCCTGGCCCAATATATAATATACCTATACCCTGGTGGTCTAGTGTCCCTCCACCTTGCCAATCACCATCCCATTAGTAATAACAAAGCTGTCCATGATGGTCTAGTGGTCCTTCCCTGTCCCTGATCGCTGTCCCGTTACTACTAACAAAGATGTCCTTGGTGGCCTAGTGGTCTCTCCCCCCAGCAATTTCTGCCCTGAGATAATGACATGCATACTCCCTGATGCCAGTGGTCTCCACCCAATGAGCACCGATTGCCAGCCCTAGTCAGCAAAAAAATACAGCTGTATCCCTGGTGGCTAGTGGTTCCCCCTCCCTGTGATGCTGATCGATGTAACGACAAAATAAAGAAAAAAAAAAACTTTATACCTGGCCTAGCGTACTGTATGCACATTCAGTTACAGCTCAGTCAGCGGCCGGCCATGGAGCAGAGAAGAGGGTTGTGCTGGTTGCTGGTTTGGGTCAGGTGTGGGGTACTGGGTCACTACCTGCCAGGGTCAGATTGGAGTGTACTAGACCAGCAGGGAATATTTGTGATGTCTGTTACTGGGGATCAAGGGTAGAGCAGGGTGTGTGTGGCAGAAATGCATTCAGCTAGTCCCTAGATCCTGGTGGAGAGATGTCTTGCCTATCTTCTTCTTCCCACTTTAAATCTGTTACACAACAGTATCTTTTTCCCCTATTCTTTACCTCTTTCTAGCCCTGGTGTAGGTTGCCCATCTACATCAGTCTTTTTTCTCTCTCTCATACTCCCTTATATTTCCTTTTCCCTACATCCATCCCTCATCACCATTCCCCACTAGCATCATGTTTAGGGCCAGCATGCCAGCTGGCAAAGAAAGTAATTAAGATGCTTATAAGGATGTACATAAAGTATATTGGTGCCTTTAAATATATCTTGAAGAAAAATAAATGCTGCAGTGCCAATAGAAGTTATGTGGCAAAAGGCAGCATGAGGAATAAATATGTGAGGAGTTTAATACAAGCTGCTAAGCTTAAATATAGGAATGAAATGGAGCGGCAGGTATGAGTTTATGTAGGTCTTTCATTTAGTCGCCACTTCCTTGGGTTGTAAAACTCCCTTAGTTTTTGAAATCCATCCTGCATCAAAGCAGAGTTTATGGTTAAACTGGGTGGCAATTCTTTTCATTCAGCCGCCGCTCGGTACGTAACAGAACCCCTCCCCCTTCTTTTCTTGTGGTGTTAATATTTATTCATGGCTCCCGGCTGCTGGAAGGGTGAAAAAGAGTGGTTTAGCCAGCTAGCTGTGGAGCAGCCAAGGAAATGAACGGCTGTTCAGGCTATTATAGAATTAGGGCAGAAAGCCTATTTCAAAGTGAGATCCCAGCACGAAGCAGCAGTCAGCACTTAAGTATTTCATTTTAGCTGCTCTGTGCTCCCCAAAGGTCTCCCGGGTGCCCTGATTGAGGAAAAAGTCCTGAGGGGGTCCAGATAGAGGGAATGAGACATTTAGAAATAAATGAGAAGCCTTCTTACTCCTCAACTCACTCTCCCTCACCAAATGATGCAATTACAGCATGACAGCATTCACTTTACCTTTCAGCTCCCCCGCTGTTAAAAATAAATGGTATACGCTCTGAGCGAGCGCTGGTAGGATGAGGGATAGGGCAGTCCCTGAAGCATTACTTTAACAATTTAAGAAATGGAGCACAGCTGCTCCTAGTGTGTTCTCCCCCCATGAGGATTTTGTTAGGTTTGCCTGTTCATAGAGCGAGGCAGCATTGGGAAATGTCAGCCGCCAGCCCGAACAGGGAAATGTGAACATTATTGATTTTCCCTCGGTTCACATTGTGGGTGAACCGGCAAATGAAGGGAGAAGACACTTTTGCCTTATGAACAAGGAGACTAGCAATAAATAAATAAATAGGAGCAGGATAGCTCCTAACATGTTAAGGCTGCTCTAAAGCAGTAGACTTGGGAGCATGCGGCTGAACTATAAAGATAAGTAAATTGCAGCCGCTGCTCATAAAGTTACTCATACTCCTAGCCTATTTAATGTGGTACCCCCTCTAAGAATAGATATAAGGACAGAGGTGCTGTACATGGAAAACAGATAAGAAGGGAGAGCTGGCCAGGCTATTTTGAAACAATTACAGAAAAAAAGGTTAAACCTTACAAGCTGAAAGATTTTAAAAGGAAGCCAGTTTAAGTTAAATGCCTTATTTATAATAGAGATGCCACACAGTATACAGGGAACTATAACACACATGAATAAATGGAGAGGTTTTTGGTTATGATAAAACCACAATAGCCAGGTGTAAATATAAACAGGACCTTCTTGCTTACCTGACTCACTGTGAATGAAGCAGTTGTTTAGTTAGGGGAGTAGCACCCTCTGTAGTCCCCTCTATATACAAATCTCCCTGTCACTCCAAAGTAATTAACGAGGGAGCCAGTATATAGTGGTGTATAAATAAGCATACTTTAGGGTATTGTGGCCCTTTCTTGTCCAGTTTTGATAAGATTTATATGCAATCAATACGGAGAATGATGATAACATGTATGGTAGGTCAGCATCAGAAATATAGACTAACACAGACAGTTTTTTCTACTGTAAACGAGCTAAGGGGCTAGTCAGGTGACCCTACCAAAGAGTACATAAGCTCTCCTCTGAGCATATTAAGGCAGTGCAGCCTTGGGAGAGCACCTATGAGTACCTGTGCCGGACACTGGTCTGATGGGAAGCACAGTGTGAGGTGGACCCAGAAGGGTCTAGGGATCCACTCTGTATGTAGTACTAAAGATTGAAGAGTACTATTGTTCTGTAAATCTGATTCTTTTATTATTTTAGTTTGTTATTTTTGATCTGAGAAATAAAATGATAAACACCTCCAGCATTTTTTTATGCAATAAGGTGAATGGTCTGCCTGTTTATTGCAGTCTGTCTACCCAGACCCTATGACAGGGTGGTTCACTAGACCACCAGGGAAATTGTTCCAATGGCTATACGGAGGATTGGAATGGGGTGGGAATTATGCTGGATGACAGGGACACTTTTCTGAGATATCAGGCGAGGGATTGGGTGGGGGGTTGGGGGAGGGACAGCTAGCCACCAGGGTGAATGGCTTTATTTTCTAGGACCAGCGATCGACAATTGGGGGTTAGGGGGAACCATTAGCCACCAAGGATACAGCTGTGTTTTTTTTTTTACTTAATCTGGCTGGCAATCAGCATCATGGGGAAGGGGAACCACTAGCCAGCAGGGATACAGCTGTGTTTTTTTACTTAATTGAGCCGGCAATAGGCATCATGGGGAGGTGGACCCACTAGCCACCAGGAATACAGAATTGTTTTTAATTTACTGGGGCCAGTGATCAACATCAAAGGGAGCAGGAGCCACTAGCCACTAGTGATACAGCTGTGTTTTTTTTACTTAATCAGGCCAGTGATCAGCATTTTTTTTGGGGGGGGTAGGAGACTACTGGCACCAGGGAGTATGCATGTCATTGTCTCTGGGTGTCGATCACCACGGGAGGGACCACTAGACCACCAAGGACATCTTTGTTAGTAGTAACAGGATGGTGAGGGACCACTAGATTGCTATGGACAGCTTTGAGAAAGAATTTTAAAGAAGAAACCTGCTCATAGCTACAGTGCTTCCTCCCCTCCACCATACTGGAAAAGGAAATGTAAGAAAAGGCCTACTAAGAGAATTCCTAGAAAAGTCCATAAACAATGTTACCACATTTTTCAGCATGCTGTCTCACAATGCAATAAGCAGTCAAACTGAAGAGAGAAAGAAATAATGTGACCTACTGGGAACCAAAATGCAGTGCAGTGCAATTAATGCCATAAGGAGGTCACAGTGCCATACCCCTCAGTTAAAACTACAGTAACTGGTAAAGGAGAAGCTGCAATGTACTGTAAAACTAAAAAAAAAAAAAAACACAGTATTTTTATTTCTGTAAACTTGTGCACACACAAGAGTGTGAAATGGTATTCATACCTCTTATCTGAAAAGCTTAAATAACTCATTTGTGAGAGAAATTCTAACTTTCACACTGAACTATGGGTTATCCTTTTTTCCAACTGACTAAAGCTGGGGGAAAAAAAAAACAGGTTACTCATCTCTAACAGTAGTTCTAGGAGTGGTATATGTTATGTTGTTCATCCACACTTGTTGGCAGGTACCTTGCCACTTTAAGATGTGCCGGAAGTCTTCAAGCTGGCTCCTCCCACCCACCCAGGTGGTATAACCCTCATCTCTGCCCCATGACACCAGATCTTAGCCCACTGAAAGCCAGGTTTGTGAGTCAAATTCAGGGAGGTCGGGTGGGTCAGTGTGGATAAACAACATATACCACTCCTAGAACTACTGTTACAGGTGAGTAGCCTATTTCTCTAGGATGGTGATTATGTTGTTCTATCCACACTTGCTGGCAGACTCCAAGCAGTTCTCTGGGAGGAGGAAGGCGAGACGCACACCCCCTACTTAGAAAAGAGGGACTGGAGAACTGAGGTTCCAAAACCAGCATCCCGACGTGACTCAAGGTCGATGTGGTAATTGGAAATGAAGGTGTGTGCTGACTTCCAGGTAGCAGGCCTGCAGATTTCCTGGATAGGGATGTCCCTAGAAGAAGCCACTGACGCAGCAGTATGGCAGGTGGAATGAGCCCTTAGCCCAACGGGAGGCTCCCTACCTGCCAACCTATAGGAGAGGTCAATGCAAGAAGTAATCCATCTAGATATTGATCACTTGGCTGCAGGTCTGCCAGGTGCGGCTTCAGCGTAGGTGCCAAACAACTGGCGAACCTCTCCCCGAACTTCCGCCGTTCGCTCTTTGTAATAGGCGAGCGTTTGTCTCAGGTCCAAAGTATGGAGCCTGTACTCTGCCTCCGAGTTATGATTGGGGTAGAACACCGGCAGAGTAATCATCTGGTTAAGGTGAAATTCTGACACCACCTTCGTAAGGAATTTCAAGTGGGGGCGCAGGACAACCTTGTCCCTATGAAGACCAGGTAAGGAGACTCTATGGAGAGTGCCTGTAATTCCCCAGTCCTTCTGGCTGATGAGATAGCCACCAAGAAGGTGGTCTTCCACGACAAGTGTGACATCTCACACTTGTACATAGGTTCGAATAGCTTGCTCATTAGCTTTGCCAAAGCCAGCAGTAAATCCCACGGAGCTGGAGGTTCATGCACCAGAGGAGATGTGTGATCTAGTCCATTGAAAAAGCACCAGACCACCTTCTCCTGCGTCACCGACTGCTGAACGGCCCATGCCCAGTAAGCAGAGATGGCTGCCAGGTGCACCTTTAGGGTCTTCGACCGCAGTCCCTGCTGGGAGTCCAAAAGCTAGCCACTGTGCAGGATGAGGGGTCCAATCATTTGCCCTGACACCAGATGGAGAATCTCTTCCATTTAAAGGCATAGCATATTCTGGTCAAATCCTCAACAATGTTGAGAACCTCACCGTAGAGAGACCCAGGGCCTGGAAATCTAGCTGCTCAGGAACCAGGACATCAGGTGCAGGGATTGAAGGTCTGGATGAAATACCTTCCCCTGACTGACTGAGAGCAGGTCTGGGCATGCTGGAAGCCACCTCAGGAGCCTGGAGCTAAGGCTGAGGAGATCTGGATACCAGAACTGGCGCAGCCAGTCTGGATCTACCAGAATCACCTGTGCCTTGTCCCTTCTGACCTTGATGAGCACTTTGTGAATCAAAGGGAGTGGAGGGAAGGTGTAGAAGAGGCCTGGGGTCCAAGGCCTCAAGAAGGCATCACCCTGCAGTGAACTCTGCTGGGGGGGTGGGCATGGAATAGCCTCAGCTTTGCGTTCTCCCTAGAGGCAAACAGGTCCACCTGGGGGGTTCCCCAGAGGGAGAACAGAGCATGTACTACCTCTCAGAGGAGAGACCACTCATGAGATGCCCCGCTTATCTGGCTGAGGGCACTGGCCAGTCAATTCGAGGCTCCTGCCACATGAATGACTAGGATATCTGCCTCCAGACTGAGCACAAGTGATCAAATGCGAAGCGCTTCCTTGCACAGAGGTAAGGAGCGCATACAGCCCTGTCTGTTGAGATAGTACCTGGTCATGGTGTTGTCCGTCTGGACTTGGACCACTTGACCCTGAACAAACAGAGCAAATGCAGTCAGGGCTAGGTGGACTGCTCGGAGCTCCAGCAGGTTGAAGTGGCATTGAGACTCCTGAGGGAACCGGAGTCCATGAGCTCTGTGTTCCCCGAGATGGGCACCCCAACCCATCAGAGAGGTGTCGGTCGTCAGAGTGACCATCGGCTCGAGGTGGACAAACAGGATCCCTTCCTGCAGGTGGGATGGGACGAGCCACCACTGGAGGCCGTACCACATTGTCTGGGTCACAGAGACCAGTTGGTCGAGATGACCAGGTCGCTGAGACCACTGGCTGGCCAGTTCCCACTGAAGGGAACACATATGCCAGCGGGCCCATCGGACCAAGCTGGTGCAGGCCGCCATGTAGCTCAGAAGACACAGGAAGTCCCAGGCAGGACGCAATTGCCCAACCGGAAATGATCAGGCAAAGGAGGAGCTCTGCCCTGATGAACTGAATCACCTGTACAGTACGAGTTCCGACTTGGTCTCGTTGATCAGGAGGCCAAGTTCTGCCCAAGTCTTGAGGGCCAGATCCCAGGACCACTCCACCTCCAATCTGGAGGGACCTGCTATCAGCCAGTCATCCAGATAAGGGTACACCCAGACCCCTCGGTGCCCCAGGTAAGCTTCCACCACTGCCATGCATTTGGTGAAGACCCAGGGGGCTGAAGATTGGCCAAAGGGCATGACCTGGAACTTGAAGAGGATTCCTTCTGTTCTGAAGCAGGGGCACCATCGATGGGACAGACGGATCGGGATGTGGAAGAATGCATCCTGAAGATCCTGGGAGCAGAACCATATTCTTTGCTCTAGGGGTGGTATAACCTAAGCCAGAGTTACCATCCGGAAAGTGCAGGACCTGAGGAACCCATTCAAGTCATGCAGATCTAGAATGGGGCACCAGCCCCCACTTCCACTTTGGCACCAGGAAGTACCTGGAGACAAACCTTGGGTCTGAAGGCGAGTCCGCTACTGGGCGCACCACCTCCTTTAGAAAGAGCTGGGCCAGGTCAGCTCTGAGAGCTGCCTGAGAAGCTGCAGACACCTGATCCCCCCATGGGGCACAGGCTCAGTATGGAGGGGCCTGCTCGAATTTCAGAGGCAGACCTCGACTGACCACTTCCAAAACCCACTGGTCTGTAGTGATCATGGACCAAGCAGAAATAAAGTGGCTGAGCTGGCCCCCCCATGGGAGGCCCCGGGGGAGGCATGGCTGAGTTGAGGGAGGCACCCCCCAACCCATCAATGGACAGGCTTGAAGGAGGGTCCAGTAGGAGAACCGCCGGGACCGCCCCGGCCTTCCTGAAGGAGGAGGCCACGAACTTGGTCCAAGGATGTTATGTCTGAGCCTGCTGGCCCTGCTGCTGGTGTTGCTGCTGGGCCAGTCTGGCTGCAAGGGTGGAGGAGCAAAAGGGCTTGCAGTTAGCATGCTTGGAGCCCTTGTCCTTTTGGGCAGATGTAGTAGAATCCAAGGTGGCACTGGACTTTTCTATGCGCTGGAGGTGACCCTCCACACCTGGTGCAAAAATGTTAGTACTCAAAAAGGGGACATCTGCCAACTTGTGCTGCATATCTGCCATGAAGACAGAGATGCAGAGCCAAGCCCTGCGGTGCATGACCACTGCAGCCACTACCGAGCGGGCACAAGAATCGCCAATATCCAGAGCTGTCTGGAGCTGTTTGTCCACTGCCCTCCCCTGATCCCGGACCTGCCTGATCATGGTCTGGAGGTCAGCCGGGAGATGAGGGATCACCTCATCCAGGGAGCTCAAGAGGGCATGCAAGAAATGTGCCATGATAATGGCCGAGCCAGCCTGGCAAAGGCCCAGAGACAAGGCTGCATAGACCTTCTTCCCGGCGTGGTCCAACTGCTTAGACTCCCTGTCCAGGGATCTCTCCACGTGTTCCTTGTTGCCTGAGCACCATGAAATGGAGTTGGCCACCAAGCCCACCACAGAGGGGTGCTCCATAATGCCCGACAGGGACCCCATGGGCACCGCATACTTGTGGGCCATGCAGCAGAAGGCTCAGGACAGGAATCAGAACGCTGCCCCAGCTCCAAGACTGGGCCCACAATGGTCTCAGCCATTGGGAAGGCCTCCACAGGAGAATCCCCCCTTATCCAAAATCTCTGTGAGGGGCTAATTAGCCTGTTTCTGCACAGGCTCCAGCTCCATCCCCGTAGACTTGGAAATGAGCTGACAAATGCCCATCAGTGAGGAAGGGCCCTTGTCAACAGAACCCCCCCAAAGGATTCCACGTCCACTGGACACGAGACCATGGAGGAGTCCTCGGACTCTGAGGATCCCACATATAGTGGGTGCCCTCCTGAGTCACTCTTTACCCTCCTTGGGCGGTCAGGAGAGAGAGTGACCGACAGCCTATGGAGCAAGCCTTGAGCCGATCAGGAATCCTTTGTCAGTGCTCCAGACTTGGGATAATTGGGCAGCAGCTCCACCCAAATCCGAGGAGTGGCCAGCTTTGGCTGAGCTGGCAGGGCTGTAACCGGCACCTTGGTGATGGTGGCCATGACCGACGTCAGTCGCTATGGCAAGAGCCATTTTATGGCCGGAGTAGAAACTGGGGTCGGTTTGGATCCAGACAGGACCAACTGCTGCCACATGAGATCTTTGTAGCATTGAGGCAACCTGCACTGAACCGCTCCTCACCAGAGAAGGACAAAGATGATGATGAGTGGTGGCACCGCTTGTCGTGACGTCGGGACCGAGACCGACGCTGGTGGGACTTTCCCCGATGTCTAAGCCGAGGAGTGGGACCGAGACCTTGACCATCGGCAATGCAGGCAGGGAAGCTCAACCGGAGGAGGGGAAACCCTCGGCTCTGGGTCCGGCTCCTTGGTTACCAGATCCTGCCCAACATTCTGGGCCAACCCTTAAGACACCGGGAACACAGGCATTTGGAAAAGAGAGTCATCGGCCAGATTGGGAGACAACCCGCTGATCAGCTTGAGAAAAATTTCGGCTGCATTGACTGGCATCTCGGATGACTGGTTCGACGGGGACACCGTGAAACCATCGGCCTCGGCAGCGACTTCGACCAAAGTCAAAACAGGGTTCACCTGTGAACAGTACTGCTCCCAGTCCCACGAACGTTGATGAGTCAACTTGTCTTTCTTCGACTTATTCTTGGAGCGTGAATTATGGGACCCCAAAGAGCTCCCTCCCTTAGTTGAGAGAGAGAGAGAGAGACTGGCACAACTCCTTGAAGGAAGCCGAATAAGAGGATCCGAGTTGCAAAGAAATAAAAACCAAAGCTGAAGAGGAACTCGCTGTGGCCTGAGCCACCTACTTCTCGAGGGCCTTGAGCTGTTCCAACTGCTCAGTGGACCCCACAGCCATGGAGACCACCCAATGGGCCTCCTTCGATTTGACAGTCAGGAAATGCTTCAGTTGCTCCAACTGAAGTCAGGCAGTATGGTCTTCTAGCACGTTCGGGGTAAAATGACTGACAAAATTCACAAGCCTGCAGACTGTGGGCTAACCTCAAGCAAGAAACGCACATGGCGTGTGGATCCATGTGAGACATCTTCTGCCTGCAGGGGCACCAGCAAAACACGGGAGCTGATTTTTCCCCATCGCAGATGCGATCGGAAAATTAACAAATTTTACTCTAGAGAGCTTGAGGATCACTTTTGGAAACGAATCCAAAGATTCTGAAGCCAGGGCCTACTACACATGGGAGCACTAAGGAGGGAACCTGAACCTTCCAGCAGAAAGGAAGATTGGGCGTCATGGGGCAGAGTTAAGGGTTATATCACCCGGGTGGGTGGGAGAAGCCAGCTTGAAGACTTCTGGTACATCTTAGAGTGACAAGGTACCTGCCAACAAGTGTGGATAGAACAACATATCCACGATCCTAGAAACAATGTTTTCAGAGTACTGCATTATAATATGGAGCTATAAAATGAGAACTTTCATAGAGGGGTGAATTTTTAAACAGATTAAACCAGAACAGGCTAGGTTGTAGTCACCTACAAGGCAATAAAGTTTCAAGGGTTAAATGATATACCCCTTAACTCAAATTTTGCTGTGCAATTATGTGTTCTTATTATCCTCTCTATCATTTTCCTGACCTGCTGGACAGATATTAATCATGGGAGTCAAGGATATTATAACCAGAGTTGTGTTTTTTATTATACTTTCCTTTTTTAGGATTGTCCTGATTTGGACTGGCACCATGTGTCTTGTGGTGAGTATGTAAAAATTGTCACAAAGTTAAAGGAACACACATGCTGGGGGTAGTCAGCCTTTATAAAGTAAAATATTATTTGTAATTTAAGCAGTTATTTGTGAATTGGGTAAATCTGGGGGGGGTGCCTCATGACTGGCAGGCTGGGGGATAAATTTATTGTGGCTATTTTAATGTAATACGTCTCTGTGAGAGTATTTATTTTTCTTTGCTTCATGCTTCTAAATAGCCCACATGTTCATTGCTAAATCTACTGTTGTGTACCACTGTGAAGACCTAAATATTTTACTATCTTCTAACTAATTTCCTGTTAAGGGCAGACGAAGCTTAAACTGTTCATTTCAGAGGTCTGGTTCCTAGACACGTCTAAACTGGGTATCAAATGGATTGAAAGAAGGTAGGTAAACAAGGTGAACTTTATTTATATTGCACCCAATCCCAGAGGTTCTGGTTGCATTACAAAGGTCAAAACAGGCAGGGTAAATGATACAGCAGCATGTACACCACAAACAACATCGGCGACAGGACTGAACCTTTACGAGCTCTGCATGGTAGGAGCTTTGGAGAGGAGGAGAACCTCCCCATCACTACCCATTGCTTCCTGTCAGAGAGATAGGACTCAAACCAGTTGACGACCATACTGGTGAGTCCGCAATACTCTTGAAGACAATCCAAGAGCACAATATGGTCCATGGTGTCAAATGCTGAGGAGAATGAGAATTGACTGATCTCCTCTATCCCTCACCATGAGGAGGTTATTTTGACCCTAACTAACACTGTCTTGGTGCTATGCCTAGCCGTAAATCTGGACTGGAATGGCTGATAGATGTCAAAGGCCGCGAGGTACACCTTGAGCTGCAGTGACACCACTTTCTCAACAAACGTCCCTAGGAATGGGAGGTTGGAGCTAGGTCAATAATTTGCCAGGACATCAGGGTCAAGCGATGGTTTCTTCAAAAGGAACTGGACCAGAATCATATTACTAAATCTTAAAGAGCACTTTTTTTGGTGTTCACTCCAAAACCCTAACAGACCCTTACACCTGCCCCCTAGGCCATGCACAACCCCTTTGAATATCCTGGCCAGAGTGTTGTTTCTTTAATAGCTGAACAGTATTTGTCCCTCAAAAACAACTCTCATATCCTTCAGACTATCCCAGCTGAAGAAAGTGGGCATTAAGGATCTCACGCTTGAGCAGAAATTTCATAACCCATTTCTAGCTTTATCACTCATGAGTAATGGTCATGCCCTTCTACTTGAAAATAAGGTGCATATTTTGAATCTGGTTATTACATACAGTACCCCTTATTTGTTGTCACATTTGAGTACTGGGTTCATTACTCATGAGTAGTAAAGTATAATGTGTTAAGTGTAGGAGGGTGGCATGTTGCACAGAAAGAGATGCTCATGGAAAAGGGAGCATGATATGAAGCTGGAAAAGGGGGGCCAGAGGGGATGGGAGAAAATACTTCTTTACAGAAAGGGTGGTGGATGTCTGGAACAGCCTCTCAGCAGAGGTGGTGGGTACCGAATTGGTAACATGATTCAAATATGTATGGGACAGACACAGGGGGAACTTCAGTAACAGGGTTGGGGGGAGGCCAGAGATCAATTAGGGTCTATTGTAGCACAGTAAGTAGGGACTTTAGGGCAGACTAGGTAGGCCAAATGGTCCTTTTCTGCTGACCACTTCTATGTTTCTATGATCCTCACTAGTGTGGGGATATTTTTCTGTTTAGTTTCTGATCAACAGAAGATTCACTAGACAAATACTTACGGCAGTTTTAGATAGAGAAATGGTAACACAGAATTTGTATTTTCAAAGCACGTGGTGTGCATAAACAGTATTTGAAATACAGTTTAGAAGGGAAGATGAAATAAGGGACCTAGGGGCACTTATTTCATTCTCATTTCTAACACAGAATGTCCAATACATGAATAAAGCACAGGGAAACAGGTAGTTTTATGACACAACTTGAGCTGCAGAAACATTTCTATACTCTTAGGGTTAGATAGAGCTATTCAGCTGCAGACCATTATATAGAGAATAATGGACAGGCAAGTAGGTAATGGATTCTTTTTCACTCCCGAGGTGTGTGATGACCCATAAACCTTGACAGCAAAATCCATGAACACACTCTTGCCTATACATTATTTTTATAATTACCTGTGTAAGGTCTCCTTGTAGTTGTTTAGGTTAGACGGACAAAAAAGGCTTGTTTTAAAGTATGCTGTTTCATGTATACACACACACACACACACACACACACACACACACACACACACACACACTCTCTCACACAGACACACACAAACTTTCTCTCGGATGGACTTTTTTATTATTTTACGTTTTCTGTCAGCTATAGCCGGTCACAGGATTGGACTCGGAGTCAGCGTTTCCCGATCTGGAGACATGGTGGGATCAACCAGATATTTCTTTTGCATTAAAAAGGCAGAATCAACCAGATAAAAAATAAAAAAAACAGATTAAATATTGTGAGGGTAGTAATGAACAGTGGCTTGATGGTAAGTGGAAAACCAAGCCGCCATTTTGGTAATACTGTTTAGCCCGCTCACACAAAGAGCATGAGCCAAGGAAGTGGTGCATTACAATTGAATGACACTGGAGGTGAAAGAAAGTTATGTGAATGCCATAATAACTAATTTTCAGGTTATTACAGTGTTTTGGAGATACTTGTAAACAGTGTGATAAAGGGGGTCACCAGTAATTATATAGAGAATAATGGATGGGGAAGGGTTTGATATGAGAATTTAGTGCACACCCAAGTTGTGGGATGCTACATAAACCCCGAGGGTGAAGCCCGAGGGGTTTATCAAAGCATCCCACAATGAGGGTGTGCATTAAATACTCATATGAAGCACCCTCTCCATCTTTTATTTTTTATAATAACAGACCAGCAATTTTTCTCCAGCAGTTTGTGAGACTGTTTGGCCCTGCCCACATACAGAATGTTGGCCAATGAGGCAGCAGCACAGGTTGACTGGCATGGCTCATGAATGTCATAACAACCAGCTGGTTGTTATGGAAAATATCAACCTGGTCAGTACATTGAGAGAAATTGCTGACCAGTTATTATAATGTAATACACCTCTCTCTCTCATCAGCTCCCTCACCCAGCACAATCCTGTTACTTCTTTTCCCTCTTCATCTTTGTTTATGTATCTCATCCCCCACCAACTGTACATATACTGTGTGGCCATTTTTCCCTTATCAAGCTGTGCTCGATTAGATGTGTTCCCAATGACCAAGCTGTCAGAGCCTGGTATGCTTCCTTCATTTCAAGTGAAGGCACTCAATGACTGTGAAGCATGTTACTATCAGCTAAGATGAAGAAGTCCTCCAGGTGGCCTCTGAGTTGCACACCACTTGCTGTGCAGCAGATCAGAGTCCCACCGAATTACTGGTGGACCGTCAGGAAGGAGGCTACTGGCTCAGTCATCATGAGGATGGCCAGGTGTTCCCTAGAAGAGATATTTCCCACAGCTCTAATGATGGCTGTGCTAAGAACCGCTCTGAAACACACCATCAATGAACCCTGTGATCCTTGTGACTTACAGGCCTGTTTCAAACCTTCAGACTCTAGGAAAGGTGATCATCTAGGTAGTGGCAGTGAAGCTATAGTCTCATCTGGAGCGCTAGGACATCCATGAACCATCCCAGTAAGGACTGTGGCCTAGAAATTGCATGGAAACTATCCTTGATAGGGTTCTAAATGACTGCCTCTTTGTGAGGCACAGAGGAGAACAATCAATTTTTGTTCTGCTGTCTCTCCTCAGCATTTGATACTGTGGACCATGGCAGTTTCACTGATTGCATGACGCAGTATGTAGTACTTGCTAACTCTGAATGGAGTTGATTTGAGTCCTACCTCTCTGGTAGAGTGCAACAAGTGGCTTTATGGGATACCATACCAAGTCCAGCTGCACTTAGTAGTGGAGTACCCCAGGGTTTGACTTTGCCCCATGTTGTTTGCAGTATATATGCTGTCACTGTGTGAAGACATTCAGTAGTACAACTAGAAGTTTCACAGATATGTAAATTATAGTTTGTGGTACTTGTCCTTTTTATCTGACAAGCGAGATAAGGTCTCTGTATTTGAAAACAGACTGGGAGATATCAAGGACTGGACTGCTACCTGCTTACTGAGGCTGAATCTGGGCAAGAATGAAATGTTGCTGGTTGAACCTGGTTCTCCCAGATTGGTCAGGAAGAATGAAATTGACATTTTGTTATCTTTGGACAGCACAATGTGCTCAGAGCCATGGATAGGGTGAAAAATCTGAGGATCACTGAGGACGGGCAGCTGACACTAAATCATCTAGTGTTGACAGTCATTTGCAATGGCTTTTTTCATCTCCATAACAGCACCTACATTTACCTATCTTTGGTATGAGGACCTGGTTGCACTGTTTTATATCTTTATTACTGTATATCAAGACTACATTTATTGTAATTTTCTCTATCTGGGGCTAACAAGAGGTTTGATGTTCCACGTACAGTTAGTGCAGAACATCGTGACCTGGCTAAAAACTGGGCCTCTCACTCTGATCAAATCATGCTGGACATAGGCGGTGGAGCCGGGGGGGGGGGCAGGAGACTCCTCATTTTTGTAGCTGAAGGGTCAGACATTGAATTGAATAGTGCCCCAGGCAGAGGTGCTCTATGCAGTTCTGACCCCCACTTTTTGGTACCTTCCTTTGCCACTGATGGTGGATCTACAGTACGTGAACTCCACCAGCTGACAGTTCAGTGGCACATCATCTTTAAGTTGGGTTTACTAACCTGCAAAGCCCTAAAGATCCATGTGTATGTTGTGAATAATTTTATTTAGTTACTACTTTTTTTTGTTTTGTTATTTTCTTTATCCCCCCACGGTCAGCCCACATCCAGCCACCATCCTGGTGCACCCCGGCTCCTATTGAGGCCCTCACCCCCAATGATGCCCCCATGGTGGGGAGGTGTCGAATTCCCCTTACTCACCACCAGAAATGGATTCAGTGTACTGGGGGTGACACACTCAGAGCCAGGTGGTGCATCCCGGGATGGCCATCAAGCCACGCGGCCGTATTTTCTCTTGTTCTTCCTTGGGGCCGGGGCATGCAATGATGCCACCGGAGGCAATGTGTATGCTCCTGTGCATGCTCCTCCATGCATCTGCCCCATCCCTGCCCTCATCGTCAGCATCAGCGCTCTGCCCCCCAGCCTCCACTAAGGGGCAGGTGATCACCAACTACTAGAATTCCCCCTTCCCGGAGAAGGAGTGCAGTCCTTGGGACGCTCGATCCTTCTCCTCCCCTGCTGACCCCCAGAGGCCCACGCTCATTCCCAAACACGGGTCGCCAGCGTGGCGCAAGGTGTGGTGTCTAGCGCCTCAACCCTCAGCACCACCGGGCCAGCAGTTACTACTTGTTTTAATTTAAATGTTATATGTTGTGCTATATGCTATGTACCTACTATTTAGTTTGAGATCTGCAACCTCATATATCACAACTGCTGCTCTGCTCTTGTGTCCTGCTACCCTCAAGCAAATTGGGTATTGCACTTTAGTGTGGCTGTCCCAGTGCAGACAAATTTGTATAAGAAATAAAACTAACCTAGACCTTCTGAGTATATCTTTAATTAATGTTAACTATATGACAAAGAGTTGTAAAAGAAATGCTTATGTTTACCCATAGAGCTTTTAAAATTACCAAAGTGATTTAGTAAATCTGTAACTGGGTTTCTAGGCTAGATTTGGCAACAGTCTTCAGTAAAACTGGCAAATACTGTATTTTCCAAACAGTAAAGCAGAAGATCCATGGAATTGAACACTCTGAAGAAAGGCAGATACTAATGTAACAATGCACACACACCCTCTCCCCCAAAAAAATGGTATGCTAGAGAACAATATGAACTTTATCAGTGTCAGTGGCTCAGTAAGTAACATAATTGCCTGCAGCCAGAAGATCAGAAGGTCATGGGTTCCAGTCCCACACAAGGAACTTGTAGTAGTATCTATAACTGATGTTGTAGTGCAGTTCAAGGTGGTTGCTACACTACTGAGATGTCATCCTTCTGACAGGATGTTAAATTGAGGTCCCTTCTGCCCATCTCTAGTCACTGTCCAAGTGGAAGTTAAAGATCACGTGGTGCTTACTGAGAATGGTAGGGAAGTTTCCCCAGTGTCATGACCAACATCTCACCTGTCAATAAAATAGGTCCAGTAACACTCACTCCTGCTCCTCGTCCATGTCTCTCCCCCCCCCCCAAATGCTCCCAGAAACAAGCTATAACAGTTTTGCCTGCCATTGCTGGTCAAACAATTACAAAAAAGTATTCACATAGCATCAGCACCGACTCTGGTGCTGACTATAATTGTACTTGCAACCCATAATGTGAAAAAAAAACAGACAATGCATATAGACTAGACAGCCACACTACCGACTAGATAATTCACATTTGGAAAATGAGTGAGTTATGCAGTTGGTGGAGTTTTGCTATGTAGCCCATATGGACTCTCTTTTTTAACAATATTGTGGTGATGTTATGGCCTGGCCAGTCCTAACACCATGTAGTGAAGCATGCTGGCAGTAATCCTATATGAAGAAAAGCAGTGCATTTGTTTATTAATCTTTGAAAAAAAATTTAAACAATCCAATATTGTCTGAGCAATTTAACAGGGCAGTACAGTAGCACAAGACATGTGTTCTCATAAGGTTCAGTGTACACTTCTGTGACTAGTGTGGCAGTCGCACATTGAGCTTGAAGGCTGTGAGGTAGGAGCTTGTGGAGATACCGACTGCCCATGTGAACTAACTCTTAAAGCTAATAGTCAGGTGGTAAAAGTTCAGACACAGTGGGTGTAGGTAGGTGGAGATAAAAAGGTTTACCAAGCAGGGTCTATTGCAATGATTGTTATGATATGAAAGCTAGCCTGGTCATGTAATGTCATATTTGGATTTGATATACACTAAGGTGGTAATGTATTATTATGAACTGAGGATCGCAAATAGAGGAATCTGATTGGCCAAGAGCTCTTTGAAGCCATGATGATATCGGGCTACATCATCTTGGCTTCGAAAAAGTTCCGGCACCAACAGCCTCTTTGCTTTCTACTGTCTGAGAACTATTTTTTCAAAATGTACTCCTACACCACATAAAAGCTCATTCATAAAATGTTTTAAAACTTGTTTTTTTTTTTTTTTATTTATAAAACTTCAAACTCTGTTCATAATAGTAGTAAGTCACTCCAGGGCGTGGTATATCATAGGATATCGTCACTTCTCGGTGGCTAGATGCACTCTGCCTGTGGCATCATGCCCAACCACCCAAGGCGTGATGATATCCCATGATATACCACACCCTGTCGTGCCTTATTGCTTAACTATAAAACGGCAAGAAAATTTCCTGGACTCTGACTGGTCAGTATGTCCTCAGCACAGTGAGGTTATCCAAGCACAATTTCACAGGTCTACTGTCATCATTATGGCTGTCCTCATCATTATGGCGGTCCTCTTTTTTTCAGTCTCCTCTTATGAAACAAAAATATTTTTTCACTCTAATAAAAACATTCTTTAAAATTATTTTTTTTATTTTATATATAACAAGGCCATTGTATAATAGCAATAATGCACTCCAGGGTGTTGGTTGTGCTCGGATAACCTCACTCCTGGGATGCTGGATGCACTTAGCCTACGGCCTCGTGCCTAACCACCCAGGCGTAAGGTTATCCCAGCACAACCCACACCCTGTCATGCATTATTGCTTAACTAAGCTACAGATCTAGCATACTTGGGACTGGGATAAGTATTTAGGATTCATAACAGCTGTAATACAGTGAGGAGATTGCACTAATGCATTACTGTATTAATGTAGTGCACTGTGGGGATTGTATTGTGTTCTGAGTAAGGGCCATCAAATGACGACCAGAGGGTTAAAGAAGGACTGATATCAGACTAGTAATAGAGTATATAAGTACGAGAGTAAGGACTGGGGGACACTTTGTGTGGATACACTTAAGTCAATCATGGGGGACAGGTGTGGGGATACACTTAAGCAAAACGCGAATAATGGGAAGCAGATGTGAAGGGCTGCAAGGGATGGAACATGAGGGGGGGTGGAAGTGGACAGAAATGGATAAGGGTTGGTGGAGGCTGCAGAATAGAGGGTGGAATGACGGGTACCATGGAGGGAAGGAGAGCAGCAGGCATAGGGAGGATAGTGAGTTGCAATGGATGTGGGGTGGCTGTTTGGATGAATTTATTATGGAAACTTGGAAGCTGTCCAATTTGCTGCAGGGTAAGGAAATTGGAGGATGAAGTAATGGGGTTATGGAGGGAAATAAGGAGAGTAAGGGAGGGGGGTGCTGAGGCAGGAGTGACTACACTAAGGAGGGGCAGGGAGATACAGAAAGGGAACTACAGAGCTAAAGATAGGGATAGGAGGAGGATGGGGGGGAGGTGAGCGGAGGTGTAGTAGGAGGAGGGAGGGACCAGGGAAGGAGGCAATGGGCACTATTGCAGGGTTATTAAGCAATAGGTTTGCAGAGGAAGGGGAAGGGGAGGTATCGAAGCTGCGAGAGAGAGGAGGGAGAGGGATAGGTAAGGTCCAAGAGGCAGGAGTTACAATGGGAAACAAAGATGGGAGAGAAAGGGTAGGGTACAGGAGGATGGAGAGGTGGTAACAGGAGGGGAGGCCTCAGGGGGAATGATGCAAGGAGCACAAAAGGTGCAAATGAGGGATGTAAGGAGGATGGCAGCAGGGTTTCGGGGGAGTGGACAGGGATCACAGTGGAAGGGGCTGTCAGGATCAGAATGATGGTGGAGGGTGTTGGTGCTGGCCAGGGGACTCCATACAGAAGGAGATCAGATGGGGAGGAAGGGGGGAAGGTACAGTCGTATCTGGGTCCAGGCAATTCCGGGGTTGACCGCAGACAGGGCAGGACAGGCACTTCTCAAGTGCGAAAGCAGAGGGAGGATGAAACCACACGTGATGGTGCATGTGGGAACAAACGACTTGGCTGGGGAAACAGTGGAGGTGGTAAAGGGAAGGTTTGAGGAATTGGGCTGGCAGTGTGAGGAGGTGGGGGTGTCTGTGGCATTCTGTGAGGTGCTATGTACCATGTGCAAATACAGGGAGAAAAAAAAAAGGATAGGGGAGTTCAATTGATGGCTGCGGGATTGGTGCTGAACAAGGAAATATGGACTGGTGTCGGACTGGGCAAGGACCTGGGACAACAGCGACCTTTACGCAGGGAACAGGTTACATTTGAGCAAGGAGGGGAAGAGCTTACTCAAACAGGGAATGGAAGGGTATATTTCAACAAGGGTGGATTTAAACTAGGAAGGGGGTGGTGAGGGACCATTGTTAGAAACAATGTCCGGAAAGGGAAGCATAGTGTGCTCACCCCCCTAATTGGGGGGGGGGGCACAGAGAGGACCAAAGGGGGGAAGAGGAAAGGTAACAGGCTTGAAGGTGGTCTCACTGAACACAAGAAGCCTAAGGTACAGAACTGTGGAGTTACAGGCTCTCTTGGCAGTGGAATTGGTGGACATAGCAGCCATCACAGAAACATGGGCCACCCAGTACCAGGACTGGTATATGATGATCCCAGGGTACAGGCTATTCAAAAAGGATAGGGCCAAGGGGAATGGGAGGGGTGGCAATCTATGTGAGGGAGGGGATTAAGTGCGTAAGGGAGGAAGTGGAGGAGAGGGAGGACAGAAGCTCTGTGGATGCAGTTCCAGGATGTGAGGAATAGGACACTGAGGATGGGAGTAGTGTACAGGCCACCATCACAGGGTTGTGACCTGGACCTGGAACTGGCAGATCAAATTTGAAGGGTAAACAGGAAGGGAAGCACGGTGGTGGTGGGGGATTTCAACCTACCGGGGGTGGATTGGAGCACACCTGCCACCATGAGTGCAAGAGAAGAGGTCCTGTTGGAAGCTTTTCAGGACAGCTTCTTGACACAACTGGTATGGAGGCTGACACAGCTGGAAAGGACCTTGTACAGGATAATGGGGAAGGTGTAAGGAACCTAGAAATGGGGGAATTGCTTGCTGGGAGTGACCATTACTCGGTGTGGTTCAGTCTAAACATGGGGAGGGACAAGGGGCACAGGTACAAGGGTAGTTACGTTTAGTGGGGAGGACTTTAGGATGATGGGAAAAATTCTGAGCAAGCACCTGGCAGACATCCAACAACACATGGATGCAGATCAGAAATGGAATATAATAAGGGAAGGGCTGGCGGAGGCAACAGAGGCCTGTACTAGGAAAGAAAAACAAGAAGTGCAGGGCAAAGAAACCCAGTTGATTGTCACTGGAGGTCAGGGAAGGGGTGAGAGCCAAGAGGGCGGCATTTCAGAAGTACAGGAAAATGGGGAAGGGATAAAGTTGTATACAGGGAAAAGTCTAGGGAGGTCACCAGACTGGTCAAGGGGGGCCAAAGCATCTAGAGAGTGGAGACAGGCGCTGGGGATCAAAAAAGAAGAAAAAGACTTCTTCCGTTACATAGGCAAGAAAAGGAGAAGCAAAGACCAGCTTGTGAGGATCAAGAAAGATGGTGGGGTGGGTGGAGAAGGGGGTGGAGCAGGCAGAGGCACTGAACGAGTACTTCTGCTGTGTTCACACTGGAGAAGGGGGGGGGGAATGCCTCAGGCAAGTGGGGAGTGGGTAAGAGGGTGAGGATGACAGATGTAGGGATTACAGAGGGCAGGGTGCTGGATGGGTTGAGGGCATGAAGAGTGGACAAAGCACCTGGGCCAGATGGCATTCACCCTAGAGCACTGAGGGAGCTGGCAGAGGTCCTTGTGGGGCAGCTGGCAGATCTGCTCAATACCTCCCTGGACACAGGAAATATACCACAGGACTGGAGGATGGCCCACGTGGTGCCCATCCATAAAAGTAGGCCAAAGGATGAACCAAGGAACTACAAGCCAGTGAGTCTTACCTTGATAGTGGGCAAACTCATGGAGACCATCCTAAAGAAGAATCTCGTGAGCTTCATGGAGGCAAACAATATCCAGGATGACCAGCAACACGGGTTTGTCACAGGCAGATCATGCCAGACAAACCGGGTAGAGTTCTATGACTGGGTGATACAGAACTGGACAAGGGCCATGATGTGAACATCCTGTACTTCACTTCAGTAAGGCCTTTGATTCAGTGCCACATAGGAGATTGGGGTGGAGCTGGAGTATGTAGGGCAGGACCAAAAATGGTGACCTGGATAAGGAACTGGCTGGAGGGAGACAGCAAAGGGTGGTGGTGTTGGGGAACTCTCATCACCGAAAGTGGTATGAGTTGGGTACCACAGGATCCATGCTGAGACCAGTACTGTTTGGATTTTCACTGCAGATATCTTGAATGGAATCCAGAGCAAAATCAGTCTGTTCACAGATGTTACCAAGATGGGAGCTGTGGTAGGTGACACAGAGTCAGGGAAAGGGTTGCAGAAGGACCTGAATAAGCTGCAGGAGTGGGCAGATAAATGGCAGCTGGGGTTCCAACACCAAAGTGCAGGTTCTACACTTTGGAGCCTGGAACCAGGGAGGGATCATCACTTAAATGGGTTCAGTTGGATTGCTCCACAGAAGAGAAGGACCCTATGGTGATCATAACAGGGAACATGAACAATTCTGTTCAACACAGAAGGGGCAGCGACAAAAAGCTAACAAAATGCTGAGGGGATGCCAGAGGGGTCGCCTCCAGAAGTAGGGAGGTTATCCTGCCCCTGTATAGGTCACTGGTCGGGCCCCACCTGGAGTACTGCATGCCTGTTCCTGAAGAAGGAAATCAGATTGTTGGAGGGGGTACAGCGTAGAGTTACAAAGATGATCCAGGGATTAGCGGGCAGGAGATACGAGGAAAAGCTGGGGGAGCTGAATATATACTCTCTGGAAGAGAGGAGGGACAAGAGATATGATCGAGACCCCTCGGGTCCAGTAGATGCCATTCGGCATCAGAACCATCCATTGCTGAACCTGACCCAAAATGACCAAGTGGACTCAATGAGTTAAGTACCTGAAGGGAATAAACAAGACTAATACAGAGAAGATTTTCCAGAGGAGAAAGGGAGGGACACAAGAGGACACCAACTGAGATTGGAGGAGGGTAGATTCAGGAAAGAGATGGGAGACATTTTTCATGGAAAGAGTGGTGGACAAGTGGAACTCCTTGCCAGGTGAGGCAGCGGCCTGCAGGACAGTAGACAGCTTCAAGAGGTGTTGGGATATGGGAAGGAGTAATAGGATGGGGAGAAGGGAAGGGCAGCAGCATAAGGTGCTAGCTGCACACTCAAGCCAACTCAATAGACCGTGAGGCCTGTTTCTGCTGGCATTTTTGTATGTTCGTATTACAGCACCCTTCCTCTCTACAATATGAGTGCCTCTCTATTGCTATTGAGAATATCTTTTTTCAGGGTTTTACTATAGACATTTTCAGTAGCAATCCAATGACAGAATTGCTGTAGTATTTTGTAAAATAACCAAATGGAGAATAACACATATTTTCATTAGCTATGTGGCCAACAATAGGATTACTGACATGATGAAGGGATCCTAAAATGTAGTGGGAAATTGTTAGATGATTATGTGTGATTAGAACAGATCCAGAAGCAAATGTTTTGATATTTTTTATTGACCAGCATAGATATACAAAAGAAAAACAGTGCCTACGCTTTCAGACAAATCAAGTCCTTCCTCGAGAACGTGTAATTAGTGAATCCTGCCAAAGCTTCCAACCATCAGGTCCTTTAGTAGCAATATGCATTTTATAGTAGAAAATTCATTCTTATGACAGGTGTTCATTAAATTAATACATTAGAATTGTTTATTCCATTTTGGGTTTCATTATATTTGGAACAGTTGTAGGGCTGTATTAAAATACATTTTTAAACAAAGAAAAACAAACCACATGGTTAACCTGTGTATGCATAGTAGCAGTCAAATAATTCTGAACAATACAGAACCAGTATTCTCCCTGCTAGCAGCAATTTTTATAAATTGCACACATACTTTTACATACTGTAGATTACACATGAAGCTTGTTATAACTAAAGAGGAAAAACAATATTCGGCTGTTCAGTGCTGTCATACTATGCCTAGCTAGGAGAGATGACTAAGGAACAAAACAATACAGAGTATTACTAAATACTGATTAATTTTCATGGTGGTCCAAAGCCACCCATTGTGCTGTAGCAGTTTAAAAGCTTTCAAAATCTTTCAGGAATGTTACATATTTGGCATGAACCAAGTTTTAATTTCCTAGAATACATCACACAAATACTGACCAACATTATCAGCAGCTCAGTGCCAACTATTCCTTGGGAATGCTGAACCATTTAAATATATTTTCAGCAGAAGTTTGATGTCTTTGCAGAACATTTAAACTAGCAAATGGGGAGAGGGGTGCAGCACCAGATACATCGAATGGGTAGAACACCCCTTCCCCCTCAGCTAGTGGTCAAACAGGAGTTCAGCATGTTTGTAGTTCATTTGCATCACCAGGTAAGTAAAAAGGTCCAGCTCCCCATACGAAGCAAAGGGGAAACACCAGACCTCGCCCAACAACTAACACACCGAAATCTGGCCAGTGGAAAATCATGTACACAAATGCTCGCAGTCTGAGAAACAAGATCCCATACCTGCAGGCAATTTTTACAGAGGCTAAACTGGACATAGTAGCCATTAGAGAGACATGGTTTACCAGTAACCACACTTGGGAGACTTCAGTACCTGGCTATGTACTGTTCAGAAGAGACTGAGTTGCAAAAGGGTGCGGGGGGTGGAGTGGCCCCCTTGTCAATGAAAATATCAAAGCTACAGAAATTCAGAATCCACATAAGGAGCCAGAAGAACTGTGAGTCACCCTGAAACAGGAGATGGGACAGCCATATGAACTGGGTTGTCTACAGGCCTCCAGACCAGAGGGAGGACACAGACACATTACTGTTAGAAGATACACAAAACATGACAGCTAAAGGGAGGTTCTGATAATGGGAGACTTCAACATGCCAGATACAGATTGGTCAACACCAGCAGGAACGCTGCCAGAACTAGAACATAGTGGATTCCCTGCAGGGGGAGGGCCTCAAACAACTGGTACAACAACCCACAAGAGACAGGGCTATCCTAGATCTAGTACTGACTAACAGGGAAAGGATCACAGATCCCCAGGTAGAAGGTCACCTGGGGGCCAGTGACCATCATATGGTATGGTTCAATTTGGCCACTAGAACTAAATCATCCCATTCCAAGGCAAACATATGGGACTTCAGAGGAGCTGACTTTGATAAGATGGCCAACAGAGTTAAGCTAACCCTGGCAAAAAGAAATACAGATGAGGGGTACAGGCAAAGTGGGCAAGCATTAGGATGCAGTAGTTGCAGCAACATCTCACTGTGTTAGAGAACAGGAAGTGCAAAGAAGAAGGAAACCACTTTGATTCTCAAAAACAGTAGCAGAAACGGTCAGAGTCAAATGGCTGGCCTTCAGGAAATATAAGGGAATGCAGCGGGATGAAGATAGGGAGGCATACCAAACTTCCCTAAGGGAAGCAGGGAATGCAGTAAGGCAGGCAAAGGCCCAAACTGAGGAAAACACTAGCACAAACAGTAAAAGAAGGTGACAAGACTTTCTACAGATACATTAGTGAAAGGAGAAAGTTCAGAGGGGGTATTGCTAAGATCAAAGGTGATAAGGGGGAGTGTGAGGAGGAAGACCAAGGAAAAGCATCTATCCTAAATAGATTCTTCTGCTCAGTATTTACTGAAGAGAAGGTAGGGCAGGGCCCACAGCTCAGCACCATGGACACAGGGGGGTGAGGGAGGTGTGCACTAGTCCCTTCACAAAAGAAAGGGTCCTACAAGAGCTCCATAAGCTCAGGGTGGGCAAGGCAATGGGACCTAATGGTATACATCCAAGGGTACTAAAGGAGCTAAGGGTGGAACTAGCAGAGCCATTATCAGAACTGTTTAGTGAGTCTCTGAGCACAGGAGAGGTCCCAGAAGACTGGAGAAGGGCTCATGTGATCCCACTCCGCAAGAGTGGTAGAGGAGGCAGGGAACTACAGACCAGTCAGTCTTACCTCAGTAGTGGGCAAGATTATGGAGGCACTCTTTAGGGAAAGGATAGTGCAACACTTGGAATCCATAGGAGCACAGGATCCACGACAGCATGGGTTTACAACAGGACGGTCCTGTTAAACAACTCTCATGGATTTCTTTGACTGGGTAACCAGAGTGGTGGACAAAAGGGGCAGTTGACTTCAGCAAAGCTTCTGATACTGTTCCACATAGAAGATTGATTAATAAGCTGGCTAGGCTCAGGTGGGTTAGAAGTTGGTCAACTGGGTGACAAACTGGTTGATGGGCAGAAAACCGAGAGTGGTGGTAAACCGTATACAGTGAGAAGAGATGTAAGTCACAAGTGGGGTACCTCAGGGATCAGTCCTGGGGCCAGTCCTCTTCAATATCTTCATCAGTGACATTGCAGATGGACTGGAGGATTAGGTTTGTCTGTTTGCAGATGACACCAAGATCTGCAACAGAGTAGATGATCCAGATGGGGTGGGAAGAATGAGAAGAGATCTGGATAAACTGGCAAAATGGTCGGAAGAGTGGCAACCTGGGTTTAAAGCAAAGAAATGCAAGATCATGCACATAGGGAATAGAAACCTGAAGCCACCTATAGGCTGGGAGGGGAGTTGCTGGCAGTCACAATGGAAGAAAGAGACTTGGGCATCATCATTATCACAGATGACCTGAAATTATCCAAGCAGAGCACTAAAGCAGTAGGTAAGCTAAGGGAAAGTTGGGGTGTATTAGTAGGTGTACCACAAGTCATAAGAGGGAGGTAATAATCCTCCTTTACAAGACACTGGTTAGGCCCCATCTGGAGTAATGCATGCAGAACTGGAGGCCACACCTTTACAAGGACATTACCCAAATTGAGGCAGTCCAGAGAAGGGTAACCACAATGGTGCAGGGACTGCATCAGAAAACATATCAAGACAGATTAACGGAGCTCAAAATGCATATCCTAGAGCAAAGGAGAGAGAAAGGTGATATGAAGCCGACCGCGGCTTGCAGCACACACAGCTACCTGGGGAATAGCTTCCGTGAGGCGCTAAGAGGCCTCTCAGGACTCTCCCCCCCCCCCGACAAAAGCCACCTGCAGTATGCAGCACACATAGCTACCTGGGGAACAGCTTCCGTGAGGTGCTAAAGACCTCAGGACCCCCTCCCACCAAGAAGCCACCCGGCTTGCAGCACACCACAGCTACCTGGGGAACAGCTTCCACTTGGCGTGCTAAGAGGCCTCTTGGGACCCCCCCTCCCCATCAAAAGCCACCCGCAGCTTGCAGCACACACAGCTACTTGGGGAACAGCTTCCGTGAGGTGCTAAGAGGTAACTACAGCTCCCTGTTTCCACGGGCTCAGTTTCAAGCTGACTCTATCTGGGATTCTGCACAATTGCACCGAAGCTTTAAGGGACCTTTATTCGGCTATACTGACTGTTTAATCTGCCTGTACTGCCTTGTAATTACTTAGTAACTCAGTCGCTGGGTGCATGCATATGTTACAGCCATTTTCTGTGCTCTGCTTGTAGAGTTAACTGCTATTTCTAGTGATTTCTACTGTACTGAATGCTTAACGCAGTTATTGTGGCCAGAGTACCCCCAGGACCTACCTAGATGTGGTTGCAGTCTAGCAGGGGTTCTTGCATGCCATCCACCATCTGGTCCAGCTGCTTAGTTTCCCGTGCACGCGCAGTAGTGCCTGTATCCCAATAGTGCCTCGGGAAGTTGGCGCATGCGCACTAAGGTCTGGAACCTGAGGCCTGCATCTCATATTACAACCTTTCCTTTGTCTCTACCCCCTCCTTTATAGGCCTCTTGGGACCCCGCTCCCCAGCAGAAGCTACCCGAGGCTTGCAGCACACACAGCTACTGTACCTGGGGAACAGCTTCTGAGAGGTGCTAAGAGGTAACTACAGCTCTCTCCAGCCTGTTTGTTGTGGGGTGGGGTGTTGGCCCGTGTGCTGCGTGTTGACTGCCATGCCTGTCCCAAGCCCGACCCTCAATATAAGCACCTCCCTGGTCACGTGACTTCCTGCCACAGTAGTTTCTAAGTCCCCAGTTTTCCATTACCAGCTTATAGACTGCAACCACTAGAGGGCTTTCCCTCCACCTGGCCCCTGCCTTGCTGCATTCTCTCTCCTCTCATTCTCCACTGACACTCTAGCACCCCTGGTACTCTACTACCCCCCCCCCCGATTATTTAACACCTCCAGCTTCTGTCTTTCTCCACACTCTCCTCTGTCTCTAACCACATATCTCCCAGCAGACTATCTTATCTTCTGCTGATTACAGTTATCATACTCCTTACTGGGCCAGCTTGCCCTCTTCCCATCCATACACACACACACACACACCTCACCCCCAGTCTTCTCTACCAATTCCCACCTCCCATCCACCTTGTTAATGCCTGACAAACATCCACCCCTTCACTTAACTTAGTACCACCATACACCCTCCCAACCCCCCTGTCAAGTCATCTGCCTTACCTTTCCTGACCTCCTCAACTTACCCATTCCCTGTGCTACTCACTCTAAACATGTGCACCACCCACGCCCAACCACCAAATGGCGGTCTCTCACCCTTCTCAGTGTCCTAGCCCTATTACTTTTCATATCAGGAAATATTCACCCCAACCCAGGCCCCACCACCCATAGTCAACAGAAACTACACCATGGGCTGTGCACAGCCACCATGAACATCTGCAGCCTTCTCAAAAAACTGCATCCCTCCAAAGCTGGCTAGCGCAATACCAGACGGATGTCCTTGCACTCACAGAAACATGGCTATCAAAAAAAAAAAAAAGCCGGACTCGTTCATCACCTTCCCTGGCTTCATTCTACACAGAGCTGACAGAGTAGGTGGCAGGGTCATGGATGTGCCCTCTATGTTCATGACTCCCTACTGAATCAAGCCCTCCGGCCCCTCCTGGACCAAGGCGCCAAAGCCCTATCTATAAAACTTACCCTGGACCCGCTAGACCCTCTAACCATCACAGTGGCATATGTTCCCCACGGAACCAAGCAATAGCCATACATTCCCTCTCAAACAATATTTCCAATTTCCCTACCAAAACAGAGCATATCCTGGTTGGTGATCTAAATGTAAACTGGCTCCAATTGGCGGCCGCTATCAGGACACCTTTGCATGCACTGGACTACTACCCAGCTGGTTTGCCAATCCACCAGGGTGCATACCTCAAACAGCTTCCAGACCCCTACTAGACATACTACTAACCAACTAGCCACATAGAATCTCTGACCTAGTGGTCCTTCCAGACTCTCTGGTGACCACTCCCCATCCTCTTCTCTGGTCATGTCACCTGCCCAAACCTCAACCTAGTGTATCCACCCACGGTGCCTATGGCAGGATGGCTTTAAAAAAAAAAGAAAATCAGACATTATCTGGCCCAATGGGACTGGTCCCCTATATCCCAGGGCCCTAACATTGATGTGGCCCTTGATTACTTCACACGCTCTTTTAAAAAAGCGGTGACATTTATGCCCCATCTAACTAAAATGCAATCTGTAAAACATGATATCACATGGATCATGCCTTTATTACAGCAGCAACTAAAACAAAGGGATGACCTCTGGCAGAGAGCCATTGAATCTGGCTCTCAGGCAGACAGACAAGCCTACAAAGCCACATGTAATAGGTGCACCTGGACCCATATGCATGGTCATTATAAAGACAACCTGGCTTCCTCCTGGGTGAGTGCAAGGAAATTTTGGGACAACATTAAAGAACTTAATGGTAAATCCCGCCTTCACCCACCCTCCCAGCTCTGCATCAATAATGCCACCTCCATCGGCCCCAGGCCATTGACAACTGCCTTAACTCCACCTTTTCCGATCTTGGCGCAGTCCTTTCGAGCAAATTCTTTGACCCTATTCCAACTACCTCTGAACCTAACCTCCAGCACCTCCTGTACCTTAGGGTCATTACAAAGTAGGAGGCACAAACCTAACTCTCCAAAGCTCTCAGTGGCTCCAACTATTGTAAAGACTCTTTTGACATGAAAATCCTTTACCGGGTTCTTGGCAATGTTCTCTCCCCCCGACTGACATTCTTAACCACTCCCTATGCCTGGGGCAGTTCCCAACTGCCTGGAAGACTGATACAATTACCCCAATACTAAAAAGTGGAAGCAACACCAACCCAACAACTATCGTCCCATCTCCATCCTTCCCGCTCTCTCCAAAGCCCTTGATTGCTGACCAACTCTCAGTATCTGCTTGCCCATAATTTACTATGTAGTAGTAACATGGCTTCAGATCGGGCCATAGCACAACCACTGCCCTCATCCAGGTTCTCAAATTTCATTCACTCTGTCCTTGACCGTAAACATCTTGCCGGAGGCATTTTGTTTACCTCTCTGGGGCCTTTGGTACAGTCTCCACCCTCTCCTCCTCTAAACACACTCCACCTCACTGGTCTATCACACGGACCCCACTCCTGGTTCAATAGCTACCTTACTGCTAGATCCCAATGTGTCAAGATAAATGACACCCTAGCTTTCACACTGCCTGTCCGCTCGGGGGTCCCGCAGGGTTTAATATTGGGCCCTCTACTCTTCAGTATCTACTTAAATGTGCTACCCAAATCCTGCTCCGGTAACTTACTGCTATACACTGATGATGTGGTTCTCTATGCTGCACGCTCCAGCCCTGCCATCCTACAGTCCTCCCTCCAAGACTCATTCAAACAGATTGAAGGCTGGTTCACTGACCGCAGACTCGTGGTCAACATCAAAAAAACAAAGTCCACGTTCTTTGCCCACCAGCAAAGCAAGGCCAAGGACACTGAACTAAAAATCCTATCCCATTCTCACCTCTCTCTGGAACAAGTACATACCTATAAATATCTTGGCCTTACCTTTGATACCTCCCTGTCCTTCCATGCCCACATTAACATCCTATCTTCAGCCATTAATTCCCACATCGGCCTTCTTTACCAGCACAAGAAATGCCTACCACCAGAAGCACTCAATCTGGCTGTCACCTCTTCTGTCCTCTCTCTCGTTGACTATGGGCTCCCCATCTACTCAGCCGCTGACAACACCACCCCTAAACAAAATTCACATAGCTATTATTAAAGTGTGCCGACTCCTCCTAGGAGCAGACAAACACTCCCATACCTACACCCTCTACGCCCTCACCAACATTCTCACCCTGAAGGAAAGACTACAATTCCAAACATGTCTCGTCACCAAAAATATTTACATGGAGTTGACCTCACTGCGGGTCTCTGCCTCCCTACTCTGATACTCCCCCACTGCAGCTACTTGTTCTGCCAACAAACACCTGTGGACCGTGCCCATGGTCAGAACCTTCCTAGCTCAGCAATCATTCCATTATAGAGCCCCTGTTTGGTACAACGAACTCCCCCCAGCCATAACCTCTATTCCCAAATTAGGGCACTTTAAGACCACCCCAAAAAAACGCATTCTCCCCTTGCATCAATACCAGTGTAATTGCTAATTCTCCTAACTCGCCCTTCACAGAGCTGCCCTAGGCTGGTCCTTTTTGACATAGCTACCAACTGTATAGAACCAACTGTATAGGACATCTTCATTACTAAACACCGTTTCTACTATATGACAATGCCCCAAAGGCTGCACTTACTCTGTAACTGTACTACTAGTATTTACATCAATACCCTAGCTACTACATGTATAGGTCAACAGCCACCCTGGCTATTATATGTAAATACCTTTGTTTAAACTGTGACGTTTCACTGCTGTACTGTCTCATTGTACACATGATTATGTTTGATGCGGAGCATTTGTAAATGAGTCTACGACTCAAAGGGTTGTAATTCCTATGATATCTTAAATAAATGATCGAAACATTCAAACAGCATAAGGGCATTAACAAGGTGAAAAAGTCTAACATGTTTCAATCTAAGAAAAAATAGCAGGACAAGAGTACACAGCATGAGATTAGAGGGAGGACAATTAAAGGGTAATGTGACGAAGTTCTTTTTCACAGAAAGAGTGGTGGATGCATGGAACGGCCTACCTCAGGAAGTGGTGGATATGAATATAGTGCAGGGCTTCAAACAGGCATGGGATAGGCATAAGGGAGCAATACAGATGAGTATGAATAAATAGACCATTGACAGAGCAAAGGCCGATGGCACATTCATAAGGTAGAAAAAGAAATGGGCAGACTGGATGGGCCTTGCGGTCCTTATCTGCAGTCAACATCTATGTTTCCATGTTTCCTTCAAGCTGGTAGATCCCCAGTGAATTTTCATTTGTGGTTACTGGCAAACAAAGCTCCTTCCCTTTTCGTTACGCTTGCGCGCATGCAAGGAATATCTTGGAAGAATGGGACACTTTGGAGGTGTGCCCCTCCTCTGCAATCCCCTGCTCCATTGAGCAAGCGTGGCAGTCCTGCACCAATCGGACGCAGTGCTGTGTATGACAGCGGTGCTCTTCTCCTCAAAGAAAACCACTGCTGTGTGGTTGCACCGCGTCACGCCGCCCGGCCCCAAATCTTTGCTGCCACGCTGGGAGCCCACCCCAGCATGGCAAATATCCCGCGTAGTCTGCCGACGGCGGTGCCCAATCCCCGTCGGCTCCACGCTCCCAGCCATCCTTCTGCCATGCTGGGGAGCCCACCCAGCATGGCAAACGCCCCACGTCGTCTTTTTTTTTTTTTAAATGTCAATTAAAAGCGGTCCCACGAGGCTTCTCCCAGCCCCCCTCCACAACCCGCACCCACCTCGCGCACCCTGCCTCCCCACACCCTCACCCCATACTTACCTCCGGAGCTCGGTTCGCAGCGATCTTGGTGGACCTGGAACACGTCCTGCACTCTTCAAAGCCGATTGCGAACTGAGGAAATGCCGGTAAGCTGTATAATGGGCTAGATAGGGGTTTTCAACTTTATTGCATATCTCAGGCATTTTTGGAATTTTTGCACCAAATTTTCAACATGGGGTTTTTGGGACCCTTCTCATGAATGATGTCACTGTCATGGCGTTATTCGGGCCTGAAGGGTGATTTCACAGTCACTGTGCAAATCACCCTTTGGGCCTGAATAACGCCATGACAGCATATCATTCATGAGAAGGGTCCCAAAACCCATGTTGAAAATTTGGTAAAATTCCAAAAAATGACTGTTTTACGAGCGTGCGTTGTGCAGTTCCTATGCAGGCTCATAAGTTCGCGAATTTTCAATATTTTCACTCCAGATTTTCAACATTGCCATTTTACCACACCTCCTTATGAGCAGTACAGCTGTCATTTTTCACATCCTGCCCAAAACATGTTTCCGCCCATGTAGCGCACAATGGCGCAGTCGGTGTGCGAAATCAATGTATGGGACACATTAAGAAAATCACCATGACACTGTTCATTAGCAGAGGTCTTAAAATGGCTATGTTGAAATTGAGTAAAAATCCTAAAATGACTGTTTTACGGCGTGCATTGCGCAGTTCCTCACGCGACGTCCGTAGGTTTGCGAATTTTCAATATTTCACCCAGATTTTCAACATTGCCATTTTACCATACCTTCTTATGAGTAGTATAGCTGTCATTTTCACATCCTGCCCAAAGCGTGTTTCCGCCTCATGTAGCGCATAATGGCGCAGTTGGTGTGCAAACTCAATGTATGGGACACATTAAGAAAATCACAGCAACACTGTTCATGAGCAGAGGTCTTAAAATGGCTGTGTTGAAAATGTGGTGAAAAATTCCTAAAAATGACTTTTCGACGTGCGTTATGCAGTTCCTATGCATGCTCGTAAGTTCATGAATTTTCAATATTTGCACTCCAATGACTTCCAAATACCTAAACAGCACATAGAAGCAAGCAACATTCGGCATTGATAAATGCTTGTACTTCTTTGTCAGGGATTTTTAAGCCATGTCCAAGTGCCAAATACCACTGCAAATACCTGCAAGTTAACGCTCGCATTGACAAATGCTTGTATTTATTTCTGTTAATAATTCCAATGGCTTATTTTATTTATTTATTTAAATTTTGGTAACCAGGTAAGCCCACTGAGACCAGAGGTCCCTTTTTCAGGGCCGACCCGGGACTGGTTACAATGAGGCAGTGGTTACATACAGTAGACAAGATACATTTTCATACAATAAACAAGATACATTTGTTAGGATTATTGCATACAAGAGTGACAGTAATTACAGTTGACAATACTGTTTGTACATTAGGCACTATACTTTGAAGTAGCAAGGGTCATAGTAGATACATTCATTGAAATAATAGCTTGTTTTCCCATATAGAGCCCTACAAAGACAGAAAAGTGATGGACAGAACAAGACCTAACAGTTCATCTAGTCTGTCCCAAGATTCCGTACAAGATGCTCTAGTCACTGTCCTCCCTGCCGCTCACTGCTCCCTCTCCAATGAAATCCCAAGCAGCCTTATACTGGAATACACTTCCACCTCCTGTATGGGCTGAATTAAATCGCAAGAAATCTGTTAGGGTGTTAAGCAACTGTTGTATATACACATATACATGTTTGAGATAATCCTTGTGATATTGTTATATCCTTACCCCTCCCATTATGGTCCATATTCTGTCTGTTTTAATTCATTATTTATTAATGTTTTTAAGTCAATTTCGTAACATTTGAATATTTGTATTTATTGTATTTGTGAAACTATATTGTACAGGACTGTCTTGTAAACTGGATTGACAAAATCCAAATGACGTTTCTTTTCCCATATAAAAATAAGTTTTACTACTACTCCACTTCCCATCTGATAACTCCTTTATATGCAGCACACTTCCTCTTGAATTCCACCACTGTCTTTCTCTCCACAACTTTGTTAGAAAGCCTGTTCCACCCATCCACCTTCTTTTCCATGAAGTAATACTTCCTAATGCCCTTTTTAAATATTCTCCACTGAGCTTGTGGCCTCTGGTTTACACACCATTTCTTAGGCTGAAAGACTTACTGTGTCCACTGTGCTGAAGCCTTTTATGAACCTGAAAGTCTCTATCATGGCACCTCCCTTTTGTCTTCCAATAAATACATTTGAGACTCTCATCAAAATCCTTGCCCTGCTGATGAGGGATAATCTCAGAAATCCTTTGTTGCATGGTCTCTAATCTAATCCTGTTCTTCCACAGATGTGGTCCAGGAATTGGACACAGTATTCCAGAAGAAGGCTCATAAATGATATATAGTCAATATCACGTCCCTAGTCCTGCTAGTTATTCCTTCCCCTATGCACCCCAGCATTCTCTTAGTCCAACCATATATCCTGCTGCATGAAGCAGTCTGCTTAAGGTTATTGCTGATTACCACTACCAGGTCCCTCTCCTCCTTCATGCTCTCTACTGGTGTGTTTAACAATAATGACCAAACAGCCAGTCACTTCCTGGCTATTAATGACCAGTCAGAGTGAGGGTTGCCAGAGGCACAACTGAGGGCCAGATCCCACCTGCTGGTCGTTAATCCCCAGGAAATGACTGTGAGGTCATCATTGTGATTATTAATCGAATTGCAATAATGAGACTTTTTAAAAAGGGTTTTCCTTTTTTTTTTTTCATGGAACTGTGCGCTGACACTACTGCATGGTGACACTTGTTCATCTTGTAATGTGGAGCGATGCTGACGTGCTGGTGGGTTGGAGCAATGGTGACGTGCGGGGGCTTAATCTGAGCATGATACAAGCATTATTATGTTAATTTTTCACATGAATGCAGGACTGCTCACTTTTATTCTTTGTATTTATTAAAACATTGACAGTAAATGTGGTACAGAAAAGCAGTATTCCCGCCATGATGAATATGTAATGAGAACCCGAGCACACAATCAGTTGAGAGTCGGTGCCATGCCAGGGCATTTCTATGAGATTTCAGACTGGCACGGCAGCCAATCAGCTACTTTATCTCATTTATTCAACGTATAACCATTAATATAGCATATTGTTATCAGATTTTTCCCTCCTTCAGTATGTGCATCTCCTTGCAATTTTTGGCATAAAATTTCAAATGTTAAATACTGGCCTATCTCTCGTCTCATCACATTCTGTCTCATAATGTTAATCCCTTTGTTACTGCAGACCCTCCTCCAGAGTTTGGCATGATCTGTAAACAGGCTTTTCTTGCTCTGGAGGATATCTTCTTCTATGTCACAGATAAACATATTAAACAAGACTGACTCCTGTAGTACCCTATTACTCACTGCCCTGTTCTCCAAGAATTTACCATTTAGGATGACTCACTGAATTTTACCCATCAGCCAGTGTTTGATCCATCTAGTTATTTCTTCCCTTATCCCCAAATTACTATCCTTTTTAACCAGTGTCCTATGTGGCACTGAGTCAGAGGTTACCTTAAAATCCAGGTATATAGTACATCAACCACCTGGGCACTGTCTGCCATTTGTAACACTACATTAGAAAAGTCAGTCAAGTTAGTTTGACATGGCTGACCCATACTGAAATCATGCTGCTTTCCATCCATTAAGCACCTTTTCTCTAAGAATGGGACTGTCACCTCTTTAATAATTGTCTCTAGCTCCCCACTATCTATGTCAGGCTCACTAGCCTGTAGCTTCCTAGTTTTTGCCTGTAAGGGAACTAAGATATTCCACCCTCAGTCTTCGGATACCAAACCTGTTGCTACTGATTCTCCAAAACGGTTGCCAGTACATCTGCTTGCATGATAGCTACTGTCCATGCTGAGGTTTCTGTGGTTAGGGCACCAGGGCTGCCCCTTAATTTACTAAAAGTGATGTGGGATCTTCAACATCCATAGCAAGTGCAGTAACTGTGTTTCTTTCTCTCACACACATCATCCCAATACAGCAGAGTTGCATAAAAATGCTCAGCAACACCTATGGAACCTCAAAAGGTTGCTACAGTGCTGCCATGGGTTCTGCTTTCACGTCAATTCCTTTCAAAATAAACACTTTCTTAATCAGTCCTGTATCTTGTCTGAGGATGGTATGTCAAACAGTTTAGCTTACACACACACACACACACACACACACACTGCTTCTGGGCAAACAGGTGCATGTTATCCAGGATTTTCTAATGGCATGATGTTTACCTATGGCCCCCTTATTCAATTGGGAAATTGCAACCTACAGAGGCCCTGCAGCAAGTGTCTCCTTTCTACCAGTTTAAAAATTAATGCTCTTGAACGTGTTTTGTTTTTCATTCTCCACTTTGGAAACTATTATATGCAGTACACATAATACTCACACACCTAGTTTTTCTGAGCTAAACATAAGTACCCAAGAAATCATGTTTGCCTTACTTCAGATCAGTCTATCTGTGAGGGGCTACAAGGGTTATTCAAAAACAAAACCTAGCTCTGTCAAGTTCTGGCAATAAATAAAATGTTTTTGTCCCATTATTGCTGCAAAAACAGATCCCCCACTCAATTTTGGTCCATACAATTCTGACTCTACAGTGTTAGAGATATGTCCAAGTAAATAACCTATATACAGATGTATCAATCGGACGATATTTAGCCGGTATTTTGGGACTGCCCTGCTTCAGAACAGGGACTATCCTAGCCTCCTTCCAGATATCAGGAATTACCCCCAAGGCAAGTGACAGATTAAAAATGTGGGCAACTGGGGGGGGGGGGCAATATGGGAGGCACCTAGCTTTAGAAGCTTAGGCTCCAGGTTGTCTAGGCCAGGGCTGGAGTACTGGGAGAGGCCAGAGAGGAGACTCAGCATGTCCTCAACTGACACTGCCCTGAGACAGAACACTTGATGGAAGGGGTGGCCCTCCTGCCCTGCAGGGGGCTAGGGGATAGAAGTGCACTCCTCAGGCGGGAAAAGTGCGGAGAAAGCCGATAGGTCTGAGAAGTGTGTGTTGAGGGAGTTGGCTATGGTGTGGGGATTGTTACAGGAGACCCCTTCAATGATCATGTCAGATACCCCCGGATAAGAGGACCCACTGACAAGAGTTTTTATGTTTAACCAGAACCGTCTGGGATCACTGGCAGAGCTGATTAGGGCGGACTTACAGAAGTCACTTTTGGCTACCTTGATGGCTTTTTAGCATTCGTTTCTGAGATTTCTATATTGCTGGTAAATTGTGAGTCAAGGGAACTTTTGAAGTAGGCCCAACATTTGTCTCTGGCCTGCATTAGGGCTAGGAGATTCCCATGCAACCATAGGGTGGCGGACCCCCTCACCCTCCGGGTGACCTTAGGGGCATGCTTATCTTGCAGGACACCAAGGTGGTGAGAAAGTGGGTAGCAGCCACTGAAGGGTCAGTGGTCTCGAACACCCTGGACCAGTCAGTGTGCTTTAGGTCCTCCCAAATGCCTCCAGGATCAAACCTGGAGAAGTTTCTGATATGAATGATTTTGTGAGGAATTTTTGGGGAAGGAATCTTCCATACACAGAAGACCGGGGAATGGTTGGAGACAGAGTCTGACAAGATTCCAGCAGAGGAGATCCTGTCTGGACAATTTGACAGGATCCAGTCCAGTAGGGAGCTGGAGGATCCATTTGCCGCCCGTCTGGTTGGCTCTTGGACAAGTTGGGTCAGGGTGAGGCTAGCAAGTAATGGCTCAAACTGCTTCACATTATCACCTGCCCAGTTAAGGTTAACATCCCTCATGATTATTAGTTTGTTGTCCCCAATACTGGTACCTATCGAGTCCAGGAGGTGGGTCAGGCTTGGGAGCCCATCCTTTGGGGGATTATAAGTACAAACCACATGTAGTTTCTTGGTGTTCCCAAGTAAGATCAAGACATGCAGTAGCTCACAGGGGGACAAGCTGGGTGGCTGGTGGGCTACTGGGGAGACCTTGAGATGGCTTCTGAAATAGATCAAGATGCCACCCTTCCGTTTGTTCCCAGGTCTGTCCAGCCGAATGAACTCGTAGCCAGGAGTGCACAGGCTGTGTCTGGGATCGAGGATTTAAGCCAGGTCTCAGTCACACCGAGGATGTCGGTTTGTAGAGAGACCCATGAGACTAACTCATCAAGTTGGGCAGCAGACTCCTAATATTTAGATGAGCAATTTTCAGACCCTTGCCCAGGCCCCATTCAGGGGATTGAGGAAGCCAGGTTATTAGGACCAAGGTTAGTTTCAGTATCTCAGCAAGTAGTAGTATTAAAAGGTGAAGCCAGAGAAGATGCCGCCTGACGGCAGACAGGCCTGTGGAAGGTACGCTAGGTAGGTGTCGCTTTACTCTGGTGGAGTACAGTAGACACCTGAGGTCGAGGTAGCAGGTGAGACAGTAAGGGGTCCTAGCAGTCACCAGGATATTTGAGAAGGTGAAGTCAGTCACCTCAGAGGAGAGAGACTTCTCCCAGTAGCCCCCCATGGTCAGCGAGGGAGTAGTGACCACTTGAAGCAAAGTAAGCCCCAGTATGAGGCCAGCAAGTACAGGAGCATTATAAGTGGAAGGCAGTACACCCGCTGTCAGTGCCATGGGGGACTCCCTACCCTTAGGTGGGAGGTGTGGATTCCTGGGCCACATCATTGCAGGGGGCTAGGGCCAACTTGTTGTTAAAACCTAGTCAGCAGTGGGACAGAGAGGAGCAAAGAGGAGATAGGGGAGTTAGGAGCTATGGACAAGGGAGGCAATCAAGGTACAGGTTCCAATAGATGGCAGGTGGGGCAGTATAGCAAGGACTTCCGTACAGTTAGACAGTATAAACTCAGGAACACAGTAAGTAGTACAGTAACACAGTAACTCTCAAATATGGGATAAAAATCACAATTTGTAGATCGGTGAGAGCAAAAACAGGTTAGGCAGTGAGCATGGAATCATATCTTTGGGCAATGCTACATGGGGGCAGCTCAGGACCAAGGCACAGAGTATGCTCACACTAGGCACTTTAGTCAGTAATAAGCCTGCTCACATCTGAACAGGACCTCCCCAGCACAGATACAAACTGTAAGGACCTGCTGTAATTTAAGGAAGGCTAGGCTATAGTTTTGTACAGGCAAAGTTAGATATGTAAGTATAGGGTCTGCTGAGATGTCAAGCAAGCTATGCCATGTAGTGAAATACAGGACCTCCCCTCTCTACCTGATAGGCAAGATCAGACCATAGAGAAGTGAGACATGCGGGCATTTAATGGGAGGAGGGAATGGGGTGGGCGAAATTCACTATGTATGAGGCAGTACTCATGCAGATGAAGACATCAAGGAGGCAGAGGGGGTTATGTGTATTTCAATAGCAATTTCTGGAGCAGTAGTGCAAACCAAAGCTTCCTGAGTCATGCTGTTTCCACCACCTCCAGACATTGCATAAATTATCTAAACAATAAGACACTGTAGGGTGTGCATTATGGTGATATATAAAATTGGTAGGGAAAATACTGCATCCTGATTGGCCAGGAACCAACCCCAGGTATGTGTTTATAAAGCAACAACCCTTCAGATGTCATTTTTCTACAATCAGGATATGGCGCATCCCACATATCAATGTCTGCCAGAAGCATTTAAAAAGCAAAGTTCTGGCAGCCATATTGATAAAGTAAAAAAAAAAAACCAAAAAAAAAACACACTGAACATCCACTACTTGCCCTAAAATACAAAAACATTTTTTTTTAGTTCTGAATAACTCCCTACACCCACTGTACAACAAATACAAAATTCATGTTTAACTCATACTTGTCAACTATACTCTTGCACTGGTTGGTTAAACTTGAATAGCAGAATTCAGTACCAAGTGTGATATTAGCTAAAAATTCCACCCTAGGTCTTGCTCCTCCTGGAGTGAGGAAACTGCTAAGAAACTCCACTTCCTCCAGACTAACTGGAGGGTCGAGGTAAAGCTGCCTTCATTATCCCATTCCTCCCAGACCTCCAAGGGCAACAGTCCTTGAATACAGGGCCCCTGCTGGCTAAATTCCCTTAACTCTGAGCAGATTGAGGAAACAAAACTATGCCCATTTAAAGCCAAGCTGCAGCAGTACCTGGTCACTCTTAGTAACTACGACTGTGTCACCTGTGCTTAATCCTACTGTTATTGATATCTTATCTGTCCTGCATAGCACCCATCTTCCCTCCCCACTTCTCCCTTGCCTGGTGTGACCCCACTGAGCACTTACCCCCCCACGTCCCTCTTTATCCCCCTTCCTGCTTTTCTTCCACAAATATTAATCGCCCATAATATTCACCCCCTCAAGTCCCCAGTTTCCCCTCACCTCACCCCCCCACTTTAAACCCTTTCCTTATCCTCTCTTGCCCCAAATTACCCAGCCCCTGCCCTATCACCTACTTACACAATCCTGGGTAGATTCCTATCCAATCCCACCCTCTGACTACTCAACTCCCTTATTCTGTCACCCCTTTGTTTCTGCCTCCACCCTCCCCTGCTCTTATCTATTCTGTCCTCCCCTTCTTTAGTCACCACCACTTCTGACCCTCCATAACTCTACCTGCACACTCTAAAGTTCAGCTACCACTATAAATTGCTTGTCCACCTTAGGTATGCTCTTAGTACTGTTGCAATAAACTTTACCTCTCCTACCTGATGTATTTTAACTGTACTTGCTTAAATCTGTATCTGTACTATATATACCATAATGTACTTGCCTGCTGTATATACCCTATCTGTTTTGTAATGTCTACATACCTTGTCTATTGTCTTACGACGTGGAACCTTTGTAAATGAGCTTTTAGCTCAAAGGTGTTATCCAAGATTCCAATAAATAAATAAAAAATATATAAATGCATCACCTGACCTTTACTTTTATGCTCATGTAAGTTTTCTGTAGGCCTGAAATCCACATTGGCAGCCTAACCTGCCTCCCATGCCGATCTTGTCTAAGCTGGACCTGCACTGCACCACTCTCCACCCCCCCCAATGCCTGGCCACTCAATCACTTCACCAGAAACACTCACCCCCTCATCACAATCCACACAGCATTTGCTAACATTACTAAGAAACACCAAATCCTTTACCAAGAAAAAAAGTGTTCTCACAACAAACACTACCGCTGACAGCATTGTGTTAAACTGCAACCAGCTTGTAATCCACTCTGGTTTACCCTATCCCCATCTGCATCAACCCATCTGCCTGCAACTACCCACTCATACTCGTTTCATAAAGTGCTTTTCTACAAGACATCCTATTACATTCATTTAAGCAGCTCAACTGGATTTTTTAGTAAGACAGTAATCCATAACAGCATCAAATGACCAACTAGAAGTCGCTCTCCCAAAGTCGCAGCACTGAAACATGGAAAGCTTTATGAAATCTGAAATGCCAAAATCCCTTGTTTTTAAAAATAAAATGAAATATAACCAGCTACACTTGTGGTGCTGAGTTGGGGACAAAGACACAGAGCAGACACATATACAGTAGGTGGGGGATTGTACAAGTACATTACTTTTAAATGTAATACTGTAACTATTTTACATTAAAACAAAAAAAAAGTTAGTTTTTTTCATTTTTTGGGTTCCTTTTTATTTAAAATACAAACTTGAAGGACACATTTTATGAATGCAATAAGCCACCTCGGGTATAGGTTGTTGCCTAATAAATGCATTCCCCACATGCTGATGGCACTTGGCACAAGTGTGCCTCATGCCTCACTATGAACTTTGGGTTGTGCGCTTATCAGATAACAACCCACACCCCATTGTAACACATTGCTTACATTACTGCATGCCCTGGGCACACTGTTAGGTATCCGACAGATCCAAGTACCATTAAATGAACCAAGAAGGGCAAGGCATTATATCATCATAACTGACTATATTAAAGTGTCATATTGTTCTTATAAAATGGCTTTCAAATGTGGCTAAGTTAAAATGAATACGAATATGAAATTATTCTAAAATCTATACATGAATACTGTATTTTATTGAAATATGCTTCCATTTTATCTTTAAAGACAAAATATAATCCTTATTCTGGTTACATTGGGGATAATCAACAACAGTAAAGGACCATGAAAACCCTGTGTGGCAATAATTTCTTACAAACAAAACATATTAGTTATCAATACATTTCAGACCAAGACTAGTGTTTTAAAGGAAATGTTTTCAAAACTTGAATATGCCAGGTAGGGGTAGCGTTCTTCTGGAAAGGTTTACCATCCCTGATCCAAATGTATTTGCTGTTATGCACTGCAGGATTCTTTTTTTTTTTAATCTGTCTGGGTCCATCTCTATCCCCTTAGTGGTGTCTCCCTATACTTTCTCTTTGTTGTATTATTGCCTTCCTTCCTCACCCTGTTTCTTTTTCTCTGTCTTTTTCTGCCTTTAACAGATGGAATGATTGCCATGAAATACAGGTTATCAAAATTCTGTACAATTCCACAGGTAGAATGTTTACCTCAGAATATACACAGATACAATAAAAGACTCATTTAGAGTCATAGATTTCCGATAAGCAGGTAAATATCAGGGAGGGCATAATGACCAGAAAAGGAACACTAGTAATGAAAACTACAAGCATCACTTAATTTTAAACTGTTTACATATGTTTAGGAGGAATGGATGAGAAGGGTAACAATTTCATTGTTAACAAGTTTTATTGTTAGGGACAGAATCTATCTAGGCTCACTCATTCACTCACTATTTTATTTATTTATTTACCTACTGATTGACTGATTTATAGTGATTCACCAGGTAGTCAAACAGAGATACACTACAATCTTGTTTACAGATTTGAACTGGGGAGGGAAGAGGAATAAAGTAAGCAGTAAACATACACAATATTACAGGGGCATGGTCGTGCCCCCATAATTAGGGCTGATTAGCCTGTTTAACGTTAAACCAGAAATGTTGTACTTCGATAACTTTGCAACTTATTAATGGATTTGCACAACATTTGGTACGAGCTGTCCCATAAGGTAGGTCACTTGACATGGCAAGTTACATTCCAGTTGAATATACGGATTCTGAGATCCAGATAGTGCAAAAACCTTAAAAATCACCATTGTTTGCAGTTGTCCTCATTGCCCTGCGTCCAGACAGCATGGAATTTTGGTGTGAGTTTTTACGGCAGATACAGTTGGTAACAGAACTGCCATGCGCTTTGTTTGTGAAAAATATTAATACATTGCAAAGTTATTAAATTTTAAGTTTCCATTGTTTTCAATGGGAAGATCACTTTCAGGAAAGAGGAGAAAGTTCAACAAAAGAGAAAATTCAACAAATGATTGATCTCGAAGAAGGATTCTTTCTCATGACAGCAATTCTTTTCATGAGTGAAAATTCCTTTTTCGTGAGTCTCATCTTCTTGTTTTTTCCATGAACTAAAAAGCCTGGAAAATACATAAAAATGTTGTCATTTTAAAAATCAAACAGCAGAACATAGCTAAATGGGTGTTTAGCTATATTTTGATGCTTGTTTTTCAGAATTAGGGCCAGAAATACTTTTTCTGGGTACACAAAATTCCTAGTGCCCAACTTTGTGAGAGGGTCACTTCCACCGTGTTCTCTGTATGAGAACAGCAGGATGTTCTGGACTTCTGCAGATGCAACTGAACTCGGAATGCTGCCTGCAGAGTCAGCTGCAGCCCACCTTGGCCTGGTGTTTAATATCACTTCTCATTCCCTGATCACTGTCCCCTTAATAAAAATAACAATATTCTCTGGGTGTCTAGTGGCACCCCCCAACTCTGATTGCCGTCTCCCTTATTTTATTCTCTAGTGTCTAGTGGCACCCCCACCCTCTGATCGCTGTCCCCATTATATTTCCATTTCCTGTTGTCTAGTGCTACCCCCACCCACTGATCACCATCCCTGTTAATTTGGTTGTAGTCCCTGGTGTCTACTGGCACCCCCTCCAATCACCATCCCTGTTATATTTCCATTCCCTGGTGTCTAGTGGTACCCCCCCCACTCATCCAGCTCTGTCCCAAGAATGAAAATTTAGTTAGTTCTCTGGTGTCTAGTAGCACCCCACCACCCTCAATCATCATTCCCTTGTATTTATTTGCTCCTTGGTGTTTTGTGGCACCCCACCCTCTCATTTCAGATGCAAGCCTGAAAAAGAAAATGGTCATTCTGTCACCGATCAGCCCCCACTCAGTACCAACCATCCCATACCTCCAAGTACATCCCCACACACCCTCACTCACCTGAACAGGTCCCAGGTTCAAGATCCACTCTCTGATCAAAGACATGTCTTGCTGCTGGAGCCAGCGACTGCAATATGAGTAACTAAGGTAAATGGGGTTCAACGTATTTCAATGGGGGTTTTAACTTTAATGCATCATGTTGGCATTTTTTGACATTTTGACCCCAAATTTTTAACATGGTCTTTTGGGGAACCCATCTCATGAACAATATAACTGTTGTTACTCAACTCCCACCAGGAAGGTGCTTTTGTGGTCCATTGGCAAAATCACTTTTGGGGCAGGATTTGTGTAATGACATTCATATTGTTCATAGGGTTGGGTCATAAGAAGGCTATGTTGATAATTTGCAGTCAAAAGTATTGAAAATAGCAAAGTTATGACCATCCATTGCAGTTTTGATATGCACGCTCGTAACTTTGGAAATTTAAAATATTTTGACCCCAGATTTTCAACATGGCGGGGTGGAAAGTATGAGGAGGGACTTGGCAAGGTTAGAGGAATGGTTAAATGTATGGCAGCTTAGATTCAATGCTAAGAAGTGCAAGGTAATGCACCTGGGAAACAAAAACCCAGGGGAAGAGTACACAATGGGGGGGTGAGATACTAACAACAACAAAAATGGAAAGGGACCTGGAGGTAGTCATACCCAGATGACTTAAAGGTGGGTAAGCAAATGTTAGAGGGCAGTAAGGAGGGTTGGGGGATACTGGGATGCATAGGGAGAGGCATCACCAGTAGAAAACAGGAAGTTGTTATCCCTCTGTACAGACAAGTGGTGAGACCCCATCTGGAGTACAGCGTGCAGTTCTGGAGACCACATCTCTGCAAGGACATAGACAGGATGGAAGCTGTCCAGAGGAGGGCAACTAAAATGGTGCAGGGTCTGCACTGGAAGACATATAAAGAGACACTAAGGGAGCTTAATATGTATAGCCTCGAGGAAAGGAAGGAGAGGGGGACATGATAGAAACTTTCAAGTACCTCAAGGGAATCAACAAAGTCCAAGAGGGTAGCATCTTTCAAAAAAAGATGTGTGCAAGAACAAGGGGGCACAATTTGAAGATGGGGGCAGCTCAGAGGTAATGTAAGGAAGTATTTTTTCACAGAGAGGGTTGAGGATGCATGGAACAGCCTTCTGGAGGAGGTTGTGGAGTCAAAAACAGTGGTTGAATTCAAGCATGCATGGGACAGTCATAAGGCAATTCTAGGGGGTGGGGGTAGAAGGAAGTAGGCTGCTGGTTAACTAGGATCTGCAGCTTATCCATTAGGTAGGGAAATCGGCAGACTGGGTGGGCCAAGTGGTCCTTATCTACAGTCAAATTCTACGTTTCCATGTTTCTTAGGTAGGGTAGTGTATGCAGCTAGATATTTGTTTGTGGCAAAGAGATGCAGACAGGTTTGGATTGACTGAGAGCTAAGCTATTTGCCTTATACCAGTCTAAGAGTGTATCAAAGCCTGACTACAGGGCAGTCAAGATACCAGTGAGATATCATCCAGATGAATAAATGTTGGTGTTATCCATGTACTTGTGAATATTATAGGATTTTACAGACTCAGGCAACTTATTTAGAAGAAAGGTAAAAAGGAGAGACCCTAGAACAGAACCATGTGGGACCCCCATGTTGATTTGTCTAGTATGAGATAAAGCTGGTCCAGTGAAAATAGACTGGGTACACCCAGAAAGATACAATGAGAACAAGAAAAGAAAATAGCAGATGAGACCAGAGACAGTGAGTTTCTTTAGAAGAAGAGAATGGTCATCATTATGCAACTCTTTATCCAAATCAAAGAATACAACACGGTTTGAAGACCGATGTCCCTGGTAGAGAGAAAATAAACAGTGCTTCTGAGCACAGAGGTGAATGTAGAATTAATTTAATGACCCATACTGTCATAGTGTCCACTGTCTCTGCTGGTAAGATGTTACACAGATTTACAACCCTCTGGAAGAAAAACAGCCTAACATTATCCCTCAATTTACAACACCTTAGTTTCAGGGCATGTCACAGTGTCCTGATGCAGAACACCAGATCAAACATCTCCAACTCTTCAATCTTGTTGATAACCTTGTGTATGCAAAAGAATAAGATCATATCCCTTCTCAGACTACTTTTCTCCAAGATGAACACAATAAAGACAGCCTATCCTCAGAGGTTTTGCCCCCATACCAATGATTATTTTGGTTACCCTATGTTGCACCCTCTTGAATGCCTCATTGTTTTTTTGTACTGAGAAGACCAACATTGCAAACAGAGGTCCAGGTGGGGCCTGCACTGGACCTTGTAAAGTGGCAGCATTACTTTTCCTGCTCTGTTCTTCTCCTTGTAATGCAGACCAGCATCTGCTGGACATCTTCACAGTGGCTGTTAAAATGCTATACACTGCTTCAGATCCTGGTCTACCACAACCCCAGATCTTTTCCTCCTCGACTGCTGCAAGGGGTTCTCCACCCAGCATGTAGATCCTTTCCACTGTTTTTTTCCCCAGGTTTAACACTTTGCATTTGGTTATTGATTGTAAAGTGCCAGGAATCAAAATTATCTAGCTTCTTTTGGGTTATCTTGAAGTTTTAACCCCATCCTCAAGGGAGTTCACCATTCTGGCTAGTTTACTGGAATCTGTGAAGCTAGCAGTCTGCTGGAGACCCCAGTTTCCAGACCACTGATGAAGATTTTGAAAAGCAGTGTCCCCAGTACTGATCCCTGAGGAATGCCACTAAGTCTTCTTGACACTCAGCGTAGTGCCTGTTCACCACCACCTTCAGATTCCTGCCTCCAAGTAATGCAGCAATCTACACAGTACCTAGTACTTTGAAGTATGAAACCCACTCAAACAACAATGCATAAATGGCTTTCAAACCACTATGGTTGGCAATTCTCCTTCTGTTACCTATAAAGGATTGTGGTCCATTAATATAATATACATGTTCTCATTATATCTTATAATACAACTTGCTAGATACCCTGTATTTTTTAATTTCTTAAGGAGTACCTGCATTATTTAATGGGCTTGCTCAGCTGCATCTGGGTTTTCTATATTTCTGCTTGGTTATTTCTGTATGACAAATACAATGTACAGTAACACGTGCTGCTTCAAGTTTCATCCTATTTAGAATCCTGCTGGCCGAACACTTCACAACCCCCAGATCTTTTCCTCCTCGACTGCTGTTTCAACACTGTTTTGAAAGGTTCTAAGCCATAACCGCATTGCATTGATGTCAGATCTCTGATCTCTGTTGACTTAGATCCTTCCAAAAAAGCAACATGTGCCTATCCTAGAAAATGGCTGGTGCATGCATCTTGCCATGCTGATGACAGTCATTGCCATGGTAATAGGACAAAAAAGGGGGACTGCAATAAGCTGAGGCAGTGAGAGATATTTACAAAGTAAGCAAAGGCAGATTTAACAAAAAGCAGCAAACTGCAGAAACGGACCTCCCTGGTGGAGAGTGAAATTGATGAAGATCATATACAGTATGTATGACTGAAGCTGCAGCAGTGAGTGGCACTGCACAAAGACCAGGAGTAGTTAGAAGTCATGGTGGTGAGTGATATTTACCAAAAACAGCACCTGCTCCAAAATATAAATAAGTGCATTCTGACAAGACTCAAACCATCTATTACAAAAACAGTGTATAACAATCCATCTGTTACAATGCCTATAACACCATCCTGGGATTCCATTATGTCAGGCACCTCTTAAGCTTTGCTCTCAAGGTGTATGGCATCATGGAACCCCTTGGTGGTATTTCAGTACTGTAACAGATGGATTGCTATACACTATTCCAATTTTATGAGTGTCCTCTGAATTTAACATCCTGTACATTTAAGCAATAAGGCACGACAGGGTGTGGTATATCATGGGATATCATCACGCCTCGGGTGGTTGGGCATGAGGCCACAGGCCGAGTACGTCCAACGACCCAAGAAGTGACGATATCCCATGATATACCACACTCTGGAGTGCCTTATTGCTATTATGAACTGGCTTACAAGGATTATGGAGTAAAAATAATAATAAAAAATGTTAACGTTTTGAAATGCTTTTCTTTTGGGTATAGTACGCTTTCACAAAGTAGTTCCTGCAGGGCTCTCTGGGCAGCTATTGTAATTGGAGTTTGTGTATAGGAGGTCTGGAGTTTGTCTCAGTGGGTGGTGCTGCTAGTTGTTGCTCCTCATGTACATGCTGTAGTACTCTTTCTTATCTATCGTAGATCATCCTCCTCGTCCACCTCATTGCCCTGTCAGAGTTTACCCGTACATTGCTCCATCGATTTTAGATTACAATTTGTATTTAGCAAGTCACCACTCGCTATTCTGAGTCTCATGGGGCAGAGTGAGAAGTACTGGCCAAGCCACGCTTCAGACAGGTAACACTGGACTAAAAGGGGGCAGCCGTTGTACTGTGAGTTAAATGGGGGAACGTGGTATCTGCCACAAGTAGTAGGCGGGTTCATGATACATTATTTGTACTGCGTGTTAAACGGGAAAGTGGTATGTGGCACGAGCAGCGAGAGGAGCGGGCAGGTCAATGATGTGAGGTTAGTGTGGTGGTCGGCAGCTGTTGTTTTGTGCGACTGTTTTTTTTTTTTGTTTCAGTAAATTTTCCCACTAGCGGAGGTTGTGTTGTTGGGGGGGTTGTGCACATGCTGCCGTTGTCACGTTATACTGTGACTTGCGTTTTAAGTTAAGCCTGCCATTGCTGTTAGCGGAATTTTTCAAAAAGTGAGAAGGCTGGTAACCGGAGGCTTTTGAAGCCGTGATGAAGTAGCCAGATATCATCATGGCTTCAAAGACCTTCAGCCAATCAGAATCGCTCCATTTACTATCGCCAGTTCATAATATCCACTTTTCAAATATTGATCACAATCATATTATGACAAAATCACTCTCATGATGCCAGTTTGCTTCACAATTCTTTCCATTCTTCTAACTTCAAAAGTAAAAACCCCTTGCAAAAAATGGTCCCGTGGGGAGTGCTGCATTGAAACCTGGTTACTCAATATGTATCATTTTTGCTACTAGAGAACTGTTAAGCAAATCCCATGCATTATGTCAGTTTTGTTTCACAACTAGATTTACAGTGCATTAGCTCCCTCTATATACCTGCACTTGCAAGCCCTCTAAATAATACATGTACTCCTTATGAAATTCAAAATACACCCCCTTTGCACTTAGCTGTTAGAGTGAGTTTCATACTTCCGGCACTTGGTCATGATGCATGGCAGCACAATATGCATGAAGAACAGTAAATATAAGGAAGTTGTTAGGCACATAGGCATGATCGAAAATAACAAAATTTGGTGGTACTATGGGCTGCCAGAGTTTGTAGGACACTGTATGATGATACAGTTGTAGTAATTTTATGAAGCAAAATCAATATTTTGTTTTATATTTGCAAAGAATATACATATATACAGTATGTACTGTATATAACAAAATATTGATGTCACTCCATACAATTACTACAACTGTATTGTCATACAGTGCCCTACCAACTCTGGCAACCCATAAAATTACTACATATAGATAGATAGATAGATAGATAGATAGATAGATAGATAGATAGATAGATAGATAGATATGCCAAACAGAACTGAAACTAAATAATATCTGTACGATCCTGTATACTGCAGGACAACCTGTGCCCTGAGGAAGTGGGGCCCCTGGTCACAAAATACTGGCTTCAAAGACAAGAGGTGGCTCATGTAACCTATGTTAAAAATAAATATAATTTAATGATTTAAATATATAGGAGTGTGAGTATGCCTCACCCAGTTTGTACGCTGCTGCACTATACTGCTCTCTGGCCTGAAAGCAACATGTCTCATTTCAGAAGTCTTTGACCTTCCTTCATTCAGAATCAGTTGCCTTAAGTTCTTCTTGAAGAGCTGGCCTGGTGGCATGGAGGGCTGAGACACTGGATGCCTTACCTCGTGCTGCGCCGGCGACCTGGGTTCTGGATCGGACTTGGGCACCAGGGGGAGGCAGGGAGAGGAGACGATTGAGAGCCTGGAGGACTGCTCTCCTCTCCTGGGTGGGTGGCTGCTGCTCCTCACTGCTCTAGAGGCTCCCAACGGAGGCTGGCAGACTACAGCAAGATGCGGAGCACGCACTGGGGGTACGGTAGCATTGGCGGACATCCTGCAAGAGGGTGCAGGACTGTGCCCACATTGCGCTGGACATCATTGCACATCCGTGCTCCCGGGACAACACACAAGGGAAAATTCCAGCAGGACTGAGGAGGCGATGAGGACCTCAGGGACCAGGCTGCACATCCCCAACTCTGGATTGCCGCACCAGTAATCCTCAGGCGCCACCTGCAGAGATGGACCCTCTAATTTCAGATAGACACCACCAAGGTAGAGATGCAGGCCCTCCTCCACAGGCTGGGAAGTCTCTGGGAGCGGACCACGGGGGAGTTTGGATGGAGAGTAGCAGGGCTGAGTCAAGTAGGCTCCTCTGAGACATGCATCAGACCAAAGAAGCACAAAAATAGTTGGAAAAAAGGCCTTCTTTGAGACAGGCCACTTTTCAACACTTTTTCTCTTACTGCTTATAGGACGGCAGACCTCTGCAGTTGCTTTGAGCACCTTTCTCAATGAATACCACGTGATCTGAATTACCAGCTTCATGCAGCCACTCCAGACCTTTGGGCACCTGATTTTTCATCGTGGCAAAGTTCATCCATCTAAACTTTTGGTTGCGGAGGTCTGGCTAATTTTCTCTGTCACCAGGAAGAAGGGTTACACCCAGTTACAGTCACTGCCTGCCTCACAATATTTGACTTTTATACTGTAGAGGACTTCAAGAACAAGGTAAACAGTGATCTCAAACTTAGTACCCTGTTTAACATGCTGTTCTAGAGAACAGTGCTGGAATGTGGACAGGAATTCAGTCTCAGCAGTGCTCTTAACCCTTTCAAGATCTGATTCTTTTCCTAGGAGACTGAAGTCCCTCAGATCAATCAAGATCAACACTGCTTCTGATATGGTTGATCTCATACATTCCCTGACTAGCTGGGCACCATCCTCCACTGGCCAGTTTGGGGATCTGCTGCATACCCCCAAGGGGAGACTCATTAGTCCCCCACCTTTTCCTTTAGCTAGACCAGATAAATTTGGTGACACTGTCTGCACTCTGATGTCTTTCTTGTCTTATACTGTGACTTCTTCCCAAATAAAGTGAGCTACCCAACCTTGATCCTGTTAAGCCCAACTCTCTGGAATAGTCTTTATCCCTCTATCCTCGTGTTCCAAAATTTTCTCAACCCCCTCAACCAAGTCTCCATGAGGACTAATAAGTCCTGGTTTGTGAAGTACACTAGGACCTTGAGCTCACCCACTTTGCTGGGTTGGTCTGCATGCAAATGAGGACAGTTGCCCCTACATGCTTTTGTGACCCACAAGGTGTATTTTTTGTTTTCAATTGCATTGATGTCTTTCCCTCAGTGACCCCTTATATCTGCCATCTGCACATGCTGATCAATTTTATCAACCCCTCCCTTGTCTTATATTTAAATCTCTCTAACTGCTCTGTCCTTTCCTCTGGTCAGTGCTTCATTTCCCTCTGGAAACTGGTGCATCCCAACCTGGTCTGTCTTTTGACTGTGTGCATTACTGTATCTGCCTATGTCAGTGTACATGTGTCACAGTTTGTGTTTCTATGCTTTAGTGTGTTTAAGTGTCCTATTCTTTTTATCAGCAGACATCCATTTTATTTTAACTTTTGAAATGTTTGACCAGCTATTGGTGGTGCCAGCCAGCTCTTGCTGCCATTGTTACGTTAGCACTATTTATGTTAGGTACTTCTCACATCTTTACCAAGTTAATTTGTTCTCTTGACCCTTCAATTGTTAAATTTTGCATCCGACCTTTGTATGTAACCCTTCATTACCCCTTCACTGAGAATACATCGGGAAATGAGCTGGATCCAGCTCATCACATTCTTTCCGATAAGCATTCTTCAATATAAAAACATAAAGAAGCAGGGCTATGTAGAATCATGTAGAACGTGCAAAGGCAAGTTGAATAATTTTGCTTCTATCTTAGCCTCTAAAAACTGAACTTATACCATATAATTTTAAAGCAAAGATACTTCATCAGAGTGGATGGAAGAAAATGGTAAAATCTAGTAAAATCCCTGTTGAACATTAAAAACAGTTTTGGCTCTGCTAATGTGTTTCTTCCATACAATTAATGCCTTACTTGTAAAATACTAATATACTGTACAGTATTAGCATGGGTTTCAATGTACAATACCTTACATTATGTGGACAAGTTAAGCAGATGAAAAGCACTTACTGGATAAGGATCAGTGAAATTATCATGAACGTAGCTATCACAATGAAGGACATCCCTGGGAATGTGGTGAGGGTTTCTGGGTAAAAGTCCGTTAAATATAGCTGCTCCAATCAGTATACATATTGTTTCCACTGAAGCATAAATGAAAACATAGCACCTTGGCACAATAAAGAAAGAGATAAGATTTCAGTATCAGTCACAGTTTTTCATTGATGGCAGTCCATATCTGACCTCACTAACAGTTTTGACATGAGCAAATATTGTAGAGTGAGTGTTAACATTATCTTTCTCTTTTCTAAGACCGTAATAGCTAGTAAAACAAGCCATGTATTGTTTTTATCTGGACGTTCTACAGTATCATACCTGTAATGCATACATCTGTTAACGGAAAAACACAGCCACATCTGCAAGGACTTGTGGTCATGTTTATGAAAAAAGTTCACAAAGATGACAGAAATTGGTATTACCAAAAAAAAAAAGAAAAGGACTGGAAATTAAACATTCTGATTGGTTGATTACATTCTATAAAGGGTTAGGTCAATGGCTTGAAAACCCTAATATACAAAAACAATTTGAACTGTATTGTAAACACTCAAAAGCAAATTATATTTTTGTTTAATAATACTATACGCTAATGCTTCAGGGAAAGGTTACCTTTATTAATCTAACCCTAGAAACAAAAGGTACTCAGCTTTGGCTTTTCTAATGGCCCTCTAAGTTTAAATTAACATATGGTACCCCAATCTTTGATAATGCCTTAATGCTTAGTTATAAAGCTAGAAATGTTCTGAACAATTTATTTTGAGAAGCTCCAAGCAAAGTTATATATAAACACTCAAGTGATGATCACATCAATCCTTATGTTCACTTCCCTGGCTGTCCTATTGCAACATTCTGATTAGGGCTACCCCATCCAGTCTGGTGACCTTTTGTATCTCTTTAGTCTGCCCTAAAATGCTACACAAATAAGGGAGAACAGGCTTTGTTATATTTTCCTCCTAACTTTGGAACTTACTTCCAGTGTTCCTCTGACACACTCTCATTTGTATTTTATAGCCGTGCTAAAGTTCCACTGATAAATGTGCCTATACAAAAGACCTTGCTTAGTTTGCCTCAAGTAAGCTGTGCATGGAATTAACTATATGATTACTATAACAGGACTGTTTACCTGCCCTTTGTATCTCTTACCAAATACTTTAGTAACTACTGCCCTATTTTCTGTTATGTGTAACTGTTTGATATGCATAACAATATTGTTTATGTTACATTACATTTACATCTCTACACCTTATGCCTACCAAAACTATTGCTCTGTACTCGACATTATGTATAACTCTTTTGGTACCTGTTCTGCTAATCATGAGTTTCTGATTGTATTCTCCCAGGTCATAACTGAAAATAGCCATTTTTTTTAGATTCAGTTTATTAAGTTGTTTTTTTTTCCATGTTCTAACAAACCAAATGACACAACAGATAAACAGTTCATGCCTCCAAGTTATGTACACAGGAGTAAGTAGGGTTGGTAACAGCAAGGCAGGGCAACTAGAACAACCAGAGGTAGTAACATTCTGTTTACAGCAGTATGTACATAAACCAAACAGATACAATGCAGTCTGTTAACACCCCCCCCCCCCCGTCAGAGTTCTACAAACTCTGACAGCCCTTAGTACTCCGACTAAATCTCATCTTATGGAAGATGTGTGAAGTTTACTCCAGTGAGTCCCAAAGTGTTTCATTTTGTTGTAAATGCTAGCAAACATTTTTTCTACCCTTAGGTTAACAACAATTCCTGTAGACATTTATTATATGTGATCATCTCCTGGTCAAGCCAATGACGAAGAATAACTCTTGGTTGACATTTCAATTAAGGCTACATGATAATTCCTTTCCTTTACAGAAATACTGATATAGTTATCAGCTGGACAAATCTCCAGGGTAAACTCCTCCTCCAGGTTCAGAAGAGGGATTGCCTTATTCCTGGCAGAGTCCCAGAGGGTACAGCCTCTGGACATTCCCAAAACAGATACATAAGGGATCTTGTTGCCTCCCCACATGGTGTACAAACGTCAGAAGGGAGTCTACCCATTTCAATTTAACTGGAGTGTAATTATGGTTATTTAATATGTGAAACTGTATGAATTTTCTTTGCTATTGTAAACGTATTTGTACAAGTCACTCCATACCACCTCCCAGTTTTCATGTGCATCTGCAAAAAGTGATTGCAAGTAAGGGCAAGCCCCATCAAGGTTTAGTTAGGCTTTAATGAAAACTGTGCTGTACACGTGGGAAACATACAAGATTGTAGTACTTAATGCACCAGGAAGTGCAACAGGAAGACACGATTTTCAGTTCAGGGTTTGGGACCAAGGTGTCTGGCCAAAGCATGTTAAGTTGTAAAAATCTGAAGATATGTTTAATAGATAAGTGATGCATTGCTTCAGTTGAGTAAAATAAAGAAGGCAGACATCAAGTAGGTGGTTATCAACTGATGGTAGATCAATGGCAAGCTAGACGGATTTCTGGATAACATTTCCTGTAGTTGGTATTTTCAAATATAGGCTGAGAAATATCGAACTGTAAACTAAATTTAAGCACTTGACAAAACTGTTTATGCACTTAAGCAAGGTAACTATGACTGGGTCTTCAAGGTTAGCTGGTAGTCTTAAGGGTTCTACAGAAGACTACCAGGGATGCAATGATCGCCACTTGACATTTCTGTTTCTCTATTAGCAGACTATAACGGGTACAAGTGCAGTTATCTGCTGGAGGGCATGTAGCATTCTAGCACATAATTTCCTGGCATGACTAGCCAAATAATAAAGACCAACAAGTGGGAGTCGAAGGCCTCCCTCCATATATTTTGGTGCTGCCAGCTTATGGTTAGCATGATGACTAGCTCTGACAGCCCAAATGAATTTGTAAATATAGATATGGAGCTGGAAACCAGGACAGGGATAGGCATGCATGTAGCATATGGAGGGGATATGGGGCAGAATGTTAATTTTCACAACATTTATTCTTCCCCATAATGGAAATGGCAGGCTGCACCATTGCTCCAGGTTTTGTTTGATGACAAGGGTCAGGTCATTGAAATTAAGCTTCCGCATGAAGCAGTCATCCTGAGTGAGCTCAAAGCCTAGGTATCTCAGTTGTTTGGGGGTCTAAACCAAGCCCAGATCAGTAATATCAGATTTACATACCACTGCACTCAGGGAGGGTCATAACTAGAGTTTTATTATACTGTAGTTAAGTTTATAGTCAGACAACCTCCAAAATTCTGCAACTGTTCACAGTGCAGCTGATATGTATGTCTTTGGGTGCATGACATGGGAGATGGATGTCATGTGTATATACCAACAATTTATATTGGTCTGGTCCTACTGATATGCCATGAACATCCATATTATTTTTATGTTTAAGAATTAAATGCTCCAGCTATTTATTTATTTGAATTTGGGTAACCAGGTGAACCCGCTGAGACAATGCAGTCCCTTTTACAGGGGTGACCCAGGTAGTGCAAAACACTAACAAAGTGACTACATAGTGCAATACACTGACAAGGACATGGCAGGAACAGTGGTTATGTTTACATTCAGTTTCATCATTCACAGATTAAACATAACAATATAAAAATTAATTTACCTATATCTGCATTATTCACAGATTAACAATCCCTCATTTACAAATAAACGTGCAGTTTTTCATCTACTCTTGCAGAAAACATATACATAAGAAACATAGAAACATAGATTTTGACGGCAGATAAGGACCGCTTGGCCCACCCAGTCTGCCCATTTCCCTACCTAATGGATAAGCTGCAGATCCTAGTTAACCAGCAGCCTACTTCTTCATACCCCACCCCTAGAATTGCCTTATGACTGTCCCATGCATGCTTGAATTCAACCACTGTTTTTGACTCCACAACCTCCTCCAGAAGGCCATTCCATGCATCCACAACCCTCTCTGTGAAAAAATACTTCCTTAAATTACCTCTGAGCCGCCCCCCTCTATCTTCAAATTGTGCCCCCTTGTTCTTGCACACCTCTTTTTTTGAAAGATGCTACCCTCTTGGACTTTGTTGATTCCCTTGAGGTACTTGAAAGTTTCTATCATGTCCCCCCTCTCCCTCCTTTCCTCGAGGCTATACATATTAAGCTCCTTAAGTCTCTCTTCATGTGTCTTCTGGTGCAGACCCTGCACCATTTGAATTACCCTCCTCTGGACAGCTTCCATCCGTCTATGTCTTTGGAGATTGGGTCTCCAGAACTGCCGCAGTACTCAGATGGGGTCTCACCAACTGTCTGTACAGAGGGATAATAACTTCCTGTTTTCTACTGGTGATGCCTCCCTATGCATCCCAGTATCCCTCAACCCTCCTTGCTGCCCTCTCGCTTTGCCCTCCTTTGGGTCATCTGATATGGGCAAGCAATGTGAGAGGGCAGCAAGGAGGGCTGGGGGGATACTGGGATGCATAGGGAGAGGCATCACCAGTAGAAAACAGGAAGTTATTATCCCTCTGTACAGACAGTTGGTGAGTCCCCATCTGGAGTAAGAGATTCAAAGAGCATAAGTACCTAACCATAGAGATAGGGATGTAGAGAATAGAGTTAGCAGAAGCATGAGCAAGATGAGGAGGCAGAGAGATGGAGCATAGGAAGGATTGAAACTTACTGAGAGAGGAGTGGGACAGGGTATAATGCAGTAAGGAATTCCAGGTGGACACCGCAGAGTAAGCAAATGATTGCTGGGCCACTGCTAGCCATAATTTGGGTACTATAAGGAGAGGAAGGGAGGCAGACTTTAGAACATGCAGAGCTTGCTGCAGCTGGATCAGTTCACCTAGGCAAGGAGGGGTGAAAATGTGTATTGGTTTGTACATCAGATTCAGAGTGGTATACTGTAGTCTGTACTTGCATGGGAGCCAGTCCAGGGTGGAGAGAACATCACAGTGGTGGCTACAGGCATTGACACCAAAGGCAAACCTTCCCACTCTATGATATGTTTGCTTGAGGTGAGAGAGGATGGTTGCGTTGCTTGTGAGTAATAGCGGGGTGCCATAAGAAAGGAGTGGAAGGAGTGTGGTGAAGGCAATTTTAAGGCAGGATGCCGAAGAGAAGAATGGACATATATGATAGAGAATGCCCAGCTTTTGGTTTAGTGTTTTGGTCAGTAGAGTGATATGGGGGTCCAGGAAAAGTGATATGTCTAAAATGATGCCTAGATATTTAAAGGATTAGATGGACTCAAGGGCATCACCATTGTTTGAGCATATCTCAAGAGAGGGAGTAAGTATATGTTGTGGTGAAGAGGTTGACAAACAACATGCATTTTGTTTTTCTGGTGTTAAGGATGAGCTGGTTCACTAGGAAGCAGCCCTCAGAAGTTTGAAAGTCCAATGCTAGCTTACTGTTTAGCCATCTGACATCAGGTGAAGAGCAGTAGATAATTGCATTGTCCACGTAAAGGTGAATAGAGGTCCCATCGCAGTTATTTGTCAGTATGTTAATAAATAAGGACAATAATAATGGACCCAGGATAGAGCCCTGAAGGATGCTGTGGGTTAAAGTTCGAAAGTCAGAGAGTGTTAAGGATCACTTGACCCTTTGTCTGCAGCCTGTGAGGTAATTGTGGAGCCAGGTTAAGCCACTGGTGTCAAGGCCAAGAGAGTGTAATTGCCGAAGTAGTAGATTGTGGTTGACCAAGTCAAATGGCTTGGTCAAATCAACAAAGATAGCACGTTGGCTACATGTTTGGTCCATGGCCTGAAATAAGTCAGAGGTCACTTTATTAAGGCCATGTGGAACTTTGAAAGAAGTTGGTGGAAGTCCAGGTAGTCCTGAAGGTGACTGTAGAGTATTCAATCTTGGACTTTTTGCCAATGGACAGAGGATAAAGATGGGTTTAAAATGTTCAGCAGTTGTGATGTGTCCACCCTTGTGTATAGGGACAACCACTGCAACCTTCCATTCATCTGGGACAGTTCACGTGAGGAAGGATCGGTTGAGCAGGTTGCAGACTGGGTGGGCAAGGGCTGGAGCCTCCAGCTTGAAGAATTTGGGTTCATGGGTGTTGTGGCCTGGGAAGCTATCCACGTTTGGATTAGTGAGTAGCCAGCAAACTTCATTGAGGGTGTGTGGAGGAGAATGGGGAAGAGGAGTCAGTAAAGAGCCAAGTGTATCTGTGTAGGTCAGCAAAAAACATGTTAAATCCAGCAGCGATTGGGGGGGGGTCTGAGAGGACAGTGCCTTGGGCAGTGAGGGACCTCTGAGGACTTGTCTTTGATTAGGGAGTTCACCTGTCTCCAGAATTCTTTTGGGTTGCAAAGATGTTCAGTTTGGAATGACCTAAAGTGGGTGCACTTGGCTTTCTGAATGGAGTTTTTACATGAATTCCTGAGCTGCCTATAGGTTTGCCAGTCAATGGGAAGTCCACTTCATTTGAAGGTTCTCCAGACCTGATCATGTGTGGTCATAAGTCTTCTTAGATCCTTTGAGACCCAGGGAGCTTTGAGCCCTTTTGATCTGCAGCTCTTTATGGGTGCATGAAGATCAACTATATTGGTGAAGGTGGTCACGAAGAAATCAAGTGCCTAGCTGACATCCAGTAATGTATTTTTAGGGTCCCAATTGGCATCTGTGATAGAGGCAAGAAAAGCACTAGGATCAAGTTGTGACGTATCCGGGACCAAGGAGACCTTGGGTAGGGGTTGGGGAAGTTATTTCGCCAGATGCAGAAGACTGGGGAAGATCATTGAAACACTACTAAAGGAGAAATTGGTGGAACATTTTGTTGCCAATGGACTATGGGACCTAAGGCAGCATGGTTTCACTGGGGGGAGGTCATGCCAGACCAACCTCATTGGATTTTTGGACTGGGTGACAAGGGGGGTGGATCAGGGGAGGGCAGTGGACATGGTCTATCTGGACTTCAGCAAGGCCTTTGACACTGTGCCACATAGAAGGCTATTAAGCAAACTGGGAATATGGGAGTGGGCAGGACAGCAGGTGGCTAATTGGCTGGGTGGCTGGGCACAGAGGGTGGTGGAAAATGGCTGTCACTCCGCAGAGGGAAGAGTGACCAGTGGGGTACCACAGGGATCAGTGCTGGTACCAGTCCTATTCAACATCTTCATCAGTGACATTGCACAGAACCTAGAAGGCAGAATGTCCCTGTTCACTGATGACATGAAGCTCTGTAACAGAGTCTACACACCAGAGGGTATAGACAGACTGAGGAGGGACCTGCAGAAGCTTGAAGAATGGTCAAGGATTTGGCGGTTGAAATTCTACACAAAAGAAGTGCAAGATAATGCATATGGGGCACAAAATCTCTGTAACAACATATCAGTTGAGGGGTGAGGATATAGCATGCACCAAACAGGAAAGGGACCTTGGGGTTATCATCTCAGATGGCCTCAAGGTAGGGAAACACTGCAACAAGACAGCAGGTAAAGCAAATAGGACACTGGGATACATAGGCAGGGCATCACCAGCAGGAAAAGGGAGATCATAATTCCACTATACAAGACACTAGTGAGCCCCCTCCCCCCCCTCCCCCCCCCCAGAGTACAGTGTACAGTTCTGGAGACCTTACCTACATAAGGACATAGACAGAAAAGGTTCAGAGGAGGGCAACAAAGATGGTACAGGGATTGCATCACAAGTCCTATGAGAACAGGCTGAAGGACTTGAATATGTACTCCCTGGAGAAGAGGAAGGAGGGAGAGAGGGGATAAGATAGAAACATACAAGTACCTTACAGGGAGGAACAGGGTGCAGGAATACACTATTTTCCAGCGAAAAAGATGTTCCAGGACTAGAGGGCATGGGATGAAGTTGGAGGGAGGGTGATTCAGAGGAAATATGAGGAAGAATTTCTCCACAGAAAGGGTGGTGGACATGTGGAACACCCTGCTAGAGGAAGTGGTGGGGGTTGAAACAATCACAGGATTTAAGAATACATTTGATAGACATAAGGGAATTCTGGAGGTCAGGGTAAGGGCAACAGACTTCTAGAAAAATGTAAAGGGAACTTAGAAGCTCAAATAGGCAGACTGGGTGGACCATAGGCCCTTATCTGCCAACATTGTCTATGTTTCTATATAGGGGAGGGATCACTGATGCTGTCGGAAAGTTTGCCCACTGATTTCACCTAAAGTGCACAGTTGGTGATCACCCAATCAAGCAGTGAGTGGTTGCCTATTTTTGTGTTGATTCTTGTAGGGTCAGAGATGAGTTGGGCTAGGTTGCTATCGGCAAGAGTGGCATGTATCATGTTAGAGCTGGGGTTCAGCCAGCCTACATTAAAGTCACCACAGAGTATGAGGTCATGGTGGGTGAGACTGGTAAGGGAGGTTATGAAGATGGGAAGGCAGATAGAGGCCTCAGTGAGGGGCAGGTAGACACAGCCCATTATTAGTTTTTTGACATTGCCAAGCGTAAGTGAGAGAAATAGTGATTCTGCCGCGCAGGGTTCAGGGGTTGGGGTAGGGCTTTCAATGACATTTAAGCTGGACCAGACATACAAGAGGACACCACCACCCCATTTTCCCAACCTATCCTGCCTGAAGCAGTTGTAGTCATGCAAAGCAACCTCATGTTGCTTGATGTTAGGCTTTAGCCAGGATTCAGAAATACATAGTATGTCCGGGAAGAGTGGAGTGACCCAAACCTCGAGCTTGGCCATCTTGGGGTGCATGCTTCAGGCATTTGTGTGGGCAGTCTTCAGCCCTTTGGGTGATTGGTGTGACTGTACTGGGGAAAGGTGTGAATATGGGATATGTAGGTCACGGGTTGAATTTGATATCACCCACACTGGTAAGGAGGCAGGGTGGGATAGCCCTGATTGAGGAACAGAGCTGTTTTAGGATAAAGCTGTCAAGTGTTGTGGGTACCCGTAATCTTTTACAGAGTCATCGTCCAAGATACACAACACCTCGTTTGTGGAGGCAGGGAGAGAGGAGATGCCAGAGTTTGGGTTCCTTGGGTACTGGCCTCAACAGTGGGTACTCACTGTACAGATGTGGGTGCATCAGGGAGAGGGCAATAAAGTAGTTGGCAGAGCAGAGGGTCAGAAGGCAGAAAAGGGTAGCCAAGCATCCTGCTTTACCCATGGTTAAAGAACAGAGAGATGCCGTACCTTAACTAAAAAGGGAAGGAAGCTATATTGGTTAAAGAGGTTATGTTTGAATTGTAATCACTGGGGTGGCTGAATGGGTAGAGCAACAGACCACCACAAGAACCTAAGTAGATTAATAGGGCAAGGAGTTCAAGTCCCAATCTGGAAATTTTAAGTTTGTGTTTAAATTCCAACATGGAAGTCATAAGGGTCAAGGAGGCAAGGACAGAATTGTGAGTGCAGAGATGGCCAAGCGGTCAGGGAATAGACTACGAGGTTAATTAGGATAGATATGAAGGGCTGGAAGTTCAAGTCCCAGTCTGGGTAGGATTCGCTTTTGAGTCTGAATACTGGCCTGGAAGATGTAAGGGTCTAGAGCTTGATCAGATTTGTGACCATTAGGATGGCCTAGTGGTTAAAACAACTATCTTCCTGTGTTAACTTGGATTAGGCATATATGGCCAAGGGTTCAAAACACGCTCATGTCCAAGCAGGGGCAATGAGGTGAAAGCAAAGGAAGGGAGGAAGAGTGTACACACAGAGGATGTACCAGCACTGGGAAAACAAATTCATCAGAAGTGGGGAGGGTCCTTATTCTATTTAAAATTGGGAGGGGTTGTAAGAGTTATACCATTTAATCTGGGTGATGGGTATGGATAAAGTTTATGGAGCTCAATGCCAACAGTAGCAGTACAAGGGACCTGACTCAGAGGAGAAATTATTAGGAGGCTGCGTGGTTAGATGGTCAGCATTGCAGACCTTGAAAGAAAATGGTGGTTCATTTGAGGTTTGAGTCCTAGCAAGGACAAGGAGGCGTAAAAGGGAGGGGGAGAGGTGCAACACAGAGGCAGAGCAGGGGAAGAGGGTCCTAGTGCATTCTATTTAAAACAGAGAGAGGTTGCAAGGAACACTCCAGTGCTAGCTAGCAGCTAGTGGTGTATAAGGAGCAAGGGGAGTTTAGGGTGATAGCTGTAGTCATGACTACTACTTACTATAAAGGAAATGATAAGCTAGTGTGGGGAGTGGAGCAACCACCACACAGCAGAGACAGGTTAGCTCAGGTAACACCTTCCAACACAAAAAACACTACCTGTTGAGGGAGGGAGGTTGAATTCAGCCGCCACTATGCAGGAGGTGAGCCTGCAGGAGGTGGCTCACTGGGAGAGCGCCCAGTCCTGTGAGGAAAGAAACACAGGTTTAAATATAGGCTGGGGAAACAGGGATTAAGAGAGGACAAAGGGAGCTAGAGGTAGGGCTAGAAAACGAGAGACAGGTTGGGGTGTGGGGAGGAAAGGACAGGAGCTCCGAGGCAAAGATGGCACCACAGAGGGAGAGCAGAGTAGAAACAGATGACACAGTGGAGTGGGAGACACTGCAAAACACAGTGTAAGGAAAGCCAGCAGCAGTACACAGTGAAGGAATTGCAGAGACGAATACAGCACTTGTGATCACGTGACCCCCCACAACCTCTGTAGCTCTCTAAAAATATGGCCCAAATAAACAGAAATAACAGAGACCTCCACAATAAATCTTAAAGAACTCAGCCCTGTTACCACCTTTAAAGTAACATCAAAAACTGCAGTAAATGAGGTTCAGAGTCCATAGCAGTTGCCTGTATACAGATCAGAGTCCCTAAAGGTAATACTGCAAAGTGCGGTAAAATGCTGGGCAAATATTCAAAAAAGCAGTCACTGGAAAACAATCAGGCAGTGCCCTCCGACACAAATAAAACACTACTGATGAGGGGAAGGGTGTCAAATTCGGCAGCAGGTATGCAGGAGGTGACTCACTGGGAGAGCATCTGGTCTTGTCCAGTCTAGCTATAAACTAAATAGGTGATTGGAGTGGGCACAGCAACATGGTTCCATGATACAGCTGGAAGGGTTCAGTGCAGACTCCATTACAGTAAATTAAAGCACTAGCCTTGAAGTCTAATACTTGAACAAATGCCCTGGGGAAACCAAATTAAAGTCATAACTGAAAACAGAAAGGCCCATGACATGATCAAAAGTCTTCTCTGCGTTCAGAGACACCAGGGCTGCAGGGACCTCAGGCTCTCCAGATGTGAGCCAACTTACTGAGGTTATCAATCAATTACAGGAGGCATGAAGCCCACCTGCTCCTGACCAATAAGGAATTCCAAATCTTATTGAGGCATTCACCTAGGATTTTAGCCAGGATTTTCATGTGCTGGTTACTAAGTGAGAAAGAGTGGTAACTGGCACGTCCACTTGTAGTTTAAGGCCATCATGGCCAGCTGATTGCATGAAGATAGAGCCTGCACATATGTGTATGTAAAGTTTGGGATACGAGGGGTAATAACTCCTGGGCAAATGTGTTATAAAACAATTAGAGAAAACAAATTGCACATACCCCAATAATGCAAAGCATCATGGAAAGCATATGCAAATACCCATGAACTAATTTGGACTGGCTCAACTTTAAGCAAAATTGTAGGGTGCCAGAAGGCCTCACAATACAATCTGCAAAGGCTGAGAACAGCAGACTGAGACTCGTGTTTCATATCTGTATCTCAGCTCAGAGAGAGGGAGCCAGTCTATGGGGGATCTTATTTGTTTGAGTCGTGGGCAGCCCAAAGGACAGAGAGTAGAGAACTGCAAAAAAAACCCGGAGCAAATGCAATGTTGAGCCAGTCGAAATTAATTCATGGGTATTTGCATCTGCTTCCCATGATGCTTTGCATTACTGGGGTATGTGCAATTTGTTTTATTTAAAATTTAGCTGTATGGCCAATATCCTCCAGGATAACCCTTGCCCCATTGCATTTGCTCTGGGGTTCTTTTGTAGTTCTCTTCTCTCTCTCTCTACTTTGGGCTGCCCACAACCCAAACAAATAAGATCCACTATAGGCCGGCTCCCTCTCCCTGGGCTGAGATACAGATATGGCACACTGAGGAGTCCAACTGAGGATTCAACAAGTGTCTGTGTCTGCTGTTCTCAGCCTTTGCTAATTGTATTGTGAGGCCTTCTGGCACCATGCAATTTTGCTTAAAGTTGAGCCAGTCCAAATAAATTCATGGGCATTTGCATATGCTTCCATGATGCTTTGCATTATTTGAGTATGTGCAATTTGTTTTCTTTAAAATGTGGCTATGGCAATATCCTCCAGGATAACCCTTGCCCCACTGCATTTGGTCTAGGGTTCTTTTATAGTTCTCTTCATAAAACAATTAGCTGAAAAGTCATCATGGCCTGGAGCCTAATCTGGTGTAAGAGATTTGATGACAGCCAAAATGTCCAAGTATGAAATGCAACTAGGTGATAAATTCCTACTGCTTGGCCAATACAGCTGGGAGGTAGACCAGTTCTAGTTAGGCAGACACAATATGCAGGCAGGTTGGGGCAGCCTCTATAAGGTTTGCTAGAACTTACAAAATTCTTTAGTGCTATACCTTGAGAGGTTTTCACACTCCTGCCTGTGTTAGGCCAAATAATTTTAACAAGTCACACAGCTTCTTGTTTCTTTAGCCTAAACATCATATATTTTCTTGCCTTTTCACCCCACTTGACATAATTTGTTTAGGTTTTGAAAAAGTACAGTTACATAAGAATTACTGTAACAGTAGATCTTCGAGAGAAGCTCTTGCAGCAGGCCACACCGGTAGGATTAAGCTGTCAGGTGCCAGGACCACAAGGAAAACTTCTAACTAGCAGTCCACCATGGGGGACCACCCACCACTGACATCAGCTGATGTCAGCCTAGCCTATGAAGGTGAGAGGTCACCCACACCTACCTCAGTTCTTCTGCCAGAGACCCTGTACAGGCAGCTAAAGGGAACAGAGGAGGTTTCATGAGAGCCAAAAGAAAGGCAGAAGCAGTACGAGAAAAAAGAACAGTGGGGGAGGAGGGAGGGAAAGCAGGGCCTGCTGCAAGAGCTTCTCTTGAAGATCTACTGTTATGGTAAGTTCTTACATAACTGGACTATCTTACTTTGAGGAAGAATCTTGCAACAGGCCACACTGGTAGGACTGAGTCCCAAGCAGTAATGAATAGCACCAAGATACACCACTAGGAGGTGGACATATCAGCAACCAAGAGTGCAAGATAGAAGGTCCTGAAGGACTGCTATGCCGAAATTGGCCCTGCGCCTAGAGGCGATGTCCAGACTGTAATGCTTGGTGAAGGTGTGGCCAGAACTCTAGGTGGCAGTTGCACAGATGTCGGCAGCAGACACATTTCTGAAGCAAGCCATTTAGGCAGCCAAACCCCTGGTGGTATGGCCCTTGACCACCCCTGAAAGGGGTTTGTTGTACTTGCGGTAGCAATAAACAATGCTATTCACTAACCACTTAGACAAACACTGTTTGAAAACAGAAGCTCGCCTCTCTTAGGGGCGATGAAACAAACAACTGCTCAGATTTTTGAAAGGCTTCATGCAGTTTGTGTAGTACTGCAACATCCTATGTACATCCAAAGTATGGAGCAAGGCCTCCTTTGATTGGAATACTCAGAAAAATAAAGTGGAAGGTGGATGGACTGATTCAAAGTAAACTCTGACATCACCTTAGGTAAAAACTTAGAATTAGTACACAAAGACACCCAGTCTTTGTGAAAACCCAAATAAAGCTCTTTACACATAAAGAACCTGGAGCTTGGAAATCCTTTGAGCAGAAGTAACAGCAACCAAAAGGGGTGCTTTCCTCAACAAAAAGTGCAGCTTGCAACTCACGGCTGGTTCAAAGGGAGGTAAAGCGAGTTTCTTCAACATAAAGTTGAGGATCCATGGAGGGACTAGGTCCCGAATGGGAGGTTTCAGATGCAAAATGCCTCACAGGAATGTGCGGGACACCTCGAGGTCGGAGACAGTTTTGTCCTTGATAGGTGCATGGTACACAGAGATGGTGGAAAGGCGCACCTTCAGTGAGGAGTATCTCAAACCTGAATTCGAAAGAAGGTATTCCAACACCAGGCAAATGAAGAGTGTGAGTAGTAGTGTGGTGCTGAGAAACTTTCCACATAGTAGGACCAAGTCTGTTTCTCACACACACACCTTTCACCCTCTAGGTGGAGGGAGAACTGACCCGACTGCCTCCCGTTGATCCTCAGCCAGTGGAGTTGGTTAAGGAATCCGGAGGTAGGGGTGGGTACAGGCAGGAGGGCCACAGGGGGGCCTTGAGGCTCTGGTGGCAACCTTACATTTGAGATGACCCTTGGCAGTTCAGAGACTGTTTGCAGGAGGACCTGGGCAAGGACTGACATTGACTTGATCTAGGTTGGCTGTGATATAGTCAATGGACTGACTTGAGGGCCTGCCTCGACTCCTGCAGGGTAGAAATGATGTCCTGGACATCCCCCCCAAAAAAAGACCCCACCCCTGAAGGGGGTATCCAAAATGCTGGCTTGCACATCAGAGGGAAAGCCAGATACTCAGAGCCAAGAATAGCACTGGAGACAGACCCCAGTAGCTGCCGCATGCCCAGAGGGGTCCACAGTATTAAATGCTGGCTAAAGGACATTATTGCCAATGTCTGAGTCTGACTTCATAAGTTGGGTGACCTCTGTCTTAGTGGGGTCCTCGGGCACAGCGTGCACCAGGTCCCTGGCTTGGTCCCTAATAACATTTTGATATTGAACCACGTGGGACAGATTATTTATGGCCCAGATAGCCTGAGTGGTAGAGGTAAAAACATGTTTGCCAAGGTGATTCAGCTGCCTGGACCCCAGTCTAGGGGAAGGGTATAACGGTGTTTGGGCTTCTTAGTATGGTCACACGCCACATTAATCGCCACTGAATCCACTTTAGGGTGACCCCTAGAAAAAGTTTGCCAGCCGGTGCATGGTAAAGGCAGTCTGCCTTCTTACGCAGAGGAGGGGTGGTAGAAGGATGATTCTAGGCCAACCTAGTGTCATCCTTATAGGAGTTGATCAAGGGGCACCACCACAGGGAGGGCATTTGGCTTCTGGAGATAGATGGCCAAACAACATCTCTCCGGTCCTGCTTCTCCGCCTCCCAGCCAACAATGAACTGGATGTAGCGATGACATCCATGAAGGTTGGATCATCGGGGAGGACTTGGGTACCTCCTTGACAAGGTCATCCCCATCCAAGGACTCCCCAGGTGAGGAGGAAGAATTGGATTCATCCTCAATAGAATCGCTATCTGGGATCAACACTGGGGGCTGGCGTTCATCCCTTCAAGAACCTGAGCCAACATAAGGTTGACCCCTGAGGACCTCAATGTGTGAGGTTCACTCGAACCAGCCTGGTCTGCATTCTGGGGTTGAGGGTCCTGGGAAAGGCAGAGTGGAGATGCCAGAGGTGGTCCTTGAGTGGCGGGGGACTACCTTTGCATTAAGGACTACCACACTGAAAAGAGAGCATTTTAATCCACTGAGGGGGGTGGTACATTGTACACTGGTTGGAATGGAAAAGAGGGCACCAGAAAAGGGTACAATGGCTGAGGAGCCAGCGTAGTGTACCCAGGCGCATGTTATCCTGGCGCTAGTAGAGGATCTGGCATTGGCCCAACATGCATCAGCTGTGGTGCAGGTTGTGGCAGGGGTGACAACGGGGTCGGGTTCATAGGCTGGGGCTGCAGCAGCACTGGTGGTGGCACAGCAGGCATCAGCCTGGAACACCTGGGGGAAGGATCCACCATCGCAGGCCCAGCTGAAGAAACTGATGCCTGAGAGAATGGGGACCCCTGAGTCAAAGGCAGAGGTGACACCAGTGAGAAGGAGATGGCGGTAGGCTGCTACCAGCATTGCCTGGCAGGACAGATGTCAATCCCAGTAGTGGGAAGCGACAAAGGCAATGCCATAGCCGGGGGGGATGGTTGTAGAGTTAACACCCGTGGAACCAACATCGGCCAAGTCACCTGGCTGAGAGCCCATGGAAGATATGGGCCTGAACATCAGGGGCTGGGGAGCAAGAGATGAAGTACCATTCTGTGAAGAGCCTCTGCCCAAAATAACAATGAAGGTGGGTGGCGGAGGCACCTGGAGCCCAGAGGAAAAGTGGGCTGGCGGGGCTGGAGGAGCCAACCCCCACAGGGAGAGATGACCCGCCACGGGCTGACAGTTTGTAGAGTGACTGCGAATGGGAAGCTGACCCATCCTGTCCTGGTGTTTATCCCGGTGCTTATGTTTCCCAGATTTCTCCTTGTGAGAAAAATTAAGAGGCCCCAGAGGACTGTGCTGGCAAGACCAAAGAGCTCCTGGCCTGCAGCTCCTTCTTCACTGCAGCCAACTTTTACTTCAAAAGGTGGCTCTCCAGAGTTTTTAGACAATGTCACAGAGTGGCCTGGTTCGATTTCTGGCAAGCTTCAATGTCACGGCTGGGACCTAGGCAGATGAGACAAGAGTGGATCCCTTTTCAGGGATCTGTTTGCTGCAGGCACTTCAAGGAGCGGTTGGAAGATGAAGCTGGTGGAGAAGACAAACTCGTCAAAGAGAACACCAAATATTTGATATTTTACACTGAAGAAAATGAAAAATAAGTGCAGTAAGTGTGGAAATAGCAGTCAACTGTAGCTGTGGCATCCGCTAAGGTCTGACACATGTTGGTCGATCATGGAAAAGAACTGGGGTAGGTGAGGGACTGGCCACCTTTGTAGGCTAGGCTAATGTAAGCTGACTGATGTTGGCGGTGGACGATCCCCCACGGTAGACTGCTACCTTGAAGTTTTCTGTGTGGTCCTAGTGCCTGACAGCTGAGTCCCACCAGTGTGGCCTGCTGCAAGAGCATTCCTTGAAGTAAGATTAGCAGGTTCAGCCTTCTCCTACAGTAACTCAGTTTAGTTGTCCCAGAGGGAATATAATCATGCTCGGGTATCATCAGAGGTTGTGAGACTGAGGCTAGCTTCCAGCTTCCTGATGTCTGTAAAAATAACGTTTGCTGAGGCCTCCCTATCATTTTTATTTTCACCATTTGTGTGTGCGCGCAGCAAACATTTTGTTATGATGGCTGGGTTTTGAGAGGTGTGACACTGTCCATCCAATGCACAGCAGTGTTGTAGAGGCTAGTCAGTGGCACACCAATCATCAGACTGATCATGATAGAGTTTTGGCTTGCTGAGCAGAGATGGCATGAACTTGAAAAGAAATAGCCTACCCAATCATGGGTCGGCTCTTCCCTTTGATCTACGCCACCCAGCAAGCAAGCTAATATGTCATAGTCAGCATGGAATGTCAAACATGCAGGGGCTCACGCCAGTTGTGACACAAAACAGTCCATTGATGTCTGTTACTGGTGCCGCTGCCCCTTGACTGCCCTTCGCACCTGACCCTTCCTCTTAGCAACCCCTCCCTCTACAAACATGACACTGGGGGTGCTCAATCCTCCAGTACTGCCACCTTGTAAGTGAAACCGTCACAGTGCACTGCAGTGTCGCTCCCAATGCGCAGTCACATCTCTAAACTGGGAACCACACTATGCAGTTTTAGAAAAAATTTGAAAAACTACTCGTTTTTAGATAGTAAGTGTAGATGCTATGTGTAATTGGAACTTTTTGACTGCAAATGGTACATGTACTGTATATATAGCACATGTCCTTGAATGACTTGAATGATTGAGTGTTTGATTATCCTGTACCTGAAGTATTATTTGCATGTAATGTGTCATTTATATTAATGGTTTTTAAATTATATATTTTTCATTTTTTCTACTCTGGTCACCCATGAAAATGGATCTTTGATCCATGGTCTTATCAGATTAAATAAACAAATCAAATTAAAATTAAATGGCGCTGAAGTGCCAGAAGGCTCATTCACTGCCATCCATTGATCTCTGTTGTTGCTGCTCCTATAACTGTCCCATCCACTCAACCTTCTCTCTCTCAGCACCCACCACCGCACCCTTACAAACATAACACTGACACTGGGGGTGCCCAGTCCCCCCAGTGTCGTAACCAAAATACTGCACCTCAACATATGTGGTATCCTTAATAAAGTACCAGAACTACAACTCACTGCCCTATCACTTCGTCCAGACATCCTTATACTATCCGAGACCTGGCTAAAACCACACCATACAGACTCTACTGTAGACTTACTGGGCTACTTGTCAATCAGGCAAGACCGTGAGGGAAAGAAAAGGGTGAGGCATCGCCATGTATATCGCTGCCAAGCTTCAGTTCACACGGGTCTACATCCCAGCACCCACTCCACTAATTGAGTCCGTAACTGTCAAACTGGCACTCCCATACTCCGCACCTGTGTTTATTGCAGGATAATACTGTGCCCCTAGCACCTCCATGCCCAGTGTCCTAGACCATCTGGCCAAACTAAAGTCCACTGCCACAGCAGGAGAGCTCTATGTCCTCGGGGACTTCAATTTCAACTGGCTAGCCAAAGACTGCACCAAACTCCACTCCAAAGTAAACACCATGAACCTCTCCTAACAAATCTCCCAACCTACCAGGCTAAACCTAAAAATGCTTAACCACTCCCTCCTGGATTGGGCACTCACTTCACACCCACACAGGACTACTGGTGCAGGCCTGCTCCCTGACTCCCTAAGCGATCACCACTTGATATATATGGTCAGAAAAGTGCATAAACCCCCTAAACCCCCCTCCAGGATGCTTCTAGCCAGATCTTTCAAATCACTATCTTTACCATCACTCCTGTTTGACCTGGCTCAGGTTGACTGGTCCTTTATACCACAGGCCCCATCCATTCACATCACACTAGAAAACTTCAAAACTAGCTTCCTAGAGGTATGGGACTATCATGCCCTGCTAAGAAGCACTACAGTAAGGGGCGCCCACATTCCCTGGGTCTCCGCCGATATCATTAGCCAATGCCGCACCAGGGACCTGGCTTGGAAAAAACACAAATTAACTAACTCCCTTGAATCCCTAAAAAATTATTGATCCCTCTGTAACTCCTGCACTAAATCGATACGACTGGCCAAACAGAAATACTTCACACTGGCACTGAGCTCAAATCTTAACCACCAGACCAACTTTTGGAAAACCATCAAATCCCTCCTCTCCACTCCTGTTCAACCACCAACCCCATCACTATCAATCCTTGGCTCGGCCATCACAGACCCTGGTGAAGTAGCCACTGCATTCAATACCTTCTTCACCAGCAGTGCAGCGTCTCTCATACATAGTCTCCCGCATGTCCCACACAAGCCATCTACCTCACCAAAACCCCAGAATTCCACCTCTACCACCAGTTTCTTTTTCCGACCTGTTTCCCCAGCTGAAGTGCTTCAAGCACTGAGTGCCCTAAACCCTAACAAAGGCAAATGCCCCTCTGGCATGGCCGCCAAATTACTACATCTATCTGCCCCCACCATAGCCACTCCAATAGCTGACTTGCTCAACCTCTCCTTCTCGATGGCCAAAATCCAAACTGCATGGAAGCAGACGGCTGTCATCCCCCTGCCTAAGGGTGGCGACCCCTCCTCGCCGGGGAATTACCGTCCCATCTCCCTACTTCCAATTCTGGCCAAAATGCAAGAACACTTTGCCCTTGCTCAGCTCTCCCAATACCTAGACAGTTCCTCCTTCTTCACCCCTTATCAGTCTGGGTTCCGTAAGTCACATTCTACCATCACCTCCCTATAAAGAATCACCAATGATATTCTCTCAGGCATGGACAAGGCCATATCACCTTGGCCATATTCACAGACCTGGCCAAGGCTTCTGACACTATCTCCCACACAATGCTACTAGACAAACTAAGTGCTGCCGCCTCTAACATGCCACTAACTGGTTTTGGGCATATCTGGGTGGTAAACACCAATCGTGAAAATTGGCCCCACATATCTACCCCCCATCACAACGGGAGTCCCCAAGGATCAGTCCTGGACCCAATTCTATTCTCATTATTCCTAAATGACCTCCCACTGGCCTGCTCACACTCATCTATTCAAATGTATGCGGACGATACTGTGCTATACGCCACAGGCCCTTCCGCTGAAGCAGTGCACAACGTACTACAGCAAGACTTCAATGCCGTACAACACTGACTCCGAGCCAACCAACTATTCCTAAATGAAAAAAAAAACTGTCTCACTAACCTTCGGATCGCAGCCACAGCTTTCTCACCTAGCTACTCACCCCTCATTCCTAACCCTGGACCTATCTCCCCTGGAGTCCTGCACCTCTTTCAGATATCTGGGTGTCTGGCTCGACCAGTACCTCGACTTCTCCACACCCGTCGAATCACTACATAAGAAGTTACACCCCAAATTCGGTGCCCTATATCGCAACAAAGGCTGTATGTCCACTCCAGTCCAGCGGGAACTTGTTCAAAAGATGATACTCCCGATACTTGACTACAGGGACGTGGCCTATGGAGCCACCTCTCCATCAAATCTGGCCAGCCTGGACACACTATTCCATTCCTTCTGCCGTTTCATCCTGGAGTGCCCAAAATTGACACATCACTGCGACCTATACAGCTCCCTGGCCCTACCCTTACTCATGGCCCACAGACAAATCCACTGCACCAGAGTCGCTGCTAAATTCTGGGCCCAAACCCTTCCACCTTACCTAGGCTCCACCCTAATGGTTCAACCTCCCTGCTTACTTACTTAGACACTGGACTCCAGGCTTTTCCAAGTCCCACTCATGTACACTCTCTAAGGGCCAATCGACTTTCAAATATCGATTGCCAAAACTTTGGAATGACTTGCCTGTTGATATCTACCACTCCACCAACCATAGCCACCTCAACCCACTCCTCCTTGCACACTTCCTAACACCATGCACTTGCTCCCAGCAGACACAAGCTTAAGCCTTCCTGACCTCTGGTTACCACCACCTGGTAATTCATAACCCAAGCAACTGCTTAATAAGGGCTCACAAATTAGCTTTCAGCCGCCTCGAGGATGTTTATCATGAATGTGATGTAAATACCTAATAACTACGTATTGTAAACACTATTTATGCGTTAGCATGAAATGTATGTTTGTCCTAGCTCTCTTACTGTGTAAATCTGTATCATGTACAATCTCTATCATGTGAACATGAATGTATGTATCTATTCATTTGTGTCCCTCCCCCTATTTCCCCCAGGCCGCATCTGGAAATGAGTGGTTCTCCACTCAGTATGCCTGCCTAGTTAAACTCTTAAATAAATAAATAAACCTGAAATAAAGAAAACCTTACCTCGTAATTTGATTTTTGTTTTAAAAACTCTGTAAAAAGAAAACCGTTTATCAATGTCTTTTGCGGCTGTTACTGTTCCCCCAACTAAATCCTTCAACTCAGCACCCCCTGCAAGCCCCCAACACCGGTATCTTCTGTTGACTGCAGACATGTCTTCAGTCTTCAAAGTTGGACCACAAGCTGAGATAACAGGTATTCAGTTCAATGTATTTCAATGGGGTTTTGAACTTAGTGGCATAAGTTGGCCATTTTTGCATATTTTTGCTGCAAAGTTTCAACATGCCTTCTTTGGGATCCCACCTCATAAAAAATTATGCTGACATTAGGCATATCTGTCCCAAAAGGTGATTTCACGGTACTTGCATGAAACTTTCTGGTACCTTTCTGGCAGGCGTTTAAAATTTTCTCTGCTGTTCATGAGGCAGAGTCATGAGAAGCCTATGTTGAAAATGTTTTAAAAAAATATTAAAAAAACAACAAAGTGAATGTGATGGCTGTCTTTAACTTCAGTAATTTTCAATATTTTTACCTCAGATTTACAACATAACCATTTCTTTACAGCACCTCATGAATGTGATAGCTGTCATTTTTCAAATCCTGGCCAAAATGTGTTTTTACATCACAAAATCACCTTCTGGGCAGGAATTCAGCATTTTGAAAATTGTCTGTGCCCTTGTTCATGGGGGGGGGGGAGGTCATAAGAAGGTTATGTGGAAAGTTTGGCATAAAAATATTTAAAAAACAATTAAATTATGAGCCTATGTTGAATTTTGCGAACCCAGGCTCATAACTTTGGTAATTTTCAATATTTTTACCCCAGATTCTCAACATAGACATTTCTTTACAGCACCTCATGAAAGTGACAGCTCTCATTTTGCAAATCTTGGCCAAAATGTGTTTTTGCATCCCAAAAGGTGATTTTGCAGTCCCTGTGTGAAATCACCTTTCACACATGAGTTGAAGATTTTTTCTGCACTTGTTCATGAGGTGGGGTCATAAGAAGGCTATATTGACAATTTGGGGCAGGAATATTAAAACATAACACATTTATGAGCCTACATTGAAATTTATAAATGCAGGCTCCTAACTTTGGTAATACATAATCCACACAGTGCACCACAATGTATCTAGTACACCAGGGCTTCTATATCAGTGGTGAACATCCAGCACTGACAAATGCTTGTTCCCCCCTGGAAGCAAGTCTAATTAATTCACCCCGTATCATATTCTTAAATGCTGCCTACTCCAGGTCCTGCCTCAACACAGTTCCTGCATTATTAATGATAAATGCTAAGATTGTTTCCTGGATGTATGACACAGTAAATCTATCTTCTAACAACTGATTGGTCAGCCTCCAGGTAGTATCCTTATCTGTGCCTTGTGTAAAAGCATGTTGTAACAAAACTGGGGAGTGGTCAGATAGAACTCTGGAGGAGATTTGATAGTTATGAGGCCCTTGAAGGAATGAAGGATGGACCATCAATCTTATTGTGTCATCATGGTCTATGTTTCTAATGACTAAGAAGGAACTAGTCAATTTCAGGCACAAGGCACAGGAAAAAGTTATAACCCCGTGTATTAGGCTGCAGTATTCCCCATGGGTCACAAAGCCCCAATGAATCCATTAAGTCATGTAATGCCCTCTGCGCAGAAGGAAAGGCGCCTCCGTTCCTGGTACTTGATCTATACAATTCACTGGTAATGACTAAATTCCAGTCTCCAGCTAGAAGTAAGTAGAGGAAGATGAAGTAAGGGAAAAGGTTATTAAGCATGGATATGAAAAGTGTGGGGCAGTCAGCATTCAGTCCAGATACACTACCTAGGAGCACTTCAGAATTGTCAAGGATATCAATCAGAAATAGTTATCTCCCATTAGGATCTTAAAGGCCTGAGATAGCTGAAAGTACACACTGTACCCAATAAGTACAGCCATACCCTCTGCCTCATGTAGTCCTACCCCATATGCCTATCCCACCTAGCCTTTACAAAACTGATGAAGTCAGTGAGCTTGCAAATAAGTTTCTTCTGGAAAATCCACACTGGCTATGAGCTGTTTAATATGCTTAAAATTTGATATCTCTCGTGTGAGATCTAGCCCTTTACCATTCCATGAAAGGTACATTATTTAATAGTACTCCCTTCTGGCTGCAGTGTGTTGTGTCCAAAAGTCTTTGCAAGATACTGTAGCCCTTCTTTACTAAAAGTAATGACTGTCAGCATATTTCCAGGAACTCGAACCCTTCCACCTTCCTCTCCCCCTTCAATCCCACAACAACACAAAACATAACCATTAACCAGAGATGACAGAATTAATGTTGAACAGAGAACTTTACCTTAGCTAGGTTAAGGTAGGCAATTGTAGAATGGTACAGACATGAGCTAGTGAACTGCCCCTGGTCCAAGTGACCACACACCAAATGCATTAGTCTACAGTCGCTCAAAAACAGCAGGCCTTCCAGAGCCAACCTTGCATGCTTCTGTAAGTGAGGATCAGAAGTTGCCCAATGTGCCTTGTAGCAGGAGAGAGAGAGCTTGAGATGGTCTGGTGGCAATCCACTGTAGTAGTCTGTAGGGTGCGTACCCTCTTGCTGATCAAACATAAGCTTGCACCATCACATGGGCAGGATAGCCATTTTAACTGTCCTGAAAAATAAAAAAAGCATATCCCCCCCCCACCATTGCACAATCTCTTAAAACTGTTACAAGTATAAAAATCATGGACAATTGTGGTAGACCACAAGAACCCCCAAATAATCTCTTCTCCAATCCCCCAAAACCCTGCTAAGCAGTTTATCTATAGATCAATTTCAGTAGATCTAAAAGATATTTGCAATAGTCTGTAAATGTTCAAGAAAAGTGACAAAGAAGAGACAGCCTGCCTCGGAGACTGGACTGCTTCTGTGTCCCTCCATAATGTAGTCTTACATGTTGGGGCATGAAGCATGCTGCAACTGTTCTAGGCAGCCCCAGCAAGCATCTAGGCCCAAGCTGACCAGTGAGTCTGCATTGGTAGGAGGATGCAGGCATGGTTGGGGAAAAAAGAAACCCTGGAAGCAGGGTCATTTAGCAAGAAAGGCTCCTGACTACTCAAGTGAATGGCAAGATGGAGACAGGAATATAAAAGTGAGTATCACCACTAGAAAGTGAAATATTAACAATGGTACCACAACTGGTTAGTGAACATGTGAACAAAGTTAATAAACCTGCAACAACAGCCTCAGTAGAGTCAGCCCATGGTAGAAACAATGCTGATGGAGTTTCAGCTGGTTGAATCAGTTCGTGATGTGACATCTAGTGATGTCATGGCCAGGCTAACAGTGAGAGTGAGGAGCTCCCTTCCCTCCTGGAATCAGAACTACCTCCTTGACAAACAAAACTTACTAAATCTGAACAAAATGCCAAACGGAAGTGAGGGAGAAGACAGAACAACAAGATCCCGCTCCCTAAAGTCAAAACAGGGACTGGAGGCCAATACACTGTGAGATCACTGCTGAAACTGGAGCAGCAACATCTCTCTCTCACACTAGCACACATCTTGAACTATGATACAGACCACAAAACAGAGACACTCAGCAGAAACCATTTTGATCTTGTGCTGATAGAAGTCAAAGAGACTCAAAGGAAAACAGTCAAATTCTGACAACTGAAAGGCTTTCTCAATGGGCTGGAGCGAACAGTTGGGCAAGCTGAAGACTGCATGGCAGTGATCGAAGATGGGACACTGTAGCTAAGTAATGCTATGGATTCCCTCCTCCAGTACACGGAAGCTCTCCAAGTGAAGTTTGTGAATCTGGAAGTGAGATCATGTAGGGACAACCTCTTACTTTCAGGATTACAGGAAGGCTCTGAGACGGGGCACATGGGTGACTTTCTTGTTGACTTGCGCAAAAGACGTCCTTTCTCTCACTCCCACACTGGACATTAAAACTTAAAGGGCTCACCGACCATTCTACATGAGGTCTATGGACCCACAGGCACATCTGAGACCTATCTAAATCAAGTTCAACAGCTACCACACCAAAGAAGAAGTCTTGAGACTAGCCTGGTAGCATGGAGCCAGACTCTCTTTGAACCAGGACTACCCTAATGAAAGCAGTGCAAAAGGCTCTAATATGGGGAGGTCATCAGTGCACTGAGGGGAAACAAGTTAAATTCCAAACCCTGTACCCAGTCAAAATTCAGATCTTCTGGGACAACGGCACACCGGGTTTATAACACTGCATAGGAGGCACTTAAGGCTTTACAGGAGAAGGGGGTCCTTGTGAAACCTAACAGGATGCCCAATAATGGAACTGAAAAGCTGCTGAGAAGTGAATGGTCAACTGTGAGGAGACAGCAAATCATGGCCACAGGAATCAGAGTGGCATCTCATACAATGACTAAAATCCGCAACCTGCTCCAGCAAGTGAATGGAACCACCAGCCACCCAAGTAAATCTGCTCTAGGCTCCAGAACTATGCCTAATGTTTCTACATAGAACAGGTAAGCTGCTTTAAACTGTTATTCAGATGACCGGATGGCACCAGACAGGGGATAAATCCCCCCCCCCCCACCACACAGGATCTGTTCTTGCCATAGTTTGCAGACTTTTGTTAATAAAGTTCTTTATGCACTTGCTATTTTCTTGAACAAAAACATTTACCTACTCCCCAGACAGACTGATGTGGGGAGAGAACAATCAAGACTTTGTACACTGTGGCATATGAAAGGGTCACTAGTGTTTACTCCTGAAGCACACTGCCCCTTGTTTTTCACTAATCCAGCATGTATAGTACTGTTTTTACTGTAGAGAGAGTGAAGAATGTACCAAGGGGGAAACCGTGCACAGCAATAATTACTGAGTTTGGATAGAATTTAAATATTGGTCTCTGACGTGGAGGGATCTTCATGGGTGGGAATGTGATAGTAAAAATGTCTGCATGGCAATGAGAGGGAAAAAGTTTCAGTAATTGCAAGAATGAGTACTCAGTTACTATCAGTTTACTGGTAGGGGATACCCACAGTCAAACTGAAATTATCCCCTTAGTAAATGGATTATAGAGAAATGTTGGCATCCTCCTTCTCAAATGTGGCCAGTCATGATTAGGTAGAGGGCAAGTGGCACACGCAGTAGCACAAGCTGCCAGTAGCTGATCTGATGGGGTGTCTTGTGAGAGGGACAGTGATTAGAGCCACTCGGAATCATCATTTAAACCACACGCTGAACAGTCAACACAAGCTACCCCCCTACCAACCCTGTGATGGTCCACATGACTCAAATTCCACCAAAGATATAACTTAGCTGTAGGGGGAACTGTACTCCTGGAAACTGGTTGACCGGGGACCACCCACCTCCTGAAAAGAAGGATGCTGGAAAGAATGAGCCCACATACCTAACCTAAGAGTGGACTATTAGGAGAGGAGGGCCATCCACCCAGGGGCTGAATTCCATGTCAGCCTGTCATGGTGACCATCAGCCACAGATCAGAAGCAGCACAGTATAATACAAGAAGCCAGGAAGGACCACTCCAAGTAGCCAGGGACTGCACCCTAGGATTACAACCTTTCAAGAAGTCCAAAGTGGGACATTTCTTACTGAAACATGATTTTTTTTCTCAGGACAATATGTAATGTCAACCAATGCAACAGACTTGTTTTCTCTAAATAATCAGAATTAAGATTTGGTATTGTATTTAAGTTGTTTCTAGTGTTTCTTATTATTTTAAGGTAAGGTATTGTAGTTTTTACAACATTTAGAGAAAAGTCTGAAAATTTTTTTTTCCACTATAATGTCAGGACATGTAGTATTTTTCCTGTTTTTTGCAGGACACAGCTGCCCAAATCAGGACAGTCCTGCAAAAATCAGGACAGGTGGTAACTCTACTGCAACCTGATTTTATTTAAGATATACTACAAAGTTACTACTGTAAAGTCATGCATAAAGATATGATCTATACCTGCCAAGAGCAATAATGAGACTGTATACACCCACCTTACCAAACTACAAAGAAAGCCCCCCCTACCACCACCCACATGCCCATACTCAAAGCACTGGCCTACAAATCACCCAGAGCTGTGACACCGACAAATTTATTTTATTTATTAATTGAAATGTTTTACCAGAAAGGCACACTGAGCAAAAGTTGCTCATCTCCCGGTGTGACCTGGCCGGGTAGAGGACCATAAGGATAGTTTACAGAGATTTGGTATGCAATATAAATTTATGGTATATTACATTCAAATAATTTGAGCAGACTATACAGGAGTAATGAAATAGTAGAATGCTAACAGTTTTGAGCTAGATATATACTACACCAATGCTTTTGGGCTAGAGAGATGCAACAGCACAAAATAACATTTAGCATTCACTAAATGACACATAACTGTGTAGCTGGAAAATGGCTGAATAGAACTGCTGTAGTTTGATCTAGGGAAGTTAGTGAGGAGTAAACACAGGCAGAACAGGTTTGCTAAGATATAACAACAGAAGTGCAAGTTAACTACAAGTGCATTAGAGATTAGGGGTCAGCCATAGATAGGGCTACGTAAGGAGGAGAATGGAAGGTGAGAGGTAGGTATGTCAGTAGGCAGAGAAGTGGGGTGGTGGTGGAAGGGGATGGAACAAGGAGGTGAAGGAAGAGGTAGGAGGAGAAAGGTCTGCTGGGGCCTGACCCCTCCCATATGCCGAGGACCCTGCCTGCAGAAGACAGGAAGGGAGCAGGTTGTGGCAGCTAGAGGTAGAATACAGTAGGATGGAAGAAGGTTGTAGGCAGCAAGGGGGAATAGGCTTCGGGAAGGACAGAAGAGAGGGTGAAGGTGAGAGAGAAGAGCAGCCAGGATCCCAGCCCTTCAGGATGTGAAGAAGTTGAGGGAAGAGTTGGGTTAATGGTGTGAGGATAGGGTAGGGACTGGCCCTTGGTACAACTTTGGATGATGGAGAAATCACTGTAAGAGACAATGGAAGGTCTGAATTGGAGGAAAGGAAGGAATGTTATTTTAGGTGGGTGGGTGAGCTGCAGCAGGGGCATTGTATGGGTACTGGAGAGGGATAGGGTTTGTCAGGCTTAGGGGGAGTTAGGGAGGGTTGTAGCAAAGAACAGCTAGGTGCAAGGAAGTTTTTATGGGTAGAGCTGATGGAGTAGGAGGAGGATAAGTAATGAATTTGAGGGTGGAGGAATTTCACATTTTTGGGAGGTGGTGAGAATAACTAGATTGGCTAATGAGGGTGGCTGTGTGGGGACCCCAGCATATGGGAGTCGATGATCTAAGGAGTGAGAGGAAGGGGGGTGTTATAAATGAGGGCAGAGGTAGAAGGGAGTTCACCCAGCCAGTGCTTCGAGGTGAATTTAACGCAGTGGGAGTGTCGTCTGTTTATAAGAGAGGGGAAAGATAGGGCATGACAGAGATCACAGTGGTGGGTGTGAGAAGGAGCATCAAGTACAAAACGGCAGAAGGAATTGAAGAGGGTATCCAACCTGGCCAAGGAGGACTTGGGAGCAGCACTGTAGGCTACATCACAGTAGTCAAAGATGGGCAGGATCATCTTCTGAACAATTTCACACCTAACCGTAGAGGGATACAACTACGGTTCCTGAACATGCACCAACTGTGAGAAATTTTTGGGGAATGGCATCAATATATCTGAAGAAGTTTAGGTGCTGATCCAGCCAAAGTCCTAGGTACTTGAGGGAGGATGTGTCCTCAAGTAAAGCACCATCAAGGGTGTGGAAAGTGGGCAGGGAGGGAAACCTAGAGTGTTTCTGCCTTGTGCCAAAGGTCATGGAGAGAGTCTTCTTGGCATTAAGAAAAAAATCTCTCTCTCTAGAGTAATAGAAGCTTTCCCTCATACCCCCCTGCACACACACATTTATTGGAGATCAGGAGTATTCTAACAAGGGTGCTGGGATCAGCAAGATCCTAAGAACTTATTATACAGCTCCAAAAGGGAGGGGGAAGGGGAGGGACATAGGGAATTGCTAGCCATGATGTGTACATTTTTTCTTATTTCCAGTATTGCATTACCTTTTTCATGGAGCAACCATGAAAGATGGGTATCTATGTAGTAGCCCCCATCATGGGGAAACTGACTCTTTAAATATCCTCATCTGGGGGCAAAGGAGTTGCAGAGGACAACCCCAGGGAGGACCAGAAAATATGATAAAATATTCTGCCTTGGAAGAGGGTGGTGGTAAACGGTATACAGTCAGAAGAGATGCAAGTCACAAGTGGGGTACCTCAGGGATCAGTCCTTGGGTCAGTCCTTTTCAATATCTTCATCAGTGACATTGCAGATGGACTGGAGGGTAAGGTTTGTCTGTTTGCTGATAACATCAAGATCTGAAACACAGTAGATGATCCAGATGGGGTGGGCAGAATGAGAAGAGATCTGGATAAACTAGTAAAATGGTTGGAAGAGTGGCAACCAGGGTTTAATGCAAAGAAGTGCAAGATCATGCACATAGGGTAGAGAAACCCCGAAGCCACCAATAGGCTGGGAGTGAAGTTGCTGGCAGTCACAAGGGAAGAAAGAGACTTGGGCGTCATCATCACTGATGACCTGAAATCATCCAAGCAGACCACTAAAGCAGTAGGCAAGGCTAGGGGGATGTTAGGGTGTATTAGTAGAGGTATCGCAAGTCGGAAGAGGGAGGTAATAATCCCTCTTTACAAGACACTGGTTGGGCCCCATCTGGAGTACTGCTTGCAGTACTGGAGGCCACACCTTCACAAGGACATTAACCACATTGAGGCAATCCAGAGAAGGGCAACCAAAATGGTGTAGAGACTGCATCAGAAAACATGTGAGGACAGATTAACAGAGGTCAATACGTATACCCTAGAGCAAAGGAGGGAGAGAGGTGATATGATTGAAACATTCAAACACTTTAAGGTCATTAACAAGGTGAAAGAGTCTAACACATTTCAATATAAGAAAAATAGCAGGACAAGAGGATACAGCATGAGATTAGAGGGAGGTCGATTAAGGGGTAATGTAATGAAGCTCTTTTTCACAGACAGGATGGTGGATGCATGGAACGGCCTACCTCAGGAAGTGGTGGATATGAATACAGTGCAGGGCTTCAAACAGGCATGGGATAGGCATAAGGAGCAATACAGATGAGTATGAAGAGATAGACCATTGACAGAGCAAAGGCCGATGGCACATTTATAAGGTAGAAAAGAAATGGGCAGACTGGATGGGCCTTGTGGTTCTTATCTGTTGTCAACTTCTATGTTTCTTTGAGTCTGGAGGTTTTGTTACATGGTTCATATAGCACAGCTGGTTGTTACTCTTTACCGATTTATTTCTGGAGGAAAAATACTTGCAGAAGTGGGGGATCAAAAGTGCCAGAGTCATGGAGAGGGGCAGCTCTCTCCAGTCAGACAATAAGGGATAACATTACTAGACATGGAATGACAGTCCCCATCGGGGCCCTGAGGCCCTAGGCCCAGGAGAAATCTGAGGCCCCCCTCACTGCACCAGTGCCCCTTCACTGTAGCCACACTCCTTGGTCATTGCATATCAGTTACTGAAATTTTTAAAACATATCTCCTTATTGTTCCTAAAAAAGTGGCATAATACTTAAATAACCTAACTAAAATGCTTCACAATGAATTAAACTAATTGTCATCAGGATGAAAAAAACATTGCTCCTAGTTTTGATCATTTAGAGAGAATAGTTTTCTGATTGGACTGGTACAAATATTTTTCGGGATATGAAATGTCTTGATTTGCACTTCTGACCCCCAAAACAGATGCATGTGCACTTGCAGTATGGGTGTTACCATTTTGTCCTGTCAGGTAGTATGAACCAGGATTTGGGAGTTTTATTAGCTGTGGTAGGGCCATCTCTGAAAAGCATGGGTCCTGGGTGGTGTAGGAGTTAAACTGGTGGTCTACTAAAGGAGTCATGATGAATTATAGAGATTACGTTACAAAGTGAATGACTGTTAGAAGAAATAATTTCAGGGATCAAACATTTATTTTTTTGATAATAAGCCAGGATCAACTAATGGCAAGATTTATTGATGGGGTGCTGGAAATATATTCAGTGGTTCACCCTGAAAACAAAACTACATCAACACCAGAACTTCAAAATGAGTGGGATGAGGAAATAAAAAAAGAATACAATTTTCTAACAGTACAATTGAAACGCATTGTAGATTTCTTGATTTTAGGAGTAAGATTAAAAAGTTCCTGACACAGTTGAGACAACTTTGGAAAAAAACATAACATTTGGGCATAGATGTAGCTATATTTTGTATTTTATTACTAAGGTATTTGCAAGTATACGTATCTCTGCCTTTTAGCTCTGGCTGCCTATCTATACCTGACATCATACTGTAATTGTGACACTGAAATAGGTTACTGTGAATATGTTTGTGTTATAAATAGGGATTGTGATGCAATATGTAGAGAAGCAGTCAGAGTAGATATAATTCCCTGGTCTGACAGTTTCTATATTCTGTAATGTATTCTCATGGTTTTGCTTTTAAATATTGTATTCGCTATGTATTAATTGAACATTATTTGACCTATATTATTTATGTGCTAGTACTGTATGTATTTTACCTGCCTTAATCTGTATATGCTCCTGATATATGTTCTCAGGACCTCCTTGTGAATGAGCCTGCTCAATGGAGTTATTCCTGCAATAAACTTGAAACTTGAATTAGTCTACTGAATAAAGATCTTGTTTTCATGCAATTGTTTTCAGTCATAAAAAAACAGAATTACAGAAACAGTATGAAGCAATAAAGAAAATAGGATGGAGCTGAATATAAATCTTACTTTTTTTTTTTTTTTTAAGTTTTCCTAATGTTCTCAGGGGCTCTTTAAATATAAAGCATACATATTAGATTTCACTGTTAATATTTCATATTTAAGAGTAAGCACTTGATAAGTGACGATTCTAAGTGGGAAGGAGAGACACAGCAAAGGAAATGGGCATATTAACACCTTACAGGGCAACCTGGCCATGGGCCCGAAGTGATCAGCTGCACTTAAAACCTAATTAGTTAGGCAGATAATCATGTCACAATTCAGTCCCTGCCTTGCTCAGGATACCTAGCAGTTGAATCCTTTACAGAAAATTCATCTCAGGTAGAAGAAAATATAGTAAATACTGTATATGTTGGAGATTGCTGTAGACCCCCCTGGCAGGCAGGGTCCCAAGGCACATGCCTATGTTGCCTATGCCTTAACCCACGTCTAAGATCCTGACTTACAATGTAAATGGCCTCACACACCCATTAAAAAGAAAAAAGGTAATGACATGTATAAGGCAAACCAAAGCAGACTTCAGACTTTTGCAGGAGACCCACCTCTCAGAGATGGAATATCAATAACTGACCATATCTGGTTACCACCAGGTCCACTCTTCACACACAGCTGAGTGGAGGAGGGGTGCGGCTACACTGGTGCCAAACCAGGTCCCCTTTGAACCCCAAGAAGTCTGCAAAGATAAGGACAGAAGATGCATCATGCTGAGAGGACTCATTAACAGTCAGGTTAATTATTTTGATATATGACCAGCTGCTGCAGACTTCATGTTTTACTGAAAATATTCACTCTGGCAGAAAAAGGAGGAACAGTTTCTTGTGGAGGAGACTTAAATCTCACCTTTATGACTGAAATCGACTGCACTCACAGATACCATATGAAAGAACATGCTGTAGCCAAAACAGCAAAAACCTTACTATCAGAAATAGGCCTCTGTGATGTTTGAAGGCACCTTATTTATTTTATTTATTTAATAACATCTCAGATTAATACCTTTGAACTAACAGCTCATTTACAGAAGTTCCATGTCATGTATGCACCATGTAGGCCACCTACATGGTCAAACACCAGGTTACATGTTTCATCCAGCATTCCAATAAATGTATTCAAGATTAGACTGTTTTATTTATTTAGACAGCAGTTTGGAAAACCTTTGGGCCATAGGCTCATTTACAAAGGTACTTTGTCACAGTAAGACAAACGAAAATACACAGTATAACACAGTATAACAGTAACTTAAGACATAGATACAAACAAGCTGGTACAGGTAGGATTGATGCAAACAATACCAGAGTTATGTTTTCTATTCCCAAAAGACCATATATTAATAAGATACACAGTTGCAAAAGAGGCACACTGGATATTTTAGATCATGCACCCCTGACATTGGAGGTAGACATTAACTCCCAGAGGAAAGCCTCCTTCAGAGACTGAACACCCCTCCTACAGGACAGAAAACCAGGGACCAAATCACCCGAATTATCAATCAGACTGTGCAGAAAAATGACTCTCCTGATGCTGTGCCTGGAATTCTGTAGGACACCATGAATGCCTTCCTGAGGGGTACATTAATTATGCTAGCAGCCCAAAAAAAGAAAATAAGGCTCGAAAAGCAAAACCAGTTACAGCTTGCAGTACAAGAGTTGGAAGGCCAACAGCAAACTACATTAAATAGAACTAGAGATAAAGAATTACTGGCCTTGAAAAATTAACTTAATCAGCTTCTCAGTTACAAAACTGAACAAAACCTGAAACACCTATGCCAAAAATGCTACGGGGGGAAGGGGAGCTCCAGCACTATGACTGCAAGCCTACTGTTTAAGAGCTCAAAGGGCCTGTGCTCATATTACAAAAATGTTTCATCTCGGCACTGTATGGAAGATTACTAGACCCACCACCATAGCAGCAGCATTCCAACGTTACTATGAGGTACTGTACTCTACAAAGGCTGATCAAACTCAGGCAGGCAAAGATGCCTATCTTGGCAATCTGGGGTTGTCACAAGTCACAGGGCTCAGATTGAGGGATATGTGCACCAGATACAGCTGAAGAAATGTTAGAAATCTCCAGAAGCAAGACAGGTAAATATCTGGGCTCAGATGGATTCTTGTCTGAGTTCTACAAAAGATTTAGGAGGATATGGACCCACTTCTGAAGGCAGCCTACTATCCTGCCCTAGAAAAAGTGGTACACTAGCCTCTTGTGAAACTATGCAATAGTTTCAGTGATTCCTAAGCTCGGCAAGGACCTTACCATGTGTTCTACCACTCGATCTCTATATTAAATGTTAACTATAAATACCTCACTGCAATTTTCACTCAGAGGTTGGAGAATATTATCCCACAACTAGTTCATTCAGACCAAATGGACTTTGTAGCAGATCAACAGGCCTCATATAATGTCCGAAGAGCATTGCATGTGCTAGATCAGCTAAATCATGCGAAAAGCCCAGCAGTGGTGATGAGTACAGATGCTGAAAAAGCATTTGATCAGGTAGATTGGAATTACTGTATAAGGTCCTTACTGGGTTTGGTTTCTCCCCTACTTTCATAACATACATACAGACACTGTATAAAGTCCCCGTTGGCCTGTGAGTGTGCAAATTGTCACCTCTCACAGGGCGTCAGCCTAGGATGAGGTACCAGACAAGGCTGCCCCCGTCCCCATTATTATTTGCCCTGTATACGTACAAATATACGAAGAATACAACAGAAGAAGGCCATTTGGTCTATCAAGTCTGCTCATATTGCTGGGCACGCAGCTTGAGCTAATGTCCCTGCCCTCCCTCCCCACTCCTCCCATCCTCCCTACCCATGATCCTTACCTTCCTATGCCTATCCCAGCCTCTCTTAAAGCTGCCCACTGTCTTCAACGAGATGACCTCTTCTGGCAGTGCATTCCAAGGGTCCACCACCCTCTCTCTGAAGAAGTGCTTCCTGACCTCCATTCTAAACCTCCCACCCTCCAGCTTAAGACTGTGCCCCCTCGTTTTATGGCTGACACTCAGCTTAAAGAGACTCTTCTTATGAACCTTATTTATTCCTTTCAAGTACTTGACGGCCACAATCATGTCCCCTGTCTCTCTCTCCTGTCTTTCAGGGAGTACATGTTCAGTGCCTCAATCTCTCTCCTCATATGCCTTACCCTGCTGACCTGCTATCATCTTTGTAGCCCTCCTCTGGACCTTCTCCAGCTGGTTAATGTCCTTTTGAGGTGTGGGCACCAGTACTGAACTCCATACTCTAGATGCGCCTTACAAGTGACCTGTATAACCATATAAAAACTGTATAAAGCAGTAAACCTCCTTTCTACTACTACTGATCCCCTAGATATGCATCTCAGCATCTTGTTTGCCTTTGTTGTTGCTTTCTTGCATTACGACGAGTGCTTCAAGTCACTAGTGATCATCACTCCTCTACTGATGCAGTTATCAGACTCCACCCAGGCAGTACTCTGTCCTGGGATTCTTGTCTCCATATGCATAACTTTGCATTTCTTGGCATTGAAGCCAAGCTGCCAGATCCTGGACCACTTCCTCAGCTTTTCCAGATCTTTCTGTAGGTCCTGTATCCCTTCAGCTCTTCCACAGAGCTTGGTGTCATCTGCGAATAGACACATTTTGCTCTTAATGCCATCTCCAATGTCATTGATGAAGACATTGAACAACACTGGCCCCAGCACCGAGATTCCGTGGGACCTCACTGGTTACCTCTCTAGTGCCAGATATCTCTCCCCACAACCACCCTCCGAGTTCTGTTCTCAGCCAGTTTTCCACCCATCTGGCCATCTTTTCTCCAACCCAGAGAGCCACCAACTTCTTGATCAACCTTTTGTGGGGCACAGAGTCAAAGGACTTGCTGAAATCAAGATAGAGGACGTCTGCCACTTTGCCTGTGTACTGTCTTAGTGACACAGCCAAAGAAGTTAATCAGATTTGTTTCACATGATCTCCTCCCCATGAACCCATGCTGCCTCACATTCTGAAGACCATGCTCCTCTAGATATTACACCAGACTTTCTTTTAGTATGGTCTCCATACTGAATATAATATACTGAACCCTAGCACAGAGAATTTGATTAGACGGATATCAAGGCAGTAACAGTGGGACAAGTTCAATACAAAGTTGCCCTTTATGTGGACCATGTCCTCCCTTACTTAATGGACCCTCAAAACTCCTTGCCCAAAGTCTAAGAACTGGACGAGAATATTCTCAATACTCAGGGTACACCCTTAACACAGCTAAAATTGAAATCCTCACTTTACACTATTTCCCAGATAAAATACAACAAAATGCCCCATGAAGTGGGACTTCCAAAGCTGAAATACCTGGGAATTTATTGCAGAGCTACCATTGCTAACTTCATGCAAGACACCTATGCCTCCTACTTAACAGTTTAAAGGCTGATATGCAGAGGTGGTCTTTCCTGCCACTCCCTATGTACTTCAAGCAGTAAGAATGAACATACTGCCTAGACATTTCTGAGTGAACCAGTGAACCTAACCAGGAAATGGTTCCAACAGGTGCAACAAGAGGTATATAAATCTGTGTTTGCAGATCACAGACCTAGGGTCCATTGTGCTATCCTACTAGCTAGAAGGCAATGGTGGGGGTGCTTCCCTCCTTGAAGGAATACTGAATAGTGGTCCAAGTCAAACTAGCAACACTATGGGGACAAGAGGATTAATGAGTCCCAATGGAAGCAAATAGAATTAGGAACTGTACATTTCATCTTTGTACAAGGCACTTGTTGGTCCAGTCAAAGGCATCAAACCTTCCAGTGTCTCGTTTTCCAAGGACCAATATGGCTAGCATCTCTTTTTATTAAATTTGGAACTGTCAAAGGAAATCTCCTACAAGCGCTCCTCACAGATCTCCCCACCTAGAGCATATGTTGTGAGCTTCCAGATGTCTGACAGTACTTGTGGAGATACCTGGTTTACATGTACCCCCCCCCCAGCACAAACAGACCCATGATATAGAAGACAATCAGAAATGGCATTCCACTTCCCAGCCAGAGTGCTTACAGAGCAATAGTCAAAACATACAAGGAGTGAAAGGAATAATTTGATTGAGACCACACAATAGGTTTAGATATTTTCAGCTCCAGGATTTTGTATCCCGACAGTTGAAATCCAAACACAGCAATTAATAACATACCCATCACTAGCAGAAACATCACAACAAAGAGGAGCTATTTCTTTCCCGTATCAGTTTTTAGCACAACACAGGGTAAACAACAGTTACTGCAATGAAGGACAAAGGCAACAAGAGGCACAGGTTCACCTGACCAGAAAGGAATGGAAACAACTTGAGGGGGTCTTGTTGGACATCCTCATTGCCAAAGTGGCAGGAGTTTGCTTGAATGATTAAACCTTGATAATTTATGATGCCTGTACTGAAGGCTAAATGGGACCACTCAACAAAAGCTGGTTGCTGTAAGAGATGTGGGAACCCTAAGCTACACATACACATTTTCTGGTTGTGTACTAAGCTAAGGGACTACTAGTAGGCTGCAGTTAAAGAAAGACTGACACATGTGTGCTATTGCAGAACCCTCACACTCCCAGAATTGATCTTGTGCTTAAAACCACACTTTCTCAAATGGAAGGAAAGACTACTTATGGTACAACAGAATAGCAGCACAGCAGCTACAAAAACATTACTAGAATCTGGCTACAGGAACATCCCTCGTATGTGGCAGAATGGGAAGCAGTGATGCTGGAAACTGCAGAAATGGAGAGAATGACTTACCAAGATAAAATAGAGGCCTATATCAATATGTGGATGAGGTGGGAAATGTTGCATAGGGATGGGGATAAGAACAGCAGCAAAGGGAAAGATGAACTAGAAATCTATTAGGTTGAGGTTAGACCAAATAGTTATCTCGATAAGGGTGACATTTGCTATTTAGGGCTAACGCAGGAGGCCCTAACAGTCTGCTCACTCCCCTGTGCACCAGATACCTCCTACTCCATAAAGAACAGACAAATAACACAATGTACAATCAATGTCCTCCACTGTTTTTATAAGTTGTAGTTAGTATTTTTCCCAGTGTTTATTGTTGTCTTTTTCATAGGCACTGAAAAAGTTTGTAAAAAGACTGTCTATATTTGTACTACTGAAAAAGACAGTATACTTGCATCTGTGTGTATTCTTCAGTGCATACCATAAATGTAATGTACTGTGTATGTCTGATGTATGCATTCAATAAATAAATAATTGAGTTGGTGGCATAAGCATTTCCTCCCCAAGGCCGAGATGGAGGCCAGCAAGCTGGGCTGTGTTCAGCAGGAAACAGTTTGAGGAAGTACTTTGGTAATTCACATTTGGCATTGTCACTGACATTTATTTATTTATTGACTGAATCTGAATAACAACCTTTGAGCATTATTGTTCCTTTACAAAGGTTCCACATCATATGATTATAGGTAATTAGGCAGAGGAATCACAGGTACATTTCAAAGGTAGCAGAGTAGAGAATAACTTTGTAACAGGCAATTAGGCAATAGAAACTCATGGTACATTACAAAAAAAGAGGAGTCTTGAATAACAGTATTACAGGGATTAAGAGAGAATGCATACAAGTTAAACAAATTTACAATGGTAAAATAAATAGAAAGTTGCAAGAATTAAATACAAAGTTTGTGCTGGTATCAAGAATTTGAGGAGCTTGCCCAGACAGGAGATACTGGGTGATAAGAGGAGGGAAAAGGGGGAGCTGTGGGAGGGGGGAGGAAGACAGAGGGAGTAAGAAGTATGTGGGAGATGGGGTACAGGACTGTGGGGAGGGGAGGCTAAGGGGGCAGGGTGGGGAGCTGAAAGGGAGGGAAGGCAAAGGAAGGAAGGGTATGGGAGAATGGGGAACTGGGCAGGTGCAAGGGTTTCAAGATGTTGGGGAGGAGAAACCCAGAGGGTGTTGTTAGTACAGTAAGCAGAGGAGGAGATCACTGCAGGAGAAGAGATGATATGAAGGTGTGACCGGCCTGAAGGGGAAGGTGCAGAGGGCAGACTGGCTTGTGGAGTTAACTGCCCAGGCTTAGGGATAGGCACGAGGAGCTTTAAGATGCAGAGGTCAAATCACAGAAGCAGAGGAAAGTACAGGAGAGCAAAAAGAGCTGAGGGGAATGAAGTGCTACAGATAGGTTGGACTGGGCATGTCCATGAAACAGCCTTAGGAGGTGGGATCACAGTTGCACTCACTGCACAAGATAAGATATGCATGCAGTTGATGTTTGAAGGGGACAAGCTTAGGTTCCAAAATGAGGGCAACGCTAAGGAAATTTAGCTGGAGGAGGAGGCCCTATACCCAATGGACCACTGACCTTGTGTGTCAAGAATAGACTTGAAGACAGCTTTACTAGAGCCTCTAGTGACTCTTTGGGTTGATAGAAGGACTGAGGAGAGCCTGTACCCTGGGGTGCAAGGCCAAGGGCAGCTTTTTTGGCTTGTAGGCATACATGAAACTGGATCCTGTTCCTAAGATTGAGCCAGCCAGTGTTACAGTAGAGCATACATGTATGAGTTGAGCGATGGTCCCCAAGAATGGGCCTGCAAGCTTTGTTGAGGGCTACTTTTATTCCCTTAAGCACAATGGTAGAAGCAGCTCCATAAACTATTAGACCGTAGTCTGTCTCTGACATGACTGTGCTGGTAACTGCTAGTTTAACAGTGTTATTAGTGAGGTAGTGCTTGTGGTGGTAGAGTTGCCCAAGTCTGGCATTTGTTGCCTTGGCAACGAGGCCAATATGCAGCCTGTAAGAAAGAGAGCAGTCGAGTGTGACCCCGAGGTATTTGAAATTGCTGACAATTATAAGAAGGTCGTTGCTGCAATTACGTATCTTGCTGGGATAAGCTTTATGACAGTTATGGGGGGCGGCGAACAACATCGCCTTAGTTTTCTTGTAGCTTAGTAGAAACCTGGTATTAAGGAACCAAGCCTCAATCATGGTAAAAGCAGCTGTTTCTCGAGCAGATCAGGTGCAGAGTGACATGTACAGTACAGTGTTGTCTGCGTCTAACAGTACATTGTATTGGCAGGCTTTGGGAAGGTAATTTAAGAATAGACTGAATAGCAGGCAGCCCAGGAGAGAACCTTGGGGTACCCCTGTGGAAACAATTTGATGGTTGGATAGAGTACCTTGTATTTTGACCTGCTGATTTCTAATGAAGAGGTGACTCCTGAACCAGCCTAGGGATACAGAGGAAATTCCTGTGCAGGCCAGCTGACTTAGTAGTAGATCATGATTAACTGTATCAAAAGCTTTGGTGAAGTCAATGTAGATGGCCCCCACCAAGGACCTCCGGTCCAGTGACTCATGAATGTAGCCTGGTATACTCCACAAGGGCTGTAGTTGTACTATGCGCCTTGTGCAACCTGTGCTGCTGCTGACACTGAAGTTTATGTTTGGCAAGGTAGTCAACTAGTTGTCTTTCCTGGTTAAACTTTTAAATAACTAAAGATAACTGAATTTTTGTTTTCTTATTACTAGACAGCTGTTGTTTGTAAGCTGGCAAGGTTGGCTCCCTGCCAACAAACCCATCCCCACTCTTTTCTTTCAGTAGGGATGGGGCTACATGTCAGTGTGTAGCCCTATCCGTGCTGAGCATGCTCTGCATGTCTGTGTGTGGCTCCATATGCCATTAGCCACATAGAAGGCTTTATTTAAATGAACTGGACACAGGGTTGTCCAATCCCAGGTGCCAGTTTAATTAATCATGTAGTCTGACACTAGGATGCTCATCCCCAGTGACAGTCCATTCCCCCTCTCCCCCCTATACTGCTCCCCCATGCCTGTAATTCACACCTGCCAACACGAGGGGGGCAATCACTGGTATCGGGCTTAGCTTCATGCAGATACTGGGTGCCCAATCCCCAGTGTTGGAGGTACTGCTCCATCCCCTACTCACATTCCTCCCTAACACTGTAATTTATACTGTACGACATCGGGTGCCCAATCTCCAGTGTCGACTTGATAACCCTCTCCCTGACCAGCAGTGTGGGACACCTGGTTGCCACCCTCAGTGTCCCCAGTGTCATGCTGACACTGGGGTTTCCAGTGTCAGATCCTGTAAAAAAAAAAAAAAAAAAAGAAAATCATCCTGCAAAATCATTTTTTGTTTGTTTTTTAAATCCTGAAATAAAGCAGTCTCTTGTTATCTGCTGCCATCCCCAACCTCCCAGCCTAACCCTCCCACTCAGCAACCATCACCCCCCCTTAACCTATACTTACTGAGCCAAGGTCCAACCTTGTAATCCTCTCTGGACCAGAGACACTTCTTCACTCTTCAATGCAGAACTGGGAACTGAAGAAACCAGGTAAGTACTGTATATTGTATAAGGTGTTTTCAACTTATCTTCATAGCTTAGTCATTTTTTTAAAAAAAATTCACCAAATTTTCAATATGACCTTCTTTGAAACCCCACCTTGTGAACACTGATGGTGAAATTATGTTACTCAGTACCAGAAGGTGACTTTCTGATCACTGCGTGAAATTACCTTCAGGCTCGACACAGTCACTACCAGTGTTCATGAGGTGGTGTCCTCCCGACCATTTCCTGCCCCTCTATCTCTCTCCTTCTTGCCAGTTACCCCTGCTGTTTCTCCCAATGCCATCCTGGCCCACAACCCTCTGAAAGGTAAGAGCCCTGATGGGCCTGACCCCAAGCTCCTACACCTGTCTGCTCTTGCCATTGCCTTCCCCATCTACTCCCTTCTCAACCTCTCCTCCTCTCTTGCTTCTGTCCCTGATGCCTGGAAGCATGTAAATGTCATTCCCCTTCCGAAAGGAGGTGACTCCTCTACTCCTAGCAACTTCTGCCCTACCTTTCTTCTCCCAAAGTTAGCTAAACTCCAGAACACACAGTGCTGTCTCAACTCTTTCCCATCATTTACTCCTCCTCTTTTTTCATGCCTTACAATCTGGCTTCTGCAAGTACCACTCCACCACCCTTCCTCCTCCAGCTAACCAACTCCATCCACACAGGCATGGACCAGGATCTCTTCACCTACACCATCTTTGTTGACCTGGTGAAAGCTTTTGTCAAATCCTCATCCTTCCCTCCTCATTTGCACCGTGTCCCCAAGGCTCTGTCCTTGGTCCGTTATATTCTTGATATTCCTAAATGACCTGTTTTCTGCCTGCTCACCTGCATCCATCCACATGTACTCAGGCGACCTTGTCCTTTTTGCCTCTGATTCCTCCCCTTCTCAGCTAATAGGCTGGCTTCAAACATGATTTTGACAATGTCCAGTGATGGTCCAGGTCAAATCAGCTATTCTTAAATGCCAAAACAAATGGTCCCTGTGACCTTTGGCACTAAGCAGAGACTCTCCAGGCTCCCATCCCTCCACTTTTACCACACCCTAGATGGGGTCACAATTGATGAACTGTCCTCATTTAAGTACCATGGGGTCTGGCTAGATCTGCACCTTGATGTTTCGCAGCATGTGGATGCCATACATAAAAACTCCATCCCAAACTTAGTGCACCATATAGGAACAAAAGTTACATCCAGCTTCCTGCTTGCAGAGATATCATCACCAAAATGATCCTTCCCATCATCAATTATGGTGACATTGTCTATAGTGTTGCCCCAAAGTCAACCCTGGCCAGATCAGACCCGCTTTATCACTCCTTCTGCTGCTTTGCCTTGCACTCACCACTGTTCCTTATACTCTGCCCTCTCCATCCACTCCCTGTAAGATTGCCACCTAATCCACTGTGCCTTTTTTTATCTCTAAATTCTGGCTTGCCTCCCTCTCCCCTTACCTTAGCTCTCTCCTCCCCCAAGCACCCTCCCTAACTCTGGCTATTGTTCCTTCATGCTTCCCTCTCGAAAATCCCTAGCTGGTCAAGCTGCTTTCTCTCCTTCTGCTTTCTTAAACTTTGGAGCTGTCTCCCCAACCATTCGCTTCTGCCTCTTCCAAATGTTCTTTCTGTTACATGACAAAACCATTCCCTCCTGTGCCTACCCTTGAGTCATAACCTCCCAGCTCTTCAAGTTATCCTCTTCCCCTCTCTCTCTCCTTCTCTGCCCTTCCCTCATCAACTCTCCTTTCCTCCCCCCATGGGCGCTCCTTCCTACAGTGCAATTCCCTGGTGACCTCACCATTAAAATGTTACTCTGCTTGAAGCCATGCCTATAATTTACCTGGCTGATGAATCTCATTTTGTACTGTTTAATTTATATCTCTGTATGATGATTTATAAGTTATTTCTACTTTGTTCTTATACCTCTTTTCCCTCTTCCATTCCAAGGCAAAATTATGGGACTTCAGAGGAGCTGACTTTGATAAGAAGGCCAGCAGAATTAAGCTAGCCCTGGCAAGAAGAAATTCAGGTGAGGGGGTACAGTCAAAGTGGGTAAGCATTAAGGATGCAATACTTGAAGCAACATCCCATTGTGTTAGAGAGAAAGCAAGAGCAAAAAGAGGAGGAAACCACTACAGAGGTAAGACTGACTGATCTGTAGTACCCTGCCTCCTCCCTGCTACCACTCTTGTGGAGCAGGATCACATGAGCCCTTCTCCGGTCTTCTGGGTCCTCCCCTATGCTCAGAGACTCACTAAATAGTTTTGATAATGGCTCTGCTAGTTCCAATTCCTTAAGTTCCTTTAGTACCTTGGGATGTATGCCATCAGGTCCCATTGCCTTGTCCACCCTGAGCTTAGCGAGCTCTTGTAGGACCCTTTCTTTTGTGAAGGGACTAGTGCACACCTCCCTCCCCCCTGTGTCCATGGTGCTGAGCTGTAGGACTTGCCTCACCTTCTCTTCAGTAAATACCGAGCAGAAGTATCTATTTAGGATAGATGCTTTTACATGGTCCTCCTCACATGCCCCCTTATCCCCTCTGATCTTAGCTCTACTCTCTTGGACTTTCTCCTTTCACTAATGTAGCTATAGAAAGTCTTGTCACCTTCTTTACTGTTCATGCTATTGTTTTCTCCGGTTTGGGCCTTTGCCTGCCTTACTGCCTTCCTTCGTGCCCCTTAGGAAGTTTGGTATACCTCCTATCTTCATCCCACTCATGCCTTTATATTTTCCTGGAAGGTCAGCCTTTGGTTCTGACCTTTCTGTTGCTGTTTTGAGAACCAAAGTGGTTTCTTCTTCTTTTGCACTTCCCTTTCTCTCTAACACAATAGGATGTTGCTTCAAGTATTGCATCCTTAATGCTTGCCCACTTTGCCTGTACCCCCTCACCTGTATTTATTTTTGCCAGGGCTAGCTTAACTCTGTTGGCCATCTTATCAAAGTCAGCTCCTCTGAAGTCCCATATTTTTGCCTTGGAATGGGATGATTTAGTTCTAGTGGCCAAATTGAACCATACCATGTGATGGTCACTGGCCCCCAGGTGACCTTCTACCTGGAGATCTGTGATCCTTTCCCTGTTAGTCAGTACTAAATCTAGGATAGCTCTGTCTCTTGTGGGTTGTTGTACCAGTTATTTGAAGCCCTCCCCATGCAAGGAATCCACTATGTGTCCAATTCGGGCAGATGTTCCTGCTGGTATTGATCAATCTGTATCTGGCATGTTGAAGTCTCCCATTATCAGAACCTTCCCTTTAACTGTCATATTTTGTACATCTTCTAACAGTAATGTGTCTGTGTCCTTCCCCTGGTCTGGAGGCCTGTAGACAACCCCAGTTCATATGGCTGCCCCATTTCCTGTTTCCAGGGTGACCCACAGTTCTTCTGGCTCCTTATGTGTATTCTGAATTTCTGTAGCTATGATATTTTCATTGACATAAAGGGCCACTCCACCCCCCTCCCTTTTTGCACCTTGGTCTCTTCTGAACAGTACATAGCCAGGTACTGAAGTCTCCCAAGTGTGGGTTACTGGTAAACCATGTCTCGCTAATGGCTACTATAACCAGTTTAGCCTCTGTCATTATTGCCTGCAGGTCTGGGATCTTGTTTCCCACACTGCGAGCATTGTGTACATGATTTTCTATTGGTCAGATTTTGGTATGTTAGTTGTTGGGCGAGGTCTGCGTGCTTCCTGTACGGCATATGGGAGCCGGACCATTTTCCTTACCTGGTGATGCAAATTAACTACAAACATGCTGAACTCCTGTTTGACCACTAGCTGAGGGGAGGGGTGTTCACCCATTTGACATATCAGGTGTTGCACCCTCTCCCCATTTACTAGTTTAAATATTCTGCAAAGACGTCAAACGTCTGCCCCAGTGCACTGACGTCCTCCTTAGTCAGATGCAGTCCATCAAATTTAAAGAACTTTCGCTCCCAAAACTGTTGCCAGTTCCCTACAAATTTGTGTCCTTTTTCCTGGCACCAGCCCTTGAGCCACATGTTTAGCTCCCCATCTCCCCTTTTCTGACCTTCTGTCCATCTGCCCCCCTCTCTCAGACTGGCAGGATCTCAGAGAAGGAGATGTCAGACGAAATGGATGATAGTTTGTCACCCAGCCTAGTCAGGTGTTCATTAGTCTCCACAACTGACCAGCTGGCGAGATGGTTAGTCCCTATGTGTACCAGGACATCAATGTTTCTCATGCTTCTTGTACACTTAGCACGCGCGCTCAGTGTCTTCCACGCTGATGTACCTGGGAGACATTTGACCATTTCCTCTGGCTGGAGACAGGTATCAACTCCCTGAATCATGGAGTCTCATGATCAGAAGGTTTTGGGATTTCCTTTTTGCTTTTTTTGTTTTGGTTCCTGTTCTGGGCACTTTTTGTTGTGCTAACTCCTGTGCTGCAGTGTCCTGCTTTGTAGTGTCCTCTGCCCCTTTGTTTGATTTCAGAGATAAAGGCAGACACCTGTTTGTAGTTTTTGTATTTGTTTGTGGAGGTGATATGCTGGAGTGCAACACCTGGAATCCATAGGAACACAGGATCCAAGACAGCATAGGTTTACAACAGGAAGGTCCTGTCAAACTAATCACATAGATTTTTTTGACTGGGTAACCAGAATGGTGGACCAAGGGGGAGCAGTTGATGTCACCTACTTTAACTTCAGCAAAGCTTTCAATATTGTTCCATATAGAAGACAAATTCATAAGCTGGGTAGGCTTGGGTTGGATCAGAAGTTGGTCAACTGCCCAACTGCCTGCCCCTACCCTTCCCCACCTATGACCTGCTTCCTCCTCCTACCCCTACCCTTCCCCACCTACACCCTGCCATACCATCCACCTCCCCTCTTGTATACACTTACAGATCTTGGGTCCCACAACCCCTACCTGCTCTGTACTCTCTCTACCTGTCCTTCACCTTCTGACAATGGCCCCTCAGCCTGCCCACCCTCTCCTTAACCCTGCTATTCTATATTCACTATCTGTTCTATATAATGTACTGCCTGCTATGAAACATCTTTTTTTATTAACTGGCTCATTATGTCTCTCCATTATGTACTGTAAATTTATAGCCTTGCCTTTGCTGTGTTAATCCTGTAACCATGATCTACCTATGTATATATGTTCCCCCTCCATCCTTTGATGTAGAACCTTTGTAAATGAGGAGTAATTGCTCAAAGGTATTTGTAATCCTAGAGTTTACTAAAAAATAAATACAAATAAAATAAAACTGGGTGGCAAACTGGTTGGTGGGCAGAAAACAGAGGGTGGTAAATAGTATACAGTCAGAGAGATGCAAGTCACAAGTGGGGTACCTTAGGATTAGTTCTGGGGCCAGTCCTCTTCAATATCTTTATCAGTGACATTGCAGATGGACTGAGGGTATGTTTGTGTGTTTGCAGATGACACCAAGATCTGCAACAGAGTAGATGATCCACATTGGTGGGCAGAATGAGAAGAGATCTGGATAAACTGGCAAATGGTCAAATAGTGTCAAATGGGGTTTAACACAAAGAAATGTAAGATCATGCACATAGGGAAGAGAAACCCTGAAGCCACCAATAGGTTGAGAGGGGAGTTGCTGGCAATCACAAGGGAAGAAAGGACTTGGGCATCATCATCACAGATGACCTGAAATCATCCAAGCAGACCACTAAAGCAGTAGGTAAGGCTATAGGGATGTTGGGGTGTATTAGGTATCGAGTTGTAAGAGGGAGGTAATAATCCTCTTACAAGACACTAGTCAGGCCCCACCTGGAGTACTGTGTGCAGTACTGGAGGCCCACCTGCACAATGACATTAACAAAATGGAGGCAGTCAGAGAAAGGCAACCACAATGCTGCAGGGACTGCATCAGAAAAGCAAGTAGTAGCACTACCACTATGCTGGCAGGATGGCATGACCCCAACTTTTTAACATAGCCATTGTTTTATACCACCTCATGAACATTACAGCTGTTGTTTTTCACATCCTGGCCAAAATGTGTTTTTGCACCTGTAGCGCAAAATGACGTTTCGGCAGTGATTTAAAAATTTTTACCTACTGGCTTCATGAGGTGGGGTAATAAGGAGGCTGTTGAAAGTTTGGGTCAATATATTAAAAAACAAAGTTACTGAGGTTCTTTGTAGTTTTTCTATGCACGCTCATAACTTTGGTCATTTTCAATATTTAAACCCCAAATTTTCAGCATAGCTATTTTGTCACACCACCTCATGAACGTGACTACTGTTGTTCTTCAAATCCTGGCTATCATGTGATTTTGCACTGCTGGTGCAAAATTACGCTTTGTCCAGTATGATGATAAAAGAAATCTGTAATGTTCAGAAGGTGTGGTCATAAAAAGACTCTTGAAATTTTGATGTCAGAATGTCACAATAACAAAAAAAATTATGAACTAACATTGTTTGGAGTGAGGTCCACTGGCCTAGTGGAGACACGCTGCCTTCCGTGCCAGTGACCTTAGTCTGGGTGTGAGCTCAGTGAGCCAGTTTAATGGGCCAAGGCTGGTGGGGAAGGTACTGCAGTGTGTAGTATCAGCTCCAGACTTGAGAGAGATGGTGCAGTGTTTTGGCGCACATGTGACACCTTGTGGTGGGCTGGCAAGCCTTCCCTCCCAAGGTACTGACATCCATGTTTGAGGCCTGATAGGCCCATGCCCCAGGTAAGGACCATTACCAGTACTGTATTTACTTCCTTTTGCGCAGGTCCCTTTGGGACTTGCACAAATGAGGATATGATTCCACTATCAGAAAAAGAAGGGAAATTAATTAAAAAAAACTACATTAATGCAGATATTAGGACTGAAGAACACAAACCACACAAAGCAGGGAATGAAAAAACATTAGGGTTTTGTGACTTGAAGTATTGGCTAATCAGTGATGGAGTCTTCCTTGGGGTTGTCAGCCCTAATGCCCAACCCTCCACTGATCAAACGAGGTCAGGTAAGATTCTTTTCTTCATGCAGGGCCCTGCATGAAGAAAGTTATGACAGATTCTGCTGGTAACATGTGGTGAGCCATCCCTCTCTACCTCTGAAGAGTGTATCACTATGAGGCACTGGACTGGCTTGCAGCTGTATGTTGTGCTTCGGACAGGTGGCTAAGGGCTGGGGGAGAGGGAGTTGGTATTGGGGTTGACAACCCCAAAAAAGTCCCCATCACTGATTCGCCAATAATCCAGAGACCCAAAACTCTTAATTTTTTCCATTGCTCTACTTTGTGTTCTTCAGTACTACTGTGCCATCCTGCATCATGTAGTATTTTGCAATTAATATATACACACATACATAAAATACATAAACATATATCTATGACCATCTCTATCTATATATATATATATATATATAAAATACTGGCATGGTTGTGCCAGTATAGTTAAGGTGAAAGTGCAGTTCTATGTTAAAGTTAAACTTTGAGGGTTAATAACTTTGGAGCCATTCAACTGATTTGCATACAATGTGGCAAGTATAATTCTATGAGCATGTCTCCTGACCTGCCAAATTTGGTGGGACTCGTTGAGTGGTTTCTGAGATATAAAGTGTTGACTAAACAGAAAAATCAGGATTCTGTGACTTTCTGTATCTCAGAAATGGCTTTATGTTGTGGGCTGAAATTTTCAGGTAGAAAGACTTTGAGTCACAGATGTGCCTTTTGAAGGTTTGGTGAAAAAATAATCCGTTCAAAAGTTGTTAAACATTTTTAATTTCCTATTATTTCCTATGGGAAAAATTAAGTGTTTAGCATGAAAATATGTGTGAAAATGGGGCATTTTTTGCAAAAATGGGGCATTCTTTTCCAAAAATGAAGTACTGTTTGCAGAAATGGAAGTGCCCCATTTTCGCAAGTGACAGAGTATTTACGACGATTTGGGGCATTTTTGCAAATAGAGTGCACTTATTGGGCACACTGGGAGTCCACCCTGGTGTGCCCAAATGTATTTATTGCTTAAAAACCTGTAAAAAGAAGGAAATCATCCTCAAGGTATTTTCTTCAATGCAGAATCCTGTATCAAAATTTTCCATAATTTCTATACAGGATCCTGCATCAAAGTAGTCTACTGTGCGCAAATTGCTTTCCGACATGGAGTGCCAACCCCCCGTGCCGGCACAGTGCAGCAGATTGCTGTTTTCTTTCAAACTGACATGGGGTGCCAATCCCCGTGTCAGTGTGTATCCCCCCCACACTACTTTGGTACACTGGGAGCCCACCCCAATGTGCCCAGATAAATGAATTTGAAATATTTTTGACACCAGCATGCCCACTCCCAGTGTCAGAGGTCTCCCCCCCATCATCTTTCACTGCCGACAGGGGTGCCCAATCCCCCTGTCTGCATCATATATGTGCCCCCCCAACTTATGTGGCACAATGGAGCCCATCCCAGTGTGCCCAAATTGTATTATTTTATTCCTCCCTGTAAATGAAGAAAACCATCCCCAAAGTCTTTTTTTATACCTGTAATGAAGAAAATTGTTCATCGTCGTCTCCCATGTTCCCCTCCCCATCTCCACCCACCCTCCCTCTGCGCACTCACGTCCCCTGCACCCCCCCTCACCTATACTAACCCTCCGAAGGTCAGGAGCCATGATCTTCTCTGGACCAGGACACGCCTGCACTCTACAAAGCTGAACTGCGAACTAAGGAATTGGGTAAGTGCTGTATAATGGAGTCAATGGTGATGGCGGAGGGTTCAACTTAGGTTAATATCTTGGCCAATTTTAGGAATTTTGCACCAATTTTAAACAAGGGTTCTTGGGACCCCACCACATGTATACTGGCACTGTCATTTTGTTTCTCAGTCCCAAAAGGATTTTGCAGGCGCTGCATGGAATCATGTTTCGGGACCAAGTCATGAAATGACAGTGCCACTGTTTATGAGATGAGGTCCCAAAAAGCCCATGTTGCAAATTTTGTGAAAAAATCCACAAAAATGACTGCATTATGAGTGTGTATTGCACAGTTTCTATGCATGCTCGTAACTTCACCAATTTTTAATATTTTCACTTCAGATTTTCAACATTGCCATTTTTTCACACCTCCTTATGAACAGTACAGCTGTCAGTTTGCACATCCTGCCTGGAACGTGTGTTCACACCTGTGACGCAGAATGGCATGGTTGCTGAGCAAAATCAACTTTGGAATAGATTAACAAAATCAAAGTTGCAGCATTCATGAGGGGAGATCCCAAAATGTCAATGTTGAAAATTTGGTGAAAATATTCCAAAAAATGACCACGTTACGAGTGTGCATTGCGCAGTTTCTACACAAGCTCATAACTTTGCCAATTTTTCATACTTTCACTCCTGAATTTTAACATTGCCAGTTTGCCATACCACCACATGGATAGTACAGCTGTCATTTTACAAATCCTACTAAAAATGTTTTTCCACAGCTTTGGTGCAAAAACGGTGTTACAGTTGCACAGAAACACATTTTGACTGGGATTTTACAGTTTGCTGTACTGGGTACATGTGGTGAGGTGCTAAGAAGGTTATGTTGAACATTTCGGGTGAAATACATTTAAGATGGCACAGTTATGTCTAGTTTTTGCAATCTCGCTACGCCTGCCGGTAACTTTATATGTGGAAGCACAGGGGCCAGAGACCCCTGTGTTTCCACAGCTACATTCATATGTGCATCTGTGGAGGGATGGGAGTGCAGGGCCCAAAGGACCCTGTGCTCCCACTGTGATATTTGGACACCATTGTACTATCCGGATGGAGGGATGGGAGCATAGGGTCTGAAGGACCCTGCTCTCCCACTGTGACATATGGACACTGTTGTACTATCTGGATAGTGGGATGGGACCACAGGGTCCAAAGGACCCTGCGCTCCCACAGTAAAATGAGGATACAATTATGCTATCTGAAAAAGAAGGGAAATTCTTTGCAAAAAACTTTGCTAATGCATTGGTTAGGTTGAATACCACAGCGACAAAAGCAGGGAAATGAGGCATTACAGTTTCCAACCCTGATGTCCCACCTCCAGGGTTCCCATCCATACCACCCCACTCCCATCCCCCCACCCTCCACACATCAACAGGCATCTGGGTGAGCCATGGGGTCATCAGGCCCAGCTCTTACCCCATTGTCCTATGCTGCAGCATGTAAGCTTGTTTACACATGGAATGGGGTGAGAGTTGGGCCTGATGACCCCATGGCACACCCCAACGCCTGTTCTTGTGTGGAGGGTGGGGGATGGGTGGGCATTAGGTTTGGAAACCCTAATGCCTCATTTCCTGCTTTTGTCACTGTAGTATTCACCTTAACTGATGCATTGCTTAAGTTTTTTGCAAAAAATCACACACACACACACACACACACACACACACACACACACACATATATATATATTATATTGGCACAGTAGCACCCCTATAATTAGGGTTGTACTGTACCAGGACTTCTATGTTAAACTCCAATTTTGCACCTTAAAAGTTTGGCATTCTTTCATGAAATGGGTCAAATTTTGCATGAATGGTCATTCTAAATGAAAACAGTTCTAGCTGCTAATTGTTATGGATTTACTGTTCGTGCTCAGAGAAATACTATTTGTGCTGTCCACCACCTTGTTTTTCTTCTGTTCTACAAACTGATTTCTAAAGATGTGCTATTTCCTAAGGAATGACCAAGACCTGTATTTAGCCCCAGTCATATGCTCAATTCCTTTATTGTATTATTTTTGAAAATTGTCAGGGCAAGTATGTCTTTGGGGGTGAGAATCATACTTGCTCACCATTTGCTTATTTAAAGATCAATTGATTGAAAATAACCATTCTCAGTTCTTTATAGTTCGAATTTATTGTTCGAACTTTACTGTTCAAACTGAAAAGACTGTGAACAGTAATGGTTCATGACAGTTTGAATGGTCAAAGCTCCCTGGTATCTAGAGGCACCCCCAAACTGCCAATTTATGTTCCATAATATAAAATAATTGGCCCATGGTAGTCTAGTGGTCCCTCCCTGCCCCCATTCGCCAATCATAATTCCTGTAATATAATATTATTTTCCTGGTAGTCTAGTGGTCCCTCACCCCTCCACCATTCTCCGATCACTGTCCACATGTTAAAATTATAATCCCTGGTAGTCCAGTGGTCCCACCCTTCCCCATTCTCCGATCACTGTCCCCATATTAAGAAAAACATTTCCTGTAGTCTGGTGGTCCCACCCTCATTCCCCAATCATGGTCCCATAGTGGAAAATAATTTCCTAGTAGTCCAGTGGTCCCTCCCCACTCCCTCATCTCCAATTGCCATCCTTGTATTAAAAAGAAAATCCCTTCTAGTACAGTGGTCTCTCCCCACTGTTCAACTGCCATCCCCATAGTGTGAATTAAAACACGGATTCTAGTTAATCAACAGCTTACCTCCTCCTACCACCCACTAGAATTGTCTTATGCCTGTCCCATGCATTCTTGAATTCTCCCACTGTTCTTGACTCCACAACCTCCTCAGGAAGGCTGTACTATGCATTCACAACCCTCTCTGTGAAAAACACTTTCTAACATTACCTCTGAGCCGCTCTCTCTATCTTCAAATTGTGCCCTTGTTCTTGCACATCTCTTTTCTGAAAGATACTATCCTCTTGTACTTTGTTAATTCCCTTGAGATACTTGAAAGTTTCTATCATGTCCCCTCTCTCCCTCCTTTCCTCAAGGGTATACATATTAAGCTGCTTTAGCCTTTCCTTGTATGTCTTCTGGTGCAGACCCTGCACCATTTTGGTTGCCCTCCTTTGAATAGCCTCTGCTCTGCCTATATCTTTGCAGAGATGGGGTCTCCAGAATTGCACGCAGTACTCCAGATGGGGTCTCACTAACTGTCTGTACAGAGGGATAACAACTTCCTGTTTTCTACTGATGATGCCTCTCCCTATGCATCCCAGTATCCCCTCAGCCCTCCTTACTGCCTTCTCACATTGCTTCCCCACCTTTAGGTCATCTGATATAATTACTCCTAGGTCTCTTTCAATTTTTGTTGCTATTAACTCACCCCCACTGTGTACTCTTCCCTGGGTTTTGTTTCCCAGATGCATTACCTTGCACTTCTTTGCATTGAATCTGAGCTGCCACATATTTGACCATTCCTCCAACCTTGCCAAGTCCCTTTTCATTCTTTCCACTCCACCTTCTGTATCAACCCTGTTGCAGATCTCTGTGTCATCTGCAAAGAGACATACCTTTCCTTCCAGGTGCTCTCCAATGTCACTTATAAAGACATTAAAGAGGACCGATCCCAGTACCGAACCCTGCAGTACCCACTAGTTACCTTCCTTTCTTCACTGTGGACTCCATTTACTATTACCCTTTCTGTCCTGTTGTCTAGCCATTTTTTTTTATCCAGGCTACCACCTTGGGACCCACTCCAAGGCTGGCTAACTTGTATATTAATCTTTTGTGTGAGACTGTGCCAAATGCCTTGCTAAAATCTAGGTAGGTCACATCCACAGCCCCTCCTTGGTCTACTACTTTGGTCACCCAGTCAAAGAAACCATTAGGTTCATCTGACATGACCTTCTTGCTGTAAACCATGCCTTGGGTCCTGTGCCCCACTGGTCTCTAGGTACTCAACAATTCTTTCCTTCAGAAGTGATTCCATCATTTTCCCTACCACTGAAGTCAAACTAACTGGTCTGTAGTTTCCTGCCTCTGCCTTGCTCCCACTTTTGTTAAGTGGAATCACATTTGCCCTCCTCCAGTCCTCAGGTACCACCCCATCCTCCCATGATTTGTTAAAGAGAGTAATCAGTGGTGTTACTAGTTCTACCCTTAGTTCTTTAGAATTCTTGGGTGAATCCCATCAGGCTCCATTGCTTTGTCCACCCTCAGTTCTCAAGAGTTCCTTCAAACCTTTCTTCTGTGAATGGACTGGGATTGACCCCCATTCAGTGTTTCTCCCTCATTTGGTTTAGGTACCTTCTCCTCCTCTTCTGCTGTGAATACTGAGCAGAAATATTCATTCAGTATCCCTGCTTTTTCACTGTCACTCTCTGCCCACATTCCTTCCCTTATTAAGTCTCTGTATCCCTCCCTTGGTCTTTCTTGGCTCCTAATGTACCTATAAAGGGTTTTATCCCCCTTCTTAACAGAGTTGGCTATCTTTTTCTCAGTTTGTGCCTTTGCTATTCTGACTGCCTTCCCTGCCTCCTTCTGCTTTAACTGATAAGGTTCTCTGCCCTGCTCCTTCTGTGTTTCCATATATTTCCTGAATGCTGTCCTTTTCTCCTTAACCATCCCTGCCACCTCTTTTGAGAACCATAGTGGATTTTTCCTTCATTTTGTTTTGTTGATTTGTTTCACACAAAGGCTTGTTGCCTCTGCGATGGCTGTTTTGATTATTCCCCATTGTTCCTCCACCCCTCCTTCTTGCCCGTTTGCTAGTGCTTTTCTGAGGGACACACTCATTTTCCCAAAGTCAGCCCTCCTAAAGTCCAATACTCTTGTTTTTGTATGGCTTGAACCTATGGCTGTGTTTATTGTGAACCACACTGTTTGGTGGTCACTTGTTCCCAGATGGCAACCCACTTCTAAATCTGAGATCCTTTCTCCTCTCCATTTGAGAGTACCAAGTCTAAGAATGCTCCCTCCCGAGTGGGTTCCAACACTAGCTGTCTGAGGCAAGCCCCCTGTAGGGCATCAAGAATGACCCTACTCTTGGATGTGCCTGCAGCAAAGGTACTCCAGTTAACATGTGGCATATTCAGGTCCCCCATCAACAATATCTCCCTTTTTTCTGCCATTCTAAGGAAGCCTTCTATCATTTCCTTGTCCATTTCCTCCCCCTGAGATGGGGGGCTGTACACAAGCCCCATGAGGATTGTGGTGCCATTTCCTGTCTCCAGGGTGACTCAGTGACTCATCAAATTCCTGTTTACTATTTAGTTCTGTTGCTTTAATCTCTTCCCTTATATAGAGAGCTACTCCTCCTCCTCTTTACCCACCCTGTCCCTCCTGTAGACTGTGTATACTGGCATGTTGACTTCCCAGTCATGGTTCTCTGTGTACCATGTTTCAGTGACTGCCACAATATCCAGGCATCCCTCTTCCATCAAGGCCATTAGTTCAGGGAGCTTGTTGCACAGACTGCAGGCATTGGTACTCATCACCTTCCATGCATTTTCTATGGCCTTACCTCTTTAGCCCCATCCTGCCCTTACCACCTTTTTCTGCATTTATCCCTGTCCTGCTCCCTACTGACTTCTCTGCCTTGTTGTTTACCTCTCTAACTACTGTGTTTTGTGGGGGGAGGCTGGGACTTCCCTGCTCCTTTTCAGTACCTCCCCCCTTGGCCAGTTTAAATGCTTGCCAATGAAGCATTTAAACCTGTCATCTAGGATCGTGGTTCCCCCCTGGATAGATGCAGACCATCATGCCAGTATAAGCCTGCATCCCTCCAGGTGGCTCCCCAGTCCCCAGTGAAGCCAAAACCCTGAGCTCCACACCAGTTTTTCAACCATTCATTGAATCCCATGGTGCAGAATACCCTAGCATCATCCTTGCTATAGACAGGCAGCACCTCCGAGAAGGTTACTGTACATGCTACCTGTCTAAGGCCCCTCCCCAACTCCACAAACTCCTCTTGCACCACTCTGATCCCATTAACGGCCAGGTCATTTGTCCCTAGGCAGACAATGACATCCAACTCCCTCCCTCGTGCAGCTGCTCCCACGATTCTGAGGATTCGCTTCCTGTCCCTCCAAGCTGTGGCACTAGGCAGGCACCTTACCTCCCTATCCCCTTCATCCCCTACTTCTACCCCCCTAATGATCGAGTCCCCCACCAGGAGTTGTTTCCTTCCCCTGTGGGGTCTCATGCCACCCTTCTGTGGGTCTCCTTTGTGGAGGTTCCCAGCATTCTCCTTGGTCTCCACTGCAGGTGTCTCCATAGAGGAACCACTCTTTTCCAGAACAGCATATGACTTGTGGAGAGGTACAACTGGAGGGATGCACATCTGTTCCACCACTCTCTCCTCCTTGAGCCCACATTGGTCCAACCACCCTCTTTCTTAGCAACCTCTGAGGTAACGGTGGTGGCCTGGTGGTCCCTGGGTGTGGGAAGAGGTTTCATGAATCCTAACAAGGTCAACCTGGAAACGGGCAACCTCCTCCCTCAGACCAGAGAGGTGCCTGCAAACAGGGCAGCATCGCAGCCTCCAGAATGTCTCCTGGAACACAGTTGCCCCACAGTCATTGCACTTCACCACTCCCATATTGACTTATTCTGTGTCTCCTCTCCTGTTGCTTTGTATGCTTATTGTCTCCTCCCTCTATGTATTTTTACACTTACTTTCCTACTGCCTATGTACCCTTACAACTCTTGCCCTTCTTGTTCTGGGACAGGAACTTTCTGTAGTCTTCAGCAGTCTCCTTCTTCTGTGCTTCAATTCAGACCTCCAGCAGCCGGGGGGGAAGAGTTATTTTTTTAGCTTACTTTAAGGTTGATGAAACTAATGTGTCTCAGTGATCCTTCCCTTCCTACTGCCAAACAGGAAGTTCCTGTTGTCAGTCAAATCCAGTGGCTATAAAAGTAGAACTGGCTTTGGGTGGGTGGAGGGGTGGGAAGGAGGGCAATTAGTAAAAAATATGTAGTTCTAGACTGCTGTATCTTGCTCTGAAACCAAAGTGTTCTCTTCTGTCAAATTATTTTCCCTGATAGTCTAGTGGTCTATCCCCCTCCCCATTCTGTGACCACCATCCCATATCAAAGTTTATTTCATTGGTGGTCCAGTGGTCCCTTCCCAGTTCTCCTGTTTAAGTCCCTGGTGTCTAGTTGCACCCCCCACCCCCCACCATTGTCCCTGTCCATGTGTGACCTGTAATAAAGAAAAACTGTCCCCAAATTTTTTTCCCGAAGAAAAAAGTCCCTCGACAATCAGTGCCCCTCCACCTCCCACACAGCACCCACCACTCCACATCTCCCAGTACACCCCCACACACCCTTACTCACCTGAACAGGTCCCAGGTTCGAGATCCGCTCTCCGATCAAAGACATGTTTTTCTGCTGGAACTGCAGGACTGCAATTTGAGAAACTAATGTAATTGTGGTTCAATGTATTTCAATGGGGGGTTCAACTTTTATGCATAATTCAGCCATTTTTGGCAGTCTGACACCAAACTTTCATCATGGCCTTTTGAGGACCCCATCTCATTAACAATATGATTGTCATTAACAATTCCCACTGAAGGTGATTTTGTGGCTCGCAAATTCACCTTTGGGCAGGATTTAAGTTTTTCTGCCCTTGTTTATGAGATGTGGTCACTATGTTGAAAATTTTAAGTCAAATATGTAAAATGGCAAAGTTATGCCCATTCATTGCAACTTTGGTACGCATCGTAAGTTTGGAAATTTGAAATATTCTGACCCCAAATTTTTAACAGAGCCTTCTTATTACCCCACCTCATGTATGTCACAGCTGTCATTTTTCAATTCCTGGCCAAAATGTGTTTTCACACTTGTGTCGCAGAATGGTGTTGCAGTTGTGCGGAATTACGTTATGCAGAGATTCGAAAATGTTCTATACTGGGTACATAAAGTGGGGTAATGAGATGGCTATGCTGACAATTTATTCACTGTTGTCCTATAAATGGAAGTGCAGGGCCCTTTCACAGTGACACACATATACATATCCATGGAGTAATGGGAGTAAAAGGCCCAAATGGCTTTGCGCTCCCACAGGCAAATAAGGATATGATTACTCTATCTCAAAAACTATAGATGGGTGGGAGTGCAGGGCCCCAACCGCAAATAAGGCTATGTTTACACTATCTCAAAAAGTAAGGACATTTTTGCAAAAAACTATGTTAGTGCATAAGATAGAGTTGAGGATAAAGCGATAAAAGTAGGGAAATATGATGTTAGGGTTTCCAACCCTAACACCCCACCCCCAACCTGCACACAGCAACAGACATCAGGGTGTGTCTTGGGGTCATCAGCCCTAACGTTCACCCCACTCTCCTACACTGTACCCACCTCAGCTTATTTACTAATGGAATGGGGAGAGCATTAGGGCTGATGACCCCAAGGCACACACCTGCTTATTGGTGTGTGCAGGGTGTGGGTGGAGTGTTAGGGTTGAAAACCCCAACGTCATATTTCCCTACTTTTGTTGCCTTATCCTTAACCCTAGCTGATGCATTAACATAGTTTTTTGCAAAGGATATTATAGTAGCATTGAAGTGCCACTATAGTTAGGGTTCAACAGTCACTTCTATGTTAAACCCAAAATTCTGCACTTTAATAACTTTTGCAACTGTTTGACCGATTCACATGACACTTTACATGCGCCATTGTGATCGAAAGCTCTCTAGATCTGTCAAGTTTCATTTCAGTCAGATGTGCGAGTGTGGAGATACAAAATGTCAAAATTGTGTAAATTACCTTTTATATAAATTCTTTTGTCACACAGTTTCCAGAAATGACTTATGAGGCTGGTCTGAAATTTTAGGTATATCAGGAATGGGTCACAGATGTGCCTTTTGAATGTTTAGTGAAAAATATTAATCTGCTCAAAAGTTAGTAAAGTTTAAATTTTCCCACTATTTCCAATGTGAAAATTAGATATGCCATGCTAAACAACTGTTTTGGTGCCGAAACATTTTTATTGTTGCAATGCTGAATATAGTGTTGAGGTTCCACCATCTTGTTTCCAGTTAACGAGGCAAATAAATTTAAATAATTCAAAAAATACTCACATTTGGTAAACACCAACTGTTGTGTTGACCTAATCGGGGTCTGAGAAATCAGATTATGCAGTTAGTTTGCCCCACAAATGCCCAGAAATGCAAATTTTGTCCATGGACATATTTATGCTGCAAATTGTAACAGTTCTTTCATTAAATAAGGGGGAGTTTGTGCTACAAATTACAGCAATGTCCCATTGTATAGTGAAACAATGAAGGGTGTGCAGCACAAATAGGGCCATGGAAAAAAAACTTTTCTGGCTATCTGTGGCCCAAACTGACCCTAGAATCCAATTCCTTGTCTTCGCTAGGTAAACACCTGTTGGTGTTTACCTAATTCAAGTATTAACAACGGGAAGGGGGCCAAGGGCAGGCATGAGGAAAATTATGTACTACAATCTCACACTGCAGTCCACTGCTTTATTTGGTAGCTGACATGGGGGGGGCCCAATTCCTGTGTCAACATTTAGACCTCCCAGTAACGTGGAACACTAGGAAGCCCACCCCAGTGTCCCAAATAAGTTTAATTATTTTTTAGTGTTAAATCTGACTGAATGCCCACCCCCAAAGTCCTGTTGTTTAAATTATGGGTGCTGACATCAGGATGCTCAATCCCCGTGTTGGCATTCTCAAGTCTCCCCTCCCAAGAACTGCCGGACACTGGGAAGCCCACTCCCAGTGTCCTGAAACATTTATTTGCAGCCTGTGGAAAAAAAAACCCCATCCCCGACGACTTTGGTTTTAAAACCGGAAAAACGGAAAATGGTCCCTCATCGTCCCTGCCGTTCCCTTCCCCCCTCCTGACCCTCACACTAAAGCCCCACCACTGCACTCCCTCTTGCACTATACTTACCACTGGATACTGTTGGATGTCATCGTCTGAGGACTGGGACATGTCTGCACTCTTCGAAACTGAACCACAAACTGAGGAGTCAAGGTAAGTGCCATATAATGTATTTCAATGGCATTTTGAACTTAAGTTGAAAACTTTGCATTTTTGACTTTTGCACAAAATTTTCATCATGACATTTTGAGACCCCACCTCATGAACACTGCAACTGTCAAGCTTCATTAATTGGGGTTTGGAAGGTGATTTCACAGTTGCTACATGAAATCACTTTTTGGGACTGATTAACAAAATTTAACCATCAGTGTTCATGAAGTGAGGTCCCAAAAAGGCCATGTTGAAAATTTGATGCAAAAAGTCAAAAAAATGGCAGAGTTACGCATTTGTTCAAATTTTTGTACGCATGCGCATAACTTTGGTGATTTTCAATATCTTGACTTCAAAATTTTAACTTAGCCATTTTTTCACACCAGCTCATGAACAGTACAGCTGTCATTTTTCACATCCTGTCCAAAACATGTTTTTGCACCTGGGGTGTGGAGTGGTATTTTGGCACAGATTTGAACAGTTCTACCCACAGGGTTTAAGAGGTGGGGACATAAAAAGAGTAAGTTGAAAATGTGTGGTCCAAATATGAAAGTATACTAGACTTATGAGCATTTGTTGCAATTTCAGTGTGCATGCTCATAACTTTGGAACAGTTAAATATTTTTACCCCAGATTGTTAACACAACCTTCTTATTATCCCTACCTCATGTGTGTGTCACAGTCAGATTTTTTCAAATCCTAGCTAAATGTGTGTTTTGCACCTGTGGTGCAGAATGGCTTTGCAGTTGTGCAAACTTACATTTTGGCATGGATTGGACAATTTTTCTGTACCAGGGTATATGATGTGGGGTAATAAAATGGCTATGCTGGACAATTTGGTCACTGTTGTCCTTATAATGGAAGTGAGGCCCAGAAGGCCCATGCTTCCACACAATCTACATACATATGCACATCTATGAAGGATGGCAGCAGAGGGCCCAGAGGGGCCCTGCGCTCCCACAGACAAATAAGGATACAATTATACTATCTGAAAAAGCAAAGAAATTCATTTAAAAAAAACTTTGTTAATGCATCAGTTAGGGTTCTTATTAAAGCAACAAAAGCAGGGAAATGTGGTGTTAGGTTTTCCCAACCTTAACACCCCATCCCCACCCAGCAGACACAGACAGGTGTTGGGGTGTGTCTTGGGGTTGTCGGCCCCAGTGCTCACCCCATTCTCCTATACTGTGCCCATCTCAGCTTATTCACTTATGGAATGGGATGAGCATTAGGCTGAAGATCCCAAGGCACACCCCAATGCCTGTCAGTGTCTGTAGGGTGGGTGCTTGGGTTGGAAACCCTAACACCACATTTTGCTGTTTTTGTTCCTTTAGTAAGAATCCTAACTGATGCATTAATGAAGTTTTTTGCAATGAAGACAGACAGACACACACACACACACACACACTCTGATGTACTGATTCTATTATTTATTCAAAAATGTAACCAGGTCAGTGTATACTACAGTTACTATCCCTGCCTTGTGGGCTCAAACAAGGATGAGGGGGCCTGGGTTTTGTTTTATCTTTTGGGGGGTTCTTTCCCAACAACAGATTAAATAGTATGGTGCCTCCACCCGGAGATATATTTAAGTGGGCTTGATGACTGACTGGTACAACCCCTGGGATGCTGTACTTACTCACCTCCTCTCACAGTCACCCCACACATGGAAAATCAGAAATCACTTAACCATTTCAAAATGCATGCAATTATCAAGTTCAGCTAATAATATGTTCACAAGACAGGTTTAACAAGAATAACAGTTTAGTAAACAGGGTATGGGAAAGAGATGCAGAATGAATAACTGTTCAGAGAATTTGATATAACTGGTAAAAGCATTAACAACAGTAACAATAACCATAAACAGTGCCCACCCCCCAACAGCAGCACAATATTAAAAAATTAAACACCTCCCAACTAGCACCAGTTTCATGACTGGGGGCCTCCAAAGTCCTTTCTGGGTACCCAGGCCATTGAGTCAGTGCAGGCCTGGATGAGGAGCAGTTGGTTAGATGGTGCTGTTGCACTTTTAAAACAAACAGTAACTTTGACAAAAAAAACTATATACAAATCTCCAGCTGCAGGGCAAGCCCTGAATTTACTCACGGTCCTGAAGATACCAGTCTCTGAATTTGGCAGGCTTTATGTGATTCTTTCCATCTGCAGCTCTAGGGACTCTCAACTTGGATGCTGCTAGGGTCAGCCTCCCCACTTCTCTGCAGCTCTTTCAGTTTCTCTCTCTGCCTCTCTGCAGCTCTGAACTGGACTCGTCTAAGGGCCAGGGCCACACACCTCACTCATCTGTCCATGCATCCAGCCCTCAGGGTGCAGTCATAAGCAGTGCCTGGCTGTGACACTGCCTGACTGATCCTCAAGACTGTCTGCTGACTTCTCACCTCCTGGATCTCAGGAACACAGTATTCACTATTTTAAGCCACACTGCAGGCTAGCAGCTGTGGTACAAAAATCCAGACTTAAACAATGCAGTTTCGGCCATGCAGCAGTGGCATAAATATGGCACAGCTCTGGATGTCCTCCTGGCTGTAGGCAGGAATCAGTCTCTCAAAATCCAGGATCTCTGGCTCTGTTCAGAAAATAACACTACTCACATTAAACTCTGGCATTCCAGATTTTGGAAATAAGTTAGATACGCCATGGACTAGTAGCTATGAAATCCCCAGGTAGGCCTCCAACCTTTAGCAGAACACACAGTCTGAGCCTCCACACTCTCTGGAGACTCTCAGCAGACTGTCCCAACCTGGATCTGCCATCCATGTCTCAGGAGATAAGATGCAGAGTCCCATTTGTCAATCAAGCTGTCAATCAATCACATTAGTATGTAGAATGTTCCTTTGATGCCTGATTGGCTGGGGAAAAATGCATCAAGACACAGTCCTCACCTTTTCCCCAAGATCCACCTTCATGTAGTATTTGGGATCCTTTAGTGTTTCTGGGGTCCCAGGGATCAAAACACAAAGAACAGACTTTGGCACAGAGTCACAGGAGCAGCCTTCACTATTGAGTATTTATTTACTGTCATGTGATGCTTTTGCCTTTATGAATTTGTTACAACCAATCTACTCTATGTACCATGATATACCTGCTGAATTACTATGATGTATCCTTGTGCAGGCTGTCTATGATGTTTAGTACTTTTTATCAGGGACCTCCCTTGTAAATGAGCGTGCTCAATGGATGCTATCCCTACACAATAAACTGAACTGAGCACCATAGCACTAACAGGATCTGAAAGCGGACCACTGCAGCTCATACATTCGAGCAGGCACCAGCTTGAATGTGTGCCACAGAGCTGTGCAGCACTCCACTGGATCACCATCGCGCTTTGCATTATACCACCAAACTGGTGGTTTTATCTTTAATATCACGCATCTCCAGTCCCCAAAAAATTGCAGGCACACAGAAGCTGGCAGGTGAAATAAGGGGGCACTGTGGACTGGGACTGGTGAGACCAGACGGCTGGGAGGCAAACAAGGTAAGCCCCACCCATGAGGGGGTTAATATATACACACTGATATACTGTATCTACTGTTTATTCTTTTAGTGTAGAATGCTGAACTAATCACTACACTTTGTTCTCAAAAGATTCTTCTCCTATTTTTACCTTAACAATCTCATGCTACTGTGGTTGCAGTCCTGCTTATCCCACCTCCCGACTCCAAATTGTTCTACTCAACTAGCCCTTCTTCAATCTATGTCCCCAGTGGTGCAGTCCTTTAAAATAACTGTATTCAGTGCCTGTCACAAAATAAAGTGCATTGTACAGTCTACAACATTTCACACTCCTGAAATATGCCATCTGTAAGGCTCATACAGAAGTCAATATCATGCCCTACTATGTTGCAAGTTCATATCAGAGGATAATGGATGGCAAACAGGTAACAACAACACTGTATTTCTTACAAGAGGTTGTCATGACAACCAGAAGACCTCAAGAGTGCAGCTCAAGAGGTCTCAGTTGTTATGATAACCTCAAGAAGGAAACTGCAGCATTGTTCTTAACTGTTGCCTATCCATTGTCATATATACAGTAGTGTATGGGCAACAGTGTAACACATAAGCTTTTTTTTGAGCAATCGCAGCAATCAAAGTGCTTTCACTATCAAGTGCAGCAGATCCCAATGTGCGTGGTCGGCTATTTTGACGTGCCTGCCAGAAATATCATATTTCAAACACTGAGTTGAAGACATAGGACCTGCATATGCCTTTAGGTTGCGAACTTCACTAGGGACATATCATTTAGGAAGGCACCTACAAATCTGCATTGTCAGGGGTGAACTGCATAGATGCCACCGTCACCAATCACTCATTTTCTCCTAACAAAAGTCAAAAAGAAATTGAAAAAATGAGCAATCGGTGTAGCTGTCAGGATTCTGTGACTGCAAGGGCATCCCATGCTGTTGTATTATCGATGTGACATACTCCAGATCGTACAACAACACTTTGACATCACATCGAAGGTACAACAAGGTTAGGATTCATGAAATTCCATACATAATGGCCCTCTCTCCCATGCACTACATAAACCTTCTACTACTAGGTTTGTCAGACAACTTATTTATCACAGTATCCTGTTATATGGGCCAATAACTAAAAATGTTTTAACTAGGCTTGTCACACAAACGCTGCTCACTGCTCTGTTGGTCAGTTATCTGAAATAAGACTGTATTATACCTATTGCACAACAGGTTATGTGCTGGGTTTCAGTTCTTTTATTTATTCTGTCAAATGTCCAGATGTACAAGACATTCCACCTTTCTAACTATGATTCTTCCTTTGTCCCAAATAGTGAAATTCATTATTAAAGTTACATATTGTATTATACAATATTTAGAAACTAAGTGGTGGAATTGAAAATTGATGAAAATCTTTTCTTAATCACTCACAAAATACTTGTAAATTTAAAGATCACCTTTATGTTTTTCCCCGTTTTAAGAGTTGAAAAACTGTTGTCTTCAATAATGCAATTTATTATCTTACTTTTATAAGACAAATACAGCGGTGCTATTTTAGTTGGCCTAGAACTTTCTGCAGAATGGAGATATCGGCCAATTGTAATCGAAAGGGAACATGCTATTAAAGTACATTTCATTTTTCTGTAAGACATGCTATCCCATAGTGCAGGACAGAGAAAGTAAATGAGCACCCCTGTAATTCCAAAATAGAGCCCTGTTTTTGTCACATGCTCTCTTATGGTTGAATCTACTGAACTATACTTTTCCAAGTCCTACAGCACCATCAGTTTATGTTGCACTGCACTGTGGTTTAATCTTCTGAAATAAGCCTTATTCAAGGTCTGTCAGTCAGCAGTATGTCAGCCACCCTTGGTTCAATCTCTTGAAAGAGCCTGTCTACTAGGCCTGTCACACAACAGCTTACGTTGACATTCTCCTATTGTTCAATATCTCAAGTAAGCCTTATTCAAGGCCTGTCACACAAACATTGTCACACTTTTCTACAGTTCAATCTATATTGTAGTAGGCTGCTGAAGCCAGTTATGCTCATGTAGCTTTAAGATATCAGTCAAGACACTGCTAAACATGGTGCTGGCACTCCTTTTAAGACCTACTAAAACTGGCTCATGTTTGCACTCTGTTGCTTTATTTTGCTTAATAGGCTTATCAAGGTAATGCAATAATCACACTTTAGATAGGATATTTTGATAATATAATAGAAAGGCCTCCAGGACTTTTTCCAGACCTTCCAAAAATATGTTCATGTCTAATGCGCTCTTCTGAGCTACTCAGAAACCAGTAACCTTTAAAGCAACCCAACAATCATTCCATAACAGGAAGCATTTTCTGATGTAGCAGCATCTCTTATCTTCTGAATAACAGGACTTCACTGCAATCTTTAATAGGGTGTAGGTTCAGGACCTATTTAAGTTCAAGAGCTTTACAAGAACTAGTGGTCATGATATGAAAGGGGAGCAAGCTCAGGAGCAACACTCGCAAAAGCATTAAAAAGCATCAAAAGCATGTTATAAAGCATCATAATGTTGAACAGCAGCTAAGGAAGGGGGGGTAGGGTTATGGGCAGATTAGTTGGATCTTATGGTGTCTGCTTCTGCAGTCACTTTCTATGTTTCTTTTGAAAATCTGTCCATGCCTAAAAGGGTGTACAAATAACTTTTTTTCAAATGCTTGGACGAGTATTCACATTTGGCATCCAGACATTTGTGTACTTATTATTCTGTTATTGTTACGAACATAAAATAAAGTCCGGCTCTCTTCATGTGGCCAGGGCAATTCCCTGGAATGCGAAAAGCACAGTGCTACACACATGGGCAGCAGGTGCAATCGAGAACAGAAGCCAACAAGATGCAAAAAATGGCATACTACTGGGTGAGAAAAAGAAAGTGCTTATTGCTGACCATTCCCTTACAGAAATAATTATATGAAATGTTTTCATGCTGCACACATAAAACCACCCAAGTGATATGCGTGCTGCAAGTATGATTTAAATGTTAAACTGGAACCGATTGCATGCATATGGCATGGGTGCAGCAATCAAGTGTGGAAACCATGATTTTTATGTTAAGTTGGGAAAGGCTGCATGCACGTGGCATGCATGCAAAAAGCAAGTGGTCACTGCACACATAAAAGTTATGTGATTTGCTCAGAATCATACTACACAAGTGGGAGTTGATAAGAGTCATACCACGGTCTTCATGCCTCCAAGTCTCCTGGCTTGCAGTTCAGTGACTTTAATCACCAAGTCGTACTGTCCGCACACATATGGCTTGTTTGTACTTCAATACATACTGTATCTGACTACATCTGCATACATGCAGCATGCTTATAGCTGTTAAGCTTTTCAGTTTTTTTCTCTTACTGATCTCAGTTTCACAGTTGAACTGTAGCACACATGGAAACACATGTGTTTCTCCCACCTCAATACCCAAACTTACCCACAAAACCACTTAATTACTTCAGTCTGGCCTGGACTCCTACTATTTTCTCTCCATAGTTTTGAATGCTTCCATGCAAACAGACTTTAATGTGCAAACACAAATGGGGTTACTACCTTTTAAAAACCCCAAAGTGGGACATTTCATACTGAAACATGATTTTTCGCAGGACAATATGTAACCTTGACCAATGCAACAGACTTGTTTTCTCTAAATTATCATATTTAAGACTAAGTGTTGTAGTTGTGTAGTTATTTCTAGTGTTTCTGATCATTTTAAGGTATTTCAGTTACGGTATTGTTTTTTGTTAGAGGAAAATCAGAAAGCATTTTTTTCTGCTATAATGTCAGGACATGTAGTATTTTTCATGTTTTTTTGCAAGACACAACTGCCCAAATCAGGACTGTCCTGTGACAATTGTGACAGCTGGTAACCCTAAAGACAAAAGTAGCAATAACTTGACACACACCAACATGGCCAGTCCCCCACCACCATGCACACACACTGTAGCAGGTACAGCAATGCTGCTACAGACAACCCACTAAGTACAGATACAAGTAAAAAGTCTTACTTGTGTACTAGGGAGTCGGAGGCAGAAGTCTTTAAGATATGATGTCCGTGGGTCAGATTGCTGGGGCATACCCCCTTGAAATGAATGGAGTTATTTTTTAATACTATTTTATACATTATGATGGTGAGTTGTAGAATAATGAAGGCCGCTATTGTACTAACAAGGCCCCTGTTAGTTGAGTGGTGGCCTTCATTAATTTCCAACTCTCCATAGTAATAAAAAACTACCCCCATTGATTTCAATGGGGCACACCCATGTAGTCTCTTTTGCCCTTTGTCATAATGTATCTGAGCATGGCAATGTGGAGGCCAGCTTCATGGGGGGGGGAGATAAGCCTCACTATAGTGGGGCTCCAATAGTTTGTACATACCACACCGCTCAACTGTCCATGAATGTAAAAGGACAGCTCTAGAATGTCTGTTACATCTCTAAAAGGTAAAACTTATTTGTTTTGACTGAAAAGTGAAAAGGAAAAATTCAAATGGATAAGATTCATCTGTATATACCCCGGAGCAGTGCATCAGATTTGGGCTTAAACCCATTTAATCCACTCAGTTACTAATCAATTTTTGTCCTGGATGAAGTTTTGCCCACACCCCAAAATAACTTTGTCACAATTTTTCTCCCTAACTCCATTCCATTCGATATCCTTCCCTATGGGTCATGAAGTCGCCCAAAGGTGAAGAAACATGAAAAACACATCAATGTTTCAGACCTTCCTCCTTTCCAATCCCCTTTAAAAAAATTATTTATGTTTACTTACCAGCCATATGGCCAGAGCCTGCAGCCTGGCACAGTGTGCCACCAACCCAGTTTTCAGTCCACTCCCTCTCTCCTTCCACTAGAAGCTGGATGCTAGAACCAACCATCACAGGTCCTCAACGTGGTCTGCGACTAAGTCACCTCACCAACTGAACCCAGCCAACCTGGGTTGCTTGCTTCTTGCTTGGTTGCTGCTCTGGCTGCTGCTGCACTGCACTGATCAAGGCCTATGAAGGTCACCCACACTGCTGTTACCACTGCTGCAAAGCCTAGCTTGCTGCTGTGGGGGTCTGTGCTGTTTTTTGTAAGACGAGCCCAATAGAGTAAATAGGTAGCCTAGTTTTAAGTTAGCTTCTAGCTCACTATCTGTCCCTTCAGCCACTGGGGAGACAGAGACTCCCTAAGAGTAGACCAAAAAATATGCTGCCACAACATTGCTATTGAGAGTTCAGTTCTCACCGACTCCTCTAAGCTGTACTGTGCAGTCTGTCTACTCTGTTGCAGGAAAGACAGTGTCACACTTGCAAGACTCAAGTGCTCTTCCTTGGCTGGAGCTCATCCACATCACATGTGATTGTGCCACCTCTAATAGGTGGAGAGAGTGGACAATACAGTACAGACACAGTAGAGTATAGACAGTACCTGCAGCATGAGAACACACAAGCCAGGTGGGCACTTGTTGTGCAAAGATTAAATCCAAATTTAATGCCATTATTGTCACACCATAAGAAAAAACCTAGGCACAAATGAGGGAGGGAGGCAACTGCCCCTCTGCCCCTACCTAAATTGCACCCTGCTTAATGATAGAAATTCATTCTCGGGTGCTAATGCAATGGTTTCCACTGTGTTCTGAGGTACTATATCTCCATGTTTCATGATGTGTCCTGATCATCATGTGGGTCAGTGTCCCTCATTGTCCTTCATTCTGAGTGTCCATGTCCCTCATTTCAGTGATAAAATGTGAGGTATGGTGCATGCTTCCAAGACCCTACTCAGCACAAAGAGTGCTGAGCATGGCCATAGTGTATATGCTCAATACAGAATCACAAAAGGAAGTAAGTGAGATAAAACAGTCATTGAGAACACATTTGTAGCACTAAATATGCATAGTGCATGGTCCAAAACAAAAAGATAGGCTTCACAACACAAAACCTATCCTGTTAGGTGGAGAAATAAATAAGCAATAGAGGAGTTTGCTTTAATACTCCCACCTGTAACCCTTTATGTTTTTTTTTTCTTTTCCTCCCCTTTCCTTGCTGCCTCTCCCTACAGATGGATTAACTAGGCGGTGATGGCATTTGTCTGAACGCTTTGCTGCAAAGAACTGCTTAGAAGGGACTAAATGTGACTTTATCTCCTTATTTTTGTCTCCACTGATAAATATTCACAACGTATGCATTAATCATAACATTTGGCCCTGAACAGTGTTAATTGGACAAAGCTCATTTTATTTGTGCATATAATTTTCTAACTATGAAGTTTCTTTGACAGGAATAGCAGCCTATAAGATTTGATTTAACTGATTGAATGTCTTGATGCACATGAAGCAGAAGTAAATATTTGAAAAGAAGATTGTGAGATTGGGGGAGGAGACAGGCACTGCATATACCAGATACTAACAGTGGGGCACACAATTGGTTTCTTTGTATGTTGTGCAGGGATACAAAGGAGGGATACCAAAAAAAACCTATGGGGAGCAGAGGATAACACTGCTGGGGTGAATAAGAATTCCAGAACCACCTGAAAATAGATTTTATTTCACATTTGATGGGTCAGTGAAGACTTGTTGGAGTAGGGAACTGAATGGGAGGCAGACTATTAGCATTTGCCCTCTGTTTGGTGATGACAATTATATGTAGCTTCACCCAACAAGATACAGTCCAACCGTGGTTGGGACAGGAGGGGCCTGGAGGCTCATTCCTCCACTTTATCCCTCCCTGTGGAGATGCTTACTAGCACCACCACAGAGTGTATAAGGGAGCTAACTGGATTGCTCCCCTCCCTTGGAAACAGTTCTGTAAATATGTTAGTTTTTTTTTTTTTTTTTAACCAATTATTTTACCAGGTGAGACACACTAAGCTGAAAGCTTGTTTGCAGGTGCAACCTGGGAGCACAGGAAGTTAAGTGACTTGCTCAGGGTCACACAGTATGCACCTAGGGAGCTGTGGATTCAAACCCAGGTTCTCAGATTTGCAGCTCAGAGCCTTAACCCACTGCGCCATACTGCCTCCTAGTTTTGTTAATTGTTTGCTGTTGCCTGAAGAAGCAGTACATCAATATACAAGAGAGATCCAGTAGGGAGACCCACATAGAAACCAGCCAAATGCAGGATTACACAAAAAAGGTAGACAGGAAGAGGGATAGGAGGACAGATGAGCAGATGCTGGTTAACCAACTGAAATGCCAAATGGGTAAAGATACCCACCAGTACCTTGATACCTACCCATGGGTTCTAGCATGAAAGTGGCAATCTGTTCACAAAATGTGAATGGACTCAACAACCTGGTGAAATGCCATAAGGTCCTAACTTACTTAAAGAAACAAAAACCTACTTCTTTATTACTGCAGGAAACACATCTTGGGAGACCATCAGAAACTTCAGAAGTTTGGGTTCACACATGTCATAGCCTCTACATATAAACAGAGTAAGAAAAGGGGGATGGCAGTTCTGACAACCCGATATGCCCACTTTCAGATCAATTCAACTTACACCAACCCAGAGGGGTGCTTGGCAATAGCAGAGGGCCTCTAAGAGGGAGTGCAGGTTACCCTGGTCTATTTATACATTCCACCGGGCACAGATGCTCGCACAGTCAGATCATTCTTGCAAAGAATAACAGAGCACCATAAGGGGATGTTAGTGGTGGTGGGGGACCATCATTTTGTGCGATAATTCAGATATCACAAACCCACATAGAAAGACAGGAGACCATACGTATGCCCAAATATACATGAGGGAGTAGATTGAGTCAATACGGAAATTCCTGCATCCACTCAGAAAGGATTATTCTCACTACTTACATCCACACGGACATATGCATGTATTGATTTTTTCCATATTTTAAAATAACACCAATATCATATCCTGAATTGTGAGATGACACCCTCTAGAGTTATCAGATCACCCGTCCTGACTATGGAACTGGAGTGGGGGGAGCAGAAAAGAAGAACCTTGTGGAAATTCAACAATTACTTGCTGAATCTCACACAGTTTAAAGAGATGATAGAAACTAGAACCCAATAGATCTTGAAGGAGAATAACACACCGGAGACATCAGCAAGTACCATGTGCTACCCATAAGGTAGTCCTTAGAGGGGACACATCACTAAGTTTACGGTCCATTATAAGTGGACGCAGGCAAGTCTGTTAACCAGCTTGCAGACCCAATTAAAAGACTTAACAGATAAGCATGCTGGAGGGAATGAGGGGATGCTACACCTTGTGGAGGCAATGAGACAGAGAATTCAACACATACTAAATGTCAAAACAGAACAATCCCTCCAACTTTTGAAACAAAAGTACTATGAAGGATGGACCTAGAGCCACATGTCTGTTGGCTCACTGCCTTCAGAGAGGGTAATGCAGTCATCTATTACCCAGATTAGATCACACTACCGGAGGATAGAAATGAACTCACAAATCATACAAACCTTTACACACTTTTAATGCACACTTTATATGCCAGATCATTCAACAGACCCACAAAGGGTTAAGGATGTTCTGTCCTGGCTTGCCCTCTCTACCCTCTCTCAAATGCAATAGAACATCTTGAAAGCACCAATTACTGAGACAGAAATAGTACTAGGTGATATCTGCTCTGCAGACAAATAAAAGCCCAGGGTCGGATGGCTTTCCTGCAGAATTTTATAAACAGTTCCAAAAGCAGTTGCTCCCGATACTCCACCGGGCCTGTCAGGTGATTATGGAAGGAGATGGGGCCCCTACATCTTGGCGATACACCACTATTTCTAGCATTTTAAAGCCAGACAAGGATCCTTTGGCTTGCTGTTTGTACAGACCAATATCAGTACTTAATACTGATTACAAAATATTCACAGCAGTAATGGCAAAGAGAATTGAAAAATACCTGCCCCATTTGGTCAATGAGGACCAATGTGGCTTCATTCCAACCAGACTGGCACAGGATAACATAAAGAAAACATTACACCTTATGTGCCATGCCGCCTAGTCGAACTCCCCTTCTTTTAAGTTTGGATACTGAAAAGGCCTTTGACCGGGTGGCATGGTCTTTTTTAGAAGCCGCACTAGGGAAGATTAATTTCCCCGATGAATCTGTGAGGGTAATACAATCAATATATGATAAACCAATGGCCCAAATCAAAATTAATGGCTCCATATCTGAACCTATCCCCCTTACTTCGGGGCACACAGCAGGGGTGCCCATTGTCACCCCTGCTATTTGCCCTATACCTGGAGCCTTTGGCACAGGCAATCAGGCAAAACCAGTATATACAGGGAGTAGAAGCTGGGAGAGAGCACCATAAGCTAGCCATCTACACAGATGACCTGATTATATACTTGGCTAATCCTGAATCAATGCTGCAACCACTGTGGCAGCTACTCAGGGAATTTGGGGAGCTAGCGGGATACAGGGTAAATACCTCAAAAAACAAAGTTTTAAAGTTCAACTACATCCCCTCAACCTTGATAGCACACTCCTTTCTCTTTAAATGGAGCCTTCCTTGTCTTAGATATCTGGGAGTGTACCTAACTGGAGACCTGTTCAGACTAGGAGATATAAATCCTCACACATCTGACAGATCAAACAACATCAGACCTAGAAAGATGAAAATCCTTACCACTCCCTCTGATTCAAAGAGTGGATGCAATAAGGATGACCCTTCTGCCATGTCTTCTTTATAGATTCCAGCCTCTCCCCATACCATTGCCAAAAGGACTAAGTCGAGAAATAAATAAGATGATTTCTAGGTATATAGAGCTCAAAGACCTATGGTACAATTTATGACACTCCAACTACCTAAAAAAACAGGGGAATCTGGCCCCAGAAGATTTAGAAGCTTATTATGTAGCAGCACAGCTTTGTGTTCCCATATATTGGTTACACTCCCAATATCATGCAAAATGGAGATATCTGGAGCTGAGAGAAGAAGATTCACTTAACCTAAACAAAGTGTTATTACAATACCCATCTCCACTTATTAAAGATATAGTAAATAACTCCTATACAGCTAACACAAAGAAGGTCTGGAGAACAGTTTTAGACTCTAAACAGCTTGCCCCATATAGGCCCATTAAATTCTCCTTATCATATCATCAACAGTTCATCCCAGCACTCCTGGATTATGGATTTAGGAGATGGGATTGAATGACGTTACATCCGGTGGGGCACTTTATCAAGGGGAGAGATCTGTTATCAGTAGCTGAACAAGATGCCCTCTATGACATAAGGGAACTAGATGGACTCCGAGTACTACAGGCCTTAGATTTCTCTAAAAGACAATTGAGACATTTACCACAGGAGGACACTCCGCCTATTTTAATAGATATAATCAGAGCTGCCATAGATGGACAGGCTGCTGTGACACACTATTTACTACCTATATAAAGGATTGATAGCCTACAAAGAGGACTCCTTGCAGAAACTTAGGAAAACTTGGGACAGAGATTTGGGGATCTCACTTACAGAAGACAAATGGAATAGACACCCGAATTGTATACATACAGGGTTATCCTCCCCCACCTGGAAAGAATTTTCCTGGAAGGTCTCTCTCAGGTATTTTAGAACACCAGCAATGCAGGCAAAATATATGCAGGGAAGAGATGCCACCTGTTGGAGAAACTGTGGAAATAAACCTGCAACTCATGGGCACATTTTTTGGCAGTGCCCGAAGTTGCAATCTTTTATACAAAATCTAAACATGGCACTTTCCCAGATTTTTGTGGATGTCCATCACCTCACTCCATAATTATTCTTCTTTTCAGACTTTCTGGTCTCATGTAGGGACCCAAAGACAAAAAAAGCTCTTAATAATTTGTATATTGACTGCTAAAAAAGTTAAAGCACTGGTTGTTGCCAGCCCCATTAACAGTCACCCAGTGGGATGACATAATGATCCAGTCTTACAGGATGGAGCAGGTGACAGCAACGGCATAAATAAGACAAAAGAATCATTTGAACTGACATGGAGGAGGTGGGTGATGATTATTTCCACACAAAAGAACAGATTTTGTCCCATAACAATTGCTAAGTTCTGCGAGAACCTGTTATCTGCTATCCTGTAACTGGTTCACTTACCAGATGAACCCAGCCTTCTTAGTATATTGCTAAATATAAATTAAGTTATTCATTTAATGAAGGATCAACTGTTAATACATAATTCCTATATTATTATTGTCACCTGAAAACCTAAGTTATAAAATGTACTGTCAGGCTGTATTGTTAAGAGTGGTTAGTTGTTTGTTTACATGTTGTAGTCTTGGTATGTGTTGTAATTGTATCAAAAAGATTGAAATAAAAAGAAAAGTTGGAAAAAAACAAAACAAGTGCTTCCATACTGTATAACCATGTTAAAAATGCCCACTCCCCCAAGGCACCATCATTCCGCATATGTATCATGAAGTACGGTGCCTCAGGGAACGGGTGTTTTTCATCTTACTTACATGGGAGCATTTTTTACATTGTTTGCATGCCACACTGTAATAAAGAACGAGCACTTTATGGATATGTGCTTGTGGTGATTACTTCTTACTTTGGGTCGAAGCAACTCACACGAGGTATTTGAATTAAAAAAATACAGACTCTGTGCACAGGCCCCTAATGACCCACAGCCTTTGACTGGTGCTGGCCTTTCCTTTGCAAACTCCATATATGGGGAATGCAACTGAATTGTTTGTCAATGTTAAAGTTATGTTGAAGGCGCCACCTGCTCTTTAACATGTTTCTCCTCCTATCCATAAATTTCAAGTACTGTGCCTATTAAAACTATTTCACAATGCTATGTGATGTTGCATCGCATACTGTTGTGTGCAACATTAAGAGGATGTAATGCATCTAATGCCAGCACTGACAACATACCCCAGAAAGCCAGAATTCCTGAAATGTTTCCCAGAAAATGCTACAGTAAATTCAGACATAAATCAGGTATCAGACATGCAGTTACATGGTTCACATCCACCACCAGGACCCAAATCTGCAGTTTTCTGCACCATTTCAAATGGTTTTCAGGTCTAACCTTGGTGGTGCCATTGCCTAACATGCCCCACAAGTCCTGAAATGTTTCCCAAAAATGTTACAGTAAATTCAGACTGAAATCAGGTCACTCAGTCATACTGTAATATGTTGCACGCCTTCCTTCCAGACCAAAACATGATGTTTGGCCCACTGTTTACCAATGGTTTAAGGCCAAATCATGGTGTTGCCAATACCTAACATGGCCCAGAAGTCCAGAAATGTTTCCCAAAAATGTTACAGTACATTCAGACAGAAATCAGGTGTCAGACATACAGTTACATGATTCACATCCACCATCATCAGGACCCAAATCTGCTGTTTTCTGCACCATTTCTAATGATTTTCAGGCCTAACTATGGTGGTGCCACTGCCTAACATGCCCCAAACATCCAGAAATGTTTCCCAAAAATGTTACAGTAATTCAGACTGAAATCAGGTGTCAGACATGCTGTTATATGTTGTACACCTTCCACCGGACCAAAACATGTTGTTTGGCCCACTGTTTACCAATGGTTTAAGGCCTAATCATGGTGCCGCCACTGCCTAACATGCCACACAAGTCCACACACCACATGGGAGACCCTCCCCCACTAAACTCCCTCACAGACACAGAGAAAACTGAAAACACCACCTAAGTTTAACTATTATCCAAAGATACCAAAACAAAAAAAGGTTCACTAGCAGCACTAGGAACTAAGTTGAGATTTCTGGAGCAATTAATTCTCAAAAATCACAAATAAAGAGGTTTTTCAAGGGGTTATTGGCTGTGATGCACCACACTGAACTGCCCTCTGACTCAACAGACAATATACTGTGCAGAAAACAGCCTGCCCATGACATTTCAGCTATTTGCTCACAATGCATTGCAATTTCACTGGCGAAATTGAAAAACTTTGGCAAAATTCAGTGTAATTTGGTGAAATTTTGCCTTCTGCAAAAGCAAAATCAGTGAAACTGGGCAAAATTTTGCATTATGCAAAAGCTAAATCAGAAGCAAAATTTTGCGTAATACGGAAATTACGTGAAATATTTCACTAGGCGAAATTTTCCAATTTCACACATCTCTAATGTTCATATGTTTGTATCACTACATTTTCTTAATTCAGATCTGAGATTTGGACTTGCTACTTTTATTGCTGAAAATGCTATTAGTTAAAACAATGATTAAGTTATTTTTCTATTGTGACAGGTTTGTACATGGAGTAGGTGTGGTCATGTCAGAAATTAAAACTATAGACTGGATTACATTCTAATATACAGCACAGAGCAAGATGAATTATACTAAAATGTTTAGTGACTGCAGTGTACAATGAGAAATGATGTGTCTATCTCAGACTGCTGGAAGTCATGCAAGATTAAAAATAACAAGCATTTGTCAATGCTGAAGGTTTCCTTGAATGGTGATGGTGCTCATAGCACTCATTACTTGCAGCTTCTTCAAGCTCGCCACAGCCACATCAGTTCTGGCTAGAGCTCGTTTTGTTAAAGCAGTGACTGAAATGTAATGTGCTGGATATTTTGTAAAAATATTTTGCAGTAGTCTTAACCACATTCACGGTTTCTAAGTTCTAAAGTTTGCCACTCTAATTTTGCAACATTACACAATGATGTGTCTTGAAATTACTTCCTGGCACAAACTTGAAAGTCTATACTGGATTTTGTCTAGTTTGTTCCGCATTTGTTTGGGTGCAACTCTATAAACATTACTTCCAGATTCAACCGAGGGCAACATCCGTTCAACAATTGCTTACCTAGCTTTTTGATTCAAACATCTTGATGTACGTCTAGGGGCACCCAATTTTTTAACAGCATTGTTAAGCACCTCCTTAATATGTTCAAGGAAATTTAGTTCTACATCAAAAATCATTCCCAAATATCAATATTCTGTCACCTGTTCTATTAATGTATTATTTAATGATGATACATTTAGCATGGGTCCTCCACTATTACTAAATTATAGAACCTTAGTTTTCTTCATATTCATGATAAGCCTTGACCTGGTGAACCACTCCATGATGCTGTCAAAGTCCCTCTGCAATCTGTTCTTCAGGTCCAACATGTCTACCCAGTTACAATCAGTGCCATATCTTCAGCATACTGAAGATGAGCATGAAGACACAAATCTTACAGAATATATACCAGTCAATTCCAGGGAGGTAAACGTTCCCATTTATGGAGCTGTTCTTATTTTCTATTGTTTATTATGCAATTGGTAACTGTTGTTGGATATCTAAAGTCTGGTATTTCAATGCTTTAATATATAGTAGAATAAAGGGGGGATAATATAGCCTATGTATTTTAAGTTTTACTGCCAACTTTACTTTCATGATTATAACATTATTATGCTGAGCAAGCAATTCATCTTGAGATATAATTAAATATAGGTAGTTAATTTATTTTTTGAAGTCAAATAAAAAATGTAGAAGTTATTTGTTTTATTGTACTCCCCAAAACATATTTAAAACACAATGTTGTGAGTTGTTTAATGAATTCACATCTTTTCTTCTGTTACTTTAGTTATCACAACTAATAAAAAAATCAAGTGAAAAAGTATCTGTTAAGTTAAGGAACAGGGAAGGAGGGTAGGAAATGAATACAGTGGGAGGAGTGGCACGGGGACAAGCCCTGGTTACCCAGAAAAGGCTAAACTGCTTTTAAATTTATATTTTGCATGCAAATAATTCATATGTAAATGTGATTGTCATGTCAGAAATGTATCTTGGCTGATCAAGTGATATCTCATGAGATTTGTTTGGGTTTGAGACTGTGTTTCTATGTGAAGTGAAGCTGAGCAGTTCAGGAATCCAAGAAAGACGTCATGAGATAAAAAAAAACAAAAACTTGTGATTAGCAAGCAGACATCTCAGACCTCACTTTATTTTACTAAACATTTGTGACCATAGTATTCTCACATACTGTAGAATAGGGAATGTTCACTGTTCTTTATTATTTGCTATGTTCACTGGTCTGACACAAAGCATGAACAATAAAGTACTGTGAAGTATGATTTACGCCATTTATTGACCAATGTGCTTACTGAATATCTCTGTCACCAGTGTAGCAATGTGTCTCCCTCAATTGCCATAATCATTTTCAGTGTTGTTATCCTTTGTTTTACTGATGTTCTGTATTCTGTACTGTGCAGCAAATTAAAAACTTACAAATAAAACTATATAAAAAAACAAGACCTCATTTTTCTGAGCTGCTTCTCACTTGTTTCTAGCATGCTGGCTGGTATGGTTCTGGCATGCCGGCTGGCTGGCATGTGGCGTGCATGTCCCTCTTGCTTAAAAGCCCTCAAAAGCCTGTAGTTTGCTTTTGCTTTGTGTACTTTATTCCTGTATTTACTTGTTTAGTTCAGACTACCAAAATAATCTGTTCCATCTATGATCGCACCCCACCACCAAAAATGAGTTGCTATGAGAGTTGCTAGGCTGGTTGCTAAGCTATGTGTCCACGTGGAGCAAGTACATATGGATGTTACAATACAGTAGAAGTGTAGTTATTTATTTTTAAATAACAAAAAAAATTAAAACACTACTCTTTATTTTTAAATAACCAAAAACACAGAGGGACTAACACAGCACATAGGAATAGCAGTTGTCAAATGATATGGTTTGGTTACCAGTAATCCTCTGATATACCTGCAGCATGAACATATGTTTACCGCGACTGCGGCTCAGGTGTAGTAGTACAAAATATACTGTACGGAATAACTATCTATTCTACAGCATATACTGTTTTAATCCCCAATGTTTGTTCTTAGCCAATTTATTTTACAATTATTTTATTTGTAATAATTGGATACACCATTGAATCAAGGACTCATCTGTAACTGTGTCCAGTAATTAGGCTAGGCAGGATCTGGTTATAATTAGAAGGTAGAGAATAATAAGATTTATACAATACAAGTACATGAGACACAATGTCATCACAATTACAGTACATTGGTCATACACTTCTCACAGAAAGGTGGGTTGCAAAACATCAGTCATATAATGTAGCTCAGTACAATAGATAATCAAACCCATCACAGAAACATAGAATGTGATGGCAGATATGACCCGCTTGGCCCAGCTAGTTTGCCCATTTTCCTACCTAACAGATAAGCTGCAGATCCTAGTTAACCAACAGCTTACTTCCTCCTACACCCTACTAGGACTGCCTTATGTCTGTCCCATGCATTCTTGAATTCCCCCACTGTTCCTGACTCCACTACCTCCTCAGGGAGGCTGTTCCATGCATCCACAACCCTCTCTGTGAAAAAATACTTCCTCACATTACCTCTGAGCCGTCCCCCCTCTATCTTCAAATTGTGCCCCTTTGTTCTTGCCCATCTCTTTTTCTGAAAGATGGTACCAATCAGGGCCTAGGACCCATGGCATCAATGTAGCTGCTCATTTGCAGTATGATTTAGGTTGCAAGTAATGTAATGGTGCCATCTTCGATGGGAGTCAAGATAGGAAGGGACCAGAAACTGGATGCATGCCAATAGGTAGGTTGTTGCAAGCCAGAAGGCTGGTACAAGAGAATAAGTCAGTTACTGCTGTGATGGATAAAATATCCAGGTCATAAAGCAGACTTGAGCTCCTCCTAGATTGATTAATGCTGTAACATGGCCAATATATAATCTGACACCTTTCTTGTGGTGTATCTGTGCATGAAGCACAGGAGATGAAGTTGCCTTTGGTCATTAGGTCCAGCCAGTTTAATATTCTATAAAGCACACAATGGTGGCTATCATGAGATGAATTTAGTAAACAGTAAGCAAGCCTGTTCAATGTAACAGTGTGTTTATTCAGCACTGACTTACGGGTCCCATCAAATAGGATGTAGCCACAGTCTAGTAAAGGACTTTCATTGCATTCACTATGTACTGATGTGTATGGGATAGAAAGCCGTCCTTATTCTTTAACATAAAGCCAACTTCATTGACAAGTATTTTATCAGGTTTTTAACATGTACATTCCACGTGAGCCAAGGATCCAGTCATGAATCCAAATATCTGTAGGCAGTAGTAAGTTGGAGTTCACTGTAGTCTAAGGCAAAGATACCCAGCTTACTGTTGGCGCGCCGAGTTTTGCCCAAGATAAAAAATATTACACTGTCAAGCATTTTAGAACCTTGTATGTCACTGATGATCAAGTTGTGCTGGACTACATACAATGGCAGTTAACCATAGCTTGATCATCAGTGGCATCACAGTTCTAAAAATGGTGGCAATGAAGTATCAATTTGGGGCAGACACAGTCCTTGATACGGTATCTCTGTAGTGCTACCAACTATAGATAACGCAACACCCTTTTAAAGATCTTTCATGGGCATTCTAACTATGATGGCACATTTCATGACTGTTCCCTTCAAACCCAATTATCTACCGCTTTAAAACCTTAGCAACTATAGACCAATTTCTATCATTCCTGTACTTAATAAATTACTTGAGAAATTGATTGTTGCACAGGTCATGGCTATCTGCTAAACCATTGTTTGCTATCTAGCCACCAACATGGTTTTAAAATGGGCCATTGTACCACCACAGCTCTACTTATGCTAACCAACCACATAGCTAATGCCATGGACAGAGAGGAGTACACGAGTGTTGTGTTTATAGACTTAACCAAGGCCTTCTATCTAGTTGAACACCCTGGCTTTCATAACAAACTTAAAGACCTTGGAATGGCACCTCCTGTCCTAAAATGGTTACTAATTACCTTCTGCAGAGGTAACAGCCGGTCAAACTGGGCATTGCCTTCCGGAGACTGCAGCACTGTAGTAGGGGTCCCACAAGGGTCAGTCTTGGGACCACTTCTGTTCTCTAGACACATCAATAATCTGCATGAGTGCCTTAAGTTCAGCATGCCTATACTCTATGCAGATGATCCTGTACCCTAGTCAGCTCCAACACCCACTTGTAATATAAACAGTGTACTATCCTACTACCTTCAAACAGTGCAGATTGCTTTATATAACAAACTGCTCAAATGCAGGCTATGCTATTTGCCCCCACAAAGTAAATGACTCTCTGCACCCAAATGAATTCACACAGACATGCTATTAAAATGAAGATGACTGATAAACCAGTGGGGCAACACTTCTCTCAGTCTGATCACTCCATATCTGACATGTCGGTACTGCTTTTGAAAGGACATTTCAGAAATACACAGCAAAGGTGGGCCTTTGAGGTCAGACTCATTTTACTTTTGAACATGGTGGTGAATGGGATGAATATAGATTTGGATTTTATGTTACATTACACTGCTTAAACAGATCCTGTATTTTCACTTGCTTCAAGGACAACACATGGACATATTATTGTGGAACATGGTGGTATTGCATTATGTTTAGATACAAAATGGTTATATGGATTCCTTTTCAATGGTTACCTATGCACTGATTTCACCCTGGGGGAGGGTAAGATGTGGTGGTGGGGTGTTGTTTCCCTCAGTTTTGGATTCAGATTTATAGAACTGTTTTTAATACTCCAGAAGATTAGGTATGTACGGACATGTGTACATGGACTTATTAGGATAACAGTATCTCAATTACAAGGGATCTGAGTTAGGTTTAAGTTTTGAATGTGCAAAACACTATTAACTTGTTACAGAGTTGCAGACATATCATGTTTAAACAGTATAAGGTTGAATATTCATGAGTAATACTGACTTATTGTATACAGAGTTTAAGACAAATGTATCCGAACAGTACTTACACTGTAAAATTGTGAAACAGCTATGAATGCTTAATTTACACTAGGGCAGGTTGTCTTTATACCCACTTTTATGCTCAACACAAAGATATTGTTGTATTTAGAAGACTTTTAACATTATATACTATGAATTGTTTAGCTTATTTTATCTTGTGCTTTAAAATCATAGTCATTTACTAATGCAAGTACAGACACACACACAAACAGACAGGGTTTTAAAATAGAGCTTTAGTGGTTTTATGACCTTTCTCAGGGAGTGGGCCATCTATTCTGTGACATTTAACCTTGAATTGCCTTTCTTTTGATGGACCTTTGCTGTCTTTATATGGTCCTACTGTATGTTGATTTTTGAATGCAGTTTAGGCCAGTGGGGATCCTTGACAACTTTGTATCTGTTATTTTATGTATGATCTGAGTTTTGAGAAAGTATGCTCTTCCAAACCAACTGCCACTGATTTCTGATGAAGGATTCTATGTAGTCTGAAAGCTCAAAGCACCCATTTTCTTTCATGACAACTTTGTTTGTCCAATAAAAGGTACCAAATCATCTATTAGTGTGGCACCCCCCCAAGTTAAGAAACTGTCTGTCCCCCATACAAATATTCTGCAATGATGATACTCTGCTTGAAGCAGTACTGGCCTTTAACTACCTTGGTATTACCTCAAACCCTCACTTGATTTCCATCTGCATATTATGAAAACTTGCAAAACAGCAACTTCTAGACTTGGTTTGGCCTACATAACTAGGAATAACCTCAGAGCACATGCCTGTCTGTCTGTCTGTCACCAGGGAATTATTACTCCCTAAGCTAATGTACAATGTTGTTGTATATGCACCTTCAACCTCAAAGTCAGCACTCAGGAAATGGGACGTCACTTATAATAATAATAATGAAGAGTAAACAACCCCAACAACTGGTTGAATTGCTGCAACTGCAACATAAAGTACAATTATGTTGGCATGTACTGTGACAGCAGATTCGAGAGAATCTCTTGTAGCAGGTCACACATGTAGAAACATCTTGCCATTGGCGCCAGATCCACCAGATGGATTTTCACCAGCAGTTCACCTAGGGACCGCCCACAATGATGTCACAATTTGTGCTGTATCCTATGTAAGCATGGTTGGTCCCCGATCCTCTTCAGTTCTTTTGCTGACAATGGCAAGGCAGCAAGCATGCTGTGAAGGTGCTCTGGGGAACTGAGGAAGAGAAGGAGTTGCCACAAAGTATGTGGAACAGAAGACATGCCCTGGTAGACTGGGGTGCAGCAAGGCACACTGCACAGCAGAAGGAAGGAGGAGGATGGCATGACCTGCTGCAAGAGATTCTCTTAAAGATCTACTGTTACGGTAAGGGGCCAATATAACTGTGCAATCTTCTTCGAGGACATCTCTTGCAGCAGGTCACACATGTAGGAACAAGTCCCTAGCAGTTGACAGAGGTAGGGAAAGAAGGGTGGTGGACCCCTTGTAGGTTAGGACAGAAGGCCTTGCAGTATGGCTGGATAGAAATTAGCACATCGTCTGAAGGCAATGTCCAGACTTTAATGTTTAGTAAAGATGTGTACTATAGACCAAGTTGCTGCTTCACAAATTTCTGCAGCAGAGATACCTCCAAAGTATGCCACTGCAGTGGCCATTCCCCTAGTGGAGTGTGCTTAGATGATGCCTGGGAGCCCCTTACCATAATTCCAGTAACAAAAAGTAATGCAGTTGGCCAGCCATCTGGAAAAGCACTGCCTAGAAACTGAAATGCCCCCCTTTCCTGGGGTGAAGGAGAGGAAAAAAGTTGAGCAGACTTACGAATGTCTTTCATGAGTGAACTATAATATCTTAGGATTCTATGTACGTTTAAGGTGTGGAGCAACGCTTCCTCTGAATTGGTGTGCTCTGGAAAATATACTGGTAGTTGAATGGACTGATTCAAAGTAAACTCTGATACTATTTCTGGGAGAAACTTCGGGTTACTATGTAAAGACACTTTGGCTTTACGGAAAATTAAATAAGGCTGCTTGCACATGAGCACCTGAAGCTCTGAAATTAGTCGAGCTCAAGTAAAACCAACTAAAAATAACACTTTCCAAGACAGAAAGCGAAGCTTGCATGTCACGGTTGGTTCATAGGGAGGCAGGGTTCACTTTTCTAAAATGAAATTCAGGACAGAGGCATGGCCTGGCTGTGCTGAAGATGGCTGCCTAAATTTGCTTCTCCCTGGGAACACCTAAAATCATAATCCATCCACTGGCTCCTGGACATTCAGCTCTTGCCAACAATCAATACCTTACTCTATTTTCAGCATAGATCATCTTTGGTAAAGTATTTTTACTGCTATATACTACCAGATCCTGCAGCAGCATTGACATTGCTTCTCTGTGAGGGCCTACAACAATGGCCAATCAACCTATGTATAACAGCTCCCTTAACAGAGTGGAATCAATGTTCCAACAATTAATTAATAAGATAAACAATTTAAAATGTCTTCTCAACAGAATGCTGCTAATATGCAAGTCCTAGACCAAAAAATCAATGCTACAGATACTAAAGCAATCCATAATGAAAACTTTATTAATGATCTACAAGCTACTATTAGGAAACAGGACAGAGTTATTAGAAACTTACAAGACAAACTTGATGATATGGAAAATAGCAATAGACATAATAACCTTAGGTTCCTGGGATTTCCTGAAGGTGTAGAGCTTGGAGACACTAACGCATTCCTATTGCATGTACTTCCAGCTTTGCTCAAATTACCAGCTGATCAGGATCTCATTATTGAGAGATCTCATCGCACCCCAAGTCTGAGGCCTCACCCAGACCAGAAACCTCAGCCCATAATTGCCAAATTCCTAAATTATGCACACACAGAATTAATCCTTCATAAAGCAAGACAAGTCAGAATGCTTATGTGGCAAGAACACAAAATCTTAATCTTCAGGGACTTTTTGAAAGATCTCTCCAACAAATGTAAAGCCTATAACCCCCTTAAAACTGTACTACATCAGCAAGGCATTACATTTGCACTACAGTACACAGCCACGATGCATCTATTCCTGGGCGAATCTACCAAAGATTTTGCTACTCCCAAAGCTCTGTCAGCATTTCTTGGGGCACCTCAAGTAGTACTCACCACCCCTGTTGATCGAACTGCGGTCCTTCACTGCTCTGACCTGCCTGCTCCTCACTTGGTCCACAGTGCTCCTACTGCAGAGGCTGACACTATGGGGCAAGAAAGCTCAATGCAGGCTGCATCCACAAATTCACCTCCTCTCTATCTTTCAGCCCGCCTGAAAGAGAAGAAATCTTCCATGTCACCTTGCATCATCCATCCCTGCTGCTTGAGCGACGTTTCTTCAGTCCCCCCAATTCAATCTGAGCGTCGCATCATTTTCACTACTCCTCTGGCTGTTTCCAACAAATTCTCCCCTCTTCAGGATGACTTACATTCATCTCAGGAGGAACTACGTGGGAACAAACTGGAATCTCTCAATAAAGATCAAGGAAAGAGTCTACCCACTAATAACTCTCCTGACTCTTCGTGGGCCAAATTAGTGACCAGCTCTCCCTACAAGTCTGTTGAACCTCCTAAAGAGAAGAGGAAAGCGAAGCTGAAAAATAAATCAACTGCTAATGTTTCCAATCTGCACAAGCATAAGCATAATAATCGCTAACTTTTATGGGTTTTTTTGTATTTTGTGAGGTTTAAATCTTTGCCCCCTTAGCCAGCAAGTTAGTTGGTCCATACTTTACTCAACCGCACTGCGCATTCTAATGTATTTTCTAATCGCTGACAGCTGGTTTGGAATGCACAAGGGTGTAAACCGAGGTTGTAAGCTTAAGGGCAGTACATAGATACATACATAGACAGTGTAGGCAGATAACGGCCTATGGCCCACCTAGTCTGCCCATTTGAGTTTGTAACTTCAGTTTATGTTTTCCTAGAACTCTGTTGCCCCTTACCCCTGACCTCCAGAATTCCTTTATGCCTATCCCATGCATTCTTAAATCCTGTGATTGTTTCAGCCCCTACCACTTCCTCAGGCAGGGTGTTCCACTTGTCCACCACCCATTCTGTGAAGAAATTCTTCTTCACATTTCCTCTGAATCGTCCTCCCTCCAACTTCATCCCATGCCCTCTAGTCCTGGAACATCTTTTTCACTTAAAAATAGTGTACTCTTGAACCCTGTTCCTCCCTGTAAGATACTTGTATGTCTATCACATCCCCTCTCTCCCTCCTCTCCTCCAGGGAGTACATATTCAATTCCTTCAACCTGTCCTCATAGGACTTGTGATGCAATCCATGTACCATCTTTGTTGCCCTCCTCTGAACCTTCTCTACCCTGTCTATGTCCTTATGTAGGTAAGGTCTCCAGAACTGTACACTGTACTCCAAGTGGGCCCTCACTAGTGTCTTGTATAGTGGAATCATGACCTCCCTTTTCCTGCTGGTGTTGCCCCGTCTATGCATCCCAGCATTATATTTGCTTTACCTGCTGCCTTGTCACACTGTTTCCCTACCTTGAGGTCATCAGAGATGATAACCCCAAGATCCCTTTTCTTGCTTGGTGCATGCTATATCCTCACCCCCCAACTGATATAATGTGCCAGGGTTTTTGTGCCCCATATGCATTAACTTGCACTTCTTTGCATTGAATTTCAACTGTCAAACCCCTGACCATTCTTCAAGTTTCTGCAGGTCCCTTCTCATTCTGTCCATACCCTCTGGTGTGTCTACTCTGTTACAGAGCTAACTTTTAGTACTTACTAAAACCTCTCAAGGAGTTTAAAATGTTTTCAATAACATAGCGTTTTATGCATCTTTATGCAAGTACAACATTTGCTTCTCTGCTGTAATAGTTCTGGAAGGTCTTCTTTTACATTATAGGTGTAATGCCAGATATTGGGCTAATATATTAGCGCTACAAATATGCAGATTTCCCTAAACTTATACCACAACCATGATATAAATTTGTATATATATTTATACAATGTATGTTTTGGGATAACTGCCAGGATAAAATGTAGTATTTCAGCCAGGTCATGGAGATATCAATGATATCTTCACATGTGAAGATATCATTGATATCTCCACGTTCCTATACGTCATCACAGTGAAACTGAAAGTGTTTCACTTTCTATCCTGTGGCTTTCTTTTTAAGAATAGGACCCCCTCACCTTCCCTGGCAGCTTTCTCTTTTGAAAGAAGCCCCCATGCTTGCTCACATCTGCTTGTATCTTTATCATAATTCTGTCTTTAAAAACATATCTGGTTGATCCTGCGACTTTCTTTTTCCATCCGACTGTCATGTAACGTTACTGAGCACTATGACCTGAATGTAGCGTGACCGAAGCTAGGAAGATTCAGATGTGAGGCACTGTCAGATAGTTTTAATTATAAGCTTTGCTGTAAAACACAGAAAAATGTGCCATTTTCTTAATAGTGCCTATAGTTGCCTATATTTTGTCAAAAAGCTGCGTGATACTGAGAGAAGAGCGAGACTATCGGCAGCTTCAGAACACCAGATGGAAGCGCAGTGTCTGTTGCCATAGCAAACATGCTTGCGCCCATCTAGTGTTCTGAAGCTGCCGACTCACCGCCGCTCTCTCAGTACTGTCGGCAGCTTCTTCTCGACAAACTATAAGCATATTAAGAAAATGGCACATTTTTTCTAGGTTTTACAGCAAAAGCACCATAATTAAAACAATCTGACACTGCCTCACATCTGAATCTTCCTAGCGCCGTCATGCTACATTCAGGCATAGCGCCCGTCACGCTACATGACAGTTGAGGTGGAAGAAGAAAGTTGCAGGATCAACCAGATAATGTATGTTTTTTAAAGAAGTACATGTCCCAGGCATTTGTTTAAAAATACAGGTAGGATCAACCAGATATCTATTATTAAATAACTAAAGTTGCAAGATCAGACATTTTTTTCATCTGCTGTTTTGGGGCAGGGGGTATGGAGAATTATATTGGGGGTGGCCATGGCTCGATCAACCAGAATCCAGACAAGATTTTTTTACAATTTAAAGAGGCAGGGTCAGCCATATATTTTTAAAATAACATATGGCATCTGTTGTGTTGCTAGTGATACAGCAGATGTGTGTTTAAACAGCCATCACCTCAATGTAGGGGACTGTAGTAAGGAACATTTCGAGCTTTTGTTGAGTGCAGCCCAAAACATACATTTGTATAAACAGAATGTGACATGGCCTGACTGAGATATCATATTATCTTCACTGAGGCCAATGACATCATGATATTCCCACTCGTGGCTTCGCCACTGTGAGATATCATGTATCATTGGCCTCCTCGTGAAGATAAATATGATATCTTCAGTCAGGCCATGTCATATCTCTATATATATATATATATATATATCTGCACAATTTGCCACATGTACCATCTTAACGTGGAAGTTACTTAAATAAATATGTTACTTAACACTAGTTTATTTATCTACTACTTTTTATATAATATTATACTGATATATATGGGGTCTCAGTATTTCCTTTCTTTACCAAACTGATATATTGGCAACTCCTTAACACTCCAAATGTAAGCATATGACGTTCTATCCTAACTAACATCCTTTCTCCCCCTCACTATATCATCCCCTTTTTCTATTACTTCTAAGACTTTATACTCAGCTATACACACATTGCTTGGCCTTTTTTTTTATCCTTCTTAATATCCTACTGCAGGCAATATTCAAGGCTTTGGTATGTTATTAAACCACTCGCTCTCCCATAATTCAAGATATAACACATCCATATTCGAAGCCAGTACCCTGTAAGCTTATTTAAACCTCCTAAATACTCTTATAGTAGGGCTTGCTAGGCCTTTCAATAGACCCAGTCACCCCACTATAAATAATTCATTATTCACTTTGTTTTTGGCAATGTTCAGACATATGCTATTAGCATTATCTTCAGATCCTTGAGCCTGTAGTATCCTAAAAAAATAAATACATAAATTATACTTATATTTCAAGCTAAGATATGTGTGTGTATATATATATATATATATACTGTATATATATATATATATATACACACACACACACACACACACACCAATCTTTAAACCTATCTCTCTACTTCGCATAATATTATCTTGTCAATATATCCCCATATCACACTGGTACCCTAAACAGATATATATTATATAAAGCAGCATGTTTTCCCTCCGCATCCTTATTTTATTTAACCAGCTTCTACATATTATTTAATCCCAAATCATAAATATGATTATGTGGGTAAATATGTTTAAATAGTAGGCCCTACTCTGGCTTACACAGCTTTAGAACCTCCTTACACTATGTTGGTAATTATATGCTCCAGTTCAAGTTTTATTGTTATGTCTGGGATTTATTAAGAACTCAGCAATTTCTTTTTGCATAGATGGTAAGATGTTTAAGGTCCTCCCCAGGGTTTTACTCTAATTACCTGAGTACTAGTCATAATTAAGATTTACTAAATACTGTGAATATAGTTTGTAGCTTAAGATTATAGCATGTTGCTTTCTTTTAAGATCTACTTACTTCTATATACACCTAGTAGTATAGCGGGAGAGTCTCTGGTGTGCTTACTGACACTTATCTCTCTACAATTCACAAATGTTCTTTAACCAGTTTCTTTCCTTTATTGAAATAGATAAGCTCTTGTTTATATCAATGTCTATACCCTTTATCTTCTACTACTTATACTATACTTCAGTGAGACCTGACAGATATAATTATTTCAAATTTTTGAAACCATACAGCCTAAAGGCCCTGTACACAGCTGTTTATTTTATAGATACCCCCTTTGAGCCTACGGCATCCGCTAACTTCTTTATGAAGAGTCCCTTATTTGTACTCATATCTCTTATTTTTAACTATTATTGTCATGAGTGATTTAATTTTTCATTCATGGAATGTTAAGGGACTCAATTTGCCTTGTAAGCGTAAGCAAATACTTACTTATCTTAAAAAACATAAAACACATATTGCTTTCTTACAATAAACTAAACTTTTATCAGAGGATGTCAATAGGCTTAAAAGGGATTGGGTCGGTCAAGTATATGCATCTTCCTCGCTTTCAAAAAAATGTGGGGTTGCTATTTTAATACATAAATCCCTCAATTGGTCTCTTGTTAATACCATCATGGATTCAAATGGTAGATGGATTATAGTTATATTGAATTCCATGGCAGGACCCCTTATGTTAGTAAACGTATATGCCCCTAACTCAGACTTTCCTGAGTTTTTCCATAACTTGGCCCAACAAATTATGAATAATAATAATAATTTATCTATTCTCATGGGTGGAGACTTTAATCTAGCACTTGAGGCACAAGTATATAGAAGTACAGTAATTCATCAAAGGATTCTCACCCCCGATGTATCAACGCTCTGTTAATATTAATTAAAAAGTTGGGTCTTTCGGACAACTGGAGGCTTCACCATTCTAGACAATGTGACTACACTTTCTACTCCTCACTACATAAATCTTACAGTCGAATTGATTATTGGTTCTCATCCCCTCCCATTACTGAAAAAACTATTAATACAAAAATTCTCCTGATTAGCATATCAGATCATTCACCTGTAAGTTTACATTTACTTTGGGGTCCATACTCCCCTAAATCTTCTTCCTGGCATCTTGACCCTCTTTTATTAAGGGACCCAAAATTTCTGCCTTGGATTACAACCCATATTCAAGACTTTCTATCTTTAAATAACACTCCTGACATTTCTCAAGGTATCATCTGGGAAGCATTAAAAGCTACAATTAGAGGCAAAATTATTAGTTATGCTGCTCACAGAAAGAAACAAAGAGAGCAACAACTTTCCGACTTAGAAAAACTCCTTAAAGAAAAAGAATCTATGTTACAAAACAAATAAACCCAACCATAATTCACAACTTCATCATGAAATTTTAAAACTAAGAATTAAAATCAACGAATTAGTATCCAGGAAAGCAGAACTCGCACTTTTAAGACTTAAGCATCGCTACTGGGAACAGGGTGATAGATGTGGTAAGCTACTGTCATACCAGCTTAAATCCCAACAGATGGAAAGACATATTGCTGGCCTGAAAGACCCATCAGGCCAAATTCAAACAGATAGCTCCTTAATTAACCGCATTATGCGATCCTTCTATCATGAACTATATTCCCACCAAAACCCAAGGCAATCTAATCAAATACAAACATTTTTGGAAAACCTACAGCTACCTCATCTCAATCATCAAGATATGGCCATGTTGGATGAACCCCTTACCTTACAAGAAATTCAAACAGCGTTAGCTTCCCTAAAATCCAGTAAGTCATCTGGGAGTGATGGCTTCCCTGTTGATTTCTACAAATCCTTATCTGACACTCTCTGCCCTCTGCTTTTTAATGTCTTTCAGGAAGCAATTTCTATAGGTAAACTGCCCCATACTATGACTGAAACAATTATAACTGTTTTACCAAAAAAAGATAAAGACCCCTCTATTCCTTCTAGCTACAGACCGATATCGCTACTCAACACAGATGGTAAAATATTTGCTAAAATACTAACCCTTCATTTAGAATTATTAATTCCGAAACTTGTCCATACTTCCCAAGCAGGATTTATTAAGAACAGAACTGGCTCTGATCACCTTCATTCTTTATTTAACTTGATCTTCAAAGCAAGATCCCTTAATACTCCAGCTGTAGCCATTGCCATTGATTTTGAAAAAGCATTTGATTCACTTAACTGGAATTATTTATACCATTTTGGTGTTACTAACAAATTTCGTGCTTGGATTCAATAATTGTATACCCTCCCCTCTGCTTGAGTCTTCACTAACTCTATTCTATCTCCCTCCTTTTTGTTAGAACGAGGTACCAGACAAGGATGCCCCTCATCACCCTTCTTGTTTATACTTGCCATGGAACCCCTATCTGCATCCCTTCATCAATCATGCAAAATTAACGGCATCCCTGTCAGCAACACTCACTATACCTCACTTTCTTATGCAGATGGCTTTCTTATTTTACTAGATAATCTCAAAATCTCTGGACAGCCTCTAAAACAACTACTCAATAATTTCACCTCTCTCTCTGGGTTAGCTTTAAATCTTAATAAATCTGAAACACTACCATTGAATAATCATTGTAAACCTTATATGAACACTCCCTTGGGCTTCCATTGGGCCCCCCAAAATATCACTTATCTTGACATTTGGATCACCCCGTCATTAGATAAAATATGGGATGCTAATCTTTCTCCTCTACTAACTAACATCAAATACTTGATAGATGGAAACTACTTAATCTATCTTTCAATGGGAAAATTTCTGCCATTAAAATGTCAATAGCCTCTAAAATAGCATACCTATTTTCTAACATTCCCTTAATACTTCCCTCTAGCTTTTTCATTAAAATTGACAAAATCATAGGCCACTTTATTTGGGATGGCAAAATCCCTAGATTTAGCCATAATAAACTTTGATCCCACTGTCAAGAGGGGGTTTCAGACTTCCCTGGTTCCAAGCCTATTTTTAGGCCTTGCGTTTAGCCCAAGCCACTAAATGGTTTAGCAAACCTAACTCCAAATCACCATTATGGGTTAACATGGAGCCTCTCTATGTCCAGGTAATGTCACTACATCCTTCATTTATAATCCCCTTCCACCAAAATTAAAGTCTCACCCCACTATTGCATCATCCACATTTTATTGGAAAATAACACATACATTTCTAAAATCAAACCCATCCCCTCTTGCCTATGCCCCCATTTGGGGAAACAGTGGCATATCTCTGAATAATCATCCAATCTTCTGTCGAACCTGGAAAAACCGGGGTATCTTCTTTCTGAAAGATATACTCGAACCCCATGCTCTAAAACTAAAATCCTACTCTGACTTGCTCACTTTATGGAATCTTCCCATCAGGATTTTTGGAAATACTTGCAACTTCATATAGCTTGCAGCTCCTATTTTTCCTTTTTTACCAATCAATCCCTATACAACAAATATATTTCCAAATGGACAAAAACAACTTCTAACCTGAACGGTGTCATCTATAAAGATATTAGAGATGCACTTCCAGATCAATCCATTAGTGCAAAAGATGAATGGAGTAGGCTATTACATCATAATATAACTGATATGCAATGGTAGAGATGTTGATATTCTTGCCATAAATCTTTTAATGATAAACGTAGTTCTCTTATTCAGATCAAAATTCTTCACTTATGGTATAGAACTTCAACTATACTACATAAAATGGGCTTTAGGGATAACAGCAACTGCTGGCGTTGTAGTTCACTCAATGGTGACTTATTACATACTTTATAGAACTGTCCTCCCATTCAAAAATTCTGGCACCATATTCATAATTTTGCAATGAAAGTAATTGGTCAGTCATTTACATTAGACCCCAAATACTGCATACTTGGTTTCTTTAATTTCCGTTCTCACAAAATATCCCACTCTATGAACAAATGGCTAACTATACTCTTTCTTCAAGTCAAACACATTATACTTATACATTGGAGATCTAATGTAATCCCATCTTTTAATGATATCCTTAAACAATTATCTCTTTATGCCTCTCTTGACCGTATGACACATGTACCCTCTGGTCAACTCACTATATACAACAATTGTTGGCAGGGCTATTTTAGATACTTGGAATCATTCAACCTATCTGATAATTAATGTATGGTTCGCTATACATAACTTCCTTCTCTCACTATATTCTACACAGATTTCCTGTAGTGGTCTCACCTTTCCCTTTCCCTACTCTCTAACTCTCCCTCTTTCTTCCCCTTTCTCTCTTTCATTCTTTCTATTTCCCTCTCACTCTCTCTTTCCTTCTCATTTCTCTCCCATACTCATTTTTACCATTTGGCTATTCTTCTTAAATAACCGTTATTATTTCATATTATCCTCCGTTACACATATTTGCAACATTGGAACATGTAATTTAGTACAACAATGCATAATTATAGCTGTGCATAATACTAATGCCATTTTACTTGTTATACTCCCCTTTTTTTATTATAAATTACTAAATTTCATTTTACAACACTACTTATATTTCCTACGTTAGTCTTCAATCATTTGTTTCACTACATCAGTTATGCAATATTTTAAGAAATGTTGTTTATACAGAATTGTATTGGAAGATGTTTATTGTGTCTTCTTTTTGTTATACTGTAAATACCTCAATAAAAAGATTAACTACAAAAATAAAATGAAATTCAAGTCCTAAGGGGGGGGGAGGGTTTCATATGTAAAATACCTTTCATGAACATCTTCATGATGTACAATTGAGCCAAGGGGTGTTCCAACACCAGGACATGAGAGGCCAAAATGGCAGATAGACGCACCTTCAGGGAGGAATAAGGCCTGCACTCAATAAGGTCAGTAGGTACATGGGGGCATGGGAGGAAGAACATATTTTCCAACAGCAGAATAATCCCTTTTTCAATAAAATGAAGGTTTGGAAGAGATATATCGATGATTGTTTGTTTATTTGGTCAGGAAGTGAAATGGAATTGGATCATTTTACAGAGTATCTGAATCACACCAATATCAATTTAAAGTTTACATATGAAAAAGACCTTTCAAGGTTTCTTTTTCTGGATGTTCAGATTGTCAAAAAGCAGAACAGTTCACAAACAGGCCTATATAGAAAGCCTCTTTCAAGAAACACATTATTGCGGATCACGTGATGAGCTTGGCATGAGAGGATGTCTTCTGTGCTGCTCCTAGGCCCTGCTATTCTAAATAAGCTGTTAAACTTTCTCAGGGACCTTGTTTCAGTCTAAATACCTTATTTCAGCCATTGAAGTACTTCCAATTAGCTTTTTCCATCTTAACGCCGTAGGAATGAATGACTGATTGTGGCTTTTTTACTCATCTGACACAGAGCTTTTGATACATCAGCAATAGACCAAACTAAACGTCGGGATGGAGACTGACAGCATGGAGCCCTTGGCGGCGCGAGTCCCAGCGGAGAAACGACTGAAACCCCTATCGCCTGTACCGGATGATCAGGATTACCAACCAGAAGCAGAAAGGGGAACTAATTCAACCACGGAGGACATCCTGGAGATAAAACAAATGCTTCAGGGGCTGGTGGTCGATTTTGCCACTGTTAAACCAGCGTTACACTCCTTGGCTCAGAGACTGGGGGATGTGGAAGCTAGAGTCTCCTCCCAGGAAAGGAAGGTATCAACTCTGGTTCGGGAGATGATTGCAGTATGTAAACAAGTTAAAAAGCTTGAGGATCAGATGGAAGATCAAAAATCAAGGAGTAGGAGGAATAATCTCATCCTAGCAGGGCTCCCTGAGAGGGCTGAAAGGTCTGATTGTGTTTCTTTTGTACAGGATCTTCTGCTTAAACTGCTAGGCTCCACACCATTTGGAGAGGCTTACAATTTGGAAAGAGCACATTGAGCATTTAGATAGATGCCCCCACTGGAAGCAAGGCCTTAGGTGTTAATTATGAGGTTCCTGAACTATAAAGAAAAGTCTCATGTGCTTACAAGTGCTAGACAAAATAAAAATCTGCAGTGGAATGGCACGTCTATCTGGCTATTCCAGGACCAAACCCCCTCGGTTCAGGAGAAGCAAAAGGAATATTCAGAAATAAAGAAACAACTGTATCTTGCTGGAATTAAATTCTGTCTGCAGTATCCAGCGACTCTCCTGGTAAGACTTCAATCTGGGGAGAAAAGGTATTTGACTGCACGTGATGCCATCGAGGCTCTACGGATCAAACTCCCAGCTTTGTTCAAGTCTCCGACCAGAGTTTCTGAAGGAAAGAAGAAAGCTGGCATGATTCTAAAAGTTGGGACTTGAGAGTTGGAAAGGAGATGCAAAACTTGTCTTTTTCTTAAGGTTCTTTTCAAGAATTAAACAAAATTGGTTAAAATGTTCTGGTTATTATTGTTAGGTTATCTAGGGGTTAGTTTAGGGCTGAAGATGGAACGACACCCCCATGAGTTTGAAGGGTTTGAAGTTGAAGCCCGTTAGTTAATCTGGGGGGGGGCTGGAACTAGTCACGAGGAAGTCCAATTTAAAGTTATTCCTCGAGGGGTCCTTTGAAATAATGCTTTGGGCTCCCTGGAGGGTATCTCTGAGAATGAAAGGAAGGGGGATAAATCAGAGATAGCTGGAAGAATGAAGCCTAGGGAATGGTGTAGACCAGGATCCTAATCCTCCCCTGTGGATTTGATTTCGACTGGAGCCTTGGATAGCCCTGAGTTGATAGATATAAACATTTTGTCAAAGGATGGTGTGCTAACCTTTCACCCTAAAGAGTAATCTATAAGGGAAATAGGGGTGTGATTAGCATTCCATTGTCTGACGAACCTGATAACTCTTCTCTCTGTATTATAGGAAGCCCCTTGGATATGAGGGACTTTGTATCCCTGTAGGTTATTGATATGAGAGAGGGAGGAGGGGTAGGCAATGTTCAAGTTAGGAAAGATGGTAGAGGGAGTGGCTTAGGGCGCTTCATTCAACTTGCAAGTTTGGATTCCCTTGCAGATTGGATTTAAGGTGCGGTCATTGCTCCACTCTGCTAAGCCTCTATCAGCTTTAATAAGTTAGAGGACAAAGGAGCATACCAGATAAATATAATAAATTAATATGAAAGGGGGAAGAATGTAAATGGGGGTGAATTACGAGGAATGGGGTCCTGTTTAGAACCAATTAGCCAGGGATAATGGAGCAGTGGTGAAATGTTGAAATAGACATATCATATTAATAGCAGGGGCCTGTGAGCTGCTCATATAGTTTGATGGGCCAGGGGGTGCACAGAAAATGTCTCATCCATGGATCGATGTTCTATAGGACAATGATCCAGGGATCAGGGATCATGGGTTTGGATGGGGTGGTTGATCTGGAAGGAGAGAGAGTCCAATATTGTGCAAGAGAGAGATGCAGACCTTGTGAGGGCAAAGAATGATGGTTTGAATAATTAAAATGTTGTGTGTTAAAATTATTTCATGGAATGTAAAAGGTCTTCTGGGTAGACGCAAATGACTGATAATTTTGAAGCATATTGGTCAGATGGGGATTCACATAGCTGCACTACAAGAGACCCACTTACTGACGGAAGAACTGAGCTTCCTTAAGAGGATGTGGGTGGGCCAGGTTTTTGGGGTGGGAAAGGAAATGGCCTCGGGGGGTGCTGCGATTTTAATAGGGAAAACATGTCCATATACCATAGCACATGTGATAACAAGGGAGGACTGTAGAGGGATCTACCTCTCTGGCAATGTTTTAAGTAAAGAGCTCTCCGTTGCTTCTATTTATGGTCCAACTCCTAATCCAGATTTTTTTGCCTCCCTTTAACTAGATATTACTATATTTTCCCCACATTCCCTTATTTTGGCAGGGGATTGGAATCTATGTTTAAATAATTGGGAGGATAGGATACCACCATCCAGAGGGCCTCTGTCCAGGGCTCAGACGGCTATGAATAGATTACTGGCAGTCACAGCCTTGGTAGATCCACTCCGGACTCATAATACAGGGGGCAATAATATGACATTTTTTCAAGTGCTCACAAGACCCAATCTAGAATTGATTTTTTTCTGGTTAATAGAGAGGCACTTAGAGAGGTTAAGGAGGTGACAACCTGGAGCAGAATTTTATCGGACCATTCCCCAATTCAATTAACTTGGGAGCCAGCAGCTGCTCCTCCTCCTAGGCCATATAGGTGGAGGCTGAATGACTCCCTACTGACAGAGATTTCAGTCCAGAACAAACTAGAGGGAGCCCTCCTCGAGATAATCCAGAAGCAACTGCCTATGCTCCAGAATAAAAATCTTGCTTGGCTGACATGTAAGGTGTTGTATGCAGGCATAGCACAGAGATACGCAGCACAGAGAAATACTATGAGATGAGCAAAAGAGGAGTTTATATTGGGGGCTATTGAATCTCTTGTTCCTCTGGAACGATCCTCTATGGAAATAGATACTGAACTTAAAAATCTAAGGGGGAAATGGCAGACATAATGTACAGTAAGGTAGAATTCTGGTTAGAAAAGATTTAAGCTAAATACCTAATGCATGGGGACATGCCTGGCCGCCTCCTAGCAGCTAGAGTTAAGGAATGGGAAGCAACTCGAACAGTTACCTCCATAAGGTATGCTGGAGAAACTTTAACACACCCTCAGAAAATGGCGAATGCATTTGCATCCTATTATAAAGAAATTTACCAAAGAGGACAACTCGTTGGTGAGAATGAAATCAGGGCATTTCTAGATGGAATATCATTACCGGAGCTAGACCTGGCGCAAGCCAAGGAGTTAGCAGCTCCAATAAAAGAAACTGAGATAACAGAAGTGGTACAATCTCTGCCCTGCAGTAAAACTCCAGGGCTGGATGGCCTTATGGTCAAGTTCTATCAGGCACATCTCCATACTATACTCCCCCTACTCAAAGAACTTTTCAGTAATATTATGCAAGAGGGTGTGCATCATCCTCCATTATACCAGGCATATATCACTCTGGTTCCAAAACCAGACAAACCAAAGTAATTACCTGGTAGTTATAGGCCTATAGCCTTGATGAACCAAGATATTAAGATCCTAATGAGGATTCTAGCTAACAGAATCCTGAACATTGCACCAGCTTTAATCAGTCAAGAACAGGTAAGATTTATGCCGGGTAGGGGGCACATGACACCCTTAGAAAACTCCACCACATACTTAGTTATGCGTCTGACTCCCAAATACTCTTAGCCTTGATCACTTTAGATGTGGAGAAGGCCTTTGATAGGGTTTCTCATCCCTTTTTATTTGCTACAATGGAGAAGATGGGTTTCCCTGAGGGCCTTCTCAGAGGCATTAAAAATCTATACTCAGCCCCTACGGCCAGAGTATTGTGCAATGGTTACGTCTTACAAGAGATCCAGTTAGAAAATGGGACCAGACAAGGATGCCCCCTCTTGCCAATATTGTTTAATATATACCTGGAACCCCTGTCAAAAGCTATTAATATCGATGCTAACATAAAGGGGATTACAACAGCAGAGAGGTACCTTAAATTTTCGGTCTTTGCAGACAATATACTTCTGCACTTAAAAGATCTGGCCGAAAGCTTCAAAAGAACAGTTGAAATTATACGGCAATTTTCCAAAGTCTTGAACTAAAAATTGAATCCGAACAAAATTCAAATTCTCCGTCTGACACCACATGTACAGTATGCAGAACAGATTTTGTACCACTGCAGAAACACTGGGCACCAGAAATTATTAAATACTTGGGCGTATGGATTACAGCAAGCATAGAGGATGGTGCAGCAATAAATATGGAAAAGCTCCTTTTAGCAATTAGAGGACAAACTTAGATGGAATAAGTTCCCATTGAACTTTGCAGCTAGATTGGGATTAGTTAAAATTAATCTACTGCCTAGGTTGTTATATCCAATCTACTTATCTCCATATAGCATTTCCAAATTATGGTTATTAGGAAACTCTTATCTGAATTTCTTTGGAATTCCAAGCCCCCCAGGAAAAAACACAGTATCTTGTGCTTGCCACAAAACATGGGGGATTAAACTGCCAGATCTCCATTTATACTATGTGGCTGGACAATTGGGTCTTATGAGTCGATGGGTTAAAAATTTAGAGGGAGAGACATATATTCCAATATGGTTACAAATAGAGAGGCAAATATTAAAAGATTTAGGCCTTTCCCCAGAGGCGTTGCTTTTTTCTAATCCAGAAAGATGCCTTAAAAAAGCAAAATTGACTCCAATTGATAAATCAGCAATGACCTGGTGGTCGTTTCTCACTCCTGCCCAGAGAACAGGCCAAATGAAGACCTGAGACCAACCTGTGCTAGGTAATCCCAATTTATTGATTGGGGGTCAGGTAACTGCTAAACGTTGGGTGGATCAGTTGGTGGGCCTAAAACTAATGGATGTTATAAAGGACAATAGGGTGGCTCTCCCAGCTAGGTGTGATAAAATGCACTTTTACAGAAGGTTACAGCTCACCAAAATGTTACAGGGGCATGGAGAAGACTAGGGGACCCACCAGAAAACCTGTTCACCTGGGATAACTTAAAGGAGGTAGACCCTACATCTAACTCTCTTTCAAAAGTATATAAGGTGTTATTGAACTAAGTAAGTAAGTAACAATTTATTGATCAGCAATAAGTCATATACAATATGGAATTTTATACACATCACATAAAATACAGATCATAAAAATCTGAGACTAATGTTATAGGTCTAATCATACACCCAACATATCACACCAGAGCAGAAAATGCCTATTAAAACTATAAATAAGCTACTGTATCTATTATTTTAATCAAGATAAATAGATTTTGTAATTATATGAACCATTCTTTACAAATGAGTAGTTAAAAGGAATTTTGCCAATAATTCAATGATTTTTTTATCTTTAGTTTTGAAAAGACAATCCAACATATTTAAAGGAGGAAGACTGAGACCTCCAAGAAATTCACCCAACCATTTCTTTCTAGATGCTTCATCAAGAGAGCATAGTAGTACAACATGTTTCAGATCGTCTATTGTTTCCAGGCCACATTTACAAAATGGGGAAGATAGGGCTTTTCCCTTATATCTATACTGCGCATAATTTGCTGTATAACACTCTGTTCTAAATCTAGTGTAAATCCTCCTTAACCTAAAGTTTGTTAACGTGAAAAGATATAACTCAAAACTACTTGAAAGTTTAATCATTTTGTAACAGTCATGAAATTTGAGTTTAGAGAGCTGTGTAAGCAGAGAATTCTCATCTAGTGCTCCCAATCTAATTTTGACATCCTGTTTGATTTCTACTAGAGGTCTATAATATACTTCATAAAGTAGATGTCCCCAACCAGCTGGCATCATAACCTCCTTGATAAACCGAATACTGGGATGAGTAAAACCCAAATTAGCCATTCTTATACTTTCTCAAGGCACATTCTGGGATATCTACTTTCTGGCAACAAGAAAAGTTTGAGTAAAAATATAATTAGTTGCTCCTGAATGAGTGAATGTAAGGTGCACTGTCCTAATTCCAATGCTAGAATACATGTTGGTGCCCCCCTGCGGTAACATGAGGACATGTCTATACAGATTGTTTAAAGTAGTTTGTAACCTTCCAGTCTGTGCATATCCCCATATTTCACAAGCGTATAACATGCTTGTTCTTATTTTAGCATAGAGTACATTCACTACTCCCTTGACTGAAGTTTTCCCCATTTTATTATTAAATATTTTTAAAGCATTCCCTGATGATCTTATTTTGTTTCGTGCTGTCTCTATGTGTTGATGCCAGGAAAGATTATAGGAAAAACAAACTCCTAAATAATCGTAATACTTTGCACTACCTATGTTTACCCCATCTATCTTAAATTTAGTAGTGTTTTTACTCTGGCTTCCAAACACCACTACTTTTGTTTTACCATAGTTAACTTTTAATTTATACTGAACACAGAGGGATTTAAACTTTATCAGTTTCCTTTTAAGTCCTAATAACGAAGTTGACAGCAGAACCAAATTGTCAGTGTATGCAAGACAATCAATCCTAGTACAGTCTGCTTTAGGAGCATGGAAGTCAGGAATGGCAATCTGTTCCAAAATTGTATTAATATAAATGTTAAATAGAGTGGGTGCCAAAATGCATCCTTGTCTAACCCCTATATTCGTAGGGAATTTCTCAGTCAAATATCCATACTGATTGTATTGAACTCTAGCCCATGTATTTTCATGCAGTCTAATGATGACATCCAGCAGGGAACTCTCCAGCCCTAGTGCCTTGAGTGTTGTCCAGAGAATTTTCCTGCTGATGTTATCAAAAGCTGCAGAAAAATCCACAAAACAGCAATAAAGATTAGTTTTCCTAATTTTAGTGTATTTCCAAATCAGATGGTACAGAACATAACAATGTTGTATTGTGGACCTATTTTTCCTGAAACCATTTTGTGCCTCATTCAGGATTGAGTTTTCTTCAGCCCAGTCTAATAGTCTTCCCAGGATTAGCCTCGTGAAGATTTTCTGGGAAACATCCTTAAGGCTGATAGGTCTATACATTTTCAGATTGTAAGCATCCTCCTTTTTGAATATGGGGAATATATGACTACCTAACCAACTTGGGGGACATGGAAGTCCTTGTAAGAGTCCATTAAATAATAAGAAGAGAAGCGGACACCACCAATTAGGAAATTATTTATATAGGTCTCCCAAGTTACCATCGGGTCCTGGAGCCTTATTAGATTTCAGCAATAATAATGCCTGAAAGATATCTCTTTCCATAATAAAGATGGGCAGAGGATAGTACATTTCTCCCCTGGGCTCTTGGGCTATAGTCATCTCTAATTCAGTCTGGAAAAAGTAAAGCTCTGAAAAATAGAGAGTCCAGTCCTCAGGTGTAATATAGGCTTCTAGTCTATTAGAATATTTGTTATAGCCCTGAGATACTAATTTCCAGAAGCCTCTACCATCTCTATTTAATACAGATTGTCTAAGCTTCTCCCAAAGTCCATGACAATATTTTTCTTTTGCCCTTTCTAAAGCTAACTTATACTTTTCTCTTTCTGTCTTAAGTATTTTGAAATCTGTGATAGTTTTATTTCTCTTATTTTTATGTATCCTCAATATTCTACCAAAGATTTTTTTTTGCCTGTAGGCAGTCTGCATTAAACCAAGATTTTTTTGTACATCTGTTTACAAGAAGGTATTTTTTCTTACACCATGGTTTTAATATCATAGATATTCTTTTCCAACTTTCTAAAATATCAATTGATTCATGAGAGTTTATAATGGAATCATGTATATAACACACCTCTCCAGTGTTTAAGATAAGCTCAAAGTTCGTATGATGTAAAGGTCCCCAGATAATTCTTTTCTCGTTGATAATCTCCAAATTGTCCTCCAGGAAACCAATTTTTCTATTAATTCCTAGGGGACAGTTCAGAGTAACAACAATAGGACAGTGGGCAGATTCCATTCTATCCTTTACCTCTAATTTCTGTTCCATGTGAGTTGCCTCCAAATTGGCCACATTAAGTCAGGAGTAGAAGAACCCATCGGGCCCCTAAAAGTAAAAGCCCTCGACATGTCACCCTGGGTTCTTCCGTTTAAGAGACAGTAATTCCTAGATGCAAAAATTTTCAGGAGGATCCTGCCTCTAGAGTTGAGTACTAGATCCTGTGTGGACCTTTTATAAGTGATATTATCGTTAGCCAGAGGAAGCAAATGAACAAGATCAGTGTCAACATCCTCCGAAAGACAGGAAGAGACTCTAGCATTAAAGTCTCCCATAATGATTATGGGGCAATCTGCATAGCTGTCTGACAAATCATCTAACAAAATTTTCAGATTCTGAATAACTATATCTAATGATTCAGAATGTCTGAATCTAGGAGCAATATATATATTACAAAGAATAGCTTTCTCTAGGCCTTTGTGAATTTGTATGATCAGAATTCCCTCTAAATTTGTTGCTATACTGGTAATTCCTAGATCTAGCTGTGTTTTAATAAAAATAGTAAGTCCCCCTTTAAGCCTACCAAATTTTTTGTCTCTGGAGGCTGATAAGGTCATGGCTATGTAACCTGCCAGTCCAGGAGTAAACTCTTCAGTGCACCATGTTTCCTGAATCCCTATTATGTCATATGTCTCAAGAAAACCCAAAACCTCAGGATCTGTAATTTTAAGATGTATACCCTCAATATTCCAAGAGGGAATAGAGAGGGCATTCATCATATTCCTTTTTCTCTTAATATTGTTTACTATCCCAGTATTTGGCTCATCAGATGTTAGCACACTGGGGTCCCACCAGGATTGCCGATGTCAAGGGGAAACCACGGTCAACAACGGTGCATAAGTATTTAAATCTTCAAAATTTTCAAAATTTATTAACAGAGAATTCAAAACTGGGGTTAACTCCTGCACTCCCGTCACAGGGATACGACCATTATTGGACTATATTAGCCCAAATTCTCCAACACGGGTACTATACTGGGACAGAACGCTGGCCCCCAGAGGCCTGCTTGGGAAGACATCTGGAGGAGTAACAAGTATATACCTATACCCAAGTATAAGCTTATGCAGTTCTTTATTGCTTCGAATATGTATTTTACCCCTGTAAAACTATGTGACAGACACCTTAGACAGACCTGTGTTTTAAATGTGGAGTGGGATCAGGAGATTTCCTGCATGTGTTGTGGGACTGTAGTAAAATATGACCTCTATGGGTTGAAATTAAACAACATATGGACCCTTTGCTGGATTATTCGGAATTCATATTGCCCAAGATCTGCATATTAGGGGGCATGTTATAAGTATCAGGAGCTATACCTAAATACCATTTATCCCTGATGACAGCAATAGTTAAATCCTTTATATTGAAACATTGGAAAGATGAGCATATTTACACCTATGAACAATGGGTGAGAGACCTTATATGGGCTCTGGGAATAAGAAAGAGGCATATGTATTTGGAGGGAAGAAAAGGGTCATATAACAAAAGATGGTCGACACTAGAGGCAATCTATTCATTGTAAGCTAATAATACCCAAACACAGGCCTGTCTGTCGGGTTGTGATTAGCAAGAGACTATTATCTTTAAGACATGTACAGTCTTACACGGATTTATTTTAGTTCTAAATGGTAGTAATACTTACAACTGTTTTTGGGTTAAGCTGGTATTAGAAAAATGATATTAGGAAAAGGGCTTTGGTCTGCTTTGGTTCAAGGGTGGGTGGGGACTCTCTCTGTTTCCAGGGGACACAGCTGGGGGTCACTTCCTGGGTTTAATGCTACTTAAGGAGGTGGTTTATGAATAACTAATCTAGAGGGTAACAAAACTTTTGTTTCAGGGGTTCTTCCCTCTTTGTTTTAAGTTTAGCCACTGATATTGTTACCCCACAATGAAGCTGCAATAAGAATTTGTAATTGCAATGGAGAGGATAACCCCATCAGCTGCATATGTATATAGTTGATACTGCATATAGTTTCCACAACCAGTTTTGGGATTGTGGACCCTGGGTTTGCTCAGGATGAATGTGTGTTTGTCTAAAATGTGGATTAAATCAATAAAGATGTTTTTTTTAAAAAAAAGAAACATTATTGCATAGCGATAGTTGCCACTCTGATAATGTGATCAGAAATATACCCAAAGGGCAATACATGAGAGCATGCAGGATTTGCTCAACTGAAACTCAATTTAATATTGCAAAAAAGATTTAATAGAACATTTTTTACAAAGAGGATATGAGTCTGATTTGCTCTTGGATTGTGTAAATGAAATAGATGGAATGGAAAGGGAGACACTATTGAAATTCAAAAGAAATAAGATCAGATGAAACAGAATTTTCCTTTATTACTGGGTACAACTACATGGCTCCAAATATTGGAAAAAATATTAAAAAACACTGGCCAGTGGTGCAATCAGATAGAAACCTTATGGAATTAACAAAAGTACCACCAAGAATCACCTATAAAAGAGGTAAAAACCTTAGAGACATGCTAGTAAATTCCTATATACCAGTGGATAAAGAACAACCTAGAATGTGGCTTCCACCGATACCCAATGGCAACTATAGGTGTGGGCACTGTATGCATTGTTCTAACACACTTGACACTAAAAGCTTTTGCCATCCTAGATCGGGGAAGAAATATTGGATAAATGCCTTTATTAATTGCAGCACAGTTGGAGTGATTTATTTACTTCTCTGCCCATGAGGAATGAGTTACGTGGGCCAGACAAAGAGGGCACTGAAAAATAGAATTGGTGAACACAAAGGTGCTATTAGAAATGGGAACTGCGAGCATACAATGCCTAGGCACTATGCTATGGCGCAACATGGTTCTCCTGCGACTCTGAAGTTCGTCGGAATAGAAAAAATTGAAACAGCCCTGAGAGGTGGTGATATGAATTTGCTATTATTACAACGAGAAGCTAACTGGAATACATGAGTTGGAGGGCATGACTCCGAAGGGGTTGAATGAAGAACTCCCTCTGCATTGTTATATTGGAAAGTGATGTCAAAATGATTCATGTTGGAAAATATGAACTCTTTGGGGAAAGAAGAAATCCTCCCCCCCGCTCCTGTACAATACTCTCTTGGAGAATTATGACACATATTCTGATTTATACGCTATTTTATGATATATGTGGGTTATTTGGAGATTAGACTTGCCGGCTCTGTCTCCAAAGGAGATATGACTTTCCAGCTCTGTCTCCTTCATCATAAAAATAAGTATGTGTGATGAGTGATTACACTTGATGGCTGTGTCACTCAGGGAGAGTATGACTTGCTGGCTCTGCCTCCCTTATTTATGTATATCTATCTTTTCTGTGTTGGTACAATATTGAGATAAGTATATATATATATATATATATATATATACATACAGTAAGTATCTTCTTCTCAGTAGAGTATGTCTGTATGTATTTTCCTCAGTTGAATGATGTTTATATGTGTGTTCTTTCCACTGAGCTGTTTTAAACTGTATGTGGCACTTTAAATCTAGTGCTATTCAACAGCTCTCCTTTGGTTGGTAGTACGCTCTGATGATGACCTAAATCAGGTCGATACGTAAGCATTACTACCAGGAAGTATTGTGAGGAGGCGGTGTGCTTTTTCCACAGTGTGCTATAAGCAGGTCTTGTATGCTAAAACACTGAAACAGTTTTGTAATTTTGGCTTTTTTTCATTGTGTTGCTGCCGAATTTATTTGCTTATCCTTTCTGGGATTCTTTTGGGTCATCGTTGGCCATTTGGAGCATATAATATTTTTCGGCACCATGAGACCCCAACATGTTTTTTTATTTTTTTTGCATTTGGGACCCTAGCAACACTAGCATTTAATTGCCGGGATGCCTGCCTAACATCCGAACACCTGCTACTGTAAGGTGGTGAGCTACACTTTATGTGATTTCATTTGATGAGATTTTGGAATAAAGCTTTTTGTACTTTGTACTTATACTGCAGTATTGTGTGTGATGTGCTGACCTCAAGATCATTAGGTAGTCTAGAAATTTTTGTGGCATGCAGGTGTATGTGTCAACATAGTGGTTTGAGGCCCAGACAGCAAACTGTTTCCATTTCATGGTATAGGTAGTCCTTGAAGAGGATTTTCTTGTAGCTCGCAAAACCTCCGCAACCTGTGGCAATACCTGAAAGCATGCAACAGCTACATCTTCAGGAGCCAGATACGGAGGTGCAGGGAGTGCAGGATGGGATGTAAGAGGGTCCCCTAATCCTGATACAGTAGTGCGGGACAGATCAGGAGGGGGATGAGGTCTTCCCTGCTAGTTGTTGTAGGAGTGAGTACCAGACCTGACATGGCAAGAGGGGCACCATCAGAATCAGGGTGGCCCTGTCCTGCAATAGTTTGAGTAATACTCTCTGAATTAGTGGCAACAGACGGAATGCATGCAGAAACATTGCTTTCCAGGAAAAGGACAATGTGTCTAGCCAAGAAGTTCCAGGCTCTGGCTCTAGCAAGCAGAAATGCAACAGTTTAGCATTGCACAGAGATGCAAACAGGTCTATTTCAGGGTGACCTCATTTGTTGAAGAGGTCACTGGCAAAGGACTGTAGGCATTCACACTTATGGATTCATACCTTAGAGTGGCTTAAAGTGTCTGCCAGGGTGTTGAGTGTGACAGGAACGTGGACAGCCAGTAGGTGCAAGCCATGGTTCAGCACCAGGTAAAAGACCCCTCATCGCTTCCCTACACAGGGGATATGAGTGAGTACCCCCATGTTTGTTGAGGTAATGCACCACTGTACTGTTGTCCATTTGTACTAGACGTGTCCCAGGGGACAGCAGATCCTGGAAAGCCTATAAGGCACAGAGAACTGCATGCATCTCCAGTACATTTATGTGTAAGTGGGCTTCCCATGGGTTCCAGGTTCCCTGAGACTGAGGAGTCTTCAGATGTGCCCCACACCCTAAGAAGGATGCATCTGTGTTCAGTGTTTGGTGGTGAGTTGAGATCTGACAGGGCACACCTACTTGTAGGTGGAAGGGGTCTATCCACCAGAGAAACACCACTTTACCGGTGAGGAGACCAAGACATCTACGTCCATCCGTTGGTCCCATTTGTATATGTTCCTGTAATGTTGGAGGTCTTACAAACCCAGTTAAAAGATGCAAAGTAATAGCTCTTGTTAAAAGAGCAAAGTCCGATGTCGTGTTACTCCAGGAAACTCATATGTCAGCATCAGAGCATGCCAAGTTAGCCAAATTTGGGTTCCAGGAGGTGGCTGTTGCATCATACAAGAAAAGTCGTAGAAGGGGAGTGGCTATATTACTGCCCAATAGGGTACAATTTAAACAAGAAGGGGTATTAAGAGATAAGGAAGGTAGGTATGTTCTAGTGAAAGGAAAACTTATGGTTAAAATTGTTACATTAGCATTGGTGTATTTCCCACCTGGATCTAGATATGAAGAATATAGAGCATTCCTTTTAAAATTCCAGGAATGGGGAGAAAAGTAGTTGATGGGAGGAGGGGACCTAAACTTAACCTTAATCCACAAGTGGATGCTACATCTAGAATCCCTAGAAAGGAGCATAAAATAGCTAGAGAGGTTGATAAACTACTAACGGAACTGGGTATGGAAGATGTGTAGCAGGCAATGAATGGGAGTAAGAAAGATTATACATATCATTTAGCCCAATATCAAATGTATTCCAGATTAGATTATTTCATACTCCCTAAGGAGGATATAAACAGGACTTGTGATAGCTGGATAGGGGACTTTGTTATGTCAGATCATGCTCCCATTTATATGAAAATAAAAATCAATAACATAAGGAAAAATACTTTTTGGAGACTAAATACTTCATTACTGGGTGATGGGGAAATAAAGGAGATTATCACAGATACATATAAGCAGTATATGAGGGAAAATGATGTGGAGAAATACCCCCAGCTATTCTATGGGATGCTGCAAAAGCAGTATTGAGGGGCAAGTGTGGAAATATCCTCAAACAAGAGGAAAGAAAGGGAAGTCAGAAGAGATAAAATAACAACACAAATAAGGGTCCTGGAGGATATGCAAAAAGGAAAAATAAGTAAGGAAAGGAAGGTGTTGTTCAGCTGCATTAATAATCTGTCTGCCCTGCCCTGAAACCTCCCCCCTGCCATTATCTTCTTGTTTGCTTGAGGCCTAGGTTTCTAGTGCTCATTGTCCCTGTTGGCCTTAAATTAACAGACCCTTCTCCATTCCACAGGCATCCTGTCCAGTACGGGTGACTGCCTCCTCCTGCAAGCCGCAGGAGCTGCTCTGAACCCAATGACTGTTCTGCGCTGACCCGCCTGCCTCTCAGCCTACAACCAGGTACAGATTTGGAAGAGCAGCCCACAGCTACCAACGGGATTGAACTTGGCACTTTTTGCCTTTAAGGCCATTTGGCTGCACTACTACTGCTACTGAGCTCTGATTAGGCAAAATGCTATTCCTCCTCCTATTATTGGCTCATGACTGTACTATTCCAGAGCTGTCTCTTTTTTAATACAACAACTGCTTTTTTTTTTGTCTACTTTTCCATTTGCAAATTATACTCGAAGGCCACTAGAGGGCAACAACTCTTGGAGGTTGCATTCCTCTTCCCCTAAGCACCTCTTGTCCTGGGTCCTTCTTCCCTAAAGCAAATTACTACACCCTAACAAACCACAGTCAGTCACCCTATCGCTGTGCCATAGAGACCACCACAATTATGGGTATCAGAGTGCCCCCCCTTATACTGGCACTGGGACACTGCCCCTTTATTGCCACTTGTTGGGCACCCACTGTCATGCAGACCACCCAGGCTCTTACTGATCACTCTTACTATCCTACTTCTCAGAATCCTAAGCCTTCCCCTCAAGGGTCTTCTTCTCACGCCTCCCACCCTTACAAACCACCATCGACTGCCACCCACACTGCCACTACCTCTCTTGCATCCCCCCCCACATATCTCCCTGCAGTCATGTGCCACCATCAGCCTCCATGCCGTATCACATTCCTATCTTTTCCAACACTTATCACCCTGGCCATCCCTTGTACTACCTGCACTATAACTAGGTGGCAGCTATCCTTGACAATAAGGCAACGATCGTTTGCTCTCCTCAGACTCTTTGCCATACTCCTACAAATTTCAGGAAATGTTCATCCTAACCCAGGCCCCATATTGCCCAGCCCTAGCTTATCGCACCACGGGCTTAGAATAGCTGCAATGAACATTTGCAGCTTAACCAAAAGGACAGCAGGTCTCCATTGCTGGATGCTGCAACATCAGCCAGATGTGCTAGCACTGACAGAAACCTGGCTCTCCAAAGAAACACCTGACTCTTTGGTTGCCTTCCCTGGCTTCACCCTTCACAGAGCTGACAGAATGGGCAAACGTGGTGTGCTGTGTACGTCCCAGGGTTTGACAAATCCTATAGCCCGACGTCCTGGGCTACCAGATTTTATCCACGGACAAGCATTTTCTGTTCATCCACTTGTCCATGGGCTAGTACTGCTTAAATGTTCAAAAAACAGGTTTTGGATTCAGTACTAGCTTCCTCCAGTATGGTGCTCCCTGCTCGCTCGCTACTCCAGCCTTCCATGTTGTCATCTGACCCACCGGAGCAGTGCTCACATGATCAGTGGGTTAGGGAGCAAGCAAACACCAGGTGGGAGTGAGCGGTGGCTGAAAGGAAACAGAGGAGGAGCCAGTCATCGAACTGGCATGTGGCACTAAATCAATGATCAGGTTCGCATCAGTAAGTGATGCCCATTGGTCATGGTGGTGATTTGGAGGGGCAGATCGGAGATGTGCTTATCACTCAGGATCTTGTTAGTGAGGAGAAAGGACATGCTCTGGACTCTTGGAGTGATTGTGTTTTTATGTGTTGGTCATCGGCAGGAGGACTGTGTTGTATTTTACTCCTAACTGGAGACCAGACCACTGCCAGTTACAATCTTTGTTTGTGTACAGCTGCAGCATGAAAACATTTTTCCCCAACTTGAGCTATAAAATTAGTGGGGATGAGCACTAAAGTGATAGTCAATGTGCCAGTGAAGAGCCGCTGTGGGGGCGGGAAGGTGGAGCTGTAGCATGGAGGCAGCGGTTTGATTCATTGAAGTAACTGCTTCAGGCTTATCAAACAGAATCATCTTGTTGACAAAACAGTGCCAAAGGTGACTAAATTAAGGAGTGGTAGGGCAAATATTCGGGAGAGTAGAGAGAGAAGGCCAGGGTTTTTTTGTGTTCTCCTAACAGAAGGGCATAATCCATTATTACTTACAAATATAACTTTGGATTGAATGAATAAAACAAACTCTACCTAAAAAACAACTAAGGAGTATAACACACACTTAAAAGGCCTAACTACTGAGAGCTGGAGAAACAAAATAGAGAGGGGCTTAACTCTGTGTCTGCTACTTTGATTGCTGCTGTACACTAAAATAAAATATCAAAGTAAGGGTGGAGCGGGTCAGCTGGACCACTGAGAACCTGCAGCAGTAAAAGTTGTAGAGGCAAATCAGAGAGTTGGGCTTCCTGCAGTGCTGCCTAGAAACTAAGTAAAGGGCACTGGGCAGAAAACAAGTGTAACTAACTGAAAGACCGAAAAAACAAAAGGTATCAGTAAAGGGAAAATTTGACTAACTACAGTGCACAAAATAAATTAAAAGAAAAAACAGCTAATACAAAGAAAAATATTTTAAATTAAATAAGAGAGGCCTGTGTGTGGGCTGTTGGGAGGGAGGAGACTGTGTGGTAGACAGTGTGGAACGGAATGGAGGGGGTGGCTGACCCAGTGTCCTGCGGCCAGATGGCTTGTGAAAGACAAAAAAAAAAGATTGTAAAGGAAAACAAAATAAGAGAAGCTTAACTGTGTGTGGGCTGTTGGGATAGAGAAGATTTTGTGTGGAAAGGTGTGAAGAAGGGGTGAGTGACCCAAGGGTCCTGAAGCCAGCTCCCATCTCTTTTTCCCACTTGTCCTGTATATGCTGGATACGTAGGGTCCCTACATTTTCCTGTAGTAATTTATATATTTGTGAAATAATCTTAGTGTCCCATAAAGTAGCTTTAGTGCAGATGAGGTAACTCCCGGGCTGGACCACTCGTTAAAGCGATCAACCCTGGCCCAGATGTTATATAGTGCCTACATTGCAGATATATCTATAAAATCTTGCTTGGGATTTTGAACTCAACTTGTAATGAGCAAAAATCTGTCATATTCTCCCCTCTAGTTGGTTGTCCCAGTCTTTTAATACCCAGTTTGTCCCATCTTTCAAAACACTGGTCAGAGGTCCCAGCTGGAAATCCCAGCAGGTATTTCAAAGGGATATATGGCCATACCAGCTCATGTAATTTCCCATCTCCAGTCTCTTCTAATATGGACTTCTGACTGTACTCTACCCTGTATTAACAGAAAAATATAGGAAAATATTGTTTTTCCTGATTTATGAAGTTCTTCTACATCTCTACATCATTCCTGTGAAATAATAGTAAAAATGCAAGCCCTGCCACACCATTTAATTTATTTCTATTCAGTTGGTTAAAAATTTCCATTGTAATGTGCTGGACTACCACTCGTAACTCAGGGACTACCATTTTTGTCAAGGCTAGTTGTCCTGGACTAGCATGCAATTTTGACATTTGTCGATCCCTGGTACGTCTGTGACTCCATGAGATGCCAAGCCCTTCCGATACCTCCATTAGACCATGGTGCCCAAGCTTTATCATTAAAACTTACTCCAGATCTCTCCAGAGCCCCTGGAATTCTTACTATCGCATATGTCCCCCCAAGAAACCAAGCTCATGCTATACAATCTCATGCTAACTACATCTCCGGCTTCCCCCCCAAAACAGATCACATCATAGTTGGAGACTTTACCGTGAACTGGGTTGCCAGTTCAGCTTCCCACACCAAGGACACCTTTGCTGCACTAAACCTGACCCAGCTGATCAGCGAACCTACCAGGGTAAAGCCTACTAATGGCTCTAGCACCCTGACTGACCTTCTCTTCACCAACTGTCCCCACAGAATCTCTGACCTGGTGGTCCTTCCAGACTCCCTAAGCGATCACTCACCCATCCTCTTTTCCTGGTCATGTCTTCAGCAGAAACCCAAACCAAACTATATTGCCCAGTGTCGTCTCTGACCCGGAGGCCTTACAAAACTAAGAAAATACTTAACTCATTGGGACTGGTCCCCCATTTCCAGGGCCCCTTCTATAAATGAAGCCCCTGATTATTTCACCTGTTCTTTTAATAAAGCATGTGACATCTATGCCCCACTAGCAAAAGTGCAATCCAAGAAACGTACTGCCCCCTGGGTCACGCCTGCACTGCTCCAACAGTTAAAGCACAGAGATGATCTCTGGCATAAAGCAGTTGCATCCGGCATGCAGGCGGACAGGCACGCCTATAAAGCGGCTCATAACAGATGCACTTGGGCCATTAAACAGGCCAAATTGGGCTACTACAAAATTACCCTTGCCTCCTCCTGGGGGAATGCTCAGTTGTTCTGGGATAATATCAAGGAACTCGATGGCAAATCCTGGCCCCCACCCACCTACCACCGACTCACTGGCCATCTCCAACTGCCTCAACTCATCATTCTCTGACCTTAGTGCAGTACTCCCAAATAACTTCTTCAACCCCACTCCAGCAACCCCACCCCCAAACACTCAGCATCCCCCCTTCCATCTCAGGATGATCTCTACGAATGAGGCAAGGCCTTTTCTCATGAAAGCACTCAGTGGCTCTTGCTATTGCAAATATTCTTTTGATATGAGAATCCTACATCTAGTACTAGATACAGTCCTCTCCCCACTGACTGACCTCATTAACCACTCCATAAGTCTGGGGCAGTTCTCAGCAGCTTGGAAGACTGCCACAGTCACCCCAATACTGAAGAGTGGTGACAGCACCTTCCCCAATAACTACCATCCCATATCCATTCTCCCATCACTCTTGAAAGCCCTCAAAAAAATTATAGCCACCCAACTCACTGAGTACCTACTTGCTCATAACCTACTTTGCAGGGAGCAGCATGGCTTCAGATCTGGTCACAGTACAACTACGGGTCTCACTGAGTTCTCTAATTTTATTCACTCTGCCCTGGATAGAAAACACCTAGCTGGAGCTGTCTTCATTGACCTGTCAAAGGTCTTTGATACAGTCTCCTACCCCTTACTCTTAAGCACACTCTGCCACATAGGTCTGTCCAAAGAACCCGTCTCCTGGTTTATCAGTTATCTCACAGCTAGATCACAAGGTGTCAAAATAAACAACACCCTCTCAACCACCGTGCCAGTCCACTCTGGGGTTCCCGAGGGCTCCATCCTCGGCCCTCCATTATTCAGCATCTACCCAAACACCTTGCCCAATTCCTGCTCCGGCAACCTACTACTCTATGCGGATGACGTGGTTCTTTTTACCTTATACCCAGATCACACAGTATTACAGTCCTCCCTCCAACACACATTTAACCAGATTGAAAACTGGTTCATACACCAAAGACTTGTAGTCAATGTAAAAAAGACAAAGACTATGCTCTTTGCCCATCGACAGAATAAGGCCAAGAATGCGCAGCTAACAATCCTCTCCCACTCTCTCCTTCCTCTAGAACAGGTCCATACAAATAAATACTTGGGCCTTACATTTGATCCCAGCCTCTCCTTCCATTCACATATTGACACTCTATCATCAGCCATAAATGTCTGTATAGGCCTATTGTATCGGCACAAGGATTACCTACCTCTGGAAGCTCTTAATCTGGCTGTCACCTCCTCAGTCCTCTCCCTAGTCAATTATGGGCTCACTATCTATCTGGCTGCTGACCACACAGCCCTTAACAAAATCCACCTTGCCATAAAAACCATAAACACAGCATGCAGACTCCTCACCGGGGCAGACAAGAGTACCCATACCTGTACCCTATATGCCCTGACAAAATCTCTTTACCCTGTATGAAAGGCTATTTTATCAAACATGCCTCCTCACAAAGAGAATACACCTGGGGCTTACCCCCTTGGGGGTTTCTGCCTCTCTCTTATCCTCCCACACCTCGGTGAACACTCACACTGCCAACCGACAGGTGTGGTCCATTCCGAGGGTTAGAACCTCCTTAGCCCAAAGGTCATTCACACACAGGGCCCCAGCCTGGTACAATGAACTCCCCTCTGACATCTCCTCCATCTCCAAATTAGGACCTTTCAAGTCAGTGCTCAAAGAACACATTCTCGCTACACAGCACTGCCAATGTACCAGCTAGTGCTGGGCCATCCATCTATCATCTTACGGGACCACCCCGCCACTGAGCTCCTACCGACAGGGCTACCAAACATTGCCCATTAACAAAGCCTCCTTTGGCTGCACTCAAGGTATCTGTCTAATTCTCTGCTTCGCTGTAAATATCAAGCCTGTTACTCCTTCCCTCTATCAGCAAACTTATTGTTCTCTTGAAAACTGTAAAAACACAGCTCTTGGTAACACTTTCAATGCAATGTATAACTGATCTTGATTCTGTAATATTGTATAACTAAAAGAACTGTAACCTTTAGCCGCCATTCAATGTCTATATGTATTGAGTGTTTATGCTTGTTTTTCTGACGCGGAGCCTTTGTAAATGAGTCTCTGACTCAAAGGTTGTAATCCTAAAGTCTGTTAAATAAATTTAAAAAAATAAAGGACGAAGGAGTTAAAACAACTTAAGACGGTACTGCAGAACATTATGGATTACCAGGTGGAGCAGCAATTATTATTCATGAGACAGAAATATTATGAAGGAGGACCTAGGGCCTTAAATTTATTGGCAGGACATCTCAGGGGACAAAGGGCAAGGGCTTGTATAAATTCTATAAAAAATCCTAACACAGCAAAATTTGAGACCCAGATACCAGAAATAGCAGAAGTCTTTAGGGACTTTTATGCCAAATTATATAAACCAGACCCAGAACCATATAGAGAGAAGGTGACTCATTTTTTGAATGATCTCAGGTTACCGAAATTAAGTAAAGAGCAGAGGGGAAAATTACTTGTACCTATAGGAGCAGAGGAATTTAAGGAAGTCATTGGGAATTTAAAAACAGGAAAATGTCCAGGAACAGATGGGTTGCCTCCAGAATTTTATAAAACTTTTAGGGAATTAGTATAACCTTTACTAATGAGAGTCTACAAAGGGGTGATGGGAGAGCAGGGATGTGCACCATTGTCCTGGACAAAGGCAATTATTTTGGTACTGCCCAAGACAAGAAAGGACCCAACCAGATGCCCCTCATATCATCTGATCTCACTATTGAACAATGATTATGAAATATTAACAGCCATATGGGTTAGGGGACTCCAACAAGTCCTTCTGGGACTCATACTATTGGATCAAACGGGGTTTGTCCCAGGACAACAGATCAGGACAATTTAAGAAGAACAGTTCATATCATAGATCAAATTATTAAGACAAAAACACCTTCAGTCCTGTTGAGCCTAGATGCTGAAAAGGCATTCAACAAGATGTCTTGGAGTTATATGGGAGTGGTCCTTTCCCAGTTTGGGCTGCCAGAGGAGTTTCAGAGAGGGATTTTCCAGCTTTATGAAGGAGCTAATGCTTATGTTAGAGTCAACGGTCATATCTCTTCCAATTTTAAGCTGTGCAGGGGCACCAGGCAAGGATGTCCTATGTCACCATTGTTATTCACCTTATATATTGAACCATTGGCTCAGGCCATAAGGCAAAGTAGAGAAGTAACAGGACTTAAGGTGGGAGGGGTAGAACATAAGCTGGCATTGTATGGTGATGACATACTTTTGTATGTGAGTAACCCAGACACGACTATGGACAAAGTGTTAAAATAAATGTTATTCAACTATGTCTGGATACACCCTAAACAGAACAAAAACTGAAGTGCTCAGTTTTAATTATGTCAGCTCAGCAAACATTAGAGATAAATACCCAATGAATTGGGACAGGGATTGTATTAAATACCTAGGTATAAAGCTGGGCACAGTGAATACACAACTATTTAACCTGAATTACCTACCTCTGATAGCTCAGTTAAAGAAAGATTTTTGGGAGATGGGTTTTGCTACAACTGTCACTCCATGACAAGGTACAATCCCTGAAGATGAATGCTTTGAAACAATTATTATATCTATTTCAATATGTACCCTGCTCTGTCCCACAGGGAGAAATAGATAAATGGCAGAGGATGTTCCTAGACTGTGTGTGGGGAGGGGGACACCCTGGGATTAGGAGAAATTTGTTTCATCTCCTGAAAGCCAAAGGGGGATTGGTGTTACCAAATCTTCTTGCTTACTGATGTGCAGCCCAGATGAGGATAGCTTTGTTATGGGGCAATCCTCAGTATGATGCACTCTGGAAAAGGATAGATATCCATCAACACTGAGAACTCCCGGTATGTGCAGCGTTGTTTAGGGGAGAAGGGGATAAATATTTAAAATCAAATTATACTGGACCTAATGCAGTACTAGAAGGGTGGAGAAGAGGAACTAAGAAGGAAACACACAGAAACAGATGTGTAGATACAGGTGGTTTGCATAAAATACACAATTCACACCAGCAGAACAGGATGAAAAAGGCAAGTTGAAAGAGGAATGGTCTCCCAAGGAAAATTATTTACAGGGTTTACCATGATGTCCTTTGGAGCTGCTGAACAAAAATTTAAATGGGAAGAAAAGGATCGAATGTGGTATTATCAAATTAGGAACTATATACAAGATATGAGAAGAAAGCTGGGAAAAGTTGGATTGGAGATGGGTGAGGATGCAGCATTCCACAAAATCTGGGCTTCACCAAATGGGGAAAGGGCTATCTCCATTCTTTATACAAGTTACATAGCAGATACTCAGTTTACATCAATATACGTAAAGGATAAATGGGAAAGAGATTTGGGGGTGTCACTAACTGACAAACAATGGGAAATAGCCTGGGTAAACACATGGCGTATAACGACTTCTCTAGTGTGCAGAGAATTTGGCTGGAAAATCCAAACAAGATACTTTATGGTGCCAGTACAGGTCATACATGGGCCTGGAGGTGGATCTAGCACATATTGGTGGGATGCCAAGGTCTCACAGGCCCATATTTTCTGGTTGTGCCCAGAGATACAAGAGTATTGGAGACAGGTGGAAGGACCTATATCAAAGGTGTTTATGACACCTACACTGCCCAATCTGAATACTTAGTACTGGGAATACGACCTGTAGGCACGAAAGGGATGGATGAAAGACAACTTTGGGGCATTTTAGTTGCTGCTGCCCTTAAAGCAGTAACAAGGATATGGCTGAGACCTGATACAATGACAGTAGGAAAATAGAGAGAAATAATGGAGGAAATTCAGAGAATGGAGAGAATCACAATGGGACTTAGAAGACAAACACCCAAATTCCAAAACCAGTGGACAAGTCTGCTGCTATATGAAGCTCAAATAGAAACAACCCGACCAGATAGGTGGAAGGATATATGGGGCAGGAGAAGGGGAAGAAAAAGACCTTAAAAAAGGGAACTATCGCTTTGGAGAAGAAGACAGTTAATATATTAGAGGATATATGCACAGTAGACAGATGACTTTTTAGAGGTGACCAATCTTTATTATATGTTGAAAAAGAGCTTTAATAGCTTTTTGTCATTACCATCGGGTATAAAGTAATTGATAAGAGAAAAATATGTTGTATAAATGAAACAAACATCTGTGTAACATAAATACTTTGATAAATACTGTATCAAATGGAAAACTAAGGATGTATAAAATGAACAGGATTGAATGCTGTGATATATAATCTAATGTTCATGTAGAAAAGAACATTTTCTTTGACCTAAATAAAAGATAAGTATAAAAAAAAAAAGAGAGGCCTTTTCCCCACTGGGGGAAGGGGGCTTGTTCCATTGCTTTTGCAGCCAGAAGTGCTTTTATCTTCAACTCCAACAACAAATGTTTCTGTTGGGGTTTGGAATGTTTCGGCCCCTTCAGAAGAGGAAAACCTTTGAACTGCAGGGTGAGACCTTGATCCGCCACCTCCAGCACCCATTTGTCTGTGGTTATGAGGTGCCACTGGTGGTGGTAATGGGTCAGCTTGCCTCCTACTGGGGAAGGGGAGGCGGCTGCCAGTGCCAAGGGCCACTGTGGAGAACAAACAAAAGATCAGGGAGATTAATGACTGGCTCGGGTAGTGGGGTGAAGCACAGGGGATTAGGGTGTTGGGAGACTGGGGGGAGTTTGAGAAGACAAGGGACTGTATGCCCGGGATAGGCTTCACCTAAATCTCGTAGGGAAGGAAGTTTTCAAACAAGGGATGACTGATTTCATTCAGGCTAGATGGGGTTTAAACTTGTGAGGGGGGCACTGCCGGGCTGATCTGGCCATCCATACTGCCAGTAGGACTGACCTGCAACCCCATAGAGGAGGGACAAACTGTAACCTAGGGGAGAAGTGTGGACAGACGTATGAAAGATCTGGGGAGGATATGGTAAAGAGGGGATAGGGACAAGGGTTGGAAGGTAGCTTTAATAAATGCCAGGAGCCTGAGGAGTAAAATGCCTGAGTTTCAGGCATTGCTGTTTGAGGGTGGGGTGGATGTAGCAGCAGTTACTAAAACTTGGGCCACCCCTGGCCATGACTGGGACCTTAATCTGAGTGGGTACCATGTGCTAAGGAAGGACAGAAAGGTGGGCATAGGGGGAGGAGTAGCAATGTTCATTAGGGATAACATCAAGATTATGAGAGTGGAGGAAGCAGAGGGCAAAGTTGAGGCCCTATGGGTCACCTTGTGAACCCCTGTAGGAGGAAAGATCAAGTTGGGAGTGGTATATAGGCCCCCAGGACTAGTGGAGAACCTGGAGGATTGCCTATTGGCTAACATTAAGGGGGAGTGTGGACTGGAAGGGGCAGGAGTGGTATTGATGGGGGACCTTAATATGCCAGCTACTGATTGGAGCACTATGCTGTCCACTGTAACCAGGAAGCAGAAGCTGCTGGATGGCTTCCTGGACATGTTCCTCAATCAGCAGGTGATGGACCCAATGAGGGAGGGTCATGTCCTGGATGTGGTATTAGCAGATGGGGATCTTGTACGAGATCTGGTTGTGGAAGTACCCCTGGCTGGGAGCAACCACAACACAGTCTGGTTTCAGCCTAAACTGGGGGGTTGGGGATCATTCAAGGACAATGACAGTTGATTTTAGGGGGGTGGACTTTCAGAACATGGGGTACATTCTCAAGGGGCATTTGCAGGAGATAAAACCAGGTTTGGATGTGGAAGGTAGGTGGGAGATCATAAAGCAGGTCTACTGGTGGCCACCAGGACCTGTGCAAGAGTGAAGCGCAAGGGTGGTAAGGTCTCGTAAACCATGCTGGTGGACCAAGGAGGTCCAGAAGGTGGTAAGGGAGAAGAAGGCTGCTTACCGTAGGTACAGAAAAATGAGAGGACAGAGGGATGGCAAGAACTACCGCCTTGCAACCAGGAAAGTCACCTGAGTGGTGAGGGGGGGACAAAGGCCTGGAAAAAGCAGAGGCTGGTGCAGAGGATATGGGGTGGGGAAAAGGGGTCCTTCAGGTATATTGGTGAGTGGAGGAAGGTCAAGGGCCAGCTCAGTAGGTTGAGGACAGCTGGGGGTGGGTGGAAGGGGCTGGAGAGCAGGCGGAGGTACTGAATGACTACTTTGCCTGAGTGCTCACTAGGGAATAGGCAGGGGAACTTCCAAAAAAGGGGTTGAAGAACATAGAAGGTGCAGCAGACCTGACTATTGGGGTACCTGCTGAAGAATGGGGGGGGGGCAGATGTTGATATTCCTATCGGTTGGTGTGGGAAGCCCTCCAGTCCCTAAAAAAGGATAAATCTCCGGGGCCTGATGCTATTCATCCCAGAGTACTGAGGGAGTTGACGAATGTTTCAGCTGTGCCATTGGCAGATCTCTTTAACTTGTCGCTCCAGACAGGGAAGGTGCCAAGGGATTGGAAGCAGGCGCATGTTGTGCACATCTATAAAGGGGGATCAAGAGAAGAGCCAGGAAACTACAGACCCATCAGTTTGACATCGATGGTGAGGAAGGTAATGGAGAGCATACTTAAGGAAAGGCTGGGAGATTTCTTGGAGGAAATGGGTTACCTGGATGACCGTCAACATGGGTTTGTGCCAGGTAGGTCATGTCAAACAAACCTTGTAGAGTTCTATGAGTGAGTGACATCAGCATTTGACAGGGGGAGACCAGTGGATGTACTGTTCCTGGACTTCAGCAAGGCATTTGATTCGGCCCCTCACATTGGCCTAAGGGAGAAACTGGGGGGGATGGCTAGGTGGATGGGAAATTGGTTTTCAGGTCACACTCAGCGGGTAGTGGTCAGAGGGGAGGTCTCATCTCCTAGGGAGTTCATAAGTGGGGTCCCACAGGGATCAGTCCTGGGGCCACTCCTGTTTAATGCCTACATCTCCGATATCAGGGAAGGTATCAGGTGTGAAATGAGTTTCTATGCGGACGACTCTCAAGCTGGGGGCAGTGGTGGATGGGAGAGGGGAGATTGGCCCTGCAAGAGGACCTGGATACTCTGGATATGTGGTCCTGCACCTGGAAATTGAAATTTAACTCCTCCAAATGCAAAGTGCTACACCTAGGGTGGGAAAACCCCAACTATGAGTACACCCGGGGAGATAAGTTGCAGGCCACAGCAGGGGAAAGAGACATAGGAGTCTTGGTGGATGTTAACATGAATAATTCAGAGCAGTGCAGGAGGGCTGCGGTCAGGGCAAATAGGACGCTGGTATGCATCACTAGGGGGATTACTTCAAGGAACAGGGAGGTTTATTTTGCCACTGTACAACAGCCTGGTTAGACCACATCTTGAGTACTGTGTGCAGTTCTGGAGGCCGCATCTAAGGAGGAACATCCAACTCCTGGAGAGGGTTCAGAGGAGAGCAACCAGAATGATCCAGGGCCTGAGGGATATGGCATATGAGGAATGACTAGAGGAGCTTAACCTGTTCTCGCTGGAGGAGAGGAGGAACCGGGGGGACATGATTGAGGTCTTCAAGTACCTCAGGGGAGTAAATAAGTTAAGCCGAGATAAGATCTTTTGACAGAAGGAGGGTGGAATCACCAGAGGACACAGTTGAAAGATTGAGGGTGGTAGGATTAGGGAGGAAAGGAGGAGGTACTTCACCAAGAGAGTGGTGGAACCGTGAAATGTGCTGCCCCGGGAGCTGGTACAGGCAGCTACGGTGGAGGGATTCAAGAGACGGTGGGACAGGTATAGGCAAGGGGTGAAGCAGAACAATTTCTAAGTACTGTTGGTCCAGTCCTCTTTTTAGGTCTTTCTGACACGCCAATTTGGTCAGAAAAACCTTAAAAAATTGATTATTCCCAATGGAAAATGAAAGAGAAATGGTTGGTTCCCTCGTGGAATGGAACCACAATAAAACGGTTCCCACAGCACAGAAAATAAGGTTTTTAATGAAAAATACTCGCTTCCCTACTGAAAATGGGAAGCACAAAATGTTTAAAGTGTTTAAAGTTAAAAGCGTGGTTTTATCTCCACATGGGCTAAAACTTTTACCTCAAAAGAGAGCAGGAAACACAAAAAGGACCCACGGTTACAACCGAATTCGAAGTTCCCAAAAAACAATAAAAATGTTATAAATACCTCAAAAAAGTACCAAAGGCAGCACTAAAATGAAGAAATAAACACTTGCAAAAAGAAACCAACTTCTTCAAAAAAAGTGAGAAGAGAGAGCTCTGGGGCAGTGCTGCTTAGCGGAGAAATAATTGTGGCCACAATACAGGCAACACAAGCTCTATCTCTCTCTTGAGTGGCCAGTTTATCTTAGTTTAGTTTATTATTACTTCAGAAGACACTTTTGAGACAAGGCTCTTTTACAAAGGTTCCACGTTGGGGAAACAATACAGAACATACTGAGGTCAATAACAAGTACAGTAGTTTCAAGTAGCCATAGGCTTTGTCGGGTACGTAAAGATTTCATATGGAATTACTGTAATATGTGCAATGATTCACAGTATATATGTTAAGTTACAGTAATTTGTGTATATTATTCAAGAACATATGTACAAGAAAAAATCATCGTAATATGGTTCACTAGAATAGCGGCAGAATCACTTCCTTGCTCCTAGAGGTGATCCTTGCGATGCATCCCAACATCCTGTTTGCCTTGCTAGCTGCTCTCCTGCACTGCTCAGTGTTATCTCATACATGTATCCACCATGACCCCTAGGTCTTTTTCCCTGTTGAGGCTTCCAGCACCTCCCTCCCAGGGTGTACCTGTGTTTGGGGTTTCCCCGACCAAGATGCAACACCTTGCACTTGGTGATATTGAAATTTAATTTCCATGTGTGAGCCCAGCTTTCCAGGGTGTCCAGGTCCCCTTGCAGGGCCAACCTCCCCTCTTCTCCCTCAACTACTGCTCCCATCTTGAAGGTTCTAGGGTTTTAATGTTGGTCAACTGTTTATTTTTGAAATAGGTGAATATCTGCCTCATTGTTTTCTTTAGAATACCTGGGATTTTAAACCAATTTTGTTTTTCCCATTTTAGTGTATGGATCTGATGTGCCTTCTTGTAACGAGGCTCTAACCTCAGGTTTACCAGTAGTTAACCTAGGGACTTAGAATGTTTGTGAGCCAATCAGATTGCTACTTTCTGTAAACCCGTTTATGATTACATTCAAATAGAAGATTACATATTACGGTTTCAGTTACAACAGAAAAATAAACTTGGCCATGGGAGCTAATCTGTGAGAAAGTAGCATAAAGGATCTCAGGCAAAGCCAGCCTTATGTTTCTGGAGGGCCCCACCAGGGACAGTCATTGGGGGTCCTTGAGTGTACCACAGGGTGTATTCTTATGGTTCAGTGATGCATAGTTGGAAGGTTCCAACCAGCCCAGCAATATCTTTGTGGAATCTTTCAAAAGTACACAAGAAGGGAGATGTGTAATGAAAACAAATGCAACATTTCTAACACTGATGGCTTGCAAAGCTTCTGTCTTGGGGCCCCTGTAAGTAAGGGGCCCCCAGCGACTGCTGGGACTGAGGGTACCTAAAGGTTGGCTCTGATTTCAGGATGATTCTCATCAGGAGAAAGGAAATTAATTGGTTTGCAAGCTCTAACTCACTCTTAAAAACTTATTGCAAACTACTGACTCAATTTTAGCATTCTCTCAACTGGGTTCCAAGCTTCAATGAAAGTATTCCAGAAGGTTCTAGGGTTTTAATGTTGGTCAACTGTTTATTTTTGAAATAGGTGAATTTCTGTCCATATATATATTACTTTTATTTGAAAACTGTATTCAATCAAATGTTCTGGATCGCTGTAGGCATAAAAATATTTCTAGTATGGGGGGGTGTTAAATATGCAGATAATTAACTATTTCAGGGAAGTTATGGGGTGGTAACCTGGCAACAAACCTCGACTCCCTCAATGGAAGGGGCTCCTTTTACTGGTGCACCCTTGATCTCTGGGAGTGCTCTGAAAGAAGAAACTGGGAAACCAGCACCTGCTCACATTCTTAACTGCCAGCAGCATGTCCAATATGGAAATTTCCCAATTGCTTTTAAATTGCAATTTTCCCCTCTGCACACAAGTAGCTAAAGCCTCCTGGGGGTTGGGAAGGATTCTGTAAGATAAAGGAGGAATACTGACACAGAAATCAAACTTGAATGTTTAGATCCCTTTTATGAATATTAATGAAGGCAACACAAAACATGTCAAAAGCTACTTATTGAAAGGCACTCTACAGGGGTGGAGACTGCTGGGGAAATAAAGCTCTTTCTATTGTACATTTGTCGACTGGTTGCTAGCAAGTTGATAAAATGACTGTTGTACCAACTGATAACTACCACTCACACTTTTCCTCCTCCTATAGTTTGGTTCAGTATTAAAGGTGATAAGCAGCAATTTTAAAAATATGTACATATGAAGGATTCCTTATTTTTTCAATACTATGTAATCTTCTCAAATATGCAGTTTTTTTCCTTTAAAAAAATGGGTTTGTTGCATTACTGCTGCAGACATGATTTCTAATGTTGTTGATAATACTAGATCTAAGAGTATGTGGGAAACTGATTCTTCCACTGTGTCATTCAGACTTTGGACAAAGGGCATTAAGCTTTTAGGAGATTAAACTCTGGAATTCTTATCTAAAGACAGTTTTAGAGAGTTGCAGTTTCCTTTTTTTTTTTTTTTTTTAATTACTTAAAAGATTAACTTAAAAGTAAATTGAAGTCTCATTTGTTGACTAAGTTTGCATGCAGTTGTACTTCACGTTATATGTGCATCTGTGCCTTTTTTTTGTTGTTGTTGTTATGTATTGTTCCATGTCACCCTTGGGTTTTACCCAGATATCAAAATAAACGAACACAGAATGAGCTTGCATTTGCCTCCTCAGCATTTATACACTGTTTCCAGGTTTTCTGTCTTACTAGGTCAGTTAACGCTGCTCTGCAATCAAAGACAAACCTGGAAGCATTAAAACAAACTTCTCAAAATAGCAAAACATTAAAAAAAGCATTTCTAATCAAGAGTGCTGCCTGGAGGTGGCACTGTCAGTACGTCAAGCTGCTTTTAGGTACAAACTTGATCACAATGAGAAACACTGCATAAAGAGAGAGCTCTGGAATCCAATGGCCTACAAGACCAAAGGCAGCATGGATTTCGGGGGGGGGGGGATTATAGTCATGCCAGACAAATTTGATCAATTTCTTCAACTGGGTGACCAGGAAATAGATCAGTGGAGGGCAGTGGACATGGTCTGTTTGGACTTTAGCAAGGCCTTCAACACAGTGCTGCACAGCAGACTGAAAAAGAAACTGAGCAGCCTAGGGGTTGGATCCAAAGTGGTGAACTGGTTAATGGAGGGGCGGTGGTTAACAGCATTCACTAATGAGGGGAGAGTCACCAGTGGGATGCATCAGGGCTCAGTACTGGGCCGGTCCTCTTCAATATCTTCATAAGTGACACTGCTGAAGAACTGAAAAGGAAGATGCCTTTGCAGAGGACACCAAAATCTGTAACAGGGTGGATACTCTGAAAGCAGTAGAGAGAATGCATAAGGACCTTGGGAAATGAGGAGTGGTCAGGAGCACTGCAGTTGGGATTCAATGCCATAAAGTGCAGAATCATGCACCTAGGGTATAGGAACCTCGTAGCCGAGTACAGGTGCTACTGACAGTTACTAAGCAGGAGATGGATCTTGGGATCATCATATCTGATGACCACAAAGTGGCAGGGCAGTGTGATAAAGCAGTGGGTAGGGCCAGTGACGTGCTTGGATGCATAGGGAGAGGCATCTCCAGCAGGAAGAGGGAGGTGATGTCAGTGTACTGCTCTCGTGAGACCCCACCTGGACTATTATGTCCAGTTCTGGAGGCCGCATCTCAGAAGGTCATAGGGTGGAGGTAGCCCAGAGGAGGGCAATTAAAAAAGTGCAGGCACTGCAGGGTTGCATCAAAAGCCATAGGAAGAGACTAAGGAATCTTAACATGTACACCCTGGAAGAGATGAGAGCAATAGGGGACATGATAGAGACTTACAAGTATGTCACGGTTGAAGAACAAGTACCTCAGGGTGAAGAAGGGGAGTCAAAGTCTTTATTTAACAAGGCGATCACCGTTGAGCAAGCTCATTTTTCGAGCTGGACCTGGGTCACTTTTCAAATGAAAGAGCACCAGGACCAGACGATGCAATGAAGCTGGAGCAGGTTAAGTTTAAGAGTGGGTGTGAGGAAGCACTGCTTCACTGAAAGAGTAGTGGATGCATGGAACAGACTGCCAATGGAAGTGGTGGAGACAAAAAACAGTAGAGGGCTTCAAGCATGCATGGGATAGACAAGGGGAATATTAGTAATTAGGCAAGGTGGGCAGAGGGTCACCGGAGACCAGTTGGTCCCTGCCTAGCCTGTCTCCACAGATTCTATCTGGGCAGACTGGGTGGGCTAAGCAGTCCTTTTCTCCAAAAATTCTACGCTTCTCTAAACAGCAAAAACATGTCCGAATAATGGATATAACTGAGGAGGGTATTTAAAGATTTGCTTTAAACTGTTTCTTATCACCTTTAAGGGTAATGTTTTGCCGCTTATCTTAAAGAGCCCCCGACGCCATTGTGACAGCTTCAAACAAAGCTAATACAGAGACACAATTCATCTTATGTTTAAATATTTTTTCTGTAATTCTCACCCTTACTTTACTAAGGACATTTGCATGTAAATAGGATTGCTTCCCTATCTGTCCTGCCTGCTTCTTCACACCAGACATCACGTTCCGTTATGGACATCACAATATGTTGCTGTGGAGATAATTATGATGCCATAAACAGGGGATTATGATGTTGTGTATGTAAGCAGAAAAAAAACCAAAAAAAACAGAAAATCTAAGGGACAATGAATACAGGTTACTCACCTGTAACAGGAGTTCTAGGAATGGTATACGTTGTTCATCCACACTTATTGGCAGGTCCCTTGCCGCTTTAAATCTTGCCGGAAGGTCTTCAAGCTGGCTCCTCCCACCCACCCGGGTGGTAAAACTCTCGGCTCCGCCCCATGACGCCAGATCTGGCCCGCTGGAAGCTCAGGCTGTGCGTCGGCCGAGGTCGGTGGCAGGATGAACAACATATACCATTCCTAGAACTCCTGTTACAGGTGAGTAACCTGTATTTCTAGGACATGGATATGTTGTTCATCCACACTTATTGGCAGACTCCTAGCACCTCCGGGAGGAGGGAGGCAAGGCGCATACCCCTTAATACTTACTTGGGAAATAAGGACTGGAGAACCGAGGCCCCAAAACCAGCATCCCGGCGTGACTCAAGGTCGATGTGGTAATGGGTAATAAAGGTGTGTGCTGACTTCCAGGTAGCAGCCCTGCAGATTTCCTGGATAGGGACGTCCCTGGAAGCAGCCACCGATGCAGCAGTATGACAGGTAGAATGAGCTCTTATCCCTCTGGGAGGCTCCATGCCCACCAACTCATAGCAGCGATCTATGCAGGAGGTGACCCACCTGCCTATCAGTCCGCTTGGCTGCAGGTCTGCCAGATGGCTTCAGCATAGGTGACAAACAGCTGGCTAACCTCTCCCTGAATTTCAGCCGCATGCCCTTATAATAAGCGAGCCTTCTAGGGTCCAGAGTATGGAGCCTATATTCGCCTCCGAGGTGGATTGGGGTAGAACACCGCAGAGTCAGCACCTGGTTAAGGTGAAACTCACACCACCTTGGAAGGAATTTCGTGGGGCGAGGACAACCTTGTCCCTGTGGAAGACCAGGAAGAAGACTGATGCAAAGCGCCTGGAGCTCTCCCATCCTTCTGGCTGACGTGATAGCCACCAAGAAGGCGGTCTCCACGCACAGGTGAGAGTGTTCCACCTGTGCATTGGTTCAATGGCTTTGCCCATGAGCTTTGGCTAGTCACAGCAGTAGATCCCACGGAGGTGGAGGTTCTCACTGGAGGGGAAATGTGATCAAGGCCTTTGAAAAAGCGCCTACCACCTTTTCCTGCGCGCACTGACTGCCCTGCCTGCGCCCGTAAGTAGAGATGGCTGCCAGGTGCACCTTTTAGGGTCGCCTACCTAAGCCCTTGACTAGAAAGGGACCATAAATAGTCCAAAATGCTTGCCACAGAACAGGAGGAAGGGTCCAAGCCCTTGTTCTGACACCAAATGGAAAACCTCTTCCATTTGAAGGCGAGCATTTTCTGGTCGACTTTACGGGACGCCTAACAACATTGAGGACCTCACGAAAGACCTAAGGCCTGGAACTCTAGCCGCCAGGAACCAGGTCTGGCAGGTGCAGGGATTGAAGGTCCGATGGAACATCTTCCCTGATTGACTGAGAGCAGGTCTGGGTGAGCTGGAGGCTGCCTCGGGAGCCTGGAGCTGAGGCTGAGGAGATCTGACTGTAGTGCCAAGTCTGGGGCTATCAGAATCACCTGCGCCTTGTCCCTCCTTGCCTTGAGAAGCACCTTGTGAATCAAGGGAAATGGGGGAAAGGCGTAAAAGAGGCCCGGGGTCCAGAGCCTCGAGAAGGCATCCCCCTGCAGCGAGCCCTGCTGAGGGGGGCGGGCATGAAACAGCCTCAGCTTCGCGTTCTCCCTGGAGGCAAACAGGTCCACCTGAGGTGTGCCCCAGTGGGAGAACAGATCTTGTACTACCTCCGGCAGGAGAGACCACTCGTGAGAAACAGCCCCTATCCGGCTCAGGGCATCGCGGCAGGTGTTGGAGGCTCCTGCCACATGAATGGCTAGGAGATCCGCCTCCAGGCTGCGCATTCGAGTGACCAAATGCAGAGAGCTTCCTTGCATAGAAGCATGGAGCGTGTCCCGCCTCGGCGGTTCAGGTAGTACATGGTCGTGGGTATTGTCCGCCTGACTCGACCACTTGACCCCGGAGAAACGGAGCAAAGGCGGTGAGAGCTAGGCGGACCGCCGAGCTCCAGCAGGTTGATGTGGCATCGACTCCCTGCTGGGAACAGAGGCCGCACTCGGTGTTCCCCAGATGGGCACCCCAACCCATCAGAGAGGCATCGGCCGATACAGAGACCGGCTGCCCAGGGCGGACAAACGGATGCCCTCCTGCAGATGAGATGGAACGGTCCACCACTGGAGAGCTGCCCACATCTCCTGGGTCACTATCACTAGCTGGTCCAAGGGATCGCAGTGTTGTGACCACTGGCTGGCCAGTCCCCACTGAAGGGGGCGCATGTGCCAGTGTGCCCAACGGACCACGCTGGTACAGGCCGCCGTGAGACCCAGGAGGCGCAGGAAGTCCCGGGCAGGGTGCGATTGCCCAACCAGAAATGATTGGGCAAAGGAGGTAAGAACCGGCCCTGTCCGCCGAGCCGTGGTTGGCTCAAGAGAGTCGAGCTCTGCCCGGATAAACAGGATCACCTGCTTCAGCTCGAGTTCACTTGGCCTCGCTGATGAGAAGGCCGACTTGAGAGCAAGCCTCGAGGGCCAGATCTCTGACCGCTCCACCTCCTGTCTGGAGGGGCTGCTATCAGCCAATCGTCCAGGTAAGGGTACACCCAGACTCCTTTGGCGCCAGAGAGGGAATGCTGTCACCACTGCCATGCATTTGGTGAAGACCCTGGGAGCTGGAGATAAGCCAAGGGCATGGCTTGAATCAAGAGGGATCCCTCCGCCGAAAGCGAAGGAATCTCCGATGTGATGGACGGATAGGGACGTGAAAGAACGCGTCCTGTAGGTCCAGAGAGCAGAACCACACGCCGTGTTCGATGGTATTATCTGTGCCAGAGTGACCATTCTGAAGGTTCGAGACCATAGGAACTTGTTCAGGTCGTGCAGGTCGAGAATGGGGCACCAGCCCCCCCGTCCGTTTCGGAACCAGGAAATACCTGGACACGAACCCCAGGTCTGAGGGGGGGTCCTCACCTCCGTGATCACCTCCTTTGGAGGAGGAGGAGAGTGATGTCGGCTCGACGAGCCGCCAGTGAGGCTGCGGACCTCGGCCCCGAGGTGCGACGGCTCTGAAGGGCGGGCCTGCTCGACCCTAGAGGCAGGCCTTTCCCACCACCTCCAGTACCCACCTGTCCATGGTAAAAGCGACCAGGCGGAAAGGAAGTGTCGGAGCTGCCTTCTACGGGGAACTAGGGGGTAAGGGTGACGGGATGGGGCGATACCCTCAGCCCGTCACTGGGCAGGCTGAGGAGGGACCGCCGAGGGACCTCCTGGGCCTTTTCCTCCTGCTTCCTGTTGGAGAAGCCGACGGCTTGGGCTTGGGATGCCAAGCTCGAGCCTGCTGGCCCTGACGCTGTTGGGCCGGGATACAATGTGGCGAGAAGGACGAAAGGGCTTAGGCTGCGGCTTGCGGCCTTTGTCCTCTGAGCGGAAGAGACAGAGTCCAAGTAGCACTGGACTTCTCGATTCTCTGCAGGTGACCTTCCACCTCAGGGTCAAAGAGGTCAGTCCCCAAAGGGAACATCCGCCAACTTGTGCTGGGTATTCGAGATAAAGGTGGATATCCCCAGCCAAGCCCGACGACGCATGGCCACCGCGGCCGCCACCGACCTGGCACATGAGTCCCCGATGTTCTAAAGCAGTCTGGAGCTGCTGTTTGGCCACTGCCTGCTCCTGGTCCCGCACCTGCCTGACCGTAGTCTGCAGATCCGCGGGAAGATGAGGGACGACCTCATCCAGGGAGCCCAACAGGGCATGAGAAAAATGTGCCATGAGGACGGCCGAACTGGCCTGATGAAGGCCGAGAGAGGACGCAGCATAGACTTTTCGCCCGGCATAATCCAATTTCTTGGATTCCTTGTCGGGAGGTTTGTCCACATCCCTGGCGTTCCCGGCACGCCAGAAAACGCTGTCGGTAACCAACCCCTCAGCAGAGGGGTGTTCCGAAAAACCGGACAGGGAACCGGTAGGGACCGCATACTTCCTGGCCATTCTGGCCGAAGGCGCAGGGCAGGAAGCAGGGCGCTGCCAAAGCTCCAAGGCCGACTCCACTATGGCCTCGCCCACGGGAAAGGCCTCCGTAGGAGAATCCCCTCGGTCCAGAATCTCCGTGAGGGGATACCTGGCCCGTTTAGAAACGGGTTCGAGCTTCATCCCGGTGGACTCCGAGATGAGCCGAAGCAATCCTAAGAAGGACGAAGGGCTATCGTCCACTGACTGTCCTCCCGAGGACTCCAAGTCCATGCGCTTGGAGAAAAGGGAGGAATCATCCTCAGACCCGAAGAGTCCTCAAAGAGCTGCCTCGAGCCTGAGCCACCCTCCACCTGCCGAGGTTTATCGGGAGTGAGGGTGACAGACAGCCTATGGGGCAAACCCATAGCCGACCGAGAATTTTTGGTCGGAGCCCCAACTAACGGCTGTGGAGGCGGAGGTTCCACCAGAATCGGTGGGGCAGCTGGAATTGACCGAACAACCGGCCTGGGAACAGGCTCCTCGGCTACAACGAGGGGTTGTTTCGGCCGCTCCGGTGACAGCCACTTAATGGCCAGGGAAGACGACTGGGTCGGCTTATTCCCGGTCAAAAGGAGCTGTTGCCACATAAGTTCCTCATACCTCCAACGCAACTTGCGCCAGCCTCCCTCGTCCGAGGAAGAGGAAGAGCGGCGGCGCTAGCCATCATCAAGGGCTGCGACCAAGACCGCCTATGGTGGCGGGATCGGGCACGACCACGAGGATGACCGACCGAGAGTCCTCGACTAGGCCAAGGAAGGCGAGGAGAAGTGTCGGAAACCGCACTCTCGCTCGGACGATCTCACCGGCGGCTCCTGAACCGGAGGCACAGACGAGCAGACGGATCCTCAACTCTCACCGGGGAACTGGGAGAGGGGATTCTCAGCTTCTCCAGGCCGACAACTCGCTTCAACGGTCGAGAAAAATCTCGACCGCCGGGCTGGAGTCTCGTCAACTGACCTGACGGGACACCGTGGAAGCCAGTGGTCAAGCTGAGGGGTATCAATCCGACTACGTCGACAAGTGGAGGGGATCTTCCGCCCCAAGAGCGCCGATAGAGAGACTTACTTTTGCTCTTTTGGACCTGGAAAGGTCCCGAAGAAGTTGGACCTCACCTTTGCGCCGAGAGGGTCAGACAAAGCTCCTTAAAAGCAGAGTACGAGGCACTGAGAGAGAGTGGGACAAATGCCGCAGCCGAGGTAGAAGCGGCCCGCGCCGCCTCCTCTTCGAAGGCGATCATCTGCTCGAGCTGATCCGCCGAGCCCGCCGCCGCTGACACCGCCAACCGGCCTCTTTAGATTTCACCGGTGGAATTCTCTTCTCGGGGCGCCCCAGTTGTAATCGGGCAGCACGGCCTCTAGGACGAGGTCTAAAAGAAGAGCACAAGTCGCGAGGCCTGCGGGTCGTGGTCTCAAGGCCCAGGCAGTAGACGCACGTGGAGTGCGGATCCGTCCTAGACATCTTCTGCCCGCAAGGGCACCTCCGGAAACCGGGAGTCGATTTGTCCATCACAGCCGCGAGGAGAAGAAGACCAAGTCTTTTAGCAAAACTTTTGATTTCAACTTCAAGAATTAGGAACCAGTCTTAATCGCAGAGCATTAAGGAGGAACCTGAGCTTCAAGCGTAAGGAAGATCTGACGCCATGGGTGAGCCAGAGTTTTACCACCCGGTGGTGGGAGGAGCCAGCTTGAAGACCTTCCGCAAGATTTAAAGCGGGTAGGAACTCGTTAATAGTGTGGATGAACAATAATCCATGTCCCTAGAACCTGTATTTCTAGGGACACGGATATGTTGTTCATCCACACTTATTGGCAGACTCTAGCAGTTCTCCGGGAAGAGGGAGGAAAGGCGACACCCCTACTTAGGTAGAAAGACTGGAGAACCGAGGCCCCGACTAACACTCCGCACGACCCAAGGTCGATGTGGAAGGGGAACAGTAAGCTCTGCCTCGGCAGAAGCCCTGTGGATATCCTGGACCGGAGTATCCTCGAAAGCAGCCACCGATGCAGTGGAAGGACGGGTAAAATGAGCGCTATCCTCTGGGAGGCTCCAGGCTCGCTTCCGCCTATCGTGGGAGACCTATGCAGGGGTGACTCATTGCCGTCCTCCACTGGGCTGCAAATCTGCCAGATGTGGCTTCAGCGAAGATGATAAACAGCTGGGCGAACCTCCCTCCCCGAATTTTAGCTTTACGCCCTAGGTAGGTGAGCTGCTAAACAGGTTCCTATGGAACCTGTATAGGCCCCAAGGTGTGAATGGGGATAAACCCGCATAGGCACACCTCAAGGGAAGACTCCGCCAACGCCTTCCTGGAAGGACTTCGGGTGGGGCGAGGACAACCTAGTCCCTGTGGGAACACCAGATAGGAGATTAAAGGTGCGCCTGAACTCTCCCCACCTTCTGATGGCGTAGTGGCCCCAAGAAGGTGTTCTTCCACAACAGGTGGGGGAAACCTCACCTGTGCAAAGGTCTGGATGGCTTGCCCATGAGCTAGCCTCATACCAGCAAAGATCCCACAGAAAAGGGATACTCTTCCCCAAAGGGGAGGCGGGTCGAGGCCCAGAAATGCCAGGACCACCTTCTCCGCATCACCAGCTGCCTCCCGGCCCGCGCCCGGAAGACAGGGGTGACCCGCAGAAGCACCTAGAGGGTCGTCGGCCGAAGCCCTGGTTTAAGGATGGACCGCAGATGGTCCAGAATGCTCGCCCAGGGACGGGGGAGGGCAAGGCCCTATCCCATCATCAAAAAGGAGAACTTCTCCCAGAGGACGAGCATCTTGGCAGGATGCCTCCAAGGTCGAGGACCTTGCCAAAAGACCCTAGGCCTGGCCCCTAGCAGCACAGGGATCGGCCTACAGGTGCAGGGATTGAAGGTCCAGATGGATAACCTTCCCCTAAAAAGGAAAGACAGGACCAGGAGGACCGGGAGGACTAGAACCCCCCTTTAGCCTGGGGCTGAGACTGAGGAAAGCTGGATACCAGAACTGGCAATCCAGTCTGGGGCTACCAGCATCACCTGCGCCAAGTCCCTCCTCGCCTTGCCCGAAGGTCAAGGGAAATGGGGGAGAGGCATGGAGGGGCCCGGGGTCCGTGGCCCCGATGGCATCCCCTGCAGCAGGCCTTGCTGAGGGGGCGGCATAAACAGTCTCGGCCTCGGATTCTCCACGGAGGGAAGAGGGAGAAGATCCTGTGCTACCCCGGCAGGGGAAACCACTCATGAGGGCAGCCTATGCCCGGCTTAGGGCAGCAGCTAGAAATTGGGGCTCCCTGCCATCAAATGGCTGGGAACCCTTGATCACAAGAAACCCAGTGCGGAGAACCTCCTGCACCGAGGCAAGGGATCAATCAACCTGGCGGGTAGGTAGCACATGGTCGTGGTGTTGTCCTACTTGGACTTAGACCACTAGACCCCCGTATAAACGGAGGAGCGGTGCAAGCCAAGCAGACCGCCTGGTGCTCCAGCGAGCAGGAAGGACATTGGGACTCATGAGAGGACCAGAGGCGAAGCACTCTGTATTCCCTAGATGGGCACCCCACCCATCCAAGAAGTATCGGCCAGAGAAGACACGACCAGGGCGTAACGAACAGGATGTTCTCCTGCCGGGTTGGAACACTCTAAAGGGAGCGCTCTCTTTAACCCTGGGCTGTAGTCATGAACTGGTCCAAAGGACGAGCGCTGGACTTCTGGCTGGCCCCCTCCCACTAGGGAAGGCCGCCTGAGGCCCAGGGAGGTGCAGGAGGTCCTGGCAGGACATAATTACCCGGCCAACCTGACCGGGTAAGGGAGGAAGAAACCTCAGCCCTGTCCGCCCGGAGCCGAGCTCGGACTCAAGAGTCGAGCTTAGTCCTGAAGAAGCCTCACCGCTAAGGCACAAGTTCCCACTTGGCTCCTGTAATGGGAGACCAGTCTGCCTTCCAGGTGGGGTTACGTCCGGACCCTTCAGTGCCGCAGAGACTGCTGAGCAAAAGAAGGGCCTGGCTAGGAACTCGTAAGGAGATCCCCTGCTAAGAAGGGGAGGAGCCTCCCAAGAAACGGACGGAACAAGGAGTCGGTTCATCCTGGAGACCCAGGAAACAGCCACACGCCACGTTCTGAGGATGGAATATCTGAAGTAGAGAGACCATCCAGGCGTGCGGGAGAATAGGCGCAAGCCCCCGTCCATTTGAGGCCAGGAATACCTGGACACGAGCCCAGGGTTGGGGGTGTCCGCAGCCTTCCTGATCACCTCTAACTAGAGGGTTGCATGTGTCGGCATGACCGACAAGAGGCAGTGGACTCAAGATCCCCATGGGCAATGGCTCAAAAGGGCAAACCGCCGTAACCCGCGACAGGATCTACCCTTAAATACCTCCAGAACGAGGTGCGGAGCCATCCCCCATGGGGAAACCCAGCCGGGCAGTGCCCCTTGGCCCGCCACTGAGCAGGCTTGGAGGGGGAAGGAGCCGAGGGGGCTCTCGGTTTCCTGCCTCCCCGCTTCCTTTTGGAGGAAGACACTGGACTGGCAACAGGCCGCCCAGCGCATGCCTGCTGGCCCTTATGCTGGGCCGGTTGAGCCGCAGGGCTCAGGGGGCAAAGGGGCTTACGCAAAGGCTGACGGCTGCCCTTGACCCTCCGGGCGAGAGTGACTGAGTCCAGAATGGCATCGGACTTCTCGGGCCCTTGGATATGTCCCTCCACTCCAGGGCCGAAAAGGTCAGTCCCCAAGAAGGGGATGTCCGCCAACTCGTGCTGGGTTTCCAAGCGAAAAGGAGGATAACTCTCAGCCACGCCTGTGTGCGATGGCCTACTGCCGCCGCCACCGATCTGGCACAGGAGTCACCCAGATCCAGAGCCGCCTGGAGCCGCTTTGCCACCGGCTCTACTCTGGTCCTGCATCCGCCGGACCGTGGTCCGCAGTTCGGCCGGGAGATGAGGTAGAACCTCGTCCAGGGTGCCCAGAAGGGCGTGGGAACAGTGTGCCATAAGAGCCGCCGAGCTGGCCTGACGGAGGCCTAGGGAGGACGCAGCATAAACCTTGCGCCCGACGTAGTCCATCCTTTTGGACTCTTTGTCAGGGGGTCAATCCACATCCCCAGCGTTTCCAAGACATTGGAAAATGTCGTCGGTGACTACCCCTTCAGCCGAGGGGTGCTCAGAGAAACTGGGCAGAGAACTGACAGGGACAGGGTACCTCCAAGCCACCCTGGCCGAAGGCGCAGGGCAGGAAGTAGGCACGCATAGCCCAAGGCTTGGGCCCACGACAGCCCTTGCCAGCCACCGAGAAGGCCTCCAAGAGAGAACCCCTTCGGTCCAGAATCTCCGTAAGGGGGTAAGGTGCCTGTCTGGAGACGTTTGCTCGAGCTGCATCCCAGTAAATTCGAAATGAGCTGGAAGCAGACCCTCAAAGACGATGGGCTGTCATCTACAGAATGTTCCTGGAAGACCCCTGGTCCTCCCTGCTAGGGAAACAGAGCCGCTTCAGGCCCGGCGGGTCTGCAGCAGCCGCGAGGCCCAAGGCACTCTTCGGGCCGGGCGGGCAGGAGGAGGAGACCGAGTAACCTGAAGAACAGGTCATGGCCTGGCCTGTACCCCGCTGAAAGCGGGAAGGGCAGCGAGGGTCGGACGAGCAACCGCCCCTGAGAGGGCCTCGACTGATTCGAACGGTTGCGACCGAGCGGCGGCTGCTTGCTATCCGGAGAATGAATCGGGTCCATTGATACCGGACAACAACTGCTGTCGCCACATAAGTTCTCGAGAACGACGCCTAACGGTATCGAAACCGCCCCTCATCCGAGGAGGGGACAAGGAAGAACAGCAAAGCCACTTAACTCCGGTGCCCCGAACGAGAACGCTAGATCGGGCGTGAGCGGCTGACCGTGAGGATGACCGGTGACCCAAATCCTCGAGGGGAATAGAGGGGGCCTGGGAAGGAGCCGGACGCGCCTGCCTCCCTCGCTCGAAGAAAGGCTCGAGGGCTGTACCGGGACGGACAGATCTCAGTGCTTCCGCCGGGGCGGAGGGATGGCGCACCAGAAGACTACCCAAAAGACGGGTCGAGACCTCGATAACGCCGATGGGGACCTGGCCGCTGACCTGACGGGACATCGTGAGGCCAGTGGTCGTCGATCCTCGATCAGGCCGTGCATCGGCCGATGAGCGAGGGGAAAGTTCCCACTGCCGCCAAGAGACCCGCTATGCCCTTAGACTTAGGGGCCAAACGGCAGAGTTTCCAGGGTCCCTCCTTGGAGGAGAGGGAATGACGAAGCCCTTGAATGAAGCTGCTGAGTTGAACCCAAGGAGAGCGGGATAAGCGCCGCAACCGAGGGGGAGCCGCCTCTCCCCAGCAGGATCGAACTGCTGAGAAACAGTCAAGCGGACACTCTACCGTCCGAGGGAATCTCCGGAGCGGAAAAACTATTGATGTCCGAGTTCCCGAACGGGCCGCGCGTGTCCTCCAGAGAGCTGACCGAAAGGGCAGAACAGAAATTGCAAGCCTGAGGATCGTGGATCCAAGTCCAGGCAATAAACGATGTGGAATGCCAGTCTCTCCTGAGGAACTAACCGCGCGCCTCGGGCCGGAAAAGGATCTGAGCCATCGCCAGAAGGAAGAAGAAAAGATCGGGTTTCAGAAAAGACACTTCCAATGATTTCAAGACTGAAATTTTCAGGAACCAGTCGAAACGCAGAGCGCTAAGGGAGGGAACCTGAGCTTCCAAGCGTAAGGAAGATCTGGCGCCATGGGCGGATCCAGAGTTTTACCACCCAGGTGGGTGGGAGGAGCCAGCTTGAAGACCTTCCGGCAAGATTTAAAGCGGCAAGGGACCTGCCAATAAGTGTGGATGAACAACATATCCATGTCCCTAGAATTGTATTTAATACAACTGTCCCCAGTAATAAAGTAAAAAGGGAAAGAACTATAGAAAATATATGAAATATAAAATGGAACTGTGTCTAAATCTCACATTTTGTCAAGTTTTTCTAATGGTGTCAGGGGCTCTTTAAGGGGTAATGTTCTGCTGTTTATCATTAGCCTGCCACAAGTACAGATCCTAAGAACAAAAAGGCAGTCAAGAGGGTGCAAGGCAGGGACACCAAAATGATCAGGTGTATGGAAGACAAAAAGCTATGAGGAGAGGCTGGCAGCCATTAACATTTGCTTGTTTTGTTTTTATCAGGAGAAAGCATTAGGCAGTAACAGTTGCCTTTTTTCAGGCATGACCTGGGAGAGTATAACATGGGAACGATGTAAACACAAAATACATAATGAGGAAATTAAAATTAAATTAAGACGACTAAGGTCGGCCCCATGGCACCAAGGGTTTAGGCGCTGGACACCACACCTTGCTCCACGCCGACGACCCGAGTTCGGAAATGAGCCCGAGTCATTGGGGGTTGGTAGGGGAGGACTAGGACTGAGCGTCTGTCGACAGCTTTCTCCTAGTCCTGAGAAAGGAGTGGTTGCACGCCATGCTCTGGCGGTTCCTGGGACGCCCGGAGGTACTGGCGGATACACAGGTGCCAAGTTGGGGCACGGAGACGCCTGCACGCTTCCGTGTCTCCATGGGGGAAAAAAAGAAGAAATGGCAGCATAGTCCACGTGCAGCTTGATGACCACAGCTCACCGCCAACGATGCCTGAATAAGGCGGTCCCGTACTGGATCCTCACCGGGCGCGAGGCATGGGGGGCCCTTTGACAGTTGTAGCTACATATGCCAGCTGGGCACATCAGCTTCGGGGTTGGCGGTGGAGGAGGAGCGGTGGCTGGATTAATAAGGCAGGACTGTGGCTGCAGGTGAGGAAAGTAAACAGAGTATATGCTCAATTTGACACAGCACATTCTGGAATGGCACAGAATAGATAGGGGAAAATAAAAACCCCAGTTCAGCCCAGGGATGCAGCCAGGAATTCTAAGCTTGCACTTGAGCGTTGAAGGAACTGCTGCGCCGCCCCCACCACCATAAACACAAACCAAAAGATTGCAGCCCTGACACGCAACCGCCACCCAACTCCCATTTCAGTCATCAATATGTAGTAAGTCAATGATCCTAATAGATTCACAATATTTTATTTTATGTAAAAAAAAAAAAAAAGGCTTTGCATCAGCATGTGACCTAAAAGCAAAACAAAATGGTTATATTAAATGCACGACGAAAATAGAAGAGAGAGTTAAAAATCTGTTTCGACCTTAGGTATTGTTAAGGAAATATCTAAAAGAGAAAAAAACAGTTAGTGTAGAGAGGAGGTAAAATGAGGGATATATATATTTATGCAATAGGTGTGAGACCAAAAGCCATTGAATAAATCCATTTATTTCCACATATGTGGAATAAATCTAACCACCCTAGATTTATCCCACATATGTGGAATAAATGCAAACTGTCAATCAAAGCTTTTTGTTCACTTTTTGACAAACAAATGTGAATAACTTTAAAACGAAAATGATAGCATAGTACTGTGGAAACATGAAAATGTTCTGGACAAAATATCTACAAAATGAGTGGTTTCATTTATAGATACCTTTTAGTTTTTATAATTAGCAAAAACAGCAAAAATCCTATTTTCTTTTCACTTTTCATACAAACAAATATAAATAACTTTAAAATGAAAATGATAACATGGTACTGTGAGCACGAAAATGTTCAGCATAAAAATATCTACAAAATGAGTGGTGTTTTATTCAGAGATACCTTTAGTTTTTCATAATTAGCAAAAACAGCATAAAATTCAATTTTCTTTTCACTTTTTTCGACAAACAAATGTGAATCACTTTAAAACTAAAAATGATAGCATGGTACTATGAGCACAAAAAATGTTCAGCATGAAAATATCTACAAAATGAGTGGTGTTTCATTAATAAATACCTTTTAGTTTTTTATAATTAGCAAAAAACAGCATAAAATTAAATTTTTGTTTCACTTTTTCATCAAACAAATGCGAATAACTTTAAAACAAAAAAGGTAGCATGATACTGTCACCATGACATTTGTTCAGCAAGAAGTTCTCTACAAAATGAGTGGTGTTTCATTTAATAGCAACCACCCCGCTAGGCGGACATACACCAGGAAAGTTAACCAAAAGTCCCAGAAAGCACCAGAAATTATCATTTAAAAAAGAAGATAAAACAGTCAAACCAGATGTTCCTCGACTGATAAGAAGCATCCCTATTGCATAATGAAATATACAATGGTGAGCTGTCAGATAAATGATTTATCTACACTTGTACTGTTTGACCTCGACACCTCACCCGTGGCTTACGCCACTCGTGAAGTGACCCGAGGTCAAACAGCACTTGTGTAGATAAATCATTTATCTGACAGCTCACCATTGTATATCCCATATATATCTCTATCTCTATCTCTATCTCTATCTCATCTCTATCTCTATCTCTATCTCTATCTCTATCTCTATCTCTATATGTGGGGAAAGGAAAAAAGGGGAGGCTCAGGGAGAAGAAGTGATAAATGGCAAGATTAAGAGAAGGGAATGCAGACATATGAAATGAAGCATCGAGAGAATCTGAAGAGATTTCAGATTCGCATAGTGGAGATGAATAAAAATGTAGTATACAAATGTAAAACAAAAACAAGGCTGCAGGCCAGCATGTGGTCTAAAAGCAAAACAAAATGGTTATATTAAATGTACGCTGAAAATAGAGTTAAAAATCTACGTTTCGACCTTAGGTCTTCTTCAGGAAATATCTAAGAGAGAAAAAAAAGTTTATATGTAACACACACTACCAATCAGACAGAAGTTGGCTGCCTTTCAGTTATGTTTAGGATACATAGTGTCAAAGTCAAAGTCAAAGTCAACTTTATTTAAAAAGACGCCCAATCCCGAGGGCTCTGGGCGCCGTACAAAACCTTTACAGTTTATCATACTGTATACATTCAAATTAAAATCACAAAACATATAACTTAAGACCCCAAAAGCTGCACAAATAAAAGGTCTTGGAGCCACTCTTAAAGCCTCTGCAGTGGGGGCCTCTCTCACTTCAGCAGCAAGAGTTCCAGAGAGCTGGAGCAGCAACTCCAAAGGAGCGATCCCCTGCTGATTTCAACCTAGCTCCTCGAAACTGTGAGGAGGCCACCACCAGAGGAGCGAAGATCCCAGGACAGAGGTGGATGGTACCAGTAGATCAGAAAGGTAACCGGTAGTGATAAGCGTTTGTACCACATTAAGGTAGCCAACCTTAAAGAAGTACATTCACACCAGCATTCATGCATACATACTCAATCGGGTCACTTGTACAATCATGGCCTGAGTTTAGCACCCACACATCTTCCAAAGATCACTCGAAAACACTTCTTCAGGTACATTATGCTCGGTTTATGTTTGTTGCTCTAGCCTGAGGCTCATGCTGTCCCTGTATTTTCCAGATGAAAAAATGACCATAGTAATGATGTTTCTTCTAATAGAGTCTTGCTGTATTCAGACTATATGCAGTTAGCCCCAGCACTTGAACTGCCCCGGACAGTAAAGGGTCAACTCTATGCAAAGGCATAGAACGTAGAGCTCAGTTTTCAACCCTCTGTCTGTGGTACTCTGAAGCGTAACAGTCAGATTCTTACAAGCACTAGACTAACTCAATGGAAGAAATTGTTTCCAAAACGTTGTGCCAAATGGCAAAACAAAGCTTTAGGGTCAGAAGACTCAAGTTGAGAACACCCAAAAAGAACACAACACACCAGGTAGTGGTTTACCAAAATGCCTAGTAACAAACAAACAGAAACCCCCTAAGAGATGGGGGCATGACCAGTATACATCTGGGGTGCAGCACTATGCCTGCCCCACCGCATCCCAAAACTACTAGGTTCCAGGAGGGGAGGCAGGGAGGGAGGTCAGAATACAGCAAGACTCCATTAGAAGGAACATTACTATGGTGAGTAATTTTTTCTTCAAACATGAAGTCTTGCTGTATTCTGACTATATGCAGACTACCAAGCAGTACCCCCTTGGAGGAGGGAGTTACAGAACCTATTTTGGGAACAAGCTCTGCAGCACAGCTGTGCCAAACCTGGCATCACTTCGTGACAGAATGTCCAAAGAGCAATGCTTGGTGAAGGTGTGAACAGATTTCCAGGTAGCTGCTTTACATATATACGCTAAAAGGTATATCTCTAGCTACTGCAATCGAAGCAGCTGTACCTCTGGTAGAAAGAGCCCTCAGGCCTGAGGGAGGCTCCTTCCCAAGTTTGGAGTAGCAAAATTAAATACAAGAGACAATCCACCTGGCAACAGACCTTTTAGTAGCAGGCTTGCCCTTTCCCACCTCACCATAAGTGAGAAACAACTGAGAACAAGCCTTTCTATGGGCCTTAGTATGCTCAATATAGTAACCCCGATAGCCCTTTTCACATCCAGACTGTGTAACCTCCTCTCTGCAGAGGAAGAATGATCAGTGAAAAAGACAGGCAGAGACAGACTGGTTCAGATAAAAGTCTGACACCACCTTGGGAAGGAACTTTCTGTTGGTGCGAAGGACCACTTTATCCCTATGAAAGGAAATGAAATCAGGTTCCACTGATAAGGCCTGTAGTTCACTGATCCTCTTGGCTGAGGTAATGGCTACCAGAAATACAGTTTCCCAAGTCAAGTATTTCAGCTCAGCTGAAGATAAAGGTTCAAAAGGGGGCTGCATAAGCTGTGCAATACACATGTTCAGATCCCAAGAAGGAGCAGGCTCCCCGGAAAGGGAGGACTTGACATGGACCAAGCCTCTGAAGAATTTCTTGAAAACTGGATGAGACTCTAGGGAAGAGGCCTTACCTCCCGAAAGAAAAGCAGACACAGCTGCCAAGAGTAGTAGGCCAGAGGCCTAAACTGTTAAGATATACCAAATAGTCTAAAACAATGGCAATGTCAGCCAGCTGTGGCTTAATATGCCTACTGGAACACCAAAAACCTAACCTTTTCCATTTAGAGTTGTAAGTCTTCCTAGTGGCAGGTTTCCTGCTAACTTTTAAAATATCCAGTACCGATTGGGACAGCTGCAAACTTGCATAGTCTAGCTCTTCAAGAGCCAGGCTTTGAGCCGGAGAGTCTGAAGGTTGAGGTACAGAATCCTCCCCTGAGAGGAGGTGAGGAGATTGTACTGCCTGGGAAGACACAAGGGCAGTGTTACTGACAGTGACAACAGTAGAGGATACCAAGCCTGTCTGGAGCCACCAGAATCACCTTGCAAAGCTGGGACCTGATTTTTATCAGGACCCTAAATATCAGAGGAAAAGGAGGAAATGCATACAGAAACCTGCTTGTCCAATTTAGTAGGAGAGCATCCTGGGGAACAGAACCCAGAAGGGGTGGTCTGCAGCAATACAGAGGGAGTTGATAATTGTCTGGGGCTACAAAGAGATCTCTGGGGTGCCCCATCTCCCGAAAATAACTTGAAGAATGACGGGGCTCAGGGTCCACTCGTGGTGACCCAGAGAAATCCTGCTGAGAGCATCCGCTAGAATGTTGTCCTTCCCTGGGAGGTGTACAGCCATCAGGGAAACCTGAAGGGAATAAGCTAGAGACCAAATTTTCATGGACTCTGTGCACAAGGCCCTGGACAGAGTGCCTCCTTGTTTGCTGATGTACCACATGGTTGTGGTATTGTCTGTTCTGATCTGCACCACTTTCCATTGGACAACTGCTGAGGATGTCTGAAGTGCCAGAAATACAGCTCTTAATTTGAGAAGATTTATGTGCAGAAGGGATTCCTAGTGTGACCAAGTTCCCTGAGCTGTGAGATGACCTAGATGGGCCTCCCACCCTAGGAGAGAGGCATCTGTGGTGAGAACCACAGAAGGGACCTGACTGATAAAGAGGACCCCTTGTCGAAGATTGTCCTCGTCCAACCACCACTGAAAGGCCTGGACCAAGGTTTTGGAGGCTGGAACCAGTTTGGAGAGAGGGTCCTTTTTGTGAGACCAGAAAGATCAGAGATGAAACTGAATATCTCTCATTTGAAATCTTGCTCCCTGAACCATTGCCTTGGAAGCTGCCATGTGTCCCAACAGCTGCAGAAAGTGTCTGGCTGGACGAGACACCAGAGGACGAAAAGAGGCCAGAGTGACCAAAGACTGAACCCTTGAGAGAGGAAGAAATGCCCTTGCTTGAACTATATCCATTTCCACTCCTATGAAGGTGAGAAGCTGGGCTGGCTCTAGAACAGACTTCTCTAAATTCAGAATGAAGCCGAAGGATTCTAGAAGTCTTGGGTGACCTCTAAAGCTGACTTGATCTGAGGATTGGCCACTAGAAGCCAGTCGTCCAGATATGGGAACAGATGGATGCCCTGCCTCCTGAGGAATACCACCACCACTGCGAGACACTTGGTGAACATCCTTGGAGCAGATGTTAGGCCGAAGGGCATGGCCCTGAATTGGTAATGGCATGAGGGCAACTCGAACCTGAGGTACCTTCTGTGGGACTCTGATAGGAATGTGGAAGTAGGCATCTTTGACATCCAGGGAGCTAGCTAGTCTCCTGGTCTCAGAGAGGGAAGAATTACTCCCAGAGTCACCATTTTGAACTTTGGTTTTATCAAATGCTTGTTCAGGTACCTTAAATCCAATATGGGTCGCCACTCCCGTCTTTTTGTGGGTAAGGAAGTATCTTGAATATAGTCCTTTTCCCCTGTGACAAAGAGGTACCTTCTCCACTGCTTGCAGAAGCAGAAGAGGGGAGACTTCTGCCTCTATGGCCTTTGTCTCCAAGAGAGAGGGAAGACTGAAAGACTTTGCTCTCATTTTTGGGAACCTTTTGAAACTGAGAGCAAGTCCCTGGCTCACTACTTCCAGGACCCATTTGTTTGAAGTAACAGACTCCCAGGCCTGGGAGTAGTGAGCCGGCCTGCCCCCTACTGGGATTAGGGAGGCGACCCTGACTGACACCTCAGGGTCTCTGCTTGGCAGGGGGCTTGGACTGAGTAGCTGATGGGGTCCTGGTCACCCGTCTACCTCTCTTCCCCTAAAGAACTCCCTCTGCTGGAGAGGAGGAGGAGGCCTGAGCTTGGTGAAAAGGCCTGTAAAAAGACCTGCCCCTGCCCCTAAACTGCTGCCTCTGAGAAGTGGTCTGCTTCTCTATGGCTGCAGCACTCCTACAGATGGTCCTGTACTCGTCCATTTTCTTCATGTAATTTTCCGTTTGTTCCCCAAACAGAGAATTACCAGTCACAGGAAAGTCCATGGCCTTAGCCTGGGTATCCTGAGAGAGGTTGGTACACCTAAGCCAAGCAAATCTCCTCATGGAGATAGATGTAGCCATGACCCCGGAATGAACATCACTGGAATCAACAGCAGCATGGAATTGCACCTTAGATGCCTCTATACCATTTGCAGCCACCTGTTCCAGCTCCTTGGCCAGCTGGGGAGGGGCACCCTTAGCCAGTTCCAGAACCGTATCCCACATATATTTCTGGTACCTGGCAGTGTATGACATATAATAATTAGATTGCCAGAGTCCCAAAGATGATGCCAAGTACTGCTTTTTTGCCATGGCATCAATTTTCCTGGAATCCTTATCTGGCGGGTGAGATACCTAAGGAATATTAGCCTTGTCATAGGCTGCAGCTTGCACTCCCCCAACATGGCTGCTATGAGATGAAAGGAATTCCATCCCAGGACCTGACAGAGCATACCTCCTGTCCATTCTTTTTTCCACAGGAGAAATGGATGTAGGAAATTGTAGAATTTTCTGTCCGTTTCCCCAAGGATTTGTGTAAAGGGACAGATACCCTTAGACTCTGGGGTATCCATCATTTCCAGATAGGTTCTTCCTGATCCTGTTCAGCCTCTTCCATAGGAAGCTGAAGTGTCTCAGCCACTTTCTTGTAAAACAAGAAATGGGAAGGGGACTCAAAGCCTGGGAGGAGAAGCCTGAGAAGGCCTGTCTGGGGAGATGTCAGGCTCTACTGGCTCATCTGGCCTTCACAATGTTCCTCTTCATAATCTTCATCCTCCTCCCAATTGCCTCACAGTATGCCTCAGGATCCAATTCTGAAGCACGTACCTCCAACGGAACCGATCGGCTCTGAATGGAGACCGGTTCAGTCGGAACTGGGCAAAGCAACTGTACAATTAAAATCGCTTTCACTATTTCATCAGTGGTCGGACCATGTAAAGCCGAATCCAAACCCGATTTTCTTTTTCCTTTACAAGAACCGATTCTTGCAGAATCGGTTCTCCATTTGCCCTTAGAGTGCACCCCTATCACCAGGTCAGTGGGCACCTCAGGTTCGTCTGTAACCAAACCGGGCTGGCCATCCAGGTCAGAGGACTTCTCGGCCTCCCTCTCCCTTAGCCTACTCAAACGTTTTTCCAGAGTGGCTTTGGGAAAGTTCTTACGTATTTGGCAGTCTTCCTTGAGGTGGTCAAACCACAGACAATACACATGATTGGAACCTTTAAGTACATGAAAGGAATAAACAAGACAGGTACAGAGAGGCTGTTCAAAGTAAGGAGGGAGGGACAGCAGGGGCCATGATATGAGACTGGAGGGAGGAAGATTCAGGAGGGAGATGAGACAACACTTTTTTACAGAGAGGGTGGTGGCTGGGTGGAATGCATTACCTGCAGAAGTGGTATCCAGTAGAACAGTGGACTGCTTCAATAGGGGCTGGGACAGGACAAAGGGGAGGGTCAATGAAGGAAGGGTGGAAGGGAGGGCAGCTGCAGAATAAGCGGTGCTAGCTGCACATTCGAGCAGACTTGATAGACCTCTAGGCCTTTATCTGCTGGTAAAATTTCCTATGTTCATATATGAGGTGAGGATTGGCCTTAGCAAAGGCCTTCTTACACTCTGTACAGTACTGAAACCCAGTGGGTCCAGTTTTCTTTTTGTATTTCTCAGAAATGCCTTACAAAATAAAGTCACCAAAAAACAGCGGTTAAGCCAGGCAACTGTAACTTATCGGTTCCAACTGTGTCAATGGGTTAAAAAAACTTAAGTAGTCGATTTTTTTTTTAAGGAACCGACAGCATCGGAAAACCACACAAATACAAAGTATACAGAAATAACAGAATATGTTTTAGTTCCAAACCGGACCGACCGGCAAAGAACCGAAAATAAAAATTTCTTTCTGAAAACTACCACTACCTATACTACCACTTACTGGTACTGAGACAGAGGCAAGAATACCAATTTTCTACCATATATACCTTTATAGCAGACACAGAAGTCCCCAGATGCTGACAAGCAGGAGGTTCTGTGTTTGATTTATTTGAAAGAACCAGGGAGTCAGTCGGTTCAATAAGTCTAGCAGGCACAGAAGTCCCCGTACGCAGTCTAGCATGGGGTTCAGTGTGCTTAGTTTTATTTTATTTCTTAGAGGGAACCAGGTAGTCAGCCAGTTCAGCAAGGCTCTCAAGAACTGCTTGTATACCCATCTCAGGGGTAGCAGTTACAATAATTGTTGTGGATTCAGCCACAGAAATTTAGGGTGTCTGCTGGTCAGAGCTAGAGGGACCCTTAGGTGGTAAAAAAATAAATAAATAAATAAATAAGTCTTATCCAGGTATGTTTAGATCGTTTTCTGAGTACATGTAATGCAGATTTCACTCTGCTTGGAAATGAACATGCCCAGAGAGCAAACAATGACAGTTTGCCTTAACTAATATCACCACTCTCAACATATGATTCAAAACCGGGATCACCAGTTTTCTTTCTCGTTTTTTCTGAGATTTTCCAATAAAACTGATAAAAGTCATAACCGTTAAAAGAAATGTATTTAAACTTTATTTAACATTTGCGGTCGGTTCCCAACCGATGAGGAACCGATTGGGACCAGAAACCCAAGTAAAATGAACAGAGGCTATCGGTTCAAAACCCAGTATTAGCGGTTCTTAAAACAAGCTAAATTAAATAAAATTAAACATAACTAACGGAGTTTTTTTAGTCAGAAAACTCCGATAAATGTAAAATACACTTCGGTTTCCCCCCAGTTATACCGAACTGGAAGAAACCGATAAACTTATAATTTAAATACTAAAACTATGGGTTTACTTAAAACTATAAAAGCAAGAAGGCAGCAAATGAAATGTAAAGAATACTTATATAAATTTTATAAGTTCTCTCACATCAGAACAGGATGATGAGGAGAGGATCTCCGAGCATCTAGTCTTGACAGGCAGAGAGAAAAATGAGGGTTTAGAGCAAAGGCAGTTAGTAGAATGCAGCATTTGAAAAGTGACTCATGCAAAAGATTCCATCATTTGCATATGTTCCATCTCTCCGGGCTGTTCTACCTTAGAAGGCTACTGCATAAAGTTATGAATATACTGAGCATTACTGGGGTTAGAATAGTGAAATGATCTAAGTAAGCAGGTCAGTAAAGCGTGTATTAAAAGTGTTCACAATGGTGACGGGGGTTATTGCAGTTTATTCCATCAATGGTTAGGTCATGTAGTGTGTTCTTACTGGACTGGCTGCGGCTTGTTTTAAGTTTAGCCAGACATGTCTGGAGTTACCAGCTGAGGAGGCAAGCAGTGATTTGTATCTTCAGCTTTTGCTTTGTCTGATGCCTTTTTGCATTTATTTCTGAGCACCCTGTAGTTGGCCCGACTGGCATCTCTGAGTTTTAGGCGAGCCAACAGTGAACAGTCCAGCCACTTGGAGACAGTGCCGCAAACCCTTCTCATGGCCAAGTGGGCAATTCTATTTTGGATATCCAGGAGGATATCGTAGAAGATATTAAGGGCACACTGTAAGTTAGTGGTGGACCACTGCAGAAATCGAACACCACTAGCCATCTTCCATTGTGGCTTACTAGGGTTTAGTTTGGAAAAGTCATGGAAATGGATGATTCTTGGCAGGGGCTTAGGGCCCTTAACCCTCCAGATGCAGCACGTAAGGGAGTGGTCACTTATAGAGTTAGGTGGTACTCGGGAGCAAATTAATCTATCCAGTCAAGAAGCATGGCTGACTGGCCGTTTTTCACACTTCTAGTGGAGTCCGAGATAAGCTGGTGGATTTGCAAGTGATTTAGTGAAAGCCCAGATTTTTGGGCACGGTCTGTAAGCCAATCAATATTAAAGCCTCCAGTGAGGAGAAATTCGTTATTTAAGACAAGTGGGCTGATTTCACACAGCTGGGGGGGGGGGGCTTGGTAATTTCCTGCAGGGGAGATGTAGATGCAAAGAATGTGAAGTTTTTACAGTTTCCTAAAATAATGATAACATGGAAGAATTCAGTAATCAAGCTGGAAAAGGATGAAGGATTAGAAGCAGTGACCTGCATGGGGTCCTTAAAGTAAATCAAAGTCCCCCCTTGCTGATGGCAGTCATCCCTTATAAAGCTAAAACCCTGGCGGGCACAGAGGTGGTCAGGTATAGTAGGTTTAAGTGAAGTTTCTGTAATTCCCACATACGAAGAAAGACTAAAGGAGCTTAATATGTATACCCTTGAGGAAAGAAGGGAGAGAGGGGACATGATAGAAACTTTCAAGTACCTCAAGGGAATCAACAAAATCCAAGTGGGTAGCATCTTTCAGAAAAAGATGTGCAAGAACAAGGGGGCATAATTTGAAGATAGAGGGGGTACGGCTCAGAGGTAATGTGAGGAAGTTTTTCACGGAGAGGATTGTGGATGCATGGAACAGCCTCCCTGAGGAGGTTGTGGAGTCAAGAACAGTGGGGGAATTCAAGAATGCATGGGACAGACATAAGGCAGTTCTAGTAGGGGGTTAGGAGGAAGTAAGCTGTTGGTTAACTAGGATCTGCAGCTTATCTGTTAGGTAGGAAACTAGGCAGACTAGGTGGGCCAAGCGGTCCTTATCTGCCATCAAATTCTATGTTTCTATGTTTCTATGTTTCTACAGTATCAGGGTTATAGGGATCAACCCATACAGTGAGTTTCAGAGAGGTTTACAAGCTCAGGAGGCATTGCCTATTATGACAGCTCACCACCCTAGGGTGGTTTTATCATCTAAAGAAATGTAACTTTATTAGAAACCATGTATAGGTCTTTAAGTATCCATAGTTCCACTCTCAGCTGTAGTACATGGCAATGTATTGCACTGATCCACTACTCGCTGTGAGTTCGCTATGATTTTTTGTGAGACTCCGCATATTCATGTGTGCAATCTTAAGCCCTTTGACACCTATCCAGGGTGATGAGGTAAATACATTAGCAGGTGTAGTGGCTAGTTGAAGGCCTTAGTTGGATTCAGTGTCACCAGAAATCAATAGGAGGAAAAGAATAAGCAAAGGTATGGACTTTAACCTAATAGGCAGAGTTAGGGAGCAGCTCCTATGTAATAGTTTTATGTGGATTACTAACACTCACATCATTCCTTTGGGTAAATGAAAGAGGGAGTCATATTTAATACCCAACAGGTTAATGGTGAGCATATTGGATATTGTGAAGTTACACAGGGCCATGTGTGGGTTATATGGTGGAGGGGTGAATGGGAAAGAGTCTTTAATTAAAGTAAGACAGCGGAGTGTCCCAATGGGAAACTACCAGGATAAGGCACCCCATACTGGGCAGAATAGGAGGTGGATTTAAAAGCCAGCAAAGACTGAGTGATGGGGGCTTCGCAGATGTCAATAAAGGTCAACAACTGGACAGCACTAAAAGTAAATTTTATCTCAATCCAGAGAAACAGGTATACCCTAAATAGAGTGTTTCTATCTAGTAACACAAGCACTTTATGTAAAATAGCAGGTGGTGATGCAAATAGGCAGGATACACAGTTACAACAAAGCAAACTGCAATACAGCCCTTAGATTAGATTAACCATACCAAGGCAGGACATTTTTTTTTTTATATAAACAGTACAGACAAACTAGGGCATAAACATCTGTGCATGCAAAAACAAAGCTTACAGGAGTTCAAGGTATGATGCAGAAGGCCTGCACCCCTGCAGCCCATCCATGGACACTGGAAGCCAAAAGGCAGGCACCTACAGTGATAAATTCCCTGTATGAGGCTTTACCAAAAAGAGACAGCAGTGGAGCCATGTAGACAGGTTAAGGGGTATATTCTATAGTAGAACACGCTCTACCAAACAGTTATTACTAAAATAATGGAGCAACTTACTCAGAGATTGGTTGCCCATAACAAACGGAGCACTCATGTAGAATACAGCATAGCATGTAGAATAACATAGCATATTGAATGTACAGTATATACACGGACAGTCGCTTGCAGGAAGGAGCACAGGCAGTCTCCTGGCATCTCTCCTCCGGTGACACTCCTCAAGGACTCTGTCACAGCATGTGGGAATAAACTTCAGACGAGGCAAATTTACAGGTGTAACCCCCCTGCAAATGGGGGTTCCCAAAAGACTTCCAGGAGCTTGATTGAATGCTCCAAGCCTGAATGGTGTTTGGCGTTTAAGCCATTTATCAGTGAAGTGTTTTAGAGCCTCTGGGCACTGTCTCTTTAAGAGCTCTCTGCTTGCAGACATAATTAGTTGTATGGGAGGGACTGTGTGCTTCTCTGTGAGTACCACTCGAACTGCTGCCAATTCACTCCATTTTGCAGTCACTAGGAGTGCAAAGGGAACCTATCTGAAAGATGTAACTGTTTGCCAGAAATCATTTAGAGTAATAATGAAAATACAGTTTGTCTAACCTGCTTTCTTTGCAGTCAGAACTGTGTTTGCCTAGTTCCCCATTCTAGTTTTGAACTGCTGAACTGGACCAATCAGTGTGGGATAAGGTAGCTCTAAAATGGTGCCTTGGCCGAATCAGAACTTGGACTTGTAATCTGAGCCAGCCACAAGAGAGGATTGTATGGGCAGTGACTCTGGGAGATGTAGTTTGGACTTGGCCTTTTGGACCAACAGAGTCAGTCTATTGTGAGACAGCCAATCCAGCCAAGAACTGGGAGGAACTCAAAGGAAGTGCCCAGTTTTGTCTGCTGGAGTTTCAGTTGAGCTCTGGCAGTGAGGGAAGGAGCCCTGTGCTTTTCGGTGTGCAGTTTTAGTCGGAAGCGTGTGTAAGGCCTGAGTTCGGTCTGCAGCTTGTGTAACTGTTGTTAGGACTGAATCCGTCCTGTGAAGAGAATCAAAGGATATCTGAAGAGTAGAAACCAGGCTCACCCTGTAGAAGACTGGAGAAATTGCTGATTTGCACTCAGTCTGTCAGGAACTGAATCTGCTGTGTGTTCTCCCGGGTACTGTGCAGTAATTGCGATCGGGATAGAGAAGCAGCCTGCCTGGTATAGTACTTTCTTTTTATCATATAAATGTGTGAGAAGGCTTGTGCAGCTCAAGTGAATCCTGCTGCCATTAAAGGACTTTTGCCTGTTGCAGTTTGCCATATAAATGTGTGAGGAGTCTCGTGGAGCTCAAGAGTAGCCCTGCTGACGTTGAAGGACTCTATCTTGTTTGGAGATCGTGAGTACTAATTCAGGGTCGCTCCCTGTTGAATTGCCACATTAAATCCAACTGGAATTACTGTACTGCTGACTGTTTACTAATTTTTCTTTTCTCTGTGTGAAAGGGCCCCTACCAGCTGCCACGGTTTGGACTAGCCACTAGGGCTTGGGTACCCAGGGACAGTAACTGGTAGGGATAGGCCTGTGCAGAGCCATAGGTAGTATTAATAAAGTGATAAGCTAATTAACCTGATTTCCCTGTCCTTGTTATATATTCCCAAATAAATCAGAGCTGCTTGTTTCAGCAAAGTTATACTGCCTGAGGTATTTGTCTATGTTAAAGTATTGTACTGTGATTGTTGCACTGTATCTTATTTTACAGGAGGTCCCAGTGCCTGAACCAGTCCTGGGGTAAGTGTATACTGTGAAGGTAATTCTGATATATTGTGTGGGCCACTAGTGGGAAGAAAGGGGTTGCAGTGTCCCAGAGGGCTGTGACCAAGTTAGTTTAACTATTGCAAACCCTGACCTCTGGGTGGAGGCACCCGCCATCAGATCCAGGCCCCTCAACCTGTTAGTGGCAAATCAGGCAGGGGTAGTAGCCCCTGGGATAGCGCCATCTAGGGGTTACACAGGTTTATTGAAAAAAAAAAAAAACTCACCTTGGTGAGATATTTATTTTTCAACAGTTCGAAAAATAATAAATGAAAACAAAAAAATTACAAAGAAAATCACTACTTAACATCAGTAGTTTCTCCTACAATACAGTCCTGGACTCTAGAGCTCCCAAGACCCTTCTCATCTGCATTCAACAGCATGTCTGCAGAAGCACCTCTCTCCTTCACTCTCAAGGCTGAACTCTACTAGACTGAACTGAAGTAAACTCTGTGCAAATATTTTTATATCTTTCTGGTAGGGTCACCTGACTGAGCCTTCTTCTAGTTACAAGTCTGGACAAACCTGCACATACGAAATACATGCAAGGCCTCAAACTGCAAGCTGGGTCAGGCTTAGAGAGCAAAAAGCTGTCTAACTCCAGCTGCCCATCTTGCTCTAGCCAGGGGAGTCCTCCTACGCACGCTTTGCTATGGACTAATCACCTTTGCCCACGTTGCAAAAACTAGTCTAGTAAAGTGGGACTCAGCGTACAACAACAAATGCCGTTTTGCGCTCTCAGCTTTACACCCCGGCTGGAGTGGCTCCCACCGGAAACTCACCGCTCTTATGTCGTGGGCAACTTCACTGACAATATTGTCAGAACTGCCACCCCTCAAAACCTTGCTGTGACCTTTGTTCTTGCTACACCCTCCGACAACCTGTGATCCAGCGGCTCCCATGTCCTCCTGGTACCTAAAACCCGCACACAAATGGGTGACCAAGCCTTCACTGCGTATGCGCCCAGGGTTTGGAACTCTCTTCCAACTAGCACTCGCTCCTCTCCCTCGCACCAGAGCTTTAGAGCCTCCCTCTGGGGTTTTCTCAAAACGGCTGCCACCTGTCTCCGCACTAGACAAACCCTCTCAGCCTGAGATGCACCAACTAACCCAGATGCTATCTAAACATTACGACTTGGGCAGAGCACAACTGTGCTCATACTCCTGTTCTCACAGCATATATAAAAATGGACCATTTAGGCCCACCGGCAAAACAGGGTGAGCACTATAACTGTGCACTCCTTTCTCTCGCACTGGGTCCTCTCTATCCCAACTGTTACTCCTCCTTATTCTAACTGCTAGCCTTACAACTTGCTGCCTGGAGCGATGAATTCACACTGCCCATCTTCCTACTGACTGCAATGTTTAACACTGTATTGTAATACCCGGTTTTGGTATTGTTGTCTTACAGTGTCCCTTTGTTCTGGTCACTTTATATTAACTCTTCACTACTATTTGCCTGATGAAATCGGATGCTTGTAAAGTCCCTGTTGTGCTAATTCTATGTAATATAATCCTCCACTTGTATTTGCCAGATGTTCATGTATGTACCTTGTAATCTGTAAGGCAGTATAGCGCAGTGGTCTAAGGCTCTGAGCTGCAAATCTGGTGACATCCAGCAGACCAGACCTGGGTTTGAATCCCACAGCTTCCACTTGCATACTGTGTGACCCTGAGCAAGTCACTTAACCTCCTTGTGCTCCCAGGTCGCTCCTGTAAAAAAGCTTTCAGCTTAGTGTGCTATACCTGGTTAAACAAATAATAAAAAAAATTCTCCCGGGTCGCACCTGAAAATAGGCACTTGGCTGTCTAGTATGCTTACCCGGTTAACAAAAGCAAATAAATAAATGTTGCTTCATGTCTGAACATGTTTCAAAACCAAGAGGGGAGGGGTTATTTCAGGGGACTTCCTGGTTCAGTTAAAGGTACAGTGTATATATATCCACAGATACTGACTTTCTAAATCTCTGATCCACAGTGACCAAGCTCTTTTATACATAGAACCTTATACAGTAACAAGTTTATAATGTGAATTTATAAATATTTTTAGGATTTTTTATAACTTATACTAATCATGACATTATTATTGTTTTATAGGACGTCTGAATCATTTTTCTTTAAAAAGGCTTTATTAACTGTATTCATTCCTGCTATCTAAAATAGCCTTCATGCTTTTTGTACATAAAATGCACTTATGTACTTTACACAACACCTCTCTGGGTGTTTGGCATCATTCCAGGGACTGGATGGATGGAAATGGAAAAAGAATAAAGAGAGAGAACTAGTAGGAAGTTTAGTAGGGATAGTGAAGAGCTACACTAGGTGGCCAACCTAGGGTGGGGGGGGGAGAAAAGCAAAGAGAAAAGTGTTAACTGTTGCTACAAAATAAGGAGATAGAAAAGTGGTCCATCAGTCACAGCCGAGGGTGTAGCCCAACTCCACCACAGACTCCCACTCTTGTTGTGCCGCTCATGCGGGACCGCTAGAGTGGCAGCGTAGAAAAGGTCTAAGAACCCACCCACAGACTGGTGGTCAGGCTGCGGATTGGCCCCTTCAAGTGGAGTATCTCCTGCTACTCAAAGTCTCTGCAGTGGTGAGCTGGTGCCTCGGAGGATAGCCCACTGGCAAACAAGGCTCTCAACCCCACAGAAGAAGGCAGCTGGTGAACTGATCCACATGGCTGGTGGCAAGTTGGTGTCAGCAGTCACAGTAGGGCACAGGCAGGGAGAACAGCTTGTTTTAAAGTACCGTTGTACAGAACCTGCCCACAGACTGGCGGGTTGCAGATTGGTCCCTTCAGGTGGAGTAGCTCCTGCTACTCAAATCCGCTGTGGTGGCGAGCTGGCAACCCAGGTGACAGCCCACTGGCAAACAAGGCTCCCAACCCCACAGAAGATGGCAGCTGGCGGGCTGGTCTATGTGGCTTGTGGCGAGTCAGCATCAGCAGTCACAACTAGGGAGAACAACTCGTTTTAAAGTACCATTGTACACAACCTGCCCACACACTGGCAGGTTGCAGATTGGCCCATTCAGGTGCAGTAGCTCCTGCTACTCAAAGTCTCTATGGTGGTGAGCTCATTCGAGAATAGAAGGCTGCAAGGGGACACAATCTTAGTTTTCCCCAAACGCAGGGGTATCAGCAAGCTCAAAATAAGATGTCTGATGTGGTGCCCTCCAACAGGACGCCATGAAATGCCCTGAAATTTGACTACGGTAAATGCAGGGGTAATCTTAGGAGGCACTTCTCTTCCCAGAAGGTGGTTAATCTATAGGACAGCATACCTACCAAGACAGTGAACAAGAAGATAGCAAAGGCATTCAAGGTAAGCCCAGACCAATTTCTGTCAACCAAGGGAATTACTGGATACCCTGGGTAGCACAGTCGTCAGAGAACAACTTATTAATTAGTACATATTTGCACAGCATACTTAATCATACCTGCTTGAGAAGCACGGGGTGGGGGTTGGGGTGGCATACCTCTCAACTGTACCAAATTATGAGGAACATTGCTCATTTTACTTCAGAAAGCTCCCTGTTCCACATTGTGAGGACTTGTTCCACATTCAGTATTAACATTATAAAGCAAAAATCTTTAGTAAATGATGCAAAATATATATTATTCAATTAATAGACTTTCTGAACATAAATGCAAACATTTTAACAGTGTTCTGAGCCTCCTATGTAAATATCTGATTAAGTGTTCCACATTTTGCTCATTTGTTCCATATTTTGAGAGGCAATGTTCCACATTTGGGGGACAAAAGGTTGAGAGGTATTGGGAGGGGAAGGTTATACAGCATAAATGAAGGTACCACCAACCTTATGTTACCCTGTAAATGGGACGTTGACTTCTTTTGTAACAATGAACCACACATTCTAGTTACCACCCTCCAAATACATAATAGGGAGAACTGCTGCTTTTGCCCCACCACACAATGAGTATGTTGTCTATGAAACAAGCTATAAATCAATATTCCAATAAAAGAGATAACTCAGAGGATCAAGGCCATGTTCACTTCTCGCACCTCCCACGAGAGCTTCATGAAGATGTGCTACCTTAACCTCAAAATAAGAAAGGATGGAATCAGTAAGGGCAAGTACAGATTTATACCACAAGCCAACTGACTGCAATACCCTACTCCACTTTGACAGTTCTCATCCTTGGGCTTGGAGGAATTTCTCCATTCTGCTGCCTATGTCAGAGCAGGAGAAGCTCTGAGCTTTGCCCTGCATAGATGAAGCCTTGTTACAGGTCTGACAACAGGAGTCAGCCTCGGTAAACCTGAGCCTAGTCTAGAAATCTTTTTTTTTTTTTTTTTGATTTTGTTTTTAATTTTGTTAATACTTTTCCTTCCTGGATGTCTCCACCATCACGCCAACCACCCAGCCCCATCACCCTGGCTTTGCCCAAGACTTAACTTTATCTCTGCAGCAGGGGAGCATTCTCAACCCTCCGTCTCAAGGATCCCTCAACCATGACCAAGTCAGTGGGTCCAGGGCCTGTGAGGGGTGGTGGTCATCCGTGCAAAGCTGGGGTGTTTCTCCCCTTTTTAGTGCCTCCATCTCCTTTGTAGCCCAGTGGCCAGTGTCTGTGACAGACTCCTAATCTTCCCTCCTCTCCCAAATCAATTTCCCGTTTTCACCCAGTCATTCCTCGCCTTGCTTTACTTTCTACTATCCTTCCCCACCCTACATACCATGGTCTCCCCCCCTCGACACTTACCACACACACACACACACACACACACACACACACACACACACACACACACACACACACCCACTCGTCTGATAAAGAACCTCTTATGACTGGCACTCTGCTGGTCTTAGCTGGTATAATCTCTTTCTCCTCTTCCCTCCACCCTTACCCACTTCATCCTCTTTCTGAGCTTCATCTGCCCCTACCCACCCTCTCACCTCCCCTCTCACTAGATCTCATTTCTCGCTCCATCTGACCCATCCACCTTTTCCTTCTCCCTCTCCTTTGCTTCCGTCTCTTCTCTTTCTTTCACCCTCACCTCTCTTCTCCCTCCTATTTCCATCTCCCCTCCTTAGCTTTTCTCCGCCCCATTCTACTTTAACCTGTTGGTCTCCCTGTTCCACCTGCTACCTATATCCAGCTACAGCTGTCTTCATCATAGTACTTTATGTTACCTGAGGTGAAACATGTATGGCTTAACTCACCTTGCACTTTGACAATAGAACTGTCATTTAATTAAACATGTTCTGGCTGCTTAATATTTCTGTACCAAGTTTTGTACGTTGGTTGTGTGTTCCATTGTGGTGTATATTGTGATTATATTTTGTCTTCACTGTACTTTCAACTATTTGTTTATATTGTACTACCACTGTCTTATTACTTCTGTTATTGGTTACGACGTGGAACCTCTGTAAATAAGTCCTTGACTCAAAGGTATAATCCTTGATTGTAATAAAATAAAAAAGAGGAGCAGCATCAATGGTAGCACCACACATGCTACAGAGTATGGTGCTCCGGATGTCTGCCACTCCTCTGTTGTCCAGCACTCTTGTCCCCCAGCTTCCATTCCTGGTCAGTTTAACACTGAGCGCTGCACCACTCCCTCCCAAGAGGCGAGCAGTCCCTTGGATGCTTGATCCTCTTCTCCCGACCAACCCTCTGATGACTTGAGCTTGTTTCTGAACTGGCGTCTTCAGCACCACAAGAGGTAGCGCTACCACAGTGCCAGTGGACCAGCCTAGATTTTCTTTTCTTTTTGGGGAAGAGGGGGGTACAGTTCAAGAGACATCTCCTTCAATGTGGTATTTGAGGATTCACTGTATGACTCAGTAAGGTCACAAATTTGTGGAGCAGACTGGCATTTTTAAACTGTGGTGAATATCCAGCCAGAAAAAACTAACGTGGCAGCAGACTGAGAAGTGAGCAGCATTTCTGCACAGGGGAAAAAAAAAAAAGGCCTTCAAGATGGCCACCATAATGTACTGAAGATGTGCGGACTATACCAAGATCACCCCAGAGTATTCTGCACATGCACAGCCTGTACCAATAAGGCAGCATTAGTTCAAGGTCAAAATGGCCTCCCAGGATGGGACCTGTCATGCATGCACAGCTGGGGTACAGGGACCCTAGTGCCTGCACGTTTCTTGTGGCAACTGTATTCCTGGTACAAACCATCCTCCTTGCTTGGCTATAAACCCCCAGATCCTACTTTGAAAAAATCCTGGATCAAAAATGCTAGCGGCCCTGCAGAGAAGATACAGACTGGTTTCCAGAAGCAGCAATAGGTCCAAATCCAAAGAAGAACTGAAGCAAAAGTGGCTTGCTGTGAAAGAAAAGAATGCCTGTTGAGCAGGGAACAATCTACCAGCTAGAACTGGTTGTAGAAGACTGAGGAGAGTCTGGAAAGGGGCACTTTCTAAGACTTCTCAGATGGTTACTGAGACAGTCTCAGCTTGACAGAAGGACACCCCATATCACCCAACTTCTTAAGAAGCAGACCACACAAAGAGGTTAAAAACAAAACAAGCAAGCAGGGACTTTCTTTGGTGGGGCATCACCTTAAAAATGGCCAATGTAACACCCCTACAAATGGGGGTTCCCAAAGCCTTCCTTGAGCTTGCCTAAATGCTCACTGCCAGGCTGGTGTCCTGCATTTTAGCAGTTTAAATCGATTACTAGAGCTTGAATAGCCTCTGTGTACTGTCTCTTTAAGAGCTGCCTAATTGCAGCTTAAGTAATCTGAGATGGAGCTCTGAAAGATGTAACTATTTGCTGAAAACCATTTAGAATGATAATGTAGTTCGTCTAACCTGCTTTCTTTGTACCAAGGACTGTTTTGTTTGTCTCCACTATCTTGGTCCTGGACTGCAAATTGGACCAGTCAGTTCTGGTGGGACCTAAAATGTAGCCAGACTACAGGAGCTGTCTGAATTCAAAATCTATAGGAAGCGTGGTTTGAGTTTTTGCACCTTTTTTGCAACTGAAGGGGGAGCAAAGAGGGAGCTCTTGCTTTGACTGACAGCCAAATTCAGCCAACCAAATCTTTTGGATCTTGGGGAAGTCCCGGGCTGCTTGTAGTTTTCAGTTTCTGATCTGAGAAGCAGAAAGGAGAGGAGCCTAAGTGATTCTGAACTGATTCTGAGAGCACTCTGAGTGGATTCGCATGGGAGAACTGTGAAAAGGCTGAGAGTTTGGCCTCCATGTCTGCCTGCTGCTCCTGAGAGGGAGAGAAGATAATTATTTTGGACTAAATCCAAGTTTGTGTGACTAAAGTAAGCTACTGAAGTGGGCCAGGCTCAACCTGAAGAAGACCGAAGATTTTGCTGAATGCGATCGCCTATCAGGAGATCCAGCTACCCCTAAACTCCCAGTGTGTGCAGAGAGATTGTGATAGTGACCGGGGAGCGCTTTACCTGGTACAATCGAATTCCCGTGCATGTAAATGTGCTATGAGCAGCTAATGGGTTGTGAGTTGGTGCCCCACTGCGTGAACTGTGTTCTTCTTGCTGGAAGCTGTATCCAGCCCAAAACAGACTGCATCCGAATCTGTCTCCATGAGGTCTGGGCCTTGCCAGACTGACCCAGCCAGACTACCCACTGCACAGAGTAGCCATCGACAAGAGATCTGCCTGGGGGATCAGCCCCCCTGCTCCACACTTGAACAGGAATGATGCCTCTGCGACTCGTGTGGGCCCTGCTTCTCCTGGCATTCTAGATCAACCACTTGCAGTCTCGATTTTCATCCAGCCTGTGGTATCGTGAGTAAATACCAGGGTAGCTCCCTGCAACAACAGCTTAATCTGAGTGTGTCATCTGATTGTCTTGTTGTTTTGTTTTCTTTACGAACTGAGCCCTCTGGCTCCAGATTACACATATTGTGTACTGTGCATGTTGTGTTTTCCATCACAGGGCCCCACCCAGCTGCAACCCTGGGCAACGGTCCTGGCTAGTCCATCTCTTCTCCACCTGGGTACCCAGAGGTGGACTGTGTGGGGGGACTCAAAGCGCATGCATAACTGCTTGATTGATATAACCTTTAAGCTAATTAACCTGATTTTGCCCCTCCCTTGTTCACATCCCCTGAATAAATCAGATCTAACTTTTTCTGCATGTAATCTGACTGTGGTTCCAGTTTGTGCTCAAAGTACTGTACTGTTGCTATTTGCTGTGCATAACCCTGTTTACAGGGGTCTCAGAGTCGACCAGAGGAACCAGCCCTGGTGGTAAGTGCAAACAGTGTGGGTACTTGTGTGGTGTACTGTGTACTGTGGTGCTGATTGTACAGTGTCTAGGCCACCAGAGGGAAAGAGGGGGTTACAGTGTCCTAGAGGGCTGTGCACAGGTTAGCTTGACCACTACCAACCCTGACCTCTGGGTGCAGCCACCCGTTTCAGAACTGTGGCCCTTAACCTGCTACTAGCCAAGCAGGCAGGGGTAGTAGCCCTTGGGAATAGCGCCACCTAGGGGGTTACAATAATACTGGAAAAGAGATAAATAACACTTATGAACCCATGTGAGACTAGATATCATTTGAAGTCTGATCCACCAATGTCACCAGACCCTGTCATGCATCAACAAAAAGAACATAGGAGATTCTTGTGAAATGAGCACAAAAAACCAAAACTGTGAAGCCTAAACTAACTTCACAGCTAAAAGTCTGATGCCAGGAGTTGTGTAAAAAGATACAAGTTTTCACTTGTTGATGTCCAAAGGTGCTGAAGTGATCAGTGTCACAAAATAAAGATCAATAAGAGTGTCCCCCCAGTTATGGATATTAACAGGCTCATGTCCTGTCAGTTGGGCAACTGTGTAGGTCTGAGTGCTTCCCATGCATACAGGTCAAGTGGAATTCTGGGACCCAGCCCAGTGCTATCGACCTAATAAATCTGAGTACATCTTTACCCGATCTACCCCACAGTAAAATTACAGGACAGTGCCCCCAATCACCCTAAAATAATGAATTGGGAACACTTTGTTACTCATTAATACGCATGTTATTATGAATACCATGGTATTATGGAAGTAGTAATTTGTATACAAAAATGTCTACTTGAACTCTTGTGTCAGGGAGAGTTGGTGCAGCAGGGGCAGTTATTCCTAAAAAAATACACCCCAAACACAAGTAAAGGCCAGAAAAAATCGCAGTATACTGCAGATCACATTTATCATAGCATTGCAATCAGTCACAGTCGTAATACCATGACTTGCAATACCAGGGTACACCATGTCACCTTGATACTGTGATATCTAAAACATAAACGTGGAATGTTTGTTTTGCTTCTACTTCTTTGCAAACGTGGAATGTTTGTTTTGTACAATTTACTTAAGCTGCTGTGTATTTAATTACTTGCCATCGGCAACTCAGTACTTAGAAACTGTTGTTATGCTCCATTTTGCCCCCAGAAATCCTTCTGCAAACTAAAATGCACGCACGCACGCACACACCCACCAACCATTTACATGTAGTATGAGCTTCCTTACTCTGATGCAGCTCCAGGAGGGAAGAAATAGGCAAAGCTCTCGGCTAGCTGTTTCTCTGTGTTGATGTAGTCATGATGAAATGGATTGCTGCTAGGCTTAATACCAGCTTCATTTAATAAGGTCACACCATCTACAATAATGTCTAAACAGCCCCCGAAACCAATAGCCACTCGGGGACAGTAAAAGAAAAACTATGTTTAATGACTTGAAACTGTAGAAAAGTTGAATACTGTAATTTCTGGTACAATACAAAACAGTACAAGTTCTACCTTAAAAATAATTATTACAAATTATTGTGGGGCACTAGAGTCACTCAAGATGAAATGAGTCTCACATTAGATCTGTCCAGATTTAACTGTGAATATCAAAACTTGACTTTTACCTTTGACTGTAGAACTGCTATCCGCTCTGCCTCCTCCTTCAAATCTCTTCTTTACTTATCTGCTTATTCCTGTAACTGCCCTAGACAGCATCGTGTCCTGTAATCCTCACCCCTGCAATCTTCCTTCTAGGCACCATCTCATGTGGGTTTTGCACAGTCTTGGCCAAATCTATTCCAATACTTCTGTCAATTTGGTTATAGATAATGTGTCTTTATTCTACATTTGTTGGAGCTCTATCAACTGTATCTTACTATTTTCACATTAGTTATTTACTGTACATAGTTGTCAAGTTTTACTGTACTCCACTCCCCAAATGCATCTATAGAGGAGCTCTTATCAGCTCTGATGTCTTTCCTAGTAGACATTTTGAATAAATAATTAGCAGTAATGTGGCTGCAGCACCAGGTATAGAGCCACCACGGCAAATAGTCCACAATGCAGTCAGGGCCATGGATACCAAGACTGAAATGGCACTGCTGTCTGCCCAGTGGCGTGGAGAGCCGAGTGATCCATTGCCTTACCTCCTGCCACGCTGGCGACCCATGTTAGTGGTGCAAGTGGGCTGCGGGGGTCGGCTTGACGAGGGAGAAGACTGAGTGTTCGAGGACTGCTCTCCTCTCCTGGGAGGAGAACTGGCGCTCCGAGCGACTGCCCCAGGTGGAGACCATAGGGTATTGTGGGTCTGTTGGGCGCCAGGGATCACGGACATGTGCATACGTCTGGTGTGTGTGCCCCAGCAATGGGGATGGGACAAAAATGGAGAAAAATCCCCAGCTGCGGTGACTAGCCCTCCGCGGGCTCCGCACCAGGCAACTAGGCAAAAGTCAGGAAGGCAAGTCCCAGTAATCCGGTGACAGGGTTGAGGGGGTTGGTCAGATGAGGGTAGCTGGGGGCAACAGAGTATAAAATATACATGGAAAAAAGAAGACACTGATGGCTGAAATCACAGGATGCACATCAGGAGGCCTTCACTTCAACAGGTGATTTGGTCAGTACTTGATCAGTCACTACAGTAGTGGCTGTCACCAAATTAACTCATGAAAGCATACAGCTGAAAGGATGGCTAGAGACTTTGGAAAATGAAACCCGGGCTCTGAACCTTTGCAGGTAGGACTACCAGAGGGGGCTAAGGAAAAGGATCCCCTCTCCAATCTGAAAAATTGGTTCTCAGATGGGCTCTGGCTCCCAGACACCTTTAAATGTAAAAATCTTAGAAAAAGCCTACAGAATTACCATGTGGAGGCCTCCTTCAGACCCTAACCAACCTTGTACCATTCTTTAGAGGATGACGGGAATGAAGATCAGACATTTTGCTTACAGTTGCTCATGGGGCAGCACCCTTGCAAGTTGATGGGCAAGAGGTGAAACTCCTCGGACTTACTTCTTCAAACAAGAAACTGCTGGAAACAGTTTTACACAGTTAGATTTAAACTGTAAGCACTAGGCATATTTAATTCTCTCCTGTCTCCTAAATGCTTGAGGTCATCTAAGGCCCTGTCCACATTACGCCTCTAACGTTACAGAGTGCCCAAACCTTTACCGCAACGGTTTGCGTTTACACCTGTAATGTTACAGAAGGCGTTTTCGTAACCGTTGTTGAAACCACATATGAGGTGGTTTCAACAACGGTTATGAAACTGGTCCCGCCTCGGTAACATTACCAGCGGTAGTGTGGACGGGCGGCAACAGTCCTCGTAGGCCTATAGCACAGCGCAGCTGCATTGTGGGATTGATGCTGGGTAACGGGTCGCCCAGTTCCCGAGTGTGGACTGGCAGTACTGGTCTCGTAATGGTCACTGCTGTAGTGTGGACACACTGTCCGCTCCCGGCTGTAATGGTTTCTGTCCGTTCTACGGGGTCTGAGCGGTGTAGTGTGGACAGGGCCTGAGACAGGAAGGCGTTCAAGTTTAGCAACCAGAGATGCAGGGCGCTTGGTATGGAATCACTTCAAGGAGTTCAAACAATGGATGACACTGGATCTTTAAACAGAAGGAAAAGGGCTAAGAGGTTTGTGGAACTTTATTTTCCAGCCGGGTAAGATACTGGAGTAATGTCTTGGGGAATTGTAAGATATTAGCTGCCCCAACCAATTTTTTTTTTTTTTTTTTAATTTCTTCTTCATTGGTGCTCTTGGTTTATTGTGATATCAACCTATTCCTCCATTATAAAACTGTAAAGTGTGATTAAAACAAAACGATGAACAGAAAAAAAAAAAAAGTCCAAAAAACAGTGGCTCGGCAAGTAGCACACTCTCCTCTGAAGACGGAAGATCAGAAGGTTGTGTGTTCCAGCCTCACACCAGGAACTTGGGATAAATCCCAATACTGACATTGTAGTGCATCATGAGGGGGGTGCTGCACTTCTGAGGTGCAGTCTTTCAAGTGAGACATTGAACCAAGGTCCTGTCTGCCTGTTGTGGTGGTTGTTCAGGTGGACGTTAAAGATCCCATGGCACTTCTACAGGAAAGAGTAGGGAAATTTCCTCGGTGTCCTTGCCAAATTTTCCCCATTCCCTAAAATACCACCAACAGCTTAATCTTGTTCTGTATAAACAAACAAAGTAGCCAAAAGAAAAGAGCCTTACTGGTCTATCAAGTCTGCTTGAGTGTGCAGCTCAGTCTAGTTCTCTGGAGACAGACAGACACACACATACACTTACTTCCCCTTCTGAAGTCATCCTCCCAATCCCCCTTTCTCTCATCAGTTTTCACTCACTCATTCTAACTTTATCACCCTATTCCACCCCCACCCCACCTTGAAACCACCCATTGTATTCGTTGATACCACCTCCTCTGGCAGTTCGTTCCACCCTGATACCACCCTCTTACTGAAAAAGTGCCTCCTCATTTCCTTCTTAAATCTACCTCCCTCCCACCAGTTTCAGGCTATGACCCCTTGTTGTACCCTCCTCTCTTAGATTGAAGATGCCCTCCATTCCAACCCTGTTTATCCCCTTTCGGTACCTGAAGGTTTCTATCATATCCCCCCTCTCCCTTCTGTCCTCCAAGGAATACATGTTAAGCTCTCTCAGCCTCTCCATGTATTCTGCCCCCAATGCCCTGGATCATCTTAGTCACCCTTCGCTGAACCCCCTCCAGTAGCTTGATGTTCTTCTTCAGACAAGGGCACCAGAACTGTACACAGTACTCCAGGTGTGGTCTCACCAGTGCCCTGTACAGTGGCAGAATAACCTCCCCTTTCCTAGATGCGATTCCTCTGGCGATGTAGCCCCACATTTTATTTGCTTTGGTTGCCACCTTATGGCACTGCACAGAGTGTTTCATGTCCCCCCTAACCTACACTCCCAGATTCTTTTCCTCCTCCGAGATGGTCACCTGTAGCCCCCAAGCCAGTAGCTGGCCCTGGGGTTCCTAGCTCCCTGGTGCATGACCTTGCATTTCTTAGCATTGAATCCTAACTGCCGGATGCGTGACCATTTCTGTAGCCTAGCTAGATCTTCTCTGAGCTCCTGCCTCCCCATCCTCCACTGTCCCACAGAGCTTTGCATCATCTGCAGATAAGCAGATCTTACTTTTGACCCCATCGGTTACATCACCAACAAAGATGTTAAACAGCACTGAGCCCTGCAGGGCCCCACTGGTTACAGGCCTAAGTCTGGATAGCTCCCCCTCCACCACCACACTGTGGTTCCTTGTCCTGCAGTCAGCTCTAACCCATCCCAGCAGCTTGTCCCCAACTCCCAGGTCACTCAGCTTGCTGTTCAGCCTAACATGCAGTTCTGAATCGAATGCCTTGCTGAAGTCCATGTATAGAACGTCCACCACCTACCCCCTGTCCAATGACCTTGTGACCTAGTCAAAACAGTCTATTAGGTTTGGCCTGATCTTCCCCTAACAAACCTGTGTTGCCTATCATTCTGGAGACCATTTACCTCAAGGAAGGTCACCAGTCTTTCCTTCAAAATGGTCTCTATTAACTTACCCACTATGGAGGTTAGGCCGACTGGCCTATAGTTTCCAGGCTCATCTCTGGGACCTCCCTAGTGAAGTGGCACCATGTGCTGCCCTCCAGTCCTGCGGCACACCCCAATCTCCAGTGAGGTGTTCAATTCGCCAGGGGGCTGCTAACCTCCACCAGTTCCTCAGTATCTTTGGTGCACTCCATTGGGCCAGGTGCTTTGTCCACCCTAAGGTCCCCAAGACCCTGTAAGACCCTGTCAACCTGGATCACCTCACTAGAATCATCCCCACCCCTCGTCTCCCCCAGTTTTCTCCTGTGGCATAGGCCCCTCCTTTTCCCTAGTGAAGACAGAGCTAAAGTACTCATTTAGTGCCTCCACTGATCTTCACTATTTTCCACCCATCCACCCTCCCTCCTCTTAATCCTAACAATCTCATCTCTACTGCTTCTTCTCTCCTTTATATACTTGCAGTCCTTTTCCCTTCCTTGATCCCCTGCATCAACCTTAGCTATTTCACAGCTTTGGCTGTCCTGACTGCTCATCCTGCCTCACAAGTTTTCTCTGAGTAGACCTCTCTGTCCTCCTCCCTCAAAGTACACTTGTACTTCTGGAAGGCCACCCTCTTTTCCTTTACTTTCCCTGCCACATTCCTGCTAAACCAGCTAGGTCTCTATGTCAGTTTGCATCTGTATCTTCCCTCTCCCCCAGGACTAGGCTGAAAATAGGCAGAACTGCCTAGTCCTCTTTTACTGGTCAACAAAAAATTAAAAACACACTGGGAAAAGGTTTGGTGCTACATAATGGGCTGAACCAAAAAGCAAAAATAAGAGCATTCAAAACAAGGACCAAAGTTAAAAAAAATGTTATTTAAAGGAAAGTGCTCATGTGCCCAAATACATCACCAGGCTAAAAGACACATATAGTGGCAGGTAATGTCAGGTATACCCTTACGTTTCACACATGCAACTGCCGTGCTTTATCAGGGTAGAGTTTTGAAGATTTATAAATATCTATTTCTGGTAGTATAACTTGACTTTTTTTATTCTGGTGAAATACTGATGTGAATGGCACCTACTTTGCCTAAACTGTATCTGACAATTACAGTTCATTCAGCAGCTGTATACGTACGGAATAATCCACGTCAGGTGTGCAGCAGTTTTGTAACAACCCGAGTGGGTCGTGAGGCCCAAAGCACAACAGATGAGGGCCTCTGACCACCCAGGAAGCAAGGTTACTACAGCACTGATACACACTTGGGAGTGGATTATTACACGTATTCATAAAAATGGTAAAAAGCGTTATAAGCCATGGTAAATTCCTAATCCATACACCGTCAATGTCTGAATCGGGAAGTGGTTTGGCACTATCTAACTTTCATCTGTATGTTTTGTTGACCAAAAGTCCTTGGTGTACAGATGTATGGACTGCCTACTCTGCATGTTAAAAATAGCCAGTCAGTGCCACATAACGCCTCGCTGATGAGATACTGTACTGTTTTATCTGAAAAGAATAAACTACAAGTTAAAAAAATAAAAAATCCGACCTGAGAGTCAACAAGTGGGGGAAGACCATGGTAGGGGTAAAGACACACAGCTGATGAGCAAGGAGACCACAGGCCTCATGACATTCATTGACTCTCTTCTGGTAGATCATGAAGCAGCACAGGCAACAGCCCTAACATCAGCTTCACGCCGTACTGCCTGCCAGCCAGAGGAAGGCTGCAGCTACATCAAGAGAACAGGAGACACAGGGACCCAAGGAACACAAACAGAAATCAAATCAAATAATAAAATGGGGTTTAAGAAAGTGACCAAATCTAAAAACTTCACTGACTGAAACACCTCACCTGACCGTTGATTAAATTCCTGGACTAACTTACTCTAATCTACCTTGCAACAACCTACTGTAACAAAACGGAAAAAAAAAAAAAAAAAAACAACTTTCCCCTCCGATTGCCAGTACTCAGGACCCCCACCTCAGACGTGATCTTACTCGATCGGTTCCTTGCTGCCCTACCTGCCCACCCCCCCGACCAGGAAACTGGGTGCTGAATTCCCCACTCCAACCCCACTGAGCCTTGGCCGACCCCGCGGCTTCCACAACCCTGAGGCGGGGCCACCAACTCCTTATCTGGTCTTTCTGAAATCTAAGAGCCATGGCCCAGGAGAGGAGGGAGAATCCGGAGAGCTGGTCGGGTTGGGACCAGTGCTGGGCATGTGGGCTGATCAAGGTCCGTTGTCTTCCTCCTGAGCGCCGGGAGTTTTCCTTTTTTGTGTATCCCCCAGGCACCGACATACAATGACATCCAGTGCGTGGCGGACACACTCCTGCACCCACAAGCAGGATGACCGCCGACACCTATCCGGATCTAGGATCCTTGGTTGTTGTGCTCCCCGTCTCCACTAGGAGTCACCAACACTGCAGATCAGCCCCCAGAAGAGGAGAGCTGACCTCCGGACGTTCAATCCTCTCCTCCCCATCTGACCCCCGGCTCCCCAAGCTCGCTTCCGAACTCAGGTTGCCGACATGGCAAGAAGTAAGAAAGACGCCTCAGTTCTTAGCGCCACTGGGCCAGAGGTAACCATTTTTTACATGCAATAACCCAAAACAGGGCATAATAAATGCACTTCAACCCGTTATTAAACTTTCAGATTTTATATAGCAACAGCCTAACTATAGGAAAATAAAACCTCTTCACTTAAGAAAGTTTTTCTATTTTACATGAGTAATAACCCACTCCAGAGCATGGGTTTCTTGAGACTTACTAGGTGCATTAAAAGGAACCAGCCACTGCTCGTGCCTTTCAATTTATCCTGTGCGTGCACCAAGTCTCTAGAAGTCCATGCCCTGGAAATACAGGTTACTCACCTGTAACAGGAGTTCTAGGAATGGTATATGTTGTTCATCCACACTGTCTGGCAGGTATCCTTGCCGCTTTAAATCTTGCCAGAAGGTCTTCAAGCTGGCTCCTCCCACCCACCCAGGTGAAAAAACTCTCGGCTCCGCCCCATGACGCCAGATCTGGCCCGCTGGAAGCTCAGGTTGTGCGTCGAAGCCGGGGAGGTCAGGTGGGTCGTTGGATGAACAACATATACCATTCCTAGAACTCCTGTTACAGGTGAGAGTAACCTGTATTTCTAGGACATGGATATGTTGTTTATCCACACTGTCTGGCAGACTCCTAGCAGTTCTCCGGGAGGAGGGAGGCAAGGCACACCCCTACTAGGGAATAGAGACTGAGAACTGAGCCCCAAACCAGCATCCCGGCGTGACTCAAGGTCGATGTGGTAATGGGTGATGAAGGTGTGCTGACTTCAGGTAGCAGCCCTGCAGATTTCCTGGATAGGGACGCCCTGGAAGCAGCCACCGATGCAGCAGATGGCAGGTAGAATGAGCTCTTATCCTCTGGGAGGCTCCATGCCCGCCAACTTATAGCAGAGATCTATGCAGGAGGTGACCCACCTGCCTATCGTCCGCTTAGCTGCAGGTCTGCCAGGTGCGGCTTCAGCATAGGTGACAAACAGCTGGCGAACTCTCCTCAATTTTCAGCCGTAAGGCCCTTATAGTAAGTAGCGCTCTTCTAGGGTCCAGAGTATGGAGTCTATATTCGGTCTCCGAGGTGTGATTGGGGTAGAACACCGCAGAGTCAACACCTGGTTAAGGTGAAACTCCCGACACCACCTTCGGAAGGAATTTCGGGGGGCGCAGGACAACCTTTGTCCCTGTGGAAGACCAGGTAAGGAGACTCGATGCAGAGCGCCTGGAGCCTCCCATCCTTCTGGCTGACGTGATAGCCACCAAGAAGGTGGTCTTCCACACAGGTGGAGAGTTCACACCTGTGCATTGGTTCGAATGGCTTGCCCATGAGCTTTGCCAGTACCAGCAGTAGATCCCACGGAGGTGGAGGTTCTCGCGCACGGAGGGAAATGTGATCAAGGCCTTTGAAAAGCGCCAGACCACCTTCTCCTGCGCCACCGACTGCTTCCCGGCCCGCGCCCAGTAAGCAGAGATGGCTGCCAGGTGCACCTTAAGGGTCGTCGACCCAAGCCCTTGCTGAGAAAGGGACCAAGGTAGTCCAATATGCTCGCCAAGGAACAGGAGGAAGGGTCAAGGCCTCACTCTGGCACCAAATGGAAAATCTCTTCCATTTGAAGGCGAGCATTTTCTGGTTGACTCCTTATGGGATGCCTCAACTACGCTGAGGACCTCGTCGAAAGACCCAAGGCCTGGAACTCTAGCCACCAGGAACCAGGCCGTCAGGTGCAGGGATTGAAGGTCCGATGGAACACCTTCCCCTGATTGACTGAAAGCAGGTCCGCCGAGCTGGAAGCTGCCTCGGGAGCCTGGAGCTGAGGCTGAGGAGATCTGGGTACCATGACTGGCAGGGCCAGTCTGGGGCTATCAGAATCACCTGCGCCTTGTCCCTCCTTGCTTTGAGAAGCACCTTGTGCATCAAGGGAACGGGAAAGGCGTAGAAGAGGCCCGGGGTCCACGGCCTCGAGAAGGCATCCCCCTGCAGCGAGCCCTGCTGAGGGGGGCGGGCATGGAACAGCCTCAGCTTCGCATTCTCCCTGGAGGCAAACAGGTCCACCTGAGGTGTGCCCCAATGGGAGAATAGATTTTGTACTACCTCCGGCAGGAGAGACCACTCGTGGGACGCAGCCCCTATCCGGCTTAGGGCATCGGCCAGGGTGTTGGAGGCTCCTGCCACATGAATGGCTAGAAGATCCGCTTCCAGGCTGCGCACGAGTGACCAGATGCGGAGAGCTTCCTTGCAAAGAAGCATGGAGCGTGTCCCGCCCTGGCGGTTTAGATAGTACATGGTCGTGGTATTGTCCGTCTGGACCCGGACCACTTGACTTCAAGAACGAGCAAAGGCGGTGAGAGCTGGCGGACGCTCGGGAGCTCCAGCAGGTTGATGTGGCATTGGGACTCCGCGGGGGACCAGGGCCGTCTTTCGTTGTTCCCCAGATGGGCACCCCAACCCATCAGAGAGGCATCGCTGTGAGAGACCGCTGGCTCGGGCGGACAAACGGGATGCCTCCTGCAGATGAACTGGAACGGTCCACCACTGGAGAGCGCTCCACATCCCCTGGTCACCGCCACTAGCTGGTCCAATGGATCGCAGCATCGGGACCACTGGCTGGCCAGCCCCACTGAAGGGGCGCGATGTTCCAGCGGGCCCAACGGACCACGCTGGTACAGGCCGCCATGAGACCCAGGAGGCGGAGGAAGTCCCGGCAGGGTGCGATTGCCCAACCAGAAATGACTGGGCAAAGGAGGAAAGAACCTCGGTCCGTCCGCCGGGAGCCGTGCTCTGGCTTGAAGAGAGTCACCTGCCCCGATGAAAAGAATCACCTGCTTTGGCTTGAGTTCGACTTGGCCTCATTGATGAGGAGGCCAACCTGAGAGCAAACCTGGAGGCCAGATCTCTGACTGCTCCAACCCCTGTCTGGAGGGGCTGCTATCAGCCAATCGTCCAGGTAAGGGTAAACCCGGACCCTCGGCACTGCAGAAATGCTGTCACCACTGCCATTCATTTGGTGAAGACCCTGGAGCTGGAGATAAGTCAAGGGCATGGCTTGGAACTCGAAAGGGATCCCTCCGCTCGAAAGCGAAGGAACCTCTGATGTGACGGACGGATAGGGACGTGAAAGAACGCGTCCTGCAAGTCCAGAGAGCAGAACCACACACCGTGTTCCAAGGATGGTATTATCTGAGCCAGAGTGACCATCCTGAAGGTTCGAGACCTTAGGAACTTGTTTAGGTCGTGTAGGTCAAGAATGGGGCACCAGCCCCCCATCCGTTTCGGAACCAGGAAGTACCTGGACACGAACCCCGGGTCTGAGGGAGGGTCCGCCACCTCTCTGATCACCTCCTTCTCGAGGAGGAGAGCGATGTCAGCTCGGCGAGCCGACAGCGAGGCTTCGGACCCCGAGGCCCCCCGAGGTGCGACGGCTCTGAAGGGTGGGGCCTGCTCGAACTCCAGAGGCAGGCCCTTTCCCACCACCTCCAACACCCACCGGTCTGTGGTGATAACGGACCAGGCGGAAAGAAAGTGGCGGAGCCGCCCCAATGGGGCACCTGGGTGAGGTGACAGGGTTGTGGGCGACACCTCAACCCGTCACTGGGCAGGCTTGGAGGAAGGACCGGCCGAGGGACCTCCAGGGCCTTTACCTCCCTGCTCCTGGAGGAGGAAGCCGAGGGTTTGGGTTGGGATGCCAAGCTCGTGCCTGCTGGTCCTGACGCTAGTTGGGCCGACGCAGCCGCTGGGTGCAGAGGGACAAAAGACTTAGGCTGTGGTCTATGCCTTTGTCCTTCTGCGGATGAGACAGAGTCTAACGAGCATTGACTTCTCGATCCTCTGCAGGTGACCTTCCACCCCAGGGCCGAAGAGGTCGGTCCCCAGAAGGGACATCCGCCAACTTGTGCTGGTATCAGTGAAGGTGGATATCCTCAGCCATGCCCGACAGGCGCCTTAGCCACTACGGCCGCTACTGACCTGGCACATGAGTCTCCAATGTCCAGAGCAGTCTGAAGCTGCTGTTTGGCCACTGCCCTGGTCCCGCACCTGCCTAACCGTGGTCTGCAGGTCCGCCGGAAGATGAGGAACTACCTCGTCCAGGAGCCCAACAGGGCATGAGAGAAATGTGCCATGAGTACAGCCGAACTGGCCTGGACGGCGCGAGGGAGCACAGCGTGAGACTGCGCCCGCATAGTCCAATTTCTTGGACTCCTTGTCGGGAGGTTTGTCCACGTCCCTAGTGTTCCTGGCGCGTCGGAAAACGCTGTCGGTAACTAGCCCCTCGGCTGAGGGGTGTTCCAAAACTAGACAAGGAACCGGTAGGGACCGCATACTTCCTGGCCATCCTGGCCGAGGGCGCAGGACAGGAAGCAGGGCACTGCCACAGCTCCAAGGCCGGGCCCACTATGGCCTCGGCCACCGGAAAGGCCTCCGTAGGGGAATCCCCTCGGTCCAGTATCTCCGTGAGGGGATACCTGGTCCGCTTAGACACAGGTTCGAGCTTCATCCCGGTGAACTCCGAGATGAGCCAAAGCAATCCCAGATAGGACGAAGGGCTATAGTCCATCGACTGACCTCCAGAGGACTCCAAGTCTACTCGCCTGGAGAAAAGGGAGGAATCGCTGGACTCGGACGAGTCCGCAAAGAGCTGCCTCGGGCCTGAGCCACCCTCCACCTGCCGAGGTCGATCGGGAGTGAGGGTAACAGACAGCCTATGGGGCAGACCCTGAGCCGACCAAGAATTCTTGGTCGGAGCCCCAAATAACGGCTGTGGAGGCGGAGGTTCCACCGGAATCAGTGGAGCAGCTGGTTTTGGCAGAACCACCGGCCTGGGAACAGGCTCCTTGGTAAGTCGAGGGGTTGTTTCGGCCGCTCCGGTGACAGCCACTTAATGGCCGGGGAAGGAGACGGCGTCGGCTTGTTCCCGGTCAGAAGGAGCTGTTGCCACGAGGTCCTTGTATCGCCGACGCAACTTACGAGAAGCTCCTCATCCGGAGGAGGAGGACGAGGACGAAGCGGGCGCCGCCATGCCAAGGTGCCGAGACCAAGACCGCCTATGACGGCGGGATCGGCTGGACAGCGAAGAAGTCAGAGACCGAGAACCTCGGCTTTTCCGAGGACGGTGCAGGGAGGGGACGGGTGGGGAACCGGCTCTCCCCTCAGCTCAGAGGGTTCACTCGAGGGCTCTGGAACCGGAGGCACTGGCAAGCCCATGGGATCCTCAACTCCCACCGGGGGAACCGGGGAGAGAGGATTCTCGGCTTCGCCTGAAGACAACCAGTCCAACGGGTCAAGAAAAATCTCGACTGCGTCGACGGGAGTCTCGATCAACTGACCCGACGGGGACACCGTGAGACCAGTGGCCGAGGCCGAACGATCGATCAAGTCGATGGCAGACAACTCCGGGAGAGGGACCTTCTCCCTCCCAAGAGCGCTCGACAGAGGACTTACCCTTGTCTTTCTTTTGGACCGAGAAGAAGGTCCAGCAGACGCTGGTCCCTCTCCTTAGTGGAGAGGGACAGACAAAGCTCCTTAAAGGAAGCTGTATAAGAGGAACCCAGGGAAAGCGGGATAAATGCAGTCGGCGAGGAAGATGCGCCCGCCACCGCTCCTCTTAGAGGGCGATCATCTGCTCTAGCTGATCCGCCGAAGCCCGCCACCGCGGGAAACCGCCGACCGGGCCTCTTTGACTTCACCGAGGAAATGTTTCTCGACGCCCCCAGTTGTAAACGGGCAGCACGGTCTTCGAGGGACGTAGGCTGAGAAGGAAGAGCACAGAGTCACAAGCCTGCGGGTCATGCTCAAGGCCTAAACAGTAGACACCGTGGAGTGCGGATCCGTCCGAGACATCTTCTGCCGCAGGGCATCTCCGAAAGCCGAGTCGATTTGTCCATCGAGTCACGAGGGATAGAAGACCAAGTCTAGAAATGCAAAACTTTAAATTCGCAAAACCAAGAATTAGGAACCAGTCTTATACGCAGAGTGTTAAGGAGGGAACCTGAGCTTCCAAGCTGTAAGGAAGATCTACATGGGGCGGAGCTGAGTTTTACCACCCGGTGGGTGGGAGGAGCCAGCTTGAAGACCTTCCGCAAGATTTAAAGCGGCAAGGATACCTGCCAGACAGTGTGGATGAACAACATATCCATGTCCTAGAACAGGCTACTACATTATATACTGCTGCCCGGCTTGAGGCAGGTGTACTAGGCCACAGTACCAAGTGAAAACTCCTGATCTGAGACCTGAGCCAAACTCTCAGACCACAATGGAAGAGTACTGGGATTACTGCAGAGGCAGCAGCAACCCAACAATTGGGGTAGATTGAGACGTGACATTTCTAGCCAACATACTGTGGACAGTGTGAGTTAATTGTGTGCAGTTCACTGGGAACCCTTACAGTAAGCAGTGCTGGGAGTAGAGGTGCCACGGTATGAAAATGTTGACAGAATGATAAAAGTCGTATATAAGGAAACAGAATTTGACTGTGAAAAGGACTACTTAGCCCACTTAGACTGCCAAATGCTTCCCAACTATTGCATCCTTCTGACCAGGCCCTGGCCCCATCACCCAGCTTCTCTGAAGCTTACCCTTCTCTCTGTTGTACTCTGCTACAGGACTGTGGGGGAGTGCCTAGTCACCGGTAAAAGGGGGGGGGGGGGCAGCCTGTGAGGGATCAGGCTTCATCCTGCAGTAGAGGATTTTTTTCCCCTCCTGGTTTTCACCCCAGAACCACTTCACATGCAATGGGCATGATGTGCAAGCTCTGTCTCCGCAGAGACACTCCCCGTGCTCTGTGCGTAGGGTCCCTCCCCTATATGGTCCTGCTGCACTGCCACCCAGACACTACCAGGGACAGACTAACAGCAGGATGCACTTTCTCCTCTCCCCGAGGGAAGAGGAGAGCTGTCCTAGGGACACTCAGTCCTCCCTCTCCTGAGCAACCTGCCTCTGTTCCAGACCTGGGTCACCGGTTTGGCAGGAAGTGAGACTCCAGTGCACTTCAGCCTTTTACACCATTGCGCTGGCGATCTAATGTAATTTTAAAGAAGTCTGTTTATTATGCACATTTTCATTTTATTTAAGCTTGTAATGTGCATACCTCACAGACTAACGAACTGTATTGCTACTCCAGATTGTTCCAGTCATTGGCTGACACTTTCTATGCCATCTTTGTTCTGTATTGCACTGCACAGATGGTGTTACACACATCTACAGTAGTATACAAGTGCTGTTTCTGGGTTACTTGTTCTGACTTGAGTTACCCTTGAAAACGGACACTTGTTGTTCAGGGCCTTTCTGAACATAAATAATAAAATGTTAAGTGGGATCTTAATCACTGTGATGATCTTTGCAGAAATGGAATCTGCTCTCTCTCCTTCTTTGAGAAGATATTTGCATTTATTTTAAATCATTTAGTGATCTAACTGCCCCCTTTTTAATTGAGGGTCAGTATGCTCCTGATGACTCGTGCTTTGGCAGATGTTCAGTTTTGTTCTCTGTTTTATGGAAGATAGCATCCGCTTTTGGGAAAGCTTCTTTCTATTATGGAGCCCCTTTTGTTTGGAATGGTCCGATTCTTCAGCTGAGAAACGACAGTAACCCAAGGCTTTTGAAAGTTTATTTACACAAGTATTTGTTTGATCTTCAAATTGCATTTTTTGCCAGTTTTATTAGAATTTAATGTTCTCTATGAATCATATTTTAATGTACTGTAAGTACTATATGTACAACACAGTTACATTATTATTCATTTATTCATTACAAAATCAGGTTTACAACCTTTGAGTCAGAGACTCATTTACAAAGGCACCTCGTTGCGGGGGGGGGGGCAGACATCAAGACAGTTATTACAGTTGCAGATTACAACACAGGATAATATTACAAGTGCAGTAAAAGGAACATTTAACACACACATTTAGGTTACATAATGTAGTAGTTAGTATGTTACTTAGGTTACATAATGTTACAAAATTGGAGTTACAATTTTATGGATATAGTAGGTCCTCAGAGAAGACAGTGGGTTATATCCCGTTTGAACCTAGTAGGGAAGGGTAGGTCTAGGAGGAGGAGGCTGTCCAGTGGATGTTGTCGAGCCAGGGGCAAGGCGGCAGGAACCACAGGTGTTACAACAGGGGTTAGTTGCACCTACAACAGCGGGTATTAAAGATATGGTTCCAAAGGGCTGTTTTGAAGGAGTCAATTTTGGCAAGTTGGAGATGCAGCTAGGAGGAGTTGAACCAGGTGGGTGATGTAGTTATGATGTAGTAAAATCAAACTCCTTGTAAATAAGTGGTCCCTGTTTTGTACCCAATATACAAGCATGCTGGCAGGAGAATAACAATCAGGAATGTTGTAATACCAGTACAGGAATGCGAGTCTATGAGCAATCTGATAACCTATAAATGCACACCAGCATTCTGTCACTTTCAATACTACTGCACATGCACACCCTTGGGAATAAACAGAAACTGATCATCTTCATATTTTCCATGTAATCACACTATAACTGCAACCAGCTATAAAAAGTAATAAAATCCAAACCAGAGTATGCATTACTATGTTCAAATATTATACACAACTCCATCATGGCTGAAACATACTAAAACCTGAGAAAGCAAAATACAATTTAAACAGCAAGGGGCCAATATTTTATTACGGCGCTAATAGATCTTAGCCCACATAAACCGGGGTATACGCTCGATCACCATATTCAAAAGGGGCCTTTGCGCAGGCAGAGGGTTAGCACCTATGCAAAACAATTTATGAGGGTGCACAAGGGGAGGGGCATGGCCATGAATAGCCGCCCTACCACATATTCAGTAGCTTTGCACTGCGCAAAGGGGGTTAGCGTGGTTCTTTTGTGCAGTGCAAGTACTGCCAAACAAAACCCAGACTTACTCTGGGTAACCTTAGTGGCTGCCGGAGGCAATGCAGCCAACCAGCTGGTTTGCTGCTAGGGAAGCACACCCACCCCATGTGGCCCCCCCTTCCTCCTTTGTACGAATAAAACCCTCCCTGGTGCTAGTGGTCCCTCCCATCACCAGCTCACTGTAAACATTAAAGTCCTCTCTGGTATCCAGTGGGTGTCTCCTCCCCCAGCACTGATCCACGGTACATGGCTGCAATTCTGTAACTCAACTTCTAGGGCCCCCACCGGCACCAGACACGACACCCCGGCATCACCAGGTATCCTGCACGGTGCATATGGAATAGGCGAGCCTCCTCACATTTCAGGCCTGTTGCACACGCCCAGGCAGGGAATGTGCTTCTTGTTTATATGACAGGGTGCCACACCATGTCCTATAAAAGAAGCATGCTCCCTCCCTGGATGTATGGCAGCTGGCTGAAAGGGTATAAGGAGGGCTGCTCCGGTCATCAGATGTGCACCCCGCCGCACCGAGGATACTGGTAAGGTGACTGGGGTGGGGTTTCAGAGCTGGTGGTGGTGGGGGCCCTAGACACCAGAGATTACTGAATTGCAACAAGCAGTAGCATGGATTGGTGCTAGGGCAGAAACCTCAATGCCAAATAAGGCTTTAATGGTTACAACAGGCTGGCGATTTGAGGAGGGGGACCACAAGCCCAAGGGAGGGTTTTATTCCTTCCAATGAGCTGGCAATCAGATTTGGGGGGACCACTAGCACCAGGGAGGGTTTTATTCTTCCAACGGGCTGGCAACAGGTGTAAGGGGGACACTAGGCACCAGGAATACCTACACATGTCTGGGACTGGGCAATGGGGGGGGGGGCACTGTGCTAGCCTGCCTCGCTACCCATGCAAATGAACCTATAATGGGCATGCAAATGGCCCCTTAGCACCAAGCATGCCCAATGGGCTCCTTTACATGGGCCTCTGAATACTGCAGACAGCACTCTGGCAGCATACTTCTAGATCCATGTGGGGGCAGTGTTACTTGAGCTAGCCCTGCACCGACATGGCCCTATATTCAGTCGAACAGTGCTAGTGTGCTACTTGACAGAGTACAGCATCCTCAGGGTCCCACGCAATCGCATGGCACAATCCACTTAACTCTGTTTTGAATATTGGACCCCAGGTGTTTGTTTATGTTTTGATGTTTTAGTAAGGGATAGGTGAACTAGCTCTGGTGGAGTTCTTAACCCACCCACACCGGGCAGACTTGGCTCTGACCAGGAAAACCAAGCCTTTCGTGACTCGACCCGGACTGCCAAGTTGGCCCAGTTCAGAAGTGCGGTCCAGTCCAGAATAACACTCTCCCCACCAGTACTGCATAGAAAAGGTAGTGCAAGGTACAGAAAAGTGCAGAAAAAAAGTCCCCGCCCCGCCCGATTTCTGCCTAAGACTCCAGAGTCCATGGACAATCACATGACCAACAAAGGGGAAACACTCGTGATCCTAGGGCACTGAAGGGAGCCAACCAATGAGGGTCTCTTCAGTGATTGACATGTTCTAGACAATCCTCTGTGTTAACCACCACAGGACCTCCCTAGGAAACCAATTATCGAGCGCATTTGGGGCTTTGCAGTCAATGGAGACAGGTGTGTGTGTGTGTGTGTGTGTGTGTGTGTGTGTGTGTGTGTATAGTGATCCCCCCCCCACACACACACAACATGGCAACAAATGTTGCTAGAGAGGGAGAGCAGAGACAAGCAAATTCAACAGCAGAAAACAAGAGTGCTGCAGATGTTAGAGAACAGAGACCAAAAAATTCAGCAGCAGAGTGCAGACGTTGCAGACACCTCAGTAACAAAAGAAGTTGAGAGAGAGAGAGAGTACATATTTATATATTTTTATATTATAGGGCACTGTCATGCCCTATAGTTAAGGTTTAATGTTAAATCTCAAATTTTGCACTTTAATAACTTTGCAAGTGATCAATGGATTTGCAAAAAAAAAAATTGGCATGCGCTATCCTGTGGGATAGATCTCTTGACGTGGCAAGTTTCCTTCCAGCTGGATGTGCGGATTCTGAGATCCAGATAGTGGAAAAACCTTAAAAGTCACGACTTTTGCAGTTTTTTTCTCATTGACTTATGCCCAGATGGTGGAATTTGGTGTGAATTTTTTATGCTAGAAACAGCTTGGGTAACATAACTACCATGCGCTTGTTTGGTGAAAACATTAATCTGCTGCAAAGTTATTCAATTTTTAAGTTCCCATTATTTTCAGTAGGAAGATCACTCTCCAGGATAGAGGTATAAAGTTCGACAAAGGATTTGGCCTCAGGAAAAAGGATTCTTTTTGTAAGGGGCTTATCCTTTTCGCCAGATAAAAAATTCCTTGTTCGTATGGCCATCTTGTTTTCTGTTTTTCTAAAATAAATAAATAAATAAAATTCAAAACCCACAGAAATGTCATCCTGCAGAGAGAGCAAGACATGTATCTTGCTCATTAGGGCTTATTAGTGGATTCTGCAGTTTATTGTTGGGAAAGTGACCCCGAAAGTTTTTTTTTGTTAAAAAGTGAAGAGCTAGTTGCTTGGCATTGATGAAATCTGCTGGTTTTTTTTTTTTTTTTTTAAGAGCATGATATGGGTTCTGTGTTTAGCAGGCGTGGATTTACCAGGGGCTATGGGAGCTGTAGCCCCCCATCAGCACTCCTTATGTGATCAATAGCTTATCTCAGTAGCCGATAAGTTTTAGTGAAGCCAGCTGCTGTACAATGGTAATGTGGCAAAACTGAAAGCCGTGAGCAGTACTAGTGAAAGTGAAAGCCATCCGTGAGTTGGCAAGATCAGCAGAGAGTGATTGGTTCCGTGTTTTACAACAAAAATATAAAAAGTGCAGACTCTATGCTGATATTTACTACTTTTATATTTTGAGTTAAAACACAGAAATGATCGCCTTCACTGACCTTCTGCCTTTGCAGGCAGCTTCACTTCATTCATTATGTCTCTGATCTCAGCCGTTTGCACACCAGTCAGACTATCAGGTTGAGGCTAGTCAAGAAGGTCATGCAAATTGTTTTTGTTACTACAGAGTTAATATAAATGGGCAGTCAGTGTTGCTCCACAGCAATGGGCCGAGCCTTCGCTCAAGCAGTGGACATACAAGGCAACCGAGCATAGTGGGTGCTAGTCCCTATAAACACTGAGAATCAGGATGGCCTGCACCCCAAGGATGTTTGTCAGTTTCCTTTCACATGGTAAATGCTGTAAAATATAGTGCTTAAGAATGAAAACTACATTTTACAACTTTACCAGCAGCTGCGATAACTGGTGTACTGATGGATCATGTTAAAGCAGAAGGTCAACCCAGGACAATGGACCCACAGGAAGAAAAAAAATACCTCTTTAAGGCTCCAGATTGAACCATTCCCATAACCCCTTCCAAAGAACATAGAAAGTGATGGCAGAGGGGGGGCCACACGGCCCATCTAGTTTGCCCATAATCCTACCCCTTCCTTAACTGCTTTTCATTTGAAAGACAGCTAGAAAAGAATATATAGAAGCTATTTTTATATGAGGAGTTTGTGAAAATGGAATTCATTATGAAAAGTTCGTGAAAGTGGAACACTTACAAAGCTGGAAACAACTATAATCTTGGAGAAATTACTGGCACATTAAACATGAGCAGCAACTTAAAATAAGTCTCTCATATTTGGGGGTTGAGGGCCACATCCTCTTCACAAATCAGCCCTAGTTTCTATTCCATGCCTTCTTTAAAGTTTCCACCGTTTTTGCCTCCACTGCTTCCTGTGGAAGGCAGTTCCATGGTTCAACCACTCTCTTGGTGAAGAACTTGTGTGTGTTGCCTTCTGAATCTGCCCCCCTCTAGCTTCATGTTGTACCCTCTGGTTCTTGAGTGATTTTTGATATGGAACAGATCCTGGACCTGCACCTTGTTTATTCCTTTTAGGAATCTCAAGGTCTCGATCATGTCTCCTCTTTCCCTCCACTGCTCCAGGGAGTACATATTTAATTCACACAGCCTCTTCTCATATGATTTGTTGTGCAATCCATGAATCATTTTAGTAGCTCTTCTGCACTTTTCCCAGTCTGGTAATATCCTCCTTGAGGTGTGGTCTCCAGAATTGCATACTGTACTCCAAGTGTGGCCTCACCATTGATCTACAGAGTGGAAGGATGACCTCCTTTTTCCTGCTGGTAATCCCCCCGCTTATGCATCCCAACATACCATTTGCCCTTGGTGCTGCTTTCTCACATTGTTTGGTCATTTTTAGGTCATCTGTTATAATTATTCCCATATCTCTTTCCTGTTTAGAGGCTTCCAGTTTTTCACTCCCTAGGTAGTAATCCACTCCTGGGTTACTCCTTCATAGGTGCATGATTTTGCATTTTTTTTAATACTGAAGTTAAGTTGCCATGTTCTTGACCACTTTTCTAGAGATTCCAGGTCAGCCCTCATCTTCTCCCTCCACTCCTCCTGGGGTGTCTACCCAGTTTCCCCATCTTTGTGTCATTTGCCAACAAACTCACCTTGCCCTCCAGTACATAAGAAATGTCACTAATGAAGAATGTTGAGTAGAACTGGGCCAAGCACTGAACCCTGTGGTGCTCCACTAGCTACGTCTCTTTCCTCTGAGAGTGAGCCGTTCACTAATACCCTCTGGGTCCTACCAGTAAGCCAACTCCTTATCCAGTTTACCACCCGATGACCCAATCCCATGCTGTCTAATTTGTTTAGCAGTCTTCTATGTGGGACCAAGTCGTAGGCTTTGCTGAAATCTAGGTACACTAGATCTACTGCACCTTCCTGGTCTACTATTTTCGATACCCAGTTAAAGAAGTCAAGTAAATTGGTTTGACACGACTTCTCTGTGGTAAAGCCATGCTGTTTAGCATCTAATTTGTTTTTGTTCTTGAGAAAGGACATAATCCTCTCATTGAGAAGGGTTTCCATTGTTTTGCCTACAATTGATGTGAGGCTTACCGGTCTATAGCTGCCTGCACTCACTCTACCACTTTTGTGCAGAGGATAACTGTGGCTATTTTAATTTTGTGGGACCTCGCCCAGTTAAATGGTAAGTTAAAAAGATCAGCCAGTGGAGCCACCAATTCCTCTTAGTTTTCTTACTAGTCTCGGTGCATTTCATCTGGTCACATGGCTTTGTTTGTATTGAGCTTCTCCATTTCCTTTAGGACTTCCTCTTTTGTAAAGGGCCCAAAGTATACTCCACTGCCGCCTTTATTGTCTCCTGAAATGGTGGGTCTGCAGCCATCCTGCTCCTTTGTGAATACTAACATACTAAAATGCCAGCATAGGCCTAACGGTCTTTCGTGTCTGCTCATTTGGTCAGCCCCCACCCTGGGAGCCGACCTTGCTGCCCCCCTCGCCTTCTCTGGCTTCTCCCTTCCCAGTTCCGGATATTCTCGCTGCATTGGATTTTGTTTCCAGAACTCTTCCCCTGTACCTGTCCTACCCCCTCTTGAACCCCTCCACCAGCCCCCTGGGCAGCGCACTCCATGGCTCCACCACCCTCTCAGTGAAATAGCACCTCCTCCTTTACATCTGAATCTTCCCCCTTGCCCTCTAATGCCCCTCCTCCTTCCTTCAAGCACAGTGACTACTCCTCCCTTCTTTACCCCCTTCATGTACCTGAAGACCTCTATCATGTCCCCCTGGTCCCTTCTCTCCTCCAATGTGTACATATTTAGCTCTTTGAGCCTCTCCCAATAGGTCCTGTCCCCCAAGCCCCAAATCATTTTGGTAGCCCTCCTCTGGACCCTCTCCAGGAGTTTAATGTCCCTCTTTTAAGTGTGGCCTCCAAAACTGCACGCAGTACTCGAGGTGCGGCCTCACCAAGCAGTTATACAGAGGGAATATCACTTCCCTCCTTCTGGAGGTGATCCCCCTAGCGATGCATCCCAGCATCCTGTTGGCCTTGGCTGCTGACCTCCTACAGTCTCAGAGTTGTTCATTTTGACATCCACCACCACCCCCAGGTCCCTCTCAACCATTGAGACTTGTATACAAAACATGACAGCTAAAGGGGAGGTTCTGATAATGGGAGACTTCAACATGCCAGATACAGATTGGTCAATACCAGCAGGAACATCTGCCAGAACTAGACTCATAGTGGATTCCCTGCAGGGGGAGGGCCTCAAACAACTGGTACAGCAACCCACAAGAGACAGGGCTATCCTAGATCTAGTACTGACTAACAAAGAAGGGATCACAGATCTCCAGGTAGAAGGGTCACCTGGGGCCAGTGACCATCACATGGTATGGTTCAGTTTGGCTACTACATCTAAATCATCCCATTCCAAGGCAAAAATATGGGACTTCAGAGGAGCTGACTTTGATAAGATGGCCTACAGAGTTAAGCTAGCCCCGCAAAAGAAACACAGGTGAGGGGTACAGGCAAAGTGGGCAAGCATTAAGGATGCAATACTTGGAAGCAACATCCCATTGTGTTAGACAGAAAAGGAAGTGCAAAAGAAGAAGGAAACCACTTTGGTTCTCAAAGACAGTAGCAGAAAAGGTCAGAGCCAAAAGGCTGGCCTTCAGGAAATATAAGGGAACACAGCGGGATGAAGATAGGGAGGCATACCAAACTGCCCTAAGGGAAGCAGGTAAGGCAGTAAGGCAGGCAAAGTCCCAAACTGAGGAAACACTAGCACGAACAGTAAAAGAAGGTGACAAGACTTTCTATAGATACATTAGTGAAAGGAGAAAGTCCAGAGGGGTATTGCTGCTTAATGGAGAAAAGGGAGCATGTGAGGAGGAGGACCCTGTAAAGGCATCTATCCTAAATAGATACTTTTGCTCAGTATTTACTGAAGAGAAGGTAGGGACAGGGCCCACAGCTCAGCATCATGGACACAGGGGAGGGAGGTGAGCACTACTCCCTTCACAAAAGAAAGGGTCCTACAAGAGCTTGCTAAGCTCAGGGTGGATAAGGCAATGGGACCTGATGGCATACATCCCAGGGTACTTAAGGAGCTAAAGGAGGAACTAGCAGAGCCATTAGCAGAATTGTTTAGTGAGTCTCTGAGCACAGGAGAGTCCCAGAAGACTGGAGAAGGGCTCATGTGATCCCACTCCACAAGAGTGGTAGCAGGGAGGAGGCGGGAACTACAGACCGGTCAGTCTTACCTCAGTAGTTGGCAAGATTATGGAGGCACTCCTTGAGGAAAGGATAGTGCAACACCTGGAATCCATAGGGCACAGGATCCAAGACAGCATGGGTTTACAAAGGAAGGTCCTGTCAAACTAATCTCAGATTTCTTTGACTGGGTAACCAGAGTGGTGGACCAAGGGGAGCAGTTGATGTTGCCTACCTTGACTTCAGCAAAGCTTTTGACACTGTTCCACACAGAAGATTGATAAATAAGCTGGGTAGGCTCGTGGGTCAGAAGTTGGTCAACTGGGTGGCAAACTGGTTGACGGGCAGAAAACAGAGAGTGGTGGTAAATGGTATACAGTCAGAAGAGATGCAAGTCACAAGTGGGTACCTCAGGGATCAGTCCTGGGGCCAGTCCTCTTCAACATCTTCATTAGTGACCTTGCAGATGGACTAGAGGGTAAGGCTTGTCTGTTTGCAGATGACACCAAGATCTGCAACAGAGTAGATGATCCAGATGGGGTGGGCAGAATGAGAAGAGATCTGGATAAACTAGCAGAATGGTCAGAAGAGTGGCAACTGGGATTTAATGCAAAGAAGTGCAAAATCATGCACATAGGGAAGAGAAACCCTGAAGCCACCTATAGGCTGGGAGGGGAGTTGCTTGTAGTCACAAAGGAAGAAAGAGACTTGGGCATCATCATCACTGATGACCTAAAATCATCCAAGCAGACCTCTAAAGCAGTAGGTAAGCCTAGGGGGTGTTAGGGTGTATTAGTAGGGGTATCACAAGTCGTAAGAGGGAGGTAATAATCCCTCTGTACAAGACACTGGTTAGGTTCATCTGGAGTACTGCGGCAGTACTGGAGGCCACACCTTCACAAAGACATTAACCAAATTGAGGCAGTCCAGAGAAGGGCAACCAAAATGGTGCAGGGACTGCATCAGAAGACATATGAGGACAGATTAACGGAGCTCAATATGTATACCCTTGAGCAAAGGAGGGAGAGAGGTGATATGATCGAGGCATTCAAACACCTTAAGGGCATAAACAAGGTGAAAGAGTCTAACATGTTTAAATATAAGAAAATAGCAGGACAAGAGGACACAGCATGAGATTAGAGGGAGGCTATTAAGGGGAATGAGGAAATTCTTTTTCACAGAAAGGGTGGTGGATGCATGGAATGGCTTACCACAAGAAGTGGTGGCTATGAATACAGTGCAGGCTTCAAACAGGCATGGGATAGGCATAAGGGAGCAATACAAATGACTATGAATAGATAGGTCACTGACAGAGCAAAGCAGATGGCACATTTATAAGGTAGAAAAGAAATGGGCAGACTGGATGGGCCTTGATGTCCTTATCTGCACAACTTCTATGTTTCTATGTAGCATTCTCCCAGGGTGTACACTTGGCCTGGGTTTCTGACCCCCAGGTGCAGTACCTTGCATTTCCCTGCATTGAACCTCAGCTTCCACTTTCTAGACCATCTTTCCATAGCCTCCAGGTCCCCCTGTAGGGCCACCCTCCCCATCTCCCCATCCACCACTGCCCCCAGTTTTGAGTCATCCGCAATGAGACTCATCTCACTCCTGATACCTGATCTTATGTCAGAGACGAGGGCGTTGAACAGGAGGGCCCAAGGACTGATCCCTGTGGGACCCTACTAATGACCTCCTTGAGGATGAGACTATCCCGCCAACTACGACCCTCTGGGTCCGGTACTGGAGCCAATTGCCTATCCATCTGATCATCTGGTTCCCACCCCCATTTCTCAGCTTATCCAACAGGCTCTCATGAGGAACAGAGTTAAATGCCTTGCTGAAGTCTAGAAAGAGGACGCCCACTGGTCTACGCAGGTCCAAGACACTAGTCACCCAGTCATAGAACTCCACAAGGTTTGTCTGACACGATTTCCTCAGGATGAATCCATGCTGTCCATTGTCCAGGCACCTGACTTTTCCAGGTCCCTCCCCCAGTCTCTCCTTGACAATGCCCTCCATCACCTTGCACACCACCGATGTCAGGCTGACAGGGCTGTAGTTCCCTGCCACCTCCCTTGATCCCCCCTTGTGGACAGACACTATATGGGCCACCTTCCAGTCCTGGGGCACCCACCCTGTTCTCAGAGAGGATGAAAATCTCCGCTAGGGGTTTCGCCAGGACATCCGCAAGTTCCTTCAGCACTCTGGGATGTAATTTATCCGGCCCCGGTGCCTTCTCCATCTTAAGGGACCCGAGGGCTTCCCACACACTCTCTGCTGCGATTTCCACCTCCGCTACCTCTTCTCCCTGCTTAGCCTTCCCCCCCTCCTGCCAGTGATGCCTCCCCCTCTCCCCAGACCCACCAATCGGTAAGGGCCCCCCCAACCAGTATCACTGTCTCCTCCCATGTATAATGCACCACCCCCATTTTCCTTGGTGAAAACTGAGGTGAAGTACTCATTTAGTACCTCAGCCTGCTCCCCCGGGTCTTGTGCCCATCTCTCCCTTGTTTTAATCCTGGTAATCTGCCCCTTCACCCTTCGTTTTCCCCCAATGTATCTAAAGAACCCCTTGTTCCCTCTCCTAATTTCCCTGGCCAGGTTTTGCTCCTTCCTTGCCTTAGCCCCTCACCACCCTAGTGGCCCTTCTAGCCATCAGCTCATACTCCCCATCCCTTTCACCCTTGACTACTTGAATTGCCTATAGCTGCTTTTCCTCGCACTACTCCTGGACCTCCTGGTCCACCAACAGGGCTCGTCCATCGCATTGCCTTACTCTTGCACAGGTGCTGGTAGCATCCTGCACCCCTCTCCTGATGATTTTCCAACTACTGTCAGCGTTCATGTCTGACTCAATCACATCCAAATGCTCCTTAAGGATCCTTCCCATTTCCTTAATATCCCCACCCTGAAGTCAGTTACCTCAGTCTTTGTGCAGCCTACTACCCCTCTTAGGTCCAGGCAGAACCAGACTGTGGCATGGTCACTCCCCGCCAACGGGTCCCTTACCTCCAGGCCCCCAATCTGGTCACTGTCTGCCAGGACCACATCCAGTACCATGCCTCCCTGGTCGGTTCCCCCACCTGCTGAGTTAGGAATGAGTCTTGAAAGACATCCAACAACCTCTGTTCCCTGGCCACCGAGGATGTCAGTCTCTCAGTCTGTTCCTGGCATGTTTAAGTCCCCAACACCACCACCACCCTTCCCCTGCCCAATCTGCAGTGTCTCCCAACATCTGCCACCAGACTCTCCTCCAGCTCCTCCGCCAGCGCAGGGGGTCTATACACCACTCTTATTTTTACTCTCTTACCCCCCATTATCAAGGTGACCCAATTCACCTCCATGGTTCTCTCCGCCTCTCTACTCCCCCCATGCCAATGCAGTTTTTGACTATTATTACCCTCTCCCCTTCCCTCCCCCGGCCTTCCTGAACATAGTGTAACCCTCCAGATTCAGGTCCCAGTCATGTCGTGCGGTGCGGTGGCCCAGGTCTCAGTGACCACTGCCACATCCACCGCTCCCTCAGTTAGCATCACCTGAAGCGCAGGCATTTTATTGCTCAAGCTTCTGGCATTTAGCAGGACTACCTTCCACCCTTTCCCTATACTTCCATTTCCCCTGCTCGTGTTCCCATGGGGATTCTGTTTTCCCCTGGTCTGCACTTTACCAGTCGGCCTTTTCCGCATTCCTCCAGCTTCCCAGGGGTGGAGAAAGAGTCCCTCCTTTATCGACCCCCGACAGCCTTTTCTCCCATCCTCCTTCACAAGTTCAAACCCCACTTTTCACCAATGAACTCCTCTATTTTCAACTTAAGGATTCCCCTCCCTCCCTCCAAATTGAGATGGAGCCTCTCTCTAGCACACAGTTCCTTGTCCTCCCAGGTCTCCCCCCAGTCCCCCATCAACCCATACCCTCTGGCCTCACACCACTCCCTGAGCCACTGGTTTATCTCCCTAATCTTCCTTCTGTGTTCCCCACTAGCCCTTGGCACCGGCAGGATTTCTGAGAAAGAAATTGTGCATCCTATGTCATGACAGACCCTGGCAAGCTCCCTGAACCTTGCCTGTATCTCTAGCTCGCTATTTCCTTAATGTCATTTGTACCCAGGTGGACCAGCATGTCTGGGGAACCCCACAACCCTTGCCAGCTGATATACCTAGTGCTTGGCCCTGTGCACCGTTAGTCCAGGGAAGCATTTGTTCTAACTGGCCAGGCTTCCTCCCTATCCCATTTGATACCTGGTTGTAGAGCTTTTTCCTACGCTGCTCCCACTCTGGAATTCTCTCACCCCTGGTTACGGCAGTGCACCTCCCTGGGGGAATTTAAGAGTGGCTTAAAAACTCATTTGTACCAAATTGCTTTTTTATAGTATTATATGAATTATTGTTAAAATTGTGGTTTTATGAATGTTTTATAGTGTATTATAATGTTTGATCTTTTTACTATATGTTTTGTACAGCACTTTGAAAATTTGAAAGGCGTTTTAAAAATAAAATTCTTCATCATCATCATCATCATCTCCCCCAACAGGAGCACTCTGACCGCTCCTTTTCCTCCATCACCCCCCCTTCCATGTCCCTCATCCTTTCTACCGGCCCCTCCACCCAGCTGGCTCCTTGTTCCTCCCCATCTGGGTGCCACATGCCACCCTCCTTATTTACCCTGGCCACCCTCCCTCCGATCCTATGCCTCCTCCTCCCGAGCATCCTTCTGTACCGCTAACTCCCCTCACTGCTCGCGACTAGTCCTTCTCCCCATCCGCTAAACTAGCGTGCTCGTCCTCACTTCTTTCCTGTCTCCATTCAGTCCCTCCTTGTTAGTCATGCCCCTGGCCCAAACCCTCAGCTCCCTTTACTGTATCCTCCTTGTACTTCTGGTCCTTCTCCTTGCCCTTTCCTCCCAACTGGTCCTTCTCCTGCGCTTTCCTTCCTCCCTCCCCACCCTCCTGCTCTGAGCCACTGCTCCCCCATTTTCCTGCATTCCAGGTTCCCCCATTCCTCCTGCCCCCACTCCCTTTCCATCTCTAACCACCCCTGTCATGTATACATCACCCCCCCCCATTCTCAAGCAGAAGAAGAGAATTGAAGCAGTTACTGAATGCATGGTCCAATCCACCTCCCCACCTTGCTTCCTTCTGTCCAGCCCCAGCCATCTGCCTACTTCCCTGAGAATATTGTCGGAGCAGAAATATCTGTTTAGGATTTATGCTTTGTCCTTGTCATCCTCAGTAGTCTCTCCATCTTTCTTCATAAGTCTGACAATACCCCCTGTGGTCTTTGTTTTCACTAATATATCTATAGAAGGTTTTGTCTCCCTTTTTGACTTCTCTGGATATCACCTACCTTGATTTCAGCAATACCTTCGACACCATTCCACAGAGAAAACTGGCTAATAAGCTGGGTACGAACAGTTCCAGGCACACGGCACACCAGCAAAACAAGGAAAGTTACCAAATGTATTTCAGCAAACTTGCATTTATTTGAGACTCTGGCTCTCACCTAAACCCCAGCGCTCCAACAGTTAGCCTGCATTGGGGCTGGTATGCTCTGTGCCTGGAACTGCTCATATTCTGGAGTTGCCGCCTTTCATGCAGCACCCACCCCCTTGTTGGATTGCAGCAGTGGTTCTGTGGATTAACAAATTGGGTAGCCTGGGGCTGGGTCACAAAGTGTAGAACTGGATTAGAAATTGGTTGGGGGACAGAAAGCAGAGGGTGATGGTTAATGGGATCCAATCTGAGGAAAGGGGTGTGACCAGTGGGGTGCCTCAAGGATTAGTCCTAAGCCAGTCCTTTTTAATGTCTATATTAGTGACACTGATGAAGGGCTGAAGGGAAGGTTTGCCTATTTGTAGATGACACCAAGATCTGCAACAGGGTAGACACTTGGGGCCTCAGAAATGAGGAAGGACCTAGGAAAACTGGAAAATTGGTCGAATGTATGGCAATTAAAATTTAATGCAAAGAAATGCAAAATCATGCACCTGGGGCGAGAAACCCTGCAGAGAGTTACAAGATGAGAGGGAGATGCTGACGGTTACCAGGGAAGAAAGGGATTTAGGGATGATCACATCTCAGATGACCTAAAGATGTCCAAACAGTGTACCAAGGCTGTGGGGAGGGCCAGTAGCAAGTTGGGGTGCACTGGAAGAGGTATCACAAGCAGAAGAATGGAGGTGGTGATGCCACTGTAAAAAACGCTGGCGAGGCCTCATCTGGAGTATGGTATACAGTTCTGGAGACCGATCTTTGTAAGGACACAGACAGGGTGGAGGCGGTTCAGAGAAGGGCTACAAAGATGGTGTAGGGCTTGCACCAGAAGACATACTTAAGAGAGATTAAAATATAATTTTATATAGATAGGTAGAGATTATATTATACACACACACATATATATATATATATATATATATATATATATATATATATATATATATATATATATATATATACACACACACATACATATACACACATACATACACACACAAACACACACACATATATATATATAAACAGACATCCATACTATATATTTTTTTTCTCTGTCTACACACATTGGAAGAGAGGCAAAATGGGGAGATACAATAGAAAACTTCAAGTATTTTAAGATCAAACAAAATGCAAGTGGTGACATCTCTTAGTATAGGTGGTGTACAAGGACAAGGGGGCACACGAGATTGGAGGGAGGCAGGATAAAGGGAATGTGAGGAAGTTTTTCTTCACAGAAAGGGTGGGAAATGCATGGAATAGCCTGCCCTAGGAAGTAGTGGAGTGAGCACAGTGGGGGTATTCAAACATGCATGGGATAGGCACAAGGAACCTAGAGGTGGGTAGGAACGTCTAAAGCCAAGACTCAAGTAGGTCAGCGACCACTGATGCAGGCAGGAATACGCAGACTGGGTGGGCCTAACGGTCCTTATCTGCTGTCAAATACTACGTTAAAAGTCACTAATACTTCTGAATACATTGCACCATAATATTCTCCTCCTCTTAACTGCACACAGTTGTAGTTAATTTGGACTCCGTGGCACAAGCCGATATCAACCCAGTGATCGACTGACTAGTCAAGAAATCTCCATCACTGCCCCAGCCCCAAGCTCCACTGTCCCTGGTACCGGAACCAGCCAGTCTCAGTCTGTATCCCACACTGATGTGGATCCTGCGATCCGTACGACTGGTGATGGAACTTTGCAATCCACAAGAGGCAAGATCTTCCTCGCTGCACCCACTCCAACACCAGCCATGGCTGGACAACGGTAACATCTAAAATGTAGCCCCCAGAAGGCATTAGTGTAAAACTTGGACACAGAAATGAGTGAAGGTGTCCCTGGACCTCTGCCGATTATGTTCGATCCTACATCAAACGTGGTTACCGTCAGTGCCTAGGTGGCTGCTTCTGATTTTCCACCAGACTCAAGATTCTTTGACTGCATGTGCCTCAGAGTTCAAAATAACTTTCGCGATCTTGTGTGTGCAATTAAGATGACAGTATAGGTCGATCTACCTCAGACTGGAGGCAAGGACGGCTACCGGGAACAACAGAGTTTGAGTGCAGACAATGAAGGTAGCTCCCCACTTGTACACTCTCCAGTTCTTTAGCGACCCTGCTTGCAGAGAGAATTACTGATTCTTTTTTGGTCTGCAAGGATGACCTTTGGGGAATTTAACCCTCATTTAGACGTGCAATCGAGTTTCTGGATGGGGGACACATTGAGCAATAATGGTCAACTTTGTAAAGAAAGCCATTAGGTTCTGTTACATTGCAATGGTCTGGTACCAACAAGGACAGTGATGTGGATACTGCATGAGATAGGCCTCTTTTCCAGAAAACAGAAACCCACTGCCTGACACTAGGAACTAGGCTGGTACTGGTCGAGGTACAAAATTGGATCATCATAATTGGGAGAAACACTCACAACCTGGTTGCCAGTTAAAGCAAAGAACATCCGTTAGCGGGGCAAAAAGCCAGTTAGCATGCATTGTTAGTATAGTGTATGGGGCCCTTGAGATTTTAGAACTCGCTTTCATTTTACTTCGCCCAGACTTACTTATGGGACCTCGATTATATATTTGATGTTTTATTACAGCTGCAGAGCTAGAGTGCCATTCCAAGCATTCATCATTACGATATCCCACGGGTTGATAACTATAGCGGCAATATAGCTGTGTATAGGTGCCCTTTTCAGTCATGCCACAGATGCAGATCGCTGTTCAGGCTTTCAAAAGGTCCCTCACTTAGCACCCCGACCCCCACCTCCTACTCAGCACCCACCACCCCATACCCCCCAGTACACACCCACACCCCTGAACGGATCCAAGGTTCGAGATTCACTCTCCGATAGAAGACATCTTGCTGCTGGAATCGACGACTGCAATATGAGAAGATGCGTTCAATGTATTTCAATGGGGTTTCAACTTTGGTGCATAACATTGCCATTTTAACCCCAAATTTTCTACATGGCCTTTTGGGAACCCCACCTCATGAACAATAGGAATTTCATTATACAACTCCCACCCGAAGACTATTTTATGGTCGCTTGATAAATTCACCTTTCGGGTGGGATTTGTAAATGTTTTCGTGCGCATTATGAGGTGGGGAATAAGAAGTTATGTTGAAAATCTGGGGTCAAAATATTAAGAAATGCGTGCTATGACCATTCATTGTAAATTTCATGATGCTCTTAACTTTGAAATTTTAAATATTTTGATCCCAGATTTTCAACATAGCCTCTTATTACCCCATTTCATGTATGTTGCAGCTGTCATTTTCAAATCCTAGCCAAAATGTGTTTTGTATCTGAGGCACGGAATGGCGCTGCAGTTGTGCAGAATTACGCTTTAAGGGATTCAGAAATTTTATGTACCAGACAGAAACAGAAGTTGACGGCAGATAAGTACCACTAGGCCCATCCAGTCTGCCCATTTCTTTTCTACCTTATAAAAAGTGCCATTGGCCTTGCTCTGTCAATGACCTATCTATTCATACTCATCTGTATTGCTCCTTATGCCTACCCCATGCCTGTTTGAAGCCCTGCACTGTATTCATATCCACCACTTCCTGAGGTAGGCTGTTCCATGCATCCACCACCCTTTCTGTGAAAAAGAACTTCCTCACATTACCCCTTAATCAGCCTCCCTCTAATCTCATGCTGTGTCCTCTTGTCCTGCTATTTTTCTTATATTGAAACATGTTAGACTTTCACCTTGTTAATGCCCTTAAGGTGTTTGAATGTTTCGATCATATCACCTCTCTCCCTCCTTTGCTCTAGGGTATACATTGAGCTCTGTTAATCTGTCCTCATATGTTTTCTGATGCAGTCCCTGCACCATTTTGGTTGCCCTCTCTGACTGCCTCAATTTGGTTAACGTCCTTGTGAAGGTGTGGCCTCCAGTACTGCATGCAGTACTCCAGATGGGGCATAACCTGTGTCTTGTAAAGAGGGATTATTACCTCCCTCTTCCGACTTGTGATACCCCTACTAATACACCCCAACATCCCCCTAGCCTTACCTACTGCTTCAGCGGTCTGTTTGGATGATTTCAGGTCATCGGTGATGATGATGGCCAAGTCTCTTTGTTCCCTTGCGACTGCCAGCATCTCCCCTCCTAACCTATAGGTGGCTTCAGGGTTTCTTTTTCCTATGTGCATGATCTTGCACTCCTTTGCATTAAATTCCAGTTGCCACTCTTCCGACCATTTTGCTAGTTTATCCAGACTTCTCATTCTGCCCACCCCATCTGGATCATCTACTCTGTTGCAGATCTTGGTGTCATCTGCAAACAGACAAACCTTACCCTCCAGTCCATCTGCAATGTCACTAATGAAGATATTGAAGAGGACTGGCCCCAGGACTGATCCCTGAGATACCCCACTTGTGACTTGCATCTCTTCTGACTGTATACCATTTACCACCACTCTCTGTTTTCTGTCTGTCAACCAGTTTGCCACCCAGCTGACCAACTTCTAACCCACCCCGAGCCTACCCAGCTTATTAATCAATCTTCTGATTTGGAAGGCAGGGTACTGTATGGGGGGCTGAGATCTGGAAAAGCTGGAACAAGAAAGGGACCTGGGCATCATTATGTCTGGGGACCTGAAGGTGGAAAGGAAAAGGAGGGCAGTGGCCAGGGGAGTGGAATGCCTGGATGCATCAGGAAGGAGCTCACCAGTAGGAATAGGAGGTGATAGTTCTTGTAAACCCATCTAGTCAGACCACACTTGAGTACAGAGTTAAGTTCTGGAGTCCATACCTCAGGAAGGATGTGGGAGGCTAGAGCGGGTTCAGAGGAGAGCGACAAAAATGGTAAAAGGGTTAAGCCACCTATCCTATGAAGAAAGATTGAGTGATCTGAACATGTACTCCTGGAACATGGGGGAGGGGCATAATTGAGACCTTCAAGTACGTTAAGAGTATAAACAGGGTGCCAGGGGGGAAGCATATTCAAGATGAAGGGAAATCAGAGAACAAGCGGGCATGGCCAGCAGGTGGGGGGGGGGGCAATTCAGGGGCAACATTAAGAAATATTATTTCACAGACAGAGTGGTGGAAAAGTGGAACAAACTCCCAGAGGCAGTCGGAGAGGAAACAGCGGAGGGATTCAAAAGGCATGGAATAACCACAGTGGAGTGTTAATGGGGGGCACAGGTCCAAGCAGATAGCTGGACAAATGGGCAGACTTGGTGGGCCTTGTTTCGGTCCTTTTCTGCCACCACACTTCTATGAATCTATTCTGTGTGGAACAGTATCAAAAGCTTTGCTGAAGTCAAGGTAGGCAATATCAACTGCTCCCCTTGGTCCACCACCTGGTTACCCAGTCAAAGAAATCAATGAGATCAGTTTGACAGGATCTTCCTATATGGTACCCATCTCAGCTTACTTACTCATTGAATGGGTGAGCATTAGGGCTGGCACCTATGGCACTCCCACCTGTTGGTGTGTGTAGGGGGTGGGGGTTAGGTTTTAAGTCCAACACCACATTTTCCTACTTTTGTGGCTGTAACCCCAACCACAGCATTAATGTAGTTTTTTGTTATTTATTATAGGGGTGCGGTAGCACCCCAATAGTTAGGGTTGAGTAGCCTGTTTAATGTTAAACCCCAAATTTTGCACATTAATATCTTTGGTTTTCTTTGATGAAATTAGCTGAAATTGTGTATGTGTGTCTAGGAGGCAAGGTCCTGATGTGTGGCAATTTTTGTGATAGCAGCTTGTGCAGTTACTGAGATCCGCATGCGTGAACAACTTTTTTCCTACACTTGAATATTGTTTTGGTTTTTTTTTTTTGTTCTCCCCTACAGCCTACATGGAATAGCATTTTTCCCCCAAAACTTGCAAGGGACATGTGTCATGTCCTAAGGAGTGCATTTAACAGGTCTGGTGAAAAAATATTAAAGGGTTCCCGAATTACAAGGCTTTATAAATTTGTTTTCTGACCTGCACATGTGCAGTATGTTTTTTTTTTTTTCAGCCAAACTTCTGCGGCTAAAGTGAAAATATGCCACAAATGCCTGTTTTTGCTTTTGCGCCACTTGATTGGCAGAGCACCAAACATTTTTTGTGCCGTGACAACCACCATCTTGTTGATTTTTTCCATGAATTAACAAAAGGTGGAAAATACATAAAATTGCTTGGATTTCAAAAAACTAATATCAGAACCTAGCTAAACAGAGCCCATTTAGCTAGATTCTGATGTTTGTTTTTTAATATGCTGCCTAGAAATACCTTTTCTGGGCACCCAAAATGCCGGCTACCCAGCTTTGCCAGAGGAGTGCGTCTTCCACATTCTCTGTGTGAGAACAGCGAATATTTCTTAACCCCTGCTGCTCGCTGCAGTGTGAGCTAGGAGCCATTTCCCCTGGTGGTGGGTGGGGCGCCTGCCACCACACACACACACACACACTCTGATGTTGTGACAGTTGTCAGGGGGCATAGCTCGATTGTTTCAGGAATGTAGTATTGTCCTCGGTGGGGTCAGAGGGAATAGATCAGCCGGAAAGGTGCACCATCTTCAGTGCTCCCTGCTGTACTCCAGTGGTGGGTATCCCCATCTTGCCACTAGGAGATGAGGGGAGAGCATTAATTGATGAAGGGAGGAGAAGCATCACAGTTATCCGGGGGCCTAGCTCAGTTGTTCCAGGAATGTAGTATTGTCCTCAATGGGGCCAGAGGGAATAGAGCAGCCCGAATATTCAAAACCGATCCCTCCCTTAGTCTCCCACTGGCGTGCAGTCTTACATTGCTATAAAAATGTGACAGTATGCTGGCGCTGCTAATGAAACATTAAATATTGTAGTTTGTTAAAAGTTAGGTGGCTGCCTGTCCTGGTGAGTCATGGAGGTTCCCTCTGAGTTGGACACACAGGACATTCCTGCTGCATGCGTGGAAGACAGCGAACCACCGCAGAGGCTCCCTCTCTCAAACGTGCAACATGCGTATCGGCAATTGGGAAACTTCCAGCTGGAGACTGGAGGATTCTGACAGCTCTCCACCTTAGGCTATTTAGTTACAAGTTAGGTGTCGGCAACCTAGGAGGGATTATTGAGGTGGTCCCACCAAAACTAGGAGGCGTGAGGGCTACTGCTTTGCTGCGGTTCAAGTTACTTTCTTGGATTCCCTATGTGTGAGTGATACAGCAGCAGAGCACACATTTTGTCAAGGGATCTGATGGTGTCACAGAATGTTCTCGGGGGTGCAGTAATTCACATTGTCAAGAGGGACAGTCTAATTAGTAGCTAATAAGTCCTGTCAGAATCCCACCTTGAGCCCCCCCCCCACCATAATTTAGAGGAAATCCATTGCATCTGCCTTTTGTGGTCATGCTACTGATGATGGATGTCTTTTGTGCAATGTGCAAAGAGTTGTATGTTGTTTGTCTTACCAGACGATAGCTGTCTGTGGTCGCTTGTGTTGCCTTTCCCCCTTTGGTTACTTTGGGGAAATACAGGGTTAGGGTTAAAAATATTATCACATTTACATACTTTTGTCGCTGTAATATCAACCCTAACTGATGCATTAACAAAGTTTTTTGCAAAATATATATATTTTATATATTACAGGGTGCGACAGCGCCCTTATAGTTAGGGTTGAGTAGTCTGTTTAATGTTAAACCTCAAATTTTACACATCAATATCTTTGGCTCTCTGATGGAATGAGCTGAAATTTTGTGTGTGTTGTCTAGAAGGCACAGTCTTGATGTGTTGACATTCTTTGTGACAACAGCTTGTGTAGTTTCCAAGGTTTGCATGTGTCATTTTTAGAAAAAATACATACAAAAAAATTTTTCTTTTATACTTAACTTTTTTTTTTTTTTGTTGCTCCAGCCTACATGGAAAGGAATTGTTGCCCCAAATTTGCAGAGGACATGTGTCATGTCCCAAGGTAGTGCCTTTGACAGGTCTGCTTTCAAAATATCAAAGGGTCCCAGAGTTATTAAGCTTTAAATTTTAGTGTTTTCAACCTGCACATGCACAGTAATGTTTTTTTCCCCCTTCACATAACGTTCTGTGGCGAAAGTAAAAATTTGATGCTGCCAGTGCCCCTTTTTGCTTTTGCGCCACTTAATTAGCAGGGCAACCACCATTTTATGTGCTGTGCTAACTGCTATCTTGTTGATTTTTCCACAAACCAACAAACAAGGAAAATACACAACAATGCTGGGATATTACTAAACAAACATCAGAAACTAGCAAAATAGTACCTGTTTAGCTAGATTCTGATGTTTGTTTATTAAGTGTATGGCCAGAAATATGTTTTCTGGGCATTCAAAATCCTGGGTGCCCAGTTTAGGGAAAGAAGCGCCCTCACATCCTTCGTGATGAGAACAGTCGTATTTCTTGACTTCTGCAGCCACAGCTGAACTCATGCTGCCAGCTACAGTGTCAGGTGTGAGCCACCCTTGCCCTGGTGTATAGAGGCACCCTACCTCTAAATTGCCACCCCTTATTGAACATTTATTCCCTGGTGTCTAGTGGCATCCCCAACCTGCCAATCGATCACCGTACTGTTATCAAACCCATTCTTACCAGTAGCGCCATATGGCCAGGGGAACAGATAAGGGGAGTAAAGGAGTATTTTACTACCATTTTGACTGACATACTCCCACTTTCTGATTTTAGGAAGTTTTTCCCCACCCTGCAAATTTGCAATATGTGGTGCATATGTATAAAGTTGGCAGTACCATGAGATGCTAGCAGACGTGACACTACACAGAACCCCGGGGTAGGGACAGGAGTTGCTCACTAGGTGGTTAGAAGGACTGTTGCAACATGACAGTGTTTAAAAACAAGCATTTGTCAATGCCGAAGTTAGTCGTTGGAATTGCTGTTGGTACGCACTGATTGGCAGGACTACAGTTCACAGCAGAAACAAGTTATGCCACCCAGTTCAAATTCCCATTGAAATACACTGAAGTGCATACCTGTTTCCTCAATTCGTGATCTGGCTTTGAAGAGTGAAGATGTGTCTGCGGTTTAGAGAAGATGAGGGCACTGTAGCCCCACCATGGGTTGGGGGGGGAGCAAAAATGGCACTGAGACATCAATGGACAGTTTTATTTTTACAAGAAAAAAAAGGGAGAAAGAAAAATGAATTGAGGATTTAGATCTGTGACACTGGGTGATTGGGAACCACCCAGTATCACTGTAATTTTTTTTTTTGGGGGGGGGAGGCGGGTTGCTGAGAGGGAGGGTCTCAAAAAAAATATACTAATAGTGGTTAAGCCAGTTCTGCAGCCAATTCTCTGAGCACCCTTGGGTGAATGTCATACTGCCCTGTGACTTTTTCTACCTTTAGGGTTTCGAGCCCCTTCTGGATCCTTTCTCTGATAAATATGGATTGCTTCATTTCAGGAATGCCCCTGATAGCTGCTTTGATGCCACTTTCTGGCAGGGGCCAGCAGTTTTCTGTTATGACGGAAGAGCAAAATTCATTCTTCTTGATGGCTGCTTTTTGTTCCTCCCCCTCTTGCAGTCTAACAATAAGCACTCATGCTTTGTTCCTTAATATATATCTGAAGAATTGTTTTTCCCAACCACTGACACCCTCCGCAACACACAGCTCTGTGCCTGCCTTTGCCTCCCAGACACTCCTCTTTGCCCCTTCGTCCTTCTCCCTTGATTTTCCTCGGACGTGGAGAAATAATTTTTCCTGGCCTCACTGGTTCTCTGACACATTGGTCTCTTGTACCCGCTTCACTTTTTAACAATCCCTGTGCATGACTTTGTTGCCTCAGGAATGGTTCCTTTAATTGCACCCCCAAATATCTTTCCTCTACACCTCTGGTGCTCCCACTGCAGTCAGCTTGTTTTGGACCACCTGCCTCATCCAGTGTTGTGTACTGCTGATATCCCTGAAAAGAGAGGCCTTGCTCTCAATTTATCTTCCAATAAACATCGATTGATTGAAACATTATACAGTGCAGTTCAATGAACTGCAGTTGGGAAGAGGTCTGATTTTTACTGGTACTTTGCATTTTTGTATTAAAAACTTACACATTTATGATTTAAATAAAACAAAACCATTAAGATGACTGAATGGAAACAAGTTCTTACTGCATGGGGGTCTAATCGAAGGAAACTTTTTTTTTTTTTTTTTTTTTTTTTTTACACACACAGTGAACATCTGGTAGCAATTACCCCCAAAAAATAAAGAGGAAAAAAAAAAAAATTAAACACTTCCTCCCCAACTTCAGAAGGAATTCTAGGTCATAGAGAACAAAGACTGACCCCTGAAAGGCCTTTACTGTAGTTTGAGCCCAAGTCACATTCTGCTTATAGTAAACTGCATTTTGCAAATTGATTAGTTTCAAAAATAAGATAAACGCATTGCAAAATAAAGGAAGAAAGGAGATGTGAAGTGCTGGCCTCCCAAAAGGGAAAAAGAATACTGGGTGACATCCAATCTGGCTGCAGTGAAAGTCAGCAACATGTTTCAGAATCCAAGGGCACTACATCAATAATATTTATTTTTTTACCATTTAAAAACTGGCTTCTCACAATAATGACTTCTGAAATGGGGGACTTGGTTGGGGGTGGGAGTAATATTTGGGAGTTCAAAAATCCAGACCAACTTCCAGATGTGGATCTTGTGATGTTTCTGACTTTCACCGAAATTAACTTTACTAACATACTAAAATGCCAGCAGAATAGGCCCTAACGGTTTTAGAGTCTCTCTGATTGGTCAGCCCCACCCTGAGTGCTGACCTTGCTGCCCCTCGCTTCTCTGGCTTCTCCCTTCCCAGTTCCGGATATTCTTGCTGCATTGGATTTTGCTTCCAGAACCTTCCTCTGTACCTGTCCCACCCTCTTGAACCCCTCCACCGTCTCTGCCTCCACCAGCCCCCTAGGCAGTGCATTCCATGGCTCCACCACCTCTCAGTGAAGCAGCACCTCCTCCTTTCTCCCTGAATCTTCCCTCCAGCTTCCACCCATGCCCTCTAGTGGCCCTCCTCCTTCCTTCAAAGCACCCTGACTGTTCCTCCCCTATTTACCCTCTTCATGTACCTGAAGACCTCTATCATGTCCCCCCGGTCCCTCCTCTCTTCCAATGTGTACATATTTAGCTCTTCGAGCCTCTCCTTATAGGTCCTGTCCCCCAAGCCCCAAATCATTTTGGTTGCCCTCCTCTGGACCCTCTCCAGGAGTTTAATGTCCCTCTGTAAGTGTGGCCTCCAAAACTGCACGCAGTACTCAAGGTGTGGCCTCACCAAGCAGTTATACAGAGGGAGTATCACTTCCCTCCTTCCTTCCCCTGTTCAGCCAGCCCGGTGGCACCGAAGACTGAGGCGCTGGACGCCACACCTTGTGCCATGCCAGCAACCCAGGTTCGAGAATCAGCCCAGGTCGGCAGGAGTCTGGAAAGGATCGAGCATCCGTGGACTGCCTCCTTTCCTGGGAGAGGTTGGGTCGCGTTGCTGCTCGAAGCAGCTCCTGGTGGTGGCTGGGAGATGCCACACCATGTGGCAGCTTACATGGGGGGGAGCATTGGTGGAAAGCCTTACGCATGGGGGCAGGAACACATCTATCGCATGCAGGGCGTCACTGCATGTCTGTGCTTGGGGAAACATAGAAACAAGGGAAAACCCCTGAGCCAGCAGTAGGCAAAGGTGGGACCAGGAACCAATCACCACGCCCAGCATCGGATCCTCCGGCCTGCCCCTGATGCTCCCTTTGCGAGTCCTGCCCACACACTAGATTTACAGAAGGGTCTCCAGTAAGGAGTTGGCGGTCTCGCCCTGGGGGGCTTAAATCCAGGGGGTCAGCAGACCGGGAGTCAAACAATAACAGGTTGCTCCAATATCAAATTTTCAAAAAATGGAAATAAAAGGTCTGCATTTTTGCATGGAACAATTTAGTTATATTGCTAGAAAACCCTCAAGGTTCCACTAGGACTGTTAACAGTGCAGTAGGAGAGGACTGCGTCCTACACTGTACCCAAGAGAAAAGTGCAGTTAAATACAAGCATTCATCAATGCGAATGTTTGCCGCTTGAACTGGTACCATGAGGGAGTACTAGCCGGTGCTGGCAAATTTCAACACGGATTCATAACTTCATTTTTTTATATTTTTACACCACATTTACAACATAGCAGTCTTATTACACCACCTCGTGAAGAAAAGAAGAGTTCAATTTCAACTCCTGTCCAAAAGATACTTTAATGCAGTGGCTGTGAAATCAACTTTTGGGATGCAAAAAAACATTTTGCCCAGGATCTGGAAAATGACAGCTGTCATGTTCATGAGGTGCACTGAAGAGATGGCTATGATAAAAATTTGGGATCAAAATATTGAAAAGTACCAAAGGTACAAGCCTGCATTTGTTAATTTAAGTGCATGCTCGCAACTTTGTTGTTTAATATTTTCACACCAAATTTTCAGTGTAGCATTCTTGTTACCCCACCTCATGAAAAGTGCCAGTGTCATTTCATTCACTCAACCTGAAATGGGGTTATTGCAGAGCCACCACGCCATAGGCACGAAAACATGTTTCAGGAAGGATATGAAAAATGACAGCTATACTTTTCATAAGAAGGTGTGAAATAATGGCAATGTTGAAAATCTGAAGTTAAAATATATAAAACTGGCAAAGTTAGGAGGCGTGAATAGAAACGTGCAATGCACGCTTGTAACGTAGTCTTTTTGAATTTTTCATCAGATTTGCAATATTGGCTTTTTGGAACCCCAACTCATGACCAGTGAGCACTGTCCTTTCACATCGGGTCCCAAAGGTGATTCAAGACAGCGACCGCGAAATCACCTTCGGGACAGAGTAATGAAATGACAATGACAGTATTCAGAAGGTAGGTCCTAAGAACCCCATGTTGAAAACATGGGGCCAAAATTCAGAAATTGACTGGTGTATCAACTTGTTGCCCTCCCCACATTGATTCCCATTATATAGCTTACCTTGAAATTTTCACTTTGCGGTCGGCTTTGAAGAGTGCCAACGTGTTTCTGGTCCACAGAAGATCGTTGCTCCCAACCTCTGGAGACAAGTATGGGTAAGGGGGGTGCAGTGTGGGGAGGTGGGTGTGCAGTGGGAGGGTTGGGATGGGGAAGGGGACGGGGAGACAATAGAGGACCATTTTTTTATTTCAGGTTTAAAGAAACAAAGGCACCAGACTTTTTTTTTTTCCCCCATGTAGGGAAAGGATATGAACATTTCTGGACACTGGGAGTGTGCTCCCAGTGTCCGGGGGACAGGGAACGGAGGGTGCAAGGAGGACAGCAGCAGTGGGAGGGAGAGGGAGGGATCTGCTGTGTGTGTGGGCTCAAACAGAACACAGGTATGGGGAGGATAGCAGCAGTGGGAGGAAGTGATTTGCTGGCAGGGGGGCCTCCAAAAGAACACAGTGGTGGGGAGGACAGCAGCGGTGGGAGGAAGCGGGAGGGAGGGCTTTACTGGCAGGGGGCCTCCAACAGAGCGTGAGTGTGGAGAGGACAGCAGAAGTGGGAGGGAGTGATTTGCTGGTGGGGCTCAAACAGGAACACAAGGAAGACAGGAGCAGTGAGCAGGCTCAGCGCATTCACACTAACCGCTACAGCAGTGTGAATGCGCAACCAGGAAGTCAATGTAATGCAGGACTTTACACATCAAAGGACCGAGTTGCGCCACTATTAGTGCGGCTCTGTCCTTTGAAAAGTTGGCCAACTTCGCCCCAACAACATAAAGTGAGTCATCACCAGCCTGCCAACTGATTCGCCTGCCGCTGCCCTGCCCCTTAGAACTCATCTCTCCACTGGACGCACCCCCGCACACCCCTGCATAGCACCTCTCATGTCAATGAGTTCGTCTGCATGCCACAGCAAACTCAAAAAATGTGCATTATTTTGCCAGATGAACATTATTGCTGGGGAAAAAAAAAACTATATGGTTATTTATAAATATTGCTGCTTTAAGTTGGAATCTCAGTGAATTTAGTGAGTTCGGATTCCATATCCATTCAGTTTTGGCCTCTCCCATGAGACTGCCAGCAAACATGCCACATGGTATCAACTGTGACAATGGATCCCCTCACTAAGCCGGTTGAGGTAAAGGGTGTGGGTTACTGTCCTCCATGAGAACCCGTGTGAAGCCCAGCACTACAGACTCAATGTGTGATGCCGAGGTATTCTCATGTCATCATAAAATGCAAACAAACCTTGACAGTGTTGCCAGTTCTGGTCCTATATTTAACAAAGTAATTCTAAATGATAATGAGGTATGTCCCCCAAGCCCCAACGTGATGCAAGGCTGTTGAAACAAAAGGTACAGGTGTGTGTCGGCACACACACACACACACACACACACACACACACAGTCCCAGACTCATCCTCTATATTAACCAGCTTCTAGCTGCATGTCAGTTTTCACAGCGAATTCTATGTGCTGATAATACTTGGAGAATCTGCAAGCTTTTAACAGTCTTTTTTTTTTTTAAATGAAATTAGCTTGTTAAAAATGCAGAGACAAATAATGTGGTCTTTGATAGTTGGAATCATTACAATTTTTGACATAATACCAAAAAACCTTAACATTGGGAATCAAGACCATTTCTAGCCACATTTTAGAACTAAAGCAGCTGAATTTAAGGACTTGGCAGTATTATACTTGGACAGCACACTGCCGTTGAATGCCTGGTAAAATTTGTTACCTTACCAGTCATTGGTTCATTGTGCAGAAATAAAACGATTTCTGCTTGGCCCTAACCAGTAATAACCACATACCTAAGAGCTCATCTATGAAATCCTGGCTAAACAAAAACAAGCTTGCCTTTTTTCCTAAACAAATCTCAGGCAACTGAGGCAAAGAATAATGCTGTAAGTGACTTTGGAGACCACAGACCGTTGACAGCAGTCTCAGAAGCAGGCCAAGTTAGTCAGCCAGCCTGAGCCCATACTGATCTGAGCACTGCTCTGCTGCCCCATGCCTTGGTTAGTTCTGTGAAACCTATCTGTACAAATATAGACAGAAGTGTACAATCCCACATTTTATGTTTACATGTTAAAGCAAAACCTAAACAATGCATGCAGAGAATGTGTTGCTCAGTAACTGAAATCTTTGTAAACATGGTGGCACACAATTCTATGTATTCTATGGTTGTCTCTCAAAGACTTCATGAAGTGTCCACAATTTGCCACACATTTTGAGTGCCAGGGTTCCACATTTCTGGGGCCAATGAGACATCTGCAGAGGACTACAACCTCAGGTGTACAGCAGCAATGGGGGCAAAGGAAGAATAGGGACTGATCTGTATAGGGCATGATCTGTTATCAGGTTAATATACAACATTGTGCATGCATTGTTGTAAAATTGCAACACTGTAAAGAACAAGCATTTGTCAATGTCAAATGTTTGCTTGCTAATATTAGCATTGGACGTGCAGGAGTTAGCCAGATGCAGAACAGGAATGGCAGTGAAGTATTGAACTCACGTCAACCTCACCTCCACCCTGAAGAGATGGACAGGCACTGGGTTGTGCCTTTGGGTCATCACCCATAAGGCTCACGACATTTCACCTCACCCTATCCTACAGACACCGACAAGTGTTGAGGTGTACCTTGGGGTGTTCGGCTTTACAGTCACCCCAATTCATAAGGACATATGCAGAAATGGGTGTATAGGGGAACTGGGTGAACTCTGGGGACGAAGAGTCCAAGGCACACCTCAATGCTTGTCACTGGCTTCAAGGTGGGAGTGGGGGTGGAATGACCCGAGTATTACAGCCGGCAATCCAAAGGCACACCTCTGATGCCTGTCAGTCTGTACAGGGTGGGACATTATGGTTAGAAACCCTATCGCCCCGGGTGTTGGTATTTGCACTACAAATTTTCAACATGGCCTTCTGTGACCCCACCTCATGAAAGCATGTGGGACCTCTGCTCACAAACAGTGGCACCGTGATTTTGTTAATCTGTCCCAAACGTTGACTTCTCACAGTGACCGCACCATTCTGCACCAGATGTGCAAAAACACAGTTCGGGCAGGATCTGAAAAATTACAGCTGTACCATTCATAGGGAGGTGTGAACAGATGGCAGTGTTGAAAATCTGGAGTGAAAATATTAGAAGTGTGCAAACGTACGAGCATATGTGGAAACTGTGCAACACACACACTCTTAACAGTCATTTAGTTGGCTGGCCCAGTGGCACTGAGGGTTGAGTTGCTGGACACCACACCGCTGACCCGGGTTCAGGAGCGAGCTCGGTCGGCAGGGAGAGGGATGGGATGGAACGCCTGCTGGGCTGCTCTCCTGTCCCGGGGGAGGGTGTTAGGTTGCTCAGCACTCCAGCGAACCCCAGTGGAGATCGGGATGCTGCAGACCGCTGGGTAGCATGTACACTTGCATGGCACAACATTGGCAGCGTTGCCATGCGCTGAAGTCGGACGGGTATCACCATGGGGAGGGAGGGAGGGGGGACTCAGGGGCATAAGGAGAAAACCTCTCTCAGCCAGATAGGCGACAGCTTCCTCCAGTGCCGCCACCATACGCTCCAACGCCGCTTTCCTATCACTGCTCTTCAATCTCTCCGGGCCGTTAGCTGCCCGCACCTCGGAGGATCATGATGATTTTGAAGATGACTAGAGGGACAGTAGAGTGGTTAGCCAGTGGGGACAGCCTGAGAGTTCTGATGTGAGACGTGGAAAAAATAACTGTAAAAAATTAAAAATTGCCATTTAGTCGACTTATTTTCCAAAATTTCAACATCGGCATTTTGTGACCTCTGCTCATGAACACTGTCACTATGATTTTCTTAATCTGTCCCAGATGTCGATTTCCCACAGTGACCGTGCCATTTACTTGCTGAGATGTCGAAACATTTCAGGTAGGATGTGAAAAATGACAGCTGTACTGTTCATAATGAGGTGTGCAAAATGGACAATATTTAAAATCTGAGTGAAAATAGCACAAATTGGGCAGTTACGCTATGGTAAAGGTGGAAATCATGCATCGTGATGCTCGTAGAATAAGTAATTTTTTAGAATTTTGACCAAATTTGTAACATAGGCTTTTTGGAAACCGACCTCATGGACAGTAACACTGTCATTCCGTTACTCAGTCCTGAAAGGTGATTCTGTACAGTGAATACAAAATCACCTTTCAGGGCACAATAACCACAGGACAGTCACTGAATTCATGAGATGGGGTCCCAAGAACCCCATGTTGAAATTTTGGTGCCAAAATTCGCAAAACTGGCTGAGATATCCACCTAGTTGACCCCCATTTACGCCATTATACAGCTTACTGGCATTTCTCAGTCCGCGGTCAGCTTTGAAGAGTGCAGACGTGTTCCCACTCCAATCAAGATCGCTCACGTGGGCTCTGGAGGCAAGTATGGGGTGGGGTGTGTGGGGAGTGGTACAAAAGGTGGGTGCATGTTGGGGAGGACGGCACCACTGACTGCAAGGGACCGTTTTCTTGTTTACGGGTGTAAAACAAAACAGGGTTTTTTTTTTGTTTTTTTAACAGCTGGTTGGGCAGGCTGAGGTGGGCTCCCAGCGTGCCACCTGAGTGTTTGTTTGGGGGGTGGGGATCTGTGGCTGATGGGGACTGGGCACCTGGTAGTTACGAGCAGAGGGGATGGGCACTCTCTGCACACAACAAATGGGGGAGAGAGACATTATGCCAACAAGGATTGGGCCCCTGCTGGCAAATTAATTTGGGAGGGAGCATGCCGACAGGTGGATTGGGCAACTCCGTTGGCTTTCATGGGGACTGTGAGGGGTGGACAATGATAGCTGTCATGATTTATTTAAAACAAATGGGGGGGATATTATGCTGACAGGGATTGGGCTCCCCCATCGGCAAATGAACTTGGGAAGGGGCATGCCGACAGGGCTCTGCACGTTCACACATTAAGAGCTACGGCAGTGTGAAAATGCAACCAGGAAGTCAACAATGCAGGGCTTTACACATCAAAGGACTGAGAGTGCCACTATTGGTGTGGCTTCTGTCCTTTGAAAAGTTGGCCAACTCCACCCCAACAACAGAAAGTGAGTCACTGCCAGCCTGCTGACTGATTTGCCTGCTGCTGACCTGCCGCTTGGAACTGAGCTCCCATTGGGCACACCCCCCCACACCCCTGTATAGCACTTCTCATATCAATGAATTAGTCTGCGCATGCGCACTATGACAAACTCAATAATGTCACAGTATAACTCCACAGCAGTATTAGACAGTCAGTGACTGCAGGCGTCCACTGAGATTGAGACTTCCTTTAGATGTGGAGGATACAAGATGGGTCAGTGGATGACAGTACTACCATTTGGATGAAAATACTACCAGGTGTAAGAAGGTAGTGGTAAATACTTCTGTGTCCTAAAAATTATCTGGACCACTGCATCTGGCATCAGAAACATACATTGCTTAACCTGACCCAAAATGGCGGCACCAGATAGAATTATGTATTCCCTGGTGTCTAGTGGCACCCCACCACCCTGTCAATCGATCGCTGTCCCTGTTGCGAAGTATGTCTTCCCTGGTGTCTAGTGGCACCCCCACCCTCCAACTGCTGTCCCCATTAATGAAAAAGTGTTCCCTGGTGTCTAATGGCACCCCCCACCCTCCTAGTTCAGGTACAATCCTGAAATAAAGAAAATGGCCCCACGATGATTTTTTTTCCTCAAATCTGTAAACAAAGAAAACGACCCCTCGCAGATCAGCCCCCCAACCCGACCTCCCACTCAGCACCCACCACCCCCCAGTACACCCCTACACACCCTCACTCACCTGAGCAGGTACCAGGTTTGAGATCCGCTCTCCAACTGAAGACACGTCTTGCCGCTGAACCGGCGACTGCAATACGAGATCTAAGGTAAATGCAGTTTAATGTATTTCAATGGGGTGTTCAACTTTTATTCATAACAGCCATTTTTTGAGATTTTTGCACCAAATTTTCAGTCATTTGGGAACCCCCACCTCATGAACAATGACCCTTGTTACACAACTCCCACCCAAAAGGTGATTTTGCGGTCGCTTGGAGAATTTACCTTTCGGGCGGAATTTGTGTAATGACAGTCATCTTGTTCATGAGGTGGGGTCATAAGAAGGCTATGTTGAAAATTTAGGGTCAAAAATTAAAATAATACCACAGTTATCACCAGTCGTTGCAATTTCTCTACGCACACTTGTAACTTTGGTAATTTTCAATATTTTGACCACAGATTTTCAACATAGTTGTCTTAATACCACACCTCATGTATGTCACAGCTGTCATTTTCAAATCCTTGCCAAAGCGTGTTTCGGACCTGTGGCATGGAATGTGTTAGTTATGCAGAGTTACGCTTTGGTGGGGATTCAACATTTTCTGTACTGGGAACATGAGGTGGTGTCATAAGAGGCTATTTTGAAAATAACCTAACTAGAGCATTAATGCAGTTTTTGCAATATAAGAGAGAGAGAGACCAACTAATTCAACAGAGTCAGACAGGACAAGAGGACTCTGACTGAAGGTCACAGTGCCTTATTAATTTTGAAAGGTGTGGTTACAGTGACGTAGATTTTGACGGGGGTGTCACCCATCTTTCGACTCTGTTTGCCCATTTCTGTGCTGCCTGAAAGGTCATACTGCCTTAGACTCTGTGTTGCCCATCTCTCTGCCATAGTGTGATACAGACTGTGAATTTGGGGGGGGGGGGCGCCGCGCATCACATCTCAGACTCTGTCACCCATCTGTGCTACCCTGACAGTTCATACTGTTCTAGACTGTGCTGCCCATGTCTGTACCATACAGACTGATGGGGGTTGGGGTCATGTCTCAGACTCTGTGCTGCCCATCTCTGTGCCCAAACTCGTACTAGGTCACATCGTGACTCACGTATTTTGAGAGGGGGTGTCACCCATGTCTCAGACTCTGTGTTGCCCATCTGTGTTCTTCCTTGAAAGGGCATACTGCCCTAGACTCTGTGCCACAATGCCATACAGGCTGAGAAGAGGGGGCATCACATCTCAGACACTGTGTTGCCTATCTCTGTGCCTGAACCAGTACTAGGTCATATCGTGCCTCACGCATTTTAAAGAGGGGGGAGTCACCCACATCTCAGACTCTGTTGCCCATCTCTGTGCCATAGGGCTGTGCAGATTGTGAAGACGATGGGGGAGGGGGGAAAGAGACAATGTCTCAGACTCTGCATTGCTCTTCTCTGTGCCTGGACTACTACTAGGTCATAGTGCCATACCGATTTGTGAAGGAGTGGGGTCATGTCTTGTCAGTTTTGGTGATTTTCAGTGTATTGAATCTTCTGTTTGATACCACTTAAATTTTGGATGCAACCCTGTCTTCTGATTCACGTCACTTAATTGCAAATCACACCACTTAATATTTCAGTGTAACCCTGTTTGTTTACTGAATCTTCTGCTTCACTTCCATGTTTAAGTAACTATTTTGTCAGCGTACTTCTATAGCAGTTTTAGTTACTGACTCTTCTGTTTGATGCCATTTCATTTTTGGGTGTAACCCTATACATGAATCTTCCATTTCACATCACTTAGTCACGATGCTCACGAATCATGCCACTTAAAGATCAAATGCCAATGTTTTACAGATTTACAGTAACAGGACTTCAAGCCCCGGTTTCATGATTAGCGTTTTCTGAAAATATGCTGTTTGGTTTTGTGGTTTTCTTTAAATCAGCCTCTGTTAATGTGCTCTGCAGTAATTAAAAACAGTGACAATTTTTCTGTCTCTAGAGAGTGATGACATCACTCCTGCCCAGCCTGTTGCTTCAGCAATGAAATCCTTAACTGCCTGTAGTAGCTGATGCATGTCCCAGGCACAGCAATCTGTAGGGCTAATTGTCTTTACTCCAAGTGTGCTCTTAACCCCACCTGGTTTGTGTTTAGACAGATTAGGTTACAATCCATCATTCTGTTCTCATAGAGAGTTGGTCATTTGTGTTTCAGTGGGTATCTGACGTGGTATAAATGATTGTTTGTGAGAAATCACCTGTCTGTATCATAGCTGTTCTGTGTCAGTGAAACTCTGCAATGTTTGTCTATATAAACAGAAGGTCGTTTAATGGATGCAAATAAATCTAAAGTTTAAGCCATAGAAGTAGTATCTCCTTGATGTAGCCTCTATACATAGGTCCTTGTGAGAACAACATTGTTATGTCAGATTGACAACCAGATGTCTGCTACACACTGCTATTTCAGGAACTTGTACTGTATGAATTCACAAACTTCAGTTCTGTGATGGATTTTGTGTGGAAATACATCATGAATGTGTGTAATTAGACATACTATGTGTCACCCGGATGCCTGTCTCTTGCCCCTCAGTTGAGGCTGCTGCACCCTGCTTCCTTCTGCTCCCCCTCCACAGGCAGGGCCAATGCCACCTGTTGCTCCCAGTTCCAGTCTCCAGTCAGGACTGCTGTGCTCTCCTACACCCTAGAATCCCAGGGCCTCTGCCTCCACAGTTGGGGCTGCTGTACCATAGGTGGGGCTTTTGCTGCACCCTGCACTGCCCCAAATGGGCAGGGCAGCTGCAACATGTGCATCTTGTTTCAGTCAGGGCTGCAGTACTCTACTGCCCCAATGTGTGCTGCCCCACAGTCAAACCTTCTGCATCTAGCTGTCCTCTGCCCCCTGCTGCATCATAAAGTCTCTTGCTTCCACACTTAGGGTTGTTGCTCCATGCTGCTCCTGCCACCAGAGTCAGATCTTTTGGGACACAACCCAAGCTGCTTGAAAGAAAAACAAACACTTTCATCTTGTGTTACAGAGTGGGGACAGAGGGTAGCAGGGCACAGCAGTCCTTCCTGTGGTGGCATGGGGCTCTAGGCACAGCAGGCCACAGCAGCCTTGAATGTGTCAACATGACTGCAACCTTGGATGTGGTGGCAGAGAGACAGAGGACAGCATGGTGCAGATGCCACGATCATGTGGCAGGACAAAGGGTGGCATCAGGGTACAGCAGCCCTGTGAGACAGACTGTACATAATACAATGCCCCTGCCCATTTGGGGGCAGGGAAAGTGGGTAGAAGGGGGCAGCAAAAGCCCCACCTTTGGTGGCCTTGGGCAGCACTGTGCAGCATCCCCAACAGTGGGGACAGAGTCCCTGGGACTCTAGGGCTTAGACAGCAGTCCAGTCTGTGGAGACTGGAACGGGGGAACAGGTGGAATTGGTCCTGACTGGGGTGGGGGGGCAGGGAAGCAGAGTGCAATAGCCTCAACTGAGGGCAAGAGACAAGGCATCATATGACATAGTATGTCTAGTTACACATACATGATGTATTTCCACACAGAATCCCTTAAAGAAATACATTTTGATAGTTCATACTGTACAGTACAGGTTCCTGAAATAGCAAGTGTGGCAGACACCCATTTGTCAATCTGACATAACAATACTGTTATCCCATGAACATATGTATGGAAGCTATGTCAAGGACACAGTACTTCTATGACTGAAACTTTAGATTTTTTTTTTGTTTGTTTAATCCATTACACAACCCTGGATTATTTATATAGGCAAATAATGCAGAGTTTTTAAATGACAGAACTCAGCTGTGATGCAGACAGGAGATTTCTCACAAACAATCATTTATACCACGTCAGTTACCCACTGAAACACAAATGACCAACTCTTTATGAGAACAGAATGATAGATTGTAACCCAAATCTAAACACAAACCAGGTGGGTTAGTAGTACACCTGGGGCGGATATTCTGACTGCATCAGGCAGGGGCACAAGCCTGGGCACAGCACAACTGGGATGCGCCAGGGTTTGGCCTGGGTGATATTCAACGGTGCTGCGCCAGTTCTCCCATAAGTTAGCTGTTTTTTCACATTTTCAACGATAATCTTTTTAAGACTACTATTGAGCAAGACAGACAGGTGTCCTTAATAAACAATGGCGAAATGTAATTTTGCACCACAAGTGTAAACACACATTTTGGGTAGGGTTTGAGAAATGACAACTGTCAGATTCATGAGATGTTGTGGAAAAAATGAGTACGTTAAAAATCTAGGGTCAGAAATACTGAAAATTACCACAGTTATGAGCGAGTGTTGAGAAATTTCAACATGCACTAGTAACTTCGTTGATTTTTAATATTTTTTCCTCACATTTTCAACATAACCTTCTTATAACCCCACCTCATGAACAAGGGTAGGGAACATTTTCAAAATCATGCTTAAAAGGTGATTTTGCACCACAACTGTGAAAACACATTTTGGCCAGGATTTGAATAATGACAGCTGTCACATTCATGAGGTGGTGTGCAGAAATGGCTCTGTTGAAAAGTTGGGGTCAAACTTTGAAAATTACCACACTTACGAGCGTGTGTTGAAAAATGTCAACATAGGTGCACAGTTTAATAATTTTACCCACATTTTCAATATAGCTTCTTATGACCCCACCTCAAGAACAAGGGTGGAGAATCTTCAAATTTTGCCAGAAAGATGATTTCAGGCAGTGACTGCAAAAAAAAAGAAAAGAAAATCACCTTTCAGGACAGATCTGCCTAATTTTATTGTCACCGTTCATGAGGTGAGGTCACAAAAAGGCATGTTGAAAATCTGGGGCAAAACATTCAAAAATGACCAAGTTATGCCCATAAGTTCAAAACCCCATTGAAATACATTGAACAGCATACCCGATTTCCTCAGTTCGCGATCCACCATTAAAGAGTGAAGACGTGTCTCTGGTCCAGAGAAATTATGACTTTGGACCCCAGTGAGTAAGTAAAGGCTTGGTGGACGGTGCTGAGTGGGAGAACTGGGGGGGGAGAGACCATCAAGGTGGCAACAGACATCGATAAACAGATCTTACTTCAGAGGGCTCTTGCAGTAAGTATTTACATATAGGACTGACCTGGCAGGCGTTAGGACCCCACGGAAAATTTCTAGCTAGTTGCGTCCTGATGGGGGACTGCCCCACATCAGGTGACTTGACGCCATGCAACATCAATATAAAGGGGCAGTCCCCCACACCTGCCTTCTAGTTCTTTCCCGCTGTTAACTTGTGAAAGTTCCTCACGGTAGAGTTCTTTGCTCGTCAGTCTTTCGTTGGTTCAGTTTCCGAACTTTGACAGATTTTATTATTTTTTCAACTTATACACAGTGTATGTCATCCCAGAAGCCTTCTGAATCACATAAAAGTAAGTACGACTCGTGCGGTTCCCAACTGCTGCATATGGATGTCCACTCCTTGTGCATCTTCTGCCTAGGCCCGGGTCATCCTGTGGAGAAGTGCCACCACTGCCAGAAATTTAATTCAGCTACCCAAAACAGAGGGAGCAGTCTCGGAGGCCCATATTTTAAAGAAAAATATGGCATCCATGGAGAAGAAGTTAAGAGTTAAGGCGTCTTCCACTTCCTCTGAAGGCCACAAAAAGAAGGAGAAGCACGGGGACAGGGATTCGACCTCCACGGCCTCCGCGACTCTGGATGGAGTCACGGTTCTCAAGGTAACCCCTCGATAACTGTCTTGGTGATGTCCAAGAAGATGTCACTCCTCCCGTCGGGCTCGGGCCCCTCGGGTACCTCCGGAGTAAAGGAGGCCTCTGCTCCCAGGAAGGCCGCTGCCATGCAGCCCTCTGGGTCGAGCGGGTCCGCTAAGTCGGACACCAGTGCCACTGACGTCCATCCGGACAAGACTAGTAAGCCACTGGCTCCTTCGGGAGGGCACACGGTCGTTCGTTCGACCGAAAAGGCTGCATCTCCAGTACGGCCTTCATCGGGCAGGATCCGAAGTCGACGCCGATCCAGCTGATAAGCTGGACGCCAGCCCTCAGACAACCTCCCAGCTAGAGAGCTTGCGTCGGAACCCTTCGGCCAGTCAGACACCCCAGGCTCACTGTAGCACTTGCCGTTGCCCTCGGAGGCTCCTGCATCTCCTCTGCTGGACCCCAGGGACTCCAACCCTCCCACCCCGGTTGTCACAGAGGAGCTGTATACGCTGCCATCAGGGCTCCCTCCTACTGGGCCAGACCCTCAGACACCGACTCAGACGCCGGCTCACGTGACGCCAGCCGATGTCCCCTTACTGGACGGCGATCTCTCGCGGGCCCACCTTTTCCTGGCCCGCCTGCTGTGCCGATGCCAGGTCCCTCTGCTCCGTCAGAGCCCCTGGCACCCAGGTATCAGACACCTCTAAACCCAGTGCAGTCTTTCCCAGCGCCACAGTATCTAATGCCACAGTACCCGATGCTGCTTTATCTGACGCTGCAGTACCCTGCACCTCAATACCAGATGCCAGGCTTCCCACCGTTGGGTTATGGCTACTTGTTATACAGATACCCTCAGTATCCCCCTCCTCATCTTCCTCCTCTGCTGCCCACTCCCTAGCTGCCAGCAGACTTGAAGGGGACTGGCTGCCTGATGGGCTGAGGCCAAGGCTCAACTCACCGGGGAGGTAGAGAGGCACCCACCGCGCCCAGACCCCGCAAAGATCCCCACGCCAGAGACAAGAGACTTCCCTTACCCGACACCAGAGATGAACCTCTGGCACCAGGTGTGGGAGGACATGCATCCCAGAGGGCTTCCCAAATGGAACGCTCCTCCTCACGCTGGGGGAGTCTTCCTCATCCTCATCGACCTCAGACTCTGACTCAGGGGGATACACCAACCCGGATGACGAACCCCGTACTCCAGACCGACCCAGGCCAAGGACTCCTACGAAGTCTCCTTCGGAGCATCCTTTTTTTCTGGAGCTACCGAGAAAGATCCAGGAAGTTCATCAGTGGCAATCTCTGGAGTCAGATCCACAGCATAAAAAGTTCGCTGTCCATTTGGATCTGCCCAAGACTGCTCCTACATTGATTCCAGCCTGGATAGAGCCTCATGCAGATCTTGTTTCCACTATTTGGAAACAACCACCCGCGTTAGCCCCCCCTTCCGAGGAAGGCAGATCAGCTATACCAGGCTCCTGAGGGAGTAGATTCTTAGAATCAACACCCCAAAGTGGACTCTGTCATGATTAGCACCACTAAGGCCGCTCCACTAATCCCAAACATCTCCACTCATCTCCGCCTGACAAGGAGTCTCTACTGGACCAATACGGGAGGAAGGTCTATATGTCTTCTACCCTGAGTATTAGGGCCCTGAATTATGTAGCTCATATGGGGGATTACCAGAAGACCATCCTTAGTCAGGTGGTATCAAATTTGGACTCCCTTCCCAAGTCACAGACAAAACAGGAAGTGGCAGATCTTGTCCATTCTGCTCGTTCGGCCAGTCAGCACATGCTTCGTACACCCACGGCGCAGTGGGACAGAGCGCTGTTTTCTGTGGGTCTTCAGTGTCATGTTTGGCTCCGAGTGCAGGAGTTTGTCCCTGGGGTGCACCTGGTGATGTCAAGGACATCATAACCGACCTGCAAGAAAAGGGCGCACCAACCGCTGACTCTCTGTACAGAATCTCTCAGGGAAGTGGTGCTTTTCCGACTTTAACCGACAAAACCTAAGCCACAAGGCAAGTGGGCCAACAAGCGGGGCCCCTCCAGCAACCAACACCCTCCCATAAAAGCCATGGAAGACTGCCGCTGGGCGCTGCCCCAGACCTCCGACTCGCCCACAGCCTCTGGACACACCAGAGGAACCAGTAGGAGGGAGGTTCTCCTTCCATCTACCGGGTTGGGAGAGGATAACATCAGATGCTAGGGTGCTCCAGCTGATCGCAGCAGGACACTCAATAGAGTCTTCTGAAACCGCCTCAAGACTAACCCCCCAAGTCATCTTACTCCCAGAACATCTTCCTTGGTCCTGAAGAAATCTCCTCTCTCGGCGGCGATAGAACCAGTTCCCAACCACCTTTGGGAAATGGGCTACTATTCTCATTTCTATCTAGTTTCAAAGATAACAGGAGACGGAGGCCTGTTTCAGACCTCAATTCCCTGAACATGTTTGTGGAGTACAAATGCTTCAGAATGCTCTCCTGCAGAGCCTTCTGCCTCTTCTTCGGCAGGGACTGTGGCTGTGCGCTTTGGATATGCAGGATGCTTACCTGCACATCCCCATTCGCCTTCCCACCGCAAATTTTTGCTTTTGTTCTTCAGGGGACCATTACCAATTCAAGGCCCTTCCATTTGGTCTTTCCTCTGCCGCTGAGTATTTACCAAATGCCTGTCTGTGGTAGCAGCCCACCTGGTACCCAGGAGTGCAGGTATTCCCTGCATTCTGGACGATTGGCCCTTGGTGGCCCCATCCAGGGAGGAACTTTACACTCCTTTCCTTATCCTGCAGGTTTTCCAACCAGGGTATCGCTATCAACCAGACAAAGTCCCATTTGGTCCTCAGTTTATAGGGGCGATCCTGACACGACTCATCGGCAAAGCTCTTTTGCCTCCGGACAGGGTGAACACCCTTCAGACTCAGGCACGCCTTCTGTCCAGTTGCAGAGGGGTCACAGCCAGGTCAGTCCTTCACCTCCTAGGGCTAATGGCGGCTGCCATTCAGACAATCCCATGCGCCAGCTCCATATGAAAATTCTCAATGGACACTCGGTCACAATGGGCCTAAACACTGGACCGACCTAGACCAGGAGGTTCTAGTTTCTGATCTCATGCTCAGGGACTTGTAATGGTGGATGGTACAAGAGAACCTTGCCTGGGAGTTCAATTAACATCGAACCCCCCCCTCCCAGATGTTGGCAACAGATGCCTCAGGAGAGGGATGGGGAGCCCACCTCAGGTCTCACAAGACTCAGGGCAGCTGGTTCAGGTTCAAACAAAATCTGCATATAAATGTGCTCAAACTCAGAGCAGTCCTTTATGCCCTCCAGGCGCTGCACTCCTCCATACTTCCCGGTCATCTACTCATACAGACATGTGTGTGGTCTGGTATATCAACAAGCAGGGAGGAACATGTTCCTACCCTCTATGCAGGGAAGCTATGAAAGCGTGGAGCTGGGCCACCCAGCACAACCTTCACCTGACGGCCATTCATGTTCCAGGAGTGGAACACACACTGGCAGGCCGACTCAGTCAGTCCTCAGCCAGGGCCCACAAATGGGAACTGGATCAAGAGGTAGTAGACTACATCTTCCTGCTTTGGAAACCCTCGGGTAGACCTGTTCGCCTCCTCAAAAGCTAAAACTTCCCACCTTCTGCTCGCTTGCTCCAGGGAGAGATTTTTGGTGGGATGCTGTCTATCGATTGAGGGACAGATTCGCCCACGCCTTCCCTCCTATTCCCTTAATTCCAAGGGTACTGAACAAGCTCAGATCAGAGGGGCATGAATGATCCTCATTGCTCCATTCTGGCCCAGGCAAGTTTGATTCTCTCTTCTGCAACAGTTTTCAGAGGAACTCTGCTTCCTCTTCCTGTCGCAACACTTGTTGACCCAGGATCAAGGAACCCGTGTCCATTCAGGTCTCAAATCCTCCATTTGCATGCATGGCTCCTGCAGACGTAGCTACGGCCTGCTTGGGTTTCTCCGCTAGTAGCAGACATTTTGTTGGAGGCCAGAAAGCCTTCCGTCAGATCCACCTATGCCAAGAAGTGGAAACTATTCTCTATTTGGGCCACGCCAAAGGACTTTCTCTGCCCAACCAACACAGTCCTGGATTACATGAGTTACCCTTTGATGTGGGTCTCAGCCATTCCTCTTAAAGGTCCAGGTAGGAGCAATTTCAGCCTACTATGTCCCCTTCGAAACAGGACATTCGCTCAGTTGGAAGTTTCCAAGACATTCCTCAGAAGGGTCCTCCATTTGAGACCCCCTCCATCCACATTCCTGCTTCCCCTTGGGACTTGAATATTGATAGAGAAGCTTGCTCTGCCCCCTTTTAGGCCGGCAGCCTCAGAAGACTTAAAAGTTCCTTTCTTGGAAGACTCTCTTCCTAGTGGCCATTACTTCCGCTCGATGAATTTCCGAGCTTCAGGCCTTGATGTGCAAAATCCCATATTTGATTTTTCACAAGGAACGTGTGGCTCTACGCACCAACCCTAAGTTTCTCCCTAAGGTGGTGGCTGAATCTATGCTGAATCAATCCATTCAGCTACCTGCTTTCTTTACGCAACACTTCAATTAAGGGAAGCACTTCTTGCATACTTTGGATGTTCATAGAATACTGAGATACTACACCACTAGGACTAACGATCTCAGGAAATCTGATCAGCTTTTTGTCTTTTTTTTTTTTTTCCAGCAAGAGGGCAATGCCGTTTCCAAGCAATGCCTATCTAAATGGTTGGCTCATTGTATCACTTTCTGTTATGACAAGTACAACAATACCCTGCCAGGTCAAGTCAGAGACCACTCCACCAGAGGGTCACTGCCTCTGCTGCTTGTTTCAAGAATGTGTCAGTGGCAGACATCTGTGCAGCCGTAGCTTGGACTTCTATTCATACTTTTATGAAACACTACAGTTTGGATATTGCCTCTGCCATAGAGCAGGCTTCGGGTTGGCAGTGTGTCAAGGTCTTCTTTCATAAGACCAGTTCAGCCAGAGGTTCCTTACTATGGCTTGTTTTTCCTCCCAAGTGATTTTCCTCGTGCTCCAGACTGCTTGGGATTCAGTTCTGTATGTAAATACTACTGCAAGAGCCCTCTCAAGTAAGATAGTACAGTTATGTAAGCAATTACCGTAACAGTAGATCTTCGAGAGGCTCTTGCAGTAGGTATTGCCTCCCGCCTCCATCCCCTTAGCTTTTTTTTTTTTAGCCCTTTTCCAGGAAGGGAATATCTGCTTCTCTCTCGCCTTGCTCTTTAGGCCCTGACGGAAAGAACTGAAGACTGGCATGGGGACCACCTTTATACTGACGCCGCATGACGCCAGTCACCTGACATGGGGCAGTCCCCACCAGAGACTGTTAGCTAGAAATTTTTCCGTGGGGTCCCGACACTTTGTGGGTCAGTCCTATATGTAAATACCTACCGCAAGAGCCCCTCTCAAAGATCTATTGTTACAGTAATTTCTTACTAACAGTACTATCAGGGATGGAAATTAATGGTATTCCACCCTGTTTTGCATATTAGTTTTCAAGGCAGAATACCATTTTTTCATGCTGGTATTCAGACTGGATATCACCTCCTGGCCTGCACTTTGCAGTCAGCATGCTCTTTTTGATAGATGGAATACCAAGCTTGGGCTTTTGGTATTGCGCCTCCCATACCAGATTATTTTCTTAATTTCTACCCTGGGTGTGTGTTTTTTTTTTTTTTTTTTTTTTTTTTTTTTAACACACACACAGGGTATAATGAAAAAAAAAAAAAATTACTATGAGGGATGCTTTTCTTTATTTCAGGTACACTCCAGTGTTGGTGTTATATTTGGTGGCACCAGGGGTGAGCTCCCTGGTGTTACATAATGAAAAACAAGCAAGGTGTGTGGGGGGGTAGCAATCAGCATGGAGAACTGAGCACCCCCGTGCTGGAATTTTAACATAGGGGGGTAGTTATGTTTGGTGGCACCAGTGGTGGCCTCCCTGGTGTCGCATAATGAAAACAGGTGGGATAGAACTGGCACAGGGATTGGTCACCCTGCTGGAAGTTTAACATAGGAGGTGTCATTATGTTTTGGTAGCATGGGGTGGCCTCTGCGGTCCACATAATGGAAATAAGCACGGGGTGCTAGAGGATGGCACTGGGACTACATTCATGATGATGATGATGATGATGATGAGTCACTGTGCCTGCTGGGCATTGTTCTGTAGATCAAAGAAAAAAAAAGCCACCCTATGACTGGATCTCTACTTTCCTTTGAACTACACCAAGCTCCCACTCAGCAAGCCAAAAGACGCGTCATGATCAGCCTGACTGATTTGTGTGACACGGACAAGCCCCTTGCAGACTGCTCTGCATTGGACTGACAGGGTCACACTCCTCAAAACTCACTCACAGCAAATTGTTTCACTGCGTGTACGCACAGCTAACATAACAGATTCTTGTGTTAACCTATTTCAGGTTCTGGAAGTGAGGCAGGTAGGGAGTAAACATTGTGAGGGACCCTTAATAGTAATTTTTCTACTAATTCCAGGAACCTCTCACTTAATGTTAACACTTTATGCAAACTCAGAAGCACTACCCTAGGACACCAGGTCCAGAATCTAGTTAGAAAAATGGTTCGTAAGACAGCAGTTCCAAAGCTAGCATCCCTTTTGACTGTATGTCCAAACAGTATCGCTTGTGAAAGTGTGTAAGTTTTCCAGGTAGCAGTTTTACGAATGTCTAACAATGGGATGCCCTATGAGGATGCCACGGAGGCACAGGTACCCTTTGCGGAGTGTGCCACCTCTTGGTGACATTTCCCACCTTTTCATAGCAGGACTGAATGCAAGAAACTATCCAGAGAAAGACAGATCTCTATGTAGCTGCTCTGCATTTGCCAACCTCACCACAGGTAAAACGATGAGTGCTGTGAGACCTGACATCTTTTGTCTGGTCCTTGCAGACAGTCAGGACTCATATTAGGTCCAGGTTATGCAACCGTTCCTGACCTGGACTGGAACAGCTCTGGATAGAGTACAGAGAAAGTCAGACTGGTTGAGGTGGAATTTGGATACCACCTTGGGAAGGGATTTTCTGTTGGTTCTAATTATGCAAGAACTTACCGTAACAGTAGATCTTCGAGAGAGACTCTTGCAATAGGTATTCACATATAGGACTGACCAGCCAGGCATCAGGACCCCACGGAAAAATTTATAGCTAGCAGAGGACCGCCCCCACATCAGGTGACCGCATCAGATGACGTCTGTATAAAGGGGTGGTCCCTAATGCCCACCTTCCAGTTCTTTCCTCGCCAGCGTCAAGAGAGACTAGACGAGAGAGAAGAGGATATTTGCCCCCATGGAAATGGGAGCAAAAAGCTTAGGGGGACGGAGGGTGGAAGGCACTACCCACTGCAAAGCCTCTCTCTAAGATCTACTTTACGGTAAGTTCTCATCGAACTCACTATCTTACTTCCAGAGGGCTCTTGCAGTAGGTATTCACATATAGGACTGAGTCCCAAGCAGTCTGGAACAAGGAAGAGCACTCAGAGAGGATTATCATGCATAGCATGGAACCTCAGGCTGAAAAAGGGTCTCATAAAAGCAGAGCTTGTAGCACAGTCAACCCAAGAATGCTCTATGGCGAGAGGCAATGTCCAAACTGTAGTGTTTCGAAAACGTATGTACAGATGTCTGCCACTGACACATTCTTGAAATAAGCCGCAGAGGCAGCTACTCCTCCGGTGAAGTGACCTCTGACTTGACCCGACAGGGTCTTGTTGTACTTGTAACAGAAAGTGATACAATGTGCCAACCATTTTGATAGGCATTACCTAGAAACAGCATTGCCTTCTCTTTTGTGAGCAAAACAGACAAAAAGCTGATCAGTTTTCCTCAGATCCTTAGTCCTAGTGGTGTAGTATCTCAGTATTCTGTGAACATCCAAAGTATGCAAGAGGTACTCCCCTTGATTGGAGTGTTGCATAAAGAAAGCGGGTCGCTCAATGGATTGATTCAGCGTAAATTCAGCCACCACCTTGGGGAGAAATTTAGGGTTGGTGCGTAGAGCCACACGTTCCTTGTGGAAAGTCAAGTATGGGATTTTGCACATCAAGGCCTAAAGCTTGGAAATGCACAGAGCAGAAGTAAGGTTACTTAGGAAGAGGTCTCTCCAAGAAAGACACTTTAAAAAATCGGCTGTAGCTGCCAGCTCAAGGAGGCAGGGTAAGTTTCTCCAGAATGAAATTCAAGTTCCAAGGAGGGGCAGGAATGCGGATGGGGTCTCAAATGGAGAACCCTCTGAGGAATGTCTTGAGACTTCCAACTGAGCAAAAGTCCCGTCACCGAAGGGAATGTGGTAGGCTGAAATAGCGGCTATGTGGACCTTTAATGAGGAATGGCTGAGACCCAGATCGAAGAGGTGATGCATGTAGTCCAGGACTTTACTGGCTGGGCATGAGAAAGCTTCGAAGTCTTTCAAAGTAGCCCAAATAGAAAACTGTTTCCACTTCATGGCGTAGGTGGACCTGGTGGAAGGCTTTCTGGCCTCTACCAAGATGTCCGCTACGAGCGGAGAAACTCTGAAGCAGGTTTTTGCTACATCTGCAGGAGCCACGCATGTAAACGAATGGATTTGAGACCTGGATGAACATGGGTCCCCTGATCCTGGGTCAACAACTGTTGCAACAGAGGAAAAGGAAATGGAGGTTCCTCTGAAAACTGTTGCAGAAGAGAGAACCAAACTTTCCTGGGCCAGAAGGGAGTGATGAGAATCATTCAAGCTCCCCGATCAGAGTTTGTTCAGGACCCTCGGAATTAAGGGAATAGGAGGGAAGGCATAAATTAATCTGGCCTTTCAAGCGAGAGACAAGAGCATCCTGCCAAAAAAAGTCTTCCCTCCAGAGTGAGCGAGCAGAAGGCAGGAAGTTTTGCATTTTGAGAAGAAGCGAAGAGGTCTATCCAAGGTGTTCCCCATCACTGAAAGATGTCAATTACTACTTCTTAATCCAATTCTCATTCGTGGGACCTGGCTGAGGACCGACTGAGTTGGTCCGCCAGCATGTTTTCCACTCCTGGAACGTGAATCACAGTCAAGTGAAGTTGATGCTGGGTTGCCCAAAGCCATACTCTCATCGCTTCCTAGCACAGAGGGTAGGAACATGTTCCTCCCTGCTTGTTGAGATATCAGACTACGCACATTTTGTCTGATTGTATGAGGAAATGACTGGGAAGAATAATAGAGTGTAGAGCCTGAAGGGCATAAAGGACTGCTCTCAGTTCGAGCAAATTTATGTGCAGGTTTTGTTCGAACTTGGACCAGCTGCCCTGAGTCCTGTGAGACCCTAAATGGGCTCCCCAGCCTTCTCCTGATGCATGTGTCATCAACATCTGGGAGTGGGGTTCAATACTGAAATGAACTCCCAGGCATAGGTTCTCCTGCACCATCCACCATTGCAAGTCCCTGATCATGGGATCTGAAACTAGCACCTCTTGGTCTATATTGCCCCGAGGGTCTGGTCCCATTGTGACCGAAGCATTCACTGAGAGATTCTCATATGGAGTCGAACATATGGAACTGTCAGAATGGCAGCCGCCATTAGCCCAAGAAGACAAAGACTGACCTGGCTCCAACCATCCCAATTGACAGAAGATGGCTTGAGTCTGAAGGGTGTCCACCTGTCCGAGGCAGAAAGGCTTTTACGATGGTCGTGTCCAGAATCACCCTATAAATTGAAGGCACTGGCAAAGGACCAAATAGGACTTTGCCGTTGATGGAGACACCCAGGCTGGTGAAAACCTGCAGGGTGAGGGAAGAGAGTACAAGGAGTTCCTTCCTGGACAGGGCCGCCAGGAGCCAATCGTCCAGTACAGGAATACCTGAACACCCTGGGTACGCAGGTGGGCTGCTACCACAGACAGGCATTTGGAAAACTGGGGACCGAGGAAATACCAATTGAGGTGCCTTGATTTGGTAGTGTCCCCTGAAAGCAAAAAACTAAGGAATCTACAGTGGAAGGGCAAATGGGGATATACAGGTAGGCATCCTGCATGTCCACAGCACATAGCCACTGTCCCTGCCAAAGAAGCAGAAGAAGGCTCTGCAGAGAGAGCACTCTGAGCGCTTGTACTACAAACATGTTCAGGGAGCCGAGATCTAAGACAGGCCTCACATCTTTAGTCTTCTTTGAACTAGGAAGAAATGGGAATAGTAACCTGCCTCCCAAAGATGGGTGGAACTGGTTCTATTGCTGCCTTCGAGAGAAGGGAGGTGATTTCTTCTAGGACCAGGGAAAGATGTTGCGTGAGTAAGATAACTTTGGGGGTCTTCGGGTGGTTTCTGAAGAAACTCTATTGAGTGTCCTGCTGATATCAACTGGAGCACCCAAGCGTCTGACATTATCCTCTCCCAACCCAGCAGACGGCAGGAGAATCTCCCCCACTGGTTCCTCTGGATCCTCTAGAGGCAATGGAGGAGGGAGGAGTCAGGAGGTGTGGGGCAGCACAGCAGCCGATGCTCCCGTGGCTTTTTGCTGGAGGCCTTGCTGCTGCAGGGGACTACGTTTGTTGGCCCGCTTGCCCTGCAATTTTTGTCTGTCGGTTTTGCCAACGAAAAGGATGCCGCTGCCCTTGAGGGGCCTGTACATAGAGTTGACAGACATAAGTGCAGTGCCCGTCTCTTGCAGTTTGGTAATGATGTCCTTGACATCACCCTAACAGCACCGAACCCCTGAAGGGGCATTCTGGATAGCGGATTGCACTTCAGGGACCAAACCTAACACACAGAGCCAGGCATGACACCGTAGGCCTATGGCAAAAGCCGAGCTCCTTCCAGCTGTGTCCACTGCATCGTAAGTGGCATGAAGCATGTGCCAAATGGCCAAACGAGCAGAACGGACAAGATCCGCCACTTCCTGCTTAGTCTGGGACTCAGGAAGGGAGTTCAATTTGGATTCTACCTGACTAAGGATGGTCTTCTGGTAATCCCCATATGTGCCACATAATTCAGGGCCCTAATACCCATGGTAGAAGAGAAATAGATCTTCCCGCATTGGTCCAGAAGCTGGGATTCCTTAACAGGCAGAGCTGAGGTGCTTGGGATTTGCGGAGCGGCCATGAACGGCGCTAATGACGACAAAGTCCACCTTGGGGTGTAGGTCAAGGAAATCCACACCCTCAGTCTGCCTTCCTAGGAAGGGGGGCTAAAGCGGAAGGTTGTTTCCAAATGGTAGAAACAAGTTCCGCGTTGAGGCTCTATCCAGGGTGGAATCAGCGTAGGAGCAGTCTCGGGCAGATCCAGATGAACAGTGAGTTTCGTACACTGCAGGTCTAGCTCCACTGATTGCCACTGATGGACTTCCTGGATTTTCCTCAGTAACTCCAGAAAGGAGGGATCCTCCAAGGGAACTCTGGAGGAGTCCTTGGCCTGGGGCGATCTGGAGTATTTGGCTCATCTTCAGGATCAGAGCGTCCTGTCTCAGAGTCCCAGTCAGACGTATCTGATGGTGAGGAGGAGGGATGGCCCCTTTGGGGAGTTCCTGGGCGATATCCTCCTCTCTAGCACCAGAGGCGCTCTCTGGTGTTTTGGGGAGAGAGAGAGTCTCCCATCTCAAACATAGGGGTTCCTGTGCAGGGTCTGGCGTCGGCAAATGACCTCTACTTCACGAGTGAGCCGAGCCTTGGCCTCAGACCACCAGGAGGCCAGTGTCTCCTTCAGATCTGCCGGCAGCTGGGGAGTGGCAGCGGAGGTGAAGGAGGAGGGGATATGGATAATGAGGATATTCGTAGGAGTATCCATAACCTGACGGCAGGTGGCCGGCATCAGCTATCGGGCATCTGGTACTGCGGCGCTGGGTACTGGTGCGCGGATACTGTGGTTGGGTACTGTCACACGGATATTGCGGTGTCGGATACTCTGGTGCCAGGAGCTCTGATGGGGCAGAGGCCCAGCTGGCAAGCCAGGCAGTGGTAATGCTGGCCCGGTGGGTGTTGGGCCCGCATGGTACGCTTTTGACAGGGTCCGGCGACCTGTTCAGGGGGACGCTGGATGACATTGGGTATACCAGCATCGGACTGGCGCTCTGAGGGTCTGTCGTCAGGGTATCAGGCTCCAAGGAGGGTTCCCGATGGCAGCATCTCAGTATTCCCTGTGACGACTAGAGGAGGAGGACTGAAATCCCCGGTCAGCTGAGGAGACACGGGACCTCAGAAGGCAATTTAGCATGTTGCGGAGAGTCTGGGGCATCGGACTGATCCTTAGGGTCCGGCGCAGGCTTCTTGGGCAGGTGTCGGTGGGACCAACGTCCAACTTATCGTCCGAATCCGGGTGGGCGGAGAAGCAGACATCCGACTTATCAGATTCCCTGCCGGAGGAAAGCCGCGTTGGGGATGCAGCCTTGTCGGGTGAAGACTTGGCTGGTCGACCGCCCCCCCCCCCCGAAGGGGTAAGCGGCTCATCAGCCTTGTCCGGGCGGGCGTCGGTGGGACCAACGTCCTACTTACCGGACCCACTCTGACCCTAAGGCCGCGTGGTAGCAGCGGACTTCCCAGGAGCAGAGGCCTCCTTTTCCCCGGAGGCTCCCAAAGGGCCCGAGCCAGATGGGAGGGGCGACGCCTTCTTGGTCACCACCAAGATGGCCATCGTGGAGTGATCCCCGGAGGGGACGTTACCTTAAGTGCCGCATCTCTGGCTGGAGACGCAGCTGCCGAGGTAGCAGTTTCCCACTCCCAGTGCTTCTCGTCACGCTTCTTCTTGTGACCTTCAGGGGAAGTGGACGCCTGCCTTAGCTTCTTTAGCTCTTCTTCCATGGAGGCCATTGTTTTCTTTAGGGTATGGGCTTCCAGGGACTGCTGCCTTCTTTTGCGGGTAGTGGAGTTAAATTTCTGGCAGTGCTGGCACTTCTCCATTGGGTGGTCTGGACCTAGACAGAAGAGGCACAAGGAGTGGCTGTCCTTGTGTGGAAGTTGAGAACCACACGAGTCACACTTATTTTTATGCAATTCAGAGGGCATCGAGGGCGACATACACAGTGAATCATTAAGAAAACTCGAAAAAACAGAGAAATTAGGTTGAAAAGTTCAAAAACTGATTGATCGGCGAAAGACTGACGAGCGTCGATGCTACCACAGGAACTTCACAAGTCAACATCAGGAAAGAACTGGCATGGGCATGGGGACCACCCTTTATACAGGCATCGTATGACGCCAGTCACCTGGACATGGGGCGTGTCCCCGCCAGACACTGCTAGTCAGAAATTTTTCAGGGGTCCCCACGCCTGTCGGGTCAGTCCTATAAGGTGAATACCCACTGCAAGAGCCCTCTCTCAAGTAAGATCTACTTATCCCTGTGGAGAAATTATGTAATTAAACTGTGCAGATGGCTTGCAGTTCACTTACCCTCCTAGCAGAGGTCAATGCAGTCAGGAATATGGTTTTCCATGTGAAATACTTCAGGTCAGCAGTTTCCATTGGCTCAAAAGGAGTTCCATAAGCTGGGCAAGACATATATTGAGGACTCCACGGAGGGACAGGGTCCCTCACTGGAGAGTAAAATGGTTTAGGCCTTTAAAAAATTCTTGAAAATGGGTTGTGAGGCCAAAGAATTCTCCTTGCCGGTTGATATATATGCTGATACTAATGCTAAGTGCACCTTTAACGTTTAAGGCTGTAGAATTACAGGCAACCCTGCCTCTCAGATTTACTTTTCTGAGGGCTCACCAGTAAGAAAACTTTTTATTTACAGGAATAAGCTTTCCTAGTCGTGTGGGTTTCCTTGAAACTTTAACCACCTTCAAGACATCTTCCGAGTTAGTCAATCCATAAAATTCTAACTCCTCAAGGGAACCATGCCCTCAGCGTAGGTTCCTGGGGTTCGGAAATGTCATTCTACCCTTTGACAAAGCCAAAAGATTGTGACAGAGTGGCAGGCTCATTGGATTCTTGACGGATGGGACCAGAAGCATCAAGTACCAGGTCTGCCTGGCCCAGTGTGGGGCCATCATGATCACTGTTGCAGGTTCACTCCTGAGTTTCAGAAGTACTTTCTGGATGAGTAGCAATGGTGTGAAGGCATACAGGAACTTCACTGTCCAGTCCTGCGCCAAGGCATCCTTTGGGACTGTTCCTGTGGCTGGTGGTCTTCAACAAAACTGTGAGAGCGGATAGTTCTCCCACGATACAAACAGGTCTATATTGGGAGTGCCCCCACCTTCTGACCACTATGGCCAGTACCTGCTGGTTCAAGGCCCATTCATTATTTCCCTGGCCGATTCTCCTGAAGGAATCCGCTAGGAAATTGTTTTTGCTCGATAGATTCACTGCATATATGTTTACTTCTAAGGAATAAGCCAGCTCTCGGATCCTCACTGCCTCTGTACACAGTTCGGAAGATCTTGTTCCTCCCTGCTTGTTTATGTAGTACTTTACTGTAGTAGTGTCTGTCCCGATTTGGACAGTCTGACCCTGTAGCTGGGAGGAGAAAGACTGCATTTGCTAGCAACACTGCTCTGAGCTCTAGAATGTTTATGTGTTCTAGTGACTCTTGTAGGCTCCATGTGCCACTCACTGTGAGGTCCTGCAGGTGGGTGCACCCAGGACTCAGGAATCCGTAGTAAGGATATTTGCTGGTTGACTGCTAAAGACAAGTAAGAGAACGCCTTCTCTGAGATTTCCTTCTCTTCCACCATTCTAAATATTCCACTAGTGCTTTTGTCACTGACAAGCTTTGAGAATGGACCCCATCACTGGGACCAGTTGTCCCTTAAATGGAAATGGGTATCTCATCTGGAACCTGGCCCATGGGACCACAGATGTGAATGCAGCCATGTGACCCAACAACCAAGATTTCACTTGCAGGTCTTGGCTGACCTGCTGTGAAAACGGGGTTAAATACCTGGTATAACAAAGCAAAAACAGGGGAATGCTAACTATTTTCAGAAGTGCTTAGCAGTAGATCGCTAACCATTTTTGAGCAAATCCACAACACAGTATACATTAATAAAACAATATAATTTTTTTAAACTTTGCTAATCAATCTTTGCCAAGTGCTATGCATTTTCACAGCTGATTAACACTTCCACGCGTCAAACTGCTAATCAGTTTTTTTTTTTTTTTTCAACTTATTTAAAACCCTGGAAAAGACTCTGCTGTCGCTATCAAAGCTGTAACTCTGTCCTGTGGGAGGAAAGCATTCTTCTGCAAGGTGTTTAGCTCTGCTCCTGTAAAGTCCAGTATCTGAACAAGCTCTAGCCGGGACTACTGTAGGCTTATCAAGAGTCCCAGGTTCTCTATGGTGCTCTAGTATCTCGTCTCCTGTTCTGTTTCCACCCCGAGACCAGCCAGTTGTCCAGGTAGGGAAAACCACCATGCGTTGTTTTCTAAAATGTGCTGCCACCACAGCCAGACACTTTGTGAAAACTGAAGCTGAGCTAAGACCAAACAGGAGAGCTATGAACTGGTATTGGCAGTTCCCTAGCTAGAATCTGCAGTATTTTCTGTGAGACTGACTGGGATATGAAAATAGGTGTCTTTCAGATCTAGAGATCCCAGCCAATGACCTTTCTGCAAATAGCATCATCGTCCTTAGCATGACCATCTTGAATTTTTCTTTTTTCAATTGTTTTTTCAGAAAGCTGAGGCTAAAATGGGTTGGCACTCCCCATTTTTCTTGTGGGTCAAAATATTAGAATAGGCCTCTGCCATACTGGAAAGCAGGTACTTTTCTACAGTCTTGATACCAACAGGTTTTTATTTTTACTTCAAGTTCCAGCAGACATTTTTCTGTGGGACAGTAAGCTGGAAGACTTCTGTGTTTCTGAAGGTTTGGAATGTGACTGAACTGCACACACAACACCCAACCTACTACTTCCTGCACCCACTTGTCTGTGGTAATGTTTACCCATTCCTAGAAGTAGTGTGCCAGTCTCCCTCCCACAGGCAATGGTATGGCAACTGGGGCAAAACTGTTAGGGCTTTTGTTTCGGCTGGGGCTTAGGCACTGGAACTGCAACACTTTACCTGAAAGCCCTTTCTTCCCCTTCCACTACAGTAACCTCTTTGAGGTTGGTACTAAGAGAGAGTGCAAGAGACACAGGCTCTTGGGAAGTATCCCCTTCCGCATGATCAATAGGAGGAAGAGGCTTTTTCCTTCTCATTGTTACTTTTGAAAGTGGTTTTGTGTTCATCCACTTTTTTCATGCAGGCCTCAATTTTCTCAGCTAATAAAATTAATCTCACTCAAAGGAGAAATCAATGGCCTTGTTTTGTTATCATGGAAAGGGTGGTAGTCAGGAAACCTTCTTAATGACACTGCATGAGCCCAAACTCTGGCAGCAGTGTCATTAGCATCCACTGCAGTGTGGCAATGATATTTTGCAATCCAGGGCTGACCTTGCAGTAGCAAATCAGAAAGCCTGTGCCAAGCCATCTTCTGCTCTTTCTACCACTGCCAGAATTGTGTTCCAAGTGCTTCCTGCTACTGTGCTGTGTGTGCTTAAGCTGCCTGCTGATCAGCAGAGAAGCTGTTTTATAAAACTTTTTGCCATAGTATCAGATTTTTAAGTCTCTTCCAATGCTGAGCAGACAGTGTGATTTTTGGTCTCTCACAAGTGGCAGCCTGGACTAACCCCTGCTAATCAGTATGGGCACACAGATATTCCACACATGCTTGGCTACCTGACATGTTTGATTTTTTTTTTTTTTGTAGCCAGCTGCAGCTAAAGTGGGTGCAGCCATGACTTTTGCTAAAACTGAGTGGTTTATGTACGGGAACTGGGAAGTAACATTCTTCTTGGTGGAGCTACTCCAGGCATGTCCATAAAATCAGCATCATCTTCATCGTCCTCCATTTCTAGTGGAGGGATGTTGAGAGCATCAACCATTTGTCTGACAAATGAAGAAAAAGATGCGAGTCCTTAATTTGCCTTTGAGGAGGTTCACAATCTTGTTTACGCGTGCCTTCTAACTCCATGGGGTCATCTTCCTCCATATGCGCATAATATTCTTCTTCCTCCCTCCTCCTCAGCAGGCAGACAGGTTGGAGCCTGAGCCGGGCTGGTGGCAGGTATTTAAATTTCATATGGCCTGGATAGAATGGAAAAATTGCCACATTCTTGATATGTCCTCTGATGAGGGCATTTTTTCTGTGCCATTTGCCTGCTTTCTACATGCAAGAGAGTGGCAGTGACATTTTCTTTGATTTTGGGCAGACACCATTTCCAGTGCCTGCTCTAAGGCTTTTATTTCTGCCATCACTGGATTCAGGGTTACCCTCGGAAACCCAGATATCTGGACCATCTTTACCAACTCTTTCTGACAGCCATGCAGCTTTATTATCTCTTTTTCTTGTCACCTTTTACGTTATTTGCTACTGCACATGAGAAGATGGCCCCTTCAGATGTGTTCTTTCCACCATCACTGATACCACCCAGAGCCTTTTTGTTATTTCTAGGTGACACAGAGGCAAATTCAGAATGCATGCTTCTTTTGAAACGTTAACCTCTTTAAATGAGGTTTTGGAGCAAAAATTATGACAGGACTTACAATTTATAAAGTTGTGTTGTGGACCTAAACACTAACAGACCTTGAGACAGTCCATCCTTGCCATCAGCTAAAAACAATTTGTACACATTTTTGATGGTCTGCAGGGTCTCTCTGACACACCAATTACAGAGAACCTTGAAATAATCAAAGATTCCTATTAAGAAAAGATGCAGTACGACAGCCCACTAGTAAATAAAATCAGCTCTTGTACTGAAGAAACTGTGCCAAAGGTCAAACTGACTCCTGTAACAGGAACCGGATTAAGGTGAAAGCGCACAGCCTGACACGAAGAGTGAAAGTGATCTGTTGTCTGTACACCGGACAGCCAAATAAAATCAACCACCAACATTTAACAATGTGGTTTATTTTTTTTGGCCATCTCTTTCTGCCGTCCCTACCTGGTCTGCTTCCGTTCCTGGCAACCCTTAGGGACTCCGGCTGCCGTCTGATAACTCCCACGCTCCATCAGGGTCCTTGCCTTTCTCCTGCAGCTCACCCCTCACAGTGGGGGCCCTAACTCACCTCCCTTGTCCGGGTCCAGACAGGCAACTTCCCCCAGAGCCGGTGCAAGGTGGATGGCCATCAAGCCACTCGACCAGGAGGACTTCTATTTTAACTTTTTCTACCCGGAGCAGACGTGTGCCATGACGCCGGTGGAGGGGAGTGTGCACTCACCTGCACGCACTCCCTCCTGGCGTCTGCTCCCAACTCCTCCCAGATTTACAGCGCTATGCCTTGCCCTACAGCATCTGCTGGGGGAATCAGGCACTGACTGCTGTGAGACCTTAACAAAGTGGTTTATTAACCAAAGGGAAAAAAAAAAAAAAAAAAAAAGGACAATGGTAGCCAAGAAAGGTATTCTCTGGTTCCTGGGAATCAGATGGGAACCGGAGAAACCATAATTTCAGAAACAAAAACCATAATTGAACAGAATAATCAAGAGAAACTGACAAACACTTTTAAAAATAAAGTACAAAGTAACAAAACTCAACTGAAGAACCAGCCGTTACTGGAGTTCACTACAGGCAACTGCTCTTCAGGCGGAGAAACAGATTTGAGGCTGAATAATGGCCAGAGTGGAGCGAGGATGCACAGTATGAACCTACATTATATCCCAATGTTACCCTTCAAATTCAAGATTGATTTAATTTATTTACACAAATATTTCGATCCCTACCTCGCACTAGAGATCAAACACAGGGAATAGATTCCTACTACAAGACTCGAATTCTCCAGAATTGGCAGAAACTCCTTCACTCTCCAGAACTGCAACCATCAGCCTGCTACCTAGAAATGCTAGCTTTTGACCCATACTCCTCTACCTCCCCCCAGCGAGAATAGATCCCGAATTTAAAAGATGGCAGTGCCTCAGGCTTACACACAACTATCAATATTAAGAAAAATCAGGTCACTCACCTGTAACAGGAGTTCTAGGAATGGTATATGCTGTTCATCCACACTGTCTGGCAGGTTCCTTGCCGCTTTAAATCTTGCCGGAAGGTCTTCGAGCTGGCTCCTCCCACCCACCCGGGTGTTAAAACTCTCGGCTCCGCCCCATGACACCAGATCTAGCCCGCTAGGAGCCAAGTTGTGTGTCCAAGCCGGGGAGGCTGGGTGGGTCGTGTGGATGAACAACATACACCATTCCTAGAACTCCTATTACAGGGGAGTAACCTGTATTTCTACGGACATGGATATGTTGTTCATCCACCCTGTCTGACAGACTCCTAGCAGTTCTCTGGGAGGAAAGAGGCAAGGTGCACACCCCTACTTAGGAAATAAAGACTGGAGAACCGGAGGCCCCAAAACCAGCATCCCGGCGTGACTCAAGGTCAATATGGTAGTGGGTGATGAAGGTGTGTGCAGACTTCCAGGTAGCAGCCCTGCAGATTTTCTGGATAGGGACGTCCCTGGAAGCAGCCACCGATTCAGCGGTATGGTGGGTAGAATGAGCTCTTATCCCTCCGAGAGGCTCCATGCCCGGCAACCTATAGCAGAGATCTATGCAGGAGGTGACCCACCTGCCTATCGTCTGCTTGGCTGCAGGTCTGCCAGGTGCGGCTTCAGCGTAGGTGACAAACAGATGGCGAACCTCTCCCCGAACTTCAGCCGTCCGCTCCTTATAGTAAGCGAGCGCTCTTCTAGGGTCCAAAGTATGGAGCCTATATTCGGCCTCTGAGGTGTGACTGGGGTAGAACACCGGCAGAGTCAACACCTGGTTAAGGTGAAACTCCAACACCACCTTCGGAAAGAATTTCGGGTGGGAGCGCAGGATAACCTTGTCCCTGTGGAAGACTAGATAAGGAGACTCAATGAAAAGCACCTGGAGCTCTCCCATCCTTCTGGCTGACGTGATAGCCACTAAGGCGGCGGTCTTCCACGACAGGTGAGAGATGTCACACCTGTGCATCGGTTCAAATGGCTTGCCCATGAGCTTAGCCAATACCAGCAGTAGATCCCACGGAGGTGGACGTTCTTTCACCGGAGGGGATATGTGATCAAGGCCTTTGGAAAAAGCGCCAGACCACCTTCTCCTGTGCCACTGACTGCTTCCCGGCCTGCCCCCGGTAAGCAGAGATGGCTGCCAGGTGCACCTTAAGGGTCGTCGACCGAAGCCCTTGCTGAGAAAGGGACCACAGGTAGTCCAGGATGCTTGCCAATGAACAGGAGGAAGGGTCCAGGCCCTTGCCCTGACACCAAATGGAGACTCTCTTCCATCTGAAGGCAGAGCATTTTCTGGTCAACTTCTTATGGGATGCCTCAACAACACTGAGGACCTCGTCGGAAAGACCCAAGGCCTGGAACTCTAGCCGCTCAGGAACCAGGCCGTCAGGTGCAGGGATTGAAGGTCCGGATGGAATACCTTCCCCTGACTGAGATCAGGTCCAGGCGGGCTGGAAGCCGCCTCGGGAGCCTGGAGCGGAGACTGAGGAGATCTGGATACCAGAACTGGTGGGGCCAGTCAGGTGCTACCAGAATCACCTGTGCCTTGTCCCTCCTCGCCTTGAGAAGCACATTATGGATCAAGGGAAATGGGGGAAAGGCGTAGAAGAGGCCCGGGGTCCACGGCCTCGAGAAGGCATCCCCCTGCAGCGAGCCCTGCTGAGGGGGGCCGGCATGAAACAGTCTCAGCTTCGCATTCTCCCTGGAGGCAAACAGGTCCACCTGAGGCATGCTCCAGTGGGAGAACAGATCTTGTACTACCTCTGGCAGGAGAGAACTCGCGAGATGCAGCCCCTATCCGGCCTACGACATTGGCCAGAGTGTTGGAGGCTCCTGCCACGTGGATGGCAAGGAGAACAGCCTCCAGGCTGCGCACGAGTGACCAAATGCGGAGAGCTTCCCTGCACAGAGGCATGGAGCACGTCCTACCCTGGAGGTTTAGGTAGTACATGGTTGTGGGTATTGTCCGTCCAGACCTGAACCACTTGACCCGTAGAAAAGGAGCGAAGGCGTGAGGGCTAGACGAACGTCAAGCTCCAGCAGGTTGATGTGGCATCGGGACCCTGAGGGGACCAGAGGCCGGCGTTTGTGCTCCCCAGATGGGCACCCCAACCCATCAGAGAGGCAGTCGATAGAGAGACCGCCGGCTCGGGTGGATGAACGGATGCCTCCTGCAGATGTGCTGGAACGGTCCACCACTGGAGAGCATTCCACATCCCCTGGGTCACTGTCACTAGCTGATCCAGAGGATCGAAGTGCTGTGACCACTGGCAGGCCAGCCCCCACTGACGGGAACGCATGTACCAACGGGTCCAATGGACCACGCTGTTGCATGAGGCCCAGGAGGCGCAGGAAATCCCAGGCAGGGCGTGATTGCCCAACCTGAAATAATTGGGCAAAGGAGGAAAGAACCACGGCCCTGTCCACCAGGAGCCATGCCCTGGCTCATGGAGAGTCGAGCTCTGCCCCGATGAATTGTATCACCTGCTTTGGCATGAGTTCCGACTTGGCCTCGTTGAAGAGGAGATCTACCTGAGAGCAAACCTGGAGGGCCAGATCTCTGGACCGCTCCACCTCCATTCTGGAGGAGGCTGCAATCAGCCAGCTGTCCAGGCAGGGGTACACCCGGACGTTTTGGCACCGCAGGAATGCTGTCACCACCGCTATGCATTTGGTGAAGACCCTGGGAGCTAGGGAAAAGGCCGAAGGGCATGGCCCAGAACTTGTAGAGGGAACCCTCTGCTCTGAAGCGGAGGAATCTGTGGAGGGATGGACGGATTGGGACGTGAAAGAACGCATCCTGGAGGTCCAAAGAACAGAACCACACGCCTCGTTCCAAGGATGGGATTATCTGAGCCAGAGTGACCATCCTGAAGGTCCGAGACCTTAGGAACCTGTTCAGGTCATGCAGGTCTAGAATGGGGCACCAGTCCCCCGTCCGTTTTGGGACCAGGAAGTACCTGGACACAAACCCCGGGTCTGGTGGTGGATCCGCCACCTTCCTGATCACCTCTTTTCGAGGAGCAGGGCGATATCGGCTTGGCGAGCCGACAGAGAGGCTGTAGATCTCCGAGCCCTCAAGGGGCGACGGCTCAGAGGGCCGGGCCTGCTCAAACTCGGGCAGGCCTTTCCTACCACCTCCAACACCCAGCGGTCCAGGTGGAAAGGAAGTGGCGGAGCTGTCCCCAATGGGCGGAACCCAGGGGAGGACGAGGCTGGGGCGACACCCTCAACCAGTCACTGGGCAGACTTGGAGGAGGACCGGCCGACAGACCTCCTGGGCCTTTTCCTCCCTGCTTCCTGTTAGAGGAAGCCGCAAGCTTTGCTTTGGGGTGCCAAGCACGAGCCTGCTGGCCCTGATGCTGGTGCTGCTGGGCCGGACATGCCGCAGGCGCAGAAAGGTGAAAGGATTTATGTTGTTGGCGACGGCCCTTGTCCTTCTGGGTGGAGGTAACAGAGTCCACAGTGACATTGGACTTTTCGATCCGCTGGAGGTGACCTGCCACTCCAGGGCCGAAGAGGTCAGTCCCCAGGAAGGGGACATCCGCCAGTTTATGCTGGGTATCCGCCATGAAGGTGGATATCCTCAGCCATGCTCTGTGGCGCATGGCCACTGCGCCCAGAACTGATCTGGCACAGGAGTCTCCAATGTCCAGAGCCATCTGGAGCTGCTGTTTTGCCACTGCCCTTCCCTGGTCCCGTACCTGCCTGACCGTGGTCTGCAGGTCAGCCGGGAGATGAGGGATCACCTCATCCAGGGAGCCCATGAGGGCGTGGGAGAAGTGTGCCATCAGCACGGCAAAGCTGGCCTGGCGGAGGCCAAGGGAGGATGCAGTGTACACCTTGTGCCCGGATAGTCCAGCTTTTGGACTCCTTGTCGGGGCCTTATCCACATCCCTAGTGTTCCCGGAACGCCAGAAAATGCTATTGGTGACCAACCCCTTGGCAGATGGGTGTTCAAAACGGACAAAGAGCCGGTAGGGACCGGTGATACCTCCTGGCCGGCAGAACAGAAGTCAGCCACCGCCAAAGCTCCAAGGTTGGGCCAACAATGGCTTTCAGCCACCGAAAGGCCTCCGTGGGTGAATCCCCTTGGTCCAGTATCTCAGTCAGGGGATACTTGGCCCGCTTGGATATGGGCTCGAGCTGCATCCTGGTGGACTCAGAGATGAGCCGAAGCAGACCCATAAAGGACGATGGGCTCTTGTCCATCGACTGGCCCCCAGAGGACTCCAAGTCAATGGGCCTGGAGAACAGGGAGGAGTCGGACTCCAAGGAGTCCGCGAAGAGCTGCCTGGAGCCTGAGACACCCTCCACCTGCTGAGGACAGTCGGGAGTGAGGGTGACAGACAACCTGTGGGGCAGACCCTGGCCCAACTGAGAGTTCTTGGTCAGTGCCCCCGATTTCGGTTGTGGAGGCGGAGGTTCCACCACACATCGGTGAGGCAACTGGTTTCAGCCGAACAACTGGCCCAGGCTTGGGCACCTCGAAAACAGCGAGGGGTTGTTTTGGCCGTTCGGGTGACAGCCACTTGATGGCCGGGGAAGGCGACAGCGTCGGCTTGTTCCCTAACAGAAGTAACTGCTGCCACATTAGGTCCTCGTAGCATCGACGCAATTTGCGCCGAAGCCTCTCCTCTTCTGAGGAGGAAGATGAGGATGAGCAGTGGCGCCGCTTACTTCGGTGCCGAGACCGAGATCGCCTATGCCAGCAGGATCGGCTGGACCGAGGCGAGGTCCGAGACAGAGACCCTCGGTGTTTCAGAGGACGGGTCTGGGAAGGAGCCGGGGACACCTGTTTTTCCCCTCGGCTCGGAAGCCTTGACCAGGGACTCGGCATGGAGGCACAGGCAAGTCTCGGTCTCCACCAGGGAACCGGTGAAGAAGGGTTGTCGGCTTCACCAGTTGACAGCCTGTCTGACGGGTCGAGAAAAATCTCGACCGAGTCGACGGGTGTCTCGGCTGGCTGACCTGACAAGGAAACTGTAAAGCCAGTGGCCTTAGCCACAACCACGACCGAAGTAGAGTGTCGACTGTCTGGGGAAGGGGACCTCTCCTGCTCCCATGAACGCCGACGGTGGCACTTACCTTTTGAGTCCTTCTTTTAGGACCGAGAAGAATGTCCCGATGGCCCCTCTCCCTTCGTGGAAAGGGATTGGCAAAGCTCCTTAAAGGAAGCTGTGTAGGAGGATCCCAAGGAGAGCCGCGGGATAAATTCTGCGACTGAAGAAGAAGATACGGAAGGGGCCGCCTCCTCCTCAGGGGCGATCATCTGCTCGACTGCTCAGCCGAGCCAGCTGCCGTGGACACCGCCCAAAGGGGCTCCTTTGACTTCACCAGCGGGTACCGCTCTTGGGCGCCCAAGCTGTAACCAGGCAGCGCGGTCTTCCAGGACGTTGGACGAAAACCAACGGCATAACTTGCAGGCCTACAGGTCATGGTCTAGGCCGAGGTAGCAGATGCACGTGGAGTGCGGATCCGTCCTGGACATTTTCTGCCCACATGGGCACCGCCGAAAACCGGGAGTTGATTTGTCCATCGCAGCCGCGAGGGAGTAATTTAACCGAAGTCTTGAAAACTTAAGAATGAGTTTCTGGCAAACTGAAGAATTAGGATCCAGTCTATACGCAGAGCGTTAAGCAGGGAACCCGAACTTCCAAGCGGTAAGGAAGATCTGGCGTCATGGGGCGGAGCAGAGAGTTTTACCACCCGGGTGGGTGGGAGGAGCCAGCCTGAAGACCTTCCGGCAACATTTAAAGCGGCAAGGAACCTGCCAGATAGTGTGGATGAACAACATATCCATGTCCCTAGAATGGGACATTTTAAAACATTTCAAGTCTTATAGCAACAGTTTAACTTAAGACTCTCAGATCATTTCAGATATTTACAAGTGGGACATTATCTGGGGGAGAAACTCAGACTATAGTGGGAAATAGAAGAAGACCATCTGCTTATACAATTAATCACAGCAGTACAAGAGAAAAGGGTCTTCGATCATATTATTTCAGCTACATATAAGGAGATACGTACTAGAGATAGGAACACACTTGGAAAAATATAAATAAATAAAAAAATCACAGAAAAAACACTGGCGAGATGAATTTGGCATAACACTTACTGAAACCGACTGGGTCATAATATATGCCAGACAACACAAAATGATTGCTTCCCATGTATGCAAAGAATATGGTTGGAGGTGTGTAACTAGGTTCTTTAGGACGCCCCATATTACAGGGAAATTCAATATTCACAAGGGCACAGCATGCTGGAGGGCACCACACACGTTTTGGGAGTTGCCCTGCCTGTACCAATACTGGCAAGATACAGGGACGGCAATACATGAATTGTTCCTAGAAATAGGAATCCTTACACCCCCCCCAAAAAAAAAACAAAAAAAAAAAACTAACAGCCTTACTATTGCACTTTCCTGACCATCTTAAAAACATCCACAATATTGCCCATCTATAATTCTAATAGCAGCAAAAGAAGGATAGATCACGAAACGGCTGCAACAAACTACCACTACAGAAAGAGAATGTGAGGATACAGTGCAACAAATTTAGCAAATGGAAAAATTAACAGCAGGAATCCATCTTAAAATGAAAAAGTTTGCCAATTTGTGAAGTGCTTACTGTGGGTGATGGAACATAGACCAGACACTATCCCATAAGTTTATAAAATTTGGAGGGGCAAAACTTAAAAGGATTGTTTATGCAAGAGTGAATAAAATGACTGTACTCGGTGGGGTGGGGGGGGTTATTATTCACACTGTTCTGAACAGATTTTTACATGTTCTTCTACCTGTTTTTGGAAAATGTACTACTCTATGAAAAACGAAGTTTAAATAAAAAAAAAAATGTATTTTATTTAAAAAGATGGCGAGCAAGACTTTTGGAGACCCGTTATTAACCAGCCAGATCAAAGTATTCTCTGGGAATAATACTGAGAGGATAAAAGTTCTCCGAAGTATCTGCTTTTCTCTCTCAGAGGCAATAGTAAAACTGTGTGTAATAAGGCCGCCTTTTGATCAGGCTAACAACGCATCCTCTACAATATGTTGGGATTATTTTTTTAAAATGTGTCTCCATGTGTGACTTGGAAAATAGCTCAAATTGTAAAGTGTAATGATGTTTCCCTCTAAAAGGTTTTCTACACATTCTGAAATACTTGTGCAATTCAGCCTTGTTTTGATGTTTAGCTAACCATTAAAGTGATTTGTAGATTTGATAAAGTTGATGGTTCCGTGTCAAACTGTCAGACACTCTAGACTGAATGTCAGTTAGGAATGTCTTATTAGGACAGATATTTAAGAAATAAGTGAAGCCCGGACCATTCATCATTAATTTCCTGACCGATTCCATGAATGGAGAAAACCTTGCTCCACATAAGAATGTACCCAGCTAGCATCTACTTGGGAGCCCGTTATCATTCATGCAGGGTTCAAGCTTATTGCAGAAAACTCCATTGAGCAAGCTCATTCACAAGGAGGTCCTGAGATGGACATACAGTCAAATACATTAAGAGAAATTACATGATATTACATAATGTACATAAAGAGCTCCCTGGATGCACAAAATCATGATGGGAGGCAACACTAATTATAAGACAATACACTGCATACATTAGGATTTCACCAGAGAAAAATATTGTTCCTGGAGAACGTAGCAGTAATTACATAACTGTACCCAACATGCTCACAGAATTCCATCAGATACACTGTTAATGGTGAGAGGTAGAGCTAGTTACATAGAGATGGAACCTATGATACCGTGTGGTCGATAAATTGATGCCCCAAAAATGACATTCAGTTTAATGACAATTACAGGTGTCTTATTTTGGCCATGGCTAACCTTTTAAAGGTTAGCAGTGACATACTGGATAATTTCGAGAGGATTGTAACAGATTCCAAATAGTTGGCAGCGAACATAAGATAGCACGTTTGCCAAAGGTAGTACGGATCCTAGGTACATCGAGGAGGAGAAAAAATTAAAAAATTAGACTTCCTGAGGGACTAAACACTGTGTGATTTGTGTACCAAGGAGGTTAGGTATTGCGGGAGTTTGTTCAGAAGAAGTTTTAGACTCCAGATACCAGCATGGAATGACCTCTAATGGTCAGAGAGGGCCAGCCAACTGTGGCGTATAGATCACAGTGATGGGTTTGGGGAAGGGAGTTTGTACTAAAATGAAGGGAGTGGTGGTAGAGAACATCTAGCTTATGAAGACTGATAAGTGCTGAAGAGTTGCAGATTATGTCACCGTAATCAAGAAGGGGGGGAGGAATGTGGCCTGAACCAGTCTGGTTCTAATCTCCATGGGAAAGAAGGACCTGTTGCGGAAGAAAAAGCCTAACCTGGCTTTTAGTCTTTTAGACAAGTCATCAAGATGATCATTGAAGGAAAGCTTGTCAAGCCAGAAACCGAGATATTTGAACTTTGAAACGATTTCCAATCGTTCACCTAGGGAAGTATTTATAAAGTCGTTGGGTAAAACAGGAGTGGCAGAGAGGGAGGTACACGGGTGGAGGAGCACGGCTTTCGTTAGGGTGTGAAATTCCTATTCCTTAGGTGCCCCAGGGCAAGCACTTTTGTATCAGGACACCTACTGGTCTTCAGTACCTACTCCACAGGGCACCTAAGGTAGTCTGTCATTTCTCCATTTTTTCCTGTATACTGTGTGGCTTCAAATTACTTTGTGGGCTTTTTTTTTTGGCAGCGGAGCCTCAGCGAGCGAAGGTGCAGAGAGCCAACACTGGGACATAATCACAAAGTACATTGAACTGCTCGTCCCGATGTCAGCTGACAATCCAGTTTTAAATAAAAAAAAGTTAGAGGACTACAGTATACAGGCTAGCATTTAGTCGGCACCATTTGGCACATCCTGCAGGCTGTAGTCAACCGCGATGTAGCAGGGGTCCATCTGTCACTGCTGGAGCTGGGTTTCACCATCCGACGTTGCCACTCGTGGACCGTGTCTGCATTGCTTGCCCGCCTCCTCTTTTAGTGTGATGTCAGGACCCTGTTGCAAAGCGTGGCATTTTGCACCATTTGTTGGAGTGTTAGGACGTGAGCATCAATGTGTATGTGAGCAAACCTTGAGTCAGACAGCAATCTGGATCATAAAGTGCGATCAGCCTGTTAAAAAGCCAAACAAAGAATCAAAAGCTCTACTCTAGTCCTTGCCCTTATACTTTATCACTGCACTCTGTGAATTTGGGGGCTTTGAGTTAGGTGGAAGACGAGGTGAGACCAATGAGGTTCTGTGGCTGCAGGAGTGAAAGCAAAAATCACCGGCCTTCTGTATAAAAGATTTACTGAACAAATATACAGATCATCTAGTATTTTCTGGGGGCAACAGTAAAAGGAAGTGCAGTCAAATAGACAGTCAACTGCTCATTACGTTACAGTTAGAAGAGCTAATAAAGTTAATTAGCTGCTGGCCAAAGTTTCTCTCCTCAACCAACCTGAAACCTGATATAAAAGCAGTTTGTGGTGGTCTGTCTGGAATCTGACTGTACTGCACTGGCAGACTGCTGTAAATTCACAGACAGTACAATCTGACTGTAGTCTCCTCTCCATCAGTGAAAGCTGTTGTTCTCTCTATCAATAAAAGCTGAGCCTGCGTGTGTAACTGCCAGCTACTGAGGTTTGAGGAGGCATCAGATTCATCACATAAAAAAGCTACTAAGTAACTTGGTAATATATTGGAGTAATGGCTAAGCTTTAAGCTTATATAGAGGGGGAGCTCAGCTACTATAACTACATTGCCTCATCCCTAGTTGTACGAGTACAAAGTACCTAGCCTAGCCAACCTAAATAAATAAAGGTTAAACCAACTAGGCTTACTTGAGACTGAGAGGGGGTGCTACCGACTGCCAATCTCTAAAGTTTAAAACTTTTTTTACAAGGTCCTCTGACCTCTGTTGTCTACAAATATACAGGTTGTGTTGGTGAGATCTTAAATAAAGCCTCTGTCTTAATTAAAGTTTAACTTTTTAAATTAATGGGTCACGTTTTTCCCATACAAATAGCCGTATATTAAATGCCATAATACATGGCTGTTAATTATGGCATTTAATACATGACTCTTTGTGAGAGAGAATGTGGTGAAAAAACGCAACCCCTCAAATAAAACTAAGTATGAGGTGCAGTGTAGAATGAGAATTTTACACACACCCTCATTGTTGGATGGCTGCATAAACCCCTCGGGCTTTGCCCTCAGGGTTTATGTGCCATCCAACAACGTGTGTGTGTGTGTGTGTGTGTGTGTGTGTGTGTGTGTGTGTGTGTGTGTATAAAATTCTCGCTGCACACTATACTTCATCCTGTAGGTTACAAGCTGTTGAATTTGATTACCCAACATCTGAATACTGTTTAAAATAAAATATAAATATATATTTTATATTATATATAATATACACACACACATATGGGGCGTGGCTATCTACCGGTAATGCCAGACGTGTGTTAGCTGGCTCCTCGGGACATTTAGTGTAAAAATCAAAGTGTATAAAAAAAATGTGTTTCTTTTAATGCTTTACATTGTTTTGTGTCTCTCCATCCCCTGTAACCACCGTGGAGCCATTGTATAAATACTGTCTGTACTGAAACCTGTATATAATTGCTCGTTTCGTCTGTCTTCCTTGTACTTTGGTTCTCCCTACACCCCCTGTAAACGACGTGGAGCCTTTGCAAAAGAGTCTATGACTCAAAGGATTGTAATTCCGATTATACAGTAAATAAAATAAAAACAGTCCCTCAAAACTGTCTTTTGCCTCTTTCACTTGCAGAATTAATATCCTAAACCTCAGCTGTCCATGGTGTCCAGCAAAAATAAAAATTGCCAAGGAAAATTCAATTTGAAGCTGCAAAACTGCCACGCTCAGGAAATCAAGTGAGGAGTCTACAATGCAACAGGCCTCGTGCATGGAAGGTGCAGGTTGCTCGGATGGGCCAGACCTGGATGCATTATCTAAAACTCTTGCCGGAGTTCCCTCAATGTTGTTACAGATGCAACAAGAAATGAAGGCAGGCATTTTAAATCTTACTGCTCAACTCACTCGCCTCCAGGGTATTGTAACTGGGCCCTCTGAATCATCTGCTGAACACACAACACAGATTGCAGACCTAGAGCAAAGAGTGAGCAATCTGGAAGATGCACTAGTTGAGGTCTCGGCAGACAGGAACTAATTGAAATCCTCCTTGGAGGAACTGATGGCGAGGATCGACAACCAAGAAAATAGGTTGAGACATTCAAACCTTATATAATAGGGCTCCCTGAAGGCACAGAGAGCCGAGACGTGGCAAATGGTCTGCAGAAGTGGTTGGCATCTCAGTTGGGCCTTCCAGAAGAATATGGAGGTTTTGAAATTGAATGCGTCATCGAGTGGGTCGACCTCCTCAAACCTGGTGAGACAGCCAGGCATTGCCTAATAAAATAACTTTGTTTTACAGATAAAGAAAAAATGCTACAAAAAGCTAAACAAGTTGGCTCGATCATGTATGAACACACCAAAGTGCATATTTACCAGGATTTCAGTAAGGACTTGCAGAGTAAGCGGCAGAAATGTTCTTAAATCAAAATAAAATTACCCAATCTTGGATGGTCCTTCACTTTCTGCTACCCAGCTCGTCTACAGGTAGATCGTCCAGGGCAGGCCCCTCGTGTTTTCCTGTGCCCTAGAAAGGCTGAGAAATGGGTTGCTGAGGAGGAGACCAGGAGGGAGAGGGCACAAGTCGAAGGTACCCGACATTGTTAACTGTATATCTATTTGGGTTTTGGTTACTCCCAGGGGGCTCTTATTTCCACAGCGCGATTGCCTGAACTGTTATATTTCTATGTTTCTGATCATAGTTTAAACTGTTGAGGGGTCGCATGGGCACTAAAATGTACAAATGTTTGGGCCTGCAGTCAGTTTTACACCCTGGAGCCTATTTCAGCCGACCGTGTCTGGGGACACGGGTAACGACAGGTAGGGTAAATACCTCACTGTGGAAACTGACAGACTGCTTGAGAATCTCTATTGAACTGCTGGATTGCTCATACCGCTTTGTCCTGAATTCTGTGCAGTCTTATAGTTTAGCTCACTCATTATAATCTAATGGGACATTGAACAGCATGGTAAATGTTAACTTTAACTGCTCATTTTGTGTTTACAGCTTTGTGTTAATATTAGCTGGATTATCAAATTGCCCCTATATCACTATGCAATGAAAAATTCTAATTTCTGCCAATTGTTGCTAGTGGGGTTTTTGGCAAGCTCCTTTTTGCTCACTGGTCGGGGAAGGGGATGAGGGTCAGTATTGTTTAAAGGGGGAATATCTGGGTTGGGGCATGTTTGGGGGACTGCACTGAACTCTGTTTGGGGAAGAGGGTATTGTTCGGGCAGTCCTGGGTGGATTTGTTTAGTGCTGTTTCCATGATAGGCGCTGGGGAGGTAGCCGGTGCCAATCTTAAGAGTGTTCTACATTTCTGTTTTATATTTTCTTTACAAGATGTTGTTGGCGCCCTCTAGTGTCTCTGCATTTGGGGGTTTTGCATGGGAAAGATGGGATGAGGGGAATATCTTGGGATTTTGGATTTTTTCCTGTTAAAAACTGTGGTTCAGGATGTGCCGTATTAAAGTTAGGTTAGATGCGCCAAGTACAAGGGCATATCTGATGGCACCTGATATTAAGATAGTCGCATGGAACATAAATGGGCTCAAAAAGATCCTTAAAACATAGAAAAATTATGACAGAAGAATGCCGTATGAAGGGCAAATATTACTGAGGCACTTCTGTCACTGAAGCTACATGTGAACTGCTACTTTCATGGGAGGCTCGTGGGTATCCCTCATGTTTTACGTCTAAGCCAGGGGTGCTTCGATTTGGCTGCCATGGGGCTGTCCCGCGGAGCTGGTAGCCTCTTGTGGATACAGCGGGGTGCTATGCACTTGCAAAAAAACTCTGTTTGCCTGGGGGTAGTATTTTACTAGGGTCTGTCTATGTCCCCAACATCAAGGAACCAGGCTTCTTCCAATGGCTGGCACTGGACATGGCATGGTGAGATGGATCATGGGCAGCTGGGGGGGGGGGGGGGACTTTAATTGTGTGCTAGACACTGTACTGGACCGCTCAAAAACCACTGTGGCCCCAATGTCTAGAAATGCCAAAGCTCTGGAGCAGATATGGGCCTAACAGATGCCTGGCGACACTTTCACCCCTCAGATAGGGATTATAGCTCCCCCCCCCCCCACTCCCACCAATCTTATGCTAGAATAGATAGGATCTTAGTCTCGACTTCGTTGCTGCTGGGGATTGGAGAGGTAAAATATCTACCAATGCCAATATCTGATCATGCCCTCCTCTCCCCATCTCTTAGCTGTTTGGGCTCCACTGTATCCCCGCGTGGCTGGAGGCTAGACCCTCTTCTTTTAAAGGATCAAGCATACATTGAGCAAATGAAGGGAAACATACAAGAATTTTTGTTTTATAATGCCAGGGGAGGAAACATCTCATCAAACTAGGTGGGAGGCTCGGAAGGCATTCATCAGGGGTCACGCCATTTCTTTTGCATTCCACCGTAAAAAGGAGGAGGAAAGGCCTCTGACCTCCCTCCAACTTAAGATCTCAGCTTGTGAGATGGCTCAAATGCAAACCACTGAAGCAGTTCTACAATGTAATTCAGCATGTAAGATACAAAAAAATGTTGTATGTGCCGTATTGGTCCTTTTAAGAACAGATCCAGAAACAAATGATTTGATACCTTTTATTGAACCAACATGGATGTTACAGAAAAGAACAAAGTGCTTTTAGCTTTTAGACCAACCAGGTCCTTAAAAGCTTCCGAAGAAGGACCTGGTTGGTTTGTAACTAAAGCACTGATTGTTCTGTAACATCCATGTTGGTCCAATAAAAGTATCAAATCATTTGTTTCTGGTCTAAGATACAAATTCAATGTTTTAAATAGTGCCAAGTTGAGCGCTCAATTTTATTGGCTAATGCAGGTGCCTATTTTGATGGTGCTCGAAGGGTAAGCTTGGCTCTGGCCTGGCAGATCAAGCGTAGAGAAGCTGAAAAGAGTGGAGAAATAGTTGAATCCGTGTGGGGGCTGGGGTGTATTACATGACACTGAAGGTATTGGTAAAGCATTTGTACATTTTTACAAAGAATTGTACACATCAGAGTGTCAACCCACCAGTGATAAACTGGCTTCTTTCTACAAACACACCCCGCTGAATACGTTGGAAGGAGATGACTCAAAGATTTGATGTCCCTTGACTAAGCAAGAAGTACATACAGCCGTAAAGGCTTTGAAAGGTGGGAAGGCTCCTGGCCCAGATGGCATCCCCATAGATTTTTCAAAATTTTTGCCCCCTGCTACTAGACCCCTGTTTGACATGCTAGAGGAGGGATTACAGTGGGTATCTTGCCCCTCCACACGGTCTGCAGTGATTACTACCCTGCCCAAACCTGGGAAAGACTTGACTAAATGTGCTCCCTACCGACCCATTTCTTTATTAACAGTGGATTACAAAATCATGACAAAAGTGATGGCCACCTGGCTGGAGCCTGTGCTACCCTTGCTTATACATCAGGATCAAACTGGTTTTGTAAAAGATCGCCAGGGAAAGCATAATATTAGACAAACTTTAAATAATTTATAGATGGGGTTGGAGGAAAAGGGCACACGAAGCTGCGATAGTTGCGTTGGATGCAGAAAAGGCCTTTGACTGTGTGGAGTGGGGCTACCTATTTGAAACTCTGGGGAGGATGGGGCTGGGATTGAACTTCTGTCAATGGGTGCATGCTTCGTATATGGATCCCTCAGCCCAAGTAGTGACTAATGGCTATCTTTCTAAACCTTTTGTTTTGGAGCGAAGTACATATCAGGGGTGTCCTTTGTCCCCTCTGCTTTATGTCCTTTCTTTGGAACCCCTGGCAGCAGTCTTGTGGGCTCAATCTAACATAAATGGTTTTGTTTTGGGGGGCACTGAGCATAAGATCTCTATACATATGCAGATGACCAACTGTTATATTTACAAAACCCACAGGATTTCCTGCAGTCCATAAGCTCATGAGGGAATCTGGTGCCCTGTCTGGCCACAAAGTGAACTGGACAAAGAGTGAGTTGCTCCCTATAGGCACTTGTGACAGAGTGCACTTGACTGCCAACCTGGGGGACTACAACTAGTCACACAGAAAGTATTTGGGGATACAGATCTCGGCGTCAGTCGGTCACCTCTATGCTCTTAACTACAGACCGCTGCTGGCCCAACTTGGAGGACTGTGAGCACTGGACTGCTCTTCCCCTGTCTTTGCTGGGCAGGGTGGGCACCATAAAGACGATTTTGCCACGTTGCCTATACCTATATCTATCGCTCCCCATTAGAGTCCCACAATGTCACTTTAGATGCCTGTACGTAATGCTACACAATTCTTATGGAAGCGGGGTAGTGGAAAAATACATAGGGCAATGCTATTTCAATCCCCAGCCAAGGGTGGTGTGGGACTACCAGACTTTAGGGCCTATTACTGGGCTGCCCAGTTGGCATTTGTACCACAGGGGTCTGGGAGGGACACACTTGCTTGGATGAGGCTGAAGGAAGAGATGCTAGAGGGCAACTTTAAAAATAACTTACTGAATGGTGCCCTTGCTTCTCAGCCTGTAAGATTTTCGCAGATAACACTTTAGCGATCTGGAAACAAGTACATCAACACATTAGCTGGCAGGGGGTATCTCGCCATATGTGAGCCTGATTTGTGCTGTGAGACAGAGGCGATCATACTCTCTGCAGTTTATTCAGAGGCTGTGGTAATGGAATAAGGTGGGCCTGTCCTATGTAGCTCAGCTTAACGGGGGTGAATTTGTAGTTTCAGGACCTATGCACCAAATGGGGACTCCATACACAGGATTTTTTGTATACCTTCACATTTGGCAGCTTTTTGGGTCCTCCTGTTAGTCACAGTGGGTGGGCCTCGCCATCGCCATTTGAGGAGGAGTTGTATAGACCACAGCCAGGATGTAAGCGCTTCCTGTTTTTTACCACACTATTATTGGGGAGAAGAGATGAGGGGCCGCCACAGGTGAGCAGGAATGGAAATTGGCATGGTCTCATTATGTATACTGCTCGTGTAGTAATAAGTTAAGACAAATACAACTTAATTTCTTACAGAGGGCATATATCACTCCTGAAAGGCTGCATATAATGGATAATTCTAAATCTAAATTGTGCCCTAAATGTAATAGTGAAGTTGGTGACTACTCCATATGACTTTGACATGTGCAGAGGTCGGCCCATTTTGGCATAATATTTATAGAATTATGTCCCAGGTTCTTGTCTTCTTCTCAAGTCTCTAATGAACTTCTTTTGGGAGCTTAATCTAAAACACCCCTAATAGGTCTATGAGTAACCTATTATGGAATATAGCCTTAATAAATGCTAGAGGACTGTGGCTCAGGTCTGGATGTCCCAGACTCCTCCAGCTGTGAGTAGGTGGTCTAAACAATATGCTTTCATGTTTGGCCCTTGAAAAAGTACAAATGGGTACACTGGGACTGGCTCAAATTTCAGGAGATGTGGGTCCCCCTGATCAAGGTGGTTGAGGAGGGGTGGTTCCCCATCTAATTAATTGCCAGGTCTTCCAGCCTTAATGCTCCAATACTGTATCCTTCCTGTTGGTCTACATTTCTGGTAATGCCTCACAGAGAGCTGTATATTTCTTTCGTGTTCCATGTGTGAACCTTTTAATCTGTCATGGCAACCATTACTGGCTTCCTTTGTGCTTGTATTACTTACCTGAGCACTGAGATTTGTTTTTTTCTTTTTAAGATAGAGCCTTTGTTACCCATCAGATAATTATAACAATGCGTATTGTATCATTTGTTAACTTACCTAGCATCGAATGTATATTTAATTTATGCACAGTGACTATGTAACAATGCTCAACTTGTAATTTTTTATGTTTATTTATGCCTGTATCTAATACGTCACTATGTTGCATCCTTGCTTGTGTCTCCTGAACCAAACTATTTAAAAAAAAAAAAAATCTGTTTAGAACCAATCTTACCTAATCTGAATACTGTTATAAAAATAAATTATGTTAGTCCGCACAGCGTAGCTTGTAAAAAGCTTATCTAAAATCTGAATACTGTTATGCTTTTACAAGCTACACTGTGTGGAGTAAACTATCTAAAATCTGAATACTACGTAACTGTTACAAAAATAAATTGGAAAAAACAGTTTTTCTTGTTACGTGAATCACTGAAGACCACACATTTTTCTGTATTGCGCAGTGTGTTTATTAATACGGAGTGACACTGTCCACGCAATCAAAATTCAAAAGCCAATAGTCTTGAGCAGTCAGGTAGACACCATGAGTCTTTTTAAATATAAGAGAAGGCGTTCTGATGAGACTGTGGGAGCTGAGGATTCCCCAACACCAAGCAGTAGCAGTACCAGTACTGTAACGCCACCACCTCCTTGCCCAGACAAACTCTTGTGACCACTGAATTTTCCTCCAGTGCTGCTACTTGTACTGAAATCCCAGTTAAGGCCCAAAAAGTCAGAAAATTTCAAGAATCATGGAAAAAGGGCAGGCAGTGGCTTATGTACGACAGATAAATGTGCCATGTTCTGTACATGGTGTCAGAATTACGATAAAAGCCAAAGCAAAAATAATTTTAGAAATGCATGCAGTACTTATAGAGTAACATTATCTCAGCACATGAAGTGTCTGAGCACATAAAAATGCTGAGAGGGCATACATAGCAAATAAAACAAAAGTTGGAGAAAGATCAATACAGAAGTCCATACAATTAATGGAACAAAAAGAAATGGACCAAATTACTAAACTGTTCTGTACTGCATATTATGTTGCTAGGACTGAAAGGCCTTTCAGGGATTTTCTTGGGCTAATAGATTTCCAAAAAAGAAATCATGGAGATGATGTAATGGGACAAAGTTACAGTAGTGACAAGCAGTGTCGTGTCTTTATTCACTGCATTGCTCAAGATATTCAAAACACTACTGCTCGTCTTTCAGCAATGATTACTTTTCTTTTCTTCTAGATTCATGCACAGATAAGTGTGACGGGAGGAGGGCATTTATGTGTGCATTTTTGACAATCGACTGCCAGTTACAAGGTTTCTTGCACTGAAACCAGTTAGTGTTCCCGATGCTGAAAACATCTTAAATGTCATCATTCATGCATTAAAGAATGAAGGTAATCTAAAGGATGGTGGTTGGAAACAAAAGCTGATCAGTGCAGCATCTGAACGGTGCTGTCATGTTAGGCTCCACCTTGGGTGTCCTTACTGGAATAAAATAAGAGTGCCCACACCTCACTGACATACACTGCTGTGCACATAGTTTAGAGCTTGCTGTAAAGGATTATTTCACAGAAAACTATGTTACAGGTAAAAATGTTTACCAGCAAATGAAAGTAGAAGACAACTGGCTCTGTTATTGTTACAAAAGGTAAGGCAGCTTTACTGCTATGTCGATGTAATCCAGGAGTGGTAGTATTTAACCTGAACTTTCTTTGGGGCGTGAATGTTCAGGTGTGTAAAATATGGCCCGTAAGAAGGAGAGGGCAGTGGCAATGTCTGAGACCGAATACACAGGGGACCAGTCAGAGGCAGCAAGGTCATTTAGGAAGGCATTTGTGTCAAGTGACCTGGACCAAATGTGTTTGGGGGTGGAATGAGTGCGCCTCGTTTTCCTAATACAGTAAGTAGGTCATGCTGTGGTCACTGAGGGCATCTGGGAAAACTCCTGCTGCAACAATGCAGTAGGGGTCGGAGAAGAGAACCCAGTCCAGGAGGGAGTAATCGGGAGAGTGAGCACTGAACCAGATGGGTTCCATGGTTAGTTGCGAGAGGTTTAGTGACTCAGTCCTGTGGAGGGTGGGCCTATAGGAAGGGGGCAACACATTTATATTGAAGTCTCCAAGGAGGATAAGTTCACAGGAGGCAGCAAGAGAAACAAGAAAATGAGAGCAAGTCAACCAGAGAGGAGGGAGAGATTTTAAGACAGAAAATAGACTTTGACGGCAGATAAGGACTGCTTGGCCCACCCAGTCTGCCCATTTCCCTACCTATTGGATAAGCTGCAGATTCTAGTTAACCAACAGCCTACCCCGCACTATAATTGCCTTATGTCTGTCCCATGCATTCTTGAATTCCACCACTGTTTCTGACCCCACAACCTCCTCAAGAAAGTGGTTCCATGAGTCCACCACTCTCCGTGAAAAAATATTTCCTCAAGTTGCCTCTGAACCGTCCCACCTCTATCTTTAAATTGTTTCCCCTTGTTCTTGCACATCTCTTTCTGAAAGATGCTCCCCTCTTGGACTTTGTTGATTCCCTTAAGGTACTTGGAAGTTTCTATCATGTCCCCCATCTCCCTCCTTTCCTGGAGGGTAGACATATTAATCTTCTTTAGTCTCTCTTCGTATGGTTTCTGGTGCAGACTCTGCACCATGTTAGTTGCCCTCCACTGGACTGCCTCCATCCTGTCTATGTCCTTGCAGAGATGGGGTCTCTAGAACTGTACGCAGTACTCCAGATGGGGTCTCACCAACTGTCTGTACAGAGGGATAACTACTTACTGTTTTCTACTGGTGATGTCCCTCCCCTATGCATCCCAGTATCCCCTCAACCCTCCTTACTGCCTTCTCACATTGCTTGCCTACCTTAAGGTCATCGGATATGACTACCCCAGGTGGTGCTGTCGTTACTACCCCCCCCCAAAACTGTGTACTCTTCCCCTGGGTTTTTGTTTCCCAGGTGCATTACTTTTCACTTCTTTACACTGAATCCAAGATGCCATACTTTTGACCATTCCTCCAACCTTGCCAAGTCCCTTATCCTTTCCACTCCCCCCCCTTGTGTATCAACCCTGTTGCAGATCTTTGTGTCATCTGCAGAGAGGCATACTTTTCAACAGACATAGAAAACACCAGCATAGGGAGGGTGGAGGTGTGGGACAGCTTAGCTAGAAGGAGCTAATGAGAGGACGGGACCGACTCTCTGAAGGTGATGGAGTAGGATAGGCTCGGACAAACAGGTAACTCCATCACCACGTTTGTCACGTTCACTTATGGAAGAGGTGGTAGTTATGGAGGCCAAGCTGGAGTCGGGTACCCTGCTAAGAGAGCCAGGATTCAGAGAGACACACAAGAGGCCAGGAGAGTGCTGAGAGATCCACACTTTAAGGGAGTCAAGCTTAGGGAGGAGACCACCAGCATGAAGGAGGAAAATGCTAAGGGAGACCAGGAGGAAAGGAGAGAGAAGAGGGCCAGGGTTGGATTCAACATCGCCAGTAAGATGGAAGTGGGACACAGTGCATTTGTGTTGAAACGCCTACAGGCTTGATATGCAGATCACGGACTATGACCAGGCAACAGATTCTACAGAGACAGAAGCAGCAAAAGGAAAAAAAAATAAAAGTACCAGGCAACAAATTCTATATGCTAAAAGTATGAGCAACTCAAGTTCAAGGTGACCCAGATAGGGAGTAGAAACAAATAGTCCCTAAAGTCTGATGCAAATAAGCAGTCGTTAAGTTTAACCAGATGGGAAGTGAACCATAGCTAGTTTTTCATTACTGGAGTGCACAGGTTACCATGCAGAGATGACAAGCTGACTGACAGACAGTGTGTCAAGGGGGGCAAGCGTGCCCAACAGATAGCAAACTTTCAGGCCTAACTCTGGGCAGACTCAAGTTAATACCCTTTGCTCTCGGCCCTTAGCGTGAGGACCGCGATGGAGGACTGCTAGGGATATCTGCCTTTCAAGGGCTGAACTTTACAGAGGAGCTCTGGGCTGTAGAGGTGGGGCTAACTGTTGTTGACTGCAGGTCCCAGAATGCTGGCAGCTGCAATTCAGCAGTCGGGGGCCCAGAAAGAGTCTTGTAACCAACTCTCACCCCAGGCCGGCTTATTTGTTTTATAAATGTTATTTATTTATGCTTCATTATGCATAATTTGTAACAGTCCTTGTGTCAGCCTTTACTAGGAAGCCACTGTAAAGGAGCACAAGGTCAATTGGTTGTTCCACTTTTCCCCATTTTAAATAAAAGTCTTGACTTTCTTTTCCATATTGCTTTTGCTTCCCCATTGTCGCCTCCCACCTTTGCTCAGCAACGGGAGACATAGGTATTTTACTTCATTTTCCCCACCTAAACCCAGGACCCCTAGAGCACGGAAGCACATGCCCGTGGAGGGCAGCACACACCCCATGAATTCGGTGATGGACCTCCCCCCCCCATCCAGCCAAGGGCAGACTCTGCCATTGGGCTTGGTACTACCACCAAGCCTCCACTCTTTGGCAGCCAAGAGCCCAGGAGACTCCAGGTACCTCCCCAGGAGAGGAGAGTTAGCTCAATACAGCTCCTCGCCCTCCCCCCAAAGCCGAACCACGGCAACTCCAGCTCACTCCCAAACTCGGGTCGCTGGCATGGCTCAAGGTGGGTGTCCAGTGCCTCAACCCTCAGCACCACTGGGCTGAGCTTGAATTTGTAATTTCTAACTTTCATTTAAAGTACTTTTTTGTACTTATATTAAGGCAGCCTCATGTTTCAGCACAGCTTAGCATAGGAATGAATACACAAGAATTGTTCCAGCTATGGTACCTTACTATTATTTTGGCTTAGTTTGTGCTTGTATAATTATCTGCCAATAAGTTACTAGACAACAGCCCAGTTGAGCTACTGCACCAAAATTGTTTTTTTAATTATCATAATTATATATTCTGCCTTCCCTGAGTGTGTTTTAACAATCTATAGTTGACCTTCACTTTGTACTGTCTCACATTTTCTTATTTATTTTATTTTGAAAATTTCCATCAGGAAAAGCACACTGAGCTGTAATAGCTTGTTCCCAGATGATAAAACAGAGAAATGTGCAGCCTGAGTGACAGAAATGTTGAGATGTTAGTACACACCCCTTGCTATGCCTGGCTGCTGTATTACCCACCAAAATAAAGAAATGCACTTGTAGCCATGTAGCACCTTCTGTCCCTGCCGTGGGTGAGTAACATCAGTTTTTCTTTTTCTCTGTTGCAATATTACTGTGTTGCACCACCTTTCCCTAGTTGCAGCCCCATGTGTTCCTGGCAGAATGGTACCATGTTTCCTCTCTATGTCACTAGTACTACCTGGTGCTGAACACCCCCACCCCAACTGCTAATGTAGGTCCCCCAAAGAAAATAATAATGCAGATCCCCTTTGCAGTGCATTCTCCTGATACTGGTTCTCCCCCCACTGTGACTCAGTCAGGGAATGATACGACATTGTGAGAAGGTTCTGTGGACAAATCTTAAATTTCAAAACCACACTCTTCATGGTGCCTACAAATGACATTACGGGCACCTGGGAAGAGTCTGCAACCATTTAAGTTAGAGTCCTGCTCAGATGTCTTGATAAAACATTAAGCTTAAAATGTTTGGAATGTAGTTGGATCACTTAATGGGTTGGGCAACTAGTCACACAACAAGCATTTGTCAGTGCTGAATGTCTGTGTGTAAGATGCGTGTGACAGGCATGCATAGTGAGATGAGTAATTTGTGGTAGAACCTGACTTTATAATATCTGTAGGTCTATACCTGTGCTGTAATTTAAAACTGTCAGGCAAACCTACTTGTCCAGCTGCAGTGCATGGGCCCATCAGGCCTTGACATGCAAGTCAACCTTATAAGGGAAGGAGGTTCCTCGGCTAGCCACAGTGTGCGTGTGTGCACCAGAACACTGCTGTATCCCTCCCCAAGCCGAGACCGGTACCTCATGCCGCAGCACCTTTGCCCCAGCCCTGGCCCATTTAGCCAGCTCACTGAGCTTGCACCCGAACTCAAGTCACTGGCACAGGAAGGAACCATATAGTCCCCAATAGGCCAATGGCCACTTCTGCGAATGTTACTTTATCTTTTTTTTTTTTGGCAACAGTTTTGACCTTAAAATTTCAACACAGAGGGCCGGCCCAGTAGCACCGAGGGTTGAGGCACTGGACGCCACACCTCATGCTATGCCGGTGACCCGGGTTCAGGAACGGACCCAGGTCGGCTGGGGGAAGGTGGATGGAGTGTCCCAACGGATGCTCTCCTCCCTTGGGGTGGGATGCCAGGGGCGCTGGGCGCCTGATGTCCGAGAGGTCAGTGGATGCACAGACTCCTGAAAGTGGCGTGGCTCCATCTACCGGAGGCGGGGGGGTCGTTAGGGCGCTTCAGCGCCGGCGTCAACACACAGACTCTGCGCAGCGTCTCAGAGGGCGGGGAACTACTCTGAGGAAAAATGCCCCTCCGGAGCCGGGCCTTGCCACTCTCCACCAGGGGCAGACCCCACGTGCAGCTGCAGGAGGAAGGGGAAGGGGGGGCCTCTCCTCGCTCGGGGAATCTGGGCCATCAAAGAGCCCCCAATGGCAGTGTGGCACTCTAGGGGCAGACCAAGCTGGTCAGCAGAGGTGGGGGTCGTCACTCCTTGCAGGTCGGAAGGAGTGGCGATTGGAAGGGACAGTAAGGAGTGGATAAAAAAAAAAAATAAGCAGAAAAAAAAAATTTCAACACAGTCTTTATATGACTCCCCCATTCTGTACACAACAGGTGCAAAAAATACTGGGTAAAACGTAATTTCATGCCACAAGTGCAAAAAAATCACATTTTGGCCAGGATTTGAAAAATGACGTGTCAGGTTCATGAGGTGGTGTGAAAAAAATGTCTGTTGAAAATTTAGGGTCACAATACTGAAAATTACTTAAGTATAGACTTCTTATTAACCCAACCCTCCCATGAAACAGATAGGTGAAAATGTTCAAATCCTGGATGAAAGTCATTTCACATCACAGGTGTGAAAACACATTTTGGGCAGAATTTGAAAAAGCGACACAGAAGGTGGCATGGAAAAATGGCTATGTTAAAATTTTGAGTCAAAATACTAAAACTGCCAAGCGAGTGCTGAAATTGTCAGCGTACATTCGTAATGTTTTTAATATTTCTATCCCAATTTTCAGCTAGCTTCTTGTGATCCACCTCATGAACCCGGTAGGTAAAATTTTTCAAATCCTACCTAAAAGGTAATTTCAATGGAGCAAATCAGCTAAACCACACTTTAGCCTGAGTCAAGAATTTCACCTACATTGTGCATGAGATGGGGTCCCAAAAAGGCCATGTTGAAAATATGGGGCAGAGGGAATATTAAAATGTTCATGTTATGAGTACAAGTTCAGAACATACTGAAATACACCGACTACAAACCGGTTTTCCTCAGTCCCAGTCCGGCATTGAAGAGTGAAGATGTCTCTCCAGTCCAGAGAAGATTACGGCATTGGACCCCAAGTACAGTAGGTATGTTAGGGGCAGGAGGGGGTGTGGGGATGGTGGGCGCTGAGTGAGGGGGTCGGGTAACGGCGGCAGAGGGGAAATGGTTGCCAACAGACATCGATGGACCATTTTCTTTTCTACAAGGATTAACAACAACAACGACCAGTTTTCTTTATTTCAGGTATCAACACTGGGGACTTGGTACCACAGTGTCAGTGTCACATTTGGCAGCACCAGGGGTGGGCTCCCCAGTGTCGCACAGTGGAAACTGGCAGGGTAGAGGCCTGGAAACTGAGCCTAGGAGAGGGGTTTTCCTGGGCTGCTCAGGGCCTTTGCCAGCTGTTGTCAGGCAGCAGCATGTTACTGAAGAAAGCGGGCAGCAGGGAACTTTTATCTGGGGATGGGAAACAGATGGAGCAGCTGGCCTCAGAGGTGAGCTCAGGTTACCCACATAGTGCGGAGGCTAATGGCTGGCTAGAGGGAACTGGACAACAGCAAACTATTGCTAGAGGCTATGAGCTGCTGGACACCCTTTCTGGTAGCATGCAGATCAGAGGAGCCAGCCGCTCTGTGAATGGAGCGGAAGGCTTCTTTAACTATACAAAGTTGATGCCCTGCACAAAGAAAAACGCATCACAATCAGGCTCCTCATCAATGGGCTGTCACTGCTGAGCCCACTACAACCTCAGCTACACTGGATCCAGCAGTGATACCTCTGTAATGCCATCCTTTGAAACAAAATGTTTGCTGCACATGGATGTGCACACAAGCATGAAAAGAACACAGGAGTGAAAGAAAATGGTCAAATTCCAGAAGTAAGCTGCCACTACTCAGATTTTTAGAAAAAAAAAATACATGGGGTCATAACACAGGCTGTTGAGTATATTCACATGTTTGGAATTCTTCTTTCACTGACCTCCGCATGCTTGCAGGGTGTAGCTATCTTGGATTTTTCTCTGTTTATCTGGACATTATGGACTACCCCCACATCCAAACTTATGATTGCTCAGGTTACTTTGAATCCTGTGGTAACAAGTATTCATGTTTCCTTTTTTTGATGTCTGGCATGAGGTATGCTGTACGTTGTTAAAATAATGAAATGTAAGTATAAAAAAAACACTTTTTGCTCAAACTCTTTTTAGCATTACTCCTCATAATAAGTGGAGCCCTTTTGTTTTCTACTGGGAGTCTGCAAACAGCAAACAAGAAGAGTCACATGACAACTAGTACTGTGCAATAAGGGACTGAGCATTTCAGATGTCCATCCAGTCCCTCAGAGCTCCAACCCCCGACAGGTCTCCTAAGTGTCGCTCACCTACGCCACCCTGCTCAACAGCCTAGGGGGCTCTGTGGCAGGCAAGCAGGGTGTGTGGTAGCAGAAGTGTGCTGGAGTATGGCTCGGGGTATAATCTGCATGCCCCCCCAATTTTACAGAGTTGCGATGCTCTGAGCAACCAAACAGGTAAAGGCTTGCAACCTTGTTGCGTGTTTACTCATTTAAAGAGCAGGTCAGGCAAGGCAAACTGGATAGTATAGCTCATTTCCAGTTGCGTCCTGAGGGAAACCGGGCAGTGAGATTGGATGGATACAAGAAAGATATATACAGCTTTATGCACATTTACAGTAACGTCAAGATTGTGCAACTTGTAACACATCAAAGCAAACAATACAAGGTAAATAAGCACAAACATCCATGAAAACAATACCAGATTTCACCAAACAGAAGAATGACCCAATGACATGGAGTACCCATAGAAAATGTGAAGATGACCAATTTGATAGATTGTGTTTCTAAAAGGCAAGAGAATACAGGCCAAGTTGAGGACAAACACAGTCAGACCCAATAAAGGGGACCACAGCAGTGAGAACTGGAAGCAGAGGCCAAGAGCAGGGGATGACACCTGGGCAGCAACAAGCCTAGGGAGAAGCTGGAAAGACATACGACGTTTGGGATTTGGGGCTTGGGGGGGGGGGGGAGACTCCCTTAAGGATATAGAAAAACACAGTGTCACTAAGTGGTTGTTTTCATGTCATCTAGTTACGATTGTGTTTGGGGTTTGTCATTTTCAGAATCTGTCATGTATCTTGCAAATAAATGGTAAGGTTGTAGGGACTGAAGTATAGGATGGCTAAATGGCTGATTCAAAGTAACAACGTAAATAACTCTGGGCGGGGTTTGCTGCTCCCCAAACCTACAATCTATTCACTAGCTTGCATGGCCTTATACTCATGTAATTACTGCACCACCCATTTACAGTAAATGGAATGTGGATTACTTAGACCGACTTTTCAACATTCTAGCATGGAGCACAATCTGGAACAACCATTTCTAAATATGATACTACTACTAGGTTCATTTTCTTCATCTCTTAGTTTTGTAGTCTTTTTAACATAAGTATACCTTACGGCAACCTCGCTGAAGCTTATCAACCTGTTTTGTCTCCTACTTTCAGCACCAGCTCTGCCTCCCTTCACTCTGACACTATGCACTGTTTGAGTTTACCTAATTTGCACAGTCATTCTGCATGCTGACTTATCTGTCCTCCATACACAATGTTTTGCAATGTCATCTGTATTGCCCGGTTCTTCAAGTCATCCTCATTCACCACATTTACATGTACACAGCCAGTAAATTCGGCAGTTACTGGGATACGCTATCCCAGTAACATATTCACTGGATTACATTGGTTTCGGAAACTGTGCCCTTCAAATGCAGGTTTTGTTACCAGGATACACTAGACAATTTCTCAGCAACCAAAACTGCATGCGAATATGGTGACAGTATCTAGGATAGTGTATGTTTGCCCAAACACAGCAATACTATTCTTATACCGAGTGGTTACTGTGACATCATGGACCTTAAGAGCGAAGCGCGAGAGGCCTCTCCGATTATAAGTCGATTTGCAATAACAACTTTCTCCCCATTTATTTTTACCTTAATTAAGTTTTCAAGCACAGTGGACAAGGTCAGGCAATAGCCAAAGCGTCAGCTGGCAGCTGGATCGGTCATTTCTAAAATGTTAATGAGCCAATGTTAAGTAGCCAATCGGAGTTTGTTAGGCACATAAATAATCTGACTTATAATTGGGCTACCATACACTATTCTACATAGTGTATGGTACAAAAATTTTTTTTTTTTTATTCTTCTAGGCAGGCAGTCTTTGTTGTCTGGGGCCCACATTTCTCAGCCATCTGCTCTCCTGACAACGTGCACAAGTGACACTTCAACTGCCCCATCTCATGAACAGTGCTGATGGGGTCAGTTGCATGGTGATGTAGCGAAGTCATTATGTGTTAGTAGCTACGTCACTACTATAGCAGAATGACTTTTTACAGTATAAGGATGTCCATACATCATGACATTCCACCATACACTATAACCAACTGTGCTTCTCCCCTTCACGTTCCCCAAGTCGCACCTGGAAAGACCTTGGCCCAGTGTTCCTCTCACAGTTACCAATTTAAATAAATATTGCCACAGGGTTGCAAACTGTATGTTGATAAATGAAACATTCATTCATTCATTCAATTTTGATAACCGGGTAGGCCCACGAGCCCCAGAGGTCCTTTTTCAAGGGTGACCCAGAATTAGTTGCAGAGATGAAGACAAAATAACAATGTACAAGGCACTCAATACATACAAGTTGACATGAGGCAGTGTGGTGTGCTGACCATGAGGGTTACAATCTGGCCAGTCCACCACATGAAGAGATAAGTTGTAGAGTGCTGTTGCAGAACAGGTTTAAGACATATTTTATGGTTTCATCATACGAAAATAGGAAACTGCCAGCAGATATAGGTCATGTGGTCTACCAAGTCTGCTTGAGTGTGCAGCTAGCAATGCATTACACCGCAGCTGCCCCACCCTCACTTTGTCCCATCCCCTTTTGAAACTGCCCACCTCCTCAGGCAGCGTGTTCCACATAGACACCACCCTGCTCTGTGAAAAAGTGCCTCCTCATTTCTCTCCTGAATCTTCCACCGTCCAATTTCAACCAATACCCTCTCGTGTCCATCCCTCCTCTTAACTTAAAAAGCCCTTCTGTACCAGTCTTGTTAATACCATTCATATATTCTAGGTGACTTCAATGTAAATTGGCTGGCTTAAACATCATCCTCCAGCAAGGACGCAGCCCTTGCTTGTGACCTTACACAGGTCATCAACTCCCTGACCCATCGGGATCCTAGAACTGGGATCATCACCCTAATTGACCTCATCTTCACTAACAAACCTAAGAACATCACCCAAATCACTGTATTCCCTATTAGTGACCACTCACCAGTTACTTGCCTATGGTCCGCAAGAATTCCTCCCACCCCCACCAGTTCCACCATACAAAGACGTCAAAAAAAAAAAAAAAAAAGAAGGAGCCCTAGCATGCCTCAAATCTCACTTAGCCTCCTGTGACTGGTCCCCTATCCACACTACACTAACTGTGGACTCCGCTCTCTCCTATTTCATTTCTACCTTCAACACAGCCTGTGATATATTCGCTCCCTTCGCCAAACAAGAAATCAAAAAAAGAAAACACCCCGTGGATCTCTCAATCACTGCTTGATCTTATGCAACAGAGGGATAACCTTTGGCATAAGGCCCTTGTCTCACAACTCCTGCTTGACAAGCAACAGTACAGAGCGGCCCATAACAGATGCACATGGGCCCAGCAGAGCAAGTAAGCTGCTTACTATAAGCACACCCTCCCCACCTGCACCTGGGGCTCTGGGAAAACTTTCTGGAGTAACATCAAGGAGCTCTGGGAAACCACTCTCCCCATCCCTACCCAGCTAACAGTGAATGGGGTTACTACCTGAGACCATCTCAAGCCCTCAAAACCTCCTTCTCGGACCCCTCCCATATTCTCCTAACTTCTTTAACCCCTACCCCCGTCGCCTCGTCCAACAGTACCGCAGCCCTTTTAGGCAAGAGTCATCTCATGTAATGAGGCAACGCTACATCACCAAAGCTCTGGCTAATTCTCGTTTCTGCTCAGATCGTTGGACCTCTAACTCATTAAAGCGATCCTGGATGTGACACTCCCACATCTCACCAAAATCCTCAACTTGTCCTTACGCCTCAGCCAATTCCCTCAGCCTGGAAGGGACCAGTAATAACCCCCATTCTAAAGGGCGGAGACCCCACTGCGGCTTCCAGCTATAGACCAATCTCAATTCTCCCACCCATCTCCAAGGCTCTTAAAAAAATAGTTTCGGATCAGCTTACTGACTACCTATCCAAACATGACCTACTCTGCCACGAACAGCATGGTTTCCAGAGGGGTCATAGCACCGCCACTGCCCTCATCGAATTCACCACCTTTATCCATGAGGACCTCGAACAAGGATCGGTGGCAGGGGCTGTTTATGTTGACTTAACCAAAGCGTTTGATACTGTCAGTCATGAGCTGTTGCTTAGTACCCTCCTTCCCTTGGCATTTCTCCCAAGGTCACCACCTGGTTCAGAGATTACCTCTCAGTTAGGTCACTTAGCAAGTCAAAATTAACACTACTATCTCTACTGCGCAAGCCGGTTGTTGTGCTGGAGTCCCTGAGAGTCGATGCTGGTCCCTACTCTTCACCCTCTTCCTTAACTCACTCCCTACACCTTCAGTGGTCACTTACTGCTCTATCTGGACAACGCAGTAGTTTACTGGAAACACCCACACCCCAACTCTCTTCAACTTCCCTTGAAAGGACACTTTAGTGAGCTAGAAACCTGCTTCTCTGACCACCGCCTTATAAAACTACAAAAAAATGAAGTCTATGATCTTTGCCCACCGCCAAAGCCCACACTGTCAAGCACCACTAGTCATAACTAACACCCATGGCTTTGCCCTGGAACAGGCCTCCTGTTTTAAATATCTTGGGAGATATCTCCCTCTCCTTCCACACCCATATTCAACAGGTCGCCTCCTCAATCAACATGAGATTGGGGATCCTTTACAGACCCAAGCACTGTCTGCTCCCACAGGCCATGTACCTCAATGTATCCTCCTCTATCCTATCCTTGGTGGACTGCGGGATAGTGGTCTACAGGTCTGCAGATCAAACTACCATCACGCATTAGCCTCGCCCTCAATAAAGCCTGCCGTCTAGTCTCGGGTTGCAACAAATTAACCCACACCTATGAGCACGCTGGTTGGCTCAACTTCCAAGGCAGACTTAAATACTTTACCTGTCTCATGGGCAAAAAGATGCAACTAAAGCTAGCTCCTAACGGTCTTCACCCGATTTTACGCACAGACCCCTATCGGCGGTCATAACGGTACGTAGCGAACTCTAATCTGCTCATTCTCCACTGTAGAACTTCTCTCGGACAAAGATCCTTCCGTTACCGGGCCCCTCTCTGGCTGAACAGCCTCATGTCCTCCATCTCAATGACCCCCAGTTTCAACCAGTTTAAGACAGGGCTCAAAACCCTACTCCTTGCCTCTACAACCAGTGACTAATTAAACCCCTGCCCATCCCTCTTCCCAACCTCCCCCTCCACCCCTTACCTGAACCTCAGTTTACTCAGGAACCACCAATGTCTTAATTAACTTCATATAATCCACTGGTAGATGGTTGCTAGACTCCCTCCTAGGCACCCATCTTTCCCTAACCCCCATGCAAGTATACTATGACTCTGGGTCCTTACCGACCTGAAGAACATATTGAGCCCCAACTTTGACTCGGGTCTCCAACGACTCCCTAGATGAATTATCCTACCAAGTTATGTGAGCCAAGATTTCTAACCTGATTCTTTAACTGCTACTGTAAATGTATCCGTTTTATGTCCCTCGCTGTTCCTTTACATTTCCTGATGTGGGGCCTTTGCAAATGGGTCTTTGACTCAAATGACTGTAGTTTTATTTTATTTATTGAAAATAATCAGAGGTCTCAATCATGTCCCCCCTAGCCCTCCTCTCCTCCAGGGTGTACAAATTAAGCTCCCTCACCTCTACTCGTAGGACTCGTCTTCCAACCCCAGGATCATCCTCGTTGTTCTGCACTAGACCCCCTCCAGTAATCTAACATCTTTCTTTAAGTATGGGCACCAGTACTGCATGCAGTACCGGGTGCAGGCCTCACCAATGACCTTGTATGAGAAGAAGCCAGGCGGGAAGGAAGGAAACATATTCAATTCAGTGCTTAGAGGAACTGGTAATTGCTATTTTCTTTTAAACTTAGATTGTGGGCTTTTAGTGACACTATATTTTGTTATCTTTACTTATAATTGTTTTTGAGCTGTTGAAAATTTAAAACATAGTGGTGGTGTAATTCTGTGCTGTCTTTAATTGCTGCAAATTTTATCTTGGCTTGTCTGACTGCCCTGTAGTTGGGTGAAGGGTGTTAATTGTCTGGCCTCTGACCTCAGCTACGTGATAACTGGAGGTGGGGCTTAGTCAGAGTTAAAGTAGCAAGCAGAGTTTTATTTTCTCAGAAGAAGCCAGAAGGGGAAGGAAGGAAACATATTCAATTCAGTGCTTTAGAGGAACTGGTAATTGCCATTTTTCTTTTAAACTTAGATTATGAGCTTTTAGTGACACTATACTTTCTTTGTTGTCTTTACTTATAATTGTTTTTGGGCTGTTGAAAATTTAAAACATAGTGGTGGTGTAATTCTGTGCTGTCTTTAATTGCTGCAAATTTTGCCCCCAACTCTTAATTATATGCCCTGTTAAATCTGATTGACAGGAGCTAAACACAGGGTATAGTAAGGGGTGTGAAGTAGGAGGGGCATAAGGGGAAGAACCCACCCTCAACCACGACAAGTGTTTTGACTCATTTATTTATTGGTTTCTTTTCTTTAAAAAAAAAAAATCTGAGGATCAGTGGCAGGATTTTTAGTACAGTAAATTAACAAAAGGGAACTAGGAAGCTTCAGTAGCAGACAAGTAGTGGAACTGCAGTATAATGTGGGGAGTGGTGCAATGCAGTGGCTGTGGGGCAGCCATATTCAGGCAGACCTTCTGGACACTGAGGTGCTGCCTATCTGCATGCATCTCTCTAGACTGCAAGATGAGGTAGCCAGACTCAGGCGAGTAAACTGGGTCAGGAGTACCATCACCCCTATCAGGGACCACCCAGTCCAATGCAACTGCCTCAAAGGATGCGAGAGCGAGGACACTTGGATGACAGTGGGCTCAGGGAGGGTTAGAGCAGTCAGGCAGAGCACATCCCAGATCCTATTCCACTCAAGAACTCATATGCCACACTGGCAAATGAGGACAACCAAATAGAGTACCCAGAAGTGGAAGGAAAGGATGTGGAGGTTAGCCAAGGAGGTGACCTCAGCGGGGAAAGCAGTGGACCCAGAGGGAGGAAGCGAACCCTGGTGGGGACTCCATCATAAGAGGGATCCAGCTAGGAACACAGGAGGGAGGACAGGAGGTGAGGTGCCTACCAGGTGCGCAGCATGGAGGGATGGAAGGAAGATCCTGGGGATCACTGGGAAGGCAAAGACGGAGGGTGAGCTGGATGTCATTATCCACCTAGGTACTAACGACCTGGCAAATGGGGAGCCAAAGGAAGTTCAGGAAGAGTTTAGGAAACTGGGAGGGTCTCAAGCAAGTAGCTACTTCTGTCACTTTCTCAAGTACTACCTTTGAGAGGCAAGGAGAGCATAGGAGTGCATGCACCAGGAACTTTAACTCATGGTTGAAGAACTGGTGCTGTGAGAAAGGTTTGGATTCATTGGTGACTGGGGACCCACCTGGAGGGATGGAGGTTTGTTTAAGCCTGGGCCTGCATCCATCCAGGAGGGAATCCAACACTCAATGATAAGTTTAAATGCTACATTGACAAGCATTTAAACTAGCAAACGGGGTGGCAGGCCAGCAAGGAGTGTACCTACTTGCTCACCCCACAGCTAACAGTGGAACCAGTGAACCAGAGGAGTGGCTATCTCTGCAAAGCAGTGTGCAAAGATGAGATTAGTGCCAAGAGGTGGATAAGCAGAAAAGGGCAAAATTCAGCAGAAGGGCAGACAGCAAGGAGAACCAGGGATAAATGACAACCAAGGAAGGGCTGGAGTAGAGCAGTGAAAAAGTCTAGGGAGGTCAAATCATGGAAAGCCATGTGCAAATGCCAGGAGCCTTAGCAACAAGATGGAAGATCTGGAGGCTGTCATGGTACAGTCAGACCTGGACATTGTGGCCATCACTGAAACCTGGTGTAATGATAACCTACGACTGGGAGATGGCCATACCTGGCTACAACATATTCAGAAGAGACAGAGCAGGAGGAAGGGAGGAGGTGGCACTGTATGTGAAAAATGACATAAGGGCCACAGAGATCCAGGAGGGACAAAATGGGGAGAGATACTGTGGGTTAAGCTGGAAAGGAAAATGGGGACAGCCATCCCACAGGTGAGGTCTATAGACCACCAGCCCAGGAGGAAGAAACAGATAGGGAGCTGATGCTAGTCATCCAAAGGATGGCAGACAAGGGTGAGGTAGTACTGGTTGGAGACTTCAATATTCCAGACGTGGACTGGAGCATCCCAGCAGCAGCAGCAGCAGCAGCATCAACTAGGAGCAGATTTATCCTGGACTCCCTTCAGGGTGCCTTCCTCAAGCAACTGGTCATGGAGCCAACTCGGCAGAAGGCAATACTGGACCTTCTGCTCGCAAACAGGGACAGTGTGATGGGGGTAACAGTGGGGAGCACCTGGTAAACAGTGACCACCAGTCATTGTGGTTTGAAATCACAGACAGAGCAGAACCAAACCACACAAAAACACGTATCCTGGATTTTAGGGGGCAGACTTTGGGAAAATGGGAGATACTTGAAAGAGGCATTAGGGAATGGGACAGGAATCAGGGGTTGAGGAACAGTGGGCAGTATTTAAAATGGGGATTACAAGAACAATAGAATTATGCATTAAGCAGGTTAGCAAGAGGAAAAGGAAGAGGAGACCATTATGGTTTTCCAAAGAGGTAGCAAAGAAATGAAAGCCAAAAAGATTGCATTAGGCAATACAAAAAGACACAGGCAGAAGGGGATAGGGAGAAGTACCAGGAGAAGCAAAGGGAGGCAGGGAGGTCAGTAAGGGAAGCCAAAGCTCAGACAGAAGAACACATTGCAAAATCAGTGGGTAGAGGGGACAAAACCTTTTACAGGTACATAAGTGAAAAAAGAAAGACAAAGGGAGGGATAGTGAGACTGAAGGGGGAGGATGGGGGCAGCGTGGAGGATGACAACAGTAAAGCTGACATATTGAACAGATATTTCTGCTCAGTCTTTACTGAGGAAGAGGAGGGTAATGGGTCTGAAAGGAGTACAAGGGGTGAGAATGGTGCAGAAATGGACACAAGTCCCTTACGGAAAGGGTCCTGAAGGAACTGGAAGTAATAAGAGTTGATAAAGCAATGGGGCCAGATGGGTGCACCCTAGGGTCCTTAAAGAACTAAGAGAGGTGGTGGCTGAACCTCTGGCTATCCTGTTTAGCCAATCACTGGAAACAGGGGAGGTACCCAAAGACTGGAGGACAGCAGATGTAGTCCCCTTATACAGAAGTGGGAACAAAGAGGAAGCAGGGAACTACAGACCAGTCAGCCTCACCTCGGTAGTGGGGAAGATCATGGAAGCACTACTGAAGGAGAGATTGGTGGAACATCTGGTTGTCAATGGACTACAGGACCCAAGGCAGCATGGTTTCACCAGGGAGGTCATGTCAGACCAACCTTGTTGAATTTTTGACTGGGTGACTAGGGAGGTGGATCAGGGAGGGCAGTGGACATGGCCTATCTGGACTTCAGCAAGGCCTTTGACACTGTGCCACAGAAAACTATTACACAAACTGGGAATATGGGTGTGGGCAGGACAGTAGTGTGGTGGGTAGGTAACTGGCTGGGTGGCAGGACACAGAGGGTGGTGGTAAATGGATGTCACTCCACAGAGGAAGAGTGACCAGTGGTACCACAGGGATCAGTGCTGGGACCGGTCCTATTCAACATCTTCATCATGACATGCAGACCTAGGCCAGAATTTCACTGTTCGCTGATGACACAAAGCTCTGTAACAGAGTAGACACACCAGAGGGTGTAGACAGAATGAAGCGACCTGCAGAAACTTGAAGAATGGTCAGGGGTTTGGCAGTTGAAATTCAATGCAAAGAAATGCAAGATAATGCATATGGGGCACATAAACCCTGGCACAATATATCAGTTGGGGGGGTGAGGATATAGCATGCACCAAGCAGGAAAGGGATCTTGGGGTTGTCATCTCTGATGACCTCAAGGTAGGGAAACAGTGTGACAAGGCAGCAGGTAAAGCAAATAGGATGCTGGGATGTATGGGCAGGGCATCACCAGCAGGAAAAGGAGGTCATAATTCCACTATCAAAACACTAGTGAGGCCCCACCTGGAGTACAGTGTACAGTTCTGGAGACCATCCTACGTAAGGACATAGACAGGGTAGAGAAGGTTCAGAGGAGGGCAACAAAGATGGTGCATGGATTGCATCACAAGTCCTATGAAGACAGGTTGAAGGAACTGAACATGTACTCCCTGGAGGAGAGGAGGAGACAGGGGATATGATAGAGACATACAAGTATCTTACAGGGAGGAACAGGGTGCAGGAGAACACTATTTTTTAGCGAAAAGATGTTCCAGGACAAGAGGGCATGGGATGAAGTTGGAGGGAGGACAATTCAGAGGAAACCTGAGAAAGAATTTCTTCACAGAACGGGTGGTGGACAAGTGGAACACCCTGCCAGAGAAAGTGGTGGGGGCTGAAACAATCACAGGATTTAAAGAATGCATGGGATAGACATAAAGGAATTCTGGAGGTCAGGGGTAAGGGGCAACAGACTTCTAGGAAAACAAACTGAACTTACAAGCTCAAATGGGCAGACTGGGTGGGCCATAGGCCCTTATCTGCCGACACTGTCTATGTATCTATGTATGGAGGCAGGATTACCTTCCCCCTCCTGGAGAGGATTCCTCTAGCAAAACACCCCATCATCTTCTTGACTTTAGCTGATTTATGCATTAGACTTATATTGGGGGAAGGGATTAAAATACTCACTGAAAAACTCTGACCAAAAAAGCAAACCTTTATAAGATGAAGAAAATATAGAAACTGGATAACTTTGTAAACATGAAACGCAAATATGAAATACAGATTGCCTGATCAAAGAGATTGCAGAGTTTGCTGACCTCCACAACTCTGCATTTAACGTGCCTTTTGCATGTTGCACTTCTATTCATACCTCTCAACTGTCCCTGATTTTCAGGGATGTCCCTGATTTTGCCTCAAAATTTTACTCTGTCCCTCCTAAAAATTGTGTTTCCGTGACCAAACAGCGGGGGTTATAAGCACAAACTAATGTCAAACATTAAAGTTACAGACTTGTTCTTCTTTGGAAAATGCATTTTACACTAAGCCCTTTATTCTACCAGCTTCCTGGTGGATATCTCCAATTTGAAGAAGTGTCCCTGATTTTGGTCCTTTGTCCCTGATTTTTTTAAGCCTTGTCCCTGATTTATGAGGCAGGAGGTTGAGAGGTATGCTTCTATTTGTGACTCGAATAAGCACAGTCAAAAAACAGCCAAGCTAACTTCAGGTAAGCGCCACAAGACTGCCTTTAGCAGCCGCAGGGGATGTGAAAACGTGGAAGCAAAGCCAAAAGCTACAGGTGTATAAACTAACCTTACACAGCCACAACCTCTAAACCTTTCCACAAATGGGAAAACTACAGCGTACGCTAGCCTGCAACTGTACAAAGTTCAATCGTGACTTAGCTTTATACATAAAATCCCTCTTAAGTTTGTAATATGTGAGTTAACTTGGGTCGGCATAATCTCTAGGCGAGACAACCCCCCGCCGCCCCAACGTGTTTCAAATACATTAATAGTCTAGGGTAAAATAATGTCCATCATACTGGGGACAGCTCGGTAGAGAAGTATGCTGCACAGTTACGGACCCTTCGCCATCCGAAAGACTACACTATTAAACTGCAGCGGGTGGGAGTCGAGCTGTTACCTAGCCTAGTGCCCTAGGTGCAAGCTCGCCCTACTTATTTTAGACACCCGGCGAAGCCCTCGCTTACCAATAGCCACTCGGGGTTTCCGATAGCTGCCCACGTCCACTTTGCCCTCGGCCCGGAGTAGAGACGACAACACTATTTCCAGCCGGTTCTGCAAGCTCTGCTCCACGGGCTGTCGGTACCAGAAAGCTACCAGTATTACCACGAAAGACAGGGCCGTGCCGCAGCCCACCAGCATCCTGCTGCCGCTGCTTCTACCGCCACCACTGTCCTTCCTTCCGGCACCACTGCTGTTCCTGCCGCCTCCGTTGCGCCTTTTGCCCCCCGCCTTGCTCGCCATCGTGGTCACCCTGCTCCTGCTTCCTGCAGACTAATCCCACAGCAGGGAAGCCGTAACACACCCTACAGCCACAGGAGGAGGAGGAGGTGCTGGTGAGCAGGGACTCCAGCGGACAGCAACACGGAAGTAACGAGCTCAGATGATACGTGGTAAAAATAAAACCTGCGTGTTGTCACAGACGTTCAGCAACTGCTACCCTGTCTTGAAAGGCTCAGCAAGTACGTAAATCATGGCCGTGTTATGAAGTCCTGACGGAACCGGCCCGCGTACTTCCACATGAAACAGAAGAGCGCACACGCGAGCGTTGCTGCACTGAAAACACCGAGGACCGACCATGCAAAAAGTGTAAGGGTGCGCAGCAAAATAAACAGACGTAAATATTGTTAGTTCAAAGATATTAGTGCGTTGAGAAAACAAAACAGCACTGGACCCTGGCACTTCGAATCCTGGCGGATTCTTGGGGGATGAGGGGAAGGGTCGGAACAATTCACATTTAAAGGGACAATTTAAAGCTACAGTAGCTGATTAAGTGTTATATTTTTTCAAGAGGTCCCCGCCCCCACACAGATTATTCACAGGCTGAAAGGATGTTTGTGCAAAGTGATTAAGCACAAACTATAACAGCACGTTGGCATACCTCTGAACTCTCCCTGGTTTTCAGGGACATCCCTGATTTTGCCTCAAAATTTTACTCTATTCTTCCTAAAATTTGTATTTTTGAAGCTAAACAGTGGGGACTGTAAGCACAAAATAATGTCAATCAATAAAGTCACAGACTTGTTTTTCTTTAGAAAATGCATTTTACACTAAGCCCCATATTCTACCAGCTTTCTGGGTGGATATCTTTAATTTTGAAGATGTGTCCCTGATTTTGGTCCTTTGTCCCTGATTTTTTTTAAGCATTGTCCCTGATTTATGAGGCAGTAGGTTGAGAGGTATGCCTTGGCCATACTTCTCAACTGTCACACCTGAGGTACGTCACTCATTTTATCCCTCAGAAACCCTCTGTTCCACAATGAGAAGGTGACATTCCACACTGACAACTGAGACTTTTAAGCAGAAATGTATAATAATATAGGATGCTAGGTTATCAGCAAACATAATAAATATGAGTGCACTTATTTCCACAATATTCTGAGCTTGCAATGTCATGTTTGATGTGTCACACATTTTGTCCAGTTTTCACACATTTGGGTAATAAAAGGTTGAGAGGTATGACCTTGGCTGCTCCAGGGCACTCAGGGTAGTTCAGCACACCTGGCAAATGGGGCGCCTGGGGTCCCAGAGGGAGCTAATATGGCACGGTGCCTCCACCTGGGGTAATAAGGACTCCTGTGGATAAAGAACAGTTTACCACAGAAAAGGTCAGAGCCAAAAGGCTGGCCTTCAGGAAATATAAGGGAACGCAGCAGGATGAAGATAGGGAGGCATACCAAACTTCCCTAAGGGAAGCAGGGAAGGCAGTAAGGCAGGCAAAGGCCCAAAATGAGGAAACACTATCATGAACAGTAAAAGAAGGTGACAAGACTTTCTATAGATACATTAGTGAAAGGAGAAAGTCCAGAGGGGGTATTGCTAAGATCAAAGGGGATAAGGGGGCGTGTGAGGAGGAGGACCATGTATAAGTATCTATCCTAAATAGATACTTCTGCTCAGTAGTTACTGAAGAGAAGGTAGGGCAGGGCCCACAGCTCAGCATCATGGACACAGGGGGAGGGAGGTGTGCACTAGTCCCTTCACAAAAGAAAGGGTCCTACAAAAGCTCGATAAGCTCAGGGTGGATAAGGCAATGGGACCTGATGGCATACATCCTAGGGTACTAAGGAGCTAAGGGTGGAACTAGCAGAGCCATTATCAGAACTGTGTAGTGAATCTCTGAGCACAGGAGGGGTCCCAGAAGACTGGAGAAGGGCTCATGTGATCCCGCTCCACAAGAGTGGGAACAGGGAGGAGGTGAGGGAACTACAACCAATCAATCTTACCTCAGTAGTGGACAAGATTATGGAGACACTCCTTAAGGAAAGTATAGTGCAACACCTGGAATCCATAAGAGCACAGGATCCAAGACAGCATGGGTTTACAAAAGGAAGGTCCTGTCAAACTAATCTTATAGATTTCTTTGACTGGGTAACCAGAGTGGTGGACCAAGGGGGAGCAGTTGATGTTGCCTACCTTGACTTCAGCAAAGCTTTCGATACTGTTCCACATAGAAGATTGATTAATAAGCTGGGTAGGCTCGGGGTGGGTCAGACGATGGTCAACTGGGTGGCAAACTGGTTGACAGGCAGAAAACAGAGAGTGGTGGTAAACAGCATACAGTCAGAAGAGATGCAGGTCACAAGTGAGGTACCTCAGGGATCAGTCCTGGGGCCAGTCCTCTTTGATATCTTCATCAGTGACATTGCAGATGGACTGGAGGGTAAGGTTTGTCTGTTTGCAGATGACACCAAGATCTGCAACAGAGTAGATGATCCAGATGGGGTGGGCAGAATGAGAAGAGATCTGGATAAACTAGCAAAATGGTCAGAAGAGTGGCAACTGGGGTTTAACGCAAAGAAGTGTAAGATTATGCACATAGGGAAGAGAAACCTGAAGCCACCTATAGGCTGGGAGGGAGTTGCTGGCAGTCACAAAGGAAGAGACTTGGGTGTCATCATCACCGATGACCTGAAATCATCCAAGCAGACCACTAAAGCAGTAGGTAAGGCTAGAGGGATGTTGGGGTGTATTAGTAGGGGTATCACAAGTCGAAAGAGGGAGGTAATAATCCTTCTTTACAAGACACTGGTTAGGCCCCATCTGGAGTACTGCATGCAGTACTGGAGACCACACCTTCACAAGGGCATTAACCAAATTGAGGCAGTCCAGAGAAGGGCAACCAAAATGGTGCTGGGACTGCATCAGAAAACATATGAGAACAGATTAACTAAACTCAATATGTATACCCTAGAGCAAAGGAGGGAGAGAGGTGATATGGTTGAAACATTCAAACACCTTAAGGGCATTAACAATGTGAAAGATTTTAGCATGTTTCAATATAAGAAAAATAGCAGGACAAGAGGACACAGCATTAGATTAGAGGCCGATTAAGGGGTAATGTGAGGAAGTTCTTTTTCACAGAATGGGTGGTGGATGCGTGGAACGGCCTACCTCAGGAAGTGGTGGATATGAATACAGTGCAGGGCTTCAAACAGGCATGGGATAGGCATAAGGGAGCAGTACAGATGAGTATGAATAGATAGGCCATTGACAGAGCAAAGGCCAATGGCACATTCATAAATTAGAAAAAGAAATGGGCAGACTGGATGGGCCTTGTGGTCCTTATCTGCCGTCAACTTCTATGTTTCTATGTTTCACTCCCAGGAAACATACGCTGCCCGATAATACTTTACCTCACACAATAACAGTTTCCACCCAGTAGTCTCTTTCAGTAAGACAGGACAGTGACTAAAATACAAACAGTACCCTTCTTTATTTGGGAAGGGGCACACTGAGAAAATGGCAACCATATTTACTTTAGACAACAGCTGTCCCGTAAACCCTCTTCCCACCCCTGGAGTGCTCAGATTGTCCTTGTGCGGTGGGTACCTCACCAGTCAGTGATGCAGGCCTGGGGTCTTTTGGAGCCCAGATAAACACAGAACACACTGGCCAACACCCTTTCAAACTTATACTCTGGGTCTGGCCAACTTGAACATTCTAGGAAGTCCAGTATGGCAATTACCCCCATGAGCCTATCTGACTAATAACTCCCCAGAACCACAGCTCGAGGTACTCACATTTTGTTGCAGTTCACACAGGGGCTCACAGCCAGCTAAGTTGCACGGTTCTGTGGAGGGTCACCGTTGGTGGTGCACCACCGATGGGATCCCTGGACGCAGGGGAAACTCGAGGCATGATGATCTTTTCCTGCCTGGCCTTACCAGCTGCACCTATGGGCCTTTATAGACTGAGTTCACTCAGGCAGGCCTGTTCCATCCTTCTACCTGGGTGTTTCATCTTCAGTCAGGAACAAGGCCTGATGTGGTTCCCCAAACCTCTCTGTTTCACCTTACAGAATCTGCACAGAATCTGAGGCTTCCCCAGTCTCTCCCGGGCTGAACAGTCTTTCACTGTTCCAGCCGTCTGCTATGGGACTAGCTCCTTTAGTACCAGCAACCCAATTCTCCTCACAGGTTAAACTGTCCAACCTGGGGACCGATAGAGAAAATTTGTTTCTGCTTTTCTACACAAACAACAGCTATTTCACAGCACACTCGCAGATCGGAAACAGCAGGTTAAAGCTGAAGGTGATCTTTCACTACTTATACTCCTACAGAGAGGTGTGCTTCAGGGTCTATCCTGATCCCCTGTTGTTTGCGGTTTACATTGACGCATCGATGACAACATCAGTAAGGCCAATATCCACTTGTTCGCTGATGACATAGTGCTTTATTTGAGTCGTCCCACGCTGGAAGCAGCCTGTGAAGCCTCCAAGCTGAATTTAACTATTGCAATACCAGCTCATAAGCAAAAGCTTCTGCTTAATGCGAAAAAAAACAAAAGCTATGCTCTTTTTCCCTTTCACTCCTGTGCGGCGAGCCCCACTTGCGTTGGGGCTTTCCTCAGATTACCACAGTACTTGGAAAACATACAGAGTATGTGCCAAAATTCAAATATCTGGGTGTATGGCTCGATCACAAACTCTCGTTCTCTGAACATCTCGAAGAACTACAGAAGAAACTAAAACAAAGACTAGGACTATTCTACAGAATTAACCACTTCCTTACTAGGGATGCCAAGCAGCGGTTGGTTCAAGCCACGTTCCTTTCATTAATAGATTACGCGGACCTTCTCTATAGACATTGTACTGCCTCTGCCCTGGCTAAGTTGGACACCCTATACCACAGAGCAATCGGGTTCATAACGGGCCTTCCACACACCATTGTTCCTTGTACACTGCGGTGGGCTGGACTTCCCTTCATTATAGGAGAAATAGAAATGCCGCTCTATGGGCTTTCAGAGTTACCAACAAGCTCCCCCTATACTTCTCTGATTGTATTCCCCTGAGTGTGATAGGTGTCTATGTTCTAAGAAGCTATTCCCTAATTGCCTTGCAATTACCTAAGGTCAAATCTCATTTCGGCAGAGCTGCTATAAGTTTCTCGTTGCCTTCCTTGTGGAACAATATGCAAAAAAACTTGAAGTTGAGCTGTCCTGTTAGCCTGAATATTTTCAAGTCACTCTATGACTGCTCCATGAAGGAATCCTGCAAATGTTTCCCACATCGCTAGCTCACCTATTTTCCAGTTTCTGTCCTGCCCATCCTGCCTCCCGCCCTGCCTCTGCCCCTGCCTCTCTCTCCCTACCAAAATACTGGCTTCTCTGCCTCTCTTTAGTCGTGGCCAAGTTCCACCCCCTTCCCTGAAGTATGCCAGTTAACTATTCCAACCCCATCATTTCTTCCTAAGCTGGTATCCCTCTTCTTACCTTTCTCCTTTTAAGTGAACATTCCAGCTGTACCCAGTTATGAGCCTATCTGTTGTAAAGGCCCTCTCACTCAAATGTCGATGTACATATGTATATTTTTCTTCTTTGTATAATATTGCATTATATTTCACCATGTTACTGTACTGTGATTTTTTGTATGACCAGGTCCATCTTGCAAATGAGCCCTGCTCAATGGTGCCCGCCTGGATAAATAAAGATTTTGATTGATTGATTGATTGATTTCCTCTGCCCTCAGGTTTGAAGAATTTAATTTAGTAGGGATTAGGAACAACCAGGCACGTTTGAGACTGCCCAGGAGACCACATAGTGCTTCTCCTCCCAGCTCACTCCTCTCATGAATCTCTCTCCCTCCCTTCCAGCCCTCTCTTTTTCTTTTCCCCATGTCCTTTGGCACTAGACAAAGTGGTCCAATCAAGGACGAATCCTCTGGCACCAATTCTGTTGCCCTGTTTTTGTGCCCCATAGGACTTGTATCCCAAATTCAGTAATTTTACTGTGCCCATGGTGCCAGCCAACACCAAAAACTATGGTTTAAAAGGAGCTACTGCTCCTTTAAATTTTAAGCTTCAGTGCTCGCACATTACGTATAGTGTACGGACCTCCACTTAATAATAATAAAAAAAGATTTATTTACATATTTATGTCTCAAGCCCGTCTAGTCCTTTTACTGGACTGACACCCCGCACCTGGTGGCGCAGACAGTCATTCCGGTGCTTGGCCTGGCCCTGATTGGGCTGAGACACCGGAGAGAAAGACCAAAGCTGCAATGGGGGTCACAAAGCACGACTCCCACCGGAGCCACAGGAGCCTGACAATGCTGGGGGAACAGCTGGGGCATACGGAGCTCCCAATCAGGTAAGTCCACTTTGGGGGAAGGGCTTATACTCGCCCCTAGCTGAAAGCTTGGTGTCCCGACAAGCCATTTAAATGCAGCAAACATCCAAACATGCACTTTTCTGACTAGACACCTGATTCCTAACTAGCATCAACAATAACCCCATTTCAGTCCCATGGACCATCCCATAAACATTGTTGGCCTAAACACTGAATGTTAACTATGTATAAATAACTACAGGTATGCACATACTCCTTCCCACCCCATGCATATGGCAACACAATGGGGGATTAATGATAGGAACCACAGGTTTGTGAATAACCTGGATGGGAAGGTAAGATGAGGCACCATGGGTATCATACATGAGTTTAACAATGGGCCTGGGCTGTCTTGCCGACCTCCTAGGCAAGGCTGTGTCCGGTATAGGACTCTCCCCAGGAATAAAAGTCACCCCTGCTTCGTTAGTGTCTACAGTCAACCCAGGTGCATGGTCAGGTAAACCTACACTGCTGTGAATCTCCCAGGGACTGGAATAAGGGCAGGTTAAGGGGTTGCCGATGCATCAACCACAGTTTGGGTGGGGCCGAGTGTTTTCAGAGCCCATTCAATGTCAAATCGGGCTCAGGACTAGGAATAACAGGCCTCTTCTCTGGAATGAAAGGCATTGCATTTGGGTTCAATGAAAACAACAGAGAGTCTGGAGGGTTGGTGCTGGTGGATAGAGGCAAGTGTCGACAGTACCATTCCCACGGGGACTGGGTTGGCTCAGGATTTGGCACACAAGGACAAAGTTCAAAATCCTCTGCCTCACTTTCTTCAGAAGAACTGCTGCCAGGACACTCGGGAAGCTCAGTTGGACCAGTATTCAGGTTCAATGTGGTCCTTTCGGGGGGGCATATTGAGAGCAGTATCACTTCTGTGGGGCCTCTCAGAAAGCGCAGCTGGACCAGTATTCAAGTTCAGTGTGTTCTTTCGAAGCATGGAGGCTCGGGCTTTGTTGTCTTTTCTGAGCAGCTTGGCTACTTGTCATGGGCCTTCTGGCAACTAGAGTTTCAGGACTAGGGAGGGTCAGGCATGATCTCCCCAGTGGGGAGTAGATGGTTTCGATGAACAGTCTTTCCTAGACCCGGCCTTGCTCTTGTTTGATTCCTTACACTGGCAATTCTGGCAGTTTTTCAACCACAATGTAACTTTCTGGGGCCAACCGATCTTGAAGCTTGTGTTTGCCCTGCAACCCCAACTTTTGGAGCAGAACACGATTCCCCACTTGCAACTCTTGATTTCGAACTCTGTTATCATATCTGTGCTTGTTGCTCTGGTTACTTCGGGCTGCTGCTTCAGATACTAGTGATATGCTTTTTGAAGTTTCTCTCTCAGCTGATGGGTAATACACGAGGTAGGTTCTGTGGGACGTGCCGTCAGAGGACACACCAAAACAAAGATCAACTGGCAGCCGGGCTTCGTGACCAAACAGGAGGTAGAAAGGGGAGTGTTGAGTGGCATCATTCTTGGTGCAATTGTACGCATGCACCAGATAGCTTACTTTCTGACTCCAGTTTGCTTTGTCAGCTGGGTCCAGGGTACCAGACATGTTCAGCAGAGTCCAATTGAAGCACTCTAGCTGAGAATCTCCCTGGGATGGTACAGTGGGGTGTGAGATTTCTTTGTACCGTATGTGGCCCAAAATTCCTTCACCAGTCGACTTTCAAAATCTTGGCCCTGGTCAGAGTGGACTCCCTTGGGGATACCATAGTGTTGTACAAATTGTTGCAAAACTTTGATGACAATACTGGCCTTCTGATCTCTGGTGGGAAATGCCTGCGTATATCTAGTATAGTGGTCAGTGGTAACCAGAATATTAGCTGTGTTTTTTATGTCGGGCTCGAGGGACAAAAAATCCATGCAGACTATATCAAGGGGCCCACTGGTAGTAATGTTGACTAAGGGGGCAGCTTGCTTTGGTAAGGTCTTTCTCTGTATGCACCTCAGGCAGCTTTTGCAATGTCTCTCTACATTGGTTTTCATCTGGGACCAGTAAAATCTTGCTCTACACAGATCTAGAATGCATTCATAGCCCGGATGACCCATGTCATCATGCAGGAACTTGAGGACGGCATCACAGTACCCCTGTGGCATTACCAGCTGGAGCTTAGGACGCTCGAGGTTGTCCGTGTCATGCACTTTTCGTGAGTAGCAGCCCATCTAGTGGAATCAGCTTTCCCATTTTCTCAACAGGCATTTGGTGTCAGGGTGATGGCTTTGTACTTGGTCGGTGGACTGTCTTCTCTCAAAGGCCCTAAATAGGTTTTGGATGGCTGGGTCATCTCTGTACCTGCAGTAATTCAGGCTTGCTGGGTTGGGGCAGTGAAGAAATGTCCAGCCCAAGAAATTCATATATGCAGGTGGGATAGATTCGGGAGGGGCACCCAGCATATCTATGACTCTGGTAGGATTCACAACAGGACCAACAGCAAGCAATGATAACTTGGAACACAGCACTTGAACAAGGGCATTCTTGAGTTGTACTGGAGGGTTAGAGGCATCACCATGCGGCATCTTGACATAGCATCAGCATCCATGTTAGTTCATCCGCCTCAATACTCAAGACGGAAATTGTAGGTGGAAAGGGCAGATAGCCATCGGTGCCTGCAGCATCCAGTTTAGCTGTAGTGGTAACACAGGTCAGGGATTGTTGTCTGTTCTAACTGTGAAAGGGACCCCATACAGGTATTCATGGAACTTGTCTGTTACGCCCATTTTAATGGCAGGAATTCCAGTTTATGCACCAGGTAGTTCTTTCAGATAATGTCAGGCTACTGGCTAGCAAATGCCATGGGCTTAAGTCCTTCAGGATACTCCTGGTACAGCACAGCCCCTAAACCTTTCAAACCAGCGTCGGTGTGGAGGACATAGGGCTTGTTGGGGTCAGCAAAAGCCAGACCTGGGGCTTCATTTAGTCTCTGGATACTCTCCCAGAAAGCAACCTCACACTCAGGGGTCCACCAGTTCCCAAAAGGCTCACTAACTCGCAAATACTCCTTTGAAGGGTTGGTCCCTAACTGCTGGGCTCTCTTCTTCCTGTTCACTGGAGGATAGCCTTGCATCAAGTAGTCTTTCACAAAGTGATGGTAGTAGCCACAGAACCCCTAAAAGGACTGCAGGAATCTTAAGTTGGAGGGCTTGGGCCAGGAGGTGAGGGCTTCCACTTTAACTGGGTCAGTTTGTACACCTTCTGCTGAGACGATGTGCCCCAATACTTTATGGCAGGATGGCAAAACTGGCACTTGTCAATTGACACCTTTAGGCCAAACTCCTCCAGACGATCCAGGACCTTCATCCACTGAGTCTCATGTTCTTCCAGGGTGTGACCAAATATAATAAGGTTGCCCAGGTAGATGATAACTTTGAGCAGGTTCATATCCCCCACAGCCTTCTCCATCAAGCACTGGAAGGTGGCCGGTGCTCTGGATTTTCCCTGCGACATGCACTCAAATTGGTAGAACCCCAATGAGCAAATAAAAGCAGTCTTTTCTTTGTCCTCCTCTGCCATGGTGATCTGATAATAACCACTCCAGAGATCCAATATGGAGAACCACTGGCTCCCGGACAGGCTGGACATTGCATCTTTTACCCGGGGCACAGTGTACTGATCCGGGACCATCTTCTTATTGAGTGTGCGATAGTCTATGCACATCCTCACGGCTCTGCTCTTTTTTCAGGCCACTACAATGGGGGAGGCATAAGGGCTCCAATACTTGGTAATAATACCTGCATCCACTAACTCCTGCAGGTGTTGCCGGACATCTTCAGTGTCATCTGAGGCCAACCTCCGAGACCGTTCCCTTAAAGAGCGGTCATCCAACAGTCAAAGCCAATGCTCTTCACCTTCCACACACCCCATGTCCCACTCATGGAGTGAGAAGACCTTTCAGTGCTTTGCCAACTTCTGACTTAAGATCCACCATTAACTGGCAGGTATTGGGGAATCACCAAAGTCGAACAAATGTGGATCTGTTTCTTCCTCTGTGGCTACCATCGGGTTCACTGCAATGGCACTATCACACCTGTAGATACTTGCCAACACTTGGCCCTTTCGGATGACTCTGGGTTTCCCTGATTCATTTCGGACCCTCACTGTAACCCACCTGGCCCAGGGTGTATCCGGAGGGGGCAGCACTCCTCTTTTGTACCAGCAGCCCTTCTGGTAAACTGTCAGGTGTCGGGGCATCAGTTATGAAGGTCGGTCCTTGGGGTGGCTGAGCAAACTGCACAATTCCCACAACTCGGCACTCTGAACTTGGAGGCAGGAACAGCTGTTTCCCATCCTTTCGGCACACTATGCCAACACTTTCCTCCACCACATGGGTTCTCTTACTTCCACAGTCAAACCAACTTTCTACAACAGCTTTTACCAGAGGGTTCACTAGCTCATCAGTCCTGCCTCTTTCCTTTTTTTTATACTTTATTTTATTTCTTTTCATGGTACGTACATACATACAGTACATGAACACACATCCTTGGTTTGAGTATAAACAGTTTGAAATATACATCGAATAACTAGGGTATCCTATTCATTGTCTATAGTTACATAAGTGGAGGCAGTTTTCTTAATTCTTGAATAAGTATGCAATTTTTATGCTAAATAGCCTTGCAACAAGAACATGGACATTTCTTGAAAACAAGACCATCTGACACATGTCCTGTATGCCATATATGACACTTATAAATGCTACTAAAAGCAGCATTATAGTCCATGTACCACGGTAATTGTGTTTCTCCCAGACCCTGCAGGAGCCCACAGGAGAGCTTCCCTCACCCAGCGACAACTCTCAACTTATCTCTAATTTTGCTTTATAAAGGCAAACAACAACATTTATCCTTCTATTAATTAACAATGACCATCAGCTAAAATCTGTTTGTTGATTACTCAGGTGATAAGAATAATTACACTGAAAACAAACAAAATAAAAACCAGCTGTGAAGTTTGTGAACAACAACTGAATAATACTGTGGTGCAGTTAACAGCAATTATGCCACATGTAGTCTAGTAAACCAGACCTTTAAAGTAAACCTATTAATTTATTATTATATTTTCCTCAGTCCGCATCGTCCGGTTCATTATTAGTTCCTTGCTGTGCAAAGTCTATTTGGATGATAGTGAGCCTTTTCCCCACTTCAGCAGGGTCAGACTACGGGTAGCTTTTACCTGCATACAAAATGTTAAGTCACACTGGGGCCTCTAGTGCATGAGTAACTCCCAAAGCGCGTAGGCCGGACCGGACTGCATCAAATGGTTTGTGGCGTTGTCGGGTGGAATAGCTTAGATCTGGAAAACAGTGTATTCATTCATCAGTTGAATGGGAAACTGACCCTTTACTTTTAGCTGCTGCAAGAACTTTATCCCTGGTATGCAGTCCTGGTAACCACCAGTATGGTATGGGGTGAATTTTCTGAAGGGTGTCGATGCCTAGGAGTAATCCTGTACGCCTTCACAATGCTACGATTCATATCGAGACCCCATATCTTGGCTAGCAGAGTCTCCATGTATCCCACAATGTCCCGTCCTTCCACTTGCTTGGGGACTCCCAAAATGCATAAGTTTGTTGATCAGACAGCATTTTCAAGCTGTTGCATTCTTAGTTTTACCGTTTTATTCTCCGCTAACATTCCCGTAACCACCGTGGCTGTGTTATTAGCCATTTCTGCTGCTCCATTGGCAGTTGTTGTATCTTTTGTGATTTTAGTATCCAGTGTAGCAATTCGATCTGATAGATTGTCCACTTTTTTATCAGAAGTTGGATAGCTTGTAAAAGAGCGTCATTAGTTGGTTGAAGTGCTTGCCTTGTGGCCAGTGGCCGGTTCTCCTCTTCGATCTGCCAGCTTGCTTTGCTTTGGGCCTCCAGAATCTTGTGAAGACTTCTTTTTTGGGTTTACCATGGCTAAGATGGACAAAAATTAAATCAGACTGTGCCGTTTCAAAGGCTGTTGAAGCAGATATAGAAATGTTTTGCCTTAATAGAAATCTGTTTAAATATATTTTTAGATTTGTCTCTGAGTGTAAGGAACTCTCTCTGAGCCGTCTGTTCTCTTTGGTTGCTGGCTCCACCCCAAGTCCCACCTCTTTTGGTACACATCTTTGCCAGCTGCCCGAACACTGCATTTGTTCCAATTAATATGGGTGTGTCAGTCATTCTCTTTGGCTCTGGGCATATCAGGGCCAAAGTCTCAATGATAGGGTGTTCTTCAGGTGTCTTCAAGATGAACGCTATTTGTGCTAAGCAATAACCATCATAGGGGTAGTCCGAACTACCTGTCCCCACAGTGGCAAACCAGACAGGGGTAGGAGGGGCAAATGCTGCAAATGTCTGTCATGGAAAGTCCAGTGTATGATTGTGACTTGTGACTTGCTGTCCAGTAGAGCGAAACAAGGTACTCCCTCTAGTAAGATTTCCACATCAGTCCGGGGGCCAATCAGGCCAGGGGCACCCAGCTGTTGGGGATTTGGGGTCAGTCCATTTGGTGGAGCAGTGCAATGGCTGGGACCCAGGTAGCTCCATTACTAGTCCCCACTGGCATTTCCGTGGTCCATCCACCTGTGTTTTTCGGCCACTAGCTGGGGATTCTTTGTACCGAGGCAACCACGCCTTGTATAACCATCTTGTCCGCATTTGAAACTGAACCAGCCTTCTTGGGACCTGAGAGGTATTTGGGGCCTAGGCCTAGGGGCAGCATATTGAGCAGGTTGCTGCCTAGGGTCAGACATAACAGCACTCTGAAAGGGCTGGAACTGCAAGGTCTTCACACAGTCATTTATTTCTTGGAACTCGCCCATAGTAGGGGAAGGAAACACTTCTCTCATTCTGTTAAAGTCCTGCACACAATCCCTCAGCTCTTTCAGAACTTTTCCCAACTCGAAAGAACAAGGCAGATCTGGGGGGGTCCAGGGCTTGGGGTCACAGGGCAGTAGTTGTGGCTGTGTGCATCGGCAACTGGTCACCAACATCCTCCTGGGCCTCTTCCTCCTTTACTTCATCCAATAACTGCTTAAAAGATGGGGAGTCGGTCTTTCGGTCCCACAACCGGAGGGAGATTAGGGTCAGTCAAGAGTACACAGCCCCCCCAAGGATCTAGTCAAGCCCCATCTGAGCAACCCTCTCTGGGGGATCTCCCCCAGCCTCGGCAATCTTGAGCACCATGGCCTCCACCCTGGTAATGTACTGTGACAGTTTCTCTCTGTGCTGCTGCATGGTGCCCCACAGTTGAAACAGAATAGCCTCCCTCTTCTCGACAACCCCAAAGGTGCTTTTCAGAATTGCCAAATGTTCATCTGTGGTACAGGTAGGTTGGCTGGCCTGCAGAGACCGAATCACATCCAGGGCCATGCCCCTCAAGCTTTCAACAACCCTCTTGCACTTTTCTTCATCAGAACACCTACAGACTTGGACCATTTGGGCAGCCTGACTTATCCAGGATTCAGAGTCATCTTCCCTGGCAGACATGGGGATTGCCCTGAGAAGGTGCGCAGTCGCTTGTACTGTAAGTAGAGTGCCACCACATAGGGGGTCACCCATCCGGCAGCACTACAGGAGGGTCCCCACCCAGGAACATAGCATGAAGGTCTTTCATGGACTTCCCTTCACTAGCAAGCAAGGACTGTAACTTAGCCTCAAACTTCCCTTCATCACTTGGCAGGGAGGACTTGGGGGGGTGGTTGCGGATTAGCAGGTGGGCTGGTCAGGCCCTCTCTGTCTCTCTCCCTTTAGTACCACCCAGGTCTCTTGAAACCCTTCTAGTGTCACAGTAGGGGGTACATCAACAGGCCCTAAGTCCCTGTCAGTATCTATAATTAAATCCATAAGCCCAGTGCTGGGGTCCTTGGTCACCCTTTGAATTTTCATCCTCCCACATTCTGCCACGGCCCCATCTAATACTCCCAAGATAACTTATTTTGCTTACGCCCCATTCACATTTCTTATCAGAAGTACCTTCTGGGGGTCCAGGCCCTCAAACGCACACCAGTCCTCAACCTCTTGGAATGCCATTATGTTTATCACGACTGGGGGGGGGGTACCAAATTTTCAAACTGCAGGTTCAGAGGTAACCACTAGGAAGCAGCAGATCCCAGCGGTGTCCTCCACTTGTAACAGCCCCTTCATTCACCTTGGCTGCGCCGAGGCCCTCAGGATAGGTCACACACACCTCCGAGGGGGCCGGCCTGGGGTCCACAGTGGTAGCTAATATGGCGCGGTGCCTCCACCTGGGGTAATGGCAAGGACTCCTGTGGATAAAGAACAGGTTACCACTCCCCAGAAAATAGTACGCTGCTCCGATAAATACTTTACCCCACACAATAACAGTTTCCCACACAGTAGCCTCTTTCAATGACACAGGACAGTGGCTAAAATGCAAACCGTACCCTTCTTTATTTGGAAAGAGGGCACACTGAGGAAAATGTCAACCACATTTACCTTAGATAACAGCTGTCCCCCATAGCAACCCCTCTTCCCACCCCCTGGGTGCACCCAGATTGTTCCTGTGCTGTGGGTACCTCAGCGCTCGATGATGCAGGCCTGGAGTTTTTTGTTGAGGCCCAGATAAATACAGAACACACTGGCCAACACCCTTTCAAACTTGTACTCTGGATCTGGCCAACTTGAACATTCTAGGAAGTCCTGTATAGCAGTTACCCCCAGGATCCTGTCTCTCTAACTAATAACTTCACAGAGCCACAGCTCGGGGTACTCACAGTTTGTTGCAGTTTGTACAGGGGCTCACAGCCAGCTAAGTTGCATGGTACCGTGGAGGGTCACCATTGGTGGTGCACCACGGATGGGACCCCTGGATGCAGGGGAAAGTCGAGGCGTGATGATCTTTGCCTGCCTAGCCTTGCCAGCTTCGCCAATGGGCCTTTATAGACTGAGTTCACTCAGGCAGGCCTGTTCTGTCTTTCTACACTGGGTGTGTCATCTTCAGTCCAGGGAACAAGGCCTGACATGGTTCCTCAAACCTCTCTGTTTCACCTCTAGCCACCTTACAGAACCTGCACAGAGATATGAGGCTTCACCAGTCTTTCCCCGGGCTGAACGGTCTTTTCACTGTTCCAGCTGTCTGCTGTGGGGACCAGCTCCTTTAGTATCAGCAGCCCAATTCTCCTCACAGGTTAAACTGTCCATCTGCTGGGGGCCGATAGAGAAAAATTGTTTCTGCTTTTTCTACCCAAACAACAGCTATTTCCCCTGCCCTCAGGTTTGTAGAATTGAATTTAGTGGGGATTAGGAGCAATCAGTCACTTTTGAGACTGCCCAGGATACACACAGTGCTTCTTCCCCAGCTCACTCTCCCCTCATGAATCCCTGTCTCCCTCCCAGCCCTCTCTTTTTTACTTTTTTCCCCTGGTCCTTTGGTGCCAAACCCAGTGGTCCAATCAAGGACCAAATTCTCTGGTGCCAATTCTGTTGCCCTGTTTTTGTGCCCCATGGGACTTGTAGTCCCAAATTCAATAATTTTACTGTGCCCCGTGGTGCCAGCCAGCACTGAAAACTATGATACAAAAAGGAGCTGCTGCTCCTTTAAATTTTGGCTCCTCTGGCAGCATCTGCGCATGCACATAGTGTGAGGACCGCCATTTAATAATAAAAAAACAAACAATTTATTTACATTTGGCGAGCCCAGTCTGGTCCTTTAGCGGACCCAGGACCCAACACCCTGTACCTTGCAGCCCAGACAGTCATTCCAGCACTTGGCCTGGCCCCGATTGGGCTGAGACACTGGAGAGAACGGCCCGAAGCTGCAACGGGGGGGTCACAAAGCCAACTCCCACCACAGCCACAGGAGCCTGACAGCACCAGGGGGATAAGCCAGGAAGCACAGAGCTCCCAATCGGGTAAGCCCACTCTGGTGGGGGCTTAAACAAACACTATGAGTAATATTACCATGGCAAGTATGAAACACAGCCACAATATAAAGGAGAGCGAGGCAAGAAAAACAACACTAGGCCCCCAGCAATTGAATTGCATTTAAGGTAATTCCAAGATTTTGGCTGCTGCAGAAGGTGCTGAACTACAGAAAGGGACAAGAATTGATGGAAACCTATACAAAAAAGACAAGAAGGGTTACGGTAACATAGAAGCTGATGGCAGATAAGGACCACTTGGCCCACCTAGTCTGCCTGTGTTTTGTTACCTACTGTATCACCACAGTCCCTACTCGATCTCCATTTTATCCCCCCCCCCCAATCTTATCATAAAGTTCCCTTGTGCCTATCTCATGCTTTCTTGAACCCTGTTACAGTTTCTGCCCCTACCACGTCTGCTGGGAGATTGTTACAGGCATCCACCACCCTCTCCATGAAGAAGTACTTCCATCTCCCCTGAGTCATCCTCCCTCCAGCTTCATAGCATGACCCTTGTCCTTGAGCATTTTTGTTTCTGAAAGATGCTTACTTGAACCTTACTTATACCTGTGAGGTGATTGAAAATTTCTGTCATATCTCCTCTCCTCCCTTCCTCCAGTGTATGCACATTAAGGTCCTTCAGTCTTTCCTCATAGCGCTTTTGATGCAGACACTGCACCATTTAGTTGCATTCCTCTGACTGCCTCCACTCTTGTATGTCCTTCTGGAGATGAAGTCTTCAGAACTAGACACAATACTTCAGGTGGGCACTAGGTCTAGAGCACAACAACAATAAATGTGCCATCAACAACCGCACAGTAAATACAGCGCTGTCATAAATAGTGCCAGCAAAAAACAGTAACGGACAAAATAGTACAAATGGTAGCGGTCCGACACCACACCAACAACTGCTACCATGGCTAAATAAAACACATAATGTACTCTTTGGTTTTATGGGAGGCTCTGCCTCCCGCATCCCCCCCACACACCACCAGGTATTAAAATAACAAACTCCAAGGGTGGGGGCAATCTCGGGGAAAGTTAGAAACTTGGAGGGGTCCATTTGTTTTCAAAATCAATCAATCAGGTCTTTATTTATCCAGGCAAACACCATTGAGCAGGCTCATTTACAAGGTGGACCTGCATTACACAAGGTCAAGTATAACACTGTTATGTACAGATAATAAATAGACATAATTATACAGAAATAGAAAAAGAAATACACAGAGCAATAAGAAGTGTTTCAGGTATAGGGTTAGCAAGATTAGGGAGAATGGTGTGAGAAGGGGAATTAAAACATTCAAAATAAGAACAGAAAAAAACACACTTGGGGTGGGGGGAGACAGAAGAGGTATAATTTGGGAGACTAGGAACAGAACTCTGGTCTCCCTATCTGTACCACCAAAGCTAGTTCTGCTTTAGCCCTCTCTGCCACAGGAGCAGCTTGGCCAGCTTCCACAATTTTTTCTCACTTGTCCAAGTCCTCCTTTGCTGGAATAGCTACAGGGGTAGTGGTAGTTGACATTCGCTATCCTACCCCTATCGCTAGTCTGATATATGCGGTTATTGCAGCATGGTTCGATAGAACACTGTATTGGAAGCCTTCTTTTAACCTGGTATGCTCCAGATGAGGTCTCACCAGTGATCTATACAGGGGTAAACTAACCACCTCCCTCATTCTGCTGGTGATCCCCCTCCCTGTGCACCCCAGCATCCCACTAGCTCTCCCAACTGCCTGGTCACACTGCCAAGCTACCTTCAGGTCATCAGGTATAACTCCCAGGTTCCTTTCCTGTTTGGTGGTCGTCAGTACCTTGGCTCCCATTTTGTACTCCTCTCCTGGGTTTCTGTGCCCCAAGTGTATGATTTTGCACTTTTTTGCATTGAAGTCCAGTTGCCATACCCTTGACCACTCCTCTAACCTTTTCAGATCCCCTCTTATTCCCCCCCACCTTGAATGTCTACCCTGTTGTAGATTTTAGTGTCATCCGCGAACAGGCAGGTCTTTCCCTCCTGCCCCTCTGCAATGTCACTAATAAAGACATTAAAGTGGACCGGTCCCAGTCCAGACCACTGAGGCACCCCACTGGTCACCCTCCCTTCCTCGGAGTGAATTCTGTTTACCACCACCCTCTGTCTCCTATCCCTTAACCAATTTCTTACCCCGTTTACCACCTTTGGTCCCACTCCTAGGCTACCCAAATCTCCTTTGTGGAATAGAGTCGAAGGCCTTGCTGAAATCCAGGTAGACCACATTCACCGCTCCTCCCTAATCCAATTCCCTGGTCACCCTGTCAAAGAAATCTATTACAATTGTTTGACAAGACCTTTCCCCCTGTGAATCCATGCTGTCTCATGTCCTGTAAGCCACTGGATTCAAGATATCCCACTATCCTTTCCTTCAGCAGTGATTCCAATAATTTCCCCACCACTGAAGTCAGGCTGACTGGCCTGTAGTTGCCGGCCTCCTCCCTACTACCACTTTTGTGAAGTGGGACTACTTCTGCCCTCCTCCAGTCTCCCAGAACCTCTCCTTTCTCCAATGAGATGTTGAACAGGACTGTCAGAGGTGCAGCCAATTCCCTCAGCATCCTTGGATGGACCCCGTCTGGCTCCATTGTCTTATCCACTCTCAGATTTGTGAGTTTCTTCAGGACTATGTCCTCTGTAAATGGACTGGTGTCCACCTGCCTTCCTTCAATGCTTTTGTCACTTTTCTGTGGCCCCTCTCCTTCCCTTTCTTCTGTGAACACCAAACAAAAGTATTAGTTCAAGATGTCTGCTTTTTCTTGATCCCTCTCCACACAGTGCCCCCCTCAGTGTGGCTTAGTTGGTAGCACACCCGCCTCTGGACCAGAAGGTTGTGGGTTCTTGTCCCACACCGGGATTGGACTTGCACCTAAAAATTGCTGGCATCCAAGTGCAGTATTGGGGGTGCTGTACTGCTGGGGTGTGCCGTCCTTGGATGAGGCGTTAAACCGAGGTCCCTTCTGCCCATCCTGGTGTTGTCCTGGTGGGTGTCCAGGTGGAAGTAAAAGAACCCAGGGCACTCTTCGTAAAGAGTAGGGAACATTCCCAGTGTCCTGGCCAACATTCCCCTTCCCATAAACTGGTTCATGCAATTATCCAGGCTGTGTGTGGGTGATGATGTGCGATATGGCCGCTGCCACCCATTAAGTCACTTCACTACCAGTCTAGCATTGCTTGTAAAATGCTTTGGATGTATGAAAAGCGCTATATAAATGCTGATTCTTCTTCTTCCTTTCCCTTTTTAGTCTTACAATCCTTCCCCTGGTTTTTCTCTTTTCACTTACATACCTACAAAATGTCCATACTAAGATTTCATACTGGGGTGTGGTAGGGCCCAGAAGACAGTCTGTCCATGATAGCCCCCATCACTGAACCCATAGAGCTAACACCTTCCACAGGCCTCTTTTTTTTTTACTTCCTTTTCTCCTGTTTGTGCCTTTGAGATTCTAACTGATTTCCTTGCCTCTCTCTGTTTCTTCAGATACAGCTCCCTATTCTGCTCTTTCTGTGTCTTCTTATACCTCCTGAATGCTAACTTTTTTGCACTTACCTTCCTAGTCTCCTCCTTAGAGAACCATAATGGTTTCTTTTTCTTCTTGTCTTTGCTTGCTAGCCTGATGTAGAGGTTTGTTGCTTTCGCTATGACCCTTTTTAGTTTCACATGAAGTTCCCCCCTCCCCCCCGGCAGGACATCCCTGAGGTATTCTCCCATCTTTTTAAAATCGTCACTCTTGAAGTTCAGGACCCTTATCCTTGTGTGACTCGATTCTGCCCCATCCTTATATTGAACCACACAGTATGGTGATCACTGGTCCCTAGGAGGCTACCCACCTTGACGTCTGAAACACTTTCCCTGTTAGTACAAGGTCCAGTATTGCCCCCTCATGAATGGTCTCCCTAACTAGTTGCCTGAGGAACACCCCCTGCAGGGAGTCCAGGATGTCCCTGCTCCTAGCTGCAGCTGGGATGCTCCAGTCTATATCTTGCTGATTGAAGTCTTCCACCAGCAGCACCTCCTCCTTATTTGCCAATGTTTGGATGGCTTCCCCCAGAATCGTATCCAACAACCCCTTCCCCGTGCTGGAGGTCTGTAGATCATGCCAGTGTGAATAGTGGCTCCATTCTCCCTCTCTAGGGTGACCCACAGTGCCTCCGTGCCCCCCCCCATATTTCCTGTACCTCTGTCACTTTTATGCTATCTCTCATATGAAGAGCAACCCCCCCCCACTCTGTCCTTACTGAACAGAGTATAGCCTGGTATGGCTGTATCCCAATCATAGTTCTCAGTGCACCATGTTTCTGTATTGGTGGCAGTATCCAGGTCAGCCTCTGCCATAATGGCCTCTAACTTCTAGTGCCACCCTACTTGACAACCCCCCAATTTCCCAGTTGCCCTCTCTCCTTACTGCCTCTGTTCACATTCCCATCTCTCTTCATTACTACTAACTTACGAACATACGAAATTTGCCAGCAGATAAAGGCCTAGAGGTCTATTAAGTCTGCTCGAATGTGCAGCTAGTACCCCTTATTCTGCAGCTGCCCCTCCCTTCCACCCTTCCCCTTCATTAACCCTCCCCCTTGTCCTGTCCCATCCTCGCTTTGAAGCAGTCCACTGTTCTACTGCATACCACTTCAGCAGGTAACGCATTCCACCCAGCCACCACCCTCTGTAAAAAGTGTCTCCTCATCTCCCTCCTGAACCTTCCTCGCTCCAGTCTCATATCATAGCCCTGGTGGCCCTCCCTCCCTTACTTTGCAGAAGAGCTCTGTAATTGCCTTGTTTATTCCTTTCATGTATTTAGGTTTCAATCATGTCACCCCTGTCTCTCCTCTCCTCCAGTGAGTACATGTTCAACTCCTTCAACCTCCTCTCGTATGATAAGTCCCCCAGCCCCTTGATCATCTTTGTCGCTCTGCGCTGCACCCCCTCCAGTAACTTAATGTCCCTCTTCAGATATGGACACCAGTACTGCACGCAGTACTCCAGGTGTGGTCTTACTAATAACCTATACAGTGGCAGAATCCCCTCCTCCCTCCTCGAAGATATACCCCTTGCAATACAACCCAGCATTTTGTTGGCCTTTGCAGCTGCCTTCCTACATTGTGCCGAGTTGTTCATTGACCCCGTAATGAACACACCCAGATCCTTCGCCTCCTCTGTCTGGGCTAGCTGCACTCCCCCTAGCTGGTAACTCCTTCTTGGGTTCTTCATCCCAAAATGCAGCACCTTGCACTTTTTGGCATTAAAGCCCAGTTGCCAGGGGTCTGACCAGGTTTCAACTTGTTTTTCTTTCTATTATGTACCCTTGGGTATTTGTCTCCCTTAGGGTTCTTCCTGCTGACTACTCCAGTTTGTTTGGTGGAGCGGACAGTATATGACTCCCTGCTTCCTTCCGCCAACCCCATCATCTAGTTTAAATGTTTACCAATCTAACATTTTAAACTGTTCACTGCAGATTGCGGTCCCCGTCCTGGACAGATGCAGGCCATCTCTCCTGTATAGGCCTTTATCCCTCCAGGTGTAACCCCAATCCCCAGTGTAGCCAACCCCCTCCTCTCTGTACCATTCCTTCAACCACTGGTTGAAGCTCTTGGAATGGAGTACCCTATCCTCCCCCTGTTATAGGCAGCACCACAGAAAAGGCCATTGAGGTTGCTCCCTGCCTAAGACCCCTCTCTCACTCCCTGAACTCCTGAAATTTCCTCTCCCCATCTCTAGCCAGGTCACTTGTCCCCAGGTGGATGGTGACATGTAGCTCCCCCTCCCGTCCTGCTGCTCTAGTGATCTCCAGGATCCACTTTGCATCGCTCCGAACCATGGTGCTGGGTAGGCAACTAACCTTCCTCTCACCCTCCCTTCCTTTCCCCAGGTCTAGCCCTCTCCCGATGGAGTCCCACACCAGAAGTTGCTTCCTCGTCCTCTGGGGTCCTCTGCCACCCTCCTTGGGGTCTCCATTATGGAGGACCCCCACATCCTCCCTGGTCACTACCTTGGGTGCCTCCATGGGACAGTTCTGCCCCACCAGAGTGGTATAGAAGTTGCATAGTGTCACCAGATGGAGATGTGCCTCTGTCCCACCACCCTCCCCCTCCCTATGTTCACTGTAGTCCAGACGCTGCTCCTTCTAGGCATTCTTTGAGTTAGCGACGGCAGACTTGGTGGTCCCTTCGTGGGGGAGGAGATTCCCTGAATCCTAGCCAACTCTGCCTGCAGACTAGCAACCTCCCTCCTCAGCCCAGAGAGATGCACACAAATAAGGCAGCACCACGGTATCCAAAAGGTCTCCCTGAAAACCGCCACCCTGCAGCCACTACACTGCACCACTTGCATCATACTTTCATTCTACTCTGCCTGTTTTTCTTTTAAAACCCTTTTAAATCCTTTCAATCTTTTAGATCTTTTTATGCTCCTATCCTGGATAGGGTGTTGCAACTATTCCCAGTTTTGGCCTACCCTTGAGCTTCAACCCTTCCCAGCAGTGACTGTTATACAGTAGTGACTGGCAGAGACCTCTGCTTCTCCGCTTCCTTCTCCTGATGCTTGCCAATGCCTACAATGCCAGTCACCTGTTCCACGCCTGTGCTATTCCACTCACTTGCTGGGACAAGAACGAAGGCTTACAGAGAATCTCTTAGGTTGCTTTTATTATCCAAATGTATTCAGAATACAAAAAATAGTGTGCCCCATAATTAATGGATTACTTCAATGGATATAAAAAAAGTGATGTGGCGTACAATGGAAAGGCTGGTAAACCTAAAGGAAAGGTAAATGGTCCCAATTCTCATTCAGACCTTCCGTGGAGACCCCACCAAGATCAAAAATTAATTTACTTTCTCTTTGGAGTAGTTTTCTTTTGACGATCCCCCCTCTAATAGTAATGGGTATATGATGAATTCCCATTATATGTACTGTATTTGGATCCAAATCGTGGTAGTGGTTCCAGTGAGTGTGGTGTGTCACATTGGGCACTAATGATAGATCATACATGTTCCTGTACTTGTTCCTGTAATGGGTGTACAGTCCAGCCTATATAAATTGACAGACAATTACACCATATTGCGTATACAATAAATTGAGCTTTACAATTAATAATGTGTTGAACCTCATATCTGTAACATCATTAACAATGCCAGGTAGCACAGTGCCCGTGTATATGTAATGGCAAATGTTGCAGTTACCACAAGAGTTAAATCCCCTAGGAAGTGGAGGCAGCCCAATTCGTGAAAGGGTATGACTGACAAAATGATTGCAAACCTCTTTGTCAGAAATTTATTTTTGTTTATTTATTGAAATTTCGGATAACACCTTTGAGAACAAGCTCATTTCATAGGTTCCAAATCAGACAAACAATACATATTGGAAAAGTATGAGACGGAGAACAAACAAAACAAGGAATTATACAAGACATTACAAGAGTGTATAACTAGAGAAGTTCCAATACATGTGGCATTGTACAATGTATGCCATGGTGCATATTTGATTAAAACCCGGAATTCAAAGGGTCATATTAGAGGGGGTGGGGTCTTTATGAAATGACCTTTTACAGGAAAATGAGAACAGACTCAGACTAATATCTAATACTCAACAAGGTAAGGGATGGCATCAGCCAGGGGCCTCGTCAGAGGTGAGAAGGTATGGAACAAAACATTTTAAAGTGAGCGAGAGAGCTCAGGAGATGTTACGGGGGGAGGGGAGGGGGAAAGCCATAGAGGGGAAGGGATCAAGAGGAAATGTGAAAGGAGAATGATTAGCAACTTAGAACAGTTATTTACATGCTAAGAACAGTTATGCATAAGGCCAGGATAGCATAAAGTTAGAATAAGTGCTGGACACAAGAAGAAAGGTTATTGGAAGCAGTCACAACTGGCATCAGCAACTAGCTGTTGCTTAAGTTTAACCTTGAAGGAGGCCAAGATGGATGCTGAAGTGATGGCATGGTGCAGCGAGTTCATCCATAGCGGGGCACGGTAGGCAAAGGACCTTTGTCCCAGAGAAGTGCAACAGCGGAGTTTATTAAAAATCTGGCTAGTGGAGTTTCTAGTGTAGCAACGGTTGATAATGGGGGTAATAAGCTTTTGCACACCTGGGGGCATTTTACCTAAGCTTACATATTTGGACAGTAAACATGTTTGGTATATGAGACTACCTTTGAATTTGAGCCAGTTAGCCTGAGCGTACATGTCACAGGTATGGGACAGACGGGCTGAGTTAGTAAGGAGCCGGCATGCTTTGTTGAGTGCAACTATGATGCAGTGAAGAGTTGTTTCAGTAGCTGATCCATAGATTGGTAAGCCATAATCAATAAGTGAGACAAGAGAGCTTTGAATGGCCAGATTAAGAGCCTCTGGGGTCAAACAATGCTTATACATATAAAGTAGCCCAGTGCAGGTGTTATCAGCCTTAGCAATGTTGTCAATGTGATAGGCATAGGTCATCGTACTGTCAGTAGTAATCCCCAGATACTTAAAGAGCTGAACTAGCTCCAGGGGAGAGCCCTCTTCATTGGTGGTAGAAAGAGGGTAAGTTCTGTGCCTTTTCTGGGAGATGGAGAACAGCATAGGTTTAGTCTTGTTGCAGTTCATAGCTAACTTGTGCTTATGGAACCACCTTTCTATGACTATGAAATTACTCTGTAGCTTGGATTCAAGAACCTTAGGGTCTGGATCACTGGTAAACAGGACAGTATCGTCAGCATATAAAAGGATGTGACCCTGACAGGAGTAAGGAAGGTTGTTGAGGAAAATGCTAAACAAAAGAAGGCCCAAGATGGACCCTTGAAGTTGAGGAACTGCAGATATGACAGGTCTGCTATCCGAGAAGGTGTTACCAATCTTCACCTGCTGTGAACGGTTGTGCTGGTAACTTTCAAACCAGGCTATGCTGTCACAAGCTAGGCCAATCGTGGTAAGCTGTTTGAGCAGGAGGACATGATTCACTGTGTTGAAAGCTTTGGTTAAATCAATGAAAGCAGCACCGACCAGGTGTCCTTGATCTAAGGAGTAGTGAATAAAGCCTGTGAACTCCAGAAGGGCGGAAGTGGTACTATGACCATTTCTGAACTCATGTTGTTGCGGGCATTGTAGCTGATATTTCTCTAAGTATTCAACCAGTTGGTCAGCCACTATATGCTCAAGAGCTTTCGAGAGTGGAGGCAGGATAGAGATAGGCTTGTAGTTCCCAGTAATTGTGCGATCCCCGGACTTATGAACTGGTGTCACAGTGGCAGATTTCCATTTCTGAGGGAATTGAGAGTAACTAAGTGACATATTAATAATATGTGTTAGAGGTGACAGAATTTCATCCAGCGTAAGGGCTACAAACTTAAGATCCAGGGCGTCACCACTAAATATTGATTTCCCTAATACCTTGAGTAGGTAATTCCTGGCTTCATGGGTTGAGAGGGTTTTGAAGTAGAAAGGAGGATGAGAAGGGTGCTGAGTCTCTTTCCCAGAGTAGTCGCTCATGAGGGGGATGAGAGAAGTAGCATGGTGGCAAGACACCACTCAGGTCCGTGAAGGCATTATTAAAAGTGTTAGCAATAAGTTTGGGGTTGAATGAGGGTACACCATCAATGTTAAGCATGGTAGAGGCAGATCTGTGGTCTCTTCCAGTGACCTCTTTTAACGTTAGTCCAAAATTTTCTGCCATCATTCCAAGTCCGAGAGAGCACTTCCTTATAATATTGATTTTTAGCTGCACAAATAGCCCTCGTGCAGTTGTTTCTACCGCTTTGTACCTCTGGATGTCAGTCTGGTTACACAGGGACCTGTACATGTGCCATAGATGGTCCCTGGCATTCAGAAGCTCAAGGAGGTCCGGAGAAAACCAGGGATTACAGCAGCCTTTGATTTTTTTGAAATGGTCAGTCCCTTATGGTATACAACTTTCGGGCTTTCGCCTACAATATCTCATAGATCTGGCTCAGTGTGGAGCACATGCCAGTGTTTTTTTTAGAGCACCAGCTGTTCTCGGACTGACAGAATTAAATTCATAAATAGACTTAATCTGTGAGGCCAAGACTGAATCCCTGTTCTTAGGGGATAATAGTGTATTTCTGTCTTGCGAAAAGTCATAAGTATGGGCCTGATTAAGAACTTGAGTATCATAACCCCTATTCACAAATCTCTGAAATAATTTCTTAGCTTACCTGTGGTAGGCTTGGTCCATGGAACAATTCCAGTGTAGCCATAGAAATTGTCCCTTGGGGATGCCATTTTTTAAATGGTATGGATGGGCACTGTCATAACAAAGTAAATATTCCCTGACGTGGGTGTATGGAAATTATCTATCTCAGTGGTACCATCAGAGGAAATGTTAAGTGTCGAGTCTAACAGCTTTACATTTGTGATACTGCTACGTAAAGCTTAAATTCCATTGGTTATCATTTAAGTATGCCATAAATTGATGTAATTCCTCAACTGGCCCCTTCCAAATGCATAAAATGTCATTGATAAAATGGCCCCAGTATTTGATCCTGCCACTGAATGGATTGAGACTGGAGTCATATACTGCCACCTCCTCCCACCAACCCATGAAGAGGCTGGCATAGGATGGTGCCATCATATTACCACAAATGTTTAAGTAGACTTGATTGTTAAAAGTAAAAAATTCATAGGTTTCATAGGTTTTCAGAGTATGGAAGACTGAAGTCCATAATACTCGCCTCTTAGTATACCCCAGGGAGTTTTTAATAATAACCCCGGATGTTATTACTAATCAGGTATTTCTCTAATTTATGCTTGAATTCCTCACGTCTTGCTTGTCACAACCTCAGCTGGTAGGCCATTCCATGCCTTCTGTATCCTTACTGAAAACCAATGTTTCCTTTTAGTAGAGCAGTATCTTTTGCCTGCGACTTGTAAGTAGTGTCCTCTCATGTTATAGTTCTGGGTTTTAATATCAAGGTCCAACTGGTTCCTCAGCAAAGGATCTGACAGAGCTTTAAAAACTAAAAACATGTCCCCTCTCAGCCTATGGTATTCCGGGGAATACGTACCCAGCTCCGTCAGTCTATCCACATAATCTACTTTACTAACATTACTAACCATTTTTGTTGCCCTTCTCTACACTCTCTCAAGTGCATTTAAATTTTGGTCTAACCCCCAGGAGCCCAAAACTGGGCACAGTACTCCATATGGGGCCTCACAAGGGAGCTATACAGTGGCACTATCACCTCCCTTCCCCTGCTCCTGATGTGCCTCTCAATACAGTTAAGTATACCATTGGCCTTTTTGACAGCTGGGTTGTAGTGTAGTTTACAACTTAAGTCATTAGATATTCTGACTCTGTAACTTCCTTCAGGCTTATTCCATTCAATTTAGGCTTATAGGGCCCATAACCAGACTTTTCAACCTATCTGCACTACCTCCATCCCCTTGGTCTAGAAAATGGCTAGAACTATACCTCTTTTTAAGAAGGGAGATGCTAAACTTCTGTCCAATTACCACCCCATCTCACTTCTCCCCACACTCAGCAAGCTACTTGAGAAACTAGTCCATCATCAGGTCTCTGAGTACCTTCTTAAGTTTAATCTTCAATCCCCTTTTTAACATGGCTTTAGGGTGGGGCAGAGCACTACCACTGCCCTGACCCAGCTTACCAGTGATGTCAAAGGTAATATGGATAAGGGTTTACTCACAGGAGCCGTGTTCATAGACCTCTCTAAAGCATTCGATATGGTCCACCACCCATTACTACTGACTAGGCTACAAGCCCTAGGAGCCTCTGACTCTATCCTTTCCTGGTTCGGTAGTTACCTAGAAAACTGCTCCCAGGCTGTTTCCTTCTGTAAGGTTCTCTCCTTCCCCATCCCTATCATCCGCGGGTTCCGCAGGGTTCTATTCTTGGTCCTCTACTGTTTTCTCTCGTCCTCAATGATATCCCCAGTCCTTCTCTTCACAGTAGCCTACTCATGTACGCTGATGACCTTGTGCTCTATTATTCTTCCAGATCTATGGCCGACATAAACCTAAACGTTTCACATGACTTTCAGTTCCTTCATTCCTGGTTCTCTGCCAACAACAAATCCTAAACATGGTCAAAACTCAGGCCATGCTTTTTGGGTCCTCTAAAAAAGTGCCCACTGCTTCCCCTAAGCTCCTCATCCACTGCTGGGATGGTACTACAGTCACCAACACCTCTACTTTCAAATACCTCGGGGTCACGCTTGACCTGGCTCTTAATTTTTTGGCGCATGTCAATGAGGTCTGTCAGTCTGTCAATGCTAAAACTGGTGCTGCCTATCGATTGTGCCACTCACTCACTCCAACAGCCAGGTTATCTGTAGCTACAGGTGTACTAATCCCTCGGTTCTTTACCATGCTAATGCTAGTGTGCTCTGCAAGTGGGACACTTCCTATAACAATGTCTGTAGGTTCGCCTTATCAGCTCCTCGTTTAACTCATCACTGTCTACCCTACTCTGGCTTAAACTGGTTGTCTCCCAGAAACCTCCAGTAATACACTCTAGAGTGTCTAGTGGACTCCCTTACTAGACCACCTCATCTGGCCTCTCTGGGTGACATGTTTACCCCGGTCTCTCACTCCCACTCCCACTCCCTTAGGTCCTCTTCCGTCCCAATGCTCTCTGTACTGCCTTGTGCTACCAAAATGGGAGAACAGGCTTTCTCCTATTTTGCTCCTATGTTATGGAAATTGCCCCCCCCTCAGATCAAAAACTCCACCTCCCACCTTTCTTTTAAGCGTGCTCTGTTCTCTCACCTCTATGACCTAGGTAACTGTAACTGCACGTAACTGGAAGTTGCCTCCTGAGTCTCCATGCTATGTAGCTGGTAGCGTATAACTTAATTTGCTGTATCATATGTATGGGTTTCCTTTTTCACTAAACTTGGCTAAATGACTGTTAGTGGCGTGCACCTCCTCTAGCAATCCCACTTCTTATTTGTTGCTTTATTGTCTACCATTATCGATGCTAGAAAATTGTCTGTGTGCCTAACTCCTCTGATGTATCACAACCTGGACAGTAATGATGTACCTATGTTATTGTTCTTGAACTTTACTGTTGTCATCTCTGTATTCTCAATTTTGTACTCTCTCCCAGGTCATGCCTGAAAATAGTCAGGATTGTTGCCTAGCGCACTTACCCGGTTACCAAAATGAATAAATAAATAAATATACTTGAGGTTCTTGTTCCCAAAGTGCATCACACAGCACTTATCTACATTAAATGTTAGTTTATGGGTTTTTGGCCCGTCCTCCAAGTCTCCCAAGGCTAATTGGAGTGTACCTGCATCCATAGTATTATTTACTATATAGCCCAGTCTTGTGTCATCAGCAAACTTGGACACCCAGGCCTCATTTCTTGGTTTCATGGAGGAAATATAGATATTGAACAAACAGGGCCCTGATACAGAACCCTGTGGGACCCCACTGGTACCTTCTGACCAGTCAGAATATGCTCCTCTGACGCATACTCTTTGCTTTCTGTCGGATAGCCAAGATGCTATCCATCTGATAATGTTACCCTGAATGCTATAATCAATTAAGGCATTGACCAGCTCTCCATGTGGGACTTTGTCAAATGCCTTGGAGGGTCCAAAAAAATCACATCCACCGATTTTCCTTCATCTAATGCACTGCTGACTTTGCTGTAGAACTCCAGAAGGTTGATCTGGTAAGATCGTCCCTTTGTAAAACCATGCTGCATGTAGTCAATGTCGCCCTTTGATTGCATAAACATCACAATATGGTCCTTTATAATCCCTTCCATTATCTTGCCCAAAATGACTGTCAAACTGATGGGCCTGTAATTCCCCAACTCATGCCTGGACCCCTTCTTGTGTATGGGCACCACTTCTGCCTGTCTCCATACCTCTAACACCTCACCTAATTCCAGGGATCTGTTAAATATGGCTGTGAGTGGGCCCGAGCTCTCATGTCCTAATTCCTTAACGACCCTGGGATGCAGGCCATCCGGCCAGTGTGCTTTGTATTGGTCAATTTTTTGTAGCCTCTCTCTGACATTACTATGGTCAATAACCAGACAAGTATCTCCTGTCTCTAAATGATGATTTTTGGATCCTCTAGTTTTATCATTGAAAACTGTTGTGAAGTATGCATTAAATTGTTCGGCCATTTGACTGCCATCTGTAACAGTTGTGCCATCCCCCTTTTTAATGGCCCAATAGTGTTTGCTCCTCCTCGCTTTTTATTGATGTATGAATAAAAATATTTGTAATTGTCCTTCACTTTGCTTGCCAGTTTTAGCTCGTAATGTTGTTTTGCCTTCAAAATCTTTCTTTTGGTGGTTTTTAGTATTTGACGGTACAAGTTCCAACTGGTCTGGTGCCCGCTCTTTTTAGCCTTAGCATAAGCCTTGTTCTTTTTATTTATGCTTTTCTTAACTGAAGCTGTCATCCATGCTGCTGATGCCTTAGAGCGGTTATATTTCTTTCTGCAAGGTACATATTTCTTAACTAGGGTGATAATTGTTTTTTCAAACATATCCTACATTTGTTTCAGAGTTTGGCCTCTAAAGTCCTCCTCCCATTCCCAAGTTTCCAGGTCATTCCTCATATTAGCAAAGTTGGCCTTGTTGTGATTGTAAATAGTGATGTTCCCCTTTATTTTTCCTAAATTCCTGTGTAGCGAAAAGCAGATCATATTATGGTCACTAGATCCAAGTGGGGCTAGTACAGTACACCATTGGATAGTGTCACTCATATTACATAGGACTAGATCCAAAATATGTTTTCCCCTGGTATTCCCTTCTACGTATTATTATAACCCTGCCAGGTTAAAGGTTTCCATATAACATAATTCTGTAGCTGTCCTTGCCTAGTTATTATCCCAGTCAATCAATCAGAATCTTTATTTATCCAGGTGAACATCGTTGAGCAAGCTCATTTACAAGATGGACCTGATTAAATCCGGGCCATGTAGTAAAGTGCATACAGAGATAGTTACAATGGGGACAAATAATACAAATAGGTAACAATAATGCAAGTAAGTACTCAATGTTACAACAGTCAAAGCAGCTTAGTGGAATCTTCAGTAAGGTAAAGTGATCAGCAGCTCATAGAAAGTGCTGGCGCAAATACAGAAATTCAGAAAGGAGTGTGATCACATGGTTTTCCCTACATTTGGCATTCGAAAGAGAAGAATAAATGTCTTAACAGTCAGGCAAATAAGTGATTACTGCTTTTTTAAGCATATTTCAGAAGAAAATCAGATTTTAGTTTAGTTTAGGAGAAATACAGAAGCGGACTGCGGGAACCAATCAGAAACCAGAGCCAAAGAGCGCTCATGTTCCAATTGGAAGACGGCTTTTGCCGTGCCTTACTAGTGGAGGGTCCGGGCCTCGGGTCTGAGGCAGTGACTGAGGCAGCACCGACTGCCCAGTGTCCAAGTTTCCCATGCCTGTGGGACAGGGAGCCCATGGGGGCTTGTATTCGGCAGGGAAGAAAAGAAGAGGTCTGGTATAAATGCTGGCCATGGACAAAGGACCATGTGCACCGGTGGGAGAGCCAAAACATCATGACAAAGAATGTGTATTCCTTTGGCGCTTAAGGTCTGGCTCAACACAGCATTTCAGAAGGGAGTGTAAACGCACAGATTCCCCACTCTTGCACTCTAAGCAGTAAGATAAGGGTCATGACAGTCAGGCAAATACATGACTACAGCTTTTTTGACAAGGTTCAGCAAGAAAATCAGATTTTAGCTAGATTTGGAAGGAAACACAGGAGCAGACTGCAGGAGCCAATCAGAGGCCAGAGCCAAAGAGCACTCGCATTCCAATTGGTTAGTGGCTTTATCTATGCTTTGCTAGAGCAGAGATTTATTTAACTCTAAAAATTGATTAGCATTTTGCACATAAAAGTGCTAAATCTTTGTGAAAATGTATAGCTCTTGCCTCACTGTGTTTAACAAACACAGCACTTCTAGAAAATCTATATAAATACTTTCTGTACAGTTAGTATAGTCCCAAGAAAAAAACTGCTAATCAATTATTTAAAACCCCATAGAGGAGAGTCCAGGCTTGGGGTCTCGGGCGGCAGTTGTGGAAGCGGCGACCACCCGGTGTCCGAGAATCCCACGCCTATGGGGCAGGGAACCCTTGTAAAGCTTGTCTTCAGCTGGGGAGAGAGTACGGGGACCGGAGAGGAGTGAAAACATTTTGGGTGATGACTATCTCACAGAACTAGAGTTGCCAAGGATTACAGGTATTCATAGCTACGACTAGGCTCAGGGGGCAGTAAACTAAACTTCAGACAATGATTAGGAGCTAGGGAAGCAATTGCATGGCTCACACAAGAATCACGCATATAAGGACTTAAAGGTATTAATACTGAGGAGGCAGCTCAATTTCAGTAATTTTTACATTTTATTCCAAATGCCTGCAGGTTTAAATCCCTCAACAGTAAACCATTTTTACCTGCTGTGATTTTATCTAAGTTGCCTAGGAGCATTATATCCTAGGCATATGAGTAAGATGGTGGCCTATAGATAACCCCAATATCTACTTTGGCTTCTTGAGCCGGAGTCAGTTTGATCCATATCAACTCAGAGGCTCCCCACTGCGTAGCGTCAGCCTGCTCTGATGTAATTTTGTCAGATATATATAAGGCAACGCCTCCTCCCCTGGCCTCGGTTCTATCTCTGAAGTGTAACATATAGCCAGGGATCAGTTTGTCCCGTGTGTCTTCCCCATCCCACCATGTTTCAGTGATTGCGCAGATGTGAATATCACCTTCATCTAGGGTATGCCTAAGTCCATCTAATTTATTTACCGAGCTCTTAGCAAGCAGTTCCATCATTTATTGTCCCTGTGTGTATAACTGGCTTGTTTTTGGGGCGTCCCAAGGCCTGGGCTGATGGCTGACCCTCATCCTCCCTTAATTGTGGTTTAAATGTTTCTCCATTATGTCCCTCAGTCTATGTGCCAAGATACGCTTACCCATTTTATTTAGATGTAGGCCATCGGAAGCGAATAGATTTGTGCCCCGGAAATTGTCCCCATGTATGACAAAGGTATACCCTTCCCTAAAGCACCACCTTTTTAGTCATCTGTTTAGTTGGCATATGTCCCTGTTTCTGGTTGCAGTGGCCCTTGGGACTGGCAATATTTCTGAAATGATAATATCACATTCCTTTTCCTTTAATGCAGCACCCACATGCTCAAAGTCCCTCTGGATATCTGCCAGGTGTCTCTTCTCTGTGTCATTTACTCCCGAATGCAGTATTGTGACAGGTTTCAATGAATTTTCTAGTAACCCTGGAAGGAGGTGCCTAACGTCCCCTATCCCAGCTTCAGGGAGGACACTAACTGTTGTATGTTCATTGCAGTGTTTACACAAGGCCTGATCAGCATATTTCAAGGTGGGAGTCACCTATTAGCAGGACGTTGAGTGTTTCAGGGTTTGATATTTTCTCCTTCCTTGTATCCCCCATAATCTTTTGCCTATTTGTACTTACTAATTTTGTGGGCAAGTATTGCACTTTGGGTTCTTCTGCATGAGGTTCTGTATTAATGTCAGCTAGGACTTGGTAGCTATTATAGGTGTACAAGTCCCCCTTGCCCCCAGTGTTCCTTCTCCCCTTTTTATGTGCTTTTGTTACCATGCAACAATCATCTATATCATTGTCTTGGCCTTCGCTTTCATTGTGAGCTTCATTTTCTAAACGCTTAGTTCAGGTGTTCTAGGATGCAGGGGCAACTGTTCGTAACTTATGTTTTCTGCTGCTGTATCCAAAAATTGCTCTAATTTGATAATATCTTTCCGTAGCTGTAACCTAGTTTGTAATGTGTTTATTTCCTTCCTTACTATATCAATCAAAATGCACTTATTGCAAATATATTGTTCCCCCGGTCCCCTTTTTGTAAACATTTAACATGTTTGGCAATAGTTCATGGTTACATTAGGCTCCATGGTATCCATGCTATCTGTATTGTTTTTGGATTTACCTTGGTTTCGTTTCAGTGCTATTGTATGGGGGCCGGCTCCCCAGTCATCCACAGCAGTGTGCAGGATCAAATTTAGGGCCACTAAAACAAACTCAGAAGATAGAATATCATGAGTGTCGAAGGAATCTGTTAAAAATCTAACCCCATTAAGTCCCAGATAATGTTTGATGCTTGTATACAGTGACATCACATCAGCAGTGGGCCTCATTGAATCAGCATCAAAATGTTGATGTCTAAGGGCATCGAGGACCACAATGGTGTCTTGTAAGTAAGACGGTAATCAAACAGCCATTGTTTGTAAAAATGAATCAGTGTACCAGGATAGGCCTACATTGAGGGAGCCAATCCCAGAAACAATTTTTCTGCCTGGTGGTCTCTTGATTCTCTTATGCAATTTAGGTAGCATGTAAAATGTAAGGACCATGGGTGATCCTAATTCAAATACAAAGTTCCTTCTCAGTAGTATAATGCATACTGAGAGAGTAATTAAGGAAAGAGTTTGTTTTTAAAAAGTCAGAGTGTGATTTGGCTTCAGTCTTTTGTAATTGTCAACAACAGAAACTTGACTAAGAGCTTATTCCAGATGCTGTAGTAGTCCTTGCCCATCACCAATCTCTGTCCGCCTTTATCTACAGGCTTAATGACTATAGAATTCATCTTGCCAAGTTTTTGAAAAGCTGTTTTCTCATCTATTGTAAGGCTACCTTTATGAGTCTTAGATATATTATTAAAGAGGATATCTACTTCACAATGGACTAATTGTTGAAAAGTGGTACTTGCTGATGAACTGATGTTGCAGGGATTAAATACGGAGCATGATTTAAATTTTCGGCATTCCTGGGTAAAGTCTCATGCCTCAGTATCTGGATCTTTATAGTTGGAATCAATCAACATGGTGTTGGTTAGTGCCCACTATGTATCCCAACTGGAGTGTAATTCCTCAAGTAAAGATTCCATAGGTGAATCATTTGATTCAAAGATCACCAATGATTCAGCCATGTTTCATGTTGAGGCTTGATCTGAAATTTGAGTAGAAGATGGGTAAGCAGTAAATGACTCAGTCCCTTGTTCATGAATACCAACTGCATCACTTGGATGGGTGGAAATTCTGTGTAGAAATCTGTGTCTCCGTATTTGTATAACCCATTGTGTAGTTCTTCTTAGAGAAAAATTTTTTTAGGCATAACTTACGAAATGTCTTTGAAGATCAGCTTCCAAATTAAATATGTTCACTATAGAACCAGGCATAAAGGAAAGTCCAGTGAGAGTACACTAATCTATGACTCAGTAAGTGTAATAGAGGAAATATTGACAACTTGTCCCTGTCCTGTAGGTTGTGCTGACAGGACTTCAGTGGGACTTTTGTGCACTTCTTTTTGCCTGCCCTGCAACCTCTCCTGGTGCGGTATGTGCATGAGGTTATGTTGTTTTGGGTACTGCTCCTGTATGAAGTTGTGACAGTGGGGTCTCCAATAGCTGTCCTGGCACTAAAAAAGATAACTTATTGGCACTATTTCCAGTACTGTTGTTTGCTGGATTTTGTTTAATATTATTTTATGATCTAGTACATTTTCTCTGTCGGCTGTTGGGCCTGGTGCTTCTACTACATGATCACTCTCTGTGCTGTGTACCAGTCTTGTTCTAAGTGTACGCCTGATTGTTGCTGTAGCCTGTGACATCTCCCACATATTTATTTTGCTTTCTTTGTATAACTTGTTTCCTTTTCTTTGTACTTTTTCTAAAAAAGATATCTGTAAATATAAAATATACAATATGTGATGCTTTGATGAAAATGTATTTGCCATTTTCCACTGAACTTGCCACATGGTGTTCATCGTACACATTTTTTTACAGCATGATCCTGCCGTTTCTCTTTGTGTTTGCACCTTGTCATATAAGCAAGTTGAGGGGGTAACTGTACCAATTAGGAGAAACACCCCTTTAGTGCAACATATTTGAAAAAAACAAATAGGAATATTTTGCCATGTAAATGAATTAATTTATATGAATTTGATTTGTTTCTTCTGTAGCCATGCATTCCTCCACCTATTTAAAGTGACAGAAAAGGAAACAATATGAACGTTTTTGTTATAATTTTATTTTGTATGCGTTATACTCATTAGCTAAATAATATGTAAATTTATGTGAGATTACCAGATAAAAGGTAGGCACACTTCATGGTCACTAGAGTCGCCTCCTGATGAAGACCCAGATAGGGCTGAAGCGATGGGGCTCAGGACTCTAGTCGGCTTCTTTGAACCTGCCACATTAAACTACATTTCAAACTTTTTCTGCCTACCAGTGTTTGGATTGTGTGGAGTGCTGAATATCTGATAAGTGTTCCAAGTGTATACCTGATTGTTGCTGTAATCCATGGGGTATTCATTTAGGCTTTGGGGCAGGCCACATAAAGGCCCTTGGCAGGCCAAAGTGTTGCCAATTTTTTTTTGCACTATAAAATTACTGCGCTGCTCACATACACTGCATCTACCTAATGCCCATTTTTAGTGTTGTAGCCATGAAGAAGCATGTTTCTATGGCTAACATACACTGCAACACTGACTCATTTATTCTGTTGTACCCATGTAATTTGATGCAGCATGCTTCTGAGGATGACGCACACTTGACTACTGCAGTACACTTACTGACCTTGTTGTTAGGCTGCAAGCACATGAAGCATGGTTCAGTACAAGTATTCGACTATCCTACCTACACAAGAAACGTTGAGATGTAGCCACCAACATCATGAAATGCTGTTCCAAGGTTGGTGGATCATCTGAACTTGACATGTCCATTCCTCTTAAGCAGGATCTGTTTTAAATTCTGCTTCCGCTTGGGTTGTGATTGCTTGCTCAGCACATTGACAGACCACTAATACTCAAAGAATTAGCTGCAATGCTGTGTGGTTGATTTTTTCTTGAACAGCAATGCTAAAATGAAATGATGTGACATAACAGCGGGTAAATTGACCAGACGAAAATGGTGGTGAATCCTAAACGTGCTCCCTGATTGGAGCACCACTGTGCACCTGTGTAGAGCTACCTAATCCCTGTCCCCTAGGGCGGGCAAAGTAGTGGCGCTCACTCCGTGTTGTGTGTTGCCCCTTAGTAAGCCTGCCCCACTTACTTTCACTCTCCCTTGCATATTTTGGATACTTTGCCTTGTTTACAGTGCATTGCATTAAGGACTGTCTGGGGGCCAAACAGAAGTCTGTCGTAGGCTGGATCTGGCCCGCAGGCCACCAATTGAAGATCCCTGCTGTAATCCATGACATCTCATAGATTTATTTTGCTTTATTTGTATAACTTGTTTGTCATATAAGTTCACCTTATTGGTGAGTCTTTGATTGAGATCTCCAAATTTCAGTGTCTGGAAAGCACAGCAACTCCACTCAGTGGGATTTTGGGTCAGCACCAGAATGGAACAAATGGACCGTAGTTTCCGGACTATTTTAAAGTGCATATATTTATGTGTATCTGTAAAAAGACTTGCTCACCCACAATGACATTTATGACTGTCAGCGTGTTCCGCTATCTGTTTCACAATTCAGCAATGCCTTCATAGAATAGCTTCTTGTAGAAGCCGGTAACAGCCAACAGCATTTTGCTTAAAACGGATGCCAACAAACAACAAACCAGTAGCGCTTACGTATCAGTGACTATGTCGTTATCCTCAAAGTCTAATCAGTGACTCTCAAAAGTGCATTACAAAGTTGTCTCTTAAAGAGACAGTATAAAATGTGCTTAATCATGCAAGAAAATTCAGAAAGTGCAAGAGTGCTCACCCCTAGAGTAAGATAATAAATATAAAAAGAGGTACTTAATCTGCACACACAACATTTAAAGAAGAGTAGGACAGCAAAACATAAACCGCAGTTACAGGTGTATAGACAATAATAGGACAGTGTTCAGCAGAGTTAACAAGTCATGCTGAAAGTGGATAAATCCAAACCTAAGGTACACCAAATGTTTTGGGACAAGAACAAACATACACACAACAATGGCTGAAAACCACAAAATCAATAAAGAATGTAGCCGAGCCAGCAAGTCATGTTAATTTCAAATAGGAATGCAAAGGTGCTGTCATTTAATCCCATGGGAAACAAAGTGGCAAGTGTGGAGATTCAAAATGATTCTTTCTGCAAGAGTTTCCTAGTTAGATCTCCACCCTTTACTTTTTGTTCGATCTTCTGTATGCTGACAGACATCAGAGAAGCTGGTGATCCACGTACAACTTCTGTGTAGTGACGTGCCGTTGCATATTCGAAATTAGAATTCCGTATTGCAGCCTTGTGTTCACCTATCCTGGTTGTTAAGGCCCTTTCTGTGTGCCCTACATACCCAAGGCCACATGAGCATGTTAAGAGATAAATGACACCTTAAGATCTGCAATTGATTCATTCCTTAATTTCAAATCGACATCCAAGTTGTAATAAGTGCCAGTGTTTTTGATGATGTTTCCAATTCTTGGTGCCAAAAGGATAGTATTGTGTAACAAATGTTGGGATGCCCTCATTTACACTGGGATCCCAACCCTCTGTCAGAGTGAGCCAGTATAGCACTGCAGTTTTAAGCACTGAGCTACAAACCTGGAGATCTGGGTTTGAATCCCACGGCCCCCACTTGCATACTATGCGACCATGAGCAAGTCACCTAACTTCCTTGTGCTCCCAAGTCGCACCTGAAAACAAGCTTTGTCTTAGTGTGCCTTTCCTGGTTAAACAATTTCCCCTTTCCCATTTCTCTGGCTACGCTCCTTGCATTAGACAGGGCATCCAGGATCAGTGGTGTCTTGTAACCTCTTTCCAGAAATCTTTTTTGTAAGATCACTACTTGCTCTTTGGAAATGGTTGTCAGTAGAGCACATCTGTCTTGCTCTAATGAACTGTCCTTTAGGTATGCTTATAGCAACCATAGATGGATGACAGCTGTCTTTCCTTAAAAGAGTGTTCCTGGACAAAAGCTTCCTGTACAACCCTGTTTGCAGTTTTCCAAGATCTTCAGAAATAAGTATATTCAGACAAGCATTTGTCAATGCCGAATGTTTGCTTGCTGGCACTGGCATTGGTAGTGTAGAAGTTACAGAGCTGCATAATAGGAATGGCAGTGAAGTACTGAACTGAAGCCAACCCCACCACCACCCTGCAGAGAGTGGCAGGCATTGGGGTGTGCCTTTGGGTCGTCAGGCATAACGACCACGCCATTTCACCACACCCTACCCTGCAGACACTGACAAGTGTCACGGTGTGCCTTGGGGTCTTTGGCCCTTATGCGCACCCCATTCCATCAGGAAATACGGTGAGATGGGTGCGGTATAGGAGAATGGGGTGAAGTTTGGGCCCGAAGAGTCCGAGGCACACCTTGATGCCTCTCACTGGCTGCAGGGTGTGGGTGGGGGTGGAATGGTATGAGCATGACAGGCAAGAATCCCAAGTCACACCCCTGATGCCTGTCATACTCTACAGGGTGGGGCGTTAAGGTCGGAAACCCTAACGCCTCAGGCATTCGTTGGTATTTTCACTCCAAATTTTCAACATGTTTTTTGTGACCCCCACCTCATGAACAGTGGCAATATCAGTTTGTTAGCTGAAAACTGCTTTTGCACAGCGACTATGGCATTTGGCACCACAGGTGCAAAAACACATTCCAAACAGGATGTGAAAAATGACAGCGGTACTGTTCATGGGGAGGTGTAAAAAATGGCAATGTTGAAAATCTGCTGTGAAAATCTTAAAAACTGGTGAAGTCAACAGCGCATGTGAGAAACTGTGCAACGACACCTGTAATGTAACTAGTTTGGAATTTTTGGCAGCAGATTGTTAACACAGGCATTTTGGGACCTCCGATCATGAACAGTGTCAGTGTGATTTTCTTTATCTGTCCGAACAATGATTTCCCACAGCGACCACGCATCTCTGCACTGGAAGTGTGAAAACACATTTCGGCCATGTTGTGGAAAATGACAGCTGTACTGTTCATAAGGTGGTGTGGAAAAATGCCACTGGTGAAAATCTGGACTGAAAATATTACAAATTCATGAACCTACGAGGGTGCGTGGAAACTGCACAATGGTCACTCGTAACACAGTCATTTGATGGAGTTTTGTCACCAAATTTTCAACATAGTTATTTTAAGACCTCTGCTCATGACCAGTGTCACTGTGATCTTCTTAATCTGTCCCAAACATTGTTTTCGCACACCAACTGTACCATTGTTTGCTACATGTGTGGAAACACATTTTGGGTGAGATGTGAAAAATGGTAGCTGCACTGCTCAAAAGGAAGTGCGGTAAAATGGCACTGTTGAAAATCTAGTGTGCAAATATTGCAAATTCGCAAACTTGCCAGCGTGCGTAGGAACTGTGCAATGTGCGCTCCTAAAACAGTCATTTTGGGGAATTTTTTCACCAAATTTTCAACATAGTCATTTTAACACCTCTGCTCATGACCAGTGTCACTCTGATTTTGTTAACGTGTCCCATACATTGATTTCGCACAATGACTGCACCATCGTGCGCTACATGGGCAGAAACACATTGTGGGCGAGATGTGAAAAATGACAACTGTACTGCTCATAAGGAGTTGTGGTAAAATGGCAATGTTGAAAATCTGGAGTGAAAATATTGAAAATTTAGAACTTACGAGCGCAGTATTAGAATTCCTGCGTAACGCACGCCAGAAACAGTCATTTTAGAAATTTTTCAGCAAATTTTCAAAATAGCGATTTTAAGACCTCTGCTCATGAACAGTGTCACTGTGATTTTCTTAATGTGTCCCGTACATTGATTTTGCACACCGACTGCGCCATTGTGCACTACATGGGCAGAAACACGTTTTGGGTGAGATGTGAAAAATGACAGCTGTACTGCTCATAAGGAGGTGTGGTAAGATGGCAATGTTGAAAATCTGGAGTGAAAATATTGAAATTTCGCAAACTTACGGTGCAGGATGAACGCTTAACGCTTACGTCAAAACAGTCATTTTTAGAATTTTTTACCAAATTTTCAACATAGCCATTTTAAGACTTGGTCATGAACAGTGTCACTTGATTTTCTTAATATGTCCCATACATTGATTTGGACCGACTATGCATTGTGCGCTACATGGGCGGAAACACATTTTAGGTGAGATGTGAAAAATGACAGGTGTACTGCTCATAAGAAGGTGTGGTAAAATGGCAATGTTGAAAATCTGGAGTGAAAATAGTGAGAAATTCACCAAACTTACAGGCGTGTTGTAGGAACTGCGCAATGCACGCTGTAAAACAGTCATTTTTAGGAATTTTTCCACCAAATTTTCAAAATAGGCTTTTTGAGAGCCCACCTTATGAACACTGGCTGTGTCATTTCATTAATCATTCCAGAAAGGTGATTTCACACAGTGGCAGTGAAATCACCCTACGGGCCCGAGTAACGCCATGACAGTGCAAGAATTCATGAGGAGGGGTCCCAAAAACCCCATGTTGAAAATTTGGTGCAAAAATTCCCAAAAATGCCTGAGATATGCAACAAAGTTGAAAAAAACATATTTATCCCATTATACAGCTTACCGCATTTCTCAGTTCGCGGTTGGCTTTGAAGAGAGCAGACGTGTTCCCGGTCCACGAAGATCATCGCTACCGACTCCGGAGGTAAATATGGGGTGGGGGTGTGGGGACGCAGGGTGTGCAGTGGGTGGGTGCGGTTGTGGAGGGTGCGGGAACGCAGGACCGCTTTTTTCTTTACAGGTTTTTTTTTTTGAAAAGACGACGTTGGGCGTTTGCCACGCTGGGTGGGCTCCCAGCATGGCACCTGGATGCTTTGAGGAGCTTGCAGCCCGGCGGAGTTGGGCACCCCCATCGGCCGTACAGTGTGGGGGGAGAGAGGCGCATGAGCCGCAGGCGTGCATGCGTGCGTGTGTGGTGTGGGGAGACTCTGCTCACCGCGAGCCTCCTTTCAACTGTATGCCACTGCATTTTCAGCTGTCATAGATAGCTGGAGCAGTGATTGGCACTTTGCAACTGTGCCTGCAAACACACTGACTGAATTGGAAGAGGCTGACACACCTCTGGAAAACTCGTATGATGGCACTATGTTTCTTGCACATGCGTGCCAGCAAGCATAAAAATGAATTTCTTTTTGGTCAGCATGAAGTGTGAACTTCAGATGTGAGCTAGAGGAATTTATATACATGATGGCTTTATCCGGTTACCAAAAGAATGAAAAAAACAAACTTTTTTTTTTTGGTTTTATTCTCATTTTTATTTAGAGGTCCATAATACATACAAAATCCATAGTTTGAGGACACATAATTTCAGTCATTAAATCCAGTCAGTTTCACTACAAAGGAGGTATAGCGGAAGGTCTTTATACTGAGTTATACAATTTTGGGAAATTAAAGATTTTAGACCAGCCCATCACCCCCGAGCAATGCGAGAATTCTCCAAACCCTAGGGTACAATATCCCTTCTATATTATGCTACCATAATAGCCATCTATTCCAGAATTCTCTGGCTGGCTGTTCCCTAAAGATAATTTTGGCTGTAATTTTGTCCATCTCATAAATCTGATAAATCAGATCTTCCCACTCCTGTCTCCGAGGGGGATCAGGGGTGAGTCATTTTCTGGATATAGTCTTTTTTTTTTTGCAGCCAAAAGGAGTATAGTTAATAGTCTTCTAGAATGCCCACTCTTTATTTCTAGAGGGAATCAGTGTAAAAGTGCCAGTCCCATCTGAAACTGTGTTATCTCAGGGAACATCTCCCGCACCGAGCTCTCCACCAATCCCCAAAAGTCTTTGAGCACTGGACATGTCCAGAATATATGGCTATGTGTAGCTGAACTTTATCCACAGGCCCTCCAGCATTCTCCCCTTCCCAGCCTATCATACTTCGCTGTGATATGTGATGTTCTAAAAAACTTCACCATACATTTCCATCCATATTCTTTCCACATATAAGAAGTGGTGGACCTATGAAGATTGGTAAAAATCCCAGCCCAATCAGACTCCAAAATTTCCTCCCCTAAGTCCATTTCCTGGGACTTTAGGATTTTTATTAGTGATTTATTTTGAGTAGGCCGTATGGCTTTATATAAAGCCGAAACTATATGTTCAGGCATATGCTTAGTTTTAGTTTATATCATTATTTGGACCAGAGGGTGCGTTGCCAATTCAAACCACACTTCTGTTGTACTTAGTGTCGAGTCTGAAGAAACCGAAAGAAATCAGACCTCCCTAGGGAATATGACTGCTGGATCTGAGGGAAGGGAACAAACTTTCCTTCACTGTACCATTGAAATATATGGCTTAGGCCTTTCCTCCTGCAGTCTTCAAAAGTGTGGTCCTGCTGGGCTGGGGTGAAAAGACTGTCCAGGGCCGGGATTATCAGAGCCACTGCAGAATCTCTTAGTTGAGGGTCCTCTAATTTTAAAATACATATCTGTAAAATCTGGAGTGTACCTTTTCTCTTATCCTATTCCTTCTGGGGGGGGGGCAAGTATAAATTCAATTCCCTGTCCATTCCGTACAGGCTTCATCCTCTTCCAGTGTGTATCTGTGTTCGAATCCCACCACTGTAGGGCATGGGCAAGGTGGGCCGCCTGATAGTATAATTTTAAATGTGGCAGGGCTTAGCCTCCTTTAATTTTAGACAACTGTAGCAGCCCTAGAGCCTTTCTAGGCCTTTTTCCATGCCACAAATAAGCAGAGATTATTTTTTCCCACTTTTTAAACTCTGTAGCAGGGATTGGGATTGGGAGATTCAGGAACAAATATAGAAGGCGCGGGAGGATTGTCATTTTTATAGAGTCTACTCTTTGAGACAGAGGAATAGGGAGGCCTTGCCACCTCTGTAGCTCCGATTTCAGTTGCTTAGTAATAGGGTGGAAATTCACATAAAGATCCCCCAAGTTGCTAGGGATTTGGATACCTAGATACCTAAGTTTTTTAGTATTCCATCTTAGGGGAGACTATCCCTTAGACCCTCTGAGGGTTCAGATTGCCATCTGAGGACTTCTGTCTTAGATGTATTTAACTTATAGCCTGACAAGGCTTCTATTTCAGTAAGCCTGTCAGAACGTCTGGGTAGAGAGGTAGTAGGGTTTGTTAAATACATAAGCTAATCATCAGCATAAAAAGCGGTTTTATAAATTATACCATTTATTTCTAAACCAGCTATTGTCTCGTCCATCCTTATTAACTACACTAGAGAGATTTAAAATGGAGCTAAAGACTCATTTATTTAGTTTAGCATATCCTAGTTATGGTTGATTAATTTATGTCTGTTTTTAAATTGATATGTATGTACGATCTCTCTGTACAGCGCCTTGGTTTTGGAAGGCGCTTTAGAAATAAAGATGATTGATTGATTGATTGATTGACTATGGGTTCCACATAGAAGGCAAATAAAAGGGGAGAAAGCGGGCAGCCCTGTCTTGTACCTCTAGCCAGACCAAAATGATTAGAAAAGGAACCATTGGCTTTAACTACCACCTGAGGGGGAAGTATATACAATTTCAATTAACCTATCAAATTCTGAGGGGAATCCAAATTTCCTTATAACATGATGCAGAAACTTCCAAGAAACACGATCAAAAGCTTTTTTGGGGTAAAATGAAGGGTAATGTGGAGTCAGCCACTTTCTCCAATAGGTATAAAGTTCTTTTAATATTATCTGTAGTTCTGCGGCAGGAAATGAAACCTGTTTGGTCCTTATTAATTAATGTTGGCAATATAGTTTCCAATCGATGGGCCAATATACTTGCAAAAAATTTATAGTTTTGATTAAGGACTGAGATGGGTCAGTAAGATTCACAATTAAGAGGATCTTTATCAGGTTTAAAATGGTGGAGATATTTGCATATTGCCAAGAGGGGGGAAGGGGGGTATCATCTGTTTGAAGTGCTCGAAATATCGAGCATAATGGAGAAATAAGCTCCTTCATGAAAGCTTTATAAAATTCAGAATGCAGGGGGCATTGCTAGCAGCTGAGCTGGAAGCAGCACTCTACAGCAGCTCCTAACCCAGACTGTATATTTTATAACTTTTAGCCGGGAAAAAATAAAGTATTTTGTTTGGAACCGCTTCCTTTAAATTCAGCTACCGTCACTGATTCTGGACATACTAAAATATTACTCTGAAACAATGGGTCGTCCAAAAATGGAAGCTGGAGGCGACGGAGGCAAACCGAAGGAACCCCGACAAGGCCCAGATAAGGACAAGGAGCTGACAGAATTACCTTCAAATCAGCCCTCGAGCGCAGCTTTGCTTAAAGCCATCCAAAGTATAGATAAAAAATGGATGATTTCACCTCAAGGCTTGCGACTGTAGAAACCAAGCTCTCTATGGTTGAAGAAGTGGCACAAGAAGCAAACAGATCTGTCAGGAAAAATGCAGTGGCTACATCGGGCCTTATTAAAGAAATCTCACTGCTCCGACGGTGTCTGGAACATTTGGAAAATGTGGCGCGGGTGTTCCATATTCGGCTCATTGGGTTACCGGAGATGGAGAAGGAAGAAGATTTGTGCACATTTCTTGAGCAATGGCTTCCTGAACAGCTACATGTAGCAACGCAGTTCACCATCCAACGTGCCTACAGTGTGAATGTAAGAGGGGCTGGACTCTATCAGGACTCTACCAACCCTTCGGCTTGTGCCGTACTGGCTGTCTTAGGATCCATGAAGGAGCAAGATTTTCTTCTCCAAATGGTCCAGAAGCAAGGCCCTGTAATCTGGCGAGGAGCAAGTATCCACATTTTTCCAGACCTAAGCTATGTCACGAGACAGAGGCATAAGGCCTTCAATGGGATCTGGTCGAAGTTGCGGCAATTAGGGAGTCCATCATGCGCTGTTGATGCTGGCAAACCTGAAAGTAGTATATGGCACTAAAACTTATTTTTCTGAACTGAAGGATGTGGGGAAGCTGTTGGAAAAAATTGAATTGGATTATGTAACCCGAAGTCGGGAATCAGATTCCGATGACGATGGAGACACCTGAAGGGACTGTAATTCGTAAGTCGGCACATGGCTGGGATGCTCACTTTATTTGAGTCTCCCGGGACTTTATGTTACACTGAACCCTGTTAATGGTTCTAACATTCTGTCCTGATGTTAAAAAGGCTCTGTATTCTCTTCTTTATTTTTTATGTTTAAGCTTAGTTAAAACGGTGACTTAAGGTTAGGGCACAGGTCATAGAATCTGTATTAGTGCTATTTTTACACTGAGGGGGTAAAAGATCTAATTGTTTACATTTACTTCTGTGAAAGTTTACGAATTAAATCCATAATAAGTTTTGGTTCAGGGTAATCTGAAAGTGGAAAGATGTAATGCCCAGATATTTATGGGTTAAGTGTTGATAATTTGGGTTTTGCTGTTTCAAAGTTCTAGTGGTGGATGGGGGAGGAAAGGAACTGCTAGATGGTGCTTTGCTTTAGAATTATATACTGTTCTGTTGATGATGGATAAATAGGGATGTTTTCTCCCTTATTATAGGGGGTCTGCTAACTGTTTTTCTTATTAAAGTGTAGGATATCCCTACTCACGGCAGCATATAGCCTTTAAATACACTGTTTTTAGTAAGTTTTAATGTAAAAGGTAACCCCCACCTGAAGTAACAAGTCAGGAATACTGATAATACTGAGTGATCAGATAATGTTCTACTGTAATGGTAGTGCTTGATTGTACTGTCCTGCGGGAAATACTTGTATGTACTGTATTTAATAATCAATAAATACAAGTTTAAAAATAAATTCAGAATGCAACCCATCCATACCAGGACTTTTACCTGTTTTAACTTTCTTAATTACTACTTGTATTTCTTGTGGAGTAATTGGTTGTAATAGCCTATCTCTCTGCTCTGTGGAGAGATGGGGAGGCTGATGGCTTGGAAGAAATTTAAATATCTCTCTTCTTCTGGCTCAGTCTCCTGAGAGTACAGGATCTCATAAAAACTCCTAAAGCCTTCTAGGATATCTTTAGTCTTGGATAAGATCTGTCTACTTTGTGGATGTCTTAACTGTGTAATATTTCCCCTGTTCCTCTGGGCCGTAAACCTAAAGGCTAGCAGTTTGGAGGCGTATCTCCTCCTTCATAATATCTTTGTTTTAGATACAGTAAAGTTTGTTCTGTTTTATATTGTAAAAGCTCCTGAAGTTTGGCTTTAATGGAGTTCATCCGAGGTTGAGCTAACTTATCTCCCTTCATATGCACAGCTTGCCAGAATTGAAGTTCCGCCTCCAGCTCGAGCTGCTCTTTCTTAACTTGGGAGGCAAACTTGATAGTGTCCCCCCTTATCACCGCTTTCAGAGTATCCCATAGTATACCAGGGCTACCTCAGAAGTTTTGTTCTGGCTAATTATGTCTGGTATCCGTTGCTTTATTAAATTAATATAATTCTTGTGTTTAAGGAGAGAAGTACTAAAGCGCCACTGACCAGGGCCCCTGTCTACCTCTGTTTGTATGTCTAAGAGTATGGGTGCATGATCTGATTAAATAATTGCAAAATTTGAATCTCCTTAACCTGATCCCTGTGTTCCACCGAGATCAAAAAATAATCAATCCTTGAGTATGAGCCATGTGCTGCTGAATAACGGGTATACTATCTGTCTCTCCCATGTTGGTGCCTCCAGATATCAATGAGGCCCAGGTCTCGTACTAACTTTCTACCATGTTTCTGGCCCTTTGTGGAACTTGGAGGGTTTGCCCTAGAGCTGTCCCTGCCTGGGTCCATTAGTAAGTTCAAATCCCCTCCCACCAGTAAGGTCCCTAGTTTAAATTGTATCATTTTCTCAAATAAATTTTGTACCTGTGTGGGTTCTGCCCCTGGTGGGATCTAAAGGCTGGCCACTGTATATGGCACCCCACACCATGTCCCCCTTACCATTGCCAAAGTATCTTCTCTATTAGAAAAGGAATCCTGCAGCTGAAACACTGAGTACCTCTGGATTAAAATGGCAGTACCCCTCCTCCTGCCTGATCTGTGGGAGCTAGCTACTACCGTAGCCATACCAAATTTGGTTAGTTTCTGATGTTCGACGGAGTTCATGTGGGTCTCCTGTAATAATATCATTTGAGGATGGAACTTCCTTAGATATGACATTATTTTCCCTCTCTTAATTGGACCATTCAAGCCATTTACATTCTGGGAGATTATCCTTATATCTTGGTGGTGGGCCATAACCATTGAGTATAGTCACCAACATTAATTTGTTCCCCACTGAGATTAAACATTTCCTCCCAGGTACCCTCCAACCCACTTCCCCCAAGCTGACTCCATATACGTGTCCCTCTCTCAAATCTTCCTATACAGACCTTGTTTTTAAATATTATGTAACTATCAACTATCAAGAAATCTTCATGAGGAAGAAAGTTTAGGATATCACCAACTATATACATTACAAAATTGACTTCCACAATCTGGGCTAACCACCCAGATATCTGCCCTTTCCTTTGGGGCTGTCTTGGGAATTGCAGCTCAAAAAATAGGTTGCTATCCGGGGTATAGGGCACCCCAAAATTTTAAAAGGAAAATAGTAGAAAATAATGTCCAAAGGCAACATAAATAGTTTAAGATAAAATCATAATGTGTAAGCAATGACTGTCTGAACATAAATTGAATGGTGCAGTTCAAGTCCATTTCATTGATGTCTTTTAACACCTCCCGGCCTGCCTGTCCAAGAATTCTTGGGGTTCTGGATTTCTGTGGCCACTTAGGATCAGAAGTACCATTTTAATAACAGAGAGTCCACAGTTTTTACTGCTAATGTGCCATTCCATCATGGAGCTGTCATCCCAAAAAACCTAAAGGTCTCTAAACAGGGCTCAGTTCCCCAACAAAGAAGTTTTTATAGCCTCCAATGTACTGAAGCAGCGAGCAGAAAATTAAGCCAAATGTCCCTCCAGCCAGGATCATCAGGGGTCTGCACTAGGGAGGGGTGCCATGCCTGCGGCCCCTCTGACACCAGAGTGGGGACCCACCCCAGACTCCGCCCAGAGCACAGGCCGACGCGCCCACTGTCTCCCAAAGAGATCTTTTCTGAGCCATAAGGGTCAGAATTCTCAGAAACAGACCTGGGTTTAAAGCCAGCCACCCACTGAAAGGGACAGCCCATCATTCATATCCAGAGCTGTTACCCCCTCAGAGAGATGAGAACCCAGTTATAACTAGGTGGCCAACCTCCAGGATCAGACTACTAGCAATACCTGGATAAATTCTAGCTATTAACTTAACTATGCAGTAAGAATGTGCATCTTCTTGGGCCTAGGCCTGGGCCAAAACATTCTAAGACTCAGGGTTATGAGGGCCCCAGCCAAGGGAGACTACTCCCCCACAGACTGTGGCCTCTCCCATCCCAGTCATAAGTGCAACCTTCTCTACGCATCACCAATCCATCAATCTGCCCCCCATGGGAGGTCTCTCATATAATTTTATGCCCTGCAGCCTATATAAGCCCCAGATCCATCCTGTGAAGTATGTTGAACAGGAAATCTCCCCTTCCGAGTAGGCCAGCCTCCCCCCGAGGCCCGAGACAAAATGTGGGAGCTCCGTAGGGTCAGGATGCTGCACCTATGCTCCAGCAAAGCCCAGAACCCAGCCCCCCCAGGAAACCCTCAGAGCCACCATGCACAGCTCCCCCCACCAGAGGACCCCTGAATCCTACCTTACTGCTATATGGGGTACAGATGACGTTCCGAATTATCCATTCGTGAGTTGCCCCTCGCAAATTGCCTAAGAAGCTGCTTGATAGAGTTCAAAGTTGCCTGCTGTGATTCTGCGTTCTTGTGGCTGGATCTGCATGATGATACCCCCACGGTCAAATCTCTGTATCAAAGGCATTCTCGTGAGCAGTCCATACTTTCTTCGTTTTAAATCTGACCAGGCCTTAGCTGCTGTATCATAACTCTGTTGACCATTTGGGAACTGGATGACCAATTTAGCTGGGTAAGGTGTCCTGAATTTTAGTTTTAAACCTCTCAGAACCGGGAATAAGGGGATATACTCTCTGCGTCGTTGCATCATAGCAGAAGCATAATCGTTGTCCAGGAACAATCTCACATTAGCGTAAAATATTTTGCCCATTGCCCATGCTTTTTTAAGGACAGTTTCCTTTGTGGAGTAGCACAAAAATCTGACAATTATTGAATGAGGTTGCGCTCCTTGTTGAGTAGGCTTGGGGCCTAAGGCTCTATGGGCATGTTCTATTTCTAGATCCAAATTTGTATCCAAATTCAGTGTCTCCCATAACAGTCCTGCTATGAATTGTTCCATATTATCCCCTTCACTTCCCTCAGCCAGCTTGTATATTCTGATGTTTCCCCTCCTGTGCCTGTTTTCTGCATCTTCTTGTCTCTCCCCTAAAGCATGGCAGATATCCACGAGCTGTGATATTGTGGCCTGACAACCCTCCATTGCTTCTGTTTGTCCCAATTGTATCTCCTCTAGTATTCCGACTTTTTGTTGTAACTCTGTTATGTCTGCCCTCACTTGTTCCTGTTCTCTTTTAAATTATCTAAAGTCTGATTTAATTTCTTTCAGTTCGACCATTATCTTATCAAGTTTGTTGTCCATATCTAGTTTGGGTTTCTGTTTAGGTTCCCCTAATTTCTTAACAGAGGTTGTCGTCTCAGCAGTGCGTGAACGCATGGATGTGCTCAAATCGGAGGCCTCGTGATCAGAAATCTCTGGGTCGAATGGTAAACTGACGAAATGGTTAGAACCCACTTTTAGTTGATGCTTAGCCATATCTTAAGTCTCTTAATTCACTCAAGTTATAATGAAAGTTTGCTAAACTGAGAACGTTTAGGCGTGGGAGGTATGGAGCTCAGCTAAGGCACTGCCATGCGGTCGAACGCTGCACCGAAAGTCCTCCTACAAAAAACTTTCTGTTGCTGACAATTAGAAAAGACTGAAGTCGGAGTCTACTCTGACTTTTGAAAAAACAAACTGACTCTTTTCTCAACTACACTCTCAGTATGCGTTATATAACTGATAAGGAGTTTTTATATTTGAAACAGGATCACCCATTGGTCCCTACATTTTACATACTACCTAAATTGCATAAGAACATAGGCAGACCAGTTGTAACTGGGATTGGCTCCCTCACTGAGGGCCTATCCCGTTATATTGATTCATTTTTTACAAACAATGGTTGTTCAATTATCATCTTACTTATGAGATACCATGGTGGTCCTCAATGCCCTTAGGCATCAACACTTTGACGCTGATTCAGTGAGGCTCACTACTGTTGTGATGTCACTTTAAACAAGCATCAAACATCATCTGGGGCTTAATGTGGTTGGTTTTTTTATGGATTCCTTTGATACTCATGATATTTTATCTTCTGAGTTTGTTTTAGTGGCCCTGGATTTGATCCTGTACACCAATTATTTTACTTTTAACAATTAATTCTACCTATAAATGTGTCCTGCTCAGTATTCACAATGGAAAAGCAGGGGGGAATACCTAATCCAGTCAATAGAAGCACTCTGGATAGGGGGGCTGATATTAGTCCTTTCACAGAAGAAAGGGTTCTGAAAGAACTCTTAAAACTGAAGGTGGATAAAGCAATGGGGCCTGATGGGATTCACCCCAGACTTGTAAAAGAACTAAGGGAAAAACTAGTAACACCACTGACTACCCTTTTTAATAAATCATGGGAGGATGGGGTGGTACCTGAGGACTGGAGGAGGGTGGATGTGATTCCCCTTCACAAAAGTGGGAGCAAGACAGAGGCAGGAAACTACAGACCTGTCAGTTTGACCTCAGTGGTAGGGAAAATTATGGAATCACTTCTGAAGGAAAGAATTGTTGAGTACCTAGAGGCCAGCGGGCACAGGACCCAAGGTAGCATGGATTCACAGCGGAAGGTCATGTCAGACAAATCTAATTGATTTCTTTGACTGGGTGACCAAAGTAGTAGACCAGGGAAGGGCTGTGGACATGGCCTACCTAGACTTTAGCAAGGCATTTGACACAGTCCCGCACAAAAGATTAATAAACAAATTAGCCAGCCTGGGAGTGGGTCCCAGGGTGGTAGCCTGGGTAAAATACTGGTTGGACAACAGGACACAGCGGGTAATAGTAAATGGAGTCCACAGTGAAGAAAGGAGGGTTACTAGTGGGGTACCGCAGGGTTCAGCACTGGGGCCGGTCCTTTTTAATGTCTTTATAAGTGACATTGCAGAGGGACTGGAAGGGAAAGTATGTCTCTTTGCAGATGACACAAAGATCTGCAACAGGGTTGATACACAAGGTGGGGTGGAAAGGATGAAAAGGGACTTGGCAAGGTTGGAGGAATGGTCAAATGTATGGCAGCTTAGATTCAATGCAAAGAAGTGCAAAGTAATGCACCTGGGAAACAAAAACCCAGGGGAAGAGTACACAATGGGGGGGAGATACTGACAACAACAAAAATGGAAAGGGACCTGGGGGTAGTCATATCAGATGACCTAAAGGTGGGCCAGCAATGTGAGAAGGCAGTAAGGAGGGCTGGGGGATACTGGGATGCATAGGGAGAGGCATCACCAGTAGAAAACAGGAAGTTGTTGGCCCTCTGTACAGACAGTTGGTAAGACCACATCTGGAGTACTGTGTACAGTTCTGGAGACCCCGTCTCCGCAAAGACATAGACAGGGTGGAGGCTGTCCAGAGGAGGGCAACCAAAATGATGCAGGGTCTGCATCAGAAGACATATGAAGAAAGACTAAAGGAACTAAAGATGTATAGCCTTGAGGAAAGGAGGGAGAGGGGGACATGATAGAAACTTTCAGATACCTCAAGGGAATCAACAAAGTCCAAGAGGGTAGCATCTTTCAGAAAAAGAGATGTGCAAAAACAAGGGGCACAATTTGAAGATAGAGAGGGGACGGCTCAGAGGTAATGTGAGGAAGTATTTCTTCACAGAGAGGGTTGTGGATACATGGAACAACCTTCCTGAGGAGGTTGTAGAGTCAAAAACAGTGGGGGAATTCAAGAATGCATGGGACAGACATAAGGCAATTCTAGTAGGGGGTTGGAGGAAGTAGGCTGTTGGTTAACTAGGATCTGCAGCTTATCCGGTAGGTAGGGAAATGGGCAGACTAGGTGGGCCAAGCAGTCTTTATCTGCTGTCAAATTCTATGTTTTCTATGTTTCTACGTGGTACTGCGATGAGGTCGGCTATGGCACTGTCTTATGTCAATCTGCTCATGGGTTGATGGGAGTAGGTGGCTGTATGTGACCACAGTTGCAATCCATTCAGTGGCAGGATCAAATACTTTTATGCATTTGAAAGGGGTCAGTTGAGGAATTACATCAATTTATAGCTTACTTAAAGGGGCACTGTCAGCTTTATCCCTCCGTTTTCATTAACCTCTGTGCAGTGTGCCTTTTGGCGCACACTTAAGTAATTATCAATGCAGAATTACCCCATCGACTTATAAATTCAGCACAAATACCTTATATATGAATATTTAGTGAAGTTTGTCTTTCCCTCGGGTCCTCCAAAACTCCACTGAGACCAGAAGCATAACCCCATTGAGGATGCGCACCAGGACCGAGCGCGGTCACAAAGTATCATTTTATGCCAATCTTGCTTTAAGAACATACTGCCCATAGAAACTTCTACCTTGCGAACTGCTCTTAGTAATTTAAAATTAAAACCGAGTCCTGTGTGGCTCGCAATTTACTTTATAAAGCAAAGCCGAAATCCGCACATGCTTGCAGTGAAGATGTGTGGAGATCCCGTGGATGCGCAAGATCGTGCTGCCTTGTGCATGCTGGGATTTGCACGGTTTTAAGAAGTAAATTGCGAGCCACACAGGGCTCGGTTTTAATTTTCAATTACTAAGAGCAGTTCACGATGTAGACTCTTAAATGGGCAGCATGTCCTTAAAGCTGGCTTGGCATAAAATGCCTCAATGGGGTTATGCTTCCGGTCTCAGTGGAGTTTTGGAGGACCCGAGTGAAAGACGAACTTTACTAAATATTCATACATAAGGTATTTGTGCTGAATTTCTAAGTTGATGGGGTAATTCTGCATTGATAATTACTTAAGTGAGTGCCAAAAGGCACACTGCACAGAGATTAATGAAAATGGAGGGATAAAGCTGACAGTGCCCCTTTAAATAAATAATCAATGGAATTTATACTTTACATATCAGTGTCATAAAACTAAAACTGTCTTCTTAGACTCAGCCCTCACACTTCCCCTGATGGTACCATTGAGATGGATAATTTCTGTAAACCCATGTCGGGGAATACTTTACCCTGTTATGACAGTGCTCATCCAGACCATTTGAAAAAATAGCATCCCATTGTGAATAGGGTTATGGTCTTAATGTTCTTAGTCAGGCCTGTACCTAGGGATTCAATTTTGGAATCACAGATTAGGTTTATTACTAAATTTAATTCTCTCAATCCAAAAATAGCTGGTGTTATAAAAAAGCACTGGCGTGGTGTTGAGGATTGAGGTGCTGGACGCCACACTGCGTGCTGAGCCGGCGATCCAGGTTTGGGAACAATCTCGGGTCATCAGGGGTCGGCGATGAGGGAGGAAGGAGCTAGATTGAGCCGCTGTTAGGCAGTTCTTCTCTCCGGGGGAGGGTTGGCCATCGATCTGACCACTGGATGGTATTGGAAGGAGAGGGCACTGTTAGGTGCTTGACAGAAGCCATGTCTCCACCCGGTTTCTCGCCTGGACCTTGGTCCTTCACACTGGCACCCTCTGGGGGGGGTTTAGGGCTTCCCGTAGCTACTTCCATAACCATAGAAAAAACCCACACCCCCTGCCATGCTCTGTGATTCCCTGCAAAGGGGGATGGAGCAGATGGTCGGTACGCCGCCACTGAGCCTCACTGGCAGTCGGGGAAAAATATCCCCCAAAAAACAAAAACAGCACTGGCATGTGCTCCACACTGATCCAGATCTATGAGATATTGTAGGTGAAAGCCCTAAAGTTGTATACCATAAGGGATCATTTCTTTTTTTTCTTTTTTTTTTGCAAGCCACCTTTGTGGTTCTGCCCCCGCCAGTCCTCAGCTCCCTCCTTGCACCCTGGGACTTACATTCTGGTTCCCCTGATACCCCCTGGATTGCCCCCCAGAGTGGGGCCACTGCACCAGTAGGACTTCCCGCGATGACAGGATAAGGGTACTGGCTGGAGAGCCCACTGGCATTGCCTCCTTGGCTTGCCCTCCCAAGGCGGGGCATGGAGTCCTACTGGCCATAGCGGATGGGATTGGTCGGGATCCCCTGAAGTGCCGCAGTGTGCAATTGGGGCCAGGGTGAGTGGGTGTCATGGGTGGTGACTGCTATTTTCTAGTTTTTCCCCCCAGGGACGGGATGTGCAATGATGTCCTGCGTCTGCCCCGCCCCCCACAAATCATGGCGCTGTCATGGGGGTAACCCTGGCTTCCTCCAGGGGTTCACATTGTGCTGGACACTCTACCACCATCCCTCCCAGAGAAGGTGAGCAGTTCCTAGGATGCTCAGTCATTCTCCCCCCCGGTCAGCCCTCCGACATCCCCAGGTCTGTTCCTGAACCCAGGCCATCGCAATTGGGCGATAAGGGACCATTTCTGATAAAGTGGTTCATGGTCATTTTTGTTAACCATTCCCCTTCATAAATTGGGCTGCCACCCCTTCCTAAGGGAATAAACTGTTGTGGTAACTGCAACATTTGCCATTACATACACATGGGCACTGTGCTACCTGGCATTGTTAATGATGTTGCATATGAGGTGTGCCACTTCATTAATTGTAAAACCCAATTTTTTATATTCACAATATGGTGCAATTGTCCATTACTTTATATTGGCCAGACTGTACGTCCATTAAAGGTATGAATACAGGAACATTTACAATCAGTCATTAACGCCCAGTGTGACAGACCAGTTGGGTCTCATTGGTACCACTATCATGAGTTGAATCCAAATACAGCACATATAATCGTCATTAATCATATACCCATTACTATTAGAGGCAGGGATTGTCAGAGAAAACTGTTTCAAAGAGAAAGTAGATTAATTTTTGATCTTAGTGGGGTCTTCACGGAAGGTCTGAATGAGCATTGGGACCTTTTACCTTTCCTTTAGCTTTACTGGTCTTTCCATTGTACGCCACATCACTTTTTTGTATCCCTTGAAGTAATCCATTAATTATGGTGTACATTATTTTCTGCATTCCAAATACACTTAGTGGATGAAAAAAGCAACATAAGAGAGTCTATGTAACCTTAACCCTTCTTTGTTGTCTCTCTTTTATAGGCTTTCATCAGCTCTCGTCCCTTTCTGTACTATAGCGCATGCTCTGGCAGCTAGAATCTTGGAAGGAATTCCCTTGAATACAGTTCAGTTGCTGGGGCTTGAATGTTGTTTTTCTTGCCTTGTTCTCCCCTCCCCTCCCAATTTTAACATTTGTAGATCTTTACATTGTAATTAAGTTTCATAATTGTCATGGATGATATTACTTATATTATTTATGCTTAATCACTTTGCACAAAAGTCTTTTTCAACCTATGAATAATTGGGGGGGGGGGCTCTTGAATAATGTAATGTTGAATCACCTACTGTAGCTTTAAATTGTCCCTTTTAATGGTAGTTGTTGACGAACAACCCCCAAAAGAATCACAAGGATTCGAGCGCCGAGGTCTAGTGCTGTTAGTTCTTTCTGAACACAATAAAATTTCTGTACTAACAGTATTTACTTAGTATGTACGTCTGTTTATTTTGTCGCACACTTTACACTTTTTTGCATGACAGTACATCACCATGGAGCCAGCAGGGTGCTGAGACCACAGAATTAAAGGGAATGTCCCCTCAGCCTTTTATTCTGTTTACCAGTGTAGTTTGTAGACATGAACAATGATAACATCTATTACACCCTCTAATTTCATCAGGATTTCAATGCAAATGAAATTACTTAAAGAGGGACTCTGGTGGTACATGACATATAATTTCCACTACTCTTTTTGAAGTCCATGCTCCCAATAGTGTAATCGCAGCCTTAATTCCACCATGATATTTGTTGTGTTGTTTTATTTTTTTTTTATCATTCAATATATTTTATTAAGCATTTAACCAAAATACAATAGAACACATAAGGCAATACAGACTATTCATTATACACATACAATAAACCAAAAGCTTTAGAGCCTTTAGGTTACATTGGCTCAAATATGCCCACTACCTCCCCCCGCCCCACTTATTACCCAATTCTACCCCCCTCTTCCTATCCCCCCTCTTTTAAATAAACTTTGGAATAAAATGAAGACCCACTACACCATTCGAGCTCATATTTACTAGAGTGCGGCTAATAAATGAGGAGAACTCTGAGGAGAAATAATAGTCAGTATCCTATATAAGGAAACCAAGCCCGGGCAAGGATCAAGCCAGTTATTATGTTTACCATCTTAGGAGTATATAAATAAACAATTAACGATATTATACACGTGAATACAGTGTGTATAACTTTACCCATTTTTTGTCAAAGCTTTTAGGATTATGCCTTAAAGACGCAATCATCCTTTCTGTCCGAAGATTAAATAGTAGCTCATCTAATCATTCATTATAGGTGATTAATTTGGAATCCTTCCAGTGCTTTAATACTAGTTTTTTAACTGAATATGAGATAAGGGCCAAACTGAATCTTCTTTCTCTAACAGGCACTTGGGAGTAGTCCCCTACCAAACAGATTTCAGGCATGAAATACTCTTCAAGACCTAATAAAGGGTCTACCTTACTTTGTATTTCCCTCCAAAGCGCCCTAGTACCGGGGCAATCCCATAATATATGAAGCAGAGTGCCTTCTGTTTTACCACATCTGGTACACATACTGTCCTCTAATTTACCCATTGCTGTTAATTTAGAGGGAGTAAAATATATATTGTGCAGTATGTAAAATTGCATTATCCGAAGATTATCATTAGATGTATGTGAAGAGGCCGCTTGCCAAATTTTCTCCCAATTAAACTCCTTATTAGGAAATTGTACTGTCCAGTATGTGGACTGTCCAATTATACCAGGACACATAAGGGGATACAGAGCCGCAGTAATTTGGGAAACTGCATGTGGGAGCCAGGCCAAGGTTCGGAGTGAGTCAATGAGCCCCGACTGGTCTCCCTCCCATTTACCATCTCCCAATGTAGTGACTAGCAAATGCCTAATTTGGAAACCGTAAAAAACCTGTCTGTCCGGAATATTTAAAATGGGCATAAGATCTTCAGTGGTTTTAAGTTTGCCCTCCTTGAGTAGGGCTGAAACTGTAACACCCGGGTTTTGGAGTGCTACATGTTGCTTAAAGAGGACAGGAAATGATTTCTAATTGGTAGCTGTTTATAATGTTCCCATTTACAGAAATGATATCTATAAGCCTAAATGATTCATATGTAACTGTAAGTGAATAAAGAGTGATATGAAAAATTGTATTTTGCATTGATTTGTTTTCATGGGCAGCATTCTGTTGCAGTTCTCTTCACAGAACTAGTGATCTGGAGTTTTAACCATGTCACGGTTTGAGGAAAGAACTCTAAACAAGGTTCTGATAGGACGATAGCTCATGTTTAGCATTCTGTACTCAAATCATGACATAGGAAACACTCTAAATTACTGCTTCCATGAAGAGAACTGTTCAGAATGTTGTTCATAAAAAAAAAAACAATTGAAAACATAGTTTTTCACATTAGGTGTTTATTAAGACATAGGTAAATATGGTTCATCTGGAGGCAGGTGTATCATTCCTCTTACTAGAAACATTACTATCTGCTGCCAACTAGCACAGATTTGCTGTCCCCTTTAAGGCATTGTCCCCCTATTTTAAACTTAGGGTTTGAATATAGGGGTTGGAATATGTCTTTGACATTATCATATTTAATAGCCTTGCATAACTGCTTATGTACCTTGATGGACATTGAAATTAGTTTGTTTTTAAGGAATGGATAACATGATTTAACAGTGGAATATAAGAGAGCAGCTGGAACAATACCACTCTGCCTGATCAAATGGCATTCTAATTGCAACCATGCTGGTTCATATATTGATTCCTGGGTCTGGGATGCAGGAGCTGTCCAACGTAAATATTTAACCATGTGACTTGCTAAATAATAGTGGTAAAAACTGGGAAGTTTAAGGCCTCCACATTGCTTCGCTGCTCCTAGCCTAATATATGATCTTCTCGGAGGTTTCTCTTTCCATAAAAAATGAGAAATAATGCTATGGAGTTTCTGGAACCAAGAATACGGAAGGTGGTGTTGTTTTATTTTTTAAGTTTTTACTACTGTGCTACAGCCACGAATTCCACTTGCTCAAGCTGGATTGCTGGACTAGAAGTGACGTACGCTTCTGAATGAGCCAGTCACTGCCTTCTGTTGCCGAGCTCTGTGGAGTGGGAGTTTTCAATGTGGTAGTGTGTTAGGAGCTTAAAAATATTGAAAACTCTTCATTTGTCTTTGCTGCTGGTTTCAGAGAGCCCTATTCTAACTGTGCATTTTGTGCATGCTGGATTAAATCAGGCATAGTGCTGTGTTTGGAGGTTTCATTTAGAAGTGTCAGTCTCTGGTGCTGTAAGCTTTCTGTGGTGTGAATTTTGACAGCTGCAGCTGGACCGCGCAATATGGATTTCAGGGACTTAGTACTGTACTGGCTGCATATTTCCCTGCATATAACATTGTAAAGTGTCTGAACTGAAAAGTTCATATAACAAAGGGCATTCTTTATTATGTGATGCTGTTGTCTGTTGTTGGAGGTTTGACAGGTAAAACAGGAGCGCACAGTACTAGTGTTATGACTACATTGCTGTGTTTCCCTGAAATGCTGTTTGAAGAGGCTTCATATTGCTGCTGTCAATTGTACTAGTCTGTACTGTTTTGTAGAGCAAGTTGTGCATCACTTAGATGTGTGTTTAGCTCATTTTTGTTCACTGACACTTCTGTGGTGTATGAGCTGGCACTGTCATAATACAGCTTTTGATGTATTGCTCATATGTGCTTGTGCTGTTTGCCATTATTCTGACACCTTTACTGCAGCATTTTGTTTCTGGGGATGGGGGGATTGGATTGGTACTATGCAGTGCTTTACTTTATGCCTAATCTGTATTACAGCTCATTATGGAACAGTATTGTGTTGTATATGTTGCTGAACACAAATGTAACCCCCAAGGGGCGCTATCCCAAGGGCTACTACCCTTGCCTGCTCGGCTAGTAGCAGGTTAAGGGGCCTGAGTTCTGAAACGGGTGCCTCCACCTGGAGGTCAGGGTTGGTAGTGGTCAAGATATCCTGGGCACAACCCTCCGGGACACTGTAACCCCCCTCTTTCCCCTCTAGTGGCCTGAACACTGTACAATAATCACTTTCACAATACCCCTGGTACACCACACAAGTACCCACACTGTTTTCACTTACCACCAGGGCTGGTTCCTCTGGCTCAACCCTGGGGAACCCCTGTAAAACAAGGTTATGCATAGCAAATAGCAACAGTATAGTACTTTGAGCACAAAGTGGAAGCACAGTCAGATTACATGCAGAAAAAGATCTGATTTATTCAGGGGATGCGAACAAGGGAGGGGCAAAATCAGATTATTTATTTATTTATTAAATTTTGGTGACCGGTAGGCCCACTGAGCCCAGAAGGTCCCTTTTTCAGGGGCGGCCCAGGATAACAATACATGTTTTGATGCAGTGGAAATACATTTGCTTACAAGATTATTCAGGTTTACATGGAGGTTGCAGCCATGGTTATCATCATGACACAGTTTTACCTAATAACTACCTGGCGTGGTTTTATACATGACAAGAAATTTGCAGTTTTCAGGTGGAGAGCTACCTCCAATACAAAAGTTATCTGTAGGACATTAACAGGACCATGGTACCCTGGATCTTGAGGGGGGTACCTGGGTAGGCTCAATTTAGGGAGGGTTGATGTGGGAGAGGGGGGCAAGTTATAAGCCGTGGCAGTGTCATGTGCTACAATGAATCATATGAGCCTTAAGTCTGGTGCGGAAGTTCCTAAGTGAGAAGGCCTCCTGCACCAGAGGAGGGAGCTTGTTCCACAGGTTGGGGGCTAGGTAGGAGAAAGATCTGCCACCAGCATTAGTCCTGACTCTGGGGACTTCCAGTGGAGTTCATTCTGACGTCCGTAGGCTCCTGGGGTTATGTTTAATTGCTATGGTTCCTACGATGCTAGGTGGAGCGGGCAGCTTGAGTAGCTTGAAGGCCAGGACAAGCAAGGGGTATTGTAGGCGAGCGGTCAATGAGGGCCACCGTAGCTGGGCCAGTGAGTCACAGTGGTGATGTCGCGGGTGGTCCTGGGTAGCGAACTGAGCTACCTTGTTGTACAAGGTTTTCATCCTGGAGACCTCTTGTTTAGCCATGCTTTGTATAATCGGTGCAGCATAGGTAAGGGTAGGAAGCAGAACACTTGTGGCAATGGAAAGCCTGGCCTCGGGGATGAGCTGGTCCTTGAGTCGGTACAAGGTTCCAAGTTTACGGTGTAAGGTCTTGGTGACCTGATCCACGTGATTCTTGAAGGTGAGAGATTGGTCAAGAGTTAGGCCTAAGTATTTTAGGGAGGGCACTACTTTGATGCCTTTTCCAGAGAGTGTGGTAAGTTGCAGGGATGAAGTCCTGTCGTGGCCCAGGGATCTGGGCCCAAATAGCACCACCTTGGTTTTGTCTGCATTTAGTACCATTCTGTTATCACTCAGCCATGCCTCAAGTGATGTGAGGTCACCTTGGAGGAGGGGACCGAGAGCAGCCACTTCGCCCAAGGATCGGTAAATGACTGTGTCGTCAGCATACTGAATGACCGAGCTACCCCCACAGTAGGTACTTAGGTCATTGGTAAACAAGGAGAAAAGGAGGGGGCTGAGGATTCAGCCCTGTGGTACACCCTGTTTTAGAGGTTGTGGACCTGATATGGCTCCCTTCCGGGTGACACTCTGTGTCCGGCCAGATAAGTAGCTCCCAGACTACTTGAAGGCATGGGGGTCTAAGCCCACATTGTTCAGCTTCTGTAGCAGGAGTTTATGGTCAACAAGGTCAAATGCCTTGGACAGGTCTATAAAGACAGCACCTGTGGGTATGCCATTGTCCATTGCTCTAAGTACTTCATCTGAGAAGTTGATGAGGGCTGTGTCAGTCCCGTGGTTAGATCTAAATCCATGTTGTGAGGGAGCTAGGAGCTGATGAGCCTCCAAGTAGTCACAGAGTTGGTTGTAGACTAGCCTTTATTGTAGCTTAGCAAGTGTGCAGAGCAGGGAGATAGGCCTGTAATTGCTCAAGTTTTCCCTGGGGCCACCTTTATGGATTGGGACCACGTTGGCCTGTTTTCACTGGTTGGGAATGATTCCTTCCTGTAGCGATCTGTTTAAGAGCCAAGTCAAGGGTCTGGCTATGGAAGGGGCTCCAGTCTTGAGTAGCTGAGGGCTTATCCCCTCTGGTCCCCCTGAGCCTCTAGCTTTCAGTGCCTTTAGGAGGGTTAGGACCTCTTTTCGCTCTACCAGTCTGAGGCGGAAAGAGGGTCATTCATAGTATGTTGGCTCACCTGCATTAGGTGCCAAAGTCGTGGAGGACTGGCCAGCCTTGTAGGCCTCAAGGTGTGTGAAGTGGTTGTTAAGGGCGGTCGCTATTTGAGAGGAGTCACTAACAAGCTGACCATTGACCTCAATGGGGCAAGGTTCAGTCTTTTTGTTGCCCTTGATCAGGTTGTTGACATGATTCCAGAATTGCTTAGGATTGCCTAAGTTGGTTTTCTGGAGGTGTGTGACATACTCCCTTTAGCAAGTTTAATGGCTCTCTTGGTTTTGTTTCTTAAGGCTTTGTATGCCACAAGGTCTGCCGGAAGGGAGGAGAGCTTGAATTTCTTCCAGGCCTTGTCCCGACTAATCATGAGGGTTTTAAGAGATGGCGAGATCCACTTGTAGCAGCTGCCTTTAGCTCTCAGTCTTTTCAGAGGAGCGAAGGGTTGGCTGCTGTACATAATAAGTCCTGGAAGTATTCCAAGGCCTCTGTCAGAGTAGGGAGGAATGTGATTGGGCTCCAGTTCCGTCTGCTTAGGTAGTCATTGAATTGCACTTCCGAGAAGTTGGTGTAGTCACGAGCAGTGAGGATTCTGGGCTGGACCTTGGGTGCTCTGTTCTTCCAGATACAGAAAATTGGGGAATGGTCATTTAAGGAGTCTGCCATTATTCTAGCAATCTGGATGTTGGCAGGGTTGGACACCAGAGCCCAGTCGAGGGTGGTGTGATTCCCCATTTTGTAATTAAGGTTAATTAGCTTAAAGGTTATATCAAGTCAAGCAGTTATGCATGCGCTTTGAGTCCCCCCACACAATCCACCTCTGGGTACCCAGGTGGAGAAGAGATGGGCTAGCCAGGACCGTTGCCAAGGGTTGCAGCTGGTTGGGGCCCTGTGATGGAAAACACAACATGCACAGTACACAATATTTGTAATCTGGAGCCAGAGGGCTCAGTTTGTAAAGGAAACGAAATAACAAGACAATCAGATGACACACTCAGATTAAGCTGTTGTTGCAGGGAACTACCCCTGTATTTACTCACGATACCCAAGACTGGACACAGGCTGGACGAAAATTGAGACTGCAGGTGGTTGATCTGGAATGCCAGGAGAAGCAGGGCCCACACGAGTCACAGAGGCATTGTTCCTGTTCAAGTGTGGAGCAGGGGGCTGATCCCCTGGCAGATCTCTCGTCGATGGCTTCTCTGTGCAGTGGGTAGTCTGGCAAGGCCCAGACCGCATGGAGATGTTTTGGGCTGGATACAGCTTCCAGCAAGCAGAACACAGTTCACACAGTGGGGAACCAACTCACAACCCACTAGCAGCTCATAGCACATTTACATGTACGGGAATTCTACTGTACCAGGCAAAGCGCTCCCCGGTCACAATCGCAAACTCTCTGCACACACCGAGCTTAGGGGTAGCTGGAACTCCTGACAGGCTGATCGCATTCAACAAAATCTTCGGTCTTCTACAGGTTGAGCCTGGCCCACTTCAGTAGCTTACTTTAGTCACACAAACTTGGAGTTGGTCCAAAATAATTCTCTTCTCTCCCTCTCAGGAGCAGTAGGCAGACATGGAAGCCAAACTCTCAGCCTTTTCATAGTTCTCCCATGCGAATCCACTCAGGATTGCTCTCAGAATCACTTCAGAATCACTTCAGCTCCTCTCCTTTTTCTTCCCAGCTCAGAACTAAACTGAAAACTGCAAGCAGCTCAGGACTTCCCCAAGATCCAAAAGATTTGGTTGGCTGATTTGGCTGTCAGTCAAAGCAAGAGCTCCCCCTTCTGTTGCAAAAAAAAAGCAAAAACTCAAACCACAGTTCCTATAGATTTTGAATTCAGAAAGCTCCTGTAGTCCGGCTACATTTTAGGTCCCACCAGAACTGATTGGTCTAATTTGCAGTCCAGGACCAAGATAGTGGAGACAAACAAAACAGTCCTTGCTACAAAGAAAGCAGGTTAGACAAACTACATTATCATTATCATTCTGAATGGTTTTCAGCAAATGGTTACATCTTTCAACAGAGCTCCATCTCAGATTACTTATGCTGCAATCAAGCAGCTCTTAAAGAGACAGTACACAGAGGCTATACAGACTCTGGTAATCACATTTAAACTGCTAACAGGACACCAGCCTGGCAGTGAGCATTTAGGCAAGCTCAAGGAAGACTTTTTGGGAACCTCCATTTTTTAAGGGGGTTACACCCTACCCTGCCTGGGCAAACTTGCCGTCCACGTCAAGTCTGTACCATCATAACATTGAAAATGCAACATATACAAGACATTTATACCATTAGCATGCTCTACAAGTACTATCTGATTCATCACTTGGCATAACTTGTCACTTTACTATACATTTCAATGTACTCCACTATATCATTTCCATTCTGACAATACATTATGCATATTTCACACAGGTAAATTGAACATTACTATACAGAATCATGTAATAACTTCTTGTACGCTAAACAATGCAAGAGGGGAACCTTCCCTATCAGCTAACTTGGGGCTGGATGGGGCAGGGGCACCATGATGAGAGGGCAAAACAAGTAACCTGGAATCTGCCGTCAAGCTCAATTTGGACAGTGAGCTCTGAGAGACATAAACACCTTTGTGGACTACATTGAGAGGCAAATCCACTGGCTTCCCGGGGGAATCGTAACTGAAGTGCACCACTGGCTTGACAGCTCGGCCAGTCTTTCTGGGGTGAACAACCATAGCCTCTGTACTTTCAGCAATGGTCTTGGAGCTTTCATCACTTGTGAGGGGTGCCTCTGCATGAAGGGGAATGTCCAAGCTGGGAGCACTGTCAGCCCCTTGCTCTGTAGTCTCTGTTTCTACAACACTTGGCTCATTTTGAAGACACTCTGGCACTGAAGGGGGGTTGTCAGCACTCTCATAGTATTCCTCAAGTTCTGGCATGTCACCAGAAAGACTCATACCAGCAGCCTCTCCTTCAGGCAAATCATACAGTTCCACTGTACACAAAGACTCAGCATCCTCAGACGTGATACTTTGCACTTCACCTTCAGGGAGCATTGGCTCCAAGGACGATGCCTGGGCATTAGGCAGTCCAGAAGGCCCAGCTTCATCCCCATAATTCAACACAGGATTTCCAAGAAACAACTGACTCAGTTCATATGAGGGGTAATAGGCATTATCACACTCACTGTCATCCGAGTTAGACTGTCAGTCACTATCATTCTGGGCCTGCTGTGGGGGAAGTCTTAAATTGGCAACCATGGGGGCAGGCTGACTCTGTTTCTTTCTTGCAGCAGCATGAGTCACTGGTCCAGGGGAATCAATCTTGGCAGGTTCAGCCTTAATTAAAACTTGACCAGTAGGTAGCAAGTGGTTACGGTGCATGGCCTTGACAGCTTTGTAGTTATTCTCTGGGCGCACTTTGTACACTGGCAAATCATCCAATTTTCCAACTATGACATGGGAAGATGGTGCCATCGATCAGCAATTTTGTGTTTACCGTGCAATCCTACATTTTGCAACAACACATGGTCTCCAGGCCTAAGCTCTTGAGCCTTTACTTTTCTATCATGTCTCTCTTTGTTGGCTAGGTTTCTTTTGGTGGCCATTGTCTGGGCCAGTTGATAGGCATGGTTCAATTGAGCTTTACGTTTTTATACATATTGCAGGTAATCTTCGGCTCGGACCCCGTCGGGAGAAATCCCAAAACAGACATCAACAGGCAGCCGGGCCTCTCTCCCGAACATGAGGTGGTAGGGAGAAAACCCGGTAGCATCATTCTTTGTGTAATTGTATGCGTATACCAAGGTGCTAATCTGCTGGCTCCATTTATGCTTATCTTTTGGGTGGAGGGTGCCTAGCATGTTTAGTAGGGTGTGGTTAAAGCGTTCAGGTTGAGGATCCCCCTGCGGGTGATAAGGGATGGTTCTTGACTTTCGCACCCCCCCATAGAGACAGCATTTCTTTGATTAGCCGACTCTCAAAGTCCCGGCCCTGATCAGAGTGAATTCACTGAGGGGCACCATAGTGGACAAAGAAATTTTCCACTATTACCTTGGCCACGGTAGATGTGTTTTTGATCTTTGGTGGGAAAAGCTTGTGCATACTGTGTGAAATGGTCCGTAACTACTAACACATTGTCAATGTTTCGCTGATCAGGCTCTAAACTCAAGAAGTCTATGCAGACTAGTTCCATTGGGGTGCTGGTAGTAATGTTGACAAGGGGGGCAGCCCTCTGATGCAGGGCTTTTCTCTGCAGGCATCGACTATAAGTCCTTACATGGAGCTCAACATCGGCTCCCATCTTGGGCCAGTAGAATCGAGATCATACTAGGTCAAGGGTCCGGTCGATACCGAGGAGGCCAATATGATTGTGGAGGGACCTCAGTACTAAATCTTTGAAGGCTGTGGGCAGGACCAATTGTTGCTTGTCTATTTGGCCACCCTGATCTACAGTCTCTCTATACAACAACTGATTAAGCAGCTTCAATCTGGGGCCTTCTTTAAACAATAAAGTGGTTCGCAGATCAGAGGAACGCAACTTGGACATATCTTTTCCTGCACGAAGGGCATCAAGTGCTGGCTGAATCATAGGATCTCGGGATTGAGCCCACTGAATGCTGTCATTGTCAAACTGAGGTAGTGCGCTAATATCTAGAGCACAGAAGTGGCAATACGCAGCCGGTATGCAGGTGTCACAGGAGCCCAAGCAGTCTACTAAGCAGTCCGCTGTGTCCGTAGACATCTGTTCATTTCTATCAAACTTTTGGCACAATGCTCGGATGTCAGGTTCAGACAGCCTGACCCAGTCACTCTTGGAAATTGGCCTCCAAGATAGGGCATCAGCATCAATATGATTCAGGCCTGGTCTGTATTCGACAGCATAATCATATGTTGACAATGCAGAAAGCAACCGGTGCCCCGTGGAGTCTAACTTAGCTGAAGTCTGTACATAGGTCAATGGGTTATTGTCAGTCCTCACCAATATTTTTGCCCCATAGAGGTGATCTTGAAACTGGTCGACAATGGTCCATTTTGTTTGTTTGTTTATTGGTTTAGTTTTTGTTGACCGGGTAAGTGCACTAGACAAATCCTTCCTATTTTCAGGCACGACCCGGGGGAGGGGAATGCAGATGAATGCCAACTGACTTTGAACCAGATTAAGCTGTTAGTGGTATTTTTAGTGAATGAGGGAAATTTGGCCAGGACACTGGGGAAATTCCCCTACTCTTTTCGATAAGTGCCATGGGATCTTTAACATCCACCTGAACTACCACCAATCCAGGCAGATGGGACCTCGGTTTAACGTCTCATCCGAAAGACGGCACCTCAGAAGTACAGCACCCCTCTCATGCTGCACTACAGTGTCAGTACTGGGATATTAACCCAAGTGCCAGATGTGGGAACTGAACCCACAGCCCTCTGATCTCCCGGCCTCAGAGGCGAGTGTGCTACCTACTGAGCCACTGACACTGACATTTTAATGCAAGGAACTCCTACTTGTGCACAGGGTAGTTTCGCTCTGACGGGATCAAGCTCCTACTGGTGAATGCCACTGGTCTAAAATCATCCTCATGGTCATGATACACTACAGCTCCTAGACCCTGCAGACTAGCGTCAGTATGCTGCACATAGGGTTTGGTGGGATCAGCATAAGCGAGGATGGGGGTATGGATCAGCTGGTATATGACTTTGTGGAAAGCTGCTTCACAGTCAAGTGTCCAACGGGACCCTAAAAGTTCACCTGGGCTGAAATATGCTTTGTCTGGTTCTTTGACGGACCCTTTTTTGTATTTCCGATTGGTAGGAGGGTAACCCTGGGTAAGATTCAAGAGTGGCCTAATCTCTTTGGAATAGTCCTTTATGAACTGGAGGTAGTAGCCACAGAATCCAAGGAAACATTGTAGTTCTTTCAAATTGTGGGGCTGGGGCCAAGTAGTCAAGGCTTCAGCTTTACTAGGATCAGTCTCTATCCCCTCTGTAGACACTATGTGCCCCACATACTTCACAGAGGTTTGGAAAAACTGGCACTTGTTGATGGACAGCTTGAAGCCGAAATCTTCCAGTCAGTCTAGTACTTTGAGCAGTCGACTCTCATGTTCCACTAGGGCGCTCCCAAACACAATGGCATCGTCCAAGTACACCAGGCATTCCAGCAAATTCATGTCTCCCACCGCTCGTTCCATCAGTCGCTGGAAGGTGGCTGGGACACCCGATATCCTCTGTGGCATTCTCAGGAATTCATAGCTGTCCAAAGGACAGAGGAAGGCTGTCTTCTCACAGTCCTCTGGAGCCATCAGAATCTGGTAATATCCACTGCTAAGATAGAACACCGAGAACCATTTGCTCCCATTCAAACAATCCAGAGCATCTTGCATACGGGGCATGGTGTATTGATCAGGGATGGTCCACTGATTCAGAGTTCAATAATCAACACACATTCTCACAGATCCATTCTTCTTATGCATAACCACAATGGGAGAAGCATATGGGCTCCTGGATTCTTGTATCACACCAGCCGCGAGCATTTCCTGCAATTGTCTTCTCACATCGTCTATGCCTGTAGGGGCTAGGCCATTCATCATGCAGGCATATGTGATGCTCCGCACCCTGGACACATCCCATGTACCATTCCTTCAATGAAAACACTTGATCTCTCTGGGCAAGTTTCTGGCTAATCCTAGTCTTCCATTCAGTCAGCAACGGGGAGTCACCAAAATCAAACAAGTCGGGAGTCACTCTATCTGTCTTGCCAGGGTGCTTGTTGCTGGGTAACACTGCAGTGTCTGCGCAGTGTACTGTAGCTAGGGTGCATCCTCTGTTCACCCGGATCTCCCGATCTGACACATTATGAATCTGGACCATCACTCGTTGTGCATAGGCATGAGCATGAGCTGGCAAGATGCTGGGCTTAACCAATAATCCTTCCGGCAGTTTTCTATCGCCTGGTGCATCCAACATCAGTATTTTGTTCTTGACATCTTTGCGGAGTTGGACCTCCCCTTGAATGGTACACTGGGCAATAGGGGGTCAATACCATTGAATCGGGATCCTTCTTCCACACGACCCCTACCAGTTCATCCTGGTCCACTCCCTTGGGATTCTGTTGCAAATCATAGGCCCTCTTGATCAGAGCGGGAATTCTTAGGGCCCTCGCAGTCTCTCGCTCTTGTTTCTCGCGACAGAGTTGTGCCAGTCTCCCAAACATATGGGCGTTGGTCCCAATTAACAGGGGAACCCCATCATACAGTCCAGTAGGGGGACACACTAAGGCCAGTGCCTCGACTTGCTCCTCTACACCAGTTACAGCTGCAGGAAATGACAACCAGAGGCAGACATATCCTAGGTAGGGATAAGATTTGTCACTCAGCCCCCACACATGTAGGCCTTCCAGGGATTGTAAGGGCACAGCAGATAAGTGTTTGTCATACCAGTCCTTAAATACAATGGTCACTTGCGACCCACTGTCCAGCACAGCCCGAGTAGAAATACCATTCGCAGCCATGGTAGTCTCCATTGAAGAGACCACTATTTTGGACCAGTCTGGAGGGACAGCAGCAGGGGCCTGGAGAGAGATGATTTAGCCACATAGGGATTTGAGTTACCACTTCTTGAACCCTCACTGCGGTCATTTTGGGTACTCCTTGACCGCTGATTTGTTCTCCGAAACTCTCCTTGAAGCCTGTATACAACTTTTTCTAGGTATTTTGTGGACCGGCATTCTCTCTTCATGTGCCCATCCTTCCCACAATTATGGCAAAATATGTTTTCTGGGATTTGGGGTGGCCGAGGCATCACACTGTGAGCTGGGGTGGTGGTACTACCAACTGAAAACCTTGGTGCCATCTCTGTCTGCTGTGTGGTGAACATTTGGAAACATCTCATCAATTCTCTTACTTCCATAGTCAAGGCATCGAGTTTTGAGCTGCTGTCAGCAGGAGATGCCTGGGTGGACACCCCCACTCTCATAGTAGATGCAATTGGATAAGGGTCGGTGCCTGTACTTACAGGAGTGGCCGTCATAAAGAGACTGTTTTTTGTTTCCCTGAACTCCATCAGCAGTTCATCCCGTGGTGGCACACCCTCATTGGTCCCCACTTCAGAAGAGCCTTCCGATGCCGTGATCACTTGGGCTGTGCTCACCCTAGAATTACAGCCCCCCTCTTCATCTTCAACCTCCCGGAGTTCTTTTATCAAGTCACAATAGTCCGGTGGGTTGCCCCTTCTATCTGGGAGCCTTAATTGAAGGAGCTGCAATTTAGAATGCTTTGCATGTTGCAGTATGTGCCCCAACCTAACTTGGTTTAAGTCACCGGCGGCTACCTCACCTTTTCGGTAAGCCTTCTGCAGTGCTCTTTCCAGATGAGTAACATATGCAGACAAACTTTCCCCATGCCATTGTTTTGTACCTTGAAATTTCCACATCAAGTTCTCCCCTGACTCAATGCTCCCAAAATTGCCTTCGAGTGCAGATAGATACTTCTGGGCAGATGCATCAGGGTTTGTGGACCTCAGAAATGTAATGGCCTCTAAGGCGGGACCCCTCAAACTTTCTATGATCCTTTTCCATTTTTGAGCCTCTGCACACTGCCATTCAGGTACCAAAGGGGCAACACAATCTATCCAGATCTCCCAATCATCCTCCCCTTGAGGGGTGGGGAGGGTGCCGGAGAAGATTCTCAACCTTCAGTAAGAGTCGTGACTAATGGCAGGTACAGACATAGGAGCCAGCATTGGCATGGGCACAGAAGGAGGGGCAATAATGAGTGCTGGAGTGGGAGGGGGTGTTGGGGGAGGAACACGCCCAGGTGGCAGGAATAGTTTCTTTAAGTCCTCCACAGTTTTCCCTTCCTCCAGCAACAACTTAGTAAATTTCTCCTCAAAAGTCTCAGATAGTTGGGGGGGGCTCATTCTCCCCGGAGTCTTTACTGTCTTTAGTTATCACTCTCCAGGCAGTGAGGGCTCCTTCGAGGGTGATAGTCCGTGGCACTTTGGAACTGTCTACTGGGTCCTTATACTCTACTAACGCCATGAAACTTTGGGCGAGCAGATTAGCCTGTCAACCCACCACCACAGGGTTTTGTAAACATTCAACCTTGGAAAGTACTCCCTCTACAGTGTCCTTATTGGTGCCCAGGGGAATATCCAGGATAAGTATAGCATTTTGGGGGTCGATCTCCTGCCCAGTACACCACCCCACCAACTGGTGTACAGCCACTTCTGTTGGGGTAACCATTTAATTTTAACAGCAATTCACAAATTTGGCCACTAGAAGACACAAAATCCCAGCGGTGAGCCTCCAAGATGTAACCCTTAGGTGGCGCTATCCCAAGGGCTACTACCCGTGCCTGCTTGGCTAATAGCAGGTTAAGGGGCCTGAGTTCTGAAATGGGTGCCTCCACCCAGAGGTCAGGGTTGGTAGTGGTCAAGCTAACCTGGGCACAGCCCTCTGGGACACTGTACCCCTCCTCTTTCCCCTCTAGTGGCCTGAACACTGTACAATAATCACTTTCACAATACCCCTGGTACACCACACAAGTACCCACACTGTTTACGCTTACCACCAGGGCTGGTTCCTCTGGCTCAACCCTGGGGACCCCCTGTAAAACAAGGTTATGCACAGCAAATAGCAACAGTACAGTACTTTGAGCAAAAACTGGAACCATAGTCAAATTACATGCAGAAAAAGTTAGATCTGATTTATTCAGGGGACGTGAACAAGGGAGGGGCAAAATCAGGTTAATTAGCTTAAAGGTTATATCACTCAAGCAGTTATGCATGTGCTTTGAGTCCCCCCACACAGTCCACCTTTGGGTACCCAGGTGGAGAAGAGATGGGCTAGCCAGGACCGTTGCCCAGGGCTGCAGCTGGTTGGGGCACTGTGATGGAAAACACAACATGCACAGTATACAATATTTGTAATCCGGAACCAGAGGGCTCAGTTTGTAAAGGAAACAAAACAACAAGACAATCAGATGACAAACTCAGATTAAGCTGTTATTGCAGGGAGCTACCCCTGTATTTACTCACGATACCCAAGACTGGACACAGGCTGGATGAAAATTGAGACTGCAGGTGGTTGATCTGGAATGCCAGGAGAAGCAGGGCCCACATGAGTCACAGAGGCATCGTTCCTGTTCAAGCGTGGAGCAGGGGGGCTGATCCCCAGGCAGATCTCTCGTCGATGGCTTCTCTGTGCAGTGGGTAGTCTGGCTGGGTCAGTCTGGCAAGGCCCAGACCGCATGGAGACAGATTCGGATGCAGTCCATTTTGGACTGGATACAGCTTCCAGCAAGCAGAACACAGTTCACACAGTGGGGAACCAACTCACAACCCACTAGCAGCTCATAGCACATTTACATGTACGGGAATTCTACTGTACCAGGCAAAGCACTCCCCGGTCACAATCACAAACTCTCTGCACACACCGGGAACTTAGGGGTAGCTGGAACTCCTGACAGGCCGATCGCATTCTGCAAAATCTTCGGTCTTCTTCGGGTTGAGCCTGGCCCACTTCAGTAGCTTACTTTAGTCACACAAACTTGGATTTAGTCCAAAATAATTCTCTTCTCTCCCTCTCAGGAGCAGCAGGCAGACATGGAGTCCAAACTCTCAGCCTTTTCATAGTTCTCCCATGCAAATCCACTCAGGATTGCTCTCAGAATCACTTCAGAATCACTTCAGCTCCTCTCATTTTTCTTCCCAGCGCAGAACTAAACTGAAAACTGCAAGCAGCCCGGGACTTCCCCAAGATCCAAAAGATTTGGTTGGCTGATTTGGCTGTCAGTCAAAGCAAGAGCTCCCCCTTCAGTTGCAAAAAAGGCGCAAAAACTCAAAACCACAGTTCCTAAAGATTTTGAATTCAGAAAGCTCCTGTAGTCCGGCTACATTTTAGGTCCCACCAGAACTGATTGGTCCAATTTGCAGTCCAGGACCAAGATAGTGGAGACAAACAAAACAGTCCTTGCTACAAAGAAAGCAGGTTAGACAAACTACATTATCATTATCATTCTGAATGGTTTTCAGCAAATGGTTACATCTTTCAACAGAGCTCTATCTCAGATTGCTTATGCTGCAATCAAGCAGCTCTTAAAGAGACAGTACACAGAGGCTATACAGACTCTGGTAATCACATTTAAACTGCTAAAGTGCAGGACACCAGCCTTGCAGTGAGCATTTAGGCAAGCTCAAGGAAGACTTTTTGGGAACCCCCACTTCTAGGGGGGTTACGCAAATAAAGTATTTTTGTTCTTCATTTGACTTCCGAGGCTCATATTCCTGGTGTCAGCTTTTCTGCAGTACTGATTGTCAAGTTGCCGTGGTCTCCTTAGCTCACTGTATTGCTTATATTGGGTGACACTGCGTGTGTCTGTTATACATCTTTCTGTGGTACCAACTGGCTGGACGTCTGTGTGTCATGTGTTATTTTCTTGATCAGAATGCCATCTCGCTGTGTTGCTTTGAATTGTGGCAATACCCATAAAATGGGTTTCTCCTTTTTTACCTTCCCAAAAGACCCACACTATTTGAAACTGTGGAGCCAATTTGTGTAGATAAAACGTGCTGACTGGGTTGGTCCTAGTGAGTTTAGTATGCTGTGCTCTGCAGAGTTTACTGATGATTGCCATGACCCATCTGTTTTGTTGTGGTACAAGCTGAAGTTTGTGAAATGCTTGTGCTTGTTGCCTACTGCTATGCCAACAGTTCATTCTCCACCTCCTCCATTGAATGTGCAGTCATCACCTGTTCAGTCACAGTCATCTGGAGAGGCAGCATGCAGTGGCTGCTGTAGTGCAGAAGGTACCTCCTTGTTTCAACCCACTGTGACAAGAAAAAAATAGATGGTGCATTTAGGAAGTGCGAAGTGGCAGAGGTAAATGTCACCATATTACTGACAACGTTCGTTGTTAGTAACTGTGTCTGTAATAGGTGTCTGTCCTCTGTCCACCTCCATGACTTTATGCCGTGATGGCAGTGTCTGCCTGCTCATGTTAACATTTTCTGCTGTCTGGAAACATCTGTCTGTGTTCTCCGCACACACACATCCTTTATTCTCACATTTTTGGAGGTTCACGTGAGGAGCATTTTTCTTTCTTTATTTCGCTCTCCAGCATTCAACATATTTCTTCGTTCACCACACATCTGCACAGGTGCAAATTACAGTTACTTTGTGTTAATGAGCTGCACTGTGTGTATTTTTCCACAGGGTTCGAAGTAGTCAGCCATGATGACACATTATGAGAGGCTAATGACACATACCATGGTTTTGTCATCTGCATATTTACTTTGTGTCTTTGCTGTGCTATTGCCATGTAGGTATAGCCTGTAGTGGTGCGCACCATGCTGATTACTGCTTACAGTAATGCTCATCTATTTCTCCTTTTTTTGTGAGTAAAGATGTCGGTCATCTAGCACAGATCATACCTAGGTGTAACCATATAAGTGTACCTATGTCGTCATCCACTGGCTCCAAACTGCCTAACTGCGCACAGTGGGTCAACTTGACCTAGGGGAAACAATGAGTTTCACTCACACCATAGCAACATGCAACAGCATGAGCCTGCATGTCCTTATATGGGTCTAGCAGAAACCAATGTGTAGAATGCAATACCCAAGCATGCCCATGCTTGTCCAGACAAGTTCTGCCTAGATGCTAATAACAACATTATTTTATTGGTGCATGGGTGATTTTATGCTGAAGGGGGGAGAGATGATGTGTGTGTATATATATATATATACAGTGTGTATGTATATATATATATATATATATATATATGCGTGCTTGCTTTTCCTAGGAGAAGAGAAAGTGTAACATCAATGGCTGTATAGCACCACACTGAAGTAAACATATCTTTTACTCTTCCGACTGCGTCTGTGTCATCTGTATCGTAATGTACAACTAGGTCCCGAGGTAATACGTAGCCTGGAGGACCCTCAGCTATAATTCCTGTGCTACAATCCGGCGCCGTGACTCAGATCGCTTTTAAATGGGGGAACACCAACCTGGGACCTCGACGTAGTCTGTCCACACCATAAGAAATTGCCCTGAGCACATTTAATCCTTGGAAAGTTCGGTGCCACAGGAGAGATTGATCACTTCAACCAACCACGGGGCTCCACAAGGTAACGTATGCTCAGAGATTAAATAAGTAGCCAAATGTTAACTAGAGATTACTGTTTGAACTCGTGAGGCAGAACTCTAGGGAACAAGATATAGGCTAGAGACCACTGTTACTTGCAAGACAGGGCTCTAGGGGGGTCATAAGACTAGCTCATACAGGGTCACCACTGGTGCACAAGGGGGTGATACTTTGTCAGAGTTAGCAGATGGATAAGTATCGAACCGTGGGGATAGTACCCCACAGAATTAATCTGTAAACACAATGCAATATAGTTAGCAATGGAGGTAGAGATACACAAGTATCTGGGAAAAAGATGCAAGTTAGGGGCATACGATGCCCCTCCAGAGGACAAGTCAGTCCAAGAGTATTTTAACAGGCTAGTGCTGGATCGTAATTCAGCAACCAAAAATGAAAAAGAGAAGCTAGCAAATGCTGTACAAGGTCTGTGACAATACAGCCAGGAGGTAACTCGTCAACACATGAGACTTTTAAAGAAACTGCATGAGCAGCAAGATATAGTAACCCAACTACAGTTGGTAATAAATGGTTTAAAAATGCAAATAAATCAAGAGACAGAGCAGCAAAATGTAGTAACCCTGCTACAGTCAGAAATAGTTTAAAGATGCAAATAAATCAAGAGCCAAAATCACTGCAAGAGGAGTACCAGCAACTAAAGTCACAGTTAGTAAAGGTACGGGGAGACCTTTGTCTCTTAGATAGGGATAAGTCTCTTCTAAAAATAAAGGTAGACCAGCAGTCACAGGAACATGCTGCTGAAGAGCGTAGATTAAGTTGTGATAATGAGTTACAAGAAAAAGTTGAAGAGTTATCGGAATTGTTAGTAGAGTGTCAGAGTAAGTTAAAAGAGCAAGAGAGGGAGGAACAACAGAACAAAGCCGTTGTAAAGATGGTGCCGGTCTCCACAAGGGGCATGGCCACCGCAGGCGGTATGATGTCTCAAGCAACTAGACAAAAACAGGATGAGTTTTTACTTTCATTAAAAGGAAAAAGGGACAGATATAAATCAAACTGTAAACATACTGAAGAAAGGGGTAATGCAAGTGAGGTAGCCAGGCTCACACAATTAGGAGAGAACCTTAAAAAGAAAATAAGACGGATACAGGAACAACTTGACGCGGATGATCAGGCGAGAAACAGCCTGACAGGTGAAGGTGCGCTGGGAGGAGATGATAAGACGGTAATAAATGGTAGATGGGCTACCTTGGAGGGACAAGACAAAATAACAGAAGAGGCAGTGGAGTTAGAGGAAGATCAGGAGGGACACCTAAAACCCTCATGAAAGAGTGCCCAAACAAAAGAATAGTAAATAGACATATCATAGATAAACCAGATCCGGGACCCGAAATCAGGGATCTGACTATTAAAGAGTTAACACAATTGAGTCAGGAAATAGGGCCCATTGATTATAAGACAAATTTGGTAGAGTTAGGAAGAAAGTTAAAAAACATCCAAACTACTATGGGGCTGACTAGCAAAGATGTCTGCCGCATCATAATGTTTAAACTTAGTGCACATTTTGTGGAGGCAATGCCAGACGAGGTGCAAGGCACTCACAAGGATGCATCCAAAAACCCCAACTCTTGGGCAGATTACAATGAAATAGTAGATGCCATAAAATGGGTGAGGGGAGAGTCGGCACGACAGGAAGTCGACTGGGACAAAATATTACAAACCAAGCCGACAACAGGGGAGGGGCCACGGGCTTTTATCCTGAGGCTCTTTGAAGTTTACCAGCAACATGGGGGGCAGGAGTGTCCCACCGAGGAGGATCCAACCTTTAGGGACCTGTGGATACGGGCGTACGACCTGGATCCCACCCTAAGGTCCGTGTTAAAGTTATCAAAATCACATGATGAGAGGTTAGAATTACTAGAGATGTATCTCAGTGAAAAGCAAAAATGCAGTAAAGTTGCTGTAACCACTTGGGTAAATGAGGGTCCCAGCAAATACCCACCTGCTGGCAAATCAAATTTAACGTGTTTTAATTGCAAGCGAACAGGGCTTCCACTCAGCACCAACCTTGTTCCACAGGTACATAAAACAAATTCTGGAGGAAGAAGGGTTAGGAGGCTCAGTAGTTCAATACATAGATGACCTCCTGCTGCAAAGTTCAACAAAGGAGGACCACCTAGTGCTGCTGGATAGGGTACTAGGCTTATTGGAAAGGAAAGGATTAAAGGTAAATCCAGATAAAGCACAAATTGGTGAACAAAAGGTCACCTTTTTAGGAACCATTATTTCTCCCCAGGGGAGGCAAATAGACCCTGCCAGAACAGCACTAATCCAGACCCTACCATTACCAACTACCATTACTGGCTTAAGGATAACATGTTAAAAGATGACCCAAAGGGCCAGTACAAGCTCATATGGGAGGGAGAAGAGTTGCACTGTTTTAATAAGTTAAAAAAAAGCATTACAGACAGCGCCAGCCTTAATACAAGCTGATTACTCAAAACCTTTTATCTTACAAGCCAATGCAACTGATGACACCATCGTTGCTGTGCTGTTACAAAAAATGAAATGGAAAGCCAGTACCAGTTACCTACCTAAACAGACAATTATCAGAGGTAGAGAGAGGGTTTAACATGTGCAAGAGAGCAGTCCTGGCCATTGCTTGGGCTATACAAGCAAGTGAGGCAACCACTAGGTTTAACTCCATCATAATACAAACTACATATAGCCCTTTAAAATTATTGTTGGGAGACAAAGTCAAGGGAGTTAGCATAACCTGACAAGCAAGGTGGCTGTTAGCCCAGCAAGATAAAAACATTAACGTTGAGAAATTGACAGTGCCACACATGTTACAGTACCTGGATTACCAGGGAGAGCCACATGATTGTGGGGAGGTCCAGCAAATGGCAGCCAGAGAGTCACCTTTTGTGGATAGGCATGGTGCAAATGGCTATAACATGGCTTACGTGGACTGGTCAAGGTATTGGGAACAAGGAGTCCCATACGTAGGTGCAGCAGTGTATCATGACACCGGGTGTTACCACCTAGAGGATAAAAGACCCGTACACAAACAGGGAATACTCATAAAGCTGTCACCAGGGGACTCCTCCCAATTTGCTGAATTGGTGGCAATTTACGAGGCCATCCTGGCAAACCCCAAAGGCAGGTTAGGCATATAGTACATACAGACTCACAGTTTGCAGTGGGATCACTTACTACCTGGTTACCCATATGGGCTAACAGAGGTATGAAAACAGCAACTGGGGAGCATGTCAAACACAGAGAACTTTTACAGGCCATATTAAGGGAGGGGGATGCCACACCATGAAGAATAGCCATCATAAAGTTTAAGGCCCATGTTGACTCTAAATACGCCACTCCAGCAGAATTAGGAAATGATAGGGCAGATAAGTTCACCAAAATGGCAGGAAAAATGGGGAACCCCTGGAAAGGGATTTGACCAAAGACCCCCCATTCACTCAGTACAAATTAAACCAGCCATCAAAGTGCTACTGCCAACCCATAAACTGTTACCCAAAGCAAATTTGGAAGATTTACAAAGCCAGGACCCCTGGATTGTAAATAAGTGTACACAAACAAAGGAGGATCCCCAAACTAACTACAAATTTAAAATCAGAGACAACATCCTGTTTAGACAGGAGGATGATAAAACATTAAAATGGATACCCCCAAGTCAACTATATCATGATATTGTCATGGAAAACCACCGCTGGTGTGGCCATGGGGGGGTCCAACAAAACCACGTAAATTGTCAAATCTGAATACTGGTGGCCTAACATGGACAATACCATTGCAGACAGCCTACGTCGCTGTCTTATATGTTTGCAACAAGACCCCAAGAGGGACAAACCAAAATTACAACCATTGCCGCTGGCAGATGGCCCTTGGGATTCATTACAAATTGACTATGTGGGGCCACTCCCAATGGCAAAAGGGGGATATAAGTACATGCTGGTTATTATAGACATGTTTTCTAAATGGGTGGAGGCATTCCCCACCAAAAACAACACAGCAATAACAACAGCAAAAATCCTATATAACCAGGTGTGCACTACGTGGGGCTTCCCCAGTATTATCGAATCAGACAGAGGCATACATTTTGTAAACCAAGTAATGGCCACAATGTGCCAATAATTGGGGTTCAACAAAGATACCACCTACCGTACCATCCCCAGTCATCGGGAATGGTGGAAAGAATGAACAGAATATTTAAAAATGCCTTAAAAAAGTGTATTTTAGACACAGGAAAAGATTGGATAGATCACTTGCCTGGTATTTTAATGGCAGTCAGAGGGACTGTCCAGGCAAGTGCTGGATTATCACCCTACGAATTAATGACAGGGTGAAAGATGAGGTTAATGCACCCGGCAGATGTGCCTTCTCCAAGTGGCCGTATTAGTGATAAGGTAAAACATGAAAAGTTCCTGGCAGGGGTACAATTACAGTTGGAACAGTACATAGGATTTGCCACTCAAAACAAGGGCAAGGCACATGAAAAGAATGTTAACTATAGACAGCCCTCTACGGGATGGGCCACCCCAATAAAAGAGGGGGACAAGGTCATGGTCGGAAATTGTGAACAAAAATCACTATTGGAAGGATGACAATTGGCTAGGACCCTATACCGTGGTAAAGAAATTGGGAGAGACTGCAGTATACGTAAAAAGAAATAATAAAGGAATCAAACCAGTGCCACAAACTGTGCAACAACAATATGGGGGACAATTAGCTTTTGTATACAAAAAGAAAATACAAAAGACAAGGCCAGAATTATGGGTACACGTTGATCAGTGTAAAAAGGTATCAGAGAAAGCTGACTAAACAATGATACTGCATTTGATTTGTCTTCCCAGGTTGACACCTACTATTGGTGGTGGCGCACTACTGCAGAGCAACTTCTGACATACGAGTATCCATTGAAACCAGTCATGTAGTTGTAGATTATGAGGACACTGCCCACTTGAGAATAAACTATACCAGAGACCGCAATGATGCTACAACCTATGTCCGAGATATAACCTGGATGCTAAACAATATACAGATCAACATCTTGAGGTTTTGCCCTGAGAGGGGAAGTGGGCTGGTCAATGAACTGTTAAAATGGAAAACACCCTATTGTGGCCTGCCTTGGTCACCCAACCGAGGATGGATTGAACCAGATACCGGAACCCTGGTTTTGGAAAACGTAGCCCCCAAAGATTCAGGCACCTACACAGTGACTATTTCAACCTATGCTTTAGTTACCCGGGTAAATGTTACCGGTATCTTGGGGGAGTTATCTCCCATAAAACTAACCCTCTTGAGACTAGTGCACAAGTGACGCTAACTGTTAGCCCTCCACATGTTCTAACCTCACTGCAGGGCCAAACAGTGGGCTTACATCAACACCCACTGATCAAACTCTTGTAAATAATGTACAATACATTAGATTACCTGTTAGGTTTGATTTTTCTAGTTGGGACTTAAATAATACAAGAGATTGTGCCAATACAAATGTATCAAAATTTTATGCCACCATGCTATTAGATATGGTCAGTGCTTTCCATGCTCGAGAGGGGGGTGTTTATAACTATTAATCAGACCCATAAATTGCTTAAAAGGAAAAAGAGAGGCCTGTCGGGTGACACAACAGGACTCTTTGGCTCTGGAATGAGTATCTGGAATCGAGCCGATCTGGAAGCCATTAGAGAACACCAAAATACTGTAAACCTACAGGAGGAGAGAGAGGTTCTCCTACCATTAGCAATCAACCAGGCTGGACTGGCAGCCGAGGAACGACTGACCGTATATAATATGCATGAGATAGCTAAGCTTTTTAAACAAGTTGAGAATAAAATAAATGACATTATAGAGGAGCATAATGAGGAAGTAGGGCACCGTACTATAGGGACAGCTATAACCTGTTCTGCTTATGGATCTTATGTACTAACCATTGTAAATAAGCTGTTACAACAACTAAGCAACAAGTTGCCTGATCAAATGTCAGATGCCCAAATCAAATTATGGTATTGCCCCATGTGTCGGGATGTCAATGACTCCCACTGTTTGAACCCTTGGGCTTACAATAGAGCCCCGCTCATTTGGTGGGTACGAAAAGTGGCCAAAGTGTATATAAGACCACAAGGATTCAGGCCAAATAGCACGCTAGCAGACACAATGAAGGTACTCCTCACTGTAAAATTACCCCAAGTACAGTATGCTGAGCAAAGCTATACTAGTGTTGTCAAGGTCCATTCTCTAGGTCAACTCCAGGGGGATTACTACGCATACCATGTGAACCCACCTAATATACTAGTGCAGAATAAGAATGGGTCCTGGGTAGCGCCAAATTTACATTGTTGTAAGGAGATAAACAGCCAGTGGATCTGACAGCGCAATGTTATGTCACAAATTCAACTAGTTTGTGGAGAACTTTCAATGAGAAAAATAAACAATAATAATGTCTGGTGTCCAGTTCAAATACAAAAATGGACCACCCAGCGTGTAATCTCCACTTATAACTCTACTAACCAATATTGTATTGTAACAAATGTTAAAACATTAACACATCAAGGCAAAACCTGTCCTACTACCCAACCTAACCTCTGCTTTGTGCCCAATGGTGATGTCCAAATTGGAGACTATACCTTCCATCCTATATCACATCATAAGTCATCTCAAATTAACATTCAGACTCAAACTCCCCATCAGGCATCTCAAATTAATAACTATGCACCTGTATTTAAAGCACCAATACCGCCACTTACTCTAAATTTACAGCACATGCTAGACCATAAGGACACACATCTGATTAACATTGAGAATTCGGCACATAACATGCAGCTTAAAGTTCAATAATTACTTAGTGATGCTGATAATGAACACGATATACAATACACTGGGTGGACCACGGGGCGTGTTAACATTTAAAACCCTACTGGTACTACAACTGGCGTTGGTAGCCATTGTAATGTTTAGTGCATTTTATTTATTTATTTATTTAGCTTTTGTTGACCGGGTAAGTGCACTAGACAAATCCTGCCTATTTTCAGGCACGACCCGGGGGAAGGGGATACAGATGAATGCCAACTGACCTTGAACCAGATTAAGCTGTTGGTGGTATTTTTAGTGAAATGAGGGAAATTTGGCCAGGACACCAGGGAAATTCTTTTACTCTTTTCGATAAGTGCCATGGGATCTTTAACATCCACCTGAACTACCACCAATCCAGGCAGATGGGACCTCGGTTTAACGTCTCATCCGAAAGACGGCACCTCAGAAATGCAGCACCCCTCTCATGCTGCATTACAGTGTCAGTACTGGGATATTAACCCAAGTGCCAGATGTGGGAACTGAACCCACAGCCCTCTGATCTCCCGGCCTCAGAGGCGAGTGTGCTACCTACTGAGCCACTGACACTGCTGTCTAAGGCGCACCATCAGAGGCATGAGACAGGAAATGCAAATGCTGCATGGAGCAGGACTTGTGAGAGCAGCCATGTCATAATTAATAAATAGTCTCTGGACTGCATACTTATAGGAAAAGCCACCCAGAGGGTCCCTAATAGGGGCCCCTATTGGAGGACTTCCACTACTGCACAGGAGACCTAAATTGTCCAAAGTTGACTGGCTGTCTGCATAGGTACAAGGGGGGATTGTAACCATATAAGTGTACCTATGTCATCATCCACTGGCTCCAAACTGCCTAACTGCACACAGTGGGTCAACTTGACCTAGGGGAAACAATGAGTTTCACTCACACCATAGCAACATACAACAGCATGAGCCTGCATGTCCTTATATGGGTCTAGCAGAAACCAATGTGTAGAATGCAATACCCAAGCATGCCTATGCTTGTCTAGACAAGTTCTGCCTAGATGCTAATAACAAAATGATGTTATTGGTGCATGGGTAATTTTATGCTGAGGGGGGGAGAGATGATATGTGTGTGTGTGTGTGTGTATATATATATATATATATATATATGCTTGCTTGCTTTTCCTAGGAGAAGAGAAAATGTAACATCAACGGCTGTATAGCACCACGCTGAAGTAAATGTATCTTTTACTCTTCTGACTGTGTCTGTGTCATCTGTATCGTAATGTACAACTAGGTCCTGAGGTAATACGTAGCCTGGAGGACCCCCAGCTTTAATTCCTCTGCTACACTAGGCATGTATGTTCCCCACCAGCCCTGTTACTCATGATCCTATGGAGTCACCTGTCTCCTGGTGTTTCCACCTTGGCTTTGTTACAGTGGCAGTGGTCAATTGCTGGTCGAACATGAGTGTGAGATGCTGCATGATAGCTCATTTATTGCAACCAGGTTATATGCTCAAGGTGAAGGCATCATCATGTGTGGCATCCAGTCATTTTCCATTTCCATACTGTTCCCCTAGAGGACCGTACATACAATGAAGTGCAGTCACACACTTGCACAGAAACGTGTGTGTGTGTGTGTGTGATGGTGGTGTGTGCTGCCTCTCCATGCCTCACCCCTTTGTGGTGCCTGCATACCTACTTCTGATCCTACACTACATGTCATATGACTGTTGTGAACTGCACCACTCACCCCTCAGAGGAGGGCAGCATTCCCACAGGTGGTGACAACTCCTCCTCTGTAGACAGATACAGTGGTGCCAAGTACATCTGTGCACAATGTCTTCCAACACATAAATGAGAAGAGGAACTGTGGGGACGCAATTTTCAGACTCCAGTGGGATGGGGTTAGGCATAAAAAAGGGGAAGAACATGCAGAGGCATTTAACAAGTACTTATGCTCGGTGTTCACTACAGAAAAGGATGGGCCAGTACCACTAGAGAAAGTGTGTGTGTGGGGGGGGGGGCACTGAGGTAACAGATGGGGTCATACAGGTGGATAGTGTTCTAAAAGTCCTTTGAGCCTTCATGGTTGGAAAGGCACTGGGACGTGATGGATTACATGCAAAACTCATGACTGTCTTGACAGTGGTACTGGTGAGCCCAGTGGCACACATGTTTGAAACATCTTTGTAGACAGGGAGCGTGACCATGGATTGGAGCATGGCCCATGTGTTGACCCTCCTAAAGAGTGTTCCCAGGGATGAGATGGGCAATTATACATGAGCAAGCTTGGCTTCCATCACGGGAAGCTGCAGGAGACCATTCTACTGGAGATGTTGATAATCTGCTTGGATAGTACTGTACTCCAGGATGAAGATAGCATGGGTTTGTCTTGGGAAGATCATGTCATAGTAAACTTTATGACTTCTGTGATTGGATCATGAGGGAGGTTGATGGGGCCAATGCAATGGATGTCCTGTATCTGGGACAGTGGTAAGGCCTTTAACTTGGTGCCACATGAAAGGCTATTGGGCAAGCTGACAGACTTGGGAACAGGGGAGAAACTATTGGGATGTGTTAGGAGCTACTTGCAGAATACATTGCAGAGGCTGGTGGTAATGGGGGGTTGGGGAGACATCAAACCAAGAAATGTGACTACTGTTGTCCCACAGTGGTCGGTGCTAGGCCCCTTTTTATTCAACATGTTTTCTGGTGCAGTTTCTGAAGGGATGAACAATAAGGTCACCCTGTTTGCACGAGACACTAACATACATGCAGTGGTTGGTAGGAGGGGAGGGAGAAACTCAGGATGTAGATAACCTGAAGCACTGCTCAGGTGTGTGTAAGTTGGCGTTTGATGCAAAGAAGTGTGCGGCCATGCACCTCGGATCCAGAAACAGCAATAATGGCTACTGTTGGGGTAACAGCAGGCATTGCTTGAGTAGGAAGACAAGGACGAAGGTCTTCTAGTCACAGGGGGCATGAGGTTATCAGAACAATGCCAGAGGGTGACAGCAAGAGCCAATCTGATGCTGGTGCATACAGCAAGGGTTATCACCTGTAGAAGACTACCGCTCATCCTGCCTTCACACAGATCACTGGTGGGACTGCACTTGGAGTACTGTGTGCAGTACTGGTGCCCCTATCTATAAAAGGATGCACCACTTTTGTAGGTCATGCAGCGTAGTGCCACACAGATGCTCCTATGTCTCTGGGATAAACCCTATGAGGGAGCATTAAGGGAGTTCAACATGTTTTCCATGGAGGACAGAAGGGAGAGGTAAATTATTCTGTTTCAAGGGAGAAAGGGTCACGAGGGGGCACAGTTATAAGTCAGAGGGTGGTACATTCATGATGGTGCTGATGAGGCATAAATTCATGGAGAGGGTGGAGGCTGGGTGGAACGCACTTTTTGACAAGTGGATTGCACTAAAGGCAGTCGACAGTGATGGGCTGCTAGCAAGGGGAGGTTAAGATAACATAAGAACAAGTGGTGGTATAGTCCTGGGCCAGTGGAGAATGGAAATTTAATGTGGGGGTTGCTGCATGAGAAGTACACTGTGAGCTGCACACTTGATAGACCTGTGGGCCTTTTCCAGCCTGCATTTTTGCATATTCTTCTGTTGTTATGTTTCCAAGAAAATCTTGTTCATGGCTTACTGTTCCTTGGCCTCTCCTGGAAGAGAGGGTGCAGGAAAATGTAAGTTATGGTCTGCAGTATGACCTTCGACATGGTACAGTGGGCATCCTAGCTGTGCTCTGCTGTCTGTCTCTGACGTCATGTCACACTTTCCGGTTTCACTGTGGTATGACCACTGACAATGCATTTCAACCTCATGCATTTTTCTGCCACCCAAATGCATGTATGTATGTATTCATGGTGGTGTTGCACACATACTGTGCCATCTGGCACATCACTCTGGTGCTGTGATCCATGGTGCGCTCTTCATTCAACAAAATCACACACTGCTCAATCACGTCATAGTGTCATGTTGCATGTCGATAAGGAACACATATGTAATTTGGCATTACATGTTAATGCAGAACTTAGATGTCTTTACCCTTCCTCCCAAAGATTATTCATCAGTACGAGGATACCACTGAGGTTGACAACACAAGTAACAATGTCACAGATGCCATTGAAGTTCTGCATGATACTGTTGACAACAGTACTGAAGTCTTACCTTTGGATTCTGAAATGGCAGACATTGAACCCATAGACTGTACCCCGGTATCTGGATCACTGGCCATTACCAGGGGAATGCAGAAATCATTGCAGAGATCACCTTACTAAAGCAAAGGTAATCATCAATTCCATGCCTGCATATTGTCTACCTTATAGACAAACTGTCTGTAGTATGACCTATTATGCAGCATGTATTCTGTGATGCTATTTATTTTTGTCATATAATCATTGTATTGACTCTATGTTTATGTTGGGTCAGCTTTAGAGACAGACAGTATTCTTGCGGTGGAACAACCTTTTCTGCAACAACTGCATACCTAGTAATGGCTGGCACTCTTTTCTTGGCACTGACATTCTATCCGTGTGACCCAGGTGCCATACATAATGGGCTATGATGCGTGACTGACACCTCATCACTGCTGTAAAATGAAGGACAGATGTCTCTCTATCAAGTAGTGTTCCCAACCAATTTTTCCTTTTGTTTCATAACTGTGGTAACATCATTGCTGAGTGCTTCACATGGTGAGAGTACATTACAGTACTACGTAGTTACTGCAATGTCGGTGCTCATTTCTGTCACATGTGTGGTGGGGGTTGTGGTTGGAGGGTGTTGCTATTCTTATGTCTTCACAGTAATGGTGCATTTGCTTATTCAGACTGAAGACTCTTGATCAGTTGTCTGGAACTTCACAGTGATGTCCATTTCACAGTATGCAATGGACAGATGTCATCCCATGTGGCATTTGGTTGCCAGGGCAAATTGCATATAGGTCCACGTCAAGACCATAAGCAAATACCTGGCACTGTAGAACCCCAGCTTCCAAATGAGGTGAGTAGAGTTGTCTTGCATGTCCACTGCCAATCAATGATATACACAAATGTGGCTTTCACAGTCATTACAGTGTTGATGCTAAATATTACCAGTTTGCCTGATTAAGCATCATGAGCCAAATAGAACTGTGAACACCATTTTGTTAACTGAACTACATTAGATTTCATTTATTTAGGAATGTCAGACAAGTTCATGTAGTGGATAACAGTAACATCCCTGATAATTAAATTTATAAACTTGCTATTTCTTCTCAGCTGTTCAGGCTATGCCCAAATATAAGGATGCCAGTGTGCAGACTGAAACTATGGTCCATCATCTTTTCACGTCATCTCCTGTTCTTAGCTCAGAATCAGAGTCAGACAGTGAGCCAGTTCCAGATGTAAGAGATGTGAACGATGACCCTAGCAGTTCAGATAGTGAGTTAGACCCAGACAGAAGCACTCTGAAAGAGAGGCAAGACTACTTCACAAGATATACTACACATTGTAATCCTTTCTTGGATTGTTGTAACATATTTCTGCACTACCAGTCTATTACAAGGGATGCTCAACTGAAATGCATCTCTTTTTTTTTTGTAAAAATATTTTTGTTGAAAAATATAGTAATACATTGAAAACAATTCATTTACATAAGTAATTTTTCCTTATCTTCAGGGTCACAAGACAGATAGTTCATATAAATAGACCTTCCGACCACATCAGATACATTAAGCTCAACTAAAACATTAAATCAAATACACTGTGGTTGTTATAAGTGACGAAAGTGTGGAATGTATCATTTGTATATTAGGCGATGATATAAATATTACCTAAGAGACAACAGGTGAGGCATGTGCGGCACAGCTGGAATCGATAGGTCCTGCTTTTTGAGGTCCCATATTATACCAGAACTATGCCTGCACCAGTAGCCTTCTCCAGGGGGGCCCAGGTTCTCTCAAAAACTTGTCTGGTTCCATTAGCTGAGTATTGAATCTTTTCTAGGGTGAGACACAAATTCAAGTTATTGACCCATTGCTAAATTGCTGGGGGACTCCCTGACATCCATGTCTGGGCTATTGATTTTTGGCATTAACCAATGCGATTCCCCACAAAGGGTTTATACTACGCCCCTGTTGGCTCAGCTCCCAATAACAATTCTAGTGGGGTACAAGACGGCTTTTTTGAAAGGGTTTTGTCCATTATCTTGTGTATTTCGAGCCAAAAGGGGGCCACTTTAGGACAAGTCAGGACCAAGTGTAAGAAGTCTGCTTGATCATGGTGACATTTAGGGCATGTATGGGGGTTGTTGGCACTCATGGTGTGGAGCCTTGAGGGGGTCAGATAGGCCCTGTATAGGAAATTGAATTGCACCTGCCACAACCTGTTATTCCTGGAACATGCGTTGAGGTGCTTTATTGCCAGCTTCCACACACTGTGATCCAATTTCACATTAAGGTCCACATCCCATTTCTGTCTGATGGTTTGTGTGGATTCTAGCTCCACTCCCAGCAGGGTGCGGTAATAAATAGATAACGTCTTTGCCCCCAGTGGGGACTGTACATTCCCTCCTCTGGCGGGGTAGGTGTAGCCCATCCCGACTCAGTGTGTCCCCAAATCTGCTGAGTATTGTTTGGTATATAAAATAATCCCCAGGGTCTGTAGAATACTTAGCCCTTACTTCAGAAAATTCTAAGAACCTCCCTCCTTTGAATAGTTGCAAAGCATATCGTACTCCCTTTCTATTCCATATTCTCAGCCTCTGATGCATATACACTGTGTATGAACCTCTATCTTTTAGAACCATGGTCAGGTGAGTATATGGTGAATGGGCTCTCCCTGGCACAACTCCCAGCTTGCTATGCATATTATGCCAAGCCCTTAAGGTGGCTAGTGTACATGGGTTGCCTATGGTGGATTTATCCCGGGGACCCAACCCCCTGGAGAGACACATGTGCCGCAGGGATCCTCCAATTTGTTCTTCCTCCATATCCATCCAGTCCAGCCTGCTCGGGCTCCCCCCCCCCAGGTAGGAATGCCAGCTGTGCTGCATGGTAGTAAAGCTGGAAGTTGGGCAGACCCATCCCTCCTTTGGTTGATGGCATTTGCAACACCGTCCTTTTAATCCGAGCGGCCTTCTCCCTCCAAATAAAATCATGGTTCAGGGTATTAATGTGTGTGAAGTGTAACAACGGCACCCATATAGGCAGGGACTGGTAAAGGTATAGGCATCTAGGAAGAATCATCATCTTCACCGTGCTAACCTGACCAGTTAGGGTCCAATCCCATTTTTTTAACTAAAGGGCAATCATTTAGGGCATATAGTGTTCCGATTTTGGCCAACAAGAGAATCCCCAGATACTTTATCCTGTCAACCATCTCCAGACCCCCCAGCAGCTGCACCAGTTGAGGCCTATTGTTGTGCCCCACAGGGAGAAGTTCACTTTTTGTCTAATTTACTTTGTAACCTGACAATGACCTGTACTCTTTCAGTAAGCGGTGCACCTGAGGAAGGTCCACCACCGAGTTCTGCAGGTAGAGCAGCACGTCATCTGCATATAATGCTACTTTGTGTTCCTTCCCCCCCACCCAGGAAACCTCATATTCCTGCATGGTTCCTAATTGCTGCCGACTTCTCTAGGGGGCGGTCTATCTCTCTCATCAAATCTGGAGATAGAGTCCAAACTGGGGCTTTCTCAAAGAAAGCTTACAGCTGCTGTGGGGACGGTGCTATTTCAGATGTATACAACTTCTGGTAAAATCTACTAAACTCCTCCCCGATTTCTACAGTTGAGGTTGTCACTGCCCCCATTTGACTTCTGGATTTGTGTGATGGACATGTCCCCCTCCCTCCTCTTCAGCTGCCAGGCTAAAAACTTCCCTCCCCCTGTCCCCATCAAAGTAGGCACTAGCTCCTGACAGGAGGATTGCCCTTTCTATTTGTACAATATTTAGGAGATTGAACTTCCATTTTAATTTCTGCACAATTCTATATAATGGTTGGGTGGGGGTTTTCATGTGAGCCTCTTCAAAGGCCCCAATCCGGTGTCTAAGCTGTTCTGTTTCTGATTGGGTTTCCCTTTTCTTGTGTGCCGAGTAAGAAATAACCTGCCCCTTCACATATGCCTTCATGGCCTCCCATCTGGCCAAGTGTAAGGTATCCCCTTTTTTGTTGTGCTGCCAGAATTCTTCAAACATTTTAGTCATGTATGCCAGGAATTTCCCCATCTTTCAACAGCAATGGATCCAGTCACCATGCTCTTTGCTGCGGCCTTTCCCCACCTCCCAGCTCCACCAGTACCAGCAGGTGAGCATGCTCAGAAATCACTATAAGGGAGTATTGTGTTGTTCCAGTATAGTTCAAGAGGGGGGCACTAACCAACACCCGATCCAGCCTAGCATAAGACCTGTGGCCATGTGAGTAGAAATTATAGTCTCTATTAGTGGGGTTCTGGTGCCGCCAGACAACCACCAAGGAGTAAGCACACTCAGTTTCTCCCAGGGCCACTGCGTTTTTTTGACTTCAGCACTGGGGCAGGGTTAGACCTGCCCAACAACAAATCACTAACGCAGTTGAAATCCCCCCCCCCAGCATCCAAGGTCCCGGCGTGCTGGACATATCCATGGCCAACTGTTGGAAGAACCCCGGATCTTCCACATTTGGGGAGTAGGTTGAACCTACTGAAATGGGTTTCCCCCCTTCCACAGTTAAATGAGCCAGGACATATCTGCAGCCCCCATCCCTGACCTCCCTGTGTACCTCCACCCTCAGATTTCTGGGTATCCAGATGGAGGCACCCGTGGCTTTTCTAGAACAGCAGGCAGATAGCCACTGACCTCCCATATATTTTTCAATTTTTTGGGCCTCTTGTAAAGACATGTGAGTCTTCTGCATCAGCACAATTTGAGCCTGGGCCCTTTTCGTCTCATTTAAAACCTTTCTTCTTTTCAAGACTGATTTTAAACCTTTCACATTCCATGTCATTACCTTAATCAGACTACCCATATTTACTGTTATGTGAAGGCACTACTACTGTTATCCTGCACCACGATGCCTTGGAACACTGAGGACAGTTATCTCTCCACACAAGTGTACCCTTACCACCAAGACTGTTTTGTACCCAACCAAAGCCAAGCACCCCCTGCCCCCCTACTTTTGGTACTACTATCCCCTAAGAACACAACTGATTTTGCCAACTGGGCAACTGAAAGATTCCCTTCCCCACCCCTTGACTGGACAAACCCCTGCCCAGTCAGAATCCCCTCTCTTGTAGATGGCAAGTATCTAGGGTGCTTGAGCATCAGTTTTTCAGGATATACCATCCAGGTCCAGGATCCTTATGAAGCTGTATCAGATATATAACCTCATCCTCCTTAGCAGGTAATAAGGAAGAAGAAAAAACAGTACCAAATTCCCTTACCTACCGGTCCGTTCCTTGGTATGGTTCAGTGACAGAAGGCTCGTTTCCATGCACTGTTCTTCCGGGGGTGGAAATCAAGTCAGCCACCACCCTGAAAAGAAAAGCACAGCACCAAGTACCTATTCATTGACCAAGCCACTCCTGTACCACCCCCAAACCCCAGGACAATGGTAATGCTCATTTACCATGCTTCAGAGTACCGGTATTTAGTAAACAACGTTGGCAAGAAAAAAGACAGTAACAGATCAAGTGTATATTCATGCAGTTAACCCGGTCCTAACATGGACAACACATTTACGTAGAATAAACGTTATCCCCCCCTCAACACCTCGAGGGGTTTACAACATTACCCAGTTGAGTAGCATCCTAGTCTTCATCAAATTTCATTTTTTTATATACATATTAATTTTCCTTTATATCCTTTATCCTCCTCCTTCCTCTCTTCCCCCCATGTTCAGTTAGCAACTTAACCTGCCAGTACCCCCCTTCCCCATGGCATAAGACAATCTTCAACATCTTAGGGCACCTAGTCCTCTACAGGGGCTTAATAGAAGGGCATATTTGCACTCATTTCAGTACTTGAAAGACTCCCTCAAGGCAGTCCATAGCATGCATCCTATGCAAAGAATGCCATACTTCCCTGAGAATCCTCCACTAGATGTGTTTGAGCCCGCAGGGTGTGGGTCACCTACTGATACCCACATCCCCAGATGTGGTTGGGTCGATTCACAACATCAAATAATAACGGACTGTTCAGGCCAGCTCATCAGAGGAATTGGGTGAGGGGGCTCTCTTTTGTATGGTTCCTGACTGCTAAGAGTCTCTAGTCTCTGCCATAGTCCATATTACCTTCATTCTTGATAAGAGCTTCCCCCCAGACATGTGCCGCAGAGTACACCATCAACCCTCGCTCAGGTGCCCGCAATTAAAGTGAAAGCCTTAGTCCGTACTGTTGCTCGCCATGCAGAGTGACGCAGGTCAAAATCACAGCATTCGGATCAGCGATAAGGCTGCAGGCATCAAACAGCAACCATGTATCTAGTACAATTGACATCCCCATATTGTGGAAGGCCTTTAGGTGAGTAACAACTGCAGTTAGGGGAAGGCAAGTGAGAAAAAGGAAACAACCAGCAAACAGGGCAAAGTGCACAATAAATCCTCTACAGCTGAGACAGGTTAGGAACAGTTATCTTGGAAATTCAGTGGTTCGGGGATCTCCCCCCATCCTGCTGGGCAGCTTCATATACGCATTTCATAGACCGTGATCCCAGAATTGCCACATCTGATCAAGCCTTGCTTCTTTGCCACCGCCAACACCACTTCTTTGTCTGTGAAGTGTAAATATTTAATTAGATAGTGCCTCAGCTGGTGGATTTAGGCAGGGAGGCCCACTCTGTGTGCCCGCTCAATTTCATAGTTCACGGCCTCCGGAGGGAGTTTAAGGTTTTGGACCAGCCATTGTTGCGATCCAGTCGCTGGGTATTTCCCATCTGTTCCTTCAGGCAGCCCCACTATCCATAAGTTTGAGTGGCGGGAGTGATTCTCCTGTTCGTCCACATGCTCCCGCAGCTCTGCGATGGTTTCTGAATAGCTGGTTCGCTCTCTGGGTAGGGTGTGGAGCGAGTCCTCCAGGTTGCTCACTCTCTACTGTAGCTTGCTGATGTGGGTGGAGTGGGTAGTGGTGGTCTCAGTCAACCCAATCACTACAGATTGCAGGTGCCTCATTTGGGCAGTTATGGTGGCAAATCCTGCTCACAGTTCTTGCTGCATGCTGTCTAAAATAGAAGGGATTCCCACCAATGAGCGCTCCAGGGCGGACATTTCTGGCTCAACCGCCGCAGTGATCTCAGCCTGCTGGCACTCACGAATGTTTGGGCCCTCTCTCAGCTCCCTTTGAAGATCTGCTGTTCCAAATTGCAACTTTGACTGCCGGTTTTTCAGGTTTTTTGATGCCATGGACTATCGCTATCTCTCCCTTATCAATAGTTAATCTAGTCTGTGCTGAATCACTGGATAAAAGTCACTTTCAAGACAGATGCTCATGGAGCTGCACTAAAACGCGACTGCCATCATGCTTGCGCTAGGCACTCCCCCATGCATACCTCTTTTGACTGCAGTATACATGTCAATGTGTCCTGTGTTACTGCTGGCAGCATGTCATATACGTTGTACTGGCACTGTAACATTGTGTACATTGCCAGTGTACATCAACTTTGAACATGTTGTCAACATCCTGCTGATAGAACAGCTGTTAACAGGAAAACTTAGTACTTTATTGAACCTTGACACATGACCTTTGCATCCCTGTGTGTATCAGATGTTGAACTGGTGCATCACAACTTCCATTGTCAGCTGTAATGGTGACCAGCCTTCGCATTGTGTTCTGTTGATGCAATATGATATGTTAACATGTGACAAATTACCACATTCTGTGATGTTCTGTTCAGGTTTTATACAACTGCTTGTAAACATGTGCTGTTCAATGGAATGTATACATTGAAGTGGCCTTCATCATCACTTCTTTGATTACACAAAATGTACCACCAGTACATGTCTCTGATGCTATGATCAACTTGCATCCCAAACTGTGGACTCTGGGATTGTCACACATACACACGCTGCTGAATTCAGAGTGCAGTGCAATAACGTCAGTGTGACAGTTATGCGACATGTTTCTGGGTGCGATAGAGGCGATGTTGCTATACAGGCAAATGTGGCATGCCACAAACCACTTTATATGGTGCTCAGAACCCTTCACAAGGAACCCTGGAAAGTACATTTATACCATCCATGGCTGTTGTAATGTTTTTATATATGTATATATATATATATATATAAATATGTGTGTGTATGTGTGTATATATATATTCTATGCAAAAACTTCATTAATGCATCAGTTAGGGTTCTTCTACAGTGAAAAAGCAAGGAAATTTGATTTTAGGTTTCCACCCTTGCACCACCCCAGCCCTCCCCACCAACAGGCATCGAGATGTGCGTTGGGGTCGTCCCCTAACTCTCTCCCATCCCATGTGTAAACAAGCTGAGGTGGTGCAGTGTAGGAGAATGGGGTGAGAGTTAGGGCCGACAACTAGCACACCCGATGCCTGTTGGGGGAGGCTCGGGGGGGGCGCAAGGGTGGGAACCCTAAAATCAAATTTCCTTGCTTTTTTTCACTGTAGAAGAACCCTAATGGATGCATTAATGAAGTTTTTTGCATAGAATTTCCTTACTTTTTAAGAAAGAATAGAAAAGTAGAATGTTGCTCACGTTGGTGGGCCCCACGCTCCTGCCAACTTATAAGTGTCGGGCCACATTACACACCCAATGACTAAAAAGTATATTGACAACAGCAAGGCCACCCACCAAACAAATGTTAATCTACTAGAGCAATAGAAAACGCTGTCCACAAAATGTAAACTGCGCCACTCAATATCTCCGCAAAACATATATTGTCCAACACATAAACACTGCTATTGACATCTACAGGACATGCCATCAACACCCTCCAAATTTAAAGTAAAAAGAAACATAAACATAGAAACGTAGACTTTTTTTTTTTTGAAATTGCATTTTATTGAAGTTTTTACAAATACTACCAAAACATTCCAAACGACATAAAATACACCAACTATTAAAAAAAAACCAAAAACTTACAAATCAGAAATTAATTGTTTCAGTTAAATAAAGAGAAGGAAAACAATTAGTATTGTACACAAGACAAAAAGTACAGCCCAAAAAAAAACACCCCACACCACCCCACACCACCCCACCCTCAAACAAGAACACTATCCCTATTTCTATCTCCCCTTACACCTCCCCTACTTCCTCCTTCCCCAAACCCGTGGTGGGACAGCTTTTCAAAGTTGTATACGGGTCCAGCGTTCATGTTCTGGATGACTTGATTCTTCAGGCCGCCTCCGTCATCCTGGTACCGCCCTTAGTCCAAAGCTTCTCTTGCCAAAATGTCCCAAACAGTTGTTCCTTCTTCCACACTCAAATATTCGAGGAAAGGAAACCATCGCTTTTATACATATCTGACTGTAACCTTAAGTTCCTGTGATCCTTTCCATTACTTTAATACAACAAGACAACCAGTGCTCTCCACACGGGAGCTTTTAGTGAGCCACAACCTAGTTATGGCTTTTGGTTTCAATTTGGTGGTAGTTTTTGTCTCTGCTTTTTCTGTGTTTTATACTTTGAATGTTGTATTTTTCTTTATTTTTCTTGCTACTTTTTGAGTAGTGTTAGTGGGTTTTTTCTTTGTTTTTGTTTTTGTTTAGGTGGTGCAAGTATGTGTGTTTGTTGTTTTGTGATGGTGTTTTTCTTTGTTGTTTTCATTTTTTTGCTTGTTTATAGTGTTGAGATTTTCTGGCTTTTAAGCAAAGTTGGGCATTTTGCATGTCTAATACTTTTGCATTTTTGTGGGTGGTTTTGGTTTCTGTATGTTTATTGGTGAACTATATTGTTTTGGTGGTTTGTTCTCAGATGGTTACTTATTTTAAATTTGAGATTTTTCTCTTTGGCTTGAGAGTGCTAGGTTTGGTGATGTTTCTTTCTTGAGTGGGTTTCTACATTAGGTGTTTGGAGGTATGCTTTGGTAGGGAGGTTGATAATAATTTTGCTTTGAGTGTGTGTGGTGTGTCGTAGTAATATTTGCATGGTTTGTGTTCTTTGGTCAATACAGAGTTTTTGTTAGTTTTGGTGATGTGCTATTTTATTGCTTTTTGTTATTTTCTTGAGAGTGGGGATTTGGAGCATAATGTTTATGCAGATTGTTATGCGGCTTTCTGTTTCTAGGTGATGTGGTAGTGTTTCATTTCTTTTGCTTGGCTTTTTAGTGCATGTTTTTATTTTTTCTCATATAGTGTGTTATTTTTCTTTGCTTATTTTCTTGTTGTTGTTGATGTGTTGTGTATTTGGTATGTTGATGGTCTTGTGTTGTGGTTTTTGTATATAAGCTTTTGTGGATTGTTATATTCAGGGGTATCTCTTTCTATTATGTTGGCTTTTAGTTTGTGAAGGTTGTGTTAGCTAAGATTAGGGGTATTGGTACTTACTACCTCTATTTTTGATGGTTTACTACTTTTAGTCTTGGCTGTTTTTGCTTTTTTTCTTATTTTTATTTCTTGTTCTGTTTCCTTTAATGAGGTTTTTTTCTGGTTTTGTGTTTACTTCTTACTAATTACTTTGTTTTGGGATTGGGATTTTCTTTTTTTTCAGTGTTTTCTTCTGGTTGTTAAATAAGTGTAAGAAATATTTAAATTCTGCTGTCATGATTCTTGTTTCTCTCTCAGACAGATGTATTATTATGCTAGTATAGATTAGATACTAGGTGGATTTTGGAGTTGCTAATGAAGTTCAAATTAAGAGTTTAAATTTATTTTTTGGAGTTGGTTTGTTGAATTTTATGTTGTGTATACTTTAGTTTCACTTATATAAATAGGTAGTACTTTCCAAGAAGGTTGGCTATGTATGCGGCTTGTTAATGTAATTTTTCAATTTCTATAAATTTTCTGCATTGCTTTTATTCTATTTCTGTGCTAGCTGCTCATCTCTTTAGGTTGGGATTATGATGTTCAGTTTTGGTTCTATGTAGTTGATTTTGCATACTTCCTGAGTGTGGATGTTTATGTTCTTTCTAAGTTATGGTGTTGGGATAGGAATTTTGCTTCTTTCTACTTCTTTCTCGTTTCTGTTTTCTAATATTGGAGTTTCTGGGCCAGGAGTGTTTTTCTTGTGTTTTTGGAAGTGTTTTTTATGGGCTTTTTGTGAGGTGTTTCAGTATCTTTCTTGGTTTCAGCTGTGGGTGCTACAGAGGGATTTGGCATTTGTGTTAGAATGGTATGGTGAATTGTGGAGATATAATTGGAGGGATGCACCCTGTTCCTCCACCCTCACCTTTCCTGAGTCCTCATGGTCCAACCACTCTTCTTGGTAACCTCTGATGCAGTGGCAGAGGCAGCCCTGGCGGTCCTTGGGTGGGAAGGAGGTTTCAAATCTTGCCAAGTCAGCCTGGAGACTGGAAACCTCCTCCTCAGAGCAGAGAGGTTCCTGCAACAGAGCAGCATCACAGCCTCCAGAACATCTCCTAGAAGACTGCCGCCCACAGACAATGCATTGCACCTCTCCTACAAGTCTCTCCCTTCTGGTTTAAATTTTTTCTTTCTTTTGTTAGTGTGTGATGTGTGTGCGCTTCAACCCCCATACAGTATGCTGGCTGTTAAGGATATGACAGGTGTATGTCATTTGCCCTTAAGGGTAAGTGATGTCAGAACCCCTGGTATAAAGGAATTATGCACTTGTGGTGGGCCGGGTGACAGGCAGTGCGGGTGGGACCAAGCCTGTGCCCTCCAACAACAATCAGCTACAGCTCTGACCCACCACCATAGTGAGTGTTTTCCTTTCTTTCAGCAAGAAAACCTGCACTTAATATAATAAAAATATACCCCACAAAAATCAAGTTGTTGTTTTCCTTTTTATATCTTATTGGCTGCACAGTAATCAGTGTCAGGTTGGCAAGCTTTGTCATTTTCATTAAACCGGAGTTCACTGTGCCAGCACAATCTTCTTTGAAAATCAAGCAGGACCCAGAACTCTGGTTCCAGAAATCAGCACTCTGAGGTATTGAATTGAAGCTGATAACAGTGGCAAAAAAAAGTTTTTTTCTTGTGTAAAAGATTTGTTACCACGGTTATCAGACTTGCTGACACATTGAACAACGAATAAGATATAAAAAAAGAAACCCAAAATGTGTTTCTCAGATGAAATCCCCATGCCCCATATTTCAACACTAGAATGCATTCTAACTTTACACAGGTGGGAGATTTAACAGGTGCACACAATAGCCAGCGATGCGGCAGTCAGAGATTCTCTCACGTATAACTCATGTAGCACATTCACTACTCTGATTGGCAGCAGAGTGATGTTTGTCTGTGCCACGCATCCCTATTATGGAAACATTGCCTGTCATGCCGTGTGGTGTTTCAAGTGTGCACAGGCAAAAGAAACTATGAGCAGATTTTGATGTGGGGCTTACAGTAGCTCTTGATAGATATCCAATGTCACAAAAACTGCAAACATTCTAGCATTCCAAAGGCAACAAACCACCTGTTGCATTGTGATGTTAGGGATGCAGCATGCACTAGAAACTACCGTGGCTTTTGACGTACCCTCATATAATTTTTATCTAAAATTAAATACTAAACTATGGTGAAACATAACAATCACACAATAAAGACCACATGGAACAAGTCTATTTATAGCAGAAATTGTTATTTAAAATTAGAAAAAATCTAACCTCAATGACAGTGTCCTCAGTAAAACATTAACACAAAATAAATGGTTAAAACCACAAGCATGATCATTCCTGGCTAGCCAAGGGGGAGACGGGGGGGGGAGTGCAGGCCGTATAAAAAATTAAGCACTAGTGACCAATCAGCCAGTGGTGGGGGTTACTATACGAAATTGAGGAGGGGCATGTCCCATTTTCAGGGCTGCTGATACCCCTGAAGTATTTCAATATTATTTACTATGGATTTGATTACTTCATTTATAAATATTCAGTTTTAACAGGGTATGGGTAATTTCTTTTAATTGTGGATTATAGCTACTGAATTAAAACATGTATTTTGTTATAAAGTATAATATTCTTATGATAACTGGGCTCCCTTTTCCCCGTATGTAAACCCTGTTATAATGTTCTGTTATAACCAACTGGTTATAATGGCATTCATGCACTGGGTTCACTAAGAGCCTTAGCACACTAAAGCTGCTGCAAGGTATGGCTGGAAAGTGAAAATGCCAATTGCCAATTTTAACTTCAGGCCTGTACTGAGTCAGGCTGTGGCATGCTCCCTGTGGGTAGGAGAGGGTGCATGCGATGAATAAACAGAAACCAGTGATTATGTACAACAAAACCTGGGGGACTGAGTAAAACTAATTTATGTACATCCTCGGTGTGGGATGCATTTATAAACTACTCGAGTTTGTGTATAACATTCTTATTATACCCAGCCCTCGGCTGCCCTACCCCCCTCCCCCACACACACACATTATTCTGTTAGGTTTTAGAAAAAAAAATTAAAATGACAAAAGAGGAAAAATGTGTCTTTACAAATGGAAATGCAACAATCAAATAATACCACCAGTACCAACTGTACAATGGGCTCTGTACCAACAGCAAGGAACCTGACCATGCAACAGCAGTACATTCTACAGTAGTTTACAAAGCAGCCCTATGGAGTGTCCAAGACATTTTACATTGTCTGAATTTCAACTGAAACCTCATCTTATAGCCTGAGCCATGCCTGCAGGTCCATAATAGTGTGTGTGGGTGTGAGGGTTGCAGGTGACAGCAGTTAGAATAATGATTTTTAAACCCTAGATTTCCTAATATAGAGAGCTTATCTTCCCAGACCCCACTGTATGGGATACCCCCTATGACAAGTACACCTACCTTTAGACTCTGTCCACAGTGATTGGTAGGACAGGTGCTGCAGAGGTATTCATTGTGGGTCCCTGCTGAGGTTTATACATTATGCCTGACTTGGAGTGTGGAACCCAGCATTGCTGTGGGCAGCATTTCTGTAGTCAGCATTTGAGCTGGGACAAGGACATCATTTAAACAGCAGCCCACACTGAAGCTAATGGTGATCATGTATATTGTCTGAAGTTACTGTACTATAATAAAACATCACACAGTCTGCCCCCCATTATGCTATAAACACAATACAGATTGGAGACCCAGACGTTCAGCCCTCTAACAATTCCATGCAGTTGCAAAGGGTGTCCCAGTCTGTTTTACATGAGTCCTGGTTCATTTCTAAGGGATGCACATATGAACTGGAAAGCTCCCCCTTCTGACACAAGCTAGGCAGAATCAGATTCTAGAGCTGACATACATGAACTTGGGAAGTTTCACCCTGAGATGCTGTGACCTGTACGGGTAGGCTATACAACTCCCCACCTCTCCCTACCCATTTCATTCAGCAAGCTCCTCCTCCGCCATATAGTTCCTGAAAAAGAGATCAGGGCCTGGGTTTGGTTTCTGACAGGTTACCCCACTCTCACCCTCCTTTTACTTCTTTTTTTCTGCTCAGGATGCAGTTTCTGAGTTTCCAAGTTAACCGCCTCTTACCCTGATGTTTCACATCTGATGAGGGTCACTGGCAGGGGGTCACTGGCGGGTGCCCTGTAACCTCCTGCTGCTTCTCAGCTGCTCTAGTACTGAACTCACTCTCTGGCTCATTTCTACACTTCCTGATAGCTACTTGATCCCTGCCCAAAATTTTATGGGTTAGACAAACAGATCCTAATGAATCCCTATCAGATTACAACCATTTCCAAGTTGCTGAGGGGTAGACCAGGTGGGTGTAACCAATTTTATACCATTGATTCAAGTTTAGCATCCAATAAAGACACATATATTGGAGACTGCCAGCAGCAGTCTATACCTTGCAATTAAAAACATTTCTACATTAAAATATTTATGCTGTATAGACTGTTGCATCAGTAACACATTTTACATACATAACATCAGAAATGATTTGGGAAAAGTATCAAATCACCCACTTTGTTCAGCTGACTACCTTCCAACAGAAGAAAGATTTAAAAGATCAGGTCAGTTGGTGTGTTGTGGTGAAGACTAGGTTTGCTGGCATAAAGCACCTAGCTTCACCTGAGCTCTTTCATTCTAGGGTTTGCTTGGAAGGACAGAGCAAGGAGCAACATTAAAGCGATTTACCAAGTTTGGATATATGAACACATATATTGCAAGTAGACTGCATATAGAACTGATTTGCAATGTATTTTGATAGATGCATAGTCGATTTTAGCAAATTAAATCAGGTTTTCACCCTCACAAACCAGGAAGTGCCATTTTGTATATTGAGCTTGTATTTGGTGACCTTGACACTCATTAGCTTTGCAATGTCACCACAGGAGATCTGTGCTCTGCAATTAAAATTAGTTCTTGGTCACAGCAATCTGTCTTGATAATGGAGTTTTGGTCACTGCATGCAGCACAACAATGGCGATGTCAAACAGTTCATGTTCAGGGTCTGATGATGAAAGCATTATGTAGTCCTGCACTAATAGTGATCTTTCGGACACTGACATAGTGCCACAATTTGACAGTCGCTGCATAGTAGATTCTTAAGGGATGACCCTATGACAGCAGTGAATGATGTGAGCAGTAGCTCAGGCAGTCACAGCAGTAGTCCCGATCCATTCCAGTAGAGCATGAGAGCAGACTTAGCAACACGGACTGTTAATATTATGTTTTGCTACTTAGTGCTACGGTTTGGTTCCTGTCATTGCTGTCATTTTACTGTGCAAAATTGAGGTATGGTGTGTGTTCTGTTACTCCCAGCATCGATCTGCCCACACAAATGCTAGTGATAGTACCCTGGGTTTTTATATTTCTTTTTTTGGGGGGAGGGATTGCATTCCCTATGTGAATGAGTTGTTGGCCACTCCAGCTTGACACTGAGAGCACGGCTCGATCTGGTGGCATTGCTTGAGCAGGATAAATAGCTCATAATTTGTCCAAATCCATTTTGTCCAAATTCCTCACCTGGTACTAGTTAGTAGTGACCTCCTGCCAACTGATTTATCAGTCACTCACTCTGATGGAACACAGGGTGGAAATTATAAGCAGACACCTTGTACCCCAACCACTCCAAACCCCCAGCTGCACACATACACTTAGAAAATGCTGCAGCAAAGAACTTTTTAGTATCTGTAAATTATTTATACTGTTTGGGTCTGTCTTTGCCCTTGTGCCAACTGGTCTACGCTATAGCTTTCTTCTCTTTGTATGTGTGTTTGTGGGTGGGGGGCCTGCTTGTACTTTCCCTTTAGAGGTATCAGTGATTCAGTACATGTTGAAGCCACCGTTCCCCTGTTTACGCATGTTATAAATTTAAAACTACAAATTATTGCACCAGCTTTGTGTTACCTCTAAGCTGCTCAGGAACTATACAGACTGCAGCTGTCATTAGTGTCTGCAAAGCATCTGTAATACCATCCTGGCATTGGCTTATTGCCGCTATCATGTGCCTCCAGGTGCATTATGAATTGAGCAAAAAATACACCATACAGTCGACGATCGTCCCCACCCTCCAAGGTTAAAATGACACTGCCAATACCCTTCTCATGGAGAAAGAGACTGCATTTATGTTTAGGTAGCCTAAGTACCGTTTGATTGGTCCATTACAAAAGGGACATATCCTTGCGGTACTTTAGTGTTAGACTGTATTTGAACCACCCTTCCTCACTTATGTCACCATACTTATTACCACTTCAGTCTGAATCAAGCCGTTTGTGTTTTCACATTTTTTCCATTACAGTGGATCTCTGATGCACATGCATAAAGTGTACAGCAAATACAACAGATGCTGCACTATACCATCTCCCATGCCTTACTGATGTCATGGTGCATTGTGTAGGCTCCCTACATTCATTGCTGTGTAGGCCATATTTTGGTTCAGACATTATTCCCCAAGTATGCCGAACTGACTAGCACACTTTGCAATATAACACCATAGAAGCCGTACATTGGTACCACAGTGTCGGGAGAAGATGGCAACTGCAGTCTCTTCTTTTGCTGATGCTCTGGAGCACATACAATGATGCTATAATCCTAATTATAAATAAAGACTGTATGTTAAAATATTAAAAACTAAGTGTTTAATTTTGAGATACACTGTAAGCTATGTAAAGTATAACTATGTACAGTATATAACTGATTTTATTGCATTCATTTATAAACTTAGCGAGAGCTGGCAAGCTGAGAAACAATTCAGTGCACCATGTCCCTTTATTCATGCACATACTAAGCATACTTTGTGATCAGTGTTATGGTGCTTGCATGAGAACACACAATGAGCCAAGAAAACACAGGAGCAAAGGAAAAATATAAACTGTCTATAATGATGTTGATAATCAGAAATGCAATAGCAAAGGCAGTTTACTGAAGCAATCACACTGGAAGAAGCACTTACAAAATACACTGTTTATTGCACTGTTCTCCTGTGATTGGACTGTGCAGCTCAGTGCTTATACTGTTACTGCACATTACAATTTGAACTGTTGAAAAGTCATCCATTTAACACAGACCTCTATGTACCAATACTGAAAAGCTTTACTGCAATTTATAGATCTGCCCAGTTCAAAAGTCATCCTTTTGTGTCCCAATACACTACAGATTACAGCTCCACTCAGTTAAAAAATTTAATTTTTTATACAGACTTGTTATAATTATGTACTTGCAGCACTTACTAAAACTGTAACACTGTACTCAATCAATGTAGATTGTGATGTTCCTAGAACCGATGGACCTAGGACACAGAGCTTAGTCAGATGAGTAAAATTTAAAATCAGGAGAAATTACCAGTTCTGCAATCCCAAAAGCAAGTATCCGCCTCAGCTGCCAATATAACAGTTTCAGTCATCAGTGCTGCAATTTTTGCCAGTTCAGTTTTGGGTCTGCACTCACTGAGGCTGGGTCCAGGAAAGATGAATGAACAAGCAGTGAGAAAGGTACAGTGAGAACACCTTCCCTGTGCTGATGTCACTCATGCATGTGGATGCACTGCTCATGTGCGAACTTCAAACAAAGAAAAAAAATATGCAGAGACAACTTTGGCACAAAAATGTTAAAAAACTAAGCATCTGAATATATTTAATACTTAACTTTAGAGCAGCTGAGCATTGCATCACTCAATGAAGGGAAGGTGATCTGCAAACATGACATCGGGGGAAGTTGGTAAGTCACTTTAACAGGGTAAGGAGAAACATTAAGGCTTCCTTTGGCTAAGCAGAGTTACTGTTTCATTAGTAATGGCAAAAGTTTCTAGCACACTAACTTATGAGGAGGACACCACACCAACAGCATTATAAGAGGCATTATTCAGATTAAACCAGGCTTCAGCCTGACATATTTTGGACCATATGTCCTTCTTCAAAGGCCTTTGAAGAAGGACATATGGTCTGAAACATGTCAGTCTGGAGCCTGGTTTGGTTTAAATAAATGCCTTTATAACTTCTTTTGGTGTGACGTCCCTCTCATAGGTTAGTGTGTTCTAGAACTTTTTGTAGTTACTAGATTTTGTAGCTTCTAAGCACCACACCCTTGCACATATTCCTTAGCAGCCTTACTGTTGTGTTACTATTGTGATTTGTGCTTACAGGTAGTGCTTACAGGTTTTATTACTGTTTTGTGCTTACAGGTTGCACAGTTTACTGCTTTATTTTTCTCTGATTGAAATAGTTTTTGCAGGGTATATTTCTTTTAAATTGTTGTGCAGGTTGTTTTGCTGCAAGGAAGAAAACACTCACCAGGGTGGTGGATCAGAGCTGTAGCTGATTGTTTCTGGAAGGTACAGGCTTGGTCCCACCCACCTGCCCTCAACCCGCCACCCCAAGAATATAATTTCTTATACCAAAGGTCTCCACATCACTTTTCAAAAGGGCAAAGGACATACACCTGTCATAACTTAACAACCCAGCATGCTGCATAGGGGTAGATGCTCGCAAACACATACACACTAACAAAAAAGAAAAATTAAACAGAGAGACATGCGGGAGCTTTGCAATGCACTGGCTGTGGGGTGGCAGTCTTTGGGAGATGTTCTGGGGTTGCAATGCTGCCCTATTTGCAGGCATCTCTCTGGTCTGTGAGTGGCGGTTACTGTGCCTACAGGCTGACCTGGTGAGAATTGGAAAACATCCTCCCCATCCAGAGGCCACCAGAGCCACTGCCTCTGCCTCAGAGATTGCCAAGAAAGAGGAACGTTGGACCACAGTGGGCTCAGGTATGGTGAGAGTCATGGATCAGAGGTGCACCCTCCAGTTTTACTCCTTCAACAATTCATATGCTGTTCTGTGGATTGTGGTCCTTTATGGAGGCACTTGCAGTGGAGACCAATGAGGATGCTGGGAACCTTTACAAGGAGACCCAGAGGATGGTGGCATGAGACCCCAGGGGAAGGAAAAACCCTGGTGGGGACTCAATCATTAGGAAGGTAGAACTCTGGTGGGGAGAGGGAGGTTAGTGATTGCCCAGCACCATGGCTGGGAGGGACAGGAAGCAAATCCTTAGGACTGCGGGAGCTGCAGCATGGAGGAGGAAGCTGGATGTCATTGTCCACCTAGGGACAAATGACCTGGCTAAGAACAGGATCAAAGCAGTGCAGCAGGAGTTTGTAGACTTGGGGAAGGGCCTTAGACAAGTAGAATGTATGGTTACCTTCTCAGAAGTGCTGCCTGTCTATGGCATGGGTGAGGCTAGGGTACTCTACACCATGGTATTCAATGAATGGTTCAAAAAGTGGTGCAGAGCTCATGGTTTTGGCTTCATTGGAGACTGGGGTTCCACCTGGAGGGATGCAGGCCTATACTGGTGTGATCATCTGCATCTGCCCAGGAAGGGAACCAGGATCCTAGGTGATAGGTTTAAATGCTTCATTGACAAGCATTTAAACTAGCCAAGGGGAGGCACTGAAAGAAGCATTGAAATCCCAGCACCCAAAAAAAAACAGTGAAGTAAGTGAGGTAAACACTAAGGTAGAGAAGTGGTTAGGGAGCAGAACAGGGGTCAATGGAGAAAAGACAAAGACATTAAGGACAGGGATGGGGCTTAAAGGGTAAGGCTATCAAACAATGGAGGGTGATGAGTACCAATGCACGAGTCTGAGTATCAAGCTCCCCTGAAGTAGTTGCCTTGATGGAAGAGGGACACCTGGATATCATAGCAGTAACAGAAACATGGTACACAGAGAATCATGAATGGGATGTCAACAAACCAGGGTGCACATTCTACAGGAGGGACAGGGAAGGTAGAAGAGGAGGAGGAGGAGGAGTATCTCTCTATGTAAAGGAAGGGATCAAAGCAACAGAATTAAAGTGTAAACAGGGAGGAGAGGAGGCACTGTGGGTCACCCTGGAGACAGGAAATGGCACCACAATCCATATGGGGTTGTATACAGACCCCATCTCAGGGGAGGAAATGTACAAAATATGATAGAAGGCATCCTTAGAATGGCAAAAAAGGGGAGATACTGTTGACGGGAAGCTGAATATGCCAGATGTTAACTGAGCACCTTTGGCTTCAGCCACATCCAATAAAAGGAAATTCTTGATGCTCCCAGGGGGAATTCCTCAGACAGCTAGTGTTGGAACCCACTCAGGAGAGAGCAGTCTTAGACTTGGTAATCTCAAACAAGGATGGAGAAAGGATCTAAGAGTTAGAAGTGGGTAGCCATCTGGGAACAGACAATCACCAAACAGTGTGGTTCACAATAAACACAGCCATACAGTCAAGTCACACAAAGGTGAGGGTATTGGACTTTAGGAGGGCTGACTTTGGCAAAATGAGGGAGTGTCTCAGAAAAGCTCTAGAACACAGGCAAGAAAGTGGTGTGGAGGAACAATGGGGAAAAATTAAAACTGAGATAATTGGAGCTAGATCCCTCCCAGTAATCTCTTCTTAGTTTTACAGACACCTGGTGGGCCACAGTGCCACTCGGTGGTTTCCTAGAAAAATCAAAGCTGCCATCACAGAGGCAAGTCTTAGTGTGAAGCAAATAAACACAACAAAACAATATGAAGGAAAAAAAACTATGGTTCTCAAAAGTAGTGGCAGAGAAGGTTAGGGAGAAAAGGATAGCATTCAGAAAGTATAAGGAAACACAGAATGAGCAGGACAGTGAACTGTACCAGTTAAAGCAGAAGGAAGAGGGGGAGACAGTCAGAATAACAAAGGCCCAAACTGAGGAAAAGATAGTCAACTCAGTTAAGAAGGTGGTTAAAACCTTTTATAGGAACATTAGAGAGTGAAGAAAGACCAGGGGAGGGATAGTGAGGCTTAATAAAGGGGAAGGAGGTGAGCAGAGGGTGACAGTGACAAAGCAGAGATACTGAATGAATACTTCTGCTCAGTATTCGCAAAAGAAGAAAAGGGGGAGGTAACAAAACCAAATAATAGAAGCATGCTGTATAGGGGGTCAATACCAGTCCATTCCCAAAAGAAAGGGTCATGAAAGAACTCCTAAAACTGAAGGTGGACAAAGCAATAGGGCCTGGTGGGATTCACCCCAGAATTCTAAAAGAGCAATAGGGAGAACTAGTGGCACAACCTACTACGCTTTTTAACAAATCATGGGAGGATGGTGTGGTACCTGAAGACTGGAGGAGGGTGGATGTGATTCCTCATCACAAAAGTGGGAGTAAGGCAGAGGCTGGAAACTATAGACCTGTTAGTTTGACCTCAGTGGTAGGGAAAATTATGGGTTCACTTTTGAACGAAAGAATTGTTGAGTACCTAGAGGCCAGCAGGGCACAGGAGCCAAGGCAGCATGGATTCACAGCAGGTAGGTCATGTCAGATGAATCTAATAGATTTCTTTGACTGGGTGACCCAAGTAGTAGACCAGGGAGGGGCTGTGATTGTGGCCTACCTAGGCTTTAGCAAGGCATTTGACACAGTCTCACACAAAAGATTAATAAACAAGTTAGCCTCCCTGGGAATGGACCCCCAGGGTGGTATCCTAGGTAAACAATTTGCTGGACAACAGGACACAGAGGGTAATAGTAAACGGAGTCCACTCTGAAGAATGGCTGCTAATAGCGTGGTACTGCAGGGTTCAGAACTGGGACCAGCCCTATTTAATGTATTTATAGGTGACATTGTGGAGGGACTGGAAGGAAAAGGTTGCCTCTTTGCAGACGACATAAAGATCTGCAACAGGGTTGATACACAAGGTGGGGGTGGAAAGGATGAGAAGGGACTTGGCAAGACTGGATGAATGGTCAGAAGTATGGCAGCTTAGATTCAATGCAAAGAAGTGCAAAGTTATGCATCTGGGAAACAAAAACCCAAGGGAAGAGTACACAATGTGGGGTGGGGGGTATTAATGAGAACAAAAATGGAAAGGGATCTGGGGGTAGCCATATCAGATGACCTAAAGGTAGGCCAAGTAATCTGAGAAGGCAGTAAGGAGGGCTGCGTGGATACTGGGATGCACAGGGAGAGGCATCACCAGTAGAAAACATGAAGTGGTTATCCCTCTGTACAGACAGTTGGTGAGACCCCATCTGGAGCACTGCATGCAGTTCTGGAGACCCCATCTGTGGAAGGACATAGGCAGGATGGAGGCAGTCCAGAGGAGAGCTACTAAAATGGTGCAGGGTCTGCACCAGAAGTCATATGAAGAGAGACTAAAAGAGCTTAATATGTATACCCTCAAGGAAAGGAGGGAGAGGGGGGACATGATAGAAACATTCAAATACCTCAAGGGAATCAACAAAGTCCAAGAGGGTAGCATCTCTCAGAAAAGAGATGTGCAAGAGCAGAGGCAATTTAAAGATAGAGGGGGATGACTCAGGGTCAATGTGAGGAAGTTTTTTTTTTCATGGAGAAATGCTGACGCATGGAAATGCCTTTCCTGAGGAGGTCATGGGGTCAAAACAGTAGAGGAATTGAAGAATACATGGGACAGATATAAAATAATTCTAGTGGGAGATAGGAGGAAGTAGGCTGTTAGTAAAACTAGGATCTGCAGGTTATCCAATAGGTAGGAAATGAGCAGACTTCTGGTGGGCCAAGCGGTCCTTATCTGACATCAAAGTCTATGTGTCTATGTTTCTATCTTTTCATAAATAACTTCAAGAACTTTTATTCATATGAGGTGTATTAATGAATTAATCATCCTTCTATTGACATGTCCCAGTCTCTGTTGCCAGTTCCATTCTTGGCTGGAGCTGCCCTGCTGTTTCAGAAGCAGAGGGGTTTCTGAAGGAGTCTACAGCCCTTCTGCCAGTCCATCATCGCCTGACACCATTTATTAAATCAGTGTCCTATTAGGGAAAGTAATAATCAAATCTGGTTCCTGTAGTAACCAGCTATTTATCCAAATGTAATTTGCAATTATTGGAGAAAGAAGCAAGATATCAATTAATGTTGCTTCTACACGGAGAATATTTTTTGATTTCCAGAATATTCTCTTCTGTAAGATTTATATCCAAGTTTTTATTTAGATATTGTAACACATTAACCTCCAAATTTGAAGGGCCAAAATTACCCCACTTCGCAGGACGATACAATCTAACAAGAGGGTAAGTTTCTGACCATTCACTGGGCTCGATCCCGATTTTATCTTTTCTAAACTGATTATTGCTTCTTTCCCATTTTAATGGTTCTTTTGTGTGAAACACATTGCCTGCAACCTTTACTGGCTCTTGTATAACAACCTTACTATTATACATAGTCTACCAACAAATTAAGTCCAGAGAAAGTGATCTTCTATTGGATAACCAATTTGTTGACTTAATTTAGCAACTTCATTTTCCAAATTGCCCAGTGCAGCGATCAGGTCAGACTTGATATTGCAATCTGTCTTAGCCTTGTGATTTCCCAAGTCAGAATTGCTTTGCTCATCTGATTGCTTATCTAATTGAGCATGCACTTTTGGTTCAGATAAGACCCCAATTGTCTCTTTGGTGATCCTTTCTGACTCCCAAGACTCTTTAACCCTTTTACTCCCTTTAATTTCCTTCCCTTTTTTAAGGTATTCTTCTTCTTGCTGTTTGCCTCTTGGGTTTAGGGCTTATCTTCAGGGGACAAGGGAATTTCAAGTATACTAAAGTCTGGTCTGATGTCTACATTTGGGCATTCTGTGGATTCTGTAGCTTTGTTACAGATTTCTATGGACAGATCTCTAGCATCTTCCCTTGTGTCTTTCTGTTCTAATATCATATCAATTTTTTTATCTGTTTAGTGCCACATCTTCCCTAAAAGTTTCCAAAATATTTTTATTAGTGACAAATTGTTCCATTAGTATTAAATGAGCATTCTGAGTATTATTTAATAACTGTACTAGATCATTGCTCAAACACATGTCTACAATGGGGATTGCCTGTCCTGTGTTAAGGCCACATTTAATGCAAATTTTGGGGGCTACATAGCTCTCCTCTATATTTTTAAGACCATTAATGGTTTGTTGTAGATCAACAATTTCACCCAGTTTTAAGTTTAAATCCTTGTTGCCTTCATTTACTTGAATATCACTAAAATCAGTATTATCTGATCTCCAAAATTTGGGTGAGTTTTCTAGATCTGAGAAGCTTATCACATTTATCCCCTGTCTAGGAATATCCTGTGTCAATGATATTTGTATAGCCTGTATTTTGACTGGAGTCTCCACAGAGATTCTCACAAGTTAGAGTTAGCTTTTACCATAGCATTGGGAGAAGATAACGAAGCTAGAGATCCTTTTGGGATATTAGTACCTTTGCTCTGTTCCTCTAAATTACTCTTGTTATTGCTTTCACTGGGAGAGATCAGTACACAAGATCAAGCAAGTTCCCCTCCAAATTTTTCCTGAATACTAGGGGGTGCATGACACATGTTGAAATTCATTTCTTTGGGTAGATGATTTATTAATATTAGATATCACGTTTTGTAATCTTTGTTTGCCTTGATAAGATTTTTTTTGATTTAATTACCATTTCTTGTAAAGTCAATGCATCGCTATTCTGTAATCTCTGCAACCTTGTGTTAACCATTTTTTAAATTATTACAAAACTTCCAGACTGCACATACTAAAACAATAAATATCTTCCTACAGTTTTAACAGTATAGCACAAACCCTGTTACTGGATTTCTTAGAAGAAAGGCTCAAGCAAGCTTTAGTTTTGCCACTTCAGTAGTTACTATGTCACTATAAGCTTTATCACTTTAACATTAATAACATAAAAATAACATAAGTTAGGCAGGTGTGGGAAGCATTTTTCATGGAAAGGGTGCTGGACGCATGGAATGGCCTTCCTGAGGAGGTCATGGGGTCAAGAACAGTGGAGGAATTTAAGAATGCAAGGGACAGACATAAGGCAATTCTAGTGGGAGGTAGGAGGAAGTAGGTTGTTTGTAAAACTAGGATCTGCAGCTTATTCAATAGGTAGGGAAATGAGCAGACTGGATGGGCCAAGCGGTCCTTATCTGACATCAAAGTCTGTGTTCCTATCTTTTCATAAATGACTTCAAGAACTTTTATTTATATTAGGTGTATTAATGAATTAATCATCCCTTCTACTGACATGTCCCAGTCTCTGTTGCCAGCTTCATTCTTGGCTAGGAGCTGCCCTGCTGTTTCAGGAGCAGAGGGGTTTCTGAAGAAGTCTATAGCCCCTCTGCCAGTCCATCATCACCTGCCACTATTTAAAATCCTCTGTTAGCACAGGATATATATTAGGCAATATTTTTGCTGAGAGTCCCATTCCCAGTTTTATGTCACCAACTCAGTCATTGGCTAGGGGCTGTCCATTGCTTTATGGGGTAGAGAGTTTTCTGAAGGAGCCTACAGACTCTCTGTCTTTACCAAGACCTATTGAGGATTGAAATAGTCTGTTAGCAGCATGTGAGAGACATTAGAGAATATTGGTGCTGATAGTCTCCATCCGCTTGTATGTCAGCAAATTTCTCCTCTGCTGGGGATGTTCTATGTTTTCGGAGGGGGGTTCTGAAGGAGTTTACAGCCCCATACAACTCCGCTATTTCAAAAAGAAAGGCAAATTGGTTGCAAAAAAACTTTGTTAATGCACCCAGTTTGGGTAGCTTAACACCACAAAAGCAGGAAAAAACCGCATTAGGGTTTCCAACCCAAATACCCCACCCCCAAGCAGCAAAAGGAAAAACATGATTTTGGGTCTCCATAGTCTTGTGAATCAGTGGTGGGGTCTTCTTTGGGGGGGTTTCAACCCTAATGCTCCCCCCTTCCCCCAGCCCCTAGTGTCCAATCCAAAACACAAGGTGCAGCTCCAAGCCAATGCCTCATAATGATACACTCCTCAGTGGTACAGAAGTATGTCTCTGCACAGGTTCCTAATAAAATTTGTTGAGTCTTTCTTCACACAAAATGGAGATCATGTGTGACATTATTTGCTCATGGAATGGGGTGAACGTTAAGGTTGATAACTCCCAAGAAAGACCCCACAACTGATTTGCCAAGACTTCAGAGACCCCAAACCCTAATTTTTTTCACTTTGCTGCTTATGGGTGGGACATTAACCCTAATACTACATGTCCCTACTTTTGTGGCATTAAGTTGCCTTAACTGGTCCCCCAAGGAAGAGCTCACCACTGATTCACCAAGATTCCTGAGACCAAAAACTCTAAATTTTTTTTCCATTTGCTGCTTGGGAATTGGGGGTGGGGCATCAGGGTTGGAAAGCCTAATGCCACATTGCCCTACTTTTGTGGCATTATGTTACCCTAACTGGTGCATTAACAAACATTTTGCAAACAATAGGTAGGTAGATAAATAGACAGACAGACAGACAGACAGACAGACAGATAGATAGATAGATAGATAGATTGATTCTAGTGGCATGGTAGTGCCACTATAGTTAAGGTGATTAGGCTGTTTAATGCTAAATCCTAACGCTGGACCCTAATAGTTTCCATTGCATTCAAGAGAATTGCAAGAAATGTTACAAGCATGGTCAGGGGGCAAGGTCTCATGATCTGCCAAGTTTCAGTTTGGTCAGATGTGCAGATGCTGATGTCTGCATAGTGTGTTTTTAGGAACAATCAGGGTTGGCTTGCCTTTTTTGTCATCAGCTACAGCCCAAATGATATGGAATTTTATTTTGAAATTTTCATGGTAGAAAGAGACTGATCCAGGGTGGTGTTTTTTGTTGGTTTTGTGAACAAATATTAATTGGTTCTGTAGTTATAATGATTTTAAATGTTGGTTCTGAGCCTGCTCAGTAGGGTCTTTTGGATAAATGTTTGTATGAAAGAAGAGTTTAGCCATACAAAAGAGAATCTCTTTTTCATGAGGGGGTCATCCTCTTTGATGAGAGAAAATTCCTTTTTCATGTGGTAGCCATCTTGTTTCAGCTTTTTCCCCTCAAATATTTTTTTTGAAAATCCATACAAATGATTCCCTACAGAGAAACCTAACCATGTATCTTACTAAACAGGACCATTTTGCTTAATTCTGATATTTGTTTTTCAAAAACAGGGATCTGAAATGTGTTTTTAAAACATTTTGAAAAATTCTCTTTCATGAGATGATTTTCTCTTTTGTATGTCTCACGAAAGAAGAATAGACCAATACAAAATAGGATTATGGTCATACAAAAGAATATTTTGGACTTAATTTTCTGAATCTTCTTTCTTCTGAAGGCATCCTCATTTGTGAGCTCGTGAAAGTCTCACAAAGAGAATGAGTGCATAAGAAAGAAACATTTGGACTTAGTTTTTTATTCACATTCTTCTTTTGTATGAACCAATCCTCTTTCATGAACTCACACAAATCTCATAAAAGGTCATACAAAAGAAGAATTGGGACATAGTTTTTTTCCTTATTCTTTTTTCATACGAACCAATCCTGTGTCGTGAATTTCACAAAAGATGATGAGTTCATACAAAAGAAGAATTTGGACTTCATTTTTCCCACATTACAACTTTAACAAGCAATAAATACATCAGTATCTGGAGTTAAGGGACAATCTATGTGTCAAATAACAGATCTCAATGAGTACTGCAAGAGTAATATATAATACCACCAAACAAATTCATTGAGAATGCAAAGTGCCCTAAAATTACCTTACAAGTACTAGTGCCAAATCCACAGTTAAAGAATGACAGTCAAGCTGGCCCAGGGCTGCGTAAGGCTGAGGCACTATGTACCTTATTTCTCATCATGGTGGTGATCTGAGTTCAGGAATGAGCTTGGGGTGCAGAGGGTTGACCGGGGGGGGGGGGATCAAGCATCTGACAGATTGCTCTCCTCTCCTGGGATGGATGCTGTCTTGCTCTTTGGTTGCCATCTGGCGGAGTCTAAGTGGCAGTGTTGGAGTCTGAGCCCCTTGGAAGGGAGAAGCTATGGTTCTGTAGCATGCATGCACCTCCATGCATGCATGCTTGCATGCCACCATGGCAGGCGATAGGGAGAAAATGGAAAGGAAGGTGCTGGTTTCATGAAGCCTGCCTTCCTACCCAGTCCCACATTGCCACCCAACCACAGCCCCCAATTCTGGATGACAGTCACTGTGTGGGAGGATGGCCCTTCTCTTCCAGCCCTGCCATTGAGGACAATCTGTGGTGGAATTCTCAGGGGTGCGGAAGGCAGGGGTGGGTACCATGTGGTGAGGTGGCAGGGACAGGGCTGAGTGCCTGGTGGAGCTGATATGACAGGAAAAAAACTATATGAACAAAAGTGCGCTAATCATATAAAATGCACTAACAGTGTACCTGCTGTTGGACAACAAGCATAGCAAGTTTCAGATGAAACAAACAAACATTTATTGAGTTATGCCTAGAAAACCTCAAAACACATTTTTGCCCAAAACACATTTTTGCCCATATATAATCAAGTGATACGAGTTAACACTCACACATAATATAATTTTTCTTTTAAGTGAGACCCACAAAACAGCAATTACAATGAAGCAGATAAATTGCTTTTGTGGAGGCATGAAAGTGCAGGCTCTAGATGGCCCTGTGCTTTCACAGCCAGATGGATGTGTGCATCTATGGAAGCATGGAAATGCAGGGCTCAAAGGACCCTGCACTTTGTAGCCAGATGGATGTGTAGGATATAATCCCACTATCTGAAAAACAAAGGAAATTCTTTGCAAAAAACTGTTAATATACTATTTACTGTTCAGATTAAAGTGACAAAGACAGCTAAATGCAGTATTATGGTTTCTAACCTAACTCCCACCTGCCACCCCAAGCAGCAAAAAAAACATATTATGATTTTGCTGTCTTGAGTCTTGGCTAATTAGTGGTGGTGTGTTTGTTGACATTCTGAACCCTAATGCACACTTCATTCTGATATGTCTTCAAATGTACAAACGATGTATCCCCAACATCTTGCCAACAACATGTGGACCAGACCTTACAGCAATGTTATTTTAAATAGAAATGAAGAGACAAAATAGTAATTTTGAATGTAAAATAAAATATTTTATATAATTTTGTAAAATAAAAGATTACATGGAACTTAAAAAATATTTATATTCATATTTAAAAAAGAAAATTGGGGGCGCTAATGAGCAGCTAAATCGGATGCAACGTGTCTTCCTACTGCTCTCCCTCACTTGCCAAAATAAAAGTAAATAATAAGTTTAAAAATACCTGAAAGATATGAACTTTGGCTCTCTATCGATCTCAGACAAAGTATGATTGAATATCTGATGCCAAACCTGACCAAAAGTCAGTGAATTGCCAACAAAAGCACTAAGAAGACAGCAGCTGGTATGGCAGGAGAAAACATATGCCTGGTATCACTGTCGGCGGCAGAGGTTATGGCACTTGGCTGAGAACTAACGGGCCAAGTGATATCAGCCTTGGAGCCACAACTGATTAAATTAGAGGGGAAACTGGGCTCAAAGCTACAAGAAGTCCAGGAGCAGCAAACGGCACAGACTAACCATATAGTGGAGGTGGAGGATCGCATTTCCTGGATGGAGGACGAGATGACAGCAGTCCTGGGGCAAATACTGGCACTTCAAAAAGAACTGGTTGCGGGGCGCTGATGAGCAGCTAGGTGAATAGACATGCTCTCATGCTGCTGTGTTGTAGCAGGCAACCAAAAGTAAAATAAATTAAAGAAAATTGGCATTTTTGGCAAAATTTTCAGTGCAGCTTGTGTCTGAAGGCATGATGGAGGAGTACCTGGTATCCGGTGGAGGGAAGGGCCAAAGGCAGACTGGTAAAGCCAGGAAGAAAGCAGTGACCTCTACGGCCCCCTCTGCAGGAGACAACATGGGAGTAGTTTCACTGTTGGCAACCAAAATTGGAGCCCTAGGCCACGAGATGACGGGCCAAGTAATAGCAGCCTTAGAGCCCAGATTGATTAAGTTGGAGGGCAAGATCGACCTCAAGTTGCAAGAAATACTGGAGCAACAAGCAGCACACATGAATAGAATTGCTGAGGCAGAGGAGAGAATTTCCCATCTCGAGAATGATACGGGGGAGCTACCGAGTCAAGTAACACGCCTACAAAAAGAGCTTGAGGAGCTAAAAGATGCGATGGACTACCAAGAGAATTATTATAAGAGGCTGAATTTACATCTTAGGGGGCTGCGAGAAGGAGCTGAGAAGGATGATATGGGTTTTTGTGCAAAGATCCTGCTGGAACTCCTGGGATTGCAGCCCAAAAAAGGAAAGTTCAAACTAGAGAGAGCCCATTGTGCTGTGATGCCCAGGCCCCCTTGGGGTCTACCCCCATGACAAGTTATTGTTCGCATCATTCATATCAAGACAGAGAGGCGACCTTGCGTGCATATAGAGAAGCTGGAACGTTGGAATTCCAAGGCACACGATTGTTCATCTCTCAAGGCTGCTTGATGAGGCTGCTACAGAAAAGAAGGGTGTTTAATGGTCTGATGGCCAATTGAGAAATTTAAAAGTTGAAAACTTCATGGTGTATCCTGCGATACTGAAGATAAAGTATGAGGGAGCGACATACTCCTTCTGGAAACTGAATAAGACGGAACAGTTCTTGGCCGACTTGCAAAAGAAAATAAACAAATAAGTGCTGGATTGTTTGAACTTATGGGTGCACTGATGAACGTTATGTTGTTAGTTCCAGGAAAGTTACAGTATTAGCAGTACACAGGAGTCCTCCTAATGCCACCAAAGCTCCCACTGACATGAGGGACTATGGGAGAGGGCGGATGGAAAAATTGCTTTCAAGACTGGCAGAGAAATAGCGAATAGAATGGAGGACCACGAGACGGCACTTGGCAGGTGGGAAGCTGTGAATGCCACTGCCTCATGACCTGACTTAGCTGGAGGGACTGAACTAAAAAGGGCAAAGAAGATGTCTGATTGCAGATAAGATGGTGTGGTGGCAAGTACTTCATGAGCTTGGAAGAAGAGGGTGATGGGAGGCATAGGAGGGAATATTCCAAGCGTATGCCATCATGGTGTAAACTGCTGCCCTGGTGTCACAGCTGTGCTGCACTTGTGGGGTTTAAACTGCCATCCTGCTTGTCTGGAGCTTCAGCTGGGGGGGAATGAAGGGGGGGGAGATATGAGCTATGATATAAATATTGCAAGACAGTCACGGAAGCTTGGGTGGGTGTTCCCTCAATGATCCTGGGAGGTCACTCGGCGAATGTCGAGAAGGTGGTGGTTTAAAGGGGAGCTGTTTGTTTTTCTTTTCACAAGCTCATTTGTCAATATAAATGTTGATGTTAAAATGATAAACGTTATGCATTATGGTTATATAAAGTAAGTCAACTAAATAGGGGTTGTCCATGGACAGAGAAGCGGGGCGTGTATATTGTTAGGATGAGGCATAGACACTTATGCTTAAACTGCAGTTAGTGTCAAAGGGGGGGAATTAGATATGGGGTAGGATATATTGAAAGTGGTATAAAGACTGGGGGAGGTAGGGGAAGGGAAGATGAAATGGAGGGATGAAGAGAGTAACTATAGGGGATAGGGTGGGGGGTGGGGGAGTGGTGTTTTTGTTACTGTTTTAATAGTTGGACTGTTTAAATATGTTTTTTACTGTTCATTGACAAATGAATTTCTTTTTTTATACTTCTTTTTATTCATTTAGATCATATTTCAAGGCACTTATAGGAGTGACATAAGCCTTTTACACATGGTTACATATTACATAGCACCAAAAGATTACAGTATAATGAGGTTGCAATGTAGCAATATAGACTGTTCTCATTAAAATTGGTTTATACATGAGAGCCTAGCACACCAAACAGACCTTGTATATCTGGAAACTTGACTTTATATAGACTAAAGAAAAATAATTTAACCATAGAGGACAGACATTAGGCACAGAAATATTGGATGAGATTCATTGTCTATTTAAGAGTTAATGATAACTTTATTTACTTTTCATTACTCAGTTCTAACAATGAAGGGCTTCCAAGGGGGTAAATCCCAAAGACCTAATAACTAGCCATTCATCTAATTTAGGTTCTAGATCTGTTCTTGCTACAATGTTCACCTAGTCCAACGTGTGATAAAGATTTCCATCTTGTTATTTAGTGCATGTGACATTTGTTCATTATGGTGTATGGTTTGGATTATAGATTTCCACTGTCCTGTCTTGGGGGGTTTATTCTGGAGCCATTTTTTAGTGATTGCCTTATACGCTGCCTCCAGTAGTATGGCCCATAAATAGAGAGCATGTTTATCTGACAGACCCTCCGGGGGAATGCCTAATATTAGGTTAATCTCTGTTATTAGACCACCGCAGTCAAATATATTTTTGATATGATCTATAATCTCTTTCCAGAAACCATCCAGTATGGGGCAGTCACAAAAGATATGTTTATGAGTGGCTTTGTTTTCCCACATAACCTCCAACATTTTTGGATTGTCCTGGGTTTCTATGGCTAGGTGGTAGGCACTAAGAAAAATCTTGCCTAACTTTCCATATAAATTTCTCCACAGTGGGAAGAGGTGGTAGACCATGTACTTCTCCATATTTTAGGCCAGTCAATAGTACTGATGGTTCTCTGAATTCTTTTTCCAATTTGCTTTGACTGGGTCCATGCTATGTTTGTATAACCAATTAGAAACTTATAAATTATTGAAATAGCTTTTCCCTGAAAGCAAGGACCAGATCTGTACAAAAGGGGTTGGACTTCGTACCCTAGGGACTCACTTTCGTGTGCTTTTAATTGCGTTTATATAGTTTCTGATTTGATAATAAAATATATATCTTTCTCCATCCAGGCAAATTTCTGCTGAGCTTCCTCAAAGTTAAAACTGTATCCCTTTCATAATATGCCAAGGAGCTACTAACCCTTTTAATCTGGATACCGTACCAAAAGCCAGCTACTGAGACATCAATTTGTTTATTGCATATGAACCATTGGCACTTCCAAAAGTGATTTAGTATTCTTTAATTACTTATTCCTCTCCGCCAACCATCCAAAATGGTAGATGTTGCTCTGGGCACATTGTCTAGGGTTCGTTTGGCGGGGGGAGAATAACATGAGTAGAGAAGTTGACGTTCTTGCTAAATCCATTTGTTTCAGGCTGCTTGATATGAGTGGGGAATTCCAGGAGCCAGATGCATTTGGGCCACTGCTCAGTAATTGGATAGAGAGGGGAATGCCACCCCTCCCAGAAACTTAGGAAGAGAAAGCTTCCTAATATTTAAGTCACGGCTTCTTATGGTTCCATTGAAAGGCTACAAATGATGTCTGCCAGGCTAATATTTCCTTGGGGTGAATTACACAGGGGGCACACTGGAACAGGTATAAGAGACGATGTAGTGCATTCATCTTAAGAGAAATAGTATGGGTATAGAAAGAGGTAGGAAGGTGATTCCATCTTCTCATGTCACTTTGAAGCATTTGTACAGGGGGTTGTTTTATTTTAAATAGTTGGATAGATCTCTGGGGATGTTAATTCCCAGATGTTTTATAGAAGATCCGTCCCATTTATAGTGAATTTTCCCTTAGCAAGGGTGAGGGTTAGTAGTTTATTTTTAAAGCTTCTGTCTTATTAATATTCAAGGTATAACCTGATAATTGGGAAAAGGCTTGGATCTTCTGGATGACCGTGAGGCACAGAGCTTTCTGGATTAGTTAAATACAACAAAAGGTCATCTGCAAGAGTGTTAACTTATGCTGGTCTTAGAGAGAGGGTAATTCCTGAATTTATAGGGATTGGGAGGTGTTGGGTAAGGGTTCTATGTAGTATGTGAATAGGAGCATAAGAAGTAGGTTCAGATGTTCGTGAGGAGTGGGGGATAAGGACATCCCTGTCTTGTTCCCCTTGAAAGGGGAATTGGTCTGTTAAATGACCATTTGCATGGATATAACCTATGGGACTCTTATAGAAATGAAAAATGTTTTCTATGAACTGGTCTGGGAATCCGAAGCGGGCAAGGACCCTCCCAAAATCTCAAGACACCATATTAAAAGCTTTTCAGCGCCTAATCCCAATAAAAGAGTTGGTATTTTCTGAGAATGAGAGTGTTCCAGTAGGTACACTGTTCGCCTTACATTGTCTTGGGCCTGTCACCTGAAATGAATCCACATTGATCCATATGGATTTTGCTGGGGAGAATGATGAAGTCTACTAGCTAATATTGAGGTTAGTATTTTGTAATCTGTGTTTAATATAGATATGGGTCTATATGATGCACATAGGGTATGATCCTTGCCTGGCTTCAAAATAACGGAAATTATGGCTTCGTTCCATGAGGGGGGGACATTCCCCTCCTTAGAGATAACAAAGGCATACACTCTGGCCAATAAGGGGGTCAAGACTTTAGACGGTGATTTATAAAATTCCCCTTGGAGTCCATCGGTACCCGGGCATCTCCCTGTTTTTAACTTACCTATCGTTGTCATAATCTCTTTCCGTGTAATTGGAGAAATCAAATGAGAGCTCTGCTCTGTGGATAAGGTGGGAAGATTTAATGTTTCTAGAAAATTTTTAATTTCCTGGTCAAATGCAGAGTCTTTTGATGTATAAAGCTGTGAATAATAGTTAAGGAAAGCCCCGGCTGTTCCCTGAATTGTGTTATGCAGTTTATCTGTTTGTGGGTGTCTAATCTCAATATGTTCGATTGGTTTTCTGTATCCTTAATTGGCATGCTATTAATTTTAAAGATCGGGACCCCATCATAAACCTATGTCTGAGATACGTAGTTCTGCTCTATCAAGTAATCCAATATTTTATTAAGTTCACTTTTCAAGGAGGTTAGTTCCTTAGTTTTGGTTTTTGTTATTTTAACAACCTGTAAATCTTCCAGCATTCTTATCCTATTTTCCAGTGATTTCCTATGTGCACCCCTAAGTTTCTTCTTATTAACTGATATGCTAATCAGCTTACCTCTGATAACTGCCTTAACCGTGTCCCATAAAGTGGCTACAGAAATATCAGGTTTATCATTAAAATCTAATGTCTGGGTTATTGTTTCCTCTACAGACTTCAAGACCTGGTGTCCCTTAATAGAGAGAGATTCAATCTCCAGAATATTGTTTTTCTTATAGCTTGGGGTGAAACTGGCAAAATATTGGGGCATGATCTGATAATGTGAAATCCCCAGACCAGGTCTTGATTATATCCATCTGTTCCTTAGGAGCTAGAAGGAAGTCCAGACAGGAGTACACCTCATGGGCTTCATGAATAGTATGTGTGTCTGGGGTAGAGCCATGCAAATAACACCAGGTATCTAAATATCCTAACCTTGGGTAATTTCTTCACCCTATTTGTGATTCTTTTCTTCCTTCCCTCGAGTTTGGGAGGTATAATTTTCTGCTATATTTAAGCTGAGGTCCCCACCACATATCGTTTGCCCCTCCGCCCATTCCACTGGTTTGGAGAATATGGAGCTGTATACCTCATATTCTGAGGTGGGAGGGATATATGTGGATGCAAAAGTAACCAGTCAACCATCCAAAGGGCCTTTCACCATGGCAAATCTCCCTTCCTTGTCAATTAACTGATCTTTGAGTTCAAATTGTGTCCCATGCGTCACCAATACTATTGTTCCCCTTCTCCTTCCTCCCTTATATGAAGAGGCTACAACATGAGAGAAACCCAACCTTTCAAATTTTCTATGTTCCAGATGTGACAGGTGCTTCTTTGAAGAAGGATAATATTTGCCCCCCTTTCATATTTTGGATGATTTTACTTTTTTAATGGGGTTGGTTATGCCATGCACATTATAAATGCATAAAGTATAGGGTTTGTCTTTATTCATTGTTGAATTTGAGTGACCATCCTGTTTTCCAATTCTCTGGTCTGGTTTCCATCAGGTCGTAGCCCCCCCTTGCCCTCCATCAAGCTCTGTGCTCCAATAAATCTTTCTGTCTGCCTCTTATATTAAACAATTAAGCAGTTATTTGAACTGGGCCAACATGGCCTAACAAAGCATGCAACAATTGTGTAGAATTTAAAGAAGTATTCAAGGTAGGGGCTAATTTCCAGAATAGCTCTTGTTCTTTCATCTCCTAGGGAAGAAATGTGGAGGAATATTAGCACTTCCTCTACCAGAAGACCTCCTGCTGAGCACTCGTTGTTTATTGTGCTCCAAAGTTTAGAGGAGATTGATTTATCTCCACTCTAAGGGAGGAGGATGTAGTCTAGGAACGTCTCTGAGCTAAAGGCTCTATCTAATCCCACTATGCTCAAACTCAGTCTGCCAATTCAAATTGTTCTCCTCACAAAATTAAGTTACAGAGAGCAAGAGACCCTATAATAGGGTCACGCTGTACCATTTTATAAAGGTTGAACTGTAAGGCAGAAAGAACCTAGAAATAAATTTAAAAAAAAAACAAGAAAAGGAACCCCCCCCAAGCACAGCCCCCACTCCCCTCCGGCTGTTGTTTGCTGCGCGATATAAATGGGTGAACCCCTCATACTGCTCTCAAAACCCATAGTCTTGTCTGATTGGAGATTGCATACATTCTACCTGACCAGGAAATTACTTTGACTTCAAATCTGGTATGTACTTGCTTGAACTTAAAATTGTTAGTAACTTGTCTGATATTTAGAGGAACAGAGACTACACTGGTGAATGCAGAAGAGAAAACCATGTCAACCTGGACAAAAATACTAGTTGTAGAGGGTTACCTGCAGTTATGAGTTGTATCTCTCTGCAATAAGCAGCCCAGGGCCCTTTCATAACCTAAATCTGAATATTACATCTGTATGTATATATATAAAATAGTAAGGAAATAAATCAGAAAAGATTAGAAAGCATGGCAGTGATCAACTTAAACTTTGTCCATTATCTTTAAAGCATCCTCGCTTGCCCCCTTCCCTTCAGTCCTCAGTTCGAGAGTTCGTAGAGTCTGGGAGAATGAGGACTTATCTCAAATAAATCATTTCCATCGCAGCGAGCTCAGAGGAATCACTTCAGGGCACATTACCCATTCAGCCCAAAGCCAGAAGTATTGCATCTAAATCAGGCTGGTTTTTCAGTCCTGTTTCCTCGCTTCTCGATGATGGATTGCAGTCTGCACACTGCTTCACTGTGCAACCATATTTTGTTACCCATTTTCTTCCTGCCTGAGGTGCCCTGCCAAATGGAGTCACTCTTCCCACTGTTTTGATTCTGGTTCTCGATTATCTGGATTTTTCTGTCCCTCAGGGCTTCTCTCGCCTCTTCCACCATGGTGTAAAGCTTCATACCGTCCTCCCAGAAAATCCGGAGTCTGGATGGGTAGGGGGTGTGAAACCAAATTGCTTTCTTTCTCAGAGATCTCAAGATTGGTGAATATTTCAGCCTCTGTTGCTGGACCTCCTGGGGGTAGTCATGGTCCATGAAAAGTCTATTAGTGAGGTTTTTAATTTCTTTTTTGGCCCATGCTTGTCTCAAAATTTCTTCTTTATCACTGAAAGAGCTTAGCTTGAACATTATAGATCGTGGTCTAGCTGCAGGATCCTTTGGTTTGTTTTGCAGCGATCTATGAGCTCTTTTGACATGGAAGAGAAGGTAGTAGGCAGTTCAAACTATCTTTTAAGCAGATTTTCAATAAAAGGAGCCACCAAGGTTGTTTCCATTCCTCAGGGGAGCCCATACAAACAGGAATAATCTCATGCGAGAGTGCCTTTCAGGTCTAAACATTTGGCTTTCAGCTCTTCTGTTTGTTGGACCAGCGCCTGCATTATTGAGCAAGTTGGGGGTTGAATCTTCGCTCTGAGTTACTCTGTTCTTCAATCGTATTTATACAAGAGTCAAGTGTGGTTAACTGCTTTCTCACTGCTTTAAACTCCTGCTTGTTCTCGATCTTGACTCCTTATTTCATTCATTAGCATTTGAATATCATTCAGGAGAGCTGTTCAGATTCCCCATCTGTGGCCGTAACCCGGTCACGTGTGAGGGCACAAAGCTAGGGAGACCAGACCTGCTAGGGGCCCATTCTGTAATTGAGTGCTATCCAAGTTTCTGCCATTAGTTTTTCTATGTTTCTGCCTCTGTAGTTCTCTGTACAGTTTCCCTCCTGCATTTCTAAACATTTGAGGTGAATTTGGTGATTTGTGGAGGTAGAGTTGGCAGACGCTGTGTGAGGAGCGTTCAGCCCAAAGCTCTTAGCTGCTCCGTGACGCCACCGAAGTCTCTGACAAATGCATTTCAGGTAAAACAAAGGCTTAAAGGAATGTGTGTTGCAGAGTTGGTGGCAGGACAAGGGGTGGGGACCGGAGGGGCTCATGGTGAATCAGCTAAGTGGAAAGTGGATATATGATACACTGGATGGCTAACAAACAGAAAGTGATGATAGTCTCCTGGAATGTCAGGGATTGCAAACCGATTAAGTATATGATGCTTCTGACTGCACTCCGGAAAAGGGGCACAAATCGGTTCTATTACAGAAAGGCACTTAGTTGATATTGAGCATGCAAAATTGACATGGGGTTGGGTGGGTAGATATGTTTATGGCCTCTTACTTGTCTCTGTAAGAGGGTAGCTGTCCTTATAAATAAGAATTTACCATTGGAAGCAAAAGAATGTAAAGGATATTAGGAGGGCAGATATATATTTTAATAGGGAAGTTTTATGGGGAGTCAATCACACTAGGGAATATATATGCACTGGCACAATATGAACCACAGTTTTTTCCAGGGTTGCTGAATGAATTACTAGAGAACAATTTCCAGGCTTAATCATAGGAGGAGACTTGAATTGCACCATGGATCCTATATTGGACCATTCAGAAGGTAGTGGAGTGTGCTAGAGGCAGTAGTCCAGTGGAGGGTGGGTATGTCAGAGCTGGATTTATTAGACAGCTGAAGGATGGTATACCCAGGGGCTAGAAAATATACATTCTATTCCAATCCTCATAGGACATGGACAAGGATAGGTTACATCTTGATACCCAGAGCTTGGCATGCTAGAGTAATAGATGTTTTGTAAAGTCCTATTCATATAGCTGATCACGCTTATGGTAGTGGGAAGGATTAAATGAAGGAAGAGAGGGACGGAGGCTGCAGTGGAAATTTCCTCATATATGCTTTCAAAATAAAGATTTTGAGTATTTGGAAAACTAATGGAAATTATATAAAGACACCAATGAGGATCAGGGGTCCCTAAAGCAGTTACTGTGATGCTAAAGCCTTCTCAGAGGTTCTATAATAGCATACCTGGCTAAAATTAAAAAGGAGAAAAGAGATAAGGACAAGGATTGGAAAGCAATTAAAGGAGCTAGAAAAGGAATTGCAAGGGGAGAGGGGACAGGTGGAACGCCTTTGATGGTTACAAGAGATGCACTAAATTTCTCTGTTAAGAGGGGAGGCCCAAGTTTCCTGGTTCTACTGTAAGAGACAGGTGTTTGAATGGGCTAACAAACCAGGCCCACTTTTGGTCAGGTTAATGAAGGGGGAAGTGCCTGGTGAGGTTAACCAGGATTAAGGATAAGAGGAAAGGTGCAAAGAGGGTACAGAGCAGATGAGAGCATGTTTTCAGGGAGTTTTATGCTCATCTGTATAAAGCGAAGGGATAGGTGGTGGACAGAGGATGCAGAATTTTTGAATAAGGTGGAGTTACTTAGCCTCACAGAAGCTCCAAAGGGAAACGGTTGAGTCAACCCATAACAAAGGGAGAAATATTGAAGGCTATTGGGAAGCTTCAGCATTGGAAAGCGTGTGGCCCAGACTTGCTACCCTGTAGAGTTTTATAAGGCTCTGGTGGGCCAGATGGCCGAGGCATTGAGTGAGGTGTTTCAGGTAGAGGAGGGACAGGAGGAAACCCTGTCTGCCAGATACATGTTATGATGCCATGATCTGTCTGGTTCCTAAGGTGGGCAGGAACCTCTGGAATGTGCCTCATACAGGCTAATTTTTCTTGTTGAATTTTGATCTTAAAATACGGGCTAAGGTGTTAGCCATGAGGACTGGAAGAACATTCAGCCATCGCTGGTTCACCCAGACCAGACCGGATTCATAAAAGGAGAGGTTATCATATCATAATGTACGAGGGTTACTTAATGGTGTGGAGGGCTGGCCAGCGACCTGAAAAGACCTATGTTATATCAATGGATGCTGGAAAGGCCTTTGATAGGGTGGAGTGGGGGGATACCTCTTTGAGGTGTTGGACGGTTTTGGTCTGGGTGATCCATACATATGGTGGATTAGGGCAGTGTACTGGTCCCCCAGAGCTAGTGTTTTGGTTAGTGGGTCCCCACAGTACCCTTCAGGTTGGAAAGATGAACCAGGCAGGGTTCCCACTTTCGCCATTGCTGTTTGCATTGGCACTGGAACCACTAGCAGTGATTAGGCAATGCTAGAGTGTCAGAGGAGTTAAAAAGCGGGTAACACTGAGCACAAGGTTACATTATATGTGGATGACATGCTGGTGTTCTAGAAGGGCAGAGGATCCATGATATCTCTTACCCAATTAATAAAGGCTTCATGGAATTCTCTGGTTATAAAATAAATCTGAATAAGTCAGAAATGTTGTGCTTCCTAAACCCAGAAGAAGGAGATGAGTAATGGCGCTACAGTGCAAATCTGCAAGCATAATGTACTTAGGTATCAAGGTGGGGAGAACACTTGGCTTTGTATGGCCTGAACTATGCACGTTTTGATTAGAACAATAGAAACAGACCTGAGAAGGTGGATGCAGTTGCTAATATCATGGATGGGGTGATTAATGTATTAAAATGAACATTCTACCCAGAATAATGTATCCTATGCAGATGCTCTATGTGAATTAACAGTGGGATGGTGGTAGGTTGACATTTGCTCAGTATATATGGAAGGGACAGAAGCCGAGCATGGCTTCAAAGACTCAAAGCTGAGGTTGTTAAGGGTGGTCTGAATTTCCTGTGATCTGCTAAATTATTATCTATCCATCCAGCAGAGATATATAGCTGACTGGGTGTTTGACCAGAGGTAGCAAGCTGGGTGGCGCTGGAGCAAGAGGGCTGCATAGGGCAATTATTGGCCTATTTGCACAGTAAAAGGATCACAGGCATATAGACCCTAGGGGAGCAGAACCATCTGGTAGGAATGACTTTGGAAGCTCTGGGGTTGTTTAAGAAAGCTAGATAACTAAAGGGAAACTATACTGATGCCAATAGCAAGGAACTCTTTCTTTTGCCAGGTTAGAAGATAGAGGATTTAAAGAGTGGGAAAGTGGGGTGAAATGTGGGCAGTATGATTAGTAGAGGGCATTATTCCCATTAGAGGATATTAAAAGAATCTGAATCTGCAGGGGACAACAGATGTATTGATATCTCCAACGGAAAACAGTTATAGGCAAAATGGAGAGAGAAAAAACTGGGGAGGGAGGGATGGGGCTCATAGAGATAACAATATTGGGGTATATAGTGATCCTAAAGGGTTTATTGGAAAGGCTGCAAAATTTGGAAACAAGGGTGGCCAGATTATATGTAGAAGGTAGACAACAATGGGAGTAAGGATTTGAAAGAGACATTTCTGAAGAGGACTGACAAAACTGTTGCTGTGCATAGGGGCCTGCTGGTCTGTAATAAATTTATGGAAGTTTATTTTAAGTTCTTACATAGTCTATATTATCCTCAGCTGTGGTGCATAGGGCCCATCTGGCTGTCTCCTCATTATGTGGGAGATGTACAAGAGAGGTAGAAACATATATGCAATTGTTTTTGGAACTGTTGTATCCTGCGGTCTTTCTGGGGAAAAATATTTAAAGAAATAGAATTAATGGTTGGGGACCCCCATCCTGAAGTAACCTATTAAGGAGTTATTTGGTTTGAGATGCGGATGGACAGAGGAGTGGGAAACAATGCCATGTTGGTTTAAATTCTCATGGTAATGGCCAGTCATTATCCAAAATACTTGGTTAATAATGTTGCACCCTACTGTTCAGCAGTGGTGACAATTGACACTGCAAAATCTGGCATTAGAAAGATTATCATTAGTACTGGAGAACAGGTTTGAGGTATTCTATGAGAGTGGGTGCCTTCCTCCTCCCTTAATAGACACGAGATGATCACCTTGTGAGGGCTTTTCGCTTGAATGATGGGGAATTAACTGGATGCATGTCGCCCTGCTTGTGGTTATGCCATATAATGATGTTATGTATTGATATCCACATAATACCTGACTTGTAATTGTCTGGACATTAGCCTACCTATTTAATATTGTCAGTGAGTGTTAAGAATCAACTGATTGGAGAAAAAATCTTGAATGTAAAATTAATTGTATAGAAGTACATTTGTCCTTTTGTATCAGTATCTGTTTGTATGTGTATCTGTATGTTTATGTGTTGTGTATGGGCAGTTATAACTGAAAACAATAAAAGATTATACAAAAAAAAGAACTGGTTGAGTTCAAAGAGGCATTTGACTACCAGGAGAATTACCACCCGCCTTAATCTGCATCTAAGAGGCTACCGGAGGGAGAGAAGGGTTAGCCCACTGGACTTCTGTGCTCAGATACTGCCAGCGATATTGGGCCTAAAGCTACCAAAAGGGCACCTAAAGATGGAGAGAGCTCATTGAGCAGTGATGCCTGACTGCCTGCAGACCAGCCCCGAGGCAAGTGATCATGCGTTTCCACAATTTTCAAGCTCGGAAGGGTGCTGAAAGCATATAGAGAAGGTGAGTTTAATGTATGAAGAGCATGATTATTTCTATCACAGACTACTATGCAGCCTCCTGAAGAGAAGAAAATGTTCAACTGAATAATGCAACAGTTGAGAGAACTAAAAATGAAAACTTCTAGTGTACCCTGCTACATTAAAAAATAAAGCAGGAAGGGCGACTTCTCATTCTGGGATTTGAATAGGCAGAGCAATTTGTTAGTGGCCTGAAACAGAAAATGTGTTGAATGAGGTAACAGGAGCAATATGAGTACCTAAAGTGGAGAGGAGGGTCTGACTTTATCCATCTGCTTTTGTTTCTTCTAAAGTATTATTTTGTTTCCTCCTCTAAGTGCTCTCTGTTTTGTCTTCTGGACCAAGATATTAAAGCTCTAGCAAAGACACTTGCACTGTTTGCATATATATGATGCTACAAGCAAGGTGATTTATTCATGCTTTTGTTTCTTCTTATTCTTGTTGGAATGTGTGGGATGTATAATGGGGCCTAATGGAAGCAGGACTCTTTCATGCCACCAGATTTTCTAGTGCCAAGGAGTGTATGATGGGGAGTGGCGATGTGGAACAGGGCAGTAGTTGGAATGAGTGGAGGAACTGTGGACAATATGGAGAACAAGGCAACAGTGATCGAAAAGGAGCAAAAGGGAGAATGGTGACTGGGAGAAGGGTCTTGCGCATGACTTTGTTATTTTATACACTCATTTCCAATGGAGGAACCCATTCATGATCCTAAAGGTGGGGCACAGAGAAGGGCAAGACATAACACAGTTACCCTGCCATATTGAAAATAAAATGTGGGTACTGTATGACCATCTCATTTAGGGTCCGAAAAGCAGAGCAATTTGCCCAAGACTGAGAGCAGAAGATGAGAGGAATGGGACTGTGCCCTCGTTCGCCTCTCCTGGGTGCTCTTTGTTTCATCTCTGGGGCCATGGCATTAAGATCCCAGCAGATACCTGTGCAATGCGCATACCTCTAGATGTTATAAGCAGGGCAGTCTTTGTACCTTGTTTCTCGCTTTCTCCCTGGACCAAATGAAGAAAAGGCTGGACTATGCATGGACTGGAAGGGTTCAAAATGTGTGGGATGCATAATGAGGTCTAAAGGAAGCAGGACTCTCTCATGCTATATGGGACTTTCTGGTGCCATTAAATATGTGATAGGGAGTGGATATATGGAATGAAGATGATCTGGTAGACCGAATGGAGACATTATGGGCTATATGGGGGCAAGGCAACAATGGTCAAAAGGAGTAAAGGGAGGCTGATGGCTGGGAGAAGGGCTCTCGTATGAGTTTAAAGGTGTTTTCTGCTTTTCTATGCACTCACTTCCAATAGAGATCACTCATAACTGGAAGCAGGGGGCACCAGAAGGGATGAAGTATTGCATGTGCATATGTTAACATCTGGTATTGGAAACATCAGGAAATAAGAGATTAGAACATAATGGGGACAGTACGAAAAAACAGACATGCAATCGAGGGGTAGGAGGAGACCTGCACCAGAATATGCAAAGAAAGGTGAAAGGAAAAATAGAGAATAATTTAAGCCACGATGAATATTGGGTCTGGGGAGAAAACTTGTGTAAAAGGAGAGAGAGGTATGCAGTGTTTAGCAGGGCATAGTTACAAGAGTGGGAGGACTTCCTCTCAATAGCTGGTGTCTGGGAGAGAGAAGCGGGCAAAAGGGAGGCAGGAGGAGGAGGAGATGTGAGGTCAAGAGAGGCTAAGATGGGTGAAATGTGAAAATAATAAAACAAATTGGCTGTGGGGGCAGGGGACGCAGGCATCAGAAAGGGTTTGTTTAGGACACTGAGCTGAAGAGGCAATTAGTGTCACAAAGGGAATAAATAGAAGGGAAAGTAAGGGGAGAGGAAAACGTGGCAAGGGGTGCCATGGAAACTACAGGAATAAAAATGGAAATGCATTTGTGTAGTAGGGGAAGGGAAAGGAAAAAGAAGGGGAGGGATATGGGGGAAATAAAGGGATGAGGAGAATTGGGGAGGATGGGAGGGGAAGGTATCATTAAAGATAGGAAAGAAAAAGGACAGGGGACAGGTAAAATAGATGTTACAGATGTTACTGTTGTTATTGTTACAGTTGTTATGCGTGTTGGTGCAATCATTCTGTTGTGTGCAATGACAGGTTTTACATATGAGGAGAATAAGGGGAGGTAAAGTGAAACTCTAAAGCAAATAATCGGGTCAGAGTGGACTCGACACTATTAATGGAAGGGATTGAAGAAACATGTTTATATATCAATGGATAATACACAAAATATCAATGTAGTCTCATGGAAATCTGAGACATACAAACCCAGTCAAAAGGACATCGTTATTGATGGCTCTGAAATGGGTAGGGGCACAGGTGGCTCTGATACAGGAGACCCATCTAACAGACACTGAGCATGCCAAAATGGCACAGAACTGGGTGGGGAAGTGTTATAACATCCTTTTGCAACAAGAGGAAGTGGCCATCTTGGTGTGCACAAGGCTCTCCTCTGGTAATCACTAAAGTAGTCAAAGATCCTAAAGGGAGATATATATTTATCTCAGGAGAACTTAAAGGGAAAAAAATAATGTTTGGTGTATTTATACTGGCGGTATATGAACCACAATTCTATATGTCCTTACTGGATTTGCTAACAGAGAACAATTCCCAGGGCTTATCCTGGTGGTGACTTTAATTTGACAGTGATCCAGTAATGGATCACTCAGAAGGAAGGGAGGACAAGAGATAAAGAAACAATGGGAGATGGGTATGGTGACATGGACCTCAGAGATAGTTGGCGCACAGCCAATCCAGGGGCCAAAGAATATACCTTTTTCTCTAACCCGCATAAAACGTGGTCCAGGATTGACTACATTTATCTACCTAGGGGATGGTACGCCAGAGTGCAAGATGTAATACATAGCCCTATACACATATCCGACCATACAATGGTTATCCTGAAAATAAAAGGGGGGAAAGCAGAGAGGCCTTACTCAGTGGAAATTCCCAACATATATGGTAAAAAATAAAGAGTTTAAAGAACATCTGACAACCCAGTGGTGGGGATATATGGAGAATAATGATATGAGGGAGGTATCTAAGACAACGCTGTGGGAGGCGGATAAAGCATATATGAAGGAATAATCATAGAAATATGGCCAGATTGAAAAAACAGAAAAAGACACATATTGAGTTAGAGGAAGCTGAAGCAATTGGAAAAAAGATTGCAGGTGGTGAAAAGGAAGCAATTAGGTTGTTGGAAAGCAACAAGAAACCCTGAATGCCCATCTTAAAGCAGAAGCCGGAGAAGACAGGGCTTTATTGGAAATGCCACGTGATAGAAGGGAAATAAACCTAGCCAATTACTAACTAAACTGTTGAAAAGGGGCAGGGCTGCGACACATATCATAGGGGTAAAAGATAAAGAGGAACCTTCATAAAGATATATGAAAGGTATAAAAGAAAATTTTGGAGCTTTCTACCAGCATTTGTATCAAGCAGAGCATGCAGGTAACTGTGAAATGCAAAAGTTTTAGATAAAGTAAGTTAATGGAGGCTACTCAAGCCCAGAGAGATGTAGTCAACGATTGCAAAAAACAGAAATAATGAATGTGATACAGAAGCTGCAGAGTGGTAAAGCTAGCGCCCAGATGATTCCAAGCAGAATATTATAAAATGATGGGAGTGGTAGGGGAACTGTTGAGAAGTATTTCACAAAATTAGGAGGCAGGGGAGATTAACCTGCCCAAAACTGTATATGATGCACTATATGTTTAATAGCCTAGAGTGGGAAAAGATGTGGAAGAATGTGCCTATCAACTAATTTCTTTGCTTAACTGTGATTTTAAAATTCTAGCTAAGGTCTTGCAGTGAGGTTGGACCAATACTCCCAAGTTAGGTTCACCCAGACCAAACCAGGTTCATTAAAGGCGACAGTCATGTCATAATATCGTCGCCTCCTCAATATTATATGAAGAGTCGAATCAGAAAAGAAGCAGTGGAGTTATCTCCATGGATGCTGAAAAGTATTCAATAGAGTGGAATGGGAATACTTATTTGAGGTGATATCCAGTTTGGTCTGGGTGAACCACTATTATATAAATAAGGACACACAGTATGCACTAGCACATGGACATTGAAACTGGAGAAACAATGAGCTGTCCTCTGTCCCCCCTGTTAGTTTGAAATGCACTGAAACCATTGGCATTACTACAAGAATTGCACAACAATTTGGGGAATTGAAGGACAAAGGGATCACAGCATAAACTGCTCTATATATGAATGACATGTTAGTGTTTGAAAATCAAAACAATCGGTGCCTCCTTATTTGTTTTGGTAAAGGAGTTTTGGGCCTTCTTGGGGTATAGGATTAACCTGGGAAGTCAGAAATTATATGTTTTCCTGAGATAGGTAAAGAAACAGAACAGTGGGGACTGAAACAAGTAGGGAAGTGTTTTACTTATCTTGGTATATGTGTGGGCAGGTTGCTGGGTTCCTGTATGGTTTAAATTACACTGAACTGTTGAAAGTGATAGGGCAGATCTTAGAATATGGGAACAATTACCAATTTCATGGATGGGCAGACTAAATACTGTCAAATGAATTTGCTCCCAGGATATTGTATCCGTTACATATGTTGCATGTGGGACTTATGAAAGGGACATAGATAAGATAGAAAAAGCTATTTCGAGTTTTATTTGGAGGGTAAATGCCAAGGGTTAATCTACAAAATTAAAAATGGAAAAGGAGAGGGAGGTCTAGCCCTACCAGATATACATAATTATGGACTGGCAGAGCAGCTAAGATACATAGCGGATTGGGTGCATCAGCCCAGGAAGCCAGTGGGTCGAATTAGCAAGTGGAGCTTGGGACAACTCACAGCATACCTGCACTCTAGGGGTGTAAGAGACACTGAATTAGAGGCAATAATAATCCATTAGTGGAACAGGTCTTAATAGTCTGGGGACAGATTAGAAAGCAGGGATGGACATGACAAGGGAAACCATTCTATTATCTGTGGCAAACAATCCCTTTTCTTGCCGGAGCTGGAGGATAAAAGCTTTTACAAGTGGGAGCAGAAGGAATCCAAGTCTAGGGAATCTCCTGGTACTAGGAAACCTCTGCACATTTGAAACTATGCAGAAGGAGCTGGGGGTGGAGAGGCAGCACCTGTTTAGATACCTGCAGGTAAGGACATTCATGCATAAGCTGGCAAGGGGAGAGGAAAGGGGACTTAAACCAGGCGAGGTAGAAAGCCTAATATACCATGCCAAGGTGAACCCCAAAGGATTTATCATGAAGGCGGTCAAGAGAGGAAGTCAGAGACTCCCAGATAGAACAAGGAGAACAAGAATGTTGTGGGAAAGGAATCTGGAGAGACCAATTACGGAGGAGAATTGGAATATAGCACTTCAAATGCACTCAGTGATTATGGCATGTAATAGATATAAAGAGGCATACTACAAGTTTCTTCATTGATTGTATTACCGCCAGTGATAGTCCACAAAGCACACCCTTCAATATCACCGTATGTAGGAGATGGAGTGGGAAGAGAAGGACATACATTGTTTTGGACCTGCCCCATTCTACGCTCTTTGGGGGAGGTAGCAGAGGAAGTGGCTGCAATAGCTGGAAGGAGATGGAAAAGGATCCACTGCTGTGTCTCTTTGGAATGGAGGTGGGAGAGGCAGAGGAGTGGAACCCACTTCCTAGATGGGTAAGAGTCTTGTTCATCCTGGTTCGGCACTGTATACAGATCACATGGGTGATCTATGTAAGCCAAATCTTAAACAATGGAAGCAGATGATATTGCAAACACTAGCGTTGAGAGGTTGACCTATGTGCTGTGGGATCGGGAGGTCTTTATAAGAACCTGATTACCTTATCGTCCTCACTAAATCCAGAGGAGGAAGTGATATTAAGGGCTGGACTAGGCTGTTGAAAGTGGTAGTAGGACTTCAATATTTATTAATAAATTAAAAGGCTGAGCTTAAGAAGTTGTACTAGAGCTGTAAGTCTATATACCTCAATATTTATTATGTATTAACTGAATGGAAAAGGAAATACTAAAGGAATGCACAAATGATTGCACCTGTTGGTGTTGTTTTAATGTGTAATGTGACTTTCATGTTTGAAGGTCAGTATGTCTGTATGTCACTATGTGTAAAAAATAAAAAAAATAAAATGGTAATTAATAAAAATGTTAGCACCACTATAGGAGTTTGAAACAAGTTTATTCCAGTGAGCTAGCACAGAGTGCAACTGCAAAGTTTACTAGAGTAAACACATCATTTGATAGAATCTACTGTGTTCCTGTGGTTACCTGAACGAATCACGGGCATTAGGATATTATTTAGAAAGGTGGAAAGCACACCTGAGCAGATGGGGTGGGGGCTTAGAGGATGAAAGAAATAAGGAGATAGTGATGTGTTACTACTATGCAGGTCCATGTTGCTAGAGTAGAACTTGTTGTTTTCAGTACAGTACTGCATATTCAGTTCTGATGCTTATTTATTAATTAATTATTTATTTAGTGTGTTAACCGGGTAAGTACACAGAGCCAAAACCCCCTTTTTAGGAATGACCCGGAGCTACTAGAAATTTGGCTAAGATGAATAGCAATATACAATACTGAGTATAAAACAACATACAATTCATATACAACATTAAGATCATGCACAATTAAGTATATCATACAACATTAAAAACATGCACAATTAGTTTTCTGTAAAATATAAGATTTTGACTGGATTTTTTAATTTAAATGACTGCTTACATTAAAGCAAGATGGAGGTAAAGTATTCCAAAGTTTAGGTGCCTGTACTGAAAAAAGAATGTTTCCCCATGGAAGTTGCAATCTTTGTGATTGATAAGTGTGAACTTGAAGAAGACCTGAATACTCTGCATTCTTTTCTAAACTCAGTACAACTAAACAGTGGGAATCCATGTTTTATTCTTAATATATTGTCCACTTAGCCAATGAATGTCCCAGTATCTTGTGTGCTTCAGCAGGATTGCTTGATGCTAAATGAATGAATTAGCCAACTGGTGGATGGGGGATAAGCAGCTGAATCAAAGGTTTACTCATATTGTGGTTCAAGTAAGCAATGAACCACAACACCAATTGCATTCTGATGTGATTACTGCATGTCTAGTGTGCTGTGAGGACCAAAGCATTTGTCCTGAAAGCCATCAGCACCAGAAAGAATGATCATAATATATCAGCCTACACCCTACAGTGTGAAGATAGCCTGAATTTAGATGCCAAATGATTAAGTAATCCAGAGGTTCTGCATCAGCCTGCAGTGGTGTCAGGGAGATTAGAAAGAAGGAGGGGTGACTATGGGAGGCTGGGATAAAACCCTCTACCTGCATGACAGACATTACATTTATATACTACTTAACATTTTGTCACTCAAATGTTGCACATCAACACTCAAAATGTTGGAAAATGAGGGACACTGGCTGTAATAATGTGGGGCACATGAACACAAATATGGAAATGCAAACTCAGAACACTGGGAGCTAATGACTTACCGTAACAGCATTCCACCCCTGATCACAGCCTGGATACTTGTTGGAAATCCTAGCAATGGGGTGATAATGATTCACATTGTGTTTTCTTTGGGGTCCCCACCTTGCACTGCCAGATGCAAGGTAAATGCAGCTCTTAAAAAGCTATTAATCATACCTGGCTATCAGAAACAATAATGGAGATTAGCATGAGGATTACAGCCTGCTAAAGTAAGTACTTTTTTTAACTTTATTGACAGTAAGTCAAGATGGACATGCAGAGGGTTAGGTGTACTTGTCCAGGTCAATTTGCATTATTCCCTTGACAAGTAAAACAATGTTAAAATTAACCTTTGCTTCTAATTTGAAATCTTCCATTTCTTCACCCCTGACAGTTTCAATAATCTCTTCATCAATGATGTTGTTAAAAACCTCACGGCTATTCTCAAAGGTAATGTAGTTCTCAGCAGATCCACTGAGTTGCATCGACAACAAGTTATTGAAATGCAACAAGTGGCAGTAACAATGTCAACAGGTGAAATTTCACCTGTCTGACACTGAATATTTTGTTGAAGTTGTGTCGCTGTAATGGATTTGATGTAGAAATTTGGAGAATTAAGTAACGGTATATGGTTCTCAACAAGGCACTGTAAATTATTTTTATTAAGATATTTACAGCAACCAAAAGAAATTGGGACCATGATGCATAGAAACATAGAAGCTGACAGCAGATAAGGACTGCAAAGCCAGTCCAGTCTGCCCTTTTTTTAAACCTTATGAATGAGCCTTAGGCCTGTACTCTGTCAATGGTCTATCTATTCATACTCATCTGTATTGCTCCCTTATGCCTATCCCATGCCTGTTTAAAGCCCTGCACTGTATTCATATCCACCACTTCCGGAGGTAGGCCGTTCTATGCATCCATCACCCTTTCTGTGAAAAAGAACTTCATGACATTACCCCTTAATTGGCCTCCCTCTAATCTCATGCTGTGTCCTCTTGTCATGCTATTTTTCTTATATTGAAACATGTTAGACTCTTTCATCTTGTTAATGTCCTTCAGATGTTTGAATGTTTCAATCATATCACCTCTCTCCCTCCTTTGCTTTAGGGTATACATATTGAGCTCAGTTAATCTGTCCTGATATGTTTTCTGATGCAGTTCCTGCACCATTTTGGTTGCCCCTCTCTAGACTGCCTCCATTTTGTTAATGTCCTTGTGCAGGTGCAGCCTCCAGTACTGCACACAGTTCTCCAGATGGGGCCTAACCAGTGTCTTGTAAAAAGTGATTATTACCATCCTCTTATGACTTGCGATACCCCTAATAATACACCCCAACATCCCTCTAGCCTTTCTTACTGCTTTAGTGATCTGCTTGAATGATTTCAGGTCATCTGCGATGATGATGCCCAAGTGTCTTGCTTCCCTTGTGATTGCCAGAAACTCTCCTCCCAACCTGTAGGTAGCTTCAGAGTTTCTCTTCCCTGTGTGCATGATCTTGCACTTCTTTGTATTAAACCCCAGTTGCCACTCTTCTGACCATTTTGCCAGTTTATCAAGATCTCGTCTAATTCTGCCCACCCCATCTGGATCATCTACTCTGTTGCAGATCTTGGTGTCATCTGCAAACAGACAAACCTTACCCTCCAGTCCATCTGCAATATCACTGATGAAGATATTGAAGAGGACTGGCCCCAGGACTGATGCCTTACGTACCCCACTTGTGACTTGCATCTCTTCTGACTGCATACCATTTACAACCACCCTCTGTTTTCTGCCTGCCAACCAGTTTGCCATCTAGTTGACCAACTTCTGACCCACCCAAGCCTACCCAGCTTAATAATTAATCTTCTATGTGGAACAATATTGAAAGCTTTGCTGAAATCAAGGTAGGCAACATCAACTGCACCCCCTTGGTCCACCACTGTGGCTACCCAGTCAAAGAAATCTATGAGATTAGTCTGACAGGGCCTTCCTGTTGTAAACCCATGCTGTCTTGAATCCTGTACTCCTATGGATTCCAGTGGTTGCATTATCCTTTCCTTAAGAGTGCCTCCATAATCTTGCCCACTACTGAGGTAAGACTGACTGATCTGTAGTTCTCTGCCTCCTCCCTGCTATCACTCTTGTGGAGCATGATCACATGAGCTCTTCTCCAGTCTTCTGGGACCTCTCCTATGCTCAGAGACTTACTAAACAGTTCTGATAATGGTTCTGCTTGTTCTACCCTAAGCTTCTTTAGTATCCTGGGATATATGCCATCAGGTTCCATTGCCTTGTCCACCCTGAGCTTAGCGAACTCTTGTAGGACCTTTTCTTTTGTAAAGGGGCTAGTGCACTCCTCCCACTCTCCTGTGTCCATAGTGCTGAGATCTAGACCCTGCCCTACCTTCTCCTCAGTAAATATTGAGCAGAAGTATCTGTTTAGGAGAGATGCTTTTCCTTGGTCCTCATCCACACACTCGCACTTATCCCCTTTGATCTTAGCAATACCCTCTCTCTGGACTTTCTCCTTTCACTAATGTATCTGTAGAAAGTCTTGTCCCTTTCTTTTACTTTTCATGCTAGTGTTTTCTCGATTTGGGCCTTTGCCTGCCTTACTGCCTTCCTTGCTTCCCTTAGGGCAGTTTGGTATGCCTCCCTATCTTCATCCTGCTGCATTCCCTTATATTTCCTGAAGGCCAACCTTTTGGCTCTGACCTCTTCTGCTACTGTTTTTGAGAAGCAAAGTGGTTTCCTCCTTCTTTTGCTCTTCTTTTCTCTCTGAGACAATGGGATGTTGCTTCAAGTATTCAAGTGTTAGTAACTTGGCAGAAGACACCAGGAGGAAGGAGTGCTGTGTGACTGGACTTCTCTACTGGGAATAAAGAAGTAGAACTCTTGTGCTTGGACCTTTAATTTATGGTAAAAAAACAAACTAACAAACAAAACAAAAAAAAATTAGTGTGTTTATCTGAGTTAACTGAACTGAATGGTTATCTGAACAGTTATCTAGGTGTAAATCTCAGGTGATTGAAAGGGCTTGATAGCTGTGCAGTTTAAATTACTTGTAGAAAGATCTAGTAAGTAGGGGGAGTGGCTTATCTTGAAGGAAGCTAAATTTAAAGACTGCCTTAGGAAGATTCTGTTAGTAGCTTGGCAGAAGACACTAGGGGGAAGAGTGCTGTGTGACTGGACTTCTCTACTGGGACTAAAGAAGTAGAACTCTTGTATTTGGACCTTTAATTTAGGGTAAAAAAACAAACTAACAAACAAAACAAAAAAAATTAGTGTGTTTGTCTGAGTTAACTGAACTGAATGGTTATCTGAACAGTTATCTAGGTGTAAATCTCAGGTGATTGAAAGGGATTGATAGCTGTGCAGTTTAAATTACTTGTAGAAAGATCTCGTAAGTGGGGGGAGTGGCTTAGCTAGAAGAAAGCTAAATTTAAAGACTGCCTTAGAAATATTCTGTTAGTAGCTTGGCAGAAGACACCAGGAGGAAGGAGTGCAGTGTGACTGGACTTCTCTACTAGGACTATATTTCCCTCCTTCCCACCCAAAGCTAGTTCTACTTTTATAGGCACATGATTTGACTGACAACAGGAACTTCCTGTTTGAGAGCAGGAAGTGAGTGATCACAGAGTCACCAAAGACCCACCATCCTAGAAGGGCAAGAGTAGCTCTCCAGCCCTCTCTAGCTTCTGGAGGTCTGCCTCTGAGCAAGTAAGGGGTCTACTGAGAAATATAGGATATTCTTGTCTCAGAACAGGACAATCAGGAGCTTAAAGGGCACAGAGGCAGAAAGTAAGTAGAGAGAGAAGAAAAAGTAAAAAAAACAGAGCAAAGAGTAAGGATTCCAAACAACAGTTAAGGGGACAGAAATAAGACATGATGGGAGTGGTGCAGTGCAGTTGCTGTGGAGCAGCAGTCTTCTAGGAGACGTTCTGGAGGTTGTGGTGTTGTCCCATCTGCAGGCACCTTTCTGGACTGAGGGGGGGAGGAGGTTGCTCATCTCCAGGCTGAGTTGGCCAGGATTTGTGGGACCTCCTCTTCCATCCAGGGACCACCAGTGCCACTGCCGTTGCCTCAGAGGTTGCCAAGAAGAGGAGCAGTTGGACCACAGTGGGCTCAGGGAGGGTGAGGGTGGTGGAACAGGGCATCCCTCCAGTTGTACCTCTCCACAATTCCTTTGCTATTCTGGCAAGTGTGGTTCCTCTATGGAGGCACCTGCAGTGGAGACCAAGGAGGATGCTGGGAACCTCCACAAGGAGACCCACAGGAGGGTGGCATGGGACCCCACAGGGAAGGAAACAACTCATGGTGGGGACTCCATTGTTAGGAAAGGTAGAACTGGGGAGGAAGGGAGAGGGAGGTAAGGTGCCTGCCTGGTGCCATGGCTTGGAGGGACAGGAGCGAATCCTCAGGATTGCTGGAACATCTGCACAGGGAGGGAGCTGGATGTCATTGTCCACCCAGGACAAATTACCTGGCTAAGAAAGGATTAGAGCAGTGCAGGAAGAGTTTGTGGAATTGGGAGGGCCTTAGACAAGTAGCACACACGGTAACCTTCTCGGAGGTGCTGCCCATCTATGGCGTAGAAGAGGCTGAGGGTGTTGTGCACCATGAGTTCAATCAGTGGTTGAAAAACTGGTGCAGAGCTCAGGATTTGGCTTCATTGGGGCCTGGGGTCCACCTGGAGTGATGTAAGCCTATACTGGCACGATGGACTGCATCAGTCCAGGAGGGAACCAGGATCCTGGGTGATAGGTTTAAATGCTTCATTGGCAAGCATTTAAACTAGCCAAGGAGGCACTGGAAAGGGCAGGGAAATCCTAGCCCCCAAAAAAATCATGGTAGTAAGTGCAGGAAACACCAACATAGAGGTGGTGATAGGAGAAGGACGGGTAAATGGGGAAAGTGACAAAGGCAAGAAGGACAGGGATGGGGCAAAGGGTAAGGCCATCAGTAAATGGAGGGTAATGAGTACCAATGCCTGCAGTCTGGGCAACAAGCTCCATGAGCTGGTGGCCTTGATGGAAGAGGGATGCCTGGATATCGTAGCAAGTCACAGAAACATGGTACACAGAGAACCATGACTAGGATGTTAACATACCAGGGTACATAACCTACAGGAGAGACAGGCAGGGAGAAGAGGGGAGGTAGCTCTCTATGTTAAGGAAAGGATAAAAGCAACTGAACAAAGAGTAAACAGGTAGGAGAGGAGGCACTGTGGGTCACCTTGGAGACTGGAAAGAGCACCACAGTCCGCACAAGAGGTTGTGTACAGACCCCCATGTCAGGGGAGGGAATGGAGAAGGATATGATAGAAGGCATTCTTAGGATGGCAGAGAAAGGAGATACTGTTGATGGAGACCTGAATATGCCAGATGTTAACTGGAGCACATTTGCTGCAGCCACATCCAAAGCAGGGTCATTCTTGATGCCCTACAGGTGGCAGGCCTCAGACAGCTAGTTTCAGAACCCACTCATGAGGGAGAAATCTTAGACCTCGTACTCTCAAATGGGGGCAGTGAGAGGATCTCAGATCTAGAAGTGGGTTGCCATCTGGGAACAAGTGACCATCAAACAGTGTGGTTCACGTTAAACTCAGCTACAGAGTCAAGCCATACAAAAGTGAGGGCACTGGACTTCAGGAGGCTGACTTTGGCAAGATGGGAGAGTGCGTCAGAAAAGCACTAGCAAACAGTCTCGAAGGAGGGGCAGAGCAACAATGGGGAATCATCAAAACTGCCATCACAGAGGCAACAAGCCTATGTGTGAAGGAAATAAACAAATCAAAATGAAAAAAAAAAACACTATAGTTCTCAAAAGAGGTGGCTGGGAAAGTCAGGGAGAAAAAGATAGCATTCAGGAAGTATAAGGAAACACAGAAGGAGCAGGACAGAGAGCTGTACCAGTTAAGGCAGAAGGAAGCAGTGAGGGAAGTCAGAATAGCAAAGGCCCAAACTGAGGAAAACATAGCCGACTCGGTTAAGAAGGGGGATAAAACCTTTTATAGGTACATCATAGAGCGTAGAAAGACAAAGGGAAGGATAGTAAGGCTGAATAGAATGAATGGTGGGTGGGCAGAGGGGGACAGTGAAAAAGCAGGGATACTGAATGAATATTTTTGCTCAGTATTCACAAAAGAGGAGGGGTAAGTGCCTAATCCAATTAACAGAAGCACTCTTGATAGGGGGGTCGATCCCAGCCCTTTCACAGAAGAAAGGGTTCTGCAAGAACTCCTAAAACTGAAGGTGGACAAAGCAATGGGGCCTGATGAATTCACCCCAAAATTCTAAAGAATAAGGGGTGAACTAAGTAAAACTCCCTGACTACTCTTTTAATAACTCATGGGAGGATGGAGTGGTACCTGAGGACTGGAGGAGGCAGATGTGATTCCTTTCACAAAGTGGGACCAAGACAGAGGCAGGAAACTACAGACCTGTCAGTTTGACCTCTGTGGTAGGGAAAGTGATGGAGTCACTTTTGAAGGAAAGAATAGTTGAGTACCTAAAGGCCAGTGGGTCACAGGACCCAAGGCAGCATGGGTTCACAGTGGGAAGGTCATGTCAGACAAATCTAATAGATTTCTTTGACTGGGTGACCAAAGTAGTAGACCAGGGAGGGGCTGTGGACATGGTCTACCTAGACTTTAGCAGGCATTTGACACAGTCCACACAAAGATTAATAGTCAAATTAACCAGCCTGGGAGTGGGTCCCAGGGTGGTAGCCTGGGTAAAACATTGGCTGGACAACAGGACACGGAAGTTAATTGTAAATGGAGTCACGCTGAAGAAAGATGGGTTACTAGTGGGGTACCGAGGTTCAGTACTGGGTCCAGTCCTTTTTAATGTCTTTGTAAGTGACATTGCAGAGGGACTGGAAGGAAAGGTATGCCTCTTTGCAGATGACACAAAGATCTGCAACAGGGTTGATACACAAGGAGGGGTGGAAAGGATGAGAAGGGACTCGCAAGGTTGGAGGAATGGACAGAAGTATGGCAGCTAGGATTCAATGTGAAGAAGTGCAAAATAATGCACCTGGGAAACAAGAACCCAGGGAAGATTACACAATGGGGGAGGTAGTAACAACAACAGAAAAGGAAAGGGACCTGGGGGTAATCATATCAGATGAACTTAAGGTTAGCAAGCAATGTGAGAAGGCAGTAGGGAGGGCTGGGGGTATACTGGGATGCATAGGGAGAGGCATCACCAGCAGAAAACAGGAAGTTGTTATCCCTCTGTACAGACAGTTGGTGAGACCCCATCTGGAGTACTACGTCCAGTTCTGGAGACCCCATCTCTGCAAGGACATAGACAGGATAGAGGCAGTCCAGAGGAGGGCAACTAAAATGGTGCAGGGTCTGCAAGAGAAGCCATACAAGGAGGACTAAAGAAGCTTAAGATGTATACCCTTGAGGAAATAAAGGAGAGGGGGACATGATAGAAACTTTAAGTACCTCAGTGGAATCAACAAAGTCAAGAGGTAGCATCTTTCAGAAAAGAGGCGTGCAAGAACAAGGGGACACAATTTAAAAATAGAGGCGGTTCCGAACAATGTGAGGAAGTATTTTTCACAGAGATGGTAGTGGATGCATGGAACAACCTTCCTGAGGAGGTTGTGGGGTCTAAAACTGGCGGGAGAATTCAAGAATGCATGGGACAGACATAAGGCAATTCTTGTGGGGGGTAGGAAGAAATAGGCTGTTGGTTAACTAGGATCTGCGGCCTATCCTGTAGGTAGGGAGATGGGCAGACTAGGTGGGCCAAGTGGTCCTTATCTGCCATCAAAGTCTATGTTTCTATGTTTCTATTGCATCCCTAATGCTTTCCCACTTTGCCTGTACCCTCTCACCTGTATTTCTTCTTGCCAGGGCTAGCTTAAATATGTTGGCCATCTTATCAAAGTCAGTTACTCTAAAGTCCCATATTTTTGTCTTGGAATGGGATGATTTAGTTCTAGTGGCCAAATTGAACCATACTATGTGATGGTCACTGGCCCGGAGATGAGCTTCTTCCTGGAGATCTCTGATCCTTTCCCCATTAGTCAGTACAAGTTCCAGAATAGCCCTGGCATCAGTGCCAGTAATATGGTGGCTGAAAGAAGAATAACATGAAAAGATACAGCCTCTACACCAGAAAGTACTGGCAGCTGGCAGATAGAGTGATTGGTGGATAATAGAGCGAAATTTACATAGCGAGGTTAGCTGGTCAGGTTGGTCGATAAGGAGGGTGGCGAAAACAGAGGGTGGATAAGAGAGGTGCAGTATACACTTCTCAGATACAAATAAACACCTTCAAAAGCTTGATTTTATTAACCTGGATTTTGATCCAGCTTCTTGAATATCTGCTTAAAAGCTCAGTTTACAGCACCGTCTGTGTGTTGTCAGCACCTTTTTGATGTGGGACATGTGTGAAACAGAACAACTTTGTGATGTAAATTGTAGGATGTCCCTCCAAATCTGGAATACAGAATTGCATTGGCAGAATCTTCACCACTGTCCCAGCAATGGAAGGAATCACCTGGAGCCAGGACCTCAGTTTTTTCTATGACAAAATAAGGAGCAATGATTTCCTAGGTAAGCAGGTAAGGAGAGGTGGGGTATTTTGTTATGGTCTGCAAAGGAACAATAGCCATTATGGATCCTATACTCTGCTTTCCTGCAAACTGTCTCTCCAGTATGGTCACTATAAGTGTTCCAAATGGACTAAAACTGTGAGTAGTATTTCATTTAATTTTCTGTTCTCTTAAATCCCACCTTGCCTCCCCTCAGCCTTGCTCCTGTGCCTAAGTTACCCCACCTTGGCTTCCAGCTTATTCCCTTGTCGCTTCCCATCTCTCTATTGCTCTAGCCTCTTGTGCCATTCCTGCTCTGCTGTGTTCCGACTCTGAGCTGTTTCACTCACTCTTCAAATGTGAGCCAATGTTTTTGAATTCTCTGCCTCTGTACCAGCATCTACTGTTTCATCTGTAAAACCAACTCTATGCACTATAAAAATCTCTGCCCTTGTACCTTGTTTATTTATTGTAAATCCCTGCCTCTGTACTTGCTTATTCTGTATAATTTTGTAAATACTGAACATGCATCTTGTATTTTGTATATTCATTATGCTCTACAGACTATTGTAAAAGTGGTATTGTGCATTTATATGTTGCTGTTATGTATCGTTTCTCTGTGCCTCCCCTTCTATTCTTCCCAGACCTCCCCTGAAAAAGAGACATTCTGTCTCAATCGGACTACCCAGTTACCAAAATTCAAATAAACATATAAATAAATAAATTTTCGTAATACTGTATATGGATGTGTGTATAAGGAGAAGATTATGTGGAAAAATCATTTTTTTTTTTTTGTAATTTAAGGAAGTTTTTATTTTTAGGGTCCTGTTGAAGTTTTTTTTTTTCTTTGTTAGTGAATAAATGTAGTGGCCTTGTTTATGATAGCACTCAAGAATGAGTGAAAAATTGTACTGGGAGTCAGGGATATTTCACTGTGCTGCATCCTGGTTGTCAAAGTCCCAAACCATTAGCTGTCACTCTGCAAACTCATGGCATCAGAATCCTTTTGAGTAATCAAGATGCTGGACATTCTCTACCTGTTTTTATGAAGACTATATATAGAAACATAGAATTTGACGGAGAGAAGGACTGCTTGGCCCACCCAGTCTGCCCATTTCCCTACCTCATGGATAAGCTGCAGATTCTAGTTAATCAACAGCTCACTTCTTCCTGCTCCCCACTAGAATTGCCTTATGCCTGTTCCACGCATTCTTGAATTCTCCCACTGTTCCTGACTCCACAGCCTCCTCAGGAAGGCTGTTCCATGCATCCACAACTCTCTCTGTGAAAAAATTCTTTCTGACATTACCTCTGAGCCGTCACCCTTCTATCTTCAAATTGTGCCCCCTTCTTCTTGCACATCTCTTCTTCTGAAAGATACTACCTTCTTGTACCTTGTTAATTCCCTTGAGATACTTGAAAGTTTCTATCATGTTCCCCCTCTCCCTTCTTTCCTCAAGGTTATACATATTAAGCTGCTTTAGTCTCTCCTCGTATGTCTTCTGGTGCAGACCTTGCACCATTTTTGTTGCCCTCTTCTGAACAGCCTCCACTCTGTCTTTATCCTACCATTGCATAAATAGATGCATTTTCTATTTCTTTGTTAATGATTTTTATTTGTTTCAAAAAGAAGTTACAAAACCAGTACAGGATATGCATTCACAATTGGCACAGTTATGCACTTACAAATAGGTCAGTGCAGAGTCATCATATTCCACTTACAAATGGTTCACTACAGTGTCATAATTTTACAGTACAAAGCCTAAAGCCTAGGAGCAGAGTGTGCCTCAATTCAGGGGCCTGGTGTTACCCATACCATTGTTTTGCTTGGCATCTAAAGAGGAAAGGAAGAAAGAGCTTTATAAGGCACTTACTTGTCTAAGGGGGGCTGGTAGATGTTCTGTTCAATACCATGCTTATTTGCAGGTCAGGTATCTTCATGGCTTCTGAAGTGATCCTGCTGGGAGGTATATTGCAGCTGGGACTCTAATGACTTACAGCACTGGAAGCTGAACAGAGATATGAACAAAGTATTCTAGTGCGTTAACAATAACATCACTAACAAAAAAAAACACAGTATAACAAACTTCACAGCAGTGATTGTTAAAGGATATTTGTACCTTATTATAGAAAGAAGGGGTTGCAGCAAGATGGGTGACCTTAAAAAACTCCAAGCCATGATACCCCCAGTCCATCTCTTTGCACAGAGTGAGGGGGGCTATGGGGGTATCCCTGGACTTAGGGAGTAGCAGGCCTCTTTTGTGATCAACCAGCACCTGTGGGTGAGTTTAAGAATGCCAAATATGGGGATCAGCATTTATAGTATGGTGTCATCTTGTTGAGTTTAAAATGCAGATCCTATCCAGCTCAACAATTTTGATGAAGGAGGCTAGAATGTTTCTGGTAGTGGGTATATTGGTAGTTCTCCAGCTACATAATATAACTTTCTTGACCTGCATGGGCAGCAGGGACAGCCACTGAAATTCAGAGTATGTGATGTTAAGTGTGTCGGGCTTGATCCCTAATATGAAGATTGAGGGGGACAGTGGGATCTGTCTCTGCAGTACCCTGTTGCCCATGTGGCATAGCTGTTTTCATAGCAACTGAATTATGGGGCAGCCCCACAGTATGGGAAAAAGATCCCCCCTATCTGCAAGACATCAACAACATTTATCTTTGACCACTACATAAGCTTTATAAAGGACCAAAGGGGTCCTGTACCAAGAGTGAAGTATCTTGTTTTGTATTAATCTGCTTTGGGTATCCTTTAGAGTGGAGTGTGCATTGTTCCATGCTTGGGCCCATTGATTCTCAGTGATGTGTAAACCCAACATCTTCTTCTACCTGAGTCTGGATTTCCCAGACTGGCTGGGTAATGTGTTCCTTATGCTTCAGTAGATTTTGCCTGCAAAGCCTCTAGTGGTGGACAGCCATTTGATGAGTAGTTTGGTGTACAGGACTTGGGGTTCTGTAAGAGTGGTTTAACCACCTCCCTTATTTGCAGGTACTGCCACATCTCCTTGTGAGGGAGACCCCCACCTGGTTTGCAGACTCTGGTATGTGACCACAGATTCTGTCTCTGGATCTAGGATGTCTTCGAGCAGAAGGAGTGCACCTGAATTGGCCCAGTGTGACCAGCTAACTGGTCTTCTGTCTATCTGGATGCAGGGGTTGTTCCAGATGGGCATATGGGTTGTGGGTGTGGGAGTGGACTCCAATCGTTTGTGGACCCAGTTCCAGTATTTAATGGACAGGGGTATGGTGGGATGATTAGAGAGGTGTTTCCCTAAGGGTGAACATAACAGCACTGCTGGGGTAGCTACACCTGCTATGTATTTTTCCATGGTCATCCACTGTGGTGATTGAGCCATCCAAGGGGTAAACCATTGTAGGGCTTAGGCTCTCTGAAAGGTATATTTATACCCCTCCATCCAGGGGAGGTTCTACCTGCCTAGTTTTCAGTGAGAGCGGAGTTTGTTATGGCTAAATCTGTTTTTTTACCCTCCCACAGGAAATACCAATTAGTTTATCTATTTTCTGGAACCATGACTGGTTTGTGGTGAGAGAGGAATGTGGGTGAAAAGGTAAAACAATTTAGGGGCCATAGCCAATTTTAAAGCAGCGATTTTCCCAGCAAGTGAGAGGTTTAACAATTTCCATCTATCAAATGCAACCTTACACGCTTGAAGTAGTGGTTGGAGGTCCTCTTCCCATTTCCTCTCAAACTGAGGTATTATTTTGACACCTATGTATGTTATGCCTTTGTCAGCCCAGCGGATCCCAGATTCCACAGTCAAGTTATCCTGACATTGTTGGTTTAACGGTAGTATCTCAGACTTGGATTGGTTTACTTTTAGTCCTGACAGGTTTGAAGAGTCAAGTAGTGGCGGGACTGGTTTTATAGAGTGCTGCAGATCAGCTACTGTTTTAGAAGGTCGTCCATGTACATGAGTGTCGGATAGTTCCTGTCCCCACCCTTATTCCACTTACCTCTGTGTGTTGGCGGATGGCCGCAGCCAGGGTTCAATAGCCAGCATGAACAGTAAAGGGAAGCGGGTACCCTTGCCTCATGCCTCTCTTCAGTCAGAAGGGGGTGAAATCAGGTGGTTTGTGGTGATCCTGGTAGAGGGGTTGGAGTAAAGTACCAGTACCCAAGTCTGGTATCTGTCACCTATTCCCAGAAATATAAGCATCAGGTGAAGATAATACCACTTGAGGGAATCAAATGCCTTTTCGAAGTCCAATGTGATGTCAGCTGCTGGTATGTTAAGGTCTCTCACTATGTACCACAAGTTGAGCAGATATCTTTTATGGTTGGCACTATACCTGCCAGGTATGAAGCCAACCTGGGAGGAATGATTAGGGCTAGTAATAGAGGGCTTAGCCTGTTAGCCAGCACCTTTCATGTTTACCTTTCTGTCCGTATTTATAAGTGAGATAGGCCTGTAGTTTAATGCCTGGGTGGGTGCTTTCCCCTTCTTTGGTATGGCTGTAATGACCGTCTCACATAGAGTATTGGGCAAGGTGCCTGATTCCTCAGCCTCTTTCAACACTTGCATGAGCATAGGGCCTATCTGTGGGGCTACAGCCTGGTAGAAGTCCACCGAAAGCTGTCTGCCCCAGGTGAATTACCTGATTGTAGGGACAGGAGGTCTTGCTACTTCAGCCTGAGTCACGGGGATTCAAGGTTCTGTGCCTGCTGGGGTGTTAACTTAGGGAGCAACAGCTCAGCAAGGAAGGTTTGTATCCCTGGTACTGGCTTGGTGTGGGAGGAGGTGTATAGTATGGTGTAGAATGCTTGCATGTTATCGTTTATTTCTTGGGGGTTGGATTTTAGCTCTGTTTCAGGGTTTTGTAGACAAGGAATGTACCTGTCCACCTGATGTTTCCTTAACTGGTAGGCCAATATCTTTCCCTCTTTATCCTCACCCTCCCAAAACCTGTGGCATAACAGTAGGACTGCATCCTTATGGTGGCCTTGTATGTCTCCCAGATCACCCCAGACAAAGTGTCGGCTATCGGGTTATCCTGAAAAAACAAGAAGGCTTCCTCTTGCACCCAGTGGATAAATGCAGGGTCTTTCAATAATATGGGGTAGAGTCTTCATGAGGTGGAAGAAGAGGTTTTAGATCCCCAGGCCAGGTAGAGTTGTGCAGAGGCATGATCTGACATCACCATGGGTAACATCGAGAGTCCTGCATCATCTGGGTCAGAGTGGGGGATGTAAGCATGATATCCAACCTGCTGAACAACTTATGTACCTCTGAGTGGTAGGTATAGTCCCTCTCCTGGGGATGGAACAGATGACACACATCAGAGATGCTATGCTCGGTCATTAGTTGTTTTAAGCTTGCCCCACTCTGACATGAGTCTCCTTCCCAGTGGTGCTCCTGTCAGTGAGGGGAGGAGGGTTAGGTTGAAGTCTTCCTCTAGCAGCAGAGGACATTGGTGGGGTGCAATGGAGCCAATTGCATTTGTTATCTCATGGAAATATTTGGGGTCATTGTTATTTGGCACATATATATTGGAGAGCAAAATAGGGTCAGTTGGTGTGGGCGCAGACAGCCATTGCCAATCTGCCTATGGGATCTGCACATTGTGTGTTACTGCCCATTGGAGGTTTTATGGAGAAATATCACTACTCCACATTTCTTGGAGGAGGCACAAAGTTTATCTCTTGACCTACTCAGTCCTTAACAAGGTATACATGATCATTTTGATGAGTTTGGTCTCCTACAGGAAGGCTACTTGGGTCCTCATCTTATTCAAATGTGAGAGAACTTTTTTCTCTTATCAGGAGTATTAAGCCCCTGACATTCCATGTATGGCAGGCCAAATTATCATAGTCAGTTTCAGGGGTGGGTACTTGGTTTTGTGCATGAACTGGCAAACTGAGATGAGCAGCCAAAGCCTTCGAGCAAGAGTGTACCTGAAATGGTGCTCCAGTGCATACACATTCCATTTACCCTGCAATTCATTGTGGGCTGAAAGATATCAACATTTAATAGACATACTGTTCGAAAATCCACAGATGTCCCTCCTGTACCTGTTAACCAGATAAATATCCCTAACATAAACAACACTGTAAGCAGTTGACATAAACAATATACAATTCCCTAAGGGGGCTGTCTCATGGCAGTACCCTGGCAGGTAGCCACAGTTTGAAAAGAGCTTCCTGGTGTGTCTGTTCCCCTGTGGACTGAGATTGGAGCAGTAAACAAAGAGCCCAACAATATGCATTCACCCTTTTGGACTGCTTTGGGGCACCATCAAGACTTTTGACCATAGACTCAGCATGCCTGGCAGCCAGCCTGACTGCCCTGTGGGGCATGATGGGGGGAGGCGCACCCTTCCCATTACAGTAGACAACCAAGTCTGGGTTGCCCACTAGTCACACAGTAACCCTGGGAAGGGGGATTGAGATTTGTTAAGCTTAAATTACCTGGGGAATTCAGGTCAAGAGCAGATAACCATCTACACACTCTGTATCCTGATGGATGTTTAGGGTAGTACAGGGTGCCCCACCATCACTTGTATATGCTCCTAGACCATTTGCTAAAGAAGTGTCTGATATCAGTGTTCGGAAGCTCATAGGGGCTACATAGTTAGCTCAAGATCAGTAACCTTTTACCAGCCATCAAGACCCCCTGAGTCCCCTTTTGTAGTGTTAGTGTGGGACAGTTAGTTTCCTTGGGGGGGGCCCTTGTGTTGGTCAGAATGCTAAGGGTGCAGTTTCAGCTTGGAGCACAGGAGTGCATTGTTAGTATATATTTTGTTAGACTTACTAGTGGGGGTATTATAGATTTTGGGGGATTCGTAAAGTCCTACCCATGTGAGAGATATTCTTGGGAGGATAGAATAGCTGTGCCTCTTATCATTGGGCAGCCTTTGATGTTAGATAGGAGGTACAACTGGCTGGTACTAGGAGGGTTTGGCTGCTGACTGGCACCCTTTGAATTGCACCCTCCTTCTGCTCTGGAGACTCAAGTATTTTACTAGTAAGTAGCTTTAGCATACACATATTTCAATCCCAGCTCAGCAAAATAGAAAAACAGCTCAGTGAATTGCACCCTCCATTTACTCTGGGGGATCCAGTAATCCATTTGTAAATAGTTGTAACACACAAATATTTCAGTCCCTGTTCAGTTAAATTAAAAAATAGAAAAACAGCTCCATGTTCATGGCTGTTAACAGTGAGGAGCCTTTTGTTTCATGGGGGTGTGGATGGAGAGAACGGGGATTGTTGAGATGCTGATGGCCAGCCACACGGGGCAGGAGGGGATGGAGTGCTTACACCAGAGCCAGTGATTTCAAGGCCTATCATGGCCTTGCTGACAATACAGAGAACCTTGTCCCCCCATTCCTATCCCTATCTGACCCCCTATTTTCAACCCCCAAAGAATAAAACCATTTATCTGACAGTGATCCTTTAGTCACCAGCCTCTGGTGTTACCAGGAGCTGAACAGTCCAGTGAGCTTTGTTGGCTAGGTCAGTAGGCTGTGGAAGCCATTGTGGTGCGGGTTCTGGAATGTCTTTGGTATCATCCTCTAATGCTGGTGGCAGGCTGTTCTCGACAGTTACGGTTCAAGAGTCAGTTGGGTCTAGAGGGGTCCTGCTGTCTGTGGTTGTAACAGTGCCCACTTTCATTTCTGAGGGGATGCTGCAGAAGACTGAGTCCAGGGGGCAAATCTATTTTTGGTGAAATAAGGACTGTAGATAGGTAAACTGCTCTTCTCATGGTGTTTGGTCTGCTTACTCTCTCAAGGGGGGCTCTTAGGTCTGCTCCTTTCATTGGGGTGCTTTCTCCAGTTGTGTTGAGCATTCTGTGGGTGCTTCTTGGATTGGACTGCTGGTACCCCAGTCTCATACTGCCCCATCTGCCTAGTCAATGGCAACTGCCTGATGTACACTCTGTTCTTCATGTTGGGGGTTTGATCTCCACCTCCGCCTTCTGGTATCCATTGTTACTATTACTCCTAAGCTTGGATCTGAACTCTGAGGGCCAGGTGTGGTGCATATAGTCAATCAAAGTCTGTGGTCCTAAAGACCAAGGGGGTTCCATTTACATTGATCCTCATTGATATAGGGTGTCTTAGTGAAAACTGGATTCCCAGACAGTGTAGCAGGTGCCTGGCCTCCATGTACTCTTTTCTTTTATCCGCTAGATCTTTTGAGCAATCTTGAAATAACATCAGTCAGTGGCCTGTCCAGTACAATGTGCCCAGCTCCTGAGCTCTGGCCTGGATCACTTATTTTTTAGCAAAGCAGGGAAAGCAGGCTAGAATGAGCCTGTGCCTGTCTACTGTTTTAGGCTGAGGTTTGAGTAATCTGTGTGCCTTCTTTATTGCAAAGTGGGGGTCTTTAGGTAGTTTTAGAATGTGGTCCAGTTTGGATTGCAAAATGTTTATCATGTTGCCTTGTTTAGAGCCCTCTGGTATCCCCTGTAGCTGCAGATTGTTGCAGCAACTCCTGTTTTCTAAGTCATCTACCTTATATTGGAGGGTCCTGATCACCTGTGCCTGCTCCCTGACAGTAGCTGTGAGCTCAGTGATGGCTGTTTCCTGGGAGGCAGCTTTCCTCTCTGATTGAAAAATTCTGACATCATCCATCTGATGAAGCGCCAACATAGTGTCATTGGATGCAATGGTAACCTCCACCATTTGTTACATTAAGGTGGTGAACATTTTATTCACAGAGGTTGAGTCCATAGTGCCATTAACGCAGGTCACCATGCGGCTTCAGGTGTTACCAGAAAAGACATTTGCTTGAGCTGCTGGCTGCAATTGCTGGAAAGCAAAGATAGTGCAATGTGCACTGTGATACAGGTAATCTTGTGGTGCCCTTCTAATCTTTGCTAGGAAACTGAAAAAGGAGTGATTATATGAAATTAAGCCCCAGGTAGTGTGCTCTGCAAAGCTTCAGTGTCCAGCTTGTTTCCCTGTTAGGCCACACCCCATTGTTCTATTTTTACTATATTACTTCCTTCATTAAACTGGTTAACAACTTACTGGATTCTAGGGCCCAGAAGGTGAGGATTAGGGGTAGTTTTTCCAGACCAGGAGAGGTCACCAGTGGGGTCCCGCAGGGCTCTCTTCTGGGACCTACACTTTTTAATGTTTTTATAAGAGATATAAAAAAAAAAAGTAAGAATACCATCACAAAATTTGCTAATGACACTAAACTAGGGGGAACGATAGACATTGATGATAAACATCAAACATTTTGCAGTGATCTGCAGAAAATTGAACACTGGTGTATGGATAACAAAATGACAGCCAGGATAAATGTGTCGTATTGTATTTCAGTATAAACAATCCCAAACATACATACCACCTAAATATCCAATGCTTACATCCTCATTTAAGGAACATGACCTGGAAATAATAGTAAGTACCAGTCTTACATCCAGGGACCAATGTAAGCATGTCATGCAGACAGCAAATTCAATATTAGATAGAATAAAGTGTACGTTTATAAACATAAATCAATCTTTTATTATTCCCCTGTACTGAACCTACATTAGGCCATATTTGGACTTTGATTCACCCTTTTGGAGTCCTCATTACATCAAGGATAAAAAATGGCTGGAATCAGTCCAGAGAAAAGCAATAGAATTAATCCCTAATTTAAGACATCTACCTTATGAAACGAGATTACAAAGGACAGGCTTAGTTAGTCTTGAGGACAGAAGAACTAGGGGCGACATGCTGCAGATTTATAAAATATTAAAAAATAAGGACCTAACAGAGCAATACGGATTCAAGTTCATGACTCGGAATGTCATCCTCCGAAGCCATGATAAGCAGCTATATAATCAAAAGGTTAATACGTGTAAAAGAGACTCTTGTTTTACAATCAGGGCTACAAAGGCCTGGAATTTACTACCACATGAGGTGATCATACTAAAAATCCTACAGACTTTAAGAGCAAATTAGACAGACATTTCAACTTGGATGGGACAAACACTAACTAAGACATCCACTAGGAGTGGCAGACACTCACAATGGGCTAATGCCTTCTTGTGTCTTAACTCACAGAGTAAACTGAGTAGATCTGTTAATAGTTTGATGATTTCTGTGCACCCCATTCAATTGAGGAGGGACTGGATGGTTCAATGTGTCGGTAACAGGTTTAGTAGCCTTTTCTCTCTGAGTCACTACTTCTAGTCTAGTCAGGTTAGTAGTAGCCATAAGTCATTATGATCTGTTACAAAATGGGCTAGTCAAAAGATCAGCTCTGATTGGCTGAAACACCCTGGCACCTATGTTGTTATTTCTTAACAACACCCTGTAAATAACAAGTGCTTCCTGGCAGTGCCTATCACCAGTTGGTATCCCTGTACCTACGTTCCATCTGAATCACGATAGCTGTCATTTTTTTCATCTCACTTAGTGAGAGAGTGATCCAGAGGCTCTCTCCCCAAACCAGTCCTCAGAACAGTCCATACACCTGCTATTACATTACAAGATTAAAAAAAGCAACAACACCAAAAACAAAACTGCTTTCTTTCTTTCTTATTTCACCAGCATGAACACAACACCAGCGCTGTGACTGCTTCCATCCTCCGATCTCCAGCCCGGTCTCGCAACTGATGGTAGCCAGCAGCGTGACTCCATGTCCGGGACTATTTTGAGAAAAGTCCCACTCCTGTTCATGCCCTGACCATGCTGAAATAACAAGTTTCACAATTCTGAAGTAAATCAAAATACCTTTTTTTTTTACTAGCAGAGTTCAACAGACAAGCTGAGTTCTATATGAACTGTAGAATCACACCTGACATGACTGCACACCATTCTTGCTCCACCACTGCTGCTCACTACCCGCTCACAGTCTGGAAACAAAACATTTTTTTTACTATACAGAACAATCTATAACACTAGTGTGATCAGAAAACTCATGGGGGGGGGGACCATATAGGAGCGACACTGCAATGCAATGTAATACAAAAAAGGAATTCTCATAAGCAACAGTACCCTCTAGTGGCACTAGAGGGACTATTTTACATAAGCTGCCATTTCTGCTCATTTGTGTTATTATTTCACTCTCTCTTTTTTAATAAATTTTATTATAAAAAAAAACAATAATGTTAGCCCATTTTCTAAACACAATAATACCATCCAGGGTGGGCGTTATGGGATATAACAGACCTTCCAGGGGCTATAAGGCCCTCCGTCTGTGGCACTGGGCCTCATTATGCCCCTGGGTGGTCCATTATATCCCAATATCACCCACCCTGTTGGGTATTATTGCTTTCATAACTGTCTGATTGACCATGTGAAATGAGCTTTGGAAGTCTCACTTCACTTCGTAGTGGAAAAGTATTATCATTACAGCCTCCCAAAACTATTGTCACTAATTTACATCCTGGTTGGCAGCCTCACATGAGAGATGAAGGTCTGATTGGGCATGGAGCCTGAAAACTATCATTTCCCTATATTGTGGCCCCTCCATGACAAAACTAAGCACACTGGTAGGGCAGCATAGGGAAACTTAAAGAGTAAATACCCTGCCCTTGCTATATCTGTGATGTGGAGAAATACTGTAGATGGCTTTAATTTCCAGGACTGTCAGCCTGGCCCCTTCATGATCTTTAAATTTCAGTACAAGAACATGAACAAATTGAATGATATCTAACAAAGTAAAACATCTTCAGTGGAGACAACCAGTGACATGGTGATCTACTATCACATGTGTCTGTGCTCATTATATAATTTCATCATGTTTTTAAACAAAATGTTCTCTTTGGGATTGGTTATCTTCTTCTGTTAACCATAGCAAGGCTGGGGACATCTCTGCAGAGTGACATCAGCACATCATCAGAGTGTGTCGGGTCTGGTAGAAACATAACAGTCCTTTAACACTGAAGTCAGAAGTCATGCCAAGGTATGCATTGCTGTGGGACAATGCCACACCTCATATGTGCTGTAAGGTATGAAAAATCACTGAATGCCTTCAAACACCTGAAAAGGGCCATTATCACACAGTATCAGACACCATAGAGTGTCTTATCATACTTATAAATTGCTCAGCATTTAACAAAAAAAGAAATGTTTTAGGTTAAAAATGTTGTTTCTTATTTTATTTTAGACGGTATACTTACACCACAGAGAAATAGTCCCAGTAACATTCCATATTTAGAATTAACCTGGAATATATGGATATCATAGAATAAAAAGATTCACAAATTCATTTTCATTTCCACTATTAGAATGTTGCCCCCAACAGACAGAGTCACACAACAGAAGCCTTCATTTGGAACTATGGCTTCAGCTTTGTCTGAAAGACGGTAAGCAACACAGTTTTACAGTACCTGGAAAGCTGGTAATGAAAGATAAATGATTTCTCATGGTCTCTAAAAGAAACACAAGAAATTAAAAGTGTGACTAGTGACTGTTTTTTTTGTTTTGTTTCTGTGTATGGATGGTATCATGAGAGAAAACAACTGTAATTATTCACTTAGATTTTAAATATAAGGGAGTTTTACTTTTAGGATCTAGTTGAAGGTTTTCATTGAGAAGAGGTGGCAGCAATGCATGTGATGGTAATCAGGGATGACTGAAGTGGTTCATTAATTCTGTGCAGTTTGCCCAAATTCCAATTCTTGCTACCTGAACTTGTTCCAGCTGTGCATTTGTGGGGGACTTGCATTTTGGTTTCATAATGTATTTCGCCACTCATCAAGCAAACAATTCTCTGCCCATTTTTAATGTCTAACAAAAGTTTTATTCTTGGAAAACATATCTCAAAGTCATGAAATTCTTCATTTGAAATTAATTGCAATATTTAGAAATAAGCATTCAACTGAAATCATGAGCTCCAGGAGTTTTATAAGTATGCTGACCAAAATTAAATGCTTTTTTTTGGACAGTATTTAATGGCTGTGATAGTGCTGATTAGACCAATTAAGATAATGATGTCACACTATACTGATGTCCACGACAGTTTACAATGAGTGAAAGTGGGGCTACAAGTCTAACAACAGAGTACTTAATGTTTTAAAATACAACAAAAATATTCATAATGAATCAGAACACAGGCCCTATTTGACATGTGGTACTAGTTCCATGTTTAGACGATTGCCATCTTTCCAGTGTTAGTAATGAAGAATTTTTGTCCAAGTATCCTACAGATTGTTGTAAATATATTAATTTACCACTTTTTTCAAATGTGAGGTAATTCATTAAGTGGGCTTTATTACTTCACAAGTTTTCAGGGTGTACTGTTTGCCTTGAAATACTACAGAATTTTACAGCTCTAAGTGAAATGATGGATATTTGCAGAAAATGGTTAAGAGAATCTCAGAAGTAGTGTAATAAACATCATCCATCAAAACATTTATCTTGTTATTGTTAAAGGTCAACTGGTTCCACAGAAAATGTGTCTTCAAACCACTGTGAACGATAGTTTAAAGGGAACCTTTCATTTACTGAAAACACAGTTTACTAATAGTAAACTTCTCCTGCAAATGATGTTATACACTGTTCAGCTGCAGAGATATTCTGCCTATATTACCATAAGGGGAGTTGACAATACCTTCCTGTTTCCTCTGCAATGATGAATAAAAATAAAAAAAAGCATTCTTCTATGACATGTGGTTTCATCATCATATGCCTAGGTAATAATCACAGACTGGAACATAATGTTTGATAAGGACTGCAGTTCATGACGAACCTGAGTTTACACTGCACAATTTCCAGACTTGTCGGTCTTGTGACTTCTGTACAGGACTCATCTACAGTAAATCTTAATAGAAACAGATGGCATTTTAGCACAGACTGTTCTCATCTGGACAAATACTGCAATGCAGAACCAGCTTCAATTAAAATTTTCTGTAACATATTACTTTGACTAGAGTTGCAGAAGAGTTTCTTACATTTATATTTTATTTAACAAATCTTTTACTCAGGTTAGGCCAATGGAGAGAGAGCATGGTGCTTACAATTTGATCCAGTCATACACAATTTTTCTACTGGGAGAACTGAGTTTTATGGAGGCCAAGTGACTTTTTTATGTCATTCCCTGTGCAAAGGTAACACCATCGGTAATGACTCACTTGATCCCTGCCTTTTACGTCAGGTCCTGGATCAGGTCCTCTTACCTATTACGTACATTTTCAACAAATCACTCTGTCTCAGGCAATTCCCCTCTGCCTGGAAGATTGCCACAGTTACCCCTGTCCATAAAGGTGGGGACAGGACTCTTCCGGGTAACTACCGACCCATCTCAATCCTCTCCCCCCTCTCTAAGGCGTTAGAAAATTGTGGCGTCCCAAGTCTCTGACTACCTCTGTAAGTACAATGTTCTCTGCCCTGAACAACACAGGTTCAGAGCAGGTCATAGTACCAATACAGCACTCCTGGAATTTTCCAGCTTCCTCCATGCCTCCTTGGACTCTGGTGCCCTGGCTGGTGCTATATTCAATGACCTGTCTAAAGCATTCGATACCATTTCGCATCCTCTTTTGCTCTCCACCCTCGACCTAATAGGCTTTGCCTCAGGACCTGTTCCTGGTGCACCAGCTATCTCTCCGCCGCTCCAATGTGTGAAAAGTCAGCGGTACTCTCTCTGAAACATGTCCCATTTGCTCTGGGGTGCCGCAGGGGCTCAGTGTTGGGCCTACTATTCTCACTCTTTCTTAACTCCCTACCCAGCAGTTGTACGGGTAAGATGCTTCTCTATGCTGATGATGCTGTTCTTGTTGCCTCCCACAATGACCCCATGCTGCTACAGAACTCCTCCAACTAGTCTTTGACTCTGCAGCTACCTGGTTCACTGAGCACCGACTTGTTATCAATCTTAAGAAAACAAAAGCGATGCTCTTCTTCCACCCCAAAATAAGTACAGCAAGTTTCCCTTAGCTGTCCCTCCACACCAATCTAGTCATTGACCAGGTGCAGTCCTATAAATATCTTGGTATAACCTTTGACCCTGCACTTTCATTCCATGGACATATATCTGCCTAAATTCTGTTGCCAACTCACGCTAGGCATTCTTCCCGGCACAAAAATGCCTCCCTCCTGATTGCCCTCCGCCTGGCTGTCACCTCCTCTGTCATGTCTCTCATTGACTATGGCCTTCGGTCTATGGCTCAGCAGATCAGACTGCCCTCAACAAGGTTCACCTCACAGTTAATAAGGCCTGCAGACTTATCACTGGTGCTCCCAGACTCACTCACACATGTGAGCTGTACACCCTGGCTACCCTACTCAACCTGGAAGAGTGACTCATGTATCAGACATGCCAGCTCACCTTTAAAGCCCTGCATGGCCTATCCCCCATAGGCCTATCCAACTCCATTCGCCATACTGCACCGACCCTGATCACGTGCAGCTCATCAAAACTACCCTAGTTATTCCGAGAGCCAGGACTCTCAAGGTCAGAGGCATTCCCTACCATGCTCCCCCACTGGTATAACTCCTCCCTGCCAGTGTCTCAAACTCACTAACCTTAGCTTGCTTTAAGCCCAGGCTCAGAAACTTCCTGCTTAGCTCTCCCAAATACAACTGCCGCTAGCCTAGTGTAAAAAAAAATATATATACTCTGTTTGACAATGCTCACTGAGCGCTCCCCCTTCCTTTCCTACTAATTCCTCCTCCCCATCTCCTCCCTTCTACTCCCAACCAGCTCTCCCCCACCATAAGTTTTGCACTTGTTATCTTTTTTGCTTCGTTGAGATTGTATTCTATTGAAACAAAATTGTAATTGAACTGTAACTTTGTTTGTAAGTACTGTGTCCCTTGTACTACTGTTCTGATGTCTCTTTGTGACGAAGTACACTTTTGTAAATGAGCCTCTGGCTCAAAGGTTTCTAAACTGATGTTTAACTAAATAAATAAATAAACTAAATAAATAAATAAAGTAGCTGCTTTGAGATTCGAATCTGCAGATTTGTTTTGCAGATCAGTGCTCTAACAAATACAACAAGCTGCCTTCCCAAGCTTGCACACAGTTATCTTTTTAAAGTAATGCTCAGCTAGGATGTTTATTGCTTAGCCTGTGGTCCTAGAAGGTCATTTTGTTGAGGACTCATTATTCTATGTTCATTATCAATGTATAGGTTAATGAGAAAAATATGCTTACCTTTTCCTTCTAAGTACTGTATAAACAACTGTACTTATAGAGTAGACTGTGAAGTCAATGCAGACAGGATAGTGACTTGAGATGCATTTTTCTATAAAGCAGTTTCCCTTTGGTTAAATGGGAAATAAAATGGAACTGCTTATGTGAGAACTTAGTAACTTTATAGTGCAGAGATTATTAGATGGATTGGGACAGAGTAAGACCATTGGTCATTAATGTTCATCACTCTGTTGTTGGGTTGAAATTGGCATCCATGAATATTTCACCTTGGATAGGATAGGATTTTTTTTTAATAAAGTACACTTTTTAAAACCAGAAACTGTGCAACTTTAACGTATTCAGACAGGACATATTACATAATAAAACATTACCTGCATTACAAATCATCAATAAAGGGCTAGAAATGCTTTCAGGTGATCAGCCTTGGGTTGACATAATCATACAGTTACTTCCAAACCTGCACACTGAAGTACTGTAGCTCTTAAGCATAATTCTGCTTAAAATCACCAGGCGGGAGTTCCAGAAAAATTTGGATTGCAACTGAAAATGCTCAGTCATCAGTAGATTTTCAATGAGAACCTGGGACACTCACTAGAACCTGGTCAACAAAACAAAGGGACAGTAGTGTGGGGGTGGGTTTGGGTGGGAGGATGATCAGTGGGCTGTGGAATGTGGAGGTGAGTGGGACTCAGATCATTTATTGCCTTGAATGTCAACACAGCTTACTTGTAATTGATCCTATGCTGAACTAAAGGTGAGATATGTGGGCCAGCAATGAATTTATTTTGACTTTGGGCCACATGCATTTGGCTCGACTTCAAGAATTTAGTCAAACCAATTTATACAGCTCCCAATGCAGTAATTGGCATGATGTAAAGTAGATTACAAATAAAGGATAAAAAACCTTGAGGTCAACAATGACTACTAATTACTGCAGCTGACTTGTAGCTGGAGGTGCTGGCATGTCACTGCTACTAATTGGTATCTTTGTGGTGAAAGGACAGAGCCAGCAACCCCCTAAGACTGCTGTGATTCAATGCAGAGCCACAATATTAGTTAATATTCATTGCTGAGCTAAGGCATATATTCCATTGAAGTCTATACTTTACTTCCTTGACAATTACTGCATTCTCCCTGTCATCCTCATACATGTTCCAATAATAGTTTTAAATTGTTTTAATTATTTATATTATTGTATGTTGTATTTTATATATTTGAAAACAGTATTTGTATATATGTTTTATTTTATACTAAACATAAGGGCCTAGATTTTCAAAAGTCATGACATACAGTAGGACTAGCAGCAGTGCTCCTTCTACCACATCTGCATCACTACAAATGTGTCCAGATGTTTGTGTGTGATTTTCAAACAGCTTGATGTATGCATAATTTTTGATGCACAATTTCCAGGACTCACCAAAAAAGTTAGACCACTTTTTTCTGTGGACTAACAATTGTTCATTTATTTTATTTATTTGCAAATTGGTAACTGGGAAAGGTACACTGAACCAAGGCTTATTTCCAGGTGCAGCCCAGGGGGAAGGGGAAGGGGAAGTGAAGTGTAGAAAGATGTATATTGTAAAAACATCAACCTGCAAGTACATATACATTTTTACAGGGGCAGATGAGCAAGCAGATAAAAACAACTTACTCTTAGCAGATGAAACCTAGACAAGTGTGTAGTTAACTATATAAAGAGCATCATTCTGTAAGTAATGCAATTGCAATCAAAGTCATAATGCCATTCTTTGAATATCCAGCCAAACAAGACAACATATAGTTACAGAGAAGGATGAGGGGGAAAGAAGACAGAGAGATAAATTTGCTGCAAACTGATGATATGAGGAGCTGTGTAGTGTGTGCGATCACTCATCCTTTTCTCATTCATGGTGGAGTTTGATGAATTTGTAACCTTACACTGGCACTACAAAAGGGCACTGAAGGAAGAGGGGGTATGACCTGGTGGAATTCACATTCTTGCATTTAACAATAATTATTAGAATACCAAGTATTCAAAGACTGACCATAATGTGACAAGATAATAAATACTACTATGGTGATTCTAATATATTGATTAGTTTTTTTTTTTATTTGTAGTCTAAGAATATGTGATATGTCATGATGATGATGATGATGATGCATGTGTTGTACCAGTCAACCTCTGTGTTTTTATTTTAATGTAATTCGATTATCATTTTTGCCACAATTATACTCTGAGAAAATGTGAACATGATTCATGATGATGTGGATAGGACAGGATAGGAGTGGTCTTCTGTTTGAAGAAGCTAGATTTTATCTGTGATGACTAGAGGTGTGTGAAGTTGGTTCTTCACTTTGAGGATTAATCTATGAACTTGCCACAACTAGTGAAGATAATCTGCCTTGTAAAGTTTCAGTTCACAGTATATATAGTAACTGACTACATGAATGGTGAATTTGGTAATTTTACAGGCAGAGTTGGACCCAGAGGTGAAGTTTTCAATGCACCACGGGATTACAGGTCACACAATACTGAAATGAGCTGTATTGCATGTGTTCAGCGCAGTCTTATGAAGACAGAGTTGGAGAGAAGTCTTACCCTGCTTGTCTGAGCAAAAAAACCTTTAATACTACCCCAAAAGTGGAGTATTTTGAATCAACTCACTGAAAAAAAATATCTAGAGTGCCTTGTGCAGCCAGATTACCATTATTTGTTCATAGTTTTGCAGATTCATTTAGTTGAAAGTAGGGTTTTGTTTTATCTAGTGAAGCAGTGCTGTGTGCAGGAGGGATGTTTTTCAGCTATGAAGCAAGGCAGCCCTGTGAGCACTAGTCTGATTTGTTTTCCTTAGTCTTTCTTCTTAACATCTTTTGTCTGTGGTCTGTGATTTGTCATTTTATTTTAGTGGTACAGTTTTGTGTGGCAAAGTGAATTAGTTGTCAATCTGTTTCTATATTGACTGTGGTTATTTTATTTAGTTCTTGAAGATACATATTTATTTATGATAACTTGTTTAGAATTACCCCTGTTGTGTGTCTTGTTAATCCCTGCCTTGTTAAAAAAAAAAATGTTTTGGGTGGCTTTACTGTAGCTATGGTTTGCTCAGTAAGCTGTTCTGTTCAGATTCAGATCACACTGTTAATCCCTCTGGTGAGGTGTTTGCTGCTGCTGGTATTTAGTTTTACTGCACTGTTTATTTTTTCCTTGCTATATTAAAAATCTAAACATATGAAATGACCAGAAAGAAACATTCAAGTAAAGGGAGAAATACTAGTGAGATGCCCAAGAAGTGCATAGGATCTGTGGGCAAAAATTTGTTGCACCTAAAAAAAACTGCCTCTACAACAGCATCAGTTCTCTTGTACCAATGGAATGATTTTGGATGCCAGGGGGCTATAAAGATAACAGATGATTGCTTTATACTAATGTGTAGCATACAATTCCATGTATGTATGTTTTGCACAAATGTTAATAAACAAAGTGATAAAGAAACACCACAGATCACTACTTTCTTTTGAGCAGCATCTGTGATTCCCCTAAATCAAATGCTACCCGACTGGCTTTTCTACCACGTTGAGTCTAGCTGCTTGGTAGTCCAACAGCCATAAAGGTCCAGCCTATATTGCATAGTTTGTTTTTTGAGCATCATGCCAAATATCCACACAGTCATGTTACTGCATGGCAAGCAAATACAGCATCCACTGATATGCTGGCAATTGGTCAACTGCCATTCTCTTTTTGTGGAGAATGAGGGATGTAAAAGCTTCATGGTGAGTGCCTGTCCCAAATAATGGCTTCTCAAACATATGTGCATCTCCATCTGTGCCATTCCTGAATATTATGGGACTGTGCCAATACACAGTAATCCATGCCTTGCTGCATTCAGCATCCCCTTACATACATCTCAGTGTGGATATGTGTACCAGTGGCCAAACAGCTGGTAGTTCCTATCTGTGCATTGTAGTACATCGGGCACAGGTACATGGGGTAGCATTCAACTCTGGTAGGAAGAATTGTACTAAGCCCAACAGCAGGAGAAACAACATTCAGGGAATTTGCTATCATGCCATGCTGACAGTGAAGAATGTAACTGGATCAGAAATCAGTCACAAAATGTTAGAATTGCTTCTGACTGACCCTGATGAGTGGATACAGCCTTTGGATGTGATACCATGGGGGGGGGGGCACAGGAGGCTCGATTTTCAAAGCGTGGCACAAGATTTGCACCAATCCCTTTGCCATGACACCTAAGTTTTGGCAGTGCACCAAACCCTTTGCCACAGCTGCACTCAATTCTTGAATCCCAGTTGCAATTGCAACAGTTTCCTCATTTTACAGCAGTTTCCACCAAATTATTTGGTGCAAGTTCCATCAAAAATGCCCAAGGGAATGCTGCAACCTAGACCAGAAAACATTGGCCTAACTTGCGGTACCTGGTGCACGGGTTGAAACTCCTGATCGCTGGTGGCATGATTGTTGCATGCCTTGTGCCCCATATCTTCTACCACACACAGGGCTTGCAGCAATCAGGGGCTTTAAAAATCAAGCCCTGGGTCATTAGGCTTCTGCAGAGGGGGGTGAGGGACTGCTGACCTTGAGGCATTTGTGTATCAGTAGCCTCATTTTGACCCAACTTCACCTTGGTGTACCCAAGGGTGAAGTTACAGGTGAAGTTGCCAGGCAAAGCTGCCAAATGTGAATTTCCTAATAAACAGAAAAAATCCACAAATTCATTTGTGAAGGTGAATTTGGTGAGTTCATCTTACTGTAATGTCGTTAGCAAATTAAAACTTAGCAACATCTCTAGAGATGACTTATAATAGTCGTAGATGATTTTTAGATGCCAAGCTACTCAAATATGACAATGATGTTCTAGTTACTATGCCACTATAATAATCTGCTTTATTGGATTGTTGTAAAAGATTGTTAATGCTGTAATGGCATATGTGGAGTTGGAGAACAGGTTGACTTATCATGGGAAGGACCATACTATGGGTTGCTTATTTCTATTCACTTTATATCATTTATTTGTTATTTATTTGTTTATCTAAAACATATTTTATCGGGTAAGCAAACAGCCTGGGAGGGTTTGTTTCCTGTTGCAACTGGGGGGAAGCAGAAGACAGCAGAGGTAATATATATAGAAACATACTGTACATGCATAGCATAGATAGACATTTATATTAAATTCTTTAATAGGACAGTACCACATTATATACAGATACATAGCACATTGCCTTCTGAACATGAGTGGTGCATATATACATTATAATTAATTTACAGCTCAGTTACTGAGGAAATACATACATATTGATGCACTGTGGAGATTTATACACATTTGTGGCTAGGCTAAAGACTTGTACTTGGTGACAAATGCAGAGCTATGTTCATGCAATGTGGTAGGCTTTGAGCACATCCAGATTTACCCAGAGAAGCAAGACAGAGGTGGAGTGCACCATTAGGTAGTACTGGAATTGCATGCTCAAGAGGAGCTCCTATTCCAAGATTATCTCAGTAGCACTGAAGCCAGAGTTATACCTAGGGTCAGTTAAGACAGGGCACAGGGGTCTTGTAGTGTGCTTTTATCAATACCTTGGCCAATTGGAAGAGTTGAGAGGGTAGTTAGTCTGAAGGGAAGGCTGTTCCTGATTTTAGGGAGTCTATATGTAACAGAGGCATGCCCTAGGTTAGTCTTGTAGTGTGGGATGTGGAACCTTTAGCGTTCCTCAGACCATACGGAGTATAATGTATTTGAAGATGGGTGAAGAGCTCCATAAGATAACTCTGTAGTTTGCTTCACCAATATTTGGTACACACCACGGTGATGTGGAAAGAGTGTGTTCTTTGAGGGGGCCCTACTGAGTTCTTTGTACATGGTATAGTGGTGGGCATAGGGAGGGGGAATGTCAGGGAATTCAATAGAGGGCACTGAACAATGTGGTGACTTTAGTTAAAGTACTGTAGCTGTGGAGGCTCCAGATTAGGTGACATCCTTATAACCTAACAATGGGAGGATCATGTGCTCAGCAGCCTGTTTCTTGGTATTGAGGGGTAGGCAACTCTTCACTCTCTATAAAGCTTAAGTTTGACAAATCACTTGGCTAGTGCATATGCCATGTGTCCAGAATAGCCAAGGATCTGGTGAAGGAGGAGAGGTATAAGAGGTTACAGAGTCCATGAGGTCACTTTTGGAGAGTATAACTTAAGTGAAGCAGAAGAAGAACTCTGTCAGGTGCTGAATCCAAACAACATAGAGATTGGTTTATTTTGTTCCTGGCTAATTGATTTGCTTGGAACTATTCTTATGCCTTATAGAAATCGTGTTGCAGTTGTTGCTCAATTGAGGAAGTAGTAGGACTCGAGGAGTAGATAATGGTTTGTCTGCATACATGTTAACATTGCAAACAGAGATTGTACTGGGGAGGTCACTGATAAAGTCTGAGACTAGCAGAATTCCCAGGACTGAGTCTTGGAGGACCCCAAGGGTGACCAGGAGTGAGATATTATCAGTTCCAGTTTAACTAATTGAGTTTGATTGGACAAGAAGACCTGGAATCAATGGAGGGTAGAAGTCAAGACATTCAAGGACACTATCATGAATAAGAGAAGGCCAAAAGCTAGAAACATAGAAACATTGAAATTGTCAGCAGATAAGGACTGCATGGCCCATTCAGTCTGCCCAAAAGCCCTACACTAGTCTGTGACCTCTCACCTTACCTGGTCAATGACTTTTCACCCCTCCTTCCCACCTCTAAGATACCCTTATGCCTGTCCCATGCATGTTTAAAGCCTCCATTGTACTGGCCCCCCACCACCTCTTATGGCAGTCTAGTCCCCGTGTCCACCGCCCTCTCTGTGAAGAAAAACTTCCTCACATTTCCTCTCAGCCTGCCACATACCAATTTCATATCATGCCCCTTCGTTCTTGTACATCTCTTATATTGGAAGATGTCTCCCCCTGCACCTTGTTAATGTCCTTAAGGTACTTGAATGTTTCTATCATGTCCCCCCAATCCCTCCTCTCCTCCAGTGAGTACATATTTAGGTCCTTTGGTCTCTCCTCATATGTTTTCTGGTGCAAGCCCTGTATCTTCTTAGTCACCCTTCTCTGGACCGCCTCCACCCAGTCAATGTCCTTATAAAGGTGCAGCCTCCTGAATTGCACACAGTACTCTAGGTGAGGCCTCACTAGCCTTTTGTACAATGGCATCACCACCTTCCACCTTCTGCTATGCACACCAGCATGTCATTGGCCCTCCATGAAGCCTTTGTGCTTCGCTTGGACACCTTTAGGTAATCAGAAATGATAACCCCAGGTTCCCTTCTTCCTTGATGATAGTCAGCAACTCTCCCCCCCCCCCATCCTGTAGGTCTTCTCAGAGTTGTATCTTCCCAGGTGCATTATTTTGCACTTCTTGGACTTGAACCTTAGTTGCCACACATCAGACCATTGTTCAATCTTCTTCAGATCCCTCCTCATTCTCTCCATCTCATCTGGAGTATCCACCCTGTTGCAGATCTTGGTGTCATCTGCAAACAGGCAGACCTTTCCCTCCAGTCCTACTGCTATGTCACTAATGAAGACATTAAACAAGACTGGCCCAAGGACAGATCCCTGAGGATCCCCGCTGGTCACCCCCCTGTCCCCTGATTGGATCCCATTTACCACTACCCTCTGCTTCCTGTCCATTAGCCAGTTCCCTACCCAGTTTACATTCTTGTGCTCCATACCCAGACTACTGATTCTGTTGACCAGCCTTTTATGTGGGACGGTGTTGAAGGTTTTGCGGAAATTGAGGTAGGCAATGTCCACTGCCCCCCCCATTTACTTCCCTTGTCACCCAGTCAAAAAATCTATCAGATTTGTCTGACACAACCTTTTTTCTGTGACTCTATGTTGTCTTGGATCCTGGGCATTGCTGGATTCCAAGTGTGCCACCACTTTTTCTTTAAGCAATGCCTCCATGATCTTACACACTACTGAGGTGAGGCTGACCAGCCTATAGTTCCCTGCCTCCTCCCTATTGCCACTTTTGTGTAGAGGGACTACATGTGCCCTCTTCCAGTTCTCTGGAACCACTCCTGTGTCAAGTGACTCCGTGAACAGTACTGCCAGAGATGCCACTAGCTCTCTGCACAGCTCTCTTAATATTCTTGGGTGTATGCCATCTGGCCCCATTGCTTTGTCCACCTTGAGTTTTGTGAGCTTCTTCAGGACTCTCTCCACTGTGAATAGACATTGTGTTTACCCTCCCTTTATGTCTGTCACCCAGCTGTGGTCCCTGACACTCCCCCTCTTTAGTGAAGACTGAACAGAAGTATTTGTTCAGTATTTCTGCCTTTTCCATATCTCCCTCCTTACACTCCACCCTGTATCTCCTTTGAGCCTTACAATCCCCCACGGTCTTCCTTATTTTGCTAATGTACCTATAAAATGCTTTGTCCCCTTTCTTCCCTGTCTGCACTAATCTTTCTTCAGTCTGCACTTTTGCTCTCCTAATAGCCTTCTCTGCTTCCCCTGGATTCCTTAGGTACACTTCCATGTTCTCCTCCCTTTGAGACCCCTAATATTTCCTGAAACCTACCCTTTTAGCCCTTACCTTGTCTGCCACCTCTCTTGAGAACCACAGTGGTTTTCTTCTTCTTCTTTTGCCTTTATTTACCAACCTGATGCACTGGCTCATCATCTCCTCTATGGCTGTCTTTAGTTGTTCCCTCTGCTCCTCAACTCCCTCTCCTGTTTTCCTTCTTGCCAATGTCTCTTTGCTACAACTCCCCATTTTAGCAAAATGCATCCTCCTAAAATCTAAGACCTTTGACTTCATGTGACTAGACTATGTCACGGTCCCTATGCTAAACCACACTATGTGATGGTCGCTGGACCCCAGTTGAACTTCCACCTGGGCATCTGTGATTCTGTCCCATTGGTCAGTACTAGGTCCAGAATTACCCCTTCTGTGGTGGGCTTTGGTAAGATCTATAAAGACTACCTTTGTGCCCATTCCCATGTCCATATGAGAATGGATGTGATCAGTGATTACCAGGTGGAAAGTGGAGATGGAGTGGTTATGTTGGAAGCAAGCTTGATAAGGGGTTGAAAAGCCTATATTTGAGTATAAATTATAATGATGTCTGCCGACTAATCTCTCGAGTACCTTAGATAGAATGGGTATCAAGGATATTGGGCAGTAATTAGTCTTTGTGTCAGTAGGGCCTTTACTTTTAATAGGGACTACCAAAGCATGCGTCGCGCTATGAGGTAAGAAGCTAGAGCTTAGGGATCAGTTGTAGATGCGGGAAATGATGGCAGCAATGTCAGGGACCCCAGGGCTAAACATTCAGGTAAAATTCTGTCAGCCCCAGCACTGGAGTATATGTTGAGCACAGTTATATCTTTGCTGGGATTAGCACTTGAAATCACATGTAGTAGGAAGTTGCTGATTGGAGAGGGTAGACTAGTTGGGTGTGGGGGAGAGGAAGGTGAAAGCCCTGAGGCTTTCCATGAAGAAGTGGTTCAGGGCATCACAAATAAGAGGGATCCAAAAGAGGATTGGGACCCAGTGGGAGGATGGGAGGAGTTAACAAGATGGTGTATAGTTTTCCAGAACTTTGATGAGCCTGAACCATTATATATGACTTTATTCTGAAAGTAGGCAGCCTTAGTCTGGTGTGTAAGTTTGATGCCATAAACATGGAGGGAGAGGTGAAAGCTTGTCTATCTGTAATAAGCCCAGTAGACTTAGGTCTAGTGCAAGCAACAGCTCTCAAATGGAAGAAATTGCTGAGGCTGGACATGGCCCATTATAAATGGTAGCCCCAGAATCTGGACCTCTTGAAGGGGGCATGCTTATTACAGACTGCAGTGAGGGTAGAGGTGAAATGTGTGTAGGTGCCCTCCGGACTGGTTGCTGCAAGAGTGGGGACTCATTTGGCTAGATAGAGGTCGGGATGAAATCCTTCTGGGTTAAAGGACTTGAATGGCTTGGCTAGGATAATCTTTGGGGAAGCTTCAACTATTCTAATTTTTTTCCCTCAGAATTTATTTAATTAGTGAAAATTAGTAACCATGAAAGGCACACTGAACTCAGGCTAATTTTGAGGTGTGACCTAGGAGGAGGGTACAGGGAGGCAAATACATTTAGTGGAAAAATACTGGCTAACTGAATGACCAATGTCAAAATAAACAGTGGGCAGGTACAGAAAGAATATAAAGTGAAAAAAGAAGCTAAAACAAGCAACTGATGGCAATATAAACAGTGGAAGATGAACAGACAATGGGCGCTATGCATGACTGGGGCAGTGGTACGCAAAAAAGTCACATACCCCACCTCCGTAGCTGTGCACCCATGGACAGGTGTGCACATGCCGGTATTCACAGCTGGCACCCACCTGTCCTTAGCTCCACCCCTGGTGTGCAGGACTTTGCAGGGTGGACTGGGGCAAAGTCGTGGTCCTAGGTGGGAATCCAGGGGGATGTCCATCCCGGGACCCACAGTGGATACCTTGCATAGCGAGGCATGGGACCAAGGTAGTGCATGTCTACCACAGGCACCTGGATCTGTACGGCATGTCCCCTGTGGCCAGTCTGCCCACCGGCCCAGCCCTTGGCTCCCAGCTTCTCTGGCACGCTGACAGACCCCCACATGTGGGCCCTGCCTTTGGCCCACAACCCCACAACAGCAGCTGTGCCATGCCCCACTGTGGCTGTTCCCCAGAGCCCCCATAAGAGGGCTGTATCACAGTCTGGTCCCCTCCCCCCCACACCCCTACACTGGGCAACATAATGTCCTGGTGCCACCACTCTGGTGCAGTGTTGGGCACTCACCCATCCTACTGCACCTGCTCTCTCCATCTGCATAGTGGGCAGGGGCAGCATGGAGGGCCCTGTCCTGGTTCCCCCACGTTCGGTGGGTGCTGACCATGAGTGTGCATAGTGGGTTAATGCACGGTCTGCACTGGTGAAGCTTGCACCCTACTACACCCCTAAGGCATGCAGCACATCACAGCTTCATGCATGCTGCATAGTGCTGGCATGCCCCCTGCCCTCCCATGGCAAGTTGCTGTCTGTGCAGCCAGGGGATCCGCCGTGTAACTGCTGTACATGCCCTTTGTGAATGCTGCATGGATACCCCTCCACAGCATTCATGCATATGATGCCAACATGCCCAGTTTCCATGGGCACGTTGACAACGTGCATAGCGCCCAACGTGTGCAGTGTATGCAATTGTGGTGCACTCTGGAAAAAGTGAAGAAAGGTTTTTTAAGAATTACCTGAATGAATGTGGGCTTTCAGTTCACAAGTATAAATTAAGTGAAGGTACACAGAGGTAAAAAACAACCCAAGAGAAGGGAGAGAACATGATACAGACTAGACAGGGAAGAGCAAAAGGGAGCAAAGAGGAATTTGTACTGTCATGGTATGTCAAGTCAGGGATTGGCAACCAGGATTCTCTGAGGGTGGGGTGTTAGCATCCAGCCAATTATGCAGTTGTGCAATTTTAATGCCATGAACACATGATTTGTGAAAAAGTGATTTGGGACAATGTTTTACTGATTCGTAAAAAACATAAAGTAAAGAAAAATCAAATATATATCAATTAGCTCTGTGTAAGCTGCTAAGCTTTGGCAGTCTGTAGTTTGCCAAAAAGTATCCTCTAATTGAAGCGAGACTGTAGTTTATGTAGTCTCTCTTTATTAAGAAGATAGATACCATTCCTATTGCATAGTACAGATCTACTGTACAATCTACTGTAGAAACATGTGCCGTCAGGGATGTCCCTGAGTTTGCTTCACCAGTGGTGAGACTTCATATAGTTTTTGCCTGGTGAAGTGGCCACCAGCATCTGTTGAAGACTACAGTATGCATAGTGGCATTTCACCCACAAAAGTGCTGGTAAAATGCCACAATGTATAATTTTTGCCTGGAGAAAGAGCACTTTACTGGTGAAAACCACACAAAGTGCTTTTTAATCAAATGTTTTTTTAATCTGAATGTTTTTTAATGTTTAATCAAAACCCCACTCACTGAGACAAATTGTTCCCCCCACTCAGATCTTTATAAATAAAGTACCCCACTCACTACCCTCTAGTACCCACCTCCCTTCTCTTCCACAGTCTCAATATCATTTGTTATAATAAAAAAGATATCCCTTCCTCCACCCACACCACTTCACATAAAACACACCACACACTAGCGCTGTGCGAACCTCCCAAAGTTTGATGGAACCAACTTTGACTGTCAAACTGCATGGCATTCACCAGAATTCTCATGCCAGTTGACCAGTTTACCCTGGTTCACCTAGTGCATATATTGGGGCAGGCACTGGGAAATGAGATGGCAGAGGTACAAGGGAGGGGTGCATTGTATGCACATTGCTGCTGGGACTCCTGATGGTTATCCTGGGCACATCCTGGGCACCTATGAGTTCCTGTCCTCTTTGCATTTTGTTACAGTTGTGAACTGTGGTTCATGGTTTGACTGGTTTGCCTAGCCCACACCATTTGGACCATGGTGAACACGTCAAACCAAAATGTGCACCTGGTAGTTTGATACAGTCCACAAAATTGAACACTCAAAGTCTGAGGTTTTCTGTACTTTCGGAGAACCAAACTTGCAGCCCTACTACACATCACTGTGCACCCCATGCATGTCTCTCCACTTCAGTCCATTCACAGCAAACCTCCCACCCTATCACCTTCCAGAATCCAGTCTCCCTTCTTCCCCTAGCCTCCAATTTAAAGGATACCATTACTCTGACCTGTAAGAAAAGAAAACCTTACAGCATTTGAATGAGACTCCCTCTTCTCTCAGTGTTCTACAATAGAATGAATGTATGAATAAATGAGCTAAAGAATGAATCAATAAGGATGTCCTCACCCATAGTAACACCTGATTTGCTGACAACCAGAAGAAAGGAAGAAACAGCAAAGTACCAAGTAAAATAGGTAGATAGGCTTAATGAATGAGTGAATGAACAAATTAATGAGGATGTCCTCACTGACATTAACACGTGAATTGCTGACAACCAGAAGAAAGGAAGAAAGAGCAAGGAACCAAGGAAAACAGGTAGAGAAACTTCCTGATAGAGAAAACAGTATAATGCAGTTAATAGATTGTTGAAGAGAAAATGTTTTTTGATGACAAGGTGTGATGAAACTACAGAATTACCAGAGCAATTTGCCCTTTAAAATCAGGCACACAAATTATAGAGGTTATTATTATTGTGTAATTTATTTTTTGGAATAATTTATACATCAGTTGGGATGTTATTTCACAGCTTCACCCATAGACCTTGCCAGAGCCTGACACCCCAAGGAAGCAACAACTTTGTTTCAGAATGCTGATGTGTAATGCACAGGTGCAGTAATTAATGTTCAAACTTTAAAGACAACTTGCTTTCGCATTCTAATTGATTGGCAGGGTGAGTCCTTGTGTCCATCAGTTTGTAGGCTTTTCATAAAATGCTCAGCAGCTACACTGTAACTCTGTGGTCTATTCATAATCATCAAATGTGAACACAGCGTAGGCTCTTTCAGAGCCCATCACAATAGTTAAAACATGGGAAGATTAATACCTGTTGCCATGTAGTCATTTCTCCCAGTTCTAGGAAGGGGTGTTACCTGGCAATACTTCTGAGATGTTAAAAGCAGAACTTGACTACAGTTGACATGTGGGATTCCAGGGGAAAATTATCAGCAAGAGCTGTACCTATTGTAGGTTATTTACTACCCTTCCAGCCACCATCTAAACACCATCGAAGGTTGGCAACCAGAATCTACTTTTCAAAGCATAAACTTGACTATCCAAGTCTACCAGTAATATGTCTGTATTGCTTGAATTCAGTCTTAACCAGTTATAGGCTATCCAGTCTTTGATCTCAGTCAGACAATTTTCTAATAGCAGCACAGAGTAGCCTCTTCTCAGTACAAAGGAGATATACAGCTGAGTATTATCTGCATACTAGTGCACCCCAACATTGTGACTCCTAATGATCTTCCCAGTGGAATTATATAAGTGGTAAAGAACACTGGCAAGATGGGTGACCCCTAGGGCATACCACATTTCAGTGCTATCAGTCATGACAGAAATGGCCCCATGGCTACCAACAGTTCCTGCTCTTCCATAAAGGAACAGTGCAATACACACAAGTCCAGAAAGTCCAGCACATGCCAATAGTCTATCTACTACTAACACCTAATGGTACACTGTGTCAAATGCCAAGGATAATTGGAAAAAAATCAGTAGACACACATCTTTCTAACCTCTTATTAGTAGATCATCAGAAACCTTAACTAAGACCACTTCTGTGCTATGTAATTGACAAACTCTTGACTGGAAGCACTTCAAGATGTTACATCTTTCCAAATGATCAACAAGCTGCACCACAACTACCTTCTCAACAAAAATAGTCAGGAATGCTATGGTGAAGATAGACCTATAATTAGAAAGAACTTTAGGACTTAATGATGACTTCTTGAACAAACACTTTACCACCACCTTCTGCACGGACACCAGGAAGACATAATTACTCAGAGAAGTGTTCACAAGCATGCTATGGGCAAGGTATGTTCCCCACACCATGTTTAATAAACTTGGATGGAACAGGATTATGTCTAGACAAAGTGCAGAATAGTTCGGCAAACACTCAGGCAATATCTTTATCGACCAACTGGTGAAACACTCCAATGCATAAAATAATCTTGTTCTGTTTAATTGTATTTGTCTAACTTGTATGTATTATGTATGGTTTAAGGTTCTTTTGGTACTGCAAAATTGCCCTGTTACTGAACTTTCAAATCAACATCTGTTATCATAGGACTGCATAATGACCAGAGGAAATATGTTGTGTTCTAGGAGGTGACCTGAATTTGGGGGCAAACTCAGGTCCCTGCATCTGGGCAGATAAAGATGGACAGAATGCCTCATATGACAGCACATTTCAGCCTGGGGAGGCTTGACACAGCATTCTGGAGCAGCTGCAGCCCCTCATGCTGAGCCACAGTGTCATTTCCCTCATGAGATTTAGGTCTCCATTCATCACTGTGTGCAGATGAGGCCAAAAGTACTAATAGACAGCACCATCAGCTGGTGAGACTGTTAATGGAGGCTATGGGAAGAAAATGCAGAAGAAAAAATTGTGGCAACTAGATTAAAGACCTTAGGACTCGTGTGCTTTGAACCCCCAGAGTTCCCCAAATCCCAGGTGAAGGCAACTGGGGGTATGGGGCTCCAGGATCTCAGGGTCCAAAGGGGATCACTGACCAGAAGAATAAAATACCTTAATTGAAAGTCTGCTATCTTACCAACCTTATTGTTACCTAAAAATGTATTCAAAGTGCACTTAAAACAATGCATGCTGTCTGCACACAGCATATCCTCTTGTACCCTGTTCCAAATTTGTATTACCTTCTGAGTAAAAATGTTTTCTCACATCCATTTTTAACAGTTTAACTTTTAACTCTCGAGAGTGATCCTTAGCCTAGACATGAGAGCTCAAGTTAAAAGTCCATGTTAACTTAATCATGTGATACCCTTAAACCTTTCTCTTCAAGTTTTCTGTAAGGTGAACACATGAAAGGATATTTGTCATGAGTGTTTGCAATTATACGTTCAGTGCATTCTTATCTAAAAAAAAGAAATCATCACATGTATAGAAACATGTGAAATAGGGGATATGACAGAAGCTGACTCATGAGCTCAGGCTGCATGGGGCTCAGCAGTGACAGAGGAGCGCATTGCGAAATCAGTGGTTAGAAGGGACAAAACCTTTTGCAGATACGTAAGTGAAAAAGGAAGGCAAAGGGAGGGATAGTGAGGCTGAAAGGGGAGGACAGGAGTAGAGTGGAGAAATGACAACAGCAAAGCAGACATACTGAACAGATAATTCTGCTCAGTCTTTACAGACGAGGTGGTGGGTAGAGATGCAGCGGATTTTTAATCTGCCTGTGAAGTGGACACGAAGTGGCCACTTTGTGTTAGCAGAGCACAATTCGAAGTGGGCACTGCAAAGTGCTCACTTCGCATTATTATTATTATTATTACTGCTTGGTGTTGCCATTATGCCTTAATGCGAAGTAAGGTGAAGTGAGAAGAAATAGGCACATCACATGGCTTGCAGTACTGTAAGTCACATGCTTTAGCCAGGCAGGAAGGAAGGAGTTACAGAAGCAGTTTCACATTCTCCTTTGCATTTGTAGAGGAGAAAGCATTTGGAGAGGAGGAGCTACAGTGCTTGATTGCCTAGCCTGGCGAGTTTGAATATCTGAGCCTATGTGTTTCTTCAGGTTATTTCATCTGTATGTTTTATGGCTATTCTCAAAGAAGAAGCTTATCTATTTTGTGACATTTGACCTTGACATACCTTTCTTGTGATGGATCCATGCTGCTTTTTAAAAAGCAGTTTAAGCCAATGGGGTTTTAACACTTTTATCCTCTGTTTTTTATGTATGATCTGGACTTTAAATAAATGTATTCTTCCAAGCCAACTGTTACTTTTTGATGAAGGATTCTATGCAATCTGCAAGCTCAAGCACCTATTTTTTTTTATGTTGGCCTGCGCTACCAGCCAACATATTGCAGTAGTAGCAGATTTGGAGGTGCAGTCACTGTGGGCAACTGCAAGGCACACATCATTAGGTGCGTCCCTCATTCCCAAGTAAGCCAGCATGCAGGCGCTGACACCAGCAATACGTAAAGTGGTCACCATATCTAACAAAAAGTAGGCAATGAGAGCCAAGGTCTATGCAGCGACACAATAACATGCCTCCCGATGTTCTTTTACTGGTGCAGTTGTCCAACAAACATGGCACCACCGAGTGCCACTGTGCACAATGCCAACTTCAGGGGTGCCCAATCCCCCTGTCAGCATGCCCTGACCCACTTTATTTGCCAACAGGGAAGCCCACTCCCCATCAGCATAATGCCCCACTCTGATTCCAATTGTGTGCCGATGGGGTGCCCAATCCCCTTCGGCATCATGCCCCTCCCAACAGTCTTTCTTTGCTGATGGGAGGCCCAAACCCCATCTGCTTCATTCCCCCCTGCTCAGTTCAATTTGCTGATGGGGGAGGCCACTCCCCATTGGCATAGTGTCCCCAACCCCCGGTTTGTGCTGTGTACCGAGGGGGTGCCCAATCTCCCTCGGCATCATGCATGCCCCCTCACCCATTTCTGTGCCGATGGTGGGCACAATCCCCGTTGGCTGTGGTCCCCTTCCCCATAATGCAGGTGGTACACTGGGAGCCCACCCCAGTGTACCAAACAACACAGGCAAAAAAAAGAAAAATTACCCTTGTCTTTTTTTTTTTCTTCTGTAAAACAAGAAAACAGTCCCTCACAGTCTCTTCTGCCCCTTCTCCCAACCCGTGACCACCCTCTGTGTACCCTGCCTCCCCACACCCCCCCTCACCCCATACTTACTTCCAGAGCCCCGGCGTGACAATCTTTGGTGGACTGGGAACATGTCTGCACTCTTTAAAGCCGACCGCAAACTGAAGAAATGCTGGCCAGCTGTATAATGGCATAAATAGGGTTTTTTCAGCTTTGGTGCATTTCTCTGGCGGTTTTGGGAATTTGGCACCAGATTTTCAACATGGGGTTATTGGGACCCCTCCACATGAATTCAGTCACTGTCATGGCGTTATTCGGTCTTGAAAGGTGATTTCATGGTAACTGTGTGTAATCACCTTTCGGGACTAATAACAAAATGACAGTACCACTGTTCATGCGGTGGGCTCTCAAAAAACCTATGTTTCGGGAGTCACCTGATGCTGTGCAGGGGATAGGACACGCTCGTCGGAGCTCTGCTCTTTAGCTGACCCAAACCACTAAAAACGTCCACTTATTTGGTTAATTCTCTGTTATTGCAAAGTTTAATCAACTGGGTGTGCAGTGGTGCTGTTCGTTTTGACCCCGTCAGTTCAAGTTCTCCGCAGAATGTCGATACAGCAAACAGCCGAGGAGGCCGCTCAGGAATCAGAAACTAAGCGCCCTCACCGTAGCTCTTCTTCCCAGACTACGTCGGAGGAGCTCTCCCCCTTGCATGTTTATTTGGAGTTAGTCACCATTAAAGAGGCCTTACTGAAACTGATTGAAGACGTAGCAGACTTCAAACCAGCGCCACTCCAGCTAGCCCAAGGGTTACAGATGCAGAAGCTAGAGTAGCTTCTGTAGAAAGAAAACAAGACAAGATGGAGCCAGAAGTGGAAGTTAAAAGGCTTTGAATAGGCTGGAAGATTGCCTGTAAGACCTGGAGGGAAGAAACAGGAGAAACAATTTGGTGCTGATAGGTCTGCCTGAAGGGAAGAAGGCCCCAACATTACTGTTCTTACAGTGCTTTTTGAAGAAAACAGTGGGTCCCTCCCGAACGGTCCTGAATATATTATTGAAAGGGCACATAGATCGTTAAGGGCAAAACCTGCTCCGGCTGATCCACTGAGGCCTATTATTTTAAGCTGTTAAACTATCTAGACTGGGAATTTATTCATAAGGAAGCCAGAAAGCTATCAGCAATCCTGTGGGAAGGAAAGAAATTGAGACTGGTTCCAGACCTAACATTAAAATCCGCTAGTTGAGGGCTTCCTTTGACCCATTACTTCCAAACTGTGGGCAGCAGGCATAAAGCATCGCAGGTTATGCCCGCCCGACTGGAAGTCCTTTTGAAGGATGGAGCCAAGAGTTTTGATACTTTAGAAGAGGCTTCAAAGACTCTGAGGAAAATCTACCCTGATCTATTTCCTAAATGAAGAAATTCTGACTTAGTTCTACGAGGTTCAAAAGTCTGTTCTAACGAACATTCGAGATGTCACAATTTTGTTCCAATGTATAATGACTTATAAGCAGTCCTGTTTTATTGCATGTTTATCAGTGGGAAATAAGTAATTCCTTAGCAGTAGAGTCAAAGTCTATATACAGTGGCACCAGTGTAAATATTCTGGCTGACATTATTATTCCTTTTGTAAAGCACTCTCAGGTTGAACTACAAAGAAGTTGTGAGGGTTGCCATAGTTTATTTTGTCCACTAGAGGGTGCTAAATGCTTTCCTTTGAGGGACTGCTTATTCCCGGTTCTCTCAATGACACTATTTTAATTTTTGTTTCCACAGTTACTTTATTGTTCCCTTTCTCAACTCAGGTTTCTGCGGCATTTCTGGATTCGCCTTCGGGTATTTTTCTCCTTTTCCTTGAACCTTATTCCTTTCTAGGTCCAGGGGGTAAGATTTGCAGTGTTCTGCCTCTATAAATCGTTGCTGGCATCGAGTCATACCCCCATGGGGAGAGAAAGATTTTCGTAGTATGAGTTACAGTGGGGTCCACTTAGCCCTATGCTGTTTTGTAGCTCCCTCTACCATTTATCGCCTACTTTTTTTTTTGCTGCCCTAGTTAATCACTTGGGTACAATTGACTGTGTACTGTCACTTTCGAGGTGCGGTTTTTCACAACTCAGGTGGTATCTAAGGATCGAGGTTTAAAATGTGTTTATAGGCTAATAAGCATTTTACGGATGCCATATTATCTGGGGAACGGCTGGGTCCCTTAGGGGAACATAACCCTTACTTGATCTCTTGTGTATTCCAAATGAGTATTTAATGCTCTGCAAGTCTCTCATTTACCGTAGATAAAGGTTGGGCTCTATTTAAGGCCAATCTAGGTAAAACTAACGACTATCCTTCCTGTATAGTACAAGGTCTATTTTTTTAGGTCTTTTCTGGGACTTTAGTTGTCTAACTAAAATTGGTGTGACTTATGACACCCCCTATGTTGTATTTTTTTTAGACAGATAGATCTTGCAGAGAATGGTGCATGGTGGACGTGTGACGAGTTTCTCCTTTTATGTTTTTTGCCAGCTCGGAGGCTGGGAAGGGAATAGAGCAGGCTTTCTCCTTTGTGGGTGTCATGTACCAGGAGGCTAGGAGGGGGCTTAGGGCCTAGATAAGATAGTTTGTATATAGTTCTAAAAAGTTTGGTGTTAGTTTAAGTTTGGAGTGCTCAGGGTTTTTTTTCAGTCATCTTATTTGTTTTTTTGTTGGGTGGGCAGCAGTACAGCCCTTAAATCTCTTTCTACTACATGGCACAATCAAGGGTTAAGTTATGTCCAATGACTTGAACATTTTATCATGGAATATTAAGGAAGGGAAAGACAATAAGAAGAAATACATCATTTTAAATCATCTAGCCAAATATGATCCTGCAATAGTGTTTCTTCAAGAAACGCATATTCTTCCTGACCAGTTAAAGTGCCTCAACAAAAGCTGGGTAGTTCAAGTTTTTGGAGTGGGATTCAGCTCTAACAAGCGTGGGTTGGCCTTGTTGTTAGCTAAAAAACTACTTTTCACTCCTATGGAGTCTATTAGCAACCCAGAGGGAGGTTTATTTTTGTGGTCGCAGATTGGGCAGCTTTGATACAGTACTGGGATCAGTTTTGGCCCTAATGTCGAAACACCTTCCATTTTCACCAAATTAGCAATGGTACTGGCTCCCTTTTTGCAATTCCCCATTTTAATTGGAGGTGACTGGAACTTAGTTCAAGCAAATGATTTGGATCTTACCTATCTTAAAGGACTGGGACTGTCTTCAGCTCAAAAAGCTTTAAGGGAATTCATCTCCTCCTTGGGTCTTGTAGACCCTTGGAGACTATTTAATCCATCAGAAAAAGAGTTTACCTTTTTTTCTCCAGTACACAAATGTTACTCACGCATCAATTATTCCTTAGTAAATCATCAGCTAACTCTTGCATAACTGACTCCAAAATACTAGCTTGAATAATTTCAGACCATTCTCTAATATTTGTCCAAGTGGAAGTACCCAATGTTCCTATTAGGTCGATCATGGTCTTTAAAAACAAACTATTAAAAGACAAACTAACCACTTCAAAATTTCAATACTTTCTGGAGGATTCTATTAAAGTTAATTTCAACTCAATCCCTGTGGTAGATCAGGTTTGGGCAGCCTTAAAAGCTATCCAGAGAGGGGAACTTATACATATTGTGACAGTGCAAAAAAAGAAAAAAATCAGTCAATTGAATAACTGCCTGCAGAGAATTAAGAGCCTAGAAACTAAAGGGGTGGATAAACTCTCATCTCCAGAAAATTTAGAACTGTCTAGGCTAAGAGCACATTATGCTAGTATATTGATGGAGAAGGTGGAGAGGTCAGCTTCTTTTCTAAAGGCTTCGTACATTAACCAGGGTAGCAAAGCAGGTAAATTACTGGCTTGGCAGCTAAAGCAACAATCAGCATCGAAGTGGATCGCAGCTATTAGACATCCCTAGTCAGGTGCTATGGTGGTTAGTCCACTGGAGATATTTTCACTGTTTATGGAGTACTACGAAACATTATACTCTCCAGACCCAGTATTGGGGGATCATTTGGAGAAAATACTAATTTTTCTGGAGAAAGCTGACTTACCCACCTTATCCAGCATTTGCCAGACTATATTAGTAGCCCCAATCACTCGGGAAGAAATTTCATCAGTGACTGATTCTCTAAAACCAGACAAAGCACTGGGCCCAGGTGGGTTCACAGGCCTATTTTACAAAACGTTTAAAAAAAATCTCATCCATCTACTGTTACAGCTGTACAAGTATTGGGGTTCCTCCCCAGTTTTGGATCAGTCATTATTTGAGGCAAGAATAATACACTTACCCAAGCCTGGGAAAGACCATTCAATGATCAATAATTATAGGCCTATCTCTTTGCTAAATATTGATGTTAAAATATATGCAAAATTTGGCTAACAGGCTGGGGGGAGTATGGGAGGAGTTAAAAAGCCCTGAACAAGCAAGGTTTGTGTTTGGGCTTACTTGGCGGATCACTTCAGGAAATTGTTCCACCTGATCTCTGCATCCGGGGACCCTGAGCTGGAAGCGGCTTTGGTGTCCCTTGATGCATAAAAAGCATTCGATAGGGTGGAGTGGAAATACCTTTTTGTGGTTCTATCCAAATTTGGCATACCACAATCTCTTATTGATCTAATTTTGGTTTTGAATTACTGCCTGTCAGCATGACTGCAATGTAATAATCATATTTCTGAGGTCTTCCCGCTATGTCGAGGTACCAGACAAGGATGCCCTCTCTCTCCTTACCTATTTAATCTATACATAGAACCCCTGGCCAGAGTCCTTAATGCCGATCTGGGGATAAAAAGTATCCGACTCGATCACCTTTAATACAAATTATCCCTATTTGCTTATGATCTGCTTTTTCATATCTCCAGTAGTAGGCAATCCCTACCCCGTGCCCTCCAAGTCATTTCTCAGTTTAGCGAATTTTCAGGTTATTAACTTAACAAAAGCAAAACTTTGGTATGTTCCCTATCCCCTCTCCTTACGAAAGAATCAATTGAAAATATGGGCCTTCAATGGAGAATAGTTGTTAACTTATCTGGGTATCAAAATCTCTAAAGATATCTCTACCCTCAGGGACCTCAATTTAGATCCGCTCTAAAATCAACTAAGGAAGATCTAGTAAGATGGAATAGTTTACCGTTAACTTTTTGGGGAAGGGCCAATATCCTTAAAATGTCAATTTTACCCAGATTTTTTTACCCTTTAAATAACCTCAACATCTACCTCCCTAAATCCTTTTTTTTTTTCGCTTCAGAGGATTTGTTCAGATTTTCTTTGGAAAGAGAAGGTTCCACGCAGAGCGTATAGAAAACTTACCCATCCCAGGGCACTGGGAGGGCTTCCACTTCCTGATTACTACATTTACTATCTGGCATGTCATGCTAACAGATTTTTACATTGGTTTACATCTTTGGCTGGCACAACGGAAAGCCCCTCTTGGTTGGTTTTAGACAACCAGCAGGCCTGTTCTAGTAATATGGCCCTGGGGGCATTATTGTTCAACCCCTGGTCAAATATCCCAGTAAGAATCAGGAACTCTCCCCTAGGGTGGGATGTGAGAGCTTTACACAAGCTATGTTCTTTGCTTCAAATCCTTACCGTAAAAGACCTGAAGCAACCCATATTCAACAACCCAAATGTAAAAATAGGCAAGAAAGTAATTTAAACATTTTTTGGAGGACCCAATAAGGAGGTATGCCTAGCGGATTCAGTTTTGACTAATTCGGTCCTATCCATTTCTACTCTACAAACAGAATTTAAAGTGCCTTTTAAAAGCCGGTTTCAGCTGCTTCAAGTCCATCAGTGTATTAAACAGTTTTTAGGTAAACCCCCATGGTCGGATAACGTAGGTGCAGTATTAAACTGCTTCTGGCTAATCTCTAAGGGTCGAAAAGCCATTGCTAATCTGTACAAAGGAATCATAAACCATACTGTGTCAAGGGTTTCTCCTATACCCTATTATTGGAAAAATAATCACAATATGGATTTTTCGAATAAAACATGGGAAAAGATCTGGATGGATAACTACTCCTTAGTTAAACAAGATCGTTTGAGAAACATTCAATTCAATATTCTTCACAATTTGTACTTTACGCCAGCTAAGCTATTTCGGATACGGAAGCTGATTTCAGCAAAATGTAATGAATGTGGCTCTGAGTTAGCTACATTACTACCATAAATTATGGTCATGTCCTAAAATAGCTAATTTTGGAACATGGTCAAAAAAGGGTTGTATCTTATCTTAAAATTGTCCCTTATTTTAATGAGGACACTTGTCTGTTAGGTATGCACCAGTGGCCCCTTCCCACCATCAAAAGTACAGCTAGCATTAGTGGCTATAGTTACCAAATTAGTAATACTTAGACACTGGAAGGAGGAATGGGAACCTTCTTTTGGTGAATGGTGGATGGAATTTCTTATGGTTTTAAATGCAGAAAGGTGTGTAGCCTGGTTCTATCACTCCGGTGAGAAGTTCCAGAAGTGCTGGGGTTAACTTTTTTCAGCTCTTAGGATAAATTTGTCTATTGAATTTCACCCACCAATCCTTTCCTCCTTCTCTCCAGCAAGGCTCTCGACCCTTCTGGTATATGAGTATCTCAGTTGTTTCCCGGGCAAGATGACCCTTTCTCCAAATACAATAATATTTGTTAAACGTTATATGGGGGCATATTAACTTCCATGGTGTTCCCTTTAATTTACCTCTCTAACATATAAACAGGTTTCCTCTACCTCACTTTTCTCATTCCCTACCCCTTTGCCACACTTTGGGTAAGACTGATTAGAGTTGTGCCATGTACCTTTACTCAGATCCCTTATTGGACCCTTATTAGGGTCTATATGGTTTATAGAATATCAAGTAATGATATATTTCAGTCATGTTCAAGGGACTGCTGCTGGTGGGGGGGGGCTTTATTATCCTGTTTCCCTGCTTATCAGGGGAGTGGGTTTATTCTGTTAAAATTGGGGTTTCTTTTTTTTTCCCCTTTCCCTTTTTTTTGTTCCTTTATGTTGTTTATTTTGTTGTAATAGCTACAAATCTGTAATTGTTTAACTGAACTTGATTAGTTTTGTTGTGATTTGTTCAATTATCAAGTTTTGTGAACCTGTTTTGTTTTAAAAATAAAGTTACTTGCAAAAAAAAACAAACCTATGTTGCAAATTTGGTGAAAACAAATTCCAAAAAATGACTGCTTTACGAGCATGCATTGTGCACTTTCCATGCACACTTGTAACTTTGTGAATTTGTAATATTTTCACTCCAGATTTTCAACATTGGCATTTTTCCACATCTCCTTATGAACAGTACAGCTGTCATTTCACATTTCCTGGCCGAAATGTGTTTTCGCACTTCCAGTGCAGAATAGCATGGTCGCTGTGAGAAATCAGTTTTAGGGACAGATTAAGAAAATGACAGTGACACTGTTCATGAGCAGAGGTCCTAAAATGCCTCTGTTGAAAATTTGATGATCAAAGTCCATACAATGGCTGTGTTACAAGCATGCATTGTGCAGTTTCCACGCACCCTTGTAACTTCGCCAATTTGCAATATTTACATGCCAGATTTTCAACACTGGTATTTTTTAACACCTCCTTGTGAACAGTACAGCTGTAATTTTTCACATCCTGCCCAAAATGTGTTTTTGTACCTGTGGCGCACAATGGCGTGGTCACTGAGGGAAATCAACTTTTGGGACAGATTAACAAAATCACAGTGCCACTGTTCATAAGAGGAGGTCCCAAAATGCCCATGTTGAAAATGTGGTTAAAAAAATCCCAAAAATAATTGGGTTACGGACGTGTATTGCGCAGTTTCTATGCATGCTCATGACTTCACTCATTTTTCATATTTTCACTCCAGATTTTCAACGTTGCTATTTTTTTACACCTCCTCATGAACAATACAGTTGTCATTTTTCACATTCTGCCCAAAATGTGTTTTTGTGCCTGTGGTGCCAAATTGCATAGTCTCTGTGCAAAACCACCTTTCGGCTAATAAGCAGATAGTGCCGCCCTTCATGAGGTGGGGTCACAAAAAGCCCATATTGAAAATTTGGAAAGAAAATACCAACAAACACCTACAGCGTTAGGGTTTCCAGCTGTAACACCCCACCCTGTAAAGACTGACAGGCTTCAGGGGTGTGACTTGGGATCATTGACTGTAATGCTCACACCATTCTACCCCCACCCTCACCCTGCAGCCTGCAGCCAGTGACAGGCATCGAGGTGTGCCTTGGAGTGTTCGGCCCTAAAGTTCACCCCATTCTCCTATACTGCACCCATCTCAGTGTATTTCCTTATGGAATGGGGTAATTATAAGGCCCAAATACCCCCAGCACACCACACGACACTTGTCAGTGTCCAGGGTAGGTGAGATAAAATGGCATAGCTGCTTATAGCTGATGACCCAAAGGCACATTCCAAGGCCTGTCAGACTCTGCAGAGTGGGGGTGGGGTTGGCATCAGTTTAGTACTTCACTGACATTCCTATTATGCATCTCTAACTCCTGCACTACCAATGCCAATGCCAGTGAGACAACATTCAGCACTGACAAATGCTTGTTTGACATCTATGTTGGTCCAATAAAAAGTATGAAATCATCTCTTTTTTCAAGGATTTGCCATGCATATCATGGCATACTTTTGTAATTAATTACTCACAGAATCATAGAATCATAGAATCGTGCCATCAAAAAGGGACCATTCAGCCCATTGAGTCTGCCCGAGATAGCCCCCCACTGCCCTTTTACCTCCGCCCTGCTGCCCTCTCTCACCTTCCTTTCCTAGTCCCATGTAGTTATCCTATGCTCTTTTGAATTTATCCACTGTATCTACCTCCACCACCCACTCCAGCAACCTGTTCCATGGTTGAACAACCGTCTCTGAGAAGTAACACCCCCTCACATCCTTCTCCCACTTCTTGCCTCTGGGCAAGTGCGTAACCTTGGTGTAATTTTTGATGAAAGCCTGACTATGAAGACGCAGGTGTCGGCTGTAGTCAAGTCTGCCTTTTTTCATCTGAGAAATATTGCCCGGGTGAAACACTTGGTCCCATGGGAAGATCTTCCCATCTTGGTCCACGCCTTTGTCACCAGCTGTTTTGATTACTGCAATGCTCTTTACCTAGGGCTGCCGGGGGTGGATATCCGCCACTTGCAGCTTGTGCAGAACGCGACGGCCAGGTTGTTCATGGGAGTTTCACCATCTAGCTATATGACACCTGTGCTGCATGATCTGAACTGGCTGCCAATACAGTGGCGGATCACCTTCAAGGTCGCATTATTGACCTTTAAAGCCCTATATGATTTGGGACCTCACTACATGAAAGAGCTCTTGGTACCTTACTGTCCTGCCTGTTCTCTTCGCTCCTCTGACGAGGGATTGCTAGAGATTCCCAGGGTACGTCTAAAGATGTCGGAGGTAGATCTTTTGCCTATATGGCACCAACCCTGTGGAATTCTCTACCTCATCAGATACGAGAATGCCTAACTGTTGAAAGTTTTAACAAACAATTAAAAACGTTCCTTTTTGCCCGAGCATTTGCTGGTACATAATAATTAAGTGTACTGTATGAATGTCTGATTTTATTATTTTGTAATATGATTTTATTGATTTGACTTACTGTAAAAGTGCCCTGAGCTTGGGAAGGGCGCTTAATATAAATAAAATTTGACTTACTTACTTAAATCTTCCCCCTCCAGCTTAAATGCATGACTTCTGGTGGTTTTGTTTTGTTCAATCTGACGATGTTATCTCCTTAACCTCCTTTATTCCTTCATGTATTTGAATGTTTCACCATATCCCCATATCCTGTCTCATCTCCAGCACAAAGACCAAGCTCCTTCAGCCTCTCCCCATATGGTCTCCCTGCATGCCTTGGATCATCTTGGTCATCCTTCTCTGTACCCTTTCAAACCTATCCTTGTCACCCTGCAAATGGGATCTCCAGAATTGAACTCCATACTCCAGCTGTGGTCTGCCCAAAGTGTTGTATAGTTGCATGATCACCTGCCCCCACCTGCTGGTGAAGCCCTTCCAGTGTATGCCAACACACTTGTTATTTTCCCAGTTGCTCATTCACACTGACTTCTGATCTTTAATGTGTCCGTGATCCAAATCCCCAGGTCCTTTTCTTGTTCTGTGACCTGCAGTGCCCCCCACCCCAGATGTGAAGTATTCCTTTAGGAGGGTTGTCTTCTCCTCTTCTCCTACAGCTATTTTACCCCTTCCCCTCAAAGTCTTGGAATCCCCTGCCTGTTTTTCCTCTTATTGCTCACATACCTATAGAATCTTTTGTCTCCCCTTTTCACCTCCCTAGCTATTTTCTCCTCCAAGCTTGCTTTTGTCTTCCTAATTGTCCTTCCTGCTTCCATGAGCTTATCCTTATAGACCTCCCTTTCCTCTAACTCCTGTGGCCTTTTGTAGGCCTTAAAGGCCTCTTCTCCTTGACAGCCTCCCTGACCCTTGCAGTGAACCACAGGGTTTCTTCCCTTTGCATTTGCTATTTCTCTGGATGCATTGCTCTGTGGCCTAGATAATTATGCCTTAATTGCTTCCCACAGCTGCTCTACCTCATCCAGCTCTTGGATCCTGCAAGCTCCTCCTTAAGATGTCCTCATCTTCTTGAAATTTGCCCTCCTGAAGTTAAGCACCCTGGTGGTTGACCTGATCGATTCTGCCCCTGCTTGGATAGAGAACCTGACCATCTGGTGATTGTTGTCCCCCAAGTTTTTCCCAACTTCAACCTCCCACAATCTGTCCCCATTTGTTAAAACAACATCTAGTGTAACCTCCCCCCTTGTAGGTTCTTTAATTAGCTGGCTTAGGAGCACATCTTGCAGGGATTCCAATAAGCCTTTGTTCTTTTCTGTTGTGGCCGATGGAATTTGCCAGTCTATGTCGAGTAGGCTCAGGTCCCCCACCACTAGGATTTCCCCTTTTCTGGACTTTTCCTGTATGTCCCTAGCCAAATCCCAATCCACTTCCTCGTCCTGATGTGGTGGTCTGTAGACCAGCCATATCCTATTGCACCCCCCCCCACTTACTACCCAACATAAATCAAAGGATCTCAGCGGATCCCTTCTCCTCCCTGCCTTCCACCGCAACTATCCCCTCTCGCTCATAGAAACATAGAAACATAGAAGTTGACGGCAGATAAGGACCGCAAGGCCCATCCAGTCTGCCCATTTCTTTTTCTACCTTATAAATGTGCCATCGGCCTTTGCTCTGTCAGTGGCCTATCTATTCCTAGTCATTTGTATTGCTCCCTTATGCCTATCCCATGCCTGTTTGAAGCCCTGCACTGTATTCATAGCCACCACTTCTTGTGGTAGCCATTCCATGCATCCACCACCCTTTCTGTGAAAAATAATTTCTCATTCCCCTTAATCGGCCTCCTCTAATCTCATGCTGTGTCCTTGACCTGCTATTTTTCTTATATTTAAACATGTTGGACTCTTTCACCTTGTTTATGCCCTTAAGGTGTTTGAATGCCTCGATCATATCACCTCTCTCCTCCTTTGCTCAGGGTATACATATTGAGCTCCGTTAATCTGTCCTCATATGTCTTCTGATGCAGTCCCTGCACCATTTGGTTGCCCTTCTCTGGACTGCCTCAATTTTGGTTAATGTCCTTGAAGGTGTGGCCTCCAATACTGAACGCAGTACTCCAGATGGGGCCTAACCAGTGTCTTGTACAGAGGATTATTACTCCTCTTACGACTTGTGATACCCCTACTAATACACCCTAACACCCCCCTACCCTGACCTACTGCTTTAGAGGTCTGCTTGGATGATTTTAGGTCATCAGTGATGATGATGCCCAAGTCTCTTTCTTCCTTTGTGAGTGCTAGCAACTCCCCTCCCAGCCTATAGGTGGCTTCAGGGTTTCTCTTCCCTATGTGCATGATTTTGCACTTCTTTGCATTAAATCCCAGTTGCCACTCTTCTGACCATTCTGCTAGTTTATCCAGATCTCTTCTCATTCTGCCCACCCCATCTGGATCATCTACTCTGTTGCAGATCTTGGTGTCATCTGCAAACAGAAACGTTACCCTCTAGTCCATCTGCAAGGTCACTAATGAAGATGTTGAAGAGGACTGGCCCCAGGACTGATCCCTGAGGTACCCCACTTGTGACTTGCATCTCTTCTGACTGTATACCACTTACCACCACTCTCTGTTTTCTGCCCGTCAACCAGTTTGCCACCCAGTTGACCAACTTCTGACCCACCCCAAGCCTACCCAGCTTATTTATCAATCTTCTATGTGGAACAGTGTCAAAAGCTTTGCTGCAGTCAAGGTAAGCGACATCAACTGCTCCCCCTTGGTCCACCACTCTGGTTACCCAGTCAAAGAAATCTATGAGATTAGTTTGACAGGACCTTCCTTTTGTAAACCCATGCTGTCTTGGATCCTGTGCCGCTATGGATTCCAGGTGTTGCACTATCCTTTCCTTAAGGAGTGCCTCCATAATCTTGCCCACTACTGAGGTAAGACTGACCGGTCTGTAGTTCCCGCCTCCTCCCTGCTACCACTCTTGTGGAGTGGGATCACATGAGCCCTTCTCCAGTCTTCTGGGACCTCTTCTGTGCTCAGAGACTCACTAAACAATTCTGCTAATGGCTCTGCTAGTTCCTCCTTTAGCTCCTTAAGTACCCTGGGATGTATGCCATCAGGTCCCATTGCCTTATCCACCCTGAGCTTAGCAAGCTTTTTAGGACCCTTTCTTTTGTGAAGGGAGTAGTGCTCACCTCCCTCCCCTGTGTCCATGATGCTGAGCTGTGGGCCCTGCCCTACCTTCTCTTCAGTAAATACTGAGCAAAAGTATCTATTTAGGATAGATGCCTTTACAGGGTCCTCCTCCTCACATGCTCCTTTTCTCCATTAAGCTTAGCATCCTCTGGACTTTCTTCTTTCACTAATGTATCTATAGAAAGTCTTGTCACCTTCTTTACTGTTTGTGCTAGTGTTTCCTCAGTTTGGGACTTTGCCTGCCTTACTGCCTTACCTGCTTCCCTTAGGGCGAGTTTGGTATGCTTCCTATCTTCATCCCGCTGTGTTCCCTTATATTTCCTGAAGGCCAGCCTTTTGGCTCTGACCTTTTCTGCTACTGTATTTGAGAACCAAAGTGGTTTCCTTCTTCTTTGCACTTCCTTTTCTGTCTAACACAATGGGATGTTGCTTCAAGTATTGCATCCTTAATGCTTGCTCACTTTGCCTGTACCCCTCACTTGTGTTTCTTTTGCCAGGGCTAGCTTAACTCTGTTGGCCATCTTATCAAAGTCAGCTCCTCTGAAGTCCCATATTTTTGCCTTGGAATGGGATGATTTAGATGTAGTAGCCAAATTGAACCATACCATGTGATGGTCACTGGCCCCCAGGTGACCTTCTACCTGGAGATCTGTGATCCCTTCTTTGTTAGTCAGTACTAGATCTAGGATAGCCCTGTCTCTTGTGGGTTGCTGTACCAGTTGTTTGAGGCCTTCCCCCTGCAGGGAATCCACTATGAGTCTAGTATGAGTCATACAGTGCTACACCCCCCCTTTTTTACCCTGTCTATCCCTTCTAAAAAAAATTTATCCTTGTAGTTCAACCTTCATAGGTTTCATAGGTGTATACAAGCTTTTTAGGCTTTCGTCCTTTATGCTTGCCAATTTTGCCCTATATGGGTATATTATTATTTTTATAGAAGTCATCAAACCTCCTTTTGAATATATCCATTGTTGCACTGCCTATCACTTCTAAAGGCAGTCCATTTAACACCATCACTACCTGATGGCTGAACCAGTTTTTCCTAATCAGTAGTTTCCATTTTCCTTCTACTAGTTGTAATGGGTGCCCTCTAGAAGTGATTTGTCAGTTAGGCTCTACAGCATGCACATGTCTCATCTAATTCTTCTATACTGCAGGGTATATAGGTCTAGTTTATTTAATCTCTCTGCATAAGTGACTCCTTTTAATCCATTTACTGCTCTTGTAGCCCTTCTTTGTATCCCTTCAAGTTTACGGATCTCACCTTTTTATAAGGTGCCCAAACATGGGCACAGTACTCCAACTGTGGCTTCACCAGAGCCACTTTGGTGGCATCAAAACTTCATTTCTTCTGCTCCTATTGCCTCAGAATGAAATTTAGAGTTTGGTTTGCATTTGCACCTTCCAGCTATGACCTTCCGTCCGCATGTTTCTTTTACTGCAATTAGGTCAGTCCATCCACCCACCACTGCCTTCAACTCTGTCATTTTATTCCCTAGGATCCTGTCATTGGCTAGAATTCCATCCATCCCCCCACCTTTATAATACCCTTTCCTCATGCTGTCCCTTGTCTCTCAAATTGGGAGAGTGCAGGTTGGGTTGTTCCCATGGCCAAGGATCCTCTTCCCCCAGTGCAGCAGCCCCCATCTAGTTGAAATTCCAGTCAACCCCAGCCTCTCATAAATGTACCCCTGCAGATTTGCTCTTAGTAATCTAGCCCCATGTCACTTATGTGTAGCCTGTCCCTTGTGTACAGGTGTTCATCCACCACGTTGCCCAGGTATGTGAGGCCCTCCTCCCCCCACCACTGTCTTAGCTAGTGGTTAAATTTCTTTACCCTGAGTTGCCTGGCTGTGCTAGCGCAATGCACTGGCAGGACTTCTGAGAAGGCCAGGGAGCTGATCGGTCCCTTACAGCCCTCCACCAACTCCCTGAACCTCCTTTAATCCACCTCCACCTCTTCCCCCAACTAATCATTTGTGCCTAGATGAACTATTAGGTGTGGCTTACCTCCCACTAGAGTGACAAAGTCTTTTATCCTGGGGAGTGCCTTTCTAGCCTTCATTCCTGGATCACAAAAAAATTACCTCCCCTTAAAAGCCACTTTCCTGGGGGACCACGTGATGCAAGCTACCGGATAGTTGCTCCTCAGTACAGCTCCAGCCTCCCGTCTCTTTATTTCTGTTTTTGGGCATATTTTCTCAATCTCTAAACCTCTAATTTCGCATTACTCTGGTTCCCTACAACTTTGTGCCCTTGCAGAGTGATCTTGAGAGAATGGATGTTTGCATGAAAAGCAACAGCAGAAACATACCCCACCAGTTACACCAGAGGAGGCCTCAAAAAAATCCCGGGCCTCGAGTGGAACAGAAAAGGGAGATGTTCTGAATCTAGAGGCGAATCAGGAGCCACTTACATTGTCTAGATTTCTGGAGGAATTTAAACCATTCAGAGATGTGATTAAGGAGATGACATCAGAAATGAAATCGCTCAGAGAAAAATAGAAGAGATTACTCTCGCTACCTCAGACAACACAACTAGGATCTTCTCTTTAGAGAAGCAAGTGGAGAGGTTTGAGCCTGAGATGGCAGCAATGCACCAGAAACTGTCCAGATTTGAGGTTAAGCTTGAAGACCTTGAAGGTCATTGCCAGAGAAATAATGTTGTGATTCTTGGGTTACCAGAGGGAGAAGAGGGCCAGAATACTATAGCTTTTACCCAGAAGTTGGTCAAGAAGATTGCAGACCCTTCCCCATTTGGGGCCAAAATATCATTGAGAGAGCCCACAGGTCATTAAGACCGAAGTCCCCTCCTGGAGCAACGCCCCGACCTATAATTTGTTGTTTCTTACATTTTTTAGAGTGACAGCATTTCCTGTACAAAGTGAGAGAACTCCAAGAAGTTCGCTGGGAGCAAGCCAAGCTTAGAATAGTGCAAGATATTCCAGGTTGAGTCCAGCTGGACTTAAATTTCGTATGGGATACCCGGCCAGGCTACAGGTACAGGTGGCTGGTTCCTGGGCTACCTACGAAGATCCAGAGGCAGCGTTTGCTGGTTTAAAATTAGCATTGCCAGATCTCTTCAGGGACACATGAAAGGCCTTGGGTCACTCTCGACAAGATGAGTATCGTTTTGAGAAGGCTGGGCCACATGCAAAGGGATCTTCTGGAAGAAGTGGTTAAACATTCTTGGACTCTCACTTCAGCCCAAATAAGTGGCAGAAAGGACTTTCTCTTTCCTTTTATAGTGATCTAGTTGTGGATGCATGCTCTTATTTGTTTTGTCTGGGTCTGGGGTTTGGGGCCCTTCGTTTTCAAAGGGTTCCAATCATGGAAGTTTTGCTTTGTTGAATTTTGTTGACCCAGTAAGCCCACTGGGCCTAGAGTCCCTTTTCAGGGACGACTTGGGGAGGGGGTACAGATGGTAAGCAACTGAAATTGAACCAGATTAAGCTGTTGGTGGTATTTTTAGTGAATGAGAAATTTAGCCAGAACACCGGGGAAATTCCCCTACTCTTTTTGAAAAGTGCCATGGGATCTTTAACATCCACCTGAACTGCCACCAATCCAGGCAGATGGGACCTCGGTTTAACGTCTCATCCGAAAGATGGCACCTCAGAAGTGCAGCACCCCTCTCATGCTGCACTACAGCATCAGTACTAGGATATTAACCCAAGTGCCAGATGTAGGAACTGAACCCACAGTCATCTGATCCCCCAGCCTCAGAGGCGAGTGTGCTACCTACTGAGCCACTGACACTAAGTATATTCTTGGTTGTTTTGTCTGGGTCTGGGGTTTCAAGCAATCAAGTGATTTCTTGTTAGTTTTAGTATTGACAGAAAACAAAGCCTATTCTGCAATATCTGGTCTCCCCCTCCCCTGTGAGAGTATGGTAAGGAAGGGCTCGGTGGAAGGCTTTAGCCTTTGGGGAAATCCAATTACAAGGGCTGTGTTGTCCTTTCTCTTGTAAAGCATCAAGGTGCAGTTACACACTTGCAACACAGGAGGGAGCTTGGGCTTCATGCGTGTCAAGTGCTAATGGTTGCTAAAGCAGGTGATAAGTTGGAATTCACTGGGGCAAAGGCACAGCAATTGGGAGGAGTGGAGTGGGGTCCTGTCCCTATAGGGCTGGAGAGCCTGTTGAGACAAAGGCCTGCTCAGTGAATGTTATGTCTGGCTGAGGCCGACTTCCTGATCTCACGCCACGAGGTGTCTTTTCACACTCAACAAGCCATATGCCCTTGTGCCGTGATGTTACTGGTGGCTAGTTTCATCGATACTGGCTTTCTCCCAATGGCCCTCATTAGGATAGGCTTATAGATACAAGGGCTTGTATTGCAGGGATGTTGCATTCTCTCTCTTTCTTTTATTACTAGCATCTCAAAAAGGGGGAATGTATTATAAAGAGTAAAGGGTTTGGGGGACGGTTTTTCAGGGGCTGGGGGAGGAGTAGTAAACGGAGTATTTCTGAACATTGTTAGCGATAAGAAGGGGGTTTGAGTGGATGGCTTTTTGGACTATGTTTTGGAGTTACTGATGATGCGGATTGTTCGAGGGGTAATCGGGGGGCTGGGGAGGGACAGGGGTTTAATGGGAGGTGGGAGACTGGCACAACAGATTCAGGGGAATAGAATCACCTGTTACATGACTGCAGTATATGTTAGACATTTTAACTGGATTATACCTGACATAATAGATGGCTCAGAATATTAATTGCTACGTGGAACGTGAAGGGAATCAGGAAAAACTGAAACAATATCAGGTACTTAAACACCTGAGTTTGTTGTGTGCCCAGATATCATTCTTACAAGAATCTCTTTAGTGGATTCAAGTATTACAACTTCAGAGACAACAGATAGGTCAGGTTTTTTTATGCTTCAGGGAAACCAATAGTTGCGGGGTCATGTTACTGATTAACAGAGATATCCCATTTGTCCTTCTCAGGTATTTAAGGATGCAGAAGGCAGATATGTCTTAGTTCAGGGTACTATTTGAGCTATGTCATTGGTTTTAGGCAGTATTTACGGACCAAAACAAACAATCCTTTTTTTATGAAACTGATTTCACGATCCTTCCTATACTCCCTATTCCAATTATATTAGGGGAGATTTTAATTTGGTCCTCGATCCGAATCTGGTAGATCAAGCTCTGGGTCGAGGGGACTGTCACCTGGACACAGGGCCTTTAAGGAAATGATGGATCAGTGCAGATTGTGTGATGTCTGGAGGGTCACACATCCTAATATTAGGGAATATACCTATTGCTCTCCAGTGCATGGCACGCAATCTCGCATTGATTACCTATTAGTTTCTCATGAGCTCTTGCCAGGGGTACTATCCACCTCGATCCAACCGGGTCCAATATCGGATCATTCTTTAGTCTTGGGTAATTTGGCTTTTCTTAACATCCCCAAAAGAGAGACCAGATGGAAATTAAATGAACAATTATTAAAAGATGAAAAGTATCGAAGAGTGGTGAAAGAGCAGATAGAGTTTTTCTTTTCCACCAACCCAATAGATAGTGCAAGACCGGATATTTTATGGGGAGCCTTTAAGGCTTATATAAGGGGCATTCTCATTAGTCTAGCTACAAAGAGGAAGAGGACACAGGAAATGGAATTACTCTTCTTATTGTCTCAGATACGGGTATTCGAAAATATACACCCAGATAAAATTTCTCAAGTGGAGTCACAGAAGCTATTAACATATAAAGATAAATATTTGGGAATGTTAAGAGAAAAGGCTGAGTTGGCAATAATCCTTACTAAGGCCAGTTTTACAGATCAAGGAGAAAAAGCGGGCGTCTGTTGGCTCTACGCTTAAAACAACAAGAATCAGCAAGATTTATACCCCTCAATAAGGTCTCAGTCTGATCGGACCATGAAGATATCCCCCTCAGAGATAGTCCAGGAAATTGCTACTTTTTACGAGCAATTATATAGGGACGTGGATAGTCCTCCATCCATTCAAAAACTGGATGAGTATCTCAAGGAAGCACATCTTTCGTTACTATCTGACTCTCAGAAGAAATTTATATCTTCCCCTTTATCACAGGAAGAAATAGCTACTGTTATAAAGGAATTGCCTCTGGGTAAAGTCCCGGGTCCAGATGGGTTTTCGGCCTTATTTTATAAAGTTTTCACAGAGCAATTACTTCCTGTGTTGCATCGTCTTTATTTGCATATTTTGTCTGGAGAGACGACAGATGCACATCTGTTTGAGACATTGATAGTTTTGTTACCTAAACCGGACAAAGACCCAGAATTGGTTCAGAGCTATAGGCCAATATCTTTGCTGAATCAAGATGTCAAAATTCTCTCGAAGATAATGGCAGATAGACTAACCCTGGTTCTTCCGAATCTTGTGAGTATGTCTCAAGTGGGATTTATAAGAGGATGTGCATCTTCAGATCACCTGCATACTCTCTCGCATGCCTTCTTGGAGTCCAGGGATGCCATATATCCTGCGGGGCTGGTCTCCCTGGACGCCGAGAAGGCATTTGATCAGGTTAACTGGACTTTTCTATTTCAAGCCCTCAAGGCATTCAGATTCCTATCAACATTCATAGATTGGATCAGGCCAATTTACCGGTCTCCTACAGCGAGGATTTCAGGGAATGGGACCTTCTCCAAGTCTTTTACACTGCGGTCAGATAAGAGGCAGGGATGCCCTCTCTCTCCATTACTTTTCAATCTTTATCTGGAATCCCTTATTCAATATATTCTCAATAATGAAGGAATACAAGGTATTCCCATTAGGAATGAGGTAGTGAAAATAACAGCATACGCCGATGACCTTCTCCTACATTTGGCTAATCCATTAATATCTATTCCGAATATGCTAAGGGGGGTTGATAGATTTAGTAGTTTCTCGAATTACAAGTTAAATCCCAATAAGACATCCTTTTTCCCTCTTAACCATAAAGTCTTTAAGATTGAGATTATTTCTCTGGGACTATGCTGGTCACCCTGGGCTATTAAATATTTAGGTATAAAATTAATGCGTAATCCCTCCTTGTGGTTTAAGGAAAACCTGGACCCCCTTCTGCTGGGGATCACTCAAGATTTAGAGAGATGGGATAAACTCCCGTTATCTTTATGGGATCTTATTAATATAATTAAGATGAATGTGTTTCCCGGTTTATTGTATCCTCTGTCGCATCTTAATTCATTCGTTCCCCTAAGTTGGTTTCAGAAAACACATAATCTCTTTACCAAGTTTATTTGGTTGAGTAAGACCTCAAGGCTGGCATACCACAAACTAGCTGCACCCAAGAATGAGGGGGGTTGTGGATTCCTTACTTGCCCATCTACTACTGGGCTAGTCATTTGGCTAAATACCTGAGATGGGTAAGACTGGGTCCAGATAACAGGAACCCAGTTTGGCTTAAGATTGAATTAGATTTTTTTCCAATCTATGAACATGGACCCCCTGACTATGCTGTATCTGAAAATTTCTCAGATGCAAGATATTAATAAATGTCCCACCATCATGACCTCGCTAAGAGTACATTCACAATTGTGCTCTTTCCTTCGTTACAATCAAAGTAAAGATCTCGCTCAATCTATTTGGAATTCCCCGGCTTTCACTATAAACAAACAAAAAATTTCCCGTTCATGGTTGCCTCATTTAGGAGAGGGGATAGTATCTTCATTTTTTGGATGAAGTTGGTGAGTGGCTCTCATTTTCTCAGTTCATATACAAGTTCAAAATACCGGAGTCTCAGAATTTTAGTGTTTCAACTGAGGCACTTGTTAACCATGGTTCTTGAGGCCACTGCACCCCGTCCAGTGACCTTTACATTGGAATCTGAACTTTCCCCTTTTCTTGTCTCCTCTGGTGTGATTTCTAAGATCTATCAAGTGTTGTTACGATGGAGGTTTGGATGCGGTGGTGGCCCCACCAACTTCTGGGTTTCATTTTTTCCCCATTATACTTTTAAATGGTCCATCCTCTGGATGTACTGTCATAAATATATATCCTAAGATAGATTACTTCTCATGCAGTTCCACATTCTGCATAACTTATACTACACCCCAACTAAACTGGTGAAATGGGGCCTTCTTGATACCGATATGTGTAATAAGTGTTCCCAGGACACAGGATCACTTTTTCATTTTTTCTGGTCATGCTCCCAGATAGCATCATTATGGGAGCATATAAAAAATCAATCTGGATCCTTTATTGGGTTTGCAAGATTATTTTACACTGGATATTTGCCTGTGGGGGGATCTGTCCTCCATAAAGGTTAAAATCCGGAGATTTCACATATCCATGGTGGCGCTCTCAGTTAAAAAAGTCATTCTCAGGCACTGGAAGGAAAAGACCGGTCCAACATATCAGGAGTGGCTCCATGAGATCTTAGCAAATATATGTACAGAGAAGGCTATTGCTAGCCTTCAAAACAGACTACATAGGTATAAGGTTATCTGGGATCCCCTTCATACTTTAATTACGGTGGCTAAGAAGTAGTGTGTAGTTGAGGTTACCACTTTAATTATTTTTGGTAAAGGTAGTTAGCGGGTGATAACAGTGCTAGAATGAACTGCTGTGCTGGGGAGGGAGGGAAGGGCTGGGGGCAGTATGCTTTGTTTTATGAATCCTATGTCAAAGTGTTCATTACTGCCTCCTGTAATGTGGAAAATGTGGTGAATAAACTTTGAATTGAAAAAAAAAGCCACTTTCCTCCTTTGCCACTGAATCCCCTTAATGATTGAATCCCCATATACAACCACTGCCCATGACCTTTCTGCATTCAGGATTGCCCCTTATCTATTGTCCTGCCCTTTCATGCACCCTCCTTCTAGTGTAGGCACCTTCCTTTGCGCTCTGTCCTCTCCAATTTGACCTCCCCCTTCCCCGTTTTCCACATCCCTCCTTTCCTTGCTACCTGCTATTCTCCTGGTCTCCTTTGGACTATCCTCCCCTCTCTGAGTCCCAGCTCTGGATCCCAGCTCCTGTCCCCCCTCATTGCTCTACCCTTTTCCAAGCTCTACTCCCTGCTCCTCTCTCAGGTTGCATATTCTCCTCTACTCCCACGTGACCCTACCACCTGTTTGTGTGCTACCTAAGCTTGTTCTCCTCCACACTGTCCCTACTTTTCCTTCACATGCACCTCTCTCAATTCTCCTTTCCTGGCTTGGTGCTCCGGTGCTCACTGCTCCCCTTCCCATAATTTTTTCCTTGTCCCTCAACCCAGTCAGAGGCCAGTACCTGTTCGACTCCGCTGTATAGCTCCTGTTGAGTACAAGTTTGTCAGTTCCCTTCTGTCCATAGTCTCTTTGTCCTCTTCCTGCTCCCGGCCCCCTGGCCCTGCTCTGGGCCCCCCAGTCCTTTTCCCCCATCCTGTTCTCTCCTTCACCCTCTCAGTTCTTCTTCTCCTTGTCCCCTTCCATCCCCCCATCCACTGTCATCCTGTTCCTCCTCTCAAGATCCCTTTCAACCTTGCTAATTCAGCCTCCATCCTCCTTAGTTTTTGACAGATATGGCATTCCCCTAGCTTTCCCAGGTGCTCATGAAAACAGCAGCCCCACAACCATTGCAGCCAACTCTGCCTGACTCCCAGTATCTTTTGCTGCCTCTCATTGCATGGTAATTATAATTATCACTTCCCCACCTCCAAGGTGGCACCAGCTGCTGTTGCCCTGGTCCAACTGGTTCCTCCCTAGCTCTCTACATTTTTTATTTCTTTGTCCTGCCCCCTTCTGATTAACACATGATCAGCCAGTCAGCTAAAGCCCTTTCAGACAAGATTAAGACCCTCCTTCCCTTCTTACACAGTCAGCCTGGAGCACTTCCTGAACAAGCACTGATCTCTCCTGCCCTCTTACCAATTAACACTCAGGCCAGTCTAGAGCCCTTTCAAAACAAGCAGAAACTGCCCCCTCAGAAAAATAGGTAACAGTCTAGAGTTCTTTCAAAAAGCTAGCCGAAACTGCCCCCTCAGTAATCTAGATGATAGACAAACATAAATATCTCAAACAAGTAGAAACTGCCCCCTCAGTAACTAGGTGACTGGCAATCATGACTATTTCAAACAAGCAGAAACTGATTCTTCTGTATAAACCCAGAAAGCAAGGCAACTGGCACCATAAATCTAGCAAGGTGACTGGCAACCATAAACAAAAGTCCCCCCTTTTTGTAAAGCTTTTAGTTCAAGTAATTAACCCTTCTCTCCGCAGCCCAGTTTTAAGTTCAAGTGATCAGCCCTTTCCTGCTAACCTGAGTTAGCATTAGCAGTCAATGAGGTCCTTCCTGGTGTTGTCATTAAACATGACCACCATTTACAATTTCTAAAAATCTCTTTCCTTGAGTTTACCTGTTCAATGTACATGCTAGATTTATACTCTTGATGTAGTAGAATGATGTTATCACATATTTGTAATGGCAAATACCACAGACTGTACAATTTTTTTTCATTATTACATAGAGCACATGGCACAAGACTGGGAACTTTTAGAAACCTTTAAAGCCCTATATCTTGCTTCACAAATGAAAATACATATGACAAAGTTCTGTCTAGAAACCCCAAAAAGGTTTGGAAGGACATTAACTTACTAAAAGGAAAGATTCTGTATCAGCAGGATCACAATTCTTAATTCATAAAAATGTAGTTATTCATAATTCAATAGATCAGGTAATGACCTTTAACAAATTTTTTTCTGAATATAGCCTTTGGGAGAGTTTGCCCAAGGTTCAATGTGGGGAATAGCTCCTCCCACAACCTCTATTTAAGCACTCCTCTAACACACCTCCCTTGCTTAGGGAGCATTTTATTCTGAGCTCCTGCATGGCTTTTGTGGATGCTTGCTCGTCTCACTGCTGCTGTGGTTCATTTTTCCATCCCCTCGCCTCTCCTGCCTTTTGTGTTATTTCTCACCTTGTTTTGGTCTCTGCTTCTTTTTCCGCTGGCTCCTCTCCCCCTCTTCCCCTTTGGTACCGTATTCTTTTTGGGCTTTTTAAGAGCCCAGCACTTACTGCGCCTCCTCCCTTCTCTGCCTCATGCACTCTCCTAGAGCTTCTTCCCCTTCTGGATCCAGCCCGGCTTGTGAGTGTTTGCATCGCCATCTCCCCTGCCCCTTCCCTCCACTTCTCAATGATTCTGTAGCCATTTACCCGTGCTTCTTTGCATACTGGGACTGTTCGGTCTGACACTACCCTGGACCACCCACCGTCAGGATTAACACCCCTTTTCTTTTTTTTCTTTTCAGTGTTTATGTTGCCAAACATTACCCAAAAAGCACATCAAATCAAGGAACAATCCTCAAAGCCAGCGTCTCCCTCCTGTGCCTCTGGTGGCCCATAAGCACACAGCTCATCCATTCTCAATGAATTACTGCATTGTGCATATCACATACTTGTGGACCTCATTACTTTCATTCCTGTATCACCAGTTACTGCCAGTCACTGTTCTGTGAGTGTCCGCTGGTTATGCCGGTTAGTCACTAGGACACACATCTGCTAGACATCCTGCATAGCTCTCTTCATCGGGGGGAGGGCAACTATGGTTGTACTTTATTATAGCTGCTGCTGCAACTTGTTTAGTGATTCATGCCCTCATAGCTACCTGGATTATGTTCTCTCACCTGGCACTGTCCCATTTTTACCATTAATCATACCTGGTTGCCTAAGGACAATTCTCCCTTGAGGTTCCATTCATTTGCTTTCCCTACCTTACAGTGTAATGCCAGCTCACAATACCTTCTCATGTCCCTCAATACCTTAGCACAGCAACCCACACAACCATTCAGTGAAGCCTTTCTAGCACAGAAAACTAACTTGGATTGGCTACTCTAAAGCATAACTCATATTTATCTACATGACCTTATACAATTTTCCTCCCATGTTACTCCTGAGCTTATCCTATTCATGTCATCATCTATCTGCACCAATCTTTCTGTTCTATGTGGCCATTATTACCAGGCCTGACAGAGAACATCAACAAACCCATTAAACTTATACATATTGGAGTAAATGATGTTGGGACAAAAAATTTTACAGACATACAGAGGGATTTTGAAACTGTGGGACACGATCTTAAATCCCAGGGATGTGACCTCATTATATCTGGGATTTTGCCAGTACCCAGGGTGAGTGCTAGATTAAATAGTGAAATTGAAAGATGTAATGGATGGCTACACAGATGGTGCAATGGGGAAGTGTACAGATTTGTGGATCATTGGCAGGATTTTCAGGGGCATAATCTGTTTTGTTATGATGGTTTGCATCTCAATAGCCAGGGTAAGCACATTTTCGCACACAAATTAAAATGCATTATAGAATCACATTTAAACTAGTACACAGGGGGAAGGGGGTCTTGGTACTTCCAGGAAGATATATAAAAAACATCCCAAATTGGCAAATCTAAACTTCCTGTCCCTAAATGCTAGGATTTTGATTCATAAAATGGACGAGCTTCAATTAGCCCTGCATGTTCATGATATACATGTCTGTGCCATAACAGAAACTTGGTGGAGACCAGAGAACTCATGGGAAAAAATATCCTGGGGTATACTCTACATAACAAGGATAGAATGCTGACTAGGGGTGGAGGGGTTTCTTTATATGTCAGTGAGGATATCATGGTTGAAAATATGGCTACTTCAATGTTACATTGGCCCCAGTGTATGGTACCAAAATTAATGTAGGTCTGCTATATAGATCTCCAGTTATCACCCCATTGTAGGATACCAGATTGATGGATTTTATTAAACATTTGGTGAAAAGAAAGAATGTTATTATTCTGGGAAATTTAAATCTCCTTGGAATAGATTGGGAAAGTCTTAAATACAACACCGGCACTGAAAGGGAATACCTTGAGTTATTTAATCTAGCAGCTATGGACCAATATGTTTGGGACAACACTAGAAATAGTCATATTTTGGAGGTAGTTCTAAGCAATATGGGACCTCTTATTCAAAACTGTATGGTCTTACCCCATTGGCAAAAAGTGACCATCTAATGGTTAAGTTTTAATACACAGGACTTATAAATAAAGTACATGGGAAAACCCAGATATATTGGTACGATTTAGCAGATTTTGATGCTATGAGAAGTGAGCTATCCATGTGGGACTGGGACACTGATTTAATTGGCTTGTCCATACTTAGTATGTGGGAACTACTAAGTTCTAAAATAATAAATCTGGTTCAGAGGTATGTGGCCATAAAAAATAAATACAGAGGATCAAAAAAAAAAACTACCTCCTGGTTAACTGTAGCAGTTAAGAAGGCCATTAAAAACAAGAATAGGTTGTTTTTAATGGCCAAACAAACCGGGGATTAACAAAGTTGGGATAATTATAAAAGCTGCCTTAGGGCCACCAAAAAGAAGACAGAGCAAGCTAAAAGAAAATACAAACTCAAATTGGCTGTAAAGGTTAAAGATAACTACAAGTCCTTCTACATGTATATCAACGATAAAAAGGGAACCAACCGATCATTTGGCCCACTTGTAGATCAAAATAAGAGATTAATTATTAATAACACTGAAATGGCAGCAGAATGCAATAAGTACTTCTCATCTGTTTTTAACCAGAATACTACTAGTATCACTAAAAACCATAAGGACTATGATCCAAGCATTATTATATTAAAAGGGGATGTTAAGAAAAAACAAATGCAGTTGGATCAAAACAAGGCACAAGGCCCTGATTTGATACATCCGAGAGTGCTTAAGGAGCTGGCAGAGGAGTTGGCAGAACCAGTAGCACATCTTTTTCAGCAATCATTAAATGATGGAGTGGTCCCCAATGTATGGAAATTGGCTGAGGTCATCCCCATTTTCAAAAAGGGCTCGAGGCATGAGGTTGCTAACTATAGGCAGATTAGTCTGACCTCGGTATTGGGGAAAGTGTTGGAATCCTTCTTAAAAGATTATATTATCCAATTCCAATATACTTTGGGTAATGTGGACCAAACACAACATGGCTTTGTAAAGGTGAGTTCCTGTCAGACCAATCTCTTAGAGTTCTACGGAAGGTCAGCAAGGCTCTGGATGAGGAAGCCCATGGATGTCATCTATTTGGACTTCTCCAAAGCCTTTGACAAAGTTCCCCATGAGAAACGAATAAAGATCTTAATAAATCAGGGTTTACAGGAAATATTACTCTCTGGATAGAGTCATCGTTAACCAACAGAAAGTAGAGAGTGTGTATTAAGGAAGAGTATTCAGATTGCGGTGATGTGACTAGCGGGGTCCCACAGGGCTCGGTTTTGGGTCCTGTACTGTTTACTTTGTATATAGCTACCATGAGCCCACTACAGGATATTTGGATCTCAGAATTGCAGACGACACTAGGATTGCTTATGTAGTTAAAGGTAAGGAAGATGCGAACGTACTGCAGTCTGCCCTTGCAAGTTTAGAAAAATGGGCTCATGACCACGGCTCAAAATTTAATAACAGCAAATGCACAGTAATGCACATGGGGAGAGATAACATTAAATACCAATACCAACAAGGGAATTTAGACCTAAGGGGTATATGCAGAGAGGGACCTAGGCATAAAAAAATAACAAACAATCTTAGTTTTGGACCCCACTATAATCAAATTATAAAAAGGCTAGTAGCATACAATTTTGCATAAATAGACATATTATTAGTAGAAGTAAAGAGTGCTGCTTCCTTTGTATACTTCACTAGTACGTCCACATCTGGAATGTTGTCCCAACTATGGCCCCAGGAGCAAAGGGAGATATAAAAGCTTGGAACGTGTTCAAAAAGACCCACACATTGAATATGTGAGGCACAGGGTCTGTGCTATGAGGATCGGCTCCAGATCCTCGGTTTATACTCGCTGGAATTTAGAAGATAAAGAGGCGACATGTGCTTTGTTTTTAAGGCATTGAATGATACAAATCTATGGGAACAACTAAATTTGGTACTAAAGGATCAGGTGTACAATACCAGAGCACACCCTTTACAAATTTATAGGGAAACAGTTAAGACAGTTAGAAGAAAATATTGGCTAACTGTGAGGATTACAAAAATTTGGAACGAACTAGCATTGGACATAGTTACCAGTAAAACAATGGATGAATTTAAGCACAAGTTGGACAGATACTTGATTTGTAATAAAATTCTGGGGTACAACTGATCTTGTGGCGAGCATATGGATCTTTGATCTATTAAAATTGCTCCGATACGCCTATGATTCCATCTATTAGCTCTATGCCTACCATTTGTCTAATATTTCTTTTACTGTTTATAACTGCATCATCACTCCTCTACACTTTCTTCAGCAGTGTTGTGTGTTGGCCAGCCCATACCAGCAATATTCCGGTTTCCTTTCCTAACTCACACTTTCTGAGGTGCCGAGTGAAGGTAGGCTTACCCTGTCTATTGGGGATGGGATTCCATTTCAACCACTACCCCCAAGGATGGGATCCATCTCTACATTCAACTGTGTCATACAATACCTTCTCTGCCTCATACCAGTTGCTGCTTCCCTCTGGGATCTGAATTACCTCCTACTTACCATCTCAACATCCTCCATCCCTAAGTCTACTGGACAGTAACAAGTGAAGGTTAGCTCACCCCAGCTACCAGGGATGGGAGCCATGTCTACCATCTACTGAGTCATTCCATATCTTCTCTACCTCATACCAGTTGCCGCTTCCCTTTGAGAATGAAACTACCTCCTACTTACCAACTCGACATCCTCCATCCCTAACTCTGCTGGACAGCATCAAGTGAAGGTTAGCTTGCCCCGACTACCAGGGATGTGAGCTATGTCTCCAATCTACAGAATTATACCATACCTTCTCTACATTATGCCAGTTGCCACTTCCCTTTGGGAACAGAGCTGTTACTCTCTGAGTACCCTCATCATTTTACTTATGCTGCTTCAAGTCATCACCATTCATCTGCCATCTCTCATGGCTGCCTGAGTCTCCAGTCTGATGATTCATCTTCTATGTCCTCAGCCTGATACTTGGCTGCCGCTCCTTCAGGAACAGGACTTTGCCAACTTGATTCTCCATCTTATCTCATCTGCAGCCTAAGCTCTTCATCCCATCTTCTGACTTTCATGGCCTGGAGCCTGACTCTATCATAGATTGTCTCCACTGTTGTATCTACGCTGATGCAGATTGCCTTTTCATTCAAGACCAGAACTTCCTCCTCCATGTTCTCTCATCATTCTTCATTCACTCACGAATCCAGTCTGGATCATCTTGCCTCGAACATCCCATCTGGATGCATGTCCTTCCGATCTGTTGCTTCACATGTGTTTTCTCCACCTGCTACCGATGCCATGATCCTCCTGGACCTGGACCTCCTACTTCTGCCTGTGACTTCGACCGTGGACCCTGGACCTCTTCGACTTGTTTGCCTCCATCCTGACAGTTTGCCACTTCCCTTCAATCACAGGATCTTTCTGCTTTGAATGACTCCACTTGCCATCCCGCTGTTCCATGAACTTTCGTTCTCTAGCCCCTTTGGCCTCCTTTCCCTCATCATATGGATCCTCCCTGCAAGTTTGGTCCCTCTGTCACTCCAGGTTGACTGCTTCATGGACTTCTTTGCTTCAGGTCATCAGTTTGGCTATTGTACAAACTTGTTTTCTTGCAGATTTGGGACCTCATCCTTCATCGCTCCAGCACTTTCCATCGTTTTCTGTGGGTTTCCTGTGTTTCACCTCAGTTTCTCATGGCACTTGGATTGGCTCCTTGGCCTTCCGTAGATCATCATCTGATGCCTTGCTTCAGCTTTCCTGCAATTTGCTACTGTTCGCTATGGCGCTGACCCGGTCCTGTATCTTACTGCTCTGGATGCCATCCAGCTTCTCCTAGCCCATAGCGTCCTCTGCTTATTTCTTCAGTTCGTCAGGATCCATTCTGGACTTCCTTCCCATTTTGAATGTCTGCCTCCTTATCTTCACCTTGCTGGCTTTGGGGCTTAGTACTGTTTGCTGTGGCTCTTTTGGGCCTTGTAGCCTATCTCCAACCAGTACTCTGACCCAGTCATTTGCTCTTCCATATGATCCATCCCTTACTTCTACACCAGCCCATCTAACAGTACCTTTCCACTACTCATTGGATCATTAGTTCATTACTCTGGGGTAATACTACTGTCAGCAAACATTCCTTGGCTTTCATGCCTCATAGACTCTTATGTCATTATAGAGTTTTATACTGCCCAATCAGTTCTTCACAATCATTCATGGAATCCCATTTGCATGAACAATAGGAAGATCTTCTCTGTCTCTACTGGATATACCCTCCAACTCCTGTCCATCCAATCACCATGACTTCTCTGTATGCCTTGTCTCCATGGCTAGCCTCATACATGAAAATGACTTAAATCCTTCTGTTATACTTTGACTTTATAATCAGCATCACTTCTACAGATACCGGAAATTGCAATATAATCCATTCAACTATGGACATCATCCATGTTACCTTCTGCCACCTCTTCTTCAACACTGACTCTGATGACCAAGTTGCTCGACTTCTACTTCCCAACAGTCATTGCTAGTTTTAGGAATTTCTCAGATATCTTCCAGAATATTCATTGTGGGATCTCCACAGTCTAGCTGATTACTTTTACTCTCGGACATCGCTATGCCTTATACAATCATCCATACCTTTTCGCCTAGTATCTTCAGCCAGGTCAACTGCTCTTCCAGTGGACCCTTCAGCCTCTTCTCCTTGAAGAACCTTCATTAATCTCTACAGTGAAGACCATCACCAAGAACTGACTCTCCCAATTTCTGTCAATCCGTAACAGCCAAGACAAATTCACCAACTGAGCCTTGCCTCCCAATTGGTATTAAATCAGCTGTAGCACTAAAATCCTATGGCATCCAGCACTAATCGATCTCACTACCAATCCAGCCTACAGATTCTTCCTCACATCCACCCCCAAGTGTCTCTCAAGTACTTCAGCATCGGGATTACCTGTAAACTTAACCAACCTATGCCACCACAGTGCTTCTCTTAAATGATCACACCACAGAAATACCCTCACTTACTTCAGGCAATGTACCAGCAGAGGAGTTGAGTATAAAGTCACCAACATCTTGACCAAAGAAGCCATCCATTCCTTATGCTGAATTTCCAATCATTCCTCATATATATTAGGCTACCATCTGGACCGCTGTGCAAATCTTTCTCTATTGCTTTACTAATCCCTTATGGCATTACTCTCATCAGGCACTCAAAATCTCCTCTACTCATTTTACTGTGGGATGCTTACCTAGCGACTTATCATTCACTAATCAATTCTTTACCTACAGACTACCTCGAATACCAAACCTTACACAAATTGGATTAGTCACCCATAACTTTACAAATCATCACAACTCCCACAGTGTACTGTCTGGTCTTATATTGATCAAATCATGTTCTCCTGACTCATTACAGCCCTATAATCCCTTTGGACATGCATCTTTTGTCATCTCGGATACATGGATTACATTAGCCCTTCTTTAACTGGATCTGCTCCACACATTGGATTCTACCATCCATATGGAAAAGAAGTACCCTTCATCCTCAGGATCATCATTCAGTCTGTATCATCCTTGGATCAAGGTAGAGGCTCCTCTGTATAGCTCCAGCCTCCTGACTTGATAAAAGTGTTTTTTAGAGCATTTAACAAGCCTAAAACCCTATATTTTTAAGGTCTACTGCCTTCCTAGCATCGAATGTTCCTGCTGGGGGAATCTGAGAGAAAATGGAGGTTTATATGAAACGGGAGCCGCAAAAACATACCCTGCCAGTTACTCCGGAAAAGGGCCCAAAGATATCATGGGCCTTGAGTGGAACTGATAAGCCAGAGGTCACAAATCAGGGAACAGAGCAGGAACCACTCATGTTAAGCAGATTCCTAGAGGAATTCAAGCCCTTTCGGGAAGAAATAAAAGAAATGGCATCAGAGCTGAAATCTCTATCTAGAAAGCTTGAAGAGATCTCAGTCTTAACTACGGATAATATCACCAGGATCTCCTCTTTGGAGAAACAAGCAGAGAGAGATTCAAGCCTGGGATGGCTGCTATGTGGCAGAAACTTGCACATTTTGAAGCTAAGCTGGAAGACCTTGAGGGTCATAGTCGTAGAAATAATATTGTGATCCTGGGGCTGTTGGAGGGAGAAGAGGGTCAGAACACCATAGCATTTGTACAGAAGTTGGTGGAGAAGATCGCTGGCCCCCCTTGCCCTTTGGGGCTAAATACATAATCGAGAGAGCCCATAGATCCCTGAGGCAGAAGCCCCCCCTGGAGCAATACCTCATCCTATAATATGCAGATTTTTGAATTACTTGGGAGAGGCAGCATTTGTTGTCCAAAATTAGAGAAATCCAGGAAGTGAGATGGGAACAAGTCAAACTCAGCCTGGCGCAGGACTTGCTGGGCTCTGTCCATCTGAAACGCAAAGCATTTCATCCAGTCATCTCCAAAATTATTGCAGCTGGTTTGAAGTTTCGTATGGCGTACCTGGCCAGGCAACAGGTGCAAGTAGCCAGTCCCTGGGTTTCTTATGAGGATCCTGAGGCTGCGATTTCTGGTCTAAAGCTGTCCCTACCTGATCTTTTCAGGGATACTTGAGAGTCCTCTTGCCAGGTCAAGGGATGAGTTCTGGTTTGAAGATATCTGGCTGCCACTTGGAGGATTCTTCAGGGGCTAGTATACATAGTTGCTGAATTTCCATCCAAGCCTGTTTAGTGGCTTAAGGGACACAATTTCTTTAAATATTTTTCTGGACTTTATATGGTTGCTTATGATTTAGCTTTATCTGGGACTCTGATCGCTTTCAAAATGACTGTTTAAGTTTATCTTTTCAGGCATTGGGGAGAGTAATTTTGTATTGTTTTGGTTAGTACCTCCCTTGCAAACATGCAAGGGGGATTTGGTCCAGTTAAGGCCTGTGGTGTGTACCCCATTGGGTTTTAATGCCCATCCTTCGGTGGGTTGCCTGGAGAGGCTCTCGGGGCATCTCTCTACAGTGCCTTACTATGCGCTTTCATTCCTGTACCACCATAGGGAGCTCGAACCTCTTTGAAATAGGGCCTAATGATTTCAATGGCCCATGATGGGGGGTTTGCCCTGGTATAAGGGCACTATTATGAACAGGGTGCAGCTAAATCCATTCGGTGGTGCCAAGTGTTTCCTGTGCGGGTGAGTCCCATGTGGGAACTGGATATATTGCCTGTGGTCTGGTCTTAATAGCACTTATCGAGGTGCATTTCTTTCAGCAGGCAAGGCTTGAGGGCTGGTAACTCTCACTAATCCTAGTGCCCTAGTTCTATTATACAGTGTTACTCCCATGGGTCACCTGGAGTGGATCACCTGTGGACCTCACATATGGTTACTGTTATTTAGGTCATTTATCTCCTGTTGTTTTAATGTAGGAAGGCTCAAAGATCTTTTTTCACTTTTTTTTTCTTAGGGTTTAGCGTGGAAATCTCGGGGGACTGGGGAGAAGGAAACAATAAGCTGTTGAACATTGTTGATGATAGTTGGGGTGGGGAGGGTGGGGCGAATGCAATAGTTTGGGTTTATTAATGCCAGTTTGTGATTGGGTGTTACTTGAGGGGTGGAAGGTTAGTTTGGGCAGGATTGGGCTTTGGGGGTGGGAGGTTGGCACAGCAGTTTTAGTGGAACAGTGTTACGTGGATCATAATAGTAGTAGCTGTCAAAGGTTAACTCCGGGCTTGTTTTGTCAACAAAGATGGCTAGTAGTATTAACCTAGCTATGTGGAATGTGAAGGGGGTTAGGAGAAAACCTAAGCAATATCAGGTGCTTAAACACCTGAGTTTGCTCCGTGCACAGATTATGTTTTTACAAGAATCTCACCTGCTAGATTCTGAGGCACTACAACTCAGGAGACAACAGGTGGGGCAGGTCTTTAATGCCTCAGGCTCAACCAGTAGTTGCAGTGTCATGATGCTGGTTAATAGAGATGTTCCATTTATTCCCACTCAGGTTTTTGGGGATTCAGAGGGAAGGTATGTTCTTGTTCAGGGTACCCTTTGGGCCATGTCGCTCTTGCTTGGCAGCATTTACGGACCAAATGCGGATGATCTCACCTTTTTCGTGAAATTGACTTCCACTATTCTCTCCTTACTGCCTATTCCCATTATCATGGGGGGAGACTTTAATCTGGTTTTGGACCCTAACATAGACAGGTTTGGGAACGTGTCGAGGGGACTGTCCCCGGGACAAAGAGCTTTCAAGGAATTACTGGATCAATGTGGACTGTGTGACGTATGGCGAGTTTTGCATCCCAATTCCAGGTAATTTACTTTTAGTTCGCCGGTACACAACTCGCAGTCTCGCATTGATTACCTTCTGGTCTCTCATGAGCTCTTGCCGGGTGTGTCATCCACCTCGATTCAACCAGGCCCTGTATCTGATCATTCCCTGGTGTTATGTAATCTGGCTTTCTCTAATATTCCCAAGAAAGAGACCCGATGGAAACTAAATGAGTGGCTATTGAAGGAGGAGAAATACTGTCGACTAGTGAAAGATCAGATTGATTTTTTTTTCTCTACCAACCCTTTAGAAAGTGCTACACCAGACACTATATGGGGAGCTTTTAAGGCTTATATTAGGGGTATTCTCATTAGTTTAGCTACAAAGAAGAAGAGGGCTCAGGAAGCAGAGTTATTATCATTATTGTCTCAAATTCGGGAACTAGAATCTAGACAGCCAAACAATATTTCTAAGGAGGAGAGGCAGAAATTATTAGTAGTTAAAGATAGATATTTAGAATTATTAAGAGAAAAAGTGGAGTTGGCTATCATTCGTACAAAGGCAAATTTCACGGATCAAGGAGAAAAAGCCAGGCACCTGTTGGCCTTACGTTTAAAACAGCAGGAGACTACAAGGTTTATACCTCCTATTAGGGCACAAGCAGACGGTTCCTTGAGAGTATCCCCTTTAGAGATTGTGCAGGAATTTACTACTTATTATGAGCAGCTATATAGGGACATGGATAGCCCTCCTCCCATAGAGGATTTGGAAGAGTACCTTAGGAATTCTAGCCTGCCTTCCTTGGCAAATTCCCCAAAAACATTTTTATCCTCTCCTCTATCACGGGAGGAAATTTCGGCTGTTATAATGGCCCTGCCCTCAGATAAAGCTCCGGAACCAGATGGGTTTTCCGCTTTATTTTATAAAGTTTTCAGGGATCAATTATTGCCTGTACTCCACCGGCTTTACCTTAACATTCTCTCTGGAGCTGCAGTAGACACTCACTTGATTGAAGCCATAATAGTCCTATTACCCAAACCAGACAAAGACCCTGAATTGGTTCAGAGTTGCAGGCCAATATCCCTATTGAATCAGGGTGTCAAAACTCTTTCGAAGATATTAGCGGACAGGCTAACGTTGGTTCTCCCAGATCTGATTGGTATGTCTCAGGTTGGGTTTATGAGGGGACGTTCATCATCAGACCATTTACGTACCCTCTCGCATGTCTTCTCGGAGTCCAGGGACGCCACCTTTCCTGTGGGTTTGGTCTCCCTGGACACCAAGAAGGCTTTTGACCGGGTAAATTGGAATTACTTATTCCAAGTTCTCAGAGCTTTTGGGTTTCCTGCCATTTTTATAGACTGGATAAGGGCGTTATATCGGTCTCCCTCTGCAAGACTTTCATGTAATGGGGCTTTTACAAAATCTTTCCTGTTACATTCAGGTACGAGACAGGGTTGTCCCCTTCCCCCCTATTATTTAATCTTTATTTAGAACCCCTTATTCCAAATATTCTTAATAACACAGGAAAACAAGGTATTCCGATCCGGAATAATGTGGTGAAGATAACAGCATATGCTGATGATCTCCTCCTCCATTTGGCCCACCCGGTAACTTCTATCCCGAATATGCTAAGTGAGATAGTCAAATTTAGCCATTTTTCAAATTATAAGTTGAATGCAAACAAGACGTCCTTTTTTCCCCTTAATCACAAGGTTTTTAAGACGGACATTATCCCCTTGGGATTGTGTTGGTCTCCCCGTGTTATCAAATACTTGGGTATCAAGTTAACACCTAACACTTCCCTATGGTTTAAAGAAAACTTAGAACCTCTTTCTCAGATGATTGTGCAGGACCTAGAGAGATGGGATAAGCTTCCGATTTCACTATGGGGCCGCATCAATATAATAAAGATGAATGTATTTCCCCATATTTTTTATCCCCTGTCGCATCTCAACTTGTTTGTTCCTGTATCCTGGTTTCAGAAAATGCATAAGCTTTTCACTAATTTTATCTGGTCTAATAAACACTCCACGCTGGCTTATCACAAATTAGCTGCTGCCAAAAATGAAGAGGGGTTACGGATTCCTCATTTGGCAATTTATTACTGGGCTAGTCATCTCGCTAAGTACCTGAAATGGGTAAGGCCGGGTCCGGAAAATCTGAGACCAGCCTGGCTTAACATTGAACTAGACTATATTCAGGCTATGAACATGGATCCCTTGACCATGCTCTTGTAAAAGTCTCCTTTTACAGAATGTTAGTAAATGCCCCACTCTCATGACCTCATTGAAGGTTCACTCACAGCTGTGTTCGTTTCTAAGATATAATCCAAGCACAGACCTATCTCAGTCCATCTGGAATTCTCCAGCTTTCACCATTAATAAGCAGGTAATTTCTCGTACATGGTTACCTCAGTTAGGTGAAGGGATAGCCTCCTCTTTATTGGACGGCTCGGGGGCTTGGCTCTCGGTAGCCGAGATTCTCAGAAGGTACAAAATTCCTGACTCTCAGTCATTTAGGGTTTGTCAATTGAAGCATTTGTTAATCACGGTGTTTGGTAAAATCCCTCCTCGCCCATCAGTTTTTGCATTGGTACCTGAACTTTCTTCCCTTCTCGAATCCCCAGGGGTTATCTCTAAGATATATCAGGTATTGTATCTATGGTGGTTTGGGAGTGGCAATGGTCCCACTAGCTTTTGGAACCCATTTTTCCCACAGTTCACTTTCAATTGGTCAGCTCTCTGGATGTTTTGTCACAAATACATGTCCCAAGATAGATTACGCCTCATGCAATTCCATATTTTGCACAATATGTATTACACGCCAGTTAAACTGGCTAAATGGGGCCTTCTCAATATTGACAGGTGCAGTAGATGCTCCCAGGAAGCTGGGACACTTTTTCACATATTCTGGTCGTGCCCCAAGATAGCTTCATTATGGGATTTAATTAAAACCTGCCTGAACCCCTTATTGGGATTACAGGACTGTTTTACTCCGGATATTTGCCTTTTGGGAGATTTATCTTCTATTAAGGTTAAGATTCGGAGATTTCACATTTCCATGATTGCACTCTAGGTCAAAAAAATTATTCTCAGGCATTGGAAAGACGGGAATTGTCCAACATATCAGGAATGGATACATGAAATCCTTGCTAATCTCCCCACAGAGAAGGCCATAGGAAGCCTTCAGAATAGGTTACATAAGTATAAGTCTATATGGGATCCCCTTCACACTTTAATTATCACCGCTAGGATTTAAAATGTAACTGGTGCACATGCCATCATATTAAGTATGAGATTATCATGGTTAACTAGCTACTACAGTATTCGAGGGAACTGCTGTGCCGGGGGGGAGCAGGAGGTCAGGAGGCAGTGTTGGATTGTACTACTAACTGGCTGTTCATACTTGTTTCATTGCCTCCTGTATTGTGGAAGATTTGTGAATAAAGTGTGAATTGAAAAAAAAAAATGAACCATCATCTCCAGGTCACTCAAAGACTCTTCTACTCATTTCTACTCTCTGGATGCTTCCTTGCGCACTCCTTGTTCAATACAGAGTTCCTTGCCTCTAGACCATACCTTACATTCACATCTTTCATAAGTTGGATCATTCACCAATGTCTTCCTCTACCATTGCATTTCCACCATTCCCAGTTTAGTATCTTTATCGATACAGTCATGGTCCCTCTACTAATTACACCTTTGCAATTCCATTGGACAAGCATCATTCATCATCTTGAAACTTGGACTTTCTTTGCCCTCCTTCACCTGGATTTACTTCATACTTAGGATTCTATTGCTCATTCAGAACAGACCTACTCTTCAGACCTCAGGACTATCGTATGATCAGCATCATCCATGGATTGAGGATGGATTATTGTCTCTCCAAGCAGCTCACCAATATTAGATTAGCTATGGTTACTAGAATCTAGGTCCTTCTCCATTTAGTATGCTCAGAGGATGGGCAGACCTCTGGCCATGGATCCTCAGAGGTTTCCTCCACCTGGGGGGGGGTTTCCTCTCCTGAGTGCCAGGGGGTCATACTCTCCATGAGTTGGAGGAGGTATATTTTTGGGCCTTCTATTCCCTACAGAGTACTACCTACATACCTGCTACTCAAGGGTGAGAATAGAGTAAAGCCACAAAAAGTACTACAAGTTACACAAGCACTATATACCCCATCTCTCCATATTGCTATTCCACAAACATTAAATCTTTTGAAGGAGAACATCCTAATTTAAAATCATCCTCTTTGGACCAGGATATTTCATCTAAACCTGATTAGCCCATGTTTTCATTTAGAGTAGTTATGGAAGAGGAAGTGTATAAGGAATTTGTTAAATTAGACACCAATAAAGGAGCAGGTTGTGACAACATTGCACCAGTTTCTTTTATAAAATTCCTGCAAAATTTCTATCTAGACACGTATGCAACTTGTATAACTTTTCCCCTACAAACTGCACAGTTACCAGATGACTGGAAAACTGCTCACATTACTCCTTTATTTAAAGGAGACTCTTTGCATCCTGGTTGCTTTCATCCCATCTCTATTATAACTGCAGCTATAAAGGTATTTGAGAGACTAATACATAGAAAACGTTTTCAGTATTTTTCTGAGTATAATGTAATCTCAGATTTGCAATCAGGTTTCAAAAGGGTCATAATACTACAAATGTTATTTTGAGGGTATCTAATTCTGTCTTTGCTGCCTTTGACAAGGGATGTAGTATGCCAGCATTTTTTTTTAGATTTATCAAAAGCATTTGATAAAGTAGATCATAATGGCAAGGCAAGGCAAGGCAAAATTTATTTAAAAGACGCCCAATCCCAGAGGCTCTGGTCACCATACAAAATGTTAAAATAGACATATAAAGATAATTATTACAGTTTATACACAATAAAATACAGAATCTAAAAAATCAAAGACATTATCGTAAATATCAATCTAAACCTCAAATGCTTTAGAAAAAGAAAAGTCTTCAACTGGGCCTTAAAAATGTCTACTGTGGGGGCTTCCCTGACCATAACTGGCAGAGAATTCCACTGAACAGGAGACATGGTGCTAAATGCTCTATCGCCAGCAGATATCAGCCTAGTTCTGGGAATGGCCAGGAAGCCACCACTAAAGGAACGAAGAGGGCATGAGGAGAGGGCAGGTAGCAGAAGGTCTGACAGGTAACCAGGGCCCAGCCCATGTAGGCCCTTATAGGTGAGAAGACCCACCTTAAAGAGGACTCTTCACCTAACTGGCAGCCAGTGCAGTTTGCATAAAACCGGTTTAATATGACAAGACTTCTGCTGTTCGGTCAACAACTGGGCAGCTGCATTCTGCACCAGCTGCAGTCTATGGAGAGATCCTCCTGTGACCCCGAGATAGAGCGCGTTACAGAAATCAAGCCTTGATGTGACTAAGGCATGTATCAAGGTAGGGAGGTCCAGAGGCGGAACAAGGGGCTTAATCCTGGCAATGTTTCTGAGATGATAACAACAGGTACGAACCGTGGAGGAAATTTGAGCCTCCATGGTTAAGTCCCTGTCCAGAATCACTCCCAGATTTCGTACCCAAGAGGAGGCCTTCAATGACACAGTTCCAAGAACAAGCCCAGTTTCTGCATCAGAGGCAATCCTATCACGACTCTGTTCGACTCCACTACCAATACTCCATCTTATCGAGGTTTAGTCGCAACCAGCTGGAGGTCATCCAGTCATTAATCTGGGCCAGATAGATATTAAGCACCTCCACATTTGATGTTCCTGGGGCAAAGGAAAAATATAGCTGAGTATCATCAGCAGAGCAATGAAAACTCAGACCATACTTCCTAATGATCCCACCCAGAGGCAGCATGTACACAGCGAACAACATTGGGGCCAGTACCAATCCTTGAGGAACTCCACAAAAAAGAAGACTGGGTGTAGATGAGGAATTCCCCATCATAACCCATTGCCTCGTGTTGGTAAGACAGGACTCAAACCATTTGATGACAGTTCCAGTGAGTCCACATAGGTCCCTAAGGTGGACAAGCAACACACAATGGTCCACAGTGTCAAATGCTGAAGAGAGAGCGAGGAGAACAAGAATTGTCTTAATGTTCTGTTTAACAGATTAGAAAGATCTGGACTAGGGTTTTTTGCATTGCTTTGGTTCCATTCTTACTTGACATTACATCAACAATGTGTCAGAGTGGGTGAGGTCAGTCTGGTATGGCAATTATCAGCAGAGCAGTCCTGCAGGGATCAGTCCTCAGTCCATTGCTGTTTTTGTTATACATAAATTTTATTTAATTTCATTTCATTTAATTTGTTAACCAGTTAGGGCAACTGGGCCAAAGCCCTTTTTAGAAGCAACCAGATGAATACAAAATTACAGTATAACATATACATAAAAACAAATAACATACAACACAACTTAACAAATAAATCAACAAATACAGTTCATGTACAAGTACAATTCATCAAAGACAACAAATACTTTTAAATCTAATTTTAAAAGTAGAATGCAATTCAGTATACAGAATGATACAGGTAGCTCATTCCAAATTTTTGGGGCTTGACAAGAAAAAAGCGAAAGCCATAATTATGATTCACAGAATAACTCACAATCATAATGCCCCAGCTGACATTAATGAGGGTCTCATTTCGTGTTTCCAAACCAAATCAGAAAGGTTAGAAAACCCATCAGAATGAATAGCCTGGTGAACCAAATTACCTAAAGCATACATAAATCTTAACTGAGGGGATAGCCAGTTCAACGAGGAATACAGCAAACAGTGGTGAGTAAAAATTTTTATATCCAATACAAAACGGCATATATTATCATAAACAATGCCTAAATTTTGCCTCTCCCTAGCACCTAGATTCACATACAAGGAAGCGACATAATCCAAGTGAGGCATAAGTACACCCAAAGCAAGTTTCCTCTGAGATTCCACAGGCAAATACATTTTGAACTTATAAAGCAAACCAAACTTAGGTGGACTTTTTTCTTAACTGATTTTACTTGAGAAGCAAAAGCTAAAGAAGGATCCAATAATACACCTACATATTTAAATTCAAACACCTGATCAATCAAAACACCTTGATTATCATGTATATATAAACTTAGGTTATCCTCAAACGAACAGAACTGCCAAATAACATTACTTTGGTCTTATGTGAGTTCAAGACCATCTTATTAGAAAACATCCACTGACATAACCTCAGGAAGTCAGCTTCCAGGGTTAACTTTATAAGTTCAACAGACTGATTCTGACAATACAGAATCAGATCATCACATACAATAAGCATTTACACCTTTGTAACATTATGGAACCTGATTAATAAACAGTGAAAATAATAAGGCCCAAATGAACTCCTGCAGAACTCCACACATAGTAGAATGTATGTCAGAGGAAACAGACCCAATTGAGACATATTGGGAATGATCATGTAAAAATCCCCAATCAAAGCAATCATGAATCAGATAAACCCAAAGCTGATAGCTTCTCACAAAGTAAAAATGGTCACTCAAATCAAATGCCCTGGACAGGTCCATGAACACTGCTCCTGTTAACAGGCCCCTATTACAGCCCTGAATAATGGTGTCTGTGAACCTGACCAGGACTGTGCCAGTACCACGTCAACGACAAAACCCATGCTGCTCGGCACAGAGGACACCACCACACCTAAATATCATTAAGCTGATTAACCAACAGCTTTTCAAAAATTTTACTCAAAGGGTTCAATATTGAAATAGGACGGTAATCATCAGGGCCAACAGCATTAGCCTTTTTTGGGACAGGCACAACATGGGCAAGCCTCCAAGAAGAAGGAAAACTATTAGTGGAGATACACAAACTAAATACTTTACAAAGAGGTTCCACAATATAGGGAGCAACAAGCTTAATAAATCTAGCATCAAGCCCCAATCCACAATCTCCAAAGGTATCAGGTAGAGACGTCAACAATTTTAACACTTCAAAAGAAGCTACCCACTGAAATAAAACACCCTGATGTACAACTATTACCCATCTGTTCAATAAAACCATTGGAAGAACACTCAGCTTAATCTATATTCTGCACCAAATCAGAGAAAACAGATGATAAACCCGAAACATCAGAGAACATTGATTCAAAACATTTGCCATCTCAAAGTGATCTGTTAATGTTTGTTGAGAATATTGAAGAGAGGAAAAGGATGATTTTGATTTAGAAAAAAGTAAATGGTTCACAGTATCCCAAAATTTCTTGGAGTCCTGTGAAGCATTCTCCAATTTAGACTTAAAAAAAATCAAGCTGTGCCTGTTTTACCTTTCTACACAACAAATTCCTAGCTACCCTATAAGTCAATAAATTATCCATGGAAGAGAACTTTTTTTTTATAAGTAAGCCAAGCATCTTTCTTTTGTTAGATATACTGTTTTAAATTATTAAAAAGCCAATAATACAATACCCTCTCATACACATTACCATAATGCAAATACTTTATTTTGAATGGCCAAATGTTGCTGGCAAAAAAAAACAAGAGCACAAACAGGATCAGGTATAACATCTATATAAGACCAATCCAAACTCATTAACTCATTAAGTAAAGCTTCCAGATGGCATTTTTAAATTATGAACACTACATACCCTAGAAGGCATCCTACAACGTCTGAAATTTAGGACACTAAAGTGAACTTATGGTCACCACAGAATCCCCTAACACTCAACACAGGAAACAATATTCAGTTATTTGTAACAACCCAATCTAAAAGAGTGTGGTTCAAGGAATCAGTATTCAGCCTAGCTGGATCAACTAAGAGTTGTGACAAACTATAAGTTCCCAATAAACATTCCATAGCCCTATCAGCCTTTAACCAATTCAAGTTGATACCACCCATCATAATGAAATCATACTTGCCAAAAAATGGAGAGACCCTATTCAAAGATTCTTGCAACCCTAACAAACCAGCTTTAGGTGGATTATATAAAGCACCCACTAATACATGTTTAACCCCACCCAGCAGCACATCTAATAGTAACCAGTTGCTGGTAACATCCAGAGTTGCACTAGACAAATGAATAGACACATCTAAATGATCAAGCTTAATTAACCACCACCACCCCCGATTTGCTACCATTACGATCAGCTCTTAACAGCCTGTAACCAGGTAACAAACATGAACCATCTGGTATGGTGGGTTTTAACCAGGATTCTGTAACCACTACCAGGTCAAGTTGATATTGTGCCGTAAGAAGTTCCACATTAGGTAATTTAGGCAGTAAACTCCTGGTATTCATATTTAGTAATTTGAGTCCATGCAGTTGAAACCAATCTGGCCTAAACAACCCAGGTAAGTCAGGCAAACCTGCCTGAGGTCCAGGGTTACGTTCTATATCGCCAAATAACAATAATAATAAACATTCAAACAAGCAAATTTTGCATGCACTCAAACTAAAAAATATCCCCTTTACTGAACAAGGCACCATAATACTTAAAGAGTGGCCTATCAAACATAGTGATCTTTTCTCATTAGTTAACGATTTCCCTCAACATTGTTTTGATATTATAGACATTTATTTATATGCTGATGATACTATAAGGTACACTAGCTATGACACTACAGACATAGCTATTAAAACTTTACAAAAAGATTTTAGTAAAATTCAGAATGTTTTGATGGCTCTTAGATTGCTCTTTAATGAAAAAAGACACAATGGATGCTTTTGATTTTACCTGACCTGACTATAAGATCCAATAAAGGAACAGACATTTTTCTTTTTTTGTTTTATTCTTTGGTAACCGAGTAAGGCCCACTAGACACTGGTACCTGTTTACAGGGGTGACCCGGGAGCACTTGGGAGGTTAAATGACTTGCTCAGAGTCATACAGTATGCAAGTGGAAGATGTGGGAATCAAAGCTAGGTCTGTCTGCTGGATGTACCAAGCTCATTCACAGCTCATTAGTCTAACCTCTAGGCTATACTGCCAGCCTCAATTTGTCCTCGGTGTTGGTGACCTGAGATCCTGAAGAAGACACCTGTGACTGGGCTGGTGGGTGCTCCGGAGGACTCCTGCTCTCCGTTGGCTGACTGCTGCTCAATGAGGAACTTCTGTAGGACTGTCTTGTATCGGTGCCAGGTGGTGAGGTTGAACTTCTGGCAGGACTCACAGGCGAGGATGTTGTGACTAGGCCCAAGACAGCAGACACAGAGCTCATGTTTCATCAGTGGAGTAAATCTTCTTTCCATAGTGTGAGCGATGCAACAGAGATGAGTTCTCAACATACAAATGACAAAGGAATTACTTTAAACTAAAGTGATTCAAAAGTAAATATATGAAAAAAGAGTAAGTAAAAATATAAAAATTTTATATTACAAGGGGTTCTACATACAAATATCTAGGCTTAATCCTAGATAATTGGTTAACACTTAAACCATATATACAAAATGTCTGCTAAACTGAAAAGAACTCAGTTTTTCTACAGAAACAAAACTCATTTCAACTATTCAACTTAGAAAGTTGCTTGTTAGTTCACTATTTCTTTCTGTATTAAATTATGGTGATTGTGTATACAGAAATGTTACTGGCACAATTCTTAGTCTACTCAATCCACTCTATCATAGTGCACTCAGATTTGCAACTGGTTTGCCTTATACAGCTCATCATTGTTATTTAAACACATTTTAGGTTGGTATTCTTTATCATGTCACAGAGAAATGCATTGGTATTTATTTGTATATAGATTTATCATTAATGCTTTGCCAACATTTTTATTACACTTCAACACGAAACAATATCAATCAATCAATCAATCAAAATCTTTATTTAATCAGGCGAACATCATTGAGCATAGCTCATTTACGAGATGGACCTGAGTGGTCAAGAAGTGCAAGTATTATTACATAGATAAGAATAACATAAACAGTAGTACAATGACATAAAGTGCTAATATATAACAATTTACATATATACAAGGCACATTAAAACCATTTAACCTGTAAGAAAAGGAGGCAATGGGTATAGCAGGCATAATATATAAATTATAGGTCCTAATTGGCTTTTATGAGAGTATATCAGGTGACTGGAAAAAGAAGTAGAACTAGCATAATGGAACACGGAAAAGGGGGTGGGGGTAGGTAGGGTCGGGGATTAGGCCTTGTGAAAGCAATTGCAGAGTTCTGGAAATAGGGTGGAGAATAATCTTTTGAAGGATGTTAAAGGTAAGAGGCTATTTAGCTTCATGGTTTTTTGGAGTGAGTTCCATGCAACTGCTAGTGAGTGGCTGATAGCGGCCCTCCCAAACCGGGTGCAGGCATTGGGGACCTTTAGAATGATAAGTTTGCTGATCCTTAAGTTGTATGGCCTAGAAGTAATTAGGGTAACAGCCTGTGATATAGGTGGGTAGTTTGTCTGATAAAGCTTTGAATATCCAAATTGCAGCATTCCTATTTCTTCTGTGTTGTAATGATGTCCAGTTAACTGCCTTATAAAGGAGCAGTGATGGGTGCTGGAGGGAAGGTCAGTAATAAATCTGATGGACCTGTGATATAGGGTGTCCAGTTTATTTAAGAGGGGGAGTGAACAATGGCCATAGAGAAAGTCAGCATAGTCAATGAGGGATAGGAATGATGCCTGGATTAATCTTTTTTTGGAGTCTCTGTTGAGGTAGTGCTTTATTCTAAAAAATAGACCAAGCCTTTGTCTCAGTTTTTTTAGTAGCTCCTCAATATGGACAGTATAGTCAAGTTTGTTATCAATCCAGACTCCAAGGTATTTGAAGTTATCAATGAATTCCAGCTTCTCTCCAAGTAAGGTGGATAGTTGTAGGGTGGTGGGTGATGGGGTAGTGGCAGAGCAACTCTTTGTGTCAAAGAACATAGCTTTTGTTTTTTTGGCATTTAGAAGTAGCTTTTTATCCAGTAGATTGTGTTGCAGGATGGAGAATTCAGATTGTAGCAGTTCACAGGCTTTAGGTAATGAAGGATTGCTGACATATAATACAGTATCATCAGCAAACAGATGAATGTTGGAATGAGTGAAGTTGGCATCAATATTATTAATATAGATGGCAAAGAGGATGGGGCCAAGAATAGAGCCTTGCGGTACACCTCTTAGCAGTGGTTTTAAGGTGGATAGGTAATTTCCATTTTTTACCAGTTGTGACCTATCTGATAGGTAGCACTTGAACCAGTTGAGTGAGGAGAATCCAGCCCTAGTGAGCCAAGGGAGGTGATTAATGATTCATGATCCACTGTGTCAAATGCTTTACTCAAATCCAGGAACACAGCACAGGTACTGTTCTTCTTATCCATGGCAATCTGCCAATCGTTGGTTACTTTGGCTAGGGCCGAAATGGTGCTATGCCTTGATCTAAATCCTGATTGTGCTGAATTTAGGAGGTTATTGTTATCCAGGTAGTCCCTTAATTGTGAGTTTACTAACTTTTCGAGCATCTTGGATAGTACTGATAGGATGGAAATGGGCCTGTAATTATTGAGGTCCATGGGATCACCAGATTTAAGTAATGGAACTACTTGAGCTGTTTTCCAAGTGGAGGGAATGGATCCAGTGGTGAGGGAAAGATTGAAGAGATGAGTGGGGGGGGCAGATAAGACGTGTGATGCAATTTTAAGGAAGTAGGGATCCAGGGAGTCTGTACCTGCACTCTTAGAAGTATCTAAATTAGAGAGGAGGTCTTCCACTTCTTTCAAGGATATTGGGTTGAAGGAAAAAGTTGATGTAGCCAATAACAAAACATAGTGTCAGATCTGTCAAATATTCAAACTTCTATATACCTAGTTATGTCTAAATTTGGGAAATGTTAGTTAATTAGTTAGTTAGTTAAAACTTTTTTTTTTATACAGGATAAAACTTTACATCTGAAGATCTATTTACAAAGTTGCCCTGTTACACAACATACATACATTCATTTCAACAATGTAAGTTACAACATATGACATATCACAATTTCAACAAACATTAATTCTAACCTACCTACCATACCACACCAAATAAACCTTCGCTGTTTCTATCCCCCATACATGAGAAATAATTAAGAAGAAATGTAACTTAAATTCTTTACTGTCACTCTCCCATTTTAAGGATTCTGTTGCTAGCCTGGTATACAGTCTCTGTGATTGTTTTGGATGAATCTTCATCTATGTTTTACTTTTGAAGACTAAACGTATCACTTGTTTGTAAATTATGTGACATTATCGTTCATGTGTCTGCATTTGTTTATACTTGTCTTTTTGTACTTGGACTCAATTGTACATGAGAGTACTTTTCTCTCAATTTGTTCTCCAATAAATGATGATGATGATGATGATGATAGGACAAAGATAACTACTGACTGACTGCATTGCAAACTCTCTCTTAATACAACACTACTCTGCCTTCATAATCCTCTAAAACACAACTAAAACCTATCTGACACAACATGTAAGCAAACATTCGGCATTTACAAATGCTTGTTTAGTTTTGCACTTACTACCTTACATATTTTAGGCACAATTAAAGATGAGTAATACTTCCAGGATGTAATGTTGTAGCATAGTGACAGGTGATTTAAAGCCTTTTGAAACCATCCTGCTCTGCAACTTTCTTAGACTGCAAGTTCAGAGCTCTCATCTCAGAAATTAGTTCTGATATGTCAACTGCATCAGAAAGAGTATGTTGATTTTTGACATTGTGTTCTACAGTTTGAAAAATTGCCATCTTCCTTCTAACAGAACAGGAGACTTTAAGACTATTCAAATTATGAGTGCTTGATGATTAGAAGTGAAAACAAGACTTCTTGTAGCACTTTTGTTTAGACTAGAAAGCGAAGATGTTATAATTGAGCTAGCAGTGCTGCTGATACAACCACTGGCCATAATGGGCTCAGGTGGAAACTGACTTTTCCCTGATTGCATATTGTTTCATCTTTTCTGTCCCAAAAATCATGCCTTTGATGTAAATGGTGACATCTCTGTAAATGACATTTAATATCAGGTACCCTGCACATTTTTTCTCCCTCTGCAGGTCTTCTTTTTACATAAATAGCACACTGCTCATAAATCATTATCTGCTGCCAGAGAAAAATAAAACTGCATAAAATAGGTTGGCGATCATGTTTTACTGAAAGCATAGTATACTGGTGTTTGTCATGTGCTCCCAGGATGCATCCAGAAACAAGCATCAGCTTAGTGTGTCTTTCCTGGCCAAAAACTGTAATTGATCTATCTACAGTAGTCTGTCCTGTTATAATCAGGGACACTGGTTTTCCGCATTTGCGGAAAAACGGAGTGGAAAATGGAATCCTGATTGGCCCACGGTATTTTGGCACCAAAATGGAACTAGCGTTTGTTCACAGAGTGTCCGTGAACTGCAGACTTTGAAAAGCAGCGGTGTGCTTGTGTTTTCTTGCTTCTGCTCACTGCTGTTCTGAGGTTCCTCGCAACTATTTTTTGCTGCTGAGAATAAGCTTAATCATTGGATTCACTCAATCATCATAATCAACAGTCTTCACCTTCTAGTAAGACTTTCATTTATATTTAATTTTATTTAATTCAGTGACGCCAACTGTGGATCTCTTTGGAAACTGTGTATAAATGTACCAGATGGATCTTTCCGATTGTACCCGTTGTCCACAGCTACCATTGTATGTGCAATTTTAAGTTTAAATAACCAGTTAAAAGTTTATTTCTCCTCAGTGCCCCTTGAGTGCTTACAGAGTGATGATGAATTTGTTCAGGCAGGCAGGGGGGCGGTCAGGCGGGCGGGGGGTGAGAGGTTACATTGGAACGCATTTTATTTTTCAGCCAAATATTACTCTAATTTTACATTGATTCCTTTGATGCTGATGCTGCCATCTATTGTGAATGGTTCTGCTGAGGGATTGCTCTTTGACCTGATCTCCGAGCTTGCAGTTGCTTCCGATTTATTTATTGCTGAGATGCTGGTCCGATTCATCGTGGTGCCACTGTCGAGTGATCACTCTCTGACCTGTCCTCCCTGCTGTAAAGTAAGTTTTCTGGTCTCAATCAATTTGCAATGCTGGGTGGGGCAGACTGGATCAGACCTAACCTACTCATTGTGATTCTGTATATTTTCTCCTCGCCACCCTGATTTGAATTTGTGATGGGGGCAGACTGGACCAGTTCCTGTTTTTTTTTTTATTTGGTTTGTGGTTGTGGGGGGAATGGCCAGGGAGTGGAGCAACTCCTTGCAGTCCCGTTTCCTGAATGACTGAGACACAGCCACTGAAGGGGTTATTCTGAATTATCCCCCTCTATAGAGATAGCAGGGGACAGTGTGATTTAAAATGGATTTAGCCACACTCTGGGTGGGGACCTGCTGGATGGGTGTCCCTGGGTGGGGACCTGCTGGCTGGGTGTCTCTGGGTGGGGACTTGCTGGCTGGGTGTCTGAGTGGTAATGGCCTGTGTTAGGGGCTAGAGGGATGGCTTGGGGCAGGGTCATTGTTTGGTTGTCTTGGGGGGCTTTGCTGGCCTTGTGTCTGGGGAGATTGCATGTGTTGGTGTGCAAGGGGGCTGTTTATTGTTTAGTGTAGCTTGGGGAACAGTCTGTTTGGTGGGACTGAGGCATGGGGACTCTGTCTGAGGTGGAGGGTTTGCTGACCATGTGTGTTTGTGGGGTTAGTAGCCTTGTGTCTGTGGGTTATGGAGATGGTAGCATTGTGCCTGTTGGGGCCTGAGGAGAGGTTGACTACCATGTTTGGTGAGGCAGGAGACTGTCTTTGGGGGTGGCTGATGTGGTGTGGACACAGGCTGTGTTTGCGATGGGATGTGGGCACTGGTGGTGTTTGCTGCCCACATGCCTGGGGAGGGTCACTGGCTGTGTGTGTAGGGCAGTTGGTGGCCTTGTGCCAGGTGGGGACTGGGGGAGGTTGCTTGTGTTTAGGGCAGGGGGACTGTCTTTGGGCGGGTGGCTGCTATCTGTGTGTGTTGGGGAGTTGATTAGCTGGCTGTCATACCAAGATCAGTTAACAACTGGCTAGGTTCCTCTTAAACCATACCTGGTCCCGATATAGACCGTATAGCATGGCTGGGAACACCCAGGCTCCAAACCAGGATAAATGTGAGTGTGAAAAATCAGAGCACTATGCAAAATTCATAGCAGTTGAGAGGTATTGTGGGGGGTTCCTGGCAATGTAAAGTTGGTGTGTGGTGGGTATACTGGCCGATCCTGGTGGTATGGGGACACTGGTCGTGGCAGATTTGGGGTGGAGAGAGTGGGTGTGCTGGTCTGTCTGAAGGAGAGGGGAGAGTGTCCACACTGAATTCCTTGTAAGCTTTGTGCTGCTAACCTGCTCGACTACCTTCCTTGTGCTGCTGATCTGCCCTTTCTGCTGCCTTGTGCTGCACATGACATGACCTTGCCATTTGCTGCTATGGGACTACTACCTTTCTATGTGCCTGGTAAGTTTTTTGGGTTGACTTTTGTTTGGGGTGGGGGAGCCATGCTGCTTTTATTTGAATAGGAAAGCAAAGGAGGCAAGATGGAGGGTGTTGGGGGTTGTATGTGCATGAAATGTATGCTTAATGTAAACAAACAAGTGAATAACATTTTTGAAAATGTCACATGTACTGAAAGAAATGGTACTTGTCTCTAGTCATGGTTCTGGCCTCAGAGGGTGAGGCAGACTGGCAGAGAGGCACAGAACCATTTTTTCCAGCATGCATGCCAGGCTGCCGGATCCATGCCATGCTCAGGTGGTTGTTTTGCTGATGGTTGGCAGAGGGACGGGCTGGGCGGACTGATTCACATGCTGGGAAAAATGGTTCTCACCTCGGAGGAGGGGCAGAATGGCAGAGAGAGCAACCATTTTTCCAACTTGCATGCCAGGCTACCAGGTCCATGCCACACTCTGGTGGTTATTTGCTGATGGCGGCAGGGGACAGGTTGGCGGACTGGTTCACATGCTGGGGAAAAAATGGTTCTGGCCTTGGAGGGAGGGACAGACTGGCACAGTGGCACATAACCATTTTTCCAGCGTGCATGCCAGGCTGCTGTGTCCGTTCCACGCTCTGGTGGTTGTTTGTTGATGGTCAGCAGGGGAACAGGCTGGGCAGACTGGTTCACATGCTGGGGAAAAATGGTTCTGGCCTCGGAAGGAGGGGCAGACTGGCAGAGTGGCAGTGCCAGTCCATTGTGGTTTGCTGGGAATGTGTCTTCTTGTGTGCATGTCTGTGTGTGTATGTGCGTGTCTGTGTGTGTGTGTGCATGCGTGTCTGTGTGTGTGTGCGTGCGTGTCTGTGTGTGTGTGCGTGCCTGTGTGTGTGCATGCACGTGTGTGTGTGTGCATGTCTGTGCATCCGTGTGTGTGTGTGCGTCAGTGTGTGTGCATGTTTGTGTGTGTGCATGTGTGTGTGTGTGTGTGTGTGTGTGCATGTAGAATAATAAAGACACAGTGAGACAAAATAACTTTATTAAGCCACATCAGACTGCATAAACCATGTCTAATCTGTGCCCTTCAAAACTGTCAACTGCAGATTTTCCTCCTTGGTTTTCTTGATCAATTGTGGAGGATGTAGACATCGGATTAACTAGGGGGTAAACAAAGACAAGCTGATAAACTGTATAACTGCATGTTAATAATAATCTTACCACTTTTAAGTTGGACTTTTGCAGGAATGTCTAATGGAATATTTTTGGAAGTGTTGGGGAACTACAGAGAATTGATCAGTTCTTAAAGTTGAACTGATGGCAGAGGTGTAGCCCTGACCACTGTATGGATTGGGGCTTCACCTCTCTGGTCCCTCCTGCAGGCACTATATTAAAAAATAATCTTTGTACCTGAGTGATAACTCAAACTGGTGATTGGGTGCAAAGATCAATTTATTTCTGTTGACTGCAGGGGGGTATAGGAGAGATGAAACCATGAGCTGCACAGTGGTTATGGGCGGCTTTACCTCGCTGGTAGAACACCTTTCATGAGTTTGAGCTCCGACATGAAAACTAAGAGGCTCCATTTTCATGGGGACCAAGTTAGAAAGTGCCCAATTTACAGTGGGGGCAATTCCTGATTGGTTTATTGTTTGGTACAGATTATTGATCTCTCCATTAGCATCCTCAATCCTCATTAATCAGTTTTGGGTTTGTTTTAATTGGATGCACTTTGATTATATATAACGAATCCAGGCAGCTAGATGTTAGGGACTGAACCAACGGAGTCCACCGTGGCGTCTGGTGGTTCGGCTTAATTCACGTCAGCTCTGTCAAGCTTAGGTATATGGAATTGGGTGAGTACCGTCATTCTGCCTCTGCTGCCGTCACGCCTTGGGGTGGGGGCTGCATTTGCTGCTGTCATGCCTGGGGACTGCACTTGCTGCTGTCACGCCCAGGGGGGTGGTGTTGCAGTGCTGCCATCACACCCAGGGTGGGGCTGTACTTATTCCCGTCATGCCTGAGGATGGGGCTGCACTTGCTGCTGTCATGCCTGAGGGTGGGTGCTGCACTTGCTGCCATCACACCTGAGGGGTAAGGGTTGCAGTGCTGGCATCACACCTGGGGGTGGGGGCTGCACTTGCTGCTGTCACACGTGAGGGGTGGGGGCTGCACCTGCTGCCATCACGCCTGAGGGGTGGGGGCTACAGTGCTGCTGCTGTCTAACCTGAAGAATCATCAAAAGCCTGCTTTTGCCATCTTGCTGGGAGTCTGAAGGTGAAGTATTCATGAACACCATTCTTGTGCACTGCTGTAAATTCATGCTGATGTTGAACCACCTGCCAACACTACTACCAGCACCTCATGCAGTCATGCTTATTCCTTTGTGCCACTCTTCAAGTAAGTAGGTGTGGGTGTTGGTGGCAAACTGTGTTTAGAGAATGCATTGATGAGGATGAGGATGTGGATGATGGTCTTTTTAACAGTTATGGTGAGTGTACATTTTTCTGTGGGCCACATGTAAACATTTCAATTATGATTTCAGGCCTTGAAGTGCTGTTGGACATAATCTGCTGAAAGTCTATCCAAGACCATTGTAAAAGGTACAGTTTGCTTTCTTTTTGCCCACTAGTGGGTCTTCCATGCTAAAATTGTGAATGCTTTGTTGGTGTTGCAGAATTAGTCCTTACTATGTTTTTTTTTTTGTAGGTCAATCTGTGAAAGTGGTGTTAGCGATCTGCTGCTTTGTCGCTTTTAGTTCTTTGGAAATATCGCATCACTACACCATCAAGATGGCAACACCACACCACGAAAGACAGCCAAAATCTCCAGCATTGCTGTGAAAGACCATGCACTACAGTTCAAAGCAATGGGAATGTATGAAGATGGAGGGAAAATGTTCTGCTGGTTTTGTGCCCATCCAGTGGACCACATCCGGAAGGATACTGTTGTAGACCACTGCAACAGTAAGAAGCATTTAAAAAACACTAGCCAGAAAGAGAAAAGTGAGACCAGACAGGTGACATTACATACGAGTTTCAATGCCACCACTTCTGGTGCTGCTTCAAGGTAAGAAACAGTTCTCGACATGTTGAGGGCTTGGTGTGGGGCCAATATTCCCATTGCAAAACTTGACCAACCCTGCCTCAGAGACTGGATGGGAAAGTATATTAAGAGCATAGGTGCACTTCCAAAGGCAGACACTCTCTGTCAGAACTACCTGCCAAAACTGCAGAATGAGATGGAGGAGACAATTCGCCAACAAGTGAAAGGAAAGAGCATCACAGTAATGTGTGATGAAACCACAGATTCAGATGCTCGGTGTGTACTGAACATTGTTTTTGTTATCGATGGTGGTAAATCTTACATTGCAAATACCATGGAGTTGGTCGCAGTGAACCATTCAACTGTTGCGCAAGCCATTTTAAAAACTGCAGAAATATGAGGTGGAGACGGAACAAGTTGTGGGTTTTGTCAGTGACAATGCCAGATACATGATTAAATGTTTCAATGATGCATTACAGGGAGTTATTGGGGATCATGTCATCTATGTCGGTTGCTGGGCACATGTTCTGTCACTTGTAGGTGACACATGGATCGACCATTTTGAGTTGGTGAACAAACTGGTCACGCAGATTAAATATGTGTTCCAGCAGTCCCCAAAACAAAAAAGGGAGTACCTGGCATTCCTCACAGAGGTGGGGTGGAGAACATCACTTTACCTCCTGTCCCAGTACTGACAGACTGGAACACATATTTTGAGGCTGTGAAATACCATGCCACCCGCTTGCAATATTTAGACATTTCTTGCAGGAAGACCAGAGTGATGCGAATTCACTGAAATCGCTATGCAACTTATTTACTGAATGAATGGAATAGCTCCAAATTCAGACTACATTTATTGCAGAAAATAGTATGGACATAATAGAGACAATACACATGCTGCAACTGAAAGATAAACCACTGACTGTGTCTATCTATGACACACTAATGGCAATCAAGAACAGATTTGAGGCTGGTGTGTTAAAGACCGATGGCTTTGGAGAGAAAACTGATGAGCAGCTTCATCAGCTTAGAGGCCAAGCCAAGCAGGATCAAGTTTTGGTATTTCAAAAAGCTTACAGTGTAGCACTAAACAAACTCAGCAAGCATATGGGGTCAAATCCTTCACTACAGTTTTTCAAGGCATGTTGCATACTAGACCCATTCAATCTGCCTAAACTGAACAAGAACTACAATCAATATGCAGAGGACATTCCAATGTTTGGACTACAACACGGCAGCTTTGAAAAGAGTTGGGATCTCTACATAAGACAAGACCTCAGTGACTTGCCAGAAAAATGGACTTTGATCTGGTGAGTACTGGAAGTCTGTGGAGCCTCAGCTACCAGTGCTGGCTACAGCTGCCCAGCAGGCAATTTGGGTCCCAGTATCCAGTGCTGATGTTGAAAGGTCATTTTCCGTATATGGTCAGATCCATACGGATCAAAGGAGAAACCTGCCGGTGGACAATTTGCGATTGTTTTCAATGTTGATGTTCAATAAATAGGGTACTTTATGTATGGGTTGCCACTGCTTAGCTCCCTTTTATTTGAAGTCAGTGTGGCGTTGCTGGATTCTGATATTTTGTTTCATGTTGTTTAGTGTACTGTACTGTTTCGTTTTTGTTAGTTTACAATTTAATTGAACATTTTGTTAGGGCTTTAGAGTAACTGATTCTTTTGCACAGTTTACTTTATGTTCCACATTTTGCACATTGTAATGTATGTGGATTTTAGTCCAAAATGTTAGTTTTCTCCACTGTTTCTATACTCTTTTACTATTTTTATATACATTTTAAATGATATTTCTTACAATATTTGGTTTATCCTTATCGCATTTAATATTTTGATGATTATAAATTTTGCATATTTTAATGTATATACTTTTGCACTGTTTCTACTTTTTGCACCACTTTCTGCACATTTATAAACAGTATTTTATTTAATTTAGCTTGTCTCTTTTTATTTAAGTACCTGGTGACATGAAAAGGCATACAGAGCCAGCATTAGCAATGCTCCTTTCGATAATGTAGCATTGACACAAAGTACAAAATAATGATACATTCAGCCAGGATTTATTTAGGTGTGGTGGCATACTGGCAGTGTTTTTTTTTTTTATTTTCCAGGGCTGACTGTATTCACTGTGTTGGAGGGAGTTGGTTGTATTGGTGGTGCTGCCACCATCACCCCTGAGGGAAGAGGGCCATAGTGCTGATGCACTGCCATCACACCTGAGGGATGGGGAACGTAGTACTGTTGCTGTCACACCTGCGGAATGGGTGACTGCAGTGCTGCTGCTTCTGTCACACTGGAGGGAGGGGGGCCGTATTGTTGTTGCTACTACTGAACCTGAGGGAAGGGAGCCATAGTGCTACTGCTGCCATCACATCTTGTACCTACAATAGCTTTAATTGGTACAAGGATGGATAGATGTACAATAGTGGAGGTAAAATTGCTAAGATGCATGTTAACACAGTTAAAAATTGTTAAATAAAGTGCATAAAACAAAACACGGGTAAAAACGGATTTTGGCTTGGCAGACACCAGTGGCAATATCGGTTTTTACTATGTGAAAAACAGAATTTTCCCTTTCGCAATCATGGTAAACCAGTGCCCCTGTATAATCTATCCAAATCTAAGACCTATTGTCTAGTTAGGGGTTTTGACCTCGCCTCTACCTCTTACCCCCTACCCTTCTGCTATTTCTCTGAGTTACTATTAAGCCTTTTACAGTGCTCTATTCCAGCCATGTTTGAAACCAAAAATGGTTCTTGTACCCACCACCTCTGCCAGTAGGCAGTTCCATGGCTAAACCACTCTTTATTGCCATGGGCACGATTGTATACTTCCTCATCAGTGGGCTACTCAAGTCTTTTTCAATCATATTGCTATCCAAGGCAGGCACCACATCTGATTTTGAATGCACTGCCTCCTCATCTTGTTTCTCTTGTACCCCACTGTTAACTTCCATTTCCAGCAGAAGAGTATCATCACATTCATCCTGCTTACTTTCAACTGCCAAATCTTTCTCTTTCAGGTTTTCCACCTCATTGTCTGCACAATTCTCTAGCTTCTTGTCTGCATCTATTTTACTCCCTTCAAAATCAAAGTTCTATCATCATCCATTTCATTCATTATGTTTGCTTGTGCACATGCGCAAGAAATATTATGTGACAGCTTAGGAGAGAAGCAGGGTTTTGGAGGTGTGGCACTGTGGTGGCCAATGCACCCACTGCATTTAGAGGCTTGGCCCCCTTTCCCCAATGCGGTGGCATGCTTCTGCTGACATTAGTTCAGCAAGCATGCCACCAACTTGAAATGAAATCGTCACTGCAATGAGGGAGTGAGCCGTCATTGCAGGGTGGTACCTTGCCTGATGTAACATTTCCAGTAACATGGTGGTGGCTGTAGCCATCCACCTCAGAGTTCCCATGAAAGCCGATGGGGGTGCCCAATCCCTCTGTCAGCATGCCCCTTCCCCAGTTCATTTACTGATGGGGGAGCCCACTCCCCATCAGCATTATGTTCCAGTAGATCTTGTTTGCTGAGGGGGGTGCCCAATCCCCCCTCGGCATCATGCCCCCCAACACAGATCCTTTTTTTTTGCTGACAGGGGCCTAATCCCCATCGGCCCCAGTCCCCCCAAAAGAAATATGCAGGTGGCATGCTGAGGCCCACCCCAGCATACCAAATCACCTGCAAAAGAAAAACCTTCCATGATTTTTTGGGGGTTACCTGAAAAGTAGAAAAAGGCCCCTTGTTGTTTCCAGTACCTAACCCCAACCCACCCCACCCTCTGCACACCCACATCCCTGCACCCGCCACACTCATTCTTACCTCCGAGGCCGATGCAATGATCTTGAAGACACGAAACATGTCTGCACTCTTCAAAGCCGACCATGAACTGAAGAAATTCTGGTAAGCTGTGTAATGGCATAAATGTTTTTTTAACCAGAGTGGATATCACTTGGCCATTTCTGCAAATTTCAGCACTAAACTTTCAACATAGGGTTCTTGGGACCCCACCTCATAATTCAGTCACTGTCATGTCATTGTTTGGTCCCAAAAGGTGATTTTATGGTCACTGCAAGAAATCACCTTTTGGGACTAAATATATGAAACAACAGTGCTACTGTTCATAAGGTGGGCTCCCAAAAGGCCTATGTTGGAAATTTAGAAAAAATTCCAAACAACAGACTGTGTTACAAGCGTGCATTGCTCAGCACGCTCGTAACACTAAAAATTGTAATATTTTCACTCCAGATTTTCAGCATTGCCATTTTGCACACCTCTTTATTTATTATTTATGTATTTGCTTTTTGGTAACCTGAGTGTGCACTAGGCATAGAAATGCCTATTTTCAGGCACAACCCGGGAGAGACAATGTAAAATACAAAATGCACATACATGTGATGCGCTACATGAGATAGGTATAGAAAAAACAACATAACACTAAACAATTGATTCAGAGAGTAAATCATCCTGGAAAGGTAGAAACAAAATCCAGTATGGGGCAAACGGGGATGGCATTTGGTCAAAATCCATAAACTTTGTTGAAACAGAAAGTAAAATAAGTATAGCAAAATAAAGGTTTCACACAGCAAAGTAAAATAAGTGCTAAAATCTGTGGATGTAATGAGAGAGGGAGGAAAGGAGATAGTGGAGGGGAGGAGAAAACAAGTGAGTGGTGAGAGAAATAGAACATGAGAGAGAAGTTATATAGAGAGGCAGGGAAATAGCGTACAAGAGAAAAGTTATTTCTGAAAGAAGGGGTGGTGAGAAGGGAATGGTCTATGGTGGATTGAAACAGGTGCATGGGCTAGTTGTGTGCAGATGCTCCTGGTGACGTGTTTTAAAACTAGCATGGGTAGGTGCTCCTTGAACAGTTGGAGGTAAGGAGTTCCAGTATTTTGGGGCCATATGTGCGAAAGCTAGTTTTACATCTGGGGATGTGGAAAGGGGCTAGGTCAGTGGATCTGAGCACATAGGAGAGAGGTTGCGTGAGGAGCAGACAGGCAAGTGATGACGGGATGCCAGATCTGACTGTGTTATCAATTAGTGAACCAAGGGACTGGCGTTGATGGGCAGAGGGGCTGGGCCAGTTTAGGTCAGAATAAAGCTAGCAATGGTGTTTGTAATGTGGGGATGCAGAGGCATAAAGGCAGAGATTGTTGTAAGTGGTGTCCTACTTGTGGATGGAGGATTTGGAGGCAGATAGGTATGTGACTGATCCATAGGACAGGGCTGGGAGCCGAAAACCTTGAGCCACAGCTAGTCTAGCCAATGGGGTAAGGGCATAGCTCATGCGATAGGTGTCTCCTAATTTAGTGTTTACAGATTTACAGGTGTTAGTTATGTGGAGGTCAGAGTCCAGGGATTCATCCAGGGTGATGCCCAAATATTTGATGGATTTGGTGCTAATCAGTGAGGATCCATCAGCACAAGGGATTTTTAGGGCATCAGGGTTTAATTTAAGTCTGGCAGGTGATCCAAATAGCATAGAGTGTGTCTTGCTGGTATTAACAATGAGTTTATTCTCTGTTAACCACTACTGAATAGTTGAGAAATCCGAGGTAAGAGTTTGGCTGAGGTCAGTTAAGTTTCTTGCTGTGATAGATCACTAGCTCGTCTGCATAGAGCAAAGTTGAATAGGTGGAAGCAAGCACTGGGATGTCATTTATAAAGATAGAGAAAAGCAAAGGACCAAGTATGGAGCCTTGGGGCACTCCAATATGAATAGATGACAGGGCCAATGTAGCTGAGTTGAAGACTACAGCCTGCTTTCTTTCAGACAGGTAGCCTTCAAACCATGCCACTACATCAGAGGAGAACCCAAGGGTGCGGAGTTTGGTAAGAAGTAGGATATGGTTAACCAGGTCAAATGCTTTCATTAAGTCAATGAAGATGGCACCTGTCAGGAGGCCGGAGTCCATAGCAGCAAAGATATCATTAGTAAGTTTGAGGAGGGCAGTGGAAGTACTGTGTCCCTTTCGGAACCCATGTTGGGAGCTGGACAAAAGGTTATACTTCTGCAGATAGTCTAGGGTTTGGGTGGCTACTAGTTTTTCCAGGATTTTACTGAGGAGGGAGAGGATTGCTATAGGACGGTAGTTCGTGATTAGTTTTGGATCTCCTTTTTAGGAATGGGTGTGATCTTTATTATTTTCCAGATGTTGGGGACTGTACCCTATGGCGTAGAGATAGGTTGAAAATTTTGGATAGGGGGAGGCTATAATTGGGCGGCGATTTTTAGAAGCTTGGGTTCCAGCCTGTCGGATCCTGTGCTGGTGTTGTCTGTGGCTGAGAGGAGTAGTCTCAGTACTTGGTTCTTGTAATATACGGAACCTGAAAGGGGATACTTAGGTAGGGTTGTTCATCTGGGTTGGGGAAGAGCATGAGCACTGGAGAAAGAGCCTGGTAGCTGGTAAGATCCAGAAGTGGTGGTTAAATGAATTTGTTATAGTAACTGGATTATTGCAATGTATGCCGTTTATCAGCATATCATTAGTATGGGCTGTTTGATTTGCTCCAAGGAGGTTTTATTGTAGCCAGAATTTCTTAAGTCGCATCGCTGCTTTAGTTAGCAGATCTTTGCAGAAGGGAGCTTTGGCTGTTGAATTTGCCTTTGCATATATTCTCTGGGCTCAGTAGTTGCTATAATCTGCCAGGAGCCCAGTGGATTTGAAACATTGCCATTTTTTGTCCCTGTCCCTGATAAGTGTGAGTAGGTCTTTCGTGAGCCATTTAGTCTGGGAGCTGCAGATCCTATGAGTGACACAGGGAGCATGGGTGTCCTGGAGTACACGAAAACAGGCCAGGAAATGGTCTAATGCCATCTGGGCATTATTAGAAGTGTGGATGGGAGACCAGTCAATCCAAATGAGATCATGTAAGAAATTATCTTGGTTAAAGTTAGCCAGGTTTCGGAAGGTGATGAGTTTAGGAGGTGGAGATGATTTGTTGGTAGCAAGCCAGGTGCAGTAGATTGGAGAGTGATCACTGATTGAGTCAGCTAGGGTCCCAGCACAAACTATACTATCCGGGCCATTTGTGAGGACCCAGTCTATAAGAGTACTCTGCCGAGGGGGTGGCATTATCCTAGTAGGGGCCATGATTAATTGGTGGAGGTTTCGACCTTGGACCATGGTATGTGATGACTGGCTAGATTTGCTCATCCAGTTTAGGTTCAGGTCCCCAAGAATGAGAACTTCATTTTGGCCAATGGTCTTGTCTACCTGGGATAGTAGTTCCTCCAGACCAGCTCTGCCCCCAGCCGGAGGGTTGTAGACACAGACCAGGGTAGTTTCTTGGAGCCAAGTTGTAATATCGCATAGATCACTTCGCAGCTGGAGAGGGTAGGTTGTGTATTGTGGGATATTGTCAAGTGAGATTTAAAGAAAATGGCAACCCCAGCATCTCGCTTTGATGAGGGCCTATCTTGCCAAATGATGTTGTAGTTAGGTAAAGAGCAGAGTGGATCGGGGTGGAGGGTTTTAGCCAAGTTTCGGATATGTAGAGGATATCAGGGTTATGTTGTGCAACCCATGCCTTGAGTTCAACCTTATTGAGAAGCAGGCTCCTAATATTTAGGTGGGCAATGCAGATGCCATTTGTATCATGCCAGCTTACATCCTTACAAAATAAGTTATTTGCAGGCCCTGGGTTCTTCTCTATATGCCTGGCTAACATCAGGGTTAGATGTAATAGGTACCAGAGTTTGCGGAGGATGTGGGAGGTGGACAGGTTTGGGTTAGGTATCGGGGATTTATTGAGAGTGAAAAATAGATGGTATGTGAATTTATAATGAATGAGAAGAGGGAAGGTGGCAGGAGGCTGGTCTAGTGGCATATGCATAAAAGACAGCCTAGAGTTGCCAGGGTAGGCATTATTAAATTTAAAATTACTGGATTTGGGGTACTTTAGTAAAGGGAGCCATATGAGGGTAATAACTGTAGAGGCTATTAAAAGTATGACACAGGGAGTGATGGCCATATTTGGTATTCTTAACAGTGTCATTAGAGTAGTATGCGATTGTGAAAATGATGTAAAACCAGCATTTTGAATGTGGTTCCCAGTAAGAAGGCAAAATTTAGATCAGGCGCCCTCAAGCAGTCACAAGGTATAAGCTGCTAATGGAAAAGTGAGGAGATAGTTAAAATTTGGCGAGAGGTGTGCTAATGGGCGTGGTTTAAAATTTGGTGAGGGGCGTGCTAATGGGTGTGGTTTCACCCTATATAACTAAAGCCGGACAAGGGTGGGTGTGGTGGTGGCGGGTGGGGAGCAGTCGCGCAGCAACTGCAGGATTTCAGCATGCAAGTTCCCAGTTAACCCCTTCCATAGGAGCAGTCTCCTCACGCTCGCTTGCACAGGGTAGACAGTACAGTTTAAAATGTGCCCAGTGTGCGAGGAGCTGCTAGTAGGCTCTGCTGTTTACTTCCAAAGCCAATATTCACTTTAAAATGAAGCCTTTCACCTTGCTGCTCACGGAGTAATTTAGCCCCTGCTTAAAGGAAGCCAAAATCAATATTCTACTTTAATGTTAAGCCTTTGCCTTGCTCTTGCAGGAGTAGTTAATCCCCTGCTTAGAGAAAGCCAACAGTTACTGTTTTACTTTTAAAAATGAAGCCATATGCCGAGCTGCTCACAGGAGTAATTAATCCCTCACTTAAAGGAACCTTTTCTACAGAGCTTCTCGCAGGCTTGGGCTATGAAGTTTTAAAATGCTGGCTTACTCATAGCTGCTTGCAGGCTATATGCTTTAAATGTAGCCTTCAGCTTGCGGTTTAAATTACACTGTGAGCACTGAAAACTCAGGGTCTGTACTTGGAGCCTGCAGATTACCTTCCACTTAATTAATAACAGTAGTGAGTCACTTTACAGTTACTGGTGCACACTGCAGCCTTTAGGAGTGGGACAGGGAAAAAAAAATGATACGGTACACTTAATCACAAAAGCGCTGAGAAAAGCTAGTGGTAAGATCTACAGAAGCTGTAAGTCTTTTCTGCAGAGTCTGTAAGTCTTTTCATTTCAGAAACTGGCTCTTGTTATTTTGCACTGGGCAGATGGGTTCCAAGGAAAAGGCACCAAATTTGAATCTCACACAAAGGAAAGGCTAAGCGAGGAGGCGCTGTAATAGGCTGACAAAATTACCTTCAGTGCCTCGGGTGAAATGGTCCTTTGCAGTGGAGCTCCAGGGCAAGGTGTGCCCTCCAGTAGCTGAGGTTTCAGTGCCTCAGGTGAAACGGTCCTTTGCAGGAGAGCTCCAGGGCAAGGTGTGCCCTCCAGTAGCTAAGGCTTCAGTGCCTCGGGTGAAACGGTTCTTTGCAGGGGAGCTCCAGGGCAAGGTGTGCCCTCCAGTAACCGAGGCTTCAGTGCCTCGGGTGAAATGGTCCTTTGCAGGGGAGCTCCAGAGCAAGGTGTGTCCTCCGGTAGCTGAGGCTAAAGGAGAATACAGCTGTCATTTTTCACAACTTGCCTGAAATGTGGTTTCACACATGTGGTGCACAATGGCATAGTCACTGTGGGAAATCAGCATTCAAGGCAGATTAACAAAATCACAGAGCCACTGTTCATGAGCAGAGGTCCCAAAATGCCTATGTTGAAAATTTGGTGGGAACATTTCACCAAAATGACTGTATTACGAGTGTGCATTGTGCAGATTCCACCTTGCGCTTCGTAACTCGAAATTTTATATTTTCACTCCAGATTTTCAAAACTGGCATTTTCCACACCTCCTTATGAACAGGATAACTGTCATTTTCACATCCTGCCTGAACTGTGTTTTCACACATCTGGTGCAGGTTGGCGTGGTTGCTGCAGCAAATCAACATTCGAGACAGAGTAACAAAATCACAGTGCCACTGTTCATGAGCAGAGGTACCAAATGCTTTCATGAGGTATAGGTCACAAAAAGGCCATGTTGAAAATTTATAGTGCAAATGCCAACAAACACCTGGGGCATTATGGTTCCTAACCATAGCATTCCACCCTTTACAGACTGACAGGTATCAGGGGTGTGCCTTTGGATTGCTAGCTGTAATGCTCATGCAATTCCATCCCCATCCTGCAGCCAGTGACAGGCATTGAGGTGTGCCTTGGACTTTTCAGCCCCAGACTCACCCCATTCTCCTATACTGCACACATTTCAGCATATGACCTTATGGAATGGGGTGACTGTGAAGCTGAACACCCCAAGGAACACCTCAGCACTTGTTAGTGTCTGCAGGATAGTGTGAAGATGAAATGGCATGAGCATTATGTGATGACCCAAAGGCATACCCAGTGCTCTGCAGGGTGGAGGTGGGGTTTGCTCGAAGATCAATACTTCACTGCCGTTCCTATTCTGCATCTGTCTAACTCCTGCACTTCTAATAATAGTACCTTCAAGCAAACATTCAGCATTGACAAATACTTTGTATTGTCTCAGTATAAAAAGGTAGCATATCTTTGCTTGCCATTCCTTGTGGTGCTAAGTGACTATCCCCTTTGTTTTTATTAAAGCACTTCAAGCATTTCCTGAATGAGTAGACAGTAATGAAGAAGTAATTACTGACTAGACATGAGTATAACCATGGTATAATCTGCCATTATTACCTACTGGTTTTAACAATGACTGTGGTAGAGCTGAGAGCTATCAATCAAAAAAAACAGCAAGGTGAGTACAATCTGTGAAAACCATTGACTGCAACTGCAAGTTGCCAAAACTGCCACTGACTGTCAATAATACTGCAGCATTATTTGGTCCCAGAGTCCAGGGAAGGCAAAAAGTCAAGGCCATGATTCAAAGTTATTGAAGCATAAATTTAAAATGTTTTTCAGCCCCATGACAGGCAGTAGGACTGAGAAACAGGAAATAGAAGTACTAAGTGCTCAGTGCCAGGTACACCAGGCCAATGCTCAAAACAAGCTAGAGGTCAGTAAACTCAGCAATTTAAAGAAATAAAGTTGGGGTAGAGGTGTGTAATTTTTTTTTGCACACCCTCAGTGTGTGATGCCTTGATAAACAGTTCAAGTTTCTCTATTGGGATTTATGAGGTATCACATACCTTAGGTGCATGCAAAAAAAACATTACATATGCCAACTCTTACTTTATTCTCAATTTAACACAGTACTACTACTGGATGATGTACCAGCAACTGCTACACCATTTCTTTTATCGGTCTGCAATATTGCTTGTGCCATACATTTCCTTTCCTTGTCCTCATTTCTTCCTCCTCTCAGATTTCCCTCCTATTCTCCATTTCTTCCTCCTCCCAATACTCTCCCTGTCTGCTGATGCTCATGTTGAACTGATTTTATTTAGCAGGATGACTGTGAATATCAACAAAAATTATTGAGGAGAAATGAATCAATAATCTATTTACAATGGTAAGAATAACAGGCAAGTGAACACAATGTGAGTTGCAAATATAAGATAAGAAATTTGTTATTATGGACTTTTCTTATACTGGCTGCAACAGCACAACAGTGACAGTAGTGACTCAAAAGTTCTACTGCTGCCCTTCCTTGTTTACTGAATAACATTTCTTTTCCAGGACAGAAAAATATTTGAGACAGCTACAGTAAGCAGAAGGTTAAGACGGTTAAGTGAGAGTTTACTTACAACTGTAGCCAATGCCAAAAGTAATCATGGCATGCCACTGTGAAACCCACTGTTGCAAAAGCTGCATTCAACTAAATGTGTCTTTTCAGAGCAATATCAGGATATGGTACACCTGATGGCAACCAATGGCTAGTTATGGCATTAGTTATTGTTTCTTCAGGCAGCGCACAAAAATGAAAGGAAAAATTGCCATAAAATGTATTAAAAACTGCAGCAAACACGCAGGAAGCTAAACTGTGCACAAGTCATCTGTGACTTAACTATATGAAAAGTAATTTTCCATAAATGTATTTTATTTGAATCATGTGCCGTTATTACAATGACACCTGTAGAGCAAAACCAACACAGTGACACAACCCGTTTGATATCCACAGTTTGGAATGGATTATTGGAGCACTGTACAGATACAGCAACTCCCAGTGTGGGCCTGCTCTTCCGCATAATCTGCCCCCCTCCCCCACAGTTGGCAGTCTATAAGTCTGGGAAGTGTGGGGGGGTGAAACCCCATTTAAACAATAAATGAGCCCTGCACCATGGCAGCTGTTCGACACTTTGCCAGGAGATGTTTTCACCGTCAGTGAATTAGTGTCAATGTAATGTCCATCGACAACTTTGTTGTCAATGAGACTTAGTGGAACCTGTTTGAACTTTATAGCTGCTACACAGAAAAGCACAACAGTCATATTAAAGAAGAGATACAGCTTATTTTTCTACTGCTTTCTTCAACACTGAATGAGATTCCTTCCAATGGCAAAGAGGTAGAATTAGTCTTCTACAGGCAGTAGTATGGGCACAGTGTCGAGTGAAATTTCACTGAGCAGGGAACACGCAATAATGGTACATGAGAAATGGTCCAGAAATGTATTCACAACAGCAAAACACATGCAGCTGAGAAGCATACAAGGCTTGCATGATGTAACATTATGACTTTTTTAATGATTTTTTTAAATATACTGGCTGTAAGGCAGAAATGAACACAATAGTCGCAGTGCAGCAAAGATGCAGCTAGGGTTACTACTGCCTCCCTTATATATTGAAGAGATCCTCTTCTCTTGGTAAAATGTGGATTTGGGGACCCTGCATAGTGGGATTTTATTTAACAGGAGCACTCAAATGGTATGAGTAATAGGCCAAAATGTACACATGTCAACATTAAACACAAAGGCAACTGAATAGCCAACACAAAAGGTGTGCATGATGTACATACAGTACTGTGTATGAAAAATTATCTGCAAAAACACTGCATTAATGCACCAGTCAGGGTTCAACTTAATGCCATAAAAGTAGGGAAATGTGGTGTTAGGATATCCAACACTAACTCCTACCCCACCCACCAAGAAACAAAAGGAAAAATCATTAAGGTTTTGGGTCTCCAGAGTCTTGGTAAATCAGTGGTGGGGTTTTCCTTGGGGTTGTCATCCCTAATGATCACTCCTCCCTCAGCCCATAGCCGCCTGTCTGAAACAGAAGGTGCAGCTTCACATCAGTGGCTCATAGTGATATACTCTTCAGGAGAAGAGAAGAATGTCTCACCACAGGTTGCCAACTGAATCTGTTATAGTTTTCTTCAAACAGGACCCTGTGGGCTCTGCATGAATAAAAGAGATTACGTATAACCTTGTTTGCTAGGGAAGGGAATGAGCATTAGGGCTGACAACCCCAAGAAAGACCACACCATGGATTCACCAAGACTCCAGAGACCCCAAACCCTGTTTTTTTTTCTTTTCCTGGCTGTGGGTGGAAGTGGGAGCTGGGGTTGGAAACCTTAATGCCACATTCCCCTACTTTAGTGGCTTTAAGTTGAACTCTAACTGGTGCTTTAACTCAGTTTTTTGCAAATATTTTCTTTCTTATTTAGATAGAGAAATCATATCCTCATTCACAAGAATCCCTTTGGGACTTGCATGAACAGATGGCCCTGTGCCAAGGGAAGACTCCATCTGCCAATGGAAGTGCAGGGCCCTGTAGGCCCTGCACTTCCATGCAGCAACAGATGTCAGGAATTCATGGGGCTGTCTGGTGGACTATGGAAGCGCAGCGCCCTCTGGGTCCTGTACTTTCATGTGGCAGTAGACACATATGCATAGGACAAAGACTCCATCTCTCAGCTGAGGCACTGGGTCCTCTTTCACCCAGAGCTGCAGAGTTGCAGGGCTCTATCCCAAGAAAAGTGTTCTCTTTGCTGTATGGTACTTGGACCCATACAGGTGTCCCTTCACCTTCCCTTCCAAGGCTGGGGTGGTGATGTCACATGATAGCATTATCCTTCAGTCTTGATCCATCCTGCTGGTCACTGAGCTTGCCCCCAAACTCAGCTCACTGGCATGAGATCACAAAACACTACCTGCTGGGGTAAAGTCCGGCACTACACACAACATTTCATGATATTTTTTTTTATTATTTTGACCCCAGATTTTGAAGATAGTCATTTTATAGGTCCCTTTATAGACATGACATGTGGCATTTATAGAATATAGTCTGAAATGTTATTTTGTACTACAAGTGTGAAAACATGTCTCATCCAAAATTTGAAAAACATCACCTGTCACATTCATGAGGTGGTGTGAAAAATATATGCTAAATCTTAAAGTCAAAATATTGAAAACTGGCAAAGTTATGAGTGAATGTAGAAATATTTCACATTTACTCATAACTTAGTCAGAGATACCATATTTTGATCAATACCCACCTCATGAACTTGGTTGCTGAAAATGTTGAAATCCTTCTCAAAATGTGATTTTGTGGAGTGACTGTGAAATCCCCTTTTGGGTGGGATTTGAAAAATGTCACCTGCCTTGTTCATGAGGTGGGGTAGTAAAATGGCCATGTGAAATGTCTGATGGAAAAATGTAAAAAATTAGTGAAGTTGTGAGTGTATGTTGAAATATTTCAATATTCACTTATGATGTAGTCATTTGAACATATTCTCACACCAAATTTTGAACATAGCCTTCTTATGACCCCACCTCATGAACCCAGTAGGTGTAAATTTTCGAATCCTACCTGAAATATGATTTCATACAGCGAATGCAAAATAACCTTGTGTGAGAGATTTGAACAATTCTACCTCCATTGTTCATTAGGTGGGGTTCCAAAACGGCTACATTGAAAATATTGTGTAAAAAAGATTTTAAAATGATGAAGTTATGAATTAAAGTTCAACCCCCCCTTGAAATACATTAAACCAGACATACCTTATTTTCTCAGTATAGAGAAGTTGAGGCAGTATAGTATATTGGTTAAGGGCACTGATCTGCAAACCTGAAAGCATCACAGAATTTTTCATGTCTTATCAGAGGGTTATCCAAAAACCCTACTGAAAAGCCTCATGACTCTGGAATCGCTCAATATTTTTTCCTGAAACCTTCAAAAGGCACTACTTGGCACAGGTTAAGGCCACTGAGTTGAAAACCTGAAGAAACAGAAACATAGAAACAGAATTTGACAGCAGATAAGGACCACTTGGCCCACCTAGTCTGCCCATTTTCCTACCTAATGGATAAGCTGCAGATCCTAGTTAGCCAACAGCCTACTTCTTCTACCCCCCCACTAGAACTGCCTTATGTCTGTCCCATGCATTCTTGAATTCCCCCACTGTTTTTGACTCCACTACCTCCTCAGGAAGGCTGTTCCATGCATCCACAACTCTCTCTGTGAAAAAATACTTCCTCACGTTACCGCTGTGTCATCCCCCCTCTATCTTAAAATAGTGCCCTCTTGTTCTTATACATCTCTTTTTCTAAAATATACTACCCTCTTGGACTTTGTTGATTCCCTTGAGGTACTTGAAAGTTTCTATCATGTCCCCCCTCTCCCCTTCTTTCCTCGAGGGTATTCATATTATGCTCCTTTAGTCTTTCTTCATATGTCTTCTGGTGCAGACCCTGCACCATTTTGGTTGCCCTCCTCCAGACAGTCTCCACTCTGTCTATGTCTTTGTGGAGATGGGGTCTCCAGAACTGCATACAGTACTCCAGATGGGGTCTCACCAACTGTTTGTACAGAGGGATAACAACTTCTTGTTTTCTACTGTTGATGACTCTCCCTATGCATCCCAGTACCCACCAGCCCTCCATACTGCCTTCTCACATTGTTTGCCCACCTTTAGGTCATCTGATATAATTACCCCCAGGTCCAGTTCCATTTTTGTTGTTGTCAGTATCTCAACCCCTATTGTGTACTCTTCCCCTGGGTTTTTGTTTTCCAGGTGCATTACCTTGCACTTCTTTGCATTGAATCCAAACTGCCATACACTTGACCATTCCTCCAACCTTGCCAAGTCCCTTTATCATTCTTTCCACTCTATCTTGTGTATCAACCCTGTTGCAGATCTTTGTGTTGTCTGCAAAAGACATACATTTCCTTCTAGTTCCTCTGCAATGTCACTTATAAAAATATTAAAAAGGACTGGTCCCAGTACTGAACCCTGCTGTACCCCACTAGTAACCCTCCTTTCTCCACTGTGGACTCCATTTACTATTACGCTTTGCGTCCAGTTGTCCAGCCAATTTTTTATCCAGGCTACCACTTTGTGACCCACTTCAAGGCTGGCTAACTTGTATATTAATCTTTTGTGTGGGACTTTATCTAATGCCTTGCTAAAATCTAGGTAGACCATGTCCACAGCTCCTCCCTGGTCTACTACTTTGTTCACCCAGTCAAAGAAATCTATTAGATTCATCAGACATGACTTTCTCACTGTGAATCCATCCACTGCCTTGGGTCCTGTGCCCCACTGGCCTCTAGGTACTCAACTGTTCTTTCCTTCAGAAGTGATTCCATCATTTTCCCTACCACTGAGGTCAAACTAACTGGTCTGTAGTTTCCTGCCTCTGTCCTGCTCCCACTTTTGTGAAGAGGAATCACATCTACCCCTCCTCCAGTCTTCAGGTACCACCCCATCCTCCCATGATTTGTTAAAGACAGTAGTCAGTGGTGTCACTAGTTCTACCCTTAGTTCTTTTAAAATTGGAGATCTGGGTTTGAATTCCATCAACCCCTACTTGCCTACTGTGTGATCCTGAGCAAGTCACTTAACTTCCTTGTGCTCCCAGGTCACAACTGGTAACAAGCTTTGGTTTAGTGTCCCTTTGTCCTGGTTAAAACAATTTCTCCTTTCCCACCCTTTGTATCACAGTCACCAGTTCCAGCAGCAAGACATGTCTTCAATGGAAAGTGGATCTATATTGTGGGACATAATACAGTGAGTGAGGGTGTGTGGAGGGGTATGGGGTGGTGGGTACTGAGGTGGGTGTTGAGGTGGGGTGGGTGGGGTTCTGGGTCAGAGTACCAGTGGACCATTTTCTCATCTGCAGGGTATTTAAAACAGTAAATAAAGACATTGAGGGAGTGTCTTCATTTTTAGAGGTTTGATTATAACTGGTAGTGGATCTGACACTGGGAATTGGTCACCCCAGTGTAGGCATAACACTATAGTGGCACTGGTAGTGGGCACCCCAGTGTCACCACCTAACGATTTTGGGTGGTGCAGGTGACCTAGAAAGGAGGGGGTTTAGGCAAGCGGTACCAGTCCGCTTTTGTAAAATGCACTAGTGTGCTGGATCAAGGACTAATGAGGAAGGGTTGCCTGGGCTGGGAGGGGGAGGGAATGAAATCAATAAATAAACAGGTGGATAGATAGATAGATAGATAGATAGATAGATAGATAGATAGATAGACAGATAGACAGACAGATACACAGACATACACAGATACATCTAAAGAGTGAGAGAGAGAGATTGCAATTGCCGTCTCACTTCTGCAACTGAGGCCTGCAGCTCAATACCATTTGTGGCCCCACAAGGCAAACAAGTCCCACTGTTCTTATACAGGGAATGCAGGTGAATAGCTTCTCTTGCTAAGCTGGATTTTTGAAATGCCCATAAAAGACATTTCTGGAGCTTTAAACAAACAAACAAACAAACAAGTAAACAAACACCAGACTCTAGCTAAACGGGTCACATTTTTCCTAGGTCCATGTGTTTGTTTTCTAAAAAATACACAATTTTTGCATAGTTTACATGTTTTTTAGGTCAGGTAAAAAAACAAGATGGTGGCCGTCATGACATAAAAAAATGTGTGTTTTCTGAAGCAAGTGTCGAGAAAGCAAAAAGCACCTGCATCACAACATTTTTTGTGTCTTATGATAGGTTATCCAAAAACCGAACTGAAATTCCTTATGACTCTTGAATCACTTAATTTTTTTTCACAAAACCTTTGAAAGGCACTGCCTTGGAACAAGTTGTTTCTACCCTGAAAGTTTTGGAAAAAAATTCAGTTCCATTTAGGCTATAGATGAGAGAAAAAAAACATGTTAAGTGTAGGAAAAAAAATTAGCCTTCCACAGGAAAAATATATATGCATGTCTCAGAAACCACACAAGCTGCCATCACAAAACATTCCTGATATTTAGATCTTGCCTTCCAGACAATACATGCCAAATTTCAGGCAATTTTGTCAAACTCTGCCAGAGCTATTAAAGTGAAAGTTAGGGTTTAACATCAACTTGTTGGGCAACCCTGACTTCGAGGTTGCCTGATGTTACGTAAGGATTAACCACATAGAGGTGGGTCTACTGGGAATTAATCCACGGCTGGGGAGGTGGACCACGAGGCCACAGGATGAGTGGTTCCAACCAACCAGCTGTGGATTAATTCCGAAGTAGACCCACATTCTGGAGTGGGTTAATTCACTTGTAACATGGGAAAAACAAAGGTTTCAGAACTCCTTTTAAAATTTTCTCTTCCCCATGTTACATTTGTGTAAAAGTAATTTTACAGTGCAAAATTACAAAGGTTCTGGGAGGATGCACCTGACTGGAGAAACTATATGCTGAACAGGCTGATTTTTTATTTTAATATTGTGGTGACCAGTCATTGAATTACTGATTACATGCATATGTGATCAACATTTCAGAATATGTGCTCATTTTGACTGACTTACTTTTGTGAACTGTTGAATCATCTGTGTTTTTCTGCTATTTTTGCTGTTTGATATGTGGCTGCTGTGCATTATGGAAAAGGTATATATTTAAGTGCACAAGAGATTTGAGGTCTGGTAGTTGTTCTTGCAATTCCCTTGACAGGCCAACAGATGACTGTGAAACTTCTGATAGTTGTTTCTACATAGAACAATGGTCTACTATATACTATTATTCTGTAGTTCACATGATAATCCATATTCTGCTGGTGAAATTCTACCAATTCTTTTCTGACAGAATTCCAAGGAATAAATCAGAATTTCCAGAAATTCCACACAATTCTGTCCCAATGGGATTTGAAAATCTAAACAGCACTAGGTAGGGATGGGGAACTGCAACAGAAAAAATGGTGAATAATAATAATACAACAGTTCTTGCATCAGAAAGAGTTTCTGGATTACTACCTCTCACTTTTATTCAGTTGTGTAGTATAGCAGTTGCCCTCAGGGATAGGAAAAAATAAACAGAAGGAGATATTAGTACATTTGAGTAGAGATGGGTGAAATGGCCTCAATTCACTCTTACAGAGTGATTCATGGACTGAAGGCGGATTAGCGGAGTGCTCCATGAGCACAAAGTGGAGTACTTTGTGTCACAATGGGTAACATAAAGTCCATGAGAAAACAATGGCTTTGTGTTATTCTGTCTTCCCCCAAACCACTACTCCACAAAAATTAAGGTGAAGTGCATTGAAAACAATGTACTTCACCTCACTTTGCCTTGTTTTAAGCTCCAAAGGTGGATTTTGCAGTGATTCATGGGATTTCAGGGTACATGGGCTCTAGATTGTTTTGCACAGCCTCAGTTTGGGGTATTGTGTGTAGGAAGCTGTTGGAGACAATCTGCTCTGAGAGCTCTCTGCGATTCAAACCTTCTAAAAGCTGTTAAAAAAAGCCTTTTTGAGTCATGTTTTTTACTGAAACTTTAGTTCATCGATTGTAGGAAACCCTCCTGTGCCCATATCATCGAACGTTTATTGTTTGTGTGTGGATTTTGAATGTTAATGTATCACATTCAGTCTGAGTACTGAGAGACAGTGGAAGTGTGCATTGGGGGAGGGGTGTATCTGTGGTGTACGTAGCCTTAACTAGGAGAAATAGAGAGTTCTTTGCTTTTTGGTTATATTTTTCTTGTATAACTGCCCGTGTTAATGTACACGCAGTAATATTTTCAGTAATTGTTGACATTTTTTTGCTGATTGTGTGTGTTGTGGTCTGGAGGACCTGGTGCAGCAGTGCATAATTTCAGGTTGTTTAAAATACGTTGTATATTACTGAAGTTTCAATTTGCTACGTACTTACCAGACAAATTGTGTGTGTGTGTGTTGTAGTGTGTGACTTCAAATAATACACATTTTATTGTGCTACAGTGTAATTGTGGGCACGCAGTGTGAACCTGCTATCCACTGCACCTGCATGATTTTATACTGCCCTTATGGTATATTTTCTGGTTTTGCACTGCTGTAATCTGCAGTCAGTGCTCCCCCCTCCACTGGCAAAAGGTATTCTTTTCCAGATTGGATTGTTTGTGGCTTGAGAGCACCACTGGTTAGTTAAGGTGTTGTTGAACTTGTTATGATTGCATCTGTACCTCTTGTTGAAGCCACATTTTTTTTTTGGCTTCCCATCCAGTGTTCCCCCCAGCCCCCTACCCAGAGTATTCTTGTTGATCCCCCAAAATGCCCACAAAGAGATGTGCAAGCAAAGCTGTTCCTTGCAATGGCACTGCTGCCAGTGGTAAGACTGTCTGTGGGCGCTGTAGTATGCAGTTGCAGAAGTGCATTGCTGATGTAAGGAAAGGTATTTCTTCTTCAATGTTTTTTACATTGCAATCAGTAGCTTCACTCATAGTTGAAGGAGATGATGTTGTCCCAGCTGGTGGTGTTAGTGCAGTTGCTGGTGGTGGTATGAGTATTGTTGCCTCAAGTTCCACTTCTGACAAGTTTACTGTGTCCAGAAATATAGTAGAGTGTGAAACAGTGCCAGTGAGTGACAGTGTAGATGATGTCATACTCCCCAGTAACATCCCAGTAACTGAACATGAGGATTCAGATCATCATGTCAACGATAGCACACAATGTCACATTTCTTCCACTGCAGTTCAGGTCACATAATTGCCATGCAGTGATTTACAGTGTGGTGAAAAAAGTTAGGGTGATGGTGGTGCCTGCTGCTGATGGACGTTGCTGTGTGTTGAACATGCAGTCCACATGCCAGCATCAAGCAGAAGATGTGGATGATTTTGATGAATATTATGATGATGATGTTAGTGACCCCTGCTGGGAACCGGAGAAAAAGAAATTCAAGGTGGCTGTGTCTGGGTCTGTTTGCATCCCCTCACCTGTAAAAAGTTGTGATTTACCAGTTTCAGTTGATGATGGCAGGTAGTCATGGTGGTCAGTTGCAGTCCAAGTGTGTCCTGCCTGAAAAATCATGTACTGTAGCACACCCCTCCCTTAATGGTTTAAGAAAACGGTGGCCAATAAGCAGCATCGGGGGAACATGTTAAAACAACAGCATCACAATTCCTTGTTTGGGAATTTTTTTGTGCAAGATGCAAATGATGAGTCAGTTGCAATGTGCCAGCTTTTCCATGTGCGTGTGAGTCGAGGTAAAAAGGGGAGCCATCTAGGCACAGGGGGACAGCATACACATCTTAAGAACAGGCACATGGCAATGTGGACCCAGCACATGATGGCAGCTAACACCTGTACCACAGTGGGGCTTTCACCCTCGTCATCAACCATTCTATCCCCTTCCATGACTGTAACATCAAGTAGAAAATTAAATGCGTGCAGTAGTGATGAAATAACAGCAGAGGATTACTACAGGCATGATGAGGTGGAGGACCTGAATGATTTTGAAATCTTGTCCAGTGGTGGTGAGAGTAGCAGTTTTGGTGGTGGTGGTGGTCAATGCAGTATGTCTACTGCAAGTGGCACATCAACCCCTGTTGGTAAATGTGGGAAAATAACTGCATTTCTGGGTTTGTCATCACCTGTGCAACCATCTTCATCACACAGCCACACTCCACCCCCTGCAGTTCGCAGAGCAGAACCATTTGTCATCACACCCCATGTAAAATGTTTAAGTCAGCCCATGTTACAGAGTGTTTTTGTGGATAAGCTGAAGTACCCACAAAATCATACAGTAACACATAAACTTAATGATGCTGTAGCAGAAATGCTGGCAATTGATCTTTTGCCCTTCTCCTTTGTGGAGAATTCTGGATTCCAGCGGTTTGCTGCACATGCCTGTCCAAAATGGAAAGTCCAATCCATGACATACTTTTCTACCCATGCTGTCCATGAGTTGTACTGTATTGTGTCTGACTCAGTAAGACATGCCCTTCAACATTCCTCCTCTCCATTCATCCATTTAAGTATGGATATGTGGACAAGTGGCAAAACAGCGGGGAGTTCATATTTGTGTATAACTGCACAGGTTCCGAGGGTTGTTTGTGCTGTTGGTAGTGTGAATAATCAGTGTAGTAAGGTGGATTGTCGTGGTAGCAATCTTCCAGGAATTCAACAGCATGCAACGATTGCTATGCACAATGTGACCTGTTCACACACTGGTGAGACCATGTTGGATGTGGTACTGACTGAAATTGACAGATGGCTAAACCCTCTGTCCCTGAGAGCTGGGTTCATAGCAAGTGACAATGGGTCAAATCTGATGAAATGCATCACGAATGGCTTTTTTCAGGTTCCATGCATGGCCCACTGTTTAAATCTTGTGGTGCAGGAGTTTCTGCAGCACCCTGATATAAAGGAAATGCTGACAGTTGCATGCCTTATCTGTTCTCACTTTTCATGCTCTGCAAAGGCCCATGACCAGCTTCGGCAGTTGCAGATCCAAAACAGCCTCCCACAGCACAGCTTGAAGCTGGAAGTTGTCGCCTGGTGGAACTCCACTTTATACATGGCAGAGAGGCTGTATGAACAGTACGAAGCCATCTTAGAATATCTTGTCATGCACACTAGCTGTGACAGTTCCGGGGCCTCCATGTCTATGACGACTGAACAGTGGCACCTCATGGACTCTGTAATAATCTTGAGGCCTTTTGAACATGCCACATAGGCAGTGAGTGGTGAGTCTGCCTCCATTAGCCAATCAATTCCACTGCTGTGGGTGCTGAGGCAGACATTGATGAATGTACAGCATATCTTGGATGTTGCTGGAGACAGTGCTAGCAGTGTATTGCTGAAACACATGCTGACAGTATTTGACCAGAATCATCACATCTTGAGCATTCAGTGTAGTGACAACTTTGCAACAGCAATGATGTTGGACCCACGATACAAACGTGGTATTGCCTCAGTACTGGAGGGTGGGCCTGAATGGGTAAAAATTGTCAGTGGGCAACTGGTCTGCTTGGTTCATGGGGCACAGAAGTCACGTGCCAAGGTCAGCAAATCTCAGCAGCATAATCAGGCTGAAGGTGAACCTGGAGTAGTAGTATCAAGCATATCCTGTAAGAGGACGGGGACTGCAGTTCCAGGTGGTCAGTCATCAACAGCAGTTGGTGTTAACCCACTTTGGATGCTTTGTCCCAAGTCAGGATTTGCGACTTAAATGATTCGGAGAAGCCAATGATGCATTAAACACTGGACTTAGAGCAGCACAGCTAATGATTGAGTCATTTATGTCTGAAAACGGACACCTATCAATCACTGATAATCCCTTTATACTGGAGTGGAAAGGTCAGTGAATGGCCAGAGCTGACCACTGTGGCACTGAAGTACCTGACATGCCCACCCTCCAGTGTGAGTGTCGAGAGGGTATTCAGCTCAGCAGGTGCAATAACTTGGGATCATTGTACAAACCTCTCTCCTGCAAATGTCAATTTGCTGACATTCATAAAAATGAATGAGAGGCACATACTAGCTCAGACTGCAACCTCAGTATTCGTACCCCAGCACGGTTTAGCTGATGCTGTAGAAAGGGACCATCCTGGTGGCAGTGGCAGCATGAAATGGCCTACCACTGACATAGATGATAACACAATGGAGAAAGAATTTCCCAGTGGTCAGAATTCAGACATAGAAGACTGTGAGGGCAGCTTTCTTTATGAGGATGATGTTGAAAGATGATGAGGTTAGTGTTGGCAGGTTTTAACTTAAGTGGTTAAAAGGCTGTCACATTTCTTGTATGATACTTGTTTTCTTTTCATAAAGTTAAAGCAGTCTCCCTGCCAGCCCGATGGCACAGAGGGCTGAGGCACTGGACACCACACCTCAAACCATGCCGGCGACCCGGGTTCAGGAACAGACTTGGGTCTTTGGGGGCTGGCTGGGGAAGGAGATGATTGAGCATCTGGAGGACTGCTCTCCTCTCCTGGAGTGGGTCAGGTGGGAAGCCCCTCTCCTGTAACAGCCCCCGGTGGAGACCAGGGGCACTACTAAGCAGCAGTGCAGGAGTGACAACCAGGAAAGCTGGAAAACAACTTTGGTACCTGCCAGATGACTGCCTCCACATTCTCCATACCTCTGAATCCTCCAGGAGCCTGATCCTCCACAGCAGCACCCCAAGTCAGTAAGGAAAATAGTGTGCTGGGGTTTCTCCCTGCCCAGTGCCTTCCCCTTGGAGAAGGGGGACCTGCCAGGAGATGAGTTACTCTGATGACTTGGAGGGCTTGCTGTGATGTGTGGTATGAGGGCAGTGCTTGGAAGAGGATGGCTGGGGAGTGGAGATGCTAGGAGAGCTTGATGGAGGCGGACGGCAGAGCATCGCAAGGAGGTAAAAGATAATACAAAAAAAATCACTGTCCCACTCATAGTGACTCAAATTCCATATGTCACGTCACATTTATAACACAGAGCACAGTACCTGTATATTCTGGCCTCTGGACTACCACCACCATAACACCGCTGTTACCTGTTTGCCACTGCCAGCATAGGGAATGTGACCATGTGTCCCCTTGGACTACCCCCCATCGACCACCCTAAGAGATAAGACCGCTATTCACAACTGCCTGCATAGGGAATGTGACCGTGTGTCCCCCTGGACTACCAGCCATCCAACACCATAAGAGATAAGACCGCTGTTTGCAACTGCCACCACCACCACCAGATGCAGGAAGATGTGATAGGGAATGTCATCATGTGCCTCAGCTATGACCACGAGTCCACCACCCACCACCACCATTGTGACAATGTTTTCCATTACATGTCTTGACCATGACAAGGCCGAGGGAGTCAAACAGGAGACCACATCCGTCAGCCACAGGCACAAGGCTTCTTACTATTAAAACTATAAAGTGAGTATATGTACTAATGTTTTTCATGCTATTCAACTTCCTTTAGCTGTGTGTTTTGTTTTCTGTTGCTTTTCTGAGCTGCAATGGTCAAACACATACTGTCAACTTATTTTGTTTTTTTACAGGTTAACAACAAATGACTCTGAAGGTCTGTATCAGTGGTACAGCAGCAGTACTGTCTACAGGAACCTATGAGATATCCATTTCCAATCCATACTGGTAAGTATATCAATTTTATTTCATCTGTTCCTTTTTTTTTCATAACAGTGCAACAAATCGGACTGATGATTTATAAACTAGGTGACATGTACGTCACAAAAAATATTTCTGCAACATATCATGCACTGTATTCCAAATGTGCAGCTGTGCAGCCATGACTGTGTTGAAAAAGTTTGGACCCAGGTCATGTTACTTGACAAGATGTGGTTTTAAAATGTAACTTGAGTTAAGATGCAGGGACACTGACGCAGTGTATTTGTTACACAGCCTGGTACTAAATTGATTTGTGATCTGATGATTGCAGTGGGACAGCTTGCTAACTGTGTTAATCCAGATACCCGTGGTGGAACAGCCACGGCTTAAACATATGGTAGTATCCACAGACACTGCAAGCTATTTCCTGAAATTTCTGTGTTATTTCCAGAAATATCTGATGCTTTTTGCATTTAAACAGTAGGGGCAGCAGAGAGAAACTCTTCAGAAATGTCGCAAAAAATCTGGAAATAGCTTGCAATGTCTGAGGCTACCACAGTAATGTCTTACTGCTGCAATCAAGTTGTAATAAGTCCTTCATTTCTTTTTTTAGGAAACTTCCAGATGCTTCGTTGTGTCATAGTGGCCATTTCCAAAGAACTTCTTCAACATCATGCCCCACCCCCCCGGCTGGCAACAAGCAGAAGTCATTTCAGTCGATGACCATCATTACCAGACTGGAGAAGGATGCAGATGAAATATGTGAAGAAGTAACCAAATAATAAATCATTAATGAGACCTACTTGCAAATATGCTTCCCCTTCCCCCAAAAAATACTTACCTTCATTGGCTTGAGACCAACAGTATGTGACCTGTGATACAAAACAATACAATGAGTACATGTATATATATGTAAACCCCACCTAGAAAATACATATATATATATATATATATATATATATATATATATATATATATATATAAACTCACCAAGGCTACTATTAGTGTACACACAAAGGGCACCCTTCTGTCTGGTTGAGGTGATGGCATTGCATACGCAGGAATCGCAGCACACTTTGGACCAGCAACAATTCTCTCACGGTCATCATTTCTGACAGAACGCTGAATGGATTCAGTCATGTTATCCCTCCTTCACACAGTTTGGCAAGACACTGTGCACCATGACATCATCATCACAGTATGCTAATTTTTTGGACGCAAGACAGTTGCATTTTAGGGATGCAGAAACATTCTGGGGACTCTGTGTGACCACTGCATGCATGAGTGACTGCACAATAAATTCTGGGGAACTTTGTATGTGGTGTAATGCTCCCATTTCACTTTGTCAGCACTTGGGAATTTTCTGGACACAAGACAGTTGCATTTTGGGGATGTAGAAAAATTCTGGGGACTCTGTAACCACTGCATGAGTGACTGTGCAATAAATTCTGGGGGACTTTGCATGTGGTGTAATGCTCCCATTTTACTGCGTCAGCACTTGGGAATTTTCTGGGCACAAGACAGTTGCATTTTGTGTGTTGTGATTGTGAGCTCATGTCAAAATTAATAAAGCAGCAGTGCAACAATGTGGTGAAAATGTTGACCTATATTTTTTTATGCTATTTTAGATTGCCAACCACTAGGTACCTCTGGAATTGTATGATACCCTTCTTTTCACAGTTTGTGTCTGCTTTAGTACTTTTTCTCATGTCTGAAAAATTAAGAGGAGCACTCCTTTTAATATGGCTTGGACCAGGTTTGCATCACTAATTGCAGCTGTTTTGAACAAATATTCTGTGAGGTCAGAAAACACTGCCATGCACAACCCTTTTGAATATCTGGGCCTACATCTCATAACTATCCAACGAGATGCCACCTTATAGTTTACAAACTGTTAAAAGATGGAGTTTTGCTCTGACAAACCACAGATTTCTTGACCTAATAAAAGCCCACTGCCATGCTATTGCTTTTGTTCCAGAAACCAAATGATGTTCAGCACATCAGCATTCCTTGTATACATATACAGTATGGTGGCCACTCCTGGTATTGCTACTTTTTGTCAGTAAGGTGGAGAACATTGTGAGAGGAAGAAAATTGCTCGGACTCGGCCATACATTAATTCTCAGGCAACCATGGATTACATGAGAATTAATATATGGTCACCTGATGCTCTTGAACCAATCTGATGCAATCCTTTCTCTTCCCCATGTTACAAATGTATTTATAATAATTTTATATGTATTTATTTAATTTTCTGTCTCCAAGGTAGAAAATAACACAGTAGCCACAGTGCAGCAGAGGGATAACTAATGCTGCTATTACATTCCTTCTATGCTGAATCATGACTTTCAACATTTTTAGACAATTACAGTCAGGAGAAGGACCTGTTAGAGTTTTATGTTATTTAGCACTATGAACTGAGATAAAAATATTAAAAACAGTAAGAACTGCAGGAAACTGACTACAAGGTGTGCAGTGTAAAAAGTAAATTTAGATGATGGAAGTCTTTTTTTTTAATCAAATTAACAATTTTGTAGGGTTTGGAGCAGCAGACAGAGAGGGACAAACACTGGACTGCAGTCAGCGTGGCCTGCTATGACTGGCTGTCTTAAGTGAATCAATGCCTGGTTCTCTCCTTTTCCTGAACAGTAAGAAAAACAAAACAAAATGTGTTTTAATCTTTTAAGCTTAGCACTGCAGGCTATGCAGGCTACTACTGCAACCACCAGAACACTTATAGCAGCAGTGCTATAGCAGACAACCACAGGGCTGCAGTTTTGGCCTAGTGTATGATAACTGGTCAGAAGGATCAGGAAGCTACTAATTGCTGCATCTTAATCAGAACATTTGGTATAGACAAATGTTTTCTTTTCCTCTCTCTCCAGACTCATACCCCCTGCTCTAGCAAAAGATAAAATCAGTTTGATATTGCCTGATCAGTGCTCTCAAGAGTCTCATTTGCCTCACTTCAGATGCACTCTGAATCTGACTATGCCATGGCGCAGTATGCTGTCCCATTTATTTAGTCAGGTCAGGTGAGCTGAATCTGACAGCAAATGGGACATACATGGTTAACACTGTGATGCATGGGATAAGTGCCTTTATCCCTGCCCCTGCATCTCATGCTTGCCAGGAAGACGTGTGTGTGGAAAGTGGAGTAGCAAATGCTGGCACTGGCAATCTTGGCAAGCAATCTGGTATGCTTGGAGAAAAGCCAAGCAGTGGCGTCAAGCATCAGCACTTCAGTCGCTATCTGGTGCACAAGAGGCAAGTAGCTCTGTGTAGAGTATGAAGTATGCATTGATGCTGTTAAGAGGCACAGTAGCGGAGGGGCAGATTTTAGCTGGGTCTGTTCACTAACCCTACTAGGTGTAGTACCTGCACTTCACCACATGAAATCTTAGCCCACATTTATCCTGATACTTTGTGAAATGCCTTGTTAAAAACTAGGGCCCAGATATTCAAACTGTGCCCCAAAAGTGTGCAACAGCAGGAGCAAGCTCAAGTCCACTGCGCCCATGCGCGAGAAGCGGGATATTCAAAAACTGCGCAGGTCAAGATGCACCTGCGGCACATGACTGAATATCATGCCACCTGCACCATAGTGTAACCAGGGATGTGCAGTTGCACAGTCCAGATGTGCCATAGTGCAACCAGGGATGCTCAGTGGAGCAGTTCAGATGCACCATAGTACAACCAGGGATGCTCAGTGAAGCAGTTCAGATGCACCATAGCACAACCAGGGATGCTCAGTGGAGCAGGGCAGCAGTGCAACAGCACAACCAGGGATGCACAGGGACAGGATGCAGGGGACCACCACCCATGACACAGATGGGCAGAGGAGCACACAGCAGAACAGACATCGCCCCCCACACCCTATGCACTGCACAACCGGTGGAGAGCTGGAATAACTACTGGCCCATGGATACCAGCAACAAACCCACAGCCAGGGCATGGTGCCCCAGCACATCCCCTGGCAAGCTGTGACCGTCCACAAGGAGGGCTGACCACACCATGCCACACCATCCCACCAATGCAGAGCACACCCTGCTCCGTGATCCCCAGACACCCTGCCCAGGAGCAGCATCCACCAGTGCAGGACACCCCATGCATGCCACCACCCCCACTGTGACAATGCAACCCTGTGCACCACAGAACCATGCAAGACAGCCCCACCATGAACACCCATCAGAGGGTGGCAGCACACAGTGATGCAACGACTGCATACACAGTGCCACCATGCACGTCCCCCCGAGGTATAGCTGAGAGACCGACCATGCGTTGGCACATGAGGTACCCCAAACATGACAGGGCATGCCCCAGACCCCACCACCAGTGGTACATCACCCTGCACACCCTCCCAAGGACACACCCTGACCCAGCACTGGCCACAACAGCCAGTTCAGACACCCACAGTGGTGCATGGAAGCATGCGCCACACAGGATGCAACACAGTGCATGGACAAACACCCACCCATACCCAAGGGCACACCAACACAGGGACACAGTAGTGGGGCAACCAAGCCCCCAGCAAGTGGCCACAGAAACTGTGTACACATGGCCAGCAACCCTCCATGGCACAGGAGTGCCAGCCACCCTGCGCAGGCACAATGGAGCTGTACACCACCAGCATGCGCCCAGAGCACAAGTGACAGACATTGGTGCACATCCCCTGCGACACACACAAGCGAAAGCATGGAGATGGGACTACAACAGTGGAAGCCACAGTGTCACCTGAGGCAGACATGCACCACACCAGTGACAGGAGGAAACCTGGCATTGAGCCGGGTGCAGTGGCTGTCCAGCATGGACAGCCACCACTGACATGCCAGTGGACCGTGCCAGTCACAGACATGCAAGGGTGTCAGCTGCACAGGCCATGGACGGTCTGACAGGTGCGCCATGGACACAGAGCATGCACTATGGACCACTGCACACAGTCATCCAGTGCACAGGGAACAACACACACACACCACAGACAGTGACTGATAGCTACTCCACCATAGTCACTTCCCCATGGACACACACACACGCACATGACTGCACCACCCTGATGCCAAACACACCACTGCAGCTGAGCACCTATAGCCCGCTGCAAATCAGAGACCACCACAGTAGGCATATCAAACAAATGTATTGTACAAAGCAAACAAAACTATATACATATTTACAAAGGTTGGGAAGACGGACACAGACAAGGTGGGGTGGGTGAGGGGCAGGGGTGAACAAATGGTAGAGGAAGGAGGGTGTGAGGGTGGGTCCAGGGCGTAGGGAAAATCTGGGGCAGTAGTAAGCTCAGCAGGAGCCCCGCTCCCTGCTCTGGCTGCTCCTCCCACCATGCCGCCGTCTTACTCCCAGCCTGTCTATCCTTTCAAGGATCTCCAGTGAGGCCCTGGCAACTTGAAGGATCTCCCGCAGCACCTCTCTGATAGCCTGCAGCTGCCGTCCACCTAGGACAAGGGAGCAGAGTCAATAGGTATGAATGCACAGCCCCATGCAGCCCACCCACTGTGCATGGCATACGGCCATGGGATATGCCTCTGTGATGGTGCGTGACCACCCACAGTGATCGTGTTCACAAGACCTGCCCACTCAGGTGCACACAGCCATGCAGATTGCTGCACACACCCACTGGCCAAGTCCTGCACAGCACCACCGTGGCTGTTCAGTGACATGGCTATGCGGTGTGAAGGCAGTGGCACAGCCATGTACCCGGTGCACGCATGGACCACCATTGATGCACTCCCAGACATGCAGTGCCACTGGACAGTGATGACTGTACCAAGTTGCATGCATGGCAGTGGTGTCAATGGATGATGAGCATGCCTCGCTGCCACCCTGTTACACAGTATGCAAAAGTAACCATGGATGTAAGGCACTCACCATCATCAGGCTGATCCCTACACCTGTCTGGTCCGGCCACCCTCTCGGCATGCTGTTGCTCACGGTGCAGCCTCCCCTCCCTGGCACACCTGTGCTCCTCTAGGCCTAGGGTGCAAACATGGAGAGAGGAACTTCAGTAAAATCCGGTAACAAACTCCCCCCGCCCCTGTGTGTGTGCAATCCCACACAGCCATACCCATCCTCCCTCCACCCCGATACCATCACCACGGCCCACACTGGACAGCTCCCCCACATGTGCTGGACACATGCCACTGTGTTACCCATATGGACGTTATCAGGGTATGGATGGGGCACCTACCTGGCCATGGCACCGTGCCCCTCCTGGCACATGCCCACAGGCAGGCAAGCCTTTCCGGCTCCCGGTGATGCAGGTCACCATAGTGGTGCCTGCACTGTTCCACTGTCCTCTCCATGCCAGTGGCCTCCTCCAGGGCCACCGCCACCTCCTCCACACTGCAATCCTGGCCCTGTCCGGGGTGCCTCCCAAATAGGGCAGCAGCATGGGCTCCACTAACTGCACCAGATTGGCTAGTGCCATCTGGCTCCATATCTGTGCCCGTCTCCATGCCATCCTGCAATATTTCAGTGTCAAAATGGCACTCTGTAGCGCACGTTGACCACGTGTGGATGCAGCATGGTACAGCGCTGCCATTCCCCATCGCGCTGTCACTGAACAGCGTGATAGTGGTGCACCCATGTGGATGCATGGTGCCTAGGGGCAAAGGTCAGCACAGGGTCAGGGGTCTCTCTTGCATGGACCGCCACAGCGCGATTGGTACTCACCGCATGTAGCGCGGTAGGGTGCCTGTGTACCACATCCTGTAGTGGCCTACCGTGCTGTGGCCCTAGTGTGCCTACATCTCCCCAGTGCCAGAGTGCCATGCATGTGAACAGTGCAGTAGCACCACTGGCACAATGGTGGCCATGCCCTGCATTGCCTCCATGCACAGCACATCAGCAGCGCCGCAGGTGTCAGCGCCAGTACCCCGGCATGCGCGCTCGGTGTCCACTGTGCATGTCACAGAAATGCGCCTTGCCTGAGCACGCTCAACACACCAAAGCGCAACAGCTCAATATTCAGCCGGCATACGCAAATCAGCTAATCAGCTATTCAATGGCTCAGATACCGCATTAACATCCACTTAAAATTGAGCCTCACCTCATTTGCATGCGTTGCGCTATATAAATGCGACATTGGGCTGCAGAGGCCATAGTCTGTTATCTCAGTCTATTGTGGTGAGTTGCATGCTGTTTGGGAGTGTGGACTGTAGTGTGTGGGACATGCATGGGACTGCACAGTCACAGGTAACACCTGTCATTCCCACAGGATCAAGAATGAGTGATCGTGAGGAGGAGGAAGAGGAACAGAGACGTGGGAGGAAGAAGAGGCCTAACTTCACCAAGGCAGAAACAGATGCCCTGTTTGAGGCCTACCTTCACCAGGAGCTGCTGCTCTGTGCTGCTGCATGGGGAGAGGTGGCGTGTGCCATTAACCTGCACAGCAGCCACCAGTGGTCCGTGCAGGGTGCAAAAGAAGGTGGGCACGGACAGGTGGAGTATTAAGGACAAGGTGGCTGCCATCAGGGCAGTATGGGCTGCACCTGGTGGGGGACAGCCGGCTGTGCAACACCTGACCCCACAAGAAGAGCAGGCTGCTGGCAGCATGGGGCGTTGTGCCATCGAGGGTGTTCCAGGTGGTGGATTCAGATGGGTGATAGCCCGTCACTGCATGGTAGGTCCTGATCTGTCACTGGGGGGGCAGGGTAGGGCAGATACATTAATGCTACTGTGTTCCCTTACAGAGTCTGAGCATCTACATGGGTCAGCGGTGGTGGGCTTATCCACTGAGGGCGATACCATGGACATAGAGGAGGGCCCGTCCACCTCCACAGGTGTCCGAGGCTCAGGGTGACAGTGGGCCCGCCTGGTTGTCCAGACTGATGTTGGTGGAGCAGGTGTGGAGGAGGCCCTACCCATGTCCCAGCGTGCCAGCATCCATGGAAGCCATCATGCTGAGACTTGGACTGGTGCTGGATCCATCACTGATGATGACGGAGCTCACTTCATGGACAGTGATACGTGTGGGCTGCAGGATGGCCACACAGCAGGTAACAGCATGGGCATGGCCATGGGTGGTGCTGCTGTGGAGGCCTGCGTGACGTCACAGTCCCAGCCTTTGCCTGTCTGCTGCAGTGGGGCAGCACTGGTGTGTGTCCAGGACAGTGGGCTGTTGCAGCCACTGCAGCGGCACCATTGAGCCCTGGAAAGCGGCAGCTGGAGGGGCAGTGTCAGCAGTCGGCCAATGGCCATGGGGGTACAGTGTCGGGGGCGCCCGAGTGCACCGCCTGTGGACATGCCCAGGCATGGCCCTGGTGTGCCCCACCTCAATGGGTGCTGCCCATCAGGGCCGCGAACACCGTGAGGGACAGCATGCCAATCAGGTGGATGACCTCTTAGATGATCACACCCACATACTCCAAGATTCAGTCGATCAGCAGTTGCGGCTTGTGACGGCGGTGGATGCACTCAGTGTGGTCCTGTGCCAGGCAGAGGAGTGGCGCAGCAGGGACACCGGTCTGCTCCCGGCAGGGATGGACTGGCTGCAGGAGGATGTGACCGCCGCCACTGACAGGCTGACACAGGCATTCACAGCTGTCATGGCCACAGTGGGCACACAGTTATTTGCCCATGCATCGCAGACACCGCACAGTGCAATGTCCACCCCCTATTCCCAGCGTCGTGCGACACCCTCCTTGTCGACACCGGGTTCAGCTGTGGGCATCCCGAGCACGCCTGGCGCAGGCATGTTTGGTGTGCTGCAGACCCCTGCATGAGCACGGTCGCGTTCATGCAGCGGAATCCCTGGGGGACCATCGGTGCCACCCCATGAGGCCATTGGTCAGCCTGTCACTGCTGGCGGGTCTCGGCGGGGCTGCCCATGCATCCGTGGCGGCCGTGGCACTGTGGTGCATGACTGACCTGTCTCCCACCAAGGCCACTGTCTGACGCTGCCCTGTGTGCAGTGTGTTGTTCAACGTGCAATGCACTGGTGGGGTATCCAGCCCTGCACACACACACACACACACACACGTTACATCTGCACACCCTCCTGGCTGCTGTCCACTGTGGCATGTGCATGATGATTACTGTGTTGCACTTTCTGCCACTGTGCAATGGTGCCCAGTGTCTGACACACGCACAATGACAAGCACTGGGCATGGTGGTCTGTGGACGTGTGTGTGTCTAGGGGTGGCAGTTGGGGTCGGCATGCCTCCTACCCTTTTTGCACATCTTGTGGGGTGTGTGTGTGACCGCTTGCCATGTTAGATCTTGCCCATCCCTGACAGAGTGTGTGTGGTTCCATGCTCGGCCAATTCCCTTTACGACATGCACCCCTGGGGTTTGTCCATGCGTGTTTGTGGGTTGTGCCCTTGCCACTGGTGGTTGCACATGGCCCCATGTCTTACCTGGGTTGGTTGAAGTGCTCCTCTGTGATGGTGTCCCAGTGCAGCTGTGCCATCTGGATCAGTCGGGGGTCCATTCAACCAAGGGAGGGCTGCCCATCACCATCTTTGCCAGCATCCTTATCGTCCCCATCGCTGTCCCCCTCTTCGACCTCTACAGCTATCCAACAGTCATTGGCCATGTTGTGCAGGATCCAAAAGGCCAGGAATAGCCTGCAGACTTTTGAAGGGCTGTACTGTAGGGCACCGCCAGACGTGTCCCGGCAACAGAAACATGCCTTCAGCATCCCGAACACCCGCTTGATGACATTGCGTGGTGGCATGTGCCTATTGTAGCGCTGCTATGAAGGGGGTCGCAGACCGCCGGTATGGTGTGAGCAGTCAGGGATGGAGTGGATATCCACTGTCACCTGTGTGTAGAGGGTGGACATTAGTTTGGTGATCAGTGTCGCCCCACCATGGGTCATCTAGGCCAGTAACCATGTCACCTCTGACTATGCCCCTCCCAAGCTCCACGTCTTTCTGCATGCTTTGCATACTCACCAACTAGGTGGCCAGTGTGGATGTCCCCACTCTCGAACCTGTGGCACAGTGCAGACTGGTGCCAGATGAAAGCATCATGTGCTCCCCCTGGGTGCGTGGCACAGACATTGATTATGTGCCCCCTGGCATCGCACACCACCTGGCAGTTGATGCTTGTATACCCCTTCCAATTTATGTATGCGGCCCCTTCGGGGCCAGGTGGCGTGCGGATGGCCACATGGGCGCAGTCTATTACCCTGAGCATGCCAGGCATACATGATACCCTGTGGAACTCCTGTATGTTTGCTGTACGCTCCGCTGGTGTGCTGGGGAAATGGATATACTCCACAGCATGTGGCAGCAGTGCGCTGAGGAATTGGGTGAGAAGTCGGGACGTGGCTAACTGGGTTATGCCTGTCATGTCCCCTGTTGGTCTCTCTGGAAGGTACCCATGGCGAAAGTAGGCACATGACAGCTGTCATTTTGGTCTCTACTGACAGAGCATGGCTCCGTCATGTGGGTGCCTGCATCACATCACTGCACAGCTCACAGAGCCACCTCAGGATCGCCCGGTTCAGGCGGTACCAGCCCACGATCTCAGTATCAGTGTACAGCTCGAAGCTGGTGCGGGCTTGGTACTGCCTGTTGGGGTCATACTGGCTGGCCTTCCACAGCCATGCCCCTGCTGTATGCCTTTTCACCCTCTGATTACTGTCTCCATCTGGATGGTGGCACTGGCCATGTCCCTGACATGTTACCCCGGCAGCTGTTTTACCGCCCCCGCTGTCCTTACTACTACTCCCTGCTCCGAACACCTCCCAGTAGGCTGCACTGCCCACTGTCTGTGCCCCTCAGTGCTGTGTGGCACTTCCCGCTTTTGTCCTGCGCAGTAGCACAGGCTCCCCACACCTTCCCTGTTCCTGGTGGTTCCAGGTGCTCTGTCCTGCTCCTGCTCTCTCCTTCTCACAGTTGCTGTGTGCCTGCTTGCAGTTCACCCACATGTGGCTTCCCTGTAGCGTTTTTGCACCTCTCTCTTGTTCCTTTTTTTGGATCATTTTCGCTATCGCACAACTTTCGCTTGCTCCACCTATTGCGCATGGCGCATGTTGTTGAATATCGCACTGTGCCATTTATTCATGGTTCCTCCCCCTTCAGTTGCTCATGCATTCATTACCATTGCACTCTTGCGCATTGTGGTTTGGGGGGGCGCATCTGCCTCCCACTGAATATCACACAATAGTGCATTTTCAGACTTGCGCTGGCGCATCCCTGTTGCGCATGGCACATCCCTTTTCAATATCTGGGCCTAGATATATACGGTGCATCTCCATTGTCAGCCCCACCCCCCAGTGATTTTATCACATTATCAGATCAGGTTTAGGTAGCCATTTGTCACACTGCCACTATCATTTATCACAATGGGTTTAATGGGGAACAGACAACACACAGATCCCCATGCCCAAGTGTGGGGCTAAACCCTATTTGCACTTTGTTTACAAAAAACATGTTTTTGCTTACTGTTTACTGAAGTAAAATAGTTTGTAGCAGACTGATTCTGCTGACTTGCAAGCTGACTTTTCTATAAATACCAATTTCAGAAGCCCTTGCGGCGAGCATCAGAGCAGGGCTGCGCAGTGGGAGATTCAACGGCCTGCAGTGCATGTTTGAGTTTTCATAAACTCTGATCTTTTGTTTTCTGGCCCAGCTTTTCTTCCCTGGGTTAAGTACAGTCTCAGAAGATTGTACTGAGCCCAGGAAGAACAGCAGGTCAAAAAAACCTCTCTAGAACTTGTCCAGTAGGAGGGGAATGGGATACAGAGTTGAAAGCCTTTGCCAGGGTGAGAAAGACTGCAGTGGCCAACATTCTCTAATGCATCTATTTTAGGATGGAGTCAGTTAGGTTTTCCAAATGCTAGACTGGAAGGAGAAGAAAAATCCAAGAAAGGAGAAGAGCTGCAAAAGAGGTACAGTAGTTGTTCCATGCACTTTTGCATGGAGGGCACTGAGAAAAAATGGGGTGGTAGTTTCCTTGGGAGGAGGGTGCACCCTTTATAGAGGAGAGGGTTTTGGCATACCTCCAATCCCAGGAACCTTACCAAGATGAAAAGTGAGGTTTAACAGGGAGATAATGTATTTATTTTATTTTACCATTTTTTGCCCTATAAAGGCACCCTGAACCAAAGCTAATTTCCAGGTGTGGCATGGGATTGAAAGGAGGTTAAGTGACTTGCTCAGAGCCACATAGTAGACAAGTGGAGCTTGTGGGGAATCAAACCCAGTCCTGCTGGATGTACCAAACTTGTTCACAGCTGCATATCAAGAAGGCCCAAATGGGCCCAGAATGTCAGTCCATGAACACCCAGAAGGGGCCAGCTACGGCAGGAGCAGAATGGTTGTATTTAGCTTGCCTATCAGCAGTGCTGCCCTTAGGAGGATTTGGGGATAGAAGAGCACAAAGTGTAGCAGCCAGATATGTGTGGCAAAAGATAAATAAGAGGAGGAGGAAGGAGAGGATTTGAACAATATCAGTGAAGGGGAGGAGTTGAGAGGATTGTGGAGTGGGATCAATGGAAGAAGGAAAGAGCATAGGCAGGGAGTGTGCACAGCTGGTACATTACTGAGTAAAGCTAGCAGGGGCCTCAAATAAATCATAGATGGCAGTGCATACTGGTTTGGTGCCTGGGTAGGTAGATAGGGGGTTAAAAGTTGAGTCAATAACCTATAGAATTTAGAAGAGGACTTCTGGAGTTCAGCTGCAAATCAATTGACTTTGGCTTTCCTGATATCATTTGTACTGGTATTTTGAAGCTGTTTATGCCATCCTAAGACCTCAGGGGAAGACAGTGACCATGTGCTGATACCTCAGAGTCTCAGGGCCAGATATTCAAAACTTTGCCCCGGGCAAACTGGTCTGGGAGTGCAAGGCAAAAATAGCCCGGGAATAAGACAGCACTGAATATAGCAACAGGGAAGTGCAAACTGCAACTGCAGCTCATTAGACTCTGTAGCAATCCAATGTTGCAGGTGGAGAACATTGTGTGTGACTGCACAGAGCTGTCTCACATCACCTGCAAACACACCTCTCAACCTCCTGCCTCATAAATCAGGGACAAGACTTAAAAAAATCAGGGACAAAGGTTGAAAATCAGGGACACACCTTAACAATTGGTGATATCCACTCAGAAAGCTGGTAGAATAAGTGGTGTAGTGTAAAATGCATTTTCTAAGGAAGAGCACGTCTATAACATTAATGTCTGACATTATGTTATGCTTACAACCCCCACTGTGTGGTCATGGAAACACAATTTGTAGGAGGGACAGAGTAAAGGTTTGAGTTAAAATCAGGGACAGTTGAAAGGTATGACTGCAAACAACAATGTAAGCCACACACTGCAGAACTGTGCTTAATGTGCTATGCCAAAGTGAGGTTTTGTCCGGGGCTAACGATTGCAAAGTGCTAAAACATTAGCCGGTGCAAACTGGTTAGCCGGGCAAACAGGAGCTATATTCAAAACTCCCATGCAAATTTGCCTACTTAGGTAATCCGTGGGCAAACAGGCACATCTGCATCTCATTATGTGCTGTTTAGCATACAGTACCATGCAGTTTGCCCAGTGCTACTGCATGGTGCACACAGCTCCACCTTTTGGTCAGAATGGAAGTACAGGCTGGATGCTGGAGGCCAAGTCATTGCCACAGCATCCCCTGTTGGTCAGAATGGAAGTACAAGCTGGAAGCAGCAGGAACTGTGTGCTGGCAGGCACATCAGTGCATACAACACACCCATGCAGCTGTGCAAGCAGGACCTGTATATATGTATGTGCATATACATATATATATATCTCCATATATATACATATACACATACAGATCGATAGCTAAACAGACACACTGCCCATGGCAATACATGACCTGGAAGCTGCCTGCCCCAACAACATAGGTACCCCACTGCAGTAGAGGGTGAAACACAGTGGGGGGGACGCAACGCATGGGACAGGCATAAGTGGTCCCCCCATCCCCTCGAACATATCCTGACCCCCGTTCACATATAAAAATTAAATATTTCCCTGATAGTCTAGTGGTCCCCCCACCCTGATGCATGAATCTCGACCCCTTTGCACATCTCTATCAAACCTTTTAATTCTCTGGTAGTCTAGCGGCCCCCCCACCCGGCAGTAACACCCGCTGATGCCAAAACAGTCCGTGAACAGAGCTGGTGACGGCTCAGCCCTCCTCACCACCATGGCGGCCCACGATGGGCTTCTACCTCGGTCGGTGGCCGCCGGTGTGTGAGAAGAAGGGCTGACCCGGTCGCGGCTCTGTTCTGTTGTGCGCATCGCCAAATGCTGGTGAAACGCTGAACTACCGAGGGCGAATAAAGGATTTGATGAGATGACAAAGGAAAGAGATTGCATTGGTGGGGACTACCAAACAACCAGGAAATATTGATAATAAGACGGCATCAAGATATGTTAGTGAAATGAAAGAACCTCTTGACTACCAGAGAATATGTGTATATATATTTTAAAGGGTGTCAGCATACGTGCTGGGGGGGCACTGTCGCCACCTTACCACTGGCACATTACCGCCGGCCTTTTCTCGGTGGTATTCAGCGCCACCTTACAGGTGGCGCTAATGCAAGTAGAGCAGCGTTATACCTTTGAATATGCCGGTGCGCTGGCATTCAGGGCCCCTCCCCTCAGTCCTTCACTTGCATACATTATAGTTTAGCGTCGGCGCTAACACCTAGCGCTGGCGCTAAATGTCCTTTTAAATATGGCAGTCGTCGGCAAATTTGGCGCTAGTCCAGCATAACGGATTTCTGCCCCATGCTACACTTTGAATATCTGGCCCTCAGTCTTTTAAAGAAGTGACCAGATCTGTGGAGATCCAGAGAAGGTGGAACCCATAAAGCAGTGCACTCTCAGGAGGGGCACTCATACTCAAATTTATTTATTTAAAATGACTCCAGCTGGGTTTGCAATAGCAGGCAGCAGGAAATATTAGCTCAGAAGTAAAAAACAAAAAACAAACAAAAAACTATATACAGTAAATGTTACGATATACAAGGCCATGATAAAACATTAAAAGCAGCATCACACTTAAAACAAAACATGACTGAAAATAGCAGCAGTAACTCTGGAATAGTAAAAATAAAAATGATGTCCTTAATATACATCAAGAATAATGTCGAAGTAAATGTAACCTTAGTCCAAAACAGGTACAAAGGGTTCAAAAGTGATGAGATAGACTGCACTTGAACACTTTAGAGCTTACAGCATTTTTGAATTACAAGTACGTATATTCCAGCAGTCCAAAGCAAAGTATTCGGTGTAATTACAACCATGTTTATGCTTAATCCTGGGAATTTACATATTGAGCACAGAAGATTAGTGAAGCATGAAAGTACTGCTCAAATGTGTAAGTTCATCCAAAAATGTAACAGATACTTCCCCCTTTAAATACTTAACTGCAAAGCAAAGAAAGTTAGTGGTAATTATACCTGCCTGAAGGACTTGGCCACTTGAACTGGTCAGAGAGGGGGCAGTGATGGGTGGTGAGGTCATGTGAAAATACAAACTTGCACAGCTTATTAGAAAACCAGTGTGGGGCAGTACAGTACAGTGGTGTGGGTAACCATTTAGTAAATAATCTTCCAGTTATCAAAGGTAGGGAGCAGGAAGTGGCAAGTCCGGGCCGGCAACCTTGCATGCACTAACAGGCAGTGTCTGGTCCCATATAGGAAGCTGAGTTTGTGTTCTACAGTTGCAACAATGTGGTCAATGTACTTACTGTAAGTAAGTGATGCATTGAACCATAGCCCCAGTTATTTGAAGACATTGCCTTGCTGAGAAGTGTGGCATCCTGGTGTCTTGATAACAAGAGGGTGAGTTTCCTCAAGTCACGGAATTTCTGTATGCTGCTGCTGCATGTCAGTCTTCCTCCACAGCACCTCTTGTAAACACTTTGCTACATTGCATGTGCAAATTACAGTATAGTGTCAGTTCCTTGCATTTGTCTCTAGTCCTTGAATTTCCATGTGCTGCTGCTAAATGCTGCTGTCCTGTGTCAATCTTCCGACACAGCACCTCTTGTAAAACACTTTAGTGTCAATTGTAAAAGTCACAATATATTCATTTCAGTGACAGGTATTAAATCCCAGTGGCAGAAGTAGCTATCAGCTGAAAAAATTTCATGATGGAGGCTGCAGGTTTCAAGAAGTTGTTCTGATGTGTGCTGCTGCTGATTAGTAGATGTGGCAGTTTCTTGCATCAGATATAAGGTACAGTATTGTGTGTCAGTAGTGCTTTGTTGACTTGTCTGCTGTGATATTCATGATCTGGAGGAAAAGACAATAGTGACATTAACTGTGGCAGTAGTGTTTTGTTGACTCTTCTGCTGTGTTGTCCGCCAGTCTGGTGAAAGGACAGCGGTGTACGTAATGGAGGAGGAGGATGCATTTAGGACAGCAGGAGAGGATACCTGTAAAGACAATAGAGACATTATTTAAACTGTAGTCCACTCCCTGTTGTGTTATACCTTAAAAAGAAAGAGCAAGTTAAAAAAAGTAAAAGACAAAGACATTTTGGGAAGGATACTTGCCATCACCTTAGTGATAGCCATGCTGTGAAATGGCATTACAGTGCCCCAGATAAAGGAAGTGGAGGTGCAAGAGTCTTGCTTGCTGGTGGAGTAGGCAGCAGGACAGGAGACCTGTGAAGACAAGATTGAAATTATGTAGGCTTGCTATCAAGTAGCCAGTATAGCTTGCTGCATGGTATATCTGGGTCACCTTGGAGACAGGGAAAGGCACTTTGGGTCACCTTGGAGACAGGGAATGGCATCACAATCCACACAAGGGTTGTATACAGACCCCCGTCTCAAGGGGAGGAAATGGACAACAAAATGATAGAGGACATTCTCAAAATGGCTGAAAAAGGGGAGATACTGTTGATGGGTGACATGAATATGCCAGATGTTAACTGGATAACATGTACTGCAGCCACGTCCAAGAGCAGGGTCATTCTCGATGCCCTGCAGGGGGCAGACCTTAGACAGCTAGTGTTGGAACCACTTGGGAGGGAGCAATACTAGACCTGGTACTCTCAAATGGAGAGAGGATCACAAATTTAGAAGTCAGTAGACATGCACTAGCAAATGACCAAAAAGGAGGGGTGGAAGAACAATGGAGAAAAATCAAAACTGCCATCATAGAGGCAACAAGCCTTTGTGTGAAACAACTAAAGTAAACAAAGTGGAGTAAAAAACCATTATGGTTCTCAAAAGAGGTGTCAGGGAAGGTTAAGGAGAAAAAGGCTGCATTCAAAAAGTATAAGGAATCACAGAAGAAGCACGACAGGGAACTGTATCAATTAAAGCAGAAAGAAGTGGGGAAGGCAGTCAGAAAAGCAAAGGCCCAAACCGAGGGAAAAATAGCCAACTCAGTTAAGAAGGGGGATAAAACCTTTTATAGGTACATTAGGGATCATAGAAAGGTTAAAGGAGGGATAGTGAAGATTAATAAAGGAGAGTGGAGGTGGGCAGAGGGAGACAGTGAAAAGGCAGAGATACTGAATGAATACTTTTGCTCAGTATTCACAAAAGAAGATGAGGAGGAGTTACCTAAACCACACAATAGAAGCACTCTGGGTAGGGGGGTTGACACCAGTCCATTCACAGAAGAAAGAGTCCTGAAAGAACTCCTAAAACTCAAGGTGGACAAAGCAATGGGGCCTGACGGGATTCACCCCAGAATCCTAAAAGAACTAAGGAGGACCTAGTGACACCACTGACCACGCTTTTAACAAATCATGGCAGGATGGGGTGGTACCTGAGGACTGAGGAGGGCAGATGATTCCTCTTCACAAAAGTGGGAGCAAGGCGAAGCAGGAAACTACAGACCTGTAAGTTTGACCTCAGTGGTAGGGAAAATGATGGAATCACTATTGAAAGAAAGAATTGTTGAGTACCTAGAGGCAAGCGGGGCACAGGACCCAAAGCAGCATGGATTTACAGCAGGAAGGTCATGTCAGATGAATCTAATTGATTTCTTTGACTGAGTGACCAAAGTAATAAACCATGGAGGGGCTGTGGATATGGCCTACCTAGACTTTAGCAAGGCATTTGACACAGTCCCACACAAAAGATTAATAATCAAGTTAGCCAGACTGGAAGTGGGTCCCAGGGTGGTAGCCTGGGTAGCAAACTGGCTGCACAACAGGACACAGAAGGTAATAGTGAATGGAACACATTCCAAAGAAAGGGGGTTACTAGTGGAGTACCTCAGGGCTCAGTACTGGGTCCAGTCCTCTTTAACATCTTCATAGGTGACATTGCAGAGGGTCTGGAGGGAAAGGTATGCCTCTTTGCAGATGACACAAAGATCTGTAACAGAGTTGATACACAAGAGGGGTAGAAAGGATGAGAAGGGACTTGGCAAGGTTGGAGGAATGGTCAGACATATGGCAACTTAGATTCAATGCAAAGAAGTGCAAAGTAATGCACCTGGGAAACAAAACCCAGGAGAAGTGTACACAATAGCAGGGAGGTACTAACAACAACAAAAATAGAAAGGGACCTGGGGTAGTCATATCAGATGACCTAAAGGTGGGTAAGCAATGTGAAAAGTCGGTAAGGAGAGCCAGGGGGATACTGGGATTCATAGGAAGGGGCATCTCAAGTAGAAAGGGGAAGTGGTTATCCCTCTATACAGACAGTTGGTGAGACCCCATCTGGAGTACTGTGTGCAGTTTTGGAGACCTCATCTACGCAAGGACATAGACAGGATGGAAGCAGTCCAGAGGAGGGCAACTAAAATGGTGCAGGGTCTGTAGCAGAAACCATATGAAGAGAGACTGAGAGAGCTTAATATGTATACTCTTGATGAAAGGAGGGACGGGGACATGATAGAAACTTTCAAGTACCTCAAGGGAATCAACAAAGTCCAGGAGGGTAGCATCTTTCAGAAAAAGAGATGTGTAAGAACAAGGGGGCACAATTTAAAGATAGAGGGGGACGGCTCAGGGGTAATGTGAAGAAATGTTTTTCATGGAGAGAGTGGTGGATACATGGAATAGCCTTCCTGAGGAGGTCGTTGGGTCTAAAACAGTGGGAATTCAAACATGCATGGGACAGACACAAGGCAATTATAGTAGGGGGTTGCAGGAAGTAGGCTGTTGGTTAACTAGAATCTGCAGCTTATCCAGTAGGTAGGAAATGGGCAGACTGGGTGGGCCAGTGGTCCTTATCTGCCGTCAAAGTCTATGTTTCTGTTTCTATATCAGTACCCAGTGATGAGCGACTGAAAATGAGCAACTACAAAATAGCAACTCATTTTCAGCACTATCATTTTGAGCTACCCTGCAAGGGAAGTGACCCTACGCAAAAGCAAACATAGGGGAGGGTGACTGGAAGGGGGGAATAACAAAGGAAAGGGGAGGGACAGGGAAAGGTTTTAGGGGACTGGTGTGCCTGCTGCTGCCGAGCTAGCCATTTGGTGTGGTGGTGGTGTGGGTGGCTAGCTCTGGCTCAGCAGGTATTGGGTTCAGGGCTGGGGACCGGGAGCATGGAAATTTTACCGCTGCCTGCCGCTGAGGGACTTAATATTTTCTTAAAATGTGGACTGTGATCCCTCCCCGACATGAACCCCCTGGGTTGAGAATCTAAAACCAAGGGGTGTGGGGTCAAACATGGTTATACAAATTTGGTATGTTACAGTATCAGAGAGTATTGGAGGTCAAAAGAACCCTAAGTCCAGGTGTTATACCGCGAACGTGAGGCCTTGTAGCAAAAACATGAGGTACAGTCTAACACATATGTCCCTTTCTAGAGGGTTTCCATGCTGCACTAGGTCAACCAAAGTAATAATGGCTTCGTATCAGATGCAGGAAGGGAGGTGAATGAAATTTGTTGCAGTCATAGGCTGCTGCTTCTACGAGGAGGGTCATGAGGCTGGCTTTGAACTGGCTGAGACTGGGAACCAGGGCGACAGAGGTTGGTAGGTTGCTTAGCCAGAGGGCGCTGCAGCAGAAGGACCTTTGCCCTAGTGAGGTCCTACAGTGGGGAACTAGGAGGGAAGAATCTGGGGCCCTTCGGGTGAGGTACAGGTTGGGATATGCTTGCCATCGGCAAAGTAGTAGTAGTAAGTAGTAAAAATGTTTATTCATTATAATGAATCAGCAGCTCAACTGAGTTTAAAATAAAACTAATTTCCAGTGAGATCTGTAGGATATCATAGTTACATCAGTTACATAACATATAAAGACAGTCAAAATATTGCAATCAGACAAAAAACTCTTAACAATCCGCAACTATAAATATATATCATAAATACACCATAAATAACAGTCATTACACGTCTCATAATATCAACCAGTCAAAAATTCCATTCCATTATTTCCCTTGTGTGTCATGTAAAGTCCTTCAACAACTTTGTTGTCAAAATGACTTGGTGGAACCCTGAAGCAGAATGAGCAGCTTGACTGCCACTTATAAACACTTTACCATGAGTCACTACAGCCCTGGTGACTGCTGGGTTTACAGCACCAACACACTTAGTGACTAGTAAGCACTTTTCTTTAATGTTCGTTTACAAAGCTATAAATAATTTAAAGAATATTTTCCAGCAAAAATAAAATGCATGTAAACAGGATATTTTCCCTTTGACATCGTCTGTTCACAAGTATGATATCTCAGCCAGTTTCCATGAAAACCATGCTGATGTCACAATCAGAGGAAAAAAGTGAAGTTTAGTGACGTTCCCTGGTGTTTCATAGTCCCATTTTTCTGATGCTGTTTACTGACACAAGTCCATTCTTAAACATATGGAGGCATTATTAGAACAATAACTTATCCTATTATATCATATTCGCTAAGAATATCTACAGTATGTAGCAAGGAAACTAGCTCCAACAATTGCAGCCATTGGCATCACTCAAGGTGTCTTTACATATATGTCTGTCTGTCTTTGGCTACTCTGTTTGTTTTATATTAACATTCTTATCATTCTGCATATAGTTTTGAATTGCTTGAATTGCTTGAATAGCTTTCTGGCAAGTTTTTTTTTTTTGTTGGAATTTTTTAATTATTTTTATCCCAAGCTGACCGCCTCTGACACTAACTTTGAAAGAGGATGTAACCAAAAGCATGGCAATGCCTAAATTTCTTTCTTTTTGGGAAGGCTTGGCCCGAGGTTCAATGTGGGGAATAGCTCCTCCCACAACCTCTATTTAAGCCCTCCACTAACGCACCTCCCTTGCCTAGGGAGTGTTTTTTGTCCCGGGTTCCCTGCGTGGCTTGTGCGACTGTGCCTCCTTTGTGCTTTTGCTGCTGCTGTCTCGTGTGATTTCCATTGCTTTGTCCCCCTCTCCCTCTCATCGTTGTTTCCCTGTGTGCTGCCTACCTGCTTCCCATTCTGTTTGGTCTTCTTCGGTGGATCCTGCTGCCCCCACTCCTGTTCTTTGCTCCCCCGTCATCCTATTTGTGCTTAGGATCTCCCCTTTTTGTTGTTTTTTGGGCTTCTACGGCCGGCGCCTTCATGCATCCCCTCTCCTACTCCTCAATTCCATGTTCTTCCTCAGTCCTTCTGTCTCCATCCCCTCTTCCTGTATGCTCCCCAAGTACCCCCTTTGCCTCCACGACTCCATGACTCTGTCAGTCTTGCGAGTTCTGCCGATGTACCTGGAACTCCAGTTCAGTATGGCCTTGATTCTCTACCACCTCTACGTCTCCAGTTGCCACTGTAAGTTTCTCTCCTTACTCACTTCAGTGCTGATTCATAGCTTGTCTGCTCTATTTACTAAGTACTTGCTTCTACACTTCTACCAGGAACAACTTTCATAATGGGACACGTTGATATCTACTTTTGCACTGGTGTCATCGCTTGGGTTTTGACCTTGCTAACTGAACATCGTAGCACCCCATTAGTATGTTGCAATTATGTCATTTCTCACCACTATCAAGCCTGCTCCTTTGGTGTCCAGCTGAACTACCTACCATACCACCATCACTCCCCACCTCCTGTTATGATCTGCCACAGCTTATTCAGATGTGCAGCACTATGAAATGCTGTATTCATTTGGTCCAAATGTACATGACTCTGTAATCACCTCAGTACAATCCCTGCTTCCTAGTACTGCATGGTAACCCTGGTCTATCCCATAAGTTCCCATCCCTTTTCTCAATAGTGATTTCTCCCACATGCATCATTTCATTCAGTCATGCAGGGCCTCCTGCATTAGCGTTCGCCATCACACAACCTAGGTTTGACTGATTGCTTCATTATCGTTCCTATATGTGGTTGGCATACAGTAGCCAGTTCCTCTGCCAAGGTGAGCATGGGTGGAATCTGACTGCTACCCTTCAGATTTGTTTCAGTCCCCACTTCGGCACTGCAGAGAAGAGTCTTTGGGTAAGTGGTACTCATTTTCCTCCACTCGTTCACCTCGAGAAGTGAGGACAGAATTTGGACCTCTACATACCTCACGACTGAACAACGTATGTGTCTGCCCATCTGGAATTGACTTTACAAATTGCTGCCATCTAGCGGCTGCTAGAATGCTGCTTCAGTTTCATCACTCGGCTTGCTGCTCAGCAAAAAGAGGGGTGGGGTCATATGACTACCCAGCCTTATTATTACACTACCCTTTGGCATCTTGAGTTGTGCTTGTCTCCTTCTGCCCCATGCTTGCAATTTTGTTTCCTTTGTCCCATTTCATATTCCCCATCCTCCTGGTAACCATCTCACAGGGCAACAGGCCACCCTTTAGGGTGGGGGAGGTATCACAACTGCTCAGCTCCCACAGCCCACACATTCCTCATACTCTTCCCTGCTCCTACAGCTTCAGTTGCTAAGATTATCTATTGCCTTCCTGCTCCTGACTTTATCCATGAGTGTTTGTTTTCCCCATCATCCTGCTCCAAGGCCTTCCCTCTACTTCCTGTTCTGTTTTCTGTGTCTCCCATGTTTATCATTCTATCCATATATCACCATGTCAGTAATGATTTGTTATCCTATCTCTGTCCCATTTCCTACCTCTACTTCTCCTTCCAGCAGGGTTCTGCACATTTGCCAGCCCATATCAGCAGTACTCTGGACTCCATCCTAGCTCTTGCCCTCTGTGGGAGAGAGAAGGTAGGCTGCCCCTGTCTACGAGGGTTGGGATTCTGTTACAATCATTACTTCCTACTACTTACCACCATGACATCCTCCATCCCTAACTCTACTTGGCAGCATTGAGTGCAGGTTAGCTCACCTCAACTACCATGGATGGAGCCATGCTTACAATCTACTGAGTCCTGCCATGCCTTCTTTGCCTCATACCAGTTGCCACTTCCCTTCAGGAATGGAACTTCTTTGCCCCTTATGCTGTCTTCATCCTACCTATGTCTAGCTGCCTCCATTCAAGACCATCCTGCCTTAGCAGCCACAGAGGGGTGTCTGACTCTCCATTCTGCTGCTTCACCTGTGTGCATTCTCAGCCTGCTGCCCAGATGCTGCTTCCCTTCAGGAACCCGACTTTGCAGCACTGCCTTCTCCAGCTTACCTAGTCTGCTGCCTAATACATGGTCCTACCTCGCAAACTTACATGGCTGGGAGCCTGCATCTGCTTAGACTGCTTCCACCCTCTGCTTCCCATGCCCGATGCAGGATACCACTTCCCTTCAGGAATGGGGCCCTTATTCCTCACTTACCTTCCACCTCCCAATTTTTCCTGCAGGCACAGTATGTTGGTCTTCCTGCTCTGACTGACTCGTTTGGTTTCCCAATTATGTGACTCCACTGGTTTCATACCATCTCTAGCCCTCACCCAGACACCACCCCTGTCTGGAGCAAGATCTTATCCTCTCATTTGCTCCATTATCCTAACTCTGCCTGATGGTATCAGTTATTCGTTATCTCTCCTCAAGTACCTGGACTGGAAGCTAGTTCTGCATTCGTCTGTTTCAACTGTGGGTGCTCTCTACCAGACCACCAGCTGCTCCTCTCTACTTGACCTGAACCATATCACAATTGCCTGCACCATCATCAGCTATCTGAAGTGTCGTGTCCAGGCCATCTCACCTCGACTTCCTCACTTAGGAGCCTTAGGTGTCTGCACCTGACCATTCATCCCTTTGCATTAGTGCAACCTGCCTGATTGCAGCCTCCCTCTGATACAGGACACCTCTGCTCCATATGTCCTCCTTCCTTCCTCACCAGACTCCATCCTGCTGTTCCATGGATCTTCATTCCCTAGTCCCTTTGGACTCATTTCCCTCACTATATGGATCTCACCATCTTGTCCTGTCTTTCTCAATCCGGATTGACTGCCTCTTGGACTTCCTTGTTGTGCATCCCCCCTTCTGGCTGCTATATGGGCTGGTTTCATTTTTTCAGATGTGGAAATCTCATCCTTCATCGCTCCAGCACCTTCCATCCTTTTCTCTTGTAGTTCAAAGCATTTGGCTGCTGTGGGACTCATGTATCTCGGCTCAGTTGCTCATGGCGCATTGCTTTGCTCCTTGGCCTTATGTGGATCATCCTCTGATATCTTGCTACAGCCTTCCTGCATTCCATTGCTTTTTGCTGAAGTTTTGACCCAGTCCTGTTCCTTCCTGCACTTTATGTCATCTGACTTAGCCTAGCCCATCACCTTCCCAGGATTGCTCCTTCAGTTCATCTACCTCCACTCCGGTCTTCCTTCCCATTTGACTGGCTGCCTATCACCTCTGCATTGCTGGCTCAGGGCTTTGTCCTTTTGCTGTGGCTCTTTTGGGCCTAGTACCCTATCTCCGACCAGTATTCCTACCTGGTCAACTGCTCTTCTACATTATCCATCTTGTACTCCTACTCTGGCCATTTTAACAGTATCCTTCCACTACACTTTGGATCACTCGTTCATTACTCTGGAGAAATACTACTGCCAGCAAACACCCCTTGGCTAACATGCCTCATAGACTCCTACATCACCATAGAGTTTTATATACTGTCCAATCAGCTCCTCATGATCATTCATGGAATCCATCCTTCTGGACACTAGGAAGATATCTGTCTCTATGTATATATCCTCCAACTCCTGTACATTCAATTACAGTGACTTCCCCACTTACCTTGTCTCACTGGCTATCCTCCTACACAGAAAGGACTTAAAACCTTCCGCTATGCTCTGACTTTGTAATTAGTATCGCTCCTACAGATACCGGAATGTAAGATTACTCATTCAACTATGGACATCATCCATTTTACCTTTTGCAGCCTTTCCTACTAACACTGACTCTGTTGACCACGCTATTCAATGCCTACACCTAAACAGCCATTGCTTGTTTTCAGAATTTCTGGGTATCTTCCAGAATATTCATTGTGAGATCTCCACCGCCTAGCTGATTACCAACTCAAGCCATCCAAACCATAATTTTCACTCCTGGACATCGCCATTCCTTATACGATCATCTGCACCCATTTACCTAGTACCTTCAGCCGAGTTACCCGCTCTTCCAGTGGACCATTAAGCCTCTTCTTCCTCAATTACCTTCATTAATCTCTGCAGTAAATACCATCACCGAGAACTGGCTCTCCTGAATTCTAACTGGCACTCCGTAACAGTCAAGACAAATCCATCAACTCAGCCTTGCCTCCCAGTTGGTGTTAATCAGCCATAGCATTAAGATCCTATGGCATCCTGCATTAATCGATATCACTACCAATCCAGCCTACAGACTCTTTCTTACATCTTCCTCCAAGCTTCTTTCAAGTACTTTGGCATCAGGATTACATGTAAACTTAACCAACCTATGCCACCACAGTGCATCTCCTGGACGATCACACCACAAAAATACCTGCACTTACTTCAGGCAGCATACCAACAGAGTGTTTACATATAAAGTCATGAACATGATGACCAAAGAAGCAATCCATCCATTATTCAGAATTTCCAATTATTCCCCACTATACATTAGGCTACCATCTGGACTGCTCTGCAAATCTTCATCTAATTGTTTACTAATCACTTATGGCATTACTATCATCAGTCACTCAAACTCTCCTCTACTCATTTTACTCTGGGATGCTTACTTAGCAACATATTGCTCACTAATTGATTCTTACCTCCAGACTACCTTCTACATCAAACCTTACATGAATTGGATCAGTCACCCATAACTTTACAATCATCGCAACATACAGTGTACTGTCTGGTTTTATATTAATCAAATTATGATCTCCCTACTCATTACACCCTACAATCCCTTTGGACATGCATCTTTCGTTACCTTGGAAATAGGGACTACATTATTCCTTTAACTGGATCTGCCCCACATAGGATTCTACCATCCCTACAGAAAGGAAGTATCCTTCTACCTCAGGATCATCATTCAGTCTAAATCGTCCTTGGATCAAGAATGAACCATCATCTCCAGGGCACTCAAAGACTCTCTTCTACTCATTTCTACTTCATGGATGCTTCCTTAGCGACTCCTCATTCATTACTGAATTCCTTGCCTCCAGACCATACCTCAACATCCAAACCTTTCACAAGTTGGATCATTCAGCAATGACTTTTTGTACCATAGCATTTCCACCATTCCCCATCTAGTAACTTATCGATGAAGTCATGCTCCCTCTGTTAATTACACCCTTGTAATTCCGTGGAACAAGCATCATTCATCACCTTGTAAATTTGAACTTCCTTCACCCTCCTTCACCTGGCTTTCCTTCACACTTCGGATTCTATCACTCATTCAGAAAAGACCTACTCTTCAACCACAGGATCATCATTCAATCTGCATAATCCATGGATTGATGATGGATCATCGTCTCTCCAAGCAGCTCACCAATCTCAAATTAGCTATGGTTACTAGAACCTAGGTCCTTCTCCTGTTAGTTTGCTCAGAGGATGGGCAGATCTCGGTCATTGATCCTCAGAGGTTTCCTCCACCTGAGGTTTTTTCCTCTCCTGAGTGCCAGGGGGTCATATTGTCCGTGAGTTGGAGGAGGTATCTTTCTGGGCCTTCTATTCCTGACAAATTGCTACCTACATAACTACTACTCAAGGATGAGAATAGAGTAAAGCCACAAAAAGTACTACAAGTTACACAAACACTGTATACCCCATCCTCTCCATTGCTATTCTACAAATATTGAACTCGAGGGATCGGCCCGAGGTTCAGTGTGGGTAATAGCTCCTCCCACAACCTCTATTTAAGCCTTCCACTAATGCACCTCCCATGCTTAAGGAGCATTTTTTGTCCACCACCATCCCCTCTTCCTCCTTCTCTGGTGCTCTTCTCATCATTGTTCATGGGCCTTCTAATCCCTACAAATTACTGCCTACATACCTTCTACTCAAGGGTGGGAACAGAGTAAAGCCACACAAAGTACTACAAGTTACACAAGCACTATATACCCCATCTCTTCCCATTGCTATTCCGCAAACATTGACGCTATAGTCACAACCATATTCTACATTTATCAAAAACATTTTATGACAATGTCATGGGATTAAAATTATTTTATGTAAAAAAATACAAATATTTTCTCTATTTTTGCGAATGTTAGTTCAAGAGGGTGTCATTGTATTGGAAATGTACTCCTTATTTTTGCATTTGTGGAGAGAAGGAACCAAACATCATGACAAAATGATATGTCTCTGTTTCATTTGTTCTTTCACATTCATGTTGACACTTAAAACATTGATGTTACAACTACATAAAAAAAACTGTCCAGCCCTTACAGATTTTTTCATAGGCGGATTAAGTCTCATCATGTAATGATTAATGTTTAGATGACCATATATATGCACTGGGCACAAAATCACGAATTTGACATGTGGTTGCTGAAATACCAGGAATGTCCTTAGGGAGCAAAGATCATGCTTTTACAAATATCTGACTAATATTGACACCTTCATTCAGTAGTTTATGTGCTGTATTTCTAGAGAAAATTGGGATGTATGATGGCCAAAAGACAGTAATGAGAAGGAGGCAACTAATGCTAAGAGCCATGTGCCTGTACAGGAGTATGCCCCCCACACACACACATATGTTTCAGCTGCAGAATAATGGGTTTCAATCACTGAGAAAGCATGCACGTGCAAAACTGGTCAGGACATCTTGCAGGATCCTTGGCATCTCATCTGTTTGGGCTCATTGACATAGTTTTGTACATTTCTATTATTACAGCTTAAAGTTCTCAATTGGTTTTGGTGGATGGTGGCTTTTATACTGTTGGTTTTGAAGCTTTTTAAGTTTGCACATGCATGGAGAACTTCTTGCTATGAGTGACTTTTGAGGGGTGTGACATTGTCTGTCCATTGCAGAGTACTGTGCAAGGGGCTTGACAGTATCACACCATTCATCAGCCAGGTTGATAGTGTTTTGCCCAAAGTGGTCTGCACTTAAAAAGAAAAAGCCACACCAATCATACTGCAGCTTTTCCCTTTCATCTGTAGAACACTGCCGAGCAAACAGCTGTTCATGTCCTGAACAGCCTGGCTGACATCACCCCCCCTCACTACCCCATGGGTCTCTTCCCTCACTGACTGCCACTCTCCCTTCTGTCTCCTTATTGTGCTTGTTCTTGCAGCTGCCTCCTTAGTCCAACCTCTTCTCTCTCTAACCAACCATCCCCCAGCTTTGCTTCACAGCACAGACAGGCACCCTCACAGCCAGATGAGAGAGACAGCCAGAGATCCAGGGCGAGTAGTGCATAGATGACTCCTGGCTTACTGCTGCCGCTGTTCATATTTTGTGTTGCTCTGCTTCTACCTGGTCAGTGAGTTTAAACATTGCCATTTGTTAGTGGTGGTGTTACACCTGGGCATGTGCCCCGTCAAAAGGCTGTGTCCCAGTGGTCTTGCCTCTAGTCTGTAGTGCTGTGGTAGTCATTCAGACTGGTGACTAAACTTTTCTTTTCTCCTCCTGGCCTGTTGTTCATCACTCCCCACCCCCACCCCTGCAGACTCAGTCTCTTCTCATGAGTCATTCAAGTCAGCTCACCCAAACAGCCCTGTCCTGTGACTCCCTCCCAATGGCTCCTCTGTGCTGTGCTGTGCTGCAGAAGTCCTGACCTTGGCCTTGTTTTCTGTGAGTTTTGGTGGTGGGTTGGACTTCTGCAGTTGTGCATACTGATTTACGGTGCTGATCGGCTGTGCTGCTGGCTCTCAAGTGAACGCTTAGTCTTGTCACTTCACTGTCCGCCTCGGAGCCCTTAGCTGTCCACTGCTACCATCCATTACACATTCTGCTTTCTCGACTGGTGAACCCCCCAGGTTCTCACCTCCTCCAGAGGGCACTTCTATCTCTCCCGTGGTCATCAACTGTTCTCTGCTGTTGCTGCAAAGCCAACAGCATCACCGATGAAGTGACAAGGGGGCAACTTATACATAAAAAAAACAACAAGCAGCAGTGTCCACAGTCTGACTCTGAGACAAGCAGCAGAGAAAGAGCATCAGCAGTAACAGGCTAATGTGGTTACTTGGTCTGTGCCAGTACAGGCACTTAACTTGAGCCATAACAGTCAAGCCAACAGAGCTCCTGACTGGGAGCATGAGCTTGCTTCAAGTCTGTATTAGTAGGTAGTAGCCTACCACTACTAGGCTAGACACTCCACTACTACTTGTAATCACCCTGACCACTGCACTTGTCTTCATCTGCAGCAATCAGTAGTTCTTCTGCACTCTCAGTCACACTTGCAGCACAGAGTCAGAGAGCCCCACCACCACAGCCCCTGCCTGGAGTCCATCCAGCTAGCAGCAAGCAACAAGCAAAACAAGGGTCAAGATGAGAGAAGCTGCCTGCCTGCCTGCCTGCAAAGTTGAACCAGAAAGACAGGGTCCTGTGTCTACTGCTTGTGGGTTGAGGTAAGTGGCTCACTGGGTTTATTTGTCTCAGTATACTGTGGGAAGGGGAGTCAAGGAAGAGAACACACAGTGTCCTATCCCTGCCACTGTGGATGCACAATGCATGGGGGACTAGTTTGGGAGGTGGTGGTGGATGACCCCTGCAGGAAAGGGGTAGGACAGATGACACTGCTTCTTCTGGTGGGGGGGTTGTCCCTGCTTTGCCTGACTCAGGGGTGGGGAATGGCTCGCTTCTCCTATCTGGGGGAGGATGACCCTGCTTTGTCTGGCTCAAGCATGGGGGCATGGTCCTGCTTCTTCTGGCTTGGGGGTATGACAATGGCCCTGCTGTTTGTGCTCTGGGTCTAGGATGGGAGTGGCCCTACTTTTTCTAGCCAGCGGGGTGGTCCTGCTTCGCCTGACTCCGGGGGACCTGCTTCTCCTGGCTTGGGGAGGGATGGCTGAGCTGAAGAAACAGGCACATACCCCCCGAGCCAGGAGAAGCAGGACCGCCCCTCCACCCCCAAACTAGGAGAAACATGGCCATCTTTCCCTGACCAAGAAAAGCAGGGCCATCCACCCACTGAGGAAGAGGTGTTTAATGCCTTGAAGTGCTGCTGGGGCTTATTAGGTTGGAGGTATGGTTCATTTGCAATGTACCAAAAAGTATGTATGGAATTGTTTTGCACTAATTGCATTGTGCAGTTCTTCTGTAAGTAAAGGTTTTGTGACTGATACTCTGGTGTGCTTGCTGAAGTTGTCTGTTTCTCCATCCTCCCCCGATGCAGGAGAAGCAGGGTCCTTCCCTCCATGAGCCGGGAGAAGCAGGGTCATCCTCCCTTGAGCTACTTCTTCAGGCTTTGGGGGGAGGGGCCCAGTTTCTCCCGGATAATGGCCTTCGAGGGGTAATGGCCTGCTTCTCCTGGCTGGGGAGGGAATGGCCCTGCAGCATCTGTCTCAGGGTGGGGTGGGAATCAGCAGATGGTCCTGATTCTTCTGGCTCAGTGGGGTGTGGTGGCCCTGCTTTTTCTGTTACAGGGCAGGGTGGAATGGCCTGCTTCTACTCTGGTTCATCCACTGGCGAGAAATCTATTATTTTCTGAGAACTGTACAAATAGGAGTCCCAAGTGGCTGAGCCTGTTAGTTACATCATCAAAGGGCTTGCCGTGAGGACTCTGCACTAGTAATTCAGGCTGATTGTTGTGGGATCAACCACCAGATAATTTCTAAATAAAAACTGTAAAAGTTATTTTTAAATCACTGAACATGAGATGTACCTAATCGGGACCTATAGGTCCTGTGGTTTCGAAGGGGGAATGCTGACAGTTCCTCTTTAATTTACACACATACCTGCCCTAAAATTGCTCTGTATTTTTTTTTCTATCCACATTTACTCCTCTGGGCCCACTATCACCTTCCACCAGTTCCCAGCCCTGTCACCCTGGAGTCCACCAGGACTTACTTGGATGGCACTGAGGTGCCCAGCTGGCCTGGTGTGTAGCCTGCAGAGGATTGGTGTCATCCTGCCAGTTGACCACTTTTGGTTTCCTACCCCACCCCGCTGCTGGGGCATGACACATCAGCTCGCATGCGTGGAGGTGTATGCACATTGCAGAGTCCTGCAGCACCCTCACTTCCATTTGTGTTTTTGACCCATTCTGCCCTCAGGCCTCCACCTGTGGCTAGACATTCAGCGGGACTGCCAACCCACTCACCCTCCCCAGGAGACAAGAACTGTCCTGTGAATGCTCAATCCTCTCCCTACTTGGATGACACCCAGCAACCCGCTTGCACCATGAAAATGGGTCTCCGGCATGGCAGGAGGTATGGCAGCGATGTGTCAACCCTCCATGCCACTAGGCCAGCTTTGATTTGTATTTTTAAAGTTCATTTTTTTTTTTTGCCTTTATTTAGGAAGGGAAGGGATTATGTTTTGTCTCCATGGAGCTGAGCCCAGGATCCCTTCCACTTCCTTGTCTTCAGTGCCAAACCCACACTAGCATGTTTTGCACTGTAATTATATGGACAGCATGGGGGCACACTCCATAGACAGTAATAGGGCTGTTTTTATATTTTAGATGCACATTTTGGACAAATCAAAGTCCCCCCGTACCTAGCCCCCTCAACTAACAAGACCTTGTTAGTTGAAGGGGGGGGGGCTTTGCTTTTTTTAGAACAGGCATCTAAAATATAAATAAATATATTGATAAAACAGCCTCATTAGTGTTTATGGAGCTTGACTCCAAGCTGTCCAGATACATTACATCACAAAATGTGCTAGTATGGGGCCAGCGCTCAGGACAAGGATGTGGAAAAGGATCGGTGGCTCAGATCTCTTGTATTCCTAAATACAGGCAACAAAAAAAAAAATATCTGCTTTATACACAGATTGATTTTGAGGCAGGTATGTGTCCTTTATGGTTTCTGAAATGAACACCAGAAAAATGTAATGCACAAAACAAACCCATAAATCAGTTACTTTCAACATGTGGTAGATAGTAACATGCAGTGGGAAATATGCGGCATCTTCTGCATAGCAAAAAACATAATGGAGCAAACAAAATCATATTTATTTATTTATTTATTGTATTGGAAATTCAACCCTTTTAGTCAAAGACTCATTTACATAAGCTCCTCGTTGTACACAGCATAGGACGGGGCAGGCAATACATACAGTGAGTGGAATGACAGCCAACAGTGCATGAAACAAAACAAAAATTTACATTAATTAAGAGTGTAGGCAATAGTACCAAGAGAAAGCTCTTTTCTTGCAGGAGACTGGCTCTATACATGTTGTAGCCAAGCAGGAAGGAGAAACCAGTGATACATATATTACATTATACACAGAAAAATGTAAACAATAGAAGCAAGAAGAAAAACTCAATTTTCAGGTACTGGTCTATACATGATTGTAGCTAAGCAGAGGAGAAACCCACAGATGCATATACAGTGTGGGCCGTAGGGTCACTTGGTTGGGGCAGGACCAGCTCGGGTGCGTTATTTACAATTGCAGCTTTGGGAGTTGAAAAAGTAGTTCACGGAGGCCTGATTTAAACAGCCCGATTCTGTGTTCAGATGTGATACTAGAAGGGAGCATATTAAACCAAGTGGAGTCTCTGTACCGGAAGGACCTATGCAAACGACGTCCTGACCTTAGGTACTAATAGTGTGTTTTTTGTAGAGCTTCGGGTGGAGATAGTAGGCAGGGAGGTGCTGACCTACTTAGACAGACTGAAGGGGGTTAGGTCAGAGTGGATTTTTTGGGTGAGCAAACAGGTCTGGTAGAGTAATCGCTCATTAAAGGAGAGGAGGTTTGACATGGTGTAAAGCATACAAGTGTGGGTGAGCCTGTCAGCCCCTGTCAGTAGCTGACAGGCCTTGTTGATTGAGATCTTGATTTTGTCCATTACGGTGTTGTCTGCTGCACCATATATCAAGAGTCCATAGTCCACTAGGGAAAGGACTGATGAGTCAATGGCAAGTCTTAGAGCTTCTGGGGGGAGACAGGCTCTGAGCTGGTATAGTAAGCCTATGCGTGTATTTATGGCAGAGCAGAGGGTTTGGATCTGATCATGAAAGGTGAAGGCAGAGTCAAAGACAATGGCAAGATATTTGTATGAGGTAACCTGCTCAAGAGGGTGTTGGGAGAGGGACTGAATGGATAGTGCTGAGCCCGTTAGTTTGTTCTGGTTGTGGGTGAAAAGCAGAGTTTGTGTTTTTTTAAGGTTGATTATGAGCCTGGGGTCGAGGAACCACTGTTCCGTTTGTGCAAAAGAGGTTTGTAGACCAAGCTGGAGTAGGGCAGGGTCAGGTGGGATGTGAAGAGGATCGTATCATCTGTATAAAGGAGTATGTTTTCCAAGGAGGCATTGGGCAGTGTGTTTAGGAATAAGCTAAAAAGTAGTGGTCCAAGAATAGAGCCTTGAGGGACCGCAGAGCAGACCTGATGGGGGCAAGAGAGGATATTGTTGATTTTTACACATTGGGTTCAGGCGGTGAGGTAGTTGGTGACCCAGCTTACAGGGCCTGGGGCGAAACCAAGTTGTTTGAGGGTGTTAATGAGAAGAGGGTGGCAGACCATGTCAAAGGCTTTCAACAGATCAATGACTGACTGCTCCAGGGCGGAGGAAGGAAGGTGGAGAACTCTATGAGGGCAGTAGGTGCTGAAACCATGGTGAAAGCCTGACTGCTCCATGCAGAGGAGGTTGTGAATGGTGAGTTAGTCCGTTATTTGGTCAGCAACGATATTTATTTTTCAAGGCTTTGGAAGGGGGGATGGAGATTGGCCTGTAATTTCCAGGAGGATCGGTCAACACGCTTGTGTATGGGAGTGATGAGTGCCATTTTCTAGGCTTGGGAAACTGGCCAAGGCAGCGTGAGAGGTTGAGAAGGTTGGTGGGGGGGTGAGAACAATGTCAAGAATAGAGTGAATGAGACTGAGACCAAGAGAATGCTGCTGTGTCTGGCACCATTTAGGGCTTTAAGTAGATAGGGTTTTCCAGTGGATGGGAAGAGATTGGGAAATAGAAAGGTGGGTGTTGAAGAGTGGTGGCTCCTCCCGACAGTCAGTCGATGGGCGGCGGGGTGGCAGGCGGGTGGATGCTGTCGCCACCGCCGCGGGGAGCGGGTGGAGGGGCTTCGTGGGTGGGTGGGGGGACACTAGACACCAGGGAGATGTTTGGGGGTTCTGTTGTGACATTCTGCCCGCGATCGGGCTTTACGGTCCACTGGACCACCAGGGAGTTATTCGGTTGGGGAGGGTTACATTCGCCCGCCGAATCGGGCACTGGGGTTATACAGGTTCTGCCCACGATCGGCACTGGGGGTTTATACAGGTTCTGCCCACGATCGGGCTGTGGGTGATGTTGGGGGCGACATGTATGTGTTCTGCCCGCGATCGGGCTGTGGGAGGTGGGGGCATGAACTGTGATGCCCGCGATCGGGCTGTGGGTGTGTGGGGGTATAACTGTGATGCCCGTGATCGGGGCGGTGTGCGCCGGTCCTCGACGGCCGCTGCCTGGCAGGGTGGCCAGGAGCAAGTCCGGGATCGGGCGCACCTACATGCAAATGGCATGCAAATGGGGCCATAAAGAGATGCAAATGGCCCCCTGCGCCTTGCATAAATTATGGCCCCATTTGCATGTCACCTTTGAATATCGGAATTTGCGCATGGCGAATGGTACTTGCGCCACCGCAAGTTGAATGCTCAACTCTGGCAACTTGCGGAGGCAAGTTCCACTGCGCCCATGCGCAAGTGCTGTGGCTCGGGGCTATATTCAAAGGAGTTGCTCAACAGCGCACTCTTGAATATCACCGGCCACACCCCCTGCGCAACTATTTTGAGCAGCTTAGGGCTTGCGCCTCAGACTGGCGTAGTTTGAATATCTGGGCCATGGTGTTCTGCATTACTATTTGGTATTTGAGCTGTTATAATTTCTTCAGGTATTTTTCCTGGTATTGATGCCAAACTTATAGGCATGTAGTTACTTGGGTACTGTTTATCACATTTTTGAAAACTGGCATCACATCAGCCTTTGCCAGTCATTTAGGACCTCTCCTGAACTAAGTAATTTTTCAAATATATATTTTAACTGCAAAGCAATTTTATTGGACATGATTCTGACCATCTAACTTGTAACTGTGTCCAGATGGAGTGATGAATTCAGTTATAATTTTTTAATTCAGTTCTTAATTTCTGCTACAGTGACTGTGCATTTATGTTGCATTTGGTGGCCTGTTACATTATAATCCATTTTTTAGTGCAAAACAGAATAAAAGTAGTTGTTAAATACATTTGTCATTTCCTTGTCTCGCTTATAATTTTGTTATTAGTAATGATGGAGCCTCTGTCATTCTTTTGAGACTTCAATGAGTTAATGTATCCAAAGAGAGTCTTTTGGTCATTGTATTTGCATTCTTAATTATATAGTTAAATCCATATCATGTTTTGCCTTTTAATTACATATTTGGATTTCTTTAGGTGGTGTTTATATTTTGTCCATGTTTTATTATTCTTTTGTACAAATATCTTTGTATGTGTTATTTTTCTTTTGATTATGTTTCTGACTTTTCATAAGCCATTTTGGCATTATTCCTCTATTGTATTTTGTTTTTCTTTTGTTATTTGTGGGCTATATTTTAGACTGGTGTTTAGTATTGTGGTTTTAAGACTTTCCACATATTTTTTATATTTTGTCTCTAAGTATGGTTACCAAGTCTATGACGTCTAATACTTTTGTTACAGCATATTATTTAGGTCAGTTATTGTATAAAAATATATCTATGATCTCACTTGTCTGATTGTAATGTGATACTATATTGAAGTGTACAGAATTATGTCTGCTATGTAACATGAAAGTGCACAGAGTTATGACTTCTATGTAGCATGCATTTTCTATTTCTATTTCAGTAAATATTTCCATGGTAGTTTCTGCTGTGGAGTCAGGCCAATTATAAGGGTCGAGAAACAGCTTGCAATTTTAATTCAAATAGTTTCTGTTTGATCAGGTATTTTTATTTTATTTTGGAGGATATGCTTATAGACTGAAGTCTCTTGTTTAATGTACAGGGCAATAAGCCTTCCCTTTTATTTAATTTTCCTATCTCAGTGGTACAGATTACTGTATATCTATGCAAAGATTTTCCCCATGAACTTTGATTGTTTCATTATGTTTCCATAATGGCCATTGTATCAGATGTATTTTCTCAGCTTGCTGCTCAGTTGTTCCATTTTAATTGTCCGACTTCTACATTTAGCAGTACACAGTTAAGGGAGGGTCATTGTTTATTATTAGGTTGTTTAATACATAGTCTTCCAGGAGGTTTTAGTTTATTAATAGCCAGATTATGATTTCACCATTTGATTCTGGTATAAATATGCCAACTCCAGTACCTTCTTGAATGTTTCAGCCAATGTATGAGCCTCTTTCTTATTCAGGTGCAGTCCATCTCTAGAGTGTAAGAATGATTTCTGGTGCTTTCTCAATGACACTAGAAACCACCTCATATATGCCAATGACCTGTGTTCAGGAGCGAGCCTGGTTAATCTGGGGTTGGCTGGGGAGCAGATGGAAGGAGCGGGATTGATCAGCCAAGGCAGTTCTCCTCCCAGGAGGGACCTGAAGACCCTGCAGTACAACTTCCCCAGGTGGATGCCTCACAGTAGTGCAGGTGGGTGGGCAGCACAAATAGGGAGGGTGCTGAGGAACCACAGTGTGCATATGCCTCCACATATGTATGCATGGCCGTGACATAGATAGAGTGAAATGGAGTTGGCAGGCTCCATGATGTCCCAGTGATGTCCCAGTAGTGTTCCCAGTGATGAACAGGGATGGATGTGAACCAGAGCTCTGCCCACCAGCCCCTGAAAATGGGTCTAAAATGTAAATAAAATAAAAAAAAAGAACGATTTCTGGTAAATATATATATATATATATATATACACACACACACACATATATATATATATTTATTTTCTATGCAAATAAACTTTGTTAATGCATCAGTTAGGGTTCTATACTAAAAGTGAGTAAATTCAATTTTAGGGTACCCACCCTTGCACCCACCCTGAGCAACAGGCATCATGGTGTGTGTTGGGGTCATTGGCTAACTCTCACCCCATCCTATATGTAAACAAGCTGAGGTGGTGAAGTGTAGGAGAATGGGGTGAGAGTTAGGTCCGACATCCCCAATGTACACCCCGATGCCTGTTGGTAGGTGGACTGGGGTGGGGTGCAAGGGGTGGGAACCCTAAAATTTAATTTCTACATTTTTTCACTGTAGAGGAACCCTAACTGATGCATTAACTAGTTTTTATATAGAATTCTTTACTTTAAGAAAGAATAGAAAGTAAAAGTTGTGCAAGTTGGTGGGACAGCAGGGCCTGAACTTGTAAGTGTCAGGCCACATTACACACCCAATGACTAAAAGTACATTGACAACAGCAAGGCCAGCCACCAAACAAATGTCAATCTAGTACTGCAATAGAAAATACTGTCCACAAAATATAAACTGCACCACACAATAGCTCCACAAAAATATATTGTCCGACACATAAACACCATTATTGACATCTACAGGACATGTTGTCAACACCCTCCAAATTTCAAGTAAAAGGTCAAACCATCTCTGAGACATAACATGTCAAAATTTGAAATTTTCATTCATCAGAGTTGCACAGTTTTTCACCTGTTGACATGTATCACACACAACAACTGAAAACTACATCCATGACACTAAGGCTAGGCACCCTATCAATTTCAAGCCACCAGCACAATCCAAAACACTGTCTGCAACATGTAAAGTGCTTCTCACAATATCTCCACAATACATTTCTCTGACCCATAAACACCATCATTCACATGTATAGGACATGCTGTAAACACCCTCCAAATTTCAAGTAAAAAGACCAAATCGTTTCAAGATATTCAGTCATAAAGATTGGTAAAATTTCCTCTCTATTCCATTATAAAAATCTGGCCATCTTGTCCCACCTCCCGATCAAAGATGGCGATCAAAGAATCTCACGATCAAAGAATTTGCAGGCTCGTGCTCAAAGAATTTGCAGTCACAACCAAAGAATGAAAACTGTTCTAATTTATAAAATTCAAAGAACTGCGCTAAAAAGCACTGCCATGGTTCATCAGAACAAGCTCCCTGAGTAAAACCCACCTCATTTGTCTTCCAAGAACACCACTGGGCTGAGAAAATGTATTTTTTATCTTACTATCTCATCCCTCACTCGCGATGCACGATCGCGATCAAAGAATCACAATTAACGAATTGTGGCTTGTGATCAAAGAAATTCCTCACCATGAACAAAGAGTGAAGGATGAGATGGCCAGATTTAAAATCTATTTTCTCAGTGCAGGGGTGCCCTAGAAAGTTAAATGAAGGTGGGTTTGCTCAGGGGCCTCTTTGCATTAGCACTGCTAATACACACAGTTGGCGGCTGGCCATGGAGGTGAGAGGTGGATTGCAGTCGCCAGCTGGGAAGGATGGGGGTTGCTGGGTTGGTTGGCATGGCTGGGTGGTCAGGTGGGGGGCTACTAGACTATCAGGAAATTGCACATCCTTATCTATTTTATTATGATGGAGGGCGGCTAGACTACCAGGGATATGAACAATAATAATAATTTAATACAGATTGGGGGCACTAGACTACCAGGGATATAAAAAGCAATATTTTATGAAATACACATTGGGGGCCACTAGACTACCAGGAAATTGCAGATCCTTATCTATTTTATTATGATGGAGGGGGAGCCGCTTAGACTACCAGGGATATGAACAACAATTCTAATTTTCGGGGACCACTAGACTACCAGGGATATAAAAACAATATTTATGAAAGTCACACTAGGGGCCACTAGACTACCAGCGAATTAGAGATCATTATGTATTTTATCATGATCTGTTAGACTACCAGGGATATTGAAAACATGATTTATTTTATTCAGATGGGGCAGAACTAAGCCCTGAGCAAAACCCACCCTCATTTAACTTTCTAGGGCACCCTGGGCTGAGAAAATAGATTTTTAAATCTGGCCATCTCATCCCTTGCTCACGGCACGATCGTGATCAAAAATCCCACAAGCAAGGAATTTGCAGGCTCACGATCAAAGATCATTAGCGAGCTGTGAATTAAGATTTTAAAAGCTCATAACTCTACTTTTGACCGACTTGGATGAAACCAAAGGCATGGCTCAATAGATCAGAATCCCTGAGTAAAACCCATTAAAGTTTAGTGTGTAGGCCAGCTGTCTTTAAAACAAAACAGCCTTACAGAAGTCAAGAACACACACCAAGGCTCATGGTGTGTGCATTTACCTATCACGCTGTGTTTCTCGGTGTGACAACCATGCTGCCTGTTTGGGGTGGTCTGGGGGAGCACAGTTGTAGCAGAGCTGTGCAGTAGCATTGATTTTTTTTAAATCGTAGTTTTTCCCACCATGCACCCACCAAGCCATGCTAGACAAATAGAGGATTACCTTGCTTATTTTAAGCGAAAAGATGTTCCAGGACTAGAGGGCATGGGATGAAGTTGGAGGGAGGATTCAGAGGAAACATGAGAAAGAATTTCTTCATAGAACGGGTGGTGGACAAGCGAACACCCTGCCAGAGGAAGTGGTGGGGGCTGAAACAATCAGGATTTAAGAATGCATGGGATAGACATAAAGGAATTCTGGAGGTCAGGGTAAGGGCAACAGACTTCTAGGAAAACAAACTGAACTTACAAGCTCAAATGGGCAGACTGGGTGGGCCATAGGCCCTTATCTGCCTACACTGTCTATGTATCTATGTATCTATGTATCTATGTACCTCATGGAATGTTCTGACCAGGTATTGTGAAAGTCAATGTTCTAAAATACTGCAGATCTGTGGCAATGTTTTGGGGGTGGGGTAGAAGTTTTGTTTGGACTTTGTAGGTATTGTGCTAAATATTAATGTTCATGCTTAGTATAAAGATCTGTGTCATTGTTGTGTTGGGGGTGGTTGATGGTTAAAATTGTTCTGGAAACATTGCCTCTGTGCATTGGTTTTAAAAGAAATGTGGTGGTTTTGCTGGCCAGGGGTCTGGTCACAGGCAGGCTCCAACCTCAGCCTGTATGTTAGTGCATTCATGTTCAGCCATCTTGAGCACCATGTGTCTTTGCTGCTTGTGGAGGGTAGGTGGATCTCATGCCTCATCTGTCTTTAGGGTGTCTCAATATGGACTAACATGAATGCTCAAACATTGCCCCCATGCATTGGTGGTTTGGTGTCCTGGGGCATGGTAACAGGCAGGCTCCAGCCTCGGCCTGCATGTTTGTGCATTCATGTTCAGCCATCTTGAGGACCATACAGCTTCACTGCTGGGTGGGGTGGCTTTTCGGGTGAGTGTGCTGGTCTCATCATGGCTGAATATGAATGCTCAGACATCCTGATGCTTTAAATCCAAATATTTACATTGGTTTAAAAAACTGAGTATTGCTGTGGTTTTTATGCTGGCCTGGGATCAGGTGTTTTTAATTTATTTTTTTATTTTATATCATTTAATAACTACATGTACCTTTTCTCTCCTACAATCGTTGCTTTGTAATAAGCTATAAGGCATGACCTGGTGTTAGATTAATAGTCTGTTAAACACCCCTAGGGTGTGCTGTGGCATGTGTTGCATCAGAGTGCCATATTGCCCTGAGGGGTAATTAACTGACTATTAATGTAACTCCTGGGAGTGTCTTATGGTGGTTATTAAAATTACTCCAAAATAAAGGTGTTTTTCAATATTTTGCTCTTTGATTTAAATTTCTTCCAACAGTTTAAGAGTACTGGTTTAGCATCAGACATCATTCCAATAATCCAATAATTCAGCAGTGCTAGAGGATCATCTGACAGCTATGGGTGTATTAGGCATTAATGCACTTCCTGGCTGGTTGAAGTCACTTGGCAAGCCTCGTGCCTAACAACACACCCATGGCATGCACTGATGCCGTGATACACCCATGCTATGTCGTGGGTTATAGTCACTGGAATCTGAACAGCCAATCAGATTGCAGCATTTTAAAGCCTTCAATATCCCATGTTTGATTCTGTTGTATGGTCTGAAGTGTTCTGTGCAGCTCCCTTGATTGGAAGGATCATGTGGAGTGTGCTTGTTGGCTCTTGCTTACCATCGAATGATCTGGGTGTTCTGTGCAGCTCCCTTGATTGGCAGTATCATGCAGTGTGTGCATATTGACTTTCTTACCATCGAATGGTTTGGAGTGTTCTGTGTGGCTCCCTTGATTGGAAGGATCATGCAGAGTGTACATGTTGGTTCTTTCTTACTGTAGAATGGTCTGGGTGTTCTGTGCAGCTCCTTTGATTGTCAGTATCATGCGGGTGTGCATGTTGGCTTTCTTCTGTCGAATTGTCTGGAGTGTTTTGTCGGCTCCTTGATTGGAAGTATCATGCGGAGTGTACATGTTGGCTCTTTCTTACCGTCAAATGGTCTGGATGTTCTGTGCAGCTCCCTTGATTGGCAGTATCATGTGGAATGTGCATGTTGGCTTTCTTACCGTCAAATGGTCTGGAGTGTTATGTGCCTCTCCCTGTGTTCAGTGATGATACCATTTCCAGGGATTTACAGCATTCCATATAGAAACATAGCATTTGATGGCAGATAAGGACAACTTGGCCCACCCAGTCTGCCCATTTCCCTACCTAATGGATAAGCTGCAGATCCTAGTTAACCAGCAACCTACTTCTTCCTACCCCATCCCTAGAATTGCCTTATGACTGTCCCATGTATGTGAATTCGCCACTGATTTTGACTCCACAACCTTCTCCAGAAGGCCGTTCCATGCATCCACAACCTCTCTGTGAAAAATACTTCCTTAAATTACCTCTGAGCCGCTCCCATCTTCAAATTGTGCCCTCTTGTTCTTGCACACCTTTTTTTGAAAATGCTACCCTCTTGGACTTTGTTGATTCCCTTGAGGTACTTGAACGTTTCTATCATGTCCCCTCTCCTCCTCTTTCCTCGACGCTATACATATTAAGCTACTTTTGTCTCTCTCTTCATATGTCTTCCGGTGCAGACCCTGTACCATTTTAGTTGCCCTCTCTGGACGGCTTCCATCCTGTCTATGTCTTTATGGAGATTGGGTCTCCAGAACTGCACACAGTACTCCAGATGGGGTCTCACCAGCTGTCTGTACAGAGGGATAATAACTTCCTGTTTTCTACTGGTGATGCCTCTCCTATGCATCCCAGTATCCCCCAGCCCTCCTTGCTGCCTTCTCACATTGCTTGCCCACCTTTAGGTCATCTGATATGACTACCCCAGGTCCCTTTCCATTTTGCTGTTGTTAGTATCTCACCCCCATTGTGTACTCTTCCCTGGGTTTTGTTTCCAGGTGCATTACTTTGCACTTCTTAGCATTGAATCTAAGCTGCCATACATTTGACCATTCCTCTAACCTTGCAAGTCCTTCTCATCCTTTCCACCCCACCCTGTGCATCAACTCTGTTGCAGATCTTTGTGTCATCTGCAAAGAGACATCTTTTCCTCCCAGTCCTTCTGCAATGTCGCTATAAAGACATTGAAGAGGACCGGTCCTAATACTAGAACCCTGTGGTACCCCACTAGCAAGCCTCCTTTCCTCTGAGTGGACTCCATTTACTATTACTCTCTGTGTCCTATTCTCCAGCCAATTCTTTACCCAGGCTGTCATCTTGGGACCCACTACCAGGCTGGCTAACTTGTATATTAATCTTTGTGGGACTATGTCAAATGCCTTGCTAAAGTCTAGGTAGGCCATGTCCACAGCCCCTCCTGATCTACTACTTTGGTCACCCAGTCAAAGAAATCTATCAGATCTGTCTGGCATGACCTTCCACTATGAATCCATGCTGCCTAGGGTCCTGTGCCCTCTGGCCTCTAGATACGTGACAATTCTTTCCTTCAAGTGATTCCATCATTTTCCTATCACTGAGGTTAAACTAACAGGTCTGTAGTTTCCTGCTTCTGCCTTGCTCCCACTTTGTGAAGGGAATCACATCTGCCCTCCTCCAGTCCTTGGGTACCACCCCATCCTCCATGATTTGTTAAAAGGGTAGTCAGTGGTGTCATGAGTTCTACCCTTAGTTCTTTTAGAATTCTGGGATGAATCCCATCAGGCCCCATTGCTTTGTCCACCTTCAGTTTTAAGAGTTCTTCAGGACTCTTTCTTCTGTAAATGGGCTGGTATCAACTTCTGTATCCAGAGTGTTTCTACTGTTTGTTTTATGTACCTCCCTTCATTTGTAAATACTGAGCAAAATATTTGTTTAGTATCTCTGCCTTTTCACAGTCTCCCTCTGCCCACCCTCCCTCCCTTTATTAAGCCTCACTATCCCTCCCTTGGTCTTCCTTCGCTTCCTGATGTACCTATACAAGGTTTTATCCCCTTCTTAACCGAGTTGGCTATCTTTTCTCAGTTTGGGCCTTTGCCGTTCTGACTGCCTTCCCAGCCTCCTTTTGCTTTAACTGATACAGTTCTCTGTCCTGCTCCTTCATGATTCCTTGTACTTCCTGAATGCTTTATTTTTCTTGAACCTTCACTGCCACTTCCTTTGAGAACCATAGTGGTTTCTTACATCGTTTTGTTTTGTTTATTTTCACACAAAGGCTTGTTACCTCTGTGTTGGCAGTTTCTATTATTCCCATTGTTCTTCCACCCTCCTTCCTGCCCATTTGCTAGTGCATTCCTTGGCACTCACCCATTTTGGCAAAGTCAGCCCTCCTAAAGTCCAGTACTTTTGTCTTTGTATGGATTGACTTTATTGCTGTGTTTATTGTGAACCATACTGTTCTATCCTTTACTATGCAGTGGATGTAATCATAACTTTTTTTTTGCTTAAGATTACTGGAGAAATGGAGAAAGTGAGAAAAAGACTGCAAGTATCTGCTGCAGCTTTTGTAAGATGCACTTAAAATGTATGCAGCCCAATATCTGACAGTGAGCAAAGTCAGCGATACAGAGACAACCTGAAAAGAATCCTGAACGTTATGCAGAACATAAGAAAAAACAGTATTATGCTGCAGAAATATCAGTTACTGTACATTGAGTGATGAGAAGAAAAGTCTATAATGAAAAGTCATGGCTGCAAATTCAGAAAATGAGGGAATGGCGGAAGAACATCTCTGAGCCTGCAGAGTGCCTAACAGGTAGGGGGACAACCATGAATTCAACGAAAGCAGAAGAACAAAAGAAGATGGATGAAAGAGCATGCTGGAGGGAAAGCAGAAAGAAAGATCAGATGATATGTCTGCATAGAAATGCAGAAGAACAAATGAAAAGAGGAGAGAAAATACAAGGAAAACAGAGAAAAGAAAAAACAGCAGTTAGTACTGTATTCTCACAACAACCAACATTGCCTCTTGACCAATCCCAACACCTCCACAACAACCAACATTGCCTCTTCACTAACCCCAACACCATTTCCTGAATCCTCAACAAATGGAAGCATATATGAAGCCCCATTGACTGACACACGATCAAACCATGCCTCCAAAAAGCACTACAAAAGAGCATGCAGAGGACTTCCACGGTCTCCAAGATGATTTGCCACCACTGTTTCTAAACTTATTTCATCCTGCTCCCTGCAAAATAGGAGCCCTATCCAAAGTAAATCTGAGCATGCCATGCTGCACAAACCTGCATGCCAAGCCGGTGGAGGCAAAGAAAGACAAACTATCAGATTTAAAGCATAAATACTCAAAGGCACAATGTAAATTGAAGCATGCCTTTACCAGTGCAATTAGTACTGAAAAGTACCGTATGCTCCGTTATACAAGCCAGACACTTGGAATCAGCTGGAGGTAGATGATGAGGGCATCATGCAGCCAAAGGGTGAAACCTATCAACAGGCACAAGTCAGCATTGTCTGAAGAAATGGTGACTTCTTGAGGCCTCATCCACGCCATTGCCACATAAGAAGGCCATTTCAAAATGAACAGGGATTGCAAAGACTTTCCTTGACAAGCCTTTTCATATTCTATACAACGAGTTCTGTGAGCAAAACTGGGGCAAAAATTGACCAACCAAATTCCACAGTCTGCAGCCCAAGCACGTTAAACTGGCAAAGGATCAAAATCTTGAACAGTGCTTGTGCAAGTACTGCACAAATGCCATTCTAGTTACAATCATTAAACAGATTTGCAGATGTGCTCAGAGTCCCACACTGCAAGATTGCTGGTATATACAGTGCTGTCAACATGACCAAGTGTCCAAGGTCTCCAGGTGAACAGTTCTTTGCAAAGAAATGTATTGAGAAGAGCTGTGGAAACTGCAGTGCAGATGGTGTGAAAAACAACAAAAGAACTGTTGGACAGACATGGCATGGAAGAACTGAAATGGTACCAACAGGACAGTGTTACCATTACAAAAACACAGAAGGCAATGAGACAAAATGAGCGGAAAAGTACTGAAAAGAAAAAGCAGCACAATATCAACATTTGTTGAAGTGTTGAATGACAACATAATGTTTCTGGGGCAGCACCTGCATGTTGCATCCTGGCAACAAAGTCAGTTTAAGTCTCTTAAAAACAAATGTGCCAGAAGGATGTGTGCTCACGGTACTGGACTTTCCAAAACTACGTGTACTTTCCAGGACAAAATTCAATCTGCCCATTGGTACCATAAACAGGCCACTGTTCACCCCATAGTGACATTCTACAGGTGTTCTACATGGCAAAGTATTATGAAAGAGTCCTTAGTGTTTATATCGAGTGACCTGAAGCATGACCACCATGCTGTTAGGCACTTTGTCGAACTAGGCAATGCATATCTTCAGAGCATCCGCTCACTCAAGATTGAGAAAGAAGTGCACTTCACAGATGGCTGTAGAAGCCAATACAAATTAATGTCGGCATTCCAGGACATTTCAGAAGCACCGCTAAATATGGATTTACTATTGAAAGTGCTTTCTTCGGTTCCAGACATGGAAGGACCACCAGATGGAGAGTGCTGTGATTAAGTCCGTGCCATTCTAGTAGTGCAATCCCGTCAAGCAGTAATTGCCAATGTGAAACGGCTGTATGAGTTCTTCAAAAGAACCTCTGCAAAGAATCAACCACTGAAGACTGCAGGCATGATCTGTGCACATTCTTCTTGATGGGGAGAATGCCATAAAGAGGAGTACAAGACAACAATCAGAGCAGTACCAGGGCCATGCAAACTACATAGTGTACACTCTGTGGCTTCTGGTGTGGTTGGCAGACGAGAACATAGCTGCTTTTGCACTGCATGCTTGAGTGGCAAAGGACACTGTGAAAACAGTAGCCGCAGTTAAACCCTGAAAGGCAACAAAACTTAAAATATTGTGGGCACAAATTCTTCTGTGCCACAGACCAAAATGTCATTCTGTCCATAAAATGGATACACCTAGCACTTATGATTCTGCAACACTGGCACCTTCTTCCTCCCAGGTCAGTCGAGATGATACTGACATGCCAGATTTGATCAATGCACCTGAATGCTTACATCCTAAAGCTGCACACATGCATGTTAATGTTGAGTGCCAACTGTGGTACATACTGTGGCTACCATAGTTTCAAGTAGCAAATACACCAAGTCAGCTCCTTGATGCAGCCATTTCATCAGCACCATCAGCCACAGTGGTCTCGCGCCAAAAATTGGAGCACATAAAATAAACCACTTTTATGCCATTTATTATTCAAGCAACTTTTTATTGAGAACTAACAATGATTGATGACAGGAAGCGGTTCCACTTCAGTTTCTTGAGGCATCGTGGGATGGCATCTTCACATGGCCACACTGAAAGGACTCTGATGCTGTAAGGAACACGAGCCGCATTTTCCATGGACCAATTTTTTCTCCAGCACCAGGCACATGCAATATCCAACAGGAAGAGCTGCAAAACATAATGAAAAAATATGAAGAATTGGGGGCATGATCTGACTGGGCTGAAGATGGCAGCATAGCTTTGATTCTCTGCAGGGAATCCAGAAATCAAACCTCATCCTCTCCACACCAGACCTTTTTTCTGTGTCAACTCTGAGGATCTGTTCTCAACTATCTTGCTGAAAGCAAACTGTAAATGTTTTTGAGCCTACCTAATCTCAATCAGCTATATTGGACATCATGGCTGATCCCCATCTACATTCTAACTCACCAGCCAGAGTGGAGGCTATGTTTTCAAACTGGTTGCAGATATTAATGATCTTAAAACCTCTACACAACAAAATGCTGTAACACTGAAATCGTTTGACAAGAGAATCTCTACTAATGAAACTACAAAACTCAAAATTCAGCCTCTATTCATGACCTTCAGGCCACAATATGGGATCAAGATTGCACTATAAAATCTCTGTAGTACAAAATAGATGATATTGAGAACTGTAATCGTGGGAACAATTCTCTTTTTTTGGCTTCCTGAAGGATCTGAGCTGGGGACACAACAGCTTTTACTGCACGTTCTCACTGCAATGTTAAAACTATTCCCAGAACAGCAACTGATTATTGAGCGATCCTATTGTACTTCTAGGTCCTAGGCCAAACCACGACCAATGGCCAAGACCTATCATAGCCAGATTCTTGAATTACATGCACACAGAATTAATCTTACATCGAGCTAAAGAAATTGGAGTTCTGATGTGGCAGGAGCATAAGATATCTATCTATGGAAACTCTCTAAAGAACTGTCTTCCAAACGGAGCGTGTATAATCCATTGAAATCTATACTACACCCTAAGAGGTCTTAAGTTTGCCTTATGCTACCCCTCCACAATGTGCCTTTTCTGGGGTCATCTTCAGAGATTTCAGCACACCTGATGCCTTGGCTAACTTTTGGGTGTCTCGCTGGATGGTCTTACTGTGGTAGGCTCTGGTGCGGTGCATGGGGATGCTGGTAACTCAAACTCCACTCGGATCGAGGAGACTGCTGCACAGACCATGGAAGGAAGTTCTGCAGAGCCAACAGTCCCAAGTGCTACTGCTGCTGTTATTCCTCTCTAAGGCAGTCAAGTAGGCTACAAAAGAAGCTTCTATTTGGTACTTGATTGTCTAACCCTCCCTGTTGTTCAACTGCAGACCTTCTGAGTCTCAACCAGAATCTGGCTTCCCTCATACAAGTGAGTCCCTCTATTCCCTGAGCAACAAGTTCACTCTTCTAGTTGAAGAAATTCATTCATCACAAGAAGACTTAACCTCACACTGTCCAGTCGATCAATCTACTAACCTGTCCACTGCGATTCAAGGCAACATCTCAGCTAATTCTTCTTGGTCAGAAGTGGTGGCGAGTTCTCCCTTAAATCATTAGAGCCTCCAAAAGAAACACAAGGCTAAAAGGAAGGGCAAAACTCCAAAGCCAAGAGCAATGCTCATAAAGCAAAGGTGACCTGACATCATATGTTTAATTCAGCGGCATTTGTTTCTTCTGGCATATTAAGTCCAGGACACTATATTGCAGAAATCAGTACTTTCTCTAGCATTTTGTCATGCATTGTACACCATCCACTATTTCACAATATCGCTCCCAGCAGGTTGTGAACCCAGAAAGCTGTACATCATGGTTGGTTTTAATTCACACCACATATGATATTTCCAAAGCCTGTTGGTTCATAATGCCAATGGAACCTTATCCAATTGTATTTTCAAGCAATTTTCATTATCTGTCGAACTGTGACTATATTTAGTACGATTGCTGTTAGACTGCTTTTTTTTTTTTTAGTCTCTACAACATGCAATTATTAATATCCACAGCTTCAGAAGGTAATGAAAAATATCTAACCCATTTTTCTTATTTTGTTTTCTTCTACCAGAATATTAATTGAATTCAATTGCAATACCTCAATCATGCCCCCACGATTATTTATTCTACTTCCTATTACTATTACTATAGAGAAGCTAACTCTTATACATATATATATATATATAGATATATAGATATATATATAGATATAGATAGATAGATATATATATATATATTCTCTCTCTCTCTCTCTCTCTCTCTATATATATATATATATATATATATATATATATATATCTGCAGGCTATTTTGGTGTATTGGTGCAAGGGGCATCTGTCCATTAACTTTTGTATGTGCCCTAAATACTCAAAGCCTATTATACAAAGAGAACTCACTACCAGGTTCTTATCTGAGATCTAGAGCTCACTTGGTCTATTTCCTAGACCTAGTCACTCCATCTGTTATTCATACAGGCAATTTTCGGGTATAAAGAATTAATCTTTTTTTTTTTTTTTTACAGACTACCTCATTGTCCCTTGTCATTGCGGAGCCAGCCATTCTTCATATTTCATTTGCCTACATCTGGCTTATGCTGTGGGGAGTTAACATTATATTACCTATTACTATTTACTTAATAATTTCTATTCTGAAGCTGTTTTATTTATTATACGGTTAACTTTGTTCAGAATTTCATTCAGAGTCCTGCTAAATGTAGTTGCTCTTGACCCTTCTTGTAAATATAATTACACCTAATCATGTACTTGGTTCTCTTGACATCTTTTACCCAGACAAACTGATTTTCTGCACAGTCAGTTCAGAATATTTGCTATATTAGTTGACACTCTTAGCAATTTTAAAATTACCAGTTTAACAGTATGACCTGGTGATATTTTTTACTTTGCTAAGTAAACCTTTTGTAATATGCAGATGTTTTCTTTCTTGATTTCATTGCTATATATGTCATAGCTTCGTTTTAGTCAAGCTTTATTGAATTATTGTACTATTGTTACTATGTTCATTGTTTTAGACCCTGGAACCTGACCAAAATCTTTTCTAGGTGGTCCTTCCAGGTCATTCCTATTCTTTTAACCCTCTGTGTGTAGTGAGAGAGTCGCTAGCTTTTTTAGCTGACTCCTATCTCCCCTCACTTGGCAAAATGTGTTGTTACTGTTAGTTGGTTAACTTTGCTATTAGAATGTAATGTTCTTTCCTCTAAAAAGTTTTAACATGCTTATTAGTATATTGATAATATATTTCCTATTAATGATTCTCTTTTCTCTCTCTCTATTCTTTTTTCAGAAAGATATCTGTGCCTTTCATATTTTACATATTCTGCCTCCTATGGTTTGAGTACACCTGCCACCCTTGCATATACATTTATCCTCTGCTTGCACTTTGAACATCTTCTGTTTCTTTATTTTGCCCCTTCCTTCCCATTCCTATGATTACCCCGTCTCCTTCATACTGACACTATGAGTGATGTACTTTTATATACATGGAATGTGAAGTGACTTAATTCTCTTTGTAAGCAAAAGCAAATTCTTTCTACATCTCCAAAAGTATAAAACACATATGGCTTTCCTTCAAGAAACAAAATTACTAGCAGAAATGTTTATAGGCTAAAGAAATTCTGGATCGGTCAAATTTATGGCTCTTCCTGTACCTCAAAAAAAGAGGTGTTGCTATTCTTATACATAAGAGTCTTAAATGGTCCCTTATAAAATCCCTCTTGGATAATGAAAGCAGGTGGGTCATGGTCAAATTGAATACCAATTCTGGACCTATCCTGCTTGTCAATGTTTATGCACCCAATTCCGATTCTCCAGACTTTTTCCACAATTTAACTCAACGGATTATTTCTCAACTCAGATAACACACCAATTATTCTTGAGGTATCTTAACTAAGCTTTAGAAGCCAGCATTGACAGGAGCATCCCCACTATAGATGCTCCCCCAGAAGTATTAAAGCCCTTTCATTACTGATGAAAGATATTGGACTAGCTGATGTGTGGCGCCTTCATCCCCAAGATCGGGACTTTACTTTTTGCTCCTCCTACATAAAACATACAGCAGAATCGGCTATTAGTAGCCTCCTATTATAATAGAGAAACTATTGATTCTTCCATCTCTCCTATTATAATTTTGATCATTCTCCTGTTAAATTGCACTTTTATGAGGTCCATCAGCACCAAAATCTACTGTACTTTCTGGCGGTTGGACCCTCTCCTTCTTAAGGACCCCAAGTTTTTGCCCATGATTAAGGCTCAAATTCAGGACTTCCTCTCTCACAACAACCCTACTGAATTCTCTATGTCCACCGACAGCACTTAATACTACAATTCATGGGGAAATTATCAGCTATGCTGTACACAGAAAAAGGTACGAGAACAACAATTGGCTGATTTGGAAAAATCCTGAAGGTTAAAGAGAACTTATATTTCTCCTCTAACAAGCACTGTCCTGACTCTCAACTTCATCTTGAAATCCTTCAACTTAGAATCAAAATAAATAATCTAATTTCTCGAAAAGAATTGGCCTTGCTTAAAGTTAAGATAAATTTTGGGAACATGGTGACAAATATGGGAGACTCCTGTCTTACCAGCTTAAAGCACAACAAATGGAATGACATATTTTAAGCCTTAAAGACGAGCAATGTATAATTCACTCTGATAAACCCTCTATAAACTGTGTCATGAAAACCTCTTATCAAAAATTATACTCAGTATAAATCTGCCTCACATCACTCAAATTCAACAATTCCTTACAGCTTTACATCTCCATCATCTCTCCTCTCATGAAGTGAGTCCTTTAGATGAACCCTTTTCACTTCAAGAAATTCAGAAAGCTCTGTCATCTCTAAGATCCGCAAATCCCGGAGGTGATGGTTTCCGGTCGACTTCTATAAATTGCTTTCTGACACATTATGATCCCTTCTTCTAAATGTTTATCAAGAAGCTTCTACCACTGGCAAACTTTCCTTATCCTGTACTGATGCAGTTATAACCTTAATCCCCAAGAAGGACAAAGATCCCACACATCCAGCAAGTTACAGGCCAGTTTCTTTATTAAATACAGATGGGAAGATATTTGCTAAATTACTCACCTCTCGACTTGAACACTTGATCCCCAAACTAACCCATAGCTCTCAAGCTGGGTTTATTAAACACAGATCAGGTTCAGATCACCTTCGCTCCTCTTAAATCTAATCCATTAAGCTAAATTTGTTAAGTCACCTGCAGCAGCCATAGCTATTGATTTCGAGAAGGCTTTTGACTCCTTAAATTGGAATTACCTTTATCAAGTTCTATCTCATTTTGGTCTCCTTTTACCTTTTGCTCTTTGATTAAACTATTATATAATTCCCCAGTTTCTCAGGCACTTACTAACTCCACCCTCTCCTCTCTCTTCAGTTGGCAAAAGGAACTAAGCAGGGTTGTCCCTATCACCCTCTCTGTTTATTTTAGCCATAGAACCCTATCTGCTTGCTTGCGCCAATCTGCTGGCATTAACAGCATCCCCATGGAAACTCAAGATACATTTCTCTCTCAATGTGGATGATCTCTTAATCTTACTCGAAAATCTACATGAAGCTCATCCCTTGCAGGTAGATATACTCAAACAATTTACAATAATTTCTGGCCTTGCTCTAAATTATAGCAAATCAGAAATCCTACCCTTAATGACCACTGTAAAGCTTTTGTGAACCTGCCTCTTGGATTCCGCTGGTCTCACAAGGTATAACGTATCTAGGAATCAGAATTATTAGTAATCTAAAGAAAATATGGGATATTAATCTTAACTCCTTATTAGACAACAATATCAAAACAATAGTAGACAGATGGATACTTCTTAATCTCTCCTTTATGGGAAAAATCACAGCCATTAAGATGTCCATATCCCAAAAATTCTTTACCTTTTGCCAACATCCCTTAATTTTACCATCTTCTTTTCTTGTCAAAATTGATAAGCTAATGGGGAACTTCATCTGGGATGGGAAGCCACTGAGATTTAATCATAATAGACTCCGTGCTCACTGGAAAACATGTGGATTTGGACTCTCTGGTCTAAAGGGTATCTTTGGCTTTTCAAGTGGCCCAAACTATCAAATGATTTCAGAAACCATCCACTCACTCTCTGCTTTGGATTGCAATGGGATCTGCACTTTGCCCTGGAGGAGTTCCACCTCCTTTATTTTAGACCCCTCCTCAAAACTAAAATCTCACCCAACTATATCCTCCTCTGTTCTCTACTGAAACTTCTCCACAAATTCTTGAAATCTAATCCCAGACTTTGGTTTTACACCCCTTATGGGGCAACACATATGGGGCCTAGAAAATCACCCAATGTTTTGTTCTATGTGGAAGAATAAAAGAATTCCTTTCTAGGAGATATCTTGGACCAGAACTCACTCACTCTCAAAACATTCTCAGATTTGCAGGTCACTTGAAACTTCCTAAACAGTATTTTGGAAGTTCTTACATATCCATTCAGTTTATAACCAAGTTTCTAACTATGTATATAAGCACACTCTTCTAGAATCATGCATCTCGCACTGGGTCAACTTATCTGCTAAACAGAATAGTTACATTTATAAAGACATTATTGTTAATCTTCCTGATCAATCCATATCAGCTAAGAAAAGGGAGTGCTCTACTTAACTATATTATTTCACATGTACAATGGAGTAAATGCTGGTGTCTAGCACATAACACATTCAGAGATACTTGTAGTTCCTTAATACAAAGTAAGATTCTACGCTTTTGTATAGAACTCCATCTATTCTTCAACTAATGGGCCTCCAAATAATAATAATTGCTGGCATTGCAACCAGGTTAATGGGGATTTACTGTGCATCCTATGGTCATGTGCTTCTGTTTATAAACTATGGCATAAAATATGTCTACTCTCTTCTAGAGTAATAGGACAAAATTACCCTTTGACCCAAATTATTCCTTATGGGCATCTTTTTTCTGATAAACTTCCCTTTCACATGCACATTTTAGATGGTTAAACATACTTTCTCTCTTGGTTAAATGTCTAATTTTATGAAATAGAAATCCCTTTGTCCCTGCCCTTTCAGATGTTCTCCAAAGCCTTTCCTAATATGCCTCATTAGACCATTTATCTCACATTATTTATGACTGACTCACTGAATATGACAGATGTTGGCAGGATTATCTCAAATTTATTGAAACTTCTAATTCTTCTAGACCTAATCCTTAGATGTATCCAGCCTCTTATTTTATTGCTGTCAGATTAGTTTTTTCCCTCTCTTTTTGATATTACCTAGCACAGATATCTCTCTTCTTCTTCTTTATCATTCTTTCTCTCTTATTCTTCCGTTCTATTTTTTTACTTTTTACTTTCATTTCTCCTGTTTTCCTTCCTCTATTAGTATACAATGTATGTATTCCAATGATATCACTTTATGTAACCTATCAGTGTCTTGTCTCAACCTACTTTAGAATATATTCTGTACTTGGTTAACTTCTTTTTGAATTCACAATTACCTTAATAATTGTAACCCTTTTGTTCAACACTTAAAACATAGACAAGACTAATGTTTACCATCACCATATGCACATAAGGCTTTTTTACACATCCTCTTTATATAATAAGCATACTAAGTGATTTTTCTGTGTAATTTTATATGGAGGATACTTTTTACTGTATATGTTTGTATACTTCTTATATTTAAATACAAAAAAGATAATGTTCAAAAATGTGAAGAATTGCAAACCCACTGGCATTAAAAGTGGTTCATACAAAACCTTCTTGCAATTCAGTTAGGGACACTGACACTGAACGTAACAGTAATGGACTCTGCACAAATAGAAACACTGGATGCAATTGTCAGACTATAAATGGCTTATTTGTGGTGTTTGCAACTTCAAAAATTCTACAGTTTACAAAACGTTGTTATTTTTAGTATGTTCTTTGCGTGGCTATTGCCTGTGATATTTAGGAGGAATAAGGGACATAATAGTTGCTAATGGTGAAATAATGGACATCAAAGCAGGGACCCTTGAGAGGTATGCAGTGGTGTGTCTGTTACACTCATCGCTAATGGAACTGCACAGTGCTTTCTGCACATGAAGTGGACAGTGAACTTGTATGTGGCCCACAAACAGTCTCACTATTACTGGGAATTGTTGCACATAATAAAAATGTATAGCAGATATTCTCATTCCAGTGCTGATTTGTACAATTGTAGAATTGCACAGTTTAAAAATAGCGTAATTATAACAAACATGTTATCATTGTTTAATGTTATGTAATGTCTTTTACAACTTTTAGTCTATATAAGTAAAGGTGTTTTTCCCCATTAACAATTGTGTGGCACCCTTTATTACACTTGCTGAGATGTGTAGTGTCTTGTTACACCCACCACGGTGTGTCTTGTTACACACACCATGGTGTCTTGTTACACCAACCATGGTGTGTCTTGTTGCATCCACCACGTGTGTGGTGTCTTGTTACACCCACCATGGTGTGTGGTGTCTTATTACTCCACCATGGTGTGTCTTGTTACACCCATCACACCAGACCTTATTTTTCTTGGGAACATTAACATTTTTATCTTGCAACATACTGTTTTTCTCACATGTGGGTCACATTATCTTTACCTCTATTACAAAATTAATTTATGGTCAATTTTAAATTTGAATTCCATATCACTTTGGTAACCCCTTTCATGACAGCCCCATATTATAGCTCTTATTAGCCTTCTTGGCTCTCTCAGCACTGACCGTCATCATATTCAAAATGTCAAATACCACAAGAAGCTTATGAGGCTGCAAGTTGTGCTTAGGACAGCATTGGAATGTCTCTATGGGAGGGTATTCAAACAGGGATCATAAAGGAATGGCAGGGCATGATAATCTAACCAAATGAATGTACCAACATTGACTCCTCAAACACCAAGACCCAATGAGAAAACCAGGTCCATAGTGTGACAGTGCTGGAAGCTGCTGGAGGCAGTACACACAGTTAGCTGCACTCAGGAGAACAGAGTTGCACTAAGCTGAGGCAACAGTGAAGTCACAGAAAGTTGAGACTCAGTCTAAATTAAGTTGTAGCAATATTTTATTATACATGCTCGAGAGAGATAAATCACTAACTCTGGCTCTTTGACTTGGAACAAATCTTCATCAGGGAGTGGTGCTTCAGGCTAACTCACAGGTATTGATATAAGCAAATATAAATGTATATTAGACTGAAATATTCTGCCAACACAGACCATAATCCTTGTACAATTAACACATTTAATTCATTAACAAGTTGAAAACCTTAACCTACAAAAACACTAAAGACAGGAGTACAGTAAAACCTTGATGGCAGAAACAGTCAAGAAGTAAGGCTAGTAAGCTACAGTAAAAGTATAGTGTTAGGCAAATGACAGCACACCTTCTTATATATAGGTAGTGCTAAATACAAATGATGCAGCAGTCCTAGGAAACACAAGACTGCCCCAAATTAACATTATGAAATTGTATGGAGTATAAGGTGAGAAAATAAGTAACAAGCAAAAGGAAGAGCAGAGAGGAAAGGGAATGACAAAATGAGGGAAGAGGTGTAAGTAAATGTGACAGAAGGTGCAAGAGGAACAGGGGCAAAAGAGAAACAATGTGGAGGAAGAGGGAGGGGAAGGGAAGAAAAGGAATAGACTGGAAAGAAGTGAAAAATAAAGTGGAGACCCAGTCTGAAGGTAAAATAAGTGCAAAGAAGGGACTAATTATCATAACAACAAATACAGGAACCTAAGGTATATTAGTGCAGAATAATTTCTACACAAAAATATATATTTATTAAACTGAGATGGATTATTAGAGGGATGGGTTAAAAGGACTGATCCAGGCATCAGATACAGTTGTAAAAGCTCCACCCTAACCTAGGGGTTATCTGTATAGGAACTGTGGGTGCATCTCACAGCCGACCCATAGAGTCATTGTACAGAGAATGATCCTATCTCTTTGGACTACAGAGACACTATCTATGGCAATGCTTCTAAGTCTACCCTGACCAGACTGGACCCCTCTTCCACTCCTCCTGCAGGTTTGCTCTGGATTGCTCTCCAATGATCCACCACTAACACCTCTACACCTCACTCTCCCTCCCATTTCTTGATGCCAGACGATTGCCCATGGCACCTCCCTTATTGCTAAGCACCAGCTGAGCTCCCCTCCCTCCTACCTCACATCTCTACTTCCTCTCCTCCAACCTCCACCTACTCCATTTGTAGCTTTGGGCACCACACCCAGCTCTCTTAATCAGGCAGTTCTTGGCTGGTCAATCTGCATTCTCCTTCCAACTTACCAAACTCTGGAACAACTTCCTCTCCCCATCCACTCTACCACCTCCATCAGCTCCTTCTCCAGCCTTCTTCATGACTTCACCACTACCTCTTGCATCTGCTCCTGAGCCCTCTCCCCTCTCATCTGCTCTACCTTCTCCCATCCTTCTTCCTCTTCCACTCCCTCTCCCTCCCCTACCCCTGTTTCTCTGTTCTCATGAACTCCCTTTCTCCCACACCAACTACCCTCTCCTCCTCCTGCCTGTTTCTATACCTTAATCCATACCTCCTGGCCCCTTATGGCACTCCACCTCTCTCCTTACCACTTGTATCTTCTCTTTTCCATCTCTTTTCAGACTCATCTCTCTACAGATGGATTACCCTATCAGCTGTTAAGTTCCCTCTTGGTTCTGTCTCTCCTCCTAATGAAGGCTTACTGTTAATTACTGCTGTTGCTTCAAACTGTTAACTACCTGTTGTAAATGCTCTGTGCCATTCATTGTATAATTTATGTGACTATATACTACTGTAAATATTATGTATTTTGCATGCACGTATATGTATTCCCCACTATCCTGTCCCCCAGGACACATATGGAAACAAGCTATTCACAGCTCAGTACATCTCTCCTGGTGAAACTTTTGAAATAAATAAATAAATAAATAAATTGTATCATAAGAGTAAAAATATGTATTATGTTGTCCTTACAGACCTGGAACAAAAATTTATGCAATTGAGCAGATATGGATTATTACAAGGGCAGGTCAAAATGATTCATTCAGGCATCAGTTTCAAAGGCAAAATACTAGAGCTGACAAAAGTGTATACTGTTTATTACATGGTGGGCAAAATACCCTTTCAGGCTCATGATAATGTACAGTAACCAAATGTAATATGGACCACCAAACACTAGCCCTGGTAATAGTGAACTGCAAGAGTATATTAAAATAATAGAATTCTGCCAATAGCATCATTTAGGCCAGATGTAATACTCTGAGGAAATCAATCCAATGGAATTCTTTTGTAAAATAATTTGTGTTTAGTTTCCTCCATTTGATAGGGATGAAAGAAGTTCAATTCCCAGGTATCACCACATCTGGAGTACTGTGTATAGTTCTGGAGACCCTATCTCTACAAAGACATAGACAGAGTGGAGGCTGTCCAGAGGAGGGCATCAAAATGGTGCAGGGTCTGCACCAGAAGACATATGAAGAAAGACTATAGGAGCTTAAGATGTATAGCCTTGAGGAAAGGAGGGAGGGGAGACATGATAGAAACTTTCAAATACCTCAAGGGAATCAACAAAGTCCAAGAGGGTAGCATCTTTCAAAAAAGAGATGTGCAAGAACAAGGGGCACAATTTGAAGATAGAGGGAGGACAGCTCAGAGGTAATGTGAGGAAGTATTTCTTCACAGAGAGGGTTGTAGATGCATGAAACAGCCTTCCTGAGGAGGTCATAGAGTCAAAACAGTGGGGAATTCAAGAATGCATGGGACAGACATACTGTAAGGCAATTCTAGTGGGGGTAGGAGGAAGTAGGCTGTTGGTTAACTAGGATCTGCAGCTTATCCATTAGGTAGGAAAATGGACAGACTAGGTGGGCCAAGTGGTTCTTATCTGCCATCAAATTCTATGTTTCTATGTTTCTATTTATCTGAAATATTGCAGATCAGTAGAGTGATTAGTGACAAAATGAATGCCTATTGGTGTGTTGGGGTTCCAGTGGTAATGAAATGCATATTTTCTTGTGTACGCTGTCTCAAGGGGCAGATAATCTTGTCTGCATACTGCAAATTTTGATGCAGGGCAAGTAACTGTATAGACAACATATGAGGTTGAACAGTTTATAAACTGGTCTTATGTGAACACTATATGTCTGGAATCAAGAGGCAGGGGGCCACAAACTTGTTGTCTTTGATATTACACCTGAAGGCACTGCAATGGCCATAAGAAAAACTGCCTGAAGGGCAGCAAGGTAATCAGGTTTGACATGTATTAGAGACAGTAGCAGTATACAGCACACACTGTTAGTAACCTGGTCATCAAGATTTTTCCCTGTCTGTGGAAACAAGGGTCTGCCAAGTCTTTCAGCACTGGATCCCCACTGAATATGTGCCAATGCAATTAGACTGTCTACAATAGAAGAGGCCAGATGATTAAATTATGTCACAAAGCTAACCATGTTAAATGCTGTTCTGCTGTGTTATGTGGTTGTAAGAGACTCTCTCTGTCTGGGTTCTTGGCCTATTCAATGCCCCTCCACTACAGGCAGGCTGCAGCCTCTGGCCAGAAAGCACTGTTTAAGTTCACCCTACATATTTCAAAGCTGAAACTGAGGAACAATTTCTTAGAAATCATATAAACCGCCATAGGGCACAGCCTGCTTAACATGCCATGAGTGAACATTGTGTGCCTGGAGCAAAGTATTGCCCAAACTGGGTTTCCTACAGAATTCTGATTTGACCATTTCTTCTAGTTCAGAGAAAAATTGTAAATCCAAGAATTTAATGTTGTCACAACTGGATTTTAGGTTTAGATCATGAATATTCAGAAATCCACAAAAGCACTTGCAGATACTGAGTCACAATGTGATATAATCAGTAAACTGTATCATCAAGGTACTGTACATGCCCCAGAAATAGTATTTGGGTTAGGTGCAGTTTATAGGCCATACTGAACACAGTGGCACTCTCCCACCAGCCCAAAAAGAGGCTGGCATAAGAGGGGCATTGGCATGGCCTTACCACAAGTCCAGAAAAAACTTTTGTCCAAGTTGAAAATATTGGTGGTGTGGACAAGTTCCACTTCTTCTAATAAAAATCACAGGAAACAGGTACACCATCTCTGGTTAGAAAAGAGAAACTTTACAGCTACAAGGCCTAAAAGGAACTGTATTAAAATGTATAGAGACACTATGTTAATGGAAAGCCAAAGACACTCTTCGGAGAGACCATCCCTATATCTTTGTAAAACATGAATGCTATCAGAAATAAGTGTGAGTAATTAATAACTAGCTGCTGAAGAAGAGTAAACAACAATATCATTTTTTCTTTAAATATCCTTGGGATGAAATGACTTGCCTTCCGGGAGGTGGTGGTGGGGTGGGTTCTTGTCATTGTGCACCTTTGGTAAAAAGTAAATGACCAGCATTCTGGAATACAACACAAGTGTGAAGTCCCTTTCTTGCTTAGAAATAATATTGTCCTTACAGACCAGGATAAAAAATTCATGCAATTTGTGTTTGTAATGCTCTGTTGGATAGAATGGCAGTAGATGACAGTTTTGCTGGTTTGACAGCTGGCAGTAGATTTCATTTGCCTAAGCTTTCTTGCCCATAATAACAATTAGACTGCCCTTGTCTGGTGGTTTCATGTCAATGAATGGATTGGTGGAAAGTTCATCAATTGCTATTTCTTCATTTTCAGAAAAGTTTTTATGAAAACAGGGCCATTTGGATTTCAAACTTTATCCACTATTAGTATAACAAGTCTTTGATATGTTTGTTAATGCTGGTGTTAGGGATGCAGGAGGACAGAAAGGGAATTGTGGCTTGAAGGGAATCTTTCAATAAATATTGTGTCAGGCTGGTCAGGAATGTTCATATCTCTTAATTCAAAAGTGTCCAGATTTAATGATCAATCACTTTCATCAAGTGAATGAAGCAGTGTGTTAGAGACCTACAATTTACTAACATCTGTGGAACCTGATTCCACTGCAGGAAGGCAGGAAAGCCATGGTGCTTATGGAGGACACATGCCAGCAAAATGCCATTTCAGGATCAATTTTCTGAAAATGTCTACAGATCAATATAGATCTGAAATGAATTGATGGTGGGGCTTGAGACAAACATATGTCTTTTGTTGAGAACTTGTTCCTGTATTGGAGTGAGCTGTATTTTGAAATAGTCAATGTTTGGTGCTCTGGTACCCTAACTGCCAGGTGGGGCACTTTCCTGTGTTTCTGACCCCACATCTGCCCCTACAGGTTGTGAACTTCTTGGTGTTGGTTTTTTTGTTTGTGCCTGTGTCTGTAGTCTCTGATATAAAGTAAAGGTGTTGTCACTAAAGCTGGTGTCCCTGCTTTGGGATCTGTGATTAGGAGCCTTAGTGGAATGATCCCTGTTGTCTCATTTGTTTAGTCTAGACCTGCAACATGTCCTCCTCTTGCTGACTGATCTTAGTGGGTGTTCCCAACTAAAGACCCAGAGCTCAATTTTCAATCAGACCTTATAGCAGCACAAGGTGTGCCGATGTATGGCTGCGGCACCCTCCAGGTGTATCAGGGACCCTGTGCACTATTCTCTAAAAATGGGGGTCCCTGCACCACAGTATGAGAGTTACGTCAGCTGCAGGGATATGCCAAACATGTGGCACACCTGAAGCACAAGTATAGATGAGCCACAGAGGTTTGGGGGTAAAATGCTTGGAAGGTAGGGATGGGGCTATGGAGCAGTAGGGGAGCCATGGGGGTAATGGGTGTATGGCAACAGTGAGCTGGAGCTGATGAGGCACCCAGTGGAGGTGTCATGCTGCAGTGTACCAGAGCTGATAGGCCCTATTGGGGAGGTGGCATGGCTGGACCATCAAGAAATGGAACAAAGGAGACAACAGCCTGGCATCTGCCCCACAGGACCCACAGTCCCAGATATGTGGTGGCTGGCAGTGGTGCAGGTTGTGGCATGAATTTGGTGGCTGGGTGCATGCCCTGTGCACTGCAACATCCCCTTGGTACACAGCCCTCTGCTGTGGCAGCCGGCAATGTCTGCCTACACTGCCTGGGACTGTGGTTCCTGTGGGGCAGATGCCAGGGCTGTTGTCACCTGGGGTCAGTGTCCTGGTGGTCCAGCTGTTCCAACCCCCACCAGGGCCGATCTGCTCTGTCACACTGAAGCATGGCACCCCAACTGGGTGACTCCTCAGCTCCCACTCACTGCCGCCATATCCCCATCAACCCCATGGCATCCCCACTGCTCCTTCACTGCTATCCATGTGCCCCCAATTGCCATGTACCAGGCAGTGGTGCAAAGCTCTTAGCTCACCTCATGGCTGGTCTAGGTCAGTCTCCTGTTGTGACCATGGTAGGTTTTTAAAGTTCAAAAAGGAAGCTGCAGCCCTGCCATGGCACAAGCCCCCATAGGACCTAGTACAAGGGTACTTCTGCCACAAAGGTGGTGCAGGGTGGCTTAGGCACAAGGCATCCCAATTTCAAAGCAGCTTGTGTTTGAAAATTGGGATTGTCACCAACTTTGGTGCCACTTGCATCATACCCGTTTGGTGCAGGCACATTGCAGCAAAGATTTCATTTAAAGTCTGACCCTGATTTTATGCATAATCTTATGTATCTTGGGCAAATTTGTTTCTTTTGTTCACTAATACCTTTGTTTCATAGGCTGACAATTTGTTTGTAAACTTTTCTCATATGCTCCAAATTCAGTTTTATATCTACTGCTCAATAAAGCCTTCTTGGCCTCCTCTATTTCAGTGGACAGGGATTGATAAGTGTCCTATTTTGGTCCACAAGTGTTTTCACCAAGATATTAGCACAAGAAGCTACAGCTTCTTCCCACCTGTTTCTGTAAATGTGTTTATAACCCCTGCAGGTGTTTTATCATTATGGACACCCTTGGAGCACAGCTCTTATTTATAATATATATTCATTATTATAAAATACATTGGCCCCCATATTCAGAGCTGGCCAACAGTGCAACACAACTGTGCAGTGCTTGTGATAGCACAAGGTTGGCTCTGAGTGATATTCGGCCACTGGAGTGCACTGATGGGGTGTGCTAAGTCACTGACTACTGAAGCATGCTGGAGTAGCACTAAGTGGATCTGTGCTGTGCTGATATGGACAGTATGGCCCACAGGAAATAGCACTGCCTGAAATAGGATAGCACCAGAGCTCCTGTGGTCCATATTCAGCTTGAGCATGCAAATGAACCCTTGGGCATGCATGACACAAAGAGGGCACCTGCATGCCCAATAAAATCGCATGGGACCACTAGACTACCAGGAGTTGTATAATATGAAGAATGGATGATGGGGGAGTGAGAGGACCACTGAACTGCAAGGATTGAGCTATGAAATGACAGATGGTGGATCAAGGGTAGGGGGATCACTAGGTGGCCAGGGATCAAGGGTCCAGGGATTAAGCTACAAAATGATGGATGGTTGATTGAGGATGGGGGTGACAATTGACATGGGGGCAGGGAGCTGCAGTATGGCCACCCTACCTTTAGGGTGGAGTGCAGCCAGAGTGCCAAGGTAAGACGTTGTTTTCAGCAGCTGTAAACTTTGCCACTCAGGGGCTGATTAACATGCCACAAACATTTGAATAAAACTTTATGCCACTATACGTGAGGGACCCCCTCATTTGCATAGGTGCAGTGGTATGGGTAGCATCTTGGCACTGCCAGTTTGGGGCAGTGCTCAGGGGCCTTTCATATGGCCCCACCCGGAACACTGGCACAAACATAGATTAGTACAGGTACTACCCGATTACACTGGCACTAACCTTTGACTATGGTTCCCATTCACTTCTTTTATTTAAAGTTTTCAAAATGGTGGAGTAGTACCTTTAATTCTTGAGCAGGTGTGTCACCAGGGTATCTGCTAGATGGGTAACTCCCATTTTCAAACACCGTCTGGTAGATGCTGCGATGCTCTCAAAGCATGAAAATGCATTACGATCTGAAATAACTGATTGGGAAGTGTCTGCCTCTATGCTGCTAATGTCAAGGGAATGTATTCTCTTTTTAGTTACGGCCACTTACAGGATACAAACAACAGAAATTTAGCCCAGGACAGAAATAAACATGGAGACCATGCTGGAAATGCTGTGGCTGAAGTCTTATCCCAGCTAACCAGTGCCACAAAGTACCTGGAATCTGAAATGTGTGGTAAATGCAGATGACAGCACTGATCACAGAAGACAAAACCACACATTGCAGAGAGGATGGTGGGGGCAGCTCAAAGGCAGGAACCAGGAACACATAGGAAGCCATACCTCAGGAGAGAACAGAGACATGCTGTTGCTGGAACAGTGAAGTTACGGTAAGTCGAGACTCAGCACAGAATAATTTGTAGCAATATTTTATTGCATGTGCTTAAGAGAGCAGAAAATTAACTCTCGTCATGCCACATTACGCCCGCAGGGGTGATTAACAGAAGATTAAAAGAACCCTTGGTCATACCATAGGGAGCCTGAAGACACTATGAATTACCCCTTAGACTAATGGGTGACCATTAGACTAATCAGGGATTCATTAGATATATTTGGGAAGACATGGTGGGCCTGGGTGCCTTATCTACCATCAATTTCTATGTTTCTGTTTCTATGTTTACCTTATGGCTTTATTAATCATATTAACTGCAGCCAGAAAACTGCTAATTAGACTATGACTCTCAAAATGTACCCATTCTGGACAGTTATTCTAAGAATGTCAGAACCATTTATAATATGGAGAGATTAACATAAAATTAGTGGACAGGAGAAGAACTGTGATTACCCTTGGCATTACTGGGTCTTGTATCAATTAGATTTCAATAGTGACTGTGTTCCTTGGTGTATAAAACATTTCACATGCGGCTACTGATATGTAGTACCATTGTTTCTACAATATTTCTAAGTAAGGGTTGGAATTAGTAATTAATTCTTATTCTGGGTTACAACTACAAACTGTACAACTGGACTTTGAAGATATATTTTATTTCATGTCATGGGAGCATTTCAATGGGAGAAACATGGTGCCTGTCCTAGGAATATTATCATCCTGATTGGACTCTATTGACTGGGTTTACTAACCATGTTGTGGGACATTCAGTAATTTACTATGCATTGCTTTCTGCATAGACATTATGTTATCTGGCATATGTTAAACGCTACTGTATGTGCAGCTCACTGATCTTGTACAGTTATTTCTTTGTCTGCTTATACATTGCCTAACAGCAGAAAATTTTATAAAATTAAATATAAAAAAAAGACATAGTAACCTAGGGGTGGGAAGAAGTTGGTAAGCTTGATATCAAATTGGTTGAAAGAAAGGAATCAGAGGGTGGTGGTTAATCATAGTCACCTGGGGATGGGAGAGTGACCAGTAGAGTACCACGGAGATCAGTACTGGGACCTCTCCTCTTGATTGTCTTCATAAGTGGCATTTCTGATGAACTGGTCGGAAAGGTATCTCTCTTTCTGGATGATATGAAAATCTGTTATAGGGTACTGTGGATACACAGGAGGGGTGGAGAGTACTCAAAGGAACACAGAGAAACTAGAAGAGTGGTCTAGTGTGGCAACAGGGTTTCAATGCCAAAAGTGCAAAGTTAAGTACCTGGGGTGTAGAAACCTGGGGCTGTGTTTGAGATGGGAGAGATATTTATAATCATCAAGCAAGACAGGGAATGTGGTATAATCATATCTGATCTCAAGGTGTAAGGGCAGTGTGACAAGGCAATGACATGGCTAGTCATATGCTGAGTTGCATGGAGAGGGAATTTCTATCAGGATAGGGATACTGTGTTGCCACTGTATCGCTCACTAGTGAGACCCCACCAGGAGAGCTGCATCCCATTCTGGAGGCTTCATCTCAGCAAGGACATTGCAGGGTGGAAGTGGTCCAGAGGAGGGCTACAAAATGATGCAGGGATTGCATGAGAAACCATATGAGGAGAGGCTGGGAGGTCACCATGTACCCATGTACTCCGGGGTTAGAGGGATGTGAGGAAATACTTATTCACAAAAGGGTGGTGCATGCCTGGAACAGCCTGCCAGTAAAGGTGGTGGGGGTAAAGACAGTGGGAGCTTCAAGCATGCATTAGATAGGCACATGGACATCATATGTAGAGGTAAGGAGGGACACCAGTGAGTGAATAGGGCCCAGGGTGAAATGATAGGCAGGAAAATAGGGCAGACTAGATGGGCCAACCGTCTTATTCTGCCAACTCATTCAATGTTTCTCTGTTTCTGTGTTTCTTTAAATTCACTATAATGTGGATAGCATTAGCTGATTACAATATTTCTCAGCATCACTCTCAGCAGATGATGAATCCTACTTATAAACTCTTCCTTTCCATACCACAGATGCACTTTCTGCAGACACTTCTACAGCACCACAAGTTGCTTTGCTGCTCCCAAATGCTTCTTCAGAAAGCAGCACCTATTCCCTGTAATTGCAATCTGCTCAAGCACTCCTAACCTCCTCTGTATCTGAACTCTCCTGACTACTGTCAAAACTCTGCAAAGAGAGGACCCCTCAGTTCTTAGACATAACCACTTGCTTAGAGTCTGGAAATCTTTTGCAACAGAAGCTGCATCACCAGGATGTTCTTTTCCTTGTTTCATGATGTTTCTTCAGTGACAGTGTTGTTTTAAAATCTAAACTAAGAAAGGAAGTAAAGGGCCATTACTTAGACAGACATAATATACATTTAGTGGTGTCTTCCTCTCAAATCAGTGAAGTCTCTCCACTTGTGCCACTCAACTTTCTGGTGGTCATATAGGAATCCATAGAACTCTTGAAAAGACAAGGCTATGCTTTCATGACCTCCATGAACAAGGGCATAATCCAATTTGTCAAGTCCTTCCAGTCCTGCTCCCAAAGAAAACCTCTTGCCAAACCAACAAAAGCACACCTCATTTCAATGCTTGTAGCCACAGAGCCATTTAGACAAGTCAGCACAGATATTTTAGAACCTTTACTGACATGCTTTGACTCTGGCTGTACATATTTATGGACTACCTTACACAGTACCTGGAGCTAATCTCTTTCAAAGACATCAAAGCTGTTACAACAAATTCAACAACAACCATTGCAAATACATTCCTCAACACAGTTATTTGCTGTCACACTACCCTTCATACCTGCATTCAGACAGAGACACAACTAACATTGTACTGTTGTCTGAGAAACTCGCAAAATCCTTAACATAAAAAAAAAAGACTCCAACAATGCCCCTATCGTTCATAGAGTAATGGAAGAAATAAAAGAATGATGTCTATCTGTTTCAACATGCTCTTCAAGTTCCTGGATGAAGCCAGTGACACTTGGGATCACTTTGTTCATTTTGTTCAGTTTGTTTACAACACTAGACTTTGTGTTGACAGTACAGAGTACACCTCATTCTGCTTGGTTTATGGGTGCCACCCCAGAGCTCTACTGGACAGTGATCTTTCTCTGCTAGAGGTTCCAAAATCATCATCCTTTTATATCATAACTATGTTGGAACAGCTTGAACTGGCCAGATGTGTTGCAATAACCACATTGGTGCAGAGAATACAGGGAAAATCTGCTGTGCAGAAATGTCAGTGGCCAAGTCACATGAGCCATTGTTTTGTTATGGTGGGCATTGTCTGCTTGTATTTGTTCCAGGTGCCTGAAAGAAACTGCTCTGTCTTTGGACTGATCCATTCTATGTTGTGTAAAAGCTTTCTTCAGTTCACACCCATCTGTAAAGCAAGTCAGGTTGAAAGATTAAGCTAAACAAAGTGTACATGCAGTATAACATCTGAAGAACGAGTACCTGAGAAACACCTCAGATGATCCCAGTCCTCCCAGAAATGAAGCAACTCTTGATACTGCCATCTGTTTCAGAATCAGAACTTCCTTCTTATAGCCTTCAACAAGTTTCTTTGGGTCTTACTCTCCGATTCTGTCTAGCCAGATTTTAAATCACCTGACCTCCAATTAGAGGAACTTCCTAGGACTTCTTAGACCTCTTCCTCTCATGACTCTCTTGTGCATGCTCCTGTGTTCCAAAGTGAGAAGATTTTTTGAAATATGCTTGGCAATGGATACTGGACTTATAGAGTCAAATAGTGTGATTTTGACAGTTTGCAGAATTCCTGGTTTGCTTTTGCAGACTTTACTCCGCTTGTCAGTAAATAGTCCAGGCAAGTCGTACTGTAGTACCATTCCTACTGACCTAAAAAGTCAATGAAGTCTTGAACTTTTATGCTCTGGACTCACTGTTTTCTTGGGACTAATGGCTCTTTTGCCCATGGTATTGCACACTGACTATGCTAAAATGTTTCTTATGCAAATCACTTCTTAATGTACCTGTCTCTGGGCATACCTTTGAGCTTAATGGTACTACATAAACAAAATGACCATATTTTCTCCACAGGAATATTGTTTCCAAAATGACAGTTTCCATGTTATTCATGTCCTGCACCAGTTTTCATGTACAGTGTGTAATATATCTTTCTTCAAGTTTATCCTTCAGATACTGGTTATATATTTAGTAGAAATTGCACTTGAAATACAATGTTGCTAAAAAGTTTTGTGTCTCTATATGAGCCGCCTGAAGCACCAAAAGCTAAGCCTGTCTCATAGTTGCTGTGCACCACGCTGCCACTGTTTTGAAGAATGTCCTAATGCACAGTTCTAGTTCTGGGTGATCTCCTGCTGCTACCCTTCTCCTCTTTCTTTCCTTCTATCTCCCATGCATTGTGGTACTTGTCACTCTGACCAATGTTCAGGTTGATATGGTGTTTCCCTCCCTAGTACTACTATGACTTGGTCACCATTGTGGCTCAGACTGCCCCCACCCTGAGCTGTGGAGTCCACTTATGGGCAGGTTTCTGAATGAAATGTTGGAAATTTATCAACTTTTAAACGTTTGTGCCATTATTGTCTGTTATATTCTTGATTTTGCTTGAGTGGTACTCAATTTTGTTACCCCAGGATGATGTCAAATACACTTAAGCACGGGTTTAACTGCAGCTGCCAGCCATTTAAGAGTGATCATAACACTGTATTTAGAACACTGCTCTACGTAATATCACACTGCCTCGTAGTACCATTTTATGCCAGGGGTTCTGGGAACCCCTCTGTCAGAGGTATAGTCTCATGTGTGCAGTAGCTCTTTGATATAAATAATATTTCCTTTTATTTTAAATTGCATACATTTAGTTATTCACCTGGGTGCAGAAAGAAGATGTCAGCCAAAGCAGGAAGAGAAAAGCAAGCAGACAGGTAAAGCCTCACAATGTCTTCACATTGTCGTGTGGTTTGTGCATTATTTCCCAGCTTGTTCCACAGCCAAGGTTCAAATAATCATGTTCTAGTCTGGGAGATGTAGTTATCTACACACCATGTATCCACACCATTTAGATACCAAAACTCCATAGGAGGTGTAAAAATATATAAACTGCTCATAATCATCTGATTTATTGGTGAGTTTTCTTCCCAAATCATTTTATTAATGTCATTAGTGGGGTCCCACAAGATTGGTACTGAGACCACTGTTATTTCATGCCTTAATTTTAGTCATTGTAGAGGGGTTAGGAACAAAATGAGCCTGTTTGCTGATGACTCCAAACTAGGTAAGTGGTGGATAGTGAGGAGGGAGGAAGATGCTCCAGGAAGACCTAGAAAAACTTGAGCGATCAGAAAAATGGCAGGTGGGCTTTAATGCACAAAAGTGCAGCTTACTGCACTTGGGTAGTAGGAATCCAGGGGTACAACTACCATTTGGGAGGGGATAGCTTAATAGTCTCGGAGGAGGAAAAATATCTGGGACTAGTGATAACTGAAAAAAAGAAGCCCTCTGAGCTGCAGGAACTGCAGGAAGGTGGCAACTAGGGCAAACAGAATGCTGGGGTACATTGCTAGGGAATCACTTCTAAAGGGAGGAGATAATACTGCCACTGTGAAAATCCTTGGTGAGGCCACACCTGGAGTACTGTGTACAGTTCTGGTGACCTTACTTGAAGAAGGACATTATGCTCCTGGAGAGGGTCCTGAGGGACGGCATCTAAGATGATCCTTGGAATGGGGGATAAGCCCTACGTGGAAAGACTTAGAGAGCTAAACATGTACTTCCTGGAAGACAGAAAGGACAAAGAGGAGAAGATCAAGACCTTTAAATTCTTAGAAGGTATCAACAGAGTAACCACTGAGGGTTTAATCAAATGGAAGAGGAAGGGACCACGAGGGACATAGCCTCAAATTGATAGGGGTGAAGTATAGAAGGGATCTGAGAAAACTATTATTTCATGGAAAGGGTGGTGGAGCCTTGGAATACACTACCTGAGGAGGTGATATCAATGGAATCAGTTGGAGGTTTTAAGAATGGATGGTATAGATACATGGGCAAAGGTAAGGTTGGGGAGAGGGACTGGTTGGCTTGAGCAGAATGGGAATCTGGAAAGGGATGTATGGAAGGGAGGATGGAGCAGCATCAGTGATTGAACTGTGAGCTGCATCTTGAGCAGACGTGATAGACCATAAGGCTAATCTGCTGGCAAGTTAGTATGTTCGTATGTAATTGGTCCTTATAGTCCATGTGAACTCTATGGATGCCCTTCATGTTTAACAGTAAGGGCTGTGGGAAAAGCAAATCAAGGGGCAAGAACAAGGGGACACAATTTGAAGATAGAGAGGGACAGCTCAAGGGCAACGGAGGAAGTATTTTTCATGGAGAAGGTGGTGGACACATGGAACAGGCTTCCAGAGTTGGGGTCAAAACAGTGGCAGAATTCAAGAATGCGTGAGACAGCATAAGGCAATTATAGTGTGGGTAGGAGAAGTAGGCTGTTGGTTAGCTAGGATCTGCAGATTATCCAATAGGTAGTGAAATGGACACACTAGATGGGCCAAGGAGTCCTTATCTGCTGTCAAAGTCTGTGTTTCTATGTTTCAAAGCTTACATTAAACTTGATGCCGCAGTCTCACAGATCATCCATTATAGGGTGTAAGGCTTTTCGTTATGCTGTACCATTCGTGAAAAGTCCTACAAAACATAAATGCATCACTCCATGACCATGAGCTACCCCTTTTTCTGGTATGCACTCAGGATCCTCTGTTTATCCTGGTAGTTATGTAATTTAAGGTTAATCTGCAATGAGAGTTATCCAGCAGGCAATTTGGGCACTGGGGCTGTAAGTGCTCTATCAAGCTTGATCTGAGGGTAAGCTGTCCTGTTTTAGGATTTGTGGGTGGCTATTGCTATCTGAAAGCATTCTGAATTTACATTCTTTGGTCTTTAGGTAGCTGTCTTATGCAGAGTTTATTCCATCTTTGGTTGTTCCTTTGCAGATCTGCATGATCTTTTAGTTCTTTAACTCTTTCTCCAGGTTACAGATTTTCTCTGGCAGTCCACTGAATCCTCCATTGTCAATACCTGTTGCTCCACTTGACCAATCTGTTTCTCCAGCACTGATGTTTGTTGCATGACATTGGTTATTTAAAGCAGCAGTGTATAATAGTGGTGAAAAGTCTGACCTATACATTTTTATGTTGATTGAGTGCATGCACATGAAACATATTGTGGCAATTTGCTGCAGAAGCAGGTTGTGGAGGTACTGCACTGTTGTGGACAGTGCTCCCACAGCTTGGAAGCTTGGCCCACCTTTCCAATGGGGTGGCATGCTGCTGCTGACACTAGTTCAGCCAGCATGTCACAACCTTGTAAGGTTTCAGCAGCTGCAATCGGGGGTGCCTTATCATTACAGCATAAGCCATTCCGCTGCAATGAAAGAGCTACCATCATTGCTGGGCGGAACCTTTCTACTGTGATATTTCTTGTGAACATGGCAGTGGCTTGCCATCATGTTCACAAACAATATTAGTGAGCACCCAATGCTGAGGGGCACCCATCCCCATCAGCAGCATGTGCCCCCCACAATAGTGGTTGTTTGCCGATGGGGCCCAGTCCCATCGGCTTCAGTCCCCTGCATGCATTCAGGTTGCCGACAGGTGCCCACCCCTGTTGGCATAATCTCCCTCAAAGTTTGATTTGCCAATGGGAGAGCCCACTCCCCATCAGCATCATGTCCCCTTGTGACGAAACATAGGTGTATGCCGAGGTGGTTGCCTCAATCCCCTCAGCTATTGTGCCCCCTGTATATACCAACGGGGTGCCTCAATCCTCTGTAGGCTACAGCCACCCCCCATTAACAGTAGGTTGGCACACTGGGAGCCCACCCCAGTGTGCCAAATATCCATAAATATCCCTGTTAAAAAAAAAAAAAGCAATTTTTTTACCTGTAAAGCAAAAACAGTCCCTTGTCGAGTCTGGCAGCCCTCCCCAACCTGCACCCACCCTCTGCGCACCTGCCTCCTCACACCCCCTCACACCATACTACCTGCAGAGCCCAGCGCAATGATCTCCGTGGACTAGAACATGTCTGCACTCTTTCGTAGCCGCGAACTGAGGAAATGCTGGTGAGCTGTATAATTGCATAGGCAGAGTTTTTAAACTTTGATACATATCTCAGGCATTTTGGGGAATTTTGGCATCAAATTTTCAATATGGGATTCTTAGGACCCCTCCTCATGAATTCAGCCACTGTCATGGCACAATTCGTCCCCGAAAGGTGATTTTGCGGTCACTGCGCGGAATCACCTTTGGGACTGATTAACGAAACAACAGTGCCAGTGTTCATGAGGTAGGTCTCAAAAGTCTGTGTTGCACATTTGATGGAAAAATCCAAGAAATTACTGTTTTACGAGTGTGCATTGTGCAGTTGCTAAGCACGCTCTGTAACTTCACAAATTTGTAAAATTTTCACTCCAGATTTTCAACATTGCCATTTTTCTGCACCTCCTTATGAACAGTACAGCTGTCATTTGCCACATCCTGGTGAAATGTGTTTTCGCACTTCTGGCGTAGAATAGCGTCAGTCACTGTGGGAAATCAGTGTTTGGGACACATTAAAAATCAGTGACACTGTTCATTAGCAGAGGTCCTAAAATGCCTATGTTGAAAATTTGGTGATGAAAGTCCATAAAACAACTGTGTTATGAGTGTGTTGTGCAGTTTCCAAACATGTGCATAACTTTGCCAATTTGCAATATTTTCACTCCAGATTTTCAACATTGCCATCTTTCTGGCTCTCCATATGAACAGTACTGCTGTCATTTTTCACATCTTGCGAAATGTGTTTTCTCTGTTTCAGTGCAGTGGTCGCTGTGGGAAATCAGTGTTCAGGACACATTAAGAAAATCACAGAGACTCAGTTCATGAGCAGAGGTCCTAAAATGCCTATGTTGAAAATTTTGTGATGATAAAGAGTGTGTTACTGAGCGCAGCATTGTGCAGGTTCTATGCACGCTCAGAACTTCAGAACTTTGCAATATTTCACCCAGATTTTCAACATTGCCATTTTTCTGCACCTCCTGTGAACAGTGCAGCTGCTTATTTTCACATCCTGGCTGAAAATGTTTCGCACTTCCGGGCGCAGAATAGCGTGGGCGCTGTGGGAAATCAGTGTTCAGGATGCATTATGAAAATCACAGTGACAATGTTCAGGAGCAGATGTCCTAAAATGCCTATGTTGAAAATGTTGTGATGAAACTCTATAAAATGACTGTGTTCTGAGCTGCATTGTGCAGTTTCCACGCACCTTGTAACTCGAAATTAGTAATATTTTCACACTAGATTTTCAACACTGGCATTTTTCACACCTCCTTATGATCAGTACAGCTGTCATTTTTCACATCCTGGCAAAATGTAGCCAGATTTCCGCGCAGAATACCGCAGTCGCTTAGAAATCAGTGTTTGGGACAGATTAGGATTGAACGAGGAGAGAGGGGAGGACTGAGCTCAACTAAGCTCTGTCGGGACTGTTGCAGATTTCTTTGTGGCAGAAAAGGCGCCAATGCAGGGAGGAGCCCAATAAAAGGGCAGCCTGCAGCACCGGGGAAGCAGAAAGGAGAGGTGAGGGAAGGGGAGTGAGCTCAAAGGAGCTCTTTTGGGACTGCTGTGGATTTCTTTTGTGGGCACAAAAGGCAGCAATGGCAGGGGCCCAGTACAAATGGGCAGCCTGCAGCGGAGGGGAAACAGAATGAGCGAGTGAGAGCGGGGAGTGAGCGAGCTCAACGTAGCTCTATTGTGACTGATGTGAATTTCTTTGTGGCAGAAAAAGCAGCAATGCAGGCAGGAGACCAGTACAAAAGGGCAGCCTGCAGTGCCAGGAGAAACAGAATGAGCTTGTAAGAGAGGGGAGTGAGCGAATTCAACGGAGCTCTGTCAGGACAGCTGTGGATTTCTTTGTGGGCAGACAAAAGTGTCAGTGCAGACAGGATCTCAGTACAAAAGGGCAGCCTGCAGTGCCAAGAGAAACAGAATGAGCGAGTGAGAGAGGGGAATGAGCGAGCTCAACAGAGCAAAGCAATCAACATTCGGCATTGACAAATGCTTGTTATTTTAGAGTGCCTCTTATCTCCTGATTTTTAAAATACCCTACTTTCACCATTTCAAGTCTGCATTAGCATTGTGTTTACACTTGAAATAAAAAAAAGAGCACCCTTTTAATGTGGCTCAAGCCAAGTTTTCATCAGTATACTTAGCTGGTTTTGTACACATGCTGTGCTATAAGGTCAAAGAGCAGTGTCTACTGTATACTAGTCCATTATAGTCTCAAAAAAGTGGTAGTACACAATTTATGTTCTAAATCAACAGAGAATAATGATGAAAAGCTTGGGGTGATTTCTTCTCTAATAGATGAGACTCTATCAAGAAAGAACTGATCAAACTCCTAAACCTTCTATACTAATAACATTCTCCCCAGATTAAAAGACAGGGGTGGCGGTAATAACCTATCTACAATATGGAAGAGTTGGTCAACGAGATTCATCCCTGTTGCAATTACCCACAACAGGAACTCTGCCAGTTTCAGAGTGAATACACTGTTACACTCATTGTAGTGTCCTTGAACCCAGTTTGTCCTCTATGGCAATGGACCTCCTCTATGCATGCTTTAACCTCTACCCTTTGCCTTGACCATCTCAACTCATCATTATACCATGATGAGCTTTAGCAGGAGATCAATGAGCAGACATTGAACAGTGGTGGGGGCGGGGGTCAAGGCAGCTGACAGAGTCATATTATAACACCCTACTGCTTTTTGGTGCCCTCCAGTACAAGCTGCCACAATTCTCCTGATGTCCAGCATTGCCTTATACTTACTTGGCTCAAGATTAAGTTTGGATGGTATAAGGTCATCTCCACAGGGGTGTAGTCATTTGGGTGGGTGCCAAAATGATACTGCATGGCATGATACAGTACTCTAACTACATAACTGGACCAATCTTGACATTTAAAATATCAAACCCCAGCATGAAATCCAGGTCCAAGGTGTGGCCATGCTGATGAGTCATGATGGTAACTGCCTGTGCTAGGCCAGTGATTTAATCAACTAGAGGAATTGCTGAGTAGATTGTAAAGCATCATAGTCAATCCAAGCACTGAAATTCATCAGCACTAATAAGCTGGGGAGTCCAGCCACAAAGACTGCAAATTCCTGTAGGATCTCATTCTGACAGCTTAGTGACCAGCACATGAGAAGGATCTACACCCTGTACCCTCACCCTCCCTAACAGTCACATATTTAATAAGCCTGACCTCCTTCACTATGCCATGAGGTTCAAACTGGATCTAAAACAAATGTCTACTTCCTGCACTTCCATCTGTGGCAGTGGACCACTGAAAATCTAGCCAGGACTGATGCACCTGGGATAAGCCTGGAGTCATCCTCAAGCCAGGGCTTGGGTCCAGGCCTGGGATCAGCACCTGGGGCCACCAGGCAATTTCCCAGGGTCTTGACACAAGACGAGGGCCAGCCACCCAGCAGGGGCTTAAAAGGGACAATTCACAGCAACTTCTTTGGCGTAGTTCTGTCCTTAAGACCCTGCTTGTTGATTGACACAGCACTAGCAGGGCCTCACCACAGCTCGATCTATTAGAGCATTCTGTGGGTCGGGGTGTGAGCCTGTGGCATTATCATACAGGCCAATCACTGGAGGAGATTGTGGTGGGGGTAGGCCTCTAAGCAACCTGTCTAGTCAGCTCTTAGTTTAGCTGTTTGTGATGTGGCTTTAATGTCAGTCTTCTGACATTGTGAAGGAAGTGGAGGCCAGCGAGGTACAAAGACAGGAGATGGATGGGTTTGGCTAGGTCAATTTTCAAACCTTTTTTTAAACTGTATTTAAGATTTTCAGCAAGTTCACATAGTTAACTACAGTAGGTGACAAATATCACATATATATCAGCCTCCATAATATGCTTGACTTTGATATTACATGCAACCAAATTCACCAGCTTGGACATCATTTTCTGTAGCTGATCATACCTTCCTCTTCTTAGAGGGTGGAAAGTGAGGATAGAGTCAGAAACAAGGAAAATCTATTTTTTAGTTAATTTTCTTTTTAATGTACTTGTCCAACAGATCTGCTAATTGACTGTGTGTTACATACATTATTAATGGCAGCGCCAGGAGTGAGAGCCAATTCTTCATGCGATCCAATCTCCTTCCTCCAGATCCCAGATCACTCTTGTGGGATCATATGAGAAAAACATGGTTCTGATAACACTTTTCAAGAAGGCCCCACATTTTTGAAATAGTTCTTCCCTTCAGTCATGTATTGCATATGTTAATTTCCATACAGTGTAGGAGTCTGGTTGACCACTCTCCTACTGGGCAGAATCCCAGTGACATGACCGAGTCTGCTTCCCACAGCCATACCAAGTGCCACAAAGGGTAATCATTTTTTCCCCACTTCTTGACAGGCTGAGCAGACCTAGTATAATTTAGCTAAGGCCCACATTATTATCTATTCCCAGAGTTAAGCACATTATTTCCATAGATACCATTCCAGAAGGATGAAATCTTGGGCATGATCATAATTGTAGGGAGTAGCCCGTGATTATGTGGGGAAGAGCTCCTCCCCACAGCCTATTTAAAGGAGCAGATGTCTCCTGCTCTGCTTAAGTGAGTCGCATTCAGAGTGAGTCACATTCGATGGCGTGCTGTGCGGGTTCGTGGCTGCTCTTCCTACCTATTTTCTTGTTGGCCCCCCCACACTTTAGACCTCCTTGTCTTGCCGTTTGTCGTTTATCCCCCCTTTTGTCCTCCAGGTTGTTCTGTGTGTCTTCCTGTACCTGGGCGTCTTTGTTTCTGGGGGTGTCCTGTGGTTACTCTCCTTGTCATGCTCGCTACATATCCGCAGCTGCCGTTCTCCCCTTCATTGTTCTTCTGCTCTTCATGCTGTCCCTATGCTTCATACTGCATTTTGCTCCACTGCTATCCTCTCTTCTTTTCAGGCAGCCACCATTCCATACAGTTTAGTTGCTTCGGGTTCGTGTTGCTCTCAGTGATTTGCACCTGCCTCGCTTGTGCCTGCTCCTATGGATCTCCACGGTGGCCAAACACCGCCACCGCAGTGCTGGGCTTCCGTTCCTTCAGTTACTGCTTCCCAGACACCTGGATTATTTCCTTCAACCTTCCTGCCTGCTGTTGGAGCTCATTTGCTTCTCTTCTACCGGATGCCTTCCATGATCATTCCCCCTTTCTGTTGGACCCGTTTTGCTTTATGGCAGCTCTGCTCTTGTGCATTGTACCGGCCATTGTACTATTCATTTGCCCCTTGGTGACCTGACTTTCTCCTCGATACCATGCCAGTGTATTGGGTGTGTTCTGTACCAGTGGCAGTGTTTTACTTGTGCTTAGGCTTACTGTATTTTTATATTCCCGCATCTGAGTGCCGTCATCGTTATAGCTCCAACTTTCCGGCTCCATTTGCTAGCCCTAGTGGCTTTGGGTATATGCTGGTACTCGACTCATATGGCATGTTGCTTTTCATTGACATTCTCTCCAGGCATTCCTGCCATTCTCCTACGCTGCCTGCTTTAGTTGTTTTTTTTTGAATGTCAGCTCTTGTTTCCTTGTGCTCCAGCTCGTTTCATTCTCAATCCTATGCCTAATACATGCCATTCATCTCAACCTTTTGTTTCCCAAAGTGTGGAACATTGCCTCTCAGAGTGTGGAACAGATAAGACACATGTGGAACTTAATCAAATCTTTACCTAGGAGGCTCAACACTGTTACAACATTTGCATTTATGTTCAGAATGTCTGTTATTCATTGACTAATGTATTTTGCATCATTTACTATAAATTTGCTTTAAATTATTAATATTGCATGTGGAACAAATCCTTCCAGTATGGAGCAGGGCGTTTATGGAGTACAATGCGGAGTGTTCCTTCTACTGTGCTACAGTTGAAGGGTATGCTACTTTCTGCTGCTGCTGTACCACCTGCACAAGTTGGCCTGCTTGGGGCTTGCTCTCCCTTTCATTATCTTGCAGCTGCCTTGTGACAGGCTCGGCTGCATATGCTGAATAACTTGGACTTTGCAATTGCCTTGCTCATTTCCAGTTGTCTGGAAAGGGTCATGCTATTCATATTTGCATCCTTCTATGTCATGCTCCACCCTTCAGATTTCAGGTTCACTATATTACTCAGCCGTCAGTTCAGACTTCTTGATTCATTGCTCTGGCTACATGCCTCCCTAATGCCACAGCAGACAGCCCTGGAGCTCCTCAATCTGGATTCCCACTTGGTATTCTTGCTCCGCTTCCTGCTCCTATGTATACATTGTGTGGCATGCCTCCTCTTGTGACTTGCCCTCCAAGAATTGAGGTTCTGCATCTTGCATTCTCCTTCAAGCTGGAAGAATTACCTCGTACTCCTCTGCCTCTGTGTCCTGCCTTTGCCGTTTGGGCTGAGTGGATTGCCTATTATTTGTTTGCTTTTCTGTCCTGCCTTCACCCTTCAGGCTGGGAGGTCTGCCTGCTTCACTTGCTTGCTCACTACGGCTCGAGCCTGCAACTTCTCAGCTTATGCTAATCCTGCTTCTGCTCCTGCTCTTCACCCTTTGGGCTAGGGAGGTTCCTGATACCGCTTTGCTTCTCTGACCTGCCTCGCCCATTGAGCTAGGAGGTTTCCTGCTGATTCCTGCTTCTATGACATGCCTTCGCCCCATCGGGCTGGGCAGCCTATCTACCTATTCACTTGCTTCTAACCTGCCTTCGTCCTTCGGGCTGGGAGGTTCACCTACTTTATTCTCCTTCAGCCTCACCCGGCTCAGAACCTAGTGATTCCATTCTACTTGTGCATACCTGCTTCTGCCTCAGCTCTGAACTCCCTGATGCGTCACCTTTCAGGACTTTAGTTACCAATTCACCTGTGCTCCCTATGCCTGGTGACTCCTACCTCTCCGACTCATTGGATGGTCTTTCTTCTCCACCGCCTTCAGATTGCATCAGTGCTCATTCAGTGGCTTCCGGAGTTGCTGTCTTGGATGTTTTGCCCTGTCGCTCGGCCGTGGACTTCCAGCTGCTTCTTTCCAGGACTTGGTTGGCATCTACTGTGGACTTTCTCCTGCTTGTGCTATACCAGCTTCAGACATGTGGCACTACTACTTCCTTTGATTCCGCCTCTTCAGTTCTCTCGTCTGGGATTCTTCAGGTCTAGTCTGGTTCTCCTACCTTGAACTTTGTGTACCTTCAGTTTTGAATGTTTATTCCTCTCGTCCAGTTGCCATATCTCTGCCTCAGTCTCTTCCATGGATCCCTTCCATCCCTGATCTGGATACATCGGTCCTCAGCATCATTCCTTCTCTATGACTGCCTACTGCTACGGTACTGCTATTCACAAAGATGATTCAAGATGCGCCTCCTGGAGGATCTATGACACGTTTCTTCTATTAACTGCCTCATGGTGTGGCTACATTCATGTTACTTGGAGCTACTTGCCTTTCATACCTCTGCAGCTCATGATTGCTGTCCATCGCTGAAGAGCTACCTTCCACGCTTCGATTTCTGCCAGCAGACATTCCTAAGTCTGGCTGTGCTTCACATACTGGAATCAGCTGCCTCAATCCTACCTCTCAGCTCTTAGTTCAGCTGCACTTTCTCAGGGCTGATTTCATGTCCTCTTCCTTCTCATCTGGCTTCATGGGTGAACGCTCCCTGTTCCTACTAACTCTCACTTTGGATTAGCAGTACGCCGAATTGTTTTCTTTTGGGCTCTCCATGTCCTACTACACAGATGCTTCATACCTCGTACCAGTGTCTCCATTTATCCTCAACAGCTTGCCACTATTCCAGTTCAGCTCTACAGCCGTTAGCTTCATATCAGTTTCTAAGATTATATTTCACTTATCAGGAATGGATTCATCAATCGGTAGCCTGGCCTCAAGCCTTCTCCCATTCCTCATCTCCATATAAGTCTCTATTATTAGAATTATGAAAATTGTACTACTTATATTGTCTTGTCTCGTTGTTGTCAAAGCTTGGATGCAAATATCGTCTGCTCTCCTGTATTGAGTTCAGTCAGTCATCAACTTCATCCATCATCATTCAATTCCATGGATTATGCCCTCTATCAACTGAAGTATGAAGTCGGTTCTTCAATATTACTCTCCATCATTCCAAATTATACATGGATTCTTGGACTCAGACTCTATTAGAAGAATTACTTACTGGACACTTTCAATTCAGTTTGTTCTTAAGATCCATTCATATGAATTGAATTCTATAATTAAATTCAGATATTTAATTGATTAATTAGTTTAATTAGGATCTCTCTCCTTTAGTAAGCCCAGAAGAATGGGCTGGTCAGTAGCCATGGGGCCTCAGAGGTTTCTCCCAAGGGGTTTTCCTCTCCTGAGTGCTACTGGTCATACTCTCCAGAGTTGGAGGAGGTGATCATCTATTCTTATCATTAAATTATGCACTTCTTCTTCAGCATTCAGTTATAGAACAATCGTTGATAATTATTCTTTTGGGCTCTACAATTCTAATCAAACTCCTTTCTGCAGGTGGGATACAGAGAAAAGCCAAAACCCTCAAATATTATCAACACTCTTTCAAGCATCCAAGTACCTAAGCACAATACATTCTATACTATTATCCAGTAAACATTGTTCTCTATGCTGGCCTCTGTATCCATCAATCATATTCATCATTCAACTATATGTTACATAAGCACTGAGCTATGAACCACACATAATTGTAAGGAGTAGCCTGTGATTATGTGGGTGAAAGCTCCTCACAGCCTATTTAAAGGAGGCAGATGTCCCGCTCTGCTTAGAGTGAGTCGCGTTCACCCACCATCCTCCCCGACACCTCCTCCTTCTTGTATCCACGGAGGCTCTACAATTCTAATCAAGCTCCTTTCTGCAGGTGGGATACAGAAAAAGCAAAACCCTCAAATATTATCAAACAACTCTTTCAAGCATCCAAGTACCTAAGCACAATACATTCTTATACTATTATCCAGTAAACATTGTTCTCTATGCTGGCCTCTGTATCTATCAATCATATTCATCATTCAACTATATTTACATAAGCACTGAGCTATGAACCACACATAACAGGTGTAGAAAGACCCCAGAGAGCACCTACACTTTGGACATTCACTTGATTGTGCTGGGTCTATTTATGAGCCTACACTGGCGTAAAGTATGATCTATGTAAAAATCGATAATGTATTGCCCTGATTCGGTTATTAACTGAGCACTGCATACCTTTCTGCAAAATCACTCACCACTCTCCTTCCATGAGATGTCTCTCCTAGGTCTTCCTCCCATTTAGCTTTAAGTGGCTCAGGTCTGATGCTAGAGTTTAATTGACCCTATAACACCCTGCCATTGGTCTAGTTCCACCCACCATCAGAAATGCCTGGAGGATCTCTTCAAATGGAGACCTGTGAGTATTTCATATTTTCTCCCAGGTTTGGTCTTTGTCAGTCTGTTTTTTAGCTGTACATAAATGAAGAGTGGGATGGACCCAAGCTATATTCTTTGGCTTGGGTCACAGAGAATGAATCCATCCTGGTTCAACAATTGAGCTATACCCTAAGCTCACCTCATCCATTGTTTTAGTATCTGCTACACTTTAGGAGTTTCACTTCCTCTTCCCATGCCAGGTGCAACATAGAGGCATGGGTGACAGGTCATTTCCACTCCCTCTAAAGCATGTGCTGTCAACCAAGTCCTCATAGTGGTCCTGGTAAAGGATTTTGAGTGTTTTAAACATTTCTTTGGTCGCCAGGGCAAAAAAGGTATGCTGTCTGGTATTTTCATTATAGACTTTCAGTTCTCCCCAGGTTTCCTTTCCTGCACTCCCGGAGAAGGTCTACCACATGTAAACCTGGGATGCCAGGTAGTAAAAGAACAAGTTGGGCAAACCCAACCCACCCTCTTTCACTAGATGCCAAAGTATCTCTTGTTTAATTTTCACTCACCCCCTGCCATAGGAGTCTTAGAATTGCTCCTCTGATCATTTTAAAACAGTTCTTGGGGATCCAGACTGGGAGTGTTTGGAATAGGTAAAGGCATTATGGGAGAATGCACATCTTTACTAAGTTTACATGACCAATCAACGATAGGGGAGATTCTTCCATCTTTCACAGTAGCCCTTTATTATTTTAATCGGGGAAGGTAATTTATTTTATAGAGACTAGAGAGCTTCCTGGGCAGAAGGTTTCCCAGGTATTTTGGGGTGGTGGTAGGTTGAATCAAAAGCCTTGAATCTCCAGGGAGCTGCCTTACCCAAACAAAGCCATTCACATTTCGACCAATTTATCTTATGCCCTATGGGGCCATATGTGTCAAAAGGCAACATTAGGGGCCAGTATAGAGACTTTGGATCCTCAGAAATAGTAGGATATCGTCCATGAAGAGAAGATAACTGGGTCTCTGCCCCCTTCAAAGTTTCCAGTCAGAGGATGGTCCCTTATGGCTGTTGCTAACACTTCAGTTGTTAGGACATAAATTAGGGATACAAGGGGCAACCCTGTGTGGTGCCCTGGTGAAGTAAAGAAGTGAGAGGTTGCTATTTGTGAGCACTTGTGCCTAGGGAGGAGAATAGTGTCTTGACCCAGGAGCAAAACCCGGTCCCAAGCCGAATCTGGACAGAGTATTGAACATGAAGTTCCATTCTACCCTGTCGAGATGCTTTTCAGCATCCAGCGCTTAGCCTTTCTCTCTCCTGGCTCCCCTCTCTTGACCAATTATACATAATATTAAGAGTTCTACGAATATTATGTTTTGCTTATCTTCCTTTTATAAATCCACATTGATCCTGGTAGATTAGGGCTGGGAGCAGTCCCTCAAGTCTGGTTGCCAATACCTTACCTATTATTTTGTAATCATTATAAAGTAAGGATATTGGCCTGTAACATACATTTGGTGGGGTCCTTATTGGGTTTGGGTAAAACTGTTATAGTTGCTAATTGCAAGGAGGGAAGGAGGTGCCCTTACCCAGTGACTCCTAATCATAAGCAGAAAAAGCTGTTTTATTTCCTCCCAGAAGGTCTTGTAAAATTCTATTAGCAGCCTGTCCGGACCTGGTGACTGCCCTGTATTGGTGTCCTGTACCGCTTGTCCCAACTCTTCTAGGAGATCTAGGCATCTAACTCATTCCTTTTTTCCTGGCTCAGTGTGGGGACTTTAATAAGTATGAAGGCTTTCAGGTTCATATTTCTGGGGCCTCAGAGTGTACTGAGATTCATAAAAGGTTCTAAAACAGTTGTTTATTTCCATGGGGTCTGTGGTAGATTTTCCTTCTCATCCTTTACCTCTAAAATTACTTTTCATTGCATTTTGCTTGACCTTCCATGCTAGCCACTTTCCCACTCTGTTGACCAGACTCTTTATTTTCCTTATTTTGCTGTATAATTCCAACTCTTTTGTTTTTGGTCTCCTACCCCTCCATAATTTGTCTTTCTAGTGTCTTTCTCCTCCCTCTAACTGAGATTCCTCCAATTTTCTGTCCAATTTAGATGGGAATTATAAGCATAATTAATTCCCTAACATACGTCTTTAGGGTTTCCCAAACTGTACCTGCTGAGGGTATCCTCTGTTTTATTGTTGGATAGGAATTCCTGGACACCTTCAGAGATATATGCTCTGAATTCAGAAGAGGGCAGCAAGGAGATATCTAATCTCCACTGTCTAGTGGGCGGGGCCTGTGTTCCACCTTCAGGGTCACCTCCATGGAAGCATGGTCTGATCTATAAATTGGTCCATAATTGGCCATCTCAACTTTTCTGAGAATGTCAGGAGGGCCAGGAAGAGGTCTGTCCTTGTATAGATCTTGTGGACCTGGGAATAATGAAAGTACTCTAGATTTATTAGGGTTGTAGTACCTCAGAACTCCTCAAGGGCCTCCTGGCCAAGGACCTCAGGGCCATGGAGCTTTTCAGTAGGGCCTAGTAGGTGTCCCCAGTGGTCAAGGGTTCTGTTCCAGTAAGTATTGTAACCTCCCCCACCACCACATTATCTGGAAAAGGAGCCAGCATCAATGCCAGATAGTGGAAAAACCCTGGGTCATCAGTGTTGGGACCATAAATGGATAACAGTGTAGATCTCTCTTCCTCAATCACTCACATCACAGATAATGTAGCTTCCTGAGGGGTTGGCAGTATACTGATGTATTTTTACTCGAAGTCTGGTAAGCCAAAATAGCCACCCTTACACATGAGATAAAGGGGTCTGACGAAAATTACCTCCCCTACTTCAGATTTTGTTAAGTGCAACTCCTGTAAAAACAAACATTTCCCTTCTGTCTTGAAATTGGTCAAACCTTTTTCCTTAATGAGGGCCATCCTGAGGTCCCCTCACGTTCCACGTGATAAACCTTAGTGTACTCGTCCTTTCTCATCATATACTATTACCACAGCCTGCAGCTCTGCCAGAGAAGCCACACATAATTTTTCATCATGTGAAGCTTGCTGACTTTTCTTTCCCCCTTCCCAAAAACCACCATAACTACAAAACTTTTATCAACATTCCCCCCAAGCTCAAACTTGTGGAACCAAGTGGTTCAAACTGTGATACTCCTCAAATAGAATGAGAAACAGCACTTTCAAAACTTCTTCTCTGTCTAAACCCTGTATCCCCAACTATTAATATTTTCAGCTTTTTAATTCCTCTTACTGCCCTTTCCTTCTTTCTCCCCCTCACACCCACAGAGTTTTATTTCATCCAGGTCCCTCTAGCACTTTAGGCTGGTATCTAGCATCATTGTTATTGGCTAGGATTGCTTTAGAGTGTGTGTCAGGGTCACTCAGCTGGGGTGAGGGCAGAACTGCCAACTCCCCTACTGTTCTCTCACATGGGGTGGGGGACACTCCCAGCATAAAGTCCACAGTGGGAGGAGGAGCAGGGAGAATTCTTTTAACACTCATGCCATAAGTTGTTTCATTATCTCCCACTTAGTTCTGGCCTGGGGAGTCACCACTCAAATCGAGGAAGGGGCATCACACTCATATGTGCTCCCTGAATGGAGCACCCCAGTGAAACCTACCCTCTTCTCTAATGCATTTCTCAGTTTAGCTATTCATTGCTCATCGACTTCATCTGGAGTCCACATCCCCATACCCCCCACGGTTCCCCACTGAACCGTCTTTGACCTCCCACCTCACTCAGATAAGGAACAATTAACAGATAATATGTGCAGAAACCTTGGTAGAATAATTTAGGCCCGCCCCACTGACTCCCCAACACCAACACCCACAGATTGCATGTTTATCCACACCATCCTTATCCCATCAAATCCATGCATGCTTTTAAACTAGCATTCACTTTTGCCAACTAGCAAAGCAATTATCAGTTGTGTTTGGCAATAGTAGAAAACAGCATGCATAACATTAAAAGTGAAAAACAGCTCTTTGTTGTGTTGTTTTTAAAGTAATTGGTGTATGACCCCAGAAACTGTCCTGTTACTTTTTTGCCTGGCATGTTCATGACGAGCATTTAGAGTTGGAACAATAGACTTTGGGAAAAGAAAAAAGCAGTATACTCAACAGAAGTGGGATTCTTCACAGGCCATTTTATTTTTTTTTCATTGTAAGTCCTATGGTCTTGTCAGTGATGCACACCCATGAATCCCATGAGTAAACTTGAAAGCAGCATTTGTCTAGGCCTCACCATATTTGTCCATGAAATATCAGTGTAGAGCAAGACCGTCAGCCTCTCACTTCATGTCTGTTCAGCAGGAAAGGGCCTGCTTGGCCCAGCTGCTATGGGCTGGTTTTGTTAAGACCATTTCAGGCCAAACTCAGATAAACCCCCCCCAGCCCGGCTGGCCAAAGCATTTACAGTACCTGGAATGTTTACATTTGTCGAGATCGTCCGTTAATTCACTGCCCCATTAGCGATTCAGAGGATCATCAGGCGGGCTGGATACAACATGGTGAATGGGCATTCCAGGGCATGGAGAGACTTCTTCACCTCAGCGAATGGTTGCCTAAAGAGCTGCAACCTCCTGGAGAAGTCAGGAAACATATTTATCGTCGGCCACCCTACAGAATCAAGCCTTTTCTTCTCACTGCTTCAATACCAGCTGCCAGTCCAGGGTGCAAAATTTGATGATGATGTGTCTCAGGCACTCGTCGGACCTAGTTTTCACCCTGGAAACCTATGTGCCCTTACAGGATCTCGAAGCTAGTGCGTCTTTCAGCTCTAGTGTATTGCTCAGCCAACTGCTCATGTGCAAGGTGCAATTCAGGCCCTCAATCCTCTGGGAACCCCACCACCTGGACATTGCACCACCTGCCCCTGTTTTCATGGTCGTAGATGGCATTTTTAACTCCTCTATTTCTCTCAAGGCCCTTTGCAAGGTAGAGTCCATCCTTGACTAACTATCTTCTTGGGCACTAATTCTATTTTCTGCTGCCTCCAGGTGAGCAGTATGTGATTCCACCGTATTACTTAATGTATTAATTGTTTTGTTGCAGGTGAGTTAGCTGGGCTCAATATTCTCAAAACCGACCTCATTTGATGAGTGAGGTTGAATTTAACATTTGTAGCAGCGATTCAATATTCGTTGATATTGATCTTGCATTTTCTAGTGATCCTGGAGTTTGTTTCTGGGGTTTCATGTTGCTGCGAGGCAGGCCACTATACCCTGCCCAGGCCTCAAAGTTTCTGTCATCCTTTGAAAAGGCTAGTGCATCTGTTTCTTCCTTGACTTTTGGCAGAGGCCATAAAGGATGTTGTTTGCTGTAATCATTGACATGGTGTTGAGGTCTCCCAGATGGATAGTTCTGGGGGACTTCAATGCCTGGGTCAATGATGAATTCCACATTTAGGTCAAAATCTCCTCCAGCTGATGACAACTGGGCTCCCACAGGTAGTTACCTCCTCAGCCCATATAAGGGGTCACTCATTGGATTTAATCTTTCCTGGGTATGAAGATAGCTGATTTGGGAGTGAAACCAGTCAGTTGGTCTGACCATCACACCATAAGGTTCAGCTTCAGGGTCCCCCAATGGTCTGCACCTATGGAGATGGTTCAATACTGCCCTTTAAGGAGTTACCCCTAGTGAAACCCTAACAAAATTCTGGACCTATCAGGTTTTGTCGGTGAATCGTGAGCCAGGTGATCTTGTTTTGGCCTATAATAATACTGTGGGAGATGCCCTCAATGAGATTGCTCCTGTTCTGTTCAGCCCTCACCCTTCACCCAAGAAACCCTTGGTTTGATGGTTCCTTGAAGGAGTTCAGGTGAGTTGGTTGAAGAGCGGAGAGCTTAGTGGAAGTCTGGCCTTGATGCTGACAGACTTAAGCTGATGGCACACTATGATGGCTATCAGTTGGAAATCACCCATAAGAAGGTAGAGCGTTACTCCTCCTTCCCAAACAACTACTCCACCAATTCTTAAGGCAGAAGTAGAAAACAATGTACTTCATAGAAACTTATAGAAACATAGAATTTCACAGCAGATAGGACAGCCCAGCCCACCTAGTCTGCTTTCCTACTAACAGATAAGCTGTAGATCCTAGTTAACCAACAGCTTACTTCCTCCTACCCCCCACTAGGACTGCCTTATGCCTGTCCCATGCATTCATAAGTCCCCACAGTTCTTGACTCCATGACCTCCTTAGGGAGGCTGTTCCATGCATCCACAACCCTCTCAGTGAAAAAATACTTCCTCACATTACCTCTGAGCCGTCCCCCTCTATCTTCAAATTGTGCCCCTTGTTCTTGCACATCTCTTTTTCTGGAAGATGCTACCCTCTTGGACTTTGTTAATTCCTTTGAGGTACTTGAAAGTTTCTATCATGTCCCTCTCTCCCTTCTTTCCTCAAGGGTATACATAATAAGCTCCTTTAGTCTTTCTTTGTATGTCTTCTGGTGCAGACCCTGCACCATTTTAGTTACCTCCTCTGGACAGCCTCCACTCTGTCTATGTCTTTGTGGAGATGGGGTCTCCAGAACTGCACACAGTACTCAGATGGGGTCTCACCAACTGTCTGTACAGAGGATAACAACTTCCTGTTTTCTACTATTGATTCCTCTTCCTACACATCCCAGTATCCTCCCAGCCTTCCTTGTTGCCTTCTCACATTGCTTGCCCACCTTTAGGTCATCTGAAATAATTACCTCCAGGTCCCTTTCTATTTTTACTGTTATCAGTATCTCACCCCCATTGTGTACTCTTCCCTGGGTTTTGTTTCCCATGTGCATTACCTTGCACTTCTTTGCGATGAATCTGAGCTGCCATACATTTGACCATTCCTCCAACCTTGCAAGTCCCTTCTCATCCTTTCCACTCCATCTTAGTATCAACCCTGTTGCAGATCTTTGTGTCATCTGCAATGACTTTTCCTTCCAGTTCCTCTGCAATGTCACTTATAAAGACATTAAAAGGACCGGTCCCAGTACTGAACCCTGCGGTACCCTGATAGTAACCCTCCTTTCTTCATTGTGTACTCCATTTACTACTACCCTTTGCGTCCTGTTGTCTAGACAATTTTTTATCCAGGCTACCACCTTGGGACCCACTCCAAGGCTGGCTATCTTGTGTATTAATCTTTTGTGTGAGACTGTATCAAATGTCTTGCTAAAATCTAGGTAGGCCATGTCCACAGCCCCTCCCTGGTCTACTACTTTGGTCACCCAGTCAAAAAATCTATTAGATTCATCTGACATGACCTTCCCATCGTGAATCCATGCTGCCTTGGGTCCTGTGCCCCACTGACCTCTAGGTACTCAACAATTCTTTCCTTCAGAAGTGATTCCATCATTTCCCTACCACTGAGGTCAAACTAACTGGTCTATAGTTTCCTGCCTCTGTTCTGCTCCCACTTTTGTGAAGAGGAATCACACCTGCCCTCCTCCAGTTTTCGGGTACCACCCATCCTCCATGATTGGTTAAAGAGAGGTAGTCAGCCGGTGTCACTAGTTCTACCCTTAGTTCTTTTAAATTCTTGGGTGAATCCCATCAGGCCCCATTGCTTTGTCCACCTTCAATTTTATTAGTACTTTCAGAACCCTTTCTTCTGTAAATGGACTGGTATCGACCTCCTATCTTCAGACTGTTTCTCTTGTTTAGTTTGGTAACTCCCCTCCTCTTCCTTTGTGAATACTGAGCAGAAATATTCGTTCAGTATCCTGCTTTTCACTGTCACCCTCTACCCACATTCCCTCCCTTTATTAAGCTTCAGTATCCCTCCTTTGGTCTTTCTTCACTCCCTAATGTACCTATAAATGGTCTTATCCCTTCTTAACAGAATTGGCTATCCTTTCCTCGGTTTGGGCCTTTGCTATTCTGACTGCCTTCCCAGCCTCTTTCTGTTTTAACTGATAAATTTATCTGTCCTGCTCCTTCTGTGTTTCCTTATATTTCCTGAATGCTGTCCTTTTCTCCTTAAGCTTCTCTGCCACCTCTTTTTGAGAACCATAGCATTTTTTCCTTCGTTGTGTTTTATTGATTTGCTTTACACAAAGGCTTGTTGCCTCCGTGATGGCTGTTTGATCACTCCCCATTTTCCTCAACCCTTCCTTCTTGCCTGTTTGCTAGTGCTTTTCTGAGGCACTCTCTCATTTCCCAAAGTCAGCCCTCCTAAAGTCCAGTACTCTTGCTTTTGTATGCTTGCGACTGTATGGCTGTGTTTATCATGAACCACACTGGTTTGTGGTCGCTTCCCCAGATGGCTACCCACTTCTAAATCTGAGATTCTTTCTCCATCCCCATTTGAGAGTACCAGTTCCTCCAGTGGGTTCCAATACTAGCTGTCTGAGGCATGCCCCTGTAGGGCATCAGAATGACCCTGCTCTTAAATGTGGCTGCAGCAAAGGTGCTCCATAACATCTGGCATATTCAGGTCCCCCATCAACAAAATCTCCCCTTTTCTGCCATTCTAAGAATGCCTTCTATCATTTCCTTGTCCATTCCTCCTCCTGAGATGGGGTCTGTATACAACCCCATGTGGATTGTGGTGCCATTTTCTGTCTCCAGAGTGACCCAAAGTGCCTCATCTGCTCCCTGTTTACTCTTTAGTTCTGTTGCTTTGATCCCTTCCTTTACATAGAGAGCCTCCTCCTCCTCCTCTTTTACCCTCCCTGTCCCTCCTGTAGATTGTGTATCCTGGTATGTTGACATTCCGTCATGGTTCTCTGTGTACCATGTTTCTGTGACTGCCACAATATCCAGGCAACCCTCTTCCATCAAGGCCACTAGTTCAGGAGCTTGTTACACAGACTACAGGCATTGGTACTCATCACCCTCCACTTCTTGATAGCCTTACCCTTTTAGCCCCATTTCTGTCCTTACTGCCTTTGCCTTTTTAATTTAAATCTGTTCTACTCCTAATAACTTCTGTACCTTGGTGTTTACCTCACTAATCACCATGTTTCGTGGGGGAGGCTCAGATTCTCTCCTTTTCAGTGCCTCCCCCTTGGCTAGTATAAATGCTTGCCAATGAAGCATTTAAACCTCTCATCTAGGATCCTGGTTCCCCACCCAGACAGATGCAGACCTTCGCACCAGTATAGGTCTGCATCCCTCAAAGTGCTCCCAGTCCCAATGAAGCCAAAACCCTGAGCTCCACACCAGTTTTCAACCACTCATTAATTCCCTGGTGAGAAGTGCCTAGCATCTCCCTTGCCAAGACAGGCAGCACCTCCGAGAAGGTTACCGTATGTGCTACTTGTCTAAGGCCCTTCCAACTCTACAAACTCGCTTCACCTCACTTCATCTTGTTTTTAAGCTCCAAAGGCAAATTTTGCAGTGATTCATGGGATTTCAGGTCACATGGGCTCTAGACTGTTCTGCACAGCCTCAGTTTGGGGTAGTGTGTGGAAGCTGTGAGAGACAATCTGCTCTGAGCTCTGAAATTCAATCCTTCTAAAAGCTGTTAAAAAGCCTTTCTGAATCATTATTTTGCTGAAACTTTAGTTGATCAATTATAGGAAACCCTCCTGTGCTCATATCATCAGGCGTTAATTGTTTGTGTATGGATTTGAATGTTAATGTATAACATTCAGTCTGTGTACTGAGAGACAGTGGAACTGTGCTTTGGGGAGGCGTATCTGTGGTGTAGGTAGATTAACTTGGAGAAAAAGACAGTGCTTTCTGTTTTGGTGATATTTTTCTTGTATAACTGTGTTAATGTACACACAGTAATATTTTCAATAATTCTTGCCATGTTTTGCTGATTGTTGTAGTGCAGCAGTGCATAATTTTAGTTTGTTTAAAATATGTGGTTATATTACAAGTTTTCAATTTTCTTTGCATTACTTAGTGTGTGCGTGTGAGTATGTGTGTGACACATGTCATCAAATCAGACACCTTTTATTGTGCCACATAATAATTTCAGCAATGTGAACCTGCTATCCACTGCAGCTGTGTGATTTTTATACTTCTTTGTGGTATCTTTACTGGTACTAGTACTAGTGACTGTTACTGCAGCAGTGCAGCATACTGCCCCCATGGCCCACCCCAACCAGCAAAGGTATTCTTTTCCAGATTTGAATTTCTGATGGTGAACACTGGTTAGGTGTTGTGCCTTTGTGTCTGCATCTCTTCAGTGTGTAGCACAATCTTAATCTGTTTGTGCATTTGCATCTCTTTAGGGCCCAATCTCCATCTGTAACTTAAGTCACAGTTGTTTCTTTTGCTTCTCTTCAGAGTACTGGACAGGTGTGATGCATAGTTCTGCATGAACATGGAAGTACAGCCATAAGCATTCATGTTCCCAATACAGTATCTCACAACATCGACACTGAACCACTTTCTTCATTATCATGGTTACAAATGCAGTCACAAATCGCGATTCACAATCACGTCATGAATCACAACATTAATTTTTTTCTAGTTACTTGGATGTATTATAAGCCTGTTTTGTAGTATCTCAGGCTTCACCACCCCACCATTGTACTCATTAATATGAGTTTTAAGTCAGGGAGTTCTGGCTGCAGCTCATCGGGGAAGTACAGCCATAGGCGATCGCATTCCTTCCTATACAGCAGGTGAGTTACAGTACTATAAGTAGTGGTGGCGAATTGGCTATTAAGCTCCACAAAGTGATTCATGGAGTAGCTGAGTCCACAGAGTACTCCCAGTAATGAAGCAGAGTACTTCATTTCATAATGAGGAACTCAAGTCCATTGAAACCAATGACTTTGTGTTATTCGCCTTCCCAAACCACTTATTCACCAACTTTAAGGTTAAGTACATTGAAAGCAATGTAATTTGCCTCACTTCACCTTGTAATTGAGCTCAAATGAAATTCTGCAGTGATTCATGGGATTGCAGGTCACATGGGCTCTAGATTGTTCTGTACAGCCTCAGTTCTGGCCTGGGTAGTGTGTGTGTAGTGGTAGCAGGAGACAGTTTGCTCTCAGAGCTGTGCAATTCAAAACCTCTAAAAGCTGTTAAAAATACCTTTTTGAGTCATTCTTTGTTTTGCTCAAATTTACTACATCGATTGTAGGAAACCTGTCTGTGCTCATATCATCAGTGATTATTGTTTGTGTGGAGTTTTGAATGTTAATTTAGAACAGTCAGTCTGTGTACCGTGATGTGTGCCTTGGGAGGCGTGTGTATGGTGTCAGTACATTAACTGGGAGAAAAAGGCAGTCTTTCTGTTTTGGTTATATTTTCTTGTATAACTGTGTTAATGTACACAAAGTAATATTTTCAGTAATTCTTGACTTTGTTTTGCTGATTGTTTTGGTGCAGCAGTGTATAATTTGTCTGTTTAAAAAATTTGGTTATATTACTAAAGGTTTTCAATTTGCTACGCATTACTTGTAGTGTGTGTGTGGTGTGTGTGATGTGTGCCATTAAATCAGACACCTTTTGTTGTGCCCTAGATTAATTGCAGCAGTGTGAACCTGCTATCCACCGCACCTGCATTAATTTTTATACTGCTTTGTAGTATCTTTACTGGTAGTGGATTATTGCCGTGAACTAATCCCCTAACTGGCAAAATGTATTCCTTTCAGATTTGGATTTGTGATTTGTGACTTGTGTGCACTAGTTAGGTGGTGTTGTGCCTTTATGTATGCATCCCTTAGTGTGCAGCAGCACAATCTTACTGTCTGTGCGTTTGCAGTGCACCACTAATTCTGGAGACTGCATTTCTTGTTACACTCTCATTTCACTTCGTCAGCAGTGAGAATTTTCTGGACACAAGACAGTAGCATTTCATCAGCATTGGGGAATTTTCTGGACACATGACAGTAGCATTTTGGGATGCACATTAATTCTGATGACTCTGTGTGTGACCACTCATGCCTGACTAAGTGCACCATTAATTCTGGAGACTTTGCATTTCTCGTTATGCTCTCATTTCACTTCATCAGCACTGGGTTGTTTTTGGACACAAGACATAGCACTTTGGGGATGCACATTAATTCTGGTGACTGTGTGGGTGGGCTGCTGCCAGTATTGTTGGCCACTTCACATTCACTTCACAGGCAGTTTTAAATTCACTGCATCTCTAATTAGGATGTATGATCCCACTCATTTGGGGGTCCTTGATAGGTTTAATTCCATTTGGTAAACATTGCAGTGATTGGTGTAAATGATGGTGTGTTGGGACTCTTGGCTCACATTCAAAGTGAATATTTACTTCCTTCTACAGTAACTAATTATCTTCCCCGAAGATATTTACAATGTGTTTTTATTCAGATTCCTTAGACTGTTACTCAGCATACAGTAGTTTGATTATATACTGTCACATTTTGAACTCTGTACATATTGGGATGCATGATTCCATTTACTCACGGATCTCTGACAGGTTGAATTCCATTGAGTTATATTATAGTGATTGGTACATATTGAAACTTTAACATATTAGGATGCCTGGTTTCATTTTCTTAGGGGTCCTTGACAGGTTTGTCTTTTAAATTGGCTCTTATACTGACAATTGATATTATCTTGTATAATATCATGCTACAGCACTGAAAATCTTAAACTTTACAGAATATAGTAACTAGTTAAGTGTACAATTGGGAAAATGTTTCCAGATAGGTAGTATTGAAAATTGATATTGTATATTGTATGAATATGTGAAACAGTTGCTCACACTAAGGAAGCTCTAGTTTAAACACTCTTTATGCCATATATAGAACATTTCTGTTATATTTTTGCTTGTTTTAATATACACTGACATCACATTTTAACATGTACTTCAGTTAGCATTGACTCTAAATTTCTGGCTTTTCATTAGACTGTATTCATAAAGCACACTGAGACATTCATAATTTATGTTAGCTTTCTGCTTGAAGAGTCCTTATCTCATTTGGATGACACTGGACCTTGAAAGGTGCCTTAGTTTAAACAAACTGGTGAAATGTGATTCTTCTGGAGTTAAACTGCTGTTATGGTTTAAATGAGTATTTTAAACCAGTGAGAATTCTTTCTGGGTTTTATGCATGATCTGGGTGTTAATAATATGGGATTTTCTAAATAACTGCCATAAGATTCTGAGGAAGTACTTGATTGGTCCAAATGCTTAGGCACTTTGTTCTTTTGGTAACATTTAAGTTGATGCAATAAAAGGTATCAAACCATTTGCTTCTGGATCTGTTCTTACAAGGACCAATCTGACAACTAAACTAAATCTGTATTAGAATTGTTGGTAACATAGTGCAGTTAATACAATACAAACTTTGTTATTACAGTAATAAGAATCTACAATTAATTTAAATGGATGGATATTAATTAACTAAAGATTATAACGTTTTAAAAATAATCCTTTCAAACAAAAGTTAATAGCTGTTGTGTACGGGATTTCTACTGTACATAACACCCTGTTAACTTTTTGGATACTTTATTCTTTTTCTTGCTTATTAGAGTAACACTTACCTGAAGAAATGGGTTCACCCATGAAATGTTGTACATAAAGGTGGAAGAAAAATAAAATGAAAATACTAAATATGGAGTTTTATCCCTCCTGGTTCACCTCCTACCCTCTCCACCACTACTGATCTGAGCAACCACCAAGCCCTTCAACCTGTCCCAGCTATGCTTGAAGACATTTATGGTCTTGGCACCCACCACTTCTGCTGGCAGACTGTTCCACAACTCCATCCTTTCCATAAAATATAACTTCCTCACATCCATCTTAAAACTTTACCACCGTTTCCATGCATGATCTTGAGTTTCTTGACTCTGCACTTGTAAATTGTTCCCCTACAGTACACTTTTGTTTATTCCTTGAGGAACTTGAAGGTCTGCAGGATATACCCTCTCCCACCTGGTCTCAAGTGAATACATGTTCAATGCCTTGAGATGATCTTTGTATGATCTACCCTGTTGACCCTGAATCATCTTTGTCACCATGAGTTGCACCATCTCCAGCCTGTTCTTGACTTCCCTTAGGTAAGGATTCAGAACTAAGCACATTATTGTATGTGTGGCCTCACTAGTAACTATATAAAGGTAGTAGTACCTTCTTTTTCCTGCTGTCAATACCTTGAGCACAGTATTGCAAATCGCGGCCTCACTAGTGACCTATATAGAGGTAATAGTACTTCCTTTTTCCTGGTGTCAGTACCTTTTCTGATTAACCCAGCACTCTATTCACCTTACTATTGGCCTTGCTCTGCTGGTTTGATTGCTGGAAGGAGTCACTGATGATGATTCTCAGGTCCCTTTCCTCTGCAGTATTGCTCAGTTTAACCCCTCCATCCAATTCTATATCCTCTTCTTTTCCTTTAGGTGCATAACCTTGCATTGTATGATGTTGAATTTCAGCTGTGAAACCTTAGATCACCTCTGTAGCCTTTATAAATCCTTTGCATCTCCCTAATCCCTTCATCACTATCTGTCTTACCACAGAGATTTGTGTCATCTGTAAATAGACACAACTTGCTCTGAATGCCCTCTCCAATATGTCTGGTGAATATATTCAAAACGACAGGACCAGGAGAGATCCTGTGGCACCACACTATGACCTCCCTCCCTCTCTTTCAGTTTTAATGTTTACCACCACCTCTGCTGTTTCTTCTACAACTAGTTTCCTATTCAACTAATTGTCCAGGTCTTTCAGCTTTAAGCAATCTTCTGTGTGGTACCTAGTCAAAAGCCTTGCTGAAATCAAAGTAGATACATCTAGCATGTCCCCAATCTACTAATGTTGTTACCCAGTTAATGAACACTATCAGATTGGTCTGCTAAGTCTTCCCTGCTACAAACCCATAATGTTTATTATCCTGTAGACCACTGCCCTTTAGGTAGTCCACAAGGTCCTCTTTGATCAGTGACTCCATCAGGTTACTCACTACAGAGGTAAGGCTGACAGGTCTGTAATTCCCTGGTTGCTTCTTGCCCCCCCATGTAGTGGGACCACATCCACTACCTTCCAGTCTTTCTGAACTATCCTTGTCTGAATTCAACTAATAAATCCCCCTAATATGAGTTCTGCTAATTCCACGATCAATTCCTTGAGCACCCTTGGGTGCATACCATCCTATCCTCAGGATTTATATACATTTAGGGCTTCGGACCTTTTCTGACCCTTTCTGTGGTAAATACTCCTGACAGCTGCCTCAATTCCATATTCAGAAAGGGGACCACTGATTTTCCTAGTGAAGACAGAGCAGAAGTAATCATTAAGGACAGCTGCTTTTTGGTCTTCCTCCTATGGTACACTCCCTCTTGTTGCCTAATAATGCCTACTTCCTGCTTCCTTGTTTCCCAAATATATCTGAAGAATTGCTTTTCACACCCTTGCCTCCCACTGCAATATGCAGCTCCATGTCTGCCATTACCTCCTGACCGTCCTCTACTTTCCAAGTTTTATTTGGTACTCTAATTATTCCTCCTCCTCCTCCATTTCCTTGTACATGGTGAAAACCTTATTTGGCCATCACTGCTTCTCTGATCATATTTGAGAACCATATAGGTCTCTTGTATCTGTTCCATTTTGCAACAACTCTCTTGCATGACAGTTATCTCAAGAATAGTCCCTCTGATTGCTCCCTATCTTTCTTCTTCACCTCCATTGCTGTCCACCCATGTCAGTTTGTCTTGAACCAGATCCTCATCCAGTTGAAGTCTGCTCTTTTGAAATCTAGGACTTCAGTTTTTGATAGGGGCATTCTGGTCCCAAGGACCAGCCTGAACCAAATGGAGTTATGGTCCCTGGACCCCAGTGACTATCCTACCTTCACACCACTCACCATCTCTGAGTTGGTAGGCACCAAATTGAGAATGGCTGTCTGTCTGATGGGTTCCTAAACAAACTGCACCAGCAGCAATCCTTTAATATATCCAACAGGGCCTGACCCCTGGTGCACCTGGCTACTGGAATGTCACAGTCAATATTTGGCAGGTTCAGATCACCAACCACCAACACTTCCTCCATCTTCACTCCACTAGACAGCTCCTCCCTGAGCTCCCTATCTCTCTCTCTCTTCCCTTGTTCTGGTGGTCAGTAGATCACCCCATCCATATTTTCTTGCCTGAGGCCACCATGAGGTGAATCCACAGTGACACTGCTTGTCCTTTGATTCCCCTGATGTTTTCATTCTCCACAGCCTCTCTGCCCTCTCTGACAGAGGCTTTGCCTTCTCTCTATCTTATCTTAAACATGTGCATCTGGGACTGGCAATTCCAAGTTATTATTCTCTGTGGACCAAGTTTCTGTGATGGAAACAAGGTTCACTTCATTGCCTACCACCAGTGCCTGGAGCACACTGATTTTGATTGCATTCCTTCGCATGGTTAGAGGCTAAGGCCAACTTCTACCATTCTTAGCTTGACTCTGCCTCAAGGTGCCCAGCTAAATTTTGGTCCAAAATCAAACAGCTGTCTGGTCATACAGCTGAAATGTACTTCCCTTGAAAATCATCTCTGACGATGTTACTATCAACGATAGAAGAGATTCTCCAGGCCTTCAACAACCACGTTGCTACAGCAGGCCTAGCATTCGACAATTCACCAGAATCTGTGTTATGTTCTCAGGTTAGCTCACAGATTCCAGAATCCAGCACCACTAATGCAGTCTTCTCATTCCTTCCAGATTCATTGAAAGAGGTTGAAGGCCTCTTTCTGCAGTTGGGCACCAAGAAAAGAGCTGGTGTTGACTCTCTTGACCCCTTACTTAAAGATTGCATACCAAGTCCTAGCTGTACCAATCACACACTATTTAACTTGCCCTTGTTCCAGGGACTCTTCCACACCTATGGAAAATTGCCCAAGTCACTCCTCTGTTTAAATCAGGGATCCTGTGACCTAAATAATTATAGGCAATATCTCTCCTACCAATATTGTCTAAACTGCTGGACAAAATTGTGAATGCTCAGTTGAGAACCTTCCTAGATAAGAAGAACCTTCTAAACCCTATGCAGTCTTGTTTTCAGAGCCAAGCACAGTACCATTATGGCTCTGGCCAAAGTGACTGATGACTGGCAGCGAGCTGGAAAACAAAAAATTTGATGTTCCAAGTTCCTGGACCTCAGCAAGGCCTTCGACATTGTCAACCACTGCTTGCTTCTTTCCACCCTAAAAGTGATAGGTCTGGACCGACCTCTCTGTGCTGGTTTAATAATTGCCTTACAGATGGTTCTATGTAATAAAGCGAATACAAAATAGCGAATGTCAAAATAGAAACTGCCAGAGCCTGTAACAGCTACTACTACCTGTTCTTTCAACAGCTGTTCTTGGTATGATGACTTGATACATATGAGGGGCTGCACCTCCGCACCCCCAATCTTAAATATTCTAACACCATGCCACTCATTGATTTGGGAGAATTACATATTCGAACACTGTAATTATGAGTAGCCATTATGTGTCATTCGCTATTGTGACAGTCGCTATTTTGAAGTTCGCTATTTTGCAGTCAATATTATCATGGGATACCTTACAGATAGGCTTCAGCAGGTCAAGGCTGAAGGAGCTCTCCACTCAAACCACTAAAGGCGTATTCCACAGGGATCCATCCTGGGGCCTCTGTTTTGCCATTTATATAAACAATATTGATGTTGGCATCAAGAGGCCAATATTCACCTTTTGCTGATGATATAGTGTTGTACCTAAGCCGCCCAACTCCAGAAGCTGCCTGTGGAGTTTACTAACAGAATTCAACTTGTTGCAGAATCAGCTCCTGAATAAAAACTCTTACTCAATGCCAAATAAAACAAAAGCTATACTGTTCTCTCAGGCTAATCATTGGAGAACCCTGCTATCTCTGGCTACATACCTCCCATAAACACTTTACTAGGAGAGAGGTTGGAATTTGTTACAAAATTCAAGTACCTAGGGGTCTGGCTAGACCACAGACTCGCTAGTGAAGCATGTCGGAATCTGCTGAATAAGTTGAGGCAGAGGCTGGGCTCTTTCTTTAGAATAAACCACCTCCGACCAAAGATGCCAAGATGCAGTTAGTTCAATCCACATTTCTATCCCTAATTGATTATACCAATTTAATTTATAGTCAGTGTAATGCCTCCTATCTTATTAAATTGGACACCTTATACCACAGAGCCTTGAGATTCATAACTGGCCTACATATCACCACCCACCACTGCTACTTATATGCAGCTGTATGGTGGACCTCGCTCAGTACAGAAGGAATAGAAATGTGGTCTCTGGACTTACAGAGCTATTACCAACAAATTATCCCAATACATTTCTGGCTGTTTGCCATTATATGTGGTGAAACTACACACTGAGAAACTATTCTCTGCTTCTACTGAATGTACCTAGGGCCAATACACACTTTGGGAGATTGGCCATAGGCTTGTGTTGCCCTCACTCTGGAACAAATTACAGAAATCTATGAAACTGAGTCTCCTGTTAGTCTTACCACCTTCAAGACCTTGTATGCCAAGGCTGTTAAGAGCTATGCAGCTGTTTCAGAATGCTTAGCGTGCTACGGTGCCTACTGCTTACCTGCCCACTACATCTCCACCTAACCCGCCCTTGATTGTCTCCACCTATACCCCCTTTTTCTGCTAATCCACTACTTTTCTACCCTCAGACTCCTAACATATATATCCCCAGCCCATCTACCATTGCACCCCTCCTAGAACAGCTGTAGTCCTGTACCCCTCCCTCCATATCTGTCCCTTAAGTTTGTATATGTCCGGACCAATGATATGCCATGCAGTTTGAAAATGTTTTAATATACTGGCTATTTCAGAATGTTTTAATTCCCTTCATACCAGTCTCCCTAACCTTGTTAACCCTATACCTGAAATACTTATTATTACTCTGTGTATTTTTCTATTTCTATATACTTATGTCTATTTATTATCTGTACATAAAAGTGTTATTCTTGACCTTGTGTAACGCAAGTCCACCTTGTAAATGAGTCTGCTCAATGGCATTCACCTAGATAAAGACTTGATTGATTGATTGACATTCTCCTACCTTCATATTTTACCTATTGCTTACAGACCTTAAGAGCCTTCCTCCTGTTACCTCTTCCACTACTTCTTTTGAACCTTAACTTTATTTTTATCTACTACTGCTGCAGTTCCCAGTACAGGGTGACCACTAGCAAGGTTTACCTCCCTCACTGCCTTTACCATGGTTCTTCTAGACTCAGTGTCTGCCACAATCAGTTTAAATGTCTAATGATGACATCATACATGTGCTCCAGTGCACTGGTCCCCTATTTTGTCAGGTGAAGCCATTACCTTTTGAAGAACCTCCTTTCCCATCTCTTCCTCCAGTCCCCCACAAAGTGGTACCCTTTCTTGACACCATGCCTTTAACCACCAGTTTAATTCCTCTATCTTTTCCTTCCTTACTCTATCTTCCAACCCGCTCCACATAAGGAGGATATCACAAAAGGCCAGGAGGCCAAGTGTGCCTGCAATCTGTTCCATAACCTCTGAAGGTTTCTCTTTCCTTGCTCCACAGGATGGGTCACCAGATGATAGATCATTGATACCCAAGTGTACCAGATGACCAGCATCCCTCCTCTCCACTTTCCTTCCTATTCTTTCCATGTTCTATGACTTATGTTCCAGGAAGGCATTTGACCATCCCTCCTCCCTCCTCCCACCCCTCTCTACTCCTGATCATAGAAGTCTCAACCAATAAGACTCTGCTAGCTGTCTTCCTGTAACTCTCACCCTGGGTTTCACCAGGTCATCACTCCCATTTTCCTTAACTGACCCAGAGTCCCCCTTTGAGGGGTCAGGTACCTGAGTCTCCTATGGGGTGCAAAGCAATTTTCTTTTGGGATGGGGTGGGGTTGGGTGACCTCCTTGTAGCTGCCACTTATCTCTTTCCTCCCCAATCACTCTGCACCCCCATGGCCCAGTGGGCCTCTGGGGAGTGAGGGTGTGGGCTGTGGCTCAAGCTGAGCCAGTGCTTCAGGAGATATCTCTTCCCATTCTGCTACCAGCTGAGCATGGAGCTCTGGAGAGATCCTGCAGAAGGGGTAGTGACCCTTTCTCCAGAGTGTAACTCTGGGGAAGGGCACCAACAGTCTCTGCAACTGACTTACTCCCCACTAAACCTCATGAGTGGGGGGTGGCTTGGACCCAGAGGAGATGGCTGCCTAAAATTTTCTCTTTCCCAGCCTGACAGGAAAAGTGGTTTAAAATGTCCTAAACGCTGGACTGAGCTTATTCTAGCTACCCCACGCACCTTCTCCACCTCTGTCACCACCACGGGATGTAATGGGTGAGCCACGCTCTTGTCTGGTTCCTAATGGGCCACTGATACTCGGAGCTGATGCATAGTAGTAGGCCATGTAGGCCCAAACTCTATACACAGTGCTGTCATACCTTCTCCTCCTAGCGTGAAGCAAGCTGCAGCATTTCTGGTCTCCCCCAAGTGACTACCGGAGCAAGTCCAATGATTATTCCAGAGTCGGTGGGATTACTGCTGCCCCCTGAAGGAGAGGATACTGAACCTGTCATTTGCGGGTCACAGGAGGTTGTGGCAGGCATGGAGCCCACGAGCTGCAGTATGGCTGAAGCTTCACCAAGCTACTTCGGCTTCTTCTTAATCAAATGCAAGTAAGTGAAGCCCAGCAAATATCACCAAAATGCTGGAGGCTTTACTGAGCAGAGGGATACAACTGGTGCCTCACTACCTACCAATGTGGCAGACTATCGGGTTAGAGGACCAGCATAACGTTTTGGAGCAACGGACAGATGAGTTAGAGAACAGCATCTCCATGTTCTACAAAAGGCTTTGAGACCATGAGACCAAGCTATCCCATTTATGGTATAGAGCAGAGGATCAGGAGAACCAAAGCAGGAGGAATAAAATATGAATTCTAGGGGTACCTGAAGAAGTTGAAGAGGGCCTAACATGGAAATATTCTTGAAGCGAATGGATACCACAGCTCCTGAGTGCCCCGGTGGGGAACCAGTTGGGGTAGAGAGGGCCCCACCATGTTTTGGTAACCCTAATAATACCAAACCCACCATGTTTTTGGTAACCGTAATAATACCAAAGGCCCACATACCATTATTGCCTTTCTGCTGCACTTCTCAGTCAAAGAACGTCTACTGCGGGCAGCTAGAGGCCTGGGAGAGATTGAATGGAAGGAAATACTATATCTTTTTGGAGACTTTACTCAAGAAGTGGCAGTGAAAGCTAGAGCATACAATCCTCTTAAAAAATCCTCCAGCCAACTCAGTGCAATATCATTTCAAGGGCCTTACTGCTTTGTACCTGAACAGAAATGGTCAGTCTTTCCTTTCAGAATCCCCAGGATATGCAGAAGCCTAGATCCAGGCCCCTGGCGTGCATGTTACTGCGGACTACATCCCCAGATACCTCGGAAGCCTATGAATCAAGTGCCTCAGGGAACCATAAGAAAGGAGGCCTGTACCAGGGACAGAAATTCATATCAGACTGGCTTGTTGAATAAGGAGTCCCCAGTAGTAAACAGCTATGGGCCCCGCAACCTCTAGGGACAAGATGAATAAAATTGGGACTGATACTCCTACTGACCAGGAGGCACCAACTAGTAAATTGTATAACAACAACCTGGGTGATACTGTTAATCCATTGTCTGCTAGGCAAGAGCAGCACTCCAAACCCCTGCTCCATGATGTCAGAAGGCGTGGTAGTGTCGCCCCTGCTAAACAGCCCAGGGCCACTACCTCAGTCTTGAGCAAAACCAACCAGAAGGATCAATCAGAGGAAGAGGCTGCTGTACCCTTAGAGGATCCGACTCCACTGGGCTGGGTGTCTGAAATGGAAGTTTATGAGGAAGAAGCCGGGCCAGCTGATGGGTTGTTGAAACTGGGCCTGAAGACATATGCAGAGAGGCAGTGGCCTTGGGTTTTAGCCCTGCTGACTCTGGACTAATTTGTAAACCAGGGGATGCCATGATGCGCTCTGACACTTAGGGCATCTCAGCCTTGCTTGTGGATTTTTCTAATGAGTGAAAGCCCTTTGCACCCTTTAACATATGAGGCGTTGGAAATGCTATGCTATGGGCAGTTTTCTGCCTGGGCAATATTTGCCATTTTTGCTACTTGCCGCCTACATGGGATGAAGATCTCACTCCCTCCCTCAACAGACAAAAAGGAGTAGCTGTAATGAACCCCCTCCCCTTCCCCCTCCCTTTTCCCTCCCCTGGCAGGATGGTACAGTCTGGGAGGGTATGAACCTATTGCTTAGAGAACTCCCAGTAAACAAGGTGGTTTATGGGGTAGACCTTTATATTACAGTAAGAGTATGCTTGAACAGATACAACTGGCAGTTCACCATTTTCTAGAAATCTGATCCTAGAAGGGAGGGCACCACTAGGTGTCAGGGAGATTACCAATTGCGTGTGGCTGACAGAGGCACCCCTTCCCTTCCCCATTCCCTACCTGGGTGACTTAGATTGCCAGATATGCCTAGACTCTCCAGTTTGGGTGTTATGGGTCAGGCTGGGTCAGGTCATCTTTACTGGGTGTGACCTTTCCCATTGCTCTTTTGTGGTGCCCAAAGCAGCGTGGCTCATAGGGGTCTTTCACCTCTATTCACATACACCTCGACACCACCAACGTAGTTAGTTTTAGTAATCTAAGATAAATAATACTGTTACATTTTACTGCTTTTGATAACTTTATATTATATCGTAACTATTGTTAAGATAGATAACTCTGTTTGTTTCTATCTTACTTGCCTAGGTATCTAACTGACTTAGACAAGACCATACGCTGCTGTTTACTTTTTCTCTCATCACTTCTTCTTTTGAAGTCTGCCTCATACCCGCGGACACAGGTTACCTTTTCTTTGTTGCATTGTGTGTCCTCAGGCCTCCTGCAGGGTGAGTATTTTTATACTTCTGCAAGTATTTGAGGGTGAACCACCATGGCAATGACTACTGCGGGCCCCTAGGGGTGGAGGTGTGTCTCCTGGAATGTCAGGGGACTCAATCACCCAACGAAGTGCACTAAGGTGTTGCAGTTCTTAAACTCTATGGGGACTGATGTGGCACTGCCCAGGAGATGCACCTCACCAGCTGGATGGTTCAATGGCTAAAGAAATTATGGTAGGTACAGTCCTGTCTAGCTGTGCAGCTACAAAATCAAAGGGGTTGCCATTCTCCTTCGGAGGTTGTGTCCATGGTCAGTCAAAACCCAGCCTCAGGACTCTCAGGGAAGATGGCTAGTGGTCAGGTTGTCCCCCGGGCAGCAATGCTATAGTGGCCAATGTCTATGGCCCCAATACAGACTCGGGGATCTCTACTCTGAACTGAACCAAGCTCTAGCAGACCTTTCGGAGGAGGCAGAGATCCCTATACTACTGGGTGGTGATCACAACATGGTTCTAGATGTTTTCATAGACAAATCCATCCCACACCACAATCTCATTCCAAAGTCTTAGCCACCTTGAATGCTTAGATGTTGGAGTGGGCTCTAGGAGATCCATGGAGAAACAGTCACCATGAGAAGGCGACTATACCTTCTACTCCAATGCGCATGGTATCTACAGTAGATTAGACTTTTGGCTAGTCAATTATGTTGCAATGCCAGGTGTAAGCAATGCGACTATAGGGAATATTTTGATATCTGATCATGCCCTGTTGAAATCACCTTCTCCCCACAGGCCAAAGCCCTCCATCTACTAGATGGAGATGCAATCCCTCCTGTTACAAGATGCAACCTTCCAGGAGTACATAAAGGAAGAAAGCGTGCCAATATTTCTCTCTGAACACCCCTGGAGATGAGAGCGACCACGGTATGGGAAGCCTTTAAGGCTGTTTTAAGAGGGAGATTATTTCATGCAGTCGCTAAAAATAAAGAGCATAAATATCTTCCAGACCTACAGGACCAACTAGCAAAATTGGAAAAGCAATTTAAAGGCTCCACTCAGAATCCACTAAATTCTCCACTCCTGACCCCTATTACAGGTTTAAAATACCAGATGAATGTGCTGTTAAATAGAAAAGTGGAATGGCAGCTGACCGGGCAAAACATAAGGTATAGGAAGGTGGGGATAAGGCAGGAAAACTACCTGCCTACTACTTACGGAGGCAGCAGACTTCCTGTAGAATTTTGGTCCTTAAAAACAAGAGGGAGAACTTCTCACAGCCCCAAAGGCCATCAATGTAGAGATGCAAAACTTTTATCGGAGCTCTACCAATCCCAGAGTGCCCTCTCAGATGATAAGCTCTCCACCCGATTAAGCACCCTGTGTCAGGGGACCCTGCTTCCCAATTTCAGAGGCACAGCAATGTAAATTGGATGCCCCATCACATCTGAAGAGCTTCGCGCGTTATCCCAGATGGTGAAGGAAAGGTGCCTGGGCCAGATGGGGTATTGGTAGAACTCTACCAGTTACTTCAAGACCACATCGTACCCACTCCTACATGCACTGCAGGAAGTCCAAAAGATACCTTGCTCCTCCGACTATGCATGAGGCATTAATTACCCTTATCCCTAAAAAATCATATGATGTCCTTCTCTGTGTGAATTTTTGGCCTATCTCGCTCCTCCTGTAGATACCAAACTATTGGCTAAAATACTAGCGAACAGATTAACCTCGATCTTGCCACCCTAATTCATCCCTCACAAACCAGCTTTTTAAAGGAAATCAAGTTCAGACAATCTGCGTCTAATCTTGAACCTTAAGTGGATGGCACTGCAATCTAAAACTCCAATGGCTGCCTTGGCAATAGACTTCATCAAGGCATTTGACTCCCTAGAATGAGTGTTCCTCCACAAAATCCTTACATGAGTATGGATTTGAGGCCAGATTTGTTCATGGGTCTCTACATTATACCACTCCCTACAGCAAGAGTTGTCACTAATAAAGATACCTTCCCCTTTCCGTTACAAAGAGGTACCAGGCAGGGCTGCCCCTTTTCCCTCTTCTCTTTCATTGCCTTGGACCCCCTAATTAGGAAACTTATAAACTCCCCAACATAACAGGTATTCCCATAAAAGGGTCGACTTATCTGGTTAACCCTTATGCAGATGATATGTTCCTCACTCTCTAATCCACAATCCTCCAATACTCCACTTTTAACAGTTTTACAGGAGTTTGCTTGTCTTTCAGGGTTAACAGTGAATCAGAAGAAAACTATTCTGTCCCCCTAAATGGAGCTTGTGCCAGATGCTGTCCTTCTGGCACTGATATTACCTAGGCCCCAAGGCTTCCCATACCTAGGGAGTAATTATTACCACGGCTTGGAAAGATCTAGAATCTGCACATTTTCCCCCTTACTGACCTCTTTAATGGCTGAGGTCCAGCGATGGAAACAGCTCCGACTTACCCTTAAAGATAAGGTAGAAGCCATTAGAATGTTCCTATTTTCCAGAGTGTCATATCTATTGAATAATCTCCCATTCCACTTTCCTCAAAACTTTGTAAGACCCTAGACAATTTAGTTTCTTCTTTTCTGTGGGAGGAAAAGCTCTAGCTGGGGACGTTTGAAACTCCATGCACATTGGACTAGAGGTGGACTGGGACTTCCTTGGTTTGAGGGATATCACCTGGCTTACAGAATGGCTCAAGCTACAGCCTGGTTTACCCTCATCTCACTTCTCCTCCTCGGTGGGTCTCTTTAGAGGCCACCTTGTCAGTGGACACTCCCGTTTTTCTCTGCTTTCAGTTGCAAAGCTGGTGGCAAGTAGACTCACTCCATTATACTAGAAACATGCAGAGCATGGTGGAGGGTGATGGCAATTACTGGGTCCTGAAATCAGAATATTGTCCCCCGCTTAGGTATGCCCCATTATGGAGCAACTGTCTCATCATGGTTGACCAGTAAACGCTTTCTTGGCCCCATTGGGCCTCGAAGAGACATTCAAGTTATAGGGGATCTATTAATCCCAAACTCTCATGCATTATTGTCCTTTGAACAGATTCAGGGATAGATATGGGATGAGACCCTCAGACTTTGGAGATTTCTACAGCTGAGAAGTGCACTCTCTTCTTCTTAAAGCCCCTGTCACAAAACTCCTGGGATTGTCTGAGCTTTCTTCATTTACCTAGAAAGGGCCAGGGGCTAGTGAGCATTCTCTATAAGACACTTAGAGAAGCTCAGCCAGATGCTACCCTTACTAGTAGAGCCATCTGAGAAAGGACCCTCTCACCCCTTAGCCCAACAACAATGGTCGCTATGCATCAGAGCAGCTCATACAGCCTACTGAGGACTGTAAGAGTCAATTAATACATATTAAAATTCTCTTAATGTGGTATAAACCCCGGCAGTATTGCATAACCTGAAGATTTTACCACAGGACCAGTGCTGGCGATGCCAGTCCTCCCCTGCTCACCTACTCCATGTTCTCTGGACCTGCCCAACCTTGCAAAACTTCTGGACACTAGTCCTAGGGACTGCTCTAGGATAATTGGTAAATCAATCCCAATCCAGAACTATTCCTTCTTAATGGGGATACAACGCATTAAATCCACTTCCCCAGTGCAGTGCAGCATGGATCCTAGTGGCTGTGACGGAAGCTAAGGGGCCATTCTGGTACACTGGAGAGAACCTACACCCCAATGATTTTGCAATGGCACTCTGCTATGGCTAGATTGGCTAACTTCAAGAATCTTTCAGCGGTGGCCAAGGGTCAACTTGACAGATATTATGAAATGGGAGCTTATTTACATTCCCATAGCTGTTCAGTTGCACCCCACCATTCCAAAATCCCACTGTACCATAAAATGCAGCTTAGATTGCTAACACCATAATAGTTGACCATGGCTGTATGGTCTTGTCACCACCTTTGCTTATACTGTTCTATATGTCTGTACCTTTTGGCCTTCTCTGTACTGTCTACTAATCTGACAGATAGAATTACTTTAGTTTATACAGATTGTTATTAATTAGCTGTTACTCTATAGACCTTCATATTGTTTGATGGCAGGAGACAGTGTTCGGCATCCTGAGACCAGGCGGACCAACTTACTGGTTAGATAGAAGGACCATGATCGCTAGTTCCCCTATTGTGTGAGATTTATATCATGTAGCCTGAAGGGCGTATATTTCATACCTGCTCTAGGAGATACTTGTTTAAAGTATAGAATTTGTAGGTAACTTTCATACCCTGAGAATAATTACTTATGTACTAAGCATGTGTGACTACATTGTATGCTTGATGTATGAGGGCCGTTTTAAGGCTTATGATACCTGGAAAACTTAATAAAATCTTACATGATTAAAAAACTCATGAGCTATAACTGGCTGTACATTCTGCTATCCCTAATGCACTGCTTCTGAAAGCAGAAGAAAAATGGAGTAAGAGATCCCTGAAAGGTTACATTTAACATAGGTGAATACAGGAGTATGCATGCATGGGGACATGTGCTGAGAGGCATATGCATATGTCTGAGTTACTGTACCAGAGGAGCTAAGAATCAGGCCTAAGCAACCTTAAAACTGAACTATGATCACAAAAACTCCAAAACAAAAAACAACTCTCAAACTGACCCAGCTATCACAAACTATGCAACACAAACTTAATCATCCCTACTCCCACCTAGTTGTGTTAAGTTGTGAATGTTTATTCAACAATGAATTGCTGGCAAATGTCCAAACTTCACACTACACAACATAGCTAATGTAAAGTTGGTACTTCACCTACAATTCCATGCATAAAGTGTTTTAAGAAAATCAGTTTTCTTTTAAAAAGGAGTGTTCATTCCTTATCTGTTGTAGCTCCAGTCATAATTTCTGCCTTCAGCCCAACCAGTATTGATCAAGGCAACCCTTCCCCACCCACTTAATAGTACCCAATCACTTCCTACTTTCTCCCAGTCCCCAATAACACTAACAGTATAATAGGCTCAGCCCATCCCTGACTTCCCCACACACTACCAGCACACAGTCCCACTGTCCTATGACCAGCCCTTGGAAAAGGACAATGACATTCCCTCTCCACCTCTCAGTCTCCAAATCCTCCACTACCATGACACCCAAAAAGGTGCAACTGTGGCAAGAGGAGGCAGTGACCATTGTAGACCCTATTCTGACCTCCTATGGCAGCCATCATCTGAATGAATGGAAATGGGCACTCCATAAAACAGCTCATTACTGTGCTATTAGTGCATGCTTGCATTCTTCCAGGCAGCAGCTGTTCAAGGAGGGTTTGTGCCAGTCAACATCCTTCTCACCACACTTGTATCCTTTTCAGGATAGCATGTGGTGGTGATGGGTTGGGTGTTGAGCTGGTGGGGAGAGTGGGTGTCATTGCTTTTATTTGTGGTGCTTGGCTAGAGGGTAGGACTGGGTGCTTGTAAGCATGTAGGAAGAAGACAATGACATGCTGTTCATGTTATACTACTGATTTCTGTGGTTCTAGGAGTATGAGGGTGGGATTGGGAGCTACTGACTAGTGAGTGGGAGAAGAGACATTCTTTTATTTACAGTGAAAGCACACGCAAGGTTGCACTTCATAAGCAAAGTGCCACTTCAAAAGTCTTTGTTTAACAAAGTGCTACATGAAGTGACAGTTTGTAGGTACTTCGTCACACTGAGCATGGCGGAAAGGGCTATGTAAAATAATGGTTCTTTGCCTAGCGCCCTTGTAGCAAGTTTTAATATTGTGCACCTAGTAGAGGAGGGGATACAACAGTCATGGAATGTCTTGAAAACCTAGAAAAGTTTAAATAACTAGTGAACAGTAAAGTGGGAGAATACAAGACAGGTACAGAGCCAGTAAAAATCATTACAAAATAAATGTTTTTATATGTCAGTCAAAGCATTTCCCAAAATAATATAGCATTAAGGGAGGAGCAGTGTGTTAAAGGCTCTAACATTATTTCCTATCACCTTCAAGGCACAGTGTTTGGAGACAGATGTACATACATGGAGGTGGTACTATGTGCTTGAATAGAAATTGGTTTGCTGAGCTGACACAGGAATGGGAGGGTTTCAGGAGATTTAGTGAGATGGGATATGTTGCTTACACAGGTGTGAGATAGTGTGTGTGATCAGATGCCCCAGGTTTAGGGGCAAACCCCCTTTGGGGTATTAGTGACATATTCTTGTATTTCCAGCAACTTTAAAATCACAATCAGAAAGTAATGGGTACTTCTATGGAACATCTGTAAGATCACATTTTCATTTTCATGTCACAGTTTTAGGCTCCACAGCAAAAGGAGACATTAACAAGGTGGAAAGCATACAGTGAAAGGCAACAAAATGAATAAGCAGTGTATAGGAATCACCATATCCCAACCATTTTGAACATCTGGAGCTATTTAGCCTTTAGATTAGGGGAATATAGAATACCTATATCACATTCTTGGAGATACAGTATTTTAATGTCTGAAATGAACACTGAGGCCGGATATTTAAAGGGTTGCACATGGTGCAACAGTGTTGCATCGCTCAACCCACTGATGTCCAGTAGCGATATTCAAGCGAGGATTGTGCCTGGCACAAATCACGCGCCTGGAGCACATCAGTAATGTATGCGTGCAGGCGGGGGGGCGCCCATGGCTACTTTGCACATCCTGATATTCATTCGGGATGTGCTGAGCCCATGCATGCACAACCCCTACTGCGCTGCACAGAGGTGAGCCAAAAAAAAGGAACAATGGCTGGCCCCACAGGTGAGCTGCCGTGTGCAGGGAGGCGCAACATGGCAGCTGCCACCTGTGGGTGGACACTCGAGCTCCGGCTGCACCTGGCGGTGCCCCCATGCCAATCGCTGGCATACATAGAAAAGGACCCTCCCAAATCCCTGGTGGTCCAGTGGACCGCTTACAGCCCGATCGCAGGCATAAGTTTAAATAAAAGAAGTCAATATCCCTGGTGGTCCAGTGGACCACTTCGCAGCCTGATCATGGGCATAAGTTTAAATAAAAGAAGCACAATAACCCTGGTGGTCCAGTGGAACCCCCCCTCCCACCCATCCACTGAGCCCCACTGTCCCGCTTCCCCTGGTCAGCGCAGGTGGCAGCACCCCACCCACCTGCCACCCCCGCCCACTGACTGACACCATATGGAAGGCTGTCGCCCACTGGTCCACAGCGTAAGCCAATGTGTGCAGCCCATACTACGGTATAATAGTTCAGATATGTGAATGGATCTATTCACATATCTGGATTGTGTAGCCAGGTCAGGTCACCAGGGATCAGCGCACCTGCATGCAAATGGGGCCATAATGACATGCTAATGGCCCCATTTGCGCCTTGCATGCACTATGGCCCCAAGTGCACTTTTGAATATCGCGTTGTTGTGCCTAGCCCAACGGCACTTGCGCTTAGCGCATCCCACTGCTCCACTCTCAGCCACTTGCACTGGAACAGTGCCACTGCACGATGTACTGTGGGTGGCCAGGGTGCAATATTTCAATGCTGCTGTGCCATGGCACAGCTCTGTTGAATATCACCCTGTCGACACCCCTTGCAGCTGTTGGCACTGCGCCCAGGCTTTTGCCACAGCCTGGCGCCATCTGAATATATGGGCCTGAGTATAAAAGTAACTTTCCAAATACAAGAGACCACAATAGACAGTTCAAGAGATTATTTTTCAAAACCAACTACAGAAAGTTCTTTTATACACAAGGCATTTAAAGCAGTTTTGTTGTTAACTGTCCATCCCAAAGGCTCTTAACGAGTACAGAAATAATAATAATTTAGAATAAAACAGACATAAATTCATATCAAATAAGCCACACAAACATATAGGCTGGTCAGTAGTCAATTTCAGCATTTCCAAATGCTAAGCTAAAAAGATACTTTTAAGTATCACCTTAAAATTTCCATTGATTGAGCTCCATGAATATATTGTATGAAGGGAGTTCACATAAGAGATGTAGTGATGCCACATACCCTATCCCCTGAAGATTTAAATGTGAGTGAGGAACAACAAGTAGCCCTGTCTCAGGAGATTAAGTGGGCAGATGAGAGCGTATTCAATCAAAAGGTGCACAGAGTGTAGTTGGTTTCTGGAATGATCTACTAGTAGATACAGTCAATAATATACAGAGACAATATTTAAATCAAGATATGACTAATGTATGAGAGAGGTAATATTGACAGACAGGTATTACTGCTGAAAATGGTGTAGTTTTGATTGTTAAATCAGCCTCCTTCTGCCCTTAAAACCATAGACAGTACCTTAACATATCTGCTATATAGTGATCACGCTTTAAAATGTTATATTAAATCCAAATTCTGGCATGTTGATATATCTACCCAAATGCAACATTCTTATCGTTAATATTCTCTAAAATGTCAAGTTCACTGGATTCAGAGTATTTTACAAGCATTGTCACTAAATTAATGTCAGTTACATCTTGAGCTAGGATATCAATGCCAGCCTCCTAACCATGAGCAGCTTTAGTCAAATTGCCACCTGATTCTTTTGGTGCTGTTTCACTTTTAACTGAGCTTTATTCTATCAAAGAGGAGAATACATTTTTAGGAAAAGCCATTGAACAGTTGAAATTATGTACTATAATTCACAATAGTAGGCGTGATAATCAAATCAAGCTTTATTTCATCTGCAGCTTCATTGCTATGCCAGGGAAATCAAATCTCAACCAGCTAAACTTTGATGCTATTAGCAAACCTGCCAACATACTGTGAATGACTTCCTTTTTTCAGGAGAGCACATGCCTCACATTCAAATCATCACAAAACATTAACCATAACAAGGCTCTATGTTTTTTACAAGACATTGTTGAATAAAGATGGAAATTTATCATATATTTTAAAAGCTAGATCATCCTGAGAACAAAATACCATACAGTACATACCTAGAAAATACCTCTATTTCAGATATAATTTTAAGTGGATGTCAACTCAGGTGTACAAAGAAATATTTTCACATGGTACAGTGATATATGCCTTTAGTTTTAAAATATATTTTAACAATATCTGATGACAACAGAAATAGTCTAAAGCTCCCAGCGATGCGTCAGATTGCAATGGCAATAATTCAAATACACTGACATTTTAAATAAATGTTTTTGTAATTGTAAAACATTGTATATTATCACGGTATATTAATAGAATAAAATTACATTAATGCTATATGTTATGGTTAAAGCACAAAATATAAAAAGTAAAAACAGGAAAAATCACTGAAGCCTTGATGAATCGGTGGTGTTTTTTTCCTCTGGTTGTAATGATGATATAATGCAGTGTTGGTGTCACCTTAGTTTTCACACTCTCATCAAAATAAAATACTGACAGCAGTGCTTTGATAGAGGGTGTCATATGAATACATGAATGTGCCAGCAGAAAAAGCCTTACAGTCTATTCTGCCTCGATTGTGCAGCCTGTATCTACAGTGGACCTTCCCCTCCCCAAATCCCCAAAGCACCCTCAGTTCCTCCCTTCCTCCCTATAGGGTGTGATATGAACATATGTATGTGTCGGCAGATAAAAGCCTTATGGTTTATTTTGTCTGCTCGATTGTGTGAGTCCCTCCTGTATCTACAGTGGGACCTACACTCTTCCCAAATCCCTCCAAAGCACCCTCTGTTCCTCCCTCCCTCCCCAGCAACTTTCCCTTCATTCTGTCCAATCCTTCCTTGAAGCTATCCATCATTTTCAGGAGACCATCTCCTTCATCAACTCATTCTCCAGATATAAAATATTTTTTGTACATCTTTAGCTTTGGACAAAAGCAAAAGAAAGTAAAATTGCTTACATACTGTATTCTGATAGGCCTGGGTTATTTTGAATTTGGATCTATTGTATATGTACAGTAAGTTGTCAACTAGAAAAAGAAACACATTTGATTGGGCACATTTACTAGACAAGCAGCAAGTTATTACCCTTAGCTGTCAGTGATGCATTTATTGCAAGTTACAATTAGTTATATGTACGTTTTTGTTCCCTTTCTCTTTTTTTACATCAAGTCAGAAACGTCCATTCTGGTCAACCAACAGGAAGGCCTGAGTACATGGAACAACAATGAATGATACAGATATACCATCTACTTTAAGTCATGAAGATCAGAAAATTGAGTGAACAGATCAATGCAGAGAGAGTCAACACCATCTAATCAGAATGTCTTACTGCTGCTGACAAGAACTACAATATGCTTGGCTTTGCAGTTCTCAACACATTCACAACTACTCTAATTTGGATGTTTATTGTGTCCAACAGCTCTCGTAAGCTCTAACAATGTGTGAGGATATCTGTGCTGGGACAGTAAGGGATGCAAGAATCCTTAATGAAGGCAGAAAGAACACTGTAACTTTAACAGTTTTTATGTGCACTCAATTGTAAGCATACTGAGCTATCTGCTCCTGACTGTCGCTCTTAATTAGATGTGTGAGCCAAGTCTTGTAACTTCACTTTGTGAAGTATTTGTGAGTTCCCTGACTTTGCTTTTCCAGATTTGGGGGCTTTAACTGGTTTTTGACTGGTGAAGTACCCACCTTTACCAGTGAAGGCTACATTTTGTGGCATAATGAGTACTCTTCTTTGGTGAAAACTACAGTACAGTATATGAAGTTATCTTTAGTTTGATTAAAAAACACTTTAAAACTATGTAAGCCACCCTATCCCATTCCACTGTGAGACAAGTACCCTCTCACCACCCAAACCTTTAGAAATTATGCACCCTTTCTCCACCACTATCTAACATCCACCTACCTCCCCTCTCACATTCTTGATTATGTTTGTGAAAAAATAGATACATAGATAGATAATGATGGCAGAGAAAGGTCCATCAGCCCATCAATCTGCCCTCCTTACCTAGCTTTGTAATCTTCACTGGCCTTAGTGGCCATACTCCCATTGTTTCTGCCATTCCCTTGCTAACTAATCTCACATGCCTTCCCTGTTTAAAGCTGTGCCTCGATTTGGCCTGTATCACTTCCTCTGGCAACTTGTTTCACTTGTCCTCTACTCTTTCAGTACAAAAGTGCTTGTGGGTATCTTAAATCTCCCCATGTGATTTTCTGTGAGTTATCACTTGTCACCATACAGTATTTGAGCTGAAGGAGAAAAGCACCCTAGCATCCACACTAAATGGGTGCTGCCTATCAACACTGTAGAAATATAGAAATCCTCCCAGCCATGCCACATCACCTAGATACACCACCTCTACTCATACCATTTCCCTCAGTCAAGAATAAGATCTCCAAGCCTACCACCCTACCCTACCCTCTAGGCCAACTTCCTCTTCCCCATCCCCAAAGAGGATACAACAACAAGTAGCACAGGGCACATGTAGAAAAAAAAAAAAAGTTTAGCATTGGAAACAAGCTGTGAGAAGCCCTCCTCACTCAGTGGCCAGCAATAGAAAAATGATTTAATAAATTAATGAAGAAAAGTGATTGATGTCCTGTACTTAGACTTCAACAAGGCCTTTGACACTGTGCCACACAAGAGGCTGATTGGTAAGCTGAGGACCTGGGGTGGGGATAAAGTGGTCAGATGGATTGGGAGCAGGCTGGAAAATAGACAACAGATGGTGGTGGTTGGGGGAACTATCAACGCCATGGGCAATCGTAGAGTGGGTAGCACAGGGCTCAGTGCTGGGACTGGTATTATTCAACATCTATGTAGCAGATATGGCAGATGGGAGTAGGAGCCAAATAAGCCTGTTTGCTGGCGAAACCAAACCGGGAGCAGTGGTGGACAGGGAGGAGGAGGATACAGAAAGACCAAGAGGCATTAGAGATATGGTCATACATCTAGCAGTTGGGTTTCAATGCTAAGAAGTGCAGGATTATGCACTTTGGAAGCAAGAATCCTAAACACAGTTACCAGCTGGTGCAGTTATCAGTATCTGCTGAAGAAAAGATCTGGGTGTGATGATCACAGGCCACACGAATCACTCTGCACAATGCTGGAAGGTGGCAGTGAATGTCAATAAGATGCTGGGGTGAATAGCGAGGGAATCACCTCAAGAGTGAGGAGGTGATTCTGCCACTGTACAGAGCACTGGTGAGGCTGCACTTGGAATACTGTGTGCAATTCTGGTACCCTTCTTAAAATGGGGCATCAGGCTGCTGGAAGGGGTGCAGAGAAGGTGACGAAGATGCTAAGTGGCATGAGGTAAAAGGGCCTATGAGAAGAGAGACTACAGAGGCTAAATATGTACTCCTTGGTGGACAGAAGGGACAGAGGAAATATGATTGAGACCTTCAAATACTTGAAGGGCATAAATAGGATCACCATGAGGGTCTGCTCAAGCAGAGAAAGGAAGGGATCACAAGAGGGCTTACTCAGAAATTGGAGGGATTCAGGAGGGAGATGAGAGGCACTTTCTCACAGTGAGGGTGGTGACACAATAGAATGCTTTGCCTGTGGAAATGACAATTAAAACATCAGTAAAATGATTTTAGAGGAGGTGGGACAGGGTCAAGGGCAAAATCAGAATGGGGAAAGAGGGAAGGGAGGCGGTAACACAAACAATGTATTCAAGAGAAAGATGGAGGGGTTGGGAGGCAGCATCAGTATTCAAAATTGAGAGCTGCACACTCAAGCAGACTAGATAGACCATGAGGCCTCTATCTGCTGGCATCTTCATATATTCATATGTATAAAGATGTTGCAGGCAGCCAATCAGGTGGCACTATAGGTGAGTATTTCATTCATTTTATTTATTTATTGAAATCTTGGATTGCAAAATACCTTTGAAGCAGTGTTTCATTTACAAAGGTTCCACATCAGTGAGACAAAAAGATAACAAGTAGTAGTGGAATAAGGCATGATGCAGAAACATTCCTACTGTAGTAGGCAAAGGGCAATACACAAAACAGTATCCAAACTTAATATAATATAATGAAGACTGAGGATGTTACATAGATTTAGAGAAGACTGGTGGCCAGTAGAAATCGAGGTAGTCCTGAAGTTAGACTTTGTCATCAAGTGCAAGAATTGGTGGTAAGTGCTTATTATGGTACAGAGGGAAGAGAGAGGGGGGAGTAATGATACAGGCAGGGGAAGGTAGGTCAAGAGGTGATAAGGGGGGGCTGATGATATGGGTGAGAGCAGACATGGTGCATGAGTTACAACAGCAGGTGAGCAGGTACAGAAACAACAGGGCGTGGTGGGAAGAGAGGGGAGAGGAGGTAGCTGAGATGAGAGAGGGGAAGGAGGTAGCTGAGGATGGGAAAAGTAAGGAGGAGAGATAGAGGGGCAAGGGGAGATGAGAGGGAAGGTAGAATGGGAGATGCACTAGGGGAGACTAGTGGAGCAGTCACAGTGGCTGAGGTGCTGGTTTAGCTTGTGTTTGAAAGGGCCCAAGCCTAGACTCAGACAAGACCTCAGTGGTAGTCAGTTCATTAGGTAGGGCCCAAATGAAAAAGGCTAGCTCTGCTTGAGATGTGCAACAAAATGGAATCTGGAAGGAGAATTTGTCAGAATTGTGAGTGCAGTGTACTACTGTGGTTGGTGAGATTGGAGGCAAGCGTGGCAGGGGAGTAAGGCCAATGCTGATCTTCTGAGCCAGGAGGCATGTCTGGTAGTCTATCCTGCCTTGGAAGTGCAGCCAGCCTGACTGCTTGTAGAGCTTGCAGGTACTGGTTCTTTTACTCAGCAGCTGTCACCAGGTGACAGCACTTATTCAAGGCTATTCTGATTCTACTTAAAGCAGTGTCCGTGGCCGCTCCATAGAAGATCAGTCCATAATCGATTAAAGATAGGACTGAGCTGTTTACATTACTTCATAGCCTCTTGAGTAAGACAGTTTGAATGGAGATGGAGGTACCTATTCTGGGGTTTATAGCCCTGTAGATAAGTTTTACATGGGTAGAGTAGGAAAGTGGGCTGTCCAGGGTAACTCCCAGGTATTTAAACCCATGGACTTGCTCAAGTGGGAGGTGTGTTTGTTCAGAATGTAGCTCAGCCATTTTGTTTTGCTATGGGTATTTGCAAACAGCATTGCTTTTGTTTTGTAGTTCATCAATAGTTTATGATGATGAAACCACTTCTCAACTATGTTAAAACTGGATTGCAGGTTGGAGAATAGTTGGCCTGGGTTATGATGAGTGGAGAAAAGGACGCATCATCCTCATAAAGGATAATATTTGGAGTTGCATGCTGCAGGGAGGTTGTTTAAGAAGAGGCTAAAAAAGCAGGCCATGGATGGATCCTTGGGGACCCCAGAGCGCACTGAAAGGCAGTCAGAGAGTGAGTTCCCAATTTAACACATTGGTGCCTATCTGCCAGGTAACTTTCGAACCAGCCGGTGACATCAACAGATAGGTCTAAGGCAGAGAGAGAGTGTAGAAGTAGTTGGTGATTACGTGTCAAATGCCTTAGTTTGATCTACATACACTGCCCCAAGCAGCTGGCCAGTGTCCATGGCCTTGTGAATGTGTGTTGTAAGGTCAAGCAAGGCAGAATTTGTACTATATGCCTTCCTGAAACCATGCTGCCATTGGCACCGGATGCTGTACTTGTCCAGGTACTCTGTCAGTTGATCAGCAACTATATGCCATAAGGCTTTGGAAAGTGGGGCAAGAATTGATATGGGGCAGAAGTTGGAGTGGAGTGGAGTAGTGGGTCACTACTTTTGTGCACCAGTATAACAGTGGCATATATCCAAGCCTGTGGGAACTGCCTAAGGTGAGTGAGAGAGATTTAGGAGTTTGGTAAGGGGTGTAGGACAGCTTCAAGAGTGAGATGAAGAAGTTTTAGATCAAGGGTGTCATTACTTGTTCTGGATTTGCAAGCACCCTTCCAAGATATCTGCAGGCTTTCTGTGGGAATATCTTTCTGAAGCAGAAGGGAGGAACAGGGGCGGAGGGTAGAATTTATATTGCCAGTTGGTAGGAGGGGCCAGTAAGGAGATCAGGTGGGAGCATTCCATTGAGATCAATAACGTGGTATTAAGGAGTCAGCTGTTAGCCTACAGTGTACAGTAAGAGTGACATTGACCTCTAACATTGTAGGGGAGATTTATTGGGTTTTCTAATAAGGTTTTTGTGTTTTCCCAAAATTGTTTACTGTTGCTCCAGCTGTTGGTTAGCACACCTTTATAATACTCTGTTTAGCTCTCCATAACACCTGAGTGCATTGGTTTCTGGCATTTTGTGACCGTTGCATATCTGAGTGCCTTAGCAATATGCAAAAGATTGTCCTTTCTTCATCACAGGGTGATCCATGCATTTGATACTCCCCCTGGGTTTTATTTTCCTGAGGGGGCAAACTGGTCGCACACTGAATTGAAGTGACTGAAGAAAAGTTTAGTGCATTGTCAATGCAGGTCATGTAGTTTAGGGGAACCAATCAATCATAGAACGTGCATTTAAAAATTCTGGGAGCTTCCTGTTTTTAGTATACAATCGTAGGCAGGCTTGGTTTTAGGTTTGAGCACTTTATTGGGCCACTGATAGAGTACAGGGTAATAAGCAATGTGTCTGATAATACCAGAATGTGTGAAGGGTGAGTGGTAAAATCCAGTCCAGTAGGGGCTGGAGCCAGTTCTGTAGTTCATTTGAGTTGGGCAGATAACCATTTGGGTGAGGTCGATAGAGGCAAGAGCATCTTTAAATGGATCGGCATCTGGGGCAATTCAATTAATGTTAAAGTCACCCATCATCATTGTCTTAGTGCGATGTGGGAGTTTTTGAGGTATTCAGTAATCATTTTAATACCAGAGGCCTGATCTTTCAGGAGAATAGACAGATATGACGTGAGAGATTTTCTTTGGTGACCTAGGATAACTTTGACTGCAAGCATTTGGGATAGGCTGGCAGGTGTTGCTGTGGGGAGGACAGGGCTTGTAAGGGTTTCATTTACATAGATGGCACAGCTACCTCCTCGCTTCCCAACATGGTCAAACCTGAAGATGGGATAGCCAGGGATTGCTACTGCATTGTCTGGCATCTTGGGGATAGCCAGGTTTCTCTGAGTGTTAAGATGTCCAATTTATGTATAGATACCAGACTGATAGTTCATCTAGTTTGGGCAGTATATTGCTGATATTAATTGAGGCTAAAGAATTGCTTGGGGACCTGGGTTAGGTGGATATTTCCGAGAGAAGTAATAACAGCAGAATAATCCTATGAAAGTACCGATCAAGGGTTTATTGTGCTTTAGCGGCTGGCGTTTGGAGGATCTATCTGGGTGTGAGTTACTGATTGGGAGAGCAACATTAGGAGATTACTGTACTCAAGGGATAGGTTCTTTTACATGTAAGGGGGATCACAGTGGTTAGCCAGGTGGGATGAGAGTCAGTGCACAGTGTGCTAGAGGGATGTCTTTGTAGGGTAAGACCCAAGTAGGCAATGGAGAGAGTGGCCTCAGTAGAGGAAGAATTTATTAGTATAGTCTGAAGAGCAGCTAGCAGCAAAGGAGGGTAGTTAAGCTTTATTGTAATAAAGACTGTAGAGCAGCTAGCAGCAATATAAAGTTCATATGGAAAAGGTGTACAGTATGAGGGGTAGACAGGAGGGCAGAAGAAACTAGTGGGATTTCTTTAAGGGAGGCACAAAGTGTGAGGTGACAAGAGAAGATGAGCTACGAGAGTGTTTCCTAGTAGTGGGAGGAGGGTATTTAATAGCAGCCAGGGTTGGGGCTGGTGGGTGGGAAAAATATGAGTTGCTATACAGCCGTACCAGATAAAACAGTCTGGCAGGAGTCTTTTCAAAACAAATGCAAGAGATGCTGATTTTGCTGAGACTGAAAGTGGACCAATCAGGTGGATGTAGAAGTGGCTCAACCAATAGCGGTACCACACTCAGCTGCTGGCAGCCTGCAGACCTTCGGAGTGAGCAGCCTGGATCTTGAAGTGGTGTACCTGGTTGAGGTGGGGCACTGAGGAAAGCCAAGTTTCATTCATTCATTCATTCATTCATTCATTTGTTTGTTTGTTCATTCATTTATTGCAGCACAAGGAGTGAAGAGGATGTCTTACAGCTTACTATCCAGCACTGGATGATTTCCTTTTTACAGGTGCTACTGTTCTAAATGTTGTATCCTTTTATTTGGAGCAAGAGGGAGGAGATAGTTTGGTTGCTAGAGTGAGAGGAAGGGTGGGAGTTCAGTGATCTTATTTGACTTGGGCATGAGGTTGGGCAAGGTGGATGTGTTCAGGATACATGGCACAGATGGGGGTAGGAGATCTGAGTATTTAAAACAACTCAAAAGATTTGAGCACTCACACAACCCCAGTAAAACAAGGGCATAAATAAATTTCAAAAAGATGGAGAAATCTATTATATAAAATAAAAAATCCACATGCCTGATAAGTTTCAGATGGCTCATCACCCTTTCTTTAGATCTGAATATTTCTGAATATTTCTACATGTCTGGCAGACAGCTAATTTATTATAGTAAACTTTGCTGGGTATGTGTGGGTGGGTGCTAGAAGGTGGACAGGTGCATAATTTCTAAAGGTCTGGGTGGTGGGAGGGAGGCCTTTCTCTCACAATTGGTGGTGGATGGCATAGACAATTTTTTTTTTTAATTCTATTTTGTCTCCCACCACTACAAACTCTCTCCTGGCAACCTCCCTGCTGCACTCTCTACCTCCTTGTGTCACTCAGTTCCCTCTCCCTCCTCTCGAGCACCAGGCATCCCGAGGAAGGTCACCCCACCCAGGGCACTCTATCTATTAGTATTGAGACACCAGGCTGCAGAGGGCAGAGGAGGGACCAGGTCTGACTCCAGGAGTGTGGACTGCATGGGGAGGTGCCATCACCTATGGAGGTTTTTAAATTGGTTTCCACCCATGTAGAGCCTGGCTGCCAAGACAATGCATGCTGCAGCTCGGCTCTCCCGGGATATGCCACAACACTCTTTTGGCTACCCCAGCCACCGTCACAGGTTGTTCATCACCCAGCCCTCCTCGGAGAAAGAGCAGTTCTACAGATGCTCAATCTCTTCCCCCAACCCCAGCCGCCCAGGTCCATTCCTGAACCCGGGTTGCCAGTGTGGCACGAGGTGGTGTCTAGTGCCTCAACCCACTGCACCACTGAGCCAGCTGGCATAGACATACTTAATGTTTGTTTTCCCAAAAATAACTTAGCTGCAGGAAGTTGGGTGGTGATGGGAAATGTCTACCAACTCCACATAGTGTGAGGTTACTGACATTGTTCCAACTTCATCAGCAATGTTTACATTCTCTACTTCTATAGATCTGATGACTGCCACATGAGAGGTAAAATAACAACACTGAAGTTGTTTTACTGCTAGACTGTTGGCCATTGTTAAATCTGTCACCACTGTAAATCTCAACTTTTTAAAGAGTTGGAGAGAACACCAAGGGGCTAACTGTTGAAACATTTTGTGATCTTAATTTGGGCAGCATAAATGAGACAGAGATAGGCTACAACAAATACTTGATGTCTGCCAGCTTGTGTGAAGGTGCCACTGCATAACCTTCACTGGTAACAGGTTAGAATATCACTACGAATAGTACCAATCTACAGGCGCTAGTTCATGTAGCTCTAGCACAGACAGAGAGGGATCTACAGTACTTTCAGTAAGAGCTCCCCAGGTCACTGTCCATGGTGCTCACCACAAACAAAAGCACCAGGATCCAGAAGGCTGGCTGAGCTGCTCTCATGGTGTGAAGGGTTAGGGCATAAAACAGCTCAGCCAGTGACAGTGAAGATCAGGGTTCTAATCCTGGTCTCCAACATTTTGTGCACTCGGACTTTGTTTCTTTGACCGGATCCATGGAAACAGTATTCCATGGCTCCCATATTTTAACTTTCTCCATGATTTGCTCCCTCCCAAATGTCACTTATCATTTTATTGACAGTGGTTCAAATCAGCACTGTTTGTAAAACTTTCCGCATTCTCCTCCTACTAATTCAATGTACTGCTGGAGACACTACACAGCTCTTTTGTTTAAGTGACGAGGATTCTTTGGGCTTCTTCATAGGGGCCTTTATTCAATACAATGAAAAGGTTTGGTAGTAAAAGACTCAACAGTCATCTTAAGAGCAGGCATCTGGTTATGCTAACAATTCTGAAGGCTCAGAATAGAGCAAAATAGTCCCCATTTTGGTCTCAGTTCACAAAACAGAGGCGATATTAAAAAAAAATAAGTAGATGGCTTAACTAAATTCAAATTCTGAGGATGGTGTTGGCTGGTATGTGGTGTGTGTATCTGCAAGGGGTCCAGTGACCTAATGGTGCACTGTTCTAGTCTTTCAAGGAGGTAGCTCCAGTGTACCCATGATACTAAGTGTTTTTCTGACTTATAGTATGTTCTGATTACTATAATGTTTGACAAGTTGTTCTAGTTCAATCCATTATACCTAATTAAACTGAGGTGTGAACCACTCTTCAGTCAGGCATTTACTCTGCAGGGGTCTGTATGTTATAGTGGTGAGTCTTGCCATTAAAATGATTTCTTACTGTTTACAGAGAATTACAATTTACATGTTCAAGGGTCATGTTAGGTTTTATATGCACAATAGCTGTTCTCTTGAAATGTACAGTATTCTTTGACAGTCTTCCATTAAACTAAACACTGCTCAAGTGTGAGTGATGCATTCTAATGGAAAACATTTTCTGACTTTCACAACTCCTGTAACTTTCTTGTATCAAACATGGGTATTGGTAAGCATGACTTCCTTCTTCACGGTCCAGTTGGTCTTCATTTTCATTTCCTTTTATTTCATTTATCAGTTTTCAGAAAAACTTTCAAACAAGCAAGTGCCATTTATTAGAGGTGACCTCAGTCAATGTACAGTGGTAGCCAGTGACATGATGCAGAATATCCAGCTATTTCATGGTATAGCACAATAAATCCCTACTCATTTCAGTTGGATTCCTGTGCTATTTGTAGATATATCCAGCTTTATTTGACCCTACCTTCCAAATCCTGGTCTGTGATTGGCCAAACCCTTGTCCCATTTATTTGGAAAAACATGTTTTTTTAACTGTCTGTTGGTGGTGCAGGGCATTGACATCTATCCTTTTACTGTCTGCGAGTGAAAAAAAGTTAACTAGTTTACTGCTGTGAGACATTACGTCTCTCAGTGAGGATGAGGAGTAGAGTGAGTCGAGTGGGGACATTTGTATGTGGACATCTCCCATAGCATCATATAGAAAACATGAGAAAAAGAACTGGAGGAAAAAGGGATGCAGCAGGGAGAAATGAGCAGATAAAGGGTCTGCCATGCTTATACATAGAAGCATAGATACATAGACAGTGTCGGCAGATAAGGGCCTATGCCCACCCAGTCTGCCCATTTGAGCTTGTAAGTTCAGTTTGTTTTCCTAGAAGTCTGTTGCCCCTTACCCTGACCTCTAGAATTCCTTTATGTCTATCCATGCATTCTTAAATCCAGTGATTGTTTCAGCCCCACCACTTCCTCTGGCAGGGTGTTCCACTTGTCCACCACCCGTTCTGTGAAGAAATTCTTTCTCATGTTTCCTCTGAATCGTCCTCCCTCCAACTTCATCCCATGCCCTCTAATCCTGGAACATCTTTTCACTTAAAATAGTGTTTTCTGCACCCTGTTCTTCCTGTAAGATACCTGTATGTCTCTATCTATCCCTCTCTCCCTCCTCTCCTCCAGGAGTACATGTTCAGTTCCTTCAACCTGTCTTCATAGGACTTGTGATGCAATCCATGCACCATCTTTGTTGCCCTCCTCTGAACCTTCTCTACCCTGTCTATGTCCTTACGTGGTATGGTCTCCAGAACTGTACACTGTACTCCAGGTGGGGCCTCACTAGTGTCTTGTATAAGCGGAATTATGACCTCCCTTTTCCTGCTGGTGATGCCCCTGCCTATACATCCAGAATCCTATTTGCTTTACCTGCTGCCTTGTCACACTGTTTCTCTACCTTGAGGTCATCAGAGATGACAACCCCAAGATCCCTTTCCTGCTTGGTGCATGCTATATCCTCACCCCCAACTGATATATTGTGCCAGGGTTTTTGTGCCCCATATGCATTATCTTGCACTTCTTTGCATTGAATTTCAACTGCCAAACCCTGACCATTCTTCAAGTTTCTGGGTCCCTTCTCATTCTGTCTACACCCTCTGGTGTGTCTACTCTGTTACAGAGCTTTGTGTCATCAGCGAACAGTGAAATTCTGCCTTCTAGGTCCTGCATAATGTCACTGATGAAGATGTTGAATAGGACTGGTCCCAGCATGGATCCCTGTGGTACCCCACTGGTTACTCTTCCCTCTGTGGAGTGACAGCCATTTACCACCACCCTCTGTGTCCTGCCACCCAGCCAGTTACCTACCTACCACTACTGTCCTGCCCACACCCATATTCCCCAGTTTGTGTAATAGTCTTCTATGGCACAGTATCAAAGCGTTGCTGAAGTCCAGATAGGCCATGTCCACTGCCCTCCTGATCTACCTCCTAGTCACCCAGTCAAAAATTCAATGAGGTTGGTCTGACATGACCTCCCCGTGAAACCATGCTGCCTTGGGTCCTGTAGTCCATTGATAACCAGATGTTCCACCACTCTCTCCTTCAGTAGTGCTTCCATGATCTTCCCACTACCGAGGTGAGGCTGACTGGTCTGTAGTTCCCTGCTTCCTCTTTGTTCCCACTTTTGTATAAGGGGACTACATCTGCTGTCCTCCAGTCTTTGGGTACCTCCCTGTTTCCAGTGTCGGCTAAACAGGATAGCCAGAGGTTCAGCCACCACCTCTCTTAGTTCTTTAAGGACCTCAGGGTTGCACCGCATCTGGCCCATTGCTTTATCAACTCTTATTACTTCCAGTTCCTTGGGACCCTTTCTCGTGTAAATGGACTTGTGTCCATTTCTGCACCATTCTCACCCTTGTGCTCCTTCAGACCCATTACCCTCCTCTTCCTTAGTAAAGACTGAGCAGAAATACCTGTTCAATATGTCAGCTTTACTGTTGTCATCCTCCACGGCTCCCATCCTCCCCTTCAGTCTCTTATCCCTCCTTTGTCTTTCTTTTTCCTTATGTACCTGTAAAGTTTGTCCCCTCTACCCACTGATTTTGCAATGTGTTCTTCTGTCTGAGGCTTTGGCTTCCCTTACTGACCTTCCTGCCTCCCTTTGCTTCTCCTGGTACTTCTCCCTATCCCCTTCTGCCTGTGTCTTTTGTACTGCCTGAATGCAATCTTTTGGCTTTCACTTTCTTTGATACCTCTTTGGAAAACCATAATGGTCTCCTCTTCTTTTCCTTTTCCTCTTGCTAACCTGCTTAATGCATAATTCTGTTGTTCTTGTAATCCCCATTTTAAATACTGCACTGTTCCTCAACCCCTGATTCCTGTCCCATTCCCTTAATGCCTCTTTCAAGTATCTCCCCATTTTCCCAAAGTCTGCCCCCTAAAATCCAGCATACATGTTTTTGTGTGGTTTGGTTCTGCTCTTTCTGATTTCAAACCACAATGACTGGTGGTCACTGTTTCCCAGGTGCTCCCCACTGTACCCCATCCACACTGTCCCTGTTTGTGAGCACAAGGTCCAGTATTGCCTTCTGCCGAGTTGGTTCCATGACCAGTTGCTTGTACCACATTGTACCACATATGAGTTCTGCAAACTGTGGTGATGGAGAAGAGTCAGGATAGGGACAGGCGCAGCGGTTATAGTGGGGCAGCAGGGCTATGCCTGAGAGAAGAATCAGGGCTGGATAAATGAGTGTATGGCCAAAAAACTGTGGTTCATTAGTCCCAAAGTCTACTGGTTCCACTACCACTGCAAACTGCTTTTCAGGCGATCACCATATGCATCTGGGGATAAAACTATGCTGAGATCTGGAGCTTAGTGATCCTCCCTCTTCCTCCTGCCTGTGCTTCCAGTTTCTTTTCCTAGCATAAAATAGATCCATGCAGGTTTGTAGAGGGTGAATTCATCCCTAGCCAACTCATATGAGCAAGAGGACAAGAACTGCAACCACAGATGTCTGTGCTTGTGCATGGGTGTGGACTTTAACAATCTTCCTTAAAGCATTATATGATGCCCCACCCCAGAAGCATGCATCAGCAGCAGTACCAGCCAACTCAGTGATGTTTCTCATTCATTATGTAAGGAAGGTGACAGTGATTCTGGGTCTGGCACATACACTAATTATCTTGTCACTGAAGGGAAAAAGTAGAGTCTTTCATGGGAGGGCAGAGCAGGGCTGGGGCAGGGCAAGGTATACCAAGCCCACAGTTCTACAAAAGCTACCCAGTAGCACCACCACCTCCACCACAGTAGCTCATGGAAAGAGCCAGTGAGAAGGATATGGAAGTGAAGCTACAGAGTCAAAAAGAGTGAAGAGGAAGAGAGGAGAAAGTAAATGAGGGCATGCTGAAAGGGCAGATGAAAGTGCACAACTCATGCAATGGGTGAATAGGATCGGGGTAAGAAGCAGAGAGGAGGAAGGATATGAAGCAGATGAGGAAGTGAATGATGAAGAACAAGAGGAGCTTTAAGGTTTGCTGTCAGTTACATGACTGACTAGTGGGGATGTTAGTGTGACACTGGAGAGAGAGGTCATCATGGGAGGACATGGCAAAACTGAAAAAAAGGTAATGGAAAAGATAAAAGAAAGAAAGCAGTTTCTCAGCAAGGTAAATCTAAAGATGAGCACTACACTGCCTGAGTCATTAAATGCCTGCACTATTCTCTCACCCTGTTCTGTCTAGATTACACAACTCTTTGGAAGAGACAATGACTATTATTTTGAGTCACCCTCCATCATACAACACACCAGTTTTGAAAGACTGTTGCATGCAGTGAAGCCAAATACATCATTCTGTCATACAATACTTGATATTTTACAAGCATGTTCTTTATAGTATGGTAAGTGAGACAGTAAGCACAAGTTGGTAACACTTTTAAAGGAGGTAGAGGGTCATGTGCATTTCAGTAGTGTTATCTGCATCAGCAGTGCAAACCAGTTTTCTCAAGTCTCATTGCCCATTGGGTTGTGTTCAAATCAAGCTCCACCACTATTGTTGTCCCAACTCCTCCACCACAACACTTTTAGGAGTTTTATTTAGCAGACAGCCTCAGACAGGCACATCAGTACAGGAAGTTCCTTACTTAATATTACAGTCAATGAGGGGAAGCACAGGGGAAAATTATTTTGCGTTTCATCCTATCACCACTAGACATCTAGATATGCACTCATGATCTGAGGATGGGAATCTTTAGTAATTAACCCACAACATAGCATGGGTCTACTGGTGATTATTGTATGTGCTGGGGGTTGGACCATGAGGCTGAAGGAAAGGTTGTTCCAACCACCCAGCCATACATTAATCCCCAGTAGACCCACACTCTGGAGGTTAATTCACTTATAACATGGGGAAGAGAATGGTATCAGTGCTCTTTTTATATGTTTCTATTCCCCATGTTACATTTGTGTAAAGTTAATTTAAAAGGGCAAAATTACAAAGGTTCCAGGAGGATATTAAGGTTCCTACCATGGGGAAGAGAAAGGGGGTTGCACCTAACTGGAGAAACTACATGCTGAACAGGCTGAAATTGTTTATATTGTGAGTGCAACAGTGAACAATTACTCATTACGTGCAGATGTGATCAGCACTTCAGAATATGTGCTCATTTTGGCTGACTTAGTTTAGTAAACTGTGGAATCATCTCCATTTTTCTGGTATGTTTGATGTTTGGGATTTGGCTGCTGTGTATTATAGGAAATGCATATATTTAAGTGAAACTTCTGGTAATTCCTGCAATTGCTTTTGAGTCTTCTTAGAAATAGGCTGCAATAGTTAGAAATAGTCTGCTATAGTATATAGTTACTTTTAAACAGTCTGGTGTGCTTGTATTAATAGCTTTAGAGTCCTCTTTTTAGAAACAGGCTGCTGTAGTATATAGTGGTTTAAACATTCTTTGCCTGCAGTTCCGGCCATCCAACAGATGGCTGTCAAACAAGAATGGTACTACTGCATCTGTAAGAGGTTCTTGTGAGAGGGGAAAGACAATGGAGTTTGCCCTTTGAGGGGCAGACCAAGTTGTCCTGGTGCACCCCTTCCCTTTCACCTAGAGATGATGTGCTCAGAGGAGGGGAAAGGTAAGGGAGGGACAGGTGAAGACAGAACAATAGGCAGGCAACAGGAAGGGGGGCTAAGGAGGGTACAAATGGGGCAGCACAGTGGTGGTTCTGCCACACTTTGATGTAGTTTGATCTTGCTGAACTACAGCACGTCGGATTGGCATTATTGATTGTGGGAGCAGAGGTTTGCAGCAGGATAACAAGGTAAAAGAAAGCTATATCATTAAAAAATAAATAATATATATATATGGTTTTATACATATGTGAAGAAACACTTTAGAAGTATATTGAGTCAATATAAGCAGTTGTGTTACAAGAAAAAAGAAAAAGGCGATATAAAATGAGCTGTTTTAAGATGGACAGGAGGCACCCTTTGAGAAGACTGTGGTGTATTGACCAAGCGGCAGGGATAACGAGTTAGAGTAGATTTGAAGTGCTGCAGATGGTACAGTAGCTGGTCATGGCAGGCCTGGCCTCCTAACAGCTGATGTGTTTGTTGCATATGGATGGTAAGGCCAGAGCAGCATGCAGTGGGGTTTTGGCCGGTGGTGGTCCAGTCAATCACAAAGATGATACAGCATGGTTTTGGGGAGAAGAATGAGCGGTTACAGCGGAGCGAATTTTGGTGGCACAGGCCTACTAAGGTTGGGAACAGCATGCGATGGCGTTTGCTGGTGGGGACCTAAAAATTAAACTGCAGAGAATCGGGTTCGGGGAGCCAGTGACCTGGGGGGTGAAGTACAAGGCACAGTGTGAGTGCTTGCTTGGCAGGATCTTTTTAAAAAAAAGGGAAACGACGAAGGGTGTATGAATCAGCAAGGGAGCTCGACTGCCTACTAATTCAATGGATATGCACGCTAGTTGCCTGGAAACAGAAGTGGGGGACCGGGAGAGGGGCCTATGCAAAGGCTTCAGCATGGGGTCGACGGTCGGGCCATGAGGCGGACGTCACATGCTGAGCAGAAGCCATGAAAATCAAACGATTTCAGTTTGGAGAGTGGGACAGTAGCCCAGCTAAAGAACTAAAAGAGGGTTTTTACAGTAAGGCATTTGGGCCTAGCATGAGCCGATGAGCGACCGCAGCGTGACATCACATGCTAAAAGAGGTGGCCGCAACAACCAGATTCTAGTTTGGGAATGGGAACAGTAAGCCAATGAATGCTATAAAGGATGTGCTATGCTAAGGATGAGGGGCCTGTGGATGCCATGAGGTGAGCAACAAGAAAAGCTGGAGGCCTAGTGTGACTGTCCCAGCCACATGGCGGGATGTCACATGCTCCGGGACCATGGGCAAAGGGGGCATAGATGAAAGGGGATCTTGCAGAGAGCCAGGGTGGGCTTATAGGCTCAGAATGATGCAGGAGGGACCCAGAGTTAAGGGACAGCTGCAGGAATAGAAAACCCTCTGGGGGCAGCGGAATGGGTGGAGTGAGCCTGGAAGCTAAGGGGCATGGGTCAGGGGTGGGTGAGGGCCCAGAGTGGCCATAGAAGAGCGGCAGAGGCTTCAAGGAGGGAGCAAGAGGTCTAGGCAGCCAAGGACAGTGAAGAGAATTGGGGTTTCAAAAGAAAATGAAACCCCTCCAAGAGGGAGATAAATTGGGACAAAGGGGCATAGGAGGCACAGGGACATGGTGGAGGAATGACAGCTGCTGCCATCATAGGACAACAGGCTACGAGGAGGCCTAAGACTCCATAGGTGGCCTGGGTGTACCCTGACCCACCCCCCATACACAGTGACAGGAGCAAGCAAGTAAAGTGGGCCACAGCTATCTGAAGGACTGGTAGAATAGCGGTTAATGCAAACTTTTGTCATTTGTCTCCACAGCTTTCACAGGAAAACAAAGGATCATGGCACCAAAGAGAACAGGCCTTCAAAGAAGATGCCTACAGGGCCATTGTGGAGCTGACAGAGAAAGCCAACAGAATGTGGCAGATGGTGGAGGGGGAGATACGGGAAGAAGTGGAAAGCAAGGAAGGAAAAAGGGGGCAGAGGGAAATGGCTGGCAGGGAGGCCACACAGCCTGAACCAGGGTGTAGCCACTGCTGATAGTACCTCTGAGAGTGGCTAGTCCAGTACCTCAGCAGCCCGATGCCCTGTCCCATAAGTACCTCCCTAGACCAGGTGGGAGTTCCACTGGAGGAACCCAGACTGGATCCCCTGATCCCAACAGTTCCTGCACAGCCATTATTATTATTACAACCAGCTGTTCAACCACAGGAGGACATGCCGGGCATCATGAGGACAGCAGGCCACAAAGAGCTGGCAAGGCCACAGGTAATGTACCAGTTTGGTAGGAGAAAGCATCAAAGAATAGATAAGTCAAATTATTTCAGCACTCGGGACAGGGGGTTGGGCCAGATGGAGTCAGCACTGGCAGAGATTATGTCAGATAAAGAGATGACAAAGGAAGATGAGAAAGGGAGGGAGAATGTAGGAAAGGAACAAGAGATAGGAACTCTGGAAATGAGAATAGAGAACACGTATCACTGACCACTAAAGAAAAAATATGGAAGGGGAGCACGTGGATATTTTAGCATTAATAAGCCGGGAGGTGGCGTCAAAATAAGATGAAACAGAGAATATAGGAAAGAGCGAAATGGCAGCAATGGTAGTTTTGTTGGGTAAGAAAGGAGGACAAATTTACTAAAGGAAAGACTTGGGATGGATGGTTTGTAGAGCTTTGTCACATATTCAGTGATAGTACTGGAGAGGAAGCCAGATTTGGGCATCCCACTCATCATGTACTCCTGATAATAAGGCAGGCGAAGGCAAAGGGAGTGGTGGGGTGGATATACTATGATGAATTCCTCTGACAAAGGATGGTGACGACGGGATGTAAGATAGGACACGAAACAATTACATTTGTGGACTATGTTACTGACCAGTTCACACCGGAAGGAGAGATGGGGAAGAGGGCAATGCACCGGAGGTGTTGTTGAAGTTACAATAGGGCTTTTGTTCCTGGCCACAATGCCGCTTTAGGCATGCATGCTCAAAATGTGGGGAACACACCCAGCAAGCATATGCAGAATGACATGGGCACAAGGGGCCCAAGGGTCAGGGGCAAGAAACAAATCAGCAGCTTTTCAAGACGGGCAAGGTATGGGGACAAGTGTGGAATAGAGGAGGGAGAGGTAGAGGGCATACAGGTAGAGGAGTTAGAATTACTGACCGTCAGGACCAAAGAAATGACAGGGTGGGAGAGTATGGCATCAGGGGAGAGGAAGGGGCAAGGAATAATTTCAAAAGCATTAACACCATTAAGATAGGCAGCATGGGAGGGCTGGTTAGAAAGATACCCAGATAAAAGGTGGCAGAGACAATTAATACAGGTTTTCGGACAGGTTTTCCTTACAGTGAAGGCCCGAGGCAAGCAAGAGAAGTGAACAACCTGGGCTCAGTTAAAAGGAAGGAAGAAATCTTAAGACAGAAAATAGAGAAAGAAAAAGCAGTGGGTAGAGTTGAAGGGCATCAGACACCCCCATTGCAGAATATGAGAATTTCTCCATTAGGTTTGGTCCCCAAAACAGCAGGGAGAATACAGGGTGATTCACAACCTGTCATTTCCAGAAGGGGACTCGGTGAATGATTTTATAAGCAAAGAACATAGTAAAGTGACCTATGCCACATTAGAAGAGGCGGTCCAGATCATCTGAGCGACTCGGATGCTTGGATGGCCAAAACAGATATAAAGTCAGCTTTCAGATTGCTTCCAGTTAGAGGGAAGATTTGGACCTATTGGGATTTAAGACTGGGGGTCAGTACTATTTTGATAAGCGATGCCCATGGGATGCTCCATAGCATGTGCTACATTTGAAGCATTCAGCACATGTCTACAGTGGATATTTCAAGAAAAAATAGGATACAAGGCTGTCATACACTACCTGGATGATTTCAATAGGCAGTGGGAGGAGAGACAGAGAGAATGTTGTCAAGTTTCCAAGATTTGTGCAGGGAGTTAGGGGTGCCATTGGCTCTGGACAAAACAGAAGGTCCCAGTAAAGCTTTAGAATTCCTGAGCATTGAAATAGACTGGGTGAGGTTTTAGGTTACCAGACAAAAAGTGATGAAACTGAAGGAACTGATTCAAGTACCACGCAAGTAGGAGAAGAGTGCAATTGAAACAGGTACAACAGGTCCTGGGACATCTAAATTTTGCATGCAAAGCAATTGGACCAGGAGGGCATTCACAAAAAGACTAGCAAGGGCCACAGCAGGGAGTAACCAGACCACACCATTGGGTAGACTTGACAAGGGAGTTAAGGAAGACTCTGGGTATGGGAGGAGTTCCTCAGGACCTATAATGGTTGTTCCTTTTGGCAAGAGGACTGGGTTTGTAACACAGACCTCAAACTCTTACACAGATACAAATGGGGGCTTAGGTATGTGGGGCTATTTGAGGGGCAGATGGTCCACAGAACCATGGCCTTCAGAATGGGTGAGGGTGGAAAGTAAAAGACATCACACTGTTGGAGATCATGTCCATTTGGGCCTGCACTCTGGTGTGGGGAGAGGAGCTGTGGAATCAGAAAGTTACATTTTGGTGTGATAAGGCAGTGGTAGATGCCTTAAATAACAGGAGCCAGGTCAGAAATGGTCATGTGGGTTTTAAGACAGTTGGTATTAGGGCCCTGCAATTGAATTTGTCATTCAGGGCCAAACACATAGAAGGGTACATATCCTGGCTGACAGCCTTTCCTGTCTGCAGCTGGATCATTTCTGGATGCTGGCACCAACAGCAGAGGAGCAGAAAACTCCAAACAACGTACATCTGGGATGTTGGCAAGAGGAGCAGAACTGCTGTTTTCAGCTCATGGGCACCACAGACTCTGAGGACCTATGAAGGGCTTGGCTGGTATTCCAAACATTCAGGGCAACACACCACATGGAGGTAAGTAGGCCACTTATGCACGAATAGTTAGGAAGTTCACAATAGAACAATGTCAGAGAGGAACAGCCCACACCAAGATGGGGGTCTATCTAGCAGGGATTAGTTTAGTTTGCAGCCTGAAGGGATGGAAGGACCTGGCAAAGACAATGTTGATTAGAAGAATGATGCAGTGATGGGTAGGTTAAAACAAGAGCTATGGATAGTAGATGACCAATAGGAGCAGTGGCTCACAAAGCTAATAGGGTACCACCGGCAGTCTGCAGATCAAAGACAAAGCCCAGATATTTCACAATTTATCTGGTAATGTTTGCAGTGGCCATGAGGCGAGCAAGGCTATAGGACATGGCAGTAAGGATGAAGAAGGGGTTGGAATGGGAAGATATAAGCTGGGGATGAAGGAGATACAAATCATGATTAAGAAGTCAAAGATAGAGCAAGGGGACAGGGTTGTACTGTAACCCTGAAGGCTCAGGTAGATGGGTCAGTGTGCCCAGTAAAGGCTTTGTGGAACTACGCTGCAGAGCGTGGGAGTAGGACAGGCAGGTTATTTGTGCATGGGGACGGAAAAAGGTCACAGTTATCCAGCCACAACCCTACTCAAGAAAGGCATGCAATTCCTGGGCCAGGATCCAGGCAATTATTCATCTCACTCTCTTCGAATAGGGGCTGCTTGCAGTGGGCAGCAGCAGGAGAGACAGTGACTAATATGTTGGAAAAGGGACGGTGGTGGTCTGCCAGTTACAAAGGTACATTTGAGCACTGCGTATGGAGACTAACCTATCACCTGTGTTTTGTATTTCAGATACAGAACCACATTGGGGGTACAGAGATAGAGATGAGGTAAAGGAACCAGAACCATGTTTTACAAGATATATTTTGCTTAAATCCTATAGGAAGAGGGAGGATCATGGATGTATGAATCTGCGGTCACGCCTACATTTATTGGGCAGAAAAGAGAGTGGAGAAAAGGCCAGGGGAAAAAGCTGTACCAGGATGTGAGAGAATGTAGGCTGGTTTGGTGTGGCATCTGAGGGATAAGATGGGCACAACTGCTTCCTACCTAAAAGATGAAAAATGGAGACTCATTCCAGATTTAATTATATTACACCTAGGGTAACAACATTGGGGAAAGACGTGGTGGACACATATCTGCAGGTGTAAAGGACTTTCAGAAAATACAGCAATGGTGGCCAGAGGTAAGCATTTCCTGGTCGGATATGATCCCCAGAAGGGTATGGAGGAATAAGCATAGTCATAGGGCTTTAGATAGAGCCAGGAGGAAGATGAATAGGAGGGTAGGAACACTGATAAGAAAAATGGGGACACGTAATACTGAGTGGTGTGGAAGAGTGGGTGGAAGAGTTCTACAGGTCAGATGGAGTGCACCTGTTAGATTTGGCTGTAGATATGTTCAATACAGAAATGATGGGTTTTATAGTGGAATGGAGGAGACATAATGGGAAGAGAACATATAAAAAAGGAGAAGAAAAGAAACTGGAGAGAGCTACCCTAAGCGGGGGTGTGATATCCAAAATGGGGGCTAGTCATCCAACGAAGCTGGAGACTGGCTAATGGAAAAAAAGGGGAGGGAGGGAGGGAGGGGAAGGAAAAAGGAATATGATAAAGAAGAATAAGCTGAAGGAAGAAAAGCGGTTTCGGTTCTCACCGTTACCTATCAGAAAAAGGGAAGAAGAAGGCACCCAGGTTTTCACCTGGGGAGTGAGAAGAGGAAGAAGAGATCAGAGATGGATATATGGATGCAATAAATTCAATGGAGAAAGAGAAAATAATAATGATGATGAGATTGTAAATGGAATTATGATATATAATAAATTAATTGCTAATCTGAGCACAACATACAATGGTTTTGTCATTTGTGGGGAAAGGGGAATCCGGGACAATGTTGGCAGATTCAACTATACATTAATTGAGGATTAATTTGTGGTCAGCTGATGCAAGTTGACCAGTCCTGAGCAACCCTTTCTCTTGACTATGTTACAATACTGGATAATAGCAATAAGATGCTGAAGGTGTAGAATGATGTGGATTTCACCCATGCATCATTTTGGGAACATGCTGCACTAAGTATGGTAGTTAGTCACATGTTGACAAATATGCACAGTTAAAAGTAACACTTGACACTGTGCATAACATCACGAGATATTTCCATTGCTTTCCCAAATGCACTGAGCTCTACCGCCATTACCAGTAGAAGCACAGTGCTTCTCAACATTCCTTGAGTAAAGACATTTCAAAAATGTGGAACCAGTGTTACCTCTAGATGCCCAAAATAAATAGCCATTTGGTTAAACCCCTATGTAGTTTTAGCCAACACTTCTTTTATTTTGCTGTTTAATCTTTTATGCATTTATTTTCAATTGGACACTTGCTAACATGCATAAAAAGCATTTGCTAACAATGGCTTATTAAAACTTGTTTTTAGCCAAAGGGCTCAGTGACTAATACCTAGCACCAATACTAGTGGAACTCTATATTTTGTATGGTGGAGAGACATGTGTAACAGAAGCCTTTGTTCTTACTGTAGCTATGGAATTCGATGATATGGCATGTGGGGATATCTGTTCCTGGTGAAATTGTACAGGTGCAGTGGTCTGTTCTGCAAAAGCTTGTTCTGCTACTGTAACCATACAAACAGGCCATTAAATGTTTCAGTGCAGAGTCAGCAAACTTTTGCATGACCATTCTCATTGTGAGTCTGCTTGAATAGAACACATTGTTATTTATGATCTTCTACAGCAACCCAAAAAGAAAGGTTAAAGGCAGTGCTAGCAGTGGTGGCACTGGTGGTGAGGGCAAGAACAGTGATAATGGTGGGGAATGGATGGTGACACCACTAGTTCATCTGAGTCACAGTAGTAAGAACAGAATACTCCTTAAAGAAGTGGCGAGATGTTTATGACACAGCTTGCAGATGATTTTGACAGCTTAAGACTGAAAAAACAATTTGGCATGGTAAGTTTGGCAACACTACTGAATTTCGGATAGAATGTATTCATACCCCCTGGATGCATAGACTGTATGAAACAGAAATTGATTCATACACTTGCAGTACTGTAAAATGGAGTAGCAAAGACAACTTGAAGAAACCAACACAGATATGCATACAACTTCCTAAGCGCACACCTTGTCCTTTTCCTCTTTTGTTGACTTCATGTGATGCCAGCACAAGGCATCAGCATGACATGGATGAAGACTAGTATATTCATAATCCTGGGAGAACCAAAGTGCCCCAATAACTGTGTGCTCAGTGCAGTAGGTATCAGCATTCAGCAGTCAAAACCAAGTATCACAAACAGTAGTACACACAGATAGGTTTTAAAGATGGTGGTGCAAGAGTTTTTATTTAGCAAGAATATAGGAAGGCATAGGAAAAGGTCACTATCAGTCCCAGAGCTTCAAGGCATGCTGTCTGTTTGTCAGGTGGTTCTTGTTGATTGTATACTTAGCCCCACCTTTATACAAATCAGCTCTTCTTCAACTGGCTACTACTAAAACTTCTCAAACAGGGATTTACTTTCAAGGTGATCACCCATAATGTTCCAATCTTCATTTGCCACAGACTGAGCAGATGGTAGGTGAGACATAGTATCTGTAGGATAACATTTTTTTTTTTGTTGATACTTTTCCCGGGTCACCAGTCTGCTTACCTCCACACTTCCAGGCATCCTCTTGAGGTTTTGGCTGCTGTCCCAAGGACCCCCAGCTCCATGATCGGGCCCATGACATACTCCGTGGCTTGCCCCTGTGGTGGGAGGTGGAGAGCTCCCCGCACTCTCACACCAGGACCGGATCCAGTACAGCCTCATCCTCGGCACCGAGCAGTGCTCCTAGGAGACGGACACAAGCTCAGCCAACTGGTGCCCATATTTTTCCATTTTCTCCACTGTGGATGTCTGTGGCATGCAATGATGCCAAGGAACAGGAGTGCACACACTACTGCACATGCCTCTTCCCGGCATCTGCCACTTTTTTGTTGATACTTTTTCCTCCGGGTCACCAATCTGCTTACCTTTCACTTCCATGCATTCTCCTGTTTTTTTCAGCTGCCATCCCAAGGACCCCAGCTCCATGTTCGGGCCCATGGCATACCCCCACAGCTTGTCCCATGTGGTGGGAGGTGAGTGCTCCCTCGCACTCTCGCATCTAGAATGGATCCAGTAGAGCTCGCACCCTCAGCGCCAAGCAAGTCCTCCTCAGAGGCGGCCATCAAGCCACTGAGACTGGTGCCCATATTTTTCATTTTCTCCCTCATGGGCATCTGTGGCGTGCAATGATGCCAAGGGACAGGAGTGTGCACGTGCCTCTTCCTGGCATCTGCCATTTTATTTTTTGATACTTTTTCCCGGGACACAAGTCTGATTATCTCACACTTCCTAGCATCCTCCTGAGGTTTTTGGCCACTGTCCCAAGGACCCCGGCTCCATGTTTGGGCCCATGGCATACCCCATGGCTTTCCCCTGTGGTGGGTAGGTGGAGAGGTCCCTCACACTCTCACACCAGGACTGGATCCAGTAGAGCTGTGCTCCTCGGCACCGAAGCAAGTCCTCCTCGGAGACGACCATCAGCCACTGTGACTGGTGCCCATATTTTTCTGTTTTCTCCCCATGTACATCTGTGGCATGCAATGATACTAAGGACAAGAGCGTGCATGCTACTGCATGCACCTCTTCCTGACATCTGCCACAGCATGTCCCCCCACTCTGCCCATGGTCTGCAGTTGCCCCAGCCATTGCTAGAGGTCACTAGGCCACCAGGGTGTTCCACCCTCCCTGGAGAAGGAGAGCAGTCTGATACAGATGCTCAATCCTTCTTGTCCCTGTCAAACCCGACAACCTAGGCTCGTTCCCAAACCCAGGTTGCCGGCGTGGTCCAAGGTGTGACATCCAGTGCCTCAACCTCAGCACCACCGGCCAGCCCAGGAGGATAGCACTTAATGTGATAAGTGCAAAATGCAATCATTTCTTACAAAGAGCAATCACTAATATTATACTATACTAAAATGTAAAACAATTGCAGAACAGTAGCTGTGATATAATAGGTAATGGAATTATAGAAAATACTATTAAAAGTTCTGGATCGATGTGTCCATGGTGCTTAACAGATTTAGTATTTTAAACAAGTGTATGTTGTTTCTCTGCCAGTTGAGTCTGATCAGAGGCAAAACCAGCCAAGGTAATTCTTAAGATGCTTCTATGATTGCAGCCAAAGACATGGCCAGATATTTCCCAACTTTCTGAGATATATCTTGAAAATGTCCTGCCTGCCTCCAGTACCATTAATGGCCCACCAGGAGAATCTCTTTAGAATTATTGGGAGATATTGATAAATATCTGGCCAAATTTTAGCTGCAACTGTATTTCAATTTTTCCGACTGACCAATTAAAATTTCATGTGGAAGAAATTAAAGGTGCAATATAATTAGGAAACCCTTAGTAATGAGTGTGTATATGAACAAATTTGGGGTGGGGGAGTGGGTGGGCACAGTTATGGGGTGGGACATAAGAAAGGGAAAGGAAGAGAAGTAAGATGCTAAGAAAAGGAAATACAGATAGAAAAAGCAATAAGGAAAGGAGAAATCAAAGGAGGTGGATAATACACCAGCATGTAATATTCAAGACTCAGTATCATAACTGCAAATCTTCATTGGGTTCTTTAGATGATATACCCACAAATATCTCATTTAAATATCAGTTCATAGAAAACTGGAAATCTAGTTCTCTGCTAGGACTTTTAGGTGTAAGTGCTTTCAAGGTAAAACCCAGTGGGATTTTTGTTTCAGTAAAATGATCTGAATCCTGTCTCTGCCTTTTGGTCTTACTGGCATATGTCATATGGCACAAAATTTCATACCTGTAGGGTTACATCTTTACGACTTTTAAGGTGTTTCCTAATACTGAATCCTCGCTGCCTGTTCTAATATTGCAGATATGTTTGCTGGTGCTGAATTCAAAATTGAGGTTCAATTGTGCTTATACAACTGGATGAAATGTATGCTTCTATGATTTTGATTCATTGTGACTGTTTGCCTCTCTATCCATGAGATATACCACGCTGTAGGGCATGATGCAAGGAACCCTATAGGTGCCTTGGGAATATCTCCTTTGGTTAAAGGTAGCTTAGGAAGAAGCCCACGGGAAAGAGAGATGAGCCACTGAGGAGGAGGAGGGGTGATGGCAGTGCAACAAAGAATGAATCATGGAACAGTCCAGAAGGAGTGGCCTTTAAGGCCTGATAGGAGAGTGACATTTGTTGCTCTGCCCATTAAACCTCAGGCTTAAAGCCTTCCATTCAGTTGTGCTTACACAACTGGATGAGATGTATGTTGTGTGACGATACATTGTGGCTGTTCATCTCTATCCATGGGATATATCACCTGTAGGGTATGACACAAGGAATCCTAGAGGAGGGTACCCCCATAGCTGCCATGGGAATAATTCCTTTGGCTAAAGGTAGCTTAGGAAGAAGCCAAAAAAGAATACTCAAAGGGTGTGGAATGTCAAACAGGTGAGAAATCAGAATATATTGAGACCGTAAAGTAAGGAGATAGACGAGATGGGAAGGACAGGAGAAGAATGAAATAGGATGAGAACAATGAATGAAATGAAAGCTGACAAGATGCAGAATGGTGAACATCCTAAGGAGAGAGGAACAGCCAAGGCCACCATCCGACTCCATCCAACAAGCGGAACCTAACTAGGTAACCTATGAAAAGCACTATTCCTGTCTAATATTATGACCGTTGGCATGGACGAGGAAAATACCTTTGAGGAGGAACCTCTGGGGATTCAAGGCCTAGGTTGTCTTCCCTCCATGCTGAAGGACGTTTTGATTAGTGACGGCTCAGCTACTGCAATTTAAAGTTGAGATTGAGGGAGGAGGAAAATATTCCAATTTACAGGAAGCTCTCACTCTGTCCTTCTTCCTGGACAGCTGTTGAGGGTTGCAAGTGATGTCTCTGCAACTAGACGGTCAAAGCAAGAGAGGAGAGAGATGACTGCTGAGGCACTCAGCTGGCCTATGCAAGCCTATAGAAACAGACCAGGCGAACTGGAGATGGTCTTGGGGAGAATAGCGTAGGGTGCCTCCAAACCTGCTTGGGCAGCCAAAGAGCCTCTGATGATGACAACCCCACCCCTCACAGCTGGAAGTCATAAATTCTACATCCAGAGGTGTCACCAAGATGAAGGATGACTGAAGGTCCACCTGGAGTGAAAACATTCTCCTTATGGGCCAGGGAGAAGGACACCACTCCAAGCTTCCCATGCTGTAGATGCAGACTTCATGGGTGCAATGAGCGACCATCGGCTACAGGCTATCCCAAGTCAAGGAGCAATGGACATGGAAGGCGTGTTTCTGAGTGGAGAGCAGATTGATGAGATAGCATAAGACCCAACGAGAGGTATGCTTGATTAACAGATGTGAATAAGTAGATCCTGAGGTCAGACTGAGTGAAGGAGCACCAGACTCATGTCATGAGGAAGCTACCATTATTGGTAACTATGGGAGTGCATACCAACTGGGTCCATTGACAGTCAAATTTGGAATGGATAGAATTTTATGAAGGTAGGAGTGACAGTGGCTGGGTGAAGCTGGCAGCCAATGGTGAGGTAGGCAGTACCAGGAAAACATCTGAATGGGTTTGAATAGAATGGGGTAATAGGGTTGGAGGAGAGCGCATAAGCAGAGCGATATGCAGGAGGAAATATTAGGTGATTTGAATGAGAAGGGTAGGGTATGGTGGTATAGTGGGAAGACAGGATAGGAAAGCCACCAAAAAGAAAGCAGAAGTCAGACAAGGAGAGGAAGGGAGGGTGGAGGGAATGTGAGGAGGAGGGCAACAAATGGAGTCGAGAGGTAGACACCCCGATACAGGGGATAGAGGTAGAGAGAAGGAAGGAGCAAGCAACAGAGGTTGAGGAGTGAGTAGGCAGGGCATCCACAAGAGCACTAACAGCATGAGGAACATCAGGAAATCAATGAGGAGCAAGTGGAAATGAGAGACAGAATCATAGCAGTGAAGAGCTATGCAAGGTAAAAGTGAGAGGGCAGAGCAAAGCACTAGCAAAAGTCAGCAGCTGAGAGGCATGTGACCAACTGCCCCAGGCAGATGCTTCAGCACCTGGGAGCATGCCCAGAGCAGCAGCCCTGCACCAGCAAGGCAGGGGCAAACATGGAACGGGAGCGGGTGGCACAGAGGAGGTGAAAGCCACAGGATAAGGTTGCATAGGAGAGGACTAGATGATGAGGAAGTCTCCCCGGTAAATGGACGAGGGAAGTCAGGGCAGGTACAGATCTTGGGAGTCAAGGCCTCCCTCAAGAAAAACTTGAAATGAACAAACAGAAAAGAAAAGACAAAGAACCTCTGTGCGCAAACACTGAGGCAATGGTTACCAAAGGGTATTTGGCTGGGAAGCCAAGTTTCAAGGAAATACAAAATTACACATGCCTACACAATGCAAAGCATCATGGGCTGCATATGCAAATCACCACAGAATATTATGCTGGTTCAATTTTAAGCAGAATTGCAAGGTGCCGAAAGGCTCTCACACAGTTTGCAAAGAATACTAACAGATGACATAGACAAGTGTTTTCGTCCTACCAGACTCATCAGTATGCCTCATCTGTTTGACACCCCAGTGGAATGAACCAGCTACCCTAAAACGGTCTGTCTGGGTTATGTGGTGAACCCATTAAAACAAAAAACTATTTAAAGACAAAGAACCTCTGTGCACAAACACTGAGGCAATGGTTACCTGAAGGGCATTTAGCTGGGAAGCCAAGTTTCAAGGAAATACAAAATCACACATGCCCACACAATGCAAAACATCATGGGCTGCATATGCAAATCACCACAGAATATTATGCTGGTTCAACTTTAAGCAGAATAGCATGGTGCAGAAAGGCCTCTCACATAGTTTGCAAAGGATACTAACAGATGACATAGATGCATGTTTCGTCCTACAGAAAAGAAGCTTACCAGCAGTCAGCAAACCCACAGAGCCATGCTGAGTGCAGAACAGAAGAGAGGGATACGTAGCTGCAGTAGGGAGGGTGGCACAGAAAGCAGAAGAACACCCAAGGAAGGGCAGGCGGCCAAGCATCCACAACAGAAAAGAAGGGCCCAGGACTGAGAAGACGGAGCTGAGAAAACAGGAAAATAGATGAGAAATGCATGAGCAGGGGGTCCAGAATGGAGAACGAGGGGAAGAGAATGTAAGTGACTGAACAGAAGGGAGAAGTCGTAGTGAGGTACAGGCCACAGAAACAGCAGGCAGCGAGGAGGGAGGGACAGAGAGAAGCAACTGAACAATAGGCTGGGGGCAGGAGCACCAGGAGCCAAACAAGAGTGAAAGGAGGGAGGCAATGGGAAAGGATGGAAGCTGCAGATGATCAGTGGTGAGGAGGGAGAGAGAGAGATGCATAGCAACCGTGGGAGGAGGAGTCAGCCGTAAGACAGATGGCAGAGAAAGTAAAAGCAGTGGGTGGCGGAGACACTGTCAAAATACACAATGAAGAATAGACAGGAACACAGAGATAGCAACAAGGAGCGGAGCCTCCTGCCACAACGAAGAAAGATTCCTGAAACAGTCCAGGAAGGAGTGGCCTTTAAGGCCTGATGGGGAGTGACATTTGTTGCTCTGCCCATTGATCCTCAGGCTTAAAGCCTTCCCAGAATGGACATTTCAGTGACCATCAGAAAATTTATGTACACTAATTTTGTAATCTGTGCTATTGTCTGTCTATGTCCATTTTATGGATGCAGTGGGCGGATCCCTGCAGACGTCTTGCTGTTACTTGGGAAAAAGGGCACTTCAGACTCCCACTGAAGTACATGTTGGACATGAACTGCTATCCTTCCACTTCCTGAAATCAATACGCTTGGGGAAGAGTTCTTTTCCCACTTGTAGCATTCTCATGCCAGCTCAAATTACACTTCGAGGATACAGTCAGTGTAAACAGCACATTCAGCCTGTTTTAGTCTTAAATGACACCTAAACCCTTTTTTACATATTTTTTTCTAAACAATGCCCTGTTGGCAAGGGTGTATGTTTTTTTATGTAGTTCTCCAGGCAACAGTCTTAAATCAGCAACTAAACAGTCTTTGAAGAAGAGGTGTAAAGGAACTTTGTTTTATAGTTTCTCTGCTGAATTGCTTCACAGACTTTATTGGAGCACAAGGTGATTTGAGATCAGGTTTCAGCTTATGGCAGTGGGGTCACTTGGCTGGGACAGGCAGACAGAGATTGTGATGATACTCCAATTAAGTAAAATAGGCAGTCTCATTTTTTAGAAATCTGTTTGCTAAGTTAAAGTTACTTTCCTACTAAGGTAAGTAAAGATCATATAACCCTCTGTCCAGTTTTTGTACTGACAATCCTGTGGAAAAATTTAGGTGGTTACACTTTGTTTGCATTTGTAAGGAGTTTATTTGGAACCTGTCCTCCACTGTGCCTTGCTTATAAACTCCAGCTATCTAATGCCCCCAGCTTAAGGAATAATCTAGCTCCCAAAAAGAACAATAGAGCACTAAGATCCTCTGGACAACAGCTTCTGCAAGTCCCTAAGGTGAAGACCTCCCTATTAGGCTGGTCCTATGCTGTTTACCTACCACCCATCTGTAATAATCTCCCAGCAGCCTCCAGGAATGCTCCTCCCTAGGGGAGTTAAGAAAGGTCTCAAGACACATGTGCTAGAACTTAGTACCTGTACCTGCTACCACTGAGGCTTCTTCAAATGCAGTCACCTACCTATTTCATTCATGCTTGGATATCTCCTGTATAATTGTACCTTTTGTGCTGAGGTTGTTGTAGCTAACCAGATATTGCTGACTTTGTCCTGCTAATAATGTTTGTATATTCACTTATGTGTTGACTGTAACTGTAAACTGCTATGTGTAGACTTTGTTGTATGTAATTAACTGTGGGTCACCCCTGAAAAGGGACTGTTCTGGTTTCAGTTCGCCTACCTGGTTACCAAAATTTAAATCAATTAATTAATTATAAAGTGATAGCTTTATTGGTGCCTGTGTCTGATGGCTATCTTCCCTCTTGACTTTGAAGGTACTGTAAGCACCAAAGGTACTGGTGGGTGAGGGGTTGAGAAGGGGGAGAAGCTTCAGTTTGGTTTTCTTTTTATCCAGAGTCTCCTCTACTTAGTGCTATAATCAAACACGTAAACAGTAAGATAGAGTAACTATTACATTAAACTGGGATTACACTTTGCTGATACCTGCCCTGTGGTGGTGCAGAATTATGCACTTGTGATAGCATGGACCCTGGAGCTGAATGCACTGCTCTGCTTTGACTAGTCATATTGTCTCCTACATAGCTATTTGTGTGATATTATTCTGTTTGTATTAAACTAAGCATTTGACTGACATGGTAATGTCATGCATGTTTTGATGCCCCCAAGATAAGCATAAGTCAGTGCCAAACATGTTTGCTTTTATGCTGTTACAAGTTAGAACAACAGTATCTTGAGGCTATAGGCAGGCCTTTCTTACCCCTATGAGCCACTGTTTCATGGACTTTGGGTTACAATTGCTAAGGAGTTATAGGCCCTCATATTCAGAGCTGGCCATGTGCTGTATGTGGCATTTGTGCACAGCCTGTCTGGAGACAATATTCAGACAATTAACTCACTGCAACTGGAGTATGCAAACTGTCTTAATATGGGACCATGTCAGTACAGACATAATGACTAGTCTCTATGCTGACACAGACCCAGACTGAATATGGTTGACAGGAGGGCAATGGAGGTAGCAAAGATCAAATGGGATAGTGGTAGGACTCCTGTGGGCCATATCTAACCCTAACATGCTAATGGCCCCTTTGGGCATGGAAGGCACTATGGCCCATTTGCATGCCCGTTATGGACCCATTAACATGTGTGCATGGCCCCCATTCTGTAGCTGTCTGACATATTCCTTGTAGTCTAGTGGTCCCCCAGTCTCCTATTTCCTGTCCTATAGCTGTCTCAAATATTCTTGGTGGTGTATTGGTTCCTGTACCCCTGACTGACTGTCCTGTAGCTGTCTTGAATATTCCTGATAGTCTAGTGGTCCTCTACCCCTGATCACCTGTCCTGTAACTCCCTTAAATATTCCTGGTTCTGTAGTGGTTCCTGCACCCTCAATTGACTGTCCTGTAGCTGTCTTGAATATTTCTGGTAATCTAGTAGTCTCCACTCCCCCAATAAGGACATCTGATCCTCTGTCAACCTGCCTAGTCAGGACCTTCCTCCCACAACCCTCCTCCCCCACCTAGGTCACCTAAGCCAAAGTACAGAAATAGTGACAGCAACTTGCACAGCCCTCTGTTTACCACCTTGGCCTGCCACCATCTGACTGTCAATGAGTGATCATGGTACAGTAGAAACAGGTGTTTGTGCAATACTTGCAATTGCTTAGAGACCGTCAGATGGAAACCAGTTGAGGTGGTGAGCAGAGGCTGTGCCAATTATTATTATTGCTGTACTTTGCATTATGTGACCAGGGCTGACAAGGTTGCCTGAGATGGTGAGTTGGGAGGAAGTCAGATGCCCTTATTGTAGGGACCACTAGACCACCAAGAATATGCCACACCACTACTAGATGGGTGATCTGGATGCTTTCACAATGTATTTTTCAGGAGAGATGGCTTACATGCAACATCTCCTTTTAGTAGGGTTCTGCTGTAGGTGCTGCTTTTACAGTTTTATAATAAGATTTACACAGGTTAGCCCAACTGAGTTGTGATATCTTGTTTGCAGTGGGTACTGTTTAACCATGTTTTTATACTGTATTTTCCCAGGATAGTATAGCAGAGATGCAAGATCTTTTTTTTCAGTGAGATTCTCCTTTTACCCATTTTAGAATGCATTTACCTAGGATAGCCCAAGTGAGAGGCAATTTTCATTTTCATTGAGTTCCAGCTTTTACTATGCATTTTTCCAGGATACAGCAGAAGAGTGGACTTATTTAATTAATTTATGTAATGTGCAAAGCAGTAATGCATATTTAAATGTTTTCTTCATGAAGTATTAGTAACTTAATAACCTGGCAGTGATAGCTTTGTTCTCATCTTGAAGTTGGTACTTTTGTTCATGTGAAAGATAGATCTGCAATCTAGTGGATGTCCTCCAGAAATCCTCGAATCCAGTGAGCAGCTAGTTGTACCTGTGTGACTGGAGTTGCTGCTATGTACCATGCAGAGTGCGTGTGGGGAGCAGCCAACTAGCCATGCCGTGTGAGCCTGTGAGGACTTAATTCTCACAAGTCAGGAGTCAGGACTTGACTGGGACCGAGTGAGTTAGACAGTCGGTGGCAACAAAACAATATGAATTAATAACCAGCCTGGTTTTATCACAAAAGGAGCAGTGAAGTAAGTGTGCTGTTTTTTATCTTCCCCACCCTGACTACGCTGTCCTGACCTTACAGGACATGGCCAAGCAGGAGGTCACCAAGATGCAAATCCTGTATAACAAGGTAGCCCAGTTTGCTACCCAGCACCACTCATGAAGGCACCATTGTGACACACTTGCCCAGCTACTCTGGCCCTCGCTGACCTCTCATCTCCACTACTCCCTGCTCTACTTGACCTTCAGCTACTCAGCCCTTCAGCTCCACCCAGCATCGCTGGAACTATCGTGACCAGACATAACCCCAGAGCCTACAGACATCTGGACGTACACTGCTTGAAGTTCCCAGAGTCAGGACTAGCTGGCAGCAGGTCATTCTCCCACCAGCCCCTCACCTGTGGAACAAACTCCTACCCCTAGTGCAGGAAGCCTCCTCACTGATGAACTTCCACACCAGACTCAAAGCCTATATGTCTGATACTAGCACTTGTCATTGCCACATCTCATGAACCCCCACTTGCTTCTATCCTCCTAATATCCAGATCCTCCAAGCACCTTATCATGTTCCACGGTGCTTCTCTCTGACATGGTACCACAGCTAAGTTTCCACTGAACCCTGGCAGTAGTAAACAATGAGCTTACCATGGAAAATTACATTTCTTCTGCACCTTTTGTTAATTCTACTGTGAACATATTTGTAAGGGCTGATGCATGATGATAACCATGGCTGTAACCTGCTCACACACCTGAAACTACTCTGTAATCCAAGTCTTTTCTGTTTGAAAATATGTATTGTTATGCTGGGTCGTCCCTGAAAAGGGACCTTCAGGGCTCAGTGGGCCTACCCAGTCACCAAATTTTAAATAAATAAAAATAAAAATAAATAATTTTGTTTGTATTGGATGGCCTTATCTGATGGTGAGGGTCTGGGCTGTGTCCAGCTACTTAAGTGATCTCTTTTCTCCTGATCTTGCCTCTTGTTGCCAACCTCCCATCCCCTGCTGTGAGTGAGCATGGGACCCATGAAGTGAAGTCACATGCATCTTATGGTGGATGGCAATTCTTCAACATTAAAGCCTATGCTGCATTCAGATGAGGTATTAGGTCATTGATTTTTGGCTTTGCTGTCTGGGATGATTTCTGAGTGAGTGTTTAGGGTGGGATGAGCCTACCACTGGCATTGCCCCTGCCCTTGCCATGTGACTAGTCTGTCTACATGCCACAGGATGTGCTTGGCATTAGGTCATCATCTGTTACAGTTGGCTGTGCACCCCTGCAGGTTGGCTGTTGTGTGTGGGTTGTGCCTGAGTGCTTGATGGTGTGGTTCCAGTGTAGGACATATGGTGATTTGGGGTTGGCTGCCATGTACTGGATATGAATGGGAACAACATCCGGCTGTAGAGCAGTGACAGTTATGGTCATACAATTGTCTGAGGTCTCACACAGGTTGCAGAACCCTTGCTGTATGTCAAGTCTGTGGGTGGGCTGTGATGTCACTGTATATGTCATATATTTCATACAGCTGTCCCTGCTGAGCCTTACCCTCCCTGTCCATCTATCTGAGTTCAGGATGCATGCAGATAAAGCAGTTATGACCTGGTAAACATCTTGTGTCAATGTTGGGCCTTGAGGGACCCTCCAGTGGGTCCGGTGTATCAATTCCATTCTCGGCATTAATGGTCTGTGTAAGTGTCTGCTGTGTGACAGACACATGCACATCCAGGTGGGTGTTTTGTGTTCCTTTCTCACTGCCTTGTATGTATGACTATGTGGTGCACTGTTGGGGTTTTGGGGGCAGAGTCTGCTGTTCAGATTGGAAGCTAACAAAGTGCAATGCCTGCTGCAGTGACAGCTGGCTGTTCTCAAGAGAAGTGGTATATAGTTGGGTGTTTGAAGGGTGGCGGAGGGATTTTTGCCTTAGTTTGACAGTTTCTTTTTAAGAAAATAAAAAGTAGTTATTTTGATAGTGATATTGGTTGGTTGTAACAAGTCAAAGAAGGCTTTAAGAGCAGCCAAATAGTGTCAAATGACCATCAAAATGCACCAGAATGAATCTAAAACCTGACAGCTTCTGGGGCCTAGGTTGGCCCCAGACCACCGGGGTTGGGGACATAGTAGTTCATGAAGACCCCACACTTCTAAATTTAGCACTACACCATTGCCAGTTCATCAAAACTAAGTTTGTAATGAGACTGCATTTGTCCAGTAGAAAATCAAATTACACTCTCTCTCTCTCTGCCTCTGTCTCCCAAGTGTGTGTGTGTGTGTGTTACTGAACAATGATTTACTGCTGTCTTTAGGGTTTGGTAACCCTTTCACATAAATCTAAGACTGAATGATAAACAGAGCTCCACCATTCCTCCTCCTGTCTCTCTCTCTCTCCCTCCTCTCTCTCTCTCTCTTGCTCTCTCTCTTAGGATAGCTAAACCCCTTTTACACATTTTATCTAAACAATGCCCTGTTGGTCAAAATTGAGTGTAAAGAGACTACATTGCTCTAGCAGAGATTCAAATCGCACTTATTCTCTCTGTCCCTAGTGTGTGTGTGTGTGTGTGTGTGTGTGTGTGTGTGTATGTGTATGTGGCAGTGTACAATGATTTAATGTTATCTTTAGGGTTTGTTAACTCTTTCAGTACTGATCTAAGACTGAATGATAAACAGAGCTCCACCATTCTTCTCTCTCTCTCTCTCTCTCTCTCGAAACCAGGCTTATACAGAGAAATGCTGAAAGTGAAGCTGACCAAATGTGATAACTTACTTGACTCTTTTGTCAGCTTAAACTTTTAAATTATTTCCCAACCTTTTACAAATAAAACTTACTATGTGCACTGAATGGAGGTTGATGGTTTGTATAAAAAACCACGTATTTCTGAAATCACTGGCTATAACCTACAGGATATGTAAGTAATGTTCATCCCTGCTGGGCTTGATGGAGTGCATAGTACTATACAACACAGGTATTTGTTTTGTTTTTTGTTTCATTTGACCCTCAAGCCCTCATCTCCTTACCCTTCCCCAACAACCACCACCCACATTTGTATCTAAACTTGCTCTGTAAACCAACAGCATCAGTACAAAACTGTAACAGCTGTGTGCCTTATCTATTTTAATTACATAACCTGTCATACATAGAAATGTAGCTCTCCTTCTCCCTGTCTAGTGGTATGTATGGAATATGTCAATGGGAAGGAGCACCCACAGCAGCACAAACATTTCCAGTGGTCATGTTACCCAGGCCCAGATGTCACACACAAGGTCCCTTTTCCTCAGTGGTGCTGGATGAAAATAACAGATTAATGCATATGCATATTAAACAGTTCCTTTCAATAGCAGAATGCCCACAAGGAACTTGAACAAACAATAGGATCCCAAATTCATTAAGCATATTCCACATAGCTCTGGGGAACATCAGTTAATTACTGGGGAACACATTCAGCTTTCACATGGCTGGTATAGCCATAATAGCAGATTTTTAAGTGGACCAAGGAGGTCACACAATCTTTAGGGAAGCAATAACTCAGGGCCGTTAGGGTCACAAAAATCTGAAGGCAGCATATGTCCCAAAATAGTTCACAGTGTCTAACAGCCCATCATTCTTTACAGGCACCCAGACTCTCAATGATCCCATCTCTCTCTCTCTCTCTCTCTCTCATACTGACTCAGTAGGTCCCCTCAGGACATGCAATCCTCATGGCTTGGGGATTTGTGGGTTCCCCATGACTCCTACATCCTTTCCCAGGACTGGTGGCAACTGTCCCTGAATTGAGAAGAGAGACACATCCTATGGAGCTCCAAATCAACTCACTCTCCTGACATTACTCACCCTGCCACATTCTTGTCCACTGAATCCCTACATGAATCAGTGCAGGTTGCCAGGCCACTCTGTGACTTGCACCTAGTTCCCACAGACAAATACGAATATGATTATACTATCTCAAAAAGTAAGGAAATTCTTTGCTAAAAAAACTTTGCTAATGCAACATTTAGGGTTCAAGTTACAATGACAAATGTGGGAAAATGTGGCTTCGGGTTTACAATTCAAACCTAACCCCACTCTAAAGCAAATCAGGGCAGACTCTTCATAGGGTTGTGAACCTAAAATCTCACCCCAGTAAGTGTGTATGTTTCTGGAGTACATAGAATGGGGTGAGCTTTGGGATTCACAACTCCTAGAAAGAGTCCACCCTGATTTGCTTTAGGTGGTGTGGTTTTAGGTTGGAAACCCTAAAATCACATTTCCTACTTTGCCATTTTGCCTGAACCCAAAATAATGTTGCATTACTGGAGGTTTTTTGCAAAGATGATATACAATATATACCTATATGTATGTATGTATGTATATGTGTGTGTGTATAATAACTTTGCCACCGTTCAATGGATTTGCCTGACATTTGGAATGCATGATAAAGAACCATACATCTTGGGATCTGCCAACTATCGTACTGGTCGGATATACAGCTGTGGAGTTATTAAGTGTGATCTGTGCACACATTTAGGGTTTCTGGTGAATTTTTGCTCGCACCTACAGGTCGCCGCGGTTTGTCCGACTGGTCCAAAACTTCAGGAATGTGCTGCCAGGGTCCCCAATGGCCTTTCAAAGATTTCGTGAAGAAATATTAAACGGTTCAAAAGTTATTCAGAAAACAATTTCCCATTATAAGTCAATGGGAAAAGTTAACAAAAAGTTCGACAGTGTCGCAAATGCACTTTTACTGTCACAAATGGCCCTAGTAGTGTAGCAAATCTGCCATTTGTTTTCAGTTAGTGATCATAAAATGCTTGGCATTTAAAATTGGGACCATCTAGGAACACAATTCTTTTGTGTTTACCTAGTCGAGCCCTGAGGATGCTAGGCATGTCTTTGTTTTGGGGTTAAACACCTAGAAATATGTTTTCAAATTTCTGGAAAAGTAGTGTTGCAAAAGTAGTGTCGCACTCATGACACTTTCACAAATGGTTGCAAAAGCTTTCACAAATCACAACACTACTTTTTCAGACTATGGCCAAAATGACAGCAGTTCTTTGCCACCCTGCTGCAAAAGAATGGTTTGGTCTTTTGAGCTGAAATTGGAAAGAACACAACCAACATCTCACAGATGTGCCTTTTTGGTGGATTGGTGAAAAAATATTGCATGGCTGCAATGTTACGGTACTCAAATTTGCCTTTTTCCCCATAGACTAACATGGTGGCGTCGCTGTGCCTTTGAGGTTCGTATCTCGAAAACAATGCGAGATACAGCTTTTTGTTAGCAATTACATAGCCCCAAAAAAAATAGTCAGGAAAATCATGATTTCTGTGAAATTGAAATTTTTCTTAAGTGCGGTTGCTGAGACATTAACAATTAAAGTACTTCTAATGCTCATTTTAAGCTCGATGCCCATTACAATGCATACATTCTTTGTACACACTGGCCCAGATATTCAAAGAGTTTGCGCCATGCATAACTCCAGAAATCATATTCTGCGATATTCAGAAGGGCCAGTTCGCCACCAAAAACATGCTGAGCAACAGCGCAATGGAAATGAAGGCATACTTAACCCGAAGGGGCGGGTCCATGCATAAAGTGCGCAATGCGATAATCGAACACTTGCGAATGCGCAAGAGTAGGCTCAGCCGAAGTTGGCAAGTAGAGAGCGAATTGAGCCAAAAAAAGGCTCAAGGAAGCGCAAGAACCCTAGCAGGCCGCAAACTGGGGAGAGAGACAGAGAGAGGGAGAGAGACAGGAGCTGGAAGGGCATAGAGGGACAGTGGGTCCAGGAGGACAGAGAGGCCAGTGGGGGTGCCCGGTGCAGTGGAAGCAGCAGTGGGGGCAGCGGGGTAACACAGGAACAGCAGCCGGGGGCAGAAGCCAGGGAGATGGACAGTGCCAGCTTCCACATGGAAGCTGTAATGAGGGGTGAGACACCATGCTGCAGGGGGCGTAGCTGTGGAGGAGCCCATGGGTGGTATGCCCCCAACAGGCGGTATCGTGCCCGCGCATCTTGCAAGCTGTACACAGACATCGAGATTGTGGGCGGTACCACCTGAACAGGGTAATACTGAGGCGGCTCTGCGAGTTGTGCAGTGATGTGATGCAGGCACCCTCACGATGGAGTCACGCTCTGTCCGTGGAGACCAAGGTGACAGCCTGCATGTGCCTGCTCACCACGGGCACCTTCCAGAGGCCAACAGGGGACACCACAGGCATTACACAGTCAGCCACGTCACTCATCCTCACCCAATTCCTCAGCGCACTGCTGCCTCATGCTGCGGAGTACATCCATTTCCCAGCACCGCGGCAGAGCATACAACAAACATGCAGGAGTTCCACAGGGTAGCACATGCCTGGCGTGCTAGGGGCATAGACTGCACCCATGTGGCCATTCACACACCACCTGGCCCCGGCGGCCAGGCATATCGGAACGAAGGGGTTTTCCAGTGTCAACTGCCAGGTGGTGTGTGATGCCACTGGGCATTATCAATGTCTGTGCCACACACCCTGGCGGAGCACATGATGCCTTCATATGGCACCAGTCTGCACTGTGCCATCAATTCGAGTGGGGACATCCCCACAGGTCATCTAGTGGGTGAGTACACATGTATGGAATGCAAACTCTGGGCAAGGTGGGAATGACACAGGTGCCATGGTAGTGGCACACAAGGATATGGGCAATATGGACCTGACATGACACTGAGTCTCCACTATCTCCCACACAGGTGACTGTGGATACCCACTCCGTCCTGGCTGCTCACACCGTACTGGTGCCCCACGACCCCAGCGCAGCTATGCTTCAATGAGGCACATGCCGCAACACGTAACATCATAGGCGGGTGTTTGGGTTGCTCAAGGCACGCTTCCGATGCCTGGACACCTCCGGCAGATCTACAGTACAGCCCCAAAGGCCTGTGGGATATTCCTGGCCTGTTGCATCCTGCACAACATGGCCAAAGACCATGGGATAGCCATACAGGTCCAAGAGGGGACAGCGATGGGGCGCCAGTGGCACCGTGATGTTAGTGATGAGCAGCCCCCTAGGACGGAGGGACCCCGACTGACCCGGCAGGCCCAGCTGCACCAGGACACCATTGCAGAAGAGCACTACGCCCAACACAGGTAAGTCAAGGGGACATGTGCAGGCAACACTGTCCATGCGCAAACCACAGGCACACAGGGGAACACACCGTGCATGAAGGTCAGGGGAGTTGAGGTTCCAGGCATACCAACACACCATCAGAGAGGGTGAGCACTCATGGACACACACACACACACACCAGGCAGCGTACATGGGCAGCAGCACAGCACTGCGGAAATGACATTGCCAACACACAGCACCACCAACCACCCCCACCACCTGGACTGTCCAAGCACGTGTGTCAGGACCTGGGCACCCTTGCACCTTGGTGTACAGTGCAATGCAGGCATCAATGCACACACACCTGTGGACAGCAGTTGGGAGAGTGTGCAGGTGGTCTATGTGTCAGCGTGGTGAGCAGAGCACCCAGCAGTGCACTGCCCACCATGACACACATTGCACACAGGGCAGCACCAGACAGGGCCTGCACTGGGAGACAGCTCAGTCAGGTAGCACTGTCCCACGGCCACCACGGATGCATGGGCGGCCCACTGTGGCCCAGCAGCACTGGCAGGCTGAGCAGGGGCCACATCGGGTGGCGCTGGTGCACCACCAGGGTCCCACTGTGTGAACATGACCTTGCCTGCACAGGGTCTGCATCCTGCCAAACAAACTTGTACCAGGGTGCTCGGGATGCCCACAGCAGAACCCGGTGTCGACAGGCCTGGTGTCGCATGATGCTGGGAACGGGAGGAGGCGCACTGTGTGGGGTGTGTGGTACAGGGGCACCTGACAGTGTGGCCAATGTGTCCGCGACAGAGACCACTGCCTGGGTCAGCCTATCAATGGCAGCGGTCACATCCATCTGCATAAGGACCAGCTCAGCTCGGTCCCGAGCACACTCCCTGCTATACCGCTCCACGGACACAGACAGTGCCTCCACGGACCTTGCAACCCACCCCGCAGCTGTACTGAGTCCTGCAGCAGGTGGGTGCGATCAATGGGTACTGTGCCCCAATGGCATCATGACCCCAGGGGGAGGTTTGGTCCCAGCACAGCACCCCTTGAGGGTGGGCGCTGTTCCGCCAGGACCAGGTATGGGCGGATCAAAGGGCGTGACATGTGCCACTGCTTGACACTGTACCCCAGGCCTGGTGTGTGACTGCTGCTGCTGCCCCTCCAACTGCTGATCCCCAGGTCCACCTGTTCCACCTCCGTGCTGACAACAGTGCCAGACACCTGCACAGCCACCGGTGCTGCCCCACCGGTGCTGACAGGCACAGCCTGGGACTGTGCCAGCATGCTGGTACACAGGTGTGAACCAGGAAGGCCCAGGGGCATGTTGGCCTGCCATGTGTCCGTCATGGGACACACACATATCACTGCCCATTGCAGGCCTGCTATCATCAATGGTGCAGGTGCGTGTCACTGCCATAGGCACAGCATTGCTGGCATACCTGCATGCCAGACTGCTGTGACACAGGCTGTACCCCTGCACCCGTATCACTGACACCGGAGTTGTTGGCCCAGCGTGCATGCTGCTGCAGTGCCTGCAGGCTGGTGGCAGAGGTGGATGGTCCCTCCTCCACGTCCAGCAGGTCTGCATCACTGTCTGGACCCACCACCACCACCGTCTCCTGAAGACGAACAGGATCTGTAACAGAAAGAGAGTACATGTGAGTGCATGTGAACAACAGCCCCCCAACAACACCACCATGTCATACCATGCAGTGATGGGCTTCCACCTGTCTGGAATCCTCCGCCTGGTACACCCGCAATGGCACTTTCGGCTGCATGGCCGCGACCAGTGTCTCCTCTGTGGGGTCAGCTGCAACACCACTGGTGGGCCCCACCAGTGCCAGCACGTGTCGCCCTGAAGGCTGCCACCTTCTCCTTCAGCTTCCCGCGGTCAGTCCCCATCTTCTTCTTGCATTCCTGCATGGGCGCTGGTGGCTTCTGTGCAGGTTGACGCCTGAGCTACCCCCGCCATGCAGCTGCACGTTCCTGAGGGTGCCCTCTGTCCACTCACTAGTGGCTCATCCTCCAGGTAGGCCTGGAAGAGGCCTCCGCCTCTGCTGCGGTGAAGTTCAGCCTCCTCCTACACCGCCGCCCACACCCCAGCTTGGCTCTGGTCAGTCATGGTGATCTGTATGGGTGGAAGTGGACATCTGTCACTGTGCAGTCGACAGCATTTCCCCATGAGCATAGCTGCCGGCCGGGGTGTGGAAGCCCCCACGTTTCCACTCCGCAGGCAGATACTGATAGAAGGGTGCCTTTGTCCCTTTCTAAGTGCCCTTTCATGCTCAGCCCCTCAGCCTTTATCATCCTCCGCCCATGAGCATTGCCCTGAGCGTCACACAGCATGTAACTCACCTCTCACCTGCAGTAACCAAATCTGGCCAGCACAACCCACTGTCGCATTTTATAGCGCAACACATGCAAAATGAGGTGTGGCGCAACTTTAATGACATGCTAATCGCGCCATTAGCCTTTGAATGGCTGATCGCATGATTTGCATATGTCGGTTGAATATCGCGTATTTGCGCTGCGCAATACGGAAAGTCCGGCTGAGCCAATGGTGCAGGTTTGTGGCTGTGCCACACTGCACTGCACATGCCCAGACAGCTTATGCATGCATCTATCGTGCTGCAGACTTGCTGAGCATGATAGGCGATTCAGACCATGGCCACCATTGTGCCAGTGGCGCTACAGCACTGGGCACTATATGGCGCTGTGGCACTACTGCGCAATAGTCCACTGTGGCACTGGTGCGCAGCTTGGCAGTCACGCAGGATGCCTATACATCCGATGGCGCTGTGCGTAGCTCGCGTCATTGCCGTGACCTTGTATGCCCTCTGACCCCGGCACTGTTGGCATGCCATGTGTACGTTCCTATTGCGCTGTCTGGTGACAGCGCCATGTGAAGTGACGGCGCTGTTCGAACAGCGTGATTGGAGCCTGTGGTGGTCTATTGTGGAACAACTCCATGTGGGTTACGGCGCAGCGGGCACCATATTGCCTGCTGTAAAGTTGGTGCCATGGCTAGGAGGAGGGCGGTGTCCTGGAGCCAGCTTGAAGTGGCCAACCTGGTGGCCCTAGTTGAGCCACACTATGATGGCCTGTGTGGTGAGGCGCCCTCACCAGTGCCAGGACTCAGCTGTGGCAGCAAGTGGCCACTGACCTGTTGGAGGTCACTGGCTGGGGCCAGTCTGCTGAGCAGTGCGGCACCAGTACAGTGACCTCCGCCCGGAGGGAGCCGGAACTCTTGGCGCGCTGCGTTCACGTGCCAGGACAGGGCGTGGTGCCTAGGCCAGGTGAGTGTACCATCTATGCACCTATATTCTCTGTAGGGGTGTGTGTGTGCTTGGGTGGCTGTGCATAGGTGCTGGCTCGGACACGGTTGGCTGTGTCAGTGTGTGCAGCTGTGCAATGGATGGTTATGGCTGTGTGGGCAGGCACTCTCACTGGGGCAGGGGCACTCTGCTTTTGAGTCACACTGATGTTTGTCTCAACATATGTCTCCCACAGGCCGGATTTTGAGGACGCGGGCGAGGTTGAGGTGGGCGCGCCAGGCCCCGTGCCAGGGGTGTTGTGCCCAACCGCAGCAGCAGCAGCAGCAGCATCAGCAGCAGCGGCAGACCCAGCTGCTGGGGGAGTGTGAGTATCATTACTTCATGGATGCTATTGCATGCTGGGGGCAAGACCACCAGCCATGCATCAAACACAACCAAAGGGAGGTCATAATTCCACTATACAAGACACTAGTGAGGCCTCACACTGGAGTACAGTGTACAGTTCTGGAGACCATACCTACGTATGGACATGGACTGGGTAGAGAGGGTTCAGAGGAGGGCAACACGGATGGTGCATGGATTGCATCACAAGTCCTATGAAGACAGGTTGAAGGAACTGAACATGTACTCCCTGGAGGAGGGAGAGGGGGATATGATGGGGACATACAAGTATCTTACAGGGGGAACAGAGTGCAGGAAAACACTATTTTAAGCGTAAAAGATGTTCCAGGACTAGAGGGCATGGGATGAAGTTGGAGGGGGACGATTCAGAGGAAACATGAGAAAGAATTTCTTCACAGAACGGTGGTGGACAAGTGGAACACCCTGCCAGAGGAAGTGGTGGGGGCTGACTTGGTCACGGATTTAAGAATGCATGGGATAGCCATAAAGGAATTCTGGAGGTCAGGGGTAAGGTGCAACAGACTTATAGGAAAACAGAGTGAACTTACAAGGTCAAATGGCCAGACTGGGTGGCCCATAGGCCCTTATCTGCCGACACTGTCTATGTATCCATGTATGTGCGCGACACAGGTGACATGCATCACAGTGCAGTATCACAGCACGTCTGTGTATGTGTCACTGGTGGTCCAGGCATGCACTGGGCACATAGCTGTGTAACTGGCATCGCACCATGTTGCCACATCCTTGCCAGCCTAGTTTGTACTGTGATTGGCGTGGGCGGTGTGTGTGGGCGGTGGTGCGCATAGCTGCCGCCTGTTTGTGATGGCCATGTGCATGTTCACTGTGGGTGGGTGTATGCCATCATAGGTGGGGGCATTGGGCTATATGGCTTGCAGGTTGGGTGGTGTTCAGGGTTGTGGTCAGTCACAGCCATTGACTGTGTTCCCATTTTCCTAGGCCTTGAGGTTCTACGGAGGATGCAACAGGATGTCCGTCGCCTCACAGAGGTCAGCATTGCAAACCACAGGATCCTGCAAGCCATCCCGGAGGCATGGGCGCCATCGGGGCTGGGATGAATGGGGTGCCAGCAGGGAGGACCGGGAGCCGGCTGGGCCGTAGCCCACATTACCCTTCCACTTCTCCCATCCCTACCACCCTGCCTTCCCTCTCAAGTTTTAATCCCTCCCTCTTGAACACCCCTTCCTTGTACCCCCCCTTGTAAATAGTTTTTATTGTTCTTGTTGAAATATGTTTAATATACATTTCTATTTTGATATATGAATACTGTGTCGGTCTCTGATTTGCAGCTGGCTATGGGTGCTCAGTTGCAGGTGTGTACATGCCATCTGGGCTGGTATGGTCCTGGGTATGTGTGTGTGTGCATGGGGAGATATCTTCAGCATGGCAGTGACTTTCAGTTGGTCTTGCCATCTGCTGCCACCCAGTGCTGGGTGCACAGGGTGTGTCTGGCTTGTAGGCTTCTGTGTTGCATGGGGCTGACATGTGCTGGGGGACTGCATGGGTTCCTGCAGTGCCAGTCACTGCACATGGGTGGTGTCTTGGGGTCACAGTGGGGTGTGCTGTGCATACAGGGCTGATGATGCACTGTGGTTGTCAACCCCTGTGTGGCACTCTCCGCCTGCCAGTGGTTGTGGCCAGTGGTTGTGCTGGGGTGTCAGGGCTCTGCTATGCTTTGTTGGCTTGTCCCCATGGGCACGTGGATCATCCGTCCCACCCCAGTGATGCTGTGCTTGGGGTGTGCCGGTGTGGTGTGGGTTCTGCAGTGTGTTCCTGTGCCCATGTGGCATGGCTGGCGGTGGGCCCCAGCCTGCCTCCCTGGATGTGCAGTTCCATTGCTCTGGGGGCTGTGCTTGCGCTATGGCAGCTCTGGACTGCTCAGCTGAGGTTCCCTGGTTGCGCCATAGCGCAACATTTTTAGCTCAGCTTCTCCTTCCTGGTTGCAGCGATGGCGCAGTATATGCGATATTCAGGCGTTGGTTGCTTGCGCAATTTGCTCTGCTCCATGTTTGAATATCACACCTGTTGAGCATTTGCACAACTGGTTTGCGCTTGCTCCTGCTGTTGCGCCAGTTTTGAGCGCAGTTTGAATATCTGGGCCACTGTGTTTCTCTATGCACCTGTTTGGCAAAAACAGGATATGCGCTTCGTTACTGTTACATTTACTGTTTCCACTTGCGTTTATGTCCCGTTTGCGTTACCATTCCCGTGTATGCCACTGTGTGCATTACCCTTTGCTTTGTTATTTGCGCTTGCGTTTCATACTGTTACCATTTGTGTTTCCACTACTGTTTCTGTTTGCGTTTTGTTTGCGTCACCATGTGCATTGCCATTTGCATTCCGCAGCCCTTTTGTTTGTGTTTCCATTTCTTTCATTTTGCATCTTCCTTGCTGTTACTGTTACAATTTGCATTTGCAATTGCTTTATTCTGCCTGTGTACATTATGGCTTGCATTTCCATATGCGCTTGCATTTGATTTGCATTTGTTTCCTTTGCTGTTATTGTTGCTGTTACCATTCGATTCACGTTTATAATTGCGGTACTGTGCCCGTGCTCGTTTCAGTTTGCATTTCCATATGCACTTCTGTTCTCATTTCCATTTCTGTTTCCTTCAGCATTATTCTTCATGTTAACTTTACCATTTGCATTTACAATTATGGTACCGTTCCTGTGCGTGTTACGGTTTGCATTACATGTATGCGCTTGAGTTCACGTTTCGTTTCTGTTTCCTTTTGTGTTCTTTTGCTCTGACACTTAACATTTCCATTTAAATACCACTGCCATCACTGTTCATATTCTGAGTTGCATTTTCGTATGTGCTTCAATGTCCATTTGCGTCACTGTTCACTTTGGTGTCACTTTGCGTACGTTTCTATTAATGTTTCCTTTACCATTTACATTTGTGTTACCATGTGTGCTACTGTTGGTGCTTCTGTTTGCATTGCTGTTCCTGTTACTATGTCACAAGACATCACATGCTGGGAGCATGGGGCCAGAAGGGTCCCACTTCCCGCCACTGCATTACATTCACTATTTCTCATCATCGTTCTCAAAAGAAGAAATTAGAGGCAAAAAAGCCATTTACTGCATCAGATGAGGGTTGTTCCACAGCAGAAGTGAGGAATTTGGTGCTAGAGGTTGAGCTCCCCTTGACCCCTCTAGCCCACCCCCAACCGGCATCGGGTGCCCATTGGGGTTGTCAGTCCTAACTCTCACCCCATTCTCCAATTCCTCAGCTTCTTTACACATGTGATGGGGTGAGAGTTAGGGCCAATGACCAAACGCACCCCAATGCTGGTTGGGGGTGGGCTGGAGGTCAAAGGGGCTTTCAACCCTAATACCTAATTTCCTCACTTTTTGCTGTGGAACAACCCTAACTGATGCAGTAAATGGAATTTTTGCCTCTAATATATATATATATATATATATATATATATATATATATGTAAAAAACTGCATCAATGCATCATTTAGGTTAACGCAAAGTCAGGAAATTAGACCTTTAGGGTTGCCCTCCCTTCATTAAACCCTCCCTCCTCCCAAGATTGACTGATAACAGGTGTGTCATTGGGGTTGTGAGGCCTAAATGTCACCCCATTCCATGTGTAATAATATTCACAAGGCACAGTAAAGAAGAATGGGGTGACATTTAGGCCCTCGCATCCCCAATGACACACCCTGTTATCAGTCAATCTTGGGAGGAGGGAGGCTACATGAAGGGGGAGGGCAACCCCAAGGTCTAATTTCCTGACTTTTATGCATTAACCCTAAATGATGCATTAACGCAGTTTTTGCATAGAATTTCCTACTTTTGAGAAAGAATAGAAAAGTAGAAAGTCGCATAGTTGGTGGCTAACATAACAGTGGAACTACTGAATATAATATCTATTGGTAGTAGCGCATATGCATGAGAGTTGGTGCCCACCTTGAAACAAAAAAGTTTCATTCATAAGAGTGGCATAATTACACACCTGTTAACATGTCAGACACCTAACCACTGAAAATCATCTCAATGGCAGTAACGCTACTGACTCTATAAATGTGAAGCCACTACCACAATGCAAAATGCCATATGGAAAACATAAAGTGTTTCATGAAATATCTGTGCAGCAAATTAATTTTGTAACACCTAAACACCATAATTTAGATGCACAGGACATCCCCTGAAGACCCTCCAAATTTCAATGTAAAAGAGTACACCGTGTCCAAGATATAACATTTGAAAGTTTGAGATTTTCATTCATTGGAGTGGCAACATTCTGCACCTGTTAACATGTTACACAGCTAATGACTAAAAAGTACATCCATGGCAGTAAGGCTAGCTACCCTACACATTTTAAACCACTACCACAAAGGAAAACACTGTTTGCAAAATGTAAACTGTACCATGCAATATCTCCACAAAAATGTATTGTCTGACATGTAAACATAATAATTCCATGTGCAAGACATCATGTGAACACCTTCAAAATTTCAAGTAAAAAATGAAACCGTTTCCGAGATATGTAATTCTAAAGATTGTTAAAATTGCCTATCTGTTGCATTCAAATCTGGCCATCTAGTCCCTCCTCGCGATCAAAGATCACAATCAAAGAATCTCATGATCAAAGAATTTGCAGGCTCATGATCAAAGAATTTGCAGGCTCATGATCAAAGAATAAAAAATGGTAAAATTCAAATTTTACACATAAATACATTAAACCACCAGCATGGTTCAATAAAATGAAGACCCTGAGCAAAACCCATCTGAGTTTGTGTTTCAGGTCACCCTGGGCTGAGAAATTACATTTTTTCATCTGGCCATCTAGTTCCTCCCTCGTGATCAATGATTGCATCAAAGAATCTCACGATCAAAGAATTTGCAGGCTCACGATCAAAGATCATTAGCGAGCCATGATCAAAAGAATTAAAAAGTTCAAAATTCTATTTTTAGACATTTTTAGAAGAAACCACAGGCATGGCTAGAGAGGAAGACCCTGAGTAAAACCCATGATAATTTTACTTCAGAAGTCATCCCTGAGCCCAGATATTTGATTTTTCCGCCGAAGGTGAAAACAAGATGGTGGCTGTCGCGATCCAAGAATTTCTCAGGGTCAAAGATTCTTTGATCGGGAGCCTGCAAATTCTTTGATTGTGAAGAGGGACCAGATGGCCAAAACCCCATTCTTTGTTCTCAAAATAACCATATAAATTTCCCATTGACTTATAATGGGAACTTAAAAGTTTAATAATTTTTTAATGGATTAATATTTTTCACCAAATGAAAAGCGTCATGTTCCTTGACCCAAGCTCTTTCAGATGAACCAAGTCACAGCGTGGCAAGGCACACAATGGCCGTGCAGTACCATAGACAAAATAAAAAACTGCCCACTTAACTGGTGAAAAGTGCATTTTTCAGTGTTTTGGCACAAAAATGTAAGTCTGACTGAAACTAAATTTGGCAAATCAAGAGATCTACCATGGCCCCTACACGCATACCAACTCTCATGCAATCCGTTGAATGGGTCCAAAGTTATTAACACACAAACTTTCACATTTAACATAGAAGTGCCTTCATAACCCTAAATATAGGATCGCAACTGCACTATATAATATATATATATATAGATAGATATATATTTTATTTGTTTATTTAGCTTTGTTGACCGGTAAGTGCACTAGACAAATCCTGCCTATTTTCAGGCATGACCCGGGAGGGGATACAGATGAATGCCAACTGACCTTGAACCAGATTAAGCTGTTGGTGGTATTTTTAGTGAATGAAGGAAATTTGGCCAGAACACCAGGAAATTCACCTACTCTTTTTCAATAAGTGCCATTGGATCTTTAACATCCACCTGAACTACCTACCAATCCAGGCAGATGGGACCTCAGTTTAACATCTCATCTGAAAGATGGCACCTCAGAAGTGCAGAACCCTCTCATGCTGCACTACAGTGTCAGTACTGGGACATTAACCCAAGTGCCAGATTTGGGAACTGAACCCACAACCCTCTGATCTCCCAGCCTCAGAGGTGAGTGTGCTACCAACTGAGCCACTGACACTGACATATATTTCATATATATATATATATATATATATATATATATATATATATCTATATATATTTAGAGTCTAGGATTAAAAGTACCTTTGTGCCAAGGCTCTTTTACAAAGGTTCCATGTCAATTGATGCACAATACAAATATTACATAGAGTTGAGTAACAATGCAGAAATGGTGCACAGACATTTTTAAGCAGCTGAAATACATTACATTGAGGAAAGTGAGTACGGGAGGCAGGGTAGCCAGAGGTAACTGAGGCATGGAATGGACACAAAAGATAGGTGCAGCCATTGGTTTTGTCAGGCCTCAAAAAGTGCTTGGGGGTAAGGGGCAAAAATAGGAGGGAGGGGAGGGTAGGCTGTAGGAGGAGGAAGAGAAGGGGTAGGAGTAGAGGTGCTAGAAGGTAGATCAGATTATGAGGGACAGTCGCAGGAGCTAGAGGCAGCTAGGTGGAGATGAAGGTTGGCTTTGAACTGGCCTAGCTTTTGAGAGCAGAGATGTCTTCATTGAGTCCATTAATCCAGCTAGGAGCTTGGTACAAAAGGATCTTTGGCCCTGTGTGGTGCGGCACCAAGGAATGTGCAACATTTGATTTTGTTAACCCTGATTAGGCAGGGGTTGCGTGCTGTATGGAGAAGACTTTGGACCCGGGGAGCAAGATGTAGCATAATTTTCTTAGCCATTAGACAAGTTTGGTACTTGATACAGTTTGATAACTGGAGCCACCCTGTTTGGGCATAGAGGTCACACGTATGGGTGAGTCAGAGGTATCCTGTGATGAGTTGGCAGGCTTTGTTTAGGGCCAAGGATAAATGCTTGAGGGATGTATCAGTTGCAGAGCCATAAATAATCAGACCATAGTCAATTAGAGAGACCACGGAGCTCTGTACTGCTATCCTTAAGGGATCCAAGGTAAGGCATTGCCTGTGCCTGTAGAGGAGACCAATGCGTGAGTTTGCAGCTTTGGCGATGTTATCTATGTGGATGCTGTAAGATAGGTTGCTGTCTATGGTGATCCCCAGATATTTAAAGGAGTGAACCTGTTCGAGGACAGCACCAAGGCAGTTTGTAATATTAAGGGGTGAAACCTATGTTTGTTGTGAGAGCCACAGAAAAGCATTGACTTGGTTTTCTTATAGTTGAGAACCAGCTTTGACTACTAAATCATGTTTCAAAGGAGGTGAAACCCTTCTGACGCTTGTTTTGGAGTAGGTGGGAGTCCTGTTGGGGTGTGAATGACAGCATCATCAGCATAGAGTAGGATTTGTTCTGGACAGGATTGTGGAAGATTGTTCAAAAACAGGCTGAAGAGGAGTGGCCTGAGAATGGATCCTAGGGGACTTCTGAGCATACTGGTCTAGCATCTGAGAGGACAGCAGCAATTTTCACTCTTTGGGAACAGTTTTCCAGGTAGCTCTTAAACCAAGTTGTAGACTCAGGGAGAGCCCAGCTTTTAGCAGTTCTGTGAGGAGTATTCGATGATGGATGGTGTCAAAAGCCTTGGTCAGGTCTATTAAGATTGAACCAGTGAGGTAATTATTGTCCGAGGAGTTGTGAATTGCTCCAGTGAATTCAAGGAGGGCAGATGTGGTGCTGTGGCCTTTTCTGAAGCTGTGCTGTTGTTTACAAAGTATGTTGTACTTGTCCAGATGTTCCATTAGCTGGTCAGATACCAGGCGTTCAATGGCTTTGGAGAGGGGTGAGTATGGATAGGCCTATAATTTCCATGAAAGGCCTTGTCCCCACTCTTGTGGACTGGTGTCACGTGTGCAGATTTCCATCTGTCGGGAACTGGCCAAGGTGAGGGAGAGGTTGAAAATCCAGGTTAAAGGAGATAGCACTTCGTCAAGGGTAAGGGACAGCAGTTTGAGGTCGAGTGAGTAGCCACTTATTCTAGATCCAGCAATAGCTTTATAGATGTATCTGTGGACTTCATGTGTCCTGACTGCTCTGAAGTAAAAGGGGGTGACTTGAGGAAGGGGCAGGGGAGGGTGCAGGAGGTAGGTCTTCATCAAAGAAGTCTGGAGGAAGAACACTACTGAGGTCAGTGAATGTGTTATTGAATGTGTTAGCTATAGTGGAAGGGTCAAGAGTTATAGTCCCACCCATGTCCAATATTGAAGGTGATGTTTTGGGCAGTATTCCTTTAACTTCCTTGAGATTATTCCAGAAGGACTTCCCTTTCTCCAGGTATTTGTGAGGGCATCTTTGTAATAGTTACTTTCTTCAGGCTTATTTCTTTGGTGCAGTCATTTTGGGCATGTTTGTAGTTTTGTATATCTACTTGCATACCAGTGGCCTGAGCCTGAAATCAGAGGTGGTCTCTAGCTTCAGCAATGTAAGGAGATCAGCAGTGAGCTATGGATTACTAAGGCCTCTACGTTCCTCTTTTGAAGGGGCGTAAACATCACAGGCAGCATTGAAGGAGTTGATGAAGAAGTCAAGTGCAGAGCTGACATCTGATGCATGGAAGATAGGTGACCAGTCTCGTTGTCTAAGGAGTAATTTGAGGTGCTTCAGTTGACCACATGGAAGGATTCTGATGTTTATTAGTTTGGGTGGTGGTGGGCTGAATTTGTTAGACCATTCACATGCGACTGGGGAGTGGTCGCTTAGCGTATCTGGGAGCAGGAGACTTTTGAGATGTGAGATGGATGGCTGGTCAGTATCCAGTCTAGGAGGGTGCTTGTCCCAGTCTTATAGTTGAGTCTATTGGGAAGACGACCAGCTGAGCAAGGTTGGCAGTTAAGATGGCATCCTTGTAGCCACCTATATCTGATCCAGACCAATTTATGTTAAAATCACCCATTAGGATTATCTCAGTGCCAGGTGGTTGGGAACAGACAACGCCAAGGATGGAGTTGAGACATTTACCATGATCCTTGGGAGGGATGTAGACAGCAGCAATAGTCAGTGCTTTGTTGTGAACCCCGGTAGAATTCTTCTGGGTAGTATCTGGGTGGTAGAGACTGAGCAGGGGGTTGAACACGTGCCCCAGGAGAGAGTCTTTGAGGTAAACAGCACATCCACTGCCTTTTTAGTGGTCATGTCAATTCTGAATATGTTACATCCTGGTAGGTTAATTGCACTGTCATGTATTTTTGGAGTGAGCCAGGTTTCGACAATCACAAGAACATCAGGGTTGTGTTGGTGTGCAAATAATTGTAGGGCATCAAGTTTGGGTAGAAGGCTACAATATGTTAATCATTGCAAAGTGAGTCCCCCAGAGTGACTCCTGCTGGAGGTCGGAGCTTGGGATTGTGGGCCCAGGTTTAGGGTGAATATTGCAAGGCAGAAGTAATAATAGAAACAAGAGTTTCAGGGTGCACCAGCATAGCTGTTTGATGGAAATTTTATTCGACCATTTCTTATTGGAGAGAATGCCACTCTGTAAACAATGATCCCAGTAAGCGTGACGATTCCAGAAGTGGAGGGGAACAGAGAACGAATCACCTCATCTTGATTCCAGAAACGGTGCAAGCCTGTCCTGGTGGTGGTTAGATATGGAGGGCATAGCCCAGTGGGTATTGTCCTGAGTGTCGGTAGATGTCCAGCTGGATGCACAATGGGAGACTGAGATGGCAGGCTCCAGGCAGGAGTGCCATGGGAAACAGGGAGTAGACAATAACCAGACAGAGGGCGGGGGGAGGCATAGTGGATAGAGAGGTGAGATAGTAGAGGGTGAGAAATGTCTGAGAGTGGGAGAAAAACAGTTAGGAATGGAGGTGAAACGGGGATGCGATGGTGTAGCAGGAGATGTGAATGGGGTGTCAGGCACCCTACACACACACACATGCATACATATAGGTATATTGAAGTTCCTATACCTTCTTATAATCACTCAGTCAAAAAGTTCTAGAGGATAGAACTGTCATTCAAATGAACTCCCACCCTTAAAAACATAATGTGGAGACTGTTTCTTTGAACCATTCATGCTATAATGGTTTACACTTTAACATTCAGATATGAATATGGAAAAATATTAAATGCTATGCCATAACAGACATTCAACAGTACAGTCAGCATTACGCTTTAAAATTAGCTCATTGATACAGAATTGTTACTCAATTCAATAAACCCTTTTCAGTGAGCTGCTAACACCAAATGTTAAAATTTCTTATCCAGAATACAATGATGTGCAAATCAGTTGTTAACTCTGTGATGTAAGCATTGACATTAAAACAGATAAAATGGTTAACAACTGGTTAAAACTGATTAAACTTTACTTGTTAATCAGACAATCTGTTTTAAAACCACCAACCAACTGAAAATAATCTTGTACTCAAACTACTGTAGCCAGCAACTCATTTCAATTAAAGTTAAATGCTGATTGCACTGTATTCAAGCTGGTAAAAACATAGCTGATTATTGAATGGTTTTAGAAAACAGCTTCAATGAAAATTTGATCCAGAACTTTTTGACTTTTGTTCTGGTTTGTTATTATATGAGTTTAATCAACATTAAAGAAAGAAGACTACTAGTTGAATGATTTAAATGGTGATTTTATTTTATATGCATTCTTACCAGACTAGCCTACTGGTATTTGAATGATATTGTAATATGATGTTTATATAAAATGATGTTTCGATACACAGCATTTTGTTTAATTTGACTAGTGGCTAATTACTTTTTGATTGCAGATATAACCCATGACAAATTACTGTTCCTAGTGTGCACTAGAAGGAGATAATTTCAGGCAATCTCTAGCATTACCTTTCTCATGTGTAGTTATTGACTGAAAAATACTTCAGGCAGTCATATGTAGAGTTTTATTACTTGGTTAATGTTTGGAAGTGATTTGACAATGTTCTTTTTAGTTACTAACTTACTAAGTGTTCAAATACCTTAACATTGTGTTTTTGAAAATCTAGATAGCTATTAAGCAGTTATCAATACTTATGGTCATACAGTAGTATAGTTAAGTCAATTCATACACAGTATTTCCCTCAATTAAGGAGGTTTGCTTGGAAATATTGAATCTTTATCAAATGTGTATATATTTATCAAAGTAGCAGATGGTAGCTTCCTTAAAATATAATTATATCTGTAATATCTGTATTTTAAATGGATTGATTATATACTGTTGAACAGACTATTCTCATTATTTCTTTTGTTATTTTGGTTCCCTGAAGAAGTGGTGTGTTGCTACATTAGTCTTTTCAAGGTGTCTGGAAAAATGTGCTAAATTACAATACCAAAGAGTGGGGCCTTCCTTTCTCTGAGTTGAATTACTGTACTGCACGAGAAGTACAGTAGTCTCTTCCAACTGAATCAAGTCTCTTTAATCCAGTAGAGTAGTGGTCATCCTGGAGCAGCACTAAGTACCAAAAAGAAGTGACCACAGAAAAGTTATGAACTGACAGAGGATACCTGTTTAAAATTAAACACAGTGGAGGGATTTTCAAAGCCTGTATCTGGATGAAGTTTTTATTCTGTACAAATTTGGACATACATGTAAATAGCCCATGTTCAGTTTTCAAAACTAGGGCTTAGGAGAGCACAATTTTCAGACTCTAACTTAATTATGTCTAGTATGCAAAGTTCAGATACAGTTGTGCCTGGAGACCCTTAGCAGACTTAGTGTAACCTGATCTATTATTTAGATTAATTTCTAGCCATTTTGTATCCAAAATTGGATGTAAAGTACCACAAAACAACTTGAAATGTGGCAGATAAGTCCAACTTGAAAAGCTAGAATAGGATAGCACATTGCCTAGAGATACAAATATACTTCCTGACATTGACATAACTACAGTACATTACAAGCTGCATCCATTAAATACACTTTTGAAACTTTTTCCTACTGTCCACAGTGAAAGAGGCTCACCAGGTCCCTCAGCAGAAGTAGTGAAAAGACATCAGCACCATCTGTGGAAGTGCATGCTGCCTTTGGGCCTGCAAGTGATGTTAGAGCTGGGTGTGATAAAGCAATCCCCACTTGTGTGCTCCAAAATAGGTTAGTTTCTTATGTACCCAGGAGCAAGGTTTCAAAATAGTGTTTGACTGTTGAATATGTGCAGTAATTTCAAGTCCTATCAATGATGCTTTATCCTACTAGATGAGTCTCAATTGAACATTTGTAGCTATTTTACCTCTGCAAATTCCCAAGGATTTTTTTCCATGTTGTCTTCAGAAAACCAATATATTGTATCAACTGTACAATGTTTAAATAAAAGGATTATTGAAAGTCATATCCACCAACAACATTGTTTAAAACCATCAGTGCAAGAATATTACGGTTCAGAATGTTAGAAGCCTTTACAGTGACAGGGGATTACAGCGTTACAGAATTACACCTACCCTGTCACTCTATGTGTGTAGGCAGGATAGGGAAAGCAGTAGTGGGGAAGCGATAACAGAGCAGGAGGTGTGGTTCCTGGGTGAACCACTCCCTGGTGGATTGGCTAAGGCAGTTGCTCCTGCAGTGAAGGAGACCTGGGACCAGGGTTTGTTCCCCATCTCCCATAACTGAACTTCCAGTGTTTTTAAAAGACATTTCCTCCCTCCCGAGTTTCTCCCTATCCCTGAGATCCACACTCCCTAGGGTTGATTATATTATTTCTGGGGTGTGTGGGTTGTCAAGCCCCAACAAAAAAAGAACTCCTGCTGTTTTGCATCACTCTGTGTTTTCACCAACATTGTCAATTATTTTCAAAATGTTGTTGGCATTGTGTACTGTAATGTTCATGTAGGCAATGTTATCGCCTGGAATCATTGAAAGTATCAACTTCTGTTTGGTTTCTCACTGGTTCTTTCTGGCATTGATAATATGACACTAATCAATGTTTACCCACCCTTTCCACTTTGGATATAATTTGCAGGGGACATAAGCACAATGAAAATCACTGTAAGGAAAGTGAAAATGAGAAGGACAGCATAACACTATGTTCAGCATCCCTATGGAGTTTGCATTTTGTATTTTGCATTTTGAAAATGAAAATAGGAGAGCAAACAGTGATTAAGACAAGTGGAAGCACTATGCTGTTTTTCTTTTGACTTTTTAAGAATTACAAGGTGAGACAAAATAGCAGTTATTAAGCAGATTAAGAAACATATTCATTATTACCCAGTCATTACTATAATATTGATTTCAGGTTAACTCATTACAAAAAAAATACACCAAACCCAAAACTATTAGCTACAGAAATGTATGCAAAATACTGGAAAAGGCTCACCACATAATACACTAACATGGTCAGAGAAAATGTTTTCTTTGGCAGTAGTTCCCTTATTATTATTACTATTCCAAATTTTCTACAACCAATATTTAAAATGAAAACATACGGGATTTCTCAAATATAAAATTTTGTCATAATAATATTTTGCCTCTTATTTACCTCATTTAAACAGTTAAAACTCAATATAATACTGCTGAGTACCTTTTTTCAGATATCTTCAATTAAGAGACTTTATAGACTGCAATATAGGCATACAGGTCCACCCAAATATTCACTGATAGACTTACTACAACCAGATCAACCATGAATTACATGTCTGTCAAAGATCTACAACACACTCCTCAATACAATAACAAAATACCCATGCAACTAAAAGAAGAATATGAAGTAGACTTGAACCTAACCATATTAAAGGAATTATGGGTTCTACTACTTAATACCCTGGCATTGATATCATAGCCTGACAAATGCAACAAATGTGATTTAATACTATTCACAGACTATAGAAAACCCTACTAAACTGAATGAAACAAACCTAAAATTACTGATTGATGCCCTAGATGCTCATCAATTCCAGAATCTCTATTTCATGTTTTTATACTGTGAAAATCTTACTGAATTCTGGGATAACATCTTAAAAGTATTATAAGAAGCACCTATGATACATTTTAAGAACATGCCTTAGATATCATTTTAGCAAGCAAGTAAACTTTATTTGTTAAATGCTATGCCACAAGTGATCATAGAGTTGTACATAAAACTTTTAAAACAAGGTGATTAATAAAACAGTTCAATTCTAATTATAAGCAGACAACTTCATAAGTTAAATAAATGCCAGGCTAAATAAATAAGCTTTCAGGACAGATTTGAAGGTCTCAGCTGGTCGAGCACTCTTGACTCTAGCAAAGTGAAGAGTTCCATAGGGTCAGCGCAGCAAATGCAAATGATCTTGCTCCAGAAGTTTTTAAACAGACCCTAGGAACCTCTAGGTACAGTATGATCATATTAAGCATAGAATAATACCTAGTCACAAACATCAAATAATGTTTGGACTGAATAACATTAAAAATGTGTCTTGATTAAATGGAAAGAGAAGGACCTGCCAGTGTAAAATGTGGATTAATTATATGATAGACTTATGATTATGAAGTCCTTTATTTTCGAGAAGTAGTTCACAGCAGAGTAAGTTACAGAAAACTTTTTAACCTATTTATGTTGCAATTTATACTCCATTGACAATAAATAGGCTCTTAATATTTAGCCATCCTTACAGTTTTCTTTAGTGTGGATGTGCCCAGTTCCTCTTTGTTTTCCCATTTTATGGGAACTGTTTGCCTATCTGTGACATATAGTAACATTAATAATCACGCTCTACAAGCATGACACTTTTAGTCAATAGAAATCACAATTCTGTCAAGTGTCTGTTCTTTTATCCATCCATGCCTGTAATCTCCATGTTATAGCACGTACAGCCACAAGAATCAAAGTGATGAGTCCGATGATCAGTGTTACTCACAAACACAGCAAATTTGAATGCTGAAATGTAACTCATTGTATCACAGCTATTAGTTCTGTTGAACTTTATTTTGGCATGTTATAAATAGATGTTAGCACAGTGTAAAGTAAGCAAATGCAAGAACTCTGATGCTGTCAGAGCACCTGTAGGGCAGTTCATCAGAGTATTTGCATCCTCGGTACTTATAAGCAGCTTTTTATTGGTATGCTCAACTAATATCATTTCTACACTATGGTTCAGTTGTGCAGGATATTTCTTCTTTTGCATCATTAGTGTACAATGGCATTTGCAGAAAACTGCATCAGGATGTGAGTATCCTGAATATCACAAATCAGAGATCGCAGCTCAACAGAATAAATCAAACTATGTATAGGATTACATGACCATATGAAATATATTAGGACATACAGTCATAAATATTAAAACATAAAGCATGTGAACACTCTGACACATAAAATAATAAACGTGTGGGTTATTTGTTAAAAGGTAGCATTAGTAAACATAGGGGATGAGTGAGTGGGTGGACTAGTGATTTACAGTCTCAGCTTCATTCTTTATATAACTGGTCATGAAAGTTCTTGTTTCCAGTTTGGGGTGTGGTTAAACAGCATGACTGTACAGTTCATAAGAATGTTTCATCAGTCTGGAGCATATTACAAAAAGAAAAAATGGCAGCACAATTGAGACTGAGGAAAAAAAGGTTTATTTTATAATACTACATAAACATTGGGAATAAATTGCAGCCTGAATATCACATAACTCAGACCATGGCACAATAGAATAAATTAAGTAAACTATATGAAAAGATGACAATAACTAATAAATGTAAAACAGAAACATAAAGTGGTAACTCCAACCCATAAAAAGGTTAATTTGGTTGTCAGAATAGTGAATTACTGCCTCCATATTTATTCTTTCTGTAGCCACCCATGGCAGCTTATCTTCACAATTTGGTATTCGGGTTGGGAGTTGAACAACATGATTGTACTGTTACAAAGAGTGTAGCATATACTTATTGCAGAATGGTAATTGTACAAAGAGAAGGAGAGGCATCACACTCAAGCCCAAATGCAAAAACTTATTTTAGCATAATACAAATAGTTGTGAGCAAATTGATAAGAAACCATCAGAGCAATTGTATGATAGCTGAGTAGAATGTTTGCTTAATTAGAAATTTATTCTCAACATTTTTTAGTATGCTGAGATAACACTATTTTAAACCCAGGCTCTAATGTGCTGACTATTACTTCTTTTCATACCATTAATGAACAACCACATGTGCAAATAAGGGCCCAATTTTCAAATCCTCCAGAGTGTCACAAGGAGCTTGCATCAATCAGAAATGGTGCAAGTGGCTCCTTGCATCACATTTGCACCATTCACAATGTTTTGTCAGTGGCTGTGACCCACCTGGGACCCCTTTTTCCAAAGTGTCCCTGCACCACCCTAGTGCCCAACATGGCTGTGTGCATCATTGCAAGGGGCTTGTTCCATGGAGGGCTGCAACATCCCTTATTTGGAAGTTTGCAAGCTGGATGTAACAAGGGGAATAACTTAGACCAGCCAGGATGTGGTTTATGTGGCCTATGTCAGTGGAACTGAGTGGACCATGGGCAGCTGGTAGCATAAGGGCTTTTGAGAAGGCATTGGGGAGTTGGAAGGAGCAGCTAGAGAGACTGTTAGTAAAGTGGCACCTGGTGGGGTGTACTTCAATCTGTATAAATATTGTACATACCAGCATGTAATCCTACAGGGTACAATATACAGTAACTAGTACCCATACTGTACATTCATAACCAGCTCTACACAACCACAATGAAGGGGGACAAATACATCTGTAAAATACAGCATTGTATTGAACTGTAACAGCAGACCTCAGAACTGTACAGTGATGTCTGTTTCACTGTATAGCTGTGAGGTCCACTATGTTACAGTTCAACATGATGCCGTATTCTGCAGATGTATCACTCATTCCTTCTTCATTCTGGTTGTGTAGGGCTGGTTCTGAATGTACAGTTTGGGTACTAGTTACTGTACATTTTAGTCCTGTAGAATGACATGCTGGCATGTACAATATTTATACAGCTAGAAACGCACCCCGCCAGGTGCCACTTCACTCAACAGTCTGTCCCAGCTGTCCCCCAACTCCCCATGCCTCGCTCCATGCCCTTATGACCCCTGCCCTCCACCCTGGCAGGCTGTTTCAACCTCCCAACCATCCCAGCCCCTTTAGTGTTGTGCTGAATGGAGCGGATCCCTGCAGCATGTCCTGCAAGTGCTCCATTTGTTTGGCTCAAGCCTGCAGGTGCAGCAACTCCTGGGATTTTAGTGCAGGGACCCCTGTTTTACAGAATCAGGTGCAGAGTCCTTCATGCACCCAGAGTTCACCACAGCCTAGATCACAACAACTTGCGGTGATCAATGGGCACTTTGAAATCCAACCCAAGATCTGTAAAAATAGCAGTCAGAAGGTCAAATAACCGAGACTGCAGTTCAATCTAATAAATCAAGACAAAACTAATGCTGCATGTTTTTGTTAAACTTGACATTAGTAAAGGCAAAGAATGGGTGTTAGTGAATGGGTAGAATAGTGAACTGCTGTCTCCTGCAGCATTCTCATAGCAGACCTTGGCAGCTCATTTCCCACTGGGGAGGGGTTGTGATTATTCAGACCAAAGTTTTGTTTCTTTGTACATCCTGTTTGAATGTGATAAACTATAAAACTTGAAAGTGGTGTAATATTTCTTTCAGGAGCAGATTAGCAATTTTATAAACCTCTGCTGTGAATAACACAGTATTGCTGTAGATAGTGAATATGAAGCAAATTTGAACATAGAAAATTGCAAACACAGATAAGATATTCCTATATTTAAAATAATGTTATAAAAGAACATGTCTATAAATTACAAAAATTATTGCTTTCAAGTTGGACTGATTACTGAAGTTTGAGTTTGCATGTTGGGTGGAGGCTGCGATTGTGAGTGACAGCTTAGAATTACAATCAAAGGCAAGCATTTCTTCTGTATAATTTTTAAACTATTGATCTGTCTGAGCCAGAAAATGCTGAATGATTCACATGAAAAGCAGTTTCAAACAGAATGGATTTTACTGCAATAGCTCCTTGTTCACATTTGAAATTATGAATTTGAAATGATCTGTTTCATTATTAGATTGATTTCACAATCAGGATAGCAAAATTTTCAAGAATTAGAAGTACGATCTTCACAGGTAAAAATATTTTTCTTCTAGTATTTATGTATCAAAAGCCAAACAACCTGGAGACTGTGGATGTAACTGTCAGGTGTAAAGTGATCCAAACACACATAGTACATCTGTAGCCAATGCCAGATGCAAGACAGGAGGAATAGCAGGACTGCAGTGGCCTCCAATGATGGAGGGGTGGGATCTGGAAGGTTAGGGGTTCCAGGCACATTCCTCAACAGCAACTGGTACCGCCATAAAATTTCTATGCCACTCTGGTGGAGGGACTGACAACAGGAGGCACTCATGGTAGTAGTTGGGAGGATGGGGGTCCTCCCAAATGGAGGCCCAAAGGAGGGTGAAATAGGAACCCAGAGAAGGAGAAAGTAACTTCTGGTGGGGACTCTGTTGTTAGGGGTATAGAGCTGGAATAGGAAAGGGGTGAGAGGGAGATCAGGTGCCTACCTTGTGTCACGACTGAGAGGTATGGACAGCGATCCTACAGATTTGTGAAGTGCGTAGTTAGACAAGACTACACCAAGGATGGCCATGCTGTGGTCAGTTAAATTTAAATATGAAAACAGGGAAGGACCCACACCTCTGCCAAAGCTTAATGGAGATATCTCCCTGATGCAAAACTGTCACAGGTCTGAACATTCACCACCTCAGGTTTTGCTTGTGTGGTGCAAATACAATTCCTTTATTATTGTGCAAACAGCAAACAACAAAAATAATCCACAGGTAGGTGGAGGCACTAGCATGCTTCCTACCCCATGAGCAGCTCCCTACTCTGGTTGCAACCTGAGTCATCTGTCATGTTTCACTCAATAGGAGCTTTCTCAAAGGTGTCTAAGATGTAAGGTGCCGGTAGTTAAATACTGAAGTTCATTAAAGTGACATACACACACTATAAAATGTTCCATATAAATACACAAAATATAAATACTCCTGAATACATCATACATAGAAATATTAAAACAAGTCAGGTAACACTAGGTACAAGCTCATTATCACCACTTGGTAGTATTTCTACATTAAATATTTTCATGTTTTCTTGTGGATAAAACTGCTATTTATATACTCCAGAACCAAATGCTAACATTTAAGCAAGTGTTGTATCAATGCTGCTGTGACAAAACAGTACTAATAACTTATAAATAAAGTTAATAAAAAGCAAACCTGACACTTTAAAAACAGAGAAGAGAAGATTGCAGAAAGTTTTTATAAAGTCAAGCAGCATGAGAAGATGCTGGTGTACATCTGTTTTAGAAAGAAAAGAGAGAAATGTTAAAATACAATCACATCATTATATACAAAACTTTATATCACAATACCAAACTGAAATTCATTTTTCATTAAGGGTTTCACTTCAATCCTACCATTGAGCCTCTTGCATTCCATAGCATTAAATGCAAATATCCAGTATTGCCTCTTTTGAGCAATAAATTATCATAGTCACCCCTTGACATCACAGGTTTTTCTATCCCCAATTAAGAAAAATGTATTCCATTTTGTTCCTAGTCTTAAAATGTGCGTTACTATAGCACTGGTCACATCTTCATTTTCTATGGCCCTTCATCCACTCCTATCCTGGATTTAAAGTTTTTTTCATTTTACTTATGTAAAATTGAGCACATTTGCAAATGACAAGATACACAACATGGTGCTACATGTAATGAAACCTCTTATGGGGTATCCTTCCCATTTAGTGGACTCTTATAGTTTTTAGTTATTACCTTTTGACAAAACTTACAATTGCCTCACCTATTGTAGCTACTGTCACTTTTACAGAGCCACATTCTAGGATTGTCTCTTACTGGCTGTAATGAGTGGAGAAACCTATCTTTAATGGTTCTACCTCTTCTGTACATCATTTTGGGACCCTTTCTTCTAGGTCTCTCAACTCTGGATCTTGTTTAGCAATACGCCAATGTTTTCTTATTATGACTGCAATTTGTTTAGACTGGGGTTGTATGTCCTAACAGATGAAAGTTGGGGATCTATCTTATTCACGCTTTCTTTTCGTCTAGGAGGGTAACCCTGGGAATTTCATCTACTTCTTTTGTTTCAGTAAGCAAATTCTGTAAATATCCCCTTTCTTCCAACCTTTGTGTCAGTTCCTTGCTTTCATCTGGCATAGCACATTTGATCGACAATTTCATTTTGTTCTAATATATTGCCCTTTTGGAATAGCTTTAATCACATGATTAGGATGGTTCCTGCTTGCTAACAGAATATTATTTCTGTCTGTGAGTTTTTGGTATAGGTCAGTAGTGAGCCAACCCTGTCCATCCTTTTTAATGATCAAGTCCAGAAAGAAAATTTCATTCAAATTGGTTACCATGCTGAACTTAAGGTTCTAGTTACTATTTTCCATGTACTGTACAAAATTAGTTAGTTCTTCTAAGCTACCCTTTCAGTTAACCAGAATATCATCAATAAAATGCCTCTACAGATCAATTCAGGAGGGCAAGGGGCAAATATGAGTACACAAAGAAGTCCAGGGAGGTTACTAGGCTAGTCAGAGTGGCCAAGGCTTCCAGACAGTAAGACTGGCACAGGGAATCAAGGAAAGGGAAAAGGACTTTGTCAGATACATTGGCGAGAGAAGAAGAAACAAAGACCAGATTGTGAGGCTTAAGAAAGTTGGGAGGTGGGTGAATAAGGGGAGAACCAGGCAGAGGCACTTGAATGAGTACTTTGTTTGGTGTTCATGAAGGGAAGAGGGGCAGATACCCCAAGGGAAGGATGGAGTGGGCAGAGGGGAGGGTGACTGGTATCAGAATCACAGAGGACAGGGTGTTAGAGGACTAAGGGTACTGAGGGTGCACAAGGCGCCGGGCCAGATGGCATTCACCCTGGGGTACTTAGGGAGATAGCGGAGATCCTGACAGACCTATTCAGTACATCACTGGACACAGGATGCATGCCACAGAACTGAAGGATGGCCCATATGGTGCCCATTCATAAAAGTGGCTCAAGGATAATTCAGGCAACTACAAAATGATGAGTCTCACTTCAATTGTGTGGAAACTCATGGAGTCAATCCTAAAAGAGAGGCTGGTGACCTTTCTGGAAGACAATGGGCTCCAAGACAGCCATCAGCACAGTTTTGTATTGGTGATCCTGCCAGATAACCTAGTCAAGTACTATGACTGGGTTACTAGGAACTGGACAGGGGCCATGCAGTGGATGTCCCATATTTGGACTTCAGTAAGGCCTTTGACTCAGTGCCACATGGGAGGCTGGGGAGGAACTGGAATACATTGGGGTAGGGACAAAATGGTCAACAGGATCACCAACTGGCTGAGGGGTAGGCTGCAAGGGTGGTGGGGGAACTCCATCACCAAGGATGTTACCAGTGGAGTGCCCCAGGGTTCAGTACTGGGACCAGTACTATTCAGGATATTCATAGCTGATCTCTCAAACAAGATCCAGAGTAGAATCAGTCTGTTCACAGACACTAGTAAGATTGGTGCAGTGGTAGAAGACATAGAGGTGTGGGGGGTGCAGAAAGACCTGACCAAACTACAGAAATGGTCAGAGACATGGCAGTTGGGGATCAATGCTAAGAAGTGCAAGGTTCTGCACTTTGGAGTCAGGAACCAGGGGAGGAATATCAGTTGGGAGGGTGCAGTTGGAAAGCACAGTGGAGGAAAAGTATCTAGGGTACTAATAACAGGGAGTATGAACCACTCAGCTCAGTGCAGGAAGGCAGCTGCAAGGCAATCAAGATGATATGATGCATAGTGAAGGGAATCTCCTTCAGGCACAGAGAAGTGATCCTACCCATGTGCAGGTCACTGGCCAGGCTGCACCTGGAATACTGCATGCAGTACTGGCATCCATACCTGAAGAGTGACATGAGACTGCTGGAGGGGTGCAGTTTACTACAACAAAGATGATACATGGACTTGAGGGAAAATCCTATGAAGAGAAGCTGGAGAGCTGCAAATGTATTCCCTGTAAGAGAGGAGGGATGGGGGATATGATCAAACCTTTAAGAACCTAAAGGGTATTAACAGGATTAATACAGAAGGAATTCTTCAGATCAGAAGGGAGGGACATGAGAGGGCATTGGCTGAGATTGAGGGGGAGATTCAGGAGGAAAATCAGGAGACACTTTTTCATGGAAAGGGTGGTAGATAAGTGGAACACTCTGCCGAGGAGGAGGTATCTTGTAGAATGGTGGAAGGATTTAAGATAGGTGGGACAGAGTGAGGGGTGGTTATGAGAAGGGGAGGGAAGGGTGGGGCAGCTGCCAGTTGAGAGGCTAGCTGCACAGTAGAGCAGACATGATAGACTGTGAGGCCTGTTTCTGTTGGTATTTTGTATGTTCGTGATGCTCGAATGTGGAGGAATGGATTATTGTCAGAACATATAGCTTAATTTTTCCAGTTTGCCGTATACAGATTGCCAAAATTGTGGGCAAACCTTTTTCTGTAGATAAAAATCTCTGCCAAAAAGAACGTGTTGCAAGTGCGTACAAATTCTGACAATTGCACCAGTACCTCAGTAGGGGGTTCAAGAGCCCCTGGTAGCCAGGTAGAACTCTAAACTTCCAGTCCCTCTTTTGAGGGAAGTTAGTGTATAGTGCTGTTACATCCAACGTAACCAGATACCAGTTATCTTCTATTGCAATATTTTCTAGTACTCTCAAAATATCCCATGTATCTTTAATGTATGGGCTTTTATGCATGGTGCCCCACCCTGTGGAACTCTCTACCTCATCAGATTTGAGAGTGCAGGACCGTGAAGAGCTTCAAGGCAGCCCTGAAAACCCATTTATTTAAGTAAGCATTCAGTGACTATCTTATCTGATCTATTTGCACTCTGTATTATCAGTATTTTATGAACTGTCTATTATATTATTTATATGTATTTTATTTATGTAAGGCGATTTAGTTTTAGAATTGCTCTATAAAATAAAGTATTATTATAAAATATTATGAGGGTACAAGTTTGATCAAATCAGCAATAAAATGATCTACATATTTATCAAGGGGCTCAGTCAAGGAGTTGTTACTCGAGACTATAGGTCTACCTGGGGGATTATATAGATTCTCATGGATTTTGGGGTGACAATAAAAGGTGGGGCATACTGGGAAATCTACTGTTAAATAATCAATCACATTTATTGGTACCTAGTTTCTTTCTTTAATTAAATTCAAGTAACTATCTATCAGTTTGTTATACTCAAGAGTAGGGCCACTTTGAGTTTAACATAAAATTCATTATCACTCAGTTGTCTCCAGACCTCTGCTTCATATTTGTCAGAATCCATTATTATAATAGCCCTCTGCTCTCCTGCTTAATAGTGATATTGTGGTTTACACCTAGCCTTTAAGGGATTCTTCCTCCTGTTTGCTCACATTATAAAAATATCCCTTATCTAAGTTGTTTGAGAGTTTTTTCTAAATCATTTTCACAACTTTAAAGGAATACTTGTAATGCAGGGGACATCAGGGGCCAAACTCAGAGTGAGGTTTAAATATTTCTTTTGATCTTTGAATAGTATTCTCACCTGAGTTCTGTTATTAGTGTCCAAATTCTGTTCTTTCCTGTGAAAATGATCTTAAACTTAGGTTGCACCCCATCTTATTGAGATCAATCACTGTTTCAAAGGAGTCAAATATTTTTGTTGGTTTGAAGGATAGTCCTTATTCAGTACTTGAATTTCTGTCTCGTTCAATACAAAGTTAGAAATGTTCACAAATGCTCACAATGTTCATTGTTGGCTCCTGCTCTGCCCTTTCTCACTCTGCATGGTCTACCTCATCTTCCATTTTGAATTCCTCTTCCATTTTGCACTGCCTCTCCTGGTTCTTTTACTCCTGGGTTCCATCATGTTGTCCTCTGCCTGTGCCAAGGTCCTTGTTGTGCCTGTTGGGGAGGGGTAACCCATTGCTTGACTTATTCCTCCCTTAGAAAAGATCTTCCTCTTCTGGTTCCTCAGAAGTGTTGAAGTTATCAATATAATTGCTGGCTGCAGTTTGATTAGTTTGATTAATACCTGAAATGGTTTCTTGATTCCCAGGGGTTGTACAATTTTGCTGCCATTTAACTAATAAAAATATGTCCCTCCCTGTAGTCCCTTTTTCTCTCTCAAGCTTCTGTTTTTACTTAATTTAATTTTCTCTTCATATTTCCTTATGTTTTCTGCAAAGCCATCCAGCAACTGTTCATATTGTGGGGTATGTGAGAATGTTTTAACACTTCCTCTTTCCTTGTTAGTTCTTCCTCCACCTCTTTTTGAATAACCAAGTTTTCTGCCAATATTAATTCTATATAGTCCTTACTGGTTCTCTGGCTTATTGTCTGCACTTCTCAATAAAGCTCACTCAGTCTCTCCCACAGTTAGGTTTTTGACAACTCTCAATCCTCTTGGTGCCCTTTCTATTTCTAAATAAGCTTTTAAGTGACTCTCTTCCTTGTTTGGCAGAAGACACCAGGAGAAAGGACTGCTGTGTGACTGAATTTCTCTGCTGGGACTACAGTAGAAGAACTTTGTACTTGGACCTTTAATTTAGGGTAAAAACTAACATACAAAACAAAAAAGTGTGTGTTTGTCTGGGTTAACTGAACTGAATGGGTATCTGAACAGTTATTTAGGTGTAAAATATCAGGTGATTGAAAGGACTTAACTGTTGTGAGGTTTAAATTACTTGTAGAAAGATCTAGTAAGTAGGGGGAGTGGCTTAGTTAGAAGGAAGCTACATTTAAAGACTGCCTTAGAAAGATTCTGCTAATAGCTTGGCAAAAGACACCAGGAGAAAGGAAGGTAGAACTGGGCAAGGAAGGAGAGGGAGGCAGTGCCTGCCTGGCACCATGGCTTGGAGGGACAGGGGCGAATCCTCAGGATTGCTGGAGCAGCTGCACAGGGAGGGAGCTAGATGTCATTATCCACCTAGGGACAAATGACCTGGCTAAGAAAGGGATTAGAGAAGTTCAGGAAGAGTTTGTGAAATTGGGAGGGGCCTTAGTCAAGTAGCATGCACGGTAACCTTCTCGAGGTGCTACCCATCTATGGCATAGGAGAGGCTAGGTGTTCCATACCATGGGATTCAATTAGTGGTTGAAAAACTGGTGTGGAGCTCAGAGATTTGTCTTCATTGGGGACTGGGGTCCACCTGGAGTGATGCAAGCCTATACTGGCATGATGGGCTGCATCTGTCCAGGAGGGGAACCAGGATCCTAGGTGATAGGTTTAAATGCTTCATTGGCAAGCTTTAAACTAGCTAAGGGGAGGCACTGGAAAGGAGCAGGAAAATCTTAGCCCCCAAACAATCATGGTAGTAAGTGTGGCAAACACCAACATGGAGGTGTCGATAGGGAGGAGGGCAGTGGTAAATGGAGAAAGTGACAAAGGCAAGAAGGACAGGGATGGGGAAAAGGGGTAAGGCCATCAGGAAATGGAGGGTAATGAGTACCAATGCTCGTAGTCTGGGCAACAAGCTCCTGAGCTGGTGGCCTTAATGGAAGAGGGATGCCTGGATATTGTAGCAGTCACAGAAACATGGTACACAGAGAACCATGACTGGGATGTTAACATACCAGGCACATAACCTACAGGAGAGACAGGCAGGGAGAAGAGGGGAGGAGTAGCTCTCTATGTAAAGGAAGGGATAAAAGCAACTGAACAAAAGAGTAAACAGGGAGGAGAGGAGGCACTGTGGGTCACCTTGAGACTGGAAAGGGCACCACAATCCACACAGGGTTGTGTACAGACCACCATGTCAGGGGAAGGAATGGACAAGGATATGATGGAAGGATTCTTAGAATGGCAGAGAAAGGGAGATACTGTTGATGGGAGACCTGAATATGCCAGATGTTAACTGGACCACATTTGCTGCAGCCACATCCAAGAGCAGGGCCATTCTTGACACCCTACAGGTGGCAGGAATTAGACAGCTAGTTTCGAACCCACTGGTGAGGGAGCAATCTAGACCTCGTACTCTCAAACGGGGGCAGTGAGAGGATCTCAGATCTAGAAGTGGGTTGCCATCTTGGGACAAGTGACCATCAAACAGTGTGGTTCATGTTAAACTCAGCTACAGAGTCAAGACATACAAAAGTGAGGGTACTGGACTTTAGGAGGGCTGACTTTGGCAAGATGGGAGAGTGCCTCAGAAAAGCACTAGCAAACAGGCTAGAAGGAGGTGTGGAGCAACAATGGGGAATTATCAAACTGCCATCACAGAGGCAACAAGCCTTTGTGTGAAGCAAATAAACAAATCAAAACAAAAGAAAAAGCCACTATGGTTCTCAAGAGAGGTGGCTGTGAAAGTCAGGAAGAAAAGATAGCATTCCGGAAGTATAAGGAAACACAAAAGGAGCAGGACAGAGAGCTGTACCAGTTAAGGCAGAAAGAAGCAGGGAGGGAAGTCAGAATAGCAAAGGCCCAAACTGAGGAAAAAGATAGCCAACTCAGTTAAGAAGGGAATAAAACCTTTATAGGTACATCAGTGAGCATAGAAAGACAAAGGGAGGGATAGTGAGGCTGAATAGAATGAACGGTGGGTGGGCAGAGGGGATAGTGAAAAGCAGGAATACTGAACGAATATTTCTGCTCAGTATTCACAAAAGAGGAGGGGAAGTGCCTAATCCAATAACAGAAGCACTCTTGATAGGGGGTCGATCCCAGTCCTTTCACAGAAGAAAGGGTTCTGCAAGAACTCCTAAAACTGAAGGTGGACAAAGCAATGGGTCCTGATGGAATTCACCCCAGAATTCTAAAAGAATTAAGGAAGGAACTAGTGAAACCACTGGCTACTCTTTTAATAAATCATGGGAGGATGGTGTGGTACCCGAGGACTGGAGGAAGGTGGATGTGATTCCCCTTCACAAAAGTGGGACCAAGACAGAGGCAGGAAACTACAGACCTGTCAGTCTGACCTCTGTGGTAGGAAAGTGATGGAGTCACTTCTGAAGGAAAGAATAGTTGAGTACCTAGAGGTCAGTGGAGCACAGGATCCAAGGCAGCATGGGTTCACAGTGGAAGGTCATGTCAGACGAATCTAATAGATTTCTTTGACTGGGTGACCAAAGTAGTAGACCAGGGAGGGCTGTGGACATGGCCTACCTAGACTTTAGCAAGGCATTTGACACAGTCCACACAAAAGATTATTAGTCAAATTAACCAGCCTGGGAGTGGGTCCAGGGTGGTAGCCTGGGTAAAACATTGGCTGGACAACAGGACACAGAAGGTAATTGTAAATGGAGTCCACTCTGAAGAAAGGGCAGTTACTAGTGGAGTACCGCAGGGTTCAGTATTGGGTCCAGTCCCTTTTAATGTCTTCACCAGTGACATGCAGAGGGACTGGAAGGAAAGTATGCCTTTTGCAGATGACACAAAGATCTGCAACAGGGTTGATACACAAGGAGGCGTGGAAAGGATGAAAAGGGACTTGGCAAGGTTGGAGGAATGGTCAGACGTATGGCAGCTAGGATTCAATGCAAAAAGTGCAAATAATGCACCTGGGAAACAAGAACCCAGGGAAGAATACACAATGGGTGGAGAGGTAGTAACAACAACAAAACAGGAAAGGGACCTGGTGGTAATCATATCAGATGACCTTAAGGTTAGCAAGCAATGTGAGAAGGCAGTAGGGAGGGCCGGGGTATACTGGGATGTATAGGAGAGGCATCAGCAGCAGAAAACAGGAAGTTGTTATCCCTCTGTATAGACAGTTGGTGAGACCCCATCTGGAATACTGTGTCCAGTTCTGGAGACCCCATCTCCGCAAGGACATAGACAGGAGGGCAGTCCAAAGGAGGGCAACTAAAATGGTGCAGAGTCTGCAAGAGAAGCCGTATGAGGAGAGACTAAAGGAGCTTAATATGTATAGCCTTGAGGAAAGAAGGAGAGGGGGACATGATAGAAACTTTCAAGTACCTCAAGGAATCAACAGAGTCCAAGAGGGTAGCATCTTTCAGAAAAGAGACTTGCAAGAACAAGGGGACAATTTAAAGGTAGAAGGAGGGCGGTTCAGGGCAATGTGAGGAAGTATTATTTCACAGAGAGGGTAGTGGATGCATGGAACAGCCTTCCTGAGGAGGTTGTGGGGTCTAAAACTGTGGGAGAATTCAAGAATGCATGGGACAGACATAAGGCAATTCTTGTGGGGGGCAGGAAGATATAGGCTGTTGGTTCACTAGGATCTACGGCCTATCCTGTAGAAGTAGAAATGGGCAGACTAGATGGGCCTAGCGGTCCTTATCTGCCGTCCAAAGTCTATGTTTCTATGTAAAGGACTGCTGTGTGACTGAACTTCTCTGCTGGGACTATATTGCCCCCTTCCATCCCCTCCACCCCCACCGAAAGCTAGTTCTATTTTTATAGGCACAGGATTTGACTGACAAACAGGAACTTCCTGTTTGGGAGCAGGAAGTGAGTGATCACAGAACCACCAAAGACCCACCATCCTAGAAGGGCAAGAGTAGCTCTCCTCCCTCTAGCTGCTGGAGGTCTGCCTCTGAGCAAGTAACTGGTCTACTGAGAAATATAGGATATTCTTGTCTCAGAACAGGACAATCAGGAGCTTAAAGGGCACACAGGCAGAAAATAAGGAGAGAGAAAAAAACAGAGGAAAGAGTAAGGATTGCAAACAGTTAAGGGGCCAGAAATAAGACATGATTGGAGTGGTGCAGTACAGTGGTTGTGGAGCAGCAGTCTTCGGGAGACATTCTGGAGGATGTGGTGTTGTCCCATCTGCAGGCACCCTCTTGGCTGAGGGGAGGTTGCTCATCTACAGGCTGAGTTGGCCAGGATTTGTGGTACCTCCTCTTCCATCCAGGGGCCACCAGTGCCTCTGCTGTTGCCTCAGAGGTTGCCAAGAAAGAGGAGTGGTTGGACCACAGTGGGCTCAGGGAGGTTGAGAGTGGTGGAACAGAGGTGCACCCTCCAGTTGTACCTCTCGACAATTCCTATGCCATTCTGGCAAAGTGTGGTTCCTCTATGGAGGCACCCGAGTGGAGACTAAGGAGGATGCTGGGAACCTCCACAAAGGAGACCCACAGGAGGGTGGCAGGGGACCCTGCAGGGGAAGGAAACAACCCTGGTGGGGACTCCATTGTTAGGAAGGTAGAACTGGGGAGGAAGGAGAGGGAGGTGAGGTGCCTGCCTGGCGCCATGGCTTGGAGGGACAGGAGCTAATCCTCAGGATTGCTGGAGCAGCTGCACAGGTGAGGGAGCTGGATGTCATTGTCCACCTAGGGACAAATGACCTGGCTAAGAGAGGGATTAGAGAAGTGCAGGAAGAGTTTGAGGAATTGGGGAGGGGCCTTAGTCAACTAGCACACACGGTAACCTTCTCGGAGGTGCTGCCCATCTATGGCATAGGAGAGACTAGGGTGTTCTGCACCATGGATTCAATCAGTGGTTGAAAAACTGGTGTGGAGCTCAGGGATTTGTCTTCATTGGGGACTGGAGGTCCACCTGGAGTGATGCAAGCCTACATTGGCATGATGGGCTGCATCTGTCCGGGAGGAGAACCAGGATCCTAGGTGATAGGTTTAAATGCTTCATTGGCAAGCTTTTAAACTAGCCAGGGAGGCACTGGAAGGGCAGAAATCCTAGCCCCCAAATAATCGCTGGTAGTAAGTGCAAACACCAACATAGAGGTGTCGATAGGGAGAAGGGCAGGGTAAATGGAGAAAGTGACAAAGGCAAGAAGGACAGGGATGGGGCAAAGGGAGTAAGACCATCAGGAAGTGGAGGGTAATGAGTACCAACGCCCAGTCTGGGCAACAAGCTCCGTGAGCTGGTGGCCTTGATGGAAGAGGGATGCCTGGATATCGAGGCAGTCACAGAAACATGGTGCACAGAGAACCATGACTGGAATGCTACATACCAGGTGTTAACCTACAGGTTAGACAGGCAGGGGAGAAGAGGGAGAGAAGCTCTCATGTAAAGGAAGGGATAAAAGCAACTGAACAAAAGAGTAAACAGGAGGAGAGGAGGCACTGTGGGTCACCTTGGAGACTTGAAAGGGCACCACAATCCACACAAGGGTTGTGTACAGACCCCCATGTCAGGGGAGGAATGGACAAGGATATGATAGAAGGCATTCTTAGAATGGCAGAGAAGGAGATACTGTTGATGGGAGACCTGAATATGCCAGATGTTAACTGGAGCACATTTGCTGCAGCCACATCCAAGAGCAGGGCCATTCTTGATGCCCTACAGTTGGCAGGCATTAGACAGCTAGTTTCAGAACCCACTCATGAGGGAGCAATCTTAGACCTCAGATTCAAACGGGGCAGTGAGAGGATCTCTGATCTAGAAGTGGGTTGCCATCTGGGGACAAGTGACCATCAAACAGTGTGTTTCACATTAAACTCAGCTACAGAGTCAAGCCACAAAAGTGAGGGTACTGGACTTTAGGAGGGCTGACTTTGGCAAGATGGGAGAGTGCCTCAGAAAAGCACTAGCAAACGGGCTAGAAGGAGATGTGGAGCAACAATGGGGAATCATCAAAACTGCCATCACAGAGGCAACAAGCCTTTGTGTGAAGCAAATAAACAAATCAAAATGAAAGAAAAGCCACTATGGTTCTCAAAAGAGGTGGCTGTGAAAGTCAGGAAGAAAAGACAGCATTCTGGAAGTATAAGGAAACACAAAAGGAGCAGGACAGAGAGCTGTACCAGTTAAGGCAGAAGGAAGCAGGAGGGAAGTCAGAATAGCAAAGGCCCAAACTGAGGAAAAGATCACCAACTCAGTTAAGAAGGGATAAAACCATTTATAGGTACATCAGGTGAGCGTAGAAAGACAAAGGGAGGGATAGTGAGGCTGAATAGAATGAATGGTGGGTGGGCAGAGGGAACAGGAAAAGCAGGGATACTGAATGAATATTTCTGCTCAGTATTCACAAAAGAGGAGGGGAAGTGCCTAATCCAATTAACAGAAGCACTTTTGATAGGGTGTCGATCCCAGTCCTTTCACAGAAGAAAGGGTTCTGCAAGAACTCCTAAAACTGAAAGTGGACAAAGCAATGGGTCCTGATGGAATTCACCCCAGAATTCTAAAAGAATTAAGGGAGGAACTAGTGAAACCACTGGCTACTCTTTTAATAAATCATGGAGGATGGTGTGGTACCGAGACTGGAGGAAGGTGGATGTGATTCTCTTCACAAAGTGGGACCAATACAGAGGTCAGAAACTACAGACCTATCAGTCTGACCTCTGTGGTAGGGAAAGTGATGGAGTCACTTCTGAAGGAAAGAATAGTTGAGTACCTAGAGACCAGTGGAGCACAAGACCCAAGGCAGCATGGGTTCACAGCAGGAAGGTCATGTCAGACGAATCTAATAGATTTCTTTGACTGGGTGACCAAAGTACTAGACCAGGGAGGGACTGTGGACATGGCCTACCTAGACATTAGCAAGGCATTTGACACAGTCCCACACAAAAGATTAATAGTCAAATTAACCAGCCTGGGGAGTGGGTCCCAGGGTGGTAGCCTGGGTAAAATATTGGCTGCACAACAGGACACAGAAGGTAATTGTAAATGGAGTCCACTCAGAAGAAAGAGGGGTTACTAGTGGGGTACTGCAGGGTTCAATATTGGGTCCAGTCCTTTTAATGTCTTCATTGGTGACATTGCAGAGGGACTGGAAGGAGAAGTATGCCTTTGCAGATGACACAAAGATCTGCAACAGGGTTGATACACAAGGAGGCGTGGAAAGGATGAAAAGGGACTTGGCAAGGTTGGAGGAATGGTCAGACGATGGCAGCTAGGATTCAATGCAAAAAGTGCAAAATAATGCACCTGGGAAACAAGAACCCAGGGAAGAATACACAATGGGTGGGGAGGCAGTAACAACAACAAACAGGAAAGGGACCTGGGGTAATCATTTCAGATGACCTTAAGGTTAGCAATCAATGTGAGAAGGCAGTAGGGAGGGCTGGGGTATACTGGGATGTATGGGGAGAGGCATCAGCAGCAGAAAACAGGAAGTTGTTATCCCTCTGTACAGACAGTTGGTGAGACCCCATCTGAGTATGTGTCCAGTTCTGGAGACCTCATCTCTGCAAGGACATAGACAGGATAGAGGCAGTCCAGGGAGGGCAACTAAAATGGTGCAGGGTCTGCAAGAGAAGCTGTATGAGGAGAGACTAAAGGAGCTTAATATGTATACCCTTGAGGAAAGAAGGGAGAGGGGGACATGATAGAAACTTTAAGTACCTCAGTGGAATAAACAAAGTCTAAGAGGGTAGCTTCTTTCAGAAAAGAGACTTACAAGAACAAGGGACACAATTTAAAGATAGAAGGAGGGCGGTTCAGGGGCAATGTGAGAAGTATTATTTCACAGAGAGGGTAGTGGATGCATGGAATAGCCTTCCTGAGGAGGTTGTGGGGTCTAAAACTGTGGAGATTTCAAGAATGCATGGGACAGACATAAGGCAATTCTTGTGGGAGGTAAAGAAATAGGCTGTTGGTTAACTAGGATCTGTGGCCTATCCTGTAGGTAGGAAATGGGCAGACTAGATGGGCCTAGCGGTCCCTTATCTGCCGTCAAAGTCTATGTTTCTATGTTTCTTCCCATTGTAATCTTTTTATTTTCTGGGCTGTGTGTTCAAACTGAATGAAGGCTTGTTTGACATTAAATGGTGTCGTTATTTGTGTATTCATATCATTTAATATGCATGTGTAGCTGGTGCCGCTATTAGAGGTTTTAACACCGGCTCTCATAGGGAGAGGCTCCCAATATCATGCTGTGTCCTTCTGTGGCTTCGACATGAATCTGTTAATGAAAGCCACATTGTATGGTAGCTTTGCCAGAGGCTATTGGTTCTCCACATTGCCCGGTTTATGTATTTTAGGCAGCATGTAAATGTCCCTGGCTTGGGTTCAACAAGGATAAGATCCATTAGTCTGCTTTGGACATGGTTGAAATTATCTAAGTCCTGGAGACCCATAGTCTCTGGCAATGGTACCTTGACTGAGGGATCTCAATATTTGTAGAAACCATTTTAAATCCAATGGTTATAGAAAGGGACAGTTACATCTAGGACACCACACACTTCCTGCATAAACTTTCTGGTTATAAAGACTATACAGATAAACCATTTTAGCTACAATGGATGTAACATCCCTCTACACTAATATTCCACACAAGGATGGCATTTCAGCCTGCCTTAAATTCCTATATGAGAAAGGATTAGACCAAAACATCAACCCTGAAGTGGTGGGGAAACTTACTGAATTCATTCTGACACATAACAACTTCAGCTTCAATGGTAAACATTATGGCCCGATTCTAGAAGGGTGGGCGCAAGTCACCGCCAAGCGCAACTTGTGCCACCTGCAACTGTGACATTGATCCTGCACCCTATTTTAGAAGAGGCAGGGTCATCGCAGCTAAGTCCTGCGACTTGCGACATGCGTGCAGTGTATGTCGATCAGCAGGTGCACCTGGCGAGCATGTTGGAAGCTGCAACACAGGTTGTAGGTGCCCGTACCATGCCCAGCAAGCCATAGGCACCCTGCAAGGCTGTCTACACCTCCAGCCCCCTAAGTGGGAAGATAGAGCTCCATGAAGACTGCCCATAGCCCCATCCTCAGATCCCCCTCTGCAAGGTGCCCAGAGAGAGGCACAGTCAACTCCCTCACCCATGTCCCAACCCCGAGTCAACAGCTGCAAATGACGACATATACCCTGTGATGCCCTGGTAGTCTAGTGCTCCCTCAATCATTGTTAATTAAATAAATAGCACCCCTAGATCCCTGGTAGTCACCCCGATCATTGTTAATCAAATAAATAGCATCCCCGTATCCTGATAATCCAGTGCCACCCTGATCGTTGTTAATTAAATAAATAGCAACCCCATTTCCCTAGTAGTCAAGTGGCCCCTCCATCCAGCATACCACACCACCCAGCACCCCACCCCTCCCCAGCTGGTGACTGGCACAGCCCACCTTTCACCTCCATGGCCAGCCGCTGACTGAGTTCTGTAGGGGATGCTGAAGACGTGTTCAGATATTAATATCTGAGCACATCTTTACAGTAAGTGCTCTCACGGACCCAGTCAGTGGCTGGCTGTGAGATGGAGGTGGTGCCAATGTGTCTGGGGGATGGGTGAGGGTGTATGATGTCTGGAATGGCTGGGTGAAATACTAGACTACCAGGGAAATGGGGTGCTATTTATTTCATTACAATGATCAGGGGCCACTACACTACCAGGGACATGGGGTAATCTAATTATTTACAATGATTGGGGAGCCTAGACTACCAGGGATATGGGGTGCTGTTTATTTAATTAACAATGATCGGTGGGGAACTGGACTACCAGGGCATGCTTGAGGTATGTCGCATTGCGGCTGGCGACTCGGGTAGGAGCATGGGTAGGGGAGTTGACTGCTGCCCTGCAGGGCACTTTGCAGTGGGGATTTGGGAGATGGGGGTGTGGGCAGCCCTGCAGACATTTACTCTAGGAATCAGGGGCAGGTGGTGTGGCCAGCCCTGTGGGGTGGCTACTAATGTTATACTCAGAGGGCAGGGGGTGGGGCTGACCTAAGTGAACCCACAGGGTATGCTTGGCATGGGGGGAGGATACTGTGCACAGACTGCTGGACAACTGATGGGTCTGAGGACCCCGAGGCATCCGTATGTTATACCAGCTAAAGCTGGTGTAACCTACATTGCCGGTTGTCCTCCAGGGTTCTTGTAGAGTCCCAATATTGGGGACTTTGTTACTGCCCTTCTGGAATGGGGTGCAACTGATGCCGGTAACCCCCTAAGCGCCATGTTGCAGGGGGTTTTATGGTGCAACTGGGAGCATAACTGCTGTTTGACTCAAGTGGCCTGCACCATGTCTCTGGCCACTTTGTAGAATCGCACATGTCGCACCTGCTGGTGTAAGTTGCTACATGCACCATACTACATGGGGCAAGTGCTGTTATGCCAGGTGTAACTGTACTAGAATCGGGCCCTATGTTCAAACTATGGAACAGCAATGCGCATCAGGATGGCTCTACAGTATGCTAATCTCTTTATGGCGAATTTGGAGGAGGACTTCTGAAGGCACTGTCCCCACAAACCACTTGCTTATTTCCATTACATTGATGATTTGTTTATAATTTGGACAGATGGCACAGATGCACTTAAAGATTTTCATCAGGAACTTAATAACCTCCACCTTACTATAAAGCTTACCCTGGAATATTCTGCTGCCAGTGTTAATCTTCTGGACACCACTGTTACCATCAAGGATGGAACCTTACATACATGTACTTACAGGAAGCCAACAGACAAACAGAGATATTTACAGAGGAATAGTAATCACCCCAGCCACACAAAAAGTCTTTCATGTACGGTCAAGAACTTCCTTATCACCATATCTGTTCAAATGAGGAAGACAGAGATACACATTTGCCTATGTTGAACAACACTTTTATGGAGCAGGGCACTATTCCAGAAAAATAGACAGAGCAATATGTGACCGAGCTCCTGCCACTTTTGAGCACCAACCTTTTCTTAAATCTTTTGCAACAGTTCTTCTGTTTCTAAGCCTAATCTATCCTTTACTATTTCTAGTCCCTAAGGTTGGCCACCTGTGGCACCCCTTCTACCTCCCTTGACTATGCTATAGTGTCCTCTTTAATTTTCATTTTCCCTCTTAGGTCCGCGATACACGGAGGTTATTGTGGTAACTTCAGAGTATATGTAAAAAGGTTGTGTTTATTGTTGTTAGATTTAGTATGTAATACCATTATGTTATAAAATACCTTAATGTATATACCTTGGGCTGGATATTCAAACTACGCCATTCTGAGGCGCAAGCCCTTGCGCTCACGCCAAAATAGTTGCGCAGGGGTGTGGCTGGCGATATTCAAAGAGTTAAGCTATTGAGCACTCCTTTGAATATTACCCCCAGCCACAGCCATCGCATGGCGCAGTGAACTGGCGCCTACCGCAAGTTGTCAGAGTGGAGCATTCAACTTGCGGTGGCGTTAGTACCATTGCGCGCCATCACGCAAAATCACGTATATTCAAAAGACATGCTAATGGGGCCATAATTCATGTAAGGCACGGGGGCCATTTGTATCTGATTATGGCCCCATTTGTATGACCGATAGCATGTAGGATTATGCGATCCCGAGGACTACGCTGGCGCCCAAGTAGCAGCAGCCGGCTGGGACCGAACGCACCCTGCAGCCCGATCGCGGGCAGAAATGTGGCTCCCCACCTCCCACATAATCCCTGGTGGTCCAGGTGGACCGAATGCCTGATCACGGGGCGGTATGTTTAATAACTCACCCCCATTCACATCCCTGGTGGTTCAGTGGACCAAAATGCCCGATCGCGGGCAGTAAGTAAATTGAATCCCCACCCAACATCTCCCTGGTGGTCCAGTGGACGAAATGCCCGATCACGGACAGTAAGTAAATTGAAACCCCTCCCAAACATCTCCTGGTGGCTAGTGCCCCAACCCACCCACCCATGAAGCCACCACCCCGCCCCCCTGGCAGCGGTGGGTGGCAGCATCCACTTGCCTGCCACCCGCCACCCGCCGACTGACTGCCGAGTAAGTGCATGCCCATTGGTGCAGAGCAGAGCCAATGGCATGCAGCCCTCCCCACGTGACAGTCCAGATTTGTGAATTTGCGATTGGGCTCATGGGGGGCACAGGACTGAGTTAGGCCAGCCACAGGTGGCAGCTACTGTGTTGTGCCCTGCAATACAGCATCTCACCTGTGGGTGGCCTCAACTTAAGCCTTTTTGGCTCAAAGTCCTGCAGGCTCAGGTTGGGGTTGCGCCTGCACAACTCTGCACAGCCCGGCTGAATATCGGGCTGTGCAGTTTATGCATGGTTCTTCCTCCAGTTGAGCATGCATTCATTTGCATTGCGCTGTTGCTCAGCCTGTTTTCAGTGGCGCAACTGCCCTGCTGAATATCGCAGAATGGTGCAATTTAGGACTTGAGCATGCGCAACCCTGTTGTGCATGGCGCAACCCTTTGAATATCTGGCCCTTATGTTTATGAAACCTGTAAATGTTTAAAATACTATGGCACTTGGTGTTTTGATAATGGTAAAAGTGCTGGTGACTATTATAAAAATTAAGCTGGTTGTGCTATTTAAAATGCATGTAAATTGTTGTAAACTTAACAATCCAGAAATATAATGGTGATTTGCATATATCCCATGATGCATTGTATTATGGAAGTATGTATGATATTGTATTTCTTTGAAACTGATTTGTTGCCAATGCCCTTTGGGGTAACCTTTCTTTCAGTGATTTTGCTCTAAGGATCTTTGTTTATAGTTTTTTTTCTTTTGAGCCCCACTACCCAAGCAAATAGGGCCCACATAGGGATTAAGGTTTCACTGTAAAGTGGTTGGATCAGAGATCAGTGTCAGTAGGTGCTGGCTAAGTGTAGAGGAAGGGCATTCATAGTCTGTTGATGCATACGGATGTACTAAAGAAGAAATATGCCATTGCAGAAGGTTATTTATTGTATTTTGAATAAACATCACACAGAGATTGTGTGTTGAACCTGAAGTTCAGTGTCTGGTCTATCTGTTATCCCACAACCTCTACAGGCTTGGTGTCAGAAGTGGGATAACTTGCTGGAAGCATCCGGACTGGCTGAAGAAGGATGTTTTCTGGTGGATATTGCCCAGATGTTCAGGTGGACCAATGCACCAGTAGTTGCCAGAGAAGAAAGTCCGGGAGTTCAGCCCAGAACCATGGCTGACAGATTGAGAGAAACTGCTGCCTGGACTGGACTTGGGAGATTGGAGGAAGGCAAGCCTAAAGACCATGAAGAAATGCAGGTTGAGGCAGACTGAAAGTGCGAGAGACAACACCCAGGAGGTGGAGACCCTGATGAGGATGATCCACTGGACGAGTGGGCAATGGCTGGAGGCAGACCAACTACGCAAGAGGCATAGCACTGGTGCCAGGTGCTCAAGAGGTTCCTGGTGGAGAGCTTGGACAAAGAGTCGGAGGAGAATTTTTTCATGGCCTCAGTTTGAGGAAGACCCCTGACTGAGCAAGATATTCCTTTGTTTCCTGTGTTCCCAGGATGTTACCTGTTGGAGGTCTTTTGCCAACAGTTCTTCTGTTTCTAAGCCTAATCTATTCTTTACTATTTCTAATCCCTAAGGTTGACCACCTGGCACCCCTTCTCCTCCCTTGACTATGCTACAGTGTCCTCTTTACTTTTCATTTTCCTTCTTAGGTCCTCGTACAGGAGGTTATTGAGGTGACTTTAGAGTATATGTAAAAGGTTGTGTTTATTGTTGTTGGATTTAGTATGTAATAGCACTATGTTATAAAATACCTTAATGTATATACCTTATGTTTATGAAACCTGTAACTGTTTAAAATACCATGGCAATTGGTGTTTTGATAATGGTAAAAAGTACTAGGTGACTATTATAAAAATTAAGCTAGTTGTGCTATTTAAAATGCATGTAAATTGTTGTAAACTTAACAAGCCAGAAATATCATGGTGATTTGCATATATCCCATGATGCATTGCATTATGGAAGTATGTATGATGTTGTATTTCTTTGAAACTAGATTTGTTGCCAAAAGCCTTTGGGTGACCCTTATTTCAGTGATCCTGCTTTGAGGTTCTTTGTTTATAGTTTTTCTTTTTGAGCCCCCACTACCAAAGTAAACGGGGTCGAATAGGGATTATGGTTTTCACTGAAAAGTGGTTGGATCAGAGATCAGTGCAGTAGATGCTGGCTAAGTGCAGAGAAAGGGCATTCATAGTCTGTTGCTGCAAACTGATATACTAAAAAGAAATATGCCATTGCAGAAGGTTATTTCTTGTATTTTGAATAAACATCACACAGAGATTGTGTGTTGAACCTGAAGTTTGGTGTCTGGTCCATCTGTTATCCGACAATCCCTCCACATAGTAGAATGTGCAACACAGGTGCCTAGAGGAAAAACTACTTTATTATAAGGAAAGGACCACTACCCAAGAATACCCTTAGTAGTCACTTATCATCCTGACCTTGAACTTCCACGTAAAATTATTAAGGACCCTACCCTATACTTAGTGAGGATGAGACCCTAAATTGTATTTTTAAAGAACTACAACTACTATCTTTTAAACAACCACCTAATTTAGCCAACCTGATTGTTAGGAGTAAACTTGCACCAGAACAAGCTACCATGACACTAAATGGTACACGACCTATAATCAACCCAGATGTAGGACTTGTGAGCTCATTTGCACTTTAGATTGTGTGGTTACATCACAAACCAGACTATTCAGGATATAGGGAATTTATACCTATACATCATGTAATGTTGTTTATTTCATTCAATGCAAGAGATGTCCACAAACAGGGTATGCTGGAGAGACATGCCAAGCTCTCCATGCTAGAATGAGCACACACAGACATACCATTAATATGAAGATGACTGACAAACCATTGGGTGACACTTCTCTTAGAATGACCATTCAGTCTTGATGTGTCAGTAATGGTCTTAAAGGTTTTTAAAAAATACACAACAGAGATGGACTTTTGAGATTAGCTTATTTTACTTCTAATATGGTAGCAGATGACATGAATATTGATTTGGGTTTCATGACACATTACCCTACTTAAACTTACACAGACATTTACTTCATAGGATTGACATTTAATAGGACTTCCAGTGTTGTTGTTTTGTTTTTATTTTCATGAAGTCCTTTTAATTAATAATAAATATGTTGGTTTCTCACCAAATATACGTGTGTCGGGGGGTTGGGTGGTCTTGGTGAGTGTGTATAAGGGAGTTTAGTGTGTGGGGGTAATTTGTGGGGTTTTGGGGTGTTGTATGATGTTTATTAGGGAGGAGGAATGTGTGTGGAGAAGGCTGGGGTTGTACTTATAGTTTAGGTAGTCTTATATTCAGGTACTGTACATGTCATAATTATGCCACAGGGTGTTAGGACTCTTGGCTCCTATACATAGTGAATATAAACTTCTTTTCTTGTTACCTATTCCCTGAGGGGTGGGGGTAATTCCATTGGGGTTGTATATAGATTCCTAACACTGTTTCTGTTCATATACTTAACCGGTCTCAGACAAACAAGTGCAGCAAATGCAGACCCCAATTCCATGTCATGATGTAGAACAGTATCCTTTTATCCTAGACATATTCTGTGAACTAAACAGTCAAGGAGCATGTTTTTCTTCAAAAGAAACTTCTGGAGAGCAATGAGTACCAATGTCCATAGTCTGGGTAACAAGCTTCCTGAATTAGTGGCCTTAATGGAGGAGGAACATCTAGATATTGTGGTAGTCACAGAAACATGGTACACACAGAACCATGACTGGGACGTAAACATACCAGGATACACTATCTACAGGAGGGACAGGGAAGGTAAAAGAGGGTAGTAGCTCTACATAAGGGAAGGAATCAAAGCAACAGAACAAAAGGATAAACAGGGAGGAGAGAAAGCACTGTGGGTCAGTTTGGAGTTGGCAATGACACCACAATCCATACAGTTGTTGTATACAGACCCCATCTCAGGGGAGGAAATGGACAAGGAAATGATAGAAAGTATCCTTAGAATGGGAAAAAGGAGATATTGCTAATGGGGATCTCAATATGCCAGATGTTAACTGGAGTACATTTGCAGCAGCCACTTCTAAGAGTGGGATCATTCTAGCTGCCCTACAGGGGCATGTCTTAGACAACTAGTTGGGAACCCCTTGAGAGGAAGCAATCTTAGACCTGGTACTCTCAAATGGAGATGGCAAGCGGATCACAGATTTAGAAGTGGGTAGCTATCTGGGAACTAGTGACCATCAAACAGTATGGTTCCTATAAACACAGCAGTAGAGTAATGCCATACAAAGGCAAAGGTACTGGACTTCAAGAGGCTGACTTTGCTAAAAATGGGTGAGTGCCTAAGGAATGCACTAGCAAATGGGCAGGAAGGAGGGGTAGAAGAATAATGGGGAATAATCAAAACTGCCATCACAGAGGCAATAAGCCTTTGTGTGAAGCAAATAAATAAAACAAATGATGTAAGAAACCACTATGGTTCTCAAAGAAGGTGGGAAGGTTAGGGAGAAAAGAGAGCATTCAGGAAGAACAAGGAATCATAGAAGGAGCAGGACAGAGAATTGTATCAGTTAAAGCAAAAGGAAGCAGGAAAGGCAGTCAGAGGAGCAAAGGCCCTAACCGAGGAAAAGATAGCCAACTCAGTTAAGAAGGGGGTAAAACATTTTATAGATGCATCAGGGAGTGAAGGAAGACCAAGGGAGATAGTGAGTCTTAATAAAGGGGTGGGGTGGGCAGAGGGTGACTGTGAAAGGCAGAGATACTGAACAAATGTTTTGCTCAGTATTCACAAATAAAGAGGGAGGTACTGAAACCAAACAATAGAAACACTCTGGATACAGTGGTTGATACCAGCCCATCTTACAGAAGAAAGGGTTCTGAAAGAACTCTTAAAACTGAAGGTGGACAAAGCAATGGGGCCTGATGGGATTCATCCCAGAATTCTAAAAGAACTAAGGGTAGAACTAGTGACACCACTGACTACTCTCTTTAATAAATCATGGGAGGATGGGGTGGTACCTGAGGACTGGAGGGGCAGATGTTATTCACTCACAAGGCAGCATGGATTCACAGTGGAAGGTCATGTTAGACAAATCTAATAGATTTCTTTGACTGGGTGACCAAAGTAATATATCAGGGAGGGCTGTGGACATGGCCTACCTAGACTTTAGCAAGGCATTTGACAAAGTCTCACACAAAATATTAATATACAAGTTGGCCAGCCTGGGAGTGGGTCCAAGATGACAGCCTGTAAAGAATTGGCTGGAGAACAGGATACAGAGGGTAATAGTAAATGGAGTCCACTCAGAAGAAAGGGGGTTACTAGTGGGGTACTGCAGTGTTCAGTACTAGGACTGGTCCTCTTACTATCTTTATAAGCTACATTGCAGATGGACTGGAAAGAAAAGTATGTCTCTATGCAGATGACTCAAAGATCTGCAACAGAGTTGATACACAAGGTGGGGTGGAAAGGATGAGAAGGGACTTGGCAAGGCTGGAGGAATGGTCAAATATATGGCAGCTTAGATTCAATGCTAAGAAGTGCAAAGTAATGCACCTGGGAAACAAAACCCAGGGAAGAGTACAATGGAGGGTGAGATACTAACAACAATAAAATGGAAAGGACCTGGGGTAGTCATATCAGATGAGTGAAAGGTGAGCAAGCAATGTGAGAGGGCAGTAAGGAGGGCTGGGGATACTGGGATACATAGGGAGAGCAACACCAGGAGAAAACAGGAAGTTGTTATCCTTTCTACAGACAGCTGGTCAGACCCTATCTCGAGTACTGTGTGCAGTTCTGGAGACCCAATCTCCGCAAAGACATAGACAGGATGCAGGCAGTGCAGAGGACAACTAAATGGTGAAGGGTCTGCATCAGAAGACATATCACAAGAGACTTAAGGAGCTTAATATGTATAGCTTCGAGGAAAGGAGGGAGAGGGGACATGATAGAAACTTTCAAGTACCTCAAGGAATCAACAAAGTCCAAGAGGGTAGCATCTTTCAAAAAAGAGGTGTGCACAACAAGGGGCACAATTTGAAGCTAGAGGGGATGGCTCACAGGTAATGTGAGGAAGTATTTTTCATGGAGAGGGTTGTGGATGCATGAAACAGCCTTCCTGAGGAGGTTGTGGAGTCAAAACTGGTGGAATTCAAGAATGCATGGGACAGGTATAAGGCAATTCTAGGGGTGGAGGTAGGAAGAAGTAGGCTATTGATTAACTAGAATTTTCAGCTTATCCATTAGGTGAGAAATGGGCAGACTGGGTGGGCAAGCTGTCCTTATCTGCGTCAAATTCTATGTTTCTATGTTTATGTTGCTATGTTTTAATTAGATTCTTGGTTCCAATAAAATCATGACAGTTTCAAAGAACAATGTGCAGCAAAGTAGAACAAGTGTACATGTACAGAGAAGCCTTGCTTGTTAGAATAGCACAGCATGGCTGTAGTACCTTGCTTCAAGCTACTAGAACCTTAAGCAGTTGGTGCACATTGTTTTGTCTGAGACTGGTTGTTTATCAATAATGTAATGGTGCACATTTGAAATTTAAATCAGACCTAAAGTGGAGCACCTGAAATTTGTAGTGTTTGTCTAGTTAATTGATTATATACTGACTCATTATTGAACTTTGAACATTTTAAGAAGCATTAACTCATTTTCTCGGTGGTCATTGAGAGATTTATTTTTATTTGGCAATTATACTGACAATTGGTTTTATCTTGTAGAAAATATTGTTACAGCACTGTAGGTTCTAATGTTTATGGAGTGTGTTACCTGGTTGAGTGTATAATATAGAAAATAACTCCAAGTATTTTAATTATATATGAATGTTTTAAACAGTTGTTCATACAAGGTACATTTTTATTCCCCTCTTGTTTCCATACATACATTTCTGCTGTACAGTTTTTTTATCCTACAATACTATCAAGTTTTAACTTGGACAATTGTGGTATTACATCTGAGGGTCTTGCTTTTAATTTTGAATGTATTCTCCTAACACACTCATTCATTAATAATTTCAGTTAGAGGCCCTGCCTGCTTGAGTGTTCAGCTTATCTAATGGATGTCCTTGAAAAGATTCTCAGTAATAGCAAGCTAATGGAATGCTATTCATTCCATTTAAAATTGTGATTTTTGAAATACTGTAAGTACTTTTAACCAATGAGAATTTTTCCTTATTTTTTATGTAAGATCTGGGTGTTAATAGAATGTGACTCTCTGAACAATTGTCGTAAGTCTCTGATGTTAAGGACTTGGTTTGTCCGAAAGCTTAGACATTGTTTTTTTTGTAACATCTATGTTGGTCCAATAAAAGGCATCAAGCCATTTGCTCTGGAACTGTAGTTTCAGTGCACTTTAACACTATGAATATACGTTTTGTAGATAAATGACACTCAACACTTTATTCGTGCAATGCATACTTGAAATCCATTTAATTATGATGTATACAAGCAAGGTACATGAACAATCCCCTTTAATTCAGTTTATTGGCAGCACAGCAGGCTTAGCTGTGTCCCTTGTTTTGTTATTTTTCTTATATGACAGACCAGCTAAAAACTGACAGAACTCTATACCGCTTGAAGTGAAATATTGTTGAATCTGACTCAATACAGGTTTCCTTTTAACACATCTTGAAAGAGGCAGTGTATTATTTGTATATGAAATGCCTACAAAATATATACTTTAGAACCACAAACCAAGATGGCCACTTAGTAGCTTACCTCTTTATGTCTTAGGGATAATCCATGAAATCCAGCATTGGGGTCTTATTTTGTGATCGATTAACAGTGCAACACCCGTCTGATCATCTCAGGTACCTATCTGTATCTGCTGTTTTATTCATGAGTGCCCTTCTATCACTGCAAAAGCCCTCTATCTGTGGTACAGTGTCAGGCTTCAGTTATGGCCTGCAGTGTTCCTGCATCAGGGAAGAACTCCCACACTGAGCAAATGTTTACCCAACTATTGTTCCAGATGGCACAACTCACCTCAGCAGTTAATGTGATGAACCAAACTCTATACAATATTGAAGTCTGCATATTTCATATGGAGCGAGGCTGAGTTGCATGACTCTGCCATTCAAGATGTCTTGGCCACTTGTAGGAGCAAGTGAAGCTTATGTACTCCTTCAGGACAAGGTCAATGACCTTGAAAATCAAGTCATCAAAATAATTTGAGGTTTGTAGGCTTCCCGAGGGGTCGAGCGGGCGAACGCTGTGTCCTTCCTACAACAAACCCTTCCAGCTCTCCTGGGCCTACCAGAAGATTTTAGACCTCAGATTGAATGGGCCCACTGCTCACTGGCACCACCTCATAAACTGGGTGAGTGACCTATGCCATTGTTGGCTAAATTTATGGACTACAGGCAGAAGAAAGCTGTATTGACAGCAGCCAGAAACTCCAATAACATCATGTGGCAGGGGCATAAGATCTAAATTTTTCAAGATTACTCTAGGGAGCTTTCTGAAGGCCAGAAGGAGTGTGGCCCTGCCAGAAATTCTCCACAAGCACAATTACTCATTCTCCTTGTGATACCCTGCAACCATGTGGTCATATAATGCTGCTCCCTTAATGTTTGCCACACCTGAAAGCCTCATGGACTTTCTCCATGCACAACATCCAGCTGATTTTAGGGACAGGATTCGACATGGCTATTTCTACACCAGCGGCCTCTCCAGAGCAGAAAGCTGTCAGTCGGCTGCTAAAGACACCCTTGCTAAACCTGAGGTCAGGATCTTTGAGGCTGTGTTACTCCTAGGTCTAGAAAATGGCACCCCTCAGCTCGCCATCCTAGACGCCAACACCCAGCTGCTCATACAAGCTGTCCTAGCTCTTGACCTGAGATGGAGCTGTGTTTTTGACCTAGCTCAGATCTCTGAGCCTACTTCACCCCAAATCCTTATGCACTACTACAAATGAATATCCAGGAAATGACAGCAGAGACCAGCCTGGACATTACCCTCTGAGGAGGATGTCATACCTCTTGCAACCCCAGTGAACAGATCCTGGGCAGACATTGTGGCCACATCTTCTGGGAGCCCATGGCTCTATCATCTTCTCTCACTACTGGCTCTGCAAGGCAAACTCTAGCTGATCAGTCCCTAGACAATGCCCCAGCTGTGGATATTCTGGACTCTCCTACCTGACTCTTTATGGGCTAAGCAGCTGGTTTCAATTTACTTTTGGTCTCGGGGTGGGATATGCCTGACTGTCATGTTATCCCCTTTCCTCCCCCATGTCCCTCCTGAACCCTCATAGCTTGCTGGGCAACCAGTTCTGGTGCATGGGCCGGAGGTCCACCCATTGGAAGGGTAGCTCACATCTGGGTGTGAGCTTCTATGGGGAGAGGCACGAGTTTATAGTGGCCGCCACTCCCAGCTCTTTATTTCTTAGGTCAACTAGAGCGGATCGAGTGCATTACATGCTCATATACCTTCTGTACTTGTGCTAAGATGGTGGCACTCCAGATAGGTGGGAAGCAGATCTCCAAACCTTCCAACATCCCGCTGACATGGAGAACAAACCTCCCTTCTGGAACTGTGCTGACTGCATCTCCACCCCCAGGAAAGCCGATGGGGTCTTATAGCTTTGGCTGCTGACCCTATACTCCATGGCTTATTGGCCACAGTTTGGCCTGTTGTATATAATTCTGAATTATATGTATTTGCTGGTTTCTGCTGGTTCTTTGTTATACTGCTTATACACCATGTGCAGCGGCAAACTTTCTAAATACAGGGAGTTTTCTGTGGGTAGAGTCCCAACAGACTGCAGTATCACCACTTCTTGGAGGAGTCACCCTCTTTTCAGCCTTTTCCCAAATTGTCTGTCTATCCCTGATTATGCTTTCCCAGAGGCTGGGGATTATGGCTGGCGTGTTTATCACCTGAATGCGTGTGGGGTTTAAACACCCGGTGAAGCATTCATAGGTGCTAGCTCACCTTAAAGGTTAGTCAAGGTTGATCAAGTCATCGCCTCTTCTGCCTCCACCCGTAAGCAAGGGTTGCCATCCTGCTCCATAAGTCTGTGCAATGGTCCCTGGTCAGAGCTAAGTGGGATTCTACTGATCAGTGGGTGGTAGCTTTATACTCTGGAGGGACCACTAGTGGTCACTAATGCTTATGGTTCGAATGAAGACCAGCCTGAATTTTTTCATGCCCTCACACATGCCATCTCCTCCGTAGCATCTCTTGAGGTGCCAGTGGCAGTTGGGGTGATCTCAGTATCCCTTTAGAGCCTCTCCTGGACCGTAGCTCGGATGTCCCAGACAAGCACCTGAAAGCTTGGCTAGCCCTTCAATGACTGCTAGCTGACTTGGGCCTGCAAAATGCCTGGAGGGTCCTCCATCCCTGGGAAAAGAACTTTTCCTTTTTATTCCCTGTTCATAACTCTCTCTCCCATCTTGAATATTAGCTACTCTCCCACCCAGATGCCTGTGATGTTGGAATCCTTGATTCTCCCACCAGTCCTTTCTGATCATGCCCCAGGTTGTCTTTTGTTAACACATGCTCAAATGGCCACCTTGCCTTATATTTGGTGATTAGACCCACTCTTGCTGTGGGATTCAAACTTTTCTCCATGGCTCACCACTCAGGTTAAGCTCTTTTGCAGGACAACCCCCTCCTCTGTGGAGCTGGCTTGCATATGGGGAGGCCTTGAAGGTCACCATAAGGTGCTATAATGATATACACTGCCAGTCGAGAAGACAAAGGAACAGCAGCTTAAATCTCTTGAAAGATGTCTGCAGACCTAGAAGCCAAATGTAAACTCTGCTCCTCCCGGCCCTGCATTCTCCCCTCTCCTTGAAATGGTGCACGTCCAACATAGCATCAATGAGCTTCTTGCTAGGAAGGCTGAATTAACCTTCTTCTGTCTGAAGCATAAATATTGGGAGGGTGGTGGTGAAAGGGGGATGGTACTGCATACAGGCTGTGCAAACAAAGGGCAGAGTGCTTTATATCAGGCCTTAAGTGACCCAGGGGGCAGTACAGGTCAGTCAAGACAAAATAAACTCCACTATGGTGGATTTCTATAAAGATCTCCATACCTCCTCAAGGGTACTGGATCCCAAAGAAATCCAGTGGTTTCTTGCCTCCTTCCTCTCTCCTCGGCTATCTTCACAACAGGCAAATGCGTTGGAGAGCCCCATCACAATGCCAGAGGTTATAGCTGCCCTCAGTCCTGAACACAGGCAAGGCACCAGGAGGGATGGTTTCCCCAGAAATCTGGTCTATCGTTGCCCCCAAATTGCCCCACTGCTTTGGGATCTCTTTAATTCAGCATTGGCTACAGGGTCCTCCCCACACTTTTAGAGAAGCAGTTATTACAGTTTTCCCAAGAAAGGAAAGGACCCTCTCTCCCATCTAGCTACTGGTCTGTATCCTTATTAACATGGATAGTAAAATCTTCACCAAAATTCTACTACCTACCTTAGTCCCTTCCTTTCCTCACTCATTCACCATCCCAGGCTGGTTTTGTACCAGGTAGATACAGCAGGGACCACATCAGCTCCATGATCAACATCATGGCCTTTGCTGACTGTTGTCCCACTCTGGCCACAGCTGTTGCAATAGACTTAGAGAAAGCTTTCGATTCCTTGAGTGGGACTTCCTGCTCCAGGTGCTTGAAGCTTGGGATTTGGATCTCACTTCAGGTGCTGGATTGCTGCTGTATATAGTGAGCCCTGGCGTGAGTTCTTACAAATTCTACCCTGTCCTCTCCCTTCCTCTCAGGCAGGGTATTAAGCAGGGCTGTCCGCTGTCCCTCTCTTTTTATCCGCTCAGTGGAACCCTTAGCAATAGCCATATACACATCTTCAGTTATAGAAAGCTTTTCTATTGATAAGGTCTTTGCTACATTTTTGTATGCAGATGACTTGCTAGTGCCCTGACTAATGCCCCTGCTTCCATTCCCCTTGCTAAACCTGCTAGCAGAATTTGCCACAGTCTCAGTGCTAAAGATTAATCGATCCAAAATGGAGGTGATGCCACTTAATGCCCACTGCACAGAACCACTGGTTTCCCAGTTTGGGCTACAGTGGGTGCTCACTTGTGAGTTTACCTAGGTACTCACTTAAATACGAATCTGACTAAAATCTGGGAGGACAGTATTGAAGCCCCTGCTGGCAAATATCAAAACAGAATTTCACTGATGGCGAACTCCACCTTACCCTGACTGGGAAAATTTTGGCCATAAAGATGGTCACTGCTCCAAAGCTATTGTATGCTCTTTCACATATCCCACTGGCACTACCAGCAGCCTGGTTACACTCATAGATGAGATATTCTCTGGGTTTATATGGAAGAACTCCAGACCCAGGTACAGTAGGAGCAAGCTGTGTGTGCACTGGAGGGAGGGATGGGGTGGAGCCTGCCCTGGATAGAGGGTACAAATGGGCCTATCTTACAGCACAGACCCTTGCCTAGTATCTCCCACCTGGGGTGGAGGCCCCCAGTGGATTATTTATTTATTTATTTATTTATTTGCTTTTGGTAACTGGGTAAGCACGCTAGACAGCAAGTGCCTATTTTCAGGATGCGACCGGAGAATTACAGGGTAGTTACATAGAAGAATACATAGTAAGCATAACAATCTGGGTGGCATACTCCAACAGTGGAATTACATGAGAAAATACATAGTCATCATTGCTAACAGAACAGCACGGTCCAAGCGGAGGGACAAGATTGGTATGGAGCTGAGGTGGTCGGACTGCAGTATCTCTTGGCCCTACTGTACTCTCCTCTACCAAAATGCCTGTGGGACCACTCCACTATCTCTGCCTCTGTTTCCACTTGGCATCTGGTCCACGAGAGTTGGCGGCCAACCCACTCTGACTGAAATGCCCATCTGGCATAATGGCTCTCTTCTTGTGAGCACGGAAACCCTTTTTGGTCTGATTGGGCTAGCAAAGGTATTTTCTAGCTATCCCACATCTAGGACAGGAGGGATCTACTCTGTGCCCTTTTCAGGAACAAGACTCCAAATTTCACTTGGGGAAAAAGCATTCTGGCAATATCTACAGCAATGTAGTACTGTCCTGGAGTACCAAAAAATTTTCCTGGGGCAGAACATGAAGGTCATGCTCGTTATTTAGATGGCTCTCTGTTAAGAAAGGTATAGCCGCCCGGCCCAGTGGCACAGAGGGATGAGGTGCCGACACCGTACCTCGAACCACGCTGGCGACCAGGTTAGGGAATGGACTCAGGACACCGGGGGTCAGCAGGGAGGAGAGGATTGAGCGTCCGTGGGACTGCTGTCCTCTCCTGGGGTGGGTAGTGGGTTCACTTCGCTCTGCAGTGGCCCCGGAGGAGACTGGGAGCACTGCAGGAGTGTGATACAGAGGAGGAACCAGAAAATGGAAAAAGCCTGGATGGCGGATGATGGCAGCTGGCCTATCGTCACCTCAAGAGCTTCCCTGGATGTTCTGCCCATCTCAGCAGCGCCCTGGGGCTGACCAAGTGAAGAGTGTTCTGGTTTTTCCACGGTGTCTTCCCCTCGGAGGAGGGACCCATCCGGCAAGGGTTACGCTGGACTATCTAGGGCTTGGCTGCAATATGAGGTGAGGTGGGGTCTGGGGGCGGTCTAGTAGGAGGTGTCTGAGACCATGGCTGCCCAAAGTTGGTGGATCCTGGGAGCGTAGGGACGGAAAAAGAAATAATGCAAAAAAAAGGTAGCTAGTCTTATCTATACGGACCTTAAGATTCACCTCTCCTCTGGATCTGAATCGACCAAGGCTAAGTGGGAACAGGCCTCTATCAGTCCATCACTGATGCCCAATGGCAGGCCTGCTGGCAAAATGCTTATCATCTTCTCCTTCAGGCTCAAGTCAGCTCAATCAAAATAAGATCCTTTCCCATTGATACGCACCCCCTTGTGCTACCATATGCATATTTTAGATCACAATCTGTTTTGGAGGTGTGACACTCATGTGGGGGACCTTATTTATATACTTTGGCACTGACCACAGCTCTCCTCCTTCTAGTCTGCAGTGCAGGGACTTGCAGAACAAGTCTTGAGTTTTGCGTGAGATCTGACCCTCTGGTGTGGATTCTTGGGCTTCCTCCTGCAATTGTTAAGCTCTCCAGTAAGCAGATGAGATGGCTCACTATCCTTAGCATGCCAGCGAAATGGCTCATTCTCTGCTGTTGGAAAACTGCAGAGGTCCCCTCCTACCCGAGCTTTATAACTCCCTTTCAGCGATTGCCCAGCTAGATCATTTATCACTTGTGATAACTAACAAGTTACAGCACTACTATTTGTGCTAGGCTCCATATCTGGCTGATCTCTCTCCTCAAGCAGGTATAGACTGAAAGATAATATCTCCCAGCTGTGGTTTAATCAGCTAATTGGATGCAGTGTACTGATTACCTGGTGTGGATTGTCTGTTTCTCTGGACTCTCATATTAATTAACTCCTTTTGTCTACTCCCTATGTATTGGACAACATAGCTCTAGTCAGGATATGGTGTTTGTTTTGGTGTTTATGAATGTGTTTTGTTTCCAGGTTGAGATCTTGCTTCAGCATCCCTGAGGATCCATGACTTCTGATCCCCTGTTGTCAGCTGGACTTTATGGGGGTTTGCTGATGCTTTGCCCTACTGTCTTCACCCTGTGACTGCTCAGGGTTCTGTTACTCCTGTACATGTTAATTTAAATGTGGCCCTTAATCTTGCTGGGCTTTACACTTGTATCACACTCATGCTGGATAGATTTGTTCTGTATGTCCATACCTGTCAACCTCCTGCCTCATAAAGCAGGGACAAGGCTTAAAAAGCAGGGACAAAGGACCAAAATCAGGGACACATCTTCAGAATTGGTGATATCTTCTCAGGAAGCTGTTAGAATAAGGGGCTTAGTGTAAAATGCACTTTCTATGGAAGAACATGTCTGTAACTTTAATGTTGACATTATTTTATGCTTACAACTCCACTGTTTGGTCACAGGAACACAATTTTAGGAGGGACAGAGTAAAATTTTGAGGTAAAATCGAGGACGTCCCTGAAAATCAGGGACAGTTGAGAGTATGTATATGTCTGTATTCCTGTAAAGCCTGTGGGGTAACAGATGGACACATACACTGAATTAAGGTTTCAAGCTTTAGCAGTTTGTTTTATTAACTATGTACAAAACAAAATAAAAGCGGACTTGTTTCGTCAAAATAAAGACAAAAGAAAATTTGAATGAAGCAATTCAGAAGTTAACTCACTTCAGCAATTCCAAAATGCCAGTGCTAGCAGTTACTAGACTGTCGGTGTTTCCCCTTCAACACCTCCTTGAATCTGACCTGTGTCTTTTGTTAGGCAGATTATAAAGATGGCTGGACATAAGGATTGGCCCTTCCCACCTGTCAATCATAATGAAAGTATATACATTCCCATTATATACATTTGAAAATGCTGGTTTCCCATAATATTTAAACATTTTGTCAGTAATCTGAGCATGCTTGTAGATCATTAAACAACCTTCTGGATCCAGAATTTGTATGGTTAATCCTTGGAAGCCCTCCTCCAGCAGTTCCAAACATAAAAAGTAGAACAAAAGTGGCCGGCTGGCTCTTAGAGATGAGCTGCAGAGGAGGTGCACCGACAGATTCTGCATGGCTGAGAACCATTTGTGGGGTAAGTCTTTAGTTTTTCCTACCAACTTGAACAAACTTAAAAACAATGCCCTCTAGATTTAATGACTTAGGATACGTTAAGCCTTGTTTTCTGAGCAAGGCTGTTTCCTATACTGAGCACTCACATTCACAGTGCTTGCAGACTGTGCAAAGATGCGATATTTGCGAGGCTCTTGCTTACTAAAACTAAATTGCCCAGCTTAGCAAAATGAAGCAGCATCACGAGAGCATTCAAAGGAAAGCAAATGCAACCTCTAGCGGCTCCTCTGTGTTGTTCTGTAAAGCGGATGTGCCAAGTACTGAAACTGCTGTGGCAATGCTCTGTCTTCAGTTCTAGCTATTACACATCCTTTTCTGTTTTATTTGCAGGCTGCATACATTTCAATGTGCACTAGGACATGACAACCTTTTATTTTAGTCAGCACAATTTTATTTTATTACTTTCACTTCTGCTACCACATTGTGTGTTTTCAAACTTTCATTAGTCCATGTCCATACACCCAGGGAACTATAGTGCATAGCACTCTATCATTGTAGGGCTTCAAATGGTACAAATGGGATTGCATTATACAGCACTACCTAAAGGACAGAACTGCATCTAAGAAAGGAGGGGTCTCACAAAACAAAAGAAACAGACAAGGACAAGACAAACAAAGCACATGCAAGTGCACACAGAAGATAATACAATAGAAAAAAAGGTAAACAGAGGGACCTCCTTATAATATTCAGACCTGCATTTATACCAAAATGGGCTCTTTACATTCTCCTCCCCACTTAAGACAAAACTAGTATGTTTTTATTTTCTGACATCCTTATCCATCCCTTCCTACATCTATATATCAGATCTCTCCCCAAGGAGAGATGAAGCAAACCCACCCATCTCCTAAAAGCTCCACCTCAGGGTCCCTTTTAAAAGCACTTTTAAAAATCAGAATTGTGAAATGGAAGGTTTTCACAACTTGTTTCTACCTTACCCGAGGTCTGATGTTAGGTGTGCCTTTGTCTGTTTCTGTCCCATATCTAGATAACAAAATCGGCATTGCTGTGTTACCTACCCTACAGTGTTTAATCCATGAACCTATAGGGCGTAACACCAAATACCAGTGCATGATATAGGAATTCACGATCTTTTATTACATTAAGCCAGCATAATGGATTGTGATCAGTCCACAACTCAAATTCTACTCCCAGAGATAAAAACAGAGTGCCTCAATGGCCCATCGTACTACTAGGCACTCCATTTCTATTGTGGAGTAGTGAGTTTCCCTCTATTATAGCCTTCTACTCACATACATGATTGGGTGTTCTTCACAATCAATTATTTGGGTTAGCACTGCCCCATTCCACAATTTGACACATCAGTTTGCAGTATAAAGGTTGGGAAAAAACTGGTGTATGTTAAATAAATGAGTAACACAGCTTTACTTTAATTGAGCAGAAAGTTTCCTCACATTCAGGGGACCAAACCACTTTGTCTGGTCTGTTTTCTTTGTCAAATCAGTGAGGGGCTAGGTAGTGTGGAAAATGCTGGGGTAAAACGGCAGTAATAGCCCACTAGTCCCAAGAAAGATCTTACATCTTTCTTTGTCAAGGGTTGAGGGCTATTAGCTACTCTTTATTTTAGTCTTTTCAGGCTTTATAAGGCCTCCTCCAGTCCGGAATCCCAAGTATTCAGTTTCTTGCATGGCCAAGGAACATTTGATGGATTAATAGTTAGACCAGCTTCTGAGATGGCAGCTAACACAAGGACAGATGTCGTAGGTGTTCAGTCCAGGAAGGGCTGAAGATCACTACATTGTTTAAATATGCTGCACTATAGGCAGCATGTGGTGTGAATTTTGTCCATAGTTCTCTGAAAAGTAGCCAGGCACCATGTAAACTGAAGGCATTATAGTGAATTGTAATAGGCCTATGGGGTGCTGAACACCATCTTTTCGCTGACTGCAGCATCAAGTGGTACCTGCCAATAGCCTTTACTCAAATCTAAAGTGCTAATATAATGGACATTATCTAAATGGTCTAAAATATTGTCTATGTGGGGCATTGAGTAACTGTCAAACTTCAAAACAACATTTAAACTTCTGAAGTCTAGCCAGAGTCATGCCCTTCCTTCCTTTTCACCAACTACCACTATGGGAAAACTCCATTCACTGTGAGAGGGTTCTATAATGCCCAACTGCTGCATTTTGTTTAATTCCCTTACCACATCTTCCTAACTCTTTCTGGTAACCAGTATAGCGTTTGCCTTATGGCGTGTTTTGCATTACAGATATGAGGTGAACCACATCCTTAGCTTTTTCCTGGGGTTCCTGTGAAAGAGTCTTGTAAGCCTGTACTAAGGTCTGTAATTCTGCTGCCTGCTGTGGGGCTAAATGGGATTGACAGTGACATCAGACAGTTTCCTATGGCTTCCAAGCATTGATAAATCACATCTAGTTCACTGTCTGTGGATTCAGGATGTATATACCCACAAAACTGAGGACCTCTGTCAACCCATTGCTTAGTAAATTAACATGATAAATATTTTGTTTCTTTTTCTTATCATGTAATTCCAATTCATATGATACAGGCCCTATCCATTTCACCATGTATATGGACTTTGCCACTTCATATTCGGTTTATTGTCTGAAGAAGGTACTAATAGAAGTACTTTATCTCCTTCTGAAAACTCTTTGTGCCCTGTTCCCTTATCATAATGGAACTTCTGTACCTCTTGCTGTTTAGTATTAGTGTAGTATGCCTTTTTATCGTATTTGCTATTCTCTGTCTAAGGTGGTACATATAATCATTTGACATCAATCCAAATGGGGTTTTCCTATTTCCATTCCTCCTTTATAACATCTAAGGGACCATGAGTTACCCATACAGCAACTCGAAAGGAGAAAATCCTGTGGAGGCTTGGGGTACCTCTCTGTGAGGAACATTAGATAAGGTAAAAATTGATCCCATTTATTCCTTCCTCCTATACATACTTTTGCAGCATTTCTTTAAAGTCTGGTTGAAACGCTCTACCATACCATCAGTTTGAGGATGACACGGTGTAGTATGGATGGCTGTGATACCTAATGTCTGGTAGAGTCATTACAACAGAACTGAACAAAATTGCTACCCCTATCAGCTAGGATTTCCTGGGTATGCCCACCTGGCTAAAGAGGTTCTCAGTTCCTCTGAAATTCTTAGAACAGTAACACCACGGAGGAATAGCCTCAGGGTACTTTAAAAGCGTAGTCACAGACTACTAAAATATATCGATTTTCCTTTGAACTTTTGAGCAGAGGTCCTGACATCCATTGCTATGTGTTCAAACGGTGTTGTAACCAATGGCATAGGAAGTAACGGTACCCTGTCCTTCTACCGATTCTGGCAACTCTCTGGTATTCACTACAACTTTTGCAGTACTCCACTACATGCTTGTGAATACCAGGCCAGAAAAACGTGTAACAAACAACTAAGGGTACAGTCTCCTCCTAAATGACCCACAAGGGTATGTCATGGGATATTTCTAGCACCTGCTGCCTGTATGCCTGGGGTACTAAGAACTGTTGAACTTCTTCCCTGTTCGGGATTTATACATATGTGATACAGTAACCAATTGCATAATCTGTATTTGTCTGGCTGAGGGCCAGCAATATCTGTAATCTGTGGAAAAAACATTGTAAGATGACATCCTGTTTTCGTGCATTTTGAAATCATGCCCTTTATTATAGCTGATACATTGTTATCATGCACAGCATCATTTTTTCACCCTTGAGTCCATGAATTATTTTCCTTTCTTTTCTGTTGTCATGATTTCCTATCCGTTCCTATGACTCATACATATCCTCTGAAAATGGAAATAAATGTCCTAATGTATCCTTCTTTAGGATCTAGTAACTATAGCAGAAATATTGGATGTCAGTAAGGACTGGAAATTGGGGTGATCATGTCCAATATGTACCGGGACTGGTAGGTTTGGAACAACACCATACTTATTTTTGGTCCTGACCTTGTACAGTTAAGGTATCTTGTAATGGGTAGTAATGGACATCTCCATGAATGCAAGTCACCCTGTCGTGAGACCACCAGTTATCGAGGGCTGATTCAAAACAGTTGCTTGAATTACTGTCTGCTTGCTTCCTGAGTAAAGGAGCCCTTGTACTGTCTTATGTCCAATGTGCACTGTTAATAAATATTCCCCAATTTGCCAAAAGTCTGATGAGTAGGTTCAGTTCTCTTTTAGGGAAAAGTGGACTATGTGTCCTTTCTCATTACATTCTGGCAGATTATGTCTGGATTATACCCCTTCCTGATTTAGCATATGTTTCTATCCCGTAGTAGTAGCAGTAGTATTAGTAGTGGAAGAAGTAGTAGTTCTTACCAGGGGCTTGCTAGGCACCATACTGTGTAGTTCCTTTTGTAAGTGAGGTCTAGCAGCTAAATAGTCCTTAATGATCGAATAGCAACATCGGCAGTCTCTGGTCGATGCTCCTTCCCAGAGTTGTACATCCTGGGGCATGATATGGATAAATTGTTCCAATACAATCACTTCTAACATCTGCTCTGTAGTTCTGGTAATAGGCTGTAGCCATATATAACACATAGGTCCTTTTAACTGTGTATATGCATCCTGGGGCTATTCTGCAGCCTGAAAGTGATATGCTCTGAATCACTGATGATAATTTTCTGTAATGATATCATATCTTTTACAGGATGGCCAGTTTTACTTGATTGTAATCATTAGCATGGGCAAAAACAAAATGGCTGTAGGCCAGTTGGGCTTTGCCAGTCAAATAAGGGGCCAGCCGGATAACCCATTGGTCCCTAGGTCATGCACATACAAGGGCCACCCTCTCAAATGTCATTAGGTATGCATCAATATCATCTGATTTGGACAGTTTAACAAATTTAATGTCTTTCTGACCCCTGCAGGAGGCCAGGGGGTCGGTTGACATAGGGCCTGAATGGCACAGACTGTGTCTGTCCATCATGCCGCACTTTCTTTTCTGTTCCTTTCTCTTTGTCTCTCCATTTCTACTAGGCATAAACACAACCACGGGAGCAATTCATGTGCTTCCTCAGGTGGAGCTTCTTCCTCTGATCCTCCCCACTCGCTTATGCCTGTAGCTCAGTTTTCTCTTCCTTCTTGGAAGGTGTTTCACCTTTCTTCTGGACCACAGGATCCAGACCAGGTAGCAAGGATAACTGATAAAGAGCTGTCACCGACCTTGTGCCCACACCAGGGAGTAGAGGAAAGTCCACCTTGTCCTGTTGCATCAGTTGTCCACCAGATCCTTATACCAGACTCTCTAGCCAGAAAATGATACCAAGTGGATCCCACCACTGCCACTATATGTAAATGTCTATGGTGTAGATGGACACATACACCAAATGAAGATTTCAAGTTTCAGCAGTTCGTTTTATAAACTATGTACAGAACAAAATAAAAGCGGACTTATTTTGTCAAAATAAAGACAAAAAGAAAATTTCAATGAAGCAATTCAGAAGTTAACTCCACTTCAGCAATTCCAAAATGCCAGTGCTAGCAATTACTAGACTGTCTAGGTGTTTCCCCTTCAACACCTCCTTCGAGTCTGACCTGTGTCTTTTGTTAGGCAGATTATAAAGATGGCTGGACATAAGGATTAGCCTTCCACCTGTCAATCACACAAAATATGTATATTCCTTTATATACATTTGAAAATGCTGGTTTCCACCTAAATATTTAAACAATTTGTCAGTAATCTGAGCATGCTTGTAGATCATAAAACAACCTTCTGGATCTAGAATTTGTATGCTTAATCCTTCTGGAGCCTCTCCTCCAGAACTTCCAAACATAAAAGGAGAACAAAAGCAGCTGGCTGGCTCTTAGATACAAGCTGCAGAGGAGGTGCACCAGACAATTCTGCATGGCCGAGAACCATTTGTGAGGTAAGTCTTTGGTTTCCCTACCAACTTGAACAAACTTAAAAACAATGCCCTCTAGCTTTAATGCCTTAGGATACATTAAGCCTTGTTTATTTATTTATTTATTTGCTTTTGTTAACCGGGTAACAAACTAGACAGCAAGTGCCTATTTTCAGGTGCGACCGAGAGAGTTACAGGTGAAAACTTCATACATAAACAGTTGAGGAATCAAAGAAATACATAGAAAAAACAGGTATTCAAGGCTGGCTCTAGAGCCAGGTTGGCATAAAATTCATACATAGACAGTTGAGGAATAGAGAAAAAAGACATAGGAAATAAACAGGCAATTGCAAGGCTGGCTCTAGAGCAAGGTTGGCACAAAATTCATACATGGACAGTTGAGGAGACAAGAAAAATACCTGAAATAACAGGCATTTCAAGGCTGGCTCTAGGACAAGGTTGTCACAGTGCATTACAATGGAATGGGACATACAGGATATAATGGGAGGTGAACAGCAGAGTAAACAGAAACAAAGACAATGGTAAGTGCCTGCAGGGGAGGTGGGTGCCCTAGGCAGGTGGTCAAGTCCAGGATTCCTGGCCAGTTACTGAAGAAGAAGTGCAGAAGCCGAGGCCCCCACCCAACTGGGCTGAAGGGAGGAGAGGGGCAATGGAGTAGGGCTACGATGAGCAGGGACAGGGAAGGAAGGTTCAGGAAGTTCCAGAGGAGGCTTTAAAGCTTGGTTGGGAGGAGGAGGACCGAGTGAGCTCAGGAGTGAGTTCCAGAGTTTGGGGGTGTATGTAGAAGGCTGATCCCTGCAAGGATGCGGGTTCTAGGAACCAGGCATTCCTGGTTTGTCCCAGATCTTAGGTGGTAGGATGGGGCACCTGGTTTAAGGGAAGAGCTAGGGCTGGAGGGTGCCAGAGCAGATGATGTTGTCAATTAAGTTACCTAGAACGAAGGAGCGTGCTTCTCTGGGGAAGCCACTCCAGGCGGTTGTATAGATCACAATGGTGGGTGAGGGAGGCGGAAGCAAGCGGAAACATTATTGTAAGCCGTGTCCCATTTGAGAGGCTGGATTTGGGAACTGGTGCAAATGTTATGAGTCCGTGGCAGAGTGAGGAGAAGGACCCCCTAGCTAGGGGCCAAGCGGCGGCGGGGGTGAGGCAGTTATTGGCTCAGTAAGCTAGGCCAAGTTTACAATTAGTGGCCTTGCAAATGTTATGGATGTGTGAGGTAAGGTCCAGCTGCGGGTCTAAGGTGGCGCCCAGGTGACTTGGCGGTGGTTGCAATCTCAAGGGATGAGCCATCAGCCCTGAGGATCAAGCAGGGGAGCAGGGCAGGATTTTATTTGTTCAGGACCCAAACAGCATGGATTGGGTTTTATTGAGATTGAGGGTGAGCCTGTGGTCCCCAACCAAGTTTGGATCGTTCAAAGTCGATGTTCAGGTGGGAGTTTATAGTGGAGATGTCCGGGAGCTGGCCAGGATGACAAGTCCGCGCACAGGGTGGTGTGACCTTGGACAGTGATGGATGGTAGGTCATTGATAAATAGTGAGAATAGGGTCTGACCAAGGACGGATCCTTAAGGGACCCCACAGTGGACTGGTGAGAGGTTGGAGGTCGTCTGATTGAAGAAGGTAAATTGCTGTCAGTTGGAGAGGAAGTTTAGGAACCAAGCATGGGCGGAGGAGGAGAATCTGAGGGATAGGAGCTTGGAGCCGAGGAGGGAGTGATCAACCCTGTCAAAAGCTTTTGAGAGGTCCACGAGAAATGGCTCCAGTGAGATTGCCTTGGTCAGCACCTGTCCTGTTCAGTGTGATGACTACAGCAAGGGCGTGGACGTGCAGTGCCCTTTCCTGAAGCCATGCTGAGCAGGAGAGAGGATGTTGTAGTCCTGGATATATTGGGAGAGCTGGGAGGCAACAACTTTCTCAAGAAGTTTACTGGTGGCAGACAGAATGGCAATGGGGTGGTAGTTGCCAGGATCTTTGGGATTTCCCTGTTTTAAGACAGGAATGACCTTGGCCACTTTCCACAGGTTGGGAATGATCCCAGTGTTAATGGAGGTGTTGAATAGGTGCGAGACAGGCCTGGCAGGAGGTGGGCCCCAGTCTGAGCAGTTTGGCTCGAGGCTGTCATGATCTGCGCGGTGTGAGGGAGAGGCCTGAGTAGCTCTGGGTCTCCTTAGGTGAAGCTTGTCTCACTTGGAAGGGGCAGGGGTGGACACTGGGTGAGGGGGCACCGGGGATAGATGACTGGGGACTGTGGAGGGAGGGGCAGATCAGAAAACAAGGAGTTGAAGGTGTTTGCAATGGTGTGGGGTTATTGCAGCTGACCCCACCAAGTAGGTCAGTGATCTGTGCCTTAGCTGACCCCAATAGCATTTTAATATTTTGCCAAAAACTCCTCGGGTTGCTGTCGGAGGAGAGTAAGGCGGCTTTACAGAACTCACTTTTGCTGAGCGGATGGCTCTTTGCAGGAGTTTCTGAGGTGCCTGTATGCCATCAGATCATTATTGTTTTGGGAGGCCTTGTAGGTCGCCCAACATTTTACCTGGCCTTCATAAGGGAGAATAGGGCCCCATTTAGCCATTTGGTGATGGTGCCCTCACCCTTCTCCTAGTGAGGGAGGCATGTTTATTCTGAAGGGGACAAGCTTGGCTAGGAATAGATCCAAAGCTCGTGAAGGGTCATTGGATGCAGTGACCTCTGTCCAGTCAATAACTAGGAGGTCAGACAGGAAGTCGTGGGTATTAAATTTGGAGTAGTCCCTCAGTTCAATCACTTTGCTAAGGATTTTAGGCTGAGAGATGCCCCAGACACAGTAGATAGGAGAATGGTCAGAGATGGCATCTGGGAGGGTTCCTGAGGATATGATATTGGCAGGCCTGTTGGACAAGATCAAGTCGATAAAGGGATCCTGAGTTCTCCGTAAGGCAAGCCTGGTGGGTTCAGTTATGACTTGGCTTAGTGCAAGGCCGAGAGCAGAGGCTCGCTACAAGTTGTGGTTCGTACCCAACCAGTTGAGATTGAAGTCACCTATTAGTAGGGTTTCGTTGGACTCACTTTAGTGCCGATACAGTCAAGCAGGGAGGAGAGACCAGTCAGACTATCCTTGGGGGATGTAGTGCATACCAGGTGAATTTTCTTTGTGTGACTCAGCAGGAGGAGAGCATGCAGAAACTCACATGCAGGAGGGTTGGTAGGTGAGTGGTCGATGGGGACAAGTTTAGGTGCATCTTGTAGTAGAGGATCACCCCGCTGCCTCTCTTCTTACCTGGTCTGTCTCCTCTGAAATGGTTATAGCCCAGGAGGGTGCACTGGGCATCAGATATATGGGGCTTAAGCCAGGTTTCTAAGAGGCCCAGGATATCCGGCTTGTGGTGGGCGACCCACGGTGTGAGTTCGGTTAGGTTGCGAGGAGGCTGGCTATATCTCAGGTACAATTTTGAGCCCTCTTTGAGGAGAGCCAGGTGGAGTTAAGAGACGGAGGGGTGGGTAGTGGACTGAGTGGGGAGGCCATATCCCTAAGTGGGTCCTCAGAGCATGGGAGGAAGATATATAAGAACTGTGGAATAGAACACCTTACAGTGGGACAGGGTGGAGGAAAAAAAACAGAGAGACGGGCTGGAAGTTGGGGGTTTGTCCAGAGTGGGGGTCAGCCACTTTGTATGGGTGCCTACCTTACGGGTGCAGTGCAGACAGAGCAGAGCACAAGGAGTTAGGTAGAACAAGGGAGAAAAATGTAAGTGCTGAGTTAGATTTGGGTGGGTTACAAATGGGAGAGAGTGAGCTAGGCTGATAGTGCGGCCACTAGTGGTGAAGAAAATAACCTGCAGATGGCAAACAGGGCTGATTGGTTATTTTCAGCACCACTCCCAACCTGTTAACGAGAGCCGACAAAGGGTGGTAGTGGGGCAGTGGCGAGCCGCAGCGCTCAGTGGGGCTAGTGCTCCTACGCCGCCAACCGGAGAGGCTCTGGCACTTTGAAATTGGCACCCAAGGATTCTCAGGACAGCTGCGCCCACAGGAGGGAGGGAGTCCAGGTGCAAGGCATAAGCGAGCCGTTTTCCTTACACACAGAACTGTGATTTCTATTAGAAAATCGCGCTGGTCCAAAACGGTACGTCAGGAGGAAGGCTCAGCTGGTCAGGGGACTGCTTCTTTCAGAGGGCTGAAAAATTACCTGGGCAAATTGGGTCCACGACGAGGTGTCCTGCAGGGCTGCTGGGGAGGGCTACTGACCTAGCCCTTGTCACCGCCAAGTCACCGGGTGGTTGTCTGTGGAGAAAAAAGACCACAACACATTAAATAAGGTAAGGGGTAGGGGCGGATTGCAGAACAGGAAACAAAAGGGATTGGGCTTGGGGGCTGCTCCTGCTAGTCAGGCAGGTACAATGTGGAAGGAGGAATAGTAGAAGGCAGCCTGAGTTGACTTAAGGAATTCGGTTTAAAGGGCAATTAGTTAGGCTACAATGCTAGCAGTTCGATGCAGCTGCTAAGACTCACACATTCAGTTGAGAAAATACATTTGCCCAATTTAAACAAGATCTGCAGTACTAGCATCAGTGATGTATGGAGAAAGCAATAATTTAAACTAGATTTCGCACCAGTAGAGGGCAACCTAGGATTCGGTTTAGGTGCACAGAAAATAAATCAGGCTAAAGGCTATCATTTCTGTTTCATAAGGTATACTACTAAAGTTGCAAACAAACTGAACATTAAGCAAAAATTTGGCTAACATACTAGCCACTCTGTCTCTTAAGGTGTACTGCTAAAGCTGTATATAAAGAGAGCATATGGGGACACAAAATGGAGGTTCTCTTAAAAAGGTGCCAGGACAGTCCTTCTTCCTCAACGCTGACAGGAGAGGCTCCGGCACTTTGAAATTGGTGCCAAGGATTCTTCCAGACAGCTGCGCCACAGGAGGAGAGGAGTCCAGGTGCAAGGCACCAAGCGAGCCATTTTCCTTACGCACAGAACTGTGATTTCTATTAGAAAATGTGCCGCTGGTCCTAAGACCATCATCAGGGAGGAAGGCTCCAGCTGGGCAGGGGACTGCTTCTTCCAGAGGGCTGAAAAATTAACTGCGCAAATTGGGTCCACGAGAAGGTGTCCTGCAGGGCTGCTGGGGAGGGCTACTGACTGAGCCCTCGCGACCGCCAAGTCACTGGGGGTCGCTGGCAAACTGGGTCCATGAGGAGGTGTCCTGCATGGTTGCTGGGGAGGGCTACTGACCAAGCCCTCGTGACCGCCAAGTCACCAGGGGGTCGCCTGAGCAAAGCTGTTGTTTTCTTAAGCAAGCCACTATATTCACTGTGCTTGCAGACTGTGTCGCAAAGATGCGATAGTCGTGAGGCTCCTGTCTGTTGAAAGTAATGCCCAGCTTAGCAAAATGAAGCTGCATCGCTGAGGAGCATTCAAAGGAAAGCAAATGCAAACTTGAGCAGTGGCTTCTCTGTTTTGTTTGGTAAAACAGATGTGCCAAGTACTGAAACCACTGTGGCAATGCTTCATCTTTAGTCCTGGCTATTACACATATCTTTCTGTTTTATTTGCAGGCTGCATACATTTCAATGTGTGCTAGGACGTGACAACCTTTTTATTTTAGTCAGCACAATTTCTTTTATTACTTTTACTTCAGCTACCACAATGTGTTTTTCAAACTTTCATTTCCCCATATCCATACACCAGGAACTATAACATATAGGCGTAGCACTCTGTCACTGCAGGGCTTCAGATGGTACAAATCAGATTGCATTATGCAGCACTGCCTAAAGGACAGAACTGCATCTAAGTAAGGGAGTCTCACAAAACAAAAAGAAACATACAAGGACAAGACAAACAAAGCACATGGATGGCCAGTCCAAGCAAGCGCACACCAGAAGATAAAACAATAAAAAAATGGTAAAACAAAGGGAGCCTCCTTATAATATTCAGACCTGCTTTTATACCAAAATGGGCCCTTTACAATGCCTGATTGTATAGCCTCCTTACTACATTCTGTATGGTTGTATTACTATATATGTCAAATACTAATAAAAGTATTAACTCAAAATATATATTGTAATTACTTACTGTTAATGTATATGTTTGCAATATTCTTGTAAGTCATATTTTGTAAGTCAATATTGCTGTACATTATGGTGGTTCTCCACTGTCAATAAACAAACTTAATAAAAGGGAATGAATGAGTTGATACCTTGAAACTACTATTGCGTAAACAGAATTAAAATGAAACCTTAACAGTACTGCAAAAGATATTATAATAAAGTAGAATTTAAAGAAAAGAAATGATAAATCATAGGGATTTATAGCAGGTAATCTCTATAAAAGGTAGAGGACAGTCATGGTATTTATTGAAAAACAGAAGACACTAAGACCTCAATGCACCTACTTCTATACTAGCGTTAAGTAGGGTTTAGAAATGAAACTCAGATTTCTCTGTAATGCAAGGAAGAGGTGCTTAAACAAATTAAAATCTGCATTGTATACAAATATGATGGAACACTGAGAACAATGTTTTTCAGACACTGTGGTGTAAGAAATGTAAAATATTGGTCTAACCACACTTGTTATGAGGATGGTACTAAGGTATGCTCATGCAGTGGTGCACACCAGAATGCAGCACAGTTTCACAGGATTGCTGAGTGACAAGAGGAATACATAGTCATTAACTAATTTTGCCCTTTAAGTCCTCCAGGTGTATGGTAAAAACAACCTTTGTATCTGGTAATGCCTGTAGGTGGTGGCTTAGCTGTTCTTTTGTGCCCTACAAATGTCTGTAGAAGTCCTGCATGCATTGCTTACAAATCATAGTGGTTACACACACACACACACAGTGTAAGAGGCAAAGTTGTTCAGCACAAACTTACCTTTCTAATGATGGCAGGCAAGATAATATAATCATTTCAGTTTTTTCTATGCTTTGAAATACCTAACACATGATTTTTTCAACAAAGTGTTACTTTGACTTGCCTAGCAGCATTAGAATGGTAATTGTGTGCTGAGCAGCTTTACTGCTCATACTTCATGTGTAGCTATTACGTTTTATCAGATATTTGCATTTGTTTGAGGCCTGTGCTCTGTGGACTGCACTGGCAGCCAGTACAGTGGCGGATCAAGTTATTTACCTTACTTTGGTCTAAAGAAGCATCCGAGCATAGAGCAAATGATTCATCAGCTTCAGAAGACTCAACACAAGTGTTGGTGAGCATTGCTATAGGAACTCTTGTTAATTGTTGTGTCACATCTTCTGAAGCCACTGAGCCACTCGCTCTCCTCAATCTATGCTCGGTGGCTTCTTTTAGACCAAAGTAAGGCAAACAACTTTAAAAAATAAAACCAGTATGTTTTCACACTGGGCACTACTGTTTTAATACATTTTGGAGCTTATTGCTCACCACAACAAACACCGCTCAGTCATGCTTCATGGAGTTACCCTCCATGTCACTCGCTCTGCAGGTAAACAGTGGTAGTCCATGCACAAGCAAATTATAAAAATAAAGAATAGGTAAGGGTGTGTTTATGGATTTTTAACACCCCTCAGAATGTGATGACCTCATAAAACTCTCAAGCTTTGCTCTCAAGGTTTATGGGTTATCACACACCTCGGTGTGTAACAAAGTCCATAACACCTTCTACCCATCCATTATTCTCTATTTGGTGGATTTTGTTGAAAAAAATCAGTTTTCTTCAGTATTTCACAAGGTATAGAGAAAAAGGGAAATTATTAATGGGTTTATTTACCGCCATTAGAAAGATAATTTTGTCATGAACAACTTTGCCTCTCACACTTTGTGTGTAGTTATTATGGTCTTTGAAGTATTTGCATTTCTTTGAGGTATGTTATATTGAGCTGCATTTTGGCTGTATAGGCTCAGGATAACGTGCAGTCTACTGCATACAGAAGGGCAGATCACTCAGAGTTGTATTCTGGAGGAATGAATTATAATTGCAACAGCTCTGTAGAATTCTCCAATATCTGCAATGCATCCTGGCAAGCTCCACTGTGTGTATCTCAGAACTGGAGATGTGAATGCAGGCTGTCATGGTAGGAGGAATGGTACCACCATGAATAGGGATAGGCGAAGTGGCCTAATTAGCTCTGCAAAGTGATTTTGGAGTGAAGGCAAATTCGTGGAGTGCTCTGCAATGTGAAGTGGAGTACTTATGTTATAATGGGTAACACGAAGTCCATTGAAAACAATGACTTCACGTTACTCTGCCTTCCCAAACCACTACTCCACCAATTCTTAAGGCAAACACATTGAAAACAATGTACTCCGCCTCACTTCGCCTTGTTTTAAGCTCCAAAGGTGAATTTTGCAGTGATTCATGGGATTTCAGGTCACATGTGCTCTAGATTGTTCTGACAGCCTTAGTTTGGGGTAGAGCGTGTATGAAGTGTAGAGACAATCTGCTCTGAGAGCTCTCTGTGATTCAAACCTTCTAAAAGCTGTTAAAAAGCCTTTTGGGTCATTTGTTTTGCTGAAACTTTAGTTCATCGATTAAAGGAAACCCTCCTGTGCTCATATCATCGAGCTGTTATTGTTTGTGTGTGGATTTTGAATGTTAATGTACAATATTCAGTCTGTACTGAGAGACAGTGGAAGTGTGTTTTGGGGGCATATTCATGTGTAGGTAGATTAACCTGGAGAAAAGACAGTGCTTTCTCTTTGGTGATATTTTTCTTGTATAACTGTGTTAATGTACACAGAGTAATATTTTCAATAATTCTTGCCATTTTTTGCTGATTGTCATGGTGCAGCAGTGCATAATTTTAGTTTGTTTAAAATATGTGGTTATATTACTGAAGTTTTCAATTTGCTATGCATTACTTAGTGTGTGTGTGAGTATGTGTATGACGATGTCATCAAGTCAAACATCTTTTATTGTGCCACATACTGTAATTTCAGCAATATGAACCTACTATCCACTGCAGCTGTGTGATTTTTGTACTTCTTTGTGGTATCTTTACTGGTGCTGGTACTAGTGACTGTTACTGCAGCAGTGCAGTACACTGATCCCCTCGGCCTGCCCCAACCAGCAAGGGAATTCTTTTCCAGATTTGAATTTCTGATGGTGAGAACTAGTTAGGTGTTGTGCCTTTGCATCTGCATCTCTTCAGTGTGCAGCACAATCTTAATCTGTTTGTGCATTTGCATCTCTTTGGGCCCAATCTCCATCTCTAACTTAAATCACAGTTGTTTCTTTGGCTTCCCATCAGAGTACTGGGCAGGTGTGCTGCATAATTCTGCATGAACATTGTACTCATTAATATGTTTTTAAGTCAGGACCATCATCACGAGTCACTCTTGATACAAATTATGTTCTTCGTCATCATGGTCAGAAAATGCAGTCACAAATCACAATTTAGGATCATGTCACGAATCACAACATTCATTTTTTTACTAGTCACTTAGATGTATTGTAAGTCTATTCTGTAGTATCTCTCAATGCTTCACCACCCCACCATTGTACTCATTAATGAGTGTTTTAAGTCAGGGAGTTTTGTGCCACACCTAATCGGGGCCCGTTGAAGTACAGCCATAGGCATTCACATTTCTTCATCATCACGGTCACAAATGCAGTCACAAATCATGATTTATGATCATCACACATCACAACATTAATTTTCTTAATAGTTACTTGGATGTATTGTAAGCCTGTTTTGTAGTATCTCTCCAGGGTTCACTATCCTACCATTGTACTCATTAATAAGTGTTTTAATGCAGGAATTTGGACAGTGTCTGCAGTACATACACAGACTGGAAAGAAGACTGACTGCACATATGCAGTTTAGCACAGTATACTTGCACTGCTCAGAATATATAGCGTCATGCATACAGAAGACAACAAAAAGGGCATAATTACGTACAAGGGTCGGGATGGTATTAGCAGTCACAAAACACACTCTCTCTCTCTGTCTACAGAGGAGAAAGTAAAAGTGTCTGCTTGTATGACTCACTTCCTTCCTGCCTAGCTAAAGAGTATGTGACTTACAGTACTGTAAGCCATGTGATGTGTGAGGGCTGCCAAATCTGAAACACCAAGTGGATCACTAAGAATCATAATGAGGAACACAAAGTCCATTAAAAACAATGACTTGGAGGTCATGTGACCACTTCATGGCGTGAGGACGTGCCTTTCTCGAGCTCGTTCCCCGAATAATTCAAAATTGTATCCATGAAATCCTTTATATATAAAAGTGAGCAACAGTGTATTTGACTTACAGTGCAACATGGATGAATATATTGTGCCGGCGCAGAGTAAATCACAGCGGTCGGGCACAAAAATAATAGAAAGTAGCCAGCTATGGGCCAGATGGAAAATGTTGGCCCCATCTCGATCTCAGCTGCCGAGATGACAGCAATAGGCTGAGAGCTCAAAACCAGCTCATGGATGCCTTATCTCTGCAGTTAGAGGCTGGAGAACAAAATTGAAGGCAGACTAGTCACTATGGAGGCACAACTAAAGAGACAACAGGAGCGAATGGAGGAGGCGGAGGGCCGCATCTCAGCTGCAGAGGACCGCTGCACCCATGACGAGAAGGGTAGAGGAATTAGAGAAGCAGGTGCAGGACATGAGGGAGGCCCTGGACTACCAGGAAAACTACCAGTGGCGGTCCAGTCTCTGGCTCCGGCCTTTCTGAAGGTAAAGAAGCTGCAGACATGCTGGGGTGCTGCACAAAGATTTTGCCAGCACTAATGGGCCTGAAACCGAAGGGGACAGCTCTAAATTAGAGAGCATGCACCCGGGCAGTCCAGCCACGACCCAAGAGGGACACCGCTGAGGCAAGTGATATTCCGATTCCACAATTTCCAGGACAGACAGGAGATGTGGAAGGCATATAAAGGTATGCCTTAGTTGAAATATGAGAAACACGGCTGTTCATTTCCCAGGATCACTCTGTGAGGGTGGGTAAGGAGAATTTAATGAGGTGATTGCTGTTTGCCAATGCTTAAAGCTGGAATGGTATATGATTTTCCTGGCTACCATGAAAATTAGGCATGAAGGAGCAACGTATAGCTTTTGGGAAGCTGAGAAAGCAAATAAATTTGTGATAGACCTGCAAAGAAGATAGGCTGACTGCCCTGAAGGATAGAAGGAGAGAGCCAGTGGTGGTTGTATGGAAGAAGATGTGCGGTTTAACCTGTAGATAGTTTCAGTCATTATGTAATATGCTGAGCTAAATTTGTTTCTAATAATTTGGAGGAAGGAGCGGAGACTACCTAGCCGGACACTGACTCTGGAGGTTAGAGGGTTGCAGTTGAAGGAGTTCCCCTTTAAGAGCGTTTGGTGTTTGGCTGGTTTGAAAACTTCCTTGTTCCCCTGTGAGCTAATTGGGACTGTGCCTGCTGAGAAAGAGGTGAAGCATGAAGAGCGTACTGAGTGTGAGTTACCGAGTCTGTTCTCAAGGACTGCTTTTAAGGGTGGACATTTGTAAGCACAGACTCGGTGCAATCGACCTAAGCGCCACGGAGACCTGATCCACGAGGGGTCCTACAAGTTGAAACTGACTCATGTGGCCTAGCCTGGTGGAGAGGAAAAAGGCATTCAGTCTTACTTGGTCGCTTGGGATTTCAGAGCCGAAAGGAAAGGGTGGTTAGAAGGGGACAGGGAAGAGGGTCTAATGCTAACGTTAACAGGATTTTAAATTTGGTGGTAATGTTGGGAGGGTGATGGGATACGACTGCTGTGGCCCAAATCTTGGAGAGGGAACTGAGAAGGGACATGGGGAAGAAGGAAGTCTTTTAAAAGTGGCCCATATATCGATGGTTCCTTGTGCTTCCAAGGAGTAGGGTACTGAGAATTAACTGCTGAGGGGGCCCTCGCTCGTCTGAATCAGGAGCCTAGCCTCATCAGTAGAGGAAGAGGGGAAGAGCGAAGGCTAAGAAAACTGCAATCTGGATAAAAGAATGTGGGAGAAAGGGACACACAGATGATGTATATTAGAGTGACTGCTGGAGTGAAGGAAAGGCCAGTGGAAAAGAGAAGGAGGGTTAGCTAGAGGAAAGGGCAGGGACTAGGCATGATACCATTCTGGCTTGAGTGAGGAGGAAAGGGAATAATAAGATTAAGTCTCATTATATGCTTAAAGGGATAGTGGATTAAGGGATAGGTGGTTAAAGGAATGTAATAATCTGGAGGGGGAGGTTGATCAAAATGTTTTTAATCAAGCCCTTTAGAATACCATAGGGAGAGAACATACTAATTGTAGCAGTGTTGTATGTTATGAGAGGAGGAAGCGGAGCCTATACTGTATATAGGTTAGGGGATAAAGTTCAAATGTTATATGTGTTGTTTGTAGATGTAGAATTGTATGTCAAGTCCACAGTAAGAGACAAAATATGAAAATAGATGCTACATATTAAGCTGACCATGGAGGTGAACTCAGGTTCGAGGATGGAGGGCTTGGCTGTTACTAGTAGGATGGATCAAAAGGAGAGGGTGAGTGTTGTCTCGTGGAATGTGCGAGGCGTCTCTCCCGATCAAGTGCAGTAGTATTCTAACAGCCCTCAAGAGGGTCCGTGCTCAGATCGCTTTATTCTGAAGACACATTTGACTCCTCAGAGCACCAGAAGCTGGTGAGGAGTAGGTCGGGTCTTGCCATGCTGCCTCTTTCTTTGCATAAGGCGGGTGGCAATACTGATACACAATCATCTCCCATTTAAGGTTACAAGAGTGATACAATCAATCAATCAATCAATCGATCGATCAATCACTTTATTTAACCAGGCATAAACACCATTGAGCAAGCTCATTTTCAAAGGTGGTCCTGGGCATATACTAATACAGTACACTTCATAAGATTACAATTACAGTGGACAATGGTGCAAAAAAAAAAACATTGTGAAGGTGCCGGCCAATATGGGCCTATACATACCGGTCAACATAATTAACATGCAAGGTACATAATGATAAGCTTTACTGAAATGAGAAGAGACAACAATCCCATATAGTCTCCTCTATGTAAGAGCTCAGACCTAAATGATAAAAAATAAGGAGGTATTAAGGAATAGGGTAGAAATTGGGGTGAAAGAGTGGGCAGCCAAAGGGAGGCCAGAATAGGTAAAAGGTAGAGAATAGGCAGAGCCATCTTGGATTAAGGGAACTAGGCTTGTAAGTCCTAGGTTTCTGTTGTTAGGAATGTGGGGTGGATGAGATACTTAGCGTAGGATTTGAGAGTGGCAAGATAAAACTGAGGGAAAATATGTGTTTGTTGAGGGAATACTGCATGAGACACAGGTCACATTTGGGAGTATTTATGCCCCGCTGTGTCTGAGCCTCGTTCTATAGGAATATTTTAGATTTGCTCACAAAGGAACAGTTTCAGGGGCTGATATTGGGGGATTTTAACTGCATGCGGACCCAATCATGGATCACTCAGGAGGTAGGGGGGGAAGCTGCATGAAACAATGGAGGAATGTATAGTGGAGTTAGATTTACTAGACACATGGAGAACGACCAATCTCACTCTCAAAGAATATACCTTTTCCAGCTCCCACAAGACGTGGTCCAGGTTGGACCACATCTACATTGAGGAGGATGGCACCACAAGATGGTAGATGTGAGACATGGTCCCATACATTTCAGATCATGCCATGGTGATCATGGCACTAGAATTTGAGGCTTATAGGTCAAAGCCCACCTCATGGAGATTCCCTCTATACCTGATGGGAAAGGAGGAGTTTGGACCTTTCTAAAGGAACAGCTGGGGAGGTATGTGGAGCTCAATAGAGAGCGGCACCACCCAGACAGGTGTTCTGGGATGCAGGAAGGGCCTATTTAAGAGGGGCTATTATAGGACATGTGGCAGGATATAAGAAGGAGCAGCTTAAGTGCTACGAGGAGTTACAGTGACAGGTTAAAGAATTGGAGCGCAAGGTAGTTGGGGCAAGGAGGTTATACAGATGCTGGCAACGGCAAGAGGGACACTTAATAATATGCTGGCTGAGCAGGCAAGAAATCAGACATGGTTTGTGAAACAGAATTTATGAATAGGGTAATAAGCCAGGGCCCATGCTGGTGAACCTTATTAGAGGTAGAAGGGTTAGCGAGAATCCAGGAGGTATGAGGAGAAAGAAGAATCGTAATCAGAGAGCACCAGGCTATAGGGAAAGGTTTAGAAAGTTCTACCAGGCCCTATATAAGACCGAGTGTGACGGTACACTGGATAGAGCAAGAGAATTTCTGTATATGGCCAAAATTCAGAGAATTACTGAGCAGCAGAGGAGGAGTTGGACAAAGAAATTTCTAAGAAAGAGATCAGAAGGGCCAAACAGTGTATGAAGCCAGGTAAGGTGTCTGGATCAGATGGCCTCCCAGCTGAGTTTTATAAAGGAATGGGCCAGAAGGTGGTGGACTTGCTACGGGAGGTGTTTTGGGAGCCAAGAAGGAAAACCACTGCCGCCTACCATGTGGATGGCGCGATTTGTGTCGTACCAAAACCGGAAGGACCCACAGGACTGTGCCGCATATCTGCCAATATCCTTGTTGAATGTAGATGCTAAGATTTACGCTAAGGTATTGGCCATTTGTTTGGATGGGTTGTTACCACAGATGGTGCATCCAGACCAGACGGGTTTTATGCAGGGTAGGCACCCTATCATAATGTGAGGAAGGTCCTGAATGTGGTGCATTGTTCTTCTTGGCCAGGGATGACAGCGGTTTTGTCCCTGGACGCTGAGAAGGCCTTTTGACTGAATTGAATGGGATATACTTTGAGGTGCTGAACAGATTGGGACTGGGTGAAAGATTTGTTGCAATGGTAAGGGCCGTTTGCTAATCTTCTCAGGCAGCAGTGCTGACCAATGGAGTGCCATCGGAGCGTTCGTCCTGTTTAGGGGGATGAGGCAGGGATGTCCGCTTTCCCCACTATTTTTGATTTGGCAATTGAACCCTTGGCCATAGCCATAAGGCAAAATCCAAATATTAAAGGAGTAAGGGGTTGGAAGACAAACAACATAAATTGTCGCTATTTATGGATGACATGATCTTGTACTTAGTGACCCGGAGAACTCCATGCCCCTTTATTGGAACTTATAGAGGAGTTCGCTACCTTCTCAGGATACAAGATAAACCTAGATAAGTCAGAGATAATGTACCTGGGAAGGGATGGTAAGAGGAAGGAGTCCTGGGGGTTGAGAGAAGTCAGGTCAACCTTTAAATATCTGGGGTAAATATTGGAAAGACTATACTGGAATTCTACGGACTGAATTATACCTCATTGATTGGGGCATGGTAGCAGAAATGAGGAGGTGGACAGCATTACCGCTATCTTGGATTGGACGGATAAATCTTATAAAGATGAACATTTTGGCAAGGATCCTCTACCTGCTGAAGATGCATGCTCCCAATGGGTTTGAACAAGAAAGACACCAAGAAGTTGGAAAGGGGCTTTTCTGAATTTTTATGCAAGGAAAAGGGCCAGGATCAGTTTGGGCAGGCTAAAGCTAAATACATAGTGGGAGGGATTAAACTTTCCTGATATGAAGACCTATTATCTGGCCACACAAATGAGAATTATTAAAGATTAGGTTGCCAAACCTGAAGCAGCCAGTTAAATAGACCTGGAAGAAATGGAGGCCCAGGGTAGATTATCGGCATACTTACAGTAGTTAGAGGAGGAATAAAACATATGTAGCACAGGCTCAAATAAGCCGCTGGTGCTCATGCTTTTGGAGAGCTGGGAGCAGAACAAGAAAGTTCTGGGAAGCACAGAGACAGAAACAATACTTCTACCAATAGCTGGGAACCCCTTCTTTCGTCCTGGGCTGGAAGACCAAGGATTTGAGGAATGGAATGCTAGAGAGGTGCATTGCATAGGGACCTCCTCAGAGGAAAGGACATATGCTCTTTCAGGAGCTTAAGGAGAGTAGAGGTACCTAATAATCATTTGTTTAGATTCTTCCAGGCCAGGGATTATTGCAAGCAGTTAAGGAAGCAGGGGCCACAGTCATCCCTCATTGGAACAGGTAGAGGCCCTGATTTGTAGAGCCAAGAGGGACCCTAAAGGGATGGTGGGGCTGTGGCCCATGTAATCCATGATAGCTCCGGACAGGGTAAGGCACACCAAGGGACTATGGGAAAGGACTTAGGACTCCCAATTCTGATCACAACTGGGGAATCATATTAGAAACACATATGGGCCTTTTGCTGTCAAATAAATATAAGGAATCTGCCTATAAATTTGTCCATAGGCTCTATTGCCTCCGGTGGTACTACACAGATACCAGCTGGAAGTGTTGGATACCTGCAACAGATGCAAGGAACAGAAGGGTACATACCTGCACTGTTTTTGGGCCTGCCCCAGACTGCAAATATTTTGGAAAAAGGTAGCACAGACATGAGTGGGAATATGGGGGGACATCCCTTTCAACCCAATCGACCTTATGTCTGGTATAAAGACGAGAGGGAAGAGGAGTGGCCCCACATAGAAAATGGGTAAGGGTTATACTTCACAGGCCAGACAGGTCATATTGAACACCTGGGAGTCAGCAAGGACCCCTCATTGAGCAGTGGTGTGCTTTGATTATAGGGCCCTGGTATTAGAAAAGAGGTCCTATCAAATTAAAGGTAGAATAGAGACTTTAATGTCTCTATGGAGCCCCTTTCTGACAACATTAACTATGGAAGAAGCAATGATCTTACAGACGGGGGTCTAAGATACAAAAGTTGGGATTAATGGTATAACCCAAAGTAAAAAGGGGAATGTGACATGTATGGATTTTAAAACCTAAATGTAAATTTATGAAATGGTCAAAAGATACGGAGCAACTGGAATGTACTAGAGTATATGATCTATTTGGGATATGTGGACATATGTAAATAGTTACTAGATTCTTTCCTTTTTATGTTTATGTATAGAGTCTGTATGATTTCTTTTTAATGTATGTAACTGTTTTTACATGTGCAAAATCTCAATAAAAGTTTTAAGCAAAAAAACAAACAATGACTTCACCTTATTTCGCATTGCCATTCTGCCTTAACGTGACGTGGTAATGTACAGAGAGTGAGCACTTTGCATTGCCTCACTCCGCATAGCAGAGTGGCAATGCAAGTGGCCACTTTGTGTCTACTTCCGTGGAATTTAAATTCGCTGCATCTCTAACCATGAAGAGTTTTTATTTCCTAGTTTGATAAGAGCTCTTGAGGTGGACATTTGGGAAATGGAAGGTGGGATGTGGAAGCATATCAAATTATGTTTTTCTTGGCATTTGGGGAAGGCAGAAATAACAGTTAGGTGCAGATTGTAGGGGTGGAGCGTTATCAAATGAATTAATTGTAATTTTTTGGTTCAATGCTACCCTGTCATTTCAACTTTAGATTTATATCATGGACTTCGGTTTCGTTTTGTGTTTCTGCTTTTTCCCAACTAAGACAGTTGCATTTGAGATGATTTGTGAAAATAACCTCTATGTGAACTACAGTAATATTCCTAGAATGTACAGACCATAACAGTTAGAAAAAATGAGGAATAAGGGTATGTGTCTCTTCCAATGTTTGTCCATATAAGAATGTTAATTTAGATCATTATACTGTACATACTTTCTATCTATCTATCTATCTATCTATCTATCTATCTATCTATCTATCTATCTATCTATCTATCTATAAAATATATTGGGCCAGTGTTCACCAGGGTAGTCAGGTGTTCATTTTTGAGGGGCTTCCTGATGCCTTGAAAGAGGTGCTGGTGAAGCTGCTTCTGAAAAAAACATCTCTCAACCCCAACATCCTGACAAATTACAGACCAATCTCCAACCTCCCACTTTATAGAAGATTGTTGAAAGGATAGTGGGCTCTACAGCTTGAGGAACACCTGGAGACCTTTACATCTATGAGCTATTCCAGTCTGGGTTTAGTACAGACAAAACACAGAGACAGCACTAGTCTGGGTCCATAATGACCTCCTCATGGCAAGAGATTTAGGGGAACTGCCAATTCTCATTCTTTTCGATCTGTCATCATCATTTGATACCGCGGACCAGACTGTGTTGTTGGATCACCTTAGATAGTATTGTGGACTCACTGGTACTGTCATGAACTGATTTGAGTCCTTTATCGCAGGCAGGAGACAGAGGGAGGTGATGGGAATTTCTTCTTCCCCAATGCCACTGACCAGTGGAGTTCCTCAAGGCCCAGTCCTATCACTGATGCTGTTCACTGCATACACGCTGCCCTAGGGAGGATCATTAGACAGTACAGTTTGGGTTTTCACTGTTATACAGATGATACTTAGCTGTACATGTCCTTTACATGAGGGACAAATGGAGCTATCGAAGTGTTGAACAAATGCCTTGCTAAGATCCAGGATTGGATGAACTCTAACTGGCTGAGACTTAACCAGCTAAGACAGAGGTACTGGTGATTGAGCCTTTGTGAGCATGATGGGAATACCTCTGGGATGACAATAGCTTTGGTCCTGGGTTGACCTCTGATGGCATCCTCTAGGGTGAGAAGTACAGGCGTTGTCCTTGATGACAAGCTGACATTTGAAGCTCAGGTGTCAGCTGTCAATAAAAGTGGCTTTTACCACTTGAGGAACATCACCCAGATTAAACCCCTAGTTTTGCCCAAGACCTGCCATCACTGGTGCATATCTTTGTAACATCCAGACTTGACTACTGTAGTGCTCTCTACCTTGGGATAAGTGGAGGAACCTCTTCTGGCTGCAGGTAGTGGCCACGCTGCTGACAGGGCTGCCTAAGTCCTGTCATGTGACCTTGGTTCTGCAAGGTCTGCATTGGCTGCCAGTCAAGTGGCAGGTTCTCTTCATGGTGGGGCTTGCTCACCTATAAGGGCCCTATATGGTTGGGCTCTGGCTACCTGTCAGACCTCCTTACTCCTGCCATCCTGGCTTGCTCCCTCATTTCTCCACCCAGGGCATCCTGGTGGTTCCGAGACTAGGATGAAAACTTCGGGTGATTATTCATTCATGGTGGCTGGCCTGGTCCTCTGGAACTTGCTGCCAAGATTCTTGTGGGCGGCCCTAGAGTGGAGGCATTCAGAAGGGCCTAAAGACTCACCTGTTTAGCCTAGCTTTTCCAGTAAATGTCTTTTAGAAACATAGAATCATAGACTTTGATGGCAGATAAAGGGCTGCTTGGCCCACCTAGTCTGCCCATTCTTACTTACAGGATAAGCTGCAGATCCTAGTTAACCAACAGCATATTTCTTCCTACTCACCACAAAAATTACCTTGTTTGTCCCATGCATTCTTGAATTCTCCCACAGTTTTAGACCCCACAACCTCCTCAGGAAGGCTGTTCCATACATCCATTGCCCTCTCTGTGAAAAAATACTTCCTCACATTGCCCCTGACCCCCCACCACCATTTTCAAATTGTGTCCCTTGTTCTTGCACATCTCTTTTCTGAAAGATGTTACCCTCTTGACTTTGTTGATTCCACTGAGGTACTTAAAAGTTTCTATCATGTCCCCCCATTCCTCAAGAGTATACATATTAAGCTCCTTTAGTCTCTCCTCATATGGCTTCTCTTGCAAACCCTGCACCATTTTAGTTGCCCTCCTCTGGACTGCCTCTATCCTGTCTATGTCCTTGCAGAGATGGGGTCTCCAGAACTGGATGCAGTACTCCAGATGGGGTCTCACCAACTCTCTGTACAGAGGGATAGCAACTTCTTGTTTTCTGCTGGTGATGCCTCTCCCTATACATCCCAGTATCCCCAAGCCCTCCCTACTGCCTTCTCACATTGCTTGCTAACCTTAAGGTCATCTGATATGATTACCCTGGTCCCTTTCCATTTTGTTGTTGTTAATAACCCCCATTGTGTAATCTTCCTCTGGGTTTTGTTTCCCAGGTGCATTATTTTGCACTTTTACATTGAATCAAGCTGCCATATTTCTGACCATTCCTCCAACCTTGCCAAGTCCCTTCTCATCCTTTCCATACCTCCTTTGTATCAACCATGTTGCAGATCTTGTGTCATCTGCAAAGAGGCATACTTTTCCTTCCAGTCCCTCTGCAATGTCACTTATAAAGACATTAAAAGGACTGGACCCAGTACTGAAGCTCATGGCACCCCACTAGTAACCCTCTTTCTTCAGAGTGGACTCCATTTACAATTACCTTCTGTGTCCTGTTGTCCAGCCAATGTTTTACCCAGGCTACCATCCTGGGACCCACTCCCAAGCTGGTTAATTTGACTATTAATCTTTTGTGTGGGACTGTGTCAAATGCCTTGCATAAAGTCTAGGTAGGCCATGTCCACAGCCCTCCCTGGTCTACTACTTTGGTCACCCAGTCAAAGAAATTAATTAGATTCATCTGACATGACCTTCCTGCTGTGAACCCATGCTGCCATGGGTCCTGTGCCCCACTGGCCTCTAGGTACTCAACAATTCTTTCCTTCAGAAGAGATTCCATCACTTTCCCTCCCACAGAGGTCAAACTGACAGGTCTGTAGTTTCCTGCCTCTGTCTTGGTCCCACTTATGTGAAGGGAATCACATTCACTTTCCTCCAGTCCTCGGGTACCAAACCATCTTCCCATGATTTGTTAAAAAGGGTAGTCAGAGGTTTCACTAGTTCTCCCTTAATTCTTTTAGAATTCTGGGATGAATTCCATCAGGTCCCATTGCTTTGTCCACTTTCAGTTTTAGGAGTTCTTTAAGAACCCTTTCTTCTGTGAAAGGACTGGGATCGATCCCCTATCCAGAGTGCTTCTGTTAATTGGATTAGGTGCCTCCCCTCCTCCTCTTTTGTGAATACTGATCAGAAATAATTGTTCAGTATCCTTGCTTTTCACTGTCCCTCTCTGCCCACCCACCGTCCATTCTATTCAGCCTCACTATCCTCCCTTTGTCTTTCTCAAGCCTCCCTGATGTACCTATAAAGGGTTTTATCCCTTCTTAACCAAGTTGGCTATCTTTTCCTCAGTTTGGGCCTTTGCTATTCTGACTTCCCTCCCTGCTTCCTTCTGACTTAACTGGTACAGCTCTCTGTCCGCTCTTTCTACTTCCTGAATGCTATTTTTTCTCCCTGACCTTCCCTGCCAACTCTTTTGAGAACCATAGTGGCTTTTCTTTCATTTTGATTTGTTTATTTGTTTCACACAAAGGCTTGTTGCCTCTGTGATGGCAGTTGTAATGTTTCCTCATTGTTGCTCCACCCTCCTTCTAGCCTGTTTGCTAGTGCTTTTTTAAGGCACTCTCCCATCTTGCCAAAGTCAGCCCTCCTGAAGTCCAGTACCTCACTTTTGTATGGCTTGACTCTGTAGCTGAGTTTATCATGAATCACACTGTCTGGTGGTCACTTGTTCCTGATGGCTACCCACTTCTAGATCTGAGATCCTCTCACTGTCCCCATTAGAGAGTATGAGGTCTAAGATTGCTCCCTCATGAGTGGGTTCCAAACTAGCTGTCTGAGGCATGCCACCTTCAGGGCCTTGAGAATGGCCCTGTTTTGGATGTGGCTGCAGCAAATGTGCTCAGTTAACATCTGGCATATTCAGGTCTCCCATCAACAGTATCTGCCCTTTTCTCTGCCATCCTAAGAATACCTTCTATCAGTCTTGTCCATTCCCTCCTGACATGGGGGTCTGTATACAACCCTGTGCGGATTGTGGTTCCATTTCCAGTCTCTAAGTTGACCCACAGTATCTCCCTCCTCCCTGTTTACTCTTTTGTTCAGTTGCTTTATCCCTTGTCTTACATAGCGAGCTACTACTCCCCTCTTCTCCCCTCCCTGTCTCTCCTATAGGTTGTGCACTAGTATGTTAACATCCCAGTCATGGTTCTTTGTGTACCATGTTTCTGTGACTGCTACCATATCCAGGCATCCCTCTTCCATCAAGGCCACCAGTTCAGGGAGCTTGTTGCCCAGACTATGGGCATTGGTACTCATTACCATCCATTTCCTGATGGCCTTACCCCTTTTGCCCCATTCCTGTCCTTATTGCATTTGTCACTTTCTCCATTTACCCTGCCCTTCTCCTATCGACATCTCTAACTTGGTGTTTACTCACTTACTACCCTGATTTTTTGGGGGCTAGGATTTGCAGTTCCTTTCCAGTGCCTCCCTTTGGCTAGTTTAAATGCTTGCCAGTGAAGCATTTAAACCTATCACCTATGATCCTGGTTCCCTCCTGGATAGATGCAGATCAACACCCAGTATAGGCCTGCATCACTCCAGGTGGACCCCAGTCCCCAATGAAACCAAATCCCTGAGCTCTGCACCAGTTTTTCAACCACTGATTGAATTCCATGGCGTGGAGCATCCTAGCCTTCACCTACGCCATAGACAGGCAACACCTCCGAGAAGGTTACCATGTGTGCTACTTGTCTAAGGCCCTCCCCAACTCCACAAACTCTTCCTGCACTGCTCTGATCCCTTTCTTAGCCAGGTCATTTGTCCGTAGGTGGACAATGACATCCAGCTCCTCCCCTGTGCAGCTGCTCTGGTGATCCTGAGAATTATCTCCTATCCCTCAAAGCCATGGTGCCAGGCAGGCACCTTACCTTCCTCTCCCTTCCTTCCCCAGTTCTACCTTCCTAACAATGGAGTCCCCACCAAGAGTTGTTTCCTTCCTGTGAGGTCCCATGCCACCCTTCTGTGGGTCTCCTTGTGGAGGTTCCCAGCATCCTCCTGGTCTCCACTGTGGGTGCCTCCATAAAGGAACCACACTTTGCCAGAATGGCATAGAACTGTGGAGAGGTACAACTGGAGGATGGACCTCTTTTCCACCACCTCACCCTCCCTGAGCCCACTGTGGTCCAACCGCTCCTCTTTCTTGGCAACCTCTGAGGCAATGGCAGTGGCTCTGGTGGTCCCTGGGGAGGAGGTCCCACAAATCCTGGCTAATTCACCCTGGAGCTGAGCGACCTCCTCCTCAGTCCAGACAGGTGCCTGCAGATGGGACAACACCGCATCCTCCAGAACATCTCCCAGAAGACTGCTGCTCCACAGCCCTACACTGCACCACTCCCATCATGTCTTATTTCTGGCCCTTCACTGTTGTTTGAATCCTTACTCTTTCTCTGTTTATTTTTTTTCCTACTTACTTCCTTACTGCCTCTGTGCCCTTTAGCTTCCTGATCTTCCTGTTCTGAGACAAGAAGATCCTATATTTTCAGTAGTCCCTTTACTTGCCCGAGGCAGACCTCCAGCAGCTGGGGGCGAGAGCTACTCTTGTCCTTCTAGGATGGTGAGTCTTTGGTTGCTCTGTGATCACTCACTTCCTGCTCCCAAACAGTTGTATGAAATCTTTAAAATAGCTGTTTGCAGCTGTTCACTTATATAAGTTGATTGTTTTATAATACTGTTGCTATTCTACTGTACTGTATGGCATCCAGAGCCCCTGGGATTGGGTGCCTAACAAATAAATCATTACTTGCTATCTATCTATCTATCTTATAGTGCCATGGTAGCACCACAATAGTTGGTTGAGTAGGCTGTTTAATGTTAAACCCCTAAATTTGTACTTTAATATGTGACTACCATTCAACAGAGTTACATGAAATTTGGCATGTCCAGTCTTTGGCCAATTTCTCTTGACTTGCCAAGTTTCATACTGGTTGGATGTGCAGATTCCGAGATCCAGTTGGCAAAATAAGTGAAAAAATCTGTTTTTATTTTGTTGTTTGTTTTTGCCATCATGTAGTGCCCAGATGGGTTTGAAATTTTGCTCTGAAATTTTCAGAGTAGAAAAGGCTTGGATCACAGTGGTGTCATTGGCTGATTTGTTGGAAAATAATAATGCATTCCAGAGTTAAAATTATTTTAATTTCAGTTCTGAGCATGCTCAGTATGGTCTTCTGGATAGCTGTTTCATATGAAAAGAATTTGGCCCATACAAAAAAGATTCTGTTTCATATGGTGGTGGGGGTAATCTTTTTCATGAGAAAAAATAATTTTTCTTATGGCTGGTATCTTGTTTCCATTTAAAAAAATTGAAAGGCCAGAAAATTATATCCTGCAGAGACACCAACAAATGTATCTTGCTTATCACGACTCCATTGGGTGTATTCTGCATTTAGTTTTGGAAAATCACCCAGAAATGTGTTTTAACACATTTTGAAGTCTTGTTTCATTACCAGAATTTGTTTTTGATATGGTCATATGTAAAAAGAATAGGGCCACACGAAAAAAAGATTCCTTCATACAAAAAAAGAATTTGGACTTAGTTTTTTTTCAGAGTCTTTTATCGTATGAAGGATCTTTTTCATATGCATAACACAATCTCACAAAAAGATCCTTCATATAAAAAATAATTCTGACTTAGTTTTTTCATATTTTTTTCATATGAAGCAATCTTTTTGTATGAATGGCATAAGCTCATGAAAAAGATCCTTCATATGAAACAAATTTTGATTTAGTTTTTTTTTTTGCATTTTTTTGTATGAAGCAATCTTTTTTGTATGAAAGACACAATCTCATTGAAAAGATAATTTTATATAAAAATAATTTGGAGAGTTAGTTTTCACATTCTGATTTTGTATGAAACAATCTTTTATTGCATGAATGATACAATCTCATGAAAAAGTTCCTTTATATAAAAAAAGAATGTGGACATTTTTTCACATTCTGTTTTGTATGAGGCAATCTTTTTTCGCATGAATGACACAACCTTACGAAAAAGATCCCTACATATGAAAATAGAATTTGGACTTCGTGTTTTTTTCCACATTTCAAATTTAAGAAGCTATAACTCTGTCAATATAAGCAGTTATGGGACTATGGCCTGGATATTCAAACTGCGCCCAAAAAGTGCGCAACAGCAGGAACAAGTGCAAGTCCACTGCGTCCATGTGCAAGAAGCGATATTCAAAACTGTGTAGGTAAAGATGTGCCACATGACTGAATATCATGACACTCGCACTATAGTGCATCCAAGGATGTGCAGTTGCACATTTCAGATGCACCATAGCACAACCAGGGATGCTCAGTGGAGCAGTCCAGATGCGCCATAGCTAATCAGGGATGCCCTGTGGAACAGGGAAGCAATGCAACAGCACAACCAGGGATGCGAGGGACAGGATGCAGGGGCCCACCACCCATGCCACAGATGGGCAGAGGAGCCCACAGCAGAACAGAAATTGCCCCCACACCCCATGCACTGCACAACTGGTGGAGAGCTGGAATAACCACTGGCCCATGGATACCAGCAACCAACCCACAGCAGGGCTTGGTGTCCCAGCACACCCCTGGCAAGCTGTGACCAGCACACAAGGAGGGCCGACCACCCCATGCCACACCATCCCACCAATGCAGAGCACACTCTGCACCATGATCCCCATACACCCTGCCCAGGAGTAATGCCTAACAGTGCAGGACACCGCTGCATGCCACCACCCCACTGTGACAATGCAACCCTGTGCACCACAGAGCCATGCAAGGCAGCCCCACCATGTGCACCCTGCAGTGGTAGCAGCAGACAGTGATGCAACAACTGCATACACAGTGCCACCCTGCATGTCCCCCCGAGGTACAGCTGAGAGACCGACTATGCGCCAGCACAAGAGGTATCCCACATGTGACAGGGCATGCCCTGGACCCCACCACCAGTGATACAGCACCCTGCACACCTCCCAAGGATACATCCCATCCTAGCACTGGCCACAACAGTCAGCACAGACACACATAGTGTTGCATGGAAGCATGCGCCACACAGGATGCAACACAGTGCATGGACAAACACCCACCCATACCCAAGGGCACACCAACACAGGGACACAGTAGCGGGTCAACCAAGCCACTGGCCTGTGGTCACAGCAGCCGTGTACACATGGCCAGCACCCCTACATGGCACAGGTGTGCCAGCCACCCTGCGCAGGCACCATGAAGCTTATGCTGCCAGCATGCGCCGGAGCACAACTGACAGAGAGTGGAGCACATCCCCTGCAACAGACACAAGCAACAGCATGCAGGGGGGACAACAGCAGAAGCCACAGTGCCACCAGAGGCCGACATGCACCATACCAGTGACAGGAGGCAACCTGGCATTGTGCCGGTACAGTGATTGTCCAGCATGGACAGCCACCATTGACATGCCAGCAGGCCATGTATATCACAGACATGCAGGGTGTCAGCTGCACAGGCCATAGACGGTCTGACAGGGTGCCATGCACACAGTGCATGCACTGTGGACCACTGCACTCAGGCATCCAGTGCACAGAGAACAACACACAAGCCACAGATAATGACTGACTCCCTGCCCACACCATAGGTGGTTCCCTTCCAGACACACACACACACACACACACATCCATGCTTGCACCACCCCTGATGCCATGCACACCACTGCAGCTGAGCACCCATAGCCCGCTGCAAATCAGAGACCACCACAGTTGTTAGAACAAAATGTATGTATTACAAAATAACAACTCTCAAACATATGTACAAATATATACAAGGTTGGGGGAAGAGCCACAACCAGGTGGGGGCAGGCATGGAGTAGGGCCATACACATGGGGAGAGGGAAGAAGGGGTATGAGGGTGGGTCCAGGGGTATGGATGTCAGGGGTCATGGAGGGCCTATTCTGTGCCCCACTGTCCACTCCTATTTCATCTCCGGGATCTTCTCTCCTGACCCCATGCCACTCCATGTGCTCCAACACTGCCTGGGACACCTGTGCCAGCTGCAGAAGCTCATGTATGCCCCATTCCAGGGCCATCCAGAGTTGTCCACCTAGGACAAGAGACAGAGCCAATACATGTGACTGTCCAGCCCCTACAGCCCACCCACTGTGCATGGCATACAGCCATGTGCCACACCCTGTGATGGTGTGTGACCACCCACAGTGACCGCGTCCCACAAGACCTGCCTACCCAGGCACCCACAGCCATGTGGACCACTGCACACACCCACCGCCCATGTCCTGCACAGCACCACCGTGGCTGTACAGTGACATGGCTATCTGTGTGAAGGCAATGGCACAGCCATGTACCCAGTGCATGCATGGACCACCATTGATGCACTCCCAGACATGCAGTGCCACTGGACAGTGCTGACTGTAACAAGTTGCATGCATGGCAGTGGTGTCAATGGATGGTGGCCGTGTCCCGCTGCCTGCCCTGTTACACAGCATGCAATAGTAATCATGGATGTAAGGCACTCACCATCATCAGGCTGGTCCCTGCGCCTCTGTGGTCCTGCATCCTCCTGGCAGCGCCTCCTCTCCTCACCCACCAGCACTCCTCTGGGCCTAAGGTGCAAACATGGAGAGGAACATCAGTACAATCCCATAGCAAAGTCCCCGCCCTCATGTGTGTGCAATCCCACACAGCCATACCCATCCACCCCCAATACCACCACGACGGCCAACACTGGACGGACCCCGCCATCCGCTGGACACATGCAACCGTGATACCCGTATGGACGTTAACAGGTGTATGAACGTGGCACCTACCTGGCCGTGGCACTGGGCCCTCCTGCACGCCCCCGCAGGCAGGCAAGCCTTTCCAGGTCCCTGCGCTGGAGGTCCCCATACTGGTGGCGACACTGCTTGGATGTGCACCTGATTCCTGTGGCCTCCTCCAGCGCCACTGCCACCTCCTCCCATACTGCACTCCTGGCCCTGTTCAGGGGTGCATCCCCATCTAGTGCCCCAGCATGAGGCTCTACAATGGCCACCAAATTGGCCAACTCAACCTGGCTCCACACAGCAGCCTCCTCCTCCGTGCCATCTGTATAGCTAGTTGGAGTCAAAATGGTGCTCGGCAGCATGGTCCACCACATGCAGGTGCTGCAGTACAGCTGCTATTCCCTATTGTGCTGTCACCAACAGCATGATAGTGTTGCACCCATGCGGACGAAGTGCCTAGGGGCAAAGATCAGGCACAGGGTCAAGGGTCTCGCACACAGTCACCACACAATTGGAACTCAATGCATGTAGCATGATTGGGTGCCTGTGTGCCTCCCTGTAGCAGCCTACTGTGCTGTGGCCCCAGTGTGCCAACGGTGCCCCAGTGCCACAGCACCATATATGTGAACAGCGCAGTAGTGCCACTGGCACAATGGTGCCGTGCCCTGCATTGCCTTCAACACACAGCAGCGTCAGCAGCACAGCAGGTGTCTGCTTCATCACCCGGCATGTACAGTTCGGGTGTACTGCGCATGTCACAGAAATGCACCCTTGCCTGAGCACGCTCAACACATCAGCGCAGCAGCACAACAGAGCGATATTTAGCCGGCATATGCAAATCAGCTAATCAGCCATTCAGTTGCTCAGGCACTGCATTTGCATCACTTAAAGATGTGCCTCACCTCATTTGCACGCGTTGTGCTATAAAATGTGACATTGGGCTGCACTGGCCATAGTCGGTTACTGCAGTCTATTGTGGTGAGTTGCATGCTGTTTGGGAGTGTGGACTGTGGTGCGTGGGACATGCATGGGACTGCACAGTCACAGGTAACACCTGTCATTCTCACAGGATGAATAATGAGTGATAGTGAGGTGGAGGAAGAGGAACAGAGACATGGAAGGAAGAGGAGGCCTAACTTACCAAGGCAGAAGCAGATGCCCTATTTGAGGCCTACCTCGACCAGGAGCTGCTGTTCAGTGGACGCCAGGGAACACCACAGGCCCGTGCTGCTGCATGGGAAGAGGTGGCACCTGCCATTAACCTGCATGGCAGCCACCAGCAGTCTGTGCAGGAGTGCAAAAAGAAGATGGGCACAGACAGGCAGACGATTAAGAGAAGGTAGCTGCTATCAGGGCAGCATGGTCTGCGACCGGTGGGGACAGCCAGACGTGCAACGCCTGACCCCCACAAGAAGAGGGTTGCTGGCAGCATGCAGCGTTGTGCCATCGAATGTGTTCTGGGTGGTGGATTCCAGATGGGTGGTAGCCTGTCACTGCATGGTAGGTCCTGGTCTGTCAAAGGGGTGGCAGGGTAAGGCAGATACATTAATGCTACTGTGTTCCCTTACAGCTCCTGAGCATCTACATGGGTCAGTGGTGGTGGGCTTGTCCCACTGGGGGTGGTAGCATGGAGATAGAGGAGGGCCCATGCACCCTACAGGCATACAAGGGTCAGGGCAACAGTAGGCCCACCTGGACATCCAGACTGATGTTAGTAGAGCAGGTGCGAGGAGGCCCTGCCCATGTCCCAGTGTGCCAGCTGCCATGGATGCCAGCATGCTGAGACTGGCTAGTGCCGATCCGCCTACTGATGATAATGGAGCTCACTTCATAGACAGTGATACGTGGGCCGCAGGATGGCCACACAGCAGGTGACATCACGGGCATGGCTGTGGGTGGTGCTGCCGTGGAGGCCTGCATGACATCACAGTCCCAGCCTGTGCCTGTCTGCACCAGTGGGGCAGCACTGGTGTGTGTCCAGGAGAGTGGGTCTGTTGCAGCCACTGCAGCGGCACCATTGAGCCCTGGAGAGCAGCAGCCAGAGAGGCAGTGTCAGCAGTCAGCCAATGGCCATGAGTACAGTGTCAGGGCAGCATCAGTGCACCACCTGTGGACATGCCCAGGCCTGTCTGTGGTGTGCAGCCCACCCTCAAGGGGTGCTGACCATCAGGGCAGTGTGCTGATCAGGCAGATGACCTCTTAGATGAGCACACCCGATACCCAAGCATCAGTCGATCAGCAGGTGTGGCTTGTGACGGCGGTGGATGCACTCAGTGTGGCTCTGCACCAGGCAGAGGAGCGGCGAGCAGAGACACAGCTCTGCTCCCAGCAGGAATGGACCTGATGTGAGAGGATGTGACCACTGCCATTGACAGGCAGACACGCAATCACAGCTGTCCTGGCCACAATGGGCACACAGTTATTTTCCCATGTGTCAGACACCACGCAGTGCAATGTCAACCCCCATTCCCGCATCGCGCGACATCCTCCTTGTCAACACTGGGTTCAGCTGTGGGCATTCCAAGCACGCCTGGTGCAGGCATGTTTGGTGTGCTGCAGATCCCTGCCTGAGCACAGTCGCATTCACACAGTGGACCCCTGGGAGACCGCCGGTGCCACCCCATGAGGCCATTGGTCAGGCTGTCACTGCTGGTGGTTCTCGGTGGGGCCGCTTTCACATCCATGGCAGCCATGGCACTGTGGCACATGACTGACCTGTCTCCCAGCACGGCTACTGTCTGATGCTGCCCTGTGTGCATTATGTTGTTCAACGAGCAATGCACGGGTGGGGTACCGCCCTGCTCGCACACATATTCCCATCTGGACACCTCCCAGCTGCTGTTCACTGTGGTGTGTGCGCTGATGATGCTCCGCATTTCACTGTCCACCACTATGCAATGGTGCCCAGCATCTGACACACGCACAATGACAGGCACTGGGCATGGTGATCTGTGGATGTGTGTGGCTAGGGTGGTGGTTGGGGTCTGTGTGCCTCCTACTCTTTGTGCATGTCTTGTGAGGTGTGTGTGTGTGTGTGACTGTGTGCCGTGTTAGACCTTGCCCATCCCTGATGGCTGCGGTTCTATGCTCGCCAATTCCTTAATGACATGCAGCCCTGGGGTTTGTCCATGCATGTTTGTGGGTTGTGCCTTTGCTACTGGTGGTTGCACATGGCCCCATGACTTATCTGGGTTGGTTGAAGTGCTCCTCTGTGATGGTGTCCCAGTGCAGCTGTGCCATCCAGATCAGTCGGGTCCCTTCGACCAAGGGGCTGCCCATCACCATCTTCACCAGCGTCCTCATCGCCCCATCGCTGTCCCCTCTTAGACCTGTACGGCTATCCCACAGTCATTGACCATGTTGGCAGGATGCAACAGGCCAGGAATAGCCCACTGGCCTTTGAGGGGCTGTATGTAGGGCACCCAGACATGTCCAGGTAACGGAAACGTGCCTTCAGCATCCTGAACACCCACCGATGACACTGCATGTGGTGGCATGTGCTTCATTGTAAAGGCTTGTGCAATGGGGTTGCAGGTCACGGTATGGTGTGACCAGCCAGGGATGGAGTGGGTATCCACTGTCACCTGTGTGTAGAGGGTGGATGTTAGTTTGGTGATCAGCATCACCCTGCCTTGGGCCATCTAGGCCAATACCCATGTCACCTCTAACTATGCCCCTCCCAAGCTCCAAGTCTTTCTGTGTGCTTTGCATACTCACCCACTAGGTGGCCAGTGGAGATGTCCCCTCTCAAACCTGTGGCACAGTGTGGACTGGTGCCAGATGAAGGCATCATGTGCTCTCCCAGGGTGCGTGGCACAGACATTGATTATGCACCCCTTGGCATAGCACACCACCTGGCAGTTGATGGTTGCATACCCCTTCCAATTCATGTATCGGCCCTTCGGGCCAGGTGGTGTGCGGATGGCACATGGGTGCAGTCTATTGTCCTGAGCATGCCAGACATACGTGCTACCCTGTGGAACTCCTGTATGCTTGCTGTGTGCTCCGCCGGTGTGCTGGGGAAATGGATGTACTCCACAGCATGTGGCAGAAGTCGCTGAGGAATGGGTGAGGAGGCGTGATGCGCGCGACTGGGTTATGCCTGTCATGTCCCTGTTGGTCTCTGGAAGGTACCCTGTGAACAGGCACATGACAGCTGTCACTTTGGTCTCCACTGACAGAACATGGCTCCGTAGTGTGGGTGCCTGCATCACATCACTGCACAGCTCACAGAGCTGCCTCAGAATCACCGGTTCAGGTGGTACCAGCCCACAATCTCAGTATCAGTGTACAGCTCAAGCTGGTGCGGGCTCAGTACTGTCTGTTGGGCATACCACTGATGGGCCCTTCCACGGCCATGCCCCACTGCTGCTTGCCTTCTCACCCCTCATAACTGCCTCCATCTGGATGGTGGCACTGGCCATGTCCCTGGCTTGTGTTACCCCCGGCAGCTAGTTTCTATGTTCCCCTGCTGTCCTTGCTGCTACTCCTGCACCGAACACCTCCCTGTAGTGGTCTCCAGTGCTGTGTGGCACTTCCTCCTTTGGCCTGCACTGGCAAAGGCTCCCCACACCTTCCCTGTTCCTGGGGCTCCAGGTGCTCTGTCTCTCCTGCCCTGTCCTGCTCCCAGTGTTTGGTGCCTGTTTAGCTGCCTACGGTTCAGCAACATGTACCTTCCTGTAGCGTTCTTGTGCCTCTCTCTTCTTTTTATTTGGCTCATTTCACTATCGTGCAAATTCCGCTTGCTCCCTTTTGCGCCGGCACATGTTGTTGAATATCGACTGCGCCATTTATGCATGGTTCCTCCCTTCAGTTGTGCATGCATTCATTATCATTGCACTCTTGCACATTGTGATTTGGGGACGATCTGCCTTCCGAGAATATCGTAGAATGGTGCATTTTCGACTTGATGCTGAGCATCCTGTTGCACATGGCTAACCCTTTGAACATCTGGGCATATTTTATATATATATATATATATATATATATATATACAGTATATATTCAAAATAAAGGTCTTAATGAATACAACAGCACTGACACATAACATCACCCAACAATTTAGAAGGCATATAAAACATCAAAACATAAAAACAAAATTGAAATTCACATAGGATAATACTGCAACTTTAACAAGCGGTAACTCTGTCAATCATTTGAGTTAATGGATAATGTATATATCAACAGAAGGTCTTAATGACTAGCACAACACTGAGTCCCTGAGAAATAAGAACAAAATGGTCCATTCCAACCCCCAAAAATACAAGGAAGCACATAAATAGCTTTTCTGGAGAACTGGAAGTGCAGGACTCTTGTGGATAAATGGAGGCATGGAAGCACAGGACCCAGAGGGACCTACACTTCTGTAATCACATGGATGTGTTCACTAGGTTCCAAAGGAACTGCATGAATGCTCATATGATTCTACAATCTCAAAAGTAAGGAAATTCATTGCAAAAATGTTGTTAATGCATCATACTAACATACCAACATACTAAAAACAGCAGTAGAGTAGGTCTCATGGTCTATTGAGTCTGCTCGGCCTCAGTTCCATAGCCATCTGCCAGGTTCCTTTCATGCTTACCCCTCCCTGATTCTGCCCCTGCCAGGCAAGTCATCCTCTGCTTCCACCGCCTATACCTGTCTCATCCTCTCTTGAACCTTTCCACCGTAGCTACCAATACTAGCTCCTGGGCAGCTCATTTCATGGTTCCACCACTGTCTCAGTGAAGTACCTCATCCTCCTTTCCCCCAATCCTATCCCTTAATCTTACAATTGTGCCCTCTGATGACTCCACCTTCTTCAGTCTAAGGATCCTGTCTTGGTTTACCTTATTTACCCTTGAGGTACTTGGATACCCTCAATCCTATCTCCCAGTCCCTCCTCTCCTCCAGCGAGAACAGGTTGAGCTCCTCCAGTCCCTCCTCATATGTCATATCCCCAATCCCTGGATCATTTGGGTTGCCCTCCTCTGAACCCTCTCTAGAGCTAGATGTTCCTCCTTAGGTGCGGTTGCCAGAACTGCACACAGTACTCAAGGTATGGTCTAACCAGGTTGTTGTACAGTGGCAACATCACCTCCCTGTTCCTCGAGGTAATCCCCTGGTGATGCAGCCTAGCATCCTATTTGCCCTGACCATGACCCTTCTGCACTTCTCCACATCATTCATGTTGACATCCACCTGACTCCAAGGTCTTTTTCCTCCTGAAGCCTGCAATACATCCCTCCCAGGGTGTCACATATTCAGGGTTCTCTACCAATGGTGTAGCACCTTGCACTTGGAGGAGTTACATTTCAATCTCCAGGTGGATGACCACCTTTCCAGAGTATCCAGATCTCTGCAGGCCAACCTCCCCCTCCCCTTCACAAACACCCCAGCTTAGAGTCATCCACAAAGATACTCATTTCACACCCAATATTTTCCCTGATATCAGAGATGTAGGCATTAAACAGGTGTGGCCCCAGAAATGATCCTGTGGGACCCCACTAATGACCACCCTAGAAGATAAGACCTCCCCCACCACTACCCTCTGGGTGCACTCAGAAAGCCAATTTCAATCCACCTAACCATTAGTGGTCCTACTCCCATCCTCCTCAGCTTCTTCAGTTGGCCCATGTGAGGGACCGAATCAAATGCCTTGCTGAAGTCCAGGAATAGTACATCCACAAGTCTCCCCTGATTGAGTGCTGATGTCACCCACTCATAGGACTCCACAAGGTTAGTCTGACAAGATTTACCTGGCACAAACCCATTCTGCCAGTCATCCAGGTATCCCTTTTCTTCCAGGAAACCCCCAGTCTCTCCTTAAGTATGCCTTCCATTATCTTTCCCAACACCAACGTAAGACTGATGGGTCTATAGTTCCCTGGCTCCTCCCTCAAACCTCCTTTATGGATGGGCATAATGTTGCCTGCCTCCAATCCTGGGTACCCTCCCGACTGCAATGACATGTTAGAAAGATCCGCCAGTGGTGCAGCGAAAACATTAACCAACTCCCACAGTACTCTGGGATGAGTAGCATCAGAACCCAGAGATTTGTCCTATTTTAGGGACTTTGAGCTTCCCACACCTGGCCGGATAGGGATATCAGCATCCATCCCTCCCCCACTTCAGCAGATCCAGCCTGATACCTCCTCCAAATACCTTCCCCCAGTGGCCTGTTCACCAGCAGGTACCGTAACAGTCAGGTCTGCAGTAGGTATCCTAACAATCAGATCTGCTGCCCCATCTGTTCCCAGCAACCCCTTATTCTGATGTTTCCCAGCATCCTCTTTAGTGAATACTGAGGCAAAGTCCTCACTGGGTACCTCAGCCTACTCACCAGCCCCTTCCACCTACCCCTGTCCTCAACCTACTGAGCTGGCCCCTGACTTTCCTTGTCTCACCAACATAAATAAAGAACCCCTTATCCCACCCCGTATCCCCTGCACCAGCCTCTGCTCTTTTCTAGCCATTGTCCCCTCACTACTCTGGTGACCTGCCTGGCTGCGATGATAGTTCTTAAGTCATATACAGTTAAAGGCCCACATCTTTGCTAAGGCTCATGCATGTCATTTACAAGGTCATAGTCAATATTTTGAACTCACTCAACTCCAGACTTGTCTCCGTTGTTTGTGCAAATGTACAATAGACAAAACAGAGAAAATATTAATCCAGAGCATTTACAAGCAAGAAACCACCCGTCACAATCCAATTTCTAACTTCCCTGATAGCATCACCAGGAAGTTGGAAATTGCGCTACATGGGTGTATGGTTTCTCGCTTGTAAACGCCTGGATTATTATTTTTCTCCTGTTTTGTCTTAATGCATAATAGCACAATTAAAGGACTTTTGCACAACGGAGACAAGTCTAGAGCTGCTGAGTTCAAAATATTGACTATGTTCTTGTAAATGCATACGCCTTAGCTCAGCAAAGGTGCAGGTCTTTAACTGTATACAACCCTAAGATTTCATCTGAACACAGCACAGCATTTCCTGTGCAGCTTGTTGCTACATTCCCATAAGACAATAGTTATCCCTCTAACACCTCACAATCTTTTGTACCTACTGTAGGCAGCCTTCTTCTCACTCACCATCTCCTTGACCTCCTTGGTCTACCAGCATGGTTTTGAGACCTACCACCCTTGCACCTCACTCTCACACAGGACCTGGTAGCCTTCTGTAGCCCCAATTTGATGATCCCCACATACTTTCTTCTTCCATATCTGGTTTTATCCCTCCCAAATGCCCTTTGAGAATTTCCCCATGCTCCTAAAATTGTCCCACCCAAAAATCAACTATCTCTGTCTTTGTACTATCCCTCCCCTCAAGTCGAAGCAGAAACCATACCATGTCATTTTCACTTCCAGCCTGAGGATCCTCCACAACTAGGTCCCTACCAGGTCCCGTCCTGCTAGAACCACATCCAGGATATGCCCTCCCTTGTTGGTACCCTCACCTGCTGATTACGGAATGCATACAGGAAGCCATCCAGCAGCCTTTACTCCCTAGTCACAGTGGACATCATAGTTTTCCAATTTGTAGCTGGCATATTAAGATCCCCATAAACACCTCCTTCCTCCCTCCCTCCACATTGACTGTTTATGTTAGTCAGCAGGCAGTCCTCTAGATCCTCAGCCAGCCCTGGGGGTCTATAAACCACCCCATCTTAATCTTCCTTCTCTCTGGGGTTCGCAAGGTGATCCATAAGGCCTCCATGTTGCCCACAGCTTCCTGTACTCCAATACTCCTGATATTATACCTAATGAACATTGCTACCCTCCACCATCCTCTGTCCTATATTTCCTAAGTGCAATGTACCCATTCAGATTTAGATCACAGTCATGTCCAGGGGTGGGTCCGTTTCGGTGACCACTGCCACATCCACCTCCTCCTCCACCAGCATGGCCTGGAACTCAGGCATCTTTTTTTTTAAACCTTCTTTATTGTTTTTCAAGAAAAGAAGAATCAGACAAACATACACATACCTGGCGAGCCAGGGTTCACAGCCCAAACTGGCTGTGATAACTATATCAAATCCATATGTACATCCACAGCAGAGAGAACCACCCTTCACATTTTCTTTGTAAATATGCTACCTTTTGCCTCTGCGTAGCAGGGTCAATAGTAAATTTAATCCAGAAAAAAAAGATGTAACCCTCCAACCCATCCCTGTTACTCTCAAACGAGCATCATTTAGCACCCTTTTAGGTAGCTCTCCAAGGTGATATCTCCTTGCTGTGTCCCCAGGAGACAGAGAGAGAGAGCCAACCTATCTTTATCCTAGCAAACCAAAAGCATCCAGCTAATCATTTATACATATATTAAAACCTATTCACAGAAATCAATTATCCAGTCATCCTAACCAAGTCCTGAGCATCACTGAAGCCTAAACCAGCTTATCTTCACCAACCAATCACCCTCAACAGATAGGCCTGAGTCCCAGCTCTTTGCACTACAGTGAGTATATCGCTTCTAGTTTCGACCATCTCTTTACATATAACCCCAGCTTGTCTTCCCAGACATAATATCACTGTATTTTGCCCATAGCCTCAATAAGATCTCTCATCCATTGATCACATGTGTACACCTGATTATCTTTCCAGTGCTGCAATACAAATGCTTTAACCATTGCGCCATTAGAGAAAGATGATACTTAGGTGTGCTACTATTGACCTGTGAATAGTCACTTAGGATACAGATCTCCGGAGTCATAAGTTCAGAATAATCCATTATGGGTCCATGAGCCGTTTGATTTCAGCCCACAGTGGTGCAATCTTACTACACTCCCACAGCACACGTAAAAGATCCCTCCTGTAGTTTCACACCCAAAACACAGGTCTGTCTGTCTGAGGTGTCTATCATATAGCTTTACAGGGTAAAGTACATATTTGCAGCAATAAAATATTGCATAATTTTATATTTGGGTATAGGTACATACTTATTACTTCTCCATATGCAGTCCCAGTTTAGAGTCCCAGGGCCATCTTCTTGACCCAATATTCCACTTGTACAGGAGATTTCAGACTATAATAATCTAATAGTACTTTATATACTTGTGACAAAACCTTAGATAACAGATCAGCATCCTTCAAATTATCCCAGGTAAAAGAAGTATCCACAAAATCTCCCAACTTTTCCTCATCCCTTCTAACATACCAGTAATTTGCAGTTTTCTAAAGAACCGTATTCCTTCCGCTCCAGCTGGGAAAGCCACTCTGCCGCCTGAGCCATATCCCTTATCCTCAAGCCCATCAACTGTGGTGCCCATTTTCTATTAATTAGTTTATCCCCAATTAGCACATTAGGATTGCCCATTATTGGCTAGTCACTAGCCTTCATTTGTTCCTCCTTTGGATTGGGGAGAGAAATGACCACCAAGTTCCTGCTGACTTCACAATTGAATTCAATAATATCTTGTTAGGCCCCTTTCTACATTAGAAAATAAGATTGCCTCCGTGAGAGTCCTGAGTCCCTTAGTATTTGCTTCTCAATTTGTAACCAAGTTGGAACATAGGACTCTCCTTCTGAACTTCTACTCCACTGTGTCATAAGCCCCATTTGGCCTGCCACATAGTATAGTTGAAGATCAGGCAGTTTGATCCCTACCCTTCCATATGACATACGCAAAATACTATGCTTCTTCCTAGGAGGTCTAGCATTCCATAGAAATTCTGACAAAAGCTTCTTAATTCTTTTAAACCATATCCCAGTTATGCAGTATGGGGAGATATATCGGATATAGTAACCTGGGTACTAGGTTCATCTTGATTAGAAGTTCAAAGGGAGCTTACTCCATCTTGTTATTTCTCCCCAATCTCTGATAGTATCCCTCCATATTTATTGTGGTGCCTTATCGACAGCAGGTGTAATCCAAACCCCAGATATTTCAACCTATCCACCTTCTACTGTATTTGTAGTGGTGCAAATCTACCCTAGATACATAAGGAGTCAGGGCATAATCTGGGTCATAGCCAAATTCAATTTGTAATTGCAACTTTGGGAGTACCTCTTCATTAAGTCTATTGTTTCTTTAAAACTTGTTACTGGATCCTGTAAATGTAGGAGTATGTCATCAGCAAAACTGAAAATTTTAGCTCCCACCTCACTATATTGATCCCTTTATTAGTACATCCTTATTAATAGCTGTCAACAAAGGTTCCAGATATATGTTAAATAAGATTGGTGAGAGAGGGCATCCTTGACGAGTCCTGCTTTCTAAATGCATCTCCCAAACACATAACCATTACATAATACCCTAGCTGTTGGGGCAGCATATAAATTTTAATACCATGGATTAGACCTCTGAAAACCCATCTTGCCCATTGCGGCAAAGAGAAAGGGATCGAGACCCTGTCAAAGGCCTTTCTACATCGAGTGATATCAGTGCTATGGGTATTTGAGAATCTGGCGCATAACTAAGTATATGATGTATCTTCCTTAGGGCATCATGTGCGCCCCTCCTGGCATAAATCCCACTTGTTCCTGACTAATTAGAGCTGGGGAAATGCTTAGTATTCTATTAGCTAAGATTTTGGTAAGAATTTTAATATCTTGATTCATCAAAGCTATAGGTCTATAATTGCCTGGAATGTCTTTAGGTTTATCAGGTTTGGGGACAAGTGTGATATACACCTGGTACAGTGGAGCGTGACTCACCCCTCTCGCATTATAGTATTGAAAAATTCTTTGAGCATAGGAAATATAGTCTGTATGTGTACTTGGTAAAACCTCAGCCATTAGCCCATCCGCCCGGGATTTTACCATGGGTAGAGACTTAACCACCTCCAATATCTCTATGCCGTTATAGGAGCCTCTAATTTATTAGCTATGGATCCAGGACTGGAGTGGCACCCTCTAGAAATGATCTAATTTCCTCCTCACTAGCTCCCTCTTACTTGATAGATCTCTTTAAAATAATCAGCAAAAGCATTCGCTTTCTTGGGGATCTGTTATCTGACGTCCCATGATATTGTATATAAGTAATCCTCCTACTGGCTTCCCATTCCTTAACCCTCACCACTAAAAATTGCTCAGGTACATCCCTTGCATTACATACTTAGCCTTAATCTTCCTAACCAGTATTGGACTTTCCCATTTAAGATATCCTCCATTTACCCTCTCAAGCTTTTAAGTTCCACGTCAATTTCCCCAGAAAACCCTTCCAATGGAGAGAGCGACTCAATAACCCCCATTATAAATTCCTCCTTGGCTCTCCTCACTCTATTCCTTTGCACTGCCAGCCTCTGAGCTGCTCCCGCATACAGCACCTTACATGTTGGCCATTTGAGCTTTTCATTCTGTAGTGTGGGTAGCTGTTGGTGGATAATCTCTCTGAGGGCTTCCTAATTTTCCTTGGTTCAGAGCCATCACTAATAAGGAATCGCTTAACTCCATCTATGCGGTCTAGAGGGATAGGCCGTTCCCACCTTAAATGAACAGGGAATGATCTGATAAGATTCTACCCTCAGTAGCTATTTCTTTAACCTCCCTAAGTGCTTCCCCATTTACCAGAAAAAATCTATACGTGAATGACTCTTGTGAGCTGCGAGAATAATAATACATCATATTATTGCCCTCATAGAGCAAGTCCTGAGTGGGTCCACTAAGGCCAAAGCCTCTATCAATCTGTCTAGGCAATCTGAGCCTTAGACATAGGGCCTCTGAATGGTGGAATTCTGTCCACTAAATTGTTTAAACAAATATTCCAATCCTGCACCCAAGATAAGGGAACGCTGAGATAACATGGCCATATCCTTTCTAATGATGCAAACAATTCGGCTTGGGAGGGTTGGGGCATAAATTGAGGCCACAGTTCATGTTTTACCAAATAGGGTACCCAATAGGTATATCCTCTACCATCCTCTCTAGTTGTTACTTGCTCCACCTCATACATGCATGTTTTCTTTATTAAAATCACCACGCCCCTGACGCCTTTTCCTTACCCACCCCAAACACTTGACCCACCCACAATCGCTTGAGGCTACTCACCTCCGTTAATAAGTGGGTTTCTGCAGGGCAACAATGTGGGCCCTCAGCTGTTCAATATGTCTGAGGACTACGATTCTATTCCACTTACCCTAAGTCCCTTAGCATTCCATGACAGAATTTTAACCCCTGCCATTACAAAACCTAAAACTTGTTATAGTCAAGCCATCACCTTGCACATACTCTTGGTCTGCTATCCAAACACTTTCCCTGGTAGACTCTCTCTCTCTCTTCCTATCCCCAAACCCCCCTACCCCTTGCCCCGATCCTGCAATAGCCCTCCTTCCAACTCTCAATTCATGGATGAACCACTTTCTGCGCCTCCACCACCCCATCTCATTGCCCAAGCATCTCCTAGTACCCATCCCTTATCCATAACTAACTGGAGCATCCTTACCTATCCTCCTATATCCCGCCATCTTTTAACTCTAAACCTACCTTCCCTATCTATGCATCTCTCTCTGAGTTTCAAATCTAACCCAGTGTCCCCTAATCTTGAGTGTTTGACCTACCACCTGAAGTTTTAACCGATACTATATATAAATCTCTCTAACTGTCGCCTCAAGCCCAACTTACCCGGTATGTGAAGTATCTCTATCACCCTTTACCATCCTCCATCAAACCCCCAACCTTTCTTCTATTTCCTTTTTTCTTCCACACCCTTACTAATGTAAATGCCCCATCCTCTTCTGGTGCCTGTTATTCACCCTCATTTTGCTCCTCCCACCACTAGATTTAAGTTCCCCAACTTGGGGTCCCTAAAGATTCCAAACTATACCTAAAACCCAACCATACTCCACAGCTTCTCACCCCACTTTATCCCATCATTCAAGCCCACTGGCCCTCCTTTGATCTAACACACACATATCTGCCTCCAACCCTTTACCTTACCTTCTGCCCATCCCTCTTACACTTTATAATCACACCAGTCATCATGTTTCATTTATCAGTATGCGACCCATAAGTCGCCTCCTGTCTCATATCAATGTTTACCACCATGGGTCACCCTGTGTGGTACCTCTTGTATGTATATCCAGCTCATCATGTAACATGTATTTCATGTATATACTGTTATTACCTATCTGTGTTTGTACTTTAAGTGTTTATGTCACAGGACCTCCTTGTGAATGATCTTGCTCAATGGAGTTTTCCTGCAATAAACTTGAACTTGAACTTGAACTTGAACACTCCTCAGGTTAACCCATACTACAGAACCAATAAATCTAAATGAGCTCACTTTTGTTGGGTATCCTTTGTAATACAAACCCAAAACAACAAAAGAAAACTTTATAACAAAGTCCCGGTCTTCCTCCATCTCGTCTCTCCTCTTTCGGCCCAAACTTCAGGTCGATGCCTTGAATAATTCGGGAGTTCAACCCTCAGGCCCTCCAAAGCATCTCTCGCCATCAGATATCTCTTCTCCCAGACTGGGCCGCACATTCAAGGTTGCAGGGTATTGTAAACGGAATTTAATTCCCACATATAGAGCTTATTTTAATCTCAGTGTACTCCTTCTGCTTCTCTCTGACCGCTGGGTTTGATCCTGGAACATACACAGCGACGCACTATTCCACCTGCAGTGTCTTCTTTGTCTGCAGTGCCAATGTATGAGCTCCTCTTTGTAATTCAAAATCTCATTATTATCACCTCGGCCTGTACCAAGAGGAGGATTTCTCTTAGAGCCCTATATGCTCTTTCTAAGTTATAGGCTTCCCAAAGGGCGAGGCCCCAAAAGCTTGAACAAAATATCTTGTAGAAAGGAAACACAGTCTGGCCCTTCAGCCCTCTCTGGGAGTCCTGCTAATATTAAAATATTCCTCCAACTCTGGACTCTTGGTCATCCATCCTCTCTTCCAACCTTTAACTTGCTTTCTCAAAGCCAACTCCTGATCCAATGTGCAACCTTCCTCTCTTGAGAGGAGATCCATACCTCTGCATCTCCCATCCTTTGTAAGAGACTGTAATGCAGGCTTCACCTCAGCAAAATCCAGAACTAAACCTTTGCAGCTTTTAATTTTGTATATCATCTAAGGTCTTCACTGCACCTCTTCCTTATTCAGATCCCCTCTTGCTCGATCCGATCAGGGATAGGGGCTTCTGTTGCTTGGCTGCTGGAGTTCTCGCCACTAGGGGCTCTGTAGCCTCCACTTCCATACTGCTGCTCAGAGAGGCCCTTTACATCTGGTATGCCTGCGCTTATAAATATACTAACTGCTGCTTTAAAAAACTTTCTCCTGCACGGTTTCAATTCCGCTTTGTACCGCTTACCTCCGCGGCAATTACCCAGCACTTTAAGCCCACCACCTGTTGGTTCCAGAGATTTTAAAAGCTTTAATCCACATTGGGACCTGGGAGCAGCGCGAACACGTCCGATCAGACCCAGCTCATCCTGTTCTCCTGGAACTCAGGCATCTTATTCCCCAGACTCCTGGCATTTATTAGCACCACCCTCTAACCCTTGTCCCTACCCCCTTTATGCTATCCACCCAAAGTTAAAATATGGCCACCTACCGCCTCCCTAAGGCACCATCTGGCTCTTCTTTTGGGGTTGAAGGCTAGTCCTACCTCTATATGTGGCAGGATCAGTCCCTATTCCTCCCTCTCCCGCCTTCACAAGTTCAAACCCCACCTAGTCTGAATAAACTCTATCATTTTTGTTTGAGAACATCCTTCCTACCAGATTAAGTGTGAAGTTTATCCTCGGTATACAGCCCCTTGTCCTCACAAACCTCCCCCAGTGCCCAAATACCCCAATCCCTGTGCTTCACCCCACTGCCTGAGCCATTACTGCTTATCTCCCTGATCTTCTGTTTGTTCTCCATAGTGGCCCTTGGTGCTTTCAGGATTTCTGAGAAGGATACTGTGCAGCCATTGTCCTGACATACCCTGAACAGTTCTCAGAACCTTGCCTGAATTTTCAGCACATATTTTCTTCGATATCATTTGCCCTAGGTGTACCAAGAGTCAGGTGGATCCTCACAGACCTGCGCCAGCCCATACACCATGAACTTTGGCCCCATGTACAGTCAGACTGGAAACATCCACTACCCTAACTGGGCTGGAGTTCTCCTGCCCTACCCCACCCAATGGATACTGCCTGATCATGGAGTCCCCAGCAGGAATACCTTAGTGCCCCTTGACCTTGGGCCACCTCCCTTTCTGAACTCCCACTTGAGCCCCTACCTCTTCCCCTTCCCCCCACTTCCCTATGTCTGTCCTCCATACCTCTACGAGAGAACCCTTGCAGTCTTACCCTCTTGTCATACCTTTTATTACTGATTAACCTTGGCTTCCTCCAGTTGAGCCTTCAACCCACCCGACCTCAGTCAAGCCTTCCACCCTACCTCCTCCATCCCCTACCACCCCAGTCTCCTCCAAAATGGCACTCTAATGCCATCTCCCACACCTGTCCCTTATACCCTCCATGCAATCCTGAAGGGCCCCGGACCTTTGGACCTATTCAGGTAGGGTCCTCCATCCTCAAGAGAGACCCTGTCTGATCCACCTCTTTTTTCACCTTGAGAGCTCTCAGCCCCCACCCTCCCTTTGCAGATTTTCTCCTTTGACAACAGACTTGCCCTCCTCTGCTAGCTTGCCTATTTGAATGACCGATCCCATCCACACTCTGATTTTCCATGCACAGCCCTCCTCCTCCTCTTTCTTCTCGGCCCTCATCCCTTCTTCCACACCTAACTTACAGTGGGTCAAATTTGTTATAGCACACAAGGCTAAACTTTTTTTGACCTGGTCCCCATCATTTTTGTCTCCAACTTGTTCTCCTCTGAGCCTCCCAGTCCTCCTCTACTGCAACCAACTGCCAGTTCCTATGGTACTCTCACTATCTCTCCTCGCAGGGGCCCCCCTTGCCTCATGCCCCTCTCCCCTCATTCATCTCCTCTGCCTGTACCTCTCATACTGGGGTCAGAGTCAGGCCCTATTTGCTCTGTCCCCATTCCTCCTTTCCATCCCCCATTTTCCCTTCCCTGCCAGGATGACTACCATCCTCTTCCCTGCTCCCAGGTTCCTCCCTAACCTCTACAGCTCCTCCTCCTCCTTCAAACTAGCTAGCTGGCTACAAATCTTACACCCCCCATCCTCCAAGCCCAGTCCAGGATCATGGCAGACCCACACCCCATGCACCCCACCACCCTTCCAAAGATGCCAGCCCTAGTGACGTGGTACCTGCCCCATTTTAGCCCCCATCCTAGTTTCTGCAGTGTAACTCAATGAAAAGATTCCTCAGTAAGCAATTTGCACTGTAATTCAATAAGAAATGTCCTTCAGTAAGTGATTTGGTACAGTAATTTAGTTAAAAAATATATATCACCCAGTAAGATAAGGCATTTAGTAGACTTAGATACATTGACTTAAATAACTCGAGTTACCCCTATATATCCCTCAGTAAGCAATTGGCACTGCAATTTAATTTAAAAATTTCACTCAGTATGATAAGGCATTTAGTAGACTTAAATAACTGACTGTATAACTCTAGTTACCCCATACCCACAAGAGTTTCTGTTCCCTCGGATGTGTTAAAATGTCTCAAAAGTCCTCCTCCTTCCAGTTCCAGGTAGGTGGTCCTCCCATCAATATGCCTGTCTCTCCTCCTTCCCAATTAGAATGATAGGGAGGAGCCCAGACAACCATTTAATACTAGAGGGGTGGGGATGGGTGGGTGGGTGGAAAAGTTCTCTGTTTCTGCTGCTGCAGGCTTCATCACCGATGCCCTCTACGTAGGGCGAAAAGATTGTCCCAGCATGGCTCCTGCAGCCTCACCCCATCACCACCAGCCCCGGACAGCACTGAAGCCGACAGGCTTCTCCTTATTTAAATTCGGTGCCTCTTCCCACTCGCGTTCATTGGCCTGTCTATCACCTTTCTCCTGCAATTTTTTTCAGGCTTCTGTTGTGGGAGAAAAAGTTCCCTGTTTCTGTTGCTGGCATGCTCATCGATCTACGATATTCTTCTACTGCGGGAAGGTGGTCCCAGCATGGACTCCACAGCCTCCTACCCTATTGCCACAGCTTCCAGACAGCCATCCATTAGAATTAAACACCCAACCCACAACCTGTGAGCAGCAAAATAAAATCTTTGATTTTGGCGTCCTGAGTCTTGGCAAATCAGGCCTGGAGTCTTCCTTGGGGTTATCAGCCCAACACTCACCCCATTCTCATAGTTAGTGCATCTGAGCTTATTTTGGTGATGGAATGGGGGAAGTATTAGGTTGGTAACCTTAAGGAAGACCCAGGCCTGATTTGCCAAGACTCAGGTCAGCCAAAACCATAAAGCTTTTATTTTGCTGCTCACAGGTGTGGGTTGTGTTTAACTCTAACTGATGAGCACTGCCTGCTGCTCATTAAGGTTCCCTGCTGCTGCACAATCCTTCTTAGGAGGTCATCCCAGCCCTCTCCTTCCTTAGGACACCTGGCCCACAATGAGCTGTGACATTGAACTATTCGGGGAGCGGTGCCCATGTAAGAATGGTGCACTGACACTGTGGAGCAATGCAGAACTCCAGGATGTGGCCACAGAGAAGCACAGTATGTCCCAGTCTTCATGCCCATGTACTCAACAATGGAAACAGTGCACATGCCACTGACCTGTGCCTGTTTACAGCAGCAATAAACCCCATGGTACACATGCTCATCCCATGCAAATGTGAAGGCCCGTAAGGCCATTACCAGCACCAACACAGATGGGACAAAATCTTATGCATACCCAATATAGCCCTGTCACATTACAGCTACACAGCCCCTTGATGTAAACCACAATTCGCCCTATAGCAAAGACAAACAGTCTGGTGCAACAGAATGAGTGGGACACGCTGCTCAATGGAACAGAAGGCAGAATCAGGTGACTTTGCAACATCACAGATAGAAAGCTCAGAACCAATATCCACATGGCAACAGACTGTGGGCTGTAGTGGTAATCCACAGGGTTGCATAGCAGACAGTGTACACTGTCTCCAGATACCTCTGCACAGCCACAGACACTGACCGTGATACAAGTGTGTCATGTGGACATGCGATGGACACAGCACCCCAGGGCTATGATGCACCACTGAGCCATACAGCAATAGCAGGAATCCCATCCAGGAAGACAGTGGGCCAGGAGCCACAGTATGCAGCACAGCCCCAACATGGTGGCAGACCAGAACAGCACAGTGCAATGTGACAGGTATGCATGCATGATGCAGATGGAGCACACATGCCCTGCCACTGTGAAAACACAATGTCCACAAGGACCATGTCCAGCCCATAGGCATGCCATGTGGTGTATGCATGCTGTGGGCAGACACACAACCATAGGAACCTGATGATACACCCAAACAGCATCACACAGTCATGAGCACCACACACCACATGGCTGCCGACAATGCATAGAGTGCAAACATGGCCACGCAATTGTACAGTTGTTGTGTACTACAGACACAGGAGGAGCTGGCAACAGGCAATGGAACAATACAACTGTGGAATGGTAGCAGATACAACATGCCCAGCACACATGAAGAACACAGTGGACAACAGGGCCACAGACACAGCCCAGCCGTAGTTGATGGACATGCCCACGGTGGACCATAGGCCACCACATGTAGTCCAATGAAGGGTGCAAGGAGGCAGTCATGCCCATGTCACAGACACAGATGTGACACAGGGCCACTGAATGGTGGACATGCAACATCCAGAGTACAGATGCAGCACAGCAGGAAAGCAGCATCAAAGAAGATGTGTTCCATGTTGGTGAGTGTGACATGCAGAGTACATTCCTCTGCATGGCACGGGCTTGCAGGACACACCTATGAAGTAGCAGTACAGGACTGTGAGCAGCCATTTGCTGCCACAAACAGGCCCACAGTCTGTGTGGGCAGGGTGGACAGTGTCCAGGTGCACTGTACCACAGGCAGCAGTGGTGTGTGCGATGCCATCCCCAGCAGCCCAGCACCATGGCACCCCATGGCCACATGCCCCTCAGGACCAGTGACATGACACAGGGCAATGCATATGTTGGTGACCCAGTCTGTATAGGTACCAAAGATGCTCCACCTAGCAATGTATGTAACACAAGTAGACAACATGAGAACATAACTTGTGGCATCCTTCTGCCTGTCACCACTGTCCCTTTCTTGCTGGGTTTGATCCTGGGGCCTCCGACTGCACCCTCACTGTCCCTTGGCATTGTGGTCTGCAGAGTGAGGGAATCCACCAGTGTCAGTACCATCACGGACATCAATAACCCCCAACTGTGCCGATAATCATTGCGCAACTGTCAAACAGTGTAATCTACCAATTAACAAGCATATGTTGTATGGACAAATGTACACTGTAGGTGCATTGTACATGTGCTACATAACGAGTGATGGACAACACTGATACGTGTCATTTGATTCCATCAATGCACGTCACATGTACAACCACAGATACAGGCACTGTTGACTCATACACAGGCACCACTGCACTATAGTATTGTACACAGTGCTCTGCATGGGACATATCCAGCAACATGACAGGCATGTGTGCAGTGACCCTTCCTACACAGATGTACCCACATGTATAGTGTGTACATGGCTGCCCACACCCACTGACATGCAAAAGGCTCAGCAATGAGAAAGGTGTCCACTACCTTGCAGGCACAGTCCCATCAAACACAGTGCATCTGAATCTATCCAGCTGCTGCTTTCTCCCAGCACTGCGGGTCAATACAGTGATGCCTGCACTGTTCACCAGTGCGGCAATCCCTGTCCACTGTGACAGATGGCGCGCAATGGATGCCCACACCTGTCTCTGAAGCCTGCCCTCTCAAATCTCCTCTATGAGCTGGTGCTCCTGGCCATGACCAGCTCAACAAAGTTGTCCATCTTGGCCTCCACCCACCTCTGGTCCTCTTGACCACTGCCCTGACATGCATTCTTGATGCCATTACAGTTATTCTTGACACTTGTGGCACTACCCCTGTCACCTATGCTTCTCCCAGCTGTTCAGGAAACAAAATGAAGTGCGTGAATGTTAACGCTGTGGTAGCTGTGGACGGTGCCATGTGAAACAGTATAGTGTTGTACTAACTTAGAAGTGCACTAATAAGCATGTGCGACGCTTATGACCCTTCATCATGTTGATGTCTATCATGCATGCTTCTAGGAGTGGTGCTAAATCATTTGCCTGTCACAATCCGGTTAGCACTGTACCATGGCACACACCATTTGCCTGGTGCAGTCATGATTGCCCAGCTCTAAAAATTGCTAGCATTTAGAGGTGTTATGCAAATGAGCATCCTTAGCCAATCAGGGTGCAATCCACCATATTAGCATCTCATTATGGACTTATTTACATCCATTAATGTGTGTGGATGGCCCAGGCTATTTCAGTGATGAATCAGCACCACCTTCACAGTTGACTGGAACTGCAGGCAGAAGGCTGAATACTGAGCTGACAACACTGGGCCTCAACATGTCCCAGGACATGACTTCCACAGGTACAGGTAGGTGTCCCTCAGTCAATACTCCTGCTGTTATGCTGTATCATTGTGTGAGGTCTGCTACACTGACATGAGGCCACAGTTTACGTGTGGAACATAACTGGATGCAATCTGTCAGGAACTGCAGAATGTTGCAATCACACTTGCTGCAGTGCTATCATGCAGGTGTGTGCATTCACAGCACTGCACTGCTGTTGTGTCTTGCCACATGTATACGCTGTCACAGTGGCTATGGATACACACATTGTGACACACATATGGATGCCCATATGCATCCACAGCCAAGAATGTGGTTCCCGGGAGGAGTCATAACACGGAACACAGCATTACTATTCACATGGCTGGTTCTGTGGCACCATCAGTGTATGTGTACCCCATGCCATGCTGAGCATCAACCAGGTCAGAATGTTCACTCTGCTTCTCCCACCGGTCTGTGCAGCCACCACACGTCCACACACCGTAGGTGTGCAAGTACACAGGGGTTCTGGTGCAGCACTCACAATGCAGGTTGCAGCTCATATCTGTTTTTCATCAACACTGTCATGTGACCACCAACACCAAACACCAGATGGACATGTGGAGGACATTGTTAGGCATGCACAGCATGTGGTGTGTGGTGGGCCCCACAGCCCTGTGGATGCATGCCCACAGCCAAAGCCAAGCTGTAACCCTTCAGTTGTGTGTAGTGCACTCTCACACACACACACACACACACACACAAACACACACACACACCACATATACACCACACACCCCTACAGGACAGCCATTGACCAATGGCATCTTACATCCCCACAGGTTCCTCTGATGTAAAGGAGAGGATCTGATGCCACAGTTTCTCCAGGGACGAGCTGAAGGCACTGGCAGATGGTTACAAGGCCAGGGAGCAAGCGATCGGTAGTACAAAATCACTGATGCTGCAGTGTGGGACATGTGGGACCAGATAACAGCCAAGCTGAATGCTGAAGGTGGACGAGGCCTCATGATGGATGCAGTATGCAAGCAATGGCAAAACCTGGATCATCGGGCCAAGGAAGAAGAGACAGCATGCCACCATGCAATGCAGGACACTGGAGGAGATCTGCAGCCTGCTGAGCTTGGAACACCAATGGGCCCTATTATGGAGTGGTGGCATCCATCAGGTCGTGGCTGTGGCAGGTGTGGAGGTGGTGGCAGTGAGACACAGTTTTCATTACACAGGACATGTAAGTACATGGCCACTGAACCACCATGGTATGCATCTCTCTCAATTGGTATACGGGTTGCTCTGCCTGTATTGTTGCACACTGCTGCTCTGGCCTGTGCACAGATGCATGCACTGTGATGGCCTGTGCAGTATGGCACTGTCTGGTGGTGTGTTCTATGCAGTACCGAAACTGCAGTATGTGACATGATACCACAGTCATGTTGTGCCCGCAGACAGTTTCCTGTGCCCCTGCACACAGTGTGTTGATAAGTAGATGTGCCTTCTGTATGTGGTGTTGCATGCTGTCACATGTGTCACTGTGTGCTATGCTTATTACCTCCCTTTGGGTTGCGGTCTTCATGTGTGTGATGTGTTGAGTACATTTGGAGCTGGTCGTGTGCGCCCATGGGAGCCATATTCTGACCATAGATGTGCATGCACCCTGGTTGTGTGAGGTACAGGTGTGGTCACCTATTTTAGGTTTGCACAGGCATCATGGGCATCACTGCCGAGGGTTTGCATGTGGCAGCACTGGTACAGGACCACTGTGTACTGTGCTTCACATTACAGTGTTCTTCTCTGTCCACAGTGCAAGATGAAGGCCCACAGCAGAGGAATGGATGGAGGAAGACATTTGCCTATTGACATTTGGGATTCAGAGACCACAGGCGCAAGTTGCAGAGGGGTGTTCATGGCCACATTATTTGGCAATGTCACACGACAATAAACATGATGACACATTAAATCATACTGGTGGATTACCTTTCCACCCTTGCTGCTCTGGAGGGTTTCTCCCTTCAAAACTGGGCCTGGCATGGCTGAGCCAGACTGGGCTAACAGCAGTGGGCTCATTGAGGTCTCCTCACAGTCACTTTGAGGCACACATCAGTTTTGGTGCTGGCAGGATTCACTGAGGCCATGCCACCACAACCACCACTGCCACCACCACCACCATCGCCACCTCACTACAACTGCCACAGGTGTGGCAACCACATCCACAGGCTCACACCACCCAGCTGATGATAGGGTTTCTGTTGGTGGCCATCCTGTTGACCATGCCAATCCACACACACAAAATGCATGGCATGGTGGATGATGAGGCGGTGTGGCACACTGTCCCACACAGGGTGTGGGCGCTCCCACTCCACTGATTGCCACCATTCACCCACACCCATTGTCCTGGGTGTCCATGCACCCCATGGACAGGAAGGCTTTGAGGCCAGCAGCTCCTCGGTCTCATGTGAACTTGCAGTCCACCACACAGCAGGAGCTGCATTACTTCAGGAGAGGATACATAGGAGACTGTCCACCTCTGGGGATACAATGCACACAGACCTCATGCGGCAGACCAGCATGCAAAATAGTGTCAGGCATGGTTCCTGAATGCCTCCACCAGATCTTTGATGACCTTACTGCTGTTGTGGGTAGCTCACAGCCACATTGAGAGAGGTAGGGATGGCTCAGCAGTGCTGCATCACCAGAACACACCATCAGCGTGCCGGGGTGTCCCCTGCATGTGTCCTCCTCAAGGGTGGCAAATCAGGATCGGCAGCACTGCTGCAATGCCATCATCTGTGGGCACTCCATGACCACTGGGTGATGCATGTCCTCAGCTACATCCAACCTGAGGCATGGCCAGGGTCATCCCAGTGTTTCCCCATTCATGCATTCATCGTCTGCCCAGTTCCCCGGTCCACAGTACACCTTCTGCGTGCTGCAGTAGGGCATCTGTGAGGACCCATGGCGGGAGACAGCTTTGATGCTGTGTGTGTGCACCTCTCTTCTGCACCCTTCCCCACCTACACCTGTCACAGGCACCTTATTGTACATTCCCACATTCCACGCACTCCCTGCCCCACCTGTGTGCCATCTTTTCTTTTGTTCTGTGCATCTATTCACCATTGTGCTTATGTCTCTGTACTATACAGAATGTAAATACGTTTTGACTCATGTATGTTGTCCATGTTTTTCACTTACCTGCCCATCCATGTCATGGTTACGATGATATTCTGTCTGTGCTCCTAGAACCTCCTGGCCATGCGTGGGTCGTGTCTGTCGAGCTGCTCCACTATCCCTGGACCTCTGGCTCTGGATCACTCTCACCATGTTCCTCAGGTTCAGTCAGGCATATTCCACAGTTTAGCACCACATTGTGCAACATACAACAGGCTAGAATATGCAGCATACCTTCTGAGGGGTATATTGTAGGGCACCACCAGAACAGTCCAGGCATTTAAATCACATTTTCAGCATGCCAAAGACATGCTCATTATATTCTTGTTGCAATGTGTGCTCATTGTACCTCTCCTCAGCCACATTTGGTGGCTGGAGGACTGGGATAGGAGCCAGGGTCTCAGGGGATAGGCACTGTCCTCTGTGGAAACATTAACACTTGTTAGCAGATGTATTGTGTCACTCACCTGACCTGTTTGCAGACCCCATTGTTTGGGTCATCCTGTCTACCTGTACACCCTCACTCCCCCACCTCCCTTGTCTGTTGTGTTGTAGTACTGTCCCAACATTGGGGATTGTGGTTGTGCCTGCTGCAGGTACTCACCAACAAGGTGTCCTCTGGGTATTAGGACAGCCTCAAATGCCTGGTACAACTGGGACTGGTGCTAGATAAAGATGCCGTAGGCACTGCCAGGAACTGTGCAAAGATATTGATGATGTGCTCCGTTTTATCACACACCACCTGACAATTAATGGAGTGGTAGCCCTTCCTGTTGAGGAAGGTGTCTCCTACTTCAACAGGTGATGCACAGATGGCAACGTGGGTGCAGTCAATGGCACCAAGTATGGCTGGTAGGTGTGCAACCTAATAAATTGCTTCAGTGTTTCTCCGCGCTCCACTGCCATGCTGGGGAATACAATTGTTTCACCAGAATACAGAGCAGCTAAGGAAAACTGCAGAGCAGATGCAGTTGGTGCTTATTGGGGCATGTTTTAAATTGTGGAAGTGTTCTCAGTGTGTTCAACTGGTTGTGTAGAGGCATTCCTGACCCCTGGTAGACGAGGGGACTGGAACTTGGGCAGGCATCACTCAGGTGCTCGGAGACAGCTGTTTAAGCTGATTCTGGTGTTGGCTAGCTTGCCTTTATTAAGGCAGGCTATATACATTGCCCAGCCCTGCAATCCACCAAAGGTGTTGGTGAGCATCACCATAGCAACTAGGTGACATCAGTGCACCATGCCTACAAGCTCTCGGCTCCAGCGCAAGTTGTAACAAGAAGCAGCTAAGGAAGACTGCAGAGCAGATGCAGTTGGTGCTATTGGGGGCATGTTTTAAATTGTGGCACTGTTCTTGAGTGTGTTCAACTGGTTTGTAGAGATGCTCCTGACCCCCCATTAGGCGAGGGGACTGGAACTTGGGCAGGCATCACTAGGGTGCTTGGAGACGGCTGTTTAAGCTGATTCTAATGTTGGCTAGCTCACCTATATAAAAGCTGTCTCATATACATTGCTTCGGCCCTGCAATCCACTGAAGGTGTAGGCGACGTCACCATAGCAATTAGGTGAGCGTCAGCGCCCACGCCTACAAAGCTCTCAGCTCCAGCGAGCAGTTGTAACAAAAAGCAGCTCAGCTAAGGAAAACTGTAGAGCAGATGTAGTTGCTGCTTATTAGGAGCACATTTTAAATTGTAAAAGTGCTCTCAGTGTGTTCAACTGGTTGTGTAGAGGTGCTCCTGACCCCTGTTAGACTAGGGACTGGAACTTGAGCAGGCATCACTCGGTTGCTCGGAGACAGCTGTTTAAACTGATTATGGTGTTGGCTAGCTCACTTTTATAAGGCAGGCTATATACATTCCCCAGCCCCACAATCCACTAAAGGTGTTGGTGGCGTCACCATAGCAACTAGGCGATGTCACGCTACATGCTTAGAAAGCTCTTAGCTCCAGCGAGCGGATCGAGCATGGAGCGGAGGTGACACGGGCAGAGGCCAGCTGCATCTGTCAGCGTCCAAAGGTGGTAGAAGGCCAGATGGCACTACAAGAGACATTAGTCAGGGTGAGGGGTGAATATGAGTATACAAGAGCAGCACAGTAGTGCGTTACAGGGTATAAGTGTGCAAACTGTACTAATTACATCTTATTGGGGAAACAATTGAACAACAGATGTGTAAGCAACGCTATGAGATTGCTGCTCTTAGGTCACTTACTGCTGGGTTGGAACAGCAAATACAATGTTTGAGAATACAAATGCAGGATGTTGAAACCAAACATGTGGAGATTCACACTGTTTGTAATGAACATAGGAATGAGGTTATACAAAATAATTTTTGTGCTCAGTGTCACATGTATGGTATGGGAGAACAAGTAAAAGATTTTGAGTTTGATAAATGTTTATTAACTACAACACTTCAAGAGGAAATTAAGAGATTGTTGAGTAGAAACTCCCACAATACTGACATTGAGGCACTAGAGGGTTTTATTGATCAGATGGTAAATCAGCTAGAAGTCACTATGGAGACAAACACAGCAGTAAATACAGATGCTTCTGATATTGAGTATAGAAAGCAGCAGGCGGCATCAGATGATGGAATTTGGGCTATAGTGACTGGAAGAGTAACAAACACAGGGAGGGCAAATTTATAACAGTGCCCTGTTGTATTGCAAAATAGCTATGAAGTATTGAGTGCATTACTGTAGACACCCCTAGCACTGATGTTATATCTAACAACATGTCACAATCACCATCATCTGAAATTACAACAGTACATAGTACTCCCCACACAATTACACACATAAATAAGAAACATACAGGGAATGTTATTAGTCAAGATAAAAAGAACCCAGTTGAACATTTAATTGAGGAAAGGGGTTTATTAGTAATAGGAGATTCTATAATTAGGGAATAGATACATTACTTTGTAAAGGCGAAATCAACATACCACAGTTAGCACATTACCTGGGGCAAGTATTAGTGACATCAAACAAATGATCAATGGGTTGATGGAACGTACCCTAAACCCTGTGGTTTTACTACATGTAGGAGTAAATGATATACACAAAGGAAATTTGTAGGATATTTACCAAGATTTTACTGATGTAATGCTTTCAAATTAACCAACAAAAAGGGACATTATTATATCAGGATTACTACCAGTCTATGGACATTTTGACAAAAGAAACAAAGATATAAATATATTAAATAATTGTCTCTGGGAAATTGTAAAAGGAAAAGCATAAATATCTGGACAATACAGATGGATTTAGGGACCACAGGTTATATAGTACTGATGGACTTCATCTCAACAAAATGTGTTCACGATATCTGGCCAGATGCTTTAAAGAAGAAACCCTAAAGTTGTTAAACTAACAGAGAGGGAGTTTGGGGTTCAAGTGATACAAATAAAGGAGAAATGAATAGTAATAGGGTATGTAACAACAGAGAGTGGAACTGTATGCTTCTAAATGCCAGAAGCGTAACAAATAAATTTGATGAGTTTAAATATATATCTGCTAAACAAAATATACATGTATGTGCAGATACAGAAACATGAATTGGATGAACAGGATTCTTGGAATCAAAACATACCAGGTATACCTATATAAAAAAATCTAGATGTTATAGGAAGGGGAGGGATGGCCTTTATATGAACATCTGAACATACGAAATTTGCCAGCAGATAAAGGCCTAGAGGTCTATCAAGTCTGCTCGAATGAGCAGCTAGCACCCTTATCCTGCAGCTGCCCCTCCCTTCCACCCTTCCCTTCCCTTCATTAACCCTCCCCTTGTCCTGTCCCATGCCGCTTGAGGCAGTCCATTGTTCTACTGCATACCACTTCAGCAGGTAACGCATTCCACCCAGCCACCACCCTCTCTGTAAAAAGTGTCTCTCATCTCCCTCCTGAACCTTCCTCACTCCAGTCTCATATCATGGCCCCTTGTGGCCCTCCCTCCTTACTTTGAACAGCCCCTCTGTGACCCATCTTGTTTATTCCTTTCATGTATTTAAAGGTTTCAATCATGTCACTCCTGTCTCGCCTCTCCTCCAGTGAGTACATGTTCAACTCCTTCAACCTCCTCTCGTATGATAAGTCCCCAGACCCTTGATCATCTTTGTCGCTCTGCGCTGCACCCCTCCAGTAACTTAATGTCCCTCTTCAGATACGGACGCCAGTACTGCACGCAGTACTCCAGGTGTGGTCTAACCAATGACCCATACAGTGGTAGACTCACTTCTCCCTCCTCGAGGATATACCCCTTGCAATACAACCCAGCATTTTGTTGGCCTTAGCAGCTGCCTTCCTACATTGTGCAGAGTTGTTCATTGATCCTGTAATAGAGCACACCCAGATCCTTCCTCCTCCTCTGTCTGGGCTAGCTGAACTCCCCTAGCTGGTAACTCCTCCTTGGGTTCTTCATCCCAAAATGCAGCACCTTGCACTTTTTGGCATTAAAGCCCAGTTGCCAGGTGTCTGACCAGGTTTCAAGCTTGCCAGATCATCCTGCAACCCCTGCCATCCCCTAGGTCATCCACCACCGCACCTACCTTGGTATCATCAGCAAACAGACTGATCTTGTCTTGATGTCCCATGATATGTCTGCAATGAATATCCCAAACAACACTGGTCCCAACACTGAGCCCTGTGGAACACTGTCACTGTCCTTGGGTGTGAGAGCTCCCCACCCACCACCACCCCCTCTGTTGCCTCCTCCTTGCAGCCAGTTTCCTACCCATCTCACCAGCTTTGCACCCGCCCCTGTGCCTACTAACTTCCTTCCCAGCCTTCCATGTGGCACTGAGTCTGAATGCCTTACTGAAGTCCAGATACAGGACATCCACTTTATGTAACAGATAAAATAAAATCTGAGGCTATAATATCAACTATAGATGAGCCAGATCAAATTTGGATCAAACTAATTCCATCTAAATCCCTAAAATAATACTTGGAGTTGTATACAGGCCACCATCAGCCACAGCTGACTTAAACCACTTACTATTAAATAAAATAGACTCTCTAAATCCTACTGATAGAGTATTAGTCCTGGGTGATTTCAGCTTGCTGGGAATAAGTTGGGAATCTCTGAAGGAACAAACAGAATAGAAAATGCATTTTTGGAATCCTTAAATAACATAGGACTGTTACAATTGGTTAAGGAACCAACTAGGGATCACAATATACTTGATTTAGTGTTAACAAATATGGGTGATAATATTACAGAGTGTGTTACATCTATTCCACTGGGTACTAGTGATCATGAAAAGTAGAATTTAAAATTAAAGGACCTTTATATAGTAATGCAGGCCAGACTTTAAAAATGGATTTTAGTAAAGCTGATTTTCCTCTGATGAAATCAAATATTGCTAAATGGAATTGGAGCAAGATCTATGTGATAAACCCTTGAATAATAATATTCCCTGTAAACAAAAACATAACAACACAAGATCCAAACCTCATTGGCTTACTCCAGTAATAAAGAAATTAACAAACAAAAAACATAAGTTATATAAAAATGAAGAGCTAGTGGTACAGAAACAAATAGACTTAAGTATATGCAGATTCTAAAACTTTAAAATCAAAATCAAAATTGCAAAGACAAATTATGAACACAAATTAGCGTTTCAGTCAATCAAAACTATAAAGTATTTTATTCATATATTAACATCAAAAGGTAATTCACATAATGTAGGACCTTTAAAGTCAAATGGGAATTAACATCTGATGAGAACTCAATGGCCAACCTACTTAACTATACTTTTCATTCTGTATTTAATAATAAAGTGGTAACATTCAGAGCTTATTGGTCACTGACACAACTCATCCACAAAGCATAATTATAGACTCAACTGATGTAGATGCTAGACTAAAAGACTTGATCCTAATAAATCACCAGGACCCGACTGTTTGTGCCTAAGAGTATTAAAAGAACTAAGTAGCCAAATTGCAGAACCCCTGACATATATATTTCCGTTTCACTAGATAGAGGTGAGGTAGTGGATGACTAGAGAAGGGCTACTATAATACCCTTATTTAAAAAGGGGTATGATCTGATCTGGCTAATTATAGACCAGTGAGCCTGACCTCTATTTCATCAAAATACTGTAGGGTATATTAATAGACAACATGCTAGACACCTTAAAAACAAAATAACTTGGTGGTGGCACACAACATGGTTTTGACAAGGCAGATCTTGTCAGACAAACATGTTGAATTTTTATGACAAAGTGGTAAGGGAGCTTGACGATGGGAGGGCACTGGATGTGGTCTTCCTGGATTTTTCAAAGGCTTTTGACAAGCTACCACATTGAATTACTGTTAGCCATGAGCAATGTAGGCATTCCATATCCTATAACATGCTGGGTGCAAGGTTAGTTGACAAACAGAAATCAGAGAGTTGGTATAAAAGGTTCATATTCTGCATGGACAGAGGTTATGAGGGGGTCCCCCGGTTCAGTGTTGGAACCCTGCCTCTTTAATTTATATATATCAACATTGCAATATGATGAACAGGATGTCTGGTTATGCAGATTAGCAGATGATTGTCGGTTGGGGGCTATAATTGATAGAAAGTCCACAAAATCTATGCTACAAATAGCATTAGATCATGTAGCCGGGTGGACAAACAAGGCTGGATTATCATTAAATGTTGATAAATGCACTGTTATGCATTTAGGGAGAAATAACCCTGAACAGAAGTATCTGTTAGATAATAAATTATTAAGAACTACATCTGAGGAAATAGATTTGGGAATCATGGTGTTGCAGGATATGAAATTTACAGCACACTGTAGACAGATACTTCAGAAGGGAAATATTTTAAATTGCATTTTCAGGCATATTACTGCAAGAAGTAGGGAGGTTACTGTGCCTCTTTACATATATTTAGTGAGGCCTATATTGGAGTATGGAGCTCAGGTTTGGTCTCCTTATAATAAGAGAAACATAGCCATGCTGAGAGGATACAGAGGAGGGCCACTAGAGGTATAGAGAATATGAAAGGAAAATCGTACCAGGAAAGGTTACATGGCTTGGATTTGTTCTCCCTGGAATACAGGAGGAAAAGAGGTGATATGTGTCTGGTGCACAAGGCATGAACAAATAACGATTCATGGGAAAATGTGGTTTAGAAACAACAAACAAAGTATACAATACTAGCTTGCACCCATTACAGTTAAAAGCTAGACAATCAAAGCTTTTGAGATCAAGAAATTGGTTTAATCAAAGGGTAGTATGATTGGAATAGATTACCCACTGAAGAGGTGTCTAGTGGCACTTCACAGTCCTTTAAAATTAGCCTGGACAAATTCTATACTAGTATTTAAAATATATGGTAGCATAATGGACGTAAGTCTTTAGGCTCAGTAAAATTCCTATGATTATTATGATTCCTATAGCAACAGGGCATCTAAGAACTGGGTTAGGAGGCATGATGTGGCAGACTGTGACATACCCTATGGTATCCCTTGCCAGTGTCTGGATGGACCTGGTGGATAGAAAGCACATCACAGCTGTCACATTTTCCTTGGCTGACATGGCATGGCTGCATTGGATGTTAGACTGTGGCTGCTCATGCAGAAGTTCACAAAGCTGCCTCAGCAGGACTCTGCTTAATCTGTACCAGCTCACAAGGTGGTTGTGTGTGATTGTCTCAAAGACACTCAGGGCCTGTACATTCTGGGTGCAGCATATCTCTTCATTGGCCTACTGAGTGGCCCTGTGGGCTTGGTCCCTCTCTTCCTCCTCCATCACAGATGCCATTAGGTAGATCATCAGGGTTGTTGCTGACTGCCATGTTGCTTGTTGCACTGTTAACGCCCCTCTGTGCTTTTCCTGGCTTAAGACTACCTTTTTATAGGCGTAAAGAGCACCATGCTTTCGTGTTGCGCAACACATGTTATGCTTTGTGCTGTGGTGCTGAATAAAACCATTGCACCCATATTTATATCCTGTCCCTTTACTTTGCCCCTTGCATACATTATCTTTCAGTGATGGTGCTATCACATTGTGCCGGCACTATTTGTCCCTTTGAATATAGTATCTCAGAGCAAATGTGGCTCAATCGGACACAATCGATTGAGCTCGTGCAACATTTTGTATGTTGGGCCCTGATAGGTATATCTATATATATATATATATATATATATATATATATATTATGGTAGCACGTAGTGCTACCATAGTTAGGGTTGAGAGCCATTTCTATGTTAAACCCAAAACTTTGCACCTTAATAACTTTGCAACTGTTTGATGGATTTGCCTGAAATTTGTAATTTATGATCAAGAGCCATAGGCCTTGGGATCTGCCAAGTTTCGTACTGGTCAGATATACGGCTGCGGAGTTATTAAGTGTGATCTGTGCGTGCGTTTACGCTTTTCTGGAATTCTGTGGTCGCGCTACCTACAGGTCGTGACGGCTTTTGTGTGACTGGCCTAAAATCTTCAGGGAATGTGCAGCTGGGGTCCCCGATGTGCCTTTCAAAGATTTGTGAAAAATATTAAACGGTTCAAAAGTTATTCAAAAACAATTTCCCATTATAAGTCAATGGGAAGAGTTAACAAAAGTTCAACACTTTCGCAAATGCATTTTACTTTCATAAATGGGCCTGTTATTTTATAAATCGGCCATTTTGTTTTCAGTTGGTGATCAGAAAATGGTTGGCATTTAAATTTGGGACCCTCTAGCAACCTAATTTTTTGTATTCACCTAGTTGGGCCCTGAGGATGCTTCCATGTCTTTATTTTGTGTAAAACACCCCAGAAATATGTTTTCAAATTTCTGGAAAAGTACTTATAAATTACTTCGTTCACAAAGTGTTGCAAATTTTCATGAAAGCTTTCAGAATCATGACAGTAATTTTCTGTCTGTGGAAAATGACAGCAATTCTTTGGCACTGCACTGCAACAACTGTTGGGAGTTTTGGGCTAAAATTTGGAGGGAACGCAGCCGACATCTCACAGATGTGCCTTTCAGTGTTGTATTAAAAAATATTACACGGCGGCAAAGTTATGGCACTCAAAATTGACGGTTTTCCATAGGATAACATTACGGCACCCGACACTTAACAGAAATCATTTGGAGCCCTGCTGCAAAATAACAGTTTGGTCTTTTTCCTGAAATTTGAGGAAGACAGCCAACAGCCCACAGATGTGCCTTCAGTAGTTTTGTGAAAAACATCACAGGGAGGAAAAGTTATGGCGCTCCAAACTTTTTCTTTTTTTCCCATAGGATAACATTACGCGCCATCACGCTTTCAGGCCCGTGATCTCGAAACGGTGCGAGATACGGACTTTTCGTTGAAATTTTTAGTCCCCATGGGAAGCAGATTCAAATTAGCCAGGACAGTTGTAAATAATATGACTTTTAAATTTTTTTCTACGTCAGACGGTTCCTGAGATATAATGTATTTAGTATTCCAAGATCTCATTTTCTGCGCTGATACTCATTATTTTGCATACATTATTTGTACTCACTGTCTTTCTCAATGCAGGTTTTGGGGAAAACCAGCCTGTGCGCTACATTACTGTTACTGTTGCCCTTTCCGCTTGCAGATCCGCCATTCGTTTCACTTACCATTGACGCTCAGCCACCATGTGCTGCTATCCTTTGCGTTTCATTTGCGCTTGCTTGTTATTTTTTGCCATTTCTGTCTACAGAACTGTTTATCTTACTGTTTCACTTTACATCACATGCCCATGGACATTTCTGTTTGCAGGCACCATGTTACTATGTGACAACACATCACATGCAGACCATTCCCGCTCACGCCATGTGCGCAACCTTCTTCTGTTCTCATTCGTGCTTTGTGTTACCATGTGCACCACTGTTATATTTCTGTTTGCGCTACTGTCCTCGGCCCCAGCCCCGCTAACGCATTATGGCATGTGGCCCTCCCATCATCAGTATTGGCATTCACTACTGCTATCATTCTCAAAAGAAAGGAAAATTGAGACAAACTTCGTTTAACGTATTAGCTGTTACTATCAGCGCAGCAGTGAGGCTCTGCTGTTGAAGACCTCTCCACTCTCACCGAGATAGTGCCATTGAGATCGTGGGTCCCAAATCCCCACCCCATTCTCCCATACTCTGCTGGCTTTTACACATGTCATGGGGTGGAGAGTTAGGGCTGATGATCCCAATGCGCACCCCAATGCCGGTTGGGGTATGGGGTCCAAGGGGTGTTTTCAACCCTAACAGCGAATTTCACTCTTTGTCGCTGTGGAACAACCCTAACTAATGCATTAAACGGAGTTTTTTGCCTCTATATATATATATAGATAGATAGTACTGGTGCATTAGGGACAGTATAGTTAGGGTTGAGTGGAGCATTTAATGATAAACCCCAAACTTTACACCTTTACAACTTTGCTCTGTTGAACAGAACTGCATGAAATTTTGTATGTGTGTGTTGAGGGGGCAAGGTATCTTGATTTGGCAAGTTTTGTGACAGTTGGATGTCCAGATTCTGGAATTTGATAGTGCAAAAAATGGAAAAATTGGGTTTTGCTGTTTTTTTGTTCTCTCACCTACAACCCCACAGCCCAGATAATTTAAAATTTTGTTCTGAATTTTTCAGGGTAGAATGCTTCTTTAGAAAGAGGCCTTTATGTTCTGATGAACAAAAGTATTAATTGGTCTCCAGGTTATAAGGATTTGAAATTTCAGTTCCTAGGATGTGAAGTATGTTCCTTCATTTATATATCTGATGTGAAAGAAGAATTTCGACTCATGAAAAAGAATCTTCTTTCATGACTTGAAATTCTTATTTTGTGAGCCAACATTCTTCTTCTTATGGCTGCCATCTTGTTTTGATTAAAAAAACATTCAAATGATGTCCTGAGAAAACAAATATATTAATGTAGCTAAACAGGACACGTTTAGCTCAATTAACCCTAAAATATACTAACATACTAACATACTATTTGCCAGCAGATTAGGCCTACGGTCTATCAAGTCTTCTCGAACCTCAGATCCCTAGTTGCGTCCGAGGCCCTCCCCTTGTGTTCCAGAAACCCCTATCATCCATCCCCACCCCTGGGACAGGCTATCATCTGATACATCCACTTTCTGTGTCTGTCCCACCCTCTCTTAAAGCCTTCCACTGAGGATCTCTGAACCAGCTTGCCAGGCAGTGCATTCCAGGGTCCACCACCCTCTCAGTGAAAAATCTCTCCTTTTTCCCTCACCCTTCCACCTTCCAACTTCAAACCATGCCCTCTAGTGATACCTCCCTGCTTTAGTCTAAAGATCCTCCACGCTACTCCTATTTATTCCCTTGAGGTACTTGAAGACCTCAATCATGTCCCCTGTCTCTCCTCTCCACCAATGAAAACAGGAAGAGTCCTCAAGTCTGTCCTCACATCAAATCCCCTAGCCCTCATATCATCTTAGTTGCCCTCCTCTGTACCCTGTCCAGGAGCTGTATGTCCCTCTTCAAGTGTGGTCTCCGGTACTGTATACAGTACTCAAGGTGTGGTCTAACCAGTCCATTGTATAGATGGCAGAATCACTTTCTTGCTCCTAGAGGTGATCCCCTTATAATGCATCACAACATCCTGTTTGCCTTGCTAGCTTCTCCTGCACTGCTCAGAGTTATTCATACATGCATCCACCATGACCACTAGGTCTTTTTCCCATTGAGGCCTCCTGCGCCCTCCCAGGTGTGTACCTGTGTTTAGGTTTCCCACCCAAGATGTAACACCTTGCACTTGGTGATATTGAAATTTAATTTCCATGTGTGAGCCCAGCTTCCAGGGTGTCCAGGTCCTGCAGGCCAACCTCCCTCTTCTTCCTCAACTACTGCTCCCATCTTGGAGTCATCAGCAAAGAGACTCATTTCACACCCTATACCCTCCCTGATGTCCGATATGTATGCATTAAACAGGATCGGACCCAGGACCCGGCCTCATGTGTATCCCACTACCAACCTCTCTAGGTTCGGAGCCCCCACAGACCACCACTGGGTGCCAGCCCAGCTAGCCAGTTTTCAATCCATCTGACCATCAAAGGGCTTACCCCAACCCCAACAGTTTCTCCACCAGACCATTAGGACAGAGTCAAACGCCTTGCTGAAGTCCAAGAATAATACATCCACAGGCTTTCCTGTCCAGTTCTGATGTTACCCATTCATAGAACTCCACAAGATTGGTTTGACATGATCTACCTGGCACAAACCCATGTTGCCAACTATTCAGACCTCCCACCTTCTCCAAGTACACCCCCAATCGCTCCTTTAGTATACTCTCCATTAATTTTCCCACCACCGAGGTCAAACTGATGGGTCTGTAGTTACCTGAAACTTCCTCGACCCCTTTATGGATTGTCACCACATGTGCCTCCTCACCAATCCCTAGGTACCCTCCCCTGTCTCAAGTGACCTGTTGAAGAACTCTGCCAGGGTGCAGCCAATATGTCTGCCAATTCCATAGTACCTCGGATGAATGCCATCCGCCCAGGAGATTTGTCTTCTTTAGGGCCTTGAGCGCTAACCACACCCTTTGGTGGAGATAGCATCATCCATCCCATCCACCTTACCGCCTTTTATCCTATCCTGATGTGACACCCTGGGGTACCTCTCCTCCTCTTGCTCCATTTCTGTTGCTCTGATCCCACTCTACTGCTGCTTCAATCCTCATCATGCCTTGCTTTGTAGATATTCCATCCCTCCCTAGTGAACACAGAGGCAAAGTACCGTTAAATACCTCTGCCTGGTCCCTCGCCTCTTCCACCCACCCTCCTTCTGATCTCAATCTGCTGAGATGGCCTTAGTTTTTCTCCACTCCCCAATGTACTGGAAGAACCCCTTTCCCTCCATGTATCCCCTGTGCCAGTCAGCTGTTTTACTGATCTCTTGCCCATCACCATCCAGGTGACTTTTCTAGATGCAAGATGGTACATTCTTATCCCTATCCCTCTTGTTGTTTTATATTTTTGTAGGTCACCTTATTTTCTCTGACCGCTACCTGAACCTCACTGGACCACTAGCATGGTTTATGTGACCTTGCTCCTTACGTTTCACCTTAGCACAGGTCCTGTCTGCCTCATGAAGTCCTCGCTTTATGACCTCCCATCTCCTTTCCACATTTGTCATTGATATAATCCCTTCAAGTGATCCTTGAGAATATTTGCCATGCCCACAAAGTCTGCTCCCACTGAAGTCCACTGCCAGTGTCCTAGATCTCACCCTCCCATGCTTATTTGAACCAGACAGTATTGTGGTCGCTCCCAGTCAGGGATCCTCTACAACCAGGTACACTTACCAGATCCCCATCTGCCAGAACCACGTCCAGGACATGCCCCTCCCTTGTGGGCTCCATCACATGCTGTGTTAAGAACACATCCTGGAAGCCGCTCCAGCAGCCTCTGCTCCTTGGCCACCTTAGAGGACATGGTTCCTCAGTTTGTACCTGGCATATTAGGTCCCCATCAACACCACTCTTTCCCTTTGGTCCACACTGGGCAATGATGTTGTCCAGCAAACCATCCTCCAGAACATCAGCCATCCTGGGGCCTATATACTCACACCCAGCTTGACCTGTATCTCTGCTAGATCGAAGGTGATCCATAAAGCCCATGTTTCTCTGCCTCTTCTACCCTAGCAATTTCTATGTCATCTCTAATGAACATAGCCACTCCACCCCTCTGCCCTCCTTTCTATCCTTCCTAAGCATAGTGTACCCCTGCACGCTTAGGTCCCAGTCATGGTTTTGTTGGCTCACATCCTGTGACCGCAGCCACATCCACCTTCCTAACAGCATGGCCTAGAACTCTGGCAACTTGTTTCCAAGCCCTGGCATTTACTAACACCAACCCCCACCCTTATCCCCTTTGTTGAACCCCACCCAGGTTCCTTATACTTCCATCCTCCCTCTGCTCCTCCTGAAACCTCCACCCCAGTCTGTTTCCCTCCCTTGGGTTTGAAGGCTACTCCCTCATCTGGAGGAGAGGGCTTCGGTCAGCTCCTCCCTTATCCCTTCCTCCTCACAAGTTTAAACCCCATCTTTCTTGAATGTAGTCAGCCATCCCTCTTTAAGGACTTCCTTCCCTAATGGGGCAAGATGAATCCTGTCCTTGGCATACAGTCCCTTATCCTTCCAAACTCCTTTCCAGTTCCCTAACACCCCAACCCACTCCTGATGTTGGGACATCACAGAAATCCTAAGTGGAAGGCTTAGCAAGGGTTTAGCAAGGGCTCATATGAAAGAACTATTGTTGTTTTGTGAGAACAGTGAAATTTTCTAGAATTGTGAAGCAGCAGCTAGAGTCATGCTGCTGTCTTTAGTTGCAGCAGTGAGCCAGCAATCCTCTGATCTCTCTCTCTCTCTCCCTCTGTCTCATTTATCTATCTATCTATCTATCTGTTTTAATTTTCATTCCTGCCCCTCCCAGCTCAGCCAGCCCTCTTTTGTGTTTCCACTGATACAGAGTGAAAAGTGGACCAGGGTGCCCATCCTTGCTACTGCTTGCCAAACCCTTTCCTCAATGTCACCCACTCACCTCCCAGTCGATAGATGGCAATACTGTGGTGCCCAACCTCAGTGCTGCTGTACAGAGAAAGTCAACACTGGGGTACCCAATCACCAGTGTCTGATCCAGTAGTAAAGCTGGAAAGAAAACAGTCCCTTATAATCTTCTTAGTTTTTTTTAAATCACTTGTAAATAAGAAATGATCCATCAGTGATCTGACTCCCAGACCCCCACCCACTCCATAGCACCCAAAAGTCACCCCCACACACACACTCACTTACCTGACCATGTCCCACAGCATAAATTACTTCTTATTGAAAACACATCTTGCTGCTGGAACTGGAGACAATGATATGAGAAAATAAAGTAAGTCTGATTTAATGTATTTCAATGGGGTTTGAACTTTTACTCATAACTTTGTCAATTTTATTATGTGATTAAATTCTCAACACGCCTTGGGATCCCACCTTATAGGGGTGGTGGAACATTTTCAGATCCATCCTAAAAGGTGATTTCATGGTCACTGTGGAAATCACATTTTGGGTGAGATTTGAAATGTTCACCTACCAGGGTTCAGATGGGTCTAAGAAGGCTGTGTTGAAAATTTGCAGCATATGGTAAATGACCACATTGTGAGTTAATATTAAAATATTTCAACCTTCACTAATAACGCCACTACTTTTCAATATTTTGAGTCCAAACTTTCAACATAGCTATTTTTCACACCACCTAATAAACGTGACAGGTGTCATTTTATAAATCCTGGACAAGTCGTGTTTTGCACTTGTGATATATGATGTTTCAGTCAATATACTACATATGCCACATGTCATGTTTATAAAGGACTCATAAAATGACTATCTTGAAAATTTGAGGTAAAATAAAAAATATATATATATATATTATTAAGAAATTGTGTATTGCCAGCCTTTACCCCAGCGGTAGTGCTTTCCTTTTGAGCCAGTGCTGATGAGCTGAGTTTGTAGGAGAGCTCAGTGAGCCAGCTGGATGGGGTGAGGCTGCAGGGGATGGTGCTGTTATGCAGCACCACCCCTGGCCATGGAAGTAATGGCCTGGGCTTGCCTGAATGGGATCAGGTACCATATATTGAAGACAACTCTTCTTTTGCATAGGCTCTGCATCTCTGCATCATGGGTGAAGAGGGCTTTGTGCTTTGCTGAGAAATGGGTCTTTGCCCTGTGTGTCTGTATTTTGCCCACATGGAAACACAGAACCAAGAAGACCCTGCTCTTCTGCAGCCTACCAGACAGCCCCATGAATTCTTGACATCTGTCACTGCACTTGCATAGGTGGATGGAGTCACCCTTGGCACAAGGCCCAGAGTGCTCCGCATGTCTGCATATGTTCATGCAGGTCTGATGGGATCGATGTGAATGAGGATACCATTCTGTTATCTCACAAAAAATGAAATTCATTGCAAAAAACTGCATTAATACACCAATTAGGGTTCAACTTAATGCAACAAATGTAGGAAATGTGGTGTTAAGGCTTCCAAGCCTAAGTGCCCAACCTCCAGCAGCAAAAGGACAAGACAAAACAAGCATCAACAGACAACTATCATTAGGTAAAACAAACATACAACTATTTCCACATAACACAAATGCAATATTACTGATGTTCTACATTCATGGAATTGCATCTGTGGCTGCATAAGCACAGCCCCAGAGAGGCCTGTGTTTCTGCATCCACACCTGTATTCATATATCGCATAGTATGAATGAGTACCTATGGCTGCAGAAGTGCAAGCAATAGGGCCTGTGCTTCTGTGGACAGAGGTACTATTGCAATGTTTGTATCATGGTTTCAGCAGTGGATCTATATGTTTTTCAAGGGGAAGCAGTTTTGTCTAGGTGTAGCACTTTCCTGAAAAACGTAAAACATTACCAAGTCAAACTTAGTTAGATTAAGACAGCTACTTTTGCTTGCCTAAAGGGCCAACAAGTGCTGTCTCACTACATAGCTTGATCCACTACTGCATGGTTTTCACATGCAGCTGTGTAGTGCAGGCCACACAGGGTGTGCTCTTCTGAATCCAGAAGTCTGTGTGTAAGTCTAATAACAAAAGCTAAGGATGTGCAGGCTCCCTTGGGGCAGACAGAAGTACCGCCGCAATTTTGGTACCATGGATTTGGTGGCACCTGTGCTTCTGCAGCCAGAGGCCAATGTGTAGGTTGTACACCTGTGGCTGCAGAGGGGCCTGCACTCAGCAGACAGAACTGTGTGTATGTCTTACATTGTGATAAGCACTACTAGTATTTACAGAAACACAGGCCCCATTATGGCCTGTGCTTCTGCAGATAAAAGAACTCTTATAATTTGGGTATCATGGATTTGCATCTGTGGATGCAGGACCTGTGCTTCTGCACAAGCAGCAGTGTTGTGATTTTAATATTGTTGATGTCTAGCTGCAGCCAGAAGTCACTGTGTTTGGCTTGCAGTATGTGTATCAGGGTGCAAATCCACAAAGACAGCACATCAGTGCTATTGCATTGTGTCATCTGGAAACAGTTGTACAGTATGTTGTTTATCTTACTTGATGATGGTTGTCTGTGGTTTCTTGTGTTGTCTTGTCCATTTGCTGCATGAGGAGGAGGGGAGTTAGGGTTGAAAGCTCTAATGCCATATTTCCTACTTTTGTTTCATTGAATTGAACTCTAACTGGTGCTAAAATGAAAAGTCTCTCATGGAATGTTAATAGTATTAGTAATGCCATTATGTGGAAAAGATTTTCCAGTATGCAACAGGAAGAACATCTGATTGCTTAATGCAGCAAGAAACATATCCTGAAAGCCATGAGTTTAATACATTTTGTAACTATTGGAGTGAAACTGGACTGTATACTCCATATATAATCCTACTGTACTATATATCCAGAGGTGCAAATTGTATTTGCTAGCATGTGAAAACAGTATTTAATAAAACATGTCAGGTCTGCACCTTCATCATGGCAGGAACAGCCTGTTGCATCTGGGATCATGAGAGGCATTTAGCTTAGGAGCCCTTCCACCCTTGGGGAACAGTTTGAATTTTGCATATGCACTAGTGGCTGCTAATCAGTAGGCTTCTACAGCGAGAGACTCCTAAAAGACATGCCCACCTGCAGTCAGTGCATACCTCTCAACCCCTGCCTCATAAATCAGGGACAAGGCTTAAAAAATCAGGGACAAAAGACCAAAATCAGGGACACATCTTCAAAATTAGAGATATCCACCCAGAAAGCTGGTAGAACATGGGGCTCAGTGCAAAATACATTTTCTAAAGAAGAAAAGTCTGTAAATTTAATGCTTGACATTGTTTTGTGCTTACAGTCCCCACTGTTTAGCCACAAAAACACAAATTTTAGGAGGGACAGAGTAAAATTTTGAGGCAAATCAGGGATGTCCCTGAAAATCAGGGACACTTGAGAGGTATGGAGTCAGTGAGCCATGTATTTGTCAGCCAGTCCGTCTGCACATTCATCTTGACAGGAGGAACCTGCAGTATGTGAGGTTGTAAGTGGCGATCATGGCAGGAGCTCCCTCCCCTGCACCAAAGACTTGGAAAGCAGTTTACATTTTATGCCCACAATGCAGCCAGCTAATTGGGTGGCTTCTACAGAGTAGGGACTATAAATGAACGTGTCCACTTGCAGTCAGCAGACCTTTCTCTCTCTCAGGCCAGTTGGGTTTGAACCTTCATAGTGGCAGGAGCCCCTTGTTTCTTCTCAGGTCCCAAGAGTCTGTAGGGCAGGAGCCCTCTCTCACAGCACCAAGGACTGGGGGCAAAGTTTGAATTTCAGGCCCACACCAGAGCCAGCCATTTGGGTGGCATCTATGACCATAAACTGTCCAGAGATGTGTACTCCTGCAGTTAGTGGACTTTGCCATTCTCATCTAAGTCGGGCCTACATTTCCATCAGGGTAGGAGCCACCTGCTGTATTTGGGGTCCCAAGGGATCTTCATTCAGATGCCTCCCCATCCAAGGACTTGGGATGCAGTTTGAATTTCACACTGATTCTAGAATATACATCAGTGTAAACTAGAAATATACCACTGTTCATGGAAACATCAGATGAAATTCCACAGTTCCTCATGGTCAGAATTCTGCAGAATTTCTTGAAAGCAACAAAATTCCTGAATTTTAGTGGAAGCAACATTTCACAGTTCCACTCAGCAGTAGTACTCAGTTACCATGATGACACCTTGCTTGCTAAATCACATGCAATTATATCAACATATTAGCCAAAGTTTAAAATCATATTAAATTCTCAATGAACAAATGCATAAGTCCTTTGGATAAGGCCTGGGATGGAGCCAAGGGCCTGAGGCTGGTTCACATGAATATCTGCAGCCTGAGACCTAAGATCCAGGAGGTACAAGCATGGCTGGCTGTCTATAGACCCGACTTACTAGCGGTCTTTGAGACCTGGCTAAAACCCCACATTCTGGATCACGAGGTTGCAATCTCCGGCACGCCTTTTTCAGAAAGGACAGACCTCAAAAGAGGGGCGGTGTGCTACTTATGTCAAGGACACTATTACATCCTCCATAGTCAGGCTGCCCTGGACTCAACCCTGACTCTGAAGCAGTATTCCTAAAGCTCACAATAGGAGGCCAAACACCACAATTGGCTGCTTATACAGCCCCCAACCAGTGCCCTCAGCTCTGGATACACCCTGAAGAGCTCTGTGGTGGACTCCAGCAGCTGAGATTATCCTATTGGTGACTTCAACTTAAACTGGGCACAGAGGCGGCCTGCAATAAACGGAGTCCTACATGACCACCTTGCTCAAATAATCTCCTACTGACCAGAATGAACTACAAATCAGGCAGACACTCTACAATAGATTGGGTCCTGACCTCATCCCCAAATAATGTAAGTTGGCTGGGACCCTGGCAGATGCTCTAGCGTACCACTCGCCATATTTGCCATATGGAAGAATAACAGGATAAATGTTCCACCTCAACCATCACTTCCAGGGACTTCTCTAACTTCCATCCTGACCAGTTCATAGGCTACCTAAACGGCATTGACTGGAACCCTATAAGACACCTACCTAACCTGGAGGAGGCTAAAATTTTTCCAAACCAATTCAACTGGTGTCAACAACCTTTGTAGCCTCCTTTGAAAACCCACAGGGTTAAGGGGAACTGCTATAAGTGGATCTCACCCCACCTAAAAGCCCAGTTGTCTACCCGACAAAGCATGGAAAGTTAACGAAAACTAAACTCCAGTGGACTTAGACAGCTACAGGGCCCTCAGAAACCAATGCAAACAGGCCATAAAGAAAGCTAAGAAAGAATATATCTCAATCTCCAAAAACTAACCTGGGAAACCCCAGGTTCTTCTGGTCACATATTAACGAACTCCTAAAGGGCATAAAATCAACTGCCAGCCCTATCCAGATGAACAGGCCAGTACTGGATGAGGGGCCTTGCATGCATGGGCCCTAAACAGCTACTTCCACGAACCTGGATGCGTATAAGGTGGGGCACATTGATAACGGGAAAAGGGCTAGGAGCATCAGCCCCATTAACTTGACCACCCACAGTTTCATCTGCAGCTGGTTAAGTAAAGGAACTTCTGCTCATCCTAAAATCCCTGCAGTCGAGAGGTACAAACTCTCCTCGAGGTTCCTAAAACAAGGACTAAAGCCGGGTCCAGGTCCTTCGTATTTCAGCCCCATCCATCTGGAACAACCTCCCACTTGTGGTACAGGAGGCAGATCCGCCCTCTTCCGCCCCAAACTTAAAGCACACTTGCTTGACAGGAGTTTCTGCCAGTGCCTTAGGACCGACCACATGTCACTGCCTCTCCTACCTAGGAAGGCGTGCTTTATTGTTACCCATACCCCCCATCCATCTAATCCTCAGGAAGGCATCCTGACTCTAGGCAAATTAGCCATTTTCTCTGCAGCTCCCCTAGTTTCTACAAGATTTATGCATGCACATTTGTAAATATCTAATCTAGATGTCCCATGGAATGTATGTTCCCACACCTCCTACCTGATTGTAACCCTATGGAATATTTAACTGTCTAACATCATGTCACTTTTCAATTTGTACTGTTCGTTTACATGTATGTAACTTTTTACCTCCAGGTCGCCCTGAAAAAGGGACATCCAGGGCCCAGTGGCTCACCCGTCAACAAAATTCAATAAATAAATTAAATAAATAAATAAGTATTTAAAACAGTAATTGTGAATTTATATTGTGTGAATATAATGTCAGCAGGTAGTTGTACCACTATAAGCGTGGTTTCACTTGCAGCCTTCAGAACTTAGAAGAGCTCAGCTTTGTTTCACTGTTTTCATGCCCAATGACTGCATGAAACAGTCTTATGTTAGTAAAAGTACTTGTCAGCGAGTCACGTGATGGCTGCCTAGCGAAAGCTGTTGCCTCCTTCTCTCTCGACAAGCCTGGTGAATTTAACTTACTAATTTATCTTTTCAAGCGATTCATGGCGTTTTGATTGAATCATTCTAACACGGACAGCAAAACCGGCGGTGTTGAAATGGAGGTGAAAATGTGAAAGCGCCGCTGCTACACTCTGCTGAACTCTGGAAAAGAAAAGACCCTAAGTGGCCTAAATACATGAAGCCTCGACATCAGTTAAGCCTCCTCCACCCACAGCAGCACTTACCGAGTGCTTCACATATCTGGACTTCCTTATGCGGTATGGGCTGCCGCCCATTGGCTCATGCTCTCTGAACCAGTGGTGCAGCCCTACCAGCTGTCAATCGGGTGAGTGGCGGGTGGCAGGCGGTGGGTGCCGCCTTGCTGGCTGACGGGGAGCGGGTAGTGGAGTTCCGTGGGTGGGAGGGGGGCCACTAGATCACCAGAGATTCTGGACGGGGGTTGAGGATGCTGCCCGTGATCGGGCTAGTCAGGGGTGGGGACTATTTATAGTGTGCCCATGATCGGGCTATTGGGGTGGGGGACCATCTACCTTCGCCCGTGATCGGGCTATTCGGGCTATTCGGTGGGGGACTATCTAGTTCTGCCCATGTATCAGGCTATTCGGGCTATTCGGGGTGGGGGACTATATAATGATGCCCGCGATCGGGCTATTCGGGAGATTACTGTGCTGCCCGTGATCGGCTGCTGGGGAGAATTACATTATGCCCATGATCGGGCATGGGGCACTAGGGACAGGAGGGCCACCCACAGGCAGCTGCTGTAAGTTGCACCCTGCAATGAGGCAGCTCACCTGTGTGGCCCGATCTTGATCCTTTTTTTTTGGCTTAAAGTTGTTCAGCGCAGATAGGTTATTGCATAACTCTGCACGCCCGATGAATATCAGGCTTGCAGTTTATGCATGGTTCCTCCTCTTTGGTTGCGCATGCTTTCATTAGCATTGCTGTTGCTCAGCATGATTTGGGGGCAACTGCCTCCTGCTGAATATCAGAATGGCACATTTCGATCTGCGCAGGTGCAACCCTATTGCGCATGGCTCAGCTCTTGAATATCTGGGCCTTTGTGTTTTGCACCCAATTGAACTGTATTAGCAAGTGTGCAATGGAGTGTACATCACCTGCTGGGGACCTGTACCATGGAGATCTTTGAATGAACACATTCTTAGACAGTAACTCGGCTCTTTGCACCATTGCCAGTTTCTGCCAGAGCTTGAGAGGGTATTAGTGGGTTGCAAGAGGTTTCCTTTGAAATTTGTTTCTCCTCTGGCTTTAGTCCAAATTGAAAGGTGCAAGTGGAGCCTTTTAGAGCTTCATCTGGGTCAATTGTCTTATTCGGTCAGCGGTATCTTCTGCTGAGTCCACAAGAGGGCAATACTTCCTCATTTATATGTAGTTGCATTGATTAGCTATTTTTTTATTTCAGTCATTATGGGAATGGCATTACATGTTATAGTAAGTCTGAGTGTCTTATTATAGTTATTGCTATTTTTTCATGCTTCTATGATTGTGAGTTGTCGGGGGAGGTGGGTTTGCATGGCAGCTGAAAGGGATACCACGCACATAGAATATTTTGGGAGGTCGGTTGCTAGAACCGGTGAGAAAGATTGTAAATAGTTATGTTGAATTTAACAATGTTGTATGGTATGTTTAGGGGGAAGGGGGTAGGGGGACTCAGGGAACAGAGGGGTTTGTTGGGTATGTGTTGTCTTTCCTGGGCTACTCTAATTATTATCTTGATGGAGGGGTACGGGTTGCTAAGTCTGCACTCAATTCAGGGGGCTCCAGTGGCTGAACTCATCAGAGGACAATATGTGGGTGTTGCAGAGGCTTTAGTGTTCTCTTCCCCCTTTCTTTAATAGATTATGGATAAGTGAATGAGTGGCTCTTATAATTTGTTAGTTGGAATGTTAAAGGGGCCCAAAGTAAAAAGAAAAGGATAATGATTCTAAACACCTCCCTCAGCTCGCACGGGATCACCTCTTGTAGGAGACACATTTATTGAGAGATGACATTTCCTTTTAAAAGATATTGGGTGGGCCAAGTTTTTGGTGCAGGTAACTCTTCAAACATAGTGGTACCATCATCTTGATCGCTAAAACTATACCCTTTGTTAAAAATCTGGAATGGTGGGACCAGGAAGGGTGTTATATTATAGTTCAGGGTATGCTAGAGTCCTCCCCTATAATTTTAGGATCAATTTATGGCCCAAAAGCAGAGTCTCCCTGTTTTTACCTGGTTAATACCCTGTTAGTCTCAGATCCCTCTTTGACTTTTCTGGGTGGAGACTGGAACTTGGTTCCCAAACAGAGATGGATCGCTCAGATAGCAATAGAGTGGGGTGTTGCCAGCACAGAGGGCTCTCTGAGATCTTATATCCGGAGTAGGCGTTGTTGATGTTTGGCGGACCCTTAATCCTTTGGAGTGACAATATACGTATTATTCCCCCCCACGTCACCTTTTCCAGATTGATTTTTGGTTGGTGAGCTCCTTTGGCCTTCGGGCGTGATAGATGCATCCATTTTCCCTAGGGTATTGTCAGACCATTCTCGGTAGGGGTGTCCTACATGTTGGACCCAAAGATTGGGGAGGATAAGGTGGCTGCCTTAATACTCAAGTGCTTAAATGTACTGAAACCTTGAAACATATTCAGGAATTTATAGTTAATTTTATTAATATTAACCTAGGGACAGTTGAAAGAGTTGACACTATTTGGGCCGCCCTCAAGTGTGCCATATGGGAGAGTTTATACGTATATCGGCTACCTGAGCTCGGAAAGATAGAAGGGCTCTAGAACTATTGATAGGTGAAATTCAGCAGTTGGAAGGTAGGTTAAGTTGTACATCCCCGGACGAGGATTGGGCAAGGCTCCACCAACTGTAGTCAAATTATTATGATTTAATGGCGCAAAGACAGAGCTAGCCATTCATCATACCAAGTTGGAAGTATTTAGAAGCAGGGGAAAAGTGGGGAAACTCCTGGCCCTAAGAATGAGGCAGACTGAAAGGTCAAAATTCATTCCTGGGCTGAGATCCTGCAAGTGGTGACATAGTCTCCACCCCAAGATATTGCAGCTATCTTTGGTAAGTACTATGCGACTCTTTATTCCTCAGCTGATTTGATGGGTGTGACAGACCAGGAGATTGCAGAATATTTGAGTTCTGTTAGTCTTACTGGGCTGCCTCCTCAAATAGCGGAGAGTCTAGGGGCTCCGATCACTTTAAGTGAAGTAGAGCAGGCTATTAAACAGTTGCCGCTGGACAAAGCTCCAGGGCCAGATGGGCTACCCAACAATTTATATAACAGCTGCCTCCTCAGCTGGCCACTCTTCTGAGGAATGTTTTAACTTCTGGTATCAGGAGGAATAAAGGGACCCTTGCTTTGATGACATGGATCCTGTGATTTACTGGCCGGATAAGGACTTATTATGTCCTGGAAGCTACCGCCCGATATCATTTCTTAATTCGGATGTTAAGATCCTTGCTAAAATATTGGCCAATCGGTTAGTTTCGTAATAGGAGGGATTATTGGTAGAGAACAAGTTGGTTTTATGTGGGGCGTACATCAGTGGATCACATGAGGAAGCTAATGCATCTAATGGCAGCATCGAGGGATGCCGAGTCCCCTCGGTCCAGGTATCCCCGATGCTGAAAAAGCCTTTGACCGGGTCTCCTGGCACTTCCTGTTTGCGTCTCTCTGACAATTCAGAATGCCTGATAGTTTTGTACAATGGGTTAAGGTACTATACACCTCCCCAAGGATAGGGTGTGATGCAATGGTTGTTTATCTGATCCATTTATCTGAAAGAGGCACCCACCAGGGTTGCCCGCCTCCCGCTCCTTTTAATTGTTATTTGGAGCCCTAATACGTAAACTGGTATCCTCCTTCTTTGAAGGCCATTCAAATTTAAGGAGAGATACGCTATCTCAGCCTATGCTGACAGTCTCCTATTGCATGTCGAGGACCCTGAGATTTCATTACCAGTCCTGCTTGAGGAATTGATAGATTCTCAGTTGTGTCCTTGTATAAACTGAATCTCTAAAACAAAGGTTTTTCCGTTAAATCATTGCAGTACTAGAGATATCTGCACCTCGCTGGGACTGTCATGGGAATCAAGGGTCTTTACATACTTGGGGATTAAAATTACTAGGAATATTTTCTTGATGATTAAATTTAACCTGACCAATTTGGTGCATATGGTGCAATCAGATCTGGAAAGATGGGGGCTCTTCCACTGTCTCTTTGGTGGATAAATATTCTTAAATGAATGTTCTGCCACGGCTGCTTTATCCGCTTGGCATGTTGGGCATATTCCTTCCCAAATCCTGGTTTTGAAGCTCCAAAGATTATTTAATAATTTTTATGGAGGGTAAGTCAGTGAGAGGGGCATATTTTAAATTAACAACACCAAGCTCAAGGGGCCTTGCCCTCCCATCTTCTTTGTACTATGGGGCTCAGCATTTAAGCAAGTTAGTTTATTGGATTAAAGGAGATATACCCAGTGGAAGATGCATATGTGCCAGTCTGGCTTGACATTGAATGCAGGCTTGCCCATGGTGTTGCCAGTTCCTACATGCCTTGATATACTCAAACCTTCCTGCCTTCCGTTTTCTTAAAACATCCCCAATAGCTTGGTCCCTAAGGCCTTTCTGCAAATTCAAAAGTATTTTTCTGAAAGTTGGCACACTTCACTGGCCTAACCTCTTTTTAATAATTGGCACTTTCAGATTGGGCATCGTCCTATATTACCCTCCTTTCTTCCTCAACTCAAGCAGTGTATCCTGGTAGATCTTATCCAGGGTAATGACTTAGTCCCTTTCAGGCATTACAGTGTCGCTTCAGCTTAGATCCCAAGATATTTTTAAATACTTATAAATCAAAGCGGCCTTACTAGCATTTAAAAGTAATCAAGAGTGGACGATGCAACCAACAGATGGTCTTCTCAAGACCTTCCAGGAGGCAGATCAACCCATGCAGTTTCTAAGATTTATAAGCAACTTCAAGCCTTAGATTCGTCTCTCCCGAGGGAGTATGTTATTACTAGGTACGTGAACTGTCCCTTCCGTAGACACTAAGTACTGGGCGAAAGCTTGGGGTATGATTTATAATATATCAAGCAGGACAGGCTACATTTAATTCAGTTTAACATTCTTCATATTATCTATTACACCCCAGATAAATTGCACAATATGGGCTACCTTTCCTCCCTTTATGCCCCTGTTGTAGTCAGGTCTCAGGGTCGTTGTATCATATACTGTGGATATGTCCGCATATTCAAACTTTCTGGAGTGCGATACAACGAGTTTTGATCCTCTTCTGGGATTAGATTCTTTATTCACATTGGAGTGTTGCCTGCTGGCAATATTCTCCTGGGACACCCCATGCACGTAAAGCACACATGGTTCTAATTTCAGCTGCTGCAAAGCTAGTTTGTTACAGCACTGGAAGGAAGAGTCCCTACCTACTATTATTGAATGGTACCAGAAATTCTATTAGCTATCCAGGTAGAGAAGCACATAGCATATTTGTGACACTCATATCACTAGTTTAAAAGTACTTGGGAGCCTCTACTGTCCTTACTGATATTGTTGAAGTTCTAGAATTGAATTCCATTATTGATTTGTGGTTCATGGCCATCTTTCTTTTCAGGTGTATTTAAGAGTAATTTGCTGTCTTTTGTAATAGGGCACAGACTGGGGGAGGGGGTTCTTATTTGGCTGTGTGTGTATTCGGTATTGCTCTTTTTCCTTTTTTATATATATATTGTTTTATTTGTTGTTTGTGTCTTTTAATAATGCAGTCCATTGTTTACTGCTATGTATTTACCTGTCTTTTGCAAAAGTATTAATAAAGTATATTGAATTTATAAAAAAAGTACCTGTCAGCCAGAGTTGAATTATACATTATAACCCATGGGATCCAGGGGCCCCACATCAGCGCTTATCTTTAAACAGAGCCCCCTTCCCATTACAAGTCAATGGCAGTGATGCATGAGCTACCTGGGCTAATGTCAGACTTGGGAGGCTGAGCCTTGGTAAGCCCTCTGTAATTCCAACATTGTTGCCAACTTCGTATTGACAAAAATTAAAGGGAAAGCCCTCTCAACCTATTTTCTGTATATCTGTGTAAACTGAAGCACTAATCAAAATTCCTCTCTTACATCCCCCTAATTTCATCCTAATTTAAATTTAAATGAAGTTGCTTCACTCTGTTCTGCCCTGGTATGAAAACCTGTTTGATGTCATTATAAAGATCATGACCCCACTCATGCAGGGCATTATGGAAGCTGATGATGTGTACATGCACAGTCAGCAGAAGTACTATTGTCAGTATGTTCTGTTGTATGACTTCTGAGGTCCCTTTATTCTTGTCTTGTGTTGGCCATCAAACTTTTCAAGGTAAGTTCTCTAATGCTTTCTGTTATTGAAAGTGTGTCTAAGTTGGAAAATGCATTTGGAAGGATGCTTGTATGCTTGTACTTGCAGTTTTGTTATTCATCTGATTAATTCCTATATACTAGCAGCTCTTTGTTTACTCCCAGTCCCTTGATGTGCAAATACGCATTATCATCTCCCATGTTTTCTTTTATGAGTGAGCTTATGTCCTTTGCAATGACATCAAACAGGATTTCACATCAGGGCAGAACAGAGTTAAACAACTTTATTTACATTTAAATTAGAATGAAATTAGGAGTTGCAGAGAGAAAGAACCATTTTTCATGCCAACAAGCTACACTGGCAAACAGAGAAATAGGTCGAGGGGCTTCCATTTACATCTCATTTGCCACTACTCCACTGAGACACTCAGCTTCATCGAGCCTTATTTATTTACAGTAATTTTTATTGCATTGGTCAGGTAAGCAACTGCAGGCCCATTTTCAAGTGTGACTCACCGGAAATTACAAAGTGGACAAAAGCAGAGCAAGACAACACCAGTTTACAGTTACACAGATGTACAAGGAACAGTATCATTGCAGTGCCTCAAGGACAAATGAAAATATTGCAACAAATAAGTAAGACAACTTAGGGATAATGAGAAGATTACAAAACTGAACATATTGCAAAAATAATTAAGGCAACATAGGGACAACAGGAAGACTACAAAACCCAATGCAAAATATTCAAAGGATTGAACAACAGTTTTCAAATGAAGGCATTTCATAATCCCTGTTTAGAATCATACAGGAAGAGCGTCAATACAGGCCTAAAAGGCAGTAAGCCACATAAAGCTAGTTAATATAACTGCAACTTGAGTCTGGTGGTCGCATAGGAATCTTCTAAACAAGGAGTAAGAGGGAAAACTGTGGACCTAAAGTAGGAGAGAATTCTAGAGCTTGAGGGACATGCAGTGAATACCTGTTCTCCCATTACTGTGCTGGTTTTGAGGACAGTCATAAGTGACCCCTCAGCCCTGAGTGTGTACATCTGGCTAAGGCATTTTAAAATAAATAAATAAAATAAATAAACATCTGTGCCAGGGCAGTTGGTGGCTGATCTAATGATTTGGCTACAAAACAGCCCAGGATAAATAAATGACTGTTAGTAGGAGACAGCCAGTCTAACTTTCATAGAAATACAGTGGTGTATAAGAAGGGTGCAGACAGGGCAATCCTACAGATATTATTGTAGGAATTGTTCTATTCTGCCACTAATGACTTGCCAGCAGATGCTAAGAGAAAGAGCCAATAAGTGAGGCTTGGAAGAAGTATTCCTCTGGCTTGGGCAACCTGAGCTGCTGGGGTAATGTTATGTTTGACCCTATAGGCCCAGCTAATTTTAACATGAACCTCATTGCACACACTGTGAATGTATAGTGGGAAGTTTAATGATAGGCCCCAGTGAACCTAAGGTATCTGAATGACTGAACGGTCAGAGAGACAGGCTGTCAGCACAATTATGGAAGTGGCTCAGCACAGGATTTAATCTTGTATGGTGACCCAAAGAGCATGACCAAGGTCCTTCTTGCATTAAGGACAAGCTGAGTGTGTACACAACATTTCTAACACTTAGAAATGCAGTATTAGTTACAGTAGGTGCTTATACATGGGGATCTTTGATACTGACAAGAAATACCAGGTTCACTGTAGTTTTCTCTGTACTTATAGTGGTTACTTCACCACCTAATTAAATACAGTACAGTATCCTGATTGAATTTAAACATCATGATTTTAATTCCCCTATTAGCATCATCAAGAAAAAACAGAAAAATGTCATAAAGAACTTTTGTGGTAATTGGACTATGCACTTTCCCAGTTATAGTAAGCATTGCTTATTGATTTCTTTCAGTAGCTCTCCTAATTCCATGACTGCCACTTTATGCACAAGACCAGAGATTGATTGGGATATCCCAGAAGCTAAGAATACCAGATGTAAGTCAGTGCCAAACACAACTCAGAACTGCTTACTGAAACAGTGAGTCAGGAACCTACAAGACAGGATACTAGTCTCAATTTGGTACTTATCAGTTTGGAGGCAGTGGGAAGGGGTAATGATGAAGGTACCAATGTGGTCCAGTGGCGACAAAATCTTGTGGTTTGGACTGGTCCTGGTAACTGCAGAAACTCTTCAATAGCTGTGGTCCTGGACCTCAGAAGAGCAGATTTAAGGAAAATGAGAGAAAAGGTCAGGGAAAAACTGAAGGGATTAGAGAGGGACAATGGGTAGGCAGAAAATATGGGCGTAATGAAGAGGATCATTTTGAAGGTGACTGACTCTTGCATGAGGAAAGTTTGGTTATCCAAGGAAGTGACAGAGGCAATGTGGACCAAAAGGAGGGCCTTAAAAAATATAAGAAGAATAAAGGAGGCAGCAAGGGGGGATGTCAGGGAAAACTAAAGGAAACAAAGGGCATAGTCAGAGGGCTACAGAACATCTGACAATGACTTCATGTCTAAGCGCTGGGGTGTCTAGGGGTTTTTCACAAACCCACCATAAGTGTGTATGTATGTACTTTAGACTTCAGAGATAAATAAATGTTTACTTTATTTTGAATTAAAGTGAGTTCTCATTGCTTTCAAACTTGAGTGTCTGGCATTCTGTGGTTTGACTTTCATATAAGCAGGAGTTAGTAGTTCCAGCCTGGCACCAGGATTCCCATTTCTGCCAAAGCACATCTTTACTTTTGAACTGCATGGTCAAGAGGGCAAGGTAGACACAGAGATGTGCATTGCTGTGGTTATCAATTGGGGAAAATGGTTCCTTTAGGTACATCAGGGTAAAAGGAAGATGAGGGGGAATTGTCAGACTATCAGGGGTAGTACAGAACTACAAGGAGAAAACCGAAACAACCAGATGGCTTCAAAAACACAAGACCGGAGCTAGAAAAAGTTACTACAAAAGCAGGTCAGTCCGCTTATTGTTTTAATGGTTCACTGTCATAGATACATAGAGTATATAGATACATAGACAGTGTCGTAGATAAGGCCCATGGCCCACCCAGTCTGCCCATTTGAGCTTGTAAGTTCAGTTTGTTTTCCTAGAAGTCTGTTGCCCCTACCCCTGACCTCCAGAATTCCTTTATGTCTATCCCATGCATTCTTAAATCCCATGATTGTTTCAGCCCCCACCACTTCCTCTGGCAGGGTGTTCCACTTGTCCACCACCGTTCTGTGAAGAAATTCTTTCTCATGTTTCCTCTGAATCGTCCTCCCTCCAACTTCATCCCATGCCCTCTAGTACTGGAACATCTTTTCACTTAAAAATAGTGTTTTCCTGCACCCTGTTCCTCCCTGTGAGATACTTGTATGTCTCTATCATATCGCCTCTCCTCCTCTCTCTCCTCCAGGAGTACATGTTCAGTTCCTTCAACCTGTCTTCATAGGACTTGTGATGCAATCCATGCACCTTCTTTGTTGCCCTCCTCTGAACCTTCTCTACCCTGTCTATGTCCTTACGTGGTATGGTCTCCAGAACTGTACACTGTACTCCAGGTGGGGCCTCACTAGTGTCTTGTATAGTGGAATTATGACCTCCCTTTTCCTGCTGGTGATGCCCTGCCTATACATCCCAGCATCCTATTTGCTTTACCTGCTGCCTTGTCACACTGTTTCCCTACCTTGAGGTCATCAGAGATGATAACCCCAATATCCCTTTCCTGCTTGGTGCATGCTATATCCTCACCCCCCAACTGATATATTGTGCCAGGGTTTTGTGCCCCATATGCATTATCTTGCACTTCTTTGCATTGAATTTCAACTGCCAATCCTGACCATTCTTCAAGTTTCTGCAGGTCCCTTCTCATTCTGTCTACACCCTCTGGTGTGTCTACTCTATTACAGAGCTTTGTGTCATCAGCGAACAGTGAAATTCTGCCTTCTAGGTCCTCGTAATGTCACTGATGAAGATGTTGAATAGGACCGGTCCCAGCACTGATCCTGTGGTACCCCACTGGTCACTCTTCCCTCTGTGGAGGACAGCCATTTACCACCACCCTCTGTGTCCTGCCACCCAGCCAGTTACCTACCCACCACACTACTTTCCTGCCCACACCCATATTCCCCAGTTTGTGTAATAGTCTTCTATGTGGCACAGTGTCAAAGGCCTTGCTGAAGTCCAGATATGCCATGTCCACTGCCCTCCCTGATCCACCTCCCTAGTCACCCAGTCAAAAATTCAACGAGGTTGGTCTGACATGACCTCCCTGGTGAAACCATGCTGCCTTGGGTCCTGTGGTCCATTGACAACCAGATGTTCCACCACTCTCTCCTTCAGTAGTGCTTCCATGATCTTCTCCCACTACCGAGGTGAGGCTGACTGGTCTGTAGTTCCTCTGCTTCCTCTTTGTTCCCACTTTGTATAAGGGGACTACATCTGCTGTCCTCTAGTCTTTGGGTACCTCCCTGTTTCCATGATCAGCTAAACAGGATAGCCAGAGGTTCAGCCACCACCTCTCTTAGTTCTTTAAGGACCCTGGGGTGTGCCCCATCTGGCCCCATTGCTTTATCAACTCTTATTACTTCCAGTTCCTTCAGGACCCTTTCTCGTGTAAAGGGACTTGTGTCCATTTCTGCACCATTCTCACCCCTTGTACTCCTTCAGACCCATTACCTCCTCTTCCTCAGTAAAGACTGAGCAGAAATACCTGTTCAATATGTCAGCTTTATTGTTGTCATCCTCCCACGCTGCACCCATCCTCCCTTCAGTCTCACTATCCCTCCTTTGTCTTTCTTTTTTTTCACTTATGTACCTGTAAAAGGTTTTGTCCCTCTACCCACTGATTTTGCAATGTGTTCTTCTTGTCTGAGCTTTGGCTTCCCTTACTGACCTCCCTGCCTCCCTTTGCTTCTCCTGGTACTTCTCCCTATCCCTTCTGCCTGTGTCTTTTGTATTGCCTGAATGCAATCTTTTGGCTTTCACTTTCTTTGCTACCTCTTTGGAAAACCATAATGGTCTCCTCTTCCTTTTCCTCTTGCTAACCTGCTTAATGCACAATTCTGTTGTTCTTGTAATCCCCATTTTAAATACTGCCCACTGTTCCTCAACCCCTGATTCCTGTCCCATTCCCTTAATGCCTCTTTCAAGTATCCCCCATTTTCCCAAAGTCTGCCCCCTAAAATCCAGGATACGTGTTTTGTGTGGTTTGCTTCTGCTCTTTCTGTGATTTCAAACCACAATGACTGGTGGTCACTGTTTCCCAGGTGCTCCCCCACTGTTACCCCCATCACACTGTCCCTGTTTGTGAGCACAAGGTCCAGTATTGCCTTCTGCCGAGTTGGTTCCATGACCAGTTGCTTGAGGAAGGCACCCTGAAGGAGTCCAGGATAAATCTGCTCCTAGTTGATGCTGCTGCTGGGATGCTCAGTCCACATCTGGAATATTGAAGTCTCCAACCAGTACTACCTCACCTTGTCTGCCATCCTTTGGATGGCTAGCATCAATTCTATCTGTTTCTTCCTCCTGGGCTGGTGGTCTATAGATCACACCTGTGTGGATGGCTGTCCCCATTTTCCTTTCCAGCTAACCCACAGTATCTCTCCCCATTTTGTTCCTCCTGGATCTCTGTGGCCCTTATGTCATTTTTCACATACAGTGCCACTCCTCCTCCCTTCCTGCCTGCTCTGTCTCTTCTGAATCTGTGTTGTAGCCAGGTATGGCTATCTCCCAGTCGTGGTTATCATTACACCAGGTTTCAGTGATGGCCACAATGTCCAGGTCTGACTGCACCATGACAGCCTCCAGATCTTCCATCTTGTTGCTAAGGCTCCTGGCATTTGCACATGGCTTTCCATGATTTGACCTCCCTAGACTGTTTCACTGTTCTACTCCAGCCCCTTCCTTGGTTGTCATTTATCCCTGGTTCTCCTTGCTGTCTGTCCTTCTGCTGCATTTTCCCTTTTCTGCTTATCCACCTCTTGGGCACTAATCTCCATCTTTTGCACCTGCTTTGCAGAGATAGCCCTCCTCTGGTTCACTGGTTCCACTGCTAGCTGTGGGGGTGAGCAAGTAGGTACCCTCCTTGCTGGTCTGCCACCTCCCTTTGCTAGTTTAAATGCTTGTCAATGTAGCATTTAAACTTATCATTGAGTGTTTGATTCCCTCCAGGATGGATGCAGGCCATCAGGCTTGAACAAACCTCCATCCCTCCAGGTGGGTCCCCAGTCACCAATGAATCCAAATCTTTCCTCACAGCACCAGTTCTTCAACCATGAGTTAAAGTTCCTGGTGCATGCACTCCTATGCTCTCCTTGCCTCTCACAGGTAGTACTTCTAAGAAAGTGACAGAAGTAGCTACCTGCTTGAGTCTCCTCCCAGTTTCCTAAACTCTTCCTGAACTTCCTTTGGCTCCCATTTGCCAGGTCATTAGTACCTAGGTGGATAATGACATCCAGCTCACCCTTCCGTCTTGCCTTCCCAGTGATCCCCAGGATCTTCCTTCCATCCCTCCATGCCGTGGCACCTGGTAGGCACCTCACCTCCCTGTTCTCCCCTCCTGTGTTCCTAGCTGGATCCCTCTTATGATGGAGTCCCCACCAGGATTTGCTTCCTCCTCCTCTGGGGTCCACTTCTTTCCTTCAGAAGTCACCTTGGCTAACCTCCACATCCTTTCCTTCCACTTCTCTGGGTACCTCTATTTGGTTGTCCTCATTTGCCAGTGTGGCATATGAGTTCTTGAGTGGAATAGGATCTGGGATGTGCCTCTGCCTGACCACTCTAACCCTCCCTGAGCCCACTGTCATCCAAGTGCTCCCCGTTCTTGGCATCCTTTGAGGCAGTTGCATTGGACTGGGTGGTCCCTGGATAGGGTGATGGTACTCCTGACCCAGTTTACTCCGCTCTGAGTCTGGCTACCTCCTCCCGCAGTCCACAGAGATGCATGCAAATAGGGCAGCACCTCAGTGTCCAGAAGGTCTGCCTGAATATGGCTGCCCCACAGCCACTGCATTGCACCACTCCCACATTATACTGCAAGTCCACTACTTGTCTGCTACTGAAGCTCTCCTAGTTCCCTTTTTATTAATTTACTGTCCTAAAAATCCTGCCACTGATCCTCAGATATTTTTTTTTTTTTTAAAAAAAAACAATAAATAAATAAATGAATCAAACACTTGTTGTGCTGAGGATGGGCTTCTTCCCCTTATGCCCTCTACACACCCTTACTATACCCTGTGTTTTAGCTCCTGTCAATCAGATTTAACAGGGTATATAATTAAGAGTTGGGGAAGGGGAGGGAGGGGGTGAAATTTGCAGCAATTAAAGACAGCACAGAATTACACCACCACTATGTTTTAAATTTTCAACAGCCAAAAACAATTATAAGTAAAGACAACAAGAAAGTATAGTGTCACTAAAAGCTCACAATCTAAGTTTAAAAGAAAAATAGCAATTACCAGTTACTCTAAAGCACTGAATTGAATCTGTTTCCTTCCTTCCCCTTCTGGCTTCTTCTGAGAAAATAAGCTCTACTTGCTACTTCAATCCTGACTAAGCCCCACCTCCAGTTATCACGAGTTGAGGTCAGAGGCCAGACAATTAACACCCTTCACCCAACTACAGGGCAGTCAGACAAGCCAAGATAAAATTTGCAGCAATTAAAGACAACACAGAATTACACCACCACTATGTTTTAAATTTTCAACAGCCCAAAAACAATTATAAGTAAAGACAACAAGAAAGTATAGTGTCACTAAAAAGCCCATAATCTAAGTTTAAAGAAAAATAGCAATTACCAGTTACTCTAAAGCACTGAATTGAATATGTTTCCTTCCTTCCCCTTCTGGCTTCTTCTCACTTTAAATATGTGATTTTAGGACACTTACTACCATTACACTCTCAGTCTTGAGAAAGCACATGGCATGGAAATGTTTGACTGTTCAGGAGGGAGTCCTGTATCATTGTTGCTGCTGCAAGCATTCTACTAATACAAGTGAATTTTATCCTGAGCTATGGAGCTGTGATATTGTTTATCTAGTGGTGACTGGGAAGCTGGAATGACCTGCTTTTGTAGATTACAAGGAGAAGGCTTAGTTTCAAACAATTACTTCTTCTTAGTGTTCATGGTGGAGACTGAAGGACCTTTACTAGATAGTGGTATTAAGACCTCCAAATGTGAAGGAAATGGAAGCTGGTGGTAATGGTGGACAGAATAAGAAAGGATTTACAACCCTCATGGTAGATAAGGCACCAGGATGGGATGGCTTGTACCCAAAGGGTGCTCAGGAGTTAGGTTCAGAACTGGCTGAGCCTTCCTAAACTGATCAGATGCTCATGTGAATCTGGTATCATGCCTGCAGAATGGAGTTCTGCAGATATGTTTCTGTTCCACAAGGGCAAGGACAAGGACAAGGAAGACCCAGGACACTACAGACCAGTCAGTCTTACCTCCATTGCAGGTAATCTGATAGAGAACCTAGTCAGAGAAAGCCTAGTGGCCTACCTGTAGACAAACAGTTTGCAGGACAACAAGCAGCACAGATTTATGGCATGGAGTCATGTCAGATCAAACTAACAGTATTTTTGACTGGCTCACAAGGGCAGATGATAGAAGGTGGGTGGAAAATTTACTGTACTCTACTTCAGTTTTGGCCATGCACTGACTCAGTGCCACTCTGAAGGCAACTGAAAAGCTGGAAAACTGGAAGTGGAGAAGAATTGTAAGATAGGTGAGTGACTGGTTGGGAGAAAAAGGCAGTAGTGAAGGGAGTGAAGTCAGAGGACAGCAGGTACTGATTGGACTGCTGCAAGGGTCAATCCTGGGACCAGTCCTTTTCAATAAGTTCATCAGTGATATAGGGAGGTATCCAGGGCAGACATGTCTCTTTGCAGATGACAGAAAGCTATGTGACAGGGTGGAGAGCAAGAAGATGGTGAGGGAGTTAAATAGGGATCTGAGGAGCTTGAGAGGTGGTCCAAAATATGTCATTTGTGATTCAATACCAAAAGTGCAAAGTGATATACTGATGGAAGAGGAACCCAAGAGTATTGGATAGTAAGGTTAGGTTCCCCACGGTGTCTGAGGAAGGGACATGGAGTCATCATTAGTGACTCCCTCAAACAACCCAGTGAGTTTAATAAAGCATACAGCAAGCCAACAAGTGTGCTGGGATGCATTGGGAGGGTTTATATAGGAGGAAGGAAGTGATATTGCCCCTGTACAGGTCATTAATAGGGCCCCACCTGGGTGCTGTCCCAGATCTGGAGTCTGCACTAGAAAAGGAAAGGAGTTTACTGAGTCTGTGCAGTGCTGGGTCCCAAGATGATCCAGAATGAACAGAACAGCTCATATGAGGAGTATCTGGAGGCCTTTAACATATACTCACCAGAGGCCAAAGGAGACTGTTGACATGATAGAGATGGACAAGGTCCTAAGAAGAATTAACAGAGTAAATTGCATAGACCTATTAAATAGGAATAGTAGTGCATTCACAAGAGAAAATGAATAAAGGCTAGTCAAGGAAGCTTTAAGAGGGACATAAAGGAGTTCTGCATCACTGAGGATTTTAGAGCTATGAAACTTATTACTGGCGTAAGTGTTAGGGGCAGGGACTATAAAGGGTTCAATTCAAACATGGCTGGGACAGGTTTAAAGGGCTAATAATTTCAAGAGGAGGAGCTAGAAAGTTGAGGGGAGAGGTTAAAGGGAGAGAGATAGAATATGAGGTAAAACCCTTTAAGTCATTAAATTGGGGATATACAGTAGGTATTAAATTATTTATGATCAGACTGGATGGACCTTTGGTCTTTATCTGCCAGCTATATCATGTTTCTAAGTGTCTAAGCCTTCAGTGGCTACTATTGTGCTGTATTAGGGTTGTCAAAACTAGTTCTAAAAACATTAGAACACTTTTAGAAACTATGGGTTAAAATTCTAATTTAGAATTAGAACACCCATGGGTTCTAATTATTAAAGGTTCTTAACACTAAATGAAAGACTTTTGTTGTTCAGACATTTCAAAAACAGGAGATAACAGCCTGGAAAACAAACTAATTATTCTGAATTACTTTCTAAAATATTTTAAAGAGAGACACTGTGAGAGTGTACTGCTCATATGCAGGTATACCAAACACATGGAACTGTAACATTAGCAATAATGCAAGACAGGGGTGTGTTGTTGTGAGATTACACATGCTTTGGGTGTGTTGTGGCACAAGGCTGCCAGCAGAGTGCCATAAACCACCCAAGGCATGTAGCTCTCCACACTAAAGTGCATTATTGATATTATAAAATAAATCAAGAAAAAGTGCAGCATTTTGGTTGCTAAAACAAAGGCTATGTGTGATTCTATATTGAGGTAACACATTTAGAGTCAGTGTTTTTTAATACAACAAGTAATGAAACATTTGATTGTTTAACCAATAACATCTAAACTTTCATTTAAGACAAGTAGTTTGAAACTAAAATATTTTCTTATGGCAAGTGCACTTATAATTCAGTTGTTTATGACATGAAAGTTAATGTTTCCATGTACCATGAAATTGCTGAGGTTGGGAATGACTGGTTGTTCTATGTTTGTATTTTGTGATTCTTCTCCTTTAGTTGTGTTAGTAGTAGCATATCTTGATCTGATGTGACTGTGAAGGTAGCTGATGGGTGATGTTTGTTTCTGTCTGGTGCTATTGGTTGGTTGGGATAGAGTCCGGACAGTATGGTGCTCCACCTGTTCCTTTCCTTTATGTCTGGTCTCCTGTAGGTTTGTAGTGATGATTCTGTCTTGTCCCTGTGACAGTCATGCTTTCCTTTGATTATAGCCCTGCCTGTGCTGTTAGAGTTACTACTGTTGCACATAAAAGTGGTTTGAGTACTTTGGGAGACTCCTGCTTGTGTACATATGTGCTGGAGCATGCCTTGCAGATAATTGACACTCATTAGTTCAAGTGAGTACCAAGTAGGTTGTTTGTCCATTATTTCATGAGACATTTATTTTGCGTGGCAGAATAGTGACTGACATCCTGGAGTAGTTTTGACAGGTATTTGATAAAGCTGCTGACTGGGCACAGAGGGCTTGCAGGTGTTTGAACATATAACTTCATAGTTCTTCTTTCTGTGGGTCATGCATTGTTGGGTGTATTTTTGTATGTTCATTGAAGGTTTTCATCACATATCTTAAACCATTCTCTGAAGTTTTAACTATGAATGACTGTGGTGTAAGTATAAGAACAACTTTGTTGCCACGGCTAGGAAGTTGTAGAGTCTAACCAGACTTTATTGACAAGTCCTGTAGCAGTGTTTGGGCTCCAGAACTGGGGAGTTGCATTATGTTTGTAGATCACTAGTGGAGATAGGTGGGCAATGTGATGCTTTGTCTTTGCCCTCACATCTCATTGTTTTGATTCAGCCTTTGAAACACTGTTGGCCACTGTAAATGATGTGTCTTGCATCAGATTTAAGACATGGCTTATGGGTGGGTCATTAGAAAACAACTGATGCCTGCAGTACACTTACAAATGCACTTAGTCCATATGGGGCACCTTGACTGTTTTTGTACAGTGCCATGAAATTGCCTGAGAATATCATAACGTTCTGATACTGGGATACTGTGGAAGTCAATAGTTTTGTTGTTCTCTCTTGCCCACCTGTTAAGACAGTGATCGACCATTTTGTTAGTCTCGTTGTTTTCTCATTTCTGTTCAGTTCCAACCTGTTTAGTGTAGTTTCTGAGACATTAGAATGATGTATTAACATGCTTTCACTGGGAGGATGTTATGTTGTGTTGTTATTACATTGCTGTCGATGTGATCACAGGCGTTTGAGCTTGTTCTTTTCATGGCAGTTCATGGTTGAGGGCTGGATTTCAGGATTGCTATGCTGAATTTTTCTACATTAGGTGTGGTCACTGTTGCTACCTGAGGATCTATTATGCTAGTCTGTTGCAACTGTCCCTGATGGATACTACTTTTTGTAAACACTACTTAAGGAAGAGGCTCCTGTATAACTATTCGCTGGTTTTGCTTTGTGAATGTGTTGGTGCTTATGTCATTGGAATAAACATTTTGCCTGTGAGCAGTAACATGCTCATAGGACGGGGAGACATTGACATCTGCTCAGCAGCCGTGTATGAAGTTTGAGTATCTGTATACAAACACACAAAACACAAAATCCCAGCAATGCATATTTATTTGAACAATTATACATGACTGGGAGGCGTATAGATTTGTGTGATTTACATCCCTTGTGTGGTGTGTCATGACGTCAGCAGAGTGACTTTAACCACACAGAAGTATGTAAATCACACAACAACAGATGCCCTGAAGTGCATTGCTGTGATTATAATGTGAATTTGTTATTAAAAAAAAGAACTAGGTTCAGAAAAGTAAACATTTGATTACTGGAATCTTTACCAGTTGTCAGTTGCAGGATTTACACATGGTCATGTTACATGTTTGGAGCAAGGAGGTTACAGAATTTCTGAGACCCATTTTTAATTTTACCTTGTTTTACTTAATGAAAGCAATAATACACTCCAGGGAGTGTTTGGATTACACATGCCTCGGGTGATCTGTGGCACTTGGCATGTAGCCTCATGCTACACCACACCCGAGGCGTAATTCACAACAAAATGCCCCATTGTGCATTGTTGTTTAACTTTGTATTGGTAAACACAGTGGTTTACAGTGTTCTGGACTTGTAATAACATGTTTGTGGATGTGCCCATTATTATTGTGGCTGCTGTGCCTCATTGTCCCCATGTACCTCATTGCCATAGCTAAATGCTTTGAGGTGTCATCTTGCCTCATAAATCATGGATACTCATCTGCCCAACTTAAGCTGCTCAAACACTTTCTAATGTTGAATTCCTGCTACTCCTGCTGATGTCTGGGAACATACACCCTAACCTAGGTCCTGCTCATCAGTTTCTCTCTGGCAGCAGCAGACTGGAGTTATTAAACTGGCCTCAGTTAACATTCATAGCCTTCTACCCAAGATTGACCCCTTCAAGTGTGGGTGGCTCAGCATAAACCTGATGTGCTAGCTGTGGTTGAAACCTGGCTCTCCCCAAGGTGCTGACACTGCCATCTCCCTAGATGGCTATACAGTATTCAGAGAAGATAGGATTGGGAAAAGGGGAAGTGGCTGTGCAATATACCTGAAGGACTCACTCCAGGTTACAGACTCCAAAAATAATCTCTAACAGCAGTACCCAAGCCCTTGCAATAAAACTAATCCTAGGGCAACAGGGTAAAGCTCTCTACAATCTCTCTATCTACATACCCCTCATGACCTGACCAATGGTTTCTCCTCTGTATTGACTACCTTTCCAGCATGTTCCAACACTTGAGGTAATACTTCTTGGGGACTTCAATGTTAATCAGCTTTTCACAACCAACCCTTACAATGATGCAATAGCCACTATTGACTTCACCCAAGTAGTTACAACCTCTATCTGAGTCAATCATAGGGCTGGCAATAGTACTCTGTTGGACCTAATTTTTACAAACCACTAGGAGATGATCACTGGCTCTGAGGTCCTCCTTGACACTCTCAGGGACCACTCTTATGTTGTCTGCTTTTGCTCAAACAAAACCCCTAAACAACAGGGAAAATGTCTCCCAATGTGTCCTTAAGAAAGGTCAGCTTCAACATCGCTAGGCCCATCTCCTAAAATGTGACTGGTCACCACTGGACTCTGCAATAAATATCGATTATGCTCTGGATTTTTATAACTATCTTTAACAATGCCTACAATACCTTCACCTCCTACAGAAAAAGGAGGTCAAGGCTGCCAGTAACCCCTGGATCACCACCACCGTCCTAAACCTGATGGCTACAAGAGACCACCTCTGGCACAAAGCTTGTGCCATAGGTAGTCAAGTCAATTGGGACCGTTATAAAGCTGCCAGAAATGCTTGTACTCAGGAGATCAGACTGGTTAAATCTGTGTACTACAAAGATGTGCCTCACGCTCTTGGGGCGACAGTCAGAAATTTTGGAATAACCTAAAGATCTTACCGCAAGCCCAACAGATACCCTCCCACCATGCTTAACATTAATAGGGTAATAATCCATGACCCATAGCTAATAGCTGACACATTCAACTCTGCTTTCATTGACCTCAGAGGCATACTCCTCCTGACTTCTTTGATAAACCCTATCTTATTTAACCCCACTATGCCAGGCCGGCCCTGAATAACCCCTTTCTATTTTAAAAAAATCACCCTAAGGGAATCAAAAATATCTCCTGAAAGTATTTGGCAAGTCTCGCTTCAGCAATGACACCCTTGACCTGAAGTTGCTATACCTTACCCTAGAATCTGTATTGCTGCCACCATCAAAATCCTCAGCCTGTCACTTTCCTTAGACAATTTCCCTAGCATTGGAAAGCTGCAGTGGTGACTTCTATTCACAAGAGTGAGGACAGTGCCTTACACACAAATTATCATCCAATTTCCATTCTCCCACCCTCTCCAAAGCCCTGGGTGGATCGTTCTCTGATTACCTGGCCAAGTACAGTCTCCAATGTCCTGAGCAGCATGGCTTTAGAAAGGTTACAGTACCACTTCTGCCCTTCTAGAATATACTGACTACATTCAGAAAACACTTGCCGGGGTCACTTAGTGGGATTAATATACATTGATTGCACTAAGGCTTTTGATACTGGTCAACCACACTCTCCTTCTCAAGTCACTCCTGGCCATTGAGATCTCCAGTGGTGCCACAACCTGGTTCAAAACTACCTGGATGGAAGATCTCAGCAGATAAAGATCCATGACACCCTTTCCATCAGCCTCCTGTATGCTCGGGTGTCCCCAAAGGCTCCTTACTGGGCCTCCTACTTTTTAGCTTCTTTCTTAATACCCTCCCCAAGTCTGTTCCAATAGACTTCTCCTCTACGTGGATGATGCAGTTTTATTTACTAGTCAGCCTGACCCACTCCCCTTGTTAGCAGTCTCCAGCATAACTTCTCAGAGGTTGAGTCCTGGTTCATCCCGCTTAAACTGATTATGAACTACAAAAAACTAAGACTATGCTCTTTGCTGGTCCCCAAAACAAGCTAAAATCAGCCCCTCTTGACATCTTTAATAATCAGAATGTCCCCATTGAATAAGTCTCTACCTCTAAATACCTAGGTATTACACTTGAGATGCCCTGTCTTTTTGCTGAACATGTCTGATTTATTTCAAATGTGATCAACTCCAGAATTAGAATCCTCTACCAAAACAAGCACAGCATCACTCCTGCGGCATTTTGGTTAGCCATCACCAGCTCAATACTCTCTAGAGTGGACCATGGAGTAGTCATTTATGGCTCTGCCACTGACACTACATTTAAAAGAATAAGTACGGCACTCAACAAATCATGTCGTCTGATCTCCGGTGCTGACTGTCGTACCCATACGTGTGACCTATATGCCCTGACCAACTGGTTGCACCTTAAAGAGATGCTATGGTATCAGACCTGCCTGCTTGTGAAAAATCAGTCTAGGGCTCACCCCACCAACCACACAGCATCTTCTCAGACACACGCCTAACTCACATAGCACCATGAGTGTGTCTAAGTACACCTACCTGATACCTTTCTGTTGAACCACCCAGGCTCAGCTTTCTTTCATGTTCTGAGCTTCTAGCACCTTAAACAACCTACCTCAGGCTATCTCTATGAACCCAAGCTCGGTTCCTTCAAACACAAACTGCTACTGTACCTTACTGCACTTAGCAACTGTGACTGTTCCAACTAGATTTTAATCCTAGCAGAACAATGCCACCCATTCCCTATTTTGTGCTGCACACTACTCCTCCCTCCCTCCCTCTATCAGCTCCCCTTCCTTCACCTGTCACCCTCCCCACTCCCGATCCATTCCTCACCCCTGACAGCTCCCAGGTTTCTATACTTTCCCTGATCCTTCTCTCTGTCACATCAATTTCCTCTGTGCCCCTCCTTCCTCACACCCCCACACCACTCCACTCCCTCCTTTCAATCCTCAGCCCGACAAAGTCTCCTTGCTGACTGCTTTGCTTTTCCCCTACTCCTTCTCTCCACTCTGTTACTTGACAAAACCAATAGTCTGACTGCTCAAATGTTGCTGTGTCACACTATTGGTGCACCAACCTATAATTCATATTTTAAACTTGTATTTTCAACCTGTAACCTCCTTACCTGTTCCCTCTACATGTATTACTGTTACCTTCCTAGTTATTTATCATTTTGCACTAGGATTGGAATCCCATGCTCTTTTGACAATGTCTCCTCATTGGTGGCTCAAGTGTCACCTAATGTTCTCATTGTCTGTTGCCCTCTGTTATCCATCTGTACCCACTGTATCCACAAATGTACACAATGCTAACTCTTACCCAAATGTGTATACATCTGTTTTCCACATACTGTAATTCTGCCTTGTGATTCAGTATCCCATTGTCTGTACTATTTTATTGTACTTTGTCTGTATTCTAACCTATTGTATGCTCAGACAATGAACTTTTGTAAATGAGTCTCTGACTCAAAGGTTTTGTAACTCCGATAAATAAATAAACATTTTTTTACAGAATCAGGGCCAGATACCCAAACTTATGGACACATTTTAAACAATTGTCAGTGTACAGTCAAACAACAGATTAGAATTTTTCTACATCCTTTTTCCTTTTCTCCATTTTCCTAAATGACTTGCCCACTGGCTGTCCATATACATCCATCCACATGTATGCGGACGATACGGTTCTGTATACATCGGGCCTTCTATTACTGATGTGATGACCAGACTCAGCAGGACTTCAATGATGTCCAGCACTGGTTTTGTGAATCAGCTACTTCTTAATGCCAAGAAGACTGTCTCCATGACCTTCTGCACAGGCAGAGACTCTCACCTCCTTTCATACCCTGGATGAGGCAACTCTGCAGGTTTGCCCTATTTTTAGATACCTCGGGTCTGGCTCGACCAGCACCTTGATTTTTTGTACATGTCGATGCCATCCACAAAACTTTACACCAACTGGGTGCATTATATTGCAACCATGGTTGCATCCCTCTGCCTGCCCACCGCTATCTTGAATAGAAAATGATGCTCCCAATTTTTGACTACTGGGATGTAGTCTATGGTACCTAAGTCCACCTTAGCCAGATTGGGCACTTTTCCACTCATTCAACTGTTTCACTCTTGATTGCCCGCCCTCCACCCATCACTGCTTCCTTTACATGCATTTAACCTCCCCTCTTTTCAAGATCATCGTTTAGCTCACTGTGCAGTCTCAAGGCCAAGTTCTGGTCCCATTCCCTACCACCCTACCTCGCCTCAGCCCTATTAGCCCAGACCAGTCTAGCATACTGCCTTGAAATTCTGACACCCGTCTCCTGACAACACTGTGCATATCCTCCTCTGCAGACCAGGCAGCCTTCAGATATACAATGCCTAAACTATGGAACACTCTCCTTGCTGTCATCTGGCACAGGCCCCTCCCAATCAATTCATCAAGGTATACTTCTCCTCCCATGTGTCTGCAACATCCCATAATTGCATTTGCCCTACTCTACTGGTTCTTTTTCTGGCCAAAGACTAGCCATTAGCTCCCATCACATCCGAGGCCTTGTTTGTCTTGCTCATCTCTGTCTCATTACCCTTCTTGATGTGCACTTATAATGATTATAATGACTGCAATGATTGTTCTTCCTGGTGTTGTCTTTATTGTATTACCATGCTCCATTGTTAGTGAATCATCTGTATTTGTACTTTTGTTTACCTCTTCCCTACCCCATACGCATTTGAAATTGAGCAGTACTTGTTCAGTGTGCCTTCCTGGTAAAACTTTTAAATAAATAATAAATAAATAATTAAGGGATTACTATTTGGTTTAGTTTCTGAGGATGAACAAGTCTGTCACTTGCTGTTTGATGTTATTTTGTGCCCACATTCTCCACAGATCACTCACAGATACATAAACTTTAGGAGGGACAGATTAAAACTTGGGGCAAGATCAGGGACATCCCTAAAAATCTCAGCTTCTAAGCATTTTCTTGGGCATTTATAACAGAAAGCAATAATACACTCGATGAAGTGTGTTGTGAGACTTACACACACCTTGGGTGGTTGTAGCATTTGGCCTGCAGCCTTGTGCCACACAACACCCAAGGCGGTGTAAATCTCACATCAACACCCTGTCATGAATGATGCTTACACTTTGTACAGGTAAACACAATGGTTTACTCAGTGTTCAGGACTTGTATTAACATGTTTTGGGATGTACCTATCATTATTGGGGTTACCATGCCTTATCGTGCCCATGTGCCTCATTGCCATGGCTAAATATTTTGAAGTATCATCTTGCCTCATTAATCAGGAACAAACTTTTTACAAAACCAGGGCCAAATACCCAAACTCAGGACACATTTAAACAATTGTCAATGTACAGTCAAACAGCAGATTAGAATTAAGGGACTACTATTTGGTATAATTTCTGAGGAGAACAAGTCTGTCGCTTTGCTGTCTGACTTTATTTTGTTACAATTCCACACAGATACATAAACTTCTGGAGGGACAGGGTGACACTCTGGCCCAGCTCCGATAGCCCATTGGTTGCTCGTCTCCAATACCCTTTGCTTGTCCAGGCCTACAAGCTACTCAAACCCCATGCTCCACCAAGCATAGCTGGAACCATAGCCATTAAACACAACCCTAGAGGACTTAAGGACATCAGAACGAACACTACTAGAAGTCCCAGAGTAAGGACCAATGCTGGCAGCAGATCCTTTTCTTGCCAAGCCCCGCCTATGGAACAAGCTCACCCCGTCCAGGACTCCTCCTCACTCATGAACTTCCGCACCAGGCTCAAGTCTCATATACTGGCCACAAGTGCATGCCACTGCTATGGCACATCGCTCTTAAGTATCCCCTTTCTCTGCAGCAAACCTTCCCCAAAGCTGAGTCGACCAAGTAACGCCCGCTACTGTCTGATCACCTAGGACATATGCTACCTCTTGTATAACACTATGCTAAGTAGTACCAAGGCAAAACTGTGTCATGATGATAACCATGTCTGTAACCACTGTTCCTGTAACCACCTCATGATGGAACAAACAATGTATTCAAAAGTTTTCTCCACTGTATCTTATCTAGTATTGTTATCCTGGGTCACCCCTGAAAAGGGACCTTGATTGCTCAGTGGGCCTACCGGTCACCAAAATTTAATAAATAAATAAAATAAATAAATAAAACTTGGCAAGATTAGGGACATCCCTGAAAATCAGGTACAGGTGGTAGGTCTGCTACGGAGAAAGTGTTTGGAGTGATTGCTCAAGGACAGGACTGTGCTGTAGTTTTAAGATGTACAGTACAAGGTGTGTACAACGGTTCTACAGTACAGCCCTGCCCTTGTATTAGTAATTCATCAGAGCTCTGCTTAGCTGTGGTTCAGCTTTCTTCTTTTTTTCTTTATTTACTAGTAACTGCACCATCATGGACATTGTGAGGGAAGGTTTTGTTTGTTTGTTTGTTATTCTTTTGGTAAACAGATGAGGGCCCACTAGGCACAAGTGCCTCTTTTCAGGACTACCCTGGAGCACTGGGGTGGTTAAGTGACTTGTTCAGAGTCACACAGTGTCTGAAGTTGAGGTTGTGGGAATTAAACCCAGATCTGCTGGATGTATCAAGCTCATTCACAGCTCATTACTCTAATCTCTAAGGTATACAAATTTTTAACTTCACCATTGGAGCAGTGTTTGTGCTGGCAGAGGGTGGAGCTGGCCTTGACTTGGGTAGAACATGCATAATTATTGGAAGCATTCAGCCGTACTGCCTCTCCACTTTTGGCTGTGTTTCTGGGGAAGGAGTTACCACTCTGTCATCACCCACGCTACTACTCATGTTGGGAGACTGCTGTAAACCAGGAAGCAGGTCATGGAAAATCTTTCTGGTGCTGCTCATTAACTCTTCTACTTTGCCATTTCTTCACTGTCCATTCCAGCTTCTGGTACTGCATCTTTGTTTTGGGAGACAAAGGACAGTCATTGTTGAGCTCCATAGCGTCCACAGTGGTGACTCCTCAATTGGGGCTGCTGACCAAAACCTGAAAGGAAATCATCTACGGAGCAGTAATCAATGAAAAAAAAGTACTCTGCATATTTAAGCCTTTGGTGACTTTGCTAACTTGCTGGGAGGCTGTGTAGCTTTGTTATTTTACAGTTGGCAGTCTCTTTTCACTGACTGGTTTGCATTTTGAAAAAAATGGTGGTTACAGACAACACAAACATTCTGTCAGTTGCTGGCACTCTGTGTGGCTGTTGTGCAACTGGTGGTGGTCACCTTGGACTTTATCTGTGTTTGTGGGATTTACAGATGGACAGGGTCCCAGAATGACCAATCAGCTTGTAAACATTTTCGTTGGCATTTTATATTTGGCATTAGCATTTTGAAAGGCACTATGTGTTTCTCTTTTCTGCATGTGCAGTGTAACAATATTATTGCTGTGCTGAGAGGGCAGAACTTTTACTTATGTCTTTCTCCTCTAAAAGTTTTATCTGTTCTTACTCTCCAGTCCCTTACTCAAAAGAGTTCTAGTTCTAAAGAAGACTAGAACCCTAGAACTATTTAAGTTCTAGACCTGAACCATAATCTAGAACGTCAGTGGGTTCAACAACCCTATACTATGTCAAATTCTTTGCTTACAGTGAGCTATGTGACTTTCAAAATATGTCCGTTTTAGGCCTAAAAACAAGTAGAATTGATTTGTTTTGTTCAGCTCATGCAGTATGTGTCCTACCATATTTTCCTCCAGGTATTCTACCAGCTTGTTTTAGTGCACCTTTCCTTGAACATACTTCTGATATATAGTTTCCTGGCTATATCTCATACTGTTGTCCCACAGCTATTTTTCTGATGTAGTAGGTAGGTTGTCAACTCGGTCCTAATTTCTTGGCCAAAACCACCTACCCAGGATGTACCTCAACTGAAGTTCCCCTCTGATTGTCCCCTGTGGTGGGGCGGGGCAAGGATGGGCCATCCTCTCCTCACCCAGTGACCACATCTAGAATGAGTATGCTCATCCCAGTGGTAGTAGTTTAGGCCTGGGTCTGGAAGGCAGGGCTTCGTGAAGTCCACACCACTTTTTCCATTTTCTCCCTGATTCCCAGCTGTAGCAGAGATGACAAGACATGCTGTGTGAAGGCACACACGTCTGGTGTCAAATCTGTAGCATCCTCCCTACTGCATCATCCATGCTTGCACTGCCTCTGAATTTCCACTCAGTGGCAGTCAATGCTGATACAGCAAAACACCCCTCCCCAGGAAAGGTGATCCATACTCTGGATACTCAGTCTTGCTCTCCCACTGACCCCCAGCAATCTGAGCCCACTTCTGAACTTGGGTCACAGGTGTGGCAGCTAGTGAGGCATCCATTACCCCAGTCCTCTATGCCACTGGGTCATGACCATGTACTTTCTTGACTATAGGTACCACAATCACCTTGTTTTACACATCTGATTCCATCCAGGTTCTAATGGATTCCATAGATGCCATCATTAAATTTATCCTTAGCTCATCCATTATAAGAACCCAGACTAAACATGTGGCTTCTGCCCTCTGCTAGTAGTTAGAATGTAGGAGCAGGATGATCCAAAAGTTAGGGCATTGGTTGGAAAATGTGAATTACACAATGGCAGCTTTAAAAGTAAAAAGCTGATTGGCTGACTGGGTCTTTTATTCATGAGTAAATCCCAGTATAACTCATGGATAAAGATCCAATCAACCTCATCGACTGCATCTTCTTAAAATCAATCTGACCACCTGAAAATGAAACCAGTATACCTACCATATTGGAGCTCCACTAAACAGACAAATTGCCACAGCGCTGAAGCCCGAGGATGCTCATTCTCACCTCCCTGATCCCGTTCAGCTACTCACATATTTTATATCTTTGAAAACACTGAACCAGAAACTGTTTCATTATTAAAATTAAGGGCTGAAACATATAGAAATCATGACTGAAAAGTGGAACTGTGATACTGGGCATGTGCTATGCATATGCATATATATGCATAGGCGCATGCCCAGTATCCATCTCCACTTTTCAGCCATGACTTCCATAAATCATAGCAAGCAATTTTAATAAAGAAATAGTTTCCCAGTTCAGCATTCATCAAAGAATTGAAATATTTGAGTAGCTTAACTGGGATGGTGAGAGGCGAGGACACGCCTCCCCGGGGCTTGTAGCACTGTGGCGATCATCATGCTGACTGACTGAGTTATGGGGAAGGGGCGTGGGAAAACTCAGCTCAGACTAAACTACAGTAACACCACTGTGGTCCCTATCCAATTTGCCAACCGTGTGTGTGTGTGTCTGTGTGTGTTGTATCTCTCCAGCAGCAGAGTATGATTTAACATACAGTGGAAGGATATCAACCAAAACTCCATTAAAAGGCAGTTTCTTTAGAAATAAAATCATCTTAATCTTTATGAAAAAATATTTAATTCCTACCCATTGTATAGTCACAATAAACCACTCCAGGGTGTGGGTTATGCTGGGATTTGTCCACTTCTGGGGGGATTGGTCACTCGGTCTACAGCCTTGGTGATCAAACCACACAAGGCATGGGTAAATCTCAGCATAACCCACATCCTGTCATGGTTTATTACTTAAATCATCAATTCAATCTCCAAAAAGTCAAATTCTCACTGTGTGATGTTAACTAAATCATTTACGGAATCCTTAATCTTGGTTTCTTTTACATTTTTAATATAATTGGAAATGTGGGAATGTGTGAATTCGTTTGATATACTCAAAGTATTGTATTGTTTTGTGTTTCGGAAAAGTCCAATGCTTTCCCTTATTTAGGGTCCTTGCTAATGCTGCCTTTTCATGTGCCAAGTATTCATTTCATAAGTACCTGTACTTATCAGACTTGCATAGAAATTTTCACTTTAGGCTTCCACTCATCTGATATCACTGGGTTCCAGAAGTTAAAATAAATGAATCACAACACACAGAAGTATTGCTTATAATTTTAATTTTCAGATGCAGGACGGCAGCATTCCAACCCTAACTCCAAACATCTCAAGATTTTGCAGTTGCATGCCTTGTCAAGACACCTTACCGATCATCAGGGCACCAGCATTACAGTGCCGTGTCATTACGGTGCTGATTGCCAGATTCACCCACCCCTCACTGATGTCTACCCCCAGCGTTAATATATTTAGAAAGGGAGTGTGGGGTGCTTGGGGTGCACAGACCCCGCAAAAGAGAGGATGGCAACTTTCCAACTTAGCATCCTAATGACCAGGCAAAACTACCGCCGCGCTCAGAGGTGGTGGAATCATCAAGAGGTCTCTTAACAAAGCATGCAAATGTTGAGCTGCTCGGAGTGAGAGTCAGAATACTGCAGCCTTGCATCTGTGCAATAAAACTGTAAACAGGAGTTCTGTGCATTTTGAGTGTGAGTTTTTTTTGTTTTATATGTACCAGTTGCAAACACCACACCACAGAACCCTGAGCTGCCTTTTTAAACGAATATTGGCTGGGAAAGGTACCATTAACAGAATAATCCAAAGGCTGTTTTAAAACAGAATACAAAACAATACATTTTGGGTATTAGACTTCACACATGCTCATGTTTCTCTCACATGTGTTCACTATAAGAAAGATTCCTTATAGGAGGGTTTGCTATTGCTGTGGGAGTACTGTATTAATAATATTAAAATTGTGATTTAAGTCCCTTTAGCCTCCCAGTGCAGCAGTCTGTCTCACTGTAGAAACTGATAGAAGCAGACAACATGAAAACCAAAATGATACATCTCAGCTGAGTTATCCTCTAACTGAACAGTAAAATTAAAGTAATTAAAACAAATCCAGTGAGCCTGGTTGTTTCCACAACCATGGACTTTGTTAGCTTTACTTTTTCCATGTCTGTCTGCATTAGATGACCCTAGAGATATAGTTCATAATTCCTTTGAAAATATTGATACAAAATAATTGCCAGGCACACAATTAAAGTTTCAACCCACTTAGACATTCTTTACCATCTCATATAACAATAGGGCCTACTGTTTTATGGATTATTGTCTTGTCTTTCACATACTGTATATAAAATCTTTATACCGATGGCTTCAGTAATTTATGCTAATTTGGCCTCTTACTACAGAAATGATTTTTAATGTTTTTTATGTTTTCCACCGGGATACCTGAACCTGCACATATCCTGGCATCTTACCTTCCTAACATAGAAACATAAACATAGAAACATAGAATTTGACGGCAGATAAGGACCGCTTGGCCCACCCAGTCTGCTCCTTTCTCTACCTAATGGATAAGCTGCAGATCCTAGTTAACCAGCAGCCTACTTCTTTCTACCCCCACCCCTAGAATTGCCTCATGGCTGTCCCATGCATGCTTGAATTCAATCACTGTTTTGACTCCACAAACTTCCTCCGGAAGGCTGCTCCATGCATCCACAACCCTCTCTGTGAAAAAATACCTTACATTACCTCTGAGCCCCCATCTTCAAATTGTGCCCCTTGTTCTTGCACACCTCTTTTTTTGAAAGATGCTACCCTCTTGGACTTTGTTGATTCCCTTGAGGTACTTGAACGTTTCTATCATGTCCCCTCTCCCTCCTTTCCTCGAGGCTATACATATTAAGCTCCTTTAGTCTCTCTTCATATGTCCTCCAGTGCAGACCCTGCCATTTTAGTTGCCCTCCTCTGGACAGCTTCCATCTTGTCTATGTCCTTGCAGAGATTGGGTCTCCAGAACTGCACACAGTACTCAGATGGGGTCTCACCAGCTGTCTGTACAGAGGGATAACAACTTCCTGTTTTCTACTGGTGATGCCTCTCCTATACATCCCAGTATCCCCCAACCCTCACCTGCCCTCTCATTGCTTACCTTTAATGGTCAGCGCTTGGCGCGATCGACCTGGTTCTAAGGCGCCCTCCCTCATCATGGCTCTGTGAGGCCTGGAGCAGGGAGCAGAGGCCAAAAATGGGCGAACAGCCACCAGGCAAGGGAGGCTGTGCGGCGGTCATTTGCTCGCGAGGAGGGGGCAACAGGAGGCGCTACGCTTAGGCCCGAGCAGGGCCTGCCCTATCACCACCATTAACATGGAAACAAAGGCTGGCAGGACACAAACAGCATTTAGAGAGAAACCTGCCAGAAAACACAACACAAGGAGTTCTGCTACCCTCAGATCTGCCTAGTAAGACCCCTAGTTGCTAGGTAGGGGTTAGTTTAGGTTATTGCACCTGGGACTCCAGGCAATAGTATATCAAAGTCCCCAGGAGGAGAAAACTGTTGTAACTGCTTTGGTTTGGTTTGAATTAAACAATTTTGAAATATCAATCCTTGATTCAAGGTCTTACCTTCTAAGAGCAGACAGGGATTCCTGGTGTGCTTCTTGCCTGATCAGATGCATGATTCGAGAACTGGAGCAGGGTTTCTGGGACCTGGATATGCTGGAAATTTGATCTAGGTCATGTGCATCACTAGCCTATCAGGTGGGCTAAAACCCATGAGGTAATGTCTGGAGTGCAATGGATGCCAACCAATCACAATCTTTTTGTGGGACTGTGTCAAATGCCTTGCTAGAGTCTAGGTGGGCCATGTCCACAGCCCTCCCTGATCTACTACTTTGGTCACCCAGTCAAAGAAATCTATTCGATTAAGTCTGGCCATGACCTTCCTGCTGTGAATCCATGCTGCCTTGCATCCTGTGCCCCTCTGGCCTCTAGGTACTCAACAATTCTTTCCTTCAGAGTGATTCCATTATTTTCCTATCACAGAGGTTAAACTAACTGGTCTGTAGTTTCGCTTCTGCCCTGCTCCCACTTTTGTGAAGGGAATCACATCAGCCCTCCTCTAGTCCTCCAGGTACGCCCCATCCTCCCATGATTAGTTAAAGAGGGTAGTCAGTGGTGTCACTAGTTCTACCCTTAGTTCTTTTAAAATTCTGGGATGAATCCCATCAGGCCCCATTGCTTTGTCCACCTTCAGTTTTAAGGTTCTTTCAGAACCCTTTCTTCTGTAAATGGGCTGGTATCAACTTCTGTATCCAGAGTGTTTCTATTGTTTGTTTTAGGTACCTCCCCTCTTCATTTGTAAATACTGAGCAAAAATATTTGTTTAGTATCTCTGCCTTTTCACAGTCACCCTCTGCCCACCCCTCCCTTTATTAAGCCTCACTATCCCTCCCTTAGTCTTCCTTCGCTCCTGATGTACCTAAAAGGTTTTATCCCCTTCTTAACTGAGTTGGCTATCTTTTCCTCAGTTCAGGACTTTGCTGTTCTGACTGCCTTCCCAGCTTCCTGTATTTTATTCTGATAGCCTTTTAATTTCCTGAATGCCAGTTTTCTATCTAATAGAATTTGAAAGTGTTTATCCTATGTGAACCTTCTCTTACAGTTTTAAACTTGCCTCAATGTATGCATGCATCTTGTCCTTTGAAAAGACAAACTATATTTAATTGTACTGCAGTCCATTTCATTTCACTTTATTTGTTAGGACATACCTTTGAGCAAAAGCCCATGTTCAAAGGTTCCATGTCATTATACAAACACCACCCAATTAAATGTATAAAACAACTAATACAGCATACTATCAAGCAAACAGATAATATTATGTGCAATGACATTATTTAGCCCTTGTAATGATCTTTGTAACTTACTTTTAAATAAAGTGAGCCAGATGAACATGTCACTAGCTAAATCATTTTAAATTATCAATGCCCTTAAGACAAAGAGCATGTTGACCCGAGGTAGTTCTGCAGAATGGTTTAACTAGATTATATCTGGCCATATTGCATGCTTTGTATTGATTTACAACTGGTTGAAAATATCAGAAATGTTTTTATTTAAAAGTTTCATCAAGAAAGGCATACTGAGCAGTCTGCTTGTTTCCAGATGCATCCAGGGGAGGGGAAGTGGATAACAATAACAAAATCATGGAATATAAGTAAAATATACATACTCAATATAACCAGATAATACTTGGTGAAGCATTTCAAAGGCTGCAAGTTCTTAGCTGAGTGGTGAAATACAACTGAAAACAAGGAGTTGAAAGCAGGGATACAGGCGTTAGGCTTTGACTAGTACATTGGTAAGGAGTTGGGGCAGTATGGAGGAATCAGGCTGAGCAGAGGAAGAGAGGTCAAAGGAGAGGAACTGGTAGAGGGAAGGTGAAGGGAGAGGAACTGGTAGAGGGAATAGAGGAGAGCCAAAAATTAAGAGCAGTTACAGGTGGGGAAGGTGAGGTAACGAAGGAGGGTGGAGAGGACATGATAGGAGGAGGCATTTCAGATGGTATGGGAGGAATTCCAAAGTTTGAAACTGTGGCGAAAGTATCCTGACCAGTGGACATCGAAGTGGAGAAGTTGCCAGGGTGCGAGGATTGGTGTTCCTAAGAGGTGTGAGGAGGGAGGGATAGGGAGTTTGAGGCGTAGTGGGGTGGAGGAAGGCAAACCAGAATTTTATTTATGAGGCTGGCGCAGTGGGCTCGAGCATCTGTCTTTGAGAGAGGAAGGGATAGAGACTGATAAAGAGAATGGTTGTGAGTGCAAGGAGGACAGTCAAATGCAAAGCAGCAGAACAAATGAAAAAGAGTGTCCAATCTAGTTATCAAAGTATCAAGGCAGCGCTGTATACTATGTCACCATAGTCAAAGATTGGGAGGATCATTTTTGGATAATTGCATGGTGTGCCAGCAATGGGATGCAGTCGCAGTTTCTATACAAGGCATTGAGCTTGGGGTGCAATTTTTGACAATGGTATCCAAGTGACCCAAGAAGCTGAGGCGTTGGTCAAGAAATATCCAAGATACCTGAAAGAGGTGACATCATCCAGTGGGACCCATCTAAGATGTGGAAAGAGGGTGATGAGAGCCTAGAAAATCTCTGCCTCATGCCAAAGGATATGGAAATGGTCTTCTTGGCATTCAGGAATAGTTGGTTTGAGCATAGCCAGAGCTGAACTTTATTAAAGTCAAGCAGGAGTCAGGGCACCACGTCAGCAGTGGAAAAGCAGGAAATAAAGAGTTAGTAGAAGAGATCCTAAAAAGACTTTTACTCAACATACATGTATAGTATCTTATTCTTAAATGCAGTGGCAGTTGATTAGTTAACTGATATGAACTAGAACTGTGGGTGTCTTTCGCGACCCCAAAACAAATTTACAAGCTTTATTAAACATTATTTTAATCCTATCATGGACACTATCGTATATTGCTGAGTAAAATATCAGTCCATAATCAAAAGAGACAATATGGAGCTGGACACTATCAAATATCTAGCTTCAAAAGTGAGTATATTTTTATTTTATTCTTTGTTAACCAGGTAAGGCCCACGATGCACAGCACACGTGCATGTTTACAGGGTGACCCAGGAGCACTGGGGAGGTTAAGTGACTTGCTTAGAGTCACACAGTATGCAAGCAGAGGTTGTGGGAATCAAACCCAGGTAAGCTAGATGTACCAAGCCCATTCACTGCTCATTATTCTAACCTCTAGTCTATACTGACAGTCCTTTTGGACCCTACTTCTGTTTGTTTTGACCATTTAACCTCTCATTTAAATAACATTCATTTATGAAATAAAAGTTCCTTAGTTACCATATTGTCCCTGACTAGAAATGGGTTTACATGAAACATGAAAAGTTGAGATCACTTTTCCCATGATGCCCCTTCACTGTATGCCAATATATGAGACTGACTCATCTAACTTACTAAACACCAGGTACAGTAATGCAAAAATAAAATAAAAAACAAAACACTCATGGGGCACAAATGTATAAGTTCACAATTATTCTGAAGTAACGATTGGTGTTCTTATTTGTCACAAAAGAAGATGTATACACTTACTGTACATGGCCAGACAGATGAGCATCTTCAAGTGCAATTCAAAATTGGAATGCTGGTTCATTTCCTAATTCATAATAAAGTGCAGAAAGATGCAAACTTGCTTTGGTGCTAAGGCAAGGACTATCGAATGTGACCTGGTGCTTCACCACAAAGAGTTGCATAACTGGTGATGTAAGAATGGGAGCATGCATTAATTGTACAAAGGCAAATTTTGTTCAATGCCATACTTTGTGACTTTTGTTGTAAGTCATCAGATTTACTTGTTAAATGTCATAGCTCAACTACATCCCATAGCAAAAAAAAAAAACATGAAACAAAGAGCACTTGCAGCATGCAGAATTTAAATAATATGACAGAATAACATAGTAATGGTATTTATAACATGGGTTGTAAAGCAGCTCAACCCTATTGGTGGTGTCACTCTTTGTGGCCATGGATTAAATCTCTCTTTAATCCACAGTTCATAGCGCGACCCATGTAAAGTGCCATCAGCACGCGTTCTCTCAAGAGAAAGCAAATGGGAAAGGCAGCCATTGCTAAATGTGGAAACAAGACTGGCTGTATGTCTTCCCCTCCCCTTCCTTGTCTGGGTGTGCAGTGCTGTCTGTCTTGCCTGTTCTGGAGCAGCAGGGCAAGCAGGGTGACAGTGGCTGGTGACTGGGATTCTCCGTGTCCCCCCAACCAGTAAGTCTGCCTTCAGTAAGCAACAGTGTGCTGTGGGTAGAGGGAGTGAGAAAGACAGATGGGGAGAAGGTTGCAGTGATTCCGCCCCTCCCCCGACAAGCAAGTCTTTACCGCACCTCAATCCACAGAGTCAGAAAGAGAGATAGTGACAGTGAGCAGTATGAAACCAGGAGATGTCCTTAGTGTCCTGTGTGTGAACAGGCAAGTAGCTTGAAGCATGGGCAGCACATCATAGGTAGCAGCATGGGATGGGACTTCACAGTGTAAGAGACAGACATCACTGTAGGAAGAGTGATAGAGAGAGAGAGAGCACCAGCGAGAAGCATGTGCTAGCAGTCTGGGATGGGACAAATTGCTACAAAGTGAGCTGCTAGAAAGTGAATGGGAAGGTTTAAGTGTGAATGTCTGCTGTGTATTGTCTCTCTTCTTTTCTGTTTGGTTGTTGATTTGTGTCTCTGTACCCACAGCATAGTGAGCAGAGATGGTGGGGCGCAGGCGAATGGAGGACAGGCTGTCTGCAGACTCCAGAGCAGGGAGCTCTGCTGCTGTGCCTCCACACAGTGTTGTGTGTCTCTGAATACATATGCATGCTGTTCTGGTTCTGGAAGTCATGGGAGGGGACAAAACCAGTCGCACAGAGGAGAGAGAAAGTCAGGCATCTGCGAGCTGCATGAGGTAGAAGACTTGGTTTGCTGGCCAAGGCACCTAGCTTCACCTGAGCTCTTTCCTTCTAAGACTGCTTGAAAGGCAGAGTGAAACTTACCAGAGCAAGGGAGAAGGATTAAGACTTAGTTTGGCTAAGCAGATTTACTGTGTGGTGGTGTTTTTATTTTTTACTCACAGGGATTGCTACTGTTTGTTGCTAACATTTCAATGCTTTATTTTTCTCTGATTCAAATTGTTGTTGCTGGTATACCTTCTTCTGCATTATTACAAGGTGTGCCTACAGGTGTGTGCTAACAGATTACTGCTGTAATCTTCTGATTCAAATTGTCTTTGCAAGGTATATCTTCTGTTACAGCTTTATTTTCTCTGGAGCAAAGTGTTTCTTACAGGGTATATCTTCTCTGAAATTACTGTATTACAGGTGGAGCTTACATTTTGTGACTTTTATCATTGGGCTAAGCAAAATTACTGTTTGACACTGTGTTTTATTTTATTCTTGTTTGTTGAAAAGGTTTGTTGTCTCAGAGGTGTTTCAGTCTCCTTCTCACATTGAAGGAGCTAATTGCTTTTCCTCCCACAGCTCTTCCAAAGGATTAGGTGTGTATGTGAGGGTGGAGCTGGCAAACTGTCAGTAATTCCAACAGAAAGAAGGGTTAAAAAGTCAGGTTAGTTTATATCTTGGAGGTAGAAGACTTGGTTTGCTGGCCAAGGCACCTAGCTTCACCTGAGCTCTTTCTCTTCTAAGACTGCTTGAAAGGCAGAGTAGAGAAACTTACCAGAGCAAGGGAGAAGGAGTAAGACTTAGTTTGGCTAAGCAGATTTACTGTGTGGTGGTGTTTTTATTTTTTATTCACAGGGATTGCTACTGTTTGTTGCTAACATTTCATTGCTTTATTTTTTCTGATTCAAATTGTTGTTGGTGGTATACCTTCTTCTGCATTATTACAAGGTGTGCCTACAGGTGTGTGCTAACAGATCACTGCTGTAATCTTCTGATTCAAATTGTCTTTTGCAAGGTATATCTTCTGTTACTGCTTTATTTTCTCTGGAGCAAAGTGTTTCTTACAGGGTATATCTTCTCTGAAATTATTACAGGTGGTGCTTTACAGGTTTTACAGTTTTATCTAACATTGGATAAGCTTTCAGGGTTACTGCATTTGTTGTTGACTGATTGTTTCTGCTCTTACCTCCTTGTTCTTTCGTCCATGGTTCTTCTTTTTAGGCAGGGAAGGGCCCAGCCACCCACTCCCATTCCCAACCACCCCACGCTACACTCCTTTTATAGTGTACCACAGTTGTGACATTTCCTGTGGCAGAGCAGGAAGGGGCGGATCAGTGGGCCTCCACAAGGTGATCTCATTTAGGGCACTAGTAATTTAACTTGTTATAACAAGTTAAACAAAGCACAATTAAACCATTACTTGCATTTTTTTTCATTTTTTTCCTTCTAATTACTCTGACTAGGTTACAAACCCAGCAACTTATCTGGAATGGATTTCATTAACTGCAGGTACTGTGGAACAATTTTCAGAAGGACAGTCTTACAGGATTTAGGACACTGTCCTACATGCTGGGCCTTTGGAGATCTTAGGTCTCAGCTCCGGGCAGCATGGGCAGAGATTGCACACCTCAAATTTCATATTGAAGAGGAAATACATTATAAGAACCACCGCCATTTCCCCAGCATCCAACAGAAAACCTCGACCGCAGAGGGTAGTTGGTCCAGGAGGTTGGCAGGTGGTTAGGAGGAGCAAATCAGGTGCCCCATCACCTCTGCTCTCCAACACATTACCTCCAAAACCATATAAACACTACAAACAGGTATCTGCCTCTATCTCTGAAATCAAATAAAGAGGCAGAAGACACTGCAGAGCAGGACACTCGGCACAGGAGCTAACACAAAATACTCACCCAAATCAGGAACCAAAACTAAACAAGCACAAAGGAAATCCAAAAACTTCTGATCATAGGAGACTCCATGATTCGGGAGTTGATACCCATCTCCAGCCAGGGGTGATGGTCAGATGTCTCCCAGGTACATCAGCATGGAGAGACACTGACCGCATTGCTAAAATTGTTCACAAAGCAGGGAAAACATTGATGTCCTAGTACACATAGGGACTAATGATCTCGCCAGCCGGTCAGTTGTGGAGACCAAGGAACACCTGACTAAGCTGGGTGACAAACTATCATCTATTTCATCCGCATCTCCTTCTCTGAGATCCTGCCAGTTTGGGAGAAGGAGCAGATGGACGGATGGTCAGAGAAGGGAGATAGGGGAGCTAAACACGTGGCTCAAGGACTGGTGCCAGGAAAAGGACACAGATTTGTAGGGAACTGGCAACAGTTCTGGGAGCAAAGTTCTTTAAATTTGATGGACTGCATCTGACTAAAGAGGAGTCAGTGCATTGGGGCAGAAGTTTGACGTCTTTGCAGAATATTTAAACTAGCAAATGGGGAGAGGGTAGCACCCCATACATCAATGGGGAAGAACACCTCCCCTCAGCTAGTGGTCAAACAGGAATTCAGCGTGTTTGCCGCTCATTTGCATCACCAGGTAAGAAAAAAGGTTTGTCTCCCCATACGATGCACAGGGTAATGCCAAACTTCACCCAACAACTAACACACCAAAATCTGCCAATGGAAAATCATGTACACAAATGCTCACAGCCTGGGAAATAAGAACCCAGACCTGCAGGCAATAATGTCAGAGGCTAAACTGGACATAGTAGCAATTAGTGAGACGTGGTTTACCAGTAACCACACTTGGGAGACTTCAGTACCTGGCTATGTATTGTTCAGAAGAGACCGAGGTGCAAAAGGGGGAGGTGGCCCTGTATGTTAATGAAAATATCAAAGCTACAGAAATTCAGAATACACATAAGGAGCCAGAAGAACTGTGGGTCACCCTGGAAACAGAAATGGGACAGCCATAAGAACTGGGGTTGTCTACAGGCCCCAGACCAGAGGGAGGACATAGACACATTACTGTTAGAAGATATACAAAACATGACAGCTAAAGGGAGGTTCTGATAATGGGAGCTTCAACATGCCAGATACAGATTGGTCAATACCAGCAGGAACATCTGCCAGAACTAGACTCATAGTGGATTTCCTGCAGGGGAGGGCCTCAAACAACTGGTACAGCAACCCACAAGAGACAGGGCTATCCTAGATCTAGTACTGACTAACAAAGAAGGGATCACAGATCTCCAGGTAGAAGGTCACCTGGGAGCCAGTGACATCACATGGTATGGTTCAATTTGGCTACTACATCTAAATCATCCCATTCCAAGGCAAAAATATGGGACTTCAGAGGAGCTGACTTTGATAAGATGGCCAACAGAGTTAAGCTAGCCCTGGCAAAAAGAAACACAGGTGAGGAGGTACAGGCAAAGTGGGCAAGCATTAAGGATACAATACTTGAAGCAACATCCCATTGTGTTAGACAGAAAGGAAGTGCAAAAGAAGAAGGAAACCACTTTGGTTCTCAAATACAGTAGCAGAAAAGGTCAGAGCAAAAGGCTGGCCTTCGGGAAATATTAGGGAACACAGCGGGATGAAGATAGGAGGCATACCAAACTGCCCTAAGGGAAGCAGGGAAGGCAGTAAGGCAGGCAAAGTCCCAAACTGAGGAAACACTAGCACTAACAGTAAAAGAAGGTGACAAGACTTTCTATAGATACATTAGTGAAAGGAGAAAGTCCAGAGGGGTATTGCTAAGCTTAATGGAGAAAAGGGAGCATGTGAGGAGGAGGACCCTGTAAAGGCATCTATCCTAAATAGATACTTTTGCTCAGTATTTACTGAAGAGAAGGTAGGGCAGGGCCCACAGCTCAGTATCATGGACACAGGGGAGGAGGTGAGCACTACTCCCTTCACAAAGAAAGGGTCCTACAAGAGCTTGCTAAGCTCAGGGTGGATAAGGCAATGGGACCTGATGGCATACATCCCAGGGTACTTAAGAGCTAAAGGAGGAACTAGCAGAGCCATTAGCAGAATTGTTTAGTGAGTCTCTGAGCACAGGAGAGGTCCCAGAAGACTGGAGAAGGGCTCATGTGATCCACTCCACAAGAGTGGTAGCAGGGAGGCGGGGAACTACAGACCAGTCAGTCTTACCTCAGTAGTGGGCAAGATTATGGAGGAACTCCTTAAGGAAAGGATAGTGCAACACCTGGAATCCATGGGGCACAGGATCCAAGACAGCATGGGTTTACAAAGGAAGGTCCTGTCAAACTAATCTCATAGATTTCTTTGACTGGGTAACCAGAGTGGTGGACAAGGGGAGCAGTTGATGTCGCCTACCTTGACTTCAGCAAGCTTTTGACACTGTTCCACATAGAAGATTGATAAATAAGCTAGGTAGGCTCGGGTGGGTCAGAAGTTGGTCAACTGGGTGGCAAACTGGTTGACTGGCAGAAAACAGAGAGTGGTGGTAAATGGTATACAGTCAGAAGAGATGCAAGTCACAAGTGGGGTACCTCAGGGATCAGTCCTGAGGCCAGTCCTATTCAACCTCTTCATTAGTGACCTCGCAGATGGACTAGAGGGTAAGGCTTGTCTGTTTGCAGATGACACCAAGATCTGCAACAGAGTAGATGATCCAGATGGGGTGGGCAGAATGAGAAGAGATCTGGATAAACTAGCAAAATGGTCAGAAGAGTGGCAACTGGGATTTAATGCAAAGAAGTGCAAAATCATACACATAGAAAGAAACCCTGAAGCCACTTATAGGCTGGGAGGAGTTGCTAGCAGTCACAAAGGAAAAGAGACTTGGACATCATCATCACTGATGACCTAAAATCATCCAAGCAGACCTCTAAAGCAGTAGGTAAGGCTAGGAGAGTGTTAGGGTGTATTAGTAGAAGTATCACAAGTCGAAGAGGGAGGTAATAATCCCTCTGTACAAGACATTGGTTAGGCCCCATCTGGAGTACTGCGTGCAGTATTGGAGGCCACACCTTCACAAGGACATTAACCAAATTGAGGCAGTCCAGAGAAGGGCACCCAAAAATGGTGCAGGGACTGCATCAGAAGACATATGAGGACAGATTAATGGAGCTCAATATGTATACCCCTTGAGCAAAGGAGGGGAGAGAGGTGATATGATCGAGACATTTAAACACCTTAAGGGCATAAACAAGGTGAAAAGAGTCTAACATGTTTAAATATAAGAAAAATAGCAGGACAAGAGGACACAGCATGAGATTAGAGGGAGGCCGATTAAGGGGAATGTGAGGAAATTCTTTTTCACAGAAAAGGGTGGTAGATGCATGGAATGGCTTACCACAAGAAGTGGTGGCTATGAATACAGTGCAGGGCTTCAAACAGGCATGGGATAGGCATAAGGAGCAATACAAATGACTATGAATAGATAGGTCACTGACAGAGCAAAGGCCAATGGCACATTTATAAGGTAGAAAAAGAAATGGGCAGACTGGATGGGCCTTCACGGTCCTTATCTGCCATCAACTTCTATGTTTCTATGTTTCTATTTGTGTGTTCGTGTGTTTGTTCGTGTGTTTGTGTGTGTGTGCATGCATGTGTGTGTGAGGAGAGGCGTAAAGTGAAAATCATCAGGCAGGTGCCAGACATTATTATGCACAAGTCACAAATCATGTCAGTGCTGTATGTGTGACATTTCTATGTGCATAACGCAACTGTCTATATGCATTATTTGTTAGGACTATTTTGGAAGGTGGCAGGATACACTACCTTTTTGCCATTTAAACAGGGCAAACCCCTTTCTGTGGGTTTTTTCTTCTTCTCCACATAACCCAGGTTGTAAGTGCAATAACCTATTCCTGGATATGGGGTTATTGGGATTAATCAACAGCACAGGTGCTGTGAGGACAGTTGGTCTGCGGCCTCATGCCTCAAAACACACCCAGGGTGTTGATTAATCTCGATAACCCCATACCCTGTTGTGGGTTATTGCTTACTTACTTACCTGGAAAGGTAATTATATCTGCAGCCTTACAGGACTCAAAAATTGCTCACCAATGGGTTATCCTCGATCCATCCTATAGGTTGAATCACAATCTAATCAAATTCGAACTGGCTGGATACCATCCCCCTGCCAGGACTGGAAACTCCAGTGAGATATTTCAGTAGCAGAGAATAAAACAGAGAGAAAAAACACCTACAAAGGAAAAACAGCAGTGGGTACCAGAGAAACAGAAATAATATACTGTGGAGCCAATGGAGTTGTCACAAAGAGGTTTACTGACATAATGCTTTCACTACATGGTACAGTACTTCACTACCTAGTATCAATATTCACCAAAATTTAAGTAGGTTAACATATTAATGAATAGTCTTTATAAGTAAGCAATAACACATGATGGGGTGTAGTTTAGTCTCTATAAACCCATGCCTAGGAGGTGCCTTACTGCCCTGGAAGTGCATTTATCCAGACTAAACCACAATCTGGAGTGTGTTATTGCACTCTTTTCAATTTAATGCACTTTATTGAACCAACAAGAAATACAGAACATGTCATAACAGTGGCAGACACACATACAAAATATCCCTGGGCACAAAATAACACTAAGAAAACACCCACACTCCCTCCCTCCCAACAAACCTTAGGCCCAGAGCATACAAACACTCTTGATTCAAAAGTTGAAACCATACCTCACGGTCCTGGCAGAAACAAAGAATATTTGACAAGGAAAAAGGTGGAAGAATGGGTAGAACTAGCTAGCAGCCTGCCCTACCTCTGCCATTTCTGAATGAGCTGAAATAGGGAACAGAGCAAGAAGTGGCACCCACCACAGCATAAATTTATCATACATATCTTGCCAGGGAGATATGTGTCTTTCAGTATAAAGGGCCTGTAAGATCTCGGCATGCCACTCCCTAAAAGAGGGTGTGGAGTCATCCAGCCAGTGATGTACTATTACCATTTTAGCTGTGGTAGTGATCTTGGATATATAGGCCTTATGAGGACCAAACTACTCAGCCAGGTGGTATCCAGCGAAGCAGGTCTGTGGATTGAAAAAGGCATCCAAGCCCAAAAAGAGATCTAGGGAGGTACAAATAGCCTCTGAGAAGGGCTCAATTTTAGGACAGTCCCATAGAATATGCTTCAGACTCACCTCTGACAGCCCACACCTGGAACAGGATGAAGAGCCAATTCTGCCCATTCTGTACAAACATCGAGGAGTAAAATATGTATTATGCAATATATGGAATTGTAGCAGTCTATAACGATCCTGTTTAATATGCTAGTAATGACTACGCCAAATCAACTGCCATATCTGTTCATCAAACCCAAGATCCAGCACCCACTGCCAATAAAAGCAAATTCCCTCAGATTCATCTTGTCTGTACACTGAAAAAATGTGTAAAATCGAGAAATGGAGTGAGCTTGACCTGCCAAGATCAACAGCTCCTGCAGGGTATTATTTGACAGAGTGGGCAAAGGAGGGAACCTAAAATGATGTTATTACTCTGAAAGCTGTAAATGCTTAAATAAGTGATACAAGGACTGTCCAGATGGAGCTACAGTGGAGAGAATGTTGTCATCCATAATCAGATCATCCAAAGTAATATCATTAAGGGCCAGACAGAAATTAAAGGTAGAGGACATTTGGCGATCAATAAATATGGATTACCTATTACTGGTTGGGACAAATGTCTACACCAATCCAAGTCCAGATAAATGCACAACTGTCAGAGAGCCTTGAGCGACCATCCTAAAGGAGTATAGTGGAGGGGTCTAGGCAGTTTGACAGGATTAACATAGAGAAGACTTGTAAGATTGAACCCCTGTTGCCCTCCTAGGTGTCTCTTGAATGATAGCCAAAGGAGACAGTAGGTCTGATTAACCAAGCCAGCTAGTAAGCGTCCCCACTGGAACACCCTACTACAGTGTATGGCTCAGTAATACAAAAAGAAATTAGTAACCTTAGTCAGCCATACTTCTGGGAATGGCTAACTTAGTATAAGCTCTATGAGGAGCCTTCTCCACAGAAAATAGGTTATCATACTCTGTAGACGATGAAACCAGAGTTTAGGGAGGAAAGGTGCAATCATGGCCAAAGAGTACATTATTCTCGGAAGAATATTCATTTTGCTGACACTCACCCTCCCCACAGGGGAGGGGGAGTGCCATCCAACACTGGAGGTATTTTTAATCGTCTGTAACAAAGGGGTCAAATTAGAGCTAAGTAGATCAGATAGTGAGCAGATCACTCTAATACCCAAGTAAGTGGTCTCTTTAGGCTCTCAAGAGAGCCCCAAGTCAACAATGGATTGTTTGAGGATTAGAGAGTTGAGTGGTAAGAATCTGTATTTGTCTAAATTTAATTTGTAGCCTGCCAGTTGAGAGAACCTCTGAATCTCTCCCAGTGCTGCTAGGATAGATGTTTCAGGGTTCTCAAGATGCAGCAGTAGATCATCCAAGTAAGCAGAGATTTTATAAGCAGATCTACCCACCTCGTATCTCCTGAATATTATGGTTAGATTGGCTACAAGGGAGGAGGAGCTTCACATACAAGTTAAATAAGAAGGGGAAAGAGGACACCCCTGTCTCATGCCTCTTGAAAGGGGAGGGGGAAGACAGTACTGCATTACACCTAACCCTTGTGGAGGGATAACAGTATATGACCTCAACCAGTCACAAAAACCTGAAGGAATGCAAACCTCTGAAAAGTGGCAAAAGAAAGGGCCAAGAGACCTATCAAACACTTTTCTGCATCCAGGAGACCAGGGCCACCAGGATCCTGCTCTTCCTTGACATGGAAATCAAGTGCAGCACCCTACAGAGGTGGTCACTGGACAAACAGCCAGCTACAAATCCAACGGAGTAGGACTGATAAGCCCATGCCAAACCTGCAGCAGGCAGTTTGCCAGCACATTGGCCAAGATCTTGAGATCTGAATTTAGTAGCAAAATTGGGAGATAACTACCAGGCAAAAGCTTGGTTTTATCCAATTTATGAATTAAGGTAATCCAGGCCTGGGTGAAAGACCGATCCGAGAGACCGCTGTTAGTAAGAAGTTAAATAGATAGGTCATTAAGGGGAAAGAATATCAATACAAAATGCGGTAAAGCTATTGTTTAACCCGTCTGGGGTTGGGGCTTTGTCCTAGGTAACTGCTCTATCACCTTCTGGACCTCATTGCTTGAAATTGGGGCCTTCAACAGATCTTGCTGCTGAGAAGTCAGTTGGGGAGGGGAGTTCAATCAATCAATCAATCAAAACTTTATTTAACCAGGCAGAATCATCATTGAGCAAGCTCATTTTCAAGATGATCCTGGCAGAAGGAACAGAACAAAGAATAATACAATTGGACACTTGTGCAGGATGATACATACAGTAAAAAAAAATAGCAACAACAACATCAGACAATACAGAGTGTGCAGGTTGTTAACAAATAAAATTAAGTGTAACACAAGTGTCTGAGAGGGAATACTAAACAAGGCAATAGAAGCAACAGGGTGTGGTAAGATGATTATACAAACAATAGAACAAGAAGGCATGAATGCACCGACCAGGAGGGTCGACCCTTAGCAGAGAAGGATGGGGAGGAGGGATTCAGGAGGGGATATCAACACTAGAGGGAGAGATGACATGAACATAGTAAGACCAGGGAGTAAGAAGAATATTCAGTACAGAGGGAGATGTGCAGAGAGTTCTGGAATTGTAGGTATAAGTGCTAAGTAAATGGAGAGCTGGGCAGGAGGCCAGTAGAAGAATCACTTGTGGCAGGTACATATGACTTTCAGGATGCATGTGATAGACAGCTTAAAGGTATGGGGACCTGGCAGGGATGAGAACTTTAGTGTCTTTTGCATGTTTTTCGAAAGGGAAGGTAGGGAGAAACTGATAGAAGCCTTACTGCATTGGGACCTTATTCTTGGCACCTTGAAGGATAACAAGGGATATGCTTTAGGCCATATACTCCTGTTACACATACAAAGAGAGCAGAGATATAATCTGGTAGCTTATCGGTTAAGGCCCTCAGAACCACAGGAGGGCATTTTTTGCCTCCTCAATGTAAGAGATGGCCAGGCGAGCTTTTGTTAGAGCAAGCAGTGGTGGGTACGACTGGGCATATCCAGAATAAACCACAAGGCACGGTGATAGAGGGTGTCTAATTTACATAATGCCTGATTTGAACAGTGGCTGTAAAGAATGTCAGCATAATCGAGCAGTGGAATAAAAGTCATAAGGACCAGTGTCTTTCTAGCTTCTAATGTGAGGAGATGTCTTATGCGATAAAGATACCTAGACGTTGTCTTAGCTTTTGATAGCTCATTCAGATGTACCACAAAATTAAGCCAGTCATCCAAGTAGACACCCAGGTACTTAAACATATCCACTATTTCCAGAGGTTCACCTAGTAAGGTGTAAATCAGGCAGTTCGATGGTGGCCCCTGGTATGAGCGTAAATGGAGATAAGATCATTGCCTTGTTTTTTTTGCATGAAGCAGAAGCTTGTGCTTTAGTAAATTGTGTTGGAGGGTGACAAAGTTGTGTTGTAGCTCATCGTAAGTGAGATCCAGGGATGAGTTAATAGTTTACAGAACCATATCATCAGCGAATAGATGTATGTACTTTGAGCTTATGCAGAGTCGATATGGTTTATGTATAAGACGAATAGGATGGGGCCCAGGATGGAGCCTGTGACACACCCGAGGAAGGGTTTTAAGTGGAGACAGTTCCCTTGAGCTTTAATCTGTTGCAGTCTGTTGGACAGATAACAGTCAAACCACTTTAGGGCAGTATTGTTTAAGCGGAAGCTGTTCAGACGTCTCAGCAGAAGGCTATGATCCACGGTATCAGAGGCCTTACTAAGGTCCAGAAACACGGCATAAATGTGTTTTTTGTATCTAAAGCATTTTGCCAGTCATTGGAGACTTTGGCGAGGGCAATTATAGTGCTGTGCTTGGGTCCAAAATCTGATTGGGCCAGGTCAGGAGGTTCTTGGATTCTAGGTAATCCCTAAGTTGGTAATTGACAATTTCCTCCAGGATTTTGACAGGGTAGGAAGCAGCGAAATAGGATGGTAGTTGTTCAGGTCAGTTGGATCTCCAGACTTGAAAAGGAGAATGACGTGCACTGTTTTTCAAGAGGAGGTAATTCACTCTGAATCAGGGAACTATTAAATAGGTGGGTGATTTGGGCAGTCAGATGGTAAAAGCCTGTTTTCAAGAAAAATGGGTCTTTAAGATCAGCACCGCCACACTTTTTGTGTCCAGAGATATTAGAAGGTCCTCCACCTGTTTGAATGTAACTGGTTGAAAGCAGTAGGAGTGCATCAGGTTTGTTGCAATGTCAGAGGATAAGCCATCAGTGGCATTGCTGCGGACATTTAGCTTCCTGAGGTGAATCATCAAAAGCAAGGCCTGCTGTGGCAAAATGATTGTTGAGTTGTTCAAGAATGTCAGCTCTAGTCGAGTAAGAATGATACCTACCACTATTCTAGTGGGCAAGGGGAGGCTGGTGAGTGACCTTCAACCTCTTTAAGAATGTTCCAAAACTGGCAGAGCAGTTTTTATTTTCTTCAAGGGCAGTCAGCAAATTACGTGATTTGTCTGCCCTTATTAACTTGGTGCAGGCATTCCTAGCCACCCAAAGGAAGCCAGTTGGCTTCTAACTTTGTTTTCCTGGCTTTCCACAGTACATCCCTGTCCCAGAGGGCTTTCTTTCCAAGGCAGGCGTGAACCAGTCAGGGGATCTTTTCCTTGTTTTGATCCTCCTAAGTGGATCATGTTTATTTATCAGTCCCATTAGTATGTTTTGGAAAATATTGAAAGAATCAGTGACAGAGGGGCCAGATGAAAATTCTGCCTGTTGATGTTACCAAGGTCTGTCAGGAAGGCAGTCCAGCAGAAGATTTTTAGGCTTCTTTTTAGCTTGAAGGTAGAAGTAGACAACCTGTTATGGGACCGGCAAATACAGGCAGTGGCACAGTGATCACTGAAATCACTGTGAAAACTCCTGTATGGGTGATGTTGTGAGGCTTACTGACAAGCATAAGATCCAGTAGGGTACTGTGGCTGGGTTTTTCTTGTTTGGTTGGGTGTTCTCCGAGACATCTGGGTTAACCCATGCACATCGCAGAACTCTTTAATCTTGTTAGCGCAGGCATCATTCCAGTTCAGATTTAAATCTCCCATTATTATGCTTTCTAGGTTCACCTTATGCAGTATGGAGTGGAGGTGTTCTAGAATGCCAAGCATCACAGATGGTGGCCTATAACAGGCAAATATTAAGAGGGCTACTTCAGGTGCAATGGTTAACTTAAGGGCAAGGCATTTGAATTCCTTAGGCAGGAGGTCCGAACAATGTCTGAGACATGGTATTTGATCTTGGCATAGATAGCAACTCCACCTCCCCTAGCGGGTCTGTCACATCTGAACACGTTATATCCATACATATTGACCGTTTTGTCAGGGATATGGCTCAAGATCCATGTCTCTGAAATCATAACTATGTCAGGTACTGTGTGGTAATCCCAAGCCTGAACTAAGTAAAATTTTTGGTAAGCTGCAAACATTCATGTGCAGGAAACTAAGGCCCTTAACTCATGAGAGGTCCGATGGGGCTCCAATCAGGAGGAGTGGCAAGAGTTAAATTTAACATTCCCTGAGCAGAGTATGAGAAGTACTAGCAACTTTCTGAAACAGTTTATAATTGTTTTAAGGTGGCTTTGTTTTGATGTTTGGTACTTGAAGCTTTGTGGGAAGTGTTGCTGGGGCAGTGAGGTGGTGGCAGAGAGATAGGCATAGAGCACCACTCTAACTGTAAGGAGGAGTGGTATATGAGTGTAGATAGAAGGTCTGAGCTGGGGAAAGAGAGTGGAGCACAGGAGGGAGTCAGTGCTCCTTGTGTGGAATCAATAAACATTCCTCATTTTGCCCTTTTCAAACATTAGACAGTATACACTACCAAATTTAAGATGGCAGGGGACACAATAAAGTTTCCAAGTTTGCTGCTAGGAGAATGAACAATATAAATTCCTGAATTAGCTCATTCAGCACTACATATTATGCACTAACAGTATGAAATGCTAACAGATCACTGCCCTCCTTTGTCATAATACAGTTCAGTATAATTTCCAGGCACTAGGCTATCAGCAGTCCCAACAGGTACAGCTAGGTAGGTCTAACAATTTAAAGATGACATAGATGCTAGGTACAACTACGTAGTTCAGGCTGTTGAAAAATTGAAATTAGTAGCAGCTAGGAAAGCTAAAATTGCATGAGTTTTTTGTTCTTTCTAAAGCCAGCAATATCAGCTTGTCTAGCATTGCCACTGAGCAGCAGATTTAAAAGTCTAAAATGCTAGCTCAGTCCTGCACTCCCAGCAAGCCCCAATTAAGGCTGGTGAAACAGCTGAGGCAGCCAATAAGGTCCGGGAAGCAGCCAGGAAGAGCCCAATTGCAATGCGGCTTTCAATCCTGGGAGGTCCAGGGCTAGGAAGGAAAATGTCTCGCACCTGAAGCCTGCTGGTCAGCTGTGTGTGGACCCATGGCCGGCAATGATTTCCCAGGGCTGCGGCACTTGAAAGCCCTCTGAGGGCTGGAAATCTGAAGCCTGCTGGTTGGCTGTGTGTGGACTCGTGGCCGGCAGTGATTCTCTGGGGGCGCGAGTGCTTGAGAGCCCTCTGAGAATTGAGATCCTTCTGAGAGTTGATTCAGATAAGCCTCAGTCTTGTCACCTGGAACCTGATCTCCAGAATCTGGATGATAGAGAGCTTCAAAGAAGATGTGAAAGGCCTGTACTACATCCCTAGGATCTCACCACCTGAAAAGGTTGAAGGCTAGAAATAGCCCATTGGGAATCCACATCACAATCTCAAAGCCAGGAGTCTCCTCTCTCTACTGACTCCAAATAATGCAGTTTGAGTGCGCTGCAAGACTAAATCAGCTTTTCCAGTCAAAAGACTATAATATTGTGCCCTAAGAGAGTTCAAGGTTTCCCAGGTGTCAGCATCAGAACTGGAGGATGTTTGGTGTTCTAGGGACCTAATCTGTTGCAGCAGGTCATTTTTTGGCCTTAGCTGCTAGTCTAAAGAACTCACCTCTAAGGACATACTTTGCTGTATCCCACAACATATCTAAGGCAAGAACTGACCCCTCATTGTCATGAAAGAAATATATCAGATGCAAACATATTGCATCCCAGATGCTGGGATCCCTGAGGCGCAAGGAATTCAAGCACCAGGTCCTATCCTGATCTTCCAAGCCCCTCATTAAATGTTCCATATGAACCAGGGCGTGGTCTTAGAGAGGACCATTGCCTGGATCTCGCAGGAACCCAGGCCCTGAAGGCAATGCTTACTGACCCAAAAATAATCTAGCTAGGAAAAAGAGGCATGAGGGACCAAAAAAGGTATATTGCCTCCGTAGGGTGAAAACACACCAGGGTCCACCAAACCAAGGCTATCCATAAACTCCCATAAACCCCTCTGCCCTGAGACAGACCTCTCCAGGATAAGCCTGATCTGTCCAAGTCAGGATGAAAAACCAGGTTCCAGTCCCCCAAGGAAAATGAGGGGTGAGAAGGAGAAAACTGGGAAGTCCGTACTGGGGCTATAGATTGAGCCCAGAAGGCCCTCCATTAGACCAAGCCTGCCATGAATGAATAAAATTCAACCTTCAGGATCCCAGAATTCACACAGCCTCTGAAAGGTTGTACTTCTATTAATTAAGATAGCAACACCTCCCCTCTTGGAGCAACACCCATCCCCAAAACCTGCCCCACCCATTCTCTGCAGAAAAGGAAATGTCCTCCTCTGCAAGTGAGTCTTCTGTAAGGAGACCACATCTGGATGAAATTTCTTTAAATGGCACAGAATCATATAGCGCTTCCTCTTCTCATTGGCTCCATTAATATTCCAGGAAATAAAATTAAAACAGTTCCCATCCTGCAATAGTTTTAACAAAATAATTATTGGAAAAAACAGAACCACCCAGGTACTGTGACTCCACCTAATACAATTTGCTATGGGCCTAGCAACACTAAAGGAAAAGAAGAACACCACACACAAAACCCCACATACCATGCCCTAAAGTAGATACATAAATCAGAAACAAAACCCTCCCGAGTTCCTACTAATAAGACCCTCCCCCACCCCCTTTATCTTCACAATCCAAAAACATGCCAACGACCAGCAAACGTCCCTGGTCCCAAGACCACACTCCACAACTTCAGCAGCCTGTGATGTGATCCACAGACCTCCTCTGAATCTGCCCCCAGTCTCCAAGCACAATATTAACCATATCTGCCCTCCCCAACAATGAAGGAATAACAATTACTACTAAAAGGAACAAACCCTTAATAATCCTTCCCAAACAGAAAATACAAATGACACTTAGGAAATTCCATATCAAAAGAATCCCAATCAGTATACAGAGGTAGACCATAACATATTGGGGGCATCATAACCCTAGACATCAACAGGTAGCAGGTCTATAACAAAAACAGTAGTAGTAAAAACTACAAGTACAGTAAAGACAACCAACACTATTGTAAAAAGTCCAGCTGTAGCTCAGGATGATGTACCTGTGACATAAAAAAATAGTTAAAGCCACCACAGCTTAATTAGCAAGAAATTAAAATGTCTGTAGAAAGTCCAAGCCAGAAACCTGAAAATAAATTAACAAAAGTCATGCCTCTGGCTGCAACGAACATTGGCAAGGACCAAAGATTACAGTCTGGGAGGTCCCATCACTGAATCTGAGTGAGTGTCCATACAGAATAACTATCATCCCAAAATTCAAGTAATGTAAAGGCTATGGCTACAGCTATACGCTAGGGTATATTTAGTCTGAGTTCTTCAGTACAAAAGAAAAAAACTGATGACCCATTAAAAGGAAAAATGGAAGAGAAGCAAATCACTGTGTCCATCCTCCCTAATAAGTCTGACTGGGCTCCAAAAGACAGGGTATAATGAAGAAAATCCTCCAACTTACTCTGTCAGGTGCTCCAAAAAAAAATCTCTGTCTGGAGTCTGCAACACTGGAGCTGAAGGAAAACAGTAGGACGTGCCGAGAGCCCCGTTAAAGCTCATGAAGCCAAAACACAGACCAGCAAACAGAAGACCAAAGCCTCAAAAAAAAAAAAACCCCACTAGGTTGACTGAAGCAGAAGTCCCAAACAGGTAACATCCATATACATACAGTCTTGTTGGTACTGATTAGGGGCTAAAATATGAAAATAATGAAATGACCAGGCTCCACTCTGGAAAGCGATTCCTCTCAGCCAGCGAACTCACTAAAAAGAAAATCGGGCCAGTCCAATGCAGAAATTTGAATTAGTGTTTAATTACCTCCATAGGGCAGCCACTTTGAACAAATTGCAAGAGCTATATAAGGCCGGCTTAAACAGATCTGATAGAAGGTCGGTAGCTCCCGTCTGGCTTGCTCTGTAGAGACAAAACTTTTCTGAGTCCCCAAATGTTGGCTTGAAGACAGGTGGGGTAGATGACCCAGAATTTTATGCTAGCTGCTATCAGTTTGGTGACTATATTGGGTGATATTCTGCCCATTTAAGGCACACAGCAGCTGGGAGATCCTGGGCTATTTGGATCTTAACGTTTTTCCATGAGACTGATTGTAGCTCCTTCACCTTGAATAATACATGCTGCCCAGGTCCAGGTAATTAATTAACTTAAAAATAAAAGGATAAGACAGCTCCATCTCTTTGGCATTGGACGGAGCATCCGGCATGCACACTCAATTATTTAGGTCAGAGCACTGGGGGCGGTCCTACCAATTTTTCACAGAGCTTGAACAGAAATGACAGGATTGGGACACTCTACCTGCTGGAAGACCCAACACCACCACATTGTTGCACCGGCAGCCTTCAAGGTCCTCGATTTTCAGCTCCATCTTTGCCAGCTGCTGCCACAATGCAACCACTTTGGGGTCCAGCCAGGTGCTCGGGAATCCAATGATGAGACCTGAGTTTCTGTGTCTCCTACCCGTGAGACAAAGACTCAGTAGCGGCATGCAACACTTTCAATTCTTCAGTAAGTTGCTGCATACTGTCCTTAAAAGAGGAAAACTCAACCAAAAGCATTCTTCAGTTAGGGCTACAGAGGAAAGGAGCTGGATTTTGTCAAGGCTGTCAGCTGGACCTTCACCCACTTAGGCCCCTTCTCTTTTCTGGCATAATCGTGGGAGAATGGCACAGTGGTGCAGACTGCATTTCAGCCTCCATTCTGGCGGTTCCAACGAAGTGTAAAAGCAAGTGGAGGCAGTCAGGAACAAGTCCACTGCAATAGCTGATGGAGCACTGGCTGAAAGTAAGTAAAAATATGTTTAAGCACACAGAAACTGGTGTGGGTTGGAGGAGCTGCCTTCCACTTTCAGCACATCAAGCCACTTGTGTTATTACTTGTGTGTTATTGCACTTATAAAATGGGTATATGTTGAGAAACTCTTAACATTTTTTTAAATTAACTAAAATAAAAAGATTCTGGTTTAGTCTCAAATAGTCCCTCTGCTTTCTATAAGTTGCTTAGGATGCTGTTAAATTAATTGTCAGTAGAGGCACTGGATAGAGCTGCCGAGTCACTACATTAGGCCACTGGCAAGACCATGACTTTCTTTTCTGTCTTGCTGGCAGCAAGCTACCATCTGTAATAGCAACTTTCATGAAACTCCTACCTCTCTCACTCAACTTGCAGCTCTGGAGGGAGGTTGGAGACACCCAATACCTGTGGGTAAGGAAGGAAAGGGAGTGGCTCACGAGGGACAGGGAGGATATTAAATAAAAAAAACACTTTGTAAAGTGTTCCACATGCATTTAGTTAATTTTGTGGCTTAAACTTTCACTCGCTTTCTGCTTCTGTTTTCAAACTTTTTGTAAGCAAGAAACAACATGGCAGATTTTGAGTTCTGAAGGCAGGGTGGCACAGTGATATTTTTTGCAAAGTAGATTGCCAGTTTTAGGGCTTATTTTTATTAGTGTGGTATAACTAAAACAAAAGACATAGCTGGGAATGGTTGTCAGCCAATCAAGTTGCTTTACTGTCTCTACCGATTTTATAAATCACATTATGAGCAGGAACCCTGAGTCATCAGACTTGGCTGCTTAGGTAGGAAATTGGAAGGAATTGTTGGTTCTAGTTGCCTCAGATTCTTAGTCATCTATGCAATGGGAGGGACTCTGAGTACCATAAGGGTTGCAGGTATAATCACTTTACCAGGTCAGCAAATACCATTATCCCCAGCAATCTTTATAGTGCTCAGAAATGCTGATTATCAGGACCTTAGTAGCAATGAGACAAAAACAGGAGGACAATGCATGAGCAGGTTAAATTGGGATTCAAGGTTGCCTGAAGCACCACTCTTTCAAAAGAGGCGTCCTGTCTGCCAAAGTACATACGAATGGTAGTGTTTCACAAAGTATGGATAGAGGACCAGGTGGTGACTGATCAAATTTCCTGGGTGAAAGCCCTGCCTCTCTTTGGCTATAATGTGGCCATCGTCCCTGGTGGAGTGTGCCTATATGCCTGGAGGTGGCTGGAGATTTACCAGCTGGTAGGTAGCTGCAATGGTGGCGCTGAATTATCTGTCTATTGTGTTCTTCGATGTGGCCTGGTCATGCCTTCTTCCCTGCCCTGAGTACAAATAGCCTATCAGTTTTGCCAATAGTTCAGTCGTGCAGAATATTATCTTAACTCTAGCTACATCAATTGGTGTGGAGCTGCTTCCAGAAGTTCCTGTTCAGGGTGCAGGATTAACTGAAGAATTTCCTGTTCTACATACAATTGGGATGGTACTTTAGACAGAAATGATGGGAATGACCACAAGGAGACTCTATTATTTTGAAAGAGAAAGAAAGGCTACATGCAGGAAAGTGCCTATATTCTGCTAAATCTTGTAGCCAAGCACATGGCTATCAGGAACACAATTCTGAGCATTGTTTAGCACAATGAGTCTGACTGAAAAGAAGCTCGCAGGGCATCCAAAACATGGTTCAGTTGCCAGAGGGTGCAAGGGGCCTGGTGTGAGGGGAGATCTTTACAATGTGTAGTAGACTAACTCTGTCAGGGTGAGAAGCTAGTTGTCCTATTCCTGGTAAAGAATCTCTCATAGTAGAAATAGCTGTTGCCAGAACCCTTAGTGATGGTGGCTGGATACCTTTTCTGCTCTGTCATTTAGAATTACAAAAATTTAAGGCACGCCTACCACTGAAGGAGATCGCCCTTAGTGACATGCCACTTGCAGAAATTCTGTCAATGTCTTTGATATGTTTGGTATCAGAGTATCTCACTGATTGTAATTGGTGATCCACCTTCCAGGAATGGGTACCCAGTTAGGATAGTACTACCAGAATAGTGCAAGCAAGAGCATGCTAGTATGGATAGCAGTGCCACGGATAGTGAGAGGGATTGTGACACCCACTGTATAGCAGTATTTTCAGTCTGAGTGTCTTGTGATTGTGGTGTATGATCAGGCCCTGACTCAGTTGTCCAAGCATGTGAATCTGAGCCATGGGAGTCGATTAACAATGGCCCTGATCACTGATTATCATGGTGTCTGTGGCCAGCCTGGGACTATCAGTGAGACTGTGGTCCTGGAGATCCTGATCTTGTAGACTACTGCAATGATCATGAATATTGGTGGAAATATATATGCTTTCTTGAAGTCCTAGGGGCAGATAGCATGTTGGTTTTCTCCACCTGGTAATCGTGAAATGTGTGGTAACAGGAGAGCTGATCATTGAGCTAGGAGGCCATTAAGTGGACCTGTAGGGGTCCACACCTGTTGAACTGATGGAAAATAAGTGGATGCAGCTGCCATTTTGTTTGATTGATGGTGACTGTGCTGACCCAGTTTGCCTGGGAGTTCAGCTTTCCCAAGGTAAATTGTCAGTATTGGGTTCCACCACTTCTTGGCACCATGTTTTAGAGCATGGTATCCCTTCAAAAGGGTGGCTGAGATTGAGCGACTCTGTCTCAGTGCCTGTGTTGTGGGCTACCCTGAAGGGTAGCGAGGTGAGAGGCTGATGAGGGTGACCAGAACCACGCACGGGGGATGGAAAAGGAGGGAAGGTGTGGGAAGCAGGCAGTGTAGCGGAAGGCTGCTGAGCTGGCCATGTGGCATGGTGGTGAGGGTGGCTGGCTACGGTTGGGAGGGTACAGGGGTTCGGTCTGGGGAGATGCAAGAGTGTTTGTGGTCATGGAAATTTTTTTTACAAGTTTTCCCCACCTTGACATGTACCCCACTGGAGTTGAGAATCTTTAGTTAGGGGGTGTGGGTGAAACCCCTGGGATGCGGGGGCCTGCACCCCCACATACATTAAAATCTGTGTCACTGCCACTATTTTTCACTGTGAGTATACATCACCATTTTAGTTATGATCGATGTACACTCACCCTAATGGTGATCACCATTTGGTTATCACCGTTATGACATAGAACATAGGCGCCCAATAAATAGAGGCCAGGTTTGGCAACTCAGATCTCTCTATTTTTGGGGCTGTGCCTCCACACACCCTAGCTAAAGATACCAACTTTGGGGACAGACCTCGGGGAAGGGGATCGTGAATCTGATCTGGCACTCTAATGACCGGGCACCCTAAATACAGGACCCTAATGACAGTAAATGCCATTATTGGCATTATGTGTCTTTCTGCCCCTGGAGAATGTTGGGCCTCCCTGATTATGGTGCAGCTGTGTGTCTCTCCCCATGTTTGTTTATGTAGGCTATGGTGACCTGGTTGTCCATATCAATACTTATTGACCTGTAACAGATGGGGTAAAAAATAAGAGTGTGTGTAAAGTGCTCTAATTTCCAATGCGCTGATGGGTACACATAACTCACATGATGATCACGTCTCCTACTAATCCCCTGTAGTAAACTGTCCAAGTCTGTTGAGCTGTGGTGCATCTTTAGACTGTAGTCCTTTGTAATCTGAATCCATGTGTCCAGGATGTATATTTGGAGGGGAACATGTGTAGTGTGGCCCAGGGTACCATATCTATCATTGCTGCCATTAGCACCAGGATTTGTAGATAATACCACACTGCATTATTTGGCTGGGTTTGGATGTGTTTATGTGCTGAACTGAGATCTGTACCTTGTCCTACAAGGATATCATTATATGGGCTCATGGTCGATTGTTGCCCCCAGATGTGCAATCTGTAGAGATGGCAGTAATTGGCTCTTGTCCCAGTTATTTTGTTTTTAAATCCAGCCATGCTTTTGCAGGCACTGAAGTACCAGCTCGGTTGTCCCTTTGAGTTAGGTATTGTGATCTTGCCTGTAGGAGGAATCATCCAGGTAGGGTATGACATGGACTCCTTGTTTGTGTAGGGCAGCTGCCAGGACCAAGAGTGTCTTTGTAAATACTCATGGAGCTGATGTGATTCCAAATGGGAGGCAAGTGTATTGGTAATGTTGATGGTTGATGTTTAATCCAAGGTATTTGTGGTGATTCTGTTGTATTGGAATGTGGGGTACGCATCCTTTCTGGTTGATAAAGGACATAAAATCACCCAGTTGGATTACTCAAATAGTGTATCTCAGTGTCTCCATTTCTAATCTTTGTAAATGCCATGCTGACTGAGGAATTTTATTACCAGTTTTGGGTGCAGGCCACCAGTATTTTGAGGGACTATGATGAAAATAGGATATACCCCTGTGTATTGCTCATCTGGAGGCACTGGCAAAATAGTTTTGTTGTTGGACAGACTAAGAATGACTTGTCAGATTACGTTGACCTTTTCTGGGGATGAAGAGATTGGGGACATCACTGGTCTGTGTGTCACTGTCCCTTGTTGGAACTTGATCACATATTTGTATGTGAAGAGTTATGTGACCCATCTGACAATTGTGGTGTGGGCCCATTGACTGATGAACAAGCAAAGTTATTTTACTCACTGGTGATTGTTGAGTTGGAAGCATGGTTTACTGCCAGATGGATTAAACTGTCTTTTGGCATTAAATCTTGACATGTTTTGCAAAGGATGGATCTGGAAGCAGGATTTTGAGATGCAGCCTCATAAATGTTGATTATTTTGTGGCCTCAAATGGTTGCAAACATTCTTGACTCTTGGATGAGGTCCTTGCGCCCAGAAGCCTGTTTCCCACTTTTCCTGTCCTTGAGGGATGGCATAGGACTTCCCTGAAGAAGTGACCATGTTTAAATGGAAGTTTCATGATGGCGTTCTTGGACACACATTGTCTGTGTGCTACGGTTTCAGCCATACAACTCTTCTGGCTCAGTTTTTGAATACGGTCACCCTTTAGCCAAGCTTGAACATATCTGACAATGCATCCATAATGTATCAAGCTGTCTGGATGGTGCAGTCAGCATTGCTAGATAGTAGATACATTTTGGGAGCAGCCTCTGTAATAGACTCTATTCATCTGAGGAGTGCTATGCTGGTCAACCGTACAGCTGTGTCAACAGAGAGTCACATTTACGACACCTAATGAACCTTCTTCAGGTGCTCCTTTTTTTGTTTTGTTTTGTTTTTGTTATATCCATGGTGTCCTTTAATGATGCTGTGTTTGGATAGTGGTCCTGTTTGATAGAGTCAAGACCAGGAGTCAGCTTTAGGAGCTATGAACCTTGCTGACTTTCAGGTTTCACTGAGAGGGTATAATTTGTTTATTGTATGCCTCTCTGGGATCCCAGTGAATCTGCTGCCTCATGTTCCTTTTGAAGAATGATGTCGAGGGCTTGGCAGAAAGAGAATCTTTATTTGCCAAAAGCAAGGGGTCCATAGATGTTGGGGCTTTTGGGTTCATCATCTATGTTGAGAACTTCCTAATTGTGCTCACTAACTTGGTCTTGTGATGTTCAGTGCCAGTGGAGCTACCAGTGGTAGTAGATCCTCATCTGGAAGAGGAATCACTGAACGCAGCCCCTGAGAAGAGTTTGTGTTGGGAACTGTCCAGACTGCACGTACTGTAGAGGCCCCAATATGGCTCTCTGAAAGCTCCGGCACTGCATTCCAGTCAAGAAGGCATGGTATGAAGCTGTGCAGTAACCCCAGAAGTTAAGTGAAGAATAGACAGAAAAACTGGATAATATAATATATGCATTTGTTTTGGTGCTGTATAATGATGATACAGTGTGCTTTCAATGCATTTCTCAAACAGTGGTCTAAAAGCCTTCCTCTCCCACATGAATTGGCAGCTGGAGATTGTATAAAAACTTTTACAAACAGCAAAGGGAATGCAAGAAGGCCTCATAAGATGGCCGCCACCATAAATATCAATATAGAAGGCACTGAGTGTGCTCCTCAAGAGGTGGCTGCTGAAGAACTAGATACAAAATGGAAGCCCATCTCGCGATATCTGGATGACAAGGGATTAGGCAGCGAGGTTTGAAAATGGCTGCTGAGGGAATGAAGATGGCCACTGATCTTGTAAGATACAAATATCCTGGAGCTGTGAGTGCACAAGAAACCCTGAGAATGGTGAATGTGAACTTGTGATCTGCAATGGCCACCTGAGACTCCCTTGAGATTTCACCAATTGCACTGGGAATCCTGCAATACCATGGGAAGAGCCTCTGTGTAGCCAGTGAAGAAAGAGACTGCTGTGACCAAGGAAAACCCTGCACTGCAAGGGTTAATGGAATTAGATGCCTGCAGCTAATGGCGTGCATGCTTGGGGAAAGAATGAGCTGAAGAGGTGGCACTAACAGAGAAACACACCTTGTAGAAGGAACAAGGAGGAGATTTAAAATTGCTGTCCCAGATGTAGACAGAGGCAGAGGAAACACTCCTGGTAAGCTAAAGGGAAAAGACTGCAAGTGGGGTGGGGGACCATGGATAGACAGCAAGCTGTGGGGAGGACTTTGGAGGGCAGCAGGCCCAGAAAAATGACGTTATGGCAGCAGACACAAATTGAAACTGATTTTCCTTGTATATAGGGAGGTATGCATGCTACAGGAGGGTCAAACACACATTGGAAAACAGCATGTTGTATTCTGACTATGACAGATTCCTCATGTACATGCAGGGTATATGGATGGCTGGAGGCTCCATACACACAGTGAAAAAACAGCATACTATATCCTAGCTATAGAAAAGGATGCTGCAGGAGGGTCCAGTTCTGCAGGTAAACTGACCTGTGCTGAGTAGAAAAGACACTGCTGGAGGGTCCTAACCACTGAATGCGTGGCTTGTGTGGTACTGGGACTGGATGCCATGGGAGGGTCCAGTCTTAAATGAGCTCCAGAAATTGAATGTTTATCAAATGCTGTAGTATGATGAAGCAGCTAGACCGTATGCTACAGGAGGGTGAAAATCTGCAATAGGGCGCAATAAACTATATGTCCTGGGTAAATTAGAGGAAAGATGTCAAGAATGGTATAAAGTTCCTACATGCTGAAAGTGAATCAATGCTTACTACTTTTAAAGGTGTGGTAAGAAAGGGAAGAGAATTAATGAGCTAGTGGAACCAAAACAGGCAGACAGGAAACTGATACAAATTTTAAGAAGTTGTCAGTTGTAACTTTCATTTCTGAAGTTTTTCTTTTACGCTCATTAGAAAGTTTTCTAAGTGATAATATTGTGCTGGATATGTGGAACAGCTCTCAGCTTAGCAACTGACATCTATCTCCGTACCTTCCAATATATCATCAGATTGTGATCTCACTGACAGTGACATCACAGGTGACTGATTTTGCAGTTACTGAGTGGCTGTTCCTAAGCAGCAGTCACAGTTAGGTCAGAATGTTTTTTTTTGCATTTTTAACCAGGAGAGACACACTAAGCTGAAAGCTTGTTTACAGGTGTGACCTGGGAGCACAAGGAAGTTAAGTGACTTGCTCAAGGTCTCACAGCACGCAAGTGGGAGCTGTGGGATTCAAACCCAGATCTCCAGGTTTGCAGCTCAGAGTCTTAAACCACTGTGCTATACTGCCTCCTGATGCTAATGCTGAATATGTAATGGGGGAATAGGGTTAGACATGGCAGCTGCCAGGCAGAGTGCTGTTCCACACATCACACCACATCACACCTACTAACATGAGATAAAGAATATTCTAATTAACCAATGGGAAAAGAAAATACTTCAGATATAAAGGTAACTGCTGACTGCTTTTAAAACTAATATTAGTTTTAGGCACTACACTAGCTCTTTAATATATTTTAAAAATACATGTAAGTTTTGGGGCAGTCTAGAACGTGACCAACCTCTAGGGATGCACAAAATAAACTGAAGTTTCCAGTTCTGACTAGAGGTGGGCAAGGTGCCTAAAATTCTCTACACTTAGTATTTTGCGTAGAACCCATATTTTGCGCAATATTCAGCTTAGCAAAGGGAATAACTTTGCATCTCAAAGTAATGCAAATTTCCCATTATTCTCTATGGACTTCACATTACTTCACCTTTTTTTGCTCTTAAGCCAAATTTTGCAGTGATTCATGGGATTTAAGGTCACATGGGCTCTATATTGTTTTGCACAGCTTCAGTCCAGCATAGTGTGCAGTGGAAAGCTGGAGACAGTTTGCTCTCAGAGCTCTGAGATTCAAACCATTGAAAACCTTTAAAAACATTTTTGCCACAAACTTTTGTGTCAGAATTTAGTACATTGATTGTAGTAAACCCTATGTGTTTATATCATCTAGCATTTATTGATTTTGTGTGAATATTTAATGTTAATTTAGTACAATCAGTCTCTGTACTGACAGACAGTGTAAGTGTGCTTCAGGGAGGGGCAGCTCTATGGTGTAGAAGGGAGATTAGTGAGAAAGGCAGTTTTTCCAACTTACGTTTGCCAGTTTTGTATTATTTGTGTGTTCAGGTGCACAGAGTGCAACTTCACTTAATTTTGTATATGTTTTCTGTTTGCTGGGCATTTTTCGTCATTTAAAAAGACTGCCTACATTGCAGTTTATGGAACAGTTAATGTTTCTGTGCCTGACCTTTAATCTGTGTGTATGTGTTGGTTGGCCCGGTGGAGCTGAGAGTTGATGCATTGGGTATCACGCTCATGCTACATGGGTGACCCATGTTCAGGAGTGGGCACGGATCACCAGGGATCATTTGGGAGGCGGAGGAGGATTGATCATCCCAGTGATGTTCTCCTCCTCCTCAGGGAGGGTGGGTGGGTGGTGCCGGCTCCTGATGGTGGCTGAGGGCTTTGCATCTTCAGGGCCAACAGAAAGGGATGGTGTTGGTGGCGTCTGATGTGCGATGTATGGAAGAAATTGTTGCAGCGCAATTGATGCCATTGCAAACCCGCACCAGAGGGGGCTACCTATACCTAAGGAAAAATCCCTTGGCAACATGACGGCGTTCCCAACGGTGCCATCATAGATGTGCATGTTGTTCCTCCTGGGCCCACCTCTCCAGGTCTCCACAGTGTTGCGGTAGTACCCACTGCAATGTGGCCTGGGAAGGGCTGTGGTGGGGAGATGAGCTCTGGCCATGACTAGGGCAGTGGCCATGAAGGCTGGCCAGAAGGGAACCAAAGGCACAACACCCCCAGCTGAAGACTTAAAGAAATATAAAAAATAAATCTGTGTGTGTGTGTGTGTGTTGTAAATTGATACTCATTTTATTGTGGCACCATAATAGCAGTACTCTGAATTTCTCAGTCTGTCTGCAATATTTTTCCCTGTTTCTGTGTAGCTACAGCTGTACCCCCCACCACAAAATAAGGTATTGTTTTTGACTTTTGAATTTCTGAACACTGATTAAAGAAAACTGCATGTTAAAATCAGGAAAATATATTTTTACCATCCATTGTGAGTTCTTAGTTCATCCCAGTGTTATTTTTCAGCTCAGGCTGTGTGAGGAGTTTTTCTAACTTTCTCTTGCTATTTTATGGCACTTGGGGCTGCCATTTACCTTTCTTTTACTGCTTCTTGTCCCAGATAGTCTTCCCTGAATGCCCTCTGCTCTGAGGTCTAATAGCCCATGCATCTGACCAGTGTCTTGTTACAGTGTCTGTATTGTTTATAGTAGCCACAAGATGAAAGAATATATGGCGCATTGGAATGGTTTCTGTGGTTTGCAAACATCATGGAGCACAACTAACAAGTCTGTCTGCTCCAACAATGCTAATTTACTCACCCCTAGGGCATAGCAGAGGAGAGAGTTTATATCAGCAGCACTCACCGCTGCATGCAACCTGTATATAAACTGTTACTTTGCTTAGACTCGTGCTCTCCTCCCATTTATTCGTCATATTCTGTACTTTTGATTCAGTTGCTTGTGTCCTGTGTAGAAGATTCATGCTTGTAGACTAATGTAATCCTTTTAAAGCAGTTGTCATCCACTGGCTAAGCAGCCTTCAGTATTTTGTGTTCATGTGATCTGCACCAGAAGCCCTCTGCATGATTTCGTCCTGTTATGTTCTTAATACCAGCTCGTATCATTGCCTTCAAATTTAAATATTTAAAGAGCATCTTGTATATGTTGAATAAAGGGGAGGGAGAGCAAGAGTCTAAGCAAAGTAACAGTTTGTATACAGATTGCATGCAGCAGTGAGTGCTGCTGATACAGACACTGTAACAAGACACTGGTCAGATGCATGGGCTATTAGACCTCAGAGCAGAGGGCACTCTGGGAAGACTATCTGGGACAAGAAGCAATAAAAGAAAGGTAAATGGCAGCCCCAAGTGCCATAAAATAGCAAGAGAAAGTTAGAAAAAAAACCTCACATAGCCTGAGCTGAAAACTAACACTGGGATGAATTAAGAACACACAATGGATGGTAAAAAATATAGTTTCCTGATTTTAACATGCAGTTTTCCTTTAAGGTCTTTTGTTGTGCCTGGGTGGCAGCATCTCTTTGTTATTTGCTTCCCATCCCCAAAACTCCAGAAATAATAAGTTGCTGTTAATTGTCTGTGTAATCGTAAAAATGCCCATGAAGAGACGGTCATGCACACTTGCTTCTGGCTATGGTGCTGCTGCCCAGATGGCTATTAGCAGTGGAAGTTGTTGTAATGAGGCAGGTTTGTCAGGGGTTATAAGTCTAGCAGTGTTAGAGTAGTGGTTGTGCCATTGTAGTACGCAGCTGAAGGAAAGATAGCAGCTGCTGCAAGTAAAGGGATTTCTCCAACTCTATTTTCACGGGAAAATCAGTCACTTCAGTGCTGGTTGGAGATGTTGTCCTGCTTGTTTTACTACCAATTAGTGACAGCATGGTTGACAACAGCTTGCGTGTGCACAAGTTCAACCTGGGCAAAGTTTTAAGGTGGGAAAAACGTTGTTGAATCCACAGACTTGAATGTAGGTGATGTCCACTCCCCACAGTAGTTGAACTTGATTCTGATCATGCTAATGACTCAGTCTCACGTTTCTACTGATCTTGAGGTAGGCCATCCAAACATTCAGATGATGAAAAAGTGTGGATGATAGTATTGAGGCTGTGGTTGGAATATCTCCAAGGAGGACAACATCCAAAGTGAATTTGTGGATGATGATTATGATTACGATGCTAGCGATCCCATTTGGGAACTGGAAAAAGAAATGAAGGTGGCTGTTTGTTAACAGTCTGTTAGTCAATCCTTCTCAAATTTCTGATGTAATTGCTGAAGTAATAGTCATAGATTGTGATGTTCAGTCAAAGTCCAAGTGTGCACAACACCTGAAAAAATGCAGTATACCCCATTTCATTGCCACCAAACTGCCATTCCATATTTTATTTATTTAGTTTTTGTTGACCGGTAAGTCGCTAGACAAATCCTCTGCCTATGGCTGCAGCCGCTAGCTCCTTACCCAGGTCTCCTCTCACCTCCACTGCTTTAATCCCTCCTTCTTCCCTGATGAAACTTTTAAACAAGGCTGTCAATTATACTGCATACCTGTCTCAATTTCCTACTAACTGTGTATCTTGACATCCCTGCACTGCATGCATGAGCCTGAATGTGAACTTGCTGTAACCTCTGTATATTGATGCTGATGTATATTTTTATACCTGTTGTAACTACTGTAAATAATGCCAATATGTGTTTTTTCTGTAACTAATTCGGGTCGCCCCTGAAAAAGGGATCTCTGGTCTCAGTGGGCTTACCAAAATCTAAATAAATAAATAAATAAAATTTTCAGGCACAACCCGGGGAGGTGGGATACAGATGAATGTCAACTGACCTTGAACCAGATTAAGCTGTTGGTGGTATTTTTAGTGAATGAGGGAAATTTGGACAGGACACCAGGAAATTCCCTACTCTTTCAGAGGGGAATACTCTGTCCAAGATGGTGGACGCTCTGGTGACCACGGCAGAGCTAGCTGGTGAGGCAGGGGACTTGGTCTCTGCTCCTGTCTCTGATTTACTAGAGACCGCTTTCAGACAGAATTTTGTATGAACATGTACTTACTGTGACTGAAGCTGCTCCCATGAATTGTACTGTTCTTCCTCCTGCTCGATGCAGTAGCCCTGACGGAGATCGTAGAGATGCCTCTGCAGTTGTGTCCAGCGAATGGAGGTGCTGCAGCCCGCTGTGCACAGTGGACTGGTGGAGGTAGTGAATGCTCTGCGCTTGGTGGACGACGGAGAAAACTTGTCTGTGTGGATGTCGCAACAAGATGCAACGCCTTTGCGAAGGCAGCCATGGAGGGGATCATCCCTGGCAGTTCCTGGATCCCATCCTATTTTTGGACTTTCTGTTGACCCGCTGTTGCCCCGAACTGAGTCAACATCTTTTTGTTCACTGCCACGCACGGCCGCCCACGCAGCAGAGGGTGCATAGCTCGGGATTGCATCGCAGGATTCCTCACCTACTATGTTGGAAACTGACAGCCTGATGTCCTTTTCTGAGATATTGCCCCAACCTAAGCCTGTGTGGTCCATGGAGCAGGCTTTGCAAGGGCAGGCTGGATCAGGACCCCAGGAAGAGACAGTGGATCTCTGGTCTGTCCCTATTTGGTCCCCTAAACCTGAAGACTTCCTGGAGGAACAACCAAAGGGACCAGAATTGAATGACTCTCCTGCCCCTTGAGTTTGCCAGGGAATTGTCACTCACCCAAAACCCTGTATTATCTCTCCTACAGGATACGACCTCTAAGCATCTCCTATGATGGAATCCATGGATTCTACAGCTGCGGACCCTGATCTACCTCTCCTGATCAGGAAAGACTCCACATTCCTTTTCTACCCTCTTTAAGGCACCTGTTGTAGCTGCTAAATGACATAATGCTGTCCGTCTTATTTATAGAGGTGGACTATCTGACCCCCGGATCGTGTCTTTGTGGCTAGATCCCTGATAAAAGACTCTTTAAAATTTTTGCTCACGAGATATATGCCTTGATACATGTGTCTGGAGAATCTTCCTTTGACATCAGTTTCAGACATCTTGTGGACTTGAACGATTTTGGTCTAGATACCATGCTTTGAAGAATACCTCCTTATGGACCCCTTCCAGGCCATCCCCTGTGAAGCCTGCCTTTAAATTTATTACGGTTATGTTCCGTAATGAAGGTGTTGATGTATCTGATGTGATGTACTGGCTGAAACAGCTGCAAGTGCAGGGTCAGCCTGAAGCCATTCTAGACACTGAAAATATTTGGACTGGGGTTGGAGGTTTGCTGCTGTTACACACAAATGACTCAGGTCCTGTGCACCTGCCCAATTCCTTTTTTAGGACGAGACAGGGAGTTATGTTTTATCCTGGCCAACCCAGGGCCTGTTATAGATGTGGGGATCCTCACATCTCAGTAGTGTCTGTGATAAGATTAAATGTAATAATTGTAGTGAAATTGGTCATGTGGGGTTCACTGTCGGAATGCTAGTAAATGTAACTTGTGTGACGAATTAGGGCATCTATTCCAGACTTGTCGCTGGGCTGCACATGCTCAGGAAGACCATGATGATGGGGCTGATCAATGCTTTGTGATCACCAAGCACAAAAGCACGGTTATGTGCATCTGTGGCTAAGCACCCCTCTGTTACGGGAGATTCAGCGGTGCAGCCCTACTGCTAGCACCCCCAGAACCCTGTTCCTCAACCTGACAAGAGGGTACCACCCTTATCGGTACCTGAACCCCCGAATGGAGAAAATCAGGCCTGTTGCTTCTGGCGTGGACTCTGTCCCAGGTCCTAATAAAATGCTACCTCCCGTGAACCTACTGCAGGTACTCGCCTGAGGTCTCTGAGAACTGCTTCTAGGCCTACTGCTTCCTATGGCATCCTTGTTGTCTGCTCCCATACCCCTGTTGAATCCTTTTGAATTACTACAGCCAACTTGGACGACGCAGGTGGTGAGTCTGACTCATCCTCGGTGGTGTCCTCCTCCCTGATGGTCCTGCTGACACTGGACCTCCAGTGGGCATTGGACTTTCACAGAAACGTAAGGCTAAAATTAGGCTGAAAGGAAGAATATAGTTGGGAAGCGGAAACTGTGATGTGTTATACTTTCCTGTTGTCTACATGGCTTAGTTTACTTGTCACACTATTAACATTAATAGTATGAAATGTGTTCCTAAGAGACGGTTATTTTTTCTTTTTAAGACTTTTACCATTGGGTATTTTCTTATTGCAGGATACCAGACTCCATACGACTCAAGAGATCAGACAAGCGAAAAATGATTGGCTCTTAGGCCTTCATTCTGGTCCATAGGCCATGACTCCTGTTCAGGCCTTGGCATTTTGATAAATATGCCTGACTTTCGTCTTTTGAAACTATTTGATTTGGTACCGGTAGAGCTCTGGTTTTGGACTTCACCATAGGTAATTGCCCTTATCAAGTTATCAATATTTATGCACCACAACTTAAATCAGCACGCATAGCTCCTTTTGTTGAGAGATCCGCTTACTTGCACACTTCATTCCAAGTTTTATTTTCTGGTGACTTAACTGTGGCTTGAGTCTTCGGATAAAAGTTCCTTTGCCACTACTAAAAACTGTACCTGCGACTCACAGGAACTGAGCAAGCTATCACAGTACCCACTTAGTTGATGCTTATTTTTCTTTTCGGCAACAACATACCCCTACGTTTCATAAAGATAAATTGGCTACCCGATTGATTTTGTTTTCTTGTCCCGTATTTACCAATTGTTTCAGCTATGGTGCAGGCAGTGGCCTTTTTGGATCATAGCTTGCTTTCTGTTGTGTGAGTACTACAAATCCTTATTCAAAAGGGCCGGGTTGTGGAAATTTAACACCTCCTATTGCAGGATAAAGTGTTTTTGTCGACCCTTCGGTCCTTCCTTTTGCACACAAATCTGTGTTTCTCTGTTATGAAGACCCGATACAGTGGTGGTTTGATACAAAACATGCGTTGATATCATTCCTGAAACAGTATAGTCGTAGAAAGTAGGAGCCAATATTTGGACTATTTACAAAGAAGAGCGCATCTTCAATCGCTTCTTTCTTTATCATATACCACGGGTCATGACCTTTCCTCTCAAATTCAATTGATGCTGGGCGGCTATGTTGTACTTCCAATCTCGACAATCACAGCAATTGTACTACCAACATAAATTTCAGGTCACTGGACCACGGAGATCATTTGTCCCTTTGAGTCTAATTCGCCAGACTGCTCAAAAGACGATATTATGTCTTACAGATTCCACGGGACTATATGCTCTACTCAACAGAGATTCAGCAGATAGTTGCTAACTACACGACTGCTTTGTTTTGCCCCTTTCCTGCTGATCTACCTGATCCTGCTGCCCTGTACGAGAATTTAGAGATCCCACTCCTTCTACAACAGCAGTGGAGATGGCGTACAGTCCATTACGACCTTGGAGTTGTTAAAGACTATATCCTCTCTGCCGCTACGAAAACTCCTGGCCCAGATGGTCTTCCGGCAGCTCTCTATAAAGTTCTGGGTGACCACTTACTTATTGAACTTACTCTGTCTTTAATTCTTTGTTGAACAGTGAGTCTGTCCCTTTAGAATTTATGACTGGTGTTTTCTTTATATCTATAAACAGAAGGGGAAGCCCACTCTCTTGAGAATTGGCGCCTCTTTGTATGCTAAACATCGACTTTAAAATATTGATGAAGATAATAGCAAAACGCTTAACTGGTATTGCAGAAACTGTTCTGCATCCTGCTCAATCTTGTTCTGTCCTCAACAGGAACATCTCGGATCATTTGATTCTGATCCGTGAATTGTTCTCTCACGGGTACTCAACCTCGACTTCTGGATTTGTAGTATCTGTGGATCAACGGGCAGCATTTGATTTGGTGAATCATGATTTTTATGGCAAGCACTCAGTTTTTTGCATATACCGCTATCATTATCCAATGGTTACGAATTTTTATAGAACAGCTACGGTCATGCCAGTAGTGAATGGTTGAGTGGGACCTCTGATACCTGTTTGAAGGAGTCCGACAGGGTGTCCTAAGTCCATTACTATATGTACTGTTTTGGACATTTTGCTCCGCGTGTGAATATGCTTCCATAGATACATGCTGTATCGTGTCCTGTAACAACAGCACCTTACAAAGTCATTGCATATGCAGATGATATCTGCTTTTGGTGGTGACGAGGATTCGGTGATAGCCTCCTTGCAGGAATGTTCCTTATTTGGGACATATTTGGGAGCTACTCTGAATTTTGAGAAAAGTGTTGGTATATAGCTGGGATCTGCTATTGCACTGATTAGGAACATCGGACCATTGCAGATTGTAGATGGCCCTGTTCGTATTTTAGGGATTTATTTTGGTACTTGAGCCTATGACGTTTATAATTGGACCTCTAAATTACAACAAGGTCGCATAAAGGTAGCCTCATGGAACAGGAGTCAGATTGGGAAAAAGAAAGAGTCTATTTAATTAAGACATATTTACTTTCCTCTTTCTCTATGTTAGCTATATCTTTCCTATTCCAAAACAATTGGAAACGGCGATTCTTAGCCTTTTTTCAGGCATTATGGGGAGCAGGTTGAACCCAATAAAATGGGATGTCACCTATCTCCCTGTCACGGATGGTGGTGTTGGCATGACTAATCCCCTTTGTTTTCTCCAGTATTTTTCATGCAACATTAGACTGCTTTTGATTAACTCGTAGAAAGGATGGAAACATGGTTCTATGATTCTTGCAAAATATGGTTTCACCAATGGGAACATGACTCCTGCATATTCTAGTGCTCAGGAAACATGCCACCTTATGTGAGGTATACGCTTTCATCTGAAGCAATGGCGGGTTACCCCACAAATGCTTCTCACCAATGCGCATAACCCTGTATAGATTGCTTCTTTCCTCTGTGTGCAGTTCAGTCCCCTTTTTAAATGTCCTGCCCAATATTGTCCCTCTCTGCTTATTTTGTTGGTTGATGCGAATCCCAATACATATGTGGACTTCCATTGGTTATCCTGCCATGAGACAATTAATGTTAAATCAAACCATAAACATAAACAGCTACAAGACAGGCTGTGTTCTAGGCCCTCTTGTATTGATGAATTGGAAACTATTCTCATTTATTTTTGATTGCCCTTTATACAATGTTGGTGGGCCTTTCTAGCCCAAAAATGGGGTATGCCATTGCTTCAATTTGTCTCTTACCCAATGATTATGTATGGAGCATCCCTCAATGGTCTCTGTGGAACACTGATACTTTAAATCTTATTTTTGTTGTAATTAAATGGCATATTTGGATGGCAAGATGCCAGTTCACCCTGCAGCAGAAAAATTTGTACATATAGAAATTGAACAAAAGATTGTTCGGGATTTGAAAACTGCTTATGCACGTGAACTTGTATCTCATTCCAGGCCTGGTCTGTTTGCCCTTTAGAAAGCCCTACCTTGATTACAGACTCGGATGCACCGGTGACTTGAATGACTTTTGTGCTCTCAGTATCATTTCCTTAGTTTTCTTTTGTTTTCTCCCATACCTTTTGATATGAACACTGTTGTATACTGTCTTGATTTTACCTGGTTTGTTCTTCTTGTGTTTTCTTTATTGTATATTGCCTGATTTCTTGTTTCAATAAAACTTTCCCTACTCTGTGGCTGCAGAGGGCACTGTCGGCCTGCGACAGGGATGGAGGACTCCAGTCCAGGTTTGGACGAGGAACAGGATGGTTATGTTGCAGCAGCTCCAGGTCCTGAGTGTGGACCTAGCACTTGTCAAATTCCAGGTAACGAAATACAGCCTGTGTTGATGGACTTAATGGGACAAAATGAAGTTTCACTAGAATGACCTGAGATGGATGAAGAATTAATTTTACAAAAACAACTTAGTGAAAGAAAAACACTTAACTGAAATGCTTTAGCAGCAGAAAGTGACTTTTGGATGAAAAAATGCAATTAATGGAAGAAAGGTCTAAACAGAAAAGATCTCGGTGAGTCCCATCCAAGAAGGTAATAAACGTTTGCCTATTTCTTTAGCTATGAAAGAAAGAAAGCCCTGGACCATCAGATAAATATGAGAATCCTTTGGTCCTAAGGCAGGAAGATGCAGATATCAATAGCTCTTCTGAGGAATGGACCCAGGTGGGGCCCTTCAGGATGCAGGCTGGACTTTACAAAATGAAATATAGATTCCTGATGCAGCAATTCCGATACGGGATGGTGGAGCACGCAAATGAAGCTGGAGGTGAACAGCAGGAATGTGTATCTAGTGATCAAACCACAAGTGGTGGTGTTTTGGCTAAGTCCCGATTTCCCTTACTGCTTTGGCGCAGGACAAAAATGAGGCTATAACTATGCCAGATGCTGTGGATACCTCAACTGACAGTTTGTCTTCTACAGCTATTGCACAAAAACAGGCATCAAATAAAACTGGTATCTTATCCAAGAACTTAGTTTTATCAGGCTGGTTGACAGAAGGAAACGAGAGTACCCAGGAGAAACAGGCACCACCACAAGGGAGGAGGTTCGGGAGAAACAGTCCTATGCAGGGCTTTTCAGGAAACCGCTGAGGCAGCAAAAAGGAGGTATCTAGTATGCTTACGGTATAAGGGTCTGCACCAATACCTCCAGACAGACTTTGGGTGGGTAAAACCCTCTTTATTGACTCTTTGGGGTTTTCCCAGCTGAAATATATGCATTTATACACGCTCCTGGGGATAGGACATACAATATTAGTTTTTGTACTATGCCTACTTTAGATAAGTTTTGGAGACTGTACTATGATTTAAAAAGATACGGACTTCTGAAAGATTTTATGGCTATCCCTATAATGAAGCCCACTATTAAAACAGTCACTGTCTTGTTCAGAAATGAAGTGGTTAACATTAGCAATATTTTGTTCTGGTTAGAGAAACGATGCACAGTATTTGATAAACCTAAACCAATAATGGATGATAATGGTTTTGGACAGGAGATTGGACAGTAAGAGTACAACTTTACAGACTGATATGAGAATACAGCATTTGCCAAGTTCCTTTTATTTAGGAAGGATAGAGGGTTTTTATTCTCACGAGGTCAACCCAAAAGTTGTTTTAAGTGTGGCTCATTACAACATCTAAGTAACAATTGTGATCAGATAAAGTGCTTTCACTGTGGGATGTTGGGACATTCCATGAACAGGTGTCAGGCCCCTCCAATCTGTAATCTGTGTGGGGATATTGACCATTTTTCAGAATGTCCATGGGCAGAACATGATATGGATGATGCTTCTGATCAGGATTTTTTTAGCTCAGGCTCGAAAATCTTTCTTCCCTTCAGAAATTACTAAACCTGAAGACAGAGGGGTAGAGGTAGAGGGGAGGAGGGGAAGTAGTGGAGAGAGAAGAGGTCAGGCCCCTCCACCATCGAGACAAGAAATTATTGTAGAGTCTTTAGGGACATCTAGATGAAACACATTTCAGAAGGGAATAAAGGGGATGAGGAGACTCCTTTACTACTCCCAAAGTCCTCCACTGCAAAGAAGTTACATTTCAACAGTATCAGAAGGGCAGAAGGGGATAACTTAAGGAACCCCAAGAGGGAGTTTTTCACAAACCACAGGCCAAGGAGAGGATAACAGATTTAATACAGGAGGAGGTCCACCCATCCTCCCTCCAGAAGCCCCTTTATCTCCACCTCCTTTAAGTAATAGGTATGGAATTTTTACCACATGGTTGACCAGGTAGATATGGTCTAACCTATGGAAATTGGTATTATTGGGATGGAGGATTCAATAAATGAGACAGATTTAAATGGAATCCCAAGTTGTTCAGAGGCCCTACCATGTAGGAAACCACAGAAGAGAGTGACATGCTCAAGTGGAAATCTTTGAAATTTCCTCCTTGAACCCACCAATCTGAAGGTAGCTAGTCTAAATGTGAATAGCATAAAATCTAACTCAAAATGACTAGCTACGACAATGTTTTACAACACTTGAATTTTGATGTATATTTTAACAAAAAACACCAGATTGCACCCTCAAAGGGAAATAGCGCAGGCTTCAGTGGATTGGAAATGGGGTCTTTCCAATGGTCGATAGGGACAGAAACATGTTGCGGATGGGATTTGTTTTTGACACCTGAAATTCAAATTTTAAGATTGGTGGACTTAGAGCCAGAGCGAGTACTTATTTTGGATGTTATCTTGAACTCAGTATCATATAGATTAATAAATATTTATGGACCCCAAACTAAAGCTTTAAGGGTTTCTCTGCTGAAAAACTACAGCCTTATTTACATATGAGCAGGCAAATGATTTGGGGTGGGGATTTTAATATAAATTTAAAGAGAGGGTACTCCTGGAAACAGTATTGTGATAAAGCTATGCTTAAATCAATTGTGAAAATAGCAGGATTGCAGGATGTATGTGTAGGTTCTAGAGGGAAAACTTGTTCAACCTTTCATAAGGGTCACCTATCTTCCCGTATTGATTTTTCTTTATCAAACAACACATTCCATTAGCAAAGGTAGAAACAATCCCAATAGAAACTTTGGATCACTGTTTAATAGGTTTTCAGGTATCTATACCCTTACATAGGGAAGCAGGTTGTGTTGTTTGGAGACTAAATATCTCCATTTTCAGGATGCAGTAGTAATTCAGCAGATTAAGATGATTATTAAGGATAAACTAACAACATTGGTATTGTATGATAGTGTGGGTCCTTGGTGGGAGGATATGAAAGATTGTTTGATAGGCTTTTTTTTAAATTTTAGGTACCACACAAGTACAGTCATCCTATAAAGAATACTTAAGGTTAAGGGTAGTTTTTGAAGATTTACTTTCTCGTCAGTGTGAAAACAAGGAAAATCTATTGTCTGAATTAGAGATTGTGAGGAGCAAATGTGTCAATTTCAGTATAATAGACTGCTTTTCTACAAAAGGAACAATCCTTTGGGACTCAGGGTGCAGCAACCCAGGTGAACCCGTATCTTGCAAATCAGAGAGTAGGAAAAAAGATTCTTCTTTTGTTAACGAAGGAAGGTTTTGAGGTAAGAAGTAACAAGGGAATTATGGCACACTTAGAAAATTATATTGAAACAACTTTGCATTTGTTAGTGGAATAAGGAGAAAGCGAGTTAATATTAGATTTGGCAACACCCCTCACTTAGATATAAAACAAACAGAGGATTTGTTAAAAACTTTTCAACTTTAGAAGTAGAGAAAGTAATAATGGGGTTAAAACAAAAACTTCTCTGGGGTCGGATAGTACACCAGGAATTTTATAAGTTGGTATGGTCAATTATGCCTTCGGTATTAGTGCAGTTATTTAACTCCTTTTGTTGGACCATACACTACCTACACAGATGTATGAAGGCTTGTTGATTTTTTATTTAAATCTGGTCACGTAGTGATATTAATAACTGGTGTCCGATCACGTTATTAAATGTAGATTTAAGTTATTCGCAAAATTATTAGGGAACCGATTAGCTTCTCTTTGTCAGAGTTGTTACTCCCTACTCAATTTTACTCGGTACTGAATAGCAATCTGACCGATGGTTTAATTTTTCTAAAATATCTGGTAGAGAAGGTATGGGGCAACATAAGGTTCCAAATTTAGAAGGTTATATAGCTAGTCTAGATCAATCTAAGGCATTTGATAAAGTCTCACATATATATCTGTGGGAATGTCTTAGATCTTATGGAGTCCCTGAAGAGTCTGTACAATAGATCCAATTGTGTTATAGTTTGGCATATGTTAGACCTTTGAAAATGGTAGATTGGGAAAAAGATCGGATTTACTGGGAGTAAGACAGGGTTGCCCCTGAGTCCCCTGTTATATGGGTTTGATAGACCCATTATTACAGATTCTTCAGAAGTCCCGAATATTTGTGGTATTTCAGTAAATGATTCACCTGTATGTAAAATAATAGCTTACAAGAATGATTTATGCTTAATTATGAAAATGAGAATTCTTTAATCAAGGCATGTAATTTAATTCAGGAACTGGGGAAAGACACAGGGGCATGTTTGAATTTGGGAAAACAAAATGTTTAAAACTTGTAGGGTTTTCGTTAGGGGCTGAAATTATTGAGGTTTTTCAGTAGCTAAAACACCTTGTAAAATTTTAGGATTTATTTTGGGGTACTGATATGGCTAAGTATAATTGGAAAAAGCATTACAAATAGGTTCTGCTAAAGTGCTTTAATGGAAGAAATGGAAAGTGTTGAAAAAAAAAAGAATTTATTATATTAAAACATTTTTGATTCGATTTTTATTTATTAGTAGGATTTTTCCTCTCCCTTTGGATTTGGAAGCTAAAATATTGGGTTGTTTTTTAGTTGTTTCTGGGGTAGTAGGTTAAATCCAATTAAAAGGAATGTATTGTACAGTGAAATTAAAGAAGGAGGTATAGAGATGCCTAATCCAGTCTTGTTTTTCTTTTCAATATTTGTTTATGCTAACATTTTGCCCTTATGAAAGGTTGTTCACAACTTTGGGGAGACTGGGATTACAGAATTGAAAGGGTTTTGAATGAATGGAAACAGAACCAGTTTATGCATAAAATAAACATTGCCCTAGGTTAGGGAAACAATGGGAGGGAGTTTTGATAAAATTAAACACCGGGAATTAGTTATGATTTAGTATTAAAACTTCCAAGGAAAATCTTTTATCAGGAGGTTTTGCGATTTTGTTTTGGAGCAACATTTTTGAAGGGTTTTCGAACCTGCTAAATAACAGATTATTAAATATGTTCTAGATGATAGAATACCTGTTCAGATGTGGGATCAGGTGTGGTTAAGTATTCATGAATGGATAAATGTGAAAGGAAATCATAAACATAAACTTGTTAGAAAGGAACTGTTCAAGGATAACCTGTATGAATATAGTGGAGTCTATGGGCCATTTATATTTTCATTGTTCTTATGTAATACAGTTTTGGGATGTAGTAAAGAATCGGTGGAAAGGAGAGCCTTTATTCCACCTAAATCAGATCTTTTGTTTTATGGAATAATTTCATCAGAAATACAGTTTTTTCACATAGTACATTAAGGTTGATTATGGCTCACTTTTTATATTGGATCTGGATCAGTAGATGTAGATTTACATTACAACAAGTTATTTCAGTTTTAGAATTATTTCTTTTGATAGATTCAGGTCTCAAATCTATAAAGCGGAAAGAAGCAAGTATTCTGGAGGCTGACATCTGAATTCAAGAAGGAAGCAATTTTCTTTTATCTAAAAAAAAACCTGTTTAGGAATATTTGTTTTAGAGAAATGGGATACTGTGGAATAGGGTTTAAGGGTTTAGATGATATTCTTCTCTTTTTTGTAATCTTGGGGAGGGTTTGAGTGTAGAAACATATGTGGTCACAGAATGAAAATGGATGTATATATATATATAAAATGTCTTTTAGTCCCTCATTTCTAGGGAGGAAATTTGTTAAGTATTAAGTTTGGTTATTTTTAATCATCAGACAAAGCATGATCTAAATATTATTTTAGTATTTTATATAAGTTTTGTATGAGTTTTTGTGTTATGTTTGATTTTGGTGAACTCTACAATAAAAATGTGTTAAATGTAAGGAAGGGAGGAGGTGGGTTTAAAGTTTTTTTATGTTTAGAATCCTTGTATGAATCAATATTTATTTCTAGTTTTCTTTTGGATTCTCATAAGTATAAAGAAAGATTTGGATTTAGTATAATTTTGTTATGATTTGATTAGTTTGAAAGGAAAAGAAAATTCCTGCTCTTATAGTGGGGGTGGGGGTATTTTACGTTATTTATATTGTTTAAAATGCTTTTCTTATGTTTGGGGTCTTTGTATGTATCAATACTTATTTCTGTTTGATTTATTTTTACCCTTAGTGATTTTGTATGATATAATATTGATCTGTATATATTTTGTTATGATTTAATAAAAATTCCCTACTCTTTTCGATAAGTGCCATGGGATCTTTAACATCCACCTGAACTACCACCAATCCAGGCAGATGGGACCTCGGTTTAACGCCTCATCCAAAGACAGCACCTCAGAAGTGCAGCACCCTTTCATGCTGCAGTACAGTGTCAGTACTGGGATAGTAAACTCAAGTGCCAGATGTGGAACTGAACCCATAGCCCTCTGATCTCCGGCCTCAGAGGTGAGTGTGCTACCTACTGAGCCACTGACACTGCTGACATATGCAGCCCCAGCAGTGACATATGAAGAGTAGGGCATCGAAATCCCTAGTTTGGGAGGTTTTGTACAAGATGGTAGTGATGAAATTGTGGCAATCTGCCAGGTTTGCTAAGCGCATGTGCAGTGTGGTAAAAGGGTAGCCTTCTGAGCACTGGGAGCCAGCATACTCATCTCAAGAGCAGGCAGATGGTACTGTGGACTTGGCACCAAAGGGAGTTAATACTGTAGTGGGGAATTCACCCTCATCTGCCTTAGTGAGCATGGTATCCCTTCCTCCAGTGTAATTAGCCATGTTGGTAAAAGTGGTGAAATAATACTGGAGGATTACTATAGGCATGAGGAGGAGGATGATTTTGAATGATCAAGTAGTGGTCAGAGTAACAGGGTGGTCCATGTAGTAACTCTAGTACATCAACCCCTGTGCTTAAAAAGGAAAATAACTACATTTATTGGCTTGTCACCTGTGTACCCACCATCACAGGTCAAAGTTATCCCATCCATGTCAGTTCACAGAGGAGAGCCACTTGGCATGCCACGTGCAAAACATTGAACAATGCAGCCCACGTTGCACAGCCTTTTGCTTGGAACAGTAAATTCCCACCAAATTATGCAGTTGCACGTGAACTCAATGCTGCCTTAGTGGAAATGCTAGCAATTGACCTTTGCCATTCTCCTTGTGTAGAATGCAGGATTCCAGCACTTTCACCACGTGCATATACTAAATGGAAGATCCCATCCAGGACATACTTTTCCACCCATGCTATCCCTGAGTTATATAAGACAGTGACAGAGTCTGTAAGACATGCCCTTCAACATTTTGCATCACCTTAAATTCACTTAAACATGGATATATGGACAAGTCGTAAAATAATAATAATAATACTTTATTTATATCACACCTTTCAAAACCAAGGTGCCTTAACAGTAAGATAAAACAAAAGTAGTATAAAAACCAATTATAATGCTAAACTCACTATGTATCTGTCTCTATACCTGTCTAGCCTGGTATACCTACTGCTCTCCTTGCCCAACGATGATACCTACTCCCAAAATGTACCAGCCATCCACTGTACCCTAATGTCTATGTATGTACTCTCTGTAACTAAAGATGTACTCATTATAAATTACTGTATTATATACCTCATGTATGTATGTATGGCTGATGTATGTATGCATTGTATCTGAATCCTGGTCGCTCCTGAAAAAAGGACCTCTGGTCTCAGTGGGCTCACCCAGTTACCAAAATCAAAATAAATAAATAAATACAGCAGCTCATAAAATTCAGACTTCGATAAAATCAAACAGCGAGGCTAGTTGCCACAAGTGGGTTTTAGTGCCTGTTTAAATCCCTCCATGGTCGCACAGTCCTGAAGCTGACAGGGTAGAGAATTCAGAGGGCTGGGGCCATGTACATGAATGCACAGGCCCCTGAAGATTTTAAAGATACCCTTGGAATCTCTAGCAATCCCTCATCAGCAAAGCGGAGTGATCATCCAGGGCAGAAAGGAACCAAAAGCTCTTTCAGGTAGTCTGGACCCTGTCCATGTAGGGCTTTATAAGTCAGAAGTCTGACTTTAAAGGTGATCCACCACTGTACCAGCAGCCAGTACAGTTCACACAGCACTGGGGAGAAGTGACAAGTCCAGGAGTTCCCTCAACAACCAGGCTGCAGCATTCTGCACCAGCTGCAAGTGGTGGATATCAATCCTAGGTAGTCCTAGATAAAGGGAGTTGTAGTAATCAAGGCACGAGATCACAAAGGCATGGACCAGCATAGGAAGATCACTGGACGGAACCAGGTGCTTAACCCTAGAAATGTTCCTCAGATGATAAAGAAGGATTTGATGATTGCTGATACCTGTGATTGCAGTGTTAGCCCATTGTCAAAATCACCCCAGGTTTCACACCCATTCAGACGTGATGAGCTGGGAGCCCCAAGGAACAATCCGGAAGGCAAACCCACTCCCAACCCCTTTATCTGGCAACCCGGGTCCAAGACCATCACCTCAGTCTTTTCCAAGTTCAACCTCAGCCAGCTCAAATTCATCCAACCCTGATTTCAGTGAGGCATTTATTAAAAACTGAGAGAGCTCTATCCTGGTTGGGTGCAAAGACAGATAGAGCTGGGTATCATCAGCATAACAGTGAAACCTCAGCCCATACCATCTTGCAATGTCTCTAAGGGTAGCATGTACACTGCAAACAACATGGGGCAACACTGAACCCTGAGGGACCCCACATGACAGAAAGACTGGGTCAGAGGAATGAATCCTCAACACCACCCTCTGAGTTCTGCCAGGGAGGAAAGATTTAAACCACCTGAGGACTCTACCAGACAGGACACAGATGAATCTCAGGCATTGGAGAAGAACCCCATGGTCCACAGTGTTAAACACTGAAGAGAGATCCAGAAGAACCAGGATGGAACAGTTTTATCATCTCTTGCCATCAGGAGATCATTGAGCACCCAAACCAGTGCAGTCTTGGTGCTATACCTCTTTCAGAAACCAGATTGGAGAGGTTCATAGATGTCATGGATGGTCAAATGCTTTTCCAGTTGTAGGACCACTACTTTGTCAATCACCTTCCCCACAAAGGGAGGTTAGATATTAGTTCAGTTGGCATGGCAGTCTGGGTTCAGACAAGCTTTCTTCAGGAGGGGTGTCACCACCACCCTTTTGGGGCTAGAAACCCACCTGACTCAAGAGAGCACCAGACTATCCATGCAAGGACTGGGCCAATGATATCACAACAACCCATAATCAGGGTGGTTGGTCCTGGATCCAAACTACAGCACATAGAGCGTATACCCTGGACAATCCACATGACATCGATGAACTCCGGCTGGTCAATGGTACTCCGGGAAAATTGAGGGAAAGTGCCCAAGCGCCGATCAGTAATGTCTCCCATAGAGTGTGCTGGTTGAGCCCCACCTGTAGTCAGCCGCCTTAGCCGCAAAGAATTGAGTGAGGTCATCACTTCACTTGTGAAAAGGCTCTTCCAGATCTGCAAGCAGGCTGGATTGCACAGTCTGTCTACAGTTCAAAAAGAGCTGAGCCAGTCAACTCTGAGCAGCAGCAATCTCCGGACAGGAACTCTGCCTTCTACGGGTGATTGCTGATTGATAGTCTTGATAATGTTCCATCAATCTAAGGTGGTCGCCTCCATGGTGGATTTCCACCAGCAGCGCTCAAACCTTCATCCTAGTCACTGCATCTCCTCAAAGTCTCATCAAACCAAGGGGACCAAGGGCAAAGGAAGAGAGGGAAAACAGACAGGGAAATAGCATCCAAAGCTGCAGAAATGGCCTTGTTATAGGTCAAAACCAGAGCCTCTGGATTGCTGCTTGCCCCAGGAAGCACTGATAGGTCAAGCACGCCGCCAGGTGGCAGGTAGTTCTTATCTGTGTATTACTGCACTTTGGGTCAGCTACCAGGAGTTGTCTGTGATGGTGGGATGGGAAAGCAGTGTAATAAGTCAGTCTGTGGTGGCAGCAACCTTCATGGCATTAGACAGCATGTCACACTTGCAATGTATAGTGTAGAAGGGTCGCATACAGGTGAAAACATGATAGACTTATAAGACAGAAATTGATGAGTGGCTGCACCCCTGTCCCTAAAAGCTGACTTCATAGCTAGTGATAATGTATCAAACATTGTTAAATGTATCACCATTGGTGGCTTTGTGAGGTTCCTGCATGGTCCACTGTTTAAATCTTGTGGTACAGGAGTTTCTGCAGTACCCTGACATAAAGCAAATGTTGACTGTTGCACCCTGCATCTGTGTCACTTTGCACACTCTGCAAAGGCCCGTGACCAACTTAGGCAGCTGCAGATTCAAAACAGCCTCCCTCAACACTGCCTCAAGCTTGAAGTTGTCACAAGATGGAACTTTACACTTTACATGACAGAGCGGTTGTATGAGCAGTACAAAGCCATCTCCAAGTACCTAGCTATGCACACTAGCCATGACAGTTCAGGGGCCTCAATGTCTATGAGACTCGTGGACTCAGTAATGTTAATTTTGAGGCTATTTGAACATGCCACACAGGCAATGAGCGTGACACTGCATCCATTAGTCAAGCTATTCCACTGCTGCAGATGCTGGGAAGACTTTGTTGAATATGCAGCCTAGTCCTGATGTGACTGGAGATGGGTCAAGCTGTGCATTACTGAAACACATGATTACAATATCAGACAGTAATCGACACGTCTCCACTATTCAGACATCTCCAGAATTTGGAATAGCCAAAATGCTGGACCACACTACAAGTATGGCATTGCAGCCATACTGGAGAGAGTGCATGATCAGGTTCAAAATCAGACTGAAGAGCTGGTCCCATTGGTTCATGGGCACAGAAGTCATGTACAAAGTCCTGCAAACCACAGCATAGCAAGGCTAAAGGTCACTGTGGACTGAACACATCCAGTAAGGTGGCTGAGGGGCAAGGGTGTGTCAGCCACACAGTTGTCCATTAATCCACTTTGGGGTGCCTTTGTCCCAAGTAGGAATTTGTGACCTACATGAATCTTGTGAACAGGGAAAGTTTCATAAGAATGTGTGCATCACAGACCATGGCTGAGGTCTATTTGGCAGAAAACAGACATCTGAAAATATTGGATGATCCTTTTGTGTACTGGAGTGGCAAGGTTAATGAATGGCCAGTGTTGATGTCAGTAGCATGGCGGTATGATCTGCTCACCTTCCAGTGTAAGTGTGGCGAGCCATAGTGCGTGACCGCCATACTAACTTATCACCTGCAAATGTCAGCATGCTGACATTTATCAAAATGAATAAAGGTCACATACCAAGCAGGACAACCACATCTGTGTATGTACCCCATCACAATGATGGTTGTGTTGATGATGCAGGCAGCCTGGTGGCAGCATCAAATTGTGTGCCATTGAGGTTGATGAGGCAGTCATGGAAAAATAATTTCCCAGTGGGTACAACTCAGGCAATGAGGATTGTGAGGGCAGCTTCCTCCTTGATGATGATGATTAGTATGTTGGTGGGAGGGAGTAAAGGCAAAATTACTGGAGTGAAGGCTGTTATGTTCCGTATGTTACCATATTTTTAGCATAAAACAAAAAACAATGGCCTTGACTATCATATGACTATTGACAAATAAATATTAAAAACTTGTCACTACATTTCTGACTTCTCCTTTCTTGATTTTGAGGGTACAGTTCACAGAATGTGCCCAGTCATTATTACCGGCAGTCCTCTAAACAGAAATGTCTACTTGTAGCCACTTAAATCCTGCTGATTGAATGACAGATATCCTCCTGACACTGAAAACTGTGACACACCCCAGCCAGCCACCCTGCTTCTGCGAGACACACAGAGACATTGTACCTATGCCCAAACTATGAACCTCACCCAGCCACAGCCACCCTGCTTCTTGAGAGAGAGAGAGAGAGAGAGAGAGAGAGAGAGACATTGTACCTGTGCCCAAGCTTATGAAAACCTCAGCCAGCCACAGCCACCCTGCTTTTTGAGAATAAGAGAGACATGGTACCTAGCCCAAGCTATGAACCTCAGTCAGTCACAGCAACCCTGCTTCTTGAGAGAGAGAGAGAGACAGAGAGAGACAGAGAGTTAAAGACATTGTACCTGTGCCCAAGCTATGAACCCGCAGCTAGCCACAGCCACCCTGCTTCTTATCACTAATTTACAGTAAGTATGTACTAATGTCATGTAATATAGTTTTGACTTACATTGTGGTGTGAATCCTTCCTTTACTGTTTTAAAGATGCCACTGTCACCAAATATAGGCAACTGATTCTGATTTTGTTTTCACAGGTTACAGACTGTGTAAACTTGCAGGACTGAGTACTCCTACCACCTAATGGATAACATCTACAGGTAAGTATCACTCCTATTTTCTTTTCATTATTTGTTTAAATTTTTCTGCCAGTGTAAAGCATTCAACGTTTGTGACATACAGGCCAGATAATATATTTTTCTTCACAGATGGGACAGGCGTACTTAGTATGCCAGGGTTGTACAACGTGTTATCCTGGTCCTTCAAACCCATGATTTAATGTAAGTATGACAGTGGGCCAGTCCATGTCGCTCATATAGATACATAGAAGTTGAAGGCAGATAAGGACCACAAGGCCCATCCAGTCTGCCCATTTCTTTTTCTACCTTATAAATGTGCCATCGGCCTTTGCTCTGTCAATAGCCTATCTATTCATACTCATCTGTATTGCTCCCTTATGCCTGTTCCATGCCTGTTTGAAGCCCTGCACTTTATTCTTATCCACCACTTCCTGAGGTAGGCCATTCCATGCATCCACCACCCTTTCTGTGAAAAAGAACTTCCTCACATTACCTCTTAATCAGCCTCCTTCTAATCTCATGCTGTGTCTTCTTGTCCTGCTATTTTTCTTATATTGAAACATGTTAGGTTCTTTCACCTTGTTACTGCCATTAAGGTGTTTGAATGTTTTGATCATATCATCTCTCTCCCTCTTTGTCCTAGGGTATGCATATTGAGCTCCTTAATCTGTCCTCATATGGTTTCTGATGCAGTCCCTGCACCATTTTGTTGCCCTTCTCTGGACTGCCTCAATTTGGTTAAAGTCTTTGTGAAGGTGTGGCCTCCAGTACTGCAAGCAGTACTCCAGATGGGGCCTAACCAGTGTCTTGTAAAGAGGGATTATACCTCCTCTTCCAACTTGTGATACCCCTACTAATACACCCCTAACATCCACCTAGTGGTCTGCTTGGATGATTTCAGGTCATCGGTGATGATGATGCCCAAGTCTCTTTCTTCTCTTGTGACTGCCAGCAACTACCCTCCTAGCCTATAGGTGGCTTCAGGGTTTTCTTCCCGATGTGCATGATCTTACACTTCTTTGCATTAAACCCAGTTGCCACTCTTATGACCATTTTGCTAGTTTATCCAGATCTCTTCTCATTCTGTCCACCCCATCTGGATCATTTACTCTGTTGCAGATCTTGATGTCATCTGCAAACAGACAAACCTTACCCTCCAGTCCATCTGCAATGTCACTGATGAAGATATTGAAGAGGACTGGCCCCAGGACTGATCCCTGAGGTACCCCACTTGAGACTTGCATCTCTTCTGACTGTATACCATTTACCACCACTCTCTGTTTTCTGCCCGTCAACCAGTTTGCCACCCAGTTGACCAACTTGACCCACCCTGAGCCTACCCAGCTTATTAATCAATCTTCTATGTGGAACAGTATCGAAAGCTTTGCTGAAGTCAAGGTAGGTGACATCAACTGCTCCCCTTGGTCCACCACTCTGGTTACCCAGTCAAAGAAATCTATGAGATTAGTTTGACAGGACCTTCCTTTTGTAAACCCATGCTGTCTTGGATCCTCTGCTCCTATGGATTCCATGTGTTGCACTATCCTTTCCTTAAGGAGTGCCTCCATTATCTTGCCCACTACTGAGGTAAGACTGACTGGTCTATAGTTCCCTGCCTCCTTCCTGCTACCACTCTTGTGGGAGCGGGATCACATGAGCCCTTCTCCAGTCTTCTGGGTCCTCTCCTGCGCTCAGAGACTCACAAAACAGTTCTGATAATGGCTCTGCTAGTTCCACCCTTAGCTCCTTTAGTACCCTGGAATGTATGCCATCAGGTCCCATTGCCTTGTCCACCCTGAGCTTATCAAGCTATTGTAGGACCCTTTCTTTTGTGAAGGGACTAGTGCTCACCTCTCTCCCCATGTCCGTGGTGCTGAGCTGTGGGCGTGCCTCACCTTCTCTTCAGTAATTACTGAGCAGAAGTATCTATTTAGGATAGATGCTTTACATGGTCCTTCTCCTCACAAAACCCTTATCTCCTTTGATCTTAGAATACCCCTCTGGACTTTCTCCTTTCACTAATGTATCTACAGAAAGTCTTGTCACCTTCTTTTACTGTTTGTGCTAGTGTTTCCTCGTTTGGGCCTTTGCCTGCCTTACTGCCTTCCCTGCTTCCATTAGGGAAGTTTGTATACCTCCTTATCTTCATCCCACTGTGTTCCCTTATAATTCCTGAAGGCCGCCTTTTGACTCTGACCTTTCTGCTACTGTTTTGAGAACCAAAGTGGTTTCCTTCTTCTTTTGCCTTCCTTTTCTCTAACACAATGGGCCAATTTATCAAATTCAGCTCCTCTGAAGTCTCATATTTTATCTTGGAATGGGATGATTTAGTTGTAATGACCAAATTGAACCTTACCATGTGATGGTCACTGGCTCCCTAGGTGACCTTCTACCAGGAGATCTGTGATCCTTCCTGTTAGTCAGTACTAGTTCTAGGATAGCCCTGTCTCTGTGGGGTTGTTGTACCAGCTGTTTGAGACCTTCCCCTGCAGGGAATCTACCATCTGTCTACTTGGCAGATGTTTCTGCTGGTATAGACCAATCTGTATCTGGCATGTTGAAGTCTTCCATTATCAGAAACTCCATTTTAGCTGTTATGCTTTGTATTTCTTCTAACAGTAATGTATCTATGTTCTCCCTGGTCTTTGGGGCCTATATATAACCCATTTCTTATGGCTGTCCCATTTCCTGTTTCAGGGTGACCAACAGTTCTTCAGGCTCCTTATGTGTATTCTGAATTTCTGTAGCTTTGATATTTTCATTGACATACAGGGCCACTCCACCCACTCTTTTTGCCTCTGTCTCTTCTGAACAGTACATAGCCAGGTACCAAGTTTCCAAGTGTGGTTACTGGTAAACCACATCTCGCTAATTGCTACTATGTCCAGTTTAGCTTCTGTCATTATTGCCTGCAGGTCACTAAACATCTTAATTTTTTTAAGGGTTTACTAATAGCTTGGTATTCTAAGCTGGATAAGGGTTTACTAATAGCTTGGTATTTTATGCTGGATAAGGGTTTACTAATAGCTTGGTATTCTAAGCTAGATATAACAGAAAACAGGAACAGCCATGCTGGGAACTGAATGTGGTTGTGCAATAAACTCCTAATAATTTTGTCTTCATCTGTTTTCAGGTGACATTGAGGTGCTGTAGACTGTCATCAGTGGTATCTTCCAATCTGAAGACAGACAACAGTTAGGATATGCTGAAGACCTGGAAAGAAGACAAAAACATTAATGAAACTTGTTTTCAAATTATGCCACCCCACCCCCAAAAATACTTACCTTACATGTCTTGACAGTTTCCATACAGCCAAAGTAATCAACCATCCCAAACATGTGAAACATAAGGGTGCCTATGACCTGAGGAAAACAAAAAGTAATCAGAAATTATGATATTTCAGTCAACCACAGTGGTAACCCCCGAATAAAAATTTAATGTTGCAGTACCACATTAAGTGTTAGACTTGTTGCATATGTCTGGCATATGGATGTGAACATCATGTCCACCAGGGTAAAGTGAATCCTTCCATATGTATTATGATTTTTTTTGTGTTCCTATATGCTGATAAAACTCCCGCTTCCAGTCCCAAGATTCACCCTCAAAATGCCTGCTAGGTCCTATAATCTACATATTACTCCTGATGTGCCCATTGCCTTCTGTCTCACAGATTAAAAGTTTTAATGTGCCGTGTACATATGTATATTGTTATATATTAGCACTTATGTCGTTGTATTACTGTTTATGTTACCCTGTCATTGTATTACTGTTTATGCTACCCTTGTCAATGTAATAACACTTGCACTTCTTGACCACTCAGGTCCATCTTGTAAATGAGCTATGCTCAATGATGTTCGCCTGATTAAATAAAGATTTTGATTGATTACCTGACAAGGAACAATGTGACAGACTGCTTACAATTTAAAACACTTTTCAATAGAAATTAAATGGTGGTGTCAAGGAAAGAACAAAATTACACTGGGAGAACAATGACTCACCATTGTGGAATGAAGGCACACACAAAGGGCAGCAAGTATCAGTGATGCAGCAGGTGTCACCGCCATGCAACGCCTTCTCTTAAGTTGGGATACAGTGATGCATTTCTGACTTTATTCTTCATCTGGCCTTTTCATGACATTAAAGCAGCGGACAACAGCAGCAGCAGCTGGTGTCACCACCAGACAATGCTCTCACTTACATTGGGACACTGTGACACATTTCTGGCCTTATTCTTCATCTGGACTTTTCATGAGATTAAAGCTGCAGTACAACAGCAGCAGCAGCAACTAGCATCACCACCAAGTACTCTCACTTTCTGGGACACTGTGATGCATTTCTGGCCTTATTCTTCATCTGGACTTTTCATGAAATTAAAGCAGTGGGACAACAGCAGCACCAACTGGCGTCACTACCAGGCAATGCTCTCACATGTTGGGCCACTGTGGCACATTTCTAGTCTTATTCTTCATCTGGACTTTTCATAAAATTAAAACAAGGGACATTCACAAGATAGGAGGGACATTTGGGGTTGGGGCATGGTAGGTGATTTAATGGTATTGTGATTATTGCACTGTTGTTTTAACCAAATAAAGGAAAAAGTCATAATTCCAATCTAAATCACACCTCTCACAAATGTATCACACCATTATGCTTTCCACAATAGAAAGGCAGTTTCTAAGAGTTCTTACTTACTTTCCTTTATTTTCAAATGTCATAGCAGGATCTGCAAAACTGCGGACACTCGCGGTCTCACTACAGGTGACACTAAGGCATCGACTGCCCACATCAATAAAAGTGTATTGCAGTGTGCATTTCTATGCCGCAAATGCAAAGTAAATGAAAGCACACAGCATCCGAAAAGTTGGTGACCATGGGAATTTAAAAATAAAGTAATAAGGAAACATTTTTTCTATTGCGGAAATCATAATGGGGTGAAACGTTAGGGTGAAATGGGGATTTATAATTATGAGCGCCACAAAATCCTTGTTAATTTTATGAACATTTTTCAGGAGATTATTATTCACATCTGGACGGGACACTAATACTGCATGCTAAATGATGTATACTATAAGCTGACAACATTCAGAAGATAGAACATTATGGTTGGGGGACTGCCATGGAAGGTGACTTAGGTGACTTTAGGGTATTTTGATTGTAGCTGCTGTGGGTATGTATACTACTAAACTTTAACACAGTAAACAGTATCTATAAAGTAATAAAGCCTGACAATGAAAGCATCAGTGCAAGAATGTGGTTGCAATTTGACTGATACTTTTTATTCTATTTTACTTTGCTACCTAATCTAATAACTTGTGTATATGAATGATACCCTTCTTTCAACAATTTAAGTATGCAGCACATCTTTTCAGAAGTGGAAGTAATAAATGGAATGTTCATTTTATTGGCCTTGCACTAGGTTGGGATCAGTATTCTCATGTGTTTTGGACAGCAACTATTTAAATTCAGTTCTGTTGTGACTACAATGAAGTCACATGCAGTTGACAATGCTACATGATATAATGGAACTGTGTCTGTTCAAAAACAGCTGGAAATACTGATGAAAACCAGGTCACAGTAACATTACAATGAGCACTGCTTTTATTATTTCTCATTTAAAAATGGAGTAATGCAGAATAACATACATTGTTGAAAGCAGGGCTGCATACACATATACACAAGTTATTAGATAAGGGCAGTGTAAAATACAATAGAAAAGTATCGGTCAAAATTGTAACCACATTCTTCCACTTGTTGTTTTAATTTCATGCTGTCTTAATTTTGGTTACTGTTTAATGTGTTACATACATTTTCATAGTAAACATACCACAACAACTACAATCAAAATACCATAAAGTCACATACCATGCCAATCAACCACCCACCATAATTTACTATATTATGAATGTGGCCAGATTATGCTGATATCATGCTACATCATTCAACATGTGGTATGTGAATAATAATCCCTATAAAAATCATCAGAAAAGTAACAAGTATTTTAGGAGTTGTGACTTAAACAGCTGATGACAGGTTTGGAAGAACTTTAACAAAACCTAATATTTAGACACAGTGCTGCCTGCAATTCCCATTTGTCTGTATTCCTCCTCCCATTATTTACCACTGAGGTCATTTGTATGAAAACAGGATATTTGCTCCTGAAGAGTTTGTCAGTTCCTGATGCTTTCTCCCTACCTGAAGTCATAGAGCACTGCTTGTGACATAACAGTTACTCCCATAGCAACAGATTGTGATGTCACAACAGAGGATTATGACTTGAAGTAGGGAGTAAGTTACAGAGGCAGATGGACTATGAAGGAACTCTAAGGACAAAGATCATATATCTATGCAAATTTCCTTAGTAATAAATAATGGGGAGGAGACATATAAAAATATAAATGGAATGCAGGCAGAATTGTACCTAATTATTGTGTTTTTTAAAGTGTTCTTTGAGACATTAGTTACTCTTTAATTTAGTTTATTTTTACATGACTGAGGGTTGGCAAAATGGTGGATGCTGTGTGCTTTCATTACAGGTGAAACTGTATGCAGCAATGCACACTGAAATGAAAGTGTCCTTAAGAGGGCGTTCTTGTGCCACAATTTAAAATGAAAGGAAAGCTTGCAGTGTACGCACAGCTGGTGAACACATGACTTATTACTTAAAATAAAGTAAGGAGTAAGAACAAAAACATTTCTATTGCGGAAAGCAGAATGGATTGAGGGGCATTTGGGGAGGTGGGGAATCAGATTTAGCATTATGTGCATGAAGAAATACAGGATTAACAAAATTAACATAAGGAAGAAACCAATTGAACATAGCTTACATACTTGGGGCCCGATTAGAAGGTTGGCACAAGTCACCGCCAAACCTGACTGCGCCAACAGCAACTCGACATTGACCCTCGCCCTATTCTAGATGGGGCAAGGTCTCCACAGCAAAGTCTCAGACTTTAGACATGCGGCCAGGAACGCCGAACAGCCGGGCACACCTGGCAAGCATGTCACAAGCCGCAACTCAGGTCACAAGTGTCCCCATGCCCAGCTAGCCATAGTAGGCACTCCTCAGGGTTGCCCTCACCCCTGCCCCTGAATACCACAATAACTGACCCACAGGGCTGGCCACACCATCCAGTGCCCCATATCCAACAAGAACTGCCTCAGCAGGCCACACACCATCCACCCCTGAGTCCCCATTGCGAAAATGCCCACAGGGCAGTGCTGTGATCCCCCACCTGTGCCCGCCCCAAGTCACCCACCACAATTGCAGCATACACCCAGACACTTCCTGTTAGTCTAGTGGCCCCCCACCCAGCTGTGCCAGTCCACCCAGCACCCCCACCTGTCCCCAGCCGGCAACTAACACAGCCCACCTCTCACCTCTACAGCCAGCCACCGACTGAGTCCTGTAGAAGCGCTACAGTAATTAAATGGGAGTCCAGATTTAAATTCTAATGTATTTCAGTCACCACTGTGGAGTTGATTCCCACCAGGTTGTTTTGTACTTGTATATTTTAGTCTCCTTTGCTTGTTCTCTCATGATTTTGTTATAACTTCAAATGGATTTTGTGCATCCTTTTGCATTAGTTGCACTTTTGGGTAATTTTGGTCAGTGTGTGATTAACTTCATGGTCTCATTTAAATTAACGGAGTTGTACAGTAATCTGAAATTAAATTGATACTTGATTTGTTCTCATGTGTGTCCTCACTAAAGGGTAATATTAGGTGACCACATCATATCATTCCAGAAACTACCACCACCAAGGAATACTGAATGTACTACTGCCTAGTTGAATTGGGACTTTGATTTTAATTCACTAATTTTGTGAAGTTGTTATACTGAAGTATGCAGCTCATGCATATTTATAATTTCAGGACTTATAAACTGAATGAAAACAGAGAAACCACACCACAAATGCACATGAGACTAACGGCACTTTTGCACTTTGTTCATCAGGTTTTGGATTTCATGTAAGGTAATAATATATATTCTGCAGCATTATTTTGGGTTGGAACATTTCTTTAGTTTATACAGTAACATAAAATGTATACTCAACCTAATAATAATGGAGCTACCGTGCCACTTTAATAGCAGTTGATTCTCATTGAAATGATCCTCACTGCACAAAGTTATGCATCACTACCAGATGTACAAAGAGGAGCTTATGAACATCTGCTTTCAGCTTTACCTTTGACAGCGCTTTTTGCCTGGTTTTGCTGATCAACTCAAGAGCCATCTGGGTGTATGCATAATTGTGGTGGGCTACTCAGGGTCAGGGCACAGGTGGGGGATCACAGCACTGCCCTGTGGTGGGTTTCACAATGGAGGATTTGGGGTGGATGGTGTGACCAGCCCTGTGGGGCAGCTCTTGTTGGACACGGGGAGAAGAGGGTGTGGGCAGCCCTGTGGGCCTCTTACTGTTAACTTGAGGGGCAGTTGGTGTGGCAACCTGTGGGGACACATAATAGACACATCGGGGCAGGGGAACCCACTGGGGTATGCTGGGCATGGGGCTGGGCAACTGTGATGTGTCTACTGGACTGCAGGTGGGGCTACAGGACCCCGGGGAGCATCCATAAATTACATCAGCTAAATGCTGGTGTAAGTTACGTTGCAGTTTTCTCCTGGGTTCTTGTAGAATCCTGACCTTGGGGACTTTGATGCTGCCCTTCTGGAATGGGATGCAACTGCTGCTATAATCCCCTAGCACCATGTCGGGGTTTATGGTGCAACTGCTGGCGTAACAGCTGTTCAGCACAAGTGGCCTGCATCATGTGAATTGCGCATGTCACAACTGCTGGTGAAAGTTGCTTACGCGCCATTCTACTTGGCTTAACTGCTGTTATGCCAGGCATAAGTGTGCCTAGAATCGGGTCCTTAGGCTGTATAAAAAATATTGCTGAAGACAAAAGGAAAAGCAGAGGACAATTATTTGGGGCAGAGATTTTGTGAAAATATATTTGTTTACTGGGCCTGTAGGAGCTGGGGCTGACCACCAGTAATTGTTGTTAACAATCGGATTATCTCCACATTTTGATCCTCAATCTGGTTGAGCTGCTGCACTGCATCCTCCGGAACATTTTTATGGCTTCAACCTCTGCCCACAGCACAGCCAGGTTAGCCTGTGTGGCAGGCTCTTGTGAGGAGGTCACACACTTGGGGAAGCTGTGGGAGCCACCACTTCTGCTGCCCTGGCCATTTGTCTGAGAGACATGCAGGTGGATGCTGTACCACTTCATCTGCTTTGCCTGCAGTAGTGGCTGGTACCTCCTGCAGCTTTGCTTCCCACTTTGCATGGTGGTGCCCTAAAGATGCCTTTACTGACCACCCATGCCCAAGTCCTCCCTTATACCCCGATGTACAAGTGCATCACCCAGCTTACACCTCACTACTGTCAGGTTGCCAGGGAGGCAGATAAAAATCTGCCAGATGTGAGACTCTGGGGAGGACCAGGCACAGGCGGTGGTGGGGCACCACATAATACCACCTGCTGTGCTGCAGTTGGGGAGGGCAACAAGCTGCTGCTGCTGTGGTTGCTGCTGATGCTGCTGTTGTGGTTGCTGCAGTTCCTGCTGCTGCTGTTCCATTGCTGCAGGGCTGACAGTGGCAGAAACACTGCAGCAGCTGCTGCTGCTTCTGGCACCACATGGCCACTATTGTGCTGCTGTGCCTGTGAGGGGCCACTTGTGGACATGGTCAAAGAGGACTGCAGTTAAGGTGAAATGATTGCCCCAGGCCACCACTCATTCAGGGCCGCCACTGCCCAATACTTTGGCCACCTCTCTCCATGTTTAGTAGAGTGAATGTAAATCAAAAATAAAACAAAAAATACTAGTAGAAATACTAGCAAAAAACTACACTAACTAAAACTAAGTAACCAAAATAAACAACCTTTTTAACTAAATGAAGTTTTCAAATAAAATCAAACTGCCTGTGAAACTTTACCAACACAATCCAAAACTTAAAACACAAAAAAGCTCAATATCTAGAAGATTTTATCCAACAAAGCACACTGTCCAGACTCCACACACAATGCTGAGTACTCATCTCCTTCTCAGAGAAAATGAAACTAATTCACTGACTTCTTGCCTAATTAACTGCCTGACTGCATCATGTGACCTGCAGACAGTCAAATGTGATCTGTGGGCTGTTTCTTGCCAACTTCACCTTCTTAAACTGTAATGCAAAGTGAACTGGAAGTGCACAATGCAAAGTCCATTAAAGGTGAATTTCGACCTTTGAATGGAAATTTGCATAGTGCTACTCGAATTCAAAGTTGCCACTTTGAGTTAACAACTTCACAGGGTGAATTTAAACTTCACTGCATCTCTAGTCCTGTCTTGGAGATGGCCTCAGCCAGTTTAAATTGGAGTGGATTAGTGCTCATCCTATAGGATAGATGGAGGATAACCCCATTGGTGAGCAATTTCTGAGTATTATAATGGTTGCTGAGGATGATTACTAATACAACAATACACCTTGCCAAAAACACCTTTTAGGCAACAAGAAATAGCTTCCTATCGTCATCATAGAAATATAGAAATAAGAAGTTAACAGCAGAAAAGGACACAAGGCCCATCCGGTCTGCCCATTTTACCAATTTACTCAAAGCTGCCTCTACTAGGTCAGCGGCCTCAGCTATGCCCCCTCATATGTATGATTCCTTGTGCCTATCCCATGACCTCATGAATCCCTCCACTATACATGTTCCCACTGCCTCATGCCTAATCTTTGTTTAGATTGTAAAGATTATTGTTACATTCAGTGTATGAGTCAGCTGTGGTGTGGTTTAGGTAATGTGATGGCATGCAGAATGTAGTAGCAGATGATCCCTTCCTTGGTCAGTTTACTGTCATGAACACACACAAATGTGGTTGCATACCCATGATGCTTTGTACTGGTTTGAGGGTTTTGGTTGCTGGTATGTTTACAGAAACTACACAAATTGGAAAGTATTGTCCTGTTATATACCTGGGTTATGCCCCCAATCGTCCCGTACACCTCAAATACAGCTCACACTGTATTCTTGGTCTATTATACTGTGATACTGCTATTTTGCACTTATATATAGATATGGGCACACACCATATATGCATGAGTGCTAGGAATGTGCTTTGCTGCTAAGATATGCTAATATTCTCATGCATGATTCATTATACCTCAGGATAATACATTTATCTAAATTAGTTTGTCTTTCATAGATATTCCATATATAATCTACCTAATTACTGATATGATGACTCTAAGGGATCATCAGTGATTACTATACTACATTCTCATATAATTATATGTAGTATGTGTATTCCACTCAGGCAGATATGCCCATGTATAATAAGGTCCTGTCATCAGTTCTTTTTGTCCAAGCAAGCTAACACAGAGAAAAACGTTTATTATGTCTATGTTTTATACTGTATGTAAGCAAGAAATACCACATGTAGTTTAAACCAGTCAGCATTTCTTTTGTCTAAGCTATAATGCTAATGGAAGCATATTCTGTCTCATATGATACTCATTAGTAATTCTGTCTCCTAAGTCATTCTCAGTGGACAATGACTTAGGACCAATACATATTGTTCCTCATATCTGTAACTATGAGGTAATCTCTGTTGCTATGCTGTTATCTGTAGTATATAGTTGCCTCCAACCCACTGTAGCTCTCTCTAGATACTACTAATTCACCTCTAGAAGGTTAGTACTCTCTGGCAGAGAGCTGGAGAGTGGGAGAGAGACAAGATCTTAGACAACCTAAGATCTACAATTCTGGAGATTATGTACATTCTTCAGGAGAATGGTGAGAAACCCATCTCCTTGTGGTTTTCTTTGTCACATGCTTGGCGTAAGTAGCATAATACACTTTATTAGTACTCCTTGCTTGTTTACGAATGTTTCTTGGCAGACTCTGAGACACAATAATCTGTATTATTATTATTTACCCTATACACCAAGAGTGTTCAGATTACATAAATGGTGACAGGAGTGGAGTCTGGATGTTTGCCAAGTTTCATTTTAATTTCCTCTGTAAATTAAAACACTGGGAGATCCCCAGTAAAAAAAATAAGCTGAAAGTGTCATGTTTTAATTTTGGTCTGTTTTGTGTTCCACAGTGCAGACAAAGCAATCTCTTGGCAGATATTCAATCTCTGTGTAAGAGTTGTTTTATTTTTTTCTTATTCTTTTCCTGTAGGAACACAGCTGTAAAAGGATCCAAACAGACACAGACTGCTTTCTTGTGATTCAAATCCTAATGGGTATATACTCATCTAGGAGTCCACCTACAGTAGTAGTGCGAATTTGTCAAGCAATTTTGTGAGATTCCCTATTTATCCTTCACAAAATTTAGGGAAAAAATCCTCTAAAATTCTTTTGTTATCCCTACAGAAAAAGGCCAGTTCCTATTACAGTACTTAAGTGCCATCTGGTAGATTTTCAACTACACTATCAGATAGAGATAGCCCTCTCTGGGTAGCAGTGAACACACTAACAAACAAAACAAAATCCCTAACTAAAGGTTTCACAATTCTCAATAGGGATTTTTAAAATCCTTAAAATCCTTTGAGTAATTTGGTGCTACTACTGTATGCCAAAGGCTGTTTGTGTTCTGTCATGAACTTTGGTTGCAATGTTTTGATCCACAGACAGCTAAGGGTTTCTTATCTTATATGACATGTCTAAATATATCAGTACTAGGTTGAGGCTGGATACCTTAACAAACCAAACTGCTAACTGTAGTTGGTTTGATTTTGTTGAGTAGCAGAATCCAATGGTAGCCCTTTAAGGGATATCAATGCCCATTATGGGAATTGAAAATGGTACAAATGATCCTGAAGGATTATTAATTGCACTGTTGTTTAATTGTTTTGTTGCTGTTCTAAATAAGATAACTGTTTTGGAATCGGTATATTGCTTGCAAAATGGAGAATGCTGCTTTCAAGCAGGAAATTTGTTTGAAATGGGCTTCTCATATAGAAAGATAACTGGACTTCAGTCTGAGCTGCAATCTCAATGTCTAATAAATGAGTCTCTCTTTAATGAGAGAAGCAGCCATGACCTGCATGCCTTAGAGATAACGTTGAAATGGCAAAAATTGTTAGTAAAAAGTTTTTCAAACTAATGGTGTTCTGGATAGTAACACTGATTCCTTACATTTTGGAAACAAGGAACTTAGGGATGATAAGTCTGAAGTAATTACTGAAACAGTAACATGCTGGTATTTCAACACCAGACCTTGACTATACAGCATGATTCAGCATGTTTTGATTACAGCAGATTTGACATATAGGTTTTCAATATAAACTGTTACACAACTTCTGTTGATAAAAACAAGTTTTACAAGATGTGATTGTTTTGCAATCTGAAAACAAGGCACTTTACAGCATGCTAACTCCTGTATCTGAGCAGTTAGAATGTAGGAATAAAAAGTCAGATATGGTGAATTTGCACTGTTTGCCAGAGGTATTGGTGGGGCATACTGACTTAATGCCCAAAGACCTGCCTCTTCTTATGTTGAAGAGTTTAATTTTGAACACTCACAGTATGCTGTGGGGTGGACTAGAAACAAACGCTAGCCACTTGTTTTCTGTGATTCACAACATGGAGAATTGTTAGAGTCTCAAAATGGTGGACACACATGTTATCAGGTTGCATCCCCATACCATCCCAAGATGGCGCTCATGGTCATGTGATGATGGTCATGACACAGTACCCCAAGATGCCCATGAGGTAATCAAAATGGCCAACCATCATACCACAGAGATTCAATCTTGCAGTCACAGGGATCTGTGATTGCTGCCATAACAAACAAAACAAACTGGAGTTTTTGGCATAATGAATAATGTTATCAGTAACATTAGTGTTTCTGAGAGACAGAAGATTCTCATTAAAATGATGCTGATGTACTTTTGAATAAGGCTGATAAGCAATCTGTAATGAAGTCAGTGTCTGATGCTGCAGAAGCAGCTTATGTTTGCTTTATTAGCATGGCATTGGTTAAAGAATATATTTTAGTTGATTACATGAAATGTTTTTATTTCCTATGCAATGTAACATCAGCTTTCCTGAAGAGACTGAATGTACTGCTTTTCCTATGCAGTGCATTAATACCTTAAGCTGTAACAGTAATAACAAGGTTGCTACCATCCAACAACATTCAGGTGGGGAAACCCACTTTACATTTGATGGGGAGGAACAACCCTGATTCTGAAAGCCCCATAGCTGTGATATTTTCAGCATTGCAGGCCACGTTGGGGGAGGGTTACAGGTTTGATTTCTGAACCTGAGCTGACAACTCTTTTAGCACTATTTTCTCCACCCCAATGGCTACTGAACCACAATCCATAGCTGGAGAACTATGTGCAACTTGCACACCACTTTTCTCCACTGTGCAGGCACCCTTGTTAGTGCCAGCACTGCCTGCACATGATGCAGACCCCCTCAACAGTGACACCTGTTCCCATCCTGGAACCAGATATCATTAAGTCTAGTCCTAACTATCTTAATGCTATGTCTCAATTTTACTTATCTTTAATATCCATACAAGCAATTTAAGTTTGTCTTTTCAATTTCTTCCAATAGGACAGATACACCCCGATACATATCAGTATTTACTGATTGTTTTAATATTGGAAAAACCAATGTGAAATTTTATTCCAAATGTTTATAGTAATATAAGGTTTACTAACATTTCCCTTATAATTACATTTTGTTGTTTAAGGAAAACCTGAAACACTACCGTGGCCAGTTAATATTCCTCTATCAGGCTCGTGCCTTGGGCCTGTATCTGAGTGGTGCCTAACCTCCGTCTTTTTGTTGTGTTGCCACTTTTGAAATTAGGGCAACAAAGAGGGGATTGTTATGCCAGGTTATGCCTGCTATCATCCCACATACACCTCACATACACCTCACCACTGTATTCTTGGTCTGTTGTACTGTGATACTGCTATTTTGCACTTATATATAGATATAGGTACACACATATATATGAGTGCTAAGAATGTGCTTTGCTGCTAAGATATGCTAATATTTTCATGCATGATTCATTATACCTCACGATAATACATTTATCTAAATTATTTTGTCTTTCAAGATATTCCATATATAATCTACCTAATTACTGATATGATGACTCTGAGGGATCATCAGTGATTACTGTATACTATATTCTCATATAATTATATGTAGTATGTATATCCACTCAGGCAGATATGCCATGTGTAATAGGGTCCTGTCATCAAATCCCTTTGTCCAAGCAAGCTGATACAGAGAAAGCCTTTGTTATGTCTATGTTTGTAGCTGTATGTAAGCAAGAAATGCTGCATGTAGTTTGAACCAGTCAGCATTTCTTTTGTCTAAGCTATAATGCTAATGGAAGCATATTCTGTCTCATATGATACTCATTAGTAATTCTGTCTCCTAAGTCATTCTCAGTGGAGAATGACTTAGGACAATACATTTTGTTCCTCATATCTGTAACTATGAGGTAAACTCTGTTGCTATGCTGTTAGTAGTATATAGTTGTCTCCAACCCACTGTAGCTCTCTCGAGACACTACTAGTTCATCTCTAGAAGGTTAGTACTCTCTGGCAGAGAGCTGGAGAGTGGGGAGAGAGACAAGATCTTAGACAACCTAAGATCTACAATTCTGGAGATTATGTACATGCTTCAGGAGAATGGTGAGAAACCCATCTCCCTTGTGATTTTCTTTGTCACATTCTTGGCGTAAATAGTATAATAAACTTTATTAGTACTCCTTGCTTGTTTACAAATGTTTCTTGGCAGACTCTGAGACACAAGAATCTGTATGATTATTTACCCTACACACCAAGAGTGTTTAGAATACAACCCTCTTGTATCATGTGTTCATCCTACATTGTGTTTTTCTTTCTGATCAATATTTAAATTACTTTACCTCTTTCCACTCACTACAACAATAAAAATACTTGAATATAAATGTGTGATACTGGGAAGCTCACACAACTATAGTTACCCATCCTGATGAGATTCAGAATAAGCTAACTATGGAATTCCAGCTGTTAGATGTAGCTAGGGGTTGCTTTTAGAATTGTCAGATTTTACCCCATTATTGAAGCTGACAATGTAAAACAGTGGTGCACCTCTATGACATCTCAAATTTTGTAGTGTACTAAGTCAGTTTAGACACCTGCATGTGGTATAAAATGTAGAGGATTGTCTTTCCTTGGACATGCTGCATCATATCCTTGTAGGTTTTGGTAGGGAAATGTTTAGACATTTTACTAGTCATTTCACCCCACATACAGATTTGCACACCAGTATGCTTTTGAGCCATTTGATTCTATATGTACTTATAGAAACTATACATATTTGAATGCATCTGCTTTCTCCTTTGTGCAGATTTTAATGATTATTGTTATGCTTAGTATGCATGTGTGAGTTGGCTGTGGTGATGTCTGAGTAGTGAGATGGTAAGCAGAATGTAGTACCAGTTGAAACATTCATAATCAGTTTACCCCATTGATTTATAGCCATAATGCATGTGCTGAATCTGATGCTTTTGATAGTGCGTACGTTTAAGAAATCACTCAAATTGGAATGTACAGCAGTGTCAGCCAGGATGCAAATCAGCAATACTTCAGTATATCACAAAATGCTGCAGAATATGGCGGGAACAATGTAATTCAATGGCAATTAAACCCTTTGTCATGTAGTATTCTGGGACATGTCACTTACTGCAAGTCATTACGCTGCATCATGGCTGGCTCTGCATTGCCTTCTTCTGTCATAAATGCATCCTATATATGCAGTATTGTTCTTCCTGATCAGCATCTAAATTACTTCCTCTCCCACTCACTACAACAATAAAAGAGTTCATTAATACATTTATGCTGTCTGGAAGCTCACACTATTGTAGCTGTCTATCCTAATGGATTTAGCATAAGCTGACTTGGGAATCCTGGGTGTTGTTCTGGCTGGGGCCTGGTATTTTCATTGCCAAATATCAATACTTTGTTAAAGCTGACAGTGTGACCACAGTGGTGCAGCCTTTTACTGTATGAAATTATGTTGTATATTCAGTCTGATCAGATACCAGTACAGTAAGTGATGCAGACATCTGCAGCTTGTTTACTAGCACAGGCACTCTGCATCTTATTTGTGTGGATTTCAAGAGGGCTAAAGGTTTAGACATTTTACTAGATACTACTCCCCAGACTTGCATACACACACACACACACACACACACAGATGTGCATACCCATCATAGTGTTGAGGCTTTTAATTGTACATGTATTTATAGACAACACAAATCATAAAATATCTGCCTTCTTGTATCATGTATGCATTCTATGTATTGATCTTATTTTTAATCAGTATTGCAGTTACTTTACCTCTTCTACTTACTACAGTATTGCAATTACTTTGCATCTTTCCAATTACTACGATTATAAAAGAGTTCAACTTTGTCCATTCCCAGCTTATAAACATTGTATTTAGAAATGATAACCTAGCTGAGGTGCTGCAGTCCTGCTTCTGCTTAGAACAACTTAACATCTCTTAGAACTATTGAAGGTTTGTTTACATACTGCATTTGGAAGTAGTCATTTATGTGTATAAATGCCACACTAGCCTTTCAAAAGTGTGTCATTCTAAGGAAGTAATAGTCTCCTACAATATGAGTACATGTATTTTCATTAGCATTTCCCTACTCAGATTGTTTTGTATCCACAAACAATGTCCTATCTCATCCCTCCTCCTGTTCTGGTGCTCAATAACAGGTGCCCACCAAGTTCATAACCCTCTTGATAAGACTTGTATTTATTTATTTATTTATTTATTTATGTCTTTGATAACTGGGTGAGAAAACTGATCAGAGGACCTTTTCAGTTGTGACCCAGGCCAACAGGGTGCTAAACACAACAGACTTCAATGCAATACAGAGATGCAATAAGAACAAAAACAGGACTGCGAATACACTTGGTATGAGGTTAAATTACATAATACAACTATTTCAGAGAAATCAGTATATACTGGTGTAGTGACATACTGTATATTAAGTGGCTATGCAATATAAAAGGCTTAACATGGTGATTATGGTGAAGTACTACATGCAATGTACACACAGTGACCAGGAGCCAAGGAAATAAATATAGTTAAAATGAAGGTTCAGTCTATCATCAGCAGTGGTATAGGCACAAGTTATAGGCAGAAATGCAAGTTAAGTTAAGTTGCAAAACCTGCTAACAGTTTAGAATAAAACAGGTAGTCATATCCAGATTGAACAGAGGAGCAAAACAATGCAAGAGGTAGAGGCACTGGAGGCAGTGTGAGGGCACAAATAGGTGCTATGCAAGGATACGGGCCCTGGTACCACCTGGGAACAGCTGCAGGTACAAGTGGCCTTTGCCAGGAGCCATGCCCTTAGGGTTTGCCTTTGAATGACTGATGGGAAGGGATGCTCAGATGGACATAGAAGTCTATTCCAGAGGAAAGGCAGAGACAGAGAAAGCTTTACTACCCATGGTAGTAGTAGTAGTGTGAGATTTCCAGTGGGGGAATGAAGGAGGCCCGGAGACTCAGAGAGACCACTCTGTCAGTGAGTAGGAGGAGTAGGGGACAACTGATGGTTTCTGAATGCACTGTCAATGAGGCTGCCCATAGTGAAGTCAAAATGATCCTGCAAGAGACCACCCTAGGGACTGGTATGGCAAGCAGTGGTGGGTGGTAAAAGGCTTGATGGATAAAGTGGCAGATGGAGTTGTATGTGGTATGTAGTGGGTCCATAGGGAAGAGAACACAGTGGAATATATGGGGAGAAGTAGTCAGGGAGGGGCAGAAGGTTTCCTTGAGCAATGGCTAGAGTGAGCTTCAGGAGACAGAAACTGATTTTGGCAGTAGGCAGCACCTAATTATTGGTGGATTTTCATCACAGTGTTTCTGATGTGTTTGTTGAAAGTAGGGAGGGTCTGGGTGACACCTAGATATTTAAAGCAGGGACAGTTTTGAGAGGAGGGCGGCAGGGATAGTGATCAAAAGTTGAGTTTTGACCTGGCTACCTTTGCTAAGAATGGCTTAGAACCAAAGAGCATGGCCTTTATATTTTCTCATTAAAGAGAAGTTTTCTGTAGAGGAACCAGCTCTGTGCAGCCCCAGAATTTGCTGTGAGGGTGAAGGACAAGGTCTCCATGAAATTATCACTGTGGTATATGACTAGGTTATGCACATAGAGGATGGCCTTGAAAGTGATGCTTTCAGCAGGAAGGTCATAATAAACACAGAAAAAGTAGAGGCCCTAGTATTGAGCCCTGAGGTACACCAGTATGGATAGGTAGTGGATCAGAGGAATTTTTACCAATCAAGATGGACCAGGACCTGCCTGAAAGGTAACTACAGAACCATGTGACCATGTCTGGTGAGCAGCCAGAGTTTAGGGAGGAGTAGTGGAGATGGTGGTCTATGAGGTCAAAAGCCTTCTATAACTCCACAAATAATGCACCTGTGGCTCTGCCCTTGTCCATATTTCTAAGGATATGGTTTGAGAAAAGTGCCAAGGTGGAGGATGTACTATGGTGTTTGCAGAAGCCATGCTGGAGAGGACACAGGAGGTGGTATTTTTCTAGATGATTGGATAGTTGGTGGTGAATGATTTTCTCAAGTAATTTACTCAGGTGAGGAAGTAAGGAGATGGGCCTATAATTTTTGGGGATGGGGGATCCCCAGACTTACTATATGGGTATGACATGTATGCATGCTTCCAAGTCAGAACTGTTGCATATGAAAGACAAGGTTGAAAATGTAGGTTAGGGGCTTTACAATAACCAGGAGAAGCAGTTTCAAGAAGGTGGGGTATAGCCCATCACTACCTGGGCTACCTCAGGTAGGAAGTGTCTTTAAGAGTTTGGCAGTGTTTTTACCAATGACCCTAAGTAACATGGAGGAGCATATGCAGTACTATGGGAGGCTGGAAGCATTGATGTTTGCCATATAGGTCAGAGGGAGACTGAGTAGGAGCTTGCTAAGATAGGGAGAGGTCCATAAACATTCTGTTGAAAGTGCCCACAATTGCACCAGGTTCAGTGATGGGACCTGAGGGTAAGTTTAGTTGTGTTGTCTGCTTGTTAGACTTAGGATTTAGGAGGACCCTATTGAGGCCCAGAAACTACACAGGTTACCAAGCATGTCTTTTGCAAGTTGGTATGGTATTCGTGCTTTAGCAACTAACAGCCTGCCTGCAGGAATTACGCAGTTGTCTGTATGCATTCCAGAGCTGGGTGGAGGAGATGACTTATAGGCATTCCAAGTTTTATCCCCAATTTTCATCTGGTCCTGTAGTTCTTCGAATAGCCAGTGGGGTGCTGCCATCTCTGACCCTTCTGGTGGTGATTGGGAAATGTTGGTCCTGAAGTTTCCGTAGAATGTCGGTAAAGTATGTGACCACAGTTGAGACATCCCTGCACTAGCAGAGTAGGGACCAGTTTATAGTCCTGGAATCAGTAAGGACAGAATCAGGGTCTTGGCAGTGAAACCTGAAAGACAGGAGTTTTGAGGGGCGGATTGATTTGGTGGTTAGGACAATGTGAGTAGGGGTGTGGTAACTGATGGAGTTGGACATTCTGCCTGCCAGTAGGACCAGGTCAACTTGATTTGTGATAATTCCAGTCTAAACTTGCAGCCATAGGGCTTCCACTCATGTATTTCCCCCATGCTGACCCATATCTTTCAAGACCTCACTAATTGATAGTCATATTATATCTGCCTTTTCTAGATATTTTAATGCCACCAGTACTTCTTATTTGCTACCTGTAATCCATGTATTGATTTAATATCATAAATATTGATATTTGATATCATAACATAATATAATATAGGAGCAGTATAAGCGCAGTGGTCTAAGGCTCTGAGCTGCAAATCTGGTGACATCCAGCAGACCAGACCTGGTTTGAATCCCACAGCTTCCACTTGCATACTGTGTGACCCTGAGCAAGTCACTTAACCTCCTTGTGCTCCCAGGTCGCTCCTGTAAAAAGCTTTCAGCTTAGTGTGCTATACCTGGTTAAACAATTAAATAAAAAATATACCAACATGCCTTGTACCACCACAGGAATCTGGCCATGTATTGTGGGACCTCTAATCGTGTACTGCATCTCTCAGTTTGGGAATTTCTTCATTGTCTTTAGACCATACAATGGTATGCCCCACTAAGAAAATCATTGCTTTACCAATACAGTACCAATTGCATGATAAATAAACATTCCTGTTCTTCCTGTAGTTACAGTTATAACCAAAAACATGGCCAGATATTTCCTGGCATTTCTGTGATATCTAGAAAATTCCTTGTCTGCCTGCAGTACCACGGTGGGTCACCAGAGAAAATCTGTTTAGATATATTTCAAAATATGTGGAATTATCTGAATGCATCTACTGCTGCAACTGTAGTTTAAACACTTCCCTGCTACTCAGTCAATCACTTTTGAGGAAACTGGTCATGCTTAGTCAGAAGCAACTGATCTAAATTTTACAGCATACCCTTTCCCCATATTGAATCCTCTTCTAGTTCTGTTTTATTCCTTTGTATCTTGTAGGCTCTTATAGGATGATGACAGTCACTATTCTCTTCTTACATTGCTGTACCAGATCCCTAAAGTCCATTTGTATTCCTCCTGCCTCTCTCTGTTGATGTTATTCATCCTGACATGGATGACTATAACCAGTTCATGTTCTGCCTCCTTAAATGTTTATCTCTTCTGATAACAATTTCCTATTCATGCTCTTGTCAGGCAATAGGTCATTCTATTTTCTGAATCCTTTTTGCCTATAAGGCTACTCATATGCTGTGTCTTCAAGTGAACTGCGGTTGTCAGTTGCTGTGGTACCAGTTTCACATCCTGACTTCTCTCACATGTGATCCAGATGATGCTGTCCTTGGTGCTTACTACTGCTTCAGTGTTGCTTATCTGTTTGTAACGTATTCCAGAAGCTCTTTTTTATATGTCCTCCTTCTCTAGACATGTTAAGTAGAGTCCAGTCTTATCTGAACTTTTCATTTTTTTCTCAACCATTTGTCTTCTCCATCAGATCTTTACAACAGATCTCAGTTTAGGATGTAAATAACTCCTCCTCCTTTTTCTGGCTCTTAAGTTTGTAATTTCATATGCTACTATCTTTACTGTAGCCTCCAAGAACTGAACAAAAATAGTTCATCCACCTCATCCTCACATGCATAATCCCTGGTCTAGATCATCACACATCCCATGAAATAGATTGCTCTTTATGCCACCCCATACTGCTATAGAGAGTAGCTAAAAAGGGTGCAGCTTCAGTGACACATTATCAGGGTTGGGGATCAGAAACCATAATGAAAAAGTAGGGGCATGTAAGGAAAAATACATTGCTCTTCCTCTAACCTCATCAACCAATCTCACAGCTCATAATGCAGCTGTTTTTGTCTCAAATAACTGTATTCTCTCTTGGATTGTTTTTAACTCCCTTTTGTGTTCACCATTTTTTCACCATCATTATCTGCCTTCCAGCCTTATTTGATCTCTTCCTTCCTGCTGATATGCAATGATCCCCCCATCACCAGTCTCACTCCCATCCACTTGTCCATGACTCCTCTAGCTTTTAAACACCACTTTTCTAAACCTCATTTCTCAGTGCTGTTCAGTTTTTATTTTGTTATTAACCACACTTTATTTACATTTCATAACACAAATTTTACAAACATTAAAACAACAAAGAAACAATAAACAATAATACTCACCTATGAAATCCAAACCCTCCACCTCCTATCCCCTCACAAATGACGTACTGTTCCCAAAGTATCCCCAAAACAGTCAGGGATCAGTAAACAAATAATCACACCTGAATTGTAACACACATCTAATACAAAATATCTTTGAGACAAGGAAAAATTGCTGTTCATCTTACCAAATTTTCCTGTAAACAAATGCTTACATTTACTGTACAAGTCATTGAGCCAAGACTCAAAGAAAATTGAGATGAACAAAAGTGTTCTTTCATATTAGCATTTTTTCATATATTCTCATGTTTTAGAAGGACAACTAGTCAAAGGATCTATGAATTACAGTGAATTATTCTGATCTTAATACAGTTATATAACTGCAGAATAAGGCAGCTGCAGAATAAGAGGTGCTAGCTGCACATTCAAGCAGAATTGATAGACCTCTAGGCCTTTATCTGCTGGTAAATTTTGTATGTTTGTATGTTAGTATAACTTTCTTCATCACGGTCAGTGTTGTTTTCTGTGATCATACCCACAACTTCCCAAATTCATGCATGCTCTGAAAGTAACTATTGTGGAGGTATAGTGCTTTACTTCTTTTAAACTTTAGAAAAATGATCTTCACCTGTGAGAGGTCTACTCAAATATATGTCTGCCCATGCTCCCTTGATATGTTTCCTTCTGAAGAGTACATTAGATGAGGTAAAGTATGTGAGTAGCTGACACTATAACTTAAATCAACTGATAAACTATGTGATCATTAATTTATGGTGGGTGATCTCATGAGATGTGATATTGCTCATGAAAGGATAATTGTGACATAATACTGAAAAGCCAAAATATTAAAAGCTGTCCCTTTCATAGTCAGTTGAACTCCTTTAGAAAAGCAAACAGAAATGTCCACCAATTAGAAACATAGAAACATAGAATTTGACAGCAGATAAGGACCGCTTGGCCCACCTAGTCTGCACATTTCCCTACCTAATGCATAGGCTGCAGATCCTAGTTAACCAACATCCTACTTCCTCCTACCCCCACTAGAATTGCCTTATGTCTGTCCCATGCACTCTTTGAATTCCTCCACTGTTTTTGAATCCACTACCTCCTCAGGAAGGCTGTTCCATGTATCCACAACCATCTCCGTGAAAAATACTTCCTCACATTACCTTTGATCCATCCCCTCTATCTTCATATTGTGCCCCTTGTTCTTGCACATCTTTTCTGAAAGATGCTACCATTAGTACAATTACTACTTAAAATCTTTTGGATCAGTCTCTGTGTATTTAAAGTTTGTTTTGCTGTTTGAGATTAATTAAGTGATACAAAGAAGCAAACAAATATTTAATGATATAATGACAAAACATAAGGAGCAGCATATTATTAGAAAAAAAATACTTTATTTTTATTTGTTATAGATTCTACTCCAAAAGGCAAGCTGTAAAAATTCCTCATCTGCACCAATCTTTTATCTCCTACAGGTATGTCTGGTATCCCTTGTTTGCAGTATGTCACATCAAGCTATCTGTCAGATACACTACACAAAGATAAGTTTGATCTTTTTAAGTTGCAGAATTATGTCCATGTCATAAAGTCTTCTTCTACAATGGTAGCCATTTACAAGATGCAGTATACTGTATAGCTGGATATATTGCGAAATGTTACATGAAAGCCAATTTAAATAAATGGGGGGTTCCTGTGATATATTGTGATATTGTTGGATATTCTGCATCATGTCACTGACTACCACTGTACCAGATATTTTATGTGAAGGTCTGTATTTTGACCAAGGATCACTATGTATGCATTAATAAAGGTATACCATTACACAGCGATGCCTCTATGTAACAGGCATATGGGCGCCAGCATTTGAGTGCCTGTGATCTTGTCAATTCGGATACTGGAGCACTGTGTTTGTGGTTGTAATGTACAGCTGAGACTGTATGAATGCCTGCTGGAGCACTTGCTCCACAGGTGCAGGTTTTTGTGTATACTCAGGTTTTGCAAGGTTTCTTCAGGGTGGGCATGTGGTATTAAGTATCATCCAGGATGTTTGCTTTGGAAGACTCTGGTTTTGTAGTGGGATGTAGTGTGCACCATAGGTTGTACTGTGGAGGGGTCTGCATTCTGGGATGTCCACATAGTTCATCGAGAGTGTCAGAGGAATTTGCTGTTGTTATTTCAGGGCTTTATTTACTGCAAGGAACATTGTCAAGGGGAGAAATGTATTCACAGCATCCCAATTCATGTGCAACTCAGAATATGTTTTATTAGATGCCGGGGTGGGTACGGGGCATTGTCTCGCAAAACATTTGTGTACTACAAATGTATATGTTTTATGTTTATTTTCCATCTAACGTGTCCAGTTTGGTGTGTGTGTGTGTGTGTGTGTGTGTGTGGAGGGGGTTCTATGGATGTCATACTGTGGTGTTTCATGGACCTTGTTGTCAGTTTAATGCTGGAGTGCTCCCTTCACTGTCAGTGTTTTCTGGTGTTTTAATTGCAGTCATCATTTTCCTGTTGCAGCAAAGTGGGCGAACCTTAATAATATGTCATAGTCATGGACAATTGCATAACAGCTTGTTTTATTGTGAGTAAGAATGTTTACCAACACACTAGTTAATCTCCCTCTCACTTCCCATCAATTTCCTGTCCATCTAATGTTTTGCATGGATCAGGGATGTTGATCTGTTTTAAGTCTATAATCATTGGCTACATGTTTCTTATTAGCTTGTGATTGTTCAACTATGTGCATTGTCAGTTTGTACACATTTGACATTTAGGCAAATTAGGGCTCACCATTAATTGTGCCTCATGTGAGAATATAACTTTAAGAGGGCTCTACAATTACTTAGTAACAGAGATGGGTACTACACATTGAAAAAGCATCAGATGTAGTTTAAAATGTTACTGGAGTAATGGTGGATAGTGATGGGTGGGCTTTTACTGTGCTGCAATTGTTTGTCTTTTATAAATAAAATAAGCATATGCACCTAGGTCATTGTTTCCTGTGGATCTTTTAAGTGCCCAGATTCTAAATTCTTCAACAGCACACTGGTGATAGCACTTATTCTTTTGACTAATACAATTAATAAAAATACACAGACGAGATCTTGGCTTGGCATTCTATTTGAAGTTGGTAGCTCCAACAGGCTAGTGTTGCCTAGTGCTGCACTTCAGTATGAGTCTTAAAAGACTAAAAAATTGATATATACCACACCAGTGGTGAACAAATTAGGTAAATAAATAGAGAATACATAATTGATTGAAGTGGAGTAACACATTTATTCATTAGTGAGTAATAAGACCCAAACTCATGAGTGGCAAAGCCAAGTTAGTTATGAAGGTCTTATCACTCATGTGAAGATTAATCTGCTATTCTGCTACAACCCATTATGTATTTGATATATGCCACATCATTTGTAATGTTATTACTGGTGTTTTACTTTGTTTTAGCTTAAAACTGCCTTTCTTTCCATTGCAAGTTCTCGATTTGGCGCTTTGTTCTCTGTGTTCTATTTCCAGATTCTAAGTGGAAATAACATGTTTTATGCTAAATAAATTGTGTTCTAAGTGAAATAAATGGTGTTCTAATTGAAAATAAATATTTATCCCAAAATAACATGATTTATTTACCCAATTTATTCACCACTGGTGTGGTATATATCAACATTTTAACCCTTTAAGCTCGTTAAGCCCAACTTCAAATGGAGCACCATTTATCTTCACTGTGCATATATCAAATACATAATGGGTTGCAGTAAAATAACAGATTTATCTCCACATGAGTGATAAGACCTTCATAACTAACGTGTGGCTTTGCCACTCATGAGTTATGGTCTTACTACTCACTAATGGAGATAAATGTGTTACTCCACTTCAGTCCGTTATGTATTCCCTATTTATCTTGCGCTTTCTAAGATTCAAGTAGCCTTATATTGTGATCCATCTCATAGATATTGAGTTATTGGGCTATGTAAATGAATAACGTGCTAGCAATATACTGGTAGATGGTCATTATGGGTAAGGGCACCATGTTGGCCTGAACCAGCTATTGTTTTATATGTGGCGTGGAGTAAAGCAAGTTGCATTAACATTATCTGCATCTGAGTCCTAGCTATAACCCCTCACAGCATAAAAGCAAAACATAAAGTACATAAAACAGTGACAGTTAAGTAAAATATGTATATAAATATTACATGAAACACAAATGACACATACCCCATAAATCAAGCAATATGGGTAAAATATGGAAATCGTTATGAATGACTTTAGACCCCACTAGTAATCTACAAATACAGAGAACAGCAAACCACAGACACGTGTTTGTCCTTGTCAGGATTCATCAGTGGGATACAGCTGTTTACCTCAACTTGGTACATGGAGTCAAAAAGCAACATGATGGGAATGGCTAGGGTCATTCATGGTGAGCCCAAAACAGGAAACAAATTAACAGGACAAAAACACCAATTCAAATTCCTTCATGTTGTTTTGCATATATCACCTATGATGCCCTGTATTATGGAGTTATGTATAATTTTGTGTTTCTTTACTGCTTGACTTACAGCTAGTTTTGCAACCAGTACATGTTTAGTCTAATTCTTGGGTTGATTGGTTTTCATTGAATGTCTTGTCCTTTAAAATATGACATAGTAATTATTAAATTAATTCCTTTACTCCTCTTTTCCAGCTTTCTGGCATTAGGGTTATATCCAAATGACATGGTAGTGCAGTCCAGAAGACAAGGGCTAATCCTAAGAATAATCTGTCTCTTGCTGTTTTCAGTTTCAATCACTTATCCACTAGTAGCTCTCATTCAGAAGCATGTAAGGATCCTTAGGGGCATTAAGAAAACAATAACATTATGATGCATTGGGTAAGACTATTACAGTAGTTTCCAGTGTGGTAATTGTAGCTATAGCCTTAAAGTTAAAGTGATTCACAAGGGCATTTCAGGACATGGCAAATTAAGAGTTTATATCCAAGCATACTTTGTTAGGAATATAAATATTTATGGCAAATTGATTTTATTGAGAAGCAACACAGTACAGTGGTAGCAGTCAATTTAGAAGTTATCTCCTGAGATTCGTAAGGATACCTGGAGAAAATATCTCTGGACTGCCTGTTCTGCAGGAAATCTCATGCAAATCTCCTTAGCTATCTCTAGAGATTCTGTAAAATAACATGCTGAATCAACTGTTACTACTTTAAGTGAGATTTTATATTAAAATATATATAAAATAAGAGGATGTTGTTCCATGTTACTCAAAGGGGACTATACATGGAGATTGGCAAATGAAGTTTTAAAAATTGAAACCCGTATGAATGTAAATCGTTCTATTGTTTTGAGCCAAATCAGAGCTCTTCTCTGAAGGGAAACATATATCTTACTTTAACTTTTATAATTTAACTGGAAGTTTGGCCATGTCATAGCTTCCTTAATCTTCTTACTGTACTTTTCATTTGTTTGTGCCCTGTGTGGGGGTGGGGCTGGAAACAGTAGAGGAGGAAGGAAAAGACTGAAGAGTTTAATGGGTGATTGAAGGAGGGTGTCAGGAGAAAGGGGTATCATTTTGTGGGGGACTGTGAGGCTTCTGTGATAGGAGGTTTTTGAGGTGACTGTCTTCACCTAGGAAGAGAGGAAGAGGCAAGTGCTCTGCATAAGTTTGATGTCAATATTGGTGGACATTTAAACTGACTGTGGAGAGACTGAGGCTAGGAGCCACAGAGAAAAACAAAGAGGGTGAGGGAATCCAGCTAGAGCTCCCCTGAACTGGGAGCTCAGTAAATAGAGGGAGAGAAACAGAAAGGATGTGGGGTTCAAATTAGGTCAGGAAAGGAGATCAGAGGAGGGCTCAGAAAGCCTACAGTCAACAAGAAAAAATAAGAAATTAAGGAGGCCAGGGAAAATAAGGGAGAAGGACAAATACAAAAAAGAGAGTATCAGGAGCAAGATGGAAAGGAGTCTGCCTTAAGGTGAGAAGTCTGGGAAATAAAATCAGTGAGTTCCAGGCAACAGTGGCAGACAGAGAGATGGACCTTGTAGTCATTACAGAAACTTGGGTAACAGAGAATAATAACTGGACCTAACAGTCCCATGCTACACCATGGTTAGACAGGATAATGGGAAAGATGAAGGAGGAGGAGTAGCCTCTATGTTAGGGAAGACATTGTGGCAGTGGTGGATGGATCCATCATGGGAGAAATGGGACAAAATAATCCTGTGGGTTTGGTCTACAGTGTCCTCCAAGTAAAAGGCTGTGTATGGTGGTGGTGGTCTATAGACCACTAGTACATGGGAAAGGGAGAAATAGGGAAATCCAAGAGAAGAAGTATGGGGAAGGGTGGCAAAGGTGGAGGTAGTATGTTGGTAGTGCAGTGGGGATCTTAACTCGCTATTTATTGATTGGGCCATCCCATCAGCCAGGGGCACCACAAGTCATGCCCTGCTAATTACATTGCAGGACTGCCTGCTGGAGAAGCAGGTTAAGGAACCCACTAGGCAGGCTGCCATTTTAATTGGTGCCCATCAACCCAGAATCAGTAGGAGGAGTGCAGGTTGAGGAGCCACTAGGTCCACTGACTGTAACACTATATGGTTTGAGCTGGCCTTGGACCTATAAACTCTCAAAGGCTGAACTTTTGAATCTGGAAAGGCAGACTTCAACTAAAACAAGAGAGACAGTCCAGAAGACATTAATTGGAGTAGACAGGATTGGGGAGTGGAAAAGACAGTGAGTATCAGGGGCCATATTCTCAAGGCAAGCATGCAGTCATGCAGGAGAATGGTAACCAAATGAAACAGGTACAAGAGACCAATATGGTTGTCTAAAAATCCAGGAGGCAGTGAGTACCAAAAGAAGGCCTCTACAAGGTAAAAGAAAAAATAGTGGTAAGAAGAAAAGGAGAGAACCAAGGAGAATTAGGGTAGCTAAGAGTATGGAAGCCAGAGGCATGAAGAATATTGCTGAAGTGATCAAATGTGGGTAAACAGTTCTGGCTAACAGGAGTGCTAGGGTAATAGAGGGGATAAGCAAAATGCAAAATTCCTAATGACTATGGTACTTCTGCTCTGTATTCACAAGAGAAACCTTGAGCCTCTGCCAGTGAGTGACATTAAGGTGGGTGTATGGGGAATCCCTGATATGAGGCAGCAGGTATTTACCAGTGAAAAGGTCATGAATGGCCTAGCAGCCCTAAAGATAGATATGGCCCTGAGGCTGGATGGAATGCATCTGAGGGTGCTCAAAGAATTGTCATCAGAACTAGCTGAACCCTGGTAGGGCTATTCAATAGCTCAATTCCATAGGGATAGTTCCAAAGACTAGAGGGTGTCAGATGTAGTCCTGCTTCATATGTGGAGGCAAAGAGCAACTGGGTAACTACAAATCTATCAGTCTTACCTCTGTTTTGGGTACATTGATGGAGACACTAATCAAAGAGGACTTAGTGGACTACCTGGAGAGAAGTGGACTACCTGGAAGGAAATGGGCCTTTGTGACAGTAAATAGTATGGGTTTTAGGCAGGGAGGTCTTATCAGACCAACCTAAGGGTATTCTTTGACTGGGTGATGAGGGAAGTGGTATTTAGTATTCCATAATTTATTCAGCAGGTCAATGCTTTTACAAGGAAGTACTTACAACAGTATAAAGTACATCCATATAATACATCCACTATTGCACATTCAAGACAATAGCTTTGTAGCTGAGCTATTCATTATGAAATGAGCATCTCCTGTCACTTTACAAATGTCATTCTCTGTTTAACAATTATTCTAAGACAGGAAGAAATGACTATGCAACAATAACATCCTAAGGATTTAGTAAGACTGTTAAACAATCCTCCATAGAATAACAGTACATCAGAAGAAAATCATTTAAGTATGTCTGTCTACTTTTCCATACAAAAGTTGTTAATTATAGTACAAAATAGCATTTCTTTGTGACCCAAGGTTACAGTAGCATGACAGGTTAATATTGTTAGGTTCTATTCCTGAAAATCATAATTTATTTCTTTTTGAGGAGAATAATTCCAATCTGAGTAATTTAGTTATTCTCTTCCAGCAATAACACAAACTGTAAATATGGTTTCAACTCATACTTGATTTTACTCTTCACATATCTGAGGTATAATTTCAATGTTCCATATCCATAGCTACAAACCAGTCCAAAATCTTAACTTTAAAAATTGCCAATATGAGGGAAGTGGATAAAAGTCATGCTGTGGATTTACTCCACTTTGATTTCAGCATGGTTTTAATGTGGTGCCTCAAACAAGGCTGGTGAAGAAGCTAGAGGATTGAAGTGAAGCAAAGGAAACAGTTGGATGGGAAATTTGTTGTAAGAGAGTCAGCACTGCTCATGGTTATGGTAAACAGAATTAAATCTGAAGAGAGGGAGTTCACCAGTGGTGTGCCAAAGGGCTTTCCTGGGTCCAGTCCTTCCAATATATTCATCAGCAACAAAGCAGATGAAAACCAGGGAAGATGTGTTTCTTCACAAATGACACTAAGCTCTGTGGAAGAGTAAACAGTAAGGTGGCATTAGGGAGATACAGATGGAACTACAAAGGCTAGAGAGGTTGTGCAAGCTTTGGATTTGAAATTCATTTCCAAAAGTTTAAGGTGATGTACATTGGGGAACAAGAATCCCAAGACAGAGTACTAGATAGGAGGGTCTGGGCTCTACTTCTGAGGAAAGAGGCCTGAGGTCATCATTAGCTACTCTCTTAAATACTCAAGCCAGTATAACAATTCCGACCGTAAGGATATCAAGCTGCTGGGGTGTATAGGAATGGGTACCGACAGCAGAAGAAAGGAGGTACAGTCAGAACTGGTTAATCCATAAACATTTGTCTTTGTCTAATTTGTTACATAATAAAATATCCATAGCAACCAGACAATGATGTGGGCATTGGTTTTGTTTACTTTATTAGAAAATTATAAATTTGAAATACAGCGCTGAGCAGCTTAAAACACTTCATATTCCTTGCTTAATCATTTATTAATGCTTAGTTAATAATTATTTGAAGTAAGTACTGTAATAGTTATGGCAGGGTATGCATTATAGGATTTTAATGCATTCCCCAGGAGTGAAGTAAGCAGAATACTGCAGGCTGAGTGTTCTTACACCCTGAGAAGTGCATTAAAATCCGATGATGCACATTCTGGAGTGGCTTATTACACTTATAAAATGGCTCTAATTAGGTTTTTTGGGAGGAGGAAATGAAATTCAGCACCTAACTGCATTTATAGAGATTTAATGCACTATCAGGTGACATCTCTTAGCCAATGGAACACCTACATTTTTCTTGCCATTTTATAATTTAAAATAATCCATGATCTGTGCTTAGAAGTTCTGTTCCTTTAGCATATACACATGTTGTGATGTCAGAACATAGTACACAAGTATCTATATTTCTTTGAGGTATTTTGCTCCAGGTAGGAGCAGAGAATCCATTTTCAGTTCACAGCCAAAAGTAAATTTTCAGTTAGTGGCTGCCAACAGATCTTTCAACAATGTTTCATAGCTGATGTGAGGTGAGCTGGTGATGGAGGGCATAGGAACACTTTGAGAACAGGGGTTAGATTGAATGAAGACAGCACTTTGAGCTGACAATGTCAGGAAACAGCCAATGCTGAGTTACTGCTAGAGTGGAGGGATAGCAAAGGACAATCTTTCTTTCCCCGTCTCCATGGATGCTGTTCTCTTCCGGGGTATCCTTTGCTCACTCTGTCCACCCCGGTACCTCTCGGACCGCCAGATCTGCCCCATGCTGCCTTGGCCTACCCCCTAGGTGGGGAGGAGGGGATCCCAGGATGTCCTCTCCAGCCCATTAGAGTGTGCTGGGCAGTCTGGATGGTCCCAAGAGCTGGTTTATGGTGTCTGGGAGCTTGATTCCCATCTATGCCAGCATCCATGAGGTCCTTTCCATGTTTCTGGTGCTATCCCCTGAGGATGTAGGCACACAAGGGGACCAAAGGGTAGAGTATGTTGTGATGTGCAGATGCTCCAGCTCCCAGCCTATGTCCTCCCTCCCACTGGCTGTCCCAGCTGTACCACCACCCATGGTCACCCAGGTGGTGGTAGAGTAGAGGGCAGGCAACCCTCCTCCTGGAGAAGGAGAGCGACCGATGGGCACTCGATCCTTCTCCCTGGCTGGCCCTCCAGCTGCCTGAGTCCATTCCCCGAACCCGGTTGTGTGCACCATGAGCAGTAAAACCTACTGCTGCATCTGTGGGCTGGCCCCAGGACATTCTTTCTTAAAATGAGAGGCAACCAATTTTTACAACTCTACATACCCTCCAGTTTTCTCCTCTTAATGTCTATCCAATATGCCAATATGTTTTGGCCTTGTTTGTTTAATTAATACTTTTTTTCTTTTTAATTACTCTGAATCCCTTTCTGCTCTGCAGTTGCTGCTATCTCATTTCATACAGCCTGAACATCATTAGTAACACCATTCCAGGCCATTCATATGAATAGCAGAGAATGGTGTCAGATGCTATAGAATGTTTAAGGAATATGAACATAAAGAGTAGTAGCAGGTGAGGAGAGTGGAACACTAGGTAGATCTGAGGGCATGAAAAGCTAGGTCATTTATTTACCACAACTAGCATATCACAAATCATATCACTATATATGACAGGCATGAAAAGAAAATGGAAAAGCAGTAAACTATCTAAAAATAGGTTTATAGGTTCATAGAAGTGTATACGAGCAATGAAGGCATATGTAAGGATGCCCATTGTATGCTCGCCACCCATATGTCCTATGGGTGGAAATCAAATTTTTGTTTCCATATGTTTATCCAATCTTTGCTTAAAGGTATTTAAATTATCACTGTTAATGACACTTACAGGTAAGTTATTCACAAACCCACAACTCTCTGAAAATAGACTCCTTCTAGTGGATATACAATTTTCTCCAATGAGTTTATAACCATGACTCCTAGTTGATTTGACGTTGGAAGCAGTAGTAAGTCCAATTGTGGTTCTTAAATAATCATTTTTAAGGTTTGATATACCAATATTAAGTCACCCCTTATTTGTCTGTATTTTACAGAAAATAGGTTGTTTTTTAATCTATCTTCATAACTATTATATGTAAAGATGATACTTTTTAGTGAATTTACACTGAACACCCTCAGTGAGTTTTAAACCCTTATAGAAGTTAGTGCACAAAACTGAGAGCAGTATTCCAAGTGGGACGTACCAGACTGGTGTAGAGTGGCATAATAACCTTGGAGTCTCTACTTTGATATTTCTTAAAATAGAGCCAATTATTTTATTACATTTTAACTTTAATTATATTATTTTTTTCTAAAGTTAAATTATCTGAGATTATGACACCCAAATCCTTTTCTTCCAAAATACTTTTTAGATAAACATTGTTTAAGGAATAATTGAAGGGATGTTATTTTGCCCAAATGTAAGACTTTACATTTGTCAACATTAAAAACATACCATAAGCCTTTGCCCAGTTTGATAGGTTGTTTAAATGATTTGTATGGAGCATTTATCATGAAAGGTGCTTACCAAACTACCCATTTTACAGTCATCAGCATATTTTGTGACCATATCTTATCAGTCTCTATCACCTTTATACGCCTGAAAGTAATAAGAGTGATTAAGAAGACTGACATTAAGACACTCATTAACACCAGCACCATATTTTCCAGGTCAGAATGAATGGTGATGATCGCCTCTGTACTCTGACATAGGATTCAGATTCAGAAACAGAGGTTTCCATATTAAAGAAGTTATTAACATGGACAAAAATCTGCTTTGGAGTTTCTCCAGTCAGGTAATCCAGTATCTGTAATAACAAGGCATTGATTAACCAGGTTTGACTGTATTACTACCTTTCTATAAAACACTGATGAGGTTGCACCTGGAGTTCTGTGCTCAGCCTCTGGTGTCCTCACCTGAAGAAAGACAAGGACAGGATGAACACTGTGTATAGGGTAAACAATGTGATTCAGAGGCCAACAAGGCAGCATGGCAGATCTTACAAGGATTGGCTTAAAGCACTGAACATGTATTCACTGGAGGCCAGGACGGGAGTGAGGAGATATGATATAGACCTTCAAGTTCCTGTAGGAAATGAACAAGGTCAACTGTGAGGAACTATTTAGCAGGAGTAGCTGATCAAGAACATGGACACATTAGTGAATCTGTTTACAGGAGGTTCAGTAGGGGTGTGGAAGTTTTATTTTACAGAAATGGTGTTTCAGCCATGGAACATTCTGCCAGCAAATGTGATGAGTGGCAGAACCACTAATGTTTTCAAGCATTGCTAGAACAGTGTGAAGGGATTAGTTCAATGTTTGTGGAATAGCAATGGGGAGAGATGGGGTATATAGTGTTTGTGTAACTTGTAGTACTTTTTGGCTTTTCTCTACTCCCACCCTTGAGTTGTAGGTAAGTAGTAGTATCTTGTAGGAATAGAAGGCCCAGGAACAAGGGTGAAATGAGCACCAGAGAAGGAGGAGGAGGGGGATGGTGGTGGATAAAACCCTCCCTAAGCAAGGAGGTGCATTAGTGGAGGGCTTAAATGAGGTTGTGGGAGGAGCTATTCCCTACATTGAACCTCAAGCCAAGCCTCCCATTCAATGTTTATGGAATAGCAATGGGAAGAGATGGGGTATATAGTGCTTGTGCAACTTGTAGTACTTTGTGTGCTTTACTCTATTCCCACCCCTTGAGTAGTAGGTACGTAGGTGGTAATTTGTAGGGAATAGAAGGCCCAAAAAGATACCTCCTCCAACTCATGGACAGTATACCCCTGGCACTCAGGAGAGGAAAACCCAGGTGGAGGAAACCCTGAGGACCATCGGCTAAAGGTCTGCCCATCCTCTGGGCATACTAAAATACTAATTTGAGGTTGGTGAGCTGCTTGAGAGATGATGATCCATCCTTGATTCATGAATGATGCAGATTGAATGATGATCCTGAGGTTGAAGAATAGATCTTTCTTAATGAGCAATAGGATCTGAAGTGTAAGTAAATCCAGGTGAAGGAGGGCAAAGGAAGTCCAAGTTTCCAAGATGTTGAATGATGCTTGTCCCACAGAATTGCAAAGGTGTAATGAGCAGAGGGCATGACTTGATCAAGAGTTACTAAATGGGGAATGGTGGAACTGCTAATGGTACAAGAAGTCGTTGGTGAATGATCCAGCTTGTGAATGGTTTAAATGTCAAGGTATGGTCTGGAGGCAAGGAATTCAGAAAGGAACAAAGACTCACTAAGGAAGCATCCATGAAGTAGAAATGAGTGGAAGAGAGTCTTTGAGTGCCCTGGAGATGATGGTCTGTTCTCTGTCCAAGGACAATGCAGACTGAATGATGATCCTTAGGATGAAGGGTACTTCTTTCCATAGGGATGGTAAAATCCTATTTGTGGAACAGATCCAGTTGAAGAAGGGCTAATGTACAGTAGTTCATGCTTCCAAGGTGATGAAAGATGCATGCTCAAAGGGATTGTAGGGGCATAATGAGTCGGAAAGCATAATTTGATTGATATAAAACCAGACCACACACTGTGGATTTGTGATGATTTGTAAAATTATGGGTGACTGATCCAATTATGTAAGGCTTGATATTCAAAGCAGTCTGGGAGTAAAGAATGAATTAGTGAGTGATAAGTGTAAGCATCCCAGAGTAAAATGAGTAGAGGAGATTTTGAATGACTGATGAGAGTAATGCCATAAGTTATTAGTAAACAAATAGAACATTTTGGAGTGGTCCACATGGTAGCCTAATGTATATGGGGAATGACAGGAAATTCAGTGTAAGAGATGGATGACTCTTTGGTCATGATGTTCATGACTTATATATAAATACTCTGTTGGTACGCTGCCTGCAGTAAGCGCAGGTATTTCTGTGATGTGATCATCTAGGAGATCCACTCTGGTGGCATAGATTGGTTAAGTGTACAGGTAATCCTGATGTCAAGTACTTGAGAGAAGCTTGGAGGCAGATGTTAGGAGGAGTCTCTAGGCTGGATTGGTAGTGAGATCGATTAGTGCAGGATGCCATAGGATCTTAGTGCTATGGCTGATTAATACCAACTGGAGGCAAGACTGAGTTGGTGAATTTGTCTTGTTATGGATTGCCAGTTAGAATTCAGAGAGCCAGTTCTCTGTGATGGTCTTGACTGCAGAGATTAATGAAAGTAATTCAAGAAGAAGAGGCTGAAGGGTCCATTAGAAGAATGGTTAACGGCTGAAGGTGCTAGGTGAAAAGGTGTGGGTGATTTTATAAGAAATGGCAATGTCCTGAGCAGAGAATATGATTTGGATGGTGTAGTTAGTAATAAGCGAGGCGTGGAGATCCTATGATGGATATTCTGAAGATACCTGTGAAATTCTTAAAACAAGCAATGACTGTTTAGGAGTAGGAGTTTAGTAACATGGTTAACAAAGTCGGTGTTAGTAGGAGAGATTGCAGAAGGTAAAACAGATGATGTCTGTAGTTGGGTGGATTATCTTGCATTTCCTGGTATCTGTAGAAGTGATCCTAATTACAAAGTCAGAGCATATCGGAGGGTTTTAAGTCCTTTCCATGTAGAAGGATAGCCAGTGAGACAAGGTAGATGGGGAAGTCACGGTAATTGAATGAACAGGAGTCAGGGGTATATGCAATATAGACGGAGAAGATTTTCCTATTGTCCAGGTGAATAGGATCTCCATGAATGAACATGAGGAGCTGATTGGGCAGTATAGAAAACTCTATGATGACGTAGGAGTCTATGAGGCATGTTAGCCAAGGGATGTTTGCTGGCAGTAGTATTTCTCCATAAAGAGTGAGTGATCCAATGAGAAGTACAAAGTACTGTTAGACTGGCCAGGGTAGGAGTATGAAATGAGTGATATGGAAGAGCAGTTGACCTGGTAGGAGTATGTTTGGAGATAAGGTACTAGGCCCAAAAGAGTCACAGCAACAGCACAAAATCCTGAGCCAGCAAGGCAGAGTTGAGAGGCAGCCAGGTAAATGGGAAGGAAGTCCAGAGGAATTCTGAGGAACTGAAGGAACTATCCTGATAAGGCAATGAGCTAGGCAAAGATGGATGACAAACTGTGCAGGAAGGAACAGAACCAGGTCAGCACCCAGCAAACAGAGGCAGGAAGCAGGAAGGCTGTAGCTTTCACTAGAAGGCAATCCATGAGGTCAAAAGCAAAGTGCAGTACTCAGACCAACTGGGTTGAGGTACAGTAGTCCTGTGTCCAACAATGGTGTCAACTAACTAGATAAAAGACTAAAGAAGTTGGAGTGAAGAACGATAAAGGTCCCACATCTGACAGAGAAGATAAACCTTGCCATCGACTGGAAGGGTGACCTACAGCAAGGAAGTCCCAGAGGCATCAAAGCTGAGGGGTCCAGTGATTGGAGGAAGTGGCAAACTGGTAGGATGGAGGCAAATACGGTGAAGAGGTCCAGATTCAGAAGGAGCAACTGAGCATGAGTCAGGGGATCCAGTTCCAGAAGGTTCATGGCAATGGATAACAAGCGGAGAATGAACACACGTGATGCAGTGGAATGGAAGGACATGCAGCCAGTTGGGACGCCAAAGCGAGATGATCCTGACTGGATGTGGCTATTGAAGGTAGGACAATGAGAGTATGTGGCGAAGAAGTTCAGTTCCCAAATGGAAGTGGCGATACACATCGGGTTTAAGATGGAAATGGTGGAAACAGTTGAATATGGATCCAGGCTCCCAGACATAGAGTCGGTGAGATAGGACTGTGAATCGAGGGATGGACTAGATAGGAAGGCAAGATGGGCAAAGTCTTGATCCTGGAAGAAGCAGCATTGGGGTACCCAGCAGAGAATGCATAAAGTGGAAGCAGTGGAATGGAGAGTCAGACACCCATAAGGACAGCTGAGGCGGAAGGATCCTGTCTTGTGGCATCTAGGCATAGGTAGGATGATGAGGGCACATAGTGGAGAAGTTATATTCCCAAAAGGAAGCAGCAACTGGCATAAGGTAGAGAAGCATGTGGAGTCTTAGACGAATGTAGACATGACTCCCATCCCTTGTAGCTCTAGATGAGCTAATCCTTCACTTGACTCTGTCTGGCAGAGTTAGGGGCAGAGGATGTTAGGTTGGTAAGAAGTAGGAGGTAGTGACTGTAATGGAATCCCATCCCGGTAGGCAGGAAAGCCTACCTTCACTCAACACCTCAGAAGGCGCAGTTAAGAATGGAGTCCAGAGTACTTGGTATGGTATGGTATGGTATGGTATGGTATGGTAAAATTTTTTATTTATACAGTGATACAGCCATTAGGGTTCTGAAAATCCCTGTTCACAAGGCTTACCTTGTTTACATTATGCAAAATTATTACAACTATACATTTATAACAATACAGGTTACAGAAAAGTGCAAAACAATACAAAGAGTTTACAAACTCATCAATAACAGGCATATTAGCATTTTTAGATTTACATTAATTTCAATTATTACAACAACAACGAAAACTAAGTTTGTGATTCAGACCATTTTAAAAACATAATCAGCAGTTGTTAGTTCACGAAAAAGGAGGAAGACAATTCCAACTTTAGCTACTTGATATTGAAGGGTCATTTCACTAAATCGATTTTTAACTTTGGTATTATTAAATCTCTAGCACCAGTTTTTCTTAAATTTAAACCATGTTTTGGTTTTTATAATTTGTTTTTAAATTATCTAAGGATTGATTTTAAATATATTACAAACCTGCTTTTAGCCAGATTACCCTAGCCCGTAAGTCTAATGGAATCCAACCCAAATTCATATACATAGTGCAATGATGAGTTTTAAAATCACACCTTAACACAAATCTTGCAAGTTTATTATAAAGTGTATCCAAGTTATTTAAATGTTTTCTTGCTGTATGTCTATAAATATGACTTCCATAGTCAATAACCGGCATTATTAATTGATTGATCATAATCAATCTTGTTTCTCTTGTCATACAATTTGATATTCGTCCTCATAGCTCCAATCTTAACATGTGTTTTCTTTATTAAATTTGTTATATGATATTGGAAAGTAATACATTGATCTATATGTACCCCTAAATATTTATATGTTTCAGTTTGTTCTAAAACTTACCCTCTTGTGTCTTTATATTTAATTTTGAAATTCCCTTTAAGTCCAATGCAAATGACATAACCTGTGTCTTTTACTATTAGCTAATAAACCTAAAGACGAAAGTGACCTTGCATGATGCTAAAGTCACTCTGTAAGTTTAGTTCTACTTCACTTATATTTTTCCCTCTGCTACTAAAACCGTGTATACGCTGCGTATAGACAAATTTTTGAATGCCCAAAATTCTTTGGAAGTCATTTAAATAGACTATGAACAGGAGGGACCCAGGATAGATCCCTGGGGAACCCCTCTTGTTACATAGTCTGTTCTTGACTGGTGTCCATTTAGGACAATAAATTGTGATCTTTTATCAAGGTATGATATAAACCAATTACCGGTTTCTTCCTCCACCCCTATTTTCATTAATGAGTTTATCAAAATACTATGGTTTACTAAATCAAATGCTTTAGATAGGTCCAATGTATACGCACCCACGGACTTGCTTCCCCAAGAGGGGTTGCTATAAGATCCAAAAGTCAGTGACTGCAGTAGCCGTGGACCTACCCTGCCTAAAACCATACTGTTGTTGAGTCAATTTATTATATTTTTCCAAGTAGTCCATTAACTGATCATGGACAATTTTTTCAAATAACTTGGATACTGTGGACAGCAAGGCTATTGGACGGTAATTTGAAACATCCTTTGGATCCTCTCCTCTATCTATTAGTATCACTTTGGCTAATTTCCAACTAGAGGGAAACTGTCCTCCTTAGGTATGGGCTGGCTGAAAGTGTAGACTGCTGCTCTAGAAGGAGAGTAGAGTAGGACACTAAATGTGGAAGGTATAAGCACTCAGATATTAAAAATGGGAAACATGCACTGAATGTTATGAAGGGAAAGCACTTAAATGGGCATAAAATATAGGAGGCTGGCCTTGGAGCATTAGATGGAGGGAAGAAAAACTCCACTGGAAATGAAAGCATGAAACAGGAAAAAACATATGTGAACATAGGTGACTGAGGATGTAGACAACAGGGAGGATAAGGTGTGGCGCTAGGAAAGTGGATTGAGCACCCCACCCCGTGCCCTCCCTCCCCCTCCCGAACAAAGGTTCTAAGCCTTCATTGAAGAGTGAGTGATCCAACATGGTTAAGTAAGTATGGGCAGTCAGGCAGGGATAGGTGAACCAGTGGAGTTAGCAATATGGGCAAAATGCCCAACGTGACTGGCCAGGAACATGGAGGAAGAAATCATCAACAATAGCTGTAGGCAGGAAACAAGGTGTAATTGAACACACAGAGATAGCGTAAGGAATGAAACCTCAGTAAACAAGGGTAAAGTGTAACACCCAGCAATTATATCCACTCAACATTACGCAACGTGAAACTAGAAGCAAGAGGCAGTATGTAGAACAGTAAGTATACAACTTAGCACCACAAGGTGTAGTACTGTCATAAGAGTTCAAACAGCATGGGAAAATGGCGTCCAATAATACTACCAGAAATGGAGATGGGTAGATAGCTGTAGAGCTGGGTTGGAAATTTTCATTGCCCAATAGGCTGAACAAGTTGTGAGAAGTCCACAGGCTTGTGAGGATAATAACAAGCATTTGTTGATACCGAATGTTTGCTTGCTAGTATTAGCATTGGAAGTGCAACAGTTAGACAGATGCAGAATTGGAATGGCAGTGAAGTATTGAACTTTACTTGAACCCACCTCCACCCTGCAGAGATGGACAGGCATTGGGGTATGCCTTTGGGTCATAGCACATAGCGATCATGCCATTTTACCTCCCCATTCTGCAGACACTGAAATAAGTGTTGAGGTGTGCCTTGGGCTGTTCAGCTTTACAGTCACCCCATTCCACAAGGACATACGCTGAAATAGGTGCAGTATAGGAGAATGGGGTGAACTCTGGGGCTAAGAGTCCAAGGCACACCCGCTACCTGTCACTGGCTGCAGGATGGGGTGGAATGGCATGTGCATTACAGCCAGCAATACAAAGGCACACTCCTGACACCTGTCAGTCTGTACATGGCAGGATATTATTGTTAGAAACCATAATGCCCTGGGCGTTTGTTGGTATTTGCACTACAAATTTTCAACATGGCCTTTTTGTGACCGCCACTTCATGAAAGCATTTGGTACATCTGCTCATGAACAGTGGCACTGTGACTCTGTTAATCTGTCTTGAATGTTGATTTGCTACAGTGACCGCGCCATTTCTGCACCAGATGTGGCAACACAGTTTGGGCAGGATATCAAAAGTGACAGCTATCCTGTTCAAAGGAGGTGTACAAAATGCCAATGTTGAAAATCTGGAGTGAGATATTAAAAGTCTCGAAGTTACGAGCATGCATGGAAACTGCAAACACACACTGTAATACAGTCATTTGGTGAAATGTTCTCAGCAAATTTTTAACATAGGCATTTTGGGATTCCACTCATGAACAGTGTCACTGTGATTTTGTTAATCTGCCCCAAACGCTGACTTCCCACAGTAACCCCTGCCATTGTGCGCTACATGTGCGAAACCACATTTAGGGCAGGATGTGAAAATGACAGCTGTACTGTTCATAAGGAGAAGTGAAAATGGCAATGCTGGAAATCTGGATTGAAAATATTAAAAATATCGGAGTTACGAGCGCATGGAACTGCTACAGCGATCACTGTAATAGTCATTTTGTGAAATGTTCTCACCAAATTTTTACATAGGCATTTTGTGACTTCTACTCATAAACACTGTCAATATGATTATTGTAATCTGTCCCAACATCGATTTCCACAGCGACTGTACATTGTGCGCCAGGTGTGCAAACACACATTTGGGCAGGATGTGAAAATGGCAGCTGTATTCTTTATAAGGAGGTGAAAAATGCCAATGTTGAAAATCTGGAGTGAAAACAATACAAATTTGTGAAGTTACAAGGGTGCGGAAACTGCACCATGCACGCCATAAAACGGTCAAGACATTTTAGGACATTTTTGAGCCCACCTCATGAACACTGACACTGTCATTTCATTAATCAGTCCCAAAAGGTGATTCTGTGCAGTGACCACAAAATCACTTTTCAGGACCAAATAACAAAATGAGAGTGACTGAATTATGAGGTGGGGTCCCAAGAACCCCTTGTTGAAAATTTGGAGCACAGATTCGCAAAATAGCCAAGATATCCACCTAAGTTGAAAAAAAAACATTTATGCCTTTATTCAGCTTACCACATTTCTTCAGTTCAGCGGTTGGCTTTGATGAGTGCAGATGTGTTTCCGGTCCACCGAAGATCATTGTGCTTGGCCCGGAGGTAAGTATGAGGAAGAGGGGTGGGTGAGGGGATGCAGGGTGCACAGAGGTGTGTGCAGGATGGGGAGGGACATGACGGTGAGGGACGGTTTCCTTTGTTTCAGGTAAAAAATGTAAAATTCCGCGAGCTGCTTTTGTTTTTTTTTTAGGGTTTGGCCACACTGGGGTGGGCTCCCACTGTGGTACATTTGTTTTGGGAGGGAAACATGTTAGCCACACTAGGTGGGCTCCCAGTGCGGCAAACAATCAGGTGGGACAGCACCAGGAAAATGGAGGGGAGTTAACATACCGACAGGGTAGATTGGGACCCCTTCATCAAGCATGTCTGTGTTTGGGGGACATGATGCCAGGGGACTGGGCACCCTCAGCAGACCACAGCAGTAGGGGGGCACATATGCTGACAGGGGATTGAACACCCTGGAAGTCAGCTTCCTAGGACTGTGAGTGAGTGGCGGCAGCAAGCCACCACCCACCATGTTTATTGAAATGTTACACCAGGCAAGGCACGCCCTGCAATGACGGGTCGCCCTTCATTGCAGTAGCCAATTTGTTTAAACTTGGTGGCACGTTTGTTGAACTAGTGTCAGCAGCAGCATGCCACTGCATTGGGGAAACATGGCCAAGCCTCAGAATGCAGTGGGGGCATTGGCAGCCACAGTGCCGCACCTCCAAAACCCCACTTCTCCTAAGCTGTCAAATAATGTTTTTACGCATGCGAGCAAGCAAACATAAAAAGATTACCATTAATTCTCAAAATGTTCTGCATTTATACAGGCCAATTGCCTTAGAGTAATTCCGTATAGCAGTGAGCACATTAGTAACTAGAGCTCGTTAGTGAGAAAGGGCAATGGAATCAGAACATGAGCATCTACTGACCTTACCTGAGAAAGTATCCTCCTGTTGCTGAACCAGTACAGAGGAGGAAGCTTTAGTGAGTGAACGGTTGCTGAATGTGCTGGGGCACGACATGTAGTGTGGACTGGTCATATAGTTTTGTCAAATGTAGTGGTGGCATGCAGTGTTTAATACGAAGGGAAGGTCCGGGTGGCATCAAGGGGAATTCTGTCGGTGAGCATCTGGGAGTGGGTGCTAGAAACAGAAGGAAGACAAAAACAGCATGGCGTAGCTTGACTGCTGAACAAGTACTATTACATTGAGTGACTTGGCAGTTTGATGAGTGGGGCCAGAGGGAGGTGCTGAATTAGTGATAGAGGTTCACGCCTGGGGTAGAGGAGCCTAGGAATAAGTAAACACTGACTACTGAGTGCGGGAGCGGACAAGGAAAGGCAGCACTGGTGGGTCAAGAGAGAGATGGAGCCAGCAGGAGGAGAAGGAACAGGATGCTAGCGCGCAGTGGTATGGGTGTTTGAGGCAAGTCCTGGGAGAAGGGGTGAAGGAATTGGGGATGCCTGAAGTGCCGAGTGTGAGCGGTAATGGACACGGGCAAAAGCCCAAAAAGAAACGAAGAAAGGGACCAAACCCAGAAATGGAGGGGAGGAGACAAGGAGGAAGGGAGCGGAGAGCCGGGAAGCCACCAAGAAGAGAAACCAGCTAGGACAAGGAACAGGGAGAAGAGCAAACCAAACAGCAGAGCAAAACAGGAAGGACAGGAAAAGCAGATGAAAACATAGAGCAGCAGTACCGGAGACAGCACAGCCACACAAGCCACACATGGAGCTCAGGGACAAAATCACTCCCTAAGCAAGGGAGGTGCGTTAGTGGAGGGCTTAAATAGAGGTTGTGGGAGGAGCTATTCCCCACATTGAACCTCAGGCCAAGCCCTCCCATAGTGACTTAGGGTGGTAGCAGTAGGGTTGGGAGCATAAGGGATAGCGGTTTAAAATACTCTATAGACAAAAGGTCTTCGGGTTTGGTAGGGTGTTTTAGGTAGACTGGATGGACCAGTAGTCTTTTTCTGTTATCATTGTCTTTGTTTCTATATTTACCTTGAAATATAAAAACAAAACAGAGGCTTTGTTGAAAGAAAAGGACCACATGACCCACCAAGTCTGCCCAAATGTTCCCTGCATAATCTGCCTCTGCAGATCTCATCATGTCTCTGATAGTCCTCCTGCCTCCCACCACTCTCCTAACATATCCCTTTATCTATGCCACACATGCTGGAAACTACCCTTATTATTTTAACCTCCACCATTTCTGCTGATAGGGTGGTAGACACCTGGAACAGACTATTAGCAAAGAAATATTTCCTTACCCTCTCTTGAACTCCTGCCTCCAGCTTCATCACATGCCCACCGTCCTGGTGCTCTTCATCATTTCAAAGAGACTCCCTGCACCCTGTTCACCCCAGTGATGTACTTGTATGTCTCTATCATACCAACTCTCTCTCTCTTCCAGGGTGTGCATATTGAGATCCTGCAGTATCTCCTCATAGGGTTTCTCATGCAAACCCTCCACCATGATAGATTCCCTCTCTGGACTGCCTCCACTGTGTCTATGTCCTTTCTGCAGTGCAGCCTCTGAAACTGGTCCCATACTCCAGGTGGATTCTTCGCTAGTGAGTGATATAGTGGCAACACTATCTCCTCCTTGCTGGAGATACCCCTCACTATGCAACCTAGCATCCCGCTAGTCCTTCCTACAGCTTTGTCACACTGCCATGCCCCTTGAGATCCTCAGATATGATTACCCCAATGTCCCTTTCCTGTTTATTTACTGTCAGTACATTCTATATTCAGCTCATGGGTTCCTATGCTCTAGGTGCATGATTTTGCACTTTTGTCATTGAATCCCCTCTGCCATGCTTTTGACCACTCCTCAAGCTTCTGAAGATCTATGTACATTCTCTCCACCCCTTTTTGGGTGTCCACACTATTTCCGATTTTGGTATCATCTGCAAAATGGTATACCTTCCTTTCAGTCCTCTGAAATATCCCTATGAAGACATTGAAGAAAAGTGGTCCCAGTACTGCACATTTTCATTCCTGCTTGTCACTCTCATCCTTTGGGTGAGTGCCATTAACCACTACCCCATCTTTCCTATACATTAACCACTTTCTAACCCAATTCATCACCATGGATCCTACCCAAGGCTATGTGGCTCAGTGTCCAAGGCCTTACTAAAGTCCAATAGGTCACGCCCACTGCCCTCTCAAATCTATTTTTTGGTCTCTTAGTTACAGAAATATATCAAATTCCTTTGGCATAACCTTTCCCTCATGAATCTAAGGATTCAAGATACTCTACAAGTCTTTCCTTCAGTAGAGTTTCTATTAATTTCCTCACCTCTGAGGTAACATTGACCAGCCTATACTTGCTAGCCTTCTCCCTACTACCACCGTTATGGAGAGGGACCACATCAACCCTTCTCCAATTCTCCAGAATCGTTCCTGTTTTAAATGAGCGGTTGAACAAGGCTGTGAATGGGCAGCTAGCACCTTCCTGAGTCCTTTTAGTGCCCTTGGATGTATCCCATTTAGTCCCATAGCATTGTCCCCTTCAGAGTTGCAAGTCCCTTTCAGATTCTTTCCTCTGAAAATGGATTTGTGCCCACCTCCCCAAATTCCTACTTTTCTCTGGTGTTATGTCTCCTCCTTCCACTGTGAAGACTGAGGAGAAGTACCTGTTTAAATGTCAGATTTTTTTCATCCTGTTCTGTGCAGTCCCTCCTTCTGAACTTCGAATCCGCACTATACTACAACTTGCTTTTCTCTTCTTACTTATGTATCTGAAGAAAGTCTTATCCCTTTAGCTACCCTTTGGCTATCATTTCCTCTGTCTGCACCTCTGCTCCCCTCAAAACCTTGCCTGTTTCCTTCTGCCTGACTTGGTGTCCTCCCTGTCCTCCTACCACTGTGTTTCCTTATACCTCCTGAATACCATTCCCTTTCCATCACCACCTTTGCCACTTCCATAGAGAATCATAACTGTCTATTTTTCCTTCTGGAAAGGATGAAGGCTGACCTGAGAACTCTGGAACTATGGTCAAAAACATGAAAACTAAATTTTAATGCAAAAGAAAAAATAAAATTATGCATGTCAGAAGAGATAACCCAGGGAGGATTACTACCTAGGAGGACTACCTAGAGAAGTAAAACTGGAATCCATTAAACAAGAAAGTGATCTGAATAATTATATCAGATGACCTGAAAATGTCCAAGCAATGTGAGAAGGCAGCACTATGGGTAAATGGTATGTTTTGGCTGCATAGGAAGGAGAATTGCCAGCAGAAAGGTCATCCTGCCAGTCTATAGATCATTGGTTAGACCACACCTGGAATACAGCATTCAGTTCTAGAGACTGCTCCTCAGGAAGGATATAAACAGACTGGAGACAGTGCAAAAGAGAGCTACAAAATGATACAAGGACTGCACAACAAAGCATATGACAAGCGTCAGTGTGACCTGAACATGTATTCCTGGAGCAGCGGAGAGAGGAAGACATGATTGAGACTTTCAAGTTCCTAAAAGGAATAAACAGGTTACAAGTTCAGGAGCTGTTTCAGATCAAAACTCGTACTAGAACAAGGGGAACAGCACGAAGATGGAGGGAGACAGATTCAGAGACAACACATGCACAATTTTCTTTATCTAGAGAGTGGTGGACGCATGGAACAGCCTTTCACAGGAGAGGTGGAGGCAAAACTGTGGGAAGTTTCAAACATGCATGTGATAGGTACAAGGCAATATATTGTACAGCAGCAAATATAAGCATTCAGTTTATTTTAGCGATATTAGCTTATTCGAAAATGTCCTAAATTAAACTGATCGCTAATATTTAAAGAAGTGAAATGAACTGCAGTGATAGAATGATCAACTTTCAGCCTCACGCCTTTATTTTTTAACATAAGTAGCACAAGTCAGAGCAAAACAAATTGAAAAACCACATAACCACAAAATTAAAGAAAAGTTCAGTTTCTCAGAAGTACTGTAGCTCTCTTTACACATCCTGGTACCTGTAAAATAAGAAAAAAAAGTATAGTACTTTTTGGTCTGATACAGTCAAACACCAACTCCATCACAAGTATGTCCTCACTAAATTACAGGGGTTTAGCACATCAAATTCTGTGCACTGTGCAAGGTTAGACCTGTAGAAAATAAAGCAATGGGATCAGAACTGAGCTACAGACACACACACACATGCACAAGCATGCACACACACACACACACACACACACACACACACACACACACACACACACACACACACAGATGTTCACTTACCTGAGTTATCAGTGCTTGATTCAGGCTGTCTCTATGGGCATCCACTATTCCTGCCTCCATAAACCCACATATAACATTCCCTTTCTGTCACATAGCTGCAGGAAGCTGGCATGTAGCCACTGAGTATGCCATTCTTTCAGGGTTTGCATGCTTAAATCCATTTTCAGCTCCCTGCCTGTCTCTAACTGCTTAGACACTTGATCCTCCTACCAAATGGCAAACTTCTGTTTTAAAAATCCTTCAAAATATTGTTGATCGAAATGTCAAGAGGCTGCAAGGAATCAGTGCATGATGTTGGTACAAAGACTGGTATAATACCAAACGTTTCAAGTTTTGTAGCACCAGTGAAGTTGTGTGGCCACGGAAAAGTTCTAATATCAAAATGAATGTTTGTTCTGATGGCAGACTGAGCTGTTCACCAATGGAGGCACAGTGTTGGGCAATAACATTATCAATGTACTGCAACATTGTTTTTCACTTGCCCAATGGTTGTCGCTATGTGTGACATCTCAGTCTGGAGAAAAGGTGTACTGTGGATTGCATGCACTCATTTTACCTTTATAAATCTGCTGGCATGGGAGGAAGTCTCAAGACAAAATGCATGTCAGAACTAGTGATATCTGACACTTGTCCCCAGCCCCAGGACAGCAACCTGTTTGGAGCCTGAAGGCCATCTTCACTCAGAAACTGGCACCACATTAATGCCAGTTTCGTCTAGGTTCATTATCAGTTCGGGGGTATCAGTCTTGTACTGCAGCAGTTGCAATACAGGCTAGAAAAGCTTCTTTCAGTACAGGAAAATCAGTGGGGACTTTGTGGGCTGCCTTCATCCTCTTGCATTTACTGTACTTTGAAGGAATGCCCATGCCTACTTTGTGGTTAGATTTACATGTCCACCATTCTCTGCAAGAAATTGTGGTGATTTGGCCTTCAAAATTCAAAGCAGAACAGCGTGAACAGCATGGGCATTGACTACTGCCTCTTGTCCATGTAAACAACAGACAACCTTTCTTAGCTGCTCCTCCAGGTCATCCATCAGGACAGCACGTCACCAATGCTGTTTTCTGGGCAAAGGTGGGGTGAGATTTGTGGGGTCGGTTGTTGTACTTAGTTGCTTCAGTTAGTCCCTCTTAAATCTCAGACTTGCTCTTGTTTATAGGATTGCCATATTTAGATGAATAAAATGTACTGATGCCATAACCCCATTTTTGACAGCATGCTTTGCAGCCTCAAACAAATCTCAGGGCTGTAAAATGCATATGCGGATGGTCTTGGGTGACAGGAAGATGGCGATCCAGCTCCTGGATAACAAATTTGCAACACAGGGCTCTACACCTGATTGCTCTGAGAGAGCCTTTGGTTCAATCCCATCATTTTCAAGGGGTACTTGCATCTGATCTGTTTGCTCAAAATCCAGTGAAGAATGGACAAGTTGGTGAGAGCAAGAGTAAGAGCAAGCCTTGAGTTGTAATCCACAGGTCCACAGGTAATCCTCATTTACCTTTACTGAAAGTGTGTGTGAAGTGTATGCTAATGACAGTGTTTGCCATACGCCCCTGTGAGTTCATGACCAATTACAAGTTAGTGCTTAAATACAAATACTTGTGATTAGCAGCTGCTTACAGGTTAGTGCTGTAACTGAAAAGGAAGCTGCTGTGCGGATTAAATCAGGAGCTAATTAGTATGGTACCCCACACCGCTAAATAAAGATGACAAAAATAAGCTGCTATACAGTAATAATGAATAGCAGCTGGGGGTAGACGTATGGGCAGACTAGATGGGCCGTGAAATCGTCTTCTGCTGTCTCTCTCTTCTCTGTTTCTTCTCTGTTTCTTCTGCTTTTACTTCTTTTATGCAGAGATTGGTTGCTTTAATTAATCGCCACTGTTATTTTTCCCCACTGTGCATCTACCTATCCCTGGCACCACCCCACCTCTTAGAGGCAGGCTCCTATTTTTAAAATCTGCTCTCCATAGTTCAGGACTCTCCTCCTCTTGTGCTTTGCCTCTCTTCCTGTCTTTATGTTAAACTACACTGTACAGTGATCACAGCTACCCGGGACTGCCCACTGTGCTGTCTGCAATGTTGTCTCTGTTAAGCACCAGGACCAGCACTTCCCCATCAATAATGTTTTGTTTTTACTAGTTGCCAGAGAAAATCCCTGTAGGAGTCAAGGAAAGCTGTGCTCTTTGTTGAAGGTGCAATTGGATGGCTGAACTCCATGAACTGGAAGTCTGTGAACTACCCTTGTATGGATGGCAGTTAACAAGCCTGTCTCCAGGATGACCCACAAACACTTTCAGATCCTTTGTTTCCTCTAGGTGCTCCCATGCCTCTGTGACCTTGATTCCATCCCTCACATATAGTATAATCTCTCCTCCTTTCCTCCTTTCTCTGTCTCTCATGAACAGAGATTATCTCAGTATGGCTATATCCCAGTTGTGGTGCTCAGTGCAACAGATTGCCTCCTTTCCTGCAGAGGGTCAGTCCAGCTCCCCATGAGCCCCGAATGAGAGGGCTAGTGAATGCATGGCCCTCCCCAAAGCAACAGGTACGAATCTCATAGAGGCTTACATGGATGGTGAGAAGGATTGTGCCATTTTCAAATGCTTTTGTGTCAGCAAACGAGTAACCCTGCTGGTGCTTCATGCCGGCTGCCCCACCGCCCCACCACCACCCTTGGTCGATGCTGCCCTTTATACTGTCACTCATGTGATGGCTGGAAAAAATCAGCCTACTTTTCCATCTGCAGGTTTCCTGCTTTTGCATCTAGAGGCCACCATTCTCTCAATCATAGCTCTGACTGTAGAACTCTAATAATCCAGCTAAGTACTTGGTCCCCTCTAGTGGCCAGCAATCCTGCATTACTGGTCCTTGCACTCTGTCCCTCTGTAGCACCCCACTTCTCAAAATGCAGAAGCCTCTGCTATGCTGCTTTCTCCTTCTGGCTGTCTTTCTCCCACTCCATCCTCCCCATGTCACTCACCCCCACTCTACTGATCATCCCATACCCCCAAAACACCCCCCACCACTTACACCAGGAGCCACTCACTCCTATCCCCTTGCACCACATCCCAAAGCTTCTCCTGTTACTCTCTCCCTTTGGCCTCTTCTATCCTCCCCACAATCCATCCCTTTCTTCCCTCCCTGCCACCCACCCTTCTCTGCTCCACTCCTACCTCCTCAACCTGGAGGCACTAAACCGATGCCTTAACCTGCACGTGCCTCCATCTGCGATATTTGGGCACACCAAACACTTCCCACTCCGTGATCTACTCCTCAACCTCTTACTTCTAGCAGGTGACATACACCCAAACCCAGGCCCTCCCAGACCAAGGCCTTCCTCCATCCCATCTTCCTCCTCCTCCTCCCTCTACAAACCCCCTTCCCTATCCCTAAACTCTCCCAAAGGCCTCGTGTTTTCATCTCAACACCAGAAGTCTTCTCCTTAAAATGGATTCACTAGTAGTCTGTGTCACCCAGCACAACCCTGACATAACTCTGCATTATGGAATCCTGGCTAACTTCCAGGATCCCAAATTCCTCCTCGCCATTTCTGACTACAACTTATTCCGTCAGGACCATGGCAAGCATGGAGGGGCGTGGCACTATATGTTAGACAGTCCTACTCGTGCTCCATCATCCTCAGCTAATCCTGCCCTGCTTTCCATGAATCTATTGTGGCTCTCCTCTCCTTCCCTCTCTGCCCCCCTCTACTTAGGGGCCCTATACTCCCTAAGTTCTCACCTGATTCTGTCATCAAGACCATCTCCTACATCTCATCAAGACATCCAATTGTGAGCTCGCTACTTGGTGATTTCAATCTCGACTGGCTCTCCCCTCAACAAACCCTCCATCCTAAAGATTGAATCCTAAATCTCTCCAGCTAATCCTAGAATCCACTCGCCTGAACCACCAGTCCCTAAACCACATCCTCCTGGATTGGATCCTATCTTCCCATCCCCACCTCATCTTTTCCTCAGGTGTTCTTTCTGATGCCCTTAGTGACCACTGCATCACCTACTGCATCCACAAAATCCACTCTCCTCCCCCAAAATTCATCTGGTCCCTCAGCTTTTGAAACCTCTTTGTCCCTGCTCTACTCCAAGACCTATCTCGTGCAGACTGGCTTCCCCGTCCTGTCAGCGTCTGACATGGATATTGCCCTAGCTCAATTCTGCAGTACTCTCCTGAGAATCTAGGACATGCACGCTCCTCTAAAGAAAGTTAGGGTAAACACCACCACCACCCTGGATTCCAGCTGACCTTATCGTCTTGTGTCACTCCAGGGACAAAGCGTGGCGACTTTATAAAACCTCCCACACAGCCAGCAACCTTCTTTCCTATAAGCAGCTCAGAAAAAAATGCACCAAGGCCATCCATAACTCAAAATCTTCCTACTTCAAAGCACAATTCTCTCAAGCCCAGAACACCAAAGCACCCTTCTGGAAGATGATCAACTCCCTCCTTGACCACCCCACTAATCAGGCCTCATGCGACCTTACTTTGATGACAAAACCATCTCGATCCTGCCTCGTGGCTGAGCTACTCAACAAGTTTTTATCTCCTGCACCTTGCCCAACTCCACCCCCGAACTGGGCTGTCAATCCCCCTGGCCCCAGCTTCCTCTTTCCTCACTTCACACTGCAGGAGGCCTATAACACACTCTACTCCCTTAACTTATCCAAATCTAGCCCTCACGAAACCACCTCAAAATGCTCCATATTTCTGCGGCAGCCATTTAGCTCCACTGACACACATTCTAAACCTATCTATTAACACAGCCACAGTTCCAAATGCTTGGAAATCCACCAAAATCATCCCTCCCCACAAAGGCGTTGACTTATAGGCCTATCTTGCTCCTCCCCTCACTCGCCAAAGTCCAGGAGTCCCTTATACTGACCAAACTAACCAACTATCTTTCCGCCAACAACTACCTATCACCAATTCAATCCGACTTCGATAACACCACTCCACTGTCACCACCCTTCTTAGTGTAACCACTTCATACTCACAACCATGGACAGTAGCCACATCACTGCAGTCATTTTCAGTGACCTGGCTAAAGCGTTCAATCTGTCTCCCACCCACTTCTACTTAGCAAACTTAGCTCTTCGGCATCACCCAGTCTGCCATCGCCTGGTTTCACCCTACCTCCATAAAAGACAACAATCAGTTCAAATGGGTGACACTATCTCCTCTCCTCGTTCCATCTTATTGGCATCCCCAAGGATCCATACTTGGCCCTCTCCTCTCTCTCTTTATTAACAACCATCCCTCCTCCTGCTTAGCCTCTAACATGCATCTTTACGCAGATGATACAATCATCTTTGCCTCGGGCCCTCCTTCGACAGTGTCTCTCCGCTTCTAAGATGATTTTGACAGAGTCCAATCCTGGTTCCTGGACAACCTGCTCACACTAAAGGAAAAAAAATGGTCACAATGGTTTTGGCTCAAGACAGAAGCTGGCCTCCCTCCCAGCTCCCCTGCTATCACCACCAGAGACCGGTCTCCCTTGGAACAAGTGTCTCAGCTTTCAAATGCCTGGGAGTTTGGCTGGACAGCCACCTCAATTTCTCAACACACATTGAGGCACTTTGCACAAAGCTCCAGCCCAAACTGGCCATCCTCTATTGCCACAAAGAGAGCCTTCCAATCCCTACCGTGTAGCGAACTGGTTCGTAAACTATCCTACCAGTTATTGACTATGCTGACATAGTTCACGGCACCGCCCCAGCCTCCTCTCTCTCCAGACTTGACATACCTCTAATTCCTTCTGCCGCTTCGCCACCACCTCACCCCTCTCATTTACCATTGCCAGCTCTATGCCCCCTATCCCTGGCTTCACTCTCCCACAGGCGCACCATTCATGGCAACTCCTTCATAGCCAAATACTGGCATGGGTCCCTCCTCCCTACCTCACCTCCCTCCTCACCCCAACCTCCTCCCTAAGCTACCCTCTCACCACAGGGACACCCATGCCTTCCACCTCCCTTGCCCTCACTGCATAGGCAGCCAAGCTGCCTTCTCATTACCGCCTCCCCTTTTCTGGAATAACCTCCCTCCAAACCTTCAACTGGTCTCTTCCTGGTCCATTTTCACTGACTCATCAAGTGCCAACCGCCCCGTAATGCCCTAAATGTTCAAATGGTCCCAAAATAATCCAAGCACCACCCATCACCCACCCACCTACCTCAGCCACTTAGAACTAGCTAATTTCATCTCCTTTCTCCTCTCCACTTGAAATTGTTTAACTGTTTTATCCACTGATTCAGTGTATCCAATGTTGAAAAATGTTGTACAAATTGCCTGTATCTTGTATCTACTACTACTATGCAACTGTACCGGTCACACACCTGGAAAGAGCCTCGGCTCAGTGTGCCTTTCCGTCATCAAATTTTATATAAATAAAATAAAATATTGTTTCCAGAACTCCTTGCATTGGCCACACGTGGCTCTTCTTTCCCCTTCTTGCTGCCCTGCTTCCCTCCCATTCTTGCCTGTGCTGTTCCCTGAAACCTTGCAAACTCACATCCTCCCTTTTACATTTGCCTTTCCTTGTCTTCTTCAAGCCCTACCCTTGCTTTTCTGAGTCATACCCACCTTTCATCTGTCTTGTCACTGTTCTTGCTTGCATACACCTTTGCTCTTTTGTGAGTTTTATTCCCTTGGGCCCTTCCACCCTAACACTTCATCATTGGGGGCAATTATTGCCTTCCTTGGTTTTAATGCCTCCCATAACTTATTTAAATGCTCATCCAAGTAGCATTTAGACCTCCCACCAAGGACTGTGGTTCCCTTCCTGGGAGAATGCAGGCCCACTCCCTAATAGAGGCCCATATCCTCCAAGGCTGGTCCTCAGTCCCAAATGTAGCCAAAGCCCTGCTCTATGCAACATGCCTTCAACCAGTCATTGAATGTTCTGGTGTGGAGTGCCCTTGCCTCTCTTCAATGTACACAGGTAACACCTAAGAAAAGCCACCATGTCTGTTGTAAACCCCTGTGTTTCATGGTGTAAATGGTGTACTGCCATAACATAAAGGTTCAAAGTGCATATAACAAGCATAATATCACACTTTCATTTCATGAGATGGGCCTAAACTAGGCCAAACAGCAACACATAGACAGGGAAACTATGTTTTATTTTTCAGACTGTCGCAACTTCTTCTGAGACTTGGAAACAGGGTGTATTCACAGATGAATAAATTATATATTCTTATTGTTGGACCTCGACCTGCACCTCTGAGTGCATGGCCAATGCCATCACTTGTCTATATCACACCACACTATAACCAAAGGCATTGCTAATAACCATACCATTTTCCCTTTTCCTTTTAACAACCCCTGTATGTATGTTTTAAAGCTAAGTTTTAACAAGTTTTACAAGTGTTTAGGTTTTCAGAGAGAGGTACTGGTAACATCTTCAAGCAACACATGCAACTTTTCTTCATGGCTGGTTTTCCAAACTTGGCTGGCACCTCATATGAACTGATTGTTCTTATATGAACTGTGTTTTTGATTGCTTTTTCATGAATTATGTTTTTATGAACTGTCGATATTTGTGCAAATGTGCTCTTTTTACAAAAGTTGTGCCTGTGTGGGTGTGGTCTTCCATTTAAACATTCAATGAATAATCTCATGCAGCCCTTGCCAAGGCCTTTGCCAATCCAGCCAACCAGCAGTCAGCTATATGAACATCACCTCTCTTACAGTGCTGGTACACGCCTGCACAGCCCATGTATCATGTGTGCCCTATGGGTTAAGAACTTTGACGAATGACATTTCAAATGTTACTATACTCCTTGTGGTTACCAACTTGAACCTTATGGATGGGTTCCTTAAGGACATTGTTATTAGATTCTTCAATCAAAACGATAGCACCATATTATCTGATTTTTCCATCTCATAATGGATTGTTCTTACAAATGGACAATGACTTTAACACTGTTTTTCAAACAATGTTCTGTGATAATACACATCAACAAGTTTTTGTATACTCATATCCACTGTGGTGCTGACAAACCTAATTTCTGTTTTGTGTTTTATGATCTAACCATTTGTGATTACCCCTGTGTCAACTCCTGTATAGGGCTACTTTCACAGTCACCCTGACTATCTGTATGCTATAGACATGTAATTCATTTACATTAGAGTTTGTATGTGCTTTGAAAAGCAGATATTCAAATCAATGTTTTAAAGTTTGATAGTAGTTTATATCTTGTTTTAACTCATCCACTACTGATCCTTTGCAGTCTGAGGTGTACTTTTAACCAGCATCTTGCCTGCTGCAGTTCTTTTACAAGGCTTATGCCTCAGACTTGTTGATGCAATATAACATACCGTTGCTACACCTAACCATCTTCTTTGTTGTGTTGCCCATTGAGCAAGGTAACAAGGAGGGACTGTTATGCCTAAGTTATATACCACCAACTGACCCACATGTAACCACAACCTTATACACCTATAAGTATTAGTGCCTTGCCACAGTCTCATAATGTTTTACCTATATGATATGTTTCTGCCATATATACTGTTTCTAGTTTCCACATATATTCTGCTATATTTCACAATACTATAACATGCTGTATGCTTTTGTGATGACATTGCAAGTATTACTAGACTCACTGTCTCCATTGAGACTGATAACAGGTTTTCCATTTGTTGATGACTATGATTTCCTTTGTTCAGAGATTCTTCCTTCCTTACTTGGCAACTTTCCTATGTAATTGCCCAAGGCAGTGGCCTTATTTACATGCCTTATTCATTGCTGTGTGTTTATCATATCTGTGACTGCACTCTATCAGTTATATATAATTGCATGCACACCAGCTCCTCGGGAAAAGAGACCTTACTCGAGGAGTGGTGGTAAATCAGCTCCTTGTGATTTCTTTGTCACATGTCTGACATGAGTATTTGCAATAAACTGTTCTTTATTACACACTGCTTGTGGTATATTCTTTGGATAGCCAATCCAACTTGTAAGAATCTGATGGTAAGCTGGACTTACCACTTACAGTCTTCTGGGGGTCTACTGTTCCTTATACAATGTTACTGCATATACAATATGTAGCTACCTACACCCTAGATAATTGTCATAGTATATAGTAATAATTTAAGTGTTTCCTTCTAAATTCTTCTGATGCCCCACCACAGAGCCACCTGAGGACTGCAGTCATCCTAAGGATGCCCTGTAGAATATCCTAAGGCAGATGATCCTCTTGCTCTGTCCCGCTTATCCAATGGGACATGAACATGTTGGGACATGCTGGCAGTATGGAAATTTTAAAACCCTGCTATGCCTTTCCTGGCACTCCTCAATTGGTCAGCTGTTGCCAGTTCTTGCTTCTGGAAATCCAAATGGCCATGTTTTCTGCCTGAAGAAAAGCCTGTGAAAGTAAATCAGTGAATGTAGCTCACAAAATGCCAGAAAATGTGAGATTTGGCTGCGGTTGACCCACAGGTGTATCACTTGCAAACTGCACTACAGCCCTGGGGAAAAAGCTCTGTTTTAATCCCTGCTCAGCCCCTCCTGCCACCACTTGATTGTTCTACTACTGCTAGTTCCTGCCTCTGGCCATCCAAATGACCACATTTCTTGCATCCTGCCTGATGAGAACCTGTTAAAGTAAATCAGTGAATTCAGCTCAAAATATGTCTGAAGTTCTGGAGTCGTGCTGCTACTGACCACAGATATGATGTTGCTTGCCAAAACTGAACTACAGCCCTGGGGATAAAAGACACATTTTTAACCTCTGCTCAGCCCTCCTTGTGCTTCCCAACTCAATTGGGCTGCTGCTGCTAGTTCCAAACCTCTTGCCATCCAAAACTGACATGCTTCCAGCTTTCTGACTGAAGACAACATGTGGAATTCATTTAGTGAATTTAGCTCAAAAATTCCAGGAGTTGTGTGATTTGGCTGCTGCTGATCCACACGGTGGCATCATTTACCAAAATGTACTGTAGCCCTGAGAAAAATGCTCTATTTTTAGCCACTGACAAACACCTCCTGGTGCTCCCTGATTGTTCTGATGCTGCTAGTTCCCACCTCCAGCTATTCAAAATGTCCACATTTCCTGCTTCCTGCCTCAAAGAATCTGTTACAGTAAATCAGTGAATGTGCCTCAAAAATGCCCAAAATGGGTGATTTGGCTGCCGCTGATTGAAAGGTGTGGCAGTGCTTGCTAAACCACACTAACAATATATTGCTCTCTCAATTATTTGCCTCTGTATTACCTGCCACCCTTACTATCCCTCAGCTTTTCCACCCATACCAATCAGCATCTATATTAATATCCTCTATTATTTATTACACTTCTTATACACTATCTGCAATATTCAAATCTAGCATGTTGTCATTAGCAATGTTAGGCAACCTCCATTACTTGCCAGGCCATGAGGTAATAGAATATTACCACATTAGTCCGTAAGCATTTTACTTTTTGTGTTGAAACAGACTATCAGGCATTTTCTTGTTGCCTTAGAGACTGAAACAATAGGTTGGAAAGAAGGTGCAAATCTCCCTTTGCCTAAATACGGCACTAGTTAAGTAATCCATCTGTGAATAGTAAAGTAGGTGTCTCCTTGCACACATACTTAAATTATTTCTTCTTTATTTTTACAGGATGGTTTTACCCAGTAAATAAATAAAACTCATGGGTGAAATGGATAAACACATGCAATGCAAAACATGGCATTAAATATACACCTAATGCAATCATGTGACACAATTACTACAATAAAATTCTGAGTGAATTTGATTCAGACAACTGAAGATTTGGGCAGATCCTGCTTATTATGAACTCAAATGTTCTTCTGATGGAATAGGGCACAGTGACCTCTCACTTGACAGTCCACCACCAAGATGTTCATATGTAAAACTACAGTAAGTCAATTCATTTTATTTTTATACAGGATGATATGACCACTGAGGAGAACATTTTTGTTGTATTCCTGTGTATCCTGTACCTGATAACATGAATAAAAATGTTCAGGAAAAGAATACTAAATAATCACATTTGTTAACATTTACTTGTGGACATTAATAATGACTGAACTGCATTTTTTTAGTTAATCACTTTAACCTCCTCAGCTAGCAGCTATGCCCCTTCAGGTAAACCCCACAGCCCAACTCCTAGCTTCTTACAGACACACCTTTATGTCCACTTCTCCATGGCTTCCCCATGGTGAGACAATATACTTGCTACAAAATGTAGCCCAGTTTAGGAGGGCCACATCACAAGTGCAGGGCTGACAAAGGGTTTGACCATCAATGTACTGATGGCAAAGAATTTAGCAATGTTCTCCTCTGGGATGTCAACACTAGAATGGGCACAACTTAGGTTCTATGCATACAATTGTATGGAGCACATCATTATTAGTCTCTCCTCAATCTGTCTGAGACTCCATGTGTGCTGTCCCAAGCTAGCACTATTGCACAGGATGTCACTGCAGGAGGAAGACAACATCCTCTGTTATGTCCAATCCTACATCATCAGCCACCCACCAATGACTCAGGCTATTTTTGAAAACAGCCAGTGAAGTGATAGCTACTGTATACCGCTTTACTAAAAGACAAGGCTAAGGCTCACATGCATTGTTAAAGCGAGACTGATTCACAACAGATCTAACCATTCTCTTTCAGGAAGTGGTTTTGTTATACTAATAATTTGGAGTCAAAACATGTTTAAGTTCTTGCCAAAGAGAATTTTCAACTGTGAATCCCTTTAAAATTAAATTTGATTCTAAAAATAGTAGACAGTGAAGAATTTGGAAACCTCCATATGTATCTATTTAATAAGAAAATATAGCCATTGACTATCCTAGTCCATCCCAGGGCAAACCAGCCTAATGATTCCAGTAAAGTGCAATGATGAATCAAATTTAAAGGCCAATGTGACAAACATCAAATCTATCCAGTTTATAAATAGTCTGTCAAGTTTCTGTAGATCCAGTTTGTTTGTCAATATAATAAACAACCACATAGTCAAGGAGGGATACAGAGATTATGGATCAGGATGCCACGCAATCTTTAGTGTGGCATCCTGATCCAAAGATGGTTGACATCTCCTCAAAGCTACTCACAGTTTTTGAAGCTATGCTCAGATGGCCTCCAGAGCTCAAAATGAACCACGCCTGGTCAAAGGATGATCATTCAAAAGTCTATTCAATATAACACAATTGTAGCACATCTCTTAGTGAGACATTATATTCTAACATCACTTACTCATCTAGCTTTATTGAATTTCTGGTAATTTTAACAGAAAATGATATTGCTGTAATGTATTCTTGTTCATGAACCCATTCTTCTTGCAGACCAAAGGAGTGCTATGGAGCTGTGTTTGTCCACAACTATGTTGACAATTACCTAGCAGAATGTGAAAATGCACAATACTAGCCATTGATGTAACTCCTTACTATGGCTACAGTGATATGTATAGATGTTATATCAATGAGAAGCCTTGGAACTGAAAGACATTGCTACCTACTTGGAATGAACAAATCCAAATTAGAAATTTACCTGAAGTTTTGACAGAGAGGGAATACATTTTCTTGACATTTTGGTCTTCAAAGATGACCAAAATGGGGTCAAACTGAGTTCTTTATAAATCAGACTAACAATAATTTAGTGTTTCTACTTACAGAGCTGTCACCCTCAACATTTGGCCAAAATGTACCATAGGAGCAATTTATGTTTAAAATGTAACTACAGAACTCAAGAAATCCATGAGTAAAATCATAAAGAAATTCAGGACAGGTTTCTTTCTAGAGACTATAATGTTAACTGCATAACAGCTGTAATGGAGCCAGTAAATAGAATAAATAGTCATGATTGTTTCACTCAATTGGAGCAAAGGAGACACATCAACCTAACCAACTGTATTTCATCACTACTTTTAGCCCTCAGGTAAATTAAATGAAAACATGATTGCATAAAATTGGCACATTCTATAAACAGAACAGAAACAAAGCGAAAAGGAGAGAAAGGGGAATTGTTTAACCAGGAAATGCACACTAAGCCAGAGCTTGATTCCAGATACAACCTGAGAGCACAAGAAAGTCATGTGACTTACCAGGGTCACACAGTATACAAGTGGGAGCTGATGGGATTCAAACCCAGGTCTCCAGGTTTGCAGTTTAGTGCTCTTAACAACTACGCATACTGCCTCCTTAAAACCACCTGAAAACTACCACAAATTGTTTAAAACATGGTACAGATCTTCTCATAAATTGAGTATAGCTTCTAAAAACAGATAATAGGAACAAGAGAATCTGCCTTTGCCACAAGAGAATGTTTAGCTGTGGTAATTGTAAATTCTGCCTCCACATTCAGACTGGCTCAGTGGTATCCCATCCTACTACATGAGTTCAGTTACAAATGAAAGATTTCATCAACTGTAATACAATAACCATTATCTATTAAACTTCTGTATTAGTGGATCCTTCTTCATTTGAAGTAAAAGTAGGAAATTTAAAGACAAAATGACGAGCATCTCCGTGGCATAGAAGAAGAAGACAAAGAAAATACTGTAGCAGTGCATATAAAATGCTAAACAACATGTATTCAGATTTCAAGGAATTGAGTGAGTTAAGCTAGAAGACAGAGGATTTGGATGACACGCTACTTAGATGTGAAACCTTTAGTCAATTTAAATTTTAACACAACAAAAAAAAGTGTTCAATGAAAATTTTCAGTTGGGGCCATTTTGCAGTACCCAGTTTGATATGTATATACCCTTGTGTTCCCTTATATGTCTTTATGGCACTGATTTAATTTATGTAGTTGGTTGGCCTTACAAACAAGTTAAAACTATGAGCAGAATATACAGGATACACTTTATCTTATCCTGCCCCTTCTAATTGTTTTTGTTAGCATTCTTCTTCTGTATATACATGCTTTTCTATGCCTGAATCACATTTATAAAATGCTGTTTGTTTAATAGGTCAAAATGTTTTAAGAAAATCAAGACTCACTAACATTGGGTGCACATTAATTTGTTGCTCCTTGTAAGTAGTGGTCCAAATATGTTGTTTTTAACTACTGTACATGACTTGTTCCTTTACCTTCTCCCTCACCCCGCCTCATCCCATTCTGTTATTCAATTCCTTGTCTTTTATGTTTATTGCATCATACTGTAGTTTCTGATATTTCATAGTGTTTTTTTTTTGTAATTAGTAACTCAGCCACTTTATAAATTGTAATTCTCTTGTCATTTAATATTGCACTGCCACTTAAAAAATGAACTTAAATGGTTGTATGTGACCTAGTGATGCCGTGCCTTGTCAAAGTGCACAGAGCATGCATGAAACAGTGGTAGACTGAGAGGAGTTGTGCTACATGTTTGTTACACCGAATACACTTTTGAATGATCATCCTTCAAGCTAGCAATGCTTCATTTGAGCTCAAGAAGGCTGTCTGAGCCAAGCTCCAAAAACTTTGAATAACTGTCTTCCTTGAGGCTCCAGTCCATTTTGTTCTAGTTGCCACCTCATGTACAGTATGCTCTTCATCTCCTTAAAGCTCACAGCTGAGAAATCTTAGTTGAAACTAGATCAGTATGGCTCAAAATTGTAAGTATAATAAATGCAAAGCCCCAAGTGTTTGCACCTATCCACATTTTCAGAATGCTACCATTTCTAGCTACAGTGTATTTTGAAAGTCATTAGAGAACTTTAGTTATGATGTTTTCAAAACGACATGTAATTCTTTTTGTATTTTTGTCAAGTTTATAAGTTTATAAAATCTTTCAGTGGAAGTATTATAGCTTTCTTAAGATTCTCAGCTGGAGGAAGGCACACTGAATCATAAGCATGCAATGTTATAGGGAGTGCATGATAGTCAGGGATAAACTGCTAATAAGTAGAGATGCAGCGAAGTTTAAATTTGTTGGTATAGTGAATGAAGTGGCCAACGAGTTCTGAATCACTACAAAATTCCCATAAAGAAGTCAAAATTCTTAATGTACTTGCGTTGGTCATTTTCATTCACTTCGAGTTGTAGTAGGAGAAGGTGAAGTTGGTAATAAACAGCACACTGGTCACATGCCTGACTGTCTCTGCAGGGCTGCAGGTCACATGATTCAGGGAGAAACTTAAATAGGCAGGAAGTGAGTGTTTTACTTTCACTTTCTCTAGAAAAGTTGCGCATATCACTGATTTGTTTAGAGCGGTTTGTCTGTGTGGGTTGTAAACAGTTGTAGAGTGCAAAACTTGCTTGATTTTGCTTATTTCAGTTTAAATCTTTTAGATTTAGTTTATTTAGTGTAGGAAGTTTAAGCTAATTTTACAGTCTTTTTGGTTTAAAAAGTTTTTTTTGTGAGTACTTTGTTTTGATAAAGTTACTAATACTTGTACTAGGTTTTCTTTTGGTGATGGATCATTGGCGTGGCAGGAAAAGCACTGGTCAGCGGAGGCCATGAATATGGGGGCCTTGTCCACCCAGTTATGTTAAACATGGCCAGTTTTGTGCCTTCAGGTGCAGGCGCAGCCAGCTCTGCAGCAGTAGTGGTCTGCCAACATGAGCAGCAGCTGCAGCTAGAGAAGCAGCAGCCAGACGGGCAGCAGCAGCCACCACAGCAGGTTGTTGCTTCTCCACCACCACCACCAGCAGCACAGCAGGTTGACAGCGGTGCCCCTCCACTGCCTATACTGGGCCCTGCATGGAGCTTTCCCATATGGAGTTCTTCAAGTGTCTCCCTGGGGACCCCATTGTTGTGTGGTGCAAATTGTTCCAGGTGCTTGTCTGTTGTGGGCCCAAGGGTGGGCACCTTGGCCATGGTGGTCAGCGAATCCACCTGCTGGCCACCACCAGGTCGAATGGGAGGCCACGTTGCAGGAGTTAGCAGCCACTCCTGCAGTTGCAGCCAAGCACCTCATCTGCATGTGTGTTGGCAGTGGTGGAAATGCAGGCAGCAGAGGTGGAGGTTCTTGCAGCTGCACCCAGAGAAGATGACCTACAGCATCCTGTGTCCGTGGTGGACCTGGCTGTGCAGTGGGCTGAGGTCAAGGCCATGCAAATGGTGGTGGAGGTAGCCATGCAGTATCTCTCATACTGAGGAACAGAATGAGGGATAACAGGCTTGCTGAGTAATATCAGTGCTGGTCAGCAACTGCCCCACAAGCCCCTTAAAAAATTATTTTGTATGTCAATTTAAACCTCTCCAAGCATCTCCTCTGGTTTTATTTTTATTTTCCTAATTCATATTTTTGGTTTGTTGCACAGTAAATATGTAATTTACGTTCAGGTAATGTTTTAGTTGCAATTTGTATTGAGTGTTACTTAAAGGGGACAGGAATTGATTACTTATGTGCAGCTGTTTGAAATGTCTCTATTTTCAAAATTATATTAATTCCTGTAAAGGATCCATATTTACTGTTCCTGAATGAAGCTGAAGCTGTCAGTTGTGTTTTGTGTTGTTTTCTTTGTATGGACAACATTCTGTGTGGTTCCTTTCATGGAATCCAAAATTTGGAGTTTTGACTATGTCACTTCATGGTCTCAGAATCGTGGGCACTGTATTGATAAGTTCATGCTCACATGTCTAAACCATGAAGTGACATAGTCAAAACTCCAAATTCTTGGTTCTAAGGAAAGCAACTGCAAAGAATGTTGTCCATATAAAAGAAAAACAACACAAACACAATTGACAGCTTCAGCTTTTGTTCAGACATGGTTAAACATAGAAACATAGAAACATAGACTTTGAGAGCAGATAAAGACCACTTGGCCCACCAGTCTGCCCATTTCCTACCTACTGGATAAGCTGCAGATTCTAGTTAACCAACAGCCTACTTCCTGCAACCCCACTATAATTGCCTTGTGTCTGTCCCATGCATGTTTGAATTCCCCACTGTTTTAGACCCAACGACCTCCTCAGGAAGGCTGTTCCATGTATCCACCACTCTCTCCATGAACAAAAATTTCTCACATTACCCCTGAGCTGTCCCCTCTATCTTTAAATTGTGCCCCTTGTTCTTACACATATCTTTTCTGAAAGATGCTACCCTCCTGGACTTTGTTGATTCCCTTGAGGTACTTGAACATTTCTATCATGCCCCGTCCCTCCTTTCATCAAGAGTATACATATTAGGCTCTCTCAGTCTGTCTTCATATGGTTTCTGCTGCAGACCCTGCACCATTTTAGGTGCCCTCCTCTGGACTGCTTCCATCCTGTCTATGTCCTTGCGTGATGAGGTGTCCAAAACTGCACACTGTACTCCAGATGGGATCTCACCAACTGTGTACAGAAGGATAACCATTTCCTTTTTCTACTTGTGATGCCCTTCCTATGCATCCCAGTATCCCCTGGCTCTCCTTACCGACTTTTCACATTGCATACCCACTTTTAGGTCATCTGATATGACTACCCCAGGTTCCTTTCCATTTTTGTTGTTGTTAGTACCTCCCTGCTATTGTGTACTCTTCTCCTGGGTTTTTGTTTCCCAGGTGCATTACTTTGCACTTCTTTGCATTGAAACTAAGTTGCCATATGTCTGACCATTCCTCCAACCTTGCCAAGTCCTTCTCATCATTTCTACCACCCGTTGTGTATCAACTCTGTTGCAGGTCTTTGTGTCATCTGCAAAGAGGCATACCTTTCCTCCAGACCCTCTGCAATGTCACCTATCAAGATGTTAAAGAGGACTGGACCCAGTACTGAGCCCTGAGGTACTCCACTAGTAACCCCTTTCTTTGGAATGTGTTCTATTCACTATTACCTTCTGTGTCCTGTTGTGCAGCCAGTTTGCTACCAGGCTACCACCCTGGGACCCTCCCCAGGCTGGCTAACTTGATTATTAATCTTTGTGTGGACTGTGTCAAATGCCTTGCTAAAGTCTAGGTAGGCTATATCCACAGCCCCTCACTGGTCTATTACTTTGGTCACCCAGTCAAAGAAATCAATTAGATTCATCTGGCATGACCTTCCTGCTGTAAATCCATGCTGCTTTGGGTCCTGTGCCCGCTGGCCTCTAGGTACTGAACAATTATTTCTTTCTGGAAGTGATTCCATCATTTTCCCTACCACTGGGGTCCAACTTACAGGTCTGTAGTTTCCTGCTTCTGCCTTGCTCCCACTTTTGAAGGGAATCACATCTGCCCTTCTCCAGTCCTCATGGTACCACCCCATCCTGCCATGATTTGTTAAAAAGCGTGGTCAGTGGTGTCACTAGGTCCTCCCTTATTTCTTTTAGGATTCTGGGTGAATCCTCATCAGGCCCCATTGCTTTGTCCTCCTTGAGTTTTAGGAGTTCTTTCAGGACTCTTTCTTCTGTGAATGGACTGGTGTCAACCCCTACCCAGAGTGCTTCTATTGTCTGGTTTAGGTAACTCCTTCTCATCTTCTTTTGTGAATACTGAGCAAAGTATTCATTGTATCTCTGCCTTTTCACTGTCTCCTCTGCCCACCTCCCATCTCCTTTATTAATCTTCACTATCCCTCCTTAACCTTTCTATGCTTCCTAATGTACCCATAAAAGGTTTTATCCTTCTTAACTGAGTTGGCTATTTTTTCCTCAGTTTGGGCCTTTGCTAGTCTGACTGTCTTCCTCACTTCTTTCTGCTTTAATTGATACAGTTCCCTGTCATGCTCCTTCTGTGATTCCTTATACTTTTGAATGCAGTCTTTTCTCCTTAACCTTCCCTGCCACCTCTTTTGAGAACCATAGTGGTTTTTTACCGCTTTGTTTTCTTTATTTGTTTCACACAAAGGCTTGTTGCCTCTATGATGGCAGTTTTGATTTTCTCCATTGTTCTTCCACCCTCCTTTTGGTCATTTGCTAGTGCATTTTCAGGTATTCACCCATTTGCCAAAGTCAGTCCTTCTAAAGTCCAGTATCCTTGTTTTTGTATGGCTTATCTCCATGGTTGTGCCTATTGTGAAACACACTGTGCAGTGGTCACTTGTTCCCAGATGTCTACTGACTTCTAAATTTGTGATCCTCTCTCCATTTGAGAGTACCAGGTCTAGTATTGCTCCCTCCCTAGTGGGTTCCAACACTAGCTGTCTAAGGCCTGCCTCTGCAGGCATTGAGAATGGCCTGCTCTTGGATGTGGCTGCAGTACTTGTTATCCATTTAACATCTGGCATATTCAGGTCCTCCATCAACAGTATCTCCTTTTTCAGCCATTTTGAGAATGTCCTCTATCATTTTGTTGTCCATTCCTCCCTTGAGATGGGGTCTGTATACAACCCTGTGCAGATTGTGATGCCATTCCCTGTCTCCAAGGTGACCCAGAGTGCCTCTTGTCCTCACCCTTTACTTTTAGTTCTGTAGCTTTGATCCCTTCCCTATGTATAGAGCTACTCCACCTCCTCTTTACCTCCCTGTCCCTTCTGTAGATTTTGTACCCTGGTATGTTGACATCCCAGTCATGGTTCTCAGTGTACCATGTTTCTGTGACTGCCACAATATCCAATTGTTCATCTTCCATCAGGGCTACTAGCTCAGGAAGCTTGTTTCCCCAGACTACGGGCATTGGTACTCATTGCCCTCCATTTAATGTTGGCTTTATCCTTTTTCCCCATCCCCTGCTCTTATTGTCCTTGTCTATTTTCCATTTACCCCTGTCCTGTCCTGTGTTGAGCTCTGTACCTCAGTGTTTACCTTACTACCTGCCATGTTTTGTGGGGAGGCTTGAAATTTCCTGCCTTTTATCAGCTCCTCCCCTTGGCTAGTTTAAAGCTTGCCAAGGAAGCATTTAAACCTATCACCTAGGAGCTTGGTTCCCTTCATGGACAGATGCAGACCATCATGCCAGTTTAGACCTTTATCTCTCCAGCTGGCCCCAGTCCCAAATGAAGCCAAAACCCTGTGCTCTGCACCAGTTTTGCAACCATTCATTAAACTGCATGGTGTGCAGTACCCTAGCCTCACTCCTGCCATGGACTGGTAGCACCTCTGAGAAGGTTACCATGCTTGCTACCATCTGAGGCCCTCCCAACTCCACAAATTCATTCTGCACTGCACTGATCCCATGCCTAGCTAGGTCATTTGTCCCAGGTGGACTATGATATCTAGTTCCCTCTCCTGCGATGCTGCTTCTACAATCCTGAGGATTCGCTTCCTGTCCCTCCAAGCCATGGCACCAGGCAGGCACCTTACTTCCTTCTCCTCTCCTTTCCCAGTTTACCCCTTAACAATAGAGTCCCCTATCAGAAGCTGTTTCCTTCCCTGTGGTGTCCCTTGCCACCCTTTGTGGGTCTCCTGGGATGTCCTCAGCATTCTTTTGGGTCTCCACTGAGGGTGCCATCATAGAGGAACCTTGCTCTGCCAGAATGGCATATGATTTGTGTAGAGGTACAACTAGGGTGCTTCGCCTCTGGTCCACCACCCACACCTCCCAGAACCCACTGTGGTCCAACTGCTCTTCATGACTTGGCAACCTCTAAGGCAGTGGTTGTGGTAGTTGTGCTCTTTGGAAGGGGAGGCCTCCTTAGTCCTTGCTAGTTCAGCCTGAAGGTGGGCAACCTCCTCCCTCAGAGCTGACAGTTGCCTGCAAATAGGACAGCAATACAGATCCTTTAGAGGTATGAATATAATTTATGAAAATAGAGACATTACAAGCAGCTGCACATAATTAATCAATTCCTGTCCACTTTAATTTACTTTATGTCATACATGACTGATGGCATGCAAAATGGTGGACACTGCATGCTTTCATTACAGGTGAAACTGTTGTGCCATTATGCATGCTGCAATAAAAGTGTTTTGAAGATGGCTTTTGGCCTGAAGAATTGCAAATGCACTGAAAGCACACATTGTCTGCACAGTTGGCAACCACATGACTTATTATTACATAAAATTAAGTAATGATGAGTAACAAACAAAATTATTATTATTATTGCAGAAAGCATAATGGCGTCAGGTGGTTGAGTATTTTGGGGAGATGGTGTATTGCATTTACCATTATGAGGGTAAAGAAGAATCAAGATCAAGAAAAACAAGATTAACAAAATTCCCCTCCAAGAAATAAATATCTGCTTTTATTTATTTTCTTAAGCCCTATTTAATTTCATTGCATACTAGTATGACATTAATGTTCAGTTCATGTTTTCTTTGTGATGTTAAATTTTTAATCCTCTAGTTGTTTAGCCTCAGAATGGTAAATATGATTCCCCCCTCTCCTAAGTCCCCCCAGGCCATTATGCTTTCAGCAAAAACAGTTCATGCTCATTACTGTATTTTATGTAGTAAGCCTTGTGGCTGCCAAGTTTGCGGATAAGCCAGACACTGCATGCTTGCCTGTAATTAAATCTTGGGTCTCAAAAACGCCATCTGAAAGACACTTGTACTGCAGCATAAGTTGCAGCCTTACAGTTTCACCGGTAATGAAAGTATGCAGTGTCGCCATTTTCACAACCATAAGTCATGTAAAAATAAAGTAAATTAAATAACAACCATGAAAATGCTTGTTCCTTTTCTGAGCAAGTAGTTAAAGCACCAGGGCAATATTCACAATACCCATAACACCACCTAGAATGCCTCCCAACCATGTGCTATTTTGTGTTTGAATGTCCTCATTTGTTTCATGAAAAGCCTAGATGAAAATTAATACCAGTAAAGAAATGCGTCACAGTGTGATTTTATTTATTTATTTATTTATTGTAGGTTCAGAAATACCTTTGAGTCAGAGACTCCTTTACAAAGGTTCCACGTCACATAGTTTACATTCAGAGACATACAGGATACACAGCAGTACATCAGTACATAGTCAGGTTGTTACAGGAGCAATTGTGAGGCTAACAGTGAAAAAACTAAGAAAATCAGTGCACATACCATATGTATATAGGACACAGGCGAAGGGCTAGCTAGATGGACACAGGTAGGGCAAGTAGGGTAGAAGAAGCTGGCCAGGGGCCTTAGTCAGACAGAGAATAGGGTGAGGTGTTTCAAAGGCAGTGCAGTGGTTTGAGGACTGATAAATGACATCATTGCATTGTGATGACATTTGCTGCTGCTGGTGGTTCGGCCCTTTCTTTTCATTTCATGAAAAGTCCCAAGAAAGAATAATCACATGAAACACTTCATAAAAGTCACACATATTTCTTGGCCTTTGTTAAGCGTGCACCTAGAGCCAGAACTCTGCATAAGTGTTCCAAATGAGAAAATGGCTTGCTGGTGCCTGCTGCTGCTGCTGTTTAAATGTCATGAAAAGTCCCAATGAGGAATAATCACATGAAAGCTGTTCAGAAAAGTCACAAGTATTTCTTGATGCATTGCTGAAAGTGTGCACCTAGAATCAGAACTCTGCATAAATGTGCCACTCCCAAGTGAGAAAATGGCTTGCTGGGGCCTGCTTCTGTTGTTGTCCTGCTGTTTTCTACTGCTGCTGATGTACAATGTGTTGCTAAATGATGATAGCCACAGATGACCATGGGGTTGAACTATAATTTGATGTTCTGGGAAATTCTTCTGCTGCCTGACTGAAACATGATGCATTCATACCAACACTGGTAAGTTAGTGTACATGTCACTGTCATGTTTTTCAAAGACACTGTCATTTAATTTGTATTGACTCTTGTTTTTTTGTCATAAGCACTGAGCAGTCTGTCATGTTATTCCTTTGCAGAAATAATCATCCTACATATTGAATGTTTCCCATTCATCGGTGTGTTGGCCATGGTCACATTCACATGCCAGACATATGTGCTGCCATCTAATGTGATACTGTAAAATTTAAATTTTTTCTGAGGGAGGGGAGTACTGCTGTGACTGAGTGAATTATAAGCATTTCTCATTACTTTTATTTTCTTTTACATTCTCAAGTTACAGCACATAGATTCATGACTGTAGGGATGAAACCAAGTTGCCACTGCACATGTGTCTGACTGTTGACTTTGGCTGTATGAACAATGTCACTCCATGAAAGGTAAGTATTTTTGGGATGGAAGTTGCATGGGTCATTTGGAAAACAGTTTTCATTAATATTTTGTCTTCTTTCCAGGTCTTCAGTGTATACAAACTGTTGTCCATCTTCGGATTGGAACATACCACCAGTCCACAATACTTGATGCTACCTGCAAACAGATGAAAAGGAAATTATTCTGAGTTCATTCCTGTACCCCATTCAGTATCAGTACCCATGGAGCTGTTCCTGTCTTTTTATATCCATCATCTGGCCTGTACAGTATGTCACCACTGTTAAATACTTTACATCGGCTGAAAACCAATAAAAAGGAAAGCAGCCCTCTCAATCCTCAATGCCAGATTTGCACCCACTTGGAATTTTTTTTCCATGACTGCACCAACATCCTCAATGGTACACTGTTTTACACTGCACCAGGTTGGTCTGCTTCACCTGCATTATTCAGCACTACCATCATCGTGACTTGGTACAAACATAGATGTGATTGTCCCGCTTGGTATGTTGGACAAAAACGTCAAAGTTGTGTAATTCGTGATCGTAAGATGAAGATCGTAATTTGTCTCATGACTCATGAATCTGTGATCATGACATGACAATGGAACAACATTCAAACTGAAATATGCACCACACTGTTACTCTGAACACTTCTTGAACATTCAAAGTAATCCTCCTCATGCCTTTGGTAAACCTTCTGTGTAAATTCACAACTTTTACCTACATGGCTACTTGCTGTTACTTGAAGACTGGCTGGTGTTTTTATTTCAGACACACACACACAGAATTTATTTCACACCACCACCACGCTAAGGTCTCATGACTCAAGATTGTGACATGATGTGACTCAATCATGATGAACTTCCCGAACAGTATAATGTTTGTGCCAAGATAATATCTACTGCAGTAAATAGATCCAGCTTCCTGTGAGGACAAAGATTCGAGTAAAGCATCCTACACAAACAGAAGCATCATACTAGAACAAGGATCTTGAGTCATGTGACATGATAACTGGGTGTCGCCCAGTCCTGATTCATGATGAAACCAAAGATTAAAAAAAAAAACAGTGTTGGACCAAAAAAGTTAAAGTTGTGTGATTCATGATCATGAAGATGAAGAACGGGTTTGTTTCATGACTCGTGATCATGACATGACAATGAGTACAATGTTCAAAGCGAAATATGCACCACACTGGTACTCGAGCGCTACTTGAACATTCAAAGACATCCTCCTTGTGCATGTGGTAGACCTCTGGTGTTAATTCACAACTTTTACCTGAAGTACATGGCTACTTGCTGTTACTTGAGGATTTGCTGGCAGATTTTATTTCAAACACACAGACAGAATTTATTTCACACACCACCTACACTAAGGGTGATGCTGCAGGCACTGCTATCACTAACACAGATTCAGGGACCTTGCCTGGCCTTAACCCTCGCTGACACCATACTTTTTCCTTCAAGGATTTTTTTTCTTTTTATTTATTCCACGTGATGTGATGGAATGCCCTGCACAGACCCAAAGCTTATACCCCACTGACTTATGTGACTCATATGCCACAGTCAGAAATACCTTTGCCTGTGTCTTTATGAGCATTTTTAGAGTACACAGAGTCACCAACAAAATAAATATGTTTCTTGCAAGCAGTTATTTTTACTTATTTTGTGGGTTGCTAACAAATTCAGCTTGGATGCTGTCCTGAGGAGAACATGTTCCAAGTCCAACCACAGCCTCTGTATGATCATCCACTATTTTTCTTCAACATTTGAATTGTTGGATGGCCCAGGCATAACCTCAATGGCACTGGAAACACGAGATTGTGATTGTGAGTCATCATTATCAGGATCAGAATCATGTTTAACTACTGTGAGGATGGGGATGGGAGTGTGACATCAAGCTACACTCTGACTCATATCTTCGGACTCCACAATATTTTGGCAACCTGTTTACTTGTCACAGGTTGAACTTGGAGCAATACACGTGCCATAACCAACTTCATTACCTCCACCAGCGGGACAACAGCATCTCCAACCATCATTGAAGCAACTGATTGTGCTGTGAAAAATGCAGGAGGAGAAATCCCTTTACTGCCATCAACTATGCCCTTATGCTACGTACTACCATGCACACACCCATGGTCACTCTTGCCACTGGCAGCAGTGCCATGGCCAAAAAACATCTTTGCATGCATGTCTCTTTGTGGGCATTTTTGAAAGTACACAGAAAATTGACAACAAATTTAGATTTCTGAACTTTGAGGTGGATGGGAAGCCAAAAACAACAACTGTGGCTTATGGATGGAGACTGGACCATAAACAGAAGCAGACACACAGATAGATGGAGATCGAGCACTCAAAATGCAGCTGCACAGGCACAACAACACCTTAACTGGTGGTCACAAATCCAAAATTGGAAAATAATACTTTCTTTTGTGGGGGCAGCTGCAGTATCAGTCCATTAGCTAGATAGAATGAAGCAGCAAAACATACCAGTAGATGGACAAGAGATTCAGAGTGCTGCAATTATGGTGTGGTATAATACAATGTGTCTGACTTGATAACACACACACACACTAAAGGTAATACACAGAAAATTTAACAGTTCAGTACACTACAACAAAATCTTTTAAACCAACTGAAAAATGGCATAGCACAGCAGCAAACAAACAAAATTACATAAACTTACTCAAGTATTACTGTGTGTACATGAACACACAAATACTAAACACTGGCTGCCCAACAACAGTTAGAAAGACTGCCTTTCTCACTGTGAATCTCCTTCACCGCAGATCCACCCCTCCCCAAAGCACACTTCTGCAGTGTCTGTCAGTACACAGACTGAATGTTCTAAATTAACATTCAAAATACACACAAAAACAATAAACACTCAATGATATAAGCACAGGAGGTTTTCTACAATCTATGCACTAAATTTGGACCAAAATAATGGGATCAAAATTGATTTTTAAAGCTTTTCGATGGTTTGATTCTCAGAGCTCTGAGACAAACTGTCTCCACTTTCCACTACACATACTATGCAGAATTGAGGATGTGCAAGACAATATACAGCCATGTGACCTGCCATTCCATGAATCAATGAAAATTTGCCTCACGTAGCAATAAACAGGTGAAGCAAAGTGAAGTTCATTCAAATCAATGGCACGTCCACGTTAAGATATGAGGAGGCAGTAATATGAGGCAAAAGTATCAAAGTCCATTAAAACAATGCACTTTGCATTCCTCATTATGAAGGTGGAGTAATTCACTTCACATTGCAGAGCACTATGTGGATTAAGGGACAACATGCAAAGAGTTCCACAAAGTGAAGTGGGGGCACTTCGCTCACCTCTACTAATAAGTATAACCAAAAGCAGTTTTCTCAGTATGAATAATGTGGGACCCCTTTCTGTACAGGAAGTATCTCTGAGCTATGTCCCAGTGTACTGACCAATTGTTTCCTTCATGCCATATATTATCTAAATTGCAGTCAGATTTCCTTGCTAATTTCAGCAGACACAGTCTCGGGAGTATTAATCAGACAGAATCTAGTTCACCACCCCCATGGTAATACTTTCAAATAGATTTTTAATCACGTTCTTTTCACTTCATTATGTTCAAGAGGGTTGCCTGCTACATTTAGCTAATATGTGAAATAAGCCCAACTACCAGTAGATAAAGTGAGCCATATGATTGGGTACCAACTTTAGCAATTAAATCATCAACTCATCTGAATTGGCTTCTTAATGTTCACTTTTAAATAAGTACAACAACCTAAAATTTCACAAGTGGTCTTTTGTAAGCTTGCTAATTGAGACAAATATGTACCTCCCAATCATTAATCAAATCCAGATGTATCATGCTCAGTCCTTGCTCATATATTAAGTTTTAAATTTTAATCACATTTACAATTAGTTGCCTTTTTTTAGTGGTGCTACTAGTGCATGGCATATATTAGACAGAATTTGCTGACCCTCCAATCAAAAAAGTCATTTCACATTTATTTTGCTTACTTTTCTTTCACTTCATGTATTTCAAGGTGTGTTTCTTGTTTATCTGTTTCAGTTGAAATACAAATTTAGTTCAACCACCAGATGACAAGGTGAATCCTGTGGCGCATTCTCTGACATTTAATTTTGTAACTCACCACAGGTGGCTTCTTACTATTCAGTGTCAAACAAGGTACAGGAACCTATTAATTCCCACAAGTGGTCTGTGGGAAGCTTTCTAATGGAGAATGCCACAGTCTGTGGAGTGCCATCTCATGATCTACAGTACTTTGTTGAAAGCTATTGATAAGCCCATATAGACAGCTCCAGTACATAGCCTATCTTTCCAGAGACAATGCTGTTGCATGTTTGAAATGTAGCAGGGCAGTCGTGGTTGTGTGCATGAGTCTGAAGCTGAATTGCTAAGGATACAGGTGGTTATAGGTTGTTAAATATTGACACAACTCTTTGTGAATCCTTTTATTTTGCAATATTTTGCTAATTATAGAGGACAAAGCAATTGGCCAAAAAATAGTTTCATTTCTAGGGTCCTCTTCCATAAAAATAGGAACACAAAGCTAGGAACTACAATAGAAATCTTATATGATTCCTATAAGCAAGCTGATATGACCAGTAAAGGAACTTGAACATGTACCTTCCAGGAAACAAAATCACTGCAACCAAAGAAACAAATTCTGGTCAGAGCCAAAATGGTTGCTAGTGCATTATCCTGATTAAAGATACATAATTAAAGTGTGACTTCTGGTGGGTGGGATGGGAATTCTGACAGATTGGGTGTTCATTTGGCAGGACATGGTGGCCATTCCTGTGGGTCAGTCAGATGTTCTAGTGGGTTGGGTGGGCATCCTAAGGTGTTAAAATGCCCATTTGACAGGTCAGATGATTGGGGGCATTTCAGTAGGTGTCAATTCAGTTCAAGATTGATTCCAGTATTCATGGACATTCCAGCAGGTGGCAATAAGAAAGCAGGAAATGTGCTGGTTCCAAGTGCATCAAAGTCTGACTTTCATCACGTATCCTCTGTGTAAGAACCACATTTTATCTACTAAAATGCCCCTAGTTTCCTTGGATAGCACTCCACCCTTATTATGAAGAGTTGGGTCAGTTATCACTTATATTGTATTTGTCTGTTTGCTTTACTCATCAACAAACCTAATTTTAAGACCGAATGAGGACCTCCTGGTAAATACCACCCCTCCCCAATAAACAGTGCATAAAACTAAACTATCTTATACAACTATAGAAACACAGTATCTTTATCAATTTAAAACACACACACACCCTTATGAAAACACATTATTACTCAACAACTTTTCAATCCAATGAGTTTAAAACTTGATTACATATGTTGTATTCAAACCTGGTCAAGGAAACTAGTTGCAATTGAACATCTGAAAAGAATCTTTACACATATTGTTTGGATATTAGTTTTGAGTGATAGTCATGCATTCTGAGAGTGTGCAAGTGTGTGTTGTAGAGGGCAATGAGGGCACTGAACTATTTTAAATATAGTCACTGCTATCATTGGTTTTCTGCACTATGAAGTTATAGAGTGATTCAACTGACTCCACAAGATCTCTTTGTCTTTCTCTCCACCTGCTGGACATCACCAGCTGCAAATAAGTGGTCAATTAATATTTGAAATTTTTCTGAGAAATGCAAAGTTCTCATTTACTGAGCCTACCCAGGTATACAGTAAGCTGTGAACATTAGTGTTGCTATTGGGCATACAATTTACAAAGCAGTTCCCCAGGACACCTGATGAAATTCTTCTATTATTGCTTACCTTACTGCTTGTATTATAGAACTTGTTTAGTAGTGCTGTGTGGAATATTCAAATTGTGGTGGAATGAAATGTTGCTGAATTTTCAAAATTCTGCTGAGATTCCACCAAATTTTGCCAGAAACTGAATGGTGAAATTCTGTGTCAGAATATAGTTGCAGAATGATTTTCCATAGGATAAAATGCTGTTCCACTGAATATTATTCCATTGAACTCTATATTTTCTGCTGAAATTGTTGTGGAATAAATTTCCATGGCAAAATGCTGTTCTGGGAATATTATTCCATAGATCACAGTAGGTGGAATTCCACTGAAGAACCAGTGAAATTCCAGTGGAAATTCTGCTGGCGGAATGGTCGTTCTTGCTGATTTCCTGACAGAATTCTACATTTCACACAACACTATTGTTTAGTAATTATTTACATTCTGCTTGGGTAGCTGTAAAATAAGTGATTAATGATTATAGTAATTACAGAGGAGCTAGATGGCTGATATTGCTTGGAGAACTCCTGCATGGTGTAGCATGTTACACAGTTTTGAACATATTGTGCTGGATTTTCTAATGAGTTCTTTGCCCACAAATCCCTTGAAAGTGTCCCAAACTCCAGATTATGACACTTTTGGGGTTTCTTTTAAATAAGTATGCCAGTTGCAGTGTGTTGACCTCGCTCTGGGAAACATATATGTGACATGTCTACCTTTCACACCTTAGCTGGCTGTTTACAGGAACATATATAAGGTATAAGTTGCCATGAATGAGAAAATCATTGCAAATGGTGGAATTTGCCTAAAAGTGCTAGCTGACTACTGAGTAGAATTGTGTGGTATAGTTCTTGGCAACACATGGCCTAGACACACACACACACACCTGACCCATATATATTTACAGGAACTTAAAGTTGTCCAATGCCCACATTTTAAAGTTTAAAATATAGAATGACTACTGGATTTCAGGAATAGAAACACAGCCTGCCATCTAAAATTGTATCAACCATCACATAATAGTTTAGATCTCGCTGGTGAGTTGATTCAAGGCATTTATCTTCTTAAAATAGTACTTAAATAAGTTCAGGTACAAACTTTGAAACTGACTGGCAATGTAAAAGTGTTTCCTTTTGATTAATGTGTAATTGTGTGCTCCTACCCCGAATTCTCTCAGCATGATTCCCTGTCAGAACGCTTACATGTTGCAGGTGTCTTGTCTCCAAAAGCCAAGCTATTACCATCCCTCAAATAAGTTCAAATAGAAATTATTAAGGCATATACAGTACTAGCTTTACAAAAAGTGGAAACACGCAATTGTTAATCAAAACATTTATGCTGTATTAGAAGGTTGGACCCACACTACCAGAAGCTCTGCCTGAAAATAAGTGTAATTTGGCTGAAAGGGCTAAAAGGCAAACTGGAGTGACAGCAGATGGTATATCCTTGAGTTTGATAAATTATCCCTAGCTACTCAGTATGTACCACAAGAGCTCTGTTTTTAAGAGAGATTATGTCCTGGTTGAGGAAGAGATATGTATACAGCACATCTTTTCAGATAAAAACACCTTTATCATACATCAGCTTAGAAGGTTTGAGCAGAAATGCAAGGATGCAAGAGCATGACACATCAGACTTATATTCAAGATAAAGACAAATCATGTAGCCAGTGTCCTAAATACAGCTCAGGTCAGTCTGCTATCTGTAGCTCCATCTGTCTGTTCCTACACAAGCTGTGTCTGCTGTCAACAGTTCAGTCTGATCCCCTAAGGGGCAGTGCCAGCAAAAATACCAGTATATTTAAATTAACACAACCAGCAAAGTATGCATGATAACTTGCATGTGCAGCAGCAGCTTGACCGATGCGCTAGCATATATTGCTCTACTGAGCCAGAGAGAGAAAGGTTGCTCATTGAGTTCTGTGTTTGTGGAATTGTCCAGACTATCAAGCAACAAAACCCATTCACAGCTGTGTAATTTATTCCTCTTTTTTATGTTTTATTTAATCTCTAAGGAGTCAAATATCAGCATTTTCTATTATTCTTTCTGAAAGTCAGGACTGAAAGAAGTCAGTAATACAAATAGAAAACATAAACCTCCTGCTCAAATCTCCTCATCCTGTGGAGATCGCTGTCACACACTGTTTGACAGTTTCTCACCCATGCACGTCCACTAATACATTCAATGATGCTCATGCACAAGGGTCCATGATGTGTTCATGCTCACACTGGTCACAGGGTCATGATAAACACTTGAGCATGTCTATCCTCTCCTCAGAAAAGTAAAAAGATGCATGTCTTTTATTTATTTTTACTGATTTAAAAAAATACTGATCAGAGAACAATAATAAAAACAAGAACACCAACAAGTCTGATCTTTTATTTTCAGCTATGAACAGACAGTTTTCTCATTTTCCATGATCCATGCTCTGCAGCTTTAAATAAAACATCAAAAGAAAGTGGAATTAAACTACACAGCAGTGAACACGTATTTGCTTCCTAATAATCTGGATAATTCCATAAACACTGAACTCAGTGCACAACCTTTCTCTCTCTCTCTGGCTCAGTTGAGCAATACATATCAGTGCATCGGTCAACCTGTATTGTGAAACATGCAGGTTATCATCTGCATTCTTTTACTGGTTGTGTTAATTTAAATACACTGGCGGTTTTGCTGTCACTGCTCCTTGGGGACAGAGATGGTTGAATTGCTTACAGCAGATCCAGTTTGTGTAGGAATGAACAGACAGATGGAGCTGCAGACAGCAGACTGACCTGGAGCTGTATTTGGGACACTGGCTACGTGATTTGTCTTTATCTTGAATATAAGTCTGATGCATTATGCTTTTGCATCCTTGCATTTCTGCTAAAACCCTTTAGGCTGGTACAGTTTCATTCTATTTTTACTCCTGTGGATGCAGCAACTGTATTAAGACATTTGCTGCATCCACCAGTGTAAACATAGAACAAAATTGTCGTAACAGACAGGAGACTTGCAGGGGAAATAAAGAGGTATTGAGAAGAAAAACTTAAGGGCTACAATTATGGAACCATGGTGGGCTGCATGCTGGATTTATTTTAAATACAAAGCAAAGGCAGCCTTTGGTTTAAGTGGAGACAGTAATTGTTTTTTATTCTCCTTAAATCTCCAGCTGCCCCCTTCTGACCAACCCTCCCAGCCCTGTCACCCCGGAATCATTGAGTCTTCCCTTCCTGCCCAGTCTGGGTGCAGAGCCTGCAAAGGACTGGGCCATCATCCTGCAGCTGAGGGGTTTTCAACGGTTTTCTCCATTCCCTGCTGGGGCACACATAGCCAATGGCATGCTTGGAGGTGCATGCTCATCTGCAGAAGTCCTGCAGCACCCTCCTTCCACTGGCATCTGCAGACCTGCACTTCCCTCTGGCCTCCACATGAGGAAGTCATTCGCAGGAGCACCAGTCCTCCCTCCCGGAGGACAGCTGTCCTATGGATGCTCGATCCTCTCCCTCCCTTGCTGACCCCAGTGGCCCATGCTCATTCCCAAACACAGGTTGCCAGTGTGGTGCAAGGAGTGTCATCCAGTACCTCAACCTCAACGTCACGGTGCTGACTCAAGAGATGGTAAGTTTTACTGTAAAACTGTGCAGTAACATTAAAAAAAATAATAAAATTACAGTCATTTCGGTGTTGGCATGGAATGGGAAGCACAAAACAACTGCTCTCCTCTCTTATTTTGATGTCTTCTGCCTGGTGCAAGATGGAACAGATATGGCGGGATGGAGTGGGCGGAGGTCAGTCTGGCTGAAAAGTTTAAGCAGGTCAACATTTGATTTTGAATTGAAGTAGCATATGTTTTGGAGGAGGTCCAGAAGCAGGACAGAATGGAATACTGCAAGATTCAGTCTGGCTTTTAGTACAGTGGGGGAGGGGAGAAGAAGAAGAAACACATTGTAGTGAATGGGAGGACATGGAGATATTTTTAGGAAGTTGTGCTGTGATTCCACCCTCATTACAACAAAAGCTGTGCTGTTAGGAATTCCAGTCATACATCCCTTCTTCTGATAGCAATACATCAGCATAGCATCATGATGCAATGCAGCCATAAAACTATAGAGCATCACAGACTATTGTATGATGTAGTGAACTGATATTGACAAGATTTCACATTTTAATATGTAAATTAAATAATATCACATCTGTCTGCCAAATGAAAAGAATGGCAGAAATTTATTTAAAACAAAAACACCTAAGCATTTTCACTAGACATTGATTATCTGCCTAAACCGATTACGTGAGAATTTTTTTCTCACCAAAGTTGGTGGTTTATCAATGGATCACTGCAATCTTTTTTTTCACTTTTAGAGTCCCTTATTGATGCTGTCTTTTCTGCCTGATATTGGTTTTATAATTATTAATTAATTGTCAAACCAATTACTTCTGTTGAAGTGAAGCTAGTATAAGTTTCAATGCAGGGCCTTAACCCAAGACATTTATGGGGTTTGAAATGGAGCAATAATTATTTATTGATTTATTCTTTTAGTTCTTAAAAAGTTTTACTAGGAAGTACATACTGAGCTGGTAGCAGCTCCTTTCCAGATGCATCCTGGAGGAGAAGATGCAGGAGCAAACAGTACAAAACAGCAAAACATTAATAATATGTATACCTAACTAAAACACAGGGCAGTAATTGTACAGAGGTAATCAAATGAGCATATACAAAACGTGTGATAATCAGTACAACTGTCAATGATGATAGGTGCAATTAAATGATACCAGTGCCACAGTACAATTGTAATAACCAGATTAGAAGATACAGTTATGGAAGGGAGACTCAATTGGCAGTGGATCATAGTGGAGGCATTTGTGGAGAAGGGTAGGATTAGGAGGAGTCAGAGGCACTTGCAAGAGGGAACCAAGAAGTCTTAGAGGAGGGACTTGAAAGAAGGCATGGAGCAAATAGTGGGGGTGGGGTGGGGCAGGGAGCATTCCAGAGCTTAGGAATCTGAAGGAGAAAGATATTTGACATGCAGAGGATTTTATGGGAGGAGGAGAGGACCAGGGTTTAGTGATACAAAGGAATACATAAAGAAGGGTGTAGGAAATGAGGAACTAGGGTGGGGGAGGAGCCAAGCCAGAATTTGGAGACAAATGATGCACAATGAGACAGGCATCTAGCTTAGAAAGAGGGATAACAAGGCAGGTGTAGTTGGAACAGTGGTGGGGACTAATCTAGGACAAAGCAACAAAAATAGTGAAATAGTGGGTCCTGTCTGGCCAGGGTAGATGTAAGAGCAGCACTGTACACAATTTCCTGTTGTCAAAGATTGGGAGGATCATCTTCAAGATGAAGGGTGGGATTTTCAAAAGTCATAAATGGGCAAAAATAATTACCTAAGGTAAGTTTTCCCAAGTGATAACATGGGGCTATTTTCAAATGTTAACTTATAAGAAGAACTTCTACCAGCCAGCCTGGTGGCACTGAGGGCTGGAGGCATTGGACACCTTACCTCGCACTCACGCTGGTAACCCAGGTTCGGAGCCAGCTTGGGTCATTGGGGTCAGCCAGAGAGGAGAGGATCGAGCTTATGAAGGACAGCTTTCCTCTCCTAGGGAAGGAGGGTGCTGCATCCTGGCATCTGGCAACTCCCAGTGGAGACTGGGAGGGCTGCAGCCATGGGATGCCATGTAACAAGGTGGGGTGACAGCAGACATCCACGCCGCAAGGGTTCATGAAGAAACTCCCTCTGTGCATGCACCTAGAATGCTCATGATGGGGTCCCTCCTTCCAGCCTGAATAAAGCCCAGTGAACAGGGTGGGGTCTCAAAGGTGATCTCAATCTTCCCCATGCTTGTCATTGAGGTGGAGGCCAGGCTGGAGGAGTTGAGGACCTATGATCAGGGCTGAGATGGGGATAAAGGTCTCATCCCCTCCACACGTAGCAGCCATAAGCAGAACTGAAAAATAATAACTTCTACCTGTTTTATAGTACTTTACATCCAGTTTTGGACAAAAATAAACTAGACGTAGATGTAAATAATAGACATGGTTACATGCAGACTGAAAAATGTGTCCTGGCACATTTATATCTGAACTTTACAAACTGGATATAATTATTTTAACATGTCATAGTTTCTATTCCTTTCACCAGCCAGCCCCATCTGACCAGCCCCCAGTCCCATCCCCATATTTACAGGGCTTACCTTACACCCGCCCAGGAACGGTGCCTATGGGGAGTCGGTCGCCATCCTGCCACCGTGATGTTTTCTCCTCTATTTTCTCCCAAGGGCCCTGGGAGTGGGTTTGAATGTGAATGGAGGCACGCACTTGGTCTCATGACCCCAGTCAGAGCCCCTTTCCCTCGTACCCCATTGGCCTAGGACCTGGCTCCTCTCAGGATCATGCTGTCCCCCAGCCTCCACCAAGTGGCAGCCATTAGCCGAGAGGTGCCATCCCACCTCCCCAAAGAGGACAGCTTGCCTGTCAGCAGCTCCATCCAGCTCCACCCTCCCCGTTGCCGACCTCCGATGGCCCAGGCTCATTCCCGAACCCGGTTGCCGGGCGTGAGTGGGGTTAGTGTCCAGCGCCTTAGCCTTCAGTGACCCTGGACCAGCCAACTGGATATAATTAACTCAGAGTTTTGAAAATTGGATGTGGCTATGTCCCAGCTTTGAAAATTGGACACAAGGGAGTTAGGAGCAATTTGGCTTATGTCCAAAACTGTACACTAGAAAATTGTATCTAGACATAGGCATTTTTTTGAAATCCAGTCTAATATATCCATTTACAGGAAGTGGCAAACATGCTTTATTTCTGTATAGAGCTACAAGATTCAGTTTAGTTTATTTGGGAATTAATGATAGAAGCAGCCTCATTTACAGTGGTGTCCCTATGTGAAAACTTGTATTCAGTTACATAATATAAAAATAAAAGATGCATAATATTACATACACAGTACATAATAAATTAACACACATATATACATTCCATTTCATGCCTTATCAATCATGTAATACTACTGGACCCTGTGCAACAAATGTCATGTAAGGAATCATGCTCATAAACCAATCATTCTAAGCCCTAACTGGAGGCTTCCTACTGCATAAGATGTGGAATTCTGGAGGTAATGAGTTACAGATCTGAGGTATGAAATGACTATAAAAGAATACTGATCTCTTTGGTTTTGCTCTTGGAATTTATAGCTCATAGGAGCCTGCATTTCTTGATGATGGCCTTGGTGTTCTGATGACCAAACCTTTCCTTAATTCATTAGGAACTATGCTGTGGGCACCTTTGTTCAGAATATAAATTTATCTACTGCAGCTTCCTATGGTTTAGAAGTGAGACTTAGCCCAGTCTCTGATATATGTTACAGGAATGAGTGTTTCTAAGGCATTTCAGTACTAATCTGGCTAATTCATTGCATAGGACATCCAACCTGTTTAGCTTTTCTTTGGAACAGTAATTATACATCACATCAGCATAGTCAAGGAGTGGCATACTCTGGACCAGAACTATTTTATATGTAATTCAGTAGCCAAACAGTCTCTGTATCAAGAGTAGACCTATCTTAGTCCTTATTTTTAAACCAGATTGTCAACATGATTATTTCCCATACCACTGGGCTGCCTCCAAAATCATAGATATTTGTATATGTTGACTTGCTCAAGTAAGTTCTATCTATAGAACAGATGTTTAATGTAGGCCTAGGCAGTATGCTGATCAAACTGCAACAATTTTACATCGAATGACATTACAGCGGCAATTCAATATTACTGCTGTAATGTACATGTGTGTCTCCAGCACTGCTTTTACCTGTATAGCCCACATCCCGGAATGAACTCCAACTCTGAGTTGATAATCCTAAAGTATGGGGGTGCAGGAAGTGCCCTCGTATGGGTGGTTCAGGGCAAAGCCCCAAAACAAACATAGACAGTTTACCTGACGGATTTATGCTGACTGCAACTTGTGGTCAACAGAAATCTGTTGCTGTAATGTCAGTTGACAAACTTTTGTTGAACTGGTGCTGTAGACCCCTAAGAGGAAGAGCCAGAGACATTCTGTATATTACTGTGTCATCTGCATGGATACATTAATTTAGATTCACAGTGCTCTCTCTCATGGCTCTGAAATACATGGTGAACAAAAGGAGACCTAGTTAGGACCCAACCCTGCAGCACCCTCTGAAGATGTCCAGGTTCTGCAAAATGAACCCATTTGCCACTGTGCACTGTTTCTACAATGATGGTATGAAGAAAACCAATTAGTAGCCCCGCTACCCAGTCCCACCTCTTTACCTTCCTAATCAATATTGCATGGTCCACCATGTCAAAGGCCTTGGACAGGTCAAAAAGATGGCTGTGATAAACTGTCCATAGTTCATTGCTTTGTTGACATCATCCAAGACCTTCAACATGGACAATATGGTGCTTTGATTTCTCCAGAAATCTAATTGGTGGGTGTCCTTGGCTCTTTTCTTGTCTATAGTCCTGCAGCTGCTCAAACACTAGTCCCTCCAAAGTATTGCAGATGACTGCAAAAGAGACAGATATGGCAGTAGTTAATAATTTGGTCAAGTGACCACTCTGACCAACTTCAACCCTCAGACAGATAGCTTGAATTTAGATTCCAAATGATTAAATAATCCAGAGGTTCTGCAATTTGGCTAGCCAAAATTTTAAGAAGAGTGAGGACAGAGATTTTCTAGCCCTTCACTCTTGTTAGTTTTTAATCCCAAGAGTAACTTAGGAACATCTTGGACTGTGATTTCCAGAAAAGCAAAGCCCCATTATTGAGTTTAATTTTCTCACTACAAAACTCTTGCTATTGATTTCATTTATCTGTAAAAGTTGCCAGAGATTACAAAGAAACGACTGAGTCTTTCTTCCATTTTTCCCTTATGACAAGTGTTCCTCCTCATCAGTGATGTTTATGTTAGTTTTGGATTTTAACTTACCACTTACATTTTTAACAGTGTTCCAAATTTTATTTTGGTCAGACACCTCTTCCACTGTCTTATCTTTAAAATAGTTTATTTTAGCATTTTACTTCCCATACATATTTATTTCTGGCTCTTTTGGCTTTTCCTGATCCCTAGTTAATTTAGCAACTTGTTTTTTTCTCCATGTTTATCTTTCACCTGCATTAACTTGACTAGAAAGGGAGAGTACTTGGCTGCAGGGTTCATTTTAATTTTTCTTTTCTTAGGGCGGTGTTTATCATAGACACTTTTCAGCTAGGAAACACAATAATTCCAAGCAGTGTGATTAGGCCTGGGATTAGTTTAATGCAATCCTATAGAATGCTCTCAAGATCTGTTATAAGAGCACAAAAAAAAAAAACATTTGTTGGGTCTTTCATAAACAAAGTTTGGACTCAAGGCTTGTTCCTGCCTTTGATGCAATACACAGTGCTGTGATCGCAAACAGTCCACCAAAACTCCTGATTCTCATTAATTCTGTGGACAATTGTTAACAATTAGATTGATAATGGACAGGCAGGCTGGTTTCTGATATTTACAAATCTCAGCTCCAGCCATTGTGCTCCCTCTCTCGCATTCTAATCCTATCCTTCTAAACCTATCCTTTTCCCTTTGTGCTGTTCCTCAGGCCTGGACATTTGCCTAGATTCTCCCACTGCATAATGGGTGTGACCCTCCAGCCCTGGCAACTACAGGCCTACATGTCTCCTCCCTCTTGCTAAACTAAAAGACTCTGTTGTATGCTCCTGGACGTCCGACTTCCTTACCTCCTCTAACCTCCTCAGTCCATTCCAGTCTGGTTTTAGGAAGAACCATTCCACAGTGTCATCTCTGCCCGTGTAACTGATGCTATCCTTACTGGGGTGGATCGAGGACACGTCACTGCAGCAATCTTCATTGATTTAGTCAAGGCTTCAACTGTGTGTCTCTCCCGCTCTTACTGAACAAGCTGTACTCAACTGGCATGTCTGCATCCACTGTAGCCTGGTTCCATTCGTTCCTCACAGACCATCAACAGTCTGTTCAGGTGGGTGGTGTCCTGTCCCCTCCCAATCTCTAGCAGGAGTCCCACAGGGCTCCATCCTAGGCATGATCCTTGTTTCTGTCTTCCTGAATGACCTCCCTCAGCTTGTGTCAACTCACACACACACATGTACGCAGATGACATGGTCATCTACTCCTCCTCCCTCAACCATGGCAGTGGAGGTCTCACTCACAGTATGACTTCCACAACATGCTGCACTGATTCTAGGTCACTCAGCACAAGGAAAACACTAAGAAGACTGTGTCCATGACCTTTAGCATCAAACATAAATTGGCAAGGCCTCTGTCTTCCCTGTCTTCTCTACTTTGGATAGCATCCCTATTGACCCTGTCTCCGCTTTCAAATACCATGGGATCTGGTTTGATAGCAAGTTCAATTTCTCTTCCCATATTGACACCATCCATACCAAACACTGCAAGCTAGGTGCCTTGTACCATAACAAGGACTGCATCTTGTTCCAGGTATGCACAGAGTTGGTTACTAATATGATTCACCCAGTGCTTGACTATAATGACTTGGTCTATGGCATCTCTACTACCTCTCCCCTAGCCAGACTGGACAGCCCTCTGTAATGCCTTCTGTCATTTTGCCACCAACTCACACCCCACACTCACTATTGCTCCTTTATTCAACACTTTCCATTGTCCCTCTACCTAAACTTTGCCTGTCCCTGCAGCTCCTTTATTGCCAAATACTGGTTTGGCTCCCTCCCATCTTTTCTCTCTTCTCTCCTCTGCCTGCTCCTTCCTCTTACTCTGTATGCAACAGAGACTCCAACATCTTACCATTTCTCATCCTCACTCATGCACTGGGCAAGCTACCTTCTCCTACTAACTTCCTTAATTCCTTCTGGAACCAGTTCTCCACTTCCTTTGCCTATCTCTGTCCCTCCTTGCTTTCAGACTTATGCTAAGATCTATCCCTGCCCCCCATTGCTCCTGTCAACCCTATTGTGAATTTGTTCCCCACTGTCTCCTTATTAGTCTCCCTTGCTCCCTTGCTTACATCCTATTTCTCACCTACCTGGGTCTGCTGTTCTCCATCTTCCTGCCTGCACTTCAATATATTGGTATTCCATTTTGTTGCTGTATAGCACACATTGCTCACTGCAACCATTATGTTACTCCCAAACTTGTTTCTAAGCATTGCTCTGACTGGTGACTCAGTTTTTGCTTTTGGTTGTTTCTGATTTTTTTATTTTTTACTGCCTGAGAAACTTATTTGTTTTGTATGCTGCACTTTGAATTCTCACAACTGCTCTTTATTACTTCCACTTCCTCCTCCCACACACCTGGAAATGAGCCTCAGCTCAGTGTGCCTTTCCTGGTTATCATATTATAATTAATCAATCAATTAAATAAATAAATAATTATATAGTTATGCATATTGGCTTATTGATCAGCTGCTCCAAGCTAAAATCCAGAGAAAAATTAGACAAGTTCCTGGACTTGTTCAGGAGCAACCAGTCCATTTCGAAATCCCTATCAATGTTTATTCAGATTAGCTTGCATAATCACTGATATTTCAACCAATTACATAATAATTGATGGGGTAATTTAATGGGTTTGTAGCAGTCAATTAGGAGTACTGTTTTACCAAAATGAAGTTAACTCTAACATTAAATAGTCATAACAATTGATTTGAATCCTAAGATCCACTCATTTAACAGTTAGGTTGCCTGTACAGCATAATAGACAAGTAGCCCGCCCCTTTCCTATCTGCCTGTAGTAGACTATAACTCTGAGTTACCAAATATTGATCATGTTATCACTCAATTAAGTTTCTAAAAACATCATAATGTCAGGTTCCTTTGTGGTAGCAAAGTCCCATATGTGATTGATTTTGCCCAGGATGCCACACATTTACATGTATGAAGGAAAACTTCCTTTAAATTTTAAATTAACATCATGTATAGGTGTATAGAAACAGGGCTTGAGGCTTACAGGACAGAAACAGTATGTATGGTGAATAAAGTGGTTGAAGCAGCTGCACTTAAATGTTGCTCTGAGCCCACCCCACTAATCTCACCTACATAGCTGTTTGGGTGGAGCTTCTGGCTAATGGCATCCCCAAGAAGAGTGAAATCAAGGAGATGGTGCAACCAGACCCCAAGGTATTTAAATGAGGCAATGTCCCCACAACGGCACCATGAAGGGTGGTGGGAGGGTTGAAAGTCTTGACAGTCACTGCCTGATGCTAATGGTCAAGAGACCACTTCTGCATCATTGAGTGACAGTTGATTTGCCCAGAACCAGCACTGGATGTTAAAGAAATCCAACTGCAGTCAAGCAGTGAGGACAAAGGCAAAGGCACCCAAGCATAGACTCTACTGTTCCAGAAAAGACATTTTGTGATACGCTCATAGCCCTATATTTAGGATCTGGTGGTTAATTAGCTGATCTCTGCCAGGGTAAAGTCAAAAATGGATGTGTTTATCAAGTAAACTTTTGCAGTTGCACTCTGTGCTATCCCACTTAATAAACATTTTCTCAAACTCCTATAGTGTGCTAACATTTTTATTAATTACCTTTATTTTATTTTATTTTATTTTATTTTATTCTCCACCATAAACACACTCAATATGTAGACAATGTGGCATCATTTTCCATTATTTTTTTCTTTTTTAGTTCAATATGGAAGTTTGTTTTAAATAAGTGTTTTACCATACTTTTCAGGTAGGGTCTGCCTTGTTTGCCCCTCTATTTTGTTCTTCTCAGCTCTATTGCCTAATCCTTCAGATACAAGTATTATATTTGCTTTGTTTTGCATTGTACTGGTAGATTCCATTGCTAGACATTGCTTGTGACTGAGGGTACGACAGGAGCCAAATCCACTTATGATGTGCTTGTTCTTACTGCAGGAAAATGTTCCTTCTCTCGAACCATGCATCTTCCTCCATGTAGCTCCTTCTCCTCCACAGTTTGCTGTGAACTCCACCTCTAACATGCTGCCATTTCGTAGGATGATGCTCCATCCTCAGAGCTCTGAGGATGGAGCGTCGTGAACTAAAAAAGAAAAAAATAATGGAAAATGATGCCATATTGTCTACATATTAGTGTATGGTGGAGAATAAAAATAAATAAAATGGTAATTAATAAAAATGTTAGCACCACTATAGGAGTTTTGAAACAAGTTTATTCCAGTGAGCTAGCACAGAGTGCAACTGCAAAAGTTTACTTGAAGTAAACACATCCATTTGATAGAATCTACTGTGTTCCTGTGGTTACCTGAACAGATACGGGCATTAGGGATATTATTTAGAAAGGTGGAAAGCACACCTGAGCAGATGGGGTGGGGCTTAGAGGATGAAAGAAATAAGGAGATAGTGATGTGTTACTACTATGCAGGTCCATGTTGCTAGAGTAGAACTTGTTGTTTTCAGTACAGTACTGCATATTCAGTTCTGATGCTTATTTATTAATTAATTATTTATTTAGTGTGTTAACCGGTAGTACACAGAGCCAAAACCCCTTTTAGGAATGACCGAGCTACTAGAAATTTGGCTAAGATGAATAGCAATATACAATACTGAGTATAAAACAACATACAATTCATATACAACATTAAGATCATGCACAATTAAGTATATCATACAACATTAAAAACATGCACAATTAGTTTTCTGTAAAATATAAGATTTTGACTGGATTTTTAATTTAAATGACTGCTTACATTAAAGCAAGATGGAGGTAAAGTATTCCAAAGTTTAGGTGCCTGTACTGAAAAAGAATGTTTCCCCATGGAAGTTGCAATCTTTGTGATTGATAAGTGTGAACTTGAAGAAGACCTGAATACTCTGCATTCTTTTCTAAACTCAGTACAACTAAACAGTGGAATCCATGTTTTATTCTTAATATATTGTCCACTTAGCCAATGAATGTCCCAGTATCTTGTGTGCTTCAGCAGGATTGCTTGATGCTAAATGAATGAATTAGCCAACTGGTGGATGGGGGATAAGCAGCTGAATCAAGGTTTACTCATATTGTGGTTCAAGTAAGCAATGAACCACAACACTGTGTGCATTCTGATGTGATTACTGCATGTCTAGGTGTGCTGTGAGGACCAAAGCATTTGTCCTGAAAGCCATCAGCACCAGAAAGAATGATCATAATATATCAGCCTACACCCTACAGTGTGAAGATAGCCTGAATTTAGATGCCAAATGATTAAGTAATCCAGAGGTTCTGCATCAGCCTGCAGTGGTGTCCAGGGAGATTAGAAAGAAGGAGGGAGTGACTATGGGAGGCTGGGATAAAACCCTCTACCTGCATGACAGACATTACATTTATATATACTTAACATTTTGTCACTCAAATGTTGCACATCAACACTCAAAATGTTGGAAAATGAGGACACTGGCTGTAATAATGTGGGCACATGAACACAAATATGGAAATGCAAACTCAGAACACTGGGAGCTAATGACTTATCAGAACAGCATTCCACCCTGATCACAGCCTGGATACTTGTTGGAAATCCTAGCAATGGGGTGATAATGATTCACATTGTGTTTTCTTTGGGGTCCCCACCTTGCACTGCCAGATGCAAGGTAAATGCAGCTCTTAAAAGCTATTAATCATACCTGGCTATCAGAAACAATAATGGAGATTAGCATGAGGATTACAGCCTGCTAAAGTAAGTACTTTTTAACTTTATTGACAGTAAGTCAAGATGGACATGCAGAGGTTAGGTGTACTTGTCCAGGTCAATTTGCATTATTCCCTTGACAAGTAAAACAATGTTAAAATTAACCTTTGCTTCTAATTTGAAATCTTCCATTTCTTCACCCTGACAGTTTCAATAATCTCTTCATCAATGATGTGTTAAAAACCTCACGGCTATTCTCAAAGGTAATGTAGTTCTCAGCAGATCCACTGAGTTGCATCGACAACCAAGTTATTGAAATGCAACAAAGTGGCAGTAACAATGTCAACAGGTGAAATTTCACCTGTCTGACACTGAATGTTTTTGTTGAAGTTGTCGCTGTAATGGATTTGATGTAGAAATTTGGAGGTCAGAATGGTATATGGTTCTCAACAAGGCACTGTAAATTATTTTTATTAAGATATTTACAGCAACCAAAAGAAATTGGGACCATGATGCATAGAAACATAGAAGCTGACAGCAGATAAGGACTGCAAAGCCAGTCCAGTCTGCCCTTTTTAAACCTTATGAATGAGCCTTAGGCCTGTACTCTGTCAATGGTCTATCTATTCATACTCATCTGTATTGCTCCCTTATGCCTATCCCATGCCTGTTTAAAGCCCTGCACTGTATTCATATCCACCACTTCGGAGGTAGCCGTTCTATGCATCCATCACCCTTTCTGTGAAAAAGAACTTCATGACATTACCCCTTAATTGGCCTCCCTCTAATCTCATGCTGTGTCCTCTTGTCATGCTATTTTTCTTATATTGAAACATGTTAGACTCTTTCATCTTGTTAATGTCCTTCAGATGTTTGAATGTTTCAATCATATCACCTCTCTCCCTCCTTTGCTTTAGGGTATACATATTGAGCTCAGTTAATCTGTCCTGATATGTTTTCTGATGCAGTTCCTGCACCATTTTGGTTGCCCCTCTCTAGACTGCCTCCATTTTGTTAATGTCCTTGTGCAGGTGCAGCCTCCAGTACTGCACACAGTTCTCCAGATGGGGCCTAACCAGTGTCTTGTAAAAGTGATTATTACCATCCTCTTATGACTTATGATACCCTAATAATACACCCCAACATCCCTCTAGCCTTTCTTACTGCTTTAGTGATCTGCTTGAATGATTTCAGGTCATCTCGATGATGATGCCCAAGTGTCTTGCTTCCTTGTGATTGCCAGAAACTTCCTCCCAACCTGTAGGTAGCTTCAGAGTTTCTCTTCCTGTGTGCATGATCTTGCACTTCTTTGTATTAAACCCCAGTTGCCACTCTTCTGACCATTTTGCCAGTTTATCAAGATCTCGTCTAATTCTGCCCACCCCATCTGGATCATCTACTCTGTTGCAGATCTTGGTGTCATCTGCAAACAGACAAATCCTTACCTCCAGTCCATCTGCAATATCACTGATGAAGATATTGAAGAGGACTGGCCCCAGACTGATGCCTTACGTACCCCACTTGTGACTTGCATCTCTTCTGACTGCATACCATTTACAACCACCCTCTGTTTTCTGCCTGCCAACCAGTTTGCCATCTAGTTGACCAACTTCGACCCACCCAAGCCTACCCAGCTTAATAATTAATTCTATGTGGAACAATATTGAAAGCTTTGCTGAAATCAAGGTAGGCAACATCAACTGCACCCCTTGGTCCACCACTGTGGCTACCCAGTCAAAGAAATCTATGAGATTAGTCTGACAGGGCCTTCCTGTTGTAAACCCATGCTGTCTTGAATCCTGTACTCCTATGGATTCCAGTGGTTGCATTATCCTTTCCTTAAGGAGTGCCTCCATAATCTTGCCCACTACTGAGGTAAGACTGACTGATCTGTAGTTCTCTGCCTCCTCCCTGCTATCACTCTTGTGGAGCATGATCACATGAGCTCTTCTCCAGTCTTCTGGGACCTCTCCTATGCTCAGAGACTTACTAAACAGTTCTGATAATGGTTCTGCTTGTTCTACCCTAAGCTTCTTTAGTATCCTGGGATATATGCCATCAGGTTCCATTGCCTTGTCCACCCTGAGCTTAGCGAACTCTTGTAGACCTTTCTTTTGTAAAGGGCTAGTGCACTCCTCCCACTCTCCTGTGTCCATAGTGCTGAGATCTAGACCCTGCCCTACCTTCTCCTCAGTAAATATTGAGCAGAAGTATCTGTTTAGGAGAGATGCTTTTCCTTGGTCCTCATCCACACACCGCACTTATCCCTTTGATCTTAGCAATACCCTCTCTGGACTTTCTCCTTTCACTAATGTATCTGTAGAAAGTCTTGTCCCTTTCTTTTACTTTTCATGCTAGTGTTTTCTTTGGCCTTTGCCTGCCTTACTGCCTTCCTTGCTTCCTTAGGGCAGTTTGGTATGCCTCCTATCTTCATCCTGCTGCATTCCCTTATATTTCCTGAAGGCCAACCTTTTGGCTCTGACCTCTTCTGCTACTGTTTTTGAGAAGCAAAGTGGTTTCCTCCTTCTTTGCTCTTCTTTTCTCTCTGAGACAATGGGATGTTGCTTCAAGTATTCAAGTGTTAGTAACTTGGCAGAAGACACCAGGAGGAAGGAGTGCTGTGTGACTGGACTTCTCTACTGGGAATAAAGAAGTAGAACTCTTGTGCTTGGACCTTTAATTTATGGTAAAACAAACTAACAAACAAAACAAAAAAAAATTAGTGTGTTTATCTGAGTTAACTGAACTGAATGGTTATCTGAACAGTTATCTAGGTGTAAATCTCAGGTGATTGAAAGGGCTTGATAGCTGTGCAGTTTAAATTACTTGTAGAAAGATCTAGTAAGTAGGGGAAGGCTTATCTTGAAGGAAGCTAAATTTAAAGACTGCCTTAGGAAGATTCTGTTAGTAGCTTGCAGAAGACACTAGGGAAGAGTGCTGTGTGACTGGACTTCTCTACTGGGACTAAAGAAGTAGAACTCTTTGTATGGACCTTTAATTTAGGGTAAAAAACAAACTAACAAACAAAACAAAAAAAATTAGTGTGTTTGTCTGAGTTAACTGAACTGAATGGTTATCTGAACAGTTATCTAGGTGTAAATCTCAGGTGATTGAAAGGGATTGATAGCTGTGCAGTTTAAATTACTTGTAGAAAGATCTCGTAAGTGGGGAGTGGCTTAGCTAGAAGAAAGCTAAATTTAAAGACTGCCTTAGAAATATTCTGTTAGTAGCTTGGCAGAAGACACCAGGAGGAAGGAGTGCAGTGTGACTGGACTTCTACTAGGACTATTTCCTCCTTCCCACCCAAAGCTAGTTCTACTTTTATAGGCACATGATTTGACTGACAACAGGAACTTCCTGTTTGAGAGCAGGAAGTGAGTGATCACAGAGTCACCAAAGACCCACCATCCTAGAAGGGCAAGAGTAGCTCTCAGCCCTCTCTAGCTTCTGGAGGTCTGCCTCTGAGCAAGTAAGGGTCTACTGAGAAATATAGGATATTCTTGTCTCAGAACAGGACAATCAGGAGCTTAAAGGGCACAGAGGCAGAAAGTAAGTAGAGAGAGAAGAAAGTAAAAAACAGAGCAAAGAGTAAGGATTCCAAACAACAGTTAAGGGGACAGAAATAAGACATGATGGGAGTGGTGCAGTGCAGTTGCTGTGGAGCAGCAGTCTTCTAGGAGACGTTCTGGAGGTTGTGGTGTTGTCCCATCTGCAGGCACCTTTCTGGACTGAGGGGAGGAGGTTGCTCATCTCAGGCTGAGTTGGCCAGGATTTGGGACCTCCTCTTCCATCCAGGGACCACCAGTGCCACTGCCGTTGCCTCAGAGGTTGCCAAGAAAGAGGAGCAGTTGGACCACAGTGGGCTCAGGGAGGGTGAGGGTGGTGGAACAGAGGCACATCCCTCCAGTTGTACCTCTCCACAATTCCTTTGCTATTCTGGCAAAGTGTGGTTCCTCTATGGAGGCACCTGCAGTGGAGACCAAGGAGGATGCTGGGAACCTCCACAAAGGAGACCCACAGGAGGGTGGCATGGGACCCCACAGGGAAGGAAACAACTCATGGTGGGGACTCCATTGTTAGGAAAGGTAGAACTGGGGAGGAAGGGGAGAGGGAGGTAAGGTGCCTGCCTGGTGCCATGGCTTGAGGGACAGGGAGCGAATCCTCAGGATTGCTGGAACATCTGCACAGGGAGGGAGCTGGATGTCATTGTCCACCCAGGGACAAATTACCTGGCTAAGAAAGGATTAGAGCAGTGCAGGAAGAGTTTGTGGAATTGGGAGGGCCTTAGACAAGTAGCACACACGGTAACCTTCTCGGAGGTGCTGCCCATCTATGGCGTAGAAGAGGCTGAGGGTGTTGTGCACCATGAGTTCAATCAGTGGTTGAAAAACTGGTGCAGAGCTCAGAGGATTTGGCTTCATTGGGGCCTGGGGTCCACCTGGAGTGATGTAAGCCTATACTGGCACGATGGACTGCATCAGTCCAGGAGGGAACCAGGATCCTGGGTGATAGGTTTAAATGCTTCATTGGCAAGCATTTAAACTAGCCAAGGGAGGCACTGGAAAGGAGCAGGGAAATCCTAGCCCCCAAAAAAACATGGTAGTAAGTGCAGGAAACACCAACATAGAGGTGGTGATAGGAGAAGGACGGGTAAATGGGGAAAGTGACAAAGGCAAGAAGGACAGGGATGGGGCAAAAGGAGTAAGCCATCAGTAAATGGAGGGTAATGAGTACCAATGCCTGCAGTCTGGGCAACAAGCTCCATGAGCTGGTGGCCTTGATGGAAGAGGGATGCCTGGATATCGTAGCAGTCACAGAAACATGGTACACAGAGAACCATGACTAGGATGTTAACATACCAGGGTACATAACCTACAGGAGAGACAGGCAGGGAGAAGAGGGGAGGAGTAGCTCTCTATGTTAAGGAAAGGATAAAAGCAACTGAACAAAAGAGTAAACAGGTAGGAGAGGAGGCACTGTGGGTCACCTTGGAGACTGGAAAGAGCACCACAGTCCGCACAGAGAGGTTGTGTACAGACCCCCATGTCAGGGAGGGAATGGAGAAGGATATGATAGAAGGCATTCTTAGGATGGCAGAGAAAGGAGATACTGTTGATGGGAGACCTGAATATGCCAGATGTTAACTGGAGCACATTTGCTGCAGCCACATCCAAGAGCAGGGTCATTCTTGATGCCCTACAGGTGGCAGGCCTCAGACAGCTAGTTTCAGAACCCACTCATGAGGGAGAAATCTTAGACCTCATGACTCTCAAATGGGGGCAGTGAGAGGATCTCAGATCTAGAAGTGGGTTGCCATCTGGGAACAAGTGACCATCAAACAGTGTGGTTCACGTTAAACTCAGCTACAGAGTCAAGCCATACAAAAGTGAGGGCACTGGACTTCAGGAGGCTGACTTTGGCAAGATGGGAGAGGCCAGAAAAGCACTAGCAAACAGTCTCGGGGGAGGCAGAGCAACAATGGGAATCATCAAACTGCCATCACAGAGGCAACAAGCCTATGTGTGAAGGAAATAAACAAATCAAAATGAAAAAAAAACACTATAGTTCTCAAAAGAGGTGGCTGGGAAAGTCAGGGAGAAAAAGATAGCATTCAGGAAGTATAAGGAAACACAGAAGGAGCAGGACAGAGAGCTGTACCAGTTAAGGCAGAAGGAAGCAGTGAGGGAAGTCAGAATAGCAAAGGCCCAAACTGAGGGAAAACATAACCGACTCGGTTAAGAAGGGGATAAAACCTTTATAGGTACATCATAGAGCGTAGAAAAGACAAAGGGAAGGATAGTAAGGCTGAATAGAATGAATGGTGGGTGGGCAGAGGGGACAGTGAAAAGCAGGGATACTGAATGAATATTTTGCTCAGTATTCACAAAAGAGGAGGGTAAGTGCCTAATCCAATTAACAGAAGCACTCTTGATAGGGGTCGATCCCAGCCCTTTCACAGAAGAAAGGGTTCTGCAAGAACTCCTAAAACTGAAGGTGGACAAAGCAATGGGCCTGATGAATTCACCCCAAAATTCTAAAAGAATTAAGGGGTGAACTAAGTAAAACTCACTGACTACTCTTTTTAATAACTCATGGGAGGATGGAGTGGTACCTGAGGACTGGAGGAGGCAGATGTGATTCCCTTTCACAAAGTGGGACCAAGACAGAGGCAGGAAACTACAGACCTGTCAGTTTGACCTCTGTGGTAGGGAAAGTGATGGAGTCACTTTTGAAGGAAAGAATAGTTGAGTACCTAAAGGCCAGTGGGTCACAGGACCCAAGGCAGCATGGGTTCACATGGGAAGGTCATGTCAGACAAATCTAATAGATTTCTTTGACTGGGTGACCAAAGTAGTAGACCAGGGAGGGGCTGTGGACATGGTCTACCTAGACTTTAGCAAGGCATTTGACACAGTCCACACAAAAGATTAATAGTCAAATTAACCAGCCTGGAGTGGGTCCCAGGGTGGTAGCCTGGGTAAAACATTGGCTGGACAACAGGACACGGAAGTTAATTGTAAATGGAGTCCACGCTGAAGAAAGATGGGTTACTAGTGGGGTACCGCAGGGTTCAGTACTGGGTCCAGTCCTTTTAATGTCTTGTAAGTGACATTGCAGAGGGACTGGAAGGAAAGTATGCCTCTTTGCAGATGACACCAAGATCTGCAACAGGGTTGATACACAAGGAGGTGTGGAAAGGATGAGAAGGACTCGGCAAGGTTGGAGGAATGGACAGAAGTATGGCAGCTAGGATTCAATGTGAAGAAGTGCAAAATAATGCACTGGGAAACAAGAACCCAGGGAAGATTACACAATGGGGGAGGTAGTAACAACAACAGAAAAGGAAAGGGACCTGGGGTAATCATATCAGATGAACTTAAGGTTAGCAAGCAATGTGAGAAGGCAGTAGGGAGGGCTAGGGGTATACTGGGATGCATGGAGAGGCATCACCAGCAGAAAACAGGAAGTTGTTATCCCTCTGTACAGACAGTTGGTGAGACCCCATCTGGAGTACTCGTCCAGTTCTGGAGACCCCATCTCTGCAAGGACATAGACAGGATAGAGGCAGTCCAGAGGAGGGCAACTAAAATGGTGCAGGGTCTGCAAGAGAAGCCATACAAGGAGAGACTAAAGAAGCTTAAGATGTATACCCTTGAGGAAATAAAGGAGAGGGGGACATGATAGAAACTTAAGTACCTCAGTGGAATCAACAAAGTCAAGAGGTAGCATCTTTCAGAAAAAGGAGATGCAAGAACAAGGGGACACAATTTAAAATAGAGGGGCGGTTCCGGACAATGTGAGGAAGTATTTTTTCACAGAGATGGTAGTGGATGCATGGAACAGCCTTCCTGAGGAGGTTGTGGGGTCTAAAACTGTGGAGAATTCAAGAATGCATGGGACAGACATAAGCAATTCTTGTGGGGGTAGGAAGAAATAGGCTGTTGGTTAACTAGGATCTGCGGCCTATCCTTGGTAGGGAGATGGGCAGACTAGGTGGGCCAAGTGGTCCTTATCTGCCATCAAAGTCTATGTTTCTATGTTTCTATTGCATCCCATGCTTTCCCACTTTGCCTGTACCCTCTCACCTGTATTTCTTCTTGCCAGGGCTAGCTTAAATATGTTGGCCATCTTATCAAAGTCAGTTACTCTAAAGTCCCATATTTTGTCTTGGAATGGGATGATTTAGTTCTAGTGGCCAAATTGAACCATACTATGTGATGGTCACTGGCCCTTGGATGAGCTTCTTCCTGGAGATCTCTGATCCTTTCCCATTAGTCAGTACAAGTTCCAGAATAGCCCTGGCATCAGTGCCAGTAATATGGTGGCTGAAAGAAGAAGAATAACATGAAAAGATACAGCCTCTACACCAGAAAGTACTGGCAGCTGGCAGATAGAGTGATTGGTGGATAATAGACGAAATTTACATAGCGAGGTTAGCTGGTCAGGTTGGTCGATAAGGAGGGTGGCAGAAAACAGAGGGTGGATAAGAGAGAGTGCAGTATACACTTCTCAGATACAAATAAACACCTTCAAAAGCTTGATTTTATTAACCTGGATTTTGATCCAGCTTCTTGAATATCTGCTTAAAAGCTCAGTTTACAGCACCGTCTGTGTGTTGTCAGCACCTTTTGATGTGGGACATGTGTGAAACAGAACAACTTTGTGATGTAAATTGTAGGATGTCCCTCAAATCTGGAATACAGAATTGCATTGGCAGAATCTTCACCACTGTCCCAGCAATGGAAGGAATCACCTGGAGCCAGGACCTCAGTTTTTCTATGACAAAATAAGGACAATGATTTCCTAGGTAAGCAGGTAAGGAGAGGTGGGGTATTTTGTTATGGTCTGCAAAGGAACAATAGCCATTATGGATCCTATACTCTGCTTTCCTGCAAACTGTCTCTCCAGTATGGTCACTATAAGTGTTCCAAATGGACTAAAACTGTGAGTAGTATTTCATTTAATTTTCTGTTCTCTTAAATCCCACCTTGCCTCCCCTCAGCCTTGCTCCTGTGCCTAAAGATTACCCCCACCTTGGCTTCCAGCTTATTCCTTGTCGCTTCCCATCTCTCTATTGCTCTAGCCTCTTGTGCCATTCCTGCTCTGCTGTGTTCCGACTCTGAGCTGTTTCACTCACTCTTCAAATGTGAGCCAATGTTTTTGAATTCTCTGCCTCTGTACCAGCATCTACTGTTTCATCTGTAAAACCAACTCTATGCACTATAAAAATCTCTGCCCTTGTACCTTGTTTATTTATTGTAAATCCCTGCCTCTGTACTTGCTTATTCTGTATAATTTTGTAAATACTGAACATGCATCTTGTATTTTTATTCATTATGCTCTACAGACTATTGTAAAAGTGGTATTGTGCATTTATATGTTGCTGTTATGTATCGTTTCTCTGTGCCTCCCTTCTATTCTTCCCAGACCTCTCCTGAAAAGAGACATTCTGTCTCAATCGGACTACCAGTTACCAAAATTCAAATAAACATATAAATAAATAAATTTTCGTAATACTGTATATGGATGTGTATAAGGAGAAGATTATGTGGAAAAATCATTTTTTTTTTGTAATTTAAGGAAGTTTTTATTTTTAGGTCCTGTTGAAGTTTTTTTTTTTTTTGTTAGTGAATAAATGTAGTGGCCTTGTTTATGATAGCACTCAAGAATGAGTGAAAAATTGTACTGGGAGTCAGGGATATTTCACTGTGCTGCATCCTGGTTGTCAAAGTCCCAAACCATTAGCTGTCACTCTGCAAACTCATGGCATCAGAATCCTTTTGAGTAATCAAGATGCTGGACATTCTCTACCTGTTTTTTATGAAGACTATATATAGAAACATAGAATTTGACGGCAGAGAAGGACTGCTTGGCCCACCAGTCTGCCCATTTCCCTACCTCATGGATAAGCTGCAGATTCTAGTTAATCAACAGCTCACTTCTTCCTGCTCCCCACTAGAATTGCCTTATGCCTGTTCCACGCATTCTTGAATTCTCCCACTGTTCCTGACTCCACAGCCTCCTCAGGAAGGCTGTTCCATGCATCCACAACTCTCTCTGTGAAAAATTCTTTCTGACATTACCTCTGAGCCTCACCCTTCTATCTTCAAATTGTGCCCCTTCTTCTTGCACATCTCTTCTTCTGAAAGATACTACCTTCTTGTACCTTGTTAATTCCTTGAGATACTTGAAAGTTTCTATCATGTCCCTCTCCTTTCTTTCCTCAAGGTTATACATATTAAGCTGCTTTAGTCTCTCCTCGTATGTCTTCTGGTGCAGACCTTGCACCATTTTTGTTGCCCTCTTCTGAACAGCCTCCACTCTGTCTTTATCCTACCATTGCATAAATAGATGCATTTTTCTATTTCTTTGTTAATGATTTTTATTTGTTTCAAAAAGAAGTTACAAAACCAGTACAGGATATGCATTCACAATTGGCACAGTTATGCACTTACAAATAGGTCAGTGCAGAGTCATCATATTCCACTTACAAATGGTTCACTACAGTGTCATAATTTTACAGTACAAAGCCTAAAGCCTAGGAGCAGAGTGTGCCTCAATTCAGGGGCCTGGTGTTACCCATACCATTGTTTTGCTTGGCATCTAAAGAGGAAAGGAAGAAAGAGCTTTATAAGGCACTTACTTGTCTAAGGGGGCTGGTAGATGTTCTGTTCAATACCATGCTTATTTGCAGGTCAGGTATCTTCATGGCTTCTGAAGTGATCCTGCTGGGAGGTATATTGCAGCTGGGACTCTAATGACTTACAGCACTGGAAGCTGAACAGAGATATGAACAAAGTATTCTAGTGCTAACAATAACATCACTAACAAAAAACACAGTATAACAAACTTCACAGCAGTGATTGTTAAAGGATATTTGTACCTTATTATAGAAAGAAGGGTTGCAGCAAGATGGGTGACCTTAAAAACTCCAAGCCATGATACCCCCAGTCCATCTCTTTGCACAGAGTGAGGGGCTATGGGGTATCCCTGGACTTAGGAGTAGCAGGCCTCTTTGTGATCAACCAGCACCTGTGGGTGAGTTTAAGAATGCCAAATATGGGGATCAGCATTTATAGTATGGTGTCATCTTGTTGAGTTTAAAATGCAGATCCTATCCAGCTCAACAATTTTGATGAAGGAGGCTAGAATGTTTCTGGTAGTGGGTATATTGTAGTTCTCCAGCTACATAATATAACTTTCTTGACCTGCATGGCAGCAGGGACAGCCACTGAAATTCAGAGTATGTGATGTTAAGTGTGTCGGGCTTGATCCCTAATATGAAGATTGAGGGGACAGTGGGATCTGTCTCTGCAGTACCCTGTTGCCCATGTGGCATAGCTGTTTTCATAGCAACTGAATTATGGGGCAGCCCCACAGTATGGGAAAAGATCCCCTATCTGCAAGACATCAACAACATTTATCTTTGACCACTACATAAGCTTTATAAAGGACCAAAGGGGTCCTGTACCAAGAGTGAAGTATCTTGTTTTGTATTAATCTGCTTTGGGTATCCTTTAGAGTGGAGTGTGCATTGTTCCATGCTTGGGCCCATTGATTCTCAGTGATGTATAAACCCAACATCTTCTTCTACCTGAGTCTGGATTTCCCAGACTGGCTGGGTAATGTGTTCCTTATGCTTCAGTAGATTTTGCCTGCAAAGCCTCTAGTGGTGGACAGCCATTTGATGAGTAGTTTGGTGTACAGGACTTGGGGTTCTGTAAGAGTGGTTTAACCACCTCCCTTATTTGCAGGTACTGCCACATCTCCTTGTGAGGAGACCCCACCTGGTTTGCAGACTCTGGTATGTGACCACAGATTCTGTCTCTGGATCTAGGATGTCTTGAGCAGAAGGAGTGCACCTGAATTGGCCCAGTGTGACCAGCTAACTGGTCTTCTGTCTATCTGGATGCAGGGGTTGTTCCAGATGGGCATATGGGTTGTGGGTGTGGGAGTGGACTCCAATCGTTTGTGGACCCAGTTCCAGTATTTAATGGACAGGGGTATGGTGGGATGATTAGAGAGGTGTTCCCTAAGGGTGAACATAACAGCACTGCTGGGGTAGCTACACCTGCTATGTATTTTTCCATGGTCATCCACTGTGGTGATTGAGCCATCCAAGGGGTAAACCATTGTAGGGCTTAGGCTCTTGAAAGGTATATTTATACCCCTCCATCCAGGGAGGTTCTACCTGCCTAGTTTTCAGTGAGAGCGGAGTTTGTTATGGCTAAATCTGTTTTTTACCCTCCCACAGGAAATACCAATTAGTTTATCTATTTTCTGGAACCATGACTGGTTTGTGGTGAGAGGAATGTGGGTGAAAAGGTAAAACAATTTAGGGGCCATAGCCAATTTTAAAGCAGCGATTTTCCCAGCAAGTGAGAGGTTTAACAATTTCCATCTATCAAATGCAACCTTACACGCTTGAAGTAGTGGTTGGAGGTCCTCTTCCCATTTCCTCTCAAACTGAGGTATTATTTTGACACCTATGTATGTTATGCCTTTGTCAGCCCAGCGGATCCAGATTCCACAGTCAAGTTATCCTGACATTGTTGGTTTAACGGTAGTATCTCAGACTTGGATTGGTTTACTTTTAGTCCTGACAGGTTTGGGAAGAGTCAAGTAGTGACGGGACTGGTTTTATGGAGTGCTGCAGATCAGCTACTGTTTTAGAAGGTCGTCCATGTACATGAGTGTCGGATAGTTCCTGTCCCCCACCCTTATTCCACTTACCTCTGTGTGTTGGCGGATGGCCGCAGCCAGGGTTCAATAGCCAGCATGAACAGTAAAGGGAAGCGGGGTACCCTTGCCTCATGCCTCTCTCAGTCAGAAGGGGGTGAAATCAGGTGGTTTGTGGTGATCCTGGTAGAGGGGTTGGAGTAAAGTACCAGTACCCAAGTCTGGTATCTGTCACCTATTCCCAGAAATATAAGCATCAGGTGAAGATAATACCACTTGAGGGAATCAAATGCCTTTTCAAGTCCAATGTGATGTCAGCTGCTGGTATGTTAAGGTCTCTCACTATGTACCACAAGTTGAGCAGATATCTTTTATGGTTGGCACTATACCTGCCAGGTATGAAGCCAACCTGGGAGGGGTGTATTAGGGCTAGTAATAGAGGGCTTAGCCTGTTAGCCAGCACCTTTCATGTTTACCTTTCTGTCCGTATTTATAAGTGAGATAGGCCTGTAGTTTAATGCCTGGGTGGGTGCTTTCCCTTCTTTGGTATGGCTGTAATGACCGTCTCACATAGAGTATTGGGCAAGGTGCCTGATTCCTCAGCCTCTTTCAACACTTGCATGAGCATAGGGCCTATCTGTGGGGCTACAGCCTGGTAGAAGTCCACCAGAAGCTGTCTGCCCCAGGTGAATTACCTGATTGTAGGGACAGGAGCGCCTTGCTTACTTCAGCCTGAGTCATGGGGATTCGAGGTTCTGTGCCTGCTGGGGTGTTAACTTAGGGAGCAACAGCTCAGCAAGGAAGGTTTGTATCCCTGGTACTGGCTTGGTGTGGGAGGAGGTGTATAGTATGGTGTAGAATGCTTGCATGTTATCGTTTATTTCTTGGGGGTTGGATTTTAGCTCTGTTTCAGGGTTTTGTAGACAAGGAATGTACCTGTCCACCTGATGTTTCCTTAACTGGTAGGCCAATATCTTCCCTCTTTATCCTCACCTCCCAAAACCTGTGGCATAACAGTAGGACTGCATCCTTATGGTGGCCTTGTATGTCTCCCAGATCACCCCAGACAAAGTGTCGGCTATCGGGTTATCCTGAAAAACAAGGAGGCTTCCTCTTGCACCCAGTGGATAAATGCAGGGTCTTTCAATAATATGGGGTAGAGTCTTCATGAGGTGGAAGAAGAGGTTTTTAGATCCCCAGGCCAGGTAGAGTTGTGCAGAGGCATGATCTGACATCACCATGGGTAACATCGAGAGTCCTGCATCATCTGGGTCAGAGTGGGGGATGTAAGCATGATATCCAACCTGCTGAACAACTTATGTACCTCTGAGTGGTAGGTATAGTCCCTCTCCTGGGGATGGAACAGATGACACACATCAGAGATGCTATGCTCGGTCATTAGTTGTTTTAGCGCTTGCCCCACTCTGACATGAGTCTCCTTCCCAGTGGTGCTCCTGTCAGTGAGGGGAGGAGGGTTAGGTTGAAGTCTTCCTCTAGCAGCAGAGGACATTGGTGGGGTGCAATGGAGCCAATTGCATTTGTTATCTCATGGAAATATTTGGGGTCATTGTTATTTGGCACATATATATTGGAGAGCAAAATAGGGTCAGTTGGTGTGGCGCAGACAGCCATTGCCAATCTGCCTATGGGATCTGCACATTGTGTAGTTACTGCCCATTGGAGGTTTTTATGGAGAAATATCACTACTCCACATTTCTTGGAGGAGGCACACAAGTTTATCTCTTGACCTACTCAGTCCTTAACAAGGTATACATGATCATTTTGATGAGTTTGGTCTCCTACAGGAAGGCTACTTGGTCCTCATCTTATTCAAATGTGAGAGAACTTTCTTCTCTTATCAGGAGTATTAAGCCCCTGACATTCCATGTATGGCAGGCCAAATTATACATAGTCAGTTTCAGGGGTGGGTACTTGGTTTTGTGCATGAACTGGCAAACTGAGATGAGCAGCCAAAGCTTCGAGCAAGAGTGTACCTGAAATGGTGCTCCAGTGCATACACATTCCATTTACCCTGCAATTCATTGTGGGCTGAAAGATATCAACATTTAATAGACATACTGTTCGAAAATCCACAGATGTCCCTCCTGTACCTGTTAACCAGATAAATATCCCTAACATAAACAACACTGTAAGCAGTTGACATAAACAATATACAATTCCCTAAGGGGGCTGTTCTCATGGCAGTACCCTGGCAGGTAACCACAGTTTGAAAAGAGCTTCCTGGTGTGTCTGTTCCCCTGTGGACTGAGATTGAGCAGTAAACAAAGAGCCCAACAATATGCATTCACCCTTTTGGACTGCTTTGGGGCACCATCAAGACTTTTGACCATAGACTCAGCATGCCTGGCAGCCAGCCTGACTGCCCTGTGGGGCATGATGGGGGAGGCGCACCTTCCCATTACAGTAGACAACCAAGTCTGGGTTGCCCACTAGTCACACAGTAACCCTGGGGAGGGGATTGAGATTTGTTAAGCTTAAATTACCTGGGGAATTCAGGTCAAGAGCAGATAACCATCTACACACTCTGTATCCTGATGGATGTTTAGGGTAGTACACAGGGTGCCCCACCATCACTTGTATATGCTCCTAGACCATTTGCTAAAGAAGTGTCTGATATCAGTGTTCGGAAGCTCATAGGGGCTACATAGTTAGCTCAAGATCAGTAACCTTTACCAGCCATCAAGACCCCTGAGGTCCCCTTTTGTAGTGTTAGTGTGGGACAGTTAGTTTCCTTGGGGGCCCTTGTGTTAGTCAGAATGCTAAGGTGCAGTTTCAGCTTGGAGCACAGGAGTGCATTGTTAGTATATATTTTGTTAGACTTACTAGTGGGGTATTATAGATTTTGGGGATTCAAAGTCCTACCCATGTGAGAGATATTCTGGGAGGATAGAATAGCTGTGCCTCTTATCATTGGGCAGCCTTTGATGTTAGATAGGAGGTACAACTGGCTGGTACTAGGAGGGTTTGGCTGCTGACTGGCACCCTTTGAATTGCACCCTCCTTCTGCTCTGGAGACTCAAGTATTTTACTAGTAAGTAGCTTTAGCATACATATTTCAATCCCAGCTCAGCAAAATAGAAAAACAGCTCAGTGAATTGCACCTCCATTTACTCTTGGGGATCCAGTAATCCATTTGTAAATAGTTGTAACACACAAATATTTCAGTCCCTGTTCAGTTAAATTAAAAATAGAAAACAGCTCCATGTTCATGGCTGTTAACAGTGAGGAGCCTTTTGTTTCATGGGGTGTGGATGGAGAGAACGGGATTGTTGAGATGCTGATGGCCAGCCACACGGGCAGGAGGGGATGGAGTGCTTACACCAGAGCCAGTGATTTCAAGGCCTATCATGGCCTTGCTGACAATACAGAGAACCTTGTCCCCCATTCCTATCCCTATCTGGACCTCTATTTTCAACCCCCAAAGAATAAAACCATTTATCTGACAGTGATCCTTTAGTCACCAGCCTCTGGTGTTACCAGGAGCTGAACAGTCCAGTGAGCTTTGTTGGCTAGGTCAGTAGGCTGTGGAAGCCATTGTGGTGCGGGTTCTGGAATGTCTTTGGTATCATCCTCTAATGCTGGTGGCAGGCTGTTCTCGACAATTCGGGTTCAAGAGTCAGTTGGGTCTAGAGGGTCCTGCTGTCTGTGGTTGTAACAGTGCCCACTTTCATTTCTGAGGGGATGCTGCAGAAGACTGAGTCCAGGGGGCAAATCTATTTTGGTGAAATAAGGACTGTAGATAGGTAAACTGCTCTTCTCTATGGTGTTTGGTCTGCTTACTCTCTCAAGGGGGCTCTTAGGTCTGCTCCTTTCATTGGGGTGCTTTCTCCAGTTGTGTTGAGCATTCTGTGGGTGCTTCTTGGATTGGACTGCTGGTACCCCAGTCTCATACTGCCCCATCTGCCTAGTCAATGGCAACTGCCTGATGTACACTCTGTTCTTCATGTTGGGGGTTTGATCTCCACCTCCCGCCTTCTGGTATCCATTGTTACTATTACTCCTAAGCTTGGATCTGAACTCTGAGGGCCAGGTGTGTGCATATAGTCAATCAAGGAGTCTGTGGTCCTAAAGACCAAGGGGGTTCCATTTACATTGATCCTCATTGATATAGGGTGTCTTAGTGAAAACTGGATTCCCAGACAGTGTAGCAGGTGCCTGGCCTCCATGTACTCTTTTCTTTTATCCGCTAGATCTTTTGAGCAATCTTGAAATAACATCAGTCAGTGGCCTGTCCAGTACAATGTGCCCAGCTCCTGAGCTCTGGCCTGGATCACTTATTTTTAGCAAAGCAGGGAAAGCAGGCTAGAATGAGCCTGTGCCTGTCTACTGTTTTAGGCTGAGGTTTGAGTAATCTGTGTGCCTTCTTTATTGCAAAGTGGGGGTCTTTAGGTAGTTTTAGAATGTGGTCCAGTTTGGATTGCAAAATGTTTATCATGTTGCCTTGTTTAGAGCCCTCTGGTATCCCTGTAGCTGCAGATTGTTGCAGCAACTCCTGTTTTCTAAGTCATCTACCTTATATTGGAGGGTCCTGATCACCTGTGCCTGCTCCCTGACAGTAGCTGTGAGCTCAGTGATGGCTGTTTCCTGGGAGGCAGCTTTCCTCTCTGATTGAAAAATTTTGACATCATCCATCTGATGAAGCGCCAACATAGTGTCATTGGATGCAATGGTAACCTCCACCATTTGTTACATTAAGGTGGTGAACATTTTATTCACAGAGGTTGAGTCCATGGTGCCATTAACTGAGGTCACCATGCGGCTTCAGGTGTTACCAGAAAAGACATTTGCTTGAGCTGCTGGCTGCAATTGCTGGAAAGCAAAGATAGTGCAATGTGCACTGTGATACAGGTAATCTTGTGGTGCCTTCTAATCTTTGCTAGGAAACTGAAAAGGAGTGATTATATGAAATTAAGCCCCAGGTAGTGTGCTCTGCAAAGCTTCAGTGTCCAGCTTGTTTCCCTGTTAGGCCACACCCCATTGTTCTATTTTTACTATATTACTTCCTTCATTAAACTGGTTAACAACTTACTGGATTCTAGGGCCCAGAAGGTGAGGATTAGGGTAGTTTTTCCAGACCAGGAGAGGTCACCAGTGGGGTCCCAGAGGCTCTCTTCTGGGACCTACACTTTTAATGTTTTTATAAGAGATATAAAAAAAAAGTAAGAATACCATCACAAAATTTGCTAATGACACTAAACTAGGGGAACGATAGACATTGATGATAAACATCAAACATTTTGCAGTGATCTGCAGAAAATTGAACACTGGTGTATGGATAACAAAATGACAGCCAGGATAAATGTGTCGTATTGTATTTCAGTATAAACAATCCCAAACATACATACCACCTAAATATCCAATGCTTACATCCTCATTTAAGGAACATGACCTGGAAATAATAGTAAGTACCAGTCTTACATCCAGGGACCAATGTAAGCATGTCATGCAGACAGCAAATTCAATATTAGATAGAATAAAGTGTACGTTTATAAACATAAATCAATCTTTTATTATTCCTGTACTGAACCTACATTAGCTATATTTGGACTTTGATTCACCCTTTTGGAGTCCTCATTACATCAAGGATAAAAATGGCTGGAATCAGTCAGAGAAAAGCAATAGAATTAATCCTAATTTAAGACATCTACCTTATGAAACGAGATTACAAAGGACAGGCTTAGTTAGTCTTGAGGACAGAAGAACTAGGGGCGACATGCTGCAGATTTATAAAATATTAAAAATAAGGACCTAACAGAGCAATCAGATTCAAGTTCATGACTCGGAATGTCATCCTCCAAGCCATGATAAGCAGCTATATAATCAAAAGGTTAATACGTGTAAAAGAGACTCTTGTTTTACAATCAGGGCTACAAAGGCCTGGAATTTACTACCACATGAGGTGATCATACTAAAAATCCTACAGACTTTAAGAGCAAATTAGACAGACATTTCAACTTGGATGGGACAAACACTAACTAAGACATCCACTAGGGTGGCAGACACTCACAATGGGCTAATGCCTTCTTGTGTCTTAACTCACAGAGTAAACTGAGTAGATCTGTTAATAGTTTGATGATTTCTGTGCACCCCATTCAATTGAGGAGGGACTGGATGGTTCAATGTGTCGGTAACAGGTTTAGTAGCCTTTTCTCTCTGAGTCACTACTTCTAGTCTAGTCAGGTTAGTAGTAGCCATAAGTCATTATGATCTGTTACAAAATGGGCTAGTCAAAAGATCAGCTCTGATTGGCTGAAACACCCTGGCACCTATGTTGTTATTTCTTAACAACACCCTGTAAATAACAAGTGCTTCCTGGCAGTGCCTATCACCAGTTGGTATCCCTGTACCTACGTTCCATCTGAATCACGATAGCTGTCATTTTTTTCATCTCACTTAGTGAGAGAGTGATCCAGAGCTCTCTCCCCAAACCAGTCCTCAGAACAGTCCATACACCTGCTATTACATTACAAGATTAAAAAGCAACAACACCAAAAACAAAACTGCTTTCTTTCTTTCTTATTTCACCAGCATGAACACAACACCAGCGCTGTGACTGCTTCCATCCTCCGATCTCCAGCCGGTCTGCAACTGATGGTAGCCAGCAGCGCGTGACTCCATGTCCGGGACTATTTTGAGAAAAGTCCCACTCCTGTTCATGCCCTGACCATGCTGAAATAACAAGTTTCACAATTCTGAAGTAAATCAAAATACCTTTTTTTACTAGCAGAGTTCAACAGACAAGCTGAGTTCTATATGAACTGTAGAATCACACCTGACATGACTGCACACCATTCTTGCTCCACCACTGCTGCTCACTACCCGCTCACAGTCTGGAAACAAAACATTTTTTACTATACAGAACAATCTATAACACTAGTGTGATCAGAAAACTCATGGGGGACCATATAGGAGCGACACTGCAATGCAATGTAATACAAAAGGAATTCTCATAAGCAACAGTACCCTCTAGTGGCACTAGAGGACTATTTTCATAAGCTGCCATTTCTGCTCATTTGTGTTATTATTTCCTCTCTCTTTTTAATAAATTTTATTATAAAAAAACAATAATGTTAGCCCATTTTCTAAACACAATAATACCATCCAGGGTGGGCGTTATGGGATATAACAGACCTTCCAGGGCTATAAGGCCCTCCGTCTGTGGCACTGGGCCTCATTATGCCCCTGGGTGGTCCATTATATCCCAATATCACCCACCCTGTTGGGTATTATTGCTTTATAACTGTCTGATTGACCATGTGAAATGAGCTTTGGAAGTCTCACTTCACTTCGTAGTGGAAAATATTATCATTACAGCCTCCCAAAACTATTGTCACTAATTTACATCCTGGTTGGCAGCCTCACATGAGAGATGAAGGTCTGATTGGGCATGGAGCCTGAAAACTATCATTTCCTATATTGTGGCCCCTCCATGACAAAACTAAGCACACTGGTAGGGCAGCATAGGGAAACTTAAAGAGTAAATACCCTGCCCTTGCTATATCTGTGATGTGGAGAAATACTGTAGATGGCTTTAATTTCCAGGACTGTCAGCCTGGCCCCTTCATGATCTTTAAATTTCAGTACAAGAACATGAACAAATTGAATGATATCTAACAAAGTAAAACATCTTCAGTGGAGACAACCAGTGACATGGTGATCTACTATCACATGTGTCTGTGCTCATTATATAATTTCATCATGTTTTTAAACAAAATGTTCTCTTTGGGATTGGTTATCTTCTTCTGTTAACCATAGCAAGGCTGGGGACATCTCTGCAGAGTGACATCAGCACATCATCAGAGTGTGTCGGGTCTGGTAGAAACATAACAGTCCTTTAACACTGAAGTCAGAAGTCATGCCAAGGTATGCATTGCTGTGGGACAATGCCACACCTCATATGTGCTGTAAGGTATGAAAAATCACTGAATGCCTTCAAACACCTGAAAAGGGCCATTATCACACAGTATCAGACACCATAGAGTGTCTTATCATACTTATAAATTGCTCAGCATTTAACAAAAAAGAAATGTTTTAGGTTAAAATGTTGTTTCTTATTTTATTTTAGACGGTATACTTACACCACAGAGAAATAGTCCCAGTAACATTCCATATTTAGAATTAACCTGGAATATATGGATATCATAGAATAAAAGATTCACAAATTCATTTTCATTTCCACTATTAGAATGTTGCCCCCAACAGACAGAGTCACACAACAGAAGCCTTCATTTGGAACTATGGCTTCAGCTTTGTCTGAAAGACGGTAAGCCAACAGTTTTACAGTACCTGGAAAGCTGGTAATGAAAGATAAATGATTTCTCATGGTCTCTAAAAGAAACACAAGAAATTAAAAGTGTGACTAGTGACTGTTTTTTTGTTTTGTTTCTGTGTATGGATGGTATCATGAGAGAAAACAACTGTAATTATTCACTTAGATTTTAAATATAAGGGAGTTTTACTTTTAGGATCTAGTTGAAGGTTTTCATTGAGAAGAGGTGGCAGCAATGCATGTGATGGTAATCAGGGATGACTGAAGTGGTTCATTAATTCTGTGCAGTTGCCCAAATTCCAATTCTTGCTACCTGAACTTGTTCCAGCTGTGCATTTGTGGGGACTTGCATTTTGGTTTCATAATGTATTTCGCCACTCATCAAGCAAACAATTCTCTGCCCATTTTTAATGTCTAACAAAGTTTTATTCTTGGAAAACATATCTCAAAGTCATGAAATTCTTCATTTGAAATTAATTGCAATATTTAGAAATAAGCATTCAACTGAAATCATGAGCTCCAGGAGTTTTATAAGTATGCTGACCAAAATTAAATGCTTTTTTTGGACAGTATTTAATGGCTGTGATAGTGCTGATTAGACCAATTAAGATAATGATGTCACACTATACTGATGTCCACGACAGTTTACAATGAGTGAAAGTGGGGCTACAAGTCTAACAACAGAGTACTTAATGTTTTAAAATACAACAAAAATATTCATAATGAATCAGAACACAGGCCCTATTTGACATGTGGTACTAGTTCCATGTTTAGACGATTGCCATCTTTCCAGTGTTAGTAATGAAGAATTTTTGTCCAAGTATCCTACAGATTGTTGTAAATATATTAATTTACCACTTTTTCAAATGTGAGGTAATTCATTAAGTGGGCTTTATTACTTCACAAGTTTTCAGGGTGTACTGTTTGCCTTGAAATACTACAGAATTTTACAGCTCTAAGTGAAATGATGGATATTTGCAGAAAATGGTTAAGAGAATCTCAGAAGTAGTGTAATAAACATCATCCATCAAAACATTTATCTTGTTATTGTTAAAGGTCAACTGGTTCCACAGAAAATGTGTCTTCAAACCACTGTGAGCGATAGTTTAAAGGGAACCTTTCATTTACTGAAAACACAGTTTACTAATAGTAAACTTCTCCTGCAAATGATGTTATACACTGTTCAGCTGCAGAGATATTCTGCCTATATTACCATAAGGGAGTTGACAATACCTTCCTGTTTCCTCTGCAATGATGAATAAAAATAAAAAAAGCATTCTTCTATGACATGTGGTTTCATCATCATATGCCTAGGTAATAATCACAGACTGGAACATAATGTTTGATAAGGACTGCAGTTCATGAGCAAACCTGAGTTTACACTGCACAATTTCCAGACTTGTCGGTCTTGTGACTTCTGTACAGGACTCATCTACAGTAAATCTTAATAGAAACAGATGGCATTTTAGCACAGACTGTTCTCATCTGGACAAATACTGCAATGCAGAACCAGCTTCAATTAAAATTTTCTGTAACATATTACTTTGACTAGAGTTGCAGAAGAGTTTCTTACATTTATATTTTATTTAACAAATCTTTTACTCAGGTTAGGCCAATGGAGAGAGCATGGTGCTTACAATTTGATCCAGTCATACAATTTTTCTACTGGGAGAACTGAGTTTTATGGAGGCCAAGTGACTTTTTTATGTCATTCCCTGTGCAAGGTAACACCATCGGTAATGACTCACTTGATCCCTGCCTTTACGTCAGGTCCTGGATCAGGTCCTCTTACCTATTACGATACATTTTCAACAAATCACTCTGTCTCAGGCAATTCCCCTCTGCCTGGAAGATTGCCACAGTTACCCCTGTCCATAAAGGTGAGCAGGACTCTTCAGGGTAACTACCGACCATCTCAATCCTCTCCCCCTCTCTAAGGCGTTAGAAAATTGTGGCGTCCCAAGTCTCTGACTACCTCTGTAAGTACAATGTTCTCTGCCCTGAACAACACAGGTTCAGAGCAGGTCATAGTACCAATACAGCACTCCTGGAATTTTCCAGCTTCCTCCATGCCTCCTTGGACTCTGGTGCCTGGCTGGTGCTATATTCAATGACCTGTCTAAAGCATTCGATACCATTCCGCATCCTCTTTTGCTCTCCACCCTCGACCTAATAGGCTTTGCCTCAGGACCTGTTCCTGGTGCACCAGCTATCTCTCCGCCGCTCCAATGTGTGAAAAGTCAGCGGTACTCTCTCTGAAACATGTCCCATTTGCTCTGGGGTGCCGCAGGGGCTCAGTGTTGGGCCTACTATTCTCACTCTTTCTTAACTCCCTACCCAGCAGTTGTACGGGTAAGATGCTTCTCTATGCTGATGATGCTGTTCTTGTTGCCTCCCACAATGACCCCATGCTGCTACAGAACTCCTCCAACTAGTCTTTGACTCTGCAGCTACCTGGTTCACTGAGCACCGACTTGTTATCAATCTTAAGAAAACAAAAGCGATGCTCTTCTTCCACCCCAAAATAAGTACAGCAAGTTTCCCTTAGCTGTCCCTCCACACCAATCTAGTCATTGACCAGGTGCAGTCCTATAAATATCTTGGTATAACCTTTGACCCTGCACTTTCATTCCATGGACATATATCTGCCTAAATTCTGTTGCCAACTCACGCTAGGCATTCTTCCCGGCACAAAAATGCCTCCCTCCTGATTGCCCTCCGCCTGGCTGTCACCTCCTCTGTCATGTCTCTCATTGACTATGGCCTTCGGTCTATGGCTCAGCAGATCAGACTGCCCTCAACAAGGTTCACCTCACAGTTAATAAGGCCTGCAGACTTATCACTGGTGCTCCCAGACTCACTCACACATGTGAGCTGTACACCCTGGCTACCCTACTCAACCTGGAAGAGTGACTCATGTATCAGACATGCCAGCTCACCTTTAAAGCCCTGCATGGCCTATCCCCATAGGCCTATCCAACTCCATTCGCCATACTGCACCGACCTGATCACGTGCAGCTCATCAAAACTACCCTAGTTATTCCGAGAGCCAGGACTCTCAAGGTCAGAGGCATTCCCTACCATGCTCCCCCACTGGTATAACTCCTCCCTGCCAGTGTCTCAAACTCACTAACCTTAGCTTGCTTTAAGCCCAGGCTCAGAAACTTCCTGCTTAGCTCTCCCAAATACAACTGCCGCTAGCCTAGTGTAAAAAAAAATATATATACTCTGTTTGACAATGCTCACTGAGCGCTCCCCCTTCCTTTCCTACTAATTCCTCCTCCCCATCTCCTCCCTTCTACTCCCAACCAGCTCTCCCCCACCATAAGTTTTGCACTTGTTATCTTTTTTGCTTCGTTGAGATTGTATTCTATTGAAACAAAATTGTAATTGAACTGTAACTTTGTTTGTAAGTACTGTGTCCCTTGTACTACTGTTCTGATGTCTCTTTGTGACGAAGTACACTTTTGTAAATGAGCCTCTGGCTCAAAGGTTTCTAAACTGATGTTTAACTAAATAAATAAATAAACTAAATAAATAAATAAAGTAGCTGCTTTGAGATTCGAATCTGCAGATTTGTTTTGCAGATCAGTGCTCTAACAAATACAACAAGCTGCCTTCCCAAGCTTGCACACAGTTATCTTTTTAAAGTAATGCTCAGCTAGGATGTTTGTTGCTTAGCCTGTGGTCCTAGAAGGTCATTTTGTTGAGGACTCATTATTCTATGTTCATTATCAATGTATAGGTTAATGAGAAAAATATGCTTACCTTTTCCTTCTAAGTACTGTATAAACAACTGTACTTATAGAGTAGACTGTGAAGTCAATGCAGACAGGATAGTGACTTGAGATGCATTTTTCTATAAAGCAGTTTCCTTTGGTTAAATGGGAAATAAAATGGAACTGCTTATGTGAGAACTTAGTAACTTTATAGTGCAGAGATTATTAGATGGATTGGGACAGAGTAAGACCATTGGTCATTAATGTTCATCACTCTGTTGTTGGGTTGAAATTGGCATCCATGAATATTTCACCTTGGATAGGATAGGATTTTTTTAATAAAGTACACTTTTAAAACCAGAAACTGTGCAACTTTAACGTATTCAGACAGGACATATTACATAATAAAACATTACCGCATTACAAATCATCAATAAAGGGCTAGAAATGCTTTCAGGTGATCAGCCTTGGGTTGACATAATCATACAGTTACTTCCAAACCTGCACACTGAAGTACTGTAGCTCTTAAGCATAATTCTGCTTAAAATCACCAGGCGGGAGTTCCAGAAAAATTTGGATTGCAACTGAAAATGCTCAGTCATCAGTAGATTTTCAATGAGAACCTGGGACACTCACTAGAACCTGGTCAACAAAACAAAGGGACAGTAGTGTGGGGGTGGGTTTGGGTGGGAGGATGATCAGTGGGCTGTGGAATGTGGAGGTGAGTGGGACTCAGATCATTTATTGCCTTGAATGTCAACACAGCTTACTTGTAATTGATCCTATGCTGAACTAAAGGTGAGATATGTGGGCCAGCAATGAATTTATTTTGACTTTGGGCCACATGCATTTGGCTCTCGACTTCAAGAATTTAGTCAAACCAATTTATACAGCTCCCAATGCAGTAATTGGCATGATGTAAAGTAGATTACAAATAAAGGATAAAAACCTTGAGGTCAACAATGACTACTAATTACTGCAGCTGACTTGTAGCTGGAGGTGCTGGCATGTCACTGCTACTAATTGGTATCTTTGTGGTGAAAGGACAGAGCCAGCAACCCCTAAGACTGCTGTGATTCAATGCAGAGCCACAATATTAGTTAATATTCATTGCTGAGCTAAGGCATATATTCCATTGAAGTCTATACTTTACTTCCTTGACAATTACTGCATTCTCCTGTCATCCTCATACATGTTCCAATAATAGTTTTAAATTGTTTTAATTATTTATATTATTGTATGTTGTATTTATATATTTGAAAACAGTATTTGTATATATGTTTTATTTTATACTAAACATAAGGGCCTAGATTTTCAAAAGTCATGACATACAGTAGGACTAGCAGCAGTGCTCCTTCTACCACATCTGCATCACTACAAATGTGTCCAGATGTTTGTGTGTGATTTTCAAACAGCTTGATGTATGCATAATTTTTGATGCACAATTTCCAGGACTCACCAAAAAGTTAGACCACTTTTCTGTGGACTAACAATTGTTCATTTATTTATTTATTTGCAAATTGGTAACTGGGAAGGTACACTGAACCAAGGCTTATTTCAGGTGCAGCCAGAGGGAAGGGAAGGAAGTGAAGTGTAGAAAGATGTATATTGTAAAAACATCAACCTGCAAGTACATATACATTTTACAGGGCAGATGAGCAAGCAGATAAAAACAACTTACTCTTAGCAGATGAAACCTAGACAAGTGTGTAGTTAACATATAAAGAGCATCATTCTGTAAGTAATGCAATTGCAATCAAAGTCATAATGCCATTCTTTGAATATCCAGCCAAACAAGACAACATATAGTTACAGAGAAGGATGAGGGAAAGAAGACAGAGATAAATTTGCTGCAAACTGATGATATGAGGAGCTGTGTGTGTGTGCGATCACTCATCCTTTTCTCATTCATGGTGGAGTTTGATGAATTTGTAACTTACACTGGCACTACAAAGGGCACTGAAGGAAGAGGGGTATGACCTGGTGGAATTCACATTCTTGCATTTAACAATAATTATTAGAATACCAAGTATTCAAAGACTGACCATAATGTGACAAGATAATAAATACTACTATGGTGATTCTAATATATTGATTAGTTTTTTTTTATTTGTAGTCTAAGAATATGTGATATGTCATGATGATGATGATGATGATGCATGTGTTGTACCAGTCAACCTCTGTGTTTTTATTTTAATGTAATTCGATTATCATTTTGCCACAATTATACTCTGAGAAAATGTAGAACATGATTCATGATGATGTGGATAGGACAGGATAGGAGTGGTCTTCTGTTTGAAGAAGCTAGATTTTATCTGTGATGACTAGAGGTGTGTGAAGTTGGTTCTTCACTTTGAGGATTAATCTATGAACTTGCCACAACTAGTGAAGATAATCTGCCTTGTAAAGTTTCAGTTCACAGTATATATAGTAACTGACTACATGAATGGTGAATTTGGTAATTTTACAGGCAGAGTTGGACCCAGAGGTGAAGTTTTCAATGCACCACGGGATTACAGGTCACACAATACTGAAATGAGCTGTATTGCATGTGTTCAGCGCAGTCTTATGAAGACAGAGTTGGAGAAGTCTTACCCTGCTTGTCTGAGCAAAAACCTTTAATACTACCCCAAAAGTGGAGTATTTTGAATCAACTCACTGAAAAAAATATCTAGAGTGCCTTGTGCAGCCAGATTACCATTATTTGTTCATAGTTTTGCAGATTCATTTAGTTGAAAGTAGGGTTTTGTTTTATCTAGTGAAGCAGTGCTGTGTGCAGGAGGGATGTTTTTCAGCTATGAAGCAAGGCAGCCCTGTGAGCACTAGTCTGATTTGTTTTCCTTAGTCTTTCTTCTTAACATCTTTTGTCTGTGGTCTGTGATTTGTCATTTTATTTTAGTGGTACAGTTTTGTGTGGCAAAGTGAATTAGTTGTCAATCTGTTTCTATATTGACTGTGGTTATTTTATTTAGTTCTTGAAGATACATATTTATTTATGATAACTTGTTTAGAATTACCCCTGTTGTGTGTCTTGTTAATCCCTGCCTTGTTAAAAAAAAAAATGTTTTGGGTGGCTTTACTGTAGCTATGGTTTGCTCAGTAAGCTGTTCTGTTCAGATTCAGATCACACTGTTAATCCCTCTGGTGAGGTGTTTGCTGCTGCTGGTATTTAGTTTTACTGCACTGTTTATTTTTCCTTGCTATATTAAAATCTAAACATATGAAATGACCAGAAAGAAACATTCAAGTAAAGGGAGAAATACTAGTGAGATGCCCAAGAAGTGCATAGGATCTGTGGGCAAAAATTTGTTGCACCTAAAAAAAACTGCCTCTACAACAGCATCAGTTCTCTTGTACCAATGGAATGATTTTGGATGCCAGGGGGCTATAAAGATAACAGATGATTGCTTTATACTAATGTGTAGCATACAATTCCATGTATGTATGTTTTGCACAAATGTTAATAAACAAAGTGATAAAGAAACACCACAGATCACTACTTTCTTTTGAGCAGCATCTGTGATTCCCTAAATCAAATGCTACCCGACTGGCTTTTCTACCACGTTGAGTCTAGCTGCTTGGTAGTCCAACAGCCATAAAGGTCCAGCCTATATTGCATAGTTTGTTTTTGAGCATCATGCCAAATATCCACACAGTCATGTTACTGCATGGCAAGCAAATACAGCATCCACTGATATGCTGGCAATTGGTCAACTGCCATTCTCTTTTGTGGAGAATGAGGATGTAAAAGCTTCATGGTGAGTGCCTGTCCCAAATAATGGCTTCTCAAACATATGTGCATCTCCATCTGTGCCATTCCTGAATATTATGGACTGTGCCAATACACAGTAATCCATGCCTTGCTGCATTCAGCATCCCTTACATACATCTCAGTGTGGATATGTACCAGTGGCCAAACAGCTGGTAGTTCCTATCTGTGCATTGTAGTACATCGGGCACAGGTACATGGGGTAGCATTCAACTCTGGTAGGAAGAATTGTACTAAGCCCAACAGCAGGAGAAACAACATTCAGGAATTTGCTATCATGCCATGCTGACAGTGAAGAATGTAACTGGATCAGAAATCAGTCACAAAATGTTAGAATTGCTTCTGACTGACCTGATGAGTGGATACAGCCTTTGGATGTGATACCATGGGGGCACAGGAGGCTCGATTTTCAAAGCGTGGCACAAGATTTGCACAATCCCTTTGCCATGACACCTAAGTTTTGGCAGTGCACCAAACCCTTTGCCACAGCTGCACTCAATTCTTGAATCCCAGTTGCAATTGCAACAGTTTCCTCATTTACAGCAGTTTCCACCAAATTATTTGGTGCAAGTTCCATCAAAATGCCCAGGAATGCTGCAACCTAGACCAGAAAACATTGGCCTAACTTGCGGTACCTGGTGCACGGGTTGAAACTCCTGATCGCTGGTGGCATGATTGTTGCATGCCTTGTGCCCCATATCTTCTACCACACACAGGGCTTGCAGCAATCAGGGCTTTAAAAATCAAGCCCTGGGTCATTAGGCTTCTGCAGAGGGGTGAGGACTGCTGACCTTGAGGCATTTGTGTATCAGTAGCCTCATTTGTTCAACTTCACCTTGGTGTACCCAAGGGTGAAGTTACAGGTGAAGTTGCCAGGCAAAGCTGCCAAATGTGAATTTCTAATAAACAGAAAAAATCCACAAATTCATTTGTGAAGGTGAATTTGGTGAGTTCATCTTACTGTAATGTCGTTAGCAAATTAAAACTTAGCAACATCTCTAGAGATGACTTATAATAGTCGTAGATGATTTTTAGATGCCAAGCTACTCAAATATGACAATGATGTTCTAGTTACTATGCCACTATAATAATCTGCTTTATTGGATTGTTGTAAAAGATTGTTAATGCTGTAATGGCATATGTGGAGTTGGAGAACAGGTTGACTTATCATGGGAAGGACCATACTATGGGTTGCTTATTTCTATTCACTTTATATCATTTATTTGTTATTTATTTGTTTATCTAAAACATATTTTATCGGGTAAGCAAACAGCCTGGGAGGGTTTGTTTCCTGTTGCAACTGGGGGAAGCAGAAGACAGCAGAGGTAATATATAGAAACATACTGTACATGCATAGCATAGATAGACATTTATATTAAATTCTTTAATAGGACAGTACCACATTATATACAGATACATAGCACATTGCCTTCTGAACATGAGTGGTGCATATATACATTATAATTAATTTACAGCTCAGTTACTGAGGAAATACATACATATTGATGCACTGTGGAGATTTATACACATTTGTGGCTAGGCTAAAGACTTGTACTTGGTGACAAATGCAGAGCTATGTTCATGCAATGTGGTAGGCTTTGAGCACATCCAGATTTACCAGAGAAGCAAGACAGAGGTGGAGTGCACCATTAGGTAGTACTGGAATTGCATGCTCAAGAGGAGCTCCTATTCCAAGATTATCTCAGTAGCACTGAAGCCAGAGTTATACCTAGGGTCAGTTAAGACAGGGCACAGGGGTCTTGTAGTGTGCTTTTATCAATACCTTAGCCAATTGGAAGAGTTGAGAGGGTAGTTAGTCTGAAGGGAAGGCTGTTCCTGATTTTAGGAGTCTATATGTAACAGAGGCATGCCCTAGGTTAGTCTTGTAGTGTGGGATGGGAACCTTTAGCGTTCCTCAGACCATACGGAGTATAATGTATTTGAAGATGGGTGAAGAGCTCCATAAGATAACTCTGTAGTTTGCTTCACCAATATTTGTACACACCACGGTGATGTGGAAAGAGTGTGTTCTTTGAGGGGCCCTACTGAGTTCTTTGTACATGGTATAGTGGTGGGCATAGGGAGGGGAATGTCAGGGAATTCAATAGAGGGCACTGAACAATGTGGTGACTTTAGTTAAAGTACTGTAGCTGTGGAGGCTCCAGATTAGGTGACATCCTTATAACCTAACAATGGGAGGATCATGTGCTCAACAGCCTGTTTCTTGGTATTGAGGGGTAGGCAACTCTTCACTCTCTATAAAGCTTAAGTTTGACAAATCACTTGGCTAGTGCATATGCCATGTGTCCAGAATAGCCAAGGATCTGGGTGAAGGAGGAGAGGTATAAGAGGTTACAGAGTCCATGAGGTCACTTTTGGAGAGTATAACTTAAGTGAAGCAGAAGAAGAACTCTGTCAGGTGCTGAATCCAAACAACATAGAGATTGGTTTATTTTGTTCCTGGCTAATTGATTTGCTTGGAACTATTCTTATGCCTTATAGAAATCGTGTTGCAGTTGTTGCTCAATTGAGGAAGTAGTAGGACTCGAGGAGTAGATAATGGTTTGTCTGCATACATGTTAACATTGCAAACAGAGATTGTACTGGGGAGGTCACTGATAAAGTCTGAGACTAGCAGAATTCCCAGGACTGAGTCTTGGAGGACCCCAAGGGTGACCAGGAGTGAGATATTATCAGTTCCAGTTTAACTAATTGAGTTTGATTGGACAAGAAGACCTGGAATCAATGGAGGGTAGAAGTCAAGACATTCAAGGACACTATCATGAATAAGAGAAGGCCAAAAGCTAGAAACATAGAAACATTGAAATTGTCAGCAGATAAGGACTGCATGGCCCATTCAGTCTGCCCAAAAGCCCTACACTAGTCTGTGACCTCTCACCTTACCTGGTCAATGACTTTTCACCCCTCCTTCCCACCTCTAAGATACCCTTATGCCTGTCCCATGCATGTTTAAAGCCTCCATTGTACTGGCCCCCCACCACCTCTTATGGCAGTCTAGTCCCCGTGTCCACTCGCCTCTCTGTGAAGAAAAACTTCCTCACATTTCCTCTCAGCCTGCCACATACCAATTTCATATCATGCCCTTCGTTCTTGTACATCTCTTATATTGGAAGATGTCTCCCCTGCACCTTGTTAATGTCCTTAAGGTACCTTGAATGTTTCTATCATGTCCCCAATCCCTCCTCTCCTCCAGTGAGTACATATTTAGGTCCTTTGGTCTCTCCTCATATGTTTTCTGGTGCAAGCCCTGTATCTTCTTAGTCACCCTTCTCTGGACCGCCTCCACCCAGTCAATGTCCTTATAAAGGTGCAGCCTCCTGAATTGCACACAGTACTCTAGGTGAGGCCTCACTAGCCTTTGTACAATGGCATCACCACCTTCCACCTTCTGCTATGCACACCAGCTGTCATTGGCCCTCCATGAAGCCTTTGTGCTTCGCTTGGACACCTTTAGGTAATCAGAAATGATAACTTCAGGTTCCCTTCTTCCTTGATGATAGTCAGCAACTCCCCCCATCCTGTAGGTCTTCTCAGAGTTGTATCTTCCCAGGTGCATTATTTTGCACTTCTTGGACTTGAACCTTAGTTGCCACACATCAGACCATTGTTCAATCTTCTTCAGATCCCTCCTCATTCTCTCCATCTCATCTGAGTATCCACCCTGTTGCAGATCTTGGTGTCATCTGCAAACAGGCAGACCTTTCCTCCAGTCCTACTGCTATGTCACTAATGAAGACATTAAACAAGACTGGCCCAAGGACAGATCCTGAGGATCCCCCTGGTCACCCCTGTCCCTGATTGGATCCCATTTACCACTACCCTCTGCTTCCTGTCCATTAGCCAGTTCCCTACCCAGTTTACATTCTTGTGCTCCATACCCAGACTACTGATTCTGTTGACCAGCCTTTATGTGGGACGGTGTTGAAGGTTTTATGGAAATTGAGGTAGGCAATGTCCACTGCCCCCATTTACTTCCTTGTCACCCAGTCAAAATCTATCAGATTTGTCTGACACAACCTTTTTCTGTGACTCTATGTTGTCTTGGATCCTGGGCATTGCTGGATTCAATGTGCCACCACTTTTCTTTAAGCAATGCCTCCATGATCTTACACACTACTGAGGTGAGGCTGACCAGCCTATAGTTCCCTGCCTCCTCCCTATTGCCACTTTTGTGTAGAGGGACTACATGTGCCCTCTTCCAGTTCTCTGGAACCACTCCTGTGTCAAGTGACTCCGTGAACAGTACTGCCAGAGATGCCACTAGCTCTCTGCACAGCTCTCTTAATATTCTTGGGTGTATGCCATCTGGCCCCATTGCTTTGTCCACCTTGAGTTTTGTGAGCTTCTTCAGGACTCTCTCCACTGTGAATAGACATTGTGTTTACCCTCCTTTATGTCTGTCACCCAGCTGTGGTCCCTGACCTCCCCTCTTTAGTGAAGACTGAACAGAAGTATTTGTTCAGTATTTCTGCCTTTTCCATATCTCCTCCTTACACTCCACCTGTTCTCCTTTGAGCCTTACAATCCCCACGGTCTTCCTTATTTTGCTAATGTACCTATAAAATGCTTTGTCCCCTTTCTTCCCTGTCTGCACTAATCTTTCTTCAGTCTGCACTTTTGCTCTCCTAATAGCCTTCTCTGCTTCCCTGGATTCCTTAGGTACACTTCCATGTTCTCCTCCCTTTGAGACCCCTAATATTTCCTGAAACCTACCCTTTTAGCCCTTACCTTGTCTGCCACCTCTCTTGAGAACCACAGTGGTTTTCTTCTTCTTCTTTGCCTTTATTTACCAACCTGATGCACTGGCTCATCATCTCCTCTATGGCTGTCTTTAGTTGTTCCCTCTGCTCCTCAACTCCCTCTCCTGTTTTCCTTCTTGCCAATGTCTCTTTGCTACAACTCCCCATTTTAGCAAAATGCATCCTCCTAAAATCTAAGACCTTTGACTTCATGTGACTAGACTATGTCACGGTCCCTATGCTAAACCACACTATGTGATGGTCGCTGGACCCCAGTTGAACTTCCACCTGGGCATCTGTGATTCTGTCCCATTGGTCAGTACTAGGTCCAGAATTACCCCTTCTGTGGTGGGCTTTGGTAAGATCTATAAAGACTACCTTGTGCCCATTCCCATGTCCATATGAGAATGGATGTGATCAGTGATTACCAGGTGGAAAGTGGAGATGGAGTGGTTATGTTGGAAGCAAGCTTGATAAGGGGTTGAAAAGCCTATATTTGAGTATAAATTATAATGATGTCTGCCGACTAATCTCTCGAGTACCTTAGATAGAATGGGTATCAAGGATATTGGGCAGTAATTAGTCTTTGTGTCAGTAGGGCCTTTACTTTTAATAGGGACTACCAAAGCATCGTCGCTATGAGGTAAGAAGCTAGAGCTTAGGGATCAGTTGTAGATGCGGGAAATGATGGCAGCAATGTCAGGGACCCCAGGGCTAAACATTCAGGTAAAATTCTGTCAGCCCCAGCACTGGAGTATATGTTGAGCACAGTTATATCTTGCTGGGATTAGCACTTGAAATCACATGTAGTAGGAAGTTGCTGATTGGAGAGGGTAGACTAGTTGGGTGTGGGGAGAGGAAGGTGAAAGCCCTGAGGCTTTCCATGAAGAAGTGGTTCAGGGCATCACAAATAAGAGGGATCCAAAGAGGATTGGGACCCAGTGGGAGGATGGGAGGAGTTAACAAGATGGTGTATAGTTTTCCAGAACTTTGATGAGCCTGAACCATTATATATGACTTTATTCTGAAAGTAGGCAGCCTTAGTCTGGTGTGTAAGTTTGATGCCATAAACATGGAGGGAGGGTAAAGCTTGTCTATCTGTAATAAGCCCAGTAGACTTAGGTCTAGTGCAAGCAACAGCTCTCAAATGGAAGAAATTGCTGAGGCTGGACATGGCCCATTATAAATGGTAGCCCCAGAATCTGGACCTCTTGAAGGGGGCATGCTTATTACAGACTGCAGTGAGGGTAGAGGTGAAATGTGTGTAGGTGCCCTCCGGACTGGTTGCTGCAAGAGTGGGGACTCATTTGGCTAGATAGAGGTCGGGATGAAATCCTTCTGGGTTAAAGGACTTGAATGGCTTGGCTAGGATAATCATGGGAAGCTTCAACTATTCTAATTTTTTCCTCAGAATTTATTTAATTAGTGAAAATTAGTAACCATGAAAGGCACACTGAACTCAGGCTAATTTTGAGGTGTGACCTAGGAGGAGGGTACAGGGAGGCAAATACATTTAGTGGAAAAATACTGGCTAACTGAATGACCAATGTCAAAATAAACAGTGGGCAGGTACAGAAAGAATATAAAGTGAAAAAAAAGCTAAAACAAGCAACTGATGGCAATATAAACAGTGGAAGATGAACAGACAATAGGCGCTATGCATGACTGGGGCAGTGAGTGCGAAAAAAGTCACATACCCCACCTGGAGCTGTGCACCCATGGACAGGTGTGCACATGCCGGTATTCACAGCTGGCACCCACCTGTCCTTAGCTCCACCCCTGGTGTGCAGGACTTTGCAGGGTGGACTGGGGCAAAGTCGTGGTCCTAGGTGGGAATCCAGGGGATGTCCATCCCGGGACCCACAGTGGATACCTTGCATAGCGAGGCATGGGACCAAGGTAGTGCATGTCTACCACAGGCACCTGGATCTGTCTGACATGTCCCCTGTGGCCAGTCTGCCCACCGGCCCAGCCCTTGGCTCCCAGCTTCTCTGCACTGTGACAGACCCCCACATGTGGGCCCTGCCTTTGGCCCACAACCCCACAACAGCAGCTGTGCCATGCCCCACTGTGGCTGTTCCCCAGAGCCCCCATAAGAGGGCTGTATCACAGTCTGGTCCTCCCCCACACCCCTACACTGGGCAACATAATGTCCTGGTGCCACCACTCTGGTGCAGTGTTGGGCACTCACCCATCCTACTGCACCTGCTCTCCATCTGCATAGTGGGCAGGGGCAGCATGGAGGCCCTGTCCTGGTTCCCCACGTTCGGTGGGTGCTGACCATGAGTGTGCATAGTGGGTTAATGCACGGTCTGCACTGGTGAAGCTTGCACCCTACTACACCCCTAAGGCATGCAGCACATCACAGCTTCATGCATGCTGCATAGTGCTGGCATGCCCCTGCCCTCCCATGGCAAGTTGCTGTCTGTGCAGCCAGGGGATCCGCCGTGTAACTGCTGTACATGCCCTTTGTGAATGCTGCATGGATACCCTCCACAGCATTCATGCATATGATGCCAACATGCCCAGTTTCCATGGGCACGTTGACAACGTGCATAACGCCCAACGTGTGCAGTGTATGCAATTGTGGTGCACTCTGGAAAAAGTGAAGAAAGGTTTTTAAGAATTACCTGAATGAATGTGGGCTTTCAGTTCACAAGTATAAATTAAGTGAAGGTACACAGAGGTAAAAAACAACCCAAGAGAAGGAGAGAACATGATACAGACTAGACAGGGAAGAGCAAAAGGGAGCAAAGAGGAATTTGTACTGTCATGGTATGTCAAGTCAGGGATTGCAACCAGGATTCTCTGAGGGTGGGGTGTTAGCATCCAGCCAATTATGCAGTTGTGCAATTTTAATGCCATGAACACATGATTTGTGAAAAAGTGATTTGGGACAATGTTTTACTGATTAAGTAAAAACATAAAGTAAAGAAAATCAAATATATATCAATTAGCTCTGTGTAGCTGCTAAGCTTTGGCAGTCTGTAGTTTGCCAAAAGTATCTCTAATTGAAGCGAGACTGTAGTTTATGTAGTCTCTCTTTATTAAGAAGATAGATACCATTCCTATTGCATAGTACAGATCTACTGTACAATCTACTGTAGAAACATGTGCCGTCAGGGATGTCCCTGAGGTTTGCTTCACCAGTGGTGAGACTTCATATAGTTTTTGCCTGGTGAAGTGGCCACCAGCATCTGTTGAAGACTACAGTATGCATAGTGGCATTTCACCCACAAAAGTGCTGGTAAAATGCCACAATGTATAATTTTGCCTGGAGAAAGAGCACTTTACTGGTGAAAACCACACAAAGTGCTTTTAATCAAATGTTTTTTTAATCTGAATGTTTTTAATGTTTAATCAAAACCCCACTCACTGAGACAAATTGTTCCCCACTCAGATCTTTATAAATAAAGTACCCCACTCACTACCCTCTAGTACCCACCTCCCTTCTCTTCCACAGTCTCAATATCATTTGTTATAATAAAAAGATATCCCTTCCTCCACCCACACCACTTCACATAAAACACACCACACACTAGCGCTGTGCGAACCTCCCAAAGTTTGATGGAACCAACTTTGACTGTCAAACTGCATGGCATTCACCAGAATTCTCATGCCAGTTGACCAGTTTACCCTAGTTCACCTAGTGCATATATTGGGGCAGGCACTGGGAAATGAGATGGCAGAGGTACAAGGGAGGGTGCATTGTATGCACATTGCTGCTGGGACTCCTGATGGTTATCCTGGGCACATCCTGGGCACCTATGAGTTCCTGTCCTCTTTGCATTTTGTTACAGTTGTGAACTGTGGTTCATGGTTTGACTGGTTTGCCTAGCCCACACCATTTGGACCATGGTGAACACGTCAAACCAAAATGTGCACCTGGTAGTTTGATACAGTCCACAAAATTGAACACTCAAAGTCTGAGGTTTTCTGTACTTTAGGAGAACCAAACTTGCAGCCCTACTACACATCACTGTGCACCCCATGCATGTCTCTCACTTCAGTCCATTCACAGCAAACCTCCCACCCTATCACCTTCCAGAATCCAGTCTCCTTCTTCCCCTAGCCTCCAATTTAAAGGATACCATTACTCTGACCTGTAAGAAAAGAAAACCTTACAGCATTTGAATGAGACCCCTCTTCTCTCAGTGTTCTACAATAGAATGAATGTGAATAAATGAGCTAAAGAATGAATCAATAAGGATGTCCTCACCCATAGTAACACCTGATTTGCTGACAACCAGAAGAAAGGAAGAAACAGCAAAGTACCAAGTAAAATAGGTAGATAGGCTTAATGAATGAGTGAATGAACAAATTAATGAGGATGTCCTCACTGACATTAACACGTGGAATTGCTGACAACAGAAGAAAGGAAGAAAGAGCAAGGAACCAAGGAAAACAGGTAGAGAAACTTCCTGATAGAGAAAACAGTATAATGCAGTTAATAGATTGTTGAAGAGAAAAATGTTTTTGATACAAGGTGTGATGAAACTACAAATTACCAGAGCAATTTGCCCTTTAAAATCAGGCACACAAATTATAGAGGTTATTATTATTGTGTAATTTATTTTGGAATAATTTATACATCAGTTGGGATGTTATTTCACAGCTCACCCATAGACCTTGCCAGAGCCTGACACCCTTAAGGAAGCAACAACTTTGTTTCAGAATGTTGATGTGTAATGCACAGGTGCAGTAATTAATGTTCAAACTTTAAAGACAACTTGCTTTCGCATTCTAATTGATTGGCAGGGTGAGTCCTTGTGTCCATCAGTTTGTAGGCTTTTCATAAAATGCTCAGCAGCTACACTGTAACTCTGTGGTCTATTCATAATCATCAAATGTGAACACAGCGAGGCTCTTTCAGAGCCCATCACAATAGTTAAAACATGGGAAGATTAATACCTGTTGCCATGTAGTCATTTCTCCCAGTTCTAGGAAGGGTGTTACCTGGCAATACTTCTGAGATGTTAAAGCAGAACTTGACTACAGTTGACATGTGGGATTCAGGGGAAAATTATCAGCAAGAGCTGTACCTATTGTAGGTTATTTACTCCTTCCAGCCACCATCTAAACACCATCGAAGGTTGGCAACCAGAATCTACTTTTCAAAGCATAAACTTGACTATCCAAGTCTACCAGTAATATGTCTGTATTGCTTGAATTCAGTCTTAACCAGTTATAGGCTATCCAGTCTTTGATCTCAGTCAGACAATTTTCTAATAGCAGCACAGAGTAGCCTCTTCTCAGTACAAAGGAGATATACAGCTGAGTATTATCTGCATACTAGTGCACCCCAACATTGTGACTCCTAATGATCTTCCCAGTGGAATTATATAAGTGGTAAAGAACACTGGCAAGATGGGTGACCCTAGGCATACCACATTTCAGTGCTATCAGTCATGACAGAAATGGCCCCATGGCTACCAACAGTTCCTGCTCTTCCATAAAGGAACAGTGCAATACACACAAGTCCAGAAAGTCCAGCACATGCCAATAGTCTATCTACTACTAACACCTAATGGTACACTGTGTCAAATGCCAAGGATAATTGGAAAAAATCAGTAGACACACATCTTTCTAACCTCTTATTAGTAGATCATCAGAAACCTTAACTAAGACCACTTCTGTGCTATGTAATTGACAAACTCTTGACTGGAAGCACTTCAAGATGTTACATCTTTCCAAATGATCAACAAGCTGCACCACAACTACCTTCTCAACAAAAATAGTCAGAATGCTATGGTGAAGATAGACCTATAATTAGAAAGAACTTTAGGACTTAATGATGACTTCTTGAACAAACACTTTACCACCACCTTCTGCACGGACACCAGGAAGACATAATTACTCAGAGAAGTGTTCACAAGCATGCTATGGGCAAGGTATGTTCCCACACCATGTTTAATAAACTTGGATGGAACAGGATTATGTCTAGACAAAGTGCAGAATAGTTAAGCAAACACTCAGGCAATATCTTTATCGACCAACTGGTGAAACACTCCAATGCATAAAATAATCTTGTTCTGTTTAATTGTATTTGTCTAACTTGTATGTATTATGTATGGTTTAAGGTTCTTTTGGTACTGCAAAATTGCCCTGTTACTGAACTTTCAAATCAACATCTGTTATCATAGGACTGCATAATGACCAGAGAAATATATGTTGTGTTCTAGGAGGTGACCTGAATTTGGGGGCAAACTCAGGTCCCTGCATCTGGGCAGATAAAGATGGACAGAATGCCTCATATGACAGCACATTTCAGCCTGGGAGGCTTGACACAGCATTCTGGGCAGCTGCAGCCCTCATGCTGAGCCACAGTGTCATTTCCCTCATGAGATTTAGGTCTCCATTCATCACTGTGTGCAGATGAGGCCAAAAGTACTAATAGACAGCACCATCAGCTGGTGAGACTGTTAATGGAGGCTATGGGAAGAAAATGCAGAAGAAAAATTGTGGCAACTAGATTAAAGACCTTAGGACTCGTGTGCTTTGAACCCCAGAGTTCCCCAAATCCCAGGTGAAGGCAACTGGGGTATGGGGCTCCAGGATCTCAGGGTCCAAAGGGATCACTGACCAGAAGAATAAAATACCTTAATTGAAAGTCTGCTATCTTACCAACCTTATTGTTACCTAAAAATGTATTCCAAGTGCACTTAAAACAATGCATGCTGTCTGCACACAGCATATCCTCTTGTACCCTGTTCCAAATTTGTATTACCTTCTGAGTAAAAATGTTTTCTCACATCCATTTTAACAGTTTAACTTTTAACTCTAAAGTGATCCTTAGCCTAGAACATGAGAGCTCAAGTTAAAAGTCCATATTAACAATCATGTGATACCCTTAAACCTTTCTCTTCAAGTTTTCTGTAAGGTGAACACATGAAAGGATATTTCATGAGTGTTTGCAATTATACGTTCAGTGCATTCTTATCTAAAAAAGAAATCATCACATGTATAGAAACATGTGAAATAGGATATGACAGAAGCTGACTCATGAGCTCAGGCTGCATGGGGCTCAGCAGTGACAGAGGGCGCATTGCGAAATCAGTGGTTAGAAGGGACAAAACCTTTTGCAGATCGGAAGTGAAAAGGAAGGCAAAGGGAGGGATAGTGAGGCTGAAAGGGGAGGACAGGAGTAGAGTGGAGAAATGACAACAGCAAAGCAGACATACTGAACAGATAATTCTGCTCAGTCTTTACAAGCGAGGTGGTGGTAGAGATGCAGCGGATTTTTAATCTGCCTGTGAAGTGGAACACAAAGTGGCCACTTTGTGTAGCAGAGCACAATCTCGAAGTGGGCACTGCAAAGTGCTCACTTTATTATTATTATTATTACTGCTTGGTGCTGCCATTATGCCTTAATGCCAAGTAAGGTGAAGTGAGAAGAAATAGGCACATCACATGGCTTGCAGTACTGTAAGTCACATGCTTTAGCCAGGCAGGAAGGAAGGAGTTACAGAAGCAGTTTCACATTCTCCTTTGCATTTGTAGAGGAGAAAGCATTTGTGAGAGGAGAGGAGCTACAGTGCTTGATTGCCTAGCCTGCGCAGTTTGAATATCTGAGCCTATGTGTTTCTTCAGGTTATTTCATCTGTATGTTTTATGGCTATTCTCAAAGAAGAAGCTTATCTATTTTGTGACATTTGACCTTGACATACCTTTCTTGTGATGGATCCATGCTGCTTTTTAAAAAGCAGTTTAAGCCAATGGGGTTTTAACACTTTTATCCTCTGTTTTTTATGTATGATCTGGACTTTAAATAAATGTATTCTTCCAAGCCAACTGTTACTTTTTGATGAAGGATTCTATACAATCTGCAAGCTCAAGCACCTATTTTCTTTTTATGTTGGCCTGCGCTTGCGACAGCCAACATATTGCAAGTAATAGATTTGGAGGTGCAGTCACTGTGGGCAACTGCAAGGCACACATCATTAGAGTGCGTCCCTCATTCCCAAGTAAGCCAGCATGCAGGCGCTGACACCAGCAATACGTAAAGTGGTCACCATATCTAACAAAAAGTAGGCAATGAGAGCCAAGGTCGTCATGCAGCGACACAATAACATGCCTCCGATGTTCTTTACTGGTGCAGTTGTCCAACAAACATGGCACCACCGAGTGCCACTGTGCACAATGCCAACTTCAGGGTGCCCAATCCCCTGTCAGCATGCCCTGACCCACTTTATTTGCCAACAGGAAGCCCTCCCCATCAGCATAATGCCCCACTCGATTCCAATTGTGTGCCGATGGGTGCCCAATCCCTCGGCATCATGCCCCTCCCAACAGTCTTTCTTTGCTGATGGGAGGCCCAAACCCATCTGCTTCATTCCCCTGCTCAGTTCAATTTGCTGATGGGGAGGCCACTCCCCATTGGCATAGTGTCCCCAACCCCCGGTTTTGTGCTGTGTGCCGAGGGTGCCCAATCTCCCTCGGCATCATGCCATGCCCCTCACCCCATTTCTGTGCCGATGGTGGGCACAATCCCGTTAGCTGTGGTCCCCTCCCATAATGCAGGTGGTACACTGGGGCCACCCCAGTGTACCCAAACAAAACAGAAAAAAGAAAATTACCCTTGTCTTTTTTTTTTTTCTTCTGTAAACAAGAAAACAGTCCTCACAGTCTCTTCTGCCCCTTCTCCCAACCCGTGACCACCCTCTGTGTACCCTGCCTCCCCACCCCCCTCACCCCATCCTTACTTCCAGAGCCCGGTGACAATCTTTGGTGGACTGGGAACATGTCTGCACTCTTTAAAGCCGACCCAAACTGAAGAAATGCTGGCCAGCTGTATAATGGCATAAATAGGTTTTTTCAGCTTTGGTGCATTTCTCTGCGGTTTGGGAATTTGGCACCAGATTTTCAACATGGGGTTATTGGGACCCCTCCACATGAATTCAGTCACTGTCATGAAGTTATTCGGTCTTGAAAGGTGATTTCATGGTAACTGTGTGTAATCACCTTTGGGACTAATAACAAAATGACAGTACCACTGTTCATGCGGTGGGCTCTCAAAAACCTATGTTTGGAGTCACCTGATGCTGTGCAGGGGATAGGACACGCTGCCGGAGCTCTGCTCTTTAGCTGACCCAAACCACTAAAAACGTCCACTTATTTGGTTAATTCTCTGTTATTGCAAAGTTTAATCAACTGGGTGTGCAGTGGTGCTGTTCGTTTTGACCCGTCAGTTCAAGTTCTCCATAGAATGTCGATACAGCAAACAGCCGAGGAGGCCGCCAGGAATCAGAAACTAAGCGCCCTCACCGTAGCTCTTCCTCTCCCAGACTACGCCGAGGAGCTCTCCCTGCATGTTTATTTGAGTTAGTCACCATTAAAGAGGCCTTACTGAAACTGATTGAAGACGTAGCAGACTTCAAACCAGCGCTTACCAGCTAGCCCACAGGGTTACAGATGCAGAAGCTAGGTAGCTTCTGTAGAAAAACAAGACAAGATGGAGCCAGAAGTGGTGGAAGTTAAAAGGCTTTGAATAGGCTGGAAGATTGCCTGTAAGACCTGGAGGGAAGAAACAGGAGAAACAATTTGGTGCTGATAGGTCTGCCCGAAGGAAGAAGGCCCCAACACATTACTGTTCTTACAGTGCTTTTTGAAGAAAACAGTGGGTCCCTCCCGAACGGTCCTGAATATATTATTGAAAGGGCACATAGATCGTTAAGGGCAAAACCTGCTCCCGCTGATCCACTGAGGCCTATTATTTTAAGCTGTTAAACTATCTAGACTGGGAATTTATTCATAAGGAAGCCAGAAAGCTATCAGCAATCCTGTGGGAAGGAAAGAAATTGAGACTGGTTCCAGACCTAACATTAAAATCCGCTAGTTGAGGGCTTCCTTTTGACCCATTACTTCCAAACTGTGGGCAGCAGGCATAAAGCATCGCAGGTTATGCCCGGCCCGACTGGAAGTCCTTTGAAGGATGGAGCCAAGAGTTTTGATACTTTAGAAGAGCTTCAAAGACTCTGAGGAAAATCTACCTGATCTATTTCCTAAATGAAGAAATTCTGACTTAGTTCTACGAGGTTCAAAAGTCTGTTCTAACGAACATTCGAGATGTCACAATTTTGTTCCAATGTATAATGACTTATAAGCAGTCCTGTTTTATTGCATGTTTATCAGTGGAAATAAGTAATTCCTTAGCAGTAGCAAAGTCTATATACAGTGGCACCAGTGTAAATATTCTGGCTGACATTATTATTCCTTTTGTAAAGCACTCTCAGGTTGAACTACAAAAGTTGAGGGTTGCCATAGTTTATTTTGTCCACTAGAGGGTGCTAAATGCTTTCCTTTGAGGGACTGCTTATTCCCGGTTCTCTCAATGACACTATTTTAATTTTTGTTTCCACAGTTACTTTATTGTTCCTTTCTCAACTCAGGTTTCTGCGGCATTTCTGGATTCGCCTTGGTATTTTCTCCTTTTCCTTGAACCTTATTCCTTTCTAGGTCAGGGGTAAGATTTGCAGTGTTCTGCCTCTATAAATCGTTGCTGGCATCAGTCATACCCCCATGGGGAGAAAGATTTTCGTAGTATGAGTTACAGTGGGGTCCACTTAGCCCTATGCTGTTTTGTAGCTCCCTCTACCATTTATCGCCTACTTTTTTTTTTGCTGCCCTAGTTAATCACTTGGGTACAATTGACTGTGTACTGTCACTTTCGAGGTGCGTTTTTCACAACTCAGGTGGTATCTAAGGATCGAGGTTTAAAATGTGTTTATAGGCTAATAAGCATTTACGGATGCCATATTATCTAGGGAGCAGGCTGGGTCCCTTAGGGGAACATAACCCTTGATCTCTTGTGTATTCCAAATGAGTATTTAATGCTCTGCAAGTCTCTCATTTACCGTAGATAAAGGTTGGGCTCTATTTAAGGCCAATCTAGGTAAAACTAACGACTATCCTTCCTGTATAGTACAAGGTCTATTTTTTAGGTCTTTTCTGGGACTTTAGTTGTCTAACTAAAATTGGTGTGACTTATGACACCCCTATGTTGTATTTTTTAGACAGATAGATCTTGCAGAGAATGGTGCATGGTGGGCGTGTGCGAGTTTCTCCTTTTATGTTTTTGCCAGCTCGGAGGCTGGGAAGGGAATAAACAGGCTTTCTCCTTGTGGGTGTCATGTACCAGGAGGCTAGGAGGGGCTTAGGCCTAGATAAGATAGTTTGTATATAGTTCTAAAAGTTTGGTGTTAGTTTAAGTTTGGAGTGCTCAGGGTTTTTTCAGTCATCTTATTTGTTTTTGTTGGGTGGGCAGCAGTACAGCCTTAAATCTCTTTCTACTACATGGCACAATCAAGGGTTAAGTTATGTCAATGACTTGAACATTTTATCATGGAATATTAAGGAGGAAAGACAATAAGAAGAAATACATCATTTTAAATCATCTAGCCAAATATGATCCTGCAATAGTGTTTCTTAAGAAGCATATTCTTCCTGACCAGTTAAAGTGCCTCAACAAAAGCTGGGTAGTTCAAGTTTTGGAGTGGGATTCAGCTCTAACAAGCGTGGGTTGGCCTTGTTGTTAGCTAAAAACTACTTTTCACTCCTATGGAGTCTATTAGCAACCCAGAGGGAGGTTTATTTTTGTGGTCGGCAGATTGGGCAGCTTTGATACAGTACTGGGATCAGTTTTGGCCCTAATGTCGAAACACCTTCCATTTTCACCAAATTAGCAATGGTACTGGCTCCTTTTGCAATTCCCCATTTTAATTGGAGGTGACTGGAACTTAGTTCAAGCAAATGATTTGGATCTTACCTATCTTAAAGGACTGGGACTGTCTTCAGCTCAAAAAGCTTTAAGGAATTCATCTCCTCCTTGGGTCTTGTAGACCCTTGGAGACTATTTAATCCATCAGAAAAGAGTTTACCTTTTTTCTCCAGTACACAAATGTTACTCACGCATCAATTATTCCTTAGTAAATCATCAGCTAACTCCTTGCATAACTGACTCCAAAATACTAGCTTGAATAATTTCAGACCATTCTCTAATATTTGTCCAAGTGGAAGTACCCAATGTTCCTATTAGGTCCTACATGGTCTTTAAAAACAAACTATTAAAAGACAAACTAACCACTTCAAAATTTCAATACTTTCTGGAGGATTCTATTAAAGTTAATTTCAACTCAATCCCTGTGGTAGATCAGGTTTGGGCAGCCTTAAAAGCTATCCAGAGAGGGAACTTATACATATTGTGACAGTGCAAAAAAGAAAAAATCAGTCAATTGAATAACTGCCTGCAGAGAATTAAGAGCCTAGAAACTAAAGGGTGGATAAACTCTCATCTCCAGAAAATTTAGAACTGTCTAGGCTAAGAGCACATTATGCTAGTATATTGATGGAGAAGGTGGAGAGGTCAGCTTCTTTTCTAAAGGCTTCTACATTAACCAGGGTAGCAAAAGCAGGTAAATTACTGGCTTGGCAGCTAAAGCAACAATCAGCATCGAAGTGGATCGCAGCTATTAGACATCCCTAGTCAGGTGCTATGGTGGTTAGTCCACTGGAGATATTTTCACTGTTTATGGAGTACTACGAAACATTATACTCTCCAGACCCAGTATTGGGGGATCATTTGGAGAAAATACTAATTTTTCTGGAGAAAGCTGACTTACCCACCTTATCCAGCATTTGCCAGACTATATTAGTAGCCCCAATCACTCGGGAAGAAATTTCATCAGTGACTGATTCTCTAAAACCAGACAAAGCACTGGGCCCAGGTGGGTTCTACAGCCTATTTTACAAAACGTTTAAAAAAATCTCATCCATCTACTGTTACAGCTGTAAAGTATTGGGGTTCCTCCCAGTTTTGGATCAGTCATTATTTGAGGCAAGAATAATACACTTACCCAAGCCTGGGAAAGACCATTCAATGATCAATAATTATAGGCCTATCTCTTTGCTAAATATTGATGTTAAAATATATGCAAAATTCTGGCTAACAGGCTGGGGAGTATGGGAGGAGTTAAAAGCCCTGAACAAGCAAGGTTTGTGTTTGGGCTTACTTGGCTGAGATCACTTCAGGAAATTGTTCCACCTGATCTCTGCATCCGGGGACCCTGAGCTGAAGCGGCTTTGGTGTCCCTTGATGCATAAAAAGCATCGATAGGGTGGAGTGGAAATACCTTTTGTGGTTCTATCCAAATTTGGCATACCACAATCTCTTATTGATCTAATTTTGGTTTTGAATTACTGCCTGTCAGCATGACTGCAATGTAATAATCATATTCTGAGGTCTTCCCGCTATGTCGAGGTACCAGACAAGGATGCCTCTCTCCTTACCTATTTAATCTATACATAGAACCCTGGCCAGAGTCCTTAATGCCGATCTGGGATAAAAAGTATCCGACTCGATCACCTTTAATACAAATTATCCCTATTTGCTTATGATCTGCTTTTCATATCTCCAGTAGTAGGCAATCCCTACCCGTGCCCTCCAAGTCATTTCTCAGTTTAGCGAATTTTCAGGTTATTAACTTAACAAAAGCAAAACTTTGGTATGTTCCCTATCCTCTCCTTACGAAAGAATCAATTGAAAATATGGGCCTTCAATGGGAGAATAGTTGCTTAACTTATCTGGGTATCAAAATCTCTAAAGATATCTCTACCCTCAGGGACCTCAATTTAGATCCGCTCCTAAAATCAACTAAGGAAGATCTAGTAAGATGGAATAGTTTACCGTTAACTTTTGGGGAAGGGCCAATATCCTTAAAATGTCAATTTTACCCAGATTTTTACCCTTTAAATAACCTCAACATCTACCTCCCTAAATCCTTTTTTTTGCTTCAGAGGATTTGTTCAGATTTTCTTTGAAAGAGAAGGTTCACATGAGCGTATAGAAAACTTACCCATCCCAGGGCACTGGGAGGGCTTCCACTTCCTGATTACTACATTTACTATCTGGCATGTCATGCTAACAGATTTTACATTGGTTTACATCTTTGGCTGGCACAACGGAAAGCCCCTCTTGGTTGGTTTTAGACAACCAGCAGGCCTGTTCTAGTAATATGGCCCTGGGGGCATTATTGTTCAACCCCTGGTCAAATATCCCAGTAAGAATCAGGAACTCTCCCTAGGGTGGGATGTGAGAGCTTTACACAAGCTATGTTCTTTGCTTCAAATCCTTACCGTAAAGACCTGAAAGCAACCCATATTCAACAACCCAAATGTAAAAATAAGGCAAGAAAGTAATTTAAACATTTTTTGGAGGACCCAATAAGGAGGTATGCCTAGTGATTCAGTTTTGACTAATTCGGTCCTATCCATTTCTACTCTACAAACAGAATTTAAAGTGCCTTTTAAAAGCGGTTTCAGCTGCTTCAAGTCCATCAGTGTATTAAACAGTTTTAGGTAAACCCCCATGGTGGGATAACGTAGGTGCAGTATTAAACTGCTTCGGCTAATCTCTAAGGGTCGAAAAGCCATTGCTAATCTGTACAAAGGAATCATAAACCATACTGTGTCAAGGGTTTCTCCTATACCTATTATTGGAAAAATAATCACAATATGGATTTTCGAGATAAAACATGGGAAAAGATCTGGATGGATAACTACTCCTTAGTTAAACAAGATCGTTTGAGAAACATTCAATTCAATATTCTTCACAATTTGTACTTTACGCCAGCTAAGCTATTTCGGATCTGAAGCTGATTTCAGCAAAATGTAATGAATGTGGCTCTGAGTTAGCTACATTACACCATAAATTATGGTCATGTCCTAAAATAGCTAATTTTTGGAACATGGTCAAAAAGGGTTGCATCTTATCTTAAAATTGTCCCTTATTTTAATGAGGACACTTGTCTGTTAGGTATGCATTCAGTGGCCCCTTCCCACCATCAAAAGTACAGCTAGCATTAGTGGCTATAGTTACCAAATTAGTAATACTTAGACACTGGAAGGAGGAATGGGAACCTTCTTTTGGTGAATGGTGGATGGAATTTCTTATGGTTTTAAATGCAGAAAGGTGTGTAGCCTGGTTCTATCACTCCGGTGAGAAGTTCCAGAAGTGCTGGGGTTAACTTTTTTCAGCTCTTAAGGATAAATTTGTCTATTGAATTTCACCCACCAATCCTTTCCTCCTTCTCTCCAGCAAGGCTCTCGACCCTTCTGGTATATGAGTATCTCAGTTGTTTCCCGGGCAAGATGACCCTTTCTCCAAATACAATAATATTTGTTAAACGTTATATGGGGCATATTAACTCCATGGTGTTCCCTTTAATTTACCTCTCTAACATATAAACAGGTTTCCTCTACCTCCACTTTTCTCATTCCTACCCTTTGCCACACTTTGGGTAAAGACTGATTAGAGTTGTGCCATGTACCTTTACTCAGATCCCTTATTGGACCCTTATTAGGGTCTATATGGTTTATAGAATATCAAGTAATGATATATTTCAGTCATGTTCAAGGGACTGCTGCTGGTGGGGGCTTTATTATCCTGTTCCCTGCTTATCAGGGAGTGGGTTTATTCTGTTAAAATTGGGGTTTCTTTTTTTCCCTTTCCCTTTTTTGTTCCTTTATGTTGTTTATTTTGTTGTAATAGCTACAAATCTGTAATTGTTTAACTGAACTTGATTAGTTTTGTTGTGATTTGTTCAATTATCAAGTTTGTGAACCTGTTTTGTTTAAAAATAAAGTTACTTGCAAAAAAACAAACCTATGTTGCAAATTTGGTGAAAACAAATTCAAAAATGACTGCTTTACTGAGCATGCATTGTGCACTTTCCATGCACACTTGTAACTTTGTGAATTTGTAATATTTTCACTCCAGATTTTCAACATTGGCATTTTCCACATCTCCTTATGAACAGTACAGCTGTCATTTCACATTTCCTGGCGAAATGTGTTTTCGTACTTCAGTGCAGAATAGCATAGTCTGTGAGAAATCAGTTTTAGGGACAGATTAAGAAAATGACAGTGACACTGTTCATGAGCAGAGGTCCTAAAATGCCTCTGTTGAAAATTTGATGATCAAAGTCCATACAATGGCTGTGTTACAAGCATGCATTGTGCAGTTTCCACACCCTTGTAACCTTCGCCAATTTGCAATATTTACATGCCAGATTTTCAACACTGGTATTTTTAACACCTCCTTGGAACAGTACAGCTGTAATTTTCACATCCTGCCCAAAATGTGTTTTGTACCTGTGGTCGCACAATGGCGTGGTCACTGAGGGAAATCAACTTTTGGGACAGATTAACAAAATCACAGTGCCACTGTTCATAAGAGGAGGTCCCAAAATGCCCATGTTGAAATGGTTAAAAATCCCAAAATAATTGGTTACGGACTGTATTGCGTAGTTTCTATGCATGCTCATGACTTCACTCATTTTCATATTTTCACTCCAGATTTTCAACGTTGCTATTTTTTACACCTCCTCATGAACAATACAGTTGTCATTTTCACATTCTGCCCAAAATGTGTTTTGTGCCTGTGGTGCCAAATTGCATAGTCTCTGTGCAAAACCACCTTCACTAATAAGCAGATAGTGCCGCCCTTCATGAGGTGGGTCACAAAAGCCCATATTGAAAATTTGAAAGAAAATACCAACAAACACCTACAGCGTTAGGGTTTCCAGCTGTAACACCCCACCCTGTAAAGACTGACAGGCTTCAGGGTGTGACTTAGGATCATTGACTGTAATGCTCACACCATTCTACCCCACCCTCACCCTGCAGCCTGCAGCCAGTGACAGGCATCGAGGTGTGCCTTGGAGTGTTCGGCCCTAAAAGTTCACCCCATTCTCTATACTGCACCCATCTCAGTGTATTTCCTTATGGAATGGGGTAATTATAAGGCCCAAATACCCCCAAAGCACACCACGACACTTGTCAGTGTCTACAGGGTAGGTGAGATAAAATGGCATAAGCGTTATAGCTGATGACCCAAAGGCACATTCAAGGCCTGTCAGACTCTGCAGAGTGGGGGTGGGGTTGGCATCAGTTTAGTACTTCACTGACATTCCTATTATGCATCTCTAACTCCTGCACTACCAATGCCAATGCCAGTGAGACAACATTCAGCACTGACAAATGCTTGTTTGACATCTATGTTGGTCCAATAAAAGTATGAAATCATCTCTTTTTCAAGGATTTGCCATGCATATCATGGCATACTTTTTAATTAATTACTCACAGAATCATAGAATCATAGAATCGTGCCATCAAAAGGGACCATTCAGCCCATTGAGTCTGCCCGAGATAGCCCCCCACTGCCCTTTTACCTCCGCCCTGCTGCCTCTCTCACCTTCCTTTCCTAGTCCCATGTAGTTATCCTATGCTCTTTTGAATTTATCCACTGTATCTACCTCCACCACCCACTCCAGCAACCTGTTCCATGGTTGAACAACCGTCTCTGAGAAGTAACACCCCTCACATCCTTCTCCCACTTCTTGCCTCTGGGCAAGTCACGTACTCTGGTGTATTTTTGATGAAAGCCTGACTATGAAGGCGCGGGTGTCGGCTGTAGTCAAGTCTGCCTTTTCATCTGAGAAATATTGCCGGGTGAAACACTTGGTCCCATGGGAAGATCTTCCCATCTTGGTCCACGCCTTTGTCACCAGCTGTTTTGATTACTGCAATGCTCTTTACCTAGGGCTGCCGGGGTGGATATCCGCCACTTGCAGCTTGTGCGGAAACGCGTGACCAGGTTGTTCATGGGAGTTTCACCATCTAGCTATATGACACCTGTGCTGCATGATCTGAACTGGCTGCCAATACAGTGGCGGATCACCTTCAAGGTCGCATTATTGACCTTTAAAGCCCTATGATTTGGGACCTCACTACATGAAGAAGAGCTCTTGGTACCTTACTGTCCTGCCTGTTCTCTTGACTCCTCTGACGAGGATTGCTAGAATTCCCAGGGTGCGTCTAAAGATGTCGGAGGTGATCTTTTTGCCTATGGCACCAACCCTGTGGAATTCTCTACCTCATCAGATACCGAGAATGCCTAACTGTTGAAAGTTTTAACAAACAATTAAAAACGCTCCTTTTGCCCGAGCATTTGCTGGTACATAATAATTAAGTGTACTGTATGAATGTCTGATTTTATTATTTTGTAATATGATTTTATTGATTTGACTTACTGTAAAAGTGCCCTGAGCTTGGGAAGGGCGCTTAATATAAATAAAATTTGACTTACTCACTTAAATCTTCCCCCTCCAGCTTAAATGCATGACTTCTGGTGGTTTTGTTTTGTTCAATCTGCGATGTTATCTCCCTTAACCTCCTTTATTCCCTTCATGTATTTGAATGTTTCCACCATATCCCATATCCTGTCTCATCTCCAGCACATAAAGACCAAGCTCCTTCAGCCTCTCCCCATATGGTCTCCCTGCATGCCTTGGATCATCTTGGTCATCCTTCTCTGTACCCTTTCAAACCTATCCTTGTCACCCTGCAAATGGGATCTCCAGAATTGAACTCCATACTCCAGCTGTGGTCTGCCCAAAGTGTTGTATAGTTGCATGATCACCTGCCCCCACCTGCTGGTGAAGCCCCTTCCAGTGTATGCCAACACACTTGTTATTTTCCCAGTTGCTCATTCACACTGACTTCTGATCTTTAATGTGTCCGTGATCCAAATCCCCAGGTCCTTTTCTTGTTCTGTGACCTGCAGTGCCCCCCACCCCAGATGTGAAGTATTCCTTTAGGAGGGTTGTCTTCTCCTCTTCTCCTACAGCTATTTACCCCTTCCCTCAAAGTCTTGGAATCCCTGCCTGTTTTCCTCTTATTGCTCACATACCTATAGAATCTTTTGTCTCCCCTTTCACCTCCTAGCTATTTTCTCCTCCAAGCTTGCTTTTGTCTTCCTAATTGTCCTTCCTGCTTCCATGAGCTTATCCTTATAGACCTCCCTTTCCTCTAACTCCTGTGGCCTTTTGTAGGCCTTAAAGGCCTCTCTCTTCTCCTTGACAGCCTCCCTGACCCTTGCAGTGAACCACAGGGGTTTCTTCCCCTTTTGCATTGCTATTTCTCTGGATGCATTGCTCTGTGGCCTAGATAATTATGCCTTAATTGCTTCCCACAGCTGCTCTACCTCATCCAGCTCTTGGATCCTAGCTCCCTCCTTAAGATGTCCCTCATCTTCTTGAAATTTGCCCTCCTGAAGTTAAGCACCCTGGTGGTTGACCTGATCGATTCTGCCCCTGCTTGGATAGAGAACCTGACCATCTGGTGATTGTTGTCCCCAAGTTTTCCCAACTTCAACCTCCCACAATCTGTCCCCATTTGTTAAAACAACATCTAGTGTAACCTCCCCTTGTAGGTTCTTTAATTAGCTGGCTTAGGAGCACATCTTGCAGGATTCCAATAAGCCTTTGTTCTTTTCTGTTGTGGCCGATGGAATTTGCCAGTCTATGTGAGTAGGCTCAGGTCCCCCACCACTAGGATTTCCTTTTCTGGACTTTTCCTGTATGTCCTAGCCAAATCCCAATCCACTTCCTCGTCCTGATGTGGTGGTCTGTAGACCAGCCATATCCTATTGCACCCACTTACTACCAACATAAATCAAAGGATCTCAGCGGATCCCTTCTCCTCCCTGCCTTCCACCGCAACTATCCCTCGCTCATAGAAACATAGAAACATAGAAGTTACTGCAGATAAGGACCGTAAGGCCCATCCAGTCTGCCCATTTCTTTTCTACCTTATAAATGTGCCATCGGCCTTTGCTCTGTCAGTGGCCTATCTATTCCTAGTCATTTGTATTGCTCCTTATGCCTATCCCATGCCTGTTTGAAGCCCTGCACTGTATTCATAGCCACCACTTCTTGTGGTAAGCCATTCCATGCATCCACCACCCTTTCTGTGAAAATAATTTCCTCATTCCCCTTAATCGGCCTCCTCTAATCTCATGCTGTGTCCTCTTGACCTGCTATTTTCTTATATTTAAACATGTTGGACTCTTTCACCTTGTTTATGCCCTTAAGGTGTTTGAATGCCTCGATCATATCACCTCTCTCCCTCCTTTGCTCAAGGGTATACATATTGAGCTCCGTTAATCTGTCCTCATATGTCTTCTGATGCAGTCCCTGCACCATTTGGTTGCCCTTCTCTGGACTGCCTCAATTTGGTTAATGTCCTTGTGAAGGTGTGGCCTCCAATACTGAGCATGAGTACTCCAGATGGGGCCTAACCAGTGTCTTGTACAGAGGATTATTACCTCCCTCTTACGACTTGTGATACCCTACTAATACACCCTAACACCCCCTACCCTGACCTACTGCTTTAGAGGTCTGCTTGGATGATTTTAGGTCATCAGTGATGATGATGCCCAAGTCTCTTTCTTCCTTTGTGAGTGCTAGCAACTCCTCCCAGCCTATAGGTGGCTTCAGGGTTTCTCTTCCCTATGTGCATGATTTTGCACTTCTTTGCATTAAATCCCAGTTGCCACTCTTCTGACCATTCTGCTAGTTTATCCAGATCTCTTCATTCTGCCCACCCCATCTGGATCATCTACTCTGTTGCAGATCTTGGTGTCATCTGCAAACAGACAAAGCCTACCCTCTAGTCCATCTGCAAGGTCACTAATGAAGATGTTGAAGAGACTGGCCCCAGGACTGATCCCTGAGGTACCCCACTTGTGACTTGCATCTCTTCGACTGTATACCACTTACCACCACTCTCTGTTTCTGCCCGTCAACCAGTTTGCCACCCAGTTGACCAACTTCTGACCCACCCCAAGCCTACCCAGCTTATTTATCAATCTTCTATGTGGAACAGTGTCAAAAGCTTTGCTGCAGTCAAGGTAAGCGACATCAACTGCTCCCCTTGGTCCACCACTCTGGTTACCCAGTCAAAGAAATCTATGAGATTAGTTTGACAGGACCTTCCTTTGTAAACCCATGCTGTCTTGGATCCTGTGCCCTATGGATTCCAGGTGTTGCACTATCCTTTCCTTAAGGAGTGCCTCCATAATCTTGCCCACTACTGAGGTAAGACTGACCGGTCTGTAGTTCCCGCCTCCTCCCTGCTACCACTCTTGTGGGTGGGATCACATGACCCTTCTCCAGTCTTCTGGGACCTCTTCTGTGCTCAGAGACTCACTAAACAATTCTGCTAATGGCTCTGCTAGTTCCTCCTTTAGCTCCTTAAGTACCCTGGGATGTATGCCATCAGGTCCATTGCCTTATCCACCCTGAGCTTAGCAAGCTTTGTAGGACCCTTTCTTTTGTGAAGGGAGTGCTCACCTCCCTCCCCCTGTGTCCATGATGCTGAGCTGTGGGCCCTGCCCTACCTTCTCTTCAGTAAATACTGAGCAAAAGTATCTATTTAGGATAGATGCCTTTACAGGGTCCTCCTCCTCACATGCTCCCTTTTCTCCATTAAGCTAGCAACCCCCTCTGGACTTTCTTCTTTCACTAATGTATCTATAGAAAGTCTTGTCACCTTCTTTACTGTTTGTGCTAGTGTTTCCTCAGTTTGGGACTTTGCCTGCCTTACTGCCTTACCTGCTTCCCTTAGGGCGGTTTGGTATGCTTCCTATCTTCATCCGCTGTGTTCCCTTATATTTCCTGAAGGCCAGCCTTTTGGCTCTGACCTTTTCTGCTACTGTATTTGAGAACCAAAGTGGTTTCCTTCTTCTTTTGCACTTCCTTTTCTGTCTAACACAATGGGATGTTGCTTCAAGTATTGCATCCTAATGCTTGCTCACTTTGCCTGTACCCCCTCACTTGTGTTTCTTTTGCCAGGGCTAGCTTAACTCTGTTGGCCATCTTATCAAAGTCAGCTCCTCTGAAGTCCCATATTTTTGCCTTGGAATGGGATGATTTAGATGTAGTAGCCAAATTGAACCATACCATGTGATGGTCACTGGCCCCAGGTGACCTTCTACCTGGAGATCTGTGATCCCTTCTTTGTTAGTCAGTACTAGATCTAGGATAGCCCTGTCTCTTGTGGGTTGCTGTACCAGTTGTTTGAGGCCCTCCCCTGCAGGGAATCCACTATGAGTCTAGTATGAGTCATACAGTGCTACACCCCTTTTTTACCCTGTCTATCCCTTCTAAAAAAATTTATCCTTGTGGTTCAACCTTCAGGGTTTCATAGGTGTATAAGCTTTTTAGGCTTTCGTCCTTTATGCTTGCCAATTTTGCCCTATATGGGTATATTATTATTTTATAGAAGTCATCAAACCTCCTTTTGAATATATCCATTGTTGCACTGCCTATCACTTCTAAAGGCAGTCCATTTAACACCATCACTACCTGATGGCTGAACCAGTTTTTCCTAATCAGTAGTTTCCATTTTCCTTCTACTAGTTGTAATGGGTGCCCTCTAGAAGTGATTTGTCAGTTAGGGCTCTATACAGCATGCACATGTCTCATCTAATTCTTCTATACTGCAGGGTATATAGGTCTAGTTTATTTAATCTCTCTGCATAAGTGACTCCTTTTAATCCATTTACTGCTCTTGTAGCCCTTCTTTGTATCCCTTCAAGTTTACGGATCTCACCTTTTTATAAGGTGCCCAAACATGGGCACAGTACTCCAACTGTGGCTTCACCGAGAGCCATACAGTGGCATCAAAACTTCATTTCTTCTGCTCCTATATGCCTCAGAATGAAATTTAGAGTTTGGTTTGCATTTGCACCTTCCAGCTATGACCTTCCGTCCACCATGTTTCTTTTACTGCAATTAGGTCGAGTCATCCACACCACCACTGCCTTCAACTCTGTCATTTTATTCCCTAGGATCCTGTCATTGGCTAGAATTCCATCCATCCCCCCACCTTTATAATACCCTTTCCTCATGCTGTCCCTTGTCTCTCAAATTGGGAGAGTGCAGGTTGAGTTGTTCCCATGGGCCAAGGATCCTCTTCCCCCAGTGCAGCAGCCCCCATCTAGTTGAAATTCCAGTCAACCCCAGCCTCTCATAAATGTACCCCTGCAGATTTGCTCTTAGTAATCTAGCCCCCATGTCACTTATGTGTAGCCTGTCCCTTGTGTACAGGTGTTCATCCACCACGTTGCCCAGGTATGTGAGGCCTCCTCCCCCACCACTGTCTTAGCTAGTGGTTAAATTTCTTTACCCTGAGTTGCCTGGCTGTGCTAGCGCAATGCACTGGCAGGACTTCTGAGAAGGCCAGGAGCTGATCGGGTCCTTACAGCCCTCCACCAACTCCCTGAACCTCCTTTAATCCACCTCCACCTCTTCCCCAACTAATCATTTGTGCCTAGATGAACTATTAGGTGTGGCTTACCTCCCACTAGAGTGACAAAGTCTTTATCCTGGGTGCCTTTCTAGCCTTCATTCCTGGATCACAAAAATTACCTCCCTTAAAAGCCACTTTCCTGGGGACCACGTGATGCAAGCTACCGGATAGTTGCTCCTCAGTACAGCTCCAGCCTCCCGTCTCTTTATTTCTGTTTTTGGGCATATTTTCTCAATCTCTAAACCTCTAATTTCGCATTACTCTGGTTCCCTACAACTTTGTGCCCTTGCAGAGTGATCTTGAGAGAGAATGGATGTTTGCATGAAAAAGCAACAGCAGAAACATACCCACCAGTTACACCAGAGGAGGCCTCAAAAAAATCCGGGCCTCGAGTGGAACAGAAAAGGAGATGTTCTGAATCTAGAGGCGAATCAGGAGCCACTTACATTGTCTAGATTTCTGGAGGAATTTAAACCATTCAGAGATGTGATTAAGAGATGACATCAGAAATGAAATCAAGCTCAGAGAAAATAGAAGAGATTACTCTCGCTACCTCAGACAACACAACTAGGATCTTCTCTTTAGAGAAGCAAGTGGAAGAGGTTTGAGCCTGAGATAGCAGCAATGCACCAGAAACTGTCAGATTTGAGGTTAAGCTTGAAGACCTTGAAGGTCATTGCCAGAGAAATAATGTTGTGATTCTTGGGTTACCAGAGGAGAAGAGGGCCAGAATACTATAGCTTTTACAGAAGTTGGTCAAGAAGATTGCAGACCCTTCCCATTTGAGGCCAAAATATCATTGAAGAGCCCACAGGTCATTAAGACCAAGTCCCCTCCTGGAGCAACGCCCACCTATAATTTGTTGTTTCTTACATTTTTAGAGTGACAGCATTTCCTGTACAAAGTGAGAGAACTCCAAGAAGTTCGCTGGGAGCAAGCCAAGCTTAGAATAGTGCAAGATATTCCAGGTTGAGTCCAGCTGGACTTAAATTTCGTATGGGATACCCGGCCGGGCTACAGGTACAGGTGGCTGGTTCCTGGGCTACCTCTGATCCAGAGGCAGCGTTTGCTGGTTTAAAATTAGCATTGCCAGATCTCTTCAGGGACACATGAAAGGCCTTGGGTCTCTCGACAAGATGAGTATCGTTTTGAGAAGGCTGGGCCACATGCAAAGGGATCTTCTGGAAAGAAGTGGTTAAACATTCTTGGACTCTCACTTCAGCCCAAATAAGTGGCAGAAAGGACTTTCTTCTTTCCTTTTTATAGTGATCTAGTTGTGGATGCATGCTCTTATTTGTTTTGTCTGGGTCTGGGGTTTGGGGCCCTTCGGTTTTCAAAGGGTTCCAATCATGGAAGTTTTGCTTTGTTGAATTTTGTTGACCCAGTAAGCCCACTGGGCCTAAAGTCCCTTTTCAGGGACGACTTGGGGAAGGGTACAGATGGTAAGCAACTGAAATTGAACCAGATTAAGCTGTTGGTGGTATTTTTAGTGAATGAGAAATTTAGCCAGAACACCGGGAAATTCCCTACTCTTTTGAAAAGTGCCATGGGATCTTTAACATCCACCTGAACTGCCACCAATCCAGGCAGATGGGACCTCGGTTTAACGTCTCATCGAAGATGGCACCTCAGAAGTGCAGCACCCTCTCATGCTGCACTACAGCATCAGTACTAGGATATTAGCTTAAGTGCCAGATGTAGGAACTGAACCACAGTCATCTGATCCCCAGCCTCAGAGGCGAGTGTGCTACCTACTGAGCCACTGACACTAAGTATATTCTTGGTTGTTTTGTCTGGGTCTGGGGTTTCAAGCAATCAAGTGATTTCTTGTTAGTTTTAGTATTGACAGAAAACAAAGCCTATTCTGCAATATCTGGTCTCCCCTCCCTGTGAGAGTATGGTAAGGAAGGGTCGGTGGAAGGCTTTAGCCTTTAGGGAAATCAATTACAAGGGCTGTGTTGTCCTTTCTCTTGTAAAGCATCAGGTGCAGTTACACACTTGCAACAGGAGGAGCTTGGGCTTCATGCGTGTCAAGTGCTAATGGTTGCTAAAGCAGGTGATAAGTTGGAATTCACTGGGGCAAAGGCACAGCAATTGGGAGGAGTGGGTGGGGTCCTGTCCCTATAGGGCTGGAGAGCCTGTTGAGACAAAGGCCTGCTCAGTGAATGTTATGTCTGGCTGAGGCCGACTTCCTGATCTCACGCCACGAGTGTCTTTTCACACTCAACAAGCCATATGCCCTTGTAACCGTGATGTTACTGGTGGCGAAGTTTCATCGATACTGGCTTTCTCCCAATGGCCCTCATTAGGGGATAGGCGATAGATACAAGGGCTTGTATTGCAGGGATGTTGCATTCTCTCTCTTTCTTTTATTACTAGCATCTCAAAAGGGAATGTATTATAAAGAGTAAAGGGTTTGGGGACGGTTTTCAGGGGCTGGGGAGGGTAGTAGCGGAGTATTTCTGAACATTGTTAGCGATAAGAAGGGGTTTGAGTGGATGGCTTTTTGGACTATGTTTTGGAGTTACTGATGATGCGGATTGTTGAGGGGTAATCGGGGCTGGGGAGGGACAGGGTTTAATGGGAGGTGGGAGACTGGCACAACAGATTCAGGGAATAGAATCACCTGTTACATGACTGCAGTATATGTTAGACATTTTAACTGGATTATACCTGACATAATAGATGGCTCAGAATATTAATATTGCTACGTGGAACGTGAAGGGAATCAGGAAAAACTGAAACAATATCAGGTACTTAAACACCTGAGTTTGTTGTGTGCCCAGATATCATTCTTACAAGAATCTCATTTAGTGGATTCAAGTATTACAACTTCAGAGACAACAGATAGGTCAGGTTTTTTATGCTTCAGGAAACCAATAGTTGCGGGTCATGTTACTGATTAACAGAGATATCCCATTTGTCCTTCTCAGGTATTTAAGGATGCAGAAGGCAGATATGTCTTAGTTCAGGGTACTATTTGAGCCATGTCATTGGTTTTAGGCAGTATTTACGGACCAAAACAAACAATCCTTTTTTTATGAAACTGATTTCCACGATCCTTCCTATACTCCCTATTCCAATTATATTAGGGGAGATTTTAATTTGGTCTCGGATCCGAATCTGGTAGATCAAGCTCTGGGTCGAGGGACTGTCACCTGGACACAGGGCCTTTAAGGAAATGATGGATCAGTGCAGATTGTGTGATGTCTGGAGGGTCACACATCCTAATATTAGGGAATATACCTATTGCTCTCCAGTGCATGGCACAATCTCGCATTGATTACCTATTAGTTTCTCATGAGCTCTTGCCAGGGTACTATCCACCTCGATCCAACCGGGTCCAATATCGGATCATTCTTTAGTCTTGGTAATTTGGCTTTTCTTAACATCCCAAAAGAGACCAGATGGAAATTAAATGAACAATTATTAAAAGATGAAAAGTATCGAAGGTGGTGAAAGAGCAGATAGAGTTTTCTTTTCCACCAACCCAATAGATAGTGCAAGACCGGATATTTTATGGGGAGCCTTTAAGGCTTATATAAGGGGCATTCTCATTAGTCTAGCTACAAAGAGGAAGAGGACACAGGAAATGGAATTACTCTTCTTATTGTCTCAGATCACGGGTATTCGAAAATATACACCCAGATAAAATTTCTCAAGTGGAGTCACAGAAGCTATTAACATATAAAGATAAATATTTGGGAATGTTAAGAGAAAAGGCTGAGTTGGCAATAATCCGTACTAAGGCCAGTTTTACAGATCAAGGAGAAAAAGCGGGCGCCTGTTGGCTCTACGCTTAAAACAACAAGAATCAGCAAGATTTATACCCCCAATAAGGTCTCAGTCTGATCGGACCATGAAGATATCCCCCTCAGAGATAGTCCAGAAATTGCTACTTTTACGAGCAATTATATAGGGACGTGGATAGTCCTCCATCCATTCAAAACTGGATGAGTATCTCAAGGAAGCACATCTTCGTTACTATCTGACTCTCAGAAGAAATTTATATCTTCCTTTATCACAGGAAGAAATAGCTACTGTTATAAAGGAATTGCCTCTGGTAAAGTCCGGGTCAGATGGGTTTCGGCCTTATTTTATAAAGTTTTCACAGAGCAATTACTTCCTGTGTTGCATCGTCTTTATTTGCATATTTTGTCTGGAGGCGACAGATGCACATCTGTTTGAGACATTGATAGTTTTGTTACCTAAACCGGACAAAGACCCAGAATTGGTTCAGAGCTATAGGCCAATATCTTTGCTGAATCAAGATGTCAAAATTCTCTCGAAGATAATGGCAGATAGACTAACCCTGGTTCTTCGAATCTTGTGAGTATGTCTCAAGTGGGATTTATAAGAGGATGTGCATCTTCAGATCACCTGCATACTCTCTCGCATGCCTTCTTGAGTCAGGGATGCCATATATCCTCTTGAGGCTGGTCTCCTGGGCGCTTGAAGGCATTTGATCAGGTTAACTGGACTTTTCTATTTCAAGCCCTCAAGGCATTCAGATTCCTATCAACATTCATAGATTGGATCAGGGCAATTTACGGTCTCCTACAGCGAGGATTTCAGGAATGGGACCTTCTCCAAGTCTTTTACACTGCGGTCAGATAAGAGGCAGGGATGCCCTCTCTCCATTACTTTTCAATCTTTATCTGGAATCCCTTATTCAATATATTCTCAATAATGAAGGAATACAAGGTATTCCCATTAGGAATAAGGTAGTGAAAATAACAGCATCGCCGATGACCTTCTCCTACATTTGGCTAATCCATTAATATCTATTCCGAATATGCTAAGGGGTTGATAGATTTAGTAGTTTCTCAATTACAAGTTAAATCCCAATAAGACATCCTTTTCCCTCTTAACCATAAAGTCTTTAAGATTGAGATTATTTCTCTGGGACTATGCTGGTCACCCTGGGCTATTAAATATTTAGGTATAAAATTAATGCGTAATCCCTCCTTGTGGTTTAGGAAAACCTGGACCCCTTCTGCTGGGGATCACTCAAGATTTAGAGATGGATAAACTCCCGTTATCTTTATGGGATCTTATTAATATAATTAAGATGAATGTGTTTCCGGTTTATTGTATCCTCTGTCGCATCTTAATTCATTCGTTCCCCTAAGTTGGTTTCAGAAAACACATAATCTCTTTACCAAGTTTATTTGGTTGAGTAAGACCTCAAGGCTGGCATACCACAAACTAGCTGCACCCAAGAATGAGGGGTTGTGGATTCCTTACTTGCCCATCTACTACTGGGCTAGTCATTTGGCTAAATACCTGAGATGGGTAAGACTGGGTCCAGATAACGGAACCCAGTTTGGCTTAAGATTGAATTAGATTTTTCCAATCTATGAACATGGACCCCTGACTATGCTGTATCTGAAAATTTCTCAGATGCAAGATATTAATAAATGTCCACCATCATGACCTCGCTAAGAGTACATTCACAATTGTGCTCTTTCCTTCGTTACAATCAAAGTAAAGATCTCGCTCAATCTATTTGGAATTCCCGGCTTTCACTATAAACAAACAAAAATTTCCGTTCATGGTTGCCTCATTTAGGAGAGGGATAGTATCTTCATTTTGGATGAAGTTGGTGAGTGGCTCTCATTTTCTCAGTTCATATACAAGTTCAAAATACCGGAGTCTCAGAATTTTAGTGTTTCAACTGAGGCACTTGTTAACCATGGTTCTTGAGGCCACTGCACCCCGTCCAGTGACCTTTACATTGGAATCTGAACTTTCCCTTTTCTTGTCTCCTCTGGTGTGATTTCTAAGATCTATCAAGTGTTATTACGATGGAGGTTTGGATGCGGTGGTGGCCCACCAACTTCTGGGTTTCATTTTCCCCATTATACTTTTTAAATGGTCCATCCTCTGGATGTACTGTCATAAATATATATCCTAAGATAGATTACTTCTCATGCAGTTCCACATTCTGCATAACTTATACTACACCCCAACTAAACTGGTGAAATGGGGCCTTCTTGATACCGATATGTGTAATAAGTGTTCCCAGGACACGGATCACTTTTCATTTTTTCTGGTCATGCTCCCAGATAGCATCATTATGGGAGCATATAAAAATCAATCTGGATCCTTTATTGGGTTTGCAAGATTATTTTACACTGGATATTTGCCTGTGGGGGATCTGTCCTCCATAAAGGTTAAAATCCGGAGATTTCCACATATCCATGGTGGCTCTCAGTTAAAAAGTCATTCTCAGGCACTGGAAGGAAAGGACCGGTCCAACATATCAGGAGTGGCTCCATGAGATCTTAGCAAATATATGTACAGAGAAGGCTATTGCTAGCCTTCAAAACAGACTACATAGGTATAAGGTTATCTGGGATCCCTTCATACTTTAATTACGGTGGCTAAGAAGTAGTGTGTAGTTGAGGTTACCACTTTAATTATTTTGGTAAAGGTAGTTAGCGGGTGATAACAGTGCTAGAATGAACTGCTGTGCTGGGGAGGGGAGGGAAGGGCTGGGGGCAGTATGCTTTGTTTTATGAATCCTATGTCAAAGTGTTCATTACTGCCTCCTGTAATGTGAAAATGTGGTGAATAAACTTTGAATTGAAAAAAGCCACTTTCCTCCTTGCCACTGAATCCCTTAATGATTGAATCCCCATATACAACCACTGCCCATGACCTTTCTGCATTCAGGATTGCCCCTTATCTATTGTCCTGCCCTTTCATGCACCCTCCTTCTAGTGTAGGCACCTTCCTTTGCGCTCTGTCCTCTCAATTTGACCTCCCCTTCCCCGTTTTCCCATCCCTCCTTTCCTTGCTACCTGCTATTCTCCTGGTCTCCTTTGGACTATCCTCCCTCTCTGAGTCCCAGCTCTGGATCCCAGCTCCTGTCCCCTCATTGCTCTACCCTTTTCCAAGCTCTACTCCTGCTCCTCTCTCAGGTTTATATTCTCCTCTACTCCCAGTGACCCTACCACCTGTTTGTGTGCTACCTAAGCTTGTTCTCCTCCACACTGTCCCTACTTTTCCTTCACATGCACCTCTCTAATTCTCCTTTCTGGCTTGGTGCTCCGTGCTCACTGCTCCCCTTCCATAATTTTTCCTTGTCCCTCAACCCAGTCAGAGGCCAGTACCTGTTCGACTCCGCTGTATAGCTCCTGTTGAGTACAAGTTTGTCAGTTCCTTCTGTCCATAGTCTCTTTGTCCTCTTCCTGCTCCCGGCCCCTGGCCCTGCTCTGAGCCCCCAGTCCTTTTCCCCATCCTGTTCTCTCCTTCACCCTCTCAGTTCTTCTTCTCCTTGTCCCCTTCCATCCCCCATCCACTGTCATCCTGTTCCTCCTCTCAAGATCCCTTTCAACCTTGCTAATTCAGCCTCCATCCTCCTTAGTTTTTGACAGATATGGCATTCCCCTAGCTTTCCCAGAGTGCTCATGAAAACAGCAGCCCCACAACCATTGCAGCCAACTCTGCCTGACTCCCAGTATCTTTTGCTGCCTCTCATTGCATGGTAATTATAATTATCACTTCCCCCACCTCCAAGGTGGCACCAGCTGCTGTTGCCCTGGTCCAACTGGTTCCTCCTAGCTCTCTACATTTTTATTTCTTTGTCCTGCCCCCTTCTGATTAACACATGATCAGCCAGTCAGCTAAAAGCCCTTTCAGACAAGATTAAGACCCTCCTCCTTCTTACACAGTCAGCCTGGAGCACTTCCTGAACAAGCACTGATCTCTCCTGCCCTCTTACCAATTAACACTCAGGCCAGTCTAGAGCCCTTTCAAAACAAGCAGAAACTGCCCCTCAGAAAATAGGTAACAGTCTAGAGTTCTTTCAAAAAGCTAGCCGAAACTGCCCCCTCAGTAATCTAGATGATAGACAAACATAAATATCTCAAACAAGTAGAAACTGCCCCTCAGTAACTAGGTGACTGGCAATCATGACTATTTCAAACAAGCAGAAACTGATTCTTCTGTATAAACCCAGAAAGCAAGGCAACTGGCACCATAAATCTAGCAAGGTGACTGGCAACCATAAACAAAAGTCCCCCTTTTTGTAAAGCTTTTAGTTCAAGTAATTAACCCTTCTCTCCATAGCCCAGTTTTAAGTTCAAGTGATCAGCCCTTTCCTGCTAACCTGAGTTAGCATTAGCAATAATGAGGTCCTTCCTGGTGTTGTCATTAAACATGACCACCATTACAATTTCTAAAATCTCTTTCCTTGAGTTTACCTGTTCAATGTACATGCTAGATTTATACTCTTGATGTAGTAGAATGATGTTATCACATATTTGTAATGGCAAATACCACAGACTGTACAATTTTTTTCATTATTACATAGAGCACATGGCACAAGACTGGGAACTTTTAGAAACCTTTAAAGCCCTATATCTTGCTTCACAAATGAAAATACATATGACAAAGTTCTGTCTAGAAACCCCAAAAAGGTTTGGAAGGACATTAACTTACTAAAAGGGAAAGATTCTGTATCAGCAGGATCACAATTCTTAATTCATAAAAATGTAGTTATTCATAATTCAATAGATCAGGTAATGACCTTTAACAAATTTTTTCTGAATATAGCCTTTGGGAGAGTTTGCCCAAGGTTCAATGTGAGGAATAGCTCCTCCCCAACCTCTATTTAAGCACTCCTCTAACACACCTCCTTGCTTAGGAGCATTTATTCTGAGCTCCTGCATGGCTTTTGTGGATGCTTGCTCGTCTCACTGCTGCTGTGGTTCATTTTCCATCCCTCGCCTCTCCTGCCTTTTGTGTTATTTCTCACCTTGTTTTGGTCTCTGCTTCTTTTTCCGCTGGCTCCTCTCCCTCTTCCCTTTGGTACCGTATTCTTTTGGGCTTTTAAGAGCCCAGCACCTCTCGCCTCCTCCCTTCTCTGCCTCATGCACTCTCCTAGAGCTTCTTCCCTTCTGGATCCAGCCCGGCTTGTGAGTGTTTGCATCGCCATCTCCCTGCCCTTCCCTCCACTTCTCAATGATTCTGTAGCCATTTACCCGTGCTTCTTTGCATACTGGGACTGTTCGGTCTGACACTACCCTGGACCACCACCGTCAGGATTAACACCTTTCTTTTTTTTCTTTTCAGTGTTTATGTTGCCAAACATTACCCAAAAGCACATCAAATCAAGGAACAATCCTCAAAGCCAGCGTCTCCCTCCTGTGCCTCTGGTGGCCCATAAGCACACAGCTCATCCATTCTCAATGAATTACTGCATTGTGCATATCACATACTTGTGGACCTCATTACTTTCATTCCTGTATCACCAGTTACTGCCAGTCACTGTTCTGTGAGTGTCCGCTGGTTATGCGGTTAGTCACTAGGACACATCTGCTAGACATCCTGCATAGCTCTCTTCATCAGGGGAGGGCAACTATGGTTGTACTTTATTATAGCTGCTGCTGCAACTTGTTTAGTGATTCATGCCCTCATAGCTACCTGGATTATGTTCTCTCACCTGGCACTGTCCCATTTTACCATTAATCATACCTGGTTGCCTAAGGACAATTCTCCCTTGAGGTTCCATTCATTTGCTTTCCCTACCTTACAGTGTAATGCCAGCTCACAATACCTTCTCATGTCCCTCAATACCTTAGCACAGCAACCCACACACCATTCAGTGAAGCCTTTCTAGCACAGAAAACTAACTTGGATTGGCTACTCTAAAGCATAACTCATATTTATCTACATGACCTTATACAATTTTCCTCCCATGTTACTCCTGAGCTTATCCTATTCATGTCATCATCTATCTGCACCAATCTTTCTGTTCTATGTGGCCATTATTACCAGGCCTGACAGAGAACATCAACAAACCATTAAACTTATACATATTGGAGTAAATGATGTTGGGACAAAAATTTTACAGACATACAGAGGGATTTTGAAACTGTGGGACACGATCTTAAATCCAGGGATGTGACCTCATTATATCTGGGATTTTGCCAGTACCCAGGGTGAGTGCTAGATTAAATAGTGAAATTGAAAGATGTAATGGATGGCTACACAGATGGTGCAATGGGAGAAGTGTACAGATTTGTGGATCATTGGCAGGATTTTCAGGGCATAATCTGTTTTGTTATGATGGTTTGCATCTCAATAGCCAGGGTAAGCACATTTTCGCACACAAATTAAAATGCATTATAGAATCACATTTAAACTAGTACACAGGGGAAGGGGTCTTGGTACTTCCAGGAAGATATATAAAAAACATCCCCAAATTGGCAAATCTAAACTTCCTGTCCCTAAATGCTAGGATTTTGATTCATAAAATGGACGAGCTTCGCTTAGCCCTGCATGTTCATGATATACATGTCTGTGCCATAACAGAAACTTGGTGGAGACCAGAGAACTCATGGGAAAAAATATCCTGGGGTATACTCTACATAACAAGGATAGAATGCTGACTAGGGGTGGAGGGGTTTCTTTATATGTCAGTGAGGATATCATGGTTGAAAATATGGCTACTTCAATGTTACATTGGCCCCAGTGTATGGTACCAAAATTAATGTAGGTCTCTATATAGATCTCCAGTTATCACCCCATTGTAGGATACCAGATTGATGGATTTTATTAAACATTTGGTGAAAAGAAAGAATGTTATTATTCTGGGAAATTTAAATCTCCTGGAATAGATTGGGAAAGTCTTAAATACAACACCGGCACTGAAAGGAATACCTTGAGTTATTTAATCTAGCAGCTATGGACCAATATGTTTGGGACAACACTAGAAATAGTCATATTTGGAGGTAGTTCTAAGCAATATGGGACCTCTTATTCAAAACTGTATGGTCTTACCCCATTGGCAAAAGTGACCATCTAATGGTTAAGTTTTAATACACAGGACTTATAAATAAAGTACATGGAAAACCCAGATATATTGGTACGATTGTGCAGATTTTGATGCTATGAAGTGAGCTATCCATGTGGGACTGGGACACTGATTTAATTGGCTTGTCCATACTTAGTATGTAGGAACTACTAAGTTCTAAAATAATAAATCTGGTTCAGAGGTATGTGGCCATAAAAAATAAATACAGAGGATCAAAAAAAACTACCTCCCTGGTTAACTGTAGCAGTTAAGAAGGCCATTAAAAACAAGAATAGGTTGTTTTAATGGCCAAACAAACGGGATTAACAAAGTTGGGATAATTATAAAAGCTGCCTTAGGGCCACCAAAAGAAGACAGAGCAAGCTAAAAGAAAATACAAACTCAAATTGGCTGTAAAGGTTAAAGATAACTACAAGTCCTTCTACATGTATATCAACGATAAAAGGAACCAACCGATCATTTGGCCCACTTGTAGATCAAAATAAGAGATTAATTATTAATAACACTGAAATGGCAGCAGAATGCAATAAGTACTTCTCATCTGTTTTAACCAGAATACTACTAGTATCACTAAAACCATAAGGACTATGATCCAAGCATTATTATATTAAAGGGGATGTTAAGAAAAACAATGCAGTTGGATCAAAACAAGGCACAAGGCCCTGATTTGATACATCCGAGAGTGCTTAAGGAGCTGGCAGAGGAGTTGGCAGAACCAGTAGCACATCTTTTCAAGCAATCATTAAATGATGGAGTGGTCCCCAATGTATGGAAATTGGCTGAGGTCATCCCCATTTTCAAAAGAGGCTCGAGGCATGAGGTTGCTAACTATAGGCAGATTAGTCTGACCTCGGTATTGGGGAAAGTGTTGGAATCCTTCTTAAAAGATTATATTATCCAATTCCAATATACTTTGGGTAATGTGGACCAAACACAACATGGCTTTGTAAAGGTGAGTTCCTGTCAGACCAATCTCTTAGAGTTCTACGGGAAGGTCAGCAAGGCTCTGGATGAGGGAAGCCCATGGATGTCATCTATTTGGACTTCTCCAAAGCCTTTGACAAAGTTCCCCATGAGAAACGAATAAAGATCTTAATAAATCAGGGTTTACCAGGAAATATTACTCTCTGGATAGAGTCATCGTTAACCAACAGAAAGTAGAGAGTGTGTATTAAGGAAGAGTATTCAGATTGCGGTGATGTGACTAGCGGGGTCCCACAGGGCTCGGTTTTGGGTCCTGTACTGTTTACTTTGTATATAGCTACCATGAGCCCACTACAGGATATTTGGATCTCAGAATTGCAGACGACACTAGGATTGCTTATGTAGTTAAAGGTAAGGAAGATGCGTAGCATCTGCAGTCTGCCCTTGCAAGTTTAGAAAAATGGGCTCATGACCACGGCTCAAATTTAATAACAGCAAATGCACAGTAATGCACATGAGGAGAGATAACATTAAATACCAATACCAACAAGGAATTTAGACCTAAGGAGGTATATGCAGAGGGACCTAGGCATAAAAAATAACAAACAATCTTAGTTTTGGACCCCACTATAATCAAATTATAAAAAAGGCTAGTAGCATACAATTTTGCATAAATAGACATATTATTAGTAGAAAGTAAAGAGTGCTGCTTCCTTTGTATACTTCACTAGTACGTCCACATCTGGAATGTTGCTCCCAACTATAGGCCCCCAGAGCAAGGGAGATATAAAAAGCTTGGAACGTGTTCAAAAAGACCCACACATTGAATATGTGAGGCACAGGGTCTGTGCTATGAGGATCGGCTCAGATCCTCGGTTTATACTCGCTGGAATTTAGAAGATAAGAGGCGACATGTGCTTTGTTTTAAGGCATTGAATGATACAAATCTATAGGAACAACTAAATTTGGTACTAAAGGATCAGGTGTACAATACCAGACACACCCTTTACAAATTTATAGAAACAGTTAAGACAGTTAGAAGAAAATATTGGCTAACTGTGAGGATTACAAAAATTTGGAACGAACTAGCATTGGACATAGTTACCAGTAAAACAATGGATGAATTTAAGCACAAGTTGGACAGATACTTGATTTGTAATAAAATTCTGAGGGTACAACTGATCTTGTGGCGAGCATATGGATCTTTGATCTATTAAAATTGCTCGATCAGCCTAGTTCATCTATTAGCTCTATGCCTACCATTTGTCTAATATTTCTTTTACTGTTTATAACTGCATCATCACTCCTCTACACTTTCTTCAGCAGTGTTGTGTATTTGGCAGCCATACCAGCAATATTCGGTTTCCTTTCCTAACTCCACACTTTCTGAGGTGCCGGTAGGTGAAACACCCTGTCTATTGGGGATGGGATTCCATTTCAACCCTACCCCCAAGGATGGGATCCATCTCTACATTCAACTGTGTCATACAATACCTTCTCTGCCTCATACCAGTTGCTGCTTCCCTCTGGGATCTGAATTACCTCCTACTTACCATCTCAACATCCTCCATCCCTAAGTCTACTGGACAGTAACAAGTGAAGGTTAGCTCACCCCAGCTACCAGGGATGGGAGCATGTGTCTACCATCTACTGGAGTCATTCCATATCTTCTCTACCTCCTACCAGTTGCAGCTTCCCTTTGAAGAATAGAAACTACCTCCTACTTACCAACTCGACATCCTCCATCCCTAACTCTGCTGGACAGCATCAAGTGAAGGTTAGCTTGCCCGACTACCAGGGATGTGAGCTATGTCTCCAATCTACAGAATTATACCATACCTTCTACATTATGCCAGTTGCCACTTCCCTTTGGGAACAGAGCTGTTACTCTGCTGAGACCTCATCATTTTACTTATGCTGTCAAGTCATCACCATTCATCTGCCATCTCTCATGGCTGCCTGAGTCTCCAGTCAGATGATTCATCTTCTATGTCTCAGCCTGATACTTGGCTGCCGCTCTGGCCTCAGGAACAGGACTTTGCAACTTGATTCTCCATCTTATCTCATCTGCAGCCTAAGCTTCATCCCATCTTTCTGACTTCCATGGGCCTGGAGCCTGACTCTATCATAGATTGTCTCCACTGTTGTATCTACGCTGATGCAGATTGCCTTTTCATTCAAGACCAGAACTTCCTCCTCCATGTTCTCTCATCATTCTTCATTCACTCACCGAATCCAGTCTGGATCATCTTGCCTCGAACATCCCATCTGGATGCATGTCCTTCCGATCTGTTGCTTCACATGTGTTTTCTCCACCTGCTACCCGATGCCATGATCCTCCTGGACCTGGACCTCCTACTTCTGCCTGTGACATCGACCGTGGACCCTGGACCTCTTGACTTGTTTGCCTCCATCCTGACAGTTTGCCACTTCCCTTCAATCACAGGATCTTTCTGCTTTGAATGACTCCACTTGCCATCCCGCTGTTCCATGAACTTTCGTTCTCTAGCCCTTTGGCCTCCTTTCCTCATCATAGGATCCTCCTGCAAGTTTGGTCCCTCTGTCACTCCAGGTTGACTGCTTCATGGACTTCTTTGCTTCAGGTCATCAGTTTGGCTATTGTACAAACTTGTTTTCTTACAGATTTGGGACCTCATCCTTCATCGCTCCAGCACTTTCCATCGTTTTCTGTGGGTTTCCTGTGTTTCACCTCAGTTTCTCATGGCACTTGGATTGGCTCCTTGGCCCTTCCGTGAGATCATCATCTGATGCCTTGCTTCAGCTTTCCTGCAATTTGCTACTGTTCAGCTATGGCGCTGACCGAGTCCTGTATCTTACTGCTCTGGATGCCATCCAGCTTCTCCTAGCCCATAGCGTCCTCTGCTTATTTCTTCAGTTCGTCAGGATCCATTCTGGACTTCCTTCCCATTTTGAATGTCTGCCTCCTTATCTTCACCTTGCTGGCTTTGGGGCTTAGTACTGTTTGCTGTGGCTCTTTTGGGCCTTGTAGCTATCTCCAACCAGTACTCGACCCAGTCATTTGCTCTTCCATAGATCCATCCTTACTTCTACCAAGCCATCTAACGGTACCTTTCCACTACTCATTGGATCATTAGTTCATTACTCTGGGGTAATACTACTGTCAGCAAACATTCCTTGGCTCATGCCTCATAGACTCTTATGTCATTATAGAGTTTTATACTGCCCAATCAGTTCTTCACAATCATTCATGGAATCCCATTTGCATGAACAATAGGAAGATCTTCTCTGTCTCTACTGGATATACCCTCCAACTCCTGTCCATCCAATCACCATGACTTCTCTGTATGCCTTGTCTCCATGGCTAGCCTCATACATGAAAATGACTTAAATCCTTCTGTTATACTTTGACTTTATAATCAGCATCACTTCTACAGATACCGAAAGTGCAATATAATCCATTCAACTATGGACATCATCCATGTTACCTTCTGCCACCTCTTCTTCAACACTGACTCTGATGACCAAGTTGCTCGACTCTACTTCCCAACAGTCATTGCTAGTTTTAGGAATTCTCAGATATCTTCCAGAATATTCATTGTGGGATCTCCACAGTCTAGCTGATTACTTTTACTCTTCGGACATCGCTATGCCTTATACAATCATCCATACCTTTTTCGCCTAGTATCTTCAGCCAGGTCAACTGCTCTTCCAGTGGACCCTTCAGCCTCTTCTCCTTGAAGAACCTTCATTAATCTCTACAGTGAAGACCATCACCAAGAACAGCTCTCCCAATTTCTGTCAATCCGTAACAGCTAAGACAAATTCACCAACTGACCTTGCCTCCCAATTGGTATTAAATCAGCTGTAGCACTAAAATCCTATGGCATCCAGCACTAATCGATCTCACTACCAATCAGCTACAGATTCTTCCTCACATCCACCCCAAGTGTCTCTCAAGTACTTCCAGCATCGGATTACCTGTAAACAACCAACCATGCCACCACAGTGCTTCTCTTAAATGATCACACCACAGAAATACCCTCACTTACTTCAGGCAATGTACCAGCAGAGGAGTTGAGTATAAAGTCACCAACATCTTGACCAAAGAAGCCATCCATTCCTTATGCTGAATTTCAATCATTCCTCATATATATTAGGCTACCATCTGGACCGCAGTGCAAATCTTTCTCTATTGCTTTACTAATCCCTTATGGCATTACTCTCATCAGGCACTCAAAATCCCTCTACTCATTTTACTGTGGGATGCTTACCTAGCGACTTATCATTCACTAATCAATTCTTTACCTACAGACTACCTCGAATACAAACCTTACACAAATTGGATTAGTCACAATAACTTTACAAATCATCACAACTCCCACAGTGTACTGTCTGGTCTTATATTGATCAAATCATGTTCTCCTGACTCATTACAGCCCTATAATCCCTTTGGACATGCATCTTTTGTCATCTCGGATACATGGATTACATTAGCCTTCTTTAACTGGATCTGCTCCACACATGGATTCTACCATCCATATGGAAAAGAAATACCTTCATCCTCAGGATCATCATTCAGTCTGTATCATCCTTGGATCAAGGTAGAGGCTCCTCTGTATAGCTCCAGCCTCCTGACTTGATAAAAGTGTTTTTAGAGCATTTAACAAGCCAAAACCCTATATTTTTAAGGTCTACTGCCTTCCTAGCATCGAATGTTCCTGCTGGGGAATCTGAGAGAAAATGGAGTTTATATGAAACAGGAGCCATAAAACATACCCTGCCAAGTTACTCCGGAAAAGGCCCAAAGATATCATGGGCCTTGGTGGAACTGATAAGCCAGAGGTCACAAATCAGGGAACAGAGCAGGAACCACTCATGTTAAGCAGATTCCTAGAGAATTCAAGCTCCTTCAGGAAGAAATAAAAGAAATGGCATCAGAGCATGAAATCTCTATCTAGAAAGCTTGAGAGATCTCAGTCTTAACTACGGATAATATCACCAGGATCTCCTCTTTGGAGAAACAAGCAGAGAGAGATTCAAGCCTGGGATGGCTGCTATGTGGCAGAAACTTGCACATTTGAAGCTAAGCTGGAAGACCTTGAGGGTCATAGTCGTAGAAATAATATTGTGATCCTGGGGCTGTTGGAGGGAGAAGAGGGTCAGAACACCATAGCATTTGTACAAGTTGGTGGAGAAGATCGCTGTTACCCTGCCCTTTGGGGCTAAATACATAATCGAGAGAGCCCATAGATCCCTGAGGCAGAAGCCCCCCTGGAGCAATACCTCATCCTATAATATGCAGATTTTGAATTACTTGGAGGCAGCATTTGTTGTCCAAAATTGAGAAATCCAGGAAGTGAGATAGGAACAAGTCAAACTCAGCCTGGCGCAGGACTTGCTGGGCTCTGTCCATCTGAACAGCAAAGCATTTCATCCAGTCATCTCCAAAATTATTGCAGCTGGTTTGAAGTTTCGTATGGCGTACCTGGCCAGGCAACAGGTGCAAGTAGCCAGTCCCTGGGTTTCTTATGAGGATCCTGAGGCTGCGATTTCTGGTCTAAAGCTGTCCCTACCTGATCTTTTCAGGGATACTTGAGAGTCCTCTTGCCAGGTCAAGGGATGAGTTCTGGTTTGAAGATATCTGGCTGCCACTTGGAGGATTCTTCAGGGGCTAGTATACATAGTTGCTGAATTTCCATCCAAGCCTGTTTAGTGGCTTAAGGACACAATTTCTTTAAATATTTTCTGGACTTTATATGGTTGCTTATGATTTAGCTTTATCTGGGACTCTGATCGTTTCAAAATGACTGTTTAAGTTTATCTTTTCAGGCATTGGGAAGTAATTTGTATTATTTTGGTTAGTACCTCCTTGCAAAATGCAAGGGATTTAGTCAGTTAAGGCCTGTGGGTGTGTACCCATTAGGTTTAATGCCCATCCTTGATTGAGTTGCCTGGAGAGGCTCTCGGGGCATCTCTCTACAGTGCCTTACTATGCGCTTTCATTCCTGTACCACCATAGGAACTCGAACCTCTTTGAAATAGGGCCTAATGATTTCAATGGCCCATGATGGGGGTTTGCCCTGGTATAAGGCACTATTATGAACAGGGTGCAGCTAAATCCATCCGTGGTGCCAAGTGTTTCCTGTGCGGGTGAGTCCCATGTGGGAACTGGATATATTGCCTGTGGTCTGGTCTTAATAGCACTTATCGAGGTGCATTTCTTTCAGCAGGCAAGGCTTGAGGGGCTGGTAACTCTCACTAATCCTAGTGCCCTAGTTCTATTATACAGTGTTACTCCCATGGGTCACAATGGGATCACCTGTGGACCTCACATATGGTTACTGTTATTTAGGTCATTTATCTCCTGTTGTTTTAATGTAGGAAGGCTCAAGATCTTTTTCACTTTTTTTTCTTAGGGTTTAGCGTGGAAATCTCGGGGACTGGGGAGAAGGAAACAATAAGCTGTTGAACATTGTTGATGATAGTTGGGAGTGGGGAGGGTGGGGCAGAATGCAATAGTTTGGGTTTATTAATGCCAGTTTGTGATTGGGTGTTACTTGAGGGTGGAAGGGTTAGTTTGGGCAGGATTGGGGGCTTTAGGGGTGGGAGGTTGGCACAGCAGTTTTAGTGGAACAGTGTTACGTGGATCATAATAGTAGTAGCTGTCAAGGGTTAACCTCGACTTGTTTTGTCAACAAAGATGGCTAGTAGTATTAACCTAGCTATGTGGAATGTGAAGGGGTTAGGAAAACCTAAGCAATATCAGATGCTAAACACCTGAGTTTGCTCGTGCACTGAATTATGTTTTACAAGAATCTCACCTGCTAGATTCTGAGGCACTACAACTCAGGAGACAACAGGTGGGCAGGTCTTTAATACCTCAGGCTCAACCAGTAGTTGCAGTGTCATGATGCTGGTTAATAGAGATGTTCCATTTATTCCACTCAGGTTTTGGGGATTCAGAGGAAGGTATGTTCTTGTTCAGGGTACCCTTTGGGCCATGTCGCTCTTGCTTGGCAGCATTTACGGACCAAATCACGGATGATCTCACCTTTTTCGTGAAATTGACTTCACTATTCTCTCCTTACTGCCTATTCCCATTATCATGGGGAGACTTTAATCTGGTTTTGGACCCTAACATAGACAGGTTTGGGAACGTGTCGAGGGGACTGTCCCGGGACAAAAGAGCTTTCAAGGAATTACTGGATCAATGTGGACTGTGTGACGTATGACGTGAGTTTTGCATCCCAATTCCAGGTAATTTACTTTTAGTTCACTGGTACACAACTCATGAGTCTCGCATTGATTACCTTCTGGTCTCTCATGAGCTCTTGCCGAGTGTGTCATCCACCTCGATTCAACCAGGCCCTGTATCTGATCATTCCCTGGTGTTATGTAATCTGGCTTTCTCAATATTCCCAAGAAAGAGACCCGATGGAAACTAAATGAGTGGCTATTGAAGGAGAGAAATACTGTCGACTAGTGAAAGATCAGATTGATTTTTCTTCACCACCCTTTAGAAAAGTGCTACACCAGACACTATATGGGGAGCTTTTAAGGCTTATATTAGGGTATTCTCATTAGTTTAGCTACAAAGAAGAAGAGGGCTCAGGAAGCAGAGTTATTATCATTATTGTCTCAAATTAGGAACTAGAATCTAGAACAGCCAAACAATATTTCTAAGGAGGAGAGGCAGAAATTATTAGAGTAGTTAAAGATAGATATTTAGAATTATTAAGAGAAAAAGTGGAGTTGGCTATCATTCGTACAAAGGCAAATTTCACAGGATCAAGGAGAAAAGCCAGGCACCTGTTGGCATACATTTAAAACAGCAGGAGACTAGAGTTTATACCTCTATTAGGCACAAGCAGACGGTTCCTTGAGAGTATCCCCTTTAGAGATTGTGCAGGAATTTACTACTTATTATGAGCAGCTATATAGGGACATGGATAGCCCTCCTCCCATAGAGGATTGGAAGAGTACCTTAGGAATTCTAGCCTGCCTTCCTTGGCAAATTCCCCAAAACATTTTATCCTCTCCTCTATCACGGGAGGAAATTTCGGCTGTTATAATGGCTCCTGCCCTCAGATAAAGCTCCCGAACCAGATGGGTTTCCGCTTTATTTTATAAAGTTTCAGGATCAATTATTGCCTGTACTCCACCGGCTTTTCCTTAACATTCTCTGGAGCTGCAGTAGACACTCACTTGATTGAAGCCATAATAGTCCTATTACCCAAACCAGACAAAGACCCTGAATTGGTTCAGAGTTGCAGCAATATCCCTATTGAATCAGGGTGTCAAAACTCTTTCGAAGATATTAGCGGACAGGCTAACGCTGGTTCTCCCAGATCTGATTGGTATGTCTCAGGTTGGGTTTATGAGGGGCGTTCATCATCAGACCATTTACGTACCCTCTCGCATGTCTTCTCCGGAGTCAGGGACGCCACCTTTCCTGTGGGTTTGGTCTCCTGGACACCAAGAAAACTTTGACGAGTAAATTAGAATTACTTATTCCAAGTTCTCAGAGCTTTGGGTTTCCTGCCATTTTATAGACTGGATAAGGGCGTTATATCGGTCTCCCTCTGCAAGACTTTCATGTAATGGGGCTTTTACAAAATCTTTCCTGTTACATTCAGGATGAGACAGGGTTGTCCCTTCCCCTATTATTTAATCTTTATTTAGAACCCTTATTCCAAATATTCTTAATAACACAGGAAAACAAGGTATTCGATCCGAATAATGTGGTGAAGATAACAGCATATGCTGATGATCTCTCCTCCATTTGGCCCACCTGGTAACTTCTATCCCGAATATGCTAAGTGAGATAGTCAAATTTAGCCATTTTTCAAATTATAAGTTGAATGCAAACAAGACGCCCTTTTTCCCCTTAATCACAAGGTTTTAAAGACGGACATTATCCCTTGGGATTGTGTTAGTCTCCCGTGTTATCAAATACTTGGGTATCAAGTTAACACCTAACACTTCCCTATGGTTAAAGAAACTTAGAACCTCTTTCTCAGATGATTGTGCAGGACCTAGAGAGATGGGATAAGCTTCCGATTTCACTATGAGTCGCATCAATATAATAAAGATGAATGTATTTCATATTTTTATCCCCTGTCGCATCTCAACTTGTTTGTTCCTGTATCCTGGTTTCAGAAAATGCATAAGCTTTTCACTAATTTTATCTAGTCTAATAAACACTCCACGCTGGCTTATCACAAATTAGCTGCTGCCAAAATGAAGAGGGTTACGGATTCCTCATTTGGCAATTTATTACTAGGCTAGTCATCTGCTAAAGTACCTGAAATGGGTAAGGCCGGTCCGGAAAATCTGAGACCAGCCTGGCTTAACATTGAACTAGACTATATTCAGGCTATGAACATGGATCCCTTGACCATGCTCTTTGTAAAAGTCTCCCTTTTACAGAATGTTAGTAAATCCCCACTCTCATGACCTCATTGAAGGTTCACTCACAGCTGTGTTCGTTTCTAAGATATAATCCAAGCACAGACCTATCTCAGTCCATCTGGAATTCTCCAGCTTTCACCATTAATAAGCAGGTAATTTCGTACATGGTTACCTCAGTTAGGTGAAGGATAGCCTCCTCTTTATTGGACGGCTCGGGGCTTGCCTCGGTAGCCGAGATTCTCAGGAAGGGTACAAAAACTGACTCTCAGTCATTTAGGTTTGTCAATTGAAGCATTTGTTAATCACGTGTGTTTGGTAAAAATCCCTCCTCGCCCATCAGTTTTTGCATTGGTACCTGAACTTTCTTCCCTTCTCGAATCCCTCAGGGTTATCTCTAAGATATATCAGGTATTGTATCTATGGTGGTTTGGAGTGGCAATGGTCCCACTAGCTTTTGGAACCCATTTTTCCCACAGTTCACTTTCAATTGGTCAGCTCTCTGGATGTTTTGTCACAAATACATGTCCCAAGATAGATTACGTCTCATGCAATTCCATATTTTGCACAATATGTATTACACCCAGTTAAACTGGCTAAATGGGCCCTTCTCAATATTGACAGGTGCAGTAGATGCTCCCAGGAAGCTGGGACACTTTTCACATATTCTGGTCGTGCCCCAAGATAGCTTCATTATGGGATTTAATTAAAACCTGCCTGAACCCCTTATTGGGATTACAGGACTGTTTTACTCCGGATATTTGCCTTTTGGGAGATTTATCTTCTATTAAGGTTAAGATTCGGAGATTTCACATTCCATGATTGCACTCTAGGTCAAAAATTATTCTCAGGCATTGGAAGGACAGGAATTGTCCAACATATCAGGAATGGATACATGAAATCCTTAATCTCCCCACAGAGAAGGCCATAGGAAGCCTTCAGAATAGGTTACATAAGTATAAGTCTATATGGGATCCCTTCACACTTTAATTATCACCGCTAGGATTTAAAATGTAACTGGTGCACATGCCATCATATTAAGTATGAGATTATCATGGTTAACTAGCTACTACAGTATCGAGGAACTGCTGTGCCGGGGAGCAGGAGGTCAGGAGGCAGTGTTGGATTGTACTACTAACTGGCTGTTCATACTTGTTTCATTGCCTCCTGTATTGTGGAAGATTTGTGAATAAAGTGTGAATTGAAAAAAAATGAACCATCATCTCCAGGTCACTCAAGACTCTTCTACTCATTTCTACTCTCTGGATGCTTCCTTAAGCGACTCCTTGTTCAATACAGAGTTCCTTGCCTCTAGACCATACCTTTACATTCACATCTTTCATAAGTTGGATCATTCACCAATGTCTTCCTCTACCATTGCATTTCCACCATTCCCAGTTTAGTACTTTATCGATACAGTCATGGTCCCTCTGCTAATTACACCCTTGCAATTCCATTGGACAAGCATCATTCATCATCTTGGAAACTTGGACTTTCTTTGCCCTCCTTCACCTGGATTTACTTCATACTTAGGATTCTATTGCTCATTCAGAACAGACCTACTCTTCAGACCTCAGGACTATCGTATGATCAGCATCATCCATGGATTGAGGATGGATTATTGTCTCTCAAGCAGCTCACCAATATTAGATTAGCTATGGTTACTAGAATCTAGGTCCTTCTCCATTTAGTATGCTCAGAGGATGGGCAGACCTCTGGCCATGGATCCTCAGAGGTTTCCTCCACCTGGGGGTTTCCTCTCCTGAGTGCCAGGGGTCATACTCTCCATGAGTTGGAGGAGGTATATTTTGGGCCTTCTATTCCCTACAGAGTACTACCTACATACCTGCTACTCAAGGTGAGAATAGAGTAAAGCCACAAAAAGTACTACAAGTTACACAAGCACTATATACCCCATCTCTCCATATTGCTATTCCACAAACATTAAATCTTTTGAAGGAGAACATCCTAATTTAAAATCATCCTCTTTGGACCAGGATATTTCATCTAAACCTGATTAGCCCATGTTTTCATTTAGAGTAGTTATGGAAGAGGAAGTGTATAAGGAATTTGTTAAATTAGACACCAATAAAGGAGCAGGTTGTGATAACATTGCACCAGTTTCTTTTATAAAATTCCTGCAAAATTTCTATCTAGAACACGTATACAACTTATAACTTTTCCACAAACTGCACAGTTACAGATGACTGGAAAACTGCTCACATTACTCCTTTATTTAAAGGAGACTCTTTGCATCCTGGTTGCTTTCATCCCATCTCTATTATAACTGCAGCTATAAAGGTATTTGAGAGACTAATACATAGAAAACGTTTTCAGTATTTTTCTGAGTATAATGTAATCTCAGATTTGCAATCAGGTTTCAAAAGGTCATAATACTACAAATGTTATTTTGAGGGTATCTAATTCTGTCTTTGCTGCCTTTGACAAGGGATGTAGTATGCCAGCATTTTTTTTAGATTTATCAAAAGCATTTGATAAAGTAGATCATAATGGCAAGGCAAGGCAAGGCAAAATTTATTTAAAGACGCCCAATCCCAGAGGCTCTGGTCACCATACAAAATGTTAAAATAGACATATAAAGATAATTATTACAGTTTATACACAATAAAATACAGAATCTAAAAATCAAAGACATTATAGTAAATATCAATCTAAACCTCAAATGCTTTAGAAAAAGAAAAGTCTTCAACTGGGCCTTAAAAATGTCTACTGTGGGGCTTCCCTGACCATAACTGGCAGAGAATTCCACTGAACAGGAGACATGGTGCTAAATGCTCTATCGCCAGCAGATATCAGCCTAGTTCTGGGAATGGCCAGGAAGCCACCACTAAAAGGAACGAAGAGGGCATGAGGAGAGGGCAGGTAGCAGAAGGTCTGACAGGTAACCAGGGCCCAGCCATATGAAGCCCTTATAGGTGAGAAGACCCACCTTAAAGAGGACTCTTCACCTAACTGGCAGCCAGTGCAGTTTGCATAAAACCGTTTAATATGACAAGACTTCTGCTGTTCGGTCAACAACTGGGCAGCTGCATTCTGCACCAGCTGCAGTCTATGGAGATCCTCCTGTGACCCGAGATAGAGCGTTACAGAAATCAAGCCTTGATGTGACTAAGGCATGTATCAAGGTAGGGAGGTCCAGAGGCGGAACAAGGGGCTTAATCCTGGCAATGTTTCTGAGATGATAACAACAGAGTACGAACCGTGGAGAAATTTGAGCCTCCATGGTTAAGTCCCTGTCCAGAATCACTCCCAGATTTCGTACCAAGAGGAGGCCTTCAATGACACAGTTCCAAGAACAAGCCCAGTTTCTGCATCAGAGGCAATCCTATCACGGACTCTGTTCGACTCCACTACCAATACCTCCATCTTATCGAGGTTTAGTCGCAACCAGCTGGAGGTCATCCAGTCATTAATCTGGGCCAGATAGATATTAAGCACCTCCACAGCATTTGATGTTCCTGGGGCAAAGGAAAAATATAGCTGAGTATCATCAGCAGAGCAATGAAAACTCAGACCATACTTCTAATGATCCCACCCAGAGGCAGCATGTACACAGCGAACAACATTGGGGCCAGTACCAATCCTTGAGGAACTCCACAAAGAAGACTGGGTGTAGATGAGGAATTTCATCATAACCCATTGCCTCGTGTTGGTAAGACAGGACTCAAACCATTTGATGACAGTTCCAGTGAGTCCACATAGGTCCCTAAGGTGGACAAGCAACACACAATGGTCCACAGTGTCAAATGCTGAAGAGAGAGCGAGGAGAACAAGAATTGTCTTAATGTTCTGTTTAACAGATTAGAAAGATCTGGACTAGGGTTTTTGCATTGCTTTGGTTCCATTCTTACTTGACATTACATCAACAATGTGTCAGAGTGGGTGAGGTCAGTTCGGGTATGGCAATTATCAGCAGAGCAGTCCTGCAGGGATCAGTCCTCAGTCCATTGCTGTTTTTGTTATACATAAATTTTATTTAATTTCATTTCATTTAATTTGTTAACCAGTTAGGGCAACTGGGCCAAAGCCCTTTTTGAAGTGCAACCAGATGAATAACAAAATTACAGTATAACATATACATAAAACAAATAACATACAACACAACTTAACAAATAAATCAACAAATACAGTTCATGTACAAGTACAATTCATCAAAGACAACAAATACTTTTAAATCTAATTTTAAAAGTAGAATGCAATTCAGTATACAGAATGATACAGGTAGCTCATTCCAAATTTTAGGGGCTTGACAAGAAAAAGAGCGAAAGCCATAATTATGATTCACAGAATAACGTCAATCATAATGCCCCAGCTGACATTAATGAGGGTCTCATTTCGTGTTTCCAAACCAAATCAGAAAGGTTAGAAACCCATCAGAATGAATAGCCTGGTGAACCAAATTACCTAAAGCATACATAAATCTTAACTGAGGGATAGCCAGTTCAACGAGGAATACAGCAAACAGTGGTGAGTAAAATTTTTATATCCAATACAAAGCGGCATATATTATCATAAACAATGCCTAAATTTTGCCTCTCCTAGCACCTAGATTCACATACAAAGGCGACATAATCCAAGTGAGGCATAAGTACACCCAAAGCAAGTTTCCTCTGAGATTCCACAGGCAAATACATTTTGAACTTATAAAGCAAACCAAACTTAGGTGGACTTTTTTCTTAACTGATTTTACTTGAGAAGCAAAAGCTAAAGAAGGATCCAATAATACACCTACATATTTAAATTCAAACACCTGATCAATCAAAACACCTTGATTATCATGTATATATAAACTTAGGTTATCCCTCAAACGAACAGAACTGCCAAATAACATTACTTTGGTCTTATGTGAGTTCAAGACCATCTTATTAGAAAACATCCACTGACATAACCTCAGGAAGTCAGCTTCCAGGGTTAACTTTATAAGTTCAACAGACTGATTCTGACAATACAGAATCAGATCATCAGCATACAATAAGCATTTACACCTTTGTAACATTAATGGAACCTGATTAATAAACAGTGAAAATAATAAGGGCCCAAATGAACTCCTGCAGAACTCCACACATAGTAGAATGTATGTCAGAGGAAACAGACCAATTGAGACATATTGGGAATGATCATGTAAAAATCCCCAATCAAAGCAACTGCGGAATCAGATAAACCCAAAGCTGATAGCTTCTCACAAAGTAAAAATGGTCACTCAAATCAAATGCCTGGACAGGTCCATGAACACTGCTCCTGTTAACAGGCCCCTATTACAGCCCTGAATAATGGTGTCTGTGAACCTGACCAGGACTGTGCCAGTACCACGTCAACGACAAAACCCATGCTGCTCGGCACAGAGACACCACCACACTCCAAAATATCATTAAGCTGATTAACCAACAGCTTTTCAAAAATTTTACTCAAAGGGTTCAATATTGAAATAGGACGGTAATCATCAGGGCCAACAGCATTAGCCTTTTTTGGGACAGGCACAACATGGGCAAGCCTCAAGAAGAAGGAAAACTATTAGTGGAGATACACAAACTAAATACTTTACAAAGAGGTTCCACAATATAAGGAGCAACAAGCTTAATAAATCTAGCATCAAGCCCCAATCCACAATCTCAAAGGTATCAGGTAGAGACGTCAACAATTTTAACACTTCAAAAGAAGCTACCACTGAAATAAAACACCCTGATGTACAACTATTACCCATCTGTTCAATAAAACCATTGGAAGAACACTCAGCTTAATCTATATTCTGCACCAAATCAGAGAAAACAGATGATAAACCCGAAACATCAGAGAAACACTGATTCAAAACATTTGCCATCTCAAAGTGATCTGTTAATGTTTGTTGAGAATATTGAAGAGAGGAAAAGGATGATTTTGATTTAGAAAAAGTAAATGGTTCACAGTATCCCAAAATTTCTTGGAGTCCTGTGAAGCATTCTCAATTTAGACTTAAAAAATCAAGCTGTGCCTGTTTTACCTTTCTACACAACAAATTCCTAGCTACCCTATAAGTCAATAAATTATCCATGGAAGAGAACTTTTTTTATAAGTAAGCCAAGCATCTTTCTTTTGTTAGATATACTGTTTTAAATTATTAAAAAGCCAATAATACAATACCCCCTCATACACATTACTCATAATGCAAATACTTTATTTTGAATGGCCAAATGTTGCTGGAAAAAAAAAACAAGAGCACAAACAGGATCAGGTATAACATCTATATAAGACCAATCCAAACTCATTAACTCATTAAGTAAAGCTTCCAGATGGCATTTTTTAAATTATGAACACTACATACCCTAGAAGGCATCCTACAACGTCTGAAATTTAGGACACTAAAAGTGAACTTATGGTCACTCACAGAATCCCCTAACACTCAACACAGGAAACAATATTCAAGTTATTTGTAACAACCCAATCTAAAGAGTGTGGTTCAAGGAATCAGTATTCAGCCTAGCTGGATCAACTAAGAGTTGTGACAAACTATAAGTTCCCAATAAACATTCCATAGCCCTATCAGCCTTTAACCAATTCAAGTTGATACCACCCATCATAATGAAATCATACTTGCCAAAAATGGAGAGACCCTATTCAAAGATTCTTGCAACCCTAACAAACCAGCTTTAGGTGGATTATATAAAGCACCCACTAATACATGTTTAACCCCACCCAGCAGCACATCTAATAGTAACCAGTTGCTGGTAACATCCAGAGTTGCACTAGACAAATGAATAGACACATCTAAATGATCAAGCTAATTAACCACCACCACCCCCGATTTGCTACCATTACGATCAGCTCTTAACAGCCTGTAACCAGGTAACAAACATGAACCATCTGGTATGGTGGGTTTTAACCAGGATTCTGTAACCACTACCAGGTCAAGTTGATATTGTGCGTAAGAAGTTCCACATTAGGTAATTTAGGCAGTAAACTCCTGGTATTCATATTTAGTAATTTGAGTCCATGCAGTTGAAACCAATCTGGCCTAAACAACCCAGGTAAGTCAGGCAAACCTGCCTGAGGTCAGAGTTACGTTCTATATCCTCAAATAACAATAATAATAAACATTCAAACAAGCAAATTTTGCATGCACTCAAACTAAAAATATCCCTTTACTGAACAAGGCACCATAATACTTAAAGAGTGGCCTATCAAACATAGTGATCTTTCTCATTAGTTAACGATTTCCCTCAACATTGTTTTGATATTATAGACATTTATTTATATGCTGATGATACTATAAGGTACACTAGCTATGACACTACAGACATAGCTATTAAAACTTTACAAAAGATTTTAGTAAAATTCAGAATGTTTTGATGGCTCTTAGATTGCTCTTTAATGAAAAAAGACACAATGGATGCTTTTGATTTTACCTGACCTGACTATAAGATCCAATAAAGGAACAGACATTTTCTTTTTGTTTTATTCTTTGGTAACCGAGTAAGGCCCACTAGACACTGGTACCTGTTTACAGGGGTGACCGGAGCACTTGGGAGGTTAAATGACTTGCTCAGAGTCATACAGTATGCAAGTGGAAGATGTGGGAATCAAAGCTAGGTCTGTCTGCTGGATGTACCAAGCTCATTCACAGCTCATTAGTCTAACCTCTAGGCTATACTGCCAGCCTCAATTTGTCCTCAGTGTTGGTGACCTGAGATCCTGAAGAAGACACCTGTGACTGGGCTGGTAGGTGCTCGGAGGACTCCTGCTCTCCGTTGGCTGACTGCTGCTCAATGAGGAACTTCTGTAGGACTGTCTTGTATCGGTGCCAGGTGGTGAGGTTGAACTTCTGGCAGGACTCACAGGCGAGGATGTTGTGACTAGGCCCAAGACAGCAGACACAGAGCTCATGTTTCATCAGTGGAGTAAATCTTCTTTCCATAGTGTGAGCGATGCAACAGAGATGAGTTCTCAACATACAAATGACAAAGGAATTACTTTAAACTAAAGTGATTCAAAAGTAAATATATGAAAAAGAGTAAGTAAAATATAAAAATTTTATATTACAAGGGTTCTACATACAAATATCTAGGCTTAATCCTAGATAATTGGTTAACACTTAAACCATATATACAAAAATGTCTGCTAAACTGAAAAGAACTCAGTTTTTCTACAGAAACAAAACTCATTTCAACTATTCAACTTAGAAAGTTGCTTGTTAGTTCACTATTTCTTTCTGTATTAAATTATGGTGATTGTGTATACAGAAATGTTACTAGCACAATTCTTAGTCTACTCAATCCACTCTATCATAGTGCACTCAGATTTGCAACTGGTTTGCCTTATACAGCTCATCATTGTTATTTAAACACATTTTAGGTTGGTATTCTTTATCATGTCACAGAGAAATGCATTGGTATTTATTTGTATATAGATTTATCATTAATGCTTTGCCAACATTTTTATTACACTTCAACACGAAACAATATCAATCAATCAATCAATCAAAATCTTTATTTAATCAAGTGAACATCATTGAGCATAGCTCATTACTGAGATGGACCTGAGTGGTCAAGAAGTGCAAGTATTATTACATAGATAAGAATAACATAAACAGTAGTACAATGACATAAAGTGCTAATATATAACAATTTACATATATACAAGGCACATTAAAACCATTTAACCTGTAAGAAAAGGAGGCAATGGGTATAGCAGGCATAATATATAAATTATAGGTCCTAATTGGCTTTTATGAGAGTATATCAGGTGACTGGAAAAAGAAGTAGAACTAGCATAATGGAACACGGAAAACGGGTGGGGTAGGTAGGGTCGGGGATTAGGCCTGTGAAAGCAATTGCAGAGTTCTGGAAATAGGGTGGAGAATAATCTTTTGAAGGATGTTAAAGGTAAGAGGCTATTTAGCTTCATGGTTTTGGAGTGAGTTCCATGCAACTGCTAGTGAGTGGCTGATAGCGCCCTCCCAAACGGTGCAGGCATTGGGGACCTTTAGAATGATAAGTTTGCTGATCCTAAGTTGTATGGCCTAGAAGTAATTAGGGTAAAACAGCCTGTGATATAGGTGGGTAGTTTGTCTGATAAAGCTTTGAATATCCAAATTGCAGCATTCCTATTTCTTCTGTGTTGTAATGATGTCCAGTTAACTGCCTTATAAAGGGAGCAGTGATGGGTGCTGGAGGGAAGGTCAGTAATAAATCTGATGGACCTGTGATATAGGGTGTCCAGTTTATTTAAGAGGGGAGTGAACAATGGCCATAGAGAAAGTCAGCATAGTCAATGAGGGATAGGAATGATGCCTGGATTAATCTTTTGGAGTCTCTGTTGAGGTAGTGCTTTATTCTAAAAATAGACCAAGCCTTTGTCTCAGTTTTTAGTAGCTCCTCAATATGGACAGTATAGTCAAGTTTGTTATCAATCCAGACTCCAAGGTATTTGAAGTTATCAATGAATTCCAGCTTCTCTCCAAGTAAGGTGGATAGTTGTAGGGTGGTGGGTGATGGGGTAGTGGCAGAGCAACTCTTTGTGTCAAAGAACATAGCTTTTGTTTTTTGGCATTTAGAAGTAGCTTTTATCCAGTAGATTGTGTTGCAGGATGAGAATTCAGATTGTAGCAGTTCACAGGCTTTAGGTAATGAAGGATTGCTGACATATAATACAGTATCATCAGCAAACAGATGAATGTTGGAATGAGTGAAGTTGGCATCAATATTATTAATATAGATGGCAAAGAGGATGGGGCCAAGAATAGAGCCTTGCGGTACACCTCTTAGCAGTGGTTTTAAGGTGGATAGGTAATTTCCATTTTACCAGTTGTGATAGGTAGCACTTGAACCAGTTGAGTGAGGGAGAATCCAGCCCTAGTGAGCCAAGGAGGTGATTAATGATTCATGATCCACTGTGTCAAATGCTTTACTCAAATCCAGGAACACAGCACAGGTACTGTTCTTCTTATCCATGGCAATCTGCCAATCGTTGGTTACTTTGGCTAGGGCCGAAATGGTGCTATGCCTTGATCTAAATCCTGATTGTGCTGAATTTAGGAGGTTATTGTTATCCAGGTAGTCCCTTAATTGTGAGTTTACTAACTTTTCGAGCATCTTGGATAGTACTGATAGGATGGAAATGGGCCTGTAATTATTGAGGTCCATGGGATCACCAGATTTAAGTAATGGAACTACTTGAGCTGTTTTCCAAGTGGAGGAATGGATCCAGTGGTGAGGAAAGATTGAAGAGATGAGTGGGGGGCAGATAAGACGTGTGATGCAATTTTAAGGAAGTAGGGATCCAGGGAGTCTGTACCTGCACTCTTAGAAGTATCTAAATTAGAGAGGAGGTCTTCCACTTCTTTCAAGGATATTGGGTTGAAGGAAAAGTTGATGTAGCCAATAACAAAACATAGTGTCAGATCTGTCAAATATTCAAACTTCTATATACCTAGTTATGTCTAAATTTGGGAAATGTTAGTTAATTAGTTAGTTAGTTAAAACTTTTTTTATACAGGATAAAACTTTACATCTGAAGATCTATTTACAAAGTTGCCCTGTTACACAACATACATACATTCATTTCAACAATGTAAGTTACAACATATGACATATCACAATTTCAACAAACATTAATTCTAACCTACCTACCATACCACACCAAATAAACCTTCGCTGTTTCTATCCCCCATACATGAGAAATAATTAAGAAGAAATGTAACTTAAATTCTTTACTGTCACTCTCCCATTTTAAGGATTCTGTTGCTAGCCTGGTATACAGTCTCTGTGATTGTTTTGGATGAATCTTCATCTATGTTTTACTTTTGAAGACTAAACGTATCACTTGTTTGTAAATTATGTGACATTATCGTTCATGTGTCTGCATTTGTTTATACTTGTCTTTTGTACTTGGACTCAATTGTACATGAGAGTACTTTTCTCTCAATTTGTTCTCCAATAAATGATGATGATGATGATGATGATAGGACAAAGATAACTACTGACTGACTGCATTGCAAACTCTCTCTTAATACAACACTACTCTGCCTTCATAATCCTCTAAAACACAACTAAAACCTATCTGACACAACATGTAAGCAAACATTCGCATTTACAAATGCTTGTTTAGTTTTGCACTTACTACCTTACATATTTTAGGCACAATTAAAGATGAGTAATACTTCAGGATGTAATGTTGTAGCATAGTGACAGGTGATTTAAAAGCCTTTTGAAACCATCCTGCTCTGCAACTTTCTTAGACTGCAAGTTCAGAGCTCTCATCTCAGAAATTAGTTCTGATATGTCAACTGCATCAGAAAGAGTATGTTGATTTTTGACATTGTGTTCTACAGTTTGAAAAATTGCCATCTTCCTTCTAACAGAACAGGAGACTTTAAGACTATTCAAATTATGAGTGCTTGATGATTAGAAGTGAAAACAAGACTTTGTAGCACTTTTGTTTAGACTAGAAAGCTAAGATGTTATAATTGAGCTAGCAGTGCTGCTGATACAACCACTGGCCATAATGGGCTCAGGTGGAAACTGACTTTTCCCTGATTGCATATTGTTTTCATCTTTTTCTGTCCCAAAATCATGCCTTTGATGTAAATGGTGACATCTCTGTAAATGACATTTTAATATCGAGGTACCCTGGCACATTTTTGTCTCCTCTGCAGGTCTTCTTTTACATAAATAGCACACTGCTCATAAATCATTATCTGCTGCCAGAGAAAATAAAACTGCATAAAATAGGTTGGCGATCATGTTTTACTGGAAAGCATAGTATACTGGTGTTTGTCATGTGCTCCCAGGATGCATCCAGAAACAAGCATCAGCTTAGTGTGTCTTTCCTGGCCAAAACTGTAATTGATCTATCTACAGTAGTCTGTCCTGTTATAATCAGGGACACTGGTTTTCCGCATTTCGCGGAAAACGGAGTGGAAAATGGAATCCTGATTGGCCCACGGTATTTTGGCACCAAAATGGAACTAGCGTTTGTTCACAGAGTGTCCGTGAACTGCAGACTTTGAAAAAGCAGCGTGTGCTTGTGTTTTCTTGCTTCTGCTCACTGCTGTTCTGAGGTTCCTCGCAACTATTTTTTGCTGCTGAGAATAAGCTTAATCATTGGATTCACTCAATCATCATAATCAACAGTCTTCACCTTCTAGTAAGACTTTCATTTATATTTAATTTTATTTAATTCAGTGACGCCAACTGTGGATCTCTTTGGAAACTGTGTATAAATGTACCAGATGGATCTTTCCGATTGTACCCGTTGTCCACAGCTACCATTGTATGTGCAATTTTAAGTTTAAATAACCAGTTAAAGTTTATTTCTCCTCAGTGCCCTTGAGTGCTTACAGAGTGATGATGAATTTGTTCAGGCAGGCAGGGGCGCGTCAGAGAGCGGGGTGAGAGGTTACATTGGAACGATTTTATTTTCAGCCAAATATTACTCTAATTTTACATTGATTCCTTTGATGCTGATGCTGCCATCTATTGTGAATGGTTCTGCTGAGGATTGCTTTGACCTGATCTCCGAGCTTGCAGTTGCTTCCGATTTATTTATTGCTGAGATGCTGGTCCGATTCATCGTGGTGCCACTGTCGAGTGATCACTTCTGACCTGTCCTCCTGCTGTAAAGTAAGTTTTTCTGGTCTCAATCGAATTTGCAATGCTGGGTGGGGCAGACTGGATCAGACCTAACCTACTCATTGTGATTCTGTATATTTTCTCCTCGCCACCCTGATTTGAATTTGTGATGGGGCAGACTGGACCAGTTCCTGTTTTTTTTTTATTTGGTTTGTGGTTGTGGGGGAATGGCCAGGAGTGGAGCAACTCCTTGCAGTCCTGTTTCCTGAATGACTGAGACACAGCCACTGAAGGGGTTATTCTGAATTATCCCTCTATAGAGATAGCAGGGACAGTGTGATTTAAAATGGATTTAGCCACACTTGGGTGGGACCTGCTGGATGGGTGTCCCTGGGTGGGGACCTGCTGGCTGGGTGTCTCTGGGTGGGGACTTGCTGGCTGGGTGTCTGAGTGGTAATGGCCTGTGTTAGGGGCTAGAGGGATGGCTTGGGGCAGGGTCATTGTTTGGTTGTCTTGGGGGCTTTGCTGGCCTTGTGTCTGGGGAGATTGCATGTGTTGGTGTGGCAAGGGGGCTGTTTATTGTTTAGTGTAGCTTGGGGAACAGTCTGTTTGGTGGGACTGAGGCATGGGGACTCTGTCTGAGGTGGAGGGTTTGCTGACCATGTGTGTTTGTGGGGTTAGTAGCCTTGTGTCTGTGGGTTATGGAGATGGTAGCATTGTGCCTGTTGGGGCCTGAGGAGAGGTTGACTACCATGTTTGGTGAGGCAGGAGACTGTCTTTGGGGGTGGCTGATGTGGTGTGGACACAGGCTGTGTTGCGATGGGATGTGGGCACTGGTGGTGTTTGCTGCCCACATGCCTGGGAGGGTCACTGGCTGTGTGTAGGGCAGTTGGTGGCCTTGTGCCAGGTGGGGACTGGGGAGGTTGCTTGTGTTTAGGGCAGGGGACTGTCTTTGGCGGGTGGCTGCTATCTGTGTGTGTTGGGGAGTTGATTAGCTGGCTGTCATACCAAGATCAGTTACAACTGGCTAGGTTCCTCTTAAACCATACCTGGTCCCGAATAGACCGTATAGCATGGCTGGGAACACCCAGGCTCCAAACCAGGATAAATGTGAGTGTGAAAAATCAGAGCACTATGCAAAATTCATAGCAGTTGAGAGGTATTGTGGGGGTTCCTGGCAATGTAAAGTTGGTGTGTGGTGGGTATACTGGCCGATCCTGGTGGTATGGGGACACTGGTCGTGGCAGATTTGGGGTGGAGAGAGGGTGTGCTGGTCTGTCTGAAGGAGAGGAGAGTGTCCACACTGAATTCCTTGTAAGCTTTGTGCTGCTAACCTGCTCGACTCTACCTTCCTTGTGCTGCTGATCTGCCCTTTCTGCTGCCTTGTGCTGCACATGACATGACCTTGCCATTTGCTGCTATGGGACTACTACCTTTCTATGTGCCTGGTAAGTTTTTTTGGTTGACTTTTTGTTTGGGGGTGGGAGCCATGCTGCTTTTATTTGAATAGGAAAGCAAAGGAGGCAAGATGGAGGGTGTTGGGGTTGTATGTGCATGAAATGTATGCTTAATGTAAACAAACAAGTGAATAACATTTTTGAAAATGTCACATGTACTGAAAGAAATGGTACTTGTCTCTAGTCATGGTTCTGGCCTCAGAGGGTGAGGCAGACTGGAGAGGCACAGAACCATTTTTCCAGCATGCATGCCAGGCTGCGGATCCATGCCATGCTCAGGTGGTTGTTTTGCTGATGGTTGGCAGAGGGACGGGCTGGGCGGACTGATTCACATGCTGGGAAAATGGTTCTCACCTCGGAGGGAGGGGCAGAATGGCAGAGAGCACAACCATTTTTCCAACTTGCATGCCAGGCTACCAGGTCCATGCCACACTCTGGTGGTTATTTGCTGATGGCCGGCAGGGGGACAGGTTGGGCGGACTGGTTCACATGCTGGGGAAAAATGGTTCTGGCCTTGGAGGAGGGACAGACTGGCACAGTGGCACATAACCATTTTTTCCAGCGTGCATGCCAGGCTGCTGTGTCCGTTCCACGCTCTGGTGGTTGTTTGTTGATGGTCAGCAGGGGAACAGGCTGGGCAGACTGGTTCACATGCTGGGAAAAATGGTTCTGGCCTCGGAAGGAGGGGCAGACTGGCGATGGCAGTGCCAGTCCATTGTGGTTTGCTGGAATGTGTCTTCTTGTGTGCATGTCTGTGTGTGTATGTGCGTGTCTGTGTGTGTGTGCATGCGTGTCTGTGTGTGTGTGCGTGCGTGTCTGTGTGTGTGTGCGTGCTGTGTGTGTGCATGCAGTGTGTGTGTGCATGTCTGTGCATGCGTGTGTGTGCGTCAGTGTGTGTGCATGTTTGTGTGTGTGCATGTGTGTGTGTGTGTGTGTGTGTGCATGTAGAATAATAAAGACACAGTGAGACAAAATAACTTTATTAAGCCACATCAGACTGCATAAACCATGTCTAATCTGTGCCCTTCAAAACTGTCAACTGCAGATTTTCCTCCTTGGTTTTCTTGATCAATTGTGGAGGATGTAGACATCGGATTAACTAGGGGGTAAACAAAGACAAGCTGATAAACTGTATAACTGCATGTTAATAATAATCTTACCACTTTTAAGTTGGACTTTGCAGGAATGTCTAATGGAATATTTTTGGAGTGTTGGGGAACTACAGAGAATTGATCAGTTCTTAAAGTTGAACTGATGGCAGAGGTGTAGCCCTGACCACTGTATGGATTGGGGCTTCACCTCTCTGGTCCCTCCTGCAGGCACTATATTAAAAATAATCTTTGTACCTGAGTGATAACTCAAACTGGTGATTGGGTGCAAAGATCAATTTATTTCTATTGACTGCAGGGGGTATAGGAAGATGAAACCATGAGCTGCACAGTGGTTATGGGCGGCTTTACCTGCTAGTAGAACACCTTTCATGAGTTTGAGCTCCGACATGAAACTAAGAGGCTCCATTTTCATGGGACCAAGTTAGAAAGTGCCCAATTTACTGTGGGGCAATTCCTGATTGGTTTATTGTTTGGTACAGATTATTGATCTCTCCATTAGCATCCTCAATCCTCATTAATCAGTTTTGGGTTTGTTTTAATTGGATGCACTTTGATTATATATAAACGAATCCAGGCAGCTAGATGTTAGGGACTGAACCAACGGAGTCCACCGTGGCGTCTGGTGGTTCAAGCTTAATTCACGCCAGCCTTGTCAAGCTTAGGTATATGGAATTGGGTGATACCGTCATTCTGCCTCTGCTGCCGTCACGCCTTGGGGTGGGGGGCTGCATTTGCTGCCTGTCATGCCTGGGGACTGCACTTGCTGCTGTCACGCCTAGTGGGGTGGTGTTGCAGTGCTGCCATCACACCCAGGGTGGGGGCTGTACTTATTCCCGTCATGCCTGAGGATGGGGCTGCACTTGCTGCTGTCATGCCTGAGGGTGGGTGCTGCACTTGCTGCCATCACACCTGAGGGGGTAAGGGTTGCAGTGCTGGCATCACACCTGGGGGGGGGCTGCACTTGCTGCTGTCACACGTGAGGGGTGGGGCTGCACCTGCTGCCATCACGCCTGAGGGTGGGGCTACAGTGCTGCTGCTGTCTAACCTGAAGAATCATCAAAGCCTGCTTTTGCCATCTTGCTGGGAGTCTGAAGGTGAAGTATTCATGAACACCATTCTTGTGCACTGCTGTAAATTCATGCTGATGTTGAACCACCTGCCAACACTACTACCAGCACCTCATGCAGTCATGCTTATTCCTTTGTGCCACTCTTCAAGTAAGTAGGTGTGGGTGTTGGTGGCAAACTGTGTTTAGAGAATGCATTGATGAGGATGAGGATGTGGATGATGGTCTTTTAACAGTTATGGTGAGTGTACATTTTCTGTGGGCCACATGTAAACATTTCAATTATGATTTCAGGCCTTGAAGTGCTGTTGGACATAATCTGCTGAAAGTCTATCCAAGACCATTGTAAAGGTACAGTTTGCTTTCTTTTGCCACTAGTGGGTCTTCCATGCTAAAATTGTGAATGCTTTGTTGGTGTTGCAGAATTAGTCCTTACTATGTTTTTTTTTTGTAGGTCAATCTGTGAAAGTGGTGTTAGCGATCTGCTGCTTTGTCGCTTAGTTCTTTGGAAATATCGCATCACTACACCATCAAGATGGCAACACCACACCACGAAAGACAGCCAAAATCTCCAGCATTGCTGTGAAAGACCATGCACTACAGTTCAAAGCAATGGGAATGTATGAAGATGGAGGAAAATGTTCTGCTGGTTTTTGCCCATCCAGTGGACCACATCCGGAAGGATACTGTTGTAGACCACTGCAACAGTAGAAGCATTTAAAAACACTAGCCAGAAAGAGAAAAGTGAGACCAGACAGGTGACATTACATACGAGTTTCAATGCCACCACTTCTGGTGCTGCTTCAGTAAGAAACAGTTCTCGACATGTTGAGGGCTTGGTGTAGAATAATATTCCCATTGCAAAACTTGACCAACCCTGCCTCAGAGACTGGATGGGAAAGTATATTAAGAGCATAGGTGCACTTCCAAAGGCAGACACTCTCTGTCAGAACTACCTGCCAAAACTGCAGAATGAGATGGAGGAGACAATTCGCCAACAAGTGAAAGGAAAGAGCATCACAGTAATGTGTGATGAACCACAGATTCAGATGCTCGTGTGTACTGAACATTGTTTTTGTTATCGATGGTGGTAAATCTTACATTGCAAATACCATGGAGTTGGTCGCAGGAACCATTCTAACTGTTGCGCAAGCCATTTTAAAACTGCAGAAATATGAGGTGAGACGAACAAGTTGTGGGTTTTGTCAGTGACAATGCCAGATACATGATTAAATGTTTCAATGATGCATTACAGGAGTTATTGGGATCATGTCATCTATGTCGGTTGCTGGGCACATGTTCTGTCACTTGTAGGTGACACATGGATCGACCATTTTGAGTTGGTGAACAAACTGGTCACGCAGATTAAATATGTGTTCCAGCAGTCCCCAAAACAAAAAGGAGTACCTGGCATTCTCACAGAGGTGGGGTGGAGAACATCACTTTACCTCCTGTCCCAGTACTGACAGACTGGAACACATATTTTGAGGCTGTGAAATACCATGCCACCCGCTTGCAATATTTACGACATTTCTTGCAGGAAGACCAGAGTGATGCGAATTCACTGAAATCGCTATGCAACTTATTTACTGAATGAATGGAATAGCTCCAAATTCAGACTACATTTATTGCAGAAAATAGTATGGACATAATAGAGACAATACACATGCTGCAACTGAAAGATAAACCACTGACTGTGTCTATCTATGACACACTAATGGCAATCAAGAACAGATTTGAGGCTGGTGTGTTAAAGACCGATGGCTTTGGAGAGAAAACTGATGAGCAGCTTCATCAGCTTAGAGGCAAGCAAGCAGGATCAAGTTTTGGTATTTCAAAGCTTACAGTGTAGCACTAAACAAACTCAGCAAGCATATGGGTCAAATCCTTCACTACAGTTTTTCAAGGCATGTTGCATACTAGACCCATTCAATCTGCCTAAACTGAACAAGAACTACAATCAATATGCAGAGGACATTCCAATGTTTGGACTACACAACACGGCAGCTTTGAAAAAGGATTGGGATCTCTACATAAGACAAGACCTCAGTGACTTGCCAGAAAAATGGACTTTGATCTGGGTGAGTACTGGAAGTCTGTGGAGCCTCAGCTACCAGTGCTGGCTACAGCTGCCCAGCAGGCAATTTGGGTCCCAGTATCCAGTGCTGATGTTGAAAGGTCATTTTCCAGATATGGTCAGATCCATATCGGATCAAAGGAGAAACCTGCCGGTGGACAATTTCGATTGTTTTCAATGTTGATGTTCAATAAATAGGGTACTTTATGTATGGGTTGCCACTGCTTAGCTCCCTTTTATTTGAAGTCAGTGTGCGTTGCTGGATTCTGATATTTTGTTTCATGTTGTTTAGTGTACTGTACTGTTTCGTTTTTGTTAGTTTACAATTTAATTGAACATTTTGTTAGGGCTTTAGAGTAACTGATTCTTTTGCACAGTTTACTTTATGTTCCACATTTTACATTGTAATGTATGTGGATTTTAGTCCAAAATGTTAGTTTTCTCACTGTTTCTATATCTTTTACTATTTTTATATACATTTTAAATGATATTTCTTACAATATTTGGTTTATCCTTATCGCATTTAATATTTTGATGATTATAAATTTTGCATATTTTAATGTATATACTTTTGCACTGTTTCTACTTTTGCACCACTTTCTGCACATTTATAAACAGTATTTTATTTAATTTAGCTTGTCTTTTTATTTAAGTACCTGGTGACATGAAAAGGCATACAGAGCCAGCATTAGCAATGCTCCTTTCGATAATGTAGCATTGACACAAAGTACAAAATAATGATACATTCAGCCAGGATTTATTTAGGTGTGGTGGCATACTGGCAGTGTTTTTTTTTTTTATTTTCCAGGGCTGACTGTATTCACTGTGTTGGAGGAGTTGGTTGTATTGGTGGTGCTGCCACCATCACCCCTGAGGAAGAGGGCCATAGTGCTGATGCACGCCATCACACCTGAGGGATGGGGAACGTAGTACTGTTGCTGTCACACTCCGGAATGGGTGACTGCAGTGCTGCTGCTTCTGTCACACTGGAGGGAGGGGGGCCGTATTGTTGTTGCTACTACTGAACCTGAGGGAAGGGAGCCATAGCTACTGCTGCCATCACATCTTGTACCTACAATAGCTTTAATTGGTACAAGGATGGATAGATGTACAATAGTGGAGTAAAATTGCTAAGATGCATGTTAACACAGTTAAAATTGTTAAATAAAGTGCATAAAAACAAAACACGGTAAAAGCAGTTTTGGCTTGGCAGACACCAGTGGCAATATCGGTTTTTACTATGTGAAAACAGAATTTTCCTTCGCAATCATGGTAAACCAGTGCCCTGTATAATCTATCCAAATCTAAGACCTATTGTCTAGTTAGGGTTTTGACCTCGCCTCACCTCTTACCCCTACCCTTCTGCTATTTCTCTGAGTTACTATTAAGCCTTTACAGTGCTCTATTCCAGCCATGTTTGAAACCAAAATGGTTCTTGTACCCACCACCTCTGCCAGTAGGCAGTTCCATAGCTAAACCACTCTTTATTGCCATGGGCACATTGTTATACTTCCTCATCAGTGGGCTACCAAAGTCTTTTTCAATCATATTGCTATCCAAGGCAGGCACCACATCTGATTTTGAATGCACTGCCTCTCATCTTGTTTCTCTTGTACCCCACTGTTAACTTCCATTTCCAGCAGAAGAGTATCATCACATTCATCCTGCTTACTTTCAACTGCCAAATCTTTCTCTTTCAGGTTTTCCACCTCATTGTCTGCACAATTCTCTAGCTTCTGTCTGCATCTATTTTACCCTTCAAAATCAAAGTTCTATCATCATCCATTTCATTCATTATGTTTGCTTGTGCACATGCCAAGAAATATTATGTGACAGCTTAGGAGAGAAGCAGGGTTTTGGAGGTGTGGCACTGTGGTGGCCAATGCACCCACTGCATTTAGAGGCTTGCCCCCTTTCCCAATGCGGTGGCATGCTTGCTGACATTAGTTCAGCAAGCATGCCACCAACTTGAAATGAAATCGCCACTGCAATGAGGGAGTGAGCCGTCATTGCAGGGTGGTACCCGTCTGATGTAACATTTCCAGTAACATGGTGGTGGCTGTAGCCATCCACCCCAGAGTTCCACATGAAAGCCGATGGGGTGCCCAATCCTCTGTCAGCATGCCCCTCCCAGTTCATTTACTGATGGGGAGCCCACCCCATCAGCATTATGTTCCAGTAGATCTTGTTTGCTGGGGGTGCCCAATCCCCCCTCATCATGCCTTAACACAGATCCTTTTTTGCTGACAGGGGCCTAATCCCATCGGCCCCAGTCCCCAAAAGAAATATGCAGGTGGCATGCTGAGGCCCACCCCAGCATACCAAATCACCTGCAAAAGAAAAACCTTCCATGATTTTTTGGGGGTTACCTGAAAAGTAGAAAAAGGCCCCTTATTGTTTCCAGTGCCTAACCCCACACCCCACCCTCTGCACACCCACATCCCTGCACCCGCCACACTCCATTCTTACCTCCGAGGCCGATGCAATGATCTTGAAGCACGAAACATGTCTGCACTCTTCAAAGCCGACCATGAACTGAAGAAATTCTGGTAAGCTGTGTAATGGCATAAATGTTTTTTTAACCAGAGTGGATATCACTTGGCCATTTCTGCAAATTTCAGCACTAAACTTTCAACATGGGGTTCTTGGGACCCCACCTCATAATTCAGTCACTGTCATGTCATTGTTTGGTCCCAAAAGGTGATTTTATGGTCACTGCAGAAATCACCTTTGGGACTGAGTAATGAAACAACAGTGCTACTGTTCATAAGGTGGGCTCCCAAAAGGCCTATGTTGGAAATTTAGAGAAAAATTCCAAACAACGACTGTGTTACAAGCGTGCATTGCTCAGCACGCTCGTAACACTAAAAATTGTAATATTTTCACTCCAGATTTTCAGCATTGCCATTTTGCACACCTCTTTATTTATTTATTTATGTATTTGCTTTTGGTAACTGGTGTGCACTAGGCATAGAAATGCCTATTTTTCAGGCACAACCCGGGAGAGAGACAATGTAAATACAAAATGCACATACATGTGACGAGCAATGAGATAGGTATAGAAAAAACAACATAACACTAAACAATTGATTCAGAGAGTAAATCATCCTGGAAAGGTAGAGACAAAATCCAGTATGAGGCAAACGGGGATGGCATTTAGGTCAAAATCCATAAACTTTGTTGAAACAGAAAGTAAAATAAGTATAGCAAAATAAAGGTTTCACACAGCAAAGTAAAATAAGTGCTAAAATCTGTGGATGTAATGAGAGAGGGAGGAAAGGAGATAGTGGAGGAGGAGAAAACAAGTGAGTGGTGAGAGAAATAGAACATGAGAGAGAAGTTATATAGAGAGGCAGGAATAAGCGTACAAGAAAAGTTATTTCTGAAAGAAGGGGTGGTGAGAAGGGAATGGTCTATGGTGGATTGAAACAGGTGCATGGGCTAGTTGTGTGCAGATGCTCCTGGTGACGTGTTTTAAACTAGCATGGGTAGGTGCTCCTTGAACAGTTGGAGGTAAGGAGTTCCAGTATTTTGGGGCCATATGTGCAAGCTAGTTTTACATCTGGGGATGTGGAAAGGGCTAGGTCAGTGGATCTGAGCACATAGGAGAGAGGTTGCGTGAGGAGCAGACAGGCAAGTGATGACGGGATGCCAGATCTGACTGTGTTATCAATTAGTGAACCAAGGACTGGCGTTGATGGGCAGAGGGCTGGGCCAGTTTAGGTCAGAATAAAGCTAGCAATGGTGTTTGTAATGGGGATGCAGAGGCATAAAGGCAGAGATTGTTGTAGGTGGTGTCCTACTTGTGGATGGAGGATTTGGAGGCAGATAGGTATGTGACTGATCCATAGGACAGGGCTGGGAGCCGAAAACCTTGAGCCACAGCTAGTCTAGCCAATGGGGTAAGGGCATAGCTCATGCGATAGGTGTCTCCTAATTTAGTGTTTACAGATTTACAGGTGTTAGTTATGTGGAGGTCAGAGTCCAGGGATTCATCCAGGGTGATGCCCAAATATTTGATGGATTTGGTGCTAATCAGTGAGGATCCATCAGCACAAGGGATTTTTAGGGCATCAGGGTTTAATTTAAGTCTGGCAGGTGATCCAAATAGCATAGAGTGTGTCTTGCTGGTATTAACAATGAGTTTATTCTCTGTTAACCACTACTGAATAGTTGAGAAATCCGAGGTAAGAGTTTGGCTGAGGTCAGTTAAGTTTCTTGCGCTGTGATAGATCACTAAGCTCGTCTGCATAGAGCAAAGTTGAATAGGTGGAAGCAAGCACTGGGATGTCATTTATAAAGATAGAGAAAAGCAAAGGACCAAGTATGGAGCCTTGGGGCACTCCAATATGAATAGATGACAGGGCCAATGTAGCTGAGTTGAAGACTACAGCCTGCTTTCTTTCAGACAGGTAGCCTTCAAACCATGCCACTACATCAGAGGAGAACCAAGGTGCGGAGTTTGGTAAGAAGTAGGATATGGTTAACCAGGTCAAATGCTTTCATTAAGTCAATGAAGATGGCACCTGTCAGGAGGCCGGAGTCCATAGCAGCAAAGATATCATTAGTAAGTTTGAGGAGGGCAGTGGAAGTACTGTGTCCTTTCGGAACCCATGTTGGGAGCTGGACAAAGGTTATACTTCTGCAGATAGTCTAGGGTTTGGGTGGCTACTAGTTTTTCAGGATTTTACTGAGGAGGAGAGGATTGCTATAGGACGGTAGTTAGTGATTAGTTTTGGATCTCCTTTTTAGGAATGGGTGTGATCTTTATTATTTTCCAGATGTTGGGGACTGTACCCTGACGTAGATAGGTTGAAAATTTTGGATAGGGGAGAGGCTATAATTGGGCGCGATTTTGAAGCTTGGGTTCCAGCCTGTCGGATCCTGTGCTGGTGTTGTCTGTGGCTGAGAGGAGTAGTCTCAGTACTTGTTCTTGTAATATACGGAACCTGAAAGGGGATACTTAGGTGAGGGTTGTTCATCTGGGTTGGGGAAGAGGCATGAGCACTGGAGAAAGAGGCCTGGTAGCTGGTAAGATCCGAGAAGTGGTGGTTAAATGAATTTGTTATAGTAACTGGATTATTGCAATGTATGCCGTTTATCAGCATATCATTAGTATGGGCTGTTTGATTTGCTCCAAGGAGGGTTTTATTGTAGCCCAAATTTCTTAGAGTCGCCTCGCTGCTTTAGTTAGCAGATCTTTGCAGAAGGAGCTTTGGCTAGCTGAATTTGCCTTTGCATATATTTCTCTGGGCTCAGTAGTTGCTATAATCTGCCAGGAGCCCAGTGGATTTGAAACATTGCCATTTTTGTCCCTGTCCTGATAAGTGTGAGTAGGTCTTTCGTGAGCCATTTAGTCTGGGAGCTGCAGATCCTATGAGTGACACAGGGAGCATGGGTGTCCTGGAGTACACGAAAACAGGCCAGAAATGGTCTAATGCCATCTGGGCATTATTAGAAGTGTGGATGGAGACCAGTCAATCCAAATGAGATCATGTAAGAAATTATCTTGGTTAAGTTAGCCAGGTTTCGGAAGGTGATGAGTTTAGGAGGTGGAGATGATTTGTTGGTAGCAAGCCAGGTGCAGTAGATTGGAGAGTGATCACTGATTGAGTCAGCTAGGGTCCCAGCACAAACTATACTATCCGGGCCATTTGTGAGGACCCAGTCTATAAGAGTACTCTGCCGGGGTGGCATTATCCTAGTAGGGGCCATGATTAATTGGTGGAGGTTTCGACCTTGGACCATGGTATGTGATGACTGGCTAGATTTGCTCATCAGTTTAGGTTCAGGTCCCCAAGAATGAGAACTTCATTTTGGCCAATGGTCTTGTCTACCTGGGATAGTAGTTCCTCCAGACCAGCTCTGCCCCCAGCCGGAGGTTGTAGACACAGACCAGGGTAGTTTCTTGGAGCCAAGTTGTAATATCTATGGATCACTTGCAGCTGGAGAGGGTAGGTTGTGTATTGTGGATATTGTCAAGTGAGATTTAAAGAAAATGGCAACCCAGCATCTCGCTTTTGATGAGGGCCTATCTTGCCAAATGATGTTGTAGTTAGGTAAAGAGCAGAGTGGATCGGGGTGGAGGGTTTAGCCAAGTTTCGGATATGTAGAGGATATCAGGGTTATGTTGTGCAACCCATGCCTTGAGTTCAACCTTATTGAGAAGCAGGCTCCTAATATTTAGGTGGGCAATGCAGATGCCATTTGTATCATGCCAGCTTACATCCTTACAAAATAAGTTATTTGCAGGCCCTGGGTTCTTCTCTATATGCCTGGCTAACATCAGGGTTAGATGTAATAGGTACCAGAGTTTAGGAGGATGTGGGAGGTGGACAGGTTTGGGTTAGGTATCGGGGATTTATTGAGAGTGAAAATAGATGGTATGTGAATTTATAATGAATGAGAAGAGGGAAGGTGGCAGGAGGCTGGTCTAGTGGCATATGCATAAAAGACAGCCTAGAGTTGCCAGGGTAGGCATTATTAAATTTAAAATTACTGGATTTGGGGTACTTTAGTAAAGGGAGCCATATGAGGTAATAACTGTAGAGGCTATTAAAGTATGACACAGGGAGTGATGGCCATATTTGGTATTCTTAACAGTGTCATTAGAGTAGTATGCGATTGTGAAAATGATGTAAAACCAGCATTTTGAATGTGGTTCCCAGTAAGAAGGCAAAATTTAGATCAGGCGCCTCAAGCAGTCACAAGGTATAAGCTGCTAATGGAAAAGTGAGGAGATAGTTAAAATTTGGCGAGAGGTGTGCTAATGGAGTGGTTTAAAATTTGGTGAGGGCGTGCTAATGGGTGTGGTTTCCACCTATATAACTAAAGCGGACAAGGGTGGGTGTGGTGGTGGCGGGTGGGGAGCAGTCGCGCAGCAACTGCAGGATTTCAGCATGCAAGTTCCCAGTTAACCCTTCCATAGGAGCAGTCTCCTCACGCTCGCTTGCACAGGGTAGACAGTACAGTTTAAAATGTGCCCAGTGTGGCGAGGAGCTGCTAGTAGGCTCTGCTGTTTACTTCCAAAGCCAATATTCACTTTAAAATGAAGCCTTTCACCTTGCTGCTCACCGGAGTAATTTAGCCCTGCTTAAAGGAAGCCAAAATCAATATTCTACTTTAATGTTAAGCCTTTGCCTTGCCGTTCATGGAGTAGTTAATCCCCTGCTTAGAAAGCCAACAGTTACTGTTTTACTTTTAAAAATGAAGCCATATGCCGAGCTGCTCACAGGAGTAATTAATCCCTCACTTAAAGGAACCTTTTCACAGAGCTTCTCGCAGGCTTGGGCTATGAAGTTTTAAAATGCTGGCTTACCTATAGCTGCTTGCAGGCTATATGCTTTAAAATGTAGCTCTAGCTTATGGTTTAAATTACACTGTGAGCACTGAAAACTCAGGGTCTGTACTTGGAGCCTGCAGATTACCTTCCACTTAATTAATAACAGTAGTGAGTCACTTTACAGTTACTGGTGCACACTGCAGCCTTTAGGAGTGGGACAGGGAAAAAAAAATGATACGGTACACTTAATCACAAAAGCGCTGAGAAAAGCTAGTGGTAAGATCTACAGAAGCTGTAAGTCTTTCTGCAGAGTCTGTAAGTCTTTCATTTCAGAAACTGGCTCTTGTTATTTTGCACTGGGCAGATGGGTTCCAAGGAAAAGGCACCAAATTTGAATCTACACAAAGGAAAGGCTAAGCGAGGAGGCTGTAATAGGCTGACAAAATTACCTTCAGTGCCTCGGGTGAAATGGTCCTTTGCAGTGGAGCTCCAGGCAAGGTGTGCCCTCCAGCTGGGAGGTTTCAGTGCCTCAGGTGAAACAGTCCTTTGCAGGAGAGCTCCAGGGCAAGGTGTGCCCTCCAGTAGCTAAGGCTTCAGTGCCTCGGTGAAACGGTTCTTTGCAGGGAGCTCCAGGGCAAGGTGTGCCCTCCAGTAACCGAGGCTTCAGTGCCTCGGGTGAAATGGTCCTTTGCAGGGAGCTCCAGAGCAAGGTGTGTCCTCCGGTAGCTGAGGCTAAAGGAGAATACAGCTGTCATTTTTCACAACTTGCCTGAAATGTGGTTTCACACATGTGGTGCACAATGGCATAGTCACTGTGGAAATCAGCATTCAAGGCAGATTAACAAAATCACAGAGCCACTGTTCATGAGCAGAGGTCCCAAAATGCCTATGTTGAAAATTTGGTGGGAACATTTCACAAAATGACTGTATTACGAGTGTGCATTGTGCAGATTCCACGCACGCCGTAATTTCGAGAATTTTTATATTTTCACCCAGATTTTCAAAACTGGCATTTTTCCACACCTCCTTATGAACAGGATAACTGTCATTTTCACATCCTGCCTGAACTGTGTTTTCACACATCTGGTGCAGGTTGGCGTGGTTGCTGCAGCAAATCAACATTCGAGACAGAGTAACAAAATCACAGTGCCACTGTTCATGAGCAGAGGTACCAAATGCTTTCATGAGGTATAGGTCACAAAAAGGCCATGTTGAAAATTTATAGTGCAAATGCCAACAAACACCTGGGGCATTATGGTTCCTAACTATAGCATTCCACCCTTTACAGACTGACAGGTATCAGGGGTGTGCCTTTGGATTGCTAGCTGTAATGCTCATGCAATTCCATCCCCATCCTGCAGCCAGTGACAGGCATTGAGGTGTGCCTTGGACTTTTCAGCCCCAGACTTCACCCCATTCTCCTATACTGCACACATTTCAGCATATGACCTTATGGAATGGGGTGACTGTGGCTGAACACCCCAAGGAACACCTCAGCACTTGTTGGTGTCTGCAGGATAGTGTGAGGTGAAATGGCATGAGCATTATGTGTGATGACCCAAAGGCATACCCCAGTGCTCTGCAGGGTGGAGGTGGGGTTTGCTCAAGATCAATACTTCACTGCCGCTCCTATTCTGCATCTGTCTAACTCCTGCACTTCTAATAATAGTACCTTCAAGCAAACATTCAGCATTGACAAATACTTTGTATTGTCTCAGTATAAAAGGTAGCATATCTTTGCTTGCCATTCCTTGTGGTGCTAAGTGACTATCCCTTTGTTTTATTAAAGCACTTCAAGCATTTCCTGAATGAGTAGACAGTAATGAAGAAGTAATTACTGACTAGACATGAGTATAACCATGGTATAATCTGCCATTATTACCTACTGGTTTTAACAATGACTGGTAGAGCTGAGAGCTATCAATCAAAAAAACAGCAAGGTGAGTACAATCTGTGAAAACCATTGACTGCAACTGCAAGTTGCCAAAACTGCCACTGACTGTCAATAATACTGCAGCATTATTTGGTCCCAGAGTCCAGGGAAGGCAAAAGTCAAGGCCATGATTCAAAGTTATTGAAGCATAAATTTAAAATGTTTTCAGCCCATGACAGGCAGTAGGACTGAGAAACAGGAAATAGAAGTACTAAGTGCTCAGTGCCAGGTACACCAGGCCAATGCTCAAAACAAGCTAGAGGTCAGTAAACTCAGCAATTTAAAGAAATAAAGTTGGGGTAGAGGTGTGTAATTTTTTTTTTTGCACACCCTCAGTGTGTGATGCCTTGATAAACAGTTCAAGTTTCTCTATTGGGATTTATGAGGTATCACATACCTTAGGTGCATGCAAAAAAACATTACATATGCCAACTCTTACTTTATTCTCAATTTAGCACTACAGTACTACTACTGGATGATGTACCAGCAACTGCTACACATTTCTTTTATCGGTCTGCAATATTGCTTGTGCCATACATTTCCTTTCCTTGTCCTCATTTCTTCCTCCTCTCAGATTTCCCTCCTATTCTCCATTTCTTCCTCCTCCCAATACTCTCCCTGTCTGCTGATGCTCATGTTGAACTGATTTTTATTTAGCAGGATGACTGTGAATATCAACAAAAATTATTGAGGAGAAATGAATCAATAATCTATTTACAATGGTAAGAATAACAGGCAAGTGAACACAATGTGAGTTGCAAATATAAGATAAGAAATTTGTTATTATGGACTTTTCTTATACTGGCTGCAACAGCACAACAGTGACAGTAGTGACTCAAAAGTTCTACTGCTGCTGCCTTCCTTGTTTACTGAATAACATTTCTTTTCCAGGACAGAAAAATATTTGAGACAGCTACAGTAAGCAGAAGGTTAAGACGGTTAAGTGAGAGTTTACTTACAACTGTAGCCAATGCCAAAAGTAATCATGGCATGCCACTGTGAAACCCACTGTTGCAAAAAGCTGCATTCAACTAAATGTGTCTTTTCAGAGCAATATCAGGATATGGTACACCTGATGGCAACCAATGGCTAGTTATGGCATTAGTTATTGTTTCTTCAGGCAGCGCACAAAATGAAAGGAAAAATTGCCATAAAATGTATTAAAAACTGCAGCAAACACTCGGGAAGCTAAACTGTGCACAAGTCATCTGTGACTTAACTATATGAAAAGTAATTTTCCATAAATGTATTTTATTTGAATCATGTGCCGTTATTACAATGACACCTGTAGAGCAAAACCAACACAGTGACACAACCCGCTTTGATATCCACAGTTTGAATGGATTATTGAGCACTGTACAGATACAGCAACTCCCAGTGTGGGCCTGCTCTTCCTGCGATATTCGCCCCCCATACAGTTGGCAGTCTATAAGTCTGGGAAGTGTGGGGGGTGAAACCCATTTAAACAATAAATGAGCCCTGCACCATGGCAGCTGTTCGACACTTTGCCAGGAGATGTTTTCACCGGCCAGTGAATTAGTGTCAATGTAATGTCCATCGACAACTTTGTTGTCAATGAGACTTGGTGGAACCTGTTTGAACTTTATAGCTGCTACACAGAAAAGCACAACAGTCATATTAAAGAAGAGATACAGCTTATTTTTCTACTGCTTTCTTCATACACTGAATGAGATTCCTTCCAATGGCAAAGAGGTAGAATTAGTCTTCTACAGGCAGTAGTATGGGCACAGTGTCGAGTGAAATTTCACTGAGCAGGAACACGCAATAATGGTACATGAGAAATGGTCCAGAAATGTATTCACAACAGCAAAACACATGCAGCTGAGAAGCATAATGCTTGCATGATGTAACATTATGACTTTTTAATGATTTTTAAATATACTGGCTGTAAGGCAGAAATGAACACAATAGTCGCAGTGCAGCAAAGATGCAGCTAGGGTTACTACTGCCTCCCTTATATATTGAAGAGATCCTCTTCTCTTGGTAAATGTGGATTTGGGGACCCTGCATAGTGGGATTTTATTTAACAGGGAGCACTCAAATGGTATGAGTAATAGGCCAAAATGTACACATGTCAACATTAAACACAAAGGCAACTGAATAGCCAACACAAAGGTGTGCATGATGTACATACAGTACTGTGTATGAAAAATTATCTGCAAAAACACTGCATTAATGCACCAGTCAGGGTTCAACTTAATGCCATAAAAGTAGGGAAATGTGGTGTTAGGATATCCAACACTAACTCCTACCCCACCCACCAAGAAACAAAGGAAAAATCATTAAGGTTTTGGGTCTCCAGAGTCTTGGTAAATCAGTGGTGGGGTTTTCCTGGGGTTGTCATCCCTAATGATCACTCCTCCTCAGCCCATAGCCGCTGTCTGAAACAGAAGGTGCAGCTTCACATCAGTGGCCTATAGTGATATACTCTTCAGGAGAAGAGAAGAATGTCTCACCACAGGTTGCCAACTGAATCTGTTATAGTTTTCTTCAAACAGGACCCTGTGGGCTCTGCATGAATAAAAGAGATTACGTATAACCTTGTTTGCTAGGGAAGGAATGAGCATTAGGGCTGACAACCCCAAGAAAGACCACACCATGGATTCACCAAGACTCCAGAGACCCCAAACCCTGTTTTTTTCTTTTCCTGGCTGTGGGTGGAAGTGGGAGCTGGGGTTGGAAACCTTAATGCCACATTCCCTACTTTAGTGGCTTTAAGTTGAACTCTAACTGGTGCTTTAACTCAGTTTTTGCAAATATTTTCTTATTTAGATAGAGAAATCATATCCTCATTCACAAGAATCCTTTGGGACTTGCATGAACAGATGGCCCTGTGCCAAGGAAGACTCCATCTGCCAATGGAAGTGCAGGGCCCTGTAGGCCCTGCACTTCCATGCAGCAACAGATGTCAGGAATTCATGGGCTGTCTGGTGGACTATGGAGCGCAGCGCCTCTGGGTCCTGTACTTTCATGTGGCAGTAGACACATATGCATAGGACAAAGACTCCATCTCTCAGCTGAGGCACTGGGTCCTCTTTCACCCAGAGCTGCAGAGTTGCAGGGCTCTATCCCAAGAAAAGTGTTCTCTTTGCTGTATGGTACTTGGACCCATACAGGTGTCCTTCACCTTCCTTCCAAGGCTGGGGTGGTGATGTCACATGATAGCATTATCCTTCAGTCTTGATCCATCCTGCTGGTCACTGAGCTTGCCCCCAAACTCAGCTCACTGGCATGAGATCACAAAACACTACCTGCTGGGGTAAAGTCCGGCACTACACACAACATTTCATGATATTTTTTTTATTATTTGACCCCAGATTTTGAAGATAGTCATTTTATAGGTCCCTTTATAGACATGACATGTGGCATTTATAGAATATAGTCTGAAATGTTATTTTGTACTACAAGTGTGAAAACATGTCTCATCCAAAATTTGAAAAACATCACCTGTCACATTCATGAGGTGGTGTGAAAAATGCTATGCTAAATCTTAAAGTCAAAATATTGAAAACTGGCAAAGTTATGAGTGAATGTAGAAATATTTCAACATTTACTCATAACTTGGTCAGAGATACCATATTTTATTGATCATTACCCACCTCATGAACTTGGTTGCTGAAAATGTTGAAATCCTTCTCAAAATGTGATTTTGTGGAGTGACTGTGAAATCCTTTTGGGTGGGATTTGAAAAATGTCACCTGCCTTGTTCATGAGGTGGGTAGTAAATGGCCATGTGAAATGTCTGATGGAAAATGTAAAAATTATGAAGTTGTGAGTGTATGTTGAAATATTTCAATATTCACTTATGATGTAGTCATTTGAACATATTCTCACACCAAATTTTGAACATAGCCTTCTTTAGACCCCACCTCATGAACCCAGTAGGTGTAAATTTTCGAATCCTACCTGAAATATGGATTTCATACAGCGAATGCAAAATAACCTTGTGTGAGAGATTTGAACAATTCTACCTCCATTGTTCATTAGGTGGGTTCCAAAGCCTACATTGAAAATATTGTGTAAAAGATTTTAAAATGATGAAGTTATGAATTAAAGTTCAACCCCTTGAAATACATTAAACCAGACATACCTTATTTTCTCAGTATAGAAGTTGAGGCAGTATAGTATATTGGTTAAGGGCACTGATCTGCAAACCTGAAAGCATCACAGAATTTTTCATGTCTTATCAGAGGGTTATCCAAAACCCTACTGAAAAGCCTCATGACTCTGGAATCGCTCAATATTTTTCCTGAAACCTTCAAAAGGCACTACTTGGCACAGGTTAAGGCCACTGAGTTGAAAACCTGAAGAAACAGAAACATAGAAACAGAATTTGACAGCAGATAAGGACCACTTGGCCCACCTAGTCTGCCCATTTTCCTACCTAATGGATAAGCTGCAGATCCTAGTTAGCCAACAGCCTACTTCTTCTACCCCCATCTAGAACTGCCTTATGTCTGTCCCATGCATTCTGAATTCCCCACTGTTTTTGACTCCACTACCTCCTCAGGAAGGTTGTTCCATGCATCCACAACTCTCTGTGAAAAAATACTTCCTCACGTTACCGCTGTGTCATCCCCCTCTATCTTAAAATAGTGCCCTCTTGTTTCTTATACATCTCTTTTTCTAAAATATACTACCCTCTTGGACTTTGTTGATTCCTTGAGGTACTTGAAAGTTTCTATCATGTCCCCCTCTCCTTCTTTCCTCGAGGGTATTCATATTATGCTCCTTTAGTCTTTCTTCATATGTCTTCTGGTGCAGACCCTGCACCATTTTGTTGCTCTCCTCCAGACAGTCTCCACTCTGTCTATGTCTTTGTGGAGATGGGGTCTCCAGAACTGCATACAGTACTCCAGATGGGGTCTCACCAACTGTTTGTACAGAGGGATAACAACTTTTGTTTTCTACTGTTGATGACTCTCCCTATGCATCCCAGTACCCACCAGCCCTCCATACTGCCTTCTCACATTGTTTGCCCACCTTTAGGTCATCTGATATAATTACCCCCAGGTCCAGTTCCATTTTGTTGTTGTCAGTATCTCAACCCCTATTGTGTACTCTTCCCTGGGTTTTTGTTTTCCAGGTGCATTACCTTGCACTTCTTTGCATTGAATCCAAACTGCCATACACTTGACCATTCCTCCAACCTTGCCAAGTCCCTTATCATTCTTTCCACTCTATCTTGTGTATCAACCCTGTTGCAGATCTTTGTGTTGTCTGCAAAGAGACATACATTTCTTCTAGTTCCTCTGCAATGTCACTTATAAAAATATTAAAAGGACTGGTCCCAGTACTGAACCCTGCTGTACCCACTAGTAACCCTCCTTTCTCCACTGTGGACTCCATTTACTATTACGCTTTGCGTCAGTTGTCCAGCCAATTTTTATCCAGGCTACCACTTTGTGACCCACTTCAAGGCTGGCTAACTTGTATATTAATCTTTTGTGTGGGACTTTATCTAATGCCTTGTTAAAATCTAGGTAGACCATGTCCACAGCTCCTCCCTGGTCTACTACTTTGTTCACCCAGTCAAAGAAATCTATTAGATTCATCAGACATGACTTTCTCACTGTAGAATCCATCCACTGCCTTGGGTCCTGTGCCCCACTGGCCTCTAGGTACTCAACTGTTCTTTCCTTCAGAAGTGATTCCATCATTTTCCTACCACTGAGGTCAAACTAACTGGTCTGTAGTTTCCTGCCTCTGTCCTGCTCCCACTTTTGTGAAGAGGAATCACATCTACCTCCTCCAGTCTTCAGGTACCACCCCATCCTCCCATGATTTGTTAAAGACAGTAGTCAGTGGTGTCACTAGTTCTACCCTTAGTTCTTTAAAATTGGAGATCTGGGTTTGAATTCCATCAACCCCACTTGCCTACTGTGTGATCCTGAGCAAGTCACTTAACTTCCTTGTGCTCCCAGGTCACAACTGGTAACAAGCTTTGGTTTAGTGTCCCTTTGTCCTGGTTAAAACAATTTCTCCTTTCCCACCCTTTGTATCACAGTCACCAGTTCCAGCAGCAAGACATGTCTTCAATGGGAAAGTGGATCTATATTGTGGGACATAATACAGTGAGTGAGGGTGTGTGGAGGGGCATGGGGTGGTGGGTACTGAGGTGGGTGTTGAGGTGGGGTGGGTGGGGTTCTGGGTCAGAGTACCAGTGACCATTTTCTCATCTGCAGGGTATTTAAAACAGTAAATAAAGACATTGAGGGAGTGTCTTCATTTTAGAGGTTTGATTATAACTGGTAGTGGATCTGACACTGGGAATTGGTCACCCCAGTGTAGGCATAACACTATAGTGGCACTGGTAGTGGGCACTCCAGTGTCACCACCTAACGATTTTGGGTGTGTGCAGGTGACCTAGAAAGGAGGGGGTTTAGGCAAGCGGTACCAGTCCGCTTTTGTAAAATGCACTAGTGTGCTGGATCAAGGACTAATGAGGAAGGGTTGCCTGGGCTGGGAGGGAGGGAATGAAATCAATAAATAAACAGGTGGATAGATAGATAGATAGATAGATAGATAGATAGATAGATAGATAGACAGATAGACAGACAGATACACAGACATACACAGATACATCTAAAGAGTGAGAGAGAGATTGCAATTGCGTCTCACTTCTGCAACTGGGCCTGCAGCTCAATACCATTTGTGGCCCCACAAGGCAAACAAGTCCCACTGTTCTTATACAGGGAATGCAGGTGAATAGCTTCTTGCTAAGTTGGATTTTGAAATGCCCATAAAAGACATTTCTGGAGCTTTAAACAAACAAACAAAAACAAGTAAACAAACACCAGACTCTAGCTAAACGGGTCACATTTTTCCTAGGTCCATGTGTTTGTTTTCTAAAATACACAATTTTTGCATAGTTTACATGTTTTTTAGGTCAGGTAAAAACAAGATGGTGGTCGACATGACATAAAAAAAATGTGTGTTTTCTGAAGCAAGTGTCGAAAGCAAAAGCACCTGCATCACAACATTTTTGTGTCTTATGATAGGTTATCCAAAACCGAACTGAAATTCCTTATGACTCTTGAATCACTTAATTTTTTTCACAAAACCTTTGAAAGGCACTGCCTTGGAACAAGTTGTTTCTACCCTGAAAGTTTTGGAAAAAATTCAGTTCCATTTAGGCTATAGATGAGAGAAAAAACATGTTAAGTGTAGGAAAAAATTAGCCTTCCACAGGAAAAATATATATGCATGTCTCAGAAACCACACAAGCTGCCATCACAAAACATTCTGATATTTAGATCTTGCCTTCCAGACAATACATGCCAAATTTCAGGCAATTTTGTCAAACTCTGCCAGAGCTATTAAAGTGAAAGTTAGGGTTTAACACAGAATTCTGTTGGGCAACCCTGACTTCAGGGTTGCCTGATGTTACGTAAGGATTAACCACAAGACAGTGTGGGTCTACTTGGGAATTAATCCACGGCTGGGGAGGTGGACCACGAGGCCACAGGATGAGTGGTTCCAACCAACCAGCTGTGGATTAATTAAGTAGACCCCATTCTGGAGTGGTTAATTCACTGTAAATATGGAAAACAAAGGTTTCAGAACTCCTTTAAAAATTTTCTTCCCATGTTATATTTAGTGTAAAAGTAATTTTACAGTGCAAAATTACAAAGGTTCTGGGAGGATGCACCTGACTGGAGAAACTATATGCTGAACAGGCTGATTTTTATTTTAATATTGTGGTGACCAGTCATTGAATTACTGATTACATGCATATGTGATCAACATTTCAGAATATGTGCTCATTTTGACTGACTTACTTTTGTGAACTGTTGAATCATCTGTGTTTTTCTGCTATTTTGCTGTTTGATATGTGGCTGCTGTGCATTATGGAAAAGGTATATATTTAAGTGCACAAGAGATTTGAGGTCTGGTAGTTGTTCTTGCAATTCCCTTGACAGGCCAACAGATGACTGTGAAACTTCTGATAGTTGTTTCTACATAGAACAATGGTCTACTATATACTATTATTCTGTAGTTCACATGATAATCCATATTCTGCTGGTGAAATTCTACCAATTCTTTTCTGACAGAATTCCAAGGAATAAATCAGAATTTCCAGAAATTCCACACAATTCTGTCCCAATGGGATTTGAAAATCTAAACAGCACTAGGTAGGGGATGGGGAACTGCAACAGAAAAAATGGTGAATAATAATAATACAACAGTTCTTGCATCAGAAAGAGTTTCTGGATTACTACCTCTCACTTTTATTCAGTTGTGTAGTATAGCAGTTGCCCTCAGGGATAGGAAAAAATAAACAGAAGGAGATATTAGTACATTTGAGTAGAGATGGGTGAAATGGCCTCAATTCACTCTTACAGAGTGATTCATGGACTGAAGGCGGATTCGCGGAGTGCTCCGCAGCACAAAGTGGAGTACTTTGTGTCACAATGGGTAACGTAAAGTCCATTGAAAACAATGGCTTTGTGTTATTCTGTCTTCTCCAAACCACTACTCCACAAAATTAAGGTGAAGTGCATTGAAAACAATGTACTTCACCTCACTTTGCCTTGTTTTAAGCTCCAAAGGTGGATTTTGCAGTGATTCATGGGATTTCAGGGTACATGGGCTCTAGATTGTTTTGCACAGCCTCAGTTTGGGGTATTGTGTGTAGGAAGCTGTTGGAGACAATCTGTTTGAGAGCTCTCTCATGATTCAAACCTTCTAAAAGCTGTTAAAAAGCCTTTTGAGTCATGTTTTTTACTGAAACTTTAGTTCATCGATTGTAGGAAACCCTCCTTGCCCATATCATCTAACGCTTATTGTTTGTGTGTGGATTTTGAATGTTAATGTATCACATTCAGTCTGAGTACTGAGAGACAGTGAAGTGTGCATTGGGGAGGGGTGTATCTGTGGTGTACGTAGCCTTAACTAGGAGAAATAGAGAGTTCTTTGCTTTTTGGTTATATTTTTTCGTATAACTGCCCGTGTATAATGTACACGTAGTAATATTTTCAGTAATTGTTGACATTTTTGCTGATTGTGTGTGTTGGGGTCTGGAGGACCTGGTGCAGCAGTGCATAATTTCAGGTTGTTTAAAATACGTTGTATATTACTGAAGTTTTCAATTTGCTACACATACTTGCAGACAAATTGTGTGTGTGTGTGTGTGCAGTGTGTGACTTCAAATAATACACATTTTATTGTGCTACAGTGTAATTGTGGGCACAGCAGTGTGAACCTGCTATCCACTGCACCTGCATGATTTTATACTGCCCTTATGGTATATTTTCTGGTTTTGCACTGCTGTAATCTGCAGTCAGTGCTCCCCACTCCACTGGGGTATTCTTTTCCAGATTGGATTGTTTGTGGCTTGAGAGCACCACTGGTTAGTTAAGGTGTTGTTGAACTTGTTATGATTGCATCTGTACCTCTTGTTGAAGCCACATTTTTTTTGGCTTCCCATCCAGTGTTCCCCAGCCCCCTACCCAGAGTATTCTTGTTGATCCCCAAATGCCCACAAAGAGACGCAAGCAAAGCTGTTCCTTGTAATGGCACTGCTGCCAGTGGTAAGACTGTCTGTGGGCGTTGTAGCATGCAGTTGCAAAGTGCATTGCTGATGTAAGGAAAGGTATTTCTTCTTCAATGTTTTTTACATTGCAATCAGTAGCTTCACTCATAGTTGAAGGAGATGATGTTGTCCCAGCTGGTGGTGTTAGTGCAGTTGCTGGTGGTGGTATGAGTATTGTTGCCTCAAGTTCCACTTCTGACAAGTTTACTGTGTCCAGAAATATAGTAGAGGTGAAACAGTGCCAGTGAGTGACAGTGTAGATGATGTCATACTCCCAGTAACATCCCAGTAACTGAACATGAGGATTCAGATCATCATGTCAACGATAGCACACAATGTCACATTTCTTCCACTGCAGTTCAGGCCACATAATTGCCATGCAGTGATTTACAGTGTGGTGAAAAAAGTTAGGGTGATGGTGGTGCTGCTGCTGCTGATGACGTTGCTGTGGTTGCAACATGCAGTCCACATGCCAGCATCCAAGCAGAAGATGTGGATGATTTTGATGAATATTATGATGATGATGTTAGTGACCCCTGCTGGGAACCGGAGAAAAGAAATTCAAGGTGGCTGTGTCTGGGTCTGTTTGCATCCCTCACCTGTAAAAAGTTGTGATTTACCAGTTTCAGTTGATGATGGCAGGTAGTCATGGTCAGTTGCAGTCCAAGTGTGTCCTGCCTGAAAAATCATGTACTGTAGCACACCCTCCCTTAATGGTTTAAGAAAACGGTGGCCAATAAGCAGCATCGGGGAACATGTTAAAACAACAGCATCACAATTCCTTGTTTGGGAATTTTTGTGCAAGATGCAAATGATGAGTCAGTTGCAATGTGCCAGCTTTTCCATGTGCGGTGAGTCGAGGTAAAAGGGAGCCATCTAGGCACAGGGGACAGCATACACATCTTAAGAACAGGCACATGGCAATGTGGACCCAGCACATGATGGCAGCTAACACCTGTACCACAGTGGGCTTTCACCCGCTATCAACCATTCTATCCCTTCCATGACTGTAACATCAAGTAGAAAATTAAATGCGTGCAGTAGTGATGAAATAACAGCAGAGGATTACTACAGGCATGATGAGGTGGAGGACCTGAATGATTTTGAAATCTTGTCCAGTGGTGGTGAGAGTAGCAGTTTTGGTGGTGGTGGTGGTCAATGCAGTATGTCTACTGCAAGTGGCACATCAACCCCTGTTGTAAATGTGGGAAAATAACTGCATTTCTGGGTTTGTCATCACCTGTGCAACCATCTTCATCACACAAGCCACACTCCACCCCTGCAGTTCCAGAGCAGAACCATTTGTCATCACACCCCATGTAAAATGTTTAGTCAGCCCATGTTACAGAGTGTTTTTGTGGATAAGCTGAAGTACCCACAAAATCATACAGTAACACATAAACTTAATGATGCTGTAGCAGAAATGCTGGCAATTGATCTTTTGCCCTTCCTTTGTGGAGAATTCTGGATTCCAGCGGTTTGCTGCACATGCCTGTCCAAAATGGAAAGTCCAATCCATGACATACTTTTCTACCCATGCTGTCCATGAGTTGTACTGTATTGTGTCTGACTCATAAGACATGCCCTTCAACATTCCTCCTCTCCATTCATCCATTTAAGTATGGATATGTGGACAAGTGGCAAAACAGCGGGAGTTCATATTTGTGTATAACTGCACAGGTTCCGAGGTTGTTTGTGCTGTTGGTAGTGTGAATAATCAGTGTAGTAAGGTGGATTGTCGTGGTAGCAATCTTCCAGGAATTCAACAGCATGCAACGATTGCTATGCACAATGTGACCTGTTCACACACTGGTGAGACCATGTTGGATGTGGTACTGACTGAAATTGACAGATGGCTAAACCCTCTGTCCCTGAGAGCTGGGTTCATAGCAAGTGACAATGGGTCAAATCTGATGAAATGCATCACTAATGGCTTTTTCAGGTTCCATGCATGGCCCACTGTTTAAATCTTGTGGTGCAGGAGTTTCTGCAGCACCCTGATATAAAGGAAATGCTGACAGTTGCATGCCTTATCTGTTCTCACTTTTCATGCTCTGCAAAGGCCCATGACCAGCTTCGCAGTTGCAGATCCAAAACAGCCTCCACAGCACAGCTTGAAGCTGGAAGTTGTCGCCTGGTGGAACTCCACTTTATACATGGCAGAGGCTGTAAGGAACAGTATCAAGCCATCTTAGAATATCTTGTCATGCACACTAGCTGTGACAGTTCCGGGGCCTCCATGTCTATGACGACTGAACAGTGGCACCTCATGGACTCTGTAATAATCTTGAGGCCTTTTGAACATGCCACATAGGCAGTGAGTGGTGAGTCTGCCTCCATTAGCCAATCAATTCCACTGCTGTGGGTGCTGAGGCAGACATTGATGAATGTACAGCATATCTTGGATGTTGCTGGAGACAGTGCTAGCAGTGTATTGCTGAAACACATGCTGACGGTATTTGACCAGAATCATCACATCTTGAGCATTCAGTGTAGTGACAACTTTGCAACAGCAATGATGTTGGACCCACGATACAAGCGTGGTATTGCCTCAGTACTGGAGGGTGGGCCTGAATGGGTAAAATTGTCAGTGGGCAACTGGTCTGCTTGGTTCATGGGGCACAGAAGTCACGTGCCAGGGTCAGCAAATCTCAGCAGCATAATCAGGCTGAAGGTGAACCTGGAGTAGTAGTATCAAGCATATCCTGTAAGAGGACGGGACTGCAGTTCCAGGTGGTCAGTCATCAACAGCAGTTGGTGTTAACCCACTTTGGGATGCTTTGTCCCAAGTCAGGATTTGCGACTTAAATGATTCCGGAGAAGCCAATGATGCATTAAACACTGGACTTAGAGCAGCACAGCTAATGATTGAGTCATTTATGTCTGAAAACGGACACCTATCAATCACTGATAATCCCCTTTATACTGGAGTGGAAAGGTCAGTGAATGGCCAGAGCTGACCACTGTGGCACTGAAGTACCTGACATGCCCACCCTCCAGTGTGAGTGTCGAGAGGGTATTCAGCTCAGCAGGTGCAATAACTTAGGATCATTGTACAAACCTCTCTCCTGCAAATGTCAATTTGCTGACATTCATAAAAATGAATGAGAGGCACATACTAGCTCAGACTGCAACCTCAGTATGCATTACCCCAGCACGGTTTAGCTGATGCTGTAGAAAAGGACCATCCCGTGGCAGTGGCAGCATGAAATGGCCTACCACTGACATAGATGATAACACAATGGAGAAAGAATTTCCCAGTGGTCAGAATTCAGACATAGAAGACTGTGAGGGCAGCTTTCTTTATGAGGATGATGTTGAAAGATGATGAGGTTAGTGTTGGCAGGTTTTAACTTAAGTGGTTAAAAGGCTGTCACATTTCTTATATAGATACTTGTTTTCTTTTCATAAAGTTAAAGCAGTCTCCCTGCCAGCCCGATGGCACAGAGGGCTGAGGCACTGGACACCACACCTCAAACCATGCCGGCGACCCGGGTTCAGGAACAGACTTGGGTCTTTGGGGCTGGCTGGGAAGGAGATGATTGAGCATCTGGAGGACTGCTCTCCTCTCCTGGAGTGGGTCAGGTGGGAAGCCCCTCTCCTGTAACAGCCCCGGTGGAGACCAGGGCACTACTAGCAACAGTGCAGGAGTGACAACCAGGAAAGCTGGAAAACAACTTTGGTACCTGCCAGATGACTGCCTCCACATTCTCCATACCTCTGAATCCTCCAGGAGCCTGATCCTCCACAGCAGCACCCCCAAGTCAGTAAGGAAAATAGTGTGCTGGGGTTTCTCCCTGCCAGTGCCTTCCCCCTTGGAGAAGGGGGACCTGCCAGGAGATGAGTTACTCTGCGATGACTTGGAGGGCTTGCTGTGATGTGTGGTATGAGGGCAGTGCTTGGAAAGAGGATGGCTGGGGAGTGGAGATGCTAGGAGGGCTTGATGGAGAGGCGGACGGCAGAGCATCGCAAGGAGGTAAAAGATAATACAAAAAAATCACTGTCCCACTCATAGTGACTCAAATTCCATATGTCACGTCACATTTATAACACAGAGCACAGTACCTGTATATTCTGGCCTCTGGACTACCACCATAACACCGCTGTTACCTGTTTGCCACTGCCAGCATAGGAATGTGACCATGTGTCCCCTTGGACTACCCCCATCGACCACCCTAAGAGATAAGACCGCTATTCACAACTGCCTGCATAGGGAATGTGACCGTGTGTCCCCCTGGACTACCAGCCATCCAACACCATAAGAGATAAGACCGCTGTTTGCAACTGCCACCACCACCACCAGATGCAGGAAGATGTGATAGGAATGTCATCATGTGCCTCAGCTATGACCACGAGTCCACCACCCACCACCACCATTGTGACAATGTTTTCCATTACATGTCTTGACCATGACAAGGCCGAGGAGTCAAACAGGAGACCACATCCGTCAGCCACAGGCACAAGGCTTCTACTATTAAAACTATAAAGTGAGTATATGTACTAATGTTTTCATGCTATTCAACTTCCTTTAGCTGTGTGTTTTGTTTTCTGTTGCTTTTCTGAGCTGCAATGGTCAAACACATACTGTCAACTTATTTTGTTTTTTTAGTTAACAACAAATGACTCTGAAGGTCTGTATCAGTGGTACAGCAGCAGTACTGTCTACAGGAACCTATGAGATATCCATTTCCAATCCATACTGGTAAGTATATCAATTTTATTTCATCTGTTCCTTTTTTTTCATAACAGTGCAACAAATCGGACTGATGATTTATAAACTAGGTGACATGTACGTCACAAAAAATATTTCTGCAACATATCATGCACTGTATTCCAAATGTGCAGCTGTGCAGCCATGACATGTTGAAAAGTTTGGACCCAGGTCATGTTACTTGACAAGATGTGGTTTTAAAATGTAACTTGAGTTAAGATGCAGGGACACTGACGAGTGTATTTGTTACACAGCCTGGTACTAAATTGATTTGTGATCTGATGATTGCAGTGGGACAGCTTGCTAACTGTGTTAATCCAGATACCCGTGGTGGAACAGCCACAGCTTAAACTTATGGTAGTATCCACAGACACTGCAAGCTATTTCCTGAAATTTCTGTGTTATTTCCAGAAATATCTGATGCTTTTGCATTTAAACAGTAGGGGCAGCAGAGAGAAACTCTTCAGAAATGTCGCAAAAATCTGGAAATAGCTTGCAATGTCTGAGGCTACCACAGTAATGTCTTACTGCTGCAATCAGTTGTAATAAGTCCTTCATTTCTTTTTGAAACTTCCAGATGCTTCGTTGTGTCATAGTGGCCATTTCCAAGAACTTCTTCAACATCATGCCCCAGCTGGCAACAAGCAGAAGTCATTTCAGTCGATGACCATCATTACCAGACTGGAGAAGGATGCAGATGAAATATGTGAAGAAGTAACCAAATAATAAATCATTAATGAGACCTACTTGCAAATATATGTTTCCCTTCCCCAAAAAAATACTTACCTTCATTGGCTTGAGACCAACAGTATGTGACCTGTGATACAAAACAATACAATGAGTACATGTATATATATGTAAACCCCACCTAGAAAATACATATATATATATATATATATATATATATATATATATATATATATATAAACTCACCAAGGCTACTATTAGTGTACACACAAAGGCACCCTTCTGTCTGGTTGAGGTGATGGCATTGCATACGCAGGAATACGCAGCAACTTTGGACCAGCAACAATTCTCTCACGGTCATCATTTCTGACAGAACGCTGAATGGATTCAGTCATGTTATCCCTCCTTCACACAGTTTGGCAAGACACTGTGCACCATGACATCATCATCACAGTATGCTAATTTTTGGACGCAAGACAGTTGCATTTTAGGGATGCAGAAACATTCTGGGGACTCTGTGTGACCACTGCATGCATGAGTGACTGCACAATAAATTCTGGGAACTTTGTATGTGGTGTAATGCTCCCATTTCACTTTGTCAGCACTTGGGAATTTTCTGGACACAAGACAGTTGCATTTTGGGATGTAGAAAATTCTGGGGACTCTGTAACCACTGCATGAGTGACTGTGCAATAAATTCTGGGGGACTTTGCATGTGGTGTAATGCTCCCATTTTACTGCGTCAGCACTTGGGAATTTTCTGGGCACAAGACAGTTGCATTTTTGTGTGTTGTGATTGTGAGCTCATGTCAAAATTAATAAAGCAGCAGTGCAACAATGTGGTGAAAATGTTGACCTATATTTTTATGCTATTTTAGATTGCCAACCACTAGGTACCTCTGGAATTGTATGATACCCTTCTTTTCACAGTTTGTGTCTGCTTTAGTACTTTTCTCATGTCTGAAAAATTAAGAGGAGCACTCCTTTTAATATGGCTTGGACCAGGTTTGCATCACTAATTGCAGCTGTTTTTGAACAAATATTCTGTGAGGTCAGAAAACACTGCCATGCACAACCCTTTTGAATATCTGGGCCTACATCTCATAACTATCCAACGAGATGCCACCTTATAGTTTACAAACTGTTAAAAGATGGAGTTTTGCTCTGACAAACCACAGATTTCTTGACCTAATAAAAGCCCACTGCCATGCTATTGCTTTTGTTCCAGAAACCAAATGATGTTCAGCACATCAGCATTCCTTGTATACATATACAGTATGGTGGCCACTCCTGGTATTGCTACTTTTTGTCAGTAAGGTGGAGAACATTGTGAGAGGGAAGAAAATTGCTGCGGACTCGGCCATACATTAATTCTCAGGCAACCATGGATTACATGAGAATTAATATATGGTCACCTGATGCTCTTGAACCAATCTGATGCAATCCTTTCTCTTCCCCATGTTACAAATGTATTTATAATAATTTTATATGTATTTATTTAATTTTCTGTCTCCAAGGTAGAAAATAACACAGTAGCCACAGTGCAGCAGAGGGATAACTAATGCTGCTATTACATTCCTTCTATGCTGAATCATGACTTTCAACATTTTTAGACAATTACAGTCAGGAGAAGGACCTGTTAGAGTTTTATGTTATTTAGCACTATGAACTGAGATAAAAATATTAAAACAGTAAGAACTGCAGGAAACTGACTACAAGGTGTGCAGTGTAAAAAGTAAATTTAGATGATGGAAGTCTTTTTTTAATCAAATTAACAATTTTGTAGGGTTTGGAGCAGCAGACAGAGAGGGACAAACACTGACTGCAGTCAGCGTGGCCTGCTATGACTGGCTGTCTTAAGTGAATCAATGCCTGGTTCTCTCCTTTTCCTGAACAGTAAGAAAAACAAAACAAAATGTGTTTTAATCTTTAAGCTTAGCACTGCAGGCTATGCAGGCTACTACTGCAACCACCAGAACACTTATAGCAGCAGTGCTATAGCAGACAACCACAGGGCTGCAGTTTTGGCCTAGTGTATGATAACTGGTCAGAAGGATCAGGAAGCTACTAATTGCTGCATCTTAATCAGAACATTTGGTATAGACAAATGTTTTCTTCCTCTCTCTCCAGACTCATACCCCTGCTCTAGCAAAAGATAAAATCAGTTTGATATTGCCTGATCAGTGCTCTCAAGAGTCTCATTTGCCTCACTTCAGATGCACTCTGAATCTGACTATGCCATGGCGCGATGCTGTCCCATTTATTTAGTCAGGTCAGGTGAGCTGAATCTGACAGCAAATGGGACATACATGGTTAACACTGTGATGCATGGGATAAGTGCCTTTATCCCTGCCCCTGCATCTCATGCTTGCCAGGAAGACGTGTGTGTGGAAAGTGGAGTAGCAAATGCTGGCACTGGCAATCTTGGCAAGCAATCTGGTATGCTTGGGAGAAAGCCAAGCAGTGGCGTCAGCATCAGCACTTCAGTCGCTATCTGGTGCACAAGAGGCAAGTAGCTCTGTGTAGAGTATGAAGTATGCATTGATGCTGTTAAGAGGCACAGTAGCGGAGGGGCAGATTTTAGCTGGGTCTGTTCACTCAACCCTACTAGGTGTAGTACCTGCACTTCACCACATGAAATCTTAGCCCACATTTATCCTGATACTTTGTGAAATGCCTTGTTAAAAACTAGGGCCCAGATATTCAAACTGTGCCCCAAAAGTGTGCAACAGCAGGAGCAAGCTCAAGTCCACTGCGCCCATGCGCGGAAGGGATATTCAAAACTGCGCAGGTCAAGATGCACCCTGCGGCACATGACTGAATATCATGCCACCTGCACCATAGTGTAACCAGGGATGTGCAGTTGCACAGTCCAGATGTGCCATAGTGCAACCAGGGATGCTCAGTGGAGCAGTTCAGATGCACCATAGTACAACCAGGGATGCTCAGTGAAGCAGTTCAGATGCACCATAGCACAACCAGGGATGCTCAGTGGAGCAGGGCAGCAGTGCAACAGCACAACCAGGGATGCACAGGGACAGGATGCAGGGGACCACCACCCATGACACAGATGGGCAGAGGAGCACACAGCAGAACAGACATCGCCCCACACCCTATGCACTGCACAACCGGTGGAGAGCTGGAATAACTACTGGCCCATGGATACCAGCAACAAACCCACAGCCAGGGCATGGTGCCCCAGCACATCCCCTGGCAAGCTGTGATCGTCACACAAGGAGGGCTGACCACACCATGCCACACCATCCCACCAATGCAGAGCACACCCTGCTCCGTGATCCCCAGACACCCTGCCCAGGAGCAGCATCCACCAGTGCAGGACACCCCATGCATGCCACCACCCCACTGTGACAATGCAACCTGTGCACCACAGAACCATGCAAGACAGCCCACCATGAACACCCATCAGAGGTGGCAGCACACAGTGATGCAACGACTGCATACACAGTGCCACCATGCACGCCCCCGAGGTATGGCTGAGAGACCGACCATGCGTGGCACATGAGGTACCCCAAACATGACAGGGCATGCCCCAGACCCCACCACCAGTGGTACATCACCCTGCACACCCTCCCAAGGACACACCCTGACCCAGCACTGGCCACAACAGCCAGTTCAGACACCCACAGTGGTGCATGGAAGCACGCCACACAGGATGCAACACAGTGCATGGACAAACACCCACCCATACCCAAGGGCACACCAACACAGGGACACAGTAGTGGGGCAACTAAGCCCCAGCAAGTGGCCACAGAAACTGTGTACACATGGCCAGCAACCCTCCATGGCACAGGAGTGCCAGCCACCCTCTGCAGGCACAATGGAGCTGTACACCACCAGCATGCGCCCAGAGCACAAGTGACAGACATTGGTGCACATCCCTGCGACACACAGGCGAAAGCATGGAGATGGGACTACAACAGTGGAAGCCACAGTGTCACCTGAGGCAGACATGCACCACACCAGTGACAGGAGGAAACCTGGCATTGAGCTGGTGCAGTGGCTGTCCAGCATGGACAGCCACCACTGACATGCCAGTGGACCGTGCCAGTCACAGACATGCAAGGGTGTCAGCTGCACAGGCCATGGACGGTCTGACAGGTGCGCCATGGACACAGAGCATGCACCATGGACCACTGCACACAGTCATCCAGTGCACAGGGAACAACACACACACACCACAGACAGTGACTGATAGCTACTCCCACACCATAGTCACTTCCCATGGACACACACACACCGCACATGACTGCACCACCCCTGATGCCAAATACACCACTGCAGCTGAGCACCTATAGCCCGCTGCAAATCAGAGACCACCACAGTAGGCATATCAAACAAATGTATTGTACAAAAGCAAACAAAACTATATACATATTTACAAAAGGTTGGGGAGACGGACACAGACAAGGTGGGGTGGGTAAGGGGCAGGGGTGAACAAATGGTAGAGGGAAGGAGGGGTGAGGGTGGGTCCAGGGCGAGGGAAAATCTGGGGCAGTAGTAAGCTCAGCAGGAGCCCGCCTCCTGCTCTGGCTGCTCCTCCCACCATGCCGCCGTTTTACTCCCAGCCTGTCTATCCTTTCAAGGATCTCCAGTGAGGCCCTGGCAACTTGAAGGATCTCCCGCAGCACCTCTCTGATAGCCTGCAGCTGCCGCCCACCCAGGGACAAGGGAGCAGAGTCAATAGGTATGAATGCACAGCCCCATGCAGCCCACCCACTGTGCATGGCATGCAGCCATGGGATATGCCTCTGTGATGGTGCGTGACCACCCACAGTGATCGTGTTCACAAGACCTGCCCACCAGGTGCACACAGCCATGCAGATTGCTGCACACACCCACTGGCCAAGTCCTGCACAGCACCACCGTGGCTGTTCAGTGACATGGCTATGCGTGTGAAGGCAGTGGCACAGCCATGCACCCGGTGCACGCATGGACCACCATTGATGCACCCCAGACATGCAGTGCCACTGACAGTGATGACTGTACCAAGTTGCATGCATGGCAGTGGTGTCAATGGATGATGAGCATGCCTCGCTGCCACCCTGTTACACAGTATGCAAAAGTAACCATGGATGTAAGGCACTCACCATCATCAGGCTGATCCCTACCTGTCTGGTCCGCCACCCTCTCGGCATGCTGTTGCTCACGGTGCAGCCTCCCTCCCTGGCACACCTGTGCTCCTCTAGGCCTAGGGTGCAAACATGGAGAGAGGAACTCAGTAAAATCGTAACAAACTCCCCGCCCCTGTGTGTGTGCAATCCCACACAGCCATACCCATCCTCCTCCACCCCGATACCATCACCACGCCCACACTGGACAGCTCCCCCACATGTGCTGGACACATGCCACTGTGTTACCCATATGGACGTTATCAGGTATGGATGGGGCACCTACCTGGCCATGGCACCGCTGCCTCCTGGCACATGCCCACAGGCAGGCAAGCCTTCCGTTCCCGGTGATGCAGGTCACCATAGTGGTGCCTGCACTGTTCCACTGTCCTCTCCATGCCAGTGGCCTCCTCCAGGGCCACCGCCACCTCCTCCACACTGCAATCCTGGCCCTGTCCAGGGGTGCCTCCCCAAATAGGGCAGCAGCATGGGGCTCCACTAACTGCACCAGATTGGCTAGTGCCATCTGGCTCCATATCTGTGCCCGTCTCCATGCCATCCTGCAATATTTCAGTGTCAAAATGGCACTCTGTAGCGCACGCTGACCACGTGTGGATGCAGCATGGGTACAGCGCCGCTATTCCCCATCGCGCTGTCACTGAACAGCGTGATAGTGGTGCACCCATGTGGATGCATGGTGCCTAGGGGCAAAGGTCAGCACAGGGTCAGGGTCTCTCTTGTATGGACTCGGCACAGCGATTGGTACCACCGCATGTAGCGCGGTAGGGTGCCTGTGTACCACATCCTGTAGTGGCTCACCGTGCTGTGGCCCTAGTGTGCCTACATCTCCCAGTGCCAGAGTGCCATGCATGTGAACAGTGCAGTAGCACCACTGGCACAATGGTGGCCATGCCCTGCATTGCCTCCCATGCACAGCACATCAGCAGCGCCGCAGGTGTCAGCGCCAGTACCCCGGCATGCGCCGCTCGGTGTCCACTGTGCATGTCACAGAAATGCGCCTTGCCTGAGCACGCTCAACACAGTGCAAAGCGCAACAGCTCAATATTCAGCCGGCATACGCAAATCAGCTAATCAGCTATTCAATGGCTCAGATACCGATTAACATCCACTTAAAATTGAGCCTCACCTCATTTGCATGCGCTATGCCATATAAATGCGACATTGGGCTGCAGAGGCCATAGTCTGTTATCTCAGTCTATTGTGGTGAGTTGCATGCTGTTTGGGAGGTGGACTGTAGTGTGGGACATGCATGGACTGCACAGTCACAGGTAACACCGTCATTCCTACAGGATCAAGAATGAGTGATCGTGAGGAGGAGGAAGAGGAACAGAGACGGGAGGAAGAAGAGGCCTAACTTCACCAAGGCAGAAACAGATGCCCTGTTTGAGGCCTACCTTCACCAGGAGCTGCTGCTCTGTGCTGCTGCATGGGGAGAGGTGGCGTGTGCCATTAACCTGCACAGCAGCCACCAGTGGTCCGTGCAGGGTGCAAAAAGAAGGTGGGCACGGACAGGTGGAGTATTAAGGACAAGGTGGCTGCCATCAGGGCAGTATGGGCTGCACCTGGTGGGGACAGCCGGCTGTGCAACACCTGACCCCACAAGAAGAGCAGGCTGCTGGCAGCATGGGGCGCAATGCCATCGAGGGTGTTCCAGGTGGTGGATTCCAGATGGGTGATAGCCCGTCACTGCATGGTAGGTCCTGATCTGTCACTGGGGGCAGGGTAGGGCAGATACATTAATGCTACTGTGTTCCTTACAGAGTCTGAGCATCTACATGGGTCAGCGGTGGTGGGCTTATCCACTGAGGGCGATTACCATGGACATAGAGGAGGGCCCGTCCACCTCCACAGGTGTCCGAGGCTCAGGGTGACAGTGGCCCGCCTGGTTGTCCAGACTGATGTTGGTGGAGCAGGTGTGGAGGAGGCCCTACCCATGTCCCAGCGCCAGCATCCATGGAAGCCATCATGCTGAGACTTCGACTGGTGCTGGATCCATCACTGATGATGACGGAGCTCACTTCATGGACAGTGATACGTGTGGGCTGCAGGATGGCCACACAGCAGGTAACAGCATGGGCATGGCCATGGGTGGTGCTGTGTGGAGGCCTGCGTGACGTCACAGTCCCAGCCTTTGCCTGTCTGCTGCAGTGGGGCAGCACTGGTGTGTGTCCAGGACAGTGGGGCTGTTGCAGCCACTGCAGCGGCACCATTGAGCCCTGGAAAGCGGCAGCTGGAGGGGCAGTGTCAGCAGTCGGCCAATGGCCATGGGGTACAGTGTCGGGGGCGCCGTCAGTGCACCGCCCTGTGGACATGCCCAGGCATGGCCCTGGTGTGCAGCGCCCACCTCAATGGGTGCTGCCCATCAGGGCCGCGAACACCGTGAGGGACAGCATGCCAATCAGGTGGATGACCTCTAGATGATCACACCCACATACCCAAGATTCAGTCGATCAGCAGTTGCGGCTTGTGACGGCGGTGGATGCACTCAGTGTGGTCCTGTGCCAGGCAGAGGAGTGGCGCAGCAGGGACACCGGTCTGTCCCGGCAGGGATGGACTGGCTGCAGGAGGATGTGACCGCCGCCACTGACAGGCTGACACAGGCATTCACAGCTGTCATGGCCACAGTGGGCACACAGTTATTTGCCCATGCATCGCAGACACCGCACAGTGCAATGTCCACCCCCTATTCCCAGCGTCAGTGCGACACCCTCCTTGTCGACACGGGTTCAGCTGTGGGCATCCCGAGCACGCCTGGCGCAGGCATGTTTGGTGTGTTGCAGACCCTGCATGAGCACGGTCGCGTTCATGCAGCGGAACTCTGGGGACCATCGTGCCACCCACGAGGCCATTGGTCAGCCTGTCACTGCTGGCGGTCTCGCGGGCTGCCCATGCATCCGTGGCGCCGTGGCACTGTGGTGCATGACTGACCTGTCTCCCACCAAGGCCACTGTCTGACGCTGCCCTGTGCAGTGTGTTGTTCAACTGCAGCAATGCACTGGTGGGGTATCCAGCCCAGCACACACACACACACACACTACATCTGCACACCCTCCTGGCTGCTGTCCACTGTGGCATGTGCATGATGATTACTGTGTTGCACTTTCTGCCACTGTGCAATGGTGCCCAGTGTCTGAACACGACAATGACAAGCACTGGGCATGGTGGTCTGTGGACGGTGTGTGTGTAGGTGGCAGTTGGGGTCGCATGCTTCCTACCCTTTTGCACATCTTGTGGGTGTGTGTGTGTGACCGCCATGTTAGATCTTGCCCATCCCTGACAGAGTGTGTGTGGTTCCATGCTCCACAATTCTCTTTACACATGCACCCCTGGGGTTTGTCCATGCGTGTTTGTGGGTTGTGCCCTTGCCACTGGTGGTTGCACATGGCCCCATGTCTACCTGGGTTGGTTGAAGTGCTCCTCTGTGATGGTGTCCCAGTGCAGCTGTGCCATCTGGATCAGTCGGGGTCCATTCAACCAAGGGAGGGCTGCCCATCACCATCTTTGCCAGCATCCTTATCGTCCCCATCGCTGTCCCCTCTTCTCTACAGCTATCCAACAGTCATTGGCCATGTTGTGCAGGATCCAAAAGGCCAGGAATAGCCTGCAGACTTTTGAAGGGCTGTACTGTAGGGCACCGCCAGACGGGTCCCGCAACAGAAACATGCCTTCAGCATCCCGAACACCCGCTTGATGACATTGCGGTGGTGGCATGTGCTTCATTGTAGCGTTGCTGCGATGGGGTCGCAGACCGCCGTATGGTGTGAGCAGTCAGGGATGGAGTGGATATCCACTGTCACCTGTGTGTAGAGGGTGGACATTAGTTTGGTGATCAGTGTCGCTCACCATGGGTCATCTAGGCCAGTAACCATGTCACCTCTGACTATGCCCCTCCCAAGCTCCACGCCTTTCTGCATGCTTTGCATACTCACCAACTAGGTGGCCAGTGTGGATGTCCCCACTTCGAACCTGTGGCACAGTGCAGACTGGTGCCAGATGAAAGCATCATGTGCTCCCTGGGTGCGTGGCACAGACATTGATTATGTGCCCCTGGCATCGCACACCACCTGGCAGTTGATGCTTGTATACCCCTTCCAATTATGTATGCGGCGCCCCTTCGGGCCAGGTGGCGGCGATGGCCGCTACTGGGCGCAGTCTATTACCCTGAGCATGCCAGGCATACATGATACCCCTGTGGAACTCCTGTATGTTTGTTGCACGCCCGCTGGTGTGTTGGGGAAATGGATATACCCACAGCATGTGGCAGCAGTGCGCTGGAGGAATTGGGTGAGAAGTCGTGACGTGGCTAACTGGGTTATGCCTGTCATGTCCCCTGTTGGTCTCTGGAAGGTACCCATGGCGAAAGCAGGCACATGACAGCTGTCATTTTGGTCTCTACTGACAGAGCATGGCTCCGCCATGTGGGTGCCTGCATCACATCACTGCACAGCTCACAGAGCCACCTCAGGATCGCCGTTCAGGCGGTACCAGCCCACGATCTCAGTATCAGTGTACAGCTCGAAGCTGGTGCGGGCTTGGTACTGCCTGTTGGGGGTATACTGGCTGGCCCTTCCACAGCCATGCCCCTGCTGTATGCCTTTTCACCCTCTGATTACTGTCTCCATCTGGATGGTGGCACTGGCCATGTCCCTGGCTTGTGTTACCCCCGCAGCTGTTTTACGCTCCCCCGCTGTCCTTACTACTACTCCCTGCTCCGAACACCTCCCAGTAGTGGCTGCACTGCCCACTGTCTGTGCCCCTCAGTGCTGTGTGGCACTTCCCCGCTTTGTCCCGCGCAGTAGCACAGGCTCCCCACACCTTCCCTGTTCCTGGTGGTTCCAGGTGCTCTGTCCTGCTCCTGCTCTCTCCTTCTCACAGTTGCTGTGTGCTCTGCTTGCAGTTCACCCACATGTGGCTTCCTGTAGCGTTTTTGCACCTCTCTTTGTTCCTTTTTTGGATCATTTCCGCTATCGCACAACTTTCGCTTGTTCACCTATTGCGCATGGCGCATGTTGTTGAATATCGCACTGTGCCATTTATTCATGGTTCCTCCCCTTCAGTTGCACATGCATTCATTACCATTGCACTCTTGCACATTGTGGTTTGGGGGCGATCTGCCTCCCACTGAATATCACACAATAGTGCATTTTCAGACTTGCTGGCGCATCCCTGTTGCGCATGGCACATCCTTTTCAATATCTGGGCCTAGATATATACGTGCATCTCCATTGTCAGCCCCACCCCCAGTGATTTTATCACATTATCAGATCAGGTTTAGGTAGCCATTTGTCACACTGCCACTATCATTTATCACAATGGGTTTAATGGGAACAGACAACACACAGATCCCATGCCCAAGTGTGGGGCTAAACCCTATTTGCACTTTGTTTACAAAACATGTTTTTGCTTACTGTTTACTGAAGTAAAATAGTTTGTAGCAGACTGATTCTGCTGACTTGCAAGCTGACTTTTCTATAAATACCAATTTCAGAAGCTCCTCGGCAGCAGCATCAGAGCAGGGCTGCGCGCAGTGGGAGATTCAACGCCTGCAGTGCATGTTTGAGTTTTAAACTCTGATCTTTTGTTTTCGGCCCAGCTTTTCTTCCTGGGTTGGCAAGTCTCAGAAGATTGTACTGAGCCCAGGAAGAACAGCAGGTCAAAACCTCTCTAGAACTTGTCCAGTAGGAGGGAATGGGATACAGAGTTGAAAGCCTTTGCCAGGGTGAGAAAGACTGCAGTGGCCAACATTCTCTAATGCATCTATTTTAGGATGGAGTCAGTTAGGTTTTCCAAATGCTAGACTGGAAGGAGAAGAAAAATCCAAGAAAGGAGAAGAGCTGCAAAAGAGGTAATAGTAGTTGTTCCATGCACTTTGCATGGAGGGCACTGAGAAAATGGGGTGGTAGTTTCTTGGGAGGAGGGTGCACCCTTTATAGAGGAGAGGTTTTGGCATACCTCCAATCCCAGGAACCTTACCAAGATGAAAAGTGAGGTTTAACAGGAGATAATGTATTTATTTTATTTTACCATTTTTGCCCTATAAAGGCACCCTGAACCAAAGCTAATTTCCAGGTGTGGCATGGGATTGAAAAGGAGGTTAAGTGACTTGCTCAGAGCCACATAGTAGACAAGTGGAGCTTTGGGAATCAAACCAGTCCTGCTGGATGTACCAAACTTGTTCACAGCTGCATATCAAGAAGGCCCAAATGGGCCCAGAATGTCAGTCCATGAACACCCAGAAGGGGCCAGCTACGCAGGAGCAGAATGGTTGTATTTAGCTTGCCTATCAGCAGTGCTGCCCTTAGGAGGATTTGGGGATAGAAGAGCACAAAGTGTAGCAGCCAGATATGTGGCAAAAGATAAATAAGAGGAGGAGGAAGGAGAGATTTGAACAATATCAGTGAAGGGAGGAGTTGAGAGATTGTGGAGTGGGATCAATGGAAGAAGGAAAGAGCATAGGCAGGGAGTGTGCACAGCTGGTACATTACTGAGTAAAGCTAGCAGGGGCCTCAAATAAATCATAGATGGCAGTGCATACTGGTTTGGTGCCTAGGTAGATAGGGGTTAAAAGTTGAGTCAATAACCTATAGAATTTAGAAGAGGACTTCTGGAGTTCAGCTGCAAATCAATTGACTTTGGCTTTCCTGATATCATTTGTACTGGTATTTTGAAGCTGTTTATGCCATCCTAAGACCTCAGGGAAGACAGTGACCATGTGCTGATACCTCAGAGTCTCAGGGCCAGATATTCAAAACTTTGCCCCGGCAAACTGGTCTGGGAGTGCAAGGCAAAATAGCCCGGGAATAAGACAGCACTGAATATAGCAACAGGGAAGTGCAAACTGCAACTGCAGCTCATTAGACTCTGTAGCAATCCAATGTTGCAGGTGGAGAACATTGTGTGTGACTGCACAGAGCTGTCTCACATCACCTGCAAAACACACCTCTCAACCTCCTGCCTCATAAATCAGGGACAAGACTTAAAAAATCAGGGACAAAGGTTGAAAATCAGGGACACACTTAACAATTGGTGATATCCACTCAGAAAGCTGGTAGAATAAGTGGTGAGTGTAAATGCATTTTCTAAGGAAGAGCACGTCTATAACATTAATGTCTGACATTATGTTATGCTTACAACCCCACTGTGTGGTCATGGAAACACAATTTGTAGGAGGGACAGAGTAAAGGTTTGAGTTAAAATCAGGGACAGTTGAAAGGTATGACTGCAAACAACAATGTAAGCCACACACTGCAGAACTGTGCTTAATGTGCTATGCCAAAGTGAGGTTTTGTCCGGGGCTAACTTGATTGCAAAGTGCTAAAACATTAGCCCGGTGCAAACTGGTTAGCCTGGGCAAACAGGAGCTATATTCAAAACTCCCATGCAAATTTGCCTACTTAGGTAATCCGTGGGCAAACAGGCACATCTGCATCTCATTATGTGCTGTTTAGCATACAGTACCATGCAGTTTGCCCAGTGCTACTGCATGGTGCAACAGCTCCACCTTTTGGTCAGAATGGAAGTACAGGCTGGATGCTGGAGGCCAGTCATTGCCACAGCATCCCCTGTTGGTCAGAATGGAAGTACAAGCTGGAAGCAGCAGAACTGTGTGCTGGCAGGCACATCAGTGCATACCACACCCATGCAGCTGTGCAAGCAGGACCTGTATATATGTATGTGCATATACATATATATATATCTCCCATATATATATATAACATACAGATCGATAGCTAAACAGACACACTGCCCATGGCAATACATGACCTGGAAGCTGCCTGCCCCAACAACATAGGTACCCCACTGCAGTAGAGGGTGAAACACAGTGGGGCATAGCGCTATGGGACAGGCATAAGTGGTCCCCCCATCCCCTGAACATATCTGACCCCGTTCACATATAAAATTAAATATTTCTCGATAGCCCAGTGGTCCCCCCACCCGATGCATGAATCTCGATCTCTTTGCACATCTCTATCAAACCTTTATTCTTCTGGTAGTCTAGCGCCCCCACTGGTAGTAACATTCGCTGATGCCGTAAACAGTCTCGTGAACAGTTGCGATCGCTCAGCCTTCCTCACTGGCGCCGCCACCGACTGGCCCACCTCAGCCAGTGGCCGCCGGTGGTGAGAGGAGGGCTGAGCCGGTCGCCGCTCTGTTCTTGGACTGTTTTGGCATCAGCAGGGTGTTACTGCTGGGTAGGGGGCAGCTAGACTACCAGGGAATGAAAGGATTTGATAGAGATGTGCAAAGGGGTTGGGATATGTATTGGGGTGGGGGACTACTAGACAACCAGGGAAATATTTAATTTTAATATGTGAACGGCATCAGGATATGTTCGTGGGGGTGGGGAAGAGGACCCTTGACTACCAGGGAATATGTATATATATTTTAAAGGGTGTCAGCATACGTGCTGGGGGCACTGTCGCCACCTACCACTGGCACATTACGGCCTTTTCTCGGGAGTCTAGTGCTACCTACAGGTGTGCTAATGCAAGTAGAGCAGCGTTGTTACCTTGAATATGCCGGTGCGCTGGCATTCAGGGCCCCTCCTCAGTCCTTCACTTGCATACATTATAGTTTAGCCGGCGCTTAACAATTTAGCGCTGGCGCTAAATGTCCTTTAAATATGGCAGTCGTGGCAAATTTGGCGCTAGTCCAGCATAACGGATTTCTGCCCCATGCTACACTTTGAATATCTGGCCCTCAGTCTTTTAAAGAAGTGACCAGATCTGTGGAGATCCAGAGAAGGTGGAACTCATAAACGCATGCGACCTCAGGAGGGGCACTCATACTCAAATTTATTTATTTAAAATGACTCCAGCTGGGTTTGCAATAGCAGGCAGCAGGAAATATTAGCTCAGAAGTAAAACAAAAACAAACAAAAACTATATACAGTAAATGTTACGTATATACAAGGCCATGATAAAACATTAAAAGCAGCATCACACTTAAACAAAACATGACTGAAAATAGCAGCAGTAACTCTGGAATAGTAAAAATAAAAATGATGTCCTTAATATACATCAAGAATAATGTCAAGTAAATGTAACCTTAGTCCAAAACAGGTACAAAGGGTTCAAAAGTGATGAGATAGACTGCACTTGAACACTTTAGAGCTTACAGCATTTTGAATTAAGTCACGTATATTCCAGCAGTCCAAAGCAAAGTATTCGTGTAATTACAACCATGTTTATGCTTAATCCTGGAATTTACATATTGAGCACAGAAGATTAGTGAAGCATGAAAGTACTGCTCAAATGTGTGTTCATCCAAAATGTAACAGATACTTCCTTTAAATACTTAACTGCAAAGCAAAGAAAGTTAGTGGTAATTATACCTGCCTGAAGGACTTGGCCACTTGAACTGGTCAGAGAGGGGCAGTGATGGGTGGTGAGGTCATGTGAAAATACAAACTTGCACAGCTTATTAGAAAACCAGTGTGGGCAGTACAGTACAGTGGTGTGGGTAACCATTTAGTAAATAATCTTCCAGTTATCAAAGGTAGGGAGCAGGAAGTGGCAAGTCCCGGGCCGGCAACCTTGCATGCACTAACAGGCAGTGTCTGGTCCCATATAGGAAGCTGAGTTTGTGTTCTACAGTTGCAACAATGTGGTCAATGTACTTACTGTAAGTAAGTGATGCATTGAACCATAGCCCCAGTTATTTGAAGACATTGCCTTGTTGAGAAGTGTGGCATCCTGGTGTCTTGATAACAAGAGGGTGAGTTTCCTCAAGTCACGGAATTTCTGTATGCTGCTGCTGCATGTCAGTCTTCCTCCACAGCACCTCTTGTAAACACTTTAGTACACATTGCATGTGCAAATTACAGTATAGTGTCAGTTCCTTGCATTTGTCTCTAGTCCTTGAATTTCCATGTGCTGCTGCTAAATGCTGCTGTCCTGTGTCAATCTTCCCGACACAGCACCTCTTGTAAAACACTTTAGTGTCAATTGTAAAAGTCACAATATATTCATTTCAGTGACAGGTATTAAATCCCAGTGGCAGAAGTAGCTATCAGCTGAAAAATTTCATGATGGAGGCTGCAGGTTTCAAGAAGTTGTTCTGATGTGTGCTGCTGCTGATTAGTAGATGTGGCAGTTTCTTGCATCAGATATAAGGTACAGTATTGTGTGTCAGTAGTGCTTTGTTGACTTGTCTGCTGTGATATTCATGATCTGGAGGAAAAGACAATAGTGACATTAACTGTGGCAGTAGTGTTGTTGACTCCTTCTGCTGTGTTGTCCATGATCTGGTGAAAGGACAGCGGTGGTACGTAATGGAGGAGGGATGCATTTAGGACAGCAGGAGAGGATACCTGTAAAGACAATAGAGACATTATTTAAACTGTAGTCCACTCCTGTTGTGTTATACCTTAAAAAGAAAGAGCAAGTTAAAAAAGTAAAGACAAAGACATTTTGGAAGGATACTTGCCATCACCTTAGTGATAGCCATGCTGTGAAATGGCATTACAGTGCCCCAGATAAAGGAAGTGGAGGTGCAAGAGTCTTGCTTGCTGGTGGAGTAGGCAGCAGGACAGGAGACCTGTGAAGACAAGATTGAAATTATGTAGGCTTGCTATCAAGTAGCCAGTATAGCTTGCTGCATGGTATATCTGGGTCAACTTGGAGACAGGGAAAGGCACTTGGGTCACCTTGGAGACAGGGAATGGCATCACAATCCACACAAGGGTTGTATACAGACCCCGTCTCAAGGGGGAAATGGACAACAAAATGATAGAGGACATTCTCAAAATGGCTGAAAAGGGGAGATACTGTTGATGGGTGACATGAATATGCCAGATGTTAACTGGATAACATGTACTGCAGCCACGTCCAAGAGCAGGGTCATTCTCGATGCCTGCAGGGGCAGACCTAGACAGCTAGTGTTGGAACCCACTTGGGAGGGAGCAATATAGACCTGGTACTCTCAAATGGAGAGAGGATCACAAATTTAGAAGTCAGTAGACATGCACTAGCAAATGACCAAAAGGAGGGTGGAAGAACAATGAGAAAAATCAAAACTGCCATCATAGAGGCAACAAGCCTTTGTGTGAAACAACTAAAGTAAACAAAAGTGGAGTAAAAACCATTATGGTTCTCAAAAGAGGTGTCAGGAAGGTTAAGGAGAAAAGGCTGCATTCAAAAAGTATAAGGAATCACAGAAGAAGCACTGCATAGGAACTGTATCAATTAAAGCAGAAAGAAGTGGGAAGGCAGTCAGAAAAGCAAAGGCCCAAACCGAGGGAAAAATAGCCAACTCAGTTAAGAAGGGGATAAAACCTTTATAGGTACATTAGGGATATAGAAAGGTTAAAGGAGGGATAGTGAAGATTAATAAAGGAGAGTGGAGGTGGGCAGAGGGAGACAGTGAAAAGGCAGAGATACTGAATGAATACTTTTGCTCAGTATTCACAAAAGAAGATGAGGAGGAGTTACCTAAACCACACAATAGAAGCACTCTGGGTAGGGGGTTGACACCAGTCCATTCACAGAAGAAAGAGTCCTGAAAGAACTCCAAAACTCAAGGTGGACAAAGCAATGGGCCTGACGGATTCACCCCAGAATCCTAAAAGAACTAAGGAGGACCTAGTGACACCACTGACCACGCTTTTAACAAATCATGGCAGGATGGGTGGTACCTGAGGACTGAGGAGGGCAGATGATTCCTCTTCACAAAAGTGGAGCAAGGTCAAGCAGGAAACTACAGACCTGTAAGTTTGACCTCAGTGGTAGGGAAAATGATGGAATCACTATTGAAAGAAAGAATTGTTGAGTACCTAGATACCAGTGTGCAGGACCCAAAGCAGCATGGATTTACAGCAGGAAGGTCATGTCAGATGAATCTAATTGATTTCTTTGACTGAGTGACCAAAAGTAATAAACCATGGAGGGGCTGTGGATATGGCCTACCTAGACTTTAGCAAGGCATTTGACACAGTCCCACACAAAAGATTAATAATCAAGTTAGCCAGACTGGAAGTGGGTCCCAGGGTGGTAGCCTGGGTAGCAAACTGGCTGCACAACAGGACACAGAAGGTAATAGTGAATGGAACACATTCCAAAGAAAGGGGGTTACTAGTGGAGTACCTCAGGGCTCAGTACTGGGTCCAGTCCTCTTTAACATCTTCATAGGTGACATTGCAGAGGGTCTGAGGGAAAGGTATGCTTTTGCAGATGACACAAAGATCTGTAACAGAGTTGATACACAAGAGGGGTAGAAAGGATGAGAAGGACTTGGCAAGGTTGGAGGAATGGTCAGACATATGGCAACTTAGATTCAATGCAAAGAAGTGCAAGTAATGCACCTGGGAAACAAAACCCAGAGAAGTGTACACAATAGCAGGGAGGTACTAACAACAATAAAAATCGAAAGGGACCTGGGGTAGTCATATCAGATGACCTAAAGGTGGGTAAGCAATGTGAAAAGCTGTAAGGAGAGCCAGGGGATACTGGGATTCATAGGAAGGGGCATCACAAGTAGAAAAGGGGAAGTGGTTATCCTCTATACAGACAGTTGGTGAGACCCCATCTGGAGTACTGTGTGCAGTTTTGGAGACCTCCATCTACGCAAGGACATAGACAGGATGGAAGCAGTCCAGAGGAGGGCAACTAAAATGGTGCAGGGTCTGTAGCAGAAACCATATGAAGAGAGACTGAGAGAGCTTAATATGTATACTCTGATGAAAGGAGGGACGGGGGACATGATAGAAACATTCAAGTACCTCAAGGGAATCAACAAAGTCCAGGAGGGTAGCATCTTTCAGAAAAGAGATGTGTAAGAACGAGGGGGCACAATTTAAAGATAGAGGGGGACGTCAGGGTAATGTGAAGAAATGTTTTTCATGGAGAGAGTGGTGGATACATGGAATAGCCTTCCTGAGGAGGTCGTTGGTCTAAAACAGTGGGGAATTCAAACATGCATGGGACAGACACAAGGCAATTATAGTGGGGGTTGCAGGAAGTAGGCTGTTGGTTAACTAGAATCTGCAGCTTATCCAGTAGGTAGGAAATGGGCAGACTGGGTGGGCCAAGTGGTCCTTATCTGCCGTCAAAGTCTATGTTTCTGTTTCTATATCAGTACCCAGTGATGAGAGACTGAAAATGAGCAACTACAAAATAGCAACTCATTTTCAGCACTATCATTTTGAGCTACCCTGCAAGGGAAGTGACCCTACGCAAAAGCAAACATAGGGAGGGTGACTGGAAGGGGGAATAACAAAGGAAAGGGGAGGGACAGGAAAGGTTTTAGGGGACTGGTGTGCCTGCTGCTGCTGAGCTAGCCATTTGGTGTGGTGGTGGTGTGGGTGGCTAGCTCTGGCTCAGCAGGTATTGGGTTCAGGGCTGGGACCGGGGCATGGAAATTTTACCGCTGCCTGCCGCTGAGGGACTTAATATTTTCTTAAAATGTGGACTGTGATCCCTCCCCGACATGAACCCCCTGGAGTTGAGAATCTAAAACCAAGGGGTGTGGGGTCAAACATGGTTATACAAATTTGGTATGTTACAGTATCAGAGAGTATTGGAGGTCAAAAGGACCCTAAGTCAGGTGTTATACCGCGAACGTGAGGCCTTGTAGCAAAAACATGAGGTACAGTCTAACACATATGTCCCTTTCTAGAGGGTTTCCATGCTGCACTAGGTCAACCAAAGTAATAATGGCTTGTATCAGATGCAGGGAGGAGGTGAATGAAATTTGTTGCAGTCATAGGCTGCTTCTACGAGGAGGTCTATGAGGCTGGCTTTGAACTGGCTGAGACTGGGAACCAGGGCGACAGAGGTTGGTAGGTTGCTTAGCCAGAGGGGCGCTGTAGCAGAAGGACCTTTGCCCTAGTGAGGTCCTACAGTGGGGAACTAGGAGGGAAGAATTGAGGAGCTCTGGGGCCTTCGTGAGGTACAGGTTGGGATATGCTTGCCATCGGCAAAGTAGTAGTAGTAAGTAGTAAAATGTTTATTCATTATAATGAATCAGCAGCTCAACTGAGTTTAAAATAAAACTAATTTCCAGTGAGATCTGTAGGATATCATAGTTACATCAGTTACATAACATATAAAGACAGTCAAAATATTGCAATCAGACAAAAACTCTAACAATCCGAAACTATAAATATATATCATAAATACACCATAAATAACAGTCATTACACGCCCCATAATATCAACCAGTCAAAATTCCATTCCATTATTTCCTTTGTGTGTCATGTAAAGTCCTTCAACAACTTTGTTGTCAAAATGACTTGGTGGAACCCTGAAGCAGAATGAGCAGCTTGACTGCCACTTATAAACACTTTTACCATGAGTCACTACAGCCCTGGTGACTGCTGGGTTTACAGCACCAACACACTTAGTGACTAGTAAGCACTTTTCTTTAATGTTCGTTACAAAGCTATAAATAATTTAAAGAATATTTTCCAGCAAAATAAAATGCATGTAAACAGGATATTTTCCTTTGACATCGCCTGTTCACAAGTATGATATCTCAGCCAGTTTCCATGAAAACTATGCTGATGTCACAATCAGAGGAAAAAGTGAAGTTTAGTGACGTTCCCTGGTGTTTCATAGTCCCATTTTTCTGATGCTGTTTACTGACACAAGTCCATTCTTAAACATATGGAGGCATTATTAGAACAATAACTTATCCTATTATATCATATTCGCTAAGAATATCTACAGTATGTAGCAAGGAAACTAGCTCCAACAATTGCAGCCATTGGCATCACTCAAGGTGCTTTACATATATGTCTGTCTGTCTTTGGCTACTCTGTTTGTTTTATATTAACATTCTTATCATTCTGCATATAGTTTTGAATTGCTTGAATTGCTTGAATAGCTTTCTGGCAAGTTTTTTTTTGTTGGAATTTTTAATTATTTTTATCCCAAGCTGACCGCCTCTGACACTAACTTTGAAAGAGGATGTAACAAAAAGCATGGCAATGCCTAAATTTCTTTCTTTTGGGAAGCTTGGCCGGGTTCAATGTGAGAATAGCTGCTCCCACAGCCTCTATTTAAACCCTCCACTAACGCCTCCCTTGCCTAGGAAGTGTTTTTTGTCAGGTTCCCTGCGTGGCTTGTGCGACTGTGCCTCCTTTGTGCTTTTGCTGCTGCTGTCGTGTGATTTCCATTGCTTTGTCCCCTCTCCTCTCATCGTTGTTTCCTGTGTGCTGCCTACCTGCTTCCCATTCTGTTTGGTCTTCTTCTGGATCCTGCTGCCCCCTCCTGTTCTTTGCTCCCCGTCATCCTATTTGTGCTTAGATCTCCCTTTTGTTGTTTTTTGGGCTTCACGGCTGCCTTCATGCATCCCTCTCCTACTCCTCAATTCCATGTTCTTCCTCAGTCCTTCTGTCTCCATCCCCTCTTCCTTATGCTCCCCATGCCCCTTTGCCTCCACGACTCCATGACTCTGTCAGTCTTGCCGAGTTCTGCCGATGTACCTGGAACTCCAGTTCAGTATGGCCTTGATTCTCTACCACCTCACGTCTCCAGTTGCCACTGTAAGTTTCTCTCCTTACTCACTTCAGTGCTGATTCATAGCTTGTCTGCTCTATTTACTAAGTACTTGCTTCTACACTTCTACCAGGAACAACTTTCATAATGGGACACGTTGATATCTACTTTGCACTGGTGTCATCGTTTGGGTTTTGACCTTGCTAACTGAACATCGTAGCACCCCATTAGTATGTTGCAATTATGTCATTTTCTCACCACTATCAAGCCTGCTCCTTTGGTGTCCAGCTGAACTACCTACCATACCACCATCACTCCCCACCTCCTGTTATGATCTGCCACAGCTTATTCAGATGTGCAGCACTATGAAATGCTGTATTCATTTGGTCCAAATGTACATGACTCTGTAATCACCTCAGTACAATCCCTGCTTCCTAGTACTGCATGGTAACCCTGGTCTATCCCATAAGTTCCCATCCCTTTCTCAATAGTGATTTCTCCACATGCATCATTTCATTCAGTCATGCAGGGCCTCCTGCATTAGCTGCGCCATCACACAACCTAGGTTTGACTGATTGCTTCATTATCGTTCCTATATGTGGTTGGCATACAGTAGCCAGTTCCTCTGCCAAGGTGAGCATGGGTGGAATCTGACTGCTACCCTTCAGATTTGTTTCAGTCCCCACTCGCACTGCAGAAGAGTCTTTGGGTAAGTGGTACTCATTTTCCTCCACTCGTTCACCTAGAGAAGTGAGGACAGAATTTGGACCTCTACATACCTCACGACTGAACAACGTATGTGTCTGCCCATCTGGAATTGACTTTACAAATTGCTGCCATCTAGCTGCTGCTAGAATGCTGCTTCAGTTTCATCACTGGCTTGCTGCTCAGCAAAAGAGGTGGGGTCATATGACTACCCAGCCTTATTATTACACTACCCTTTGGCATCTTGAGTTGTGCTTGTCTCCTTCTGCCCCATGCTTGCAATTTTGTTTCCTTTGTCCCATTTCATATTCCCATCCTCCTGGTAACCATCTCCACAGGGCAACTTGAGCCACCCTTTAGGACGTTGGGGGAGGTATACAGCCTGTGCTCCAGCTCCACTGACCCATACATTCGCTTTTACTCTTCCCTGCTCCTACAACCTCAATTGCTAAGATATCCTATTGCATTCCTGTGCCTGACTTTATCCGCGGAGTGTTTCTTTCCCCATCGTTATGCTCCAAGGCCTTCCCTCTACTTCCTGTTCTGTTTTTCTGTGTCTCCCATGTTTATCATTCTATCCATATATCACCATGTCAGTAATGATTTGTTATCCATCTCTGTCCCATTTCCTACCTCTACTTCTCCTTCCAGCAGGGTTCTGCACATTTGCCAGCCCATATCAGCAGTACTCTGGACTCCATCCCTAGCTCTTGCCCTCTGTGGAGAGGCATGAGGTAGGCTTCCCTGTCTACGGAGTTGGGATTCTGTTACAATCATTACTTCCTACTACTTACCACCATGACATCCTCCATCCCTAACTCTACTTGGCAGCATTGAGTGCAGGTTAGCTCACCTCAACTACCATGGATGGAGCCATGCTTACAATCTACTGAGTCCTGCCATGCCTTCTTTGCCTCATACCAGTTGTTACTTCCTTCAGGAATGGAACTTCTTTGCCCTTATGCTGTCTTCATCCTACCTATGTCTAGCTGCTCCATTCAAGACCATCCTGCCTTAGCAGCCACAGAGGTGTCTGACTCTCCATTCTGCTGCTTCACCTGTGTGCATTCTCAGCCTGCTGCCCAGATGCTGCTTCCTTCAGGAACCCGACTTTGCCGCACTGCCTTCTCCAGCTTACCTAGTCTGCTGCCTTAATACATGGTCCTACCTCGCAAACTTACATGGCTGGGAGCCTGCATCTGCTTAGACTGCTTCCACCCTCTGCTTCCCATGCCCGATGCAGGATACCACTTCCCTTCAGGAATGGGGCCTTATTCCTCACTTACCTTCCACCTCCCAATTTTTCCTGCAGGCACAGTATGTTGGTCTTCCTGCTCTGACTGACTCGTTTGGTTTCCAATTATGTGACTCACTGGTTTCATACCATCTCTAGCCCTCACCCAGACACCACCCTGTCTGGAGCAAGATCTTATCCTCTCATTTGCTCCATTATCCTAACTCTGCCTGATGGTATCAGTTATTCGTTATCTCTCCTCAAGTACCTGGACTGGAAGCTAGTTCTGCATTCGTCTGTTTCAACTGTGGGTGCTCTCTACCAGACCACCAGCTGCTCCTCTCTACTTGACCTGAACCATATCACAAATTGCCTGCACCATCATCAGCTATCTGAAGTGTCGTGTCCAGGCCATCTCACCTCGACTTCCTCACTTAGGAGCCTTGGTGTCTGCACCTGACCATTCATCCTTTGCATTAGTGCAACCTGCCTGATTGCAGCCTCCCTCTGATACAGGACACCTCTGCTCCATATGTCCTCCTTCCTTCCTCACCAGACTCCATCCTGCTGTTCCATGGATCTTCATTCCCTAGTCCTTTGGACTCATTTCCCTCACTATATGGATCTCACCATCTTGTCCTGTCTTTCTCAATCCGGATTGACTGCCTCTTGGACTTCCTTGTTGTGCATCCCCTTCTGGCTGCTATATGGGCTGGTTTCATTTTTCAGATGTGGAAATCTTTCCTTCATCGCTCCAGCACCTTCCATCCTTTTCTCTTGTAGTTCAAAGCATTTGGCTGCTGTGGGACTCATGTATCTCGGCTCAGTTGCTCATGGCGCATTGCTTTGCTCCTTGGCCTTATGTGGATCATCCTCTGATATCTTGCTACAGCCTTCCTGCATTCCATTGCTTTTTGCTGAAGTTTTGACCCAGTCCTGTTCCTTCCTGCACTTTATGTCATCTGACTTAGCCTAGCCCATCACCTTCCAGGATTGCTCCTTCAGTTCATCTACCTCCACTCGGTCTTCCTTCCCATTTGACTGGCTGCCTATCACCTCTGCATTGCTGGCTCAGGGCTTTGTCCTTTTGCTGTGGCTCTTTTGGGCCTAGTACCCTATCTCCGACCAGTATTCCTACCTGGTCAACTGCTCTTCTACATTATCCATCTTGTACTCCTACTCTGGCCATTTTAACAGTATCCTTCCACTACACTTTGGATCACTCGTTCATTACTCTGGAGAAATACTACTGCCAGCAAACACCCCTTAGCTAACATGCCTCATAGACTCCTACATCACCATAGAGTTTTATATACTGTCCAATCAGCTCCTCATGATCATTCATGGAATCCCATCCTTCTGGACACTAGGAAGATATCTGTCTCTATTGTATATATCCTCCAACTCCTGTACATTCAATTACAGTGACTTCCCCACTTACCTTGTCTCACTGGCTATCCTCCTACACAGAAAGGACTTAAAACCTTCCGCTATGCTCTGACTTTGTAATTAGTATCGCTCCTACAGATACCGGAATGCAAGATTACTCATTCAACTATGGACATCATCCATTTTACCTTTTGCAGCCTTTCCTACTAACACTGACTCTGTTGACCACGCTATTCAATGCCTACACCTAAACAGCCATTGCTTGTTTTCAGAATTTCACAGGTATCTTCCAGAATATTCATTGTGAGATCTCCACCGCCTAGCTGATTACCAACTCCAAGCCATCCAAACCATAATTTTCACTCCTGGACATCGCCATTTCTTATCGATCATCTGCACCCATTTACCTAGTACCTTCAGCCGAGTTACCCGCTCTTCCAGTGGACCATTGCCTCTTCTTCCTCAATTACCTTCATTAATCTCTGCAGTAAATACCATCACCGAGAACTGGCTCTCCTGAATTCTAACTGGCACTCCGTAACAGTCAAGACAAATCCATCAACTCAGCCTTGCCTCCCAGTTGGTGTTAATCAGCCATAGCATTAAGATCCTATGGCATCCTGCATTAATCGATATCACTACCAATCCAGCCTACAGACTCTTTCTTACATCTTCCCAAGCTTCTTTCAAGTACTTTGGCATCAGGATTACATGTAAACTTAACCAACCTATGCCACCACAGTGCATCTCCTGGACGATCACACCACAAAATACCTGCACTTACTTCAGGCAGCATACCAACAGAGTGTTTACATATAAAGTCATGAACATGATGACCAAAGAAGCAATCCATCCATTATTCAGAATTTCCAATTATTCCCCATATACATTAGGCTACCATCTGGACTGCTCTGCAAATCTTCATCTAATTGTTTACTAATCACTTATGGCATTACTATCATCAGTCACTCAAACTCTCCTCTACTCATTTTACTCTGGGATGCTTACTTAGCAACATATTGCTCACTAATTGATTCTTACCTCCAGACTACCTTCTACATCAAACCTTACATGAATTGGATCAGTCACCCATAACTTTACAATTCATCGCAAATCCTACAGTGTACTGTCTGGTTTTATATTAATCAAATTATGATCTCCCTACTCATTACACCCCTACAATCCCTTTGGACATGCATCTTCGTTACCTTGGAAATAGGGACTACATTAGTCCTTTAACTGGATCTGCCCCACACATAGGATTCTACCATCCCTACAGAAAGGAAGTATCCTTCTACCTCAGGATCATCATTCAGTCTAAATCGTCCTTGGATCAAGAATGAACCATCATCTCCAGGGCACTCAAAGACTCTCTTCTACTCATTTCTACTTCATGGATGCTTCCTTAGCGACTCCTCATTCATTACTGAATTCCTTGCCTCCAGACCATACCTCAACATCCAAACCTTTCACAAGTTGGATCATTCAGCAATGACTTTTTGTACCATAGCATTTCCACCATTCCCCATCTAGTAACTTATCGATGAAGTCATGCTCCCTCTGTTAATTACACCTTGTAATTCCGTGGAACAAGCATCATTCATCACCTTGTAAATTTGAACTTCCTTCACCTCCTTCACCTGGCTTTCCTTCACACTTCGGATTCTATCACTCATTCAGAAAAGACCTACTCTTCAACCACAGGATCATCATTCAATCTGCATAATCCATGGATTGATGATGGATCATCGTCTCTCAAGCAGCTCACCAATCTCAAATTAGCTATGGTTACTAGAACCTAGGTCCTTCTCCTGTTAGTTTGCTCAGAGGATGGGCAGATCTCCGGTCATTGATCCTCAGAGGTTTCCTCCACCTGAGGTTTTTCTCTCCTGAGTGCCAGGGGTCATATTGTCCGTGAGTTGGAGGAGGTATCTTTCTGGGCCTTCTATTCCTGACAAATTGCTACCTACATAACTACTACTCAAGGATGAGAATAGAGTAAAGCCACAAAAAGTACTACAAGTTACACAAACACTGTATACCCCATCCTCTCCATTGCTATTCTACAAATATTGAATGGGAGGATCGGCTCAGGTTCAGTGTGGTAATAGCTCCTCCCACAACCTCTATTTAAGCCTTCCACTAATGCACTCCCATGCTTAAGGAGCATTTTTGTCCACCACCATCCCTCTTCCTCCTTCTCTGGTGCTCTTCTCATCATTGTTCATGGGCCTTCTAATCCCTACAAATTACTGCCTACATACCTTCTACTCAAGGGTGGGAACAGAGTAAAGCCACACAAAGTACTACAAGTTACACAAGCACTATATACCCCATCTCTTCCCATTGCTATTCATAAAACATTGACGCTATAGTCACAACCATATTCTACATTTATCAAAAACATTTTATGACAATGTCATGGGATTAAAATTATTTTATGTAAAAAATACAAATATTTTCTCTATTTTTAGAATGTTAGTTCAAGAGGGTGTCATTGTATTGGAAATGTACTCTTATTTTTGCATTTGTGGAGAGAAGGAACCAAACATCATGACAAAATGATATGTCTCTGTTTCATTTGTTCTTTCACATTCATGTTGACACTTAAAACATTGATGTTACAACTACATAAAAAAAAACTGTCCCGCCCTTACAGATTTTTTCATAGAGCGGATTAAGTCTCATCATGTAATGATTAATGTTTAGATGACCATATATATGCACTGGGCACAAAATCACTAATTTGACATGTGGTTGCTGAAATACCAGGAATGTCCTTAGGGAGCAAAGATCATGCTTTTACAAATATCTGACTAATATTGACACCTTCATTCAGTAGTTTATGTGCTGTATTTCTTAGAGAAATTGGGATGCGATGATGGCCAAAAGACAGTAATGAGAAGGAGGCAACTAATGCTAAGAGCCATGTGCCTGTACAGGAGTATGCCCCCCACACACACACATATGTTTCAGCTGCAGAATAATGGGTTTCAATCACTGAGAAAGCATGCACGTGCAAAACTGGTCAGGACATCTTGCAGGATCCTTGGCATCTCATCTGTTTGGGCTCATTGACATAGTTTTGTACATTTCTATTATTACAGCTTAAAGTTCTCAATTGGTTTTGGTGGATGGTGGCTTTTATACTGTTGGTTTTGAAGCTTTTAAGTTTGCACATGCATGGAGAACTTTGCTATGAGTGACTTTTGAGGGTGTGACATTGTCTGTCCATTGCAGAGTACTGTGCAAGGGGCTTGACAGTATCACACCATTCATCAGCCAGGTTGATAGTGTTTTGCCCAAAGTGGTCTGCACTAAAAGAAAAGCCACACCAATCATACTGCAGCTTTTCCTTTCATCTGTAGAACACTGCCGAGCAAACAGCTGTTCATGTCCTGAACAGCCTGGCTGACATCACCCCCTCACTACCCCATGGGTCTCTTCCTCACTGACTGCCACTCTCCCTTCTGTCTCCTTATTGTGCTTGTTCTGCAGCTGCCTCCTTAGTCCAACCTCTCTCTCTAACCAACCATCCCCAGCTTTGCTTCAGCACAGACAGGCACCCTCACAGCCAGATGAGAGAGACAGCCAGAGATCCAGGGCGAGTAGTGCATAGATGACTCCTGGCTTACTGCTGCGCTGTTCATATTTTGTGTTGCTCTGCTTCTACCTGGTCAGTGAGTTTAAACATTGCCATTTGTTAGTGGTGGTGTTACACCTGGGCATGTGCCCCGTCAAAAAGGCTGTGTCCCAGTGGTCTTGCCTCTAGTCTGTAGTGCTGTGGTAGTCATTCAGACTGGTGACTAAACTTTCTTTTCTCCTCCTGGCCTGTTGTTCATCACTCCCCCACCCCACCCCACTGCAGACTCAGTCTCTTCTCATGAGTCATTCAAGTCAGCCTCACCCAAACAGCCCTGTCCTGTGACTCCTCCCAATGGCTCCTCTGTGCTGTGCTGTGCTGCAGAAGTCCTGACCTTGGCCTTGTTTTCTGTGAGTTTTGGTGGTGGGTTGGACTTCTGCAGTTGTGCATACTGATTTACGGTGCTGATCGGCTGTGCTGCTGGCTCTCAAGTGAACGCTTAGTCTTGTCACTTCACTGTCCGCCCGGCCCTTAGCTGTCCACTGCTACCATCCATTACACATTCTGCTTTCTCGACTGGTGAACCCCCAGGTTCTCACCTCCTCCAGAGGGCACTTCTATCTCTCCGTGGTCATCAACTGTTCTCTGCTGTTGCTGCAAAGCCAACAGCATCACCGATGAAGTGACAAGGGGCAACTTATACATAAAAAACAACAAGCAGCAGTGTCCACAGTCTGACTCTGAGACAAGCAGCAGAGAAAGAGCATCAGCAGTAACAGGCTAATGTGGTTACTTGGTCTGTGCCAGTACAGGCACTTAACTTGAGCCATAACAGTCAAGCCAACAGAGCCCTGACTGGGAGCATGAGCTTGTTTGTCTGTATTAGTAGGTAGTAGCCTACCACTACTAGGCTAGACACTCCACTACTACTTGTAATCACCCTGACCACTGCACTTGTCTTCATCTGCAGCAATCAGTAGTTCTTCTGCACTCTCAGTCACACTTGCAGCACAGAGTCAGAGAGCCCCACCACCACAGCCCCTGCCTGGAGTCCATCCAGCTAGCAGCAAGCAACAAGCAAAACAAGGGTCAAGATGAGAGAAGCTGCCTGCCTGCCTGCCTGCAGAAGTTGAACCAGAAAGACAGGGTCCTGTGTCTACTGCTTGTGGGTTGAGGTAAGTGGCTCACTGGGTTTATTTGTCTCAGTATACTGTGGGGAGGGAGTCAGGAAGAGAACACACAGTGTCCTATCCCTGCCACTGTGGATGCACAATGCATTGGGGACTAGTTTGGGAGGTGGTGGTGGATGACCCTGCAGGAAAGGGGTAGGACAGATGACACTGCTTCTTCTGGTGGGGGTGTCCCTGCTTTGCCTGACTCAGGGGTGGGGAATGGCTCGCTTCTCCTATCTGGGGGAGGATGACCCTGCTTTGTCTGGCTCAAGCATGGGGGCATGGTCCTGCTTCTTCTGGCTTGGGGGTATGACAATGGCCCTGCTTTTGTGGCTCTGGGTCTAGGATGGGAGTGGCCCTACTTTTTCTAGCCAGCGGGGTGGTCCTGCTTCGCCTGACTCGGGGGACCTGCTTCTCCTGGCTTGGGGAGGGTGGCTGAGCTGAAAGAAACAGGCACATACCCCCCGAGCCAGGAGAAGCAGGACCGCCCTCCACCCCAAACTAGGAGAAACATGGCCATCTTTCCTGACTAAGAAAAGCAGGGCCATCCACCCACTGAGGAAGAGGTGTTTAATGCCTTGAAGTGCTGCTGGGGCTTATTAGGTTGGAGGTATGGTTCATTTGCAATGTACCAAAAAGTATGTATGGAATTGTTTTGCACTAATTGCATTGTGCAGTTCTTCTGTAGTAAAGGTTTTGTGACTGATACTCTGGTGTGCTTGCTGAAGTTGTCTGTTTCTCCATCCTCCCCGATGCAGGAGAAGCAGGGTCCTTCCCTCCATGAGCCGGGAGAAGCAGGGTCATCCTCCCTTGAGCTACTTCTTCAGGCTTTGGGGAGGGCCCTGTTTCTCCCGGATAGTGGCCGGTGTGGCCTGCTTCTCCTGGCTGGGAGGGAATGGCCCTGCAGCATCTGTCTCAGGGTGGGGTGGGGAATCAGCAGATGGTCCTGATTCTTCTGGCTCAGTGGGGTGTGGTGGCCCTGCTTTTTCTGTTACAGGGCAGGTGGAATGGCCCTGCTTCTACTCCTGGTTCATCCACTGGCAGAAATCTATTATTTTTCTGAGAACTGTACAAATAGGAGTCCCAAGTGGCTGAGCCTGTTAGTTACATCATCAAAGGGCTTGCCGTGAGGGACTCTGCACTAGTAATTCCAGGCTGATTGTTGTGGGATCAACCACCAGATAATTTCTAAATAAAAACTGTAAAAGTTATTTTTAAATCACTGAACATGAGATGTACCTAATCGGGCCTATAGGTCCTGTGGTTTTGAAGGGGAATGCTGACAGTTCCTCTTTAATTTACACACATACCTGCCCTAAAATTGCTCTGTATTTTTTTTCTATCCACATTTACTCCTCTGGGCCCACTAAGCCACCTTCCACCAGTTCCCAGCCCTGTCACCCTGGAGTCCACCAGGACTTACTTGGATGGCACTGAGGTGCCCAGCTGGCCTGGTGTGTAGCCTGCAGAGGATTGGTGTCATCCTGCCAGTTGACCACTTTTGGTTTCCTACCCACCCGGCTGCTGGGGCATGACACATCAGCTCGCATGCGTGGAGGTGTATGCACATTGCAGAGTCCTGCAGCACCTCACTTCCATTTGTGTTTTGACCCATTCTGCCCTCAGGCCTCCACCTGTGCTAGACATTCAGCGGGACTGCCAACCCACTCACCCTCCCAGGAGACAAGAACTGTCCTGTGAATGCTCAATCCTCTCCCTACTTGGATGACACCCGCAACCCGCTTGCACCATGAAAATGGGTCTCCGGCATGGCAGGAGGTATGGCAGCGATGTGTCAACCCTCCATGCCACTGGGCCAGCTTTGATTTGTATTTTTAAGTTCATTTTTTTTTTGCCTTTATTTAGGAAGGGAAGGGATTATGTTTTGTCTCCATGGAGCTGAGCCCAGGATCCCTTCCACTTCCTTGTCTTCAGTGCCAAACCCACACTAGCATGTTTTGCACTGTAATTATATGGACAGCATGGGGGCACACTCCATAGACAGTAATAGGGCTGTTTTATATTTTAGATGCATATTTTGACAAATCAAAGTCCCCAGACGAGCTCCCCCAACTAACAAGACCTTGTTGTTGAAGGGGGGCTTTGCTTTTTTAGAACAGGCATCTAAAATATAAATAAATATATTGATAAAACAGCCTCATTAGTGTTTATGGAGCTTGACTCAAGCTGTCCAGATACATTACATCACAAAATGTGCTAGTATGGGCCAGCCCAGGACAAGGATGTGGAAAAGGATCGGTGGCTCAGATCTCTTGTATTCCTAAATACAGGCAACAAAAAAAAATATCTGCTTTATACACAGATTGATTTTGAGGCAGGTATGTGTCCTTTATGGTTTCTGAAATGAACACCAGAAAAATGTAATGCACAAACAAACCCATAAATCAGTTACTTTCAACATGTGGTAGATAGTAACATGCAGTGGAAATATGCGGCATCTTCTGCATAGCAAAAACATAATGGAGCAAACAAAATCATATTTATTTATTTATTTATTGTATTGGAAATTCAACCCTTTTAGTCAAAGACTCATTTACATAAGCTCCTCGTTGTACACAGCATAGGACGGGGCAGGCAATACATACAGTGAGTGGAATGACAGCCAACAGTGCATGAAACAAAAAACAAAATTTACATTAATTAAGAAGTGTAGGCATAGTACCAAGAGAAAGCTCTTTTCTTGCAGGAGACTGGCTCTATACATGTTGGTAGCCAAGCAGGAAGGAGAAACCAGTGATACATATATTACATTATACACAGAAAAATGTAAACAATAGAAGCAAGAAGAAAAACTCAATTTTCAGGTACTGGTCTATACATGATTGTAGCTAAGCAGGAGAAACCCACAGATGCATATACAGTGTGGGCCGTAGAGGTCACTTGGTTGGGGCAGGACCAGCTCGGGTGCGTTATTTACAATTGCAGCTTTGGGAGTTGAAAAAAGTAGTTACGGAGGGCTGATTTAAACAGCCCGATTCTGTGTTCAGATGTGATACTAGAAGGGAGCATGTTAAACCAAGTGGGAGTTTGTACCGGAAGGACCTATGCGCAAACGACGTCCTGACCTTAGGTACTAATAGTGTGTTTTTGTAGAGCTTGGGTGGAGATAGTAGGTGAGGTGCTGACCTACTTAGACAGACTGGAGGGGTTAGGTCAGAGTGGATTTTTGGGTGAGCAAACAGGTCTGGTAGAGTAATCGCTCATTAAAGGAGAGGAGGTTTGACATGGTGTAAAGCATACAAGTGTGGGTGAGTTTGTCAGCCCTGTCAGTAGCTGACAGGCCTTGTTGATTGAGATCTTGATTTTGTCCATTACGGTGTTGTCTGCTGCACCATATATCAAGAGTCCATAGTCCACTAGGGAAAGGACTGATGAGTCAATGGCAAGTCTTAGAGCTTCTGGGGAGACAGGCTCTGAGCTGGTATAGTAAGCCTATGCGTGTATTTATGGCAGAGCAGAGGTTTGGATCTGATCATGAAAGGTGAAGGCAGAGTCAAAGACAATGGCAAGATATTTGTATGAGGTAACCTGCTCAAGAGGGTGTTGGGAGAGGACTGAATGGATAGTGCTGAGCCCGTTAGTTTGTTCTGGTTGTGGGTGAAAAGCAGAGTTTGTGTTTTAAGGTTGATTATGAGCCTGGGGTCGAGGAACCACTGTTCTGTCTAGTGCAAAAGAGGTTTGTAGACCAAGCTGGAGTAGGGCAGGGTCAGGGTGGGATGTGAAGAGGATCGTATCATCTGTATAAAGGAGTATGTTTTCCAAGGAGGCATTGGGCAGTGTGTTTAGGAATAAGCTAAAAAGTAGTGGTCCAAGAATAGAGCCTTGAGGGACCTGAGAGCAGACCTGATGGGGGAAGAGAGGATATTGTTGATTTTACACATTGGGTTCAGGCGGTGAGGTAGTTGGTGACCCAGCTTACAGGGCCTGGGGCGAAACCAAGTTGTTTGAGGGTGTTAATGAGAAGAGGGTGGCAGACCATGTCCAAAGGCTTTCAACAGATCAATGACTGACTGCTCCAGGGCGGAGTGAAGGAAGGTGGAGAACTCTATGAGGGCAGTTGTGGTGCTGAAACCATGGTGAAAGCCTGACTGCTCCATGCAGAGGAGGTTGTGAATGGTGAGTTAGTCCGTTATTTGGTCAGCAACGATATTTATTTTTCAAGGCTTTGGAAAGGGGGATGGAGATTGGCCTGTAATTTCCAGGAGGATCGGTCAACACGCTTGTGTATGGGAGTGATGAGTGCCATTTTCTAGGCTTGGGAAACTGGCCAAGGCAGCGTGAGAGGTTGAGAAGGTTGGTGGGGGGGTGAGAACAATGTCAAGAATAGAGTGAATGAGACTGAGACCAAGAGAGTCGCTGCTGTGTCTGGCACCATTTAGGGCTTTAAGTAGATAGGGTTTTCCAGTGGATGGAAGAGAATTGGGAAATAGAAAGGTGGGTGTTGAAGAGTGGTGGGGGGTCAGGAGTGAGTCAAAAAGTTGGCAGGTAGGGTAGAAGAGAACCGAAAAGCATAATTTAGGCCATTGGCAATACATTGTGGGTCGATGGTGATTGCACCACCAGTATTGAACTGGGAGGGAGGAACTGAGTTTTACCATTAAGTTCCTTTTAGGTTGTCCCATTAACTTGTGTGCAGAGCCCCAGGTGGAGGCAAGATATTCCTATAGTAAGCAGCTTTTGCACTATGAATAGCCCAGGTGCACTTGTTGCGGCAGCTCTGTAGGCTTGTCTATTGGCATGTTTCCTGACTCCAGGGCTCTGTGCCAGAGGTTGTCCCTGAAACGCATTTGCTCGATGAGAGCAGGGGTGATCCAGGGAGTTGTGTTTCTTTAGTAGGGATTTGGAGAGGGCGCATAGGTATCACAGGCCCTGTTAAAGGAGTGAATGAAATAGTTGAGGGCTGCATCAAATTGGGAGCCAGTTTTATTGGGGACCAATCCCAGTTGGCAGGTGCTCACAGAGTAAAGCAAGGTTACCAGGAGCAGCTGCCTCTTGGAGATGAAGACAGGCTTAGGCTTCACTAGGTTACATGACCAGGAAAAATAACTAGGCAGTGATCACTAAGGGCATTTGGCAGTACTACCATGTCAGTGATCATATGGGCCTGTTTGAGAGTACCAGGTCCAGTAGGGTGGCACTACCAGTGATTGGGTGAGGCGGGTGGGAGGAGAACAAGCTGGGTGAGATCAAGCACAGCAAAGGCATTGGTCACAGAGCTGGTGAGCCAGTTTATGTTTAAGTCACCCATTATGATTTGTTCCATTTTGCTAGGTCGCATGGCGTAATCTAAGAGAGATTGCAAGAGATGATTTTGGTAGTGTGGGGGAATATAGGCAGTGGTGATGATAAGGGGGCTCTTGAGGAGCCTGGGGTGACCTTTAGTGAGATAGCTGGGCACCATGCTCTAGCTAGGATTTTGGGAGGGGTGGCTGAGAGGAGTCCCGTAGGTAAATGGCAACCTCCCCAGCATTTCCCAACTCTGTCCTGTCTAAACAGCTAGTACTCCCAGTAGGGAGATGAATGAGTCAGGAGTTGACTGATAGCCACGTTTCGGACTAGTGTAAGCACATCTGGTAGGTGCTGAGCAACCCAGCCTTGTAGGTCAGCAAACTTTTTTAGCAGACTACAGGCGTTAATGGAGGCAAGTTTGAGTCCCATAGTTGTGGGGAGGCGGGTGTGGCTGTTTGTAAGAGGGCCTGTGTTAGGGTGAACATTACTGTATAAAAGGAGAAGTAGGGCAATCAGTCTGAAAAGAGCCACAGTATGCTTATGACGTCTGGTGACAGTACCATGGTGGAGGTCATGGGTGAGAGACAGAGATGGGAAGGGACTGGAGGGTGGGGATGGCAAGGAACAAGGGTGGCCATCGAATCTATGGGTGGGGGGCACTGTTGGACAAGTAGAGGGGGTGGGTGGGGGTAGTCTGAGTGGGGGCATGATGACTGGAGTCCATGAGGTAAGGTGTGGTTGGGTGTTGGACAGTGATGGATTAGGTGTAGTATGTAGTGGTATGGACATTCAGTAGGGTGACATGTAGGAGTATTATGTGAGAAAGTAATGAGTGTAAAAGGGGGTTGTAAGTGATGTAACATAATGGTGAAAATGGACATCTAAACATGTGGGAGCCCAGCTGGTACTGTGCTAGGGCCATAGACTCAGGTCACGGAGGGTGCAAGGTTTGAAACACGGTGGGGAGACCTTGTAGGGACACAGGAAAGTGGAGGGGTTGGGCTGTGCCAGGAGGAAAGGAGTGGGTAAGGGGGACAGCAGAGACTTCTTGAGGTGGTTGCTGGTAGTGTGCTCTGAGACAGGGTGGGTGGTGAGTGAGTCAATAAAAGAGAGTGGAGTTTGAGGGAGGGAGGAGAAAGCAGGAAGCAGGAAGTAGGTAGGAGATAGAGAGGTTGCATTACCACCTAGAGATGCAGCTGTATAAGCTGCAAATGAAAAAGTGAGCACTTAGCAAAATTCTGGCAGGAAGTCACATGACCAGGGGAGGTCCTTAAAGTAATGCCGGGAGAGTGGCTGGGGAGGGCTAACACCCTGCTGAAAGGAGCACTACAGGATGTAGGCTCCTTCGGTCTGCTCAGCTCCCCAGGTGTGGGTGGCTGTGTAATGTGATTTTAATTACAAAGACTTTAATTACGAAGTTAGTGTATCTTGCAAACTCAAACATTCCATAAAATAATAAAAGCTCTAAATTTTTTAATAATTTCTTTGCTTATTTTTTTTATTTACACACATTACTCCTGGTACTCTACCACCCATAACACTCTCAGCTCTTGCTGCCAGCCACCACCCCCAGTCTGCAGAGCCTGCCTGTCCCCATCACCAGTCTTCTGGCAATAGATCCCAAGCTCCTAACCACTGACATTTGACAGTAAAAGTGCTGTAATGACGAGTGAGACACACAGGTAGCGCACCCTCTCCCTGCCCAACTGCCGGTACATCAGTGCAATGAGAGACAGTCAGAGTCAGAAAACAATGGTAGCATTTGATCGTAGTGCCAGTCGTGCACGAAGAGACAGTGGAGTTGAGTGTATAGTTCCTAGACCAGACTGGGCGTGACACTTTCTGTTTGGCAGGGGTTACATTGGACAGGAACCCTTAGGAACTCAGATCCACCTCCTCAGACAACTTTCTCTATTGAGGACTTTTGAGAGTTCCATCTCCTAGGGATGACAGTTCCACCTCCAACAAATGTAAATTAGAGTTCCACTTGAATGCATTTTCAATTTAACCACTGCTTTTTGGATACACCTCCTAAGTAGCCCCATCCCTAGTGAGCTAGCCCACTAGACCACCAGGGCATAATTTTACACATCCCTCCCGGCAAGTCCTAGCCCACAACCACCAATACATACATACATAGAAATTGTTGGCAGATAAGGATCGCTAGTCCCATCTAGTCTGCCCGTAGCCCTAAACTTTATGCAGTCAATGGCTTTCATCACTCCCTCCCACCCAATATTCCCTTGTGCCTGTCCCAGGCATGTTTGAACCCTCCACTGTGCTTGCCCCCACCACCTCTTGTGGCAGCTTGTTCCAAGCATCCACCACCCTCTCTGTGTAGAAATATTTCTCATGTTACCTCTTAATCTACTCCCCTCCAATTTCATATTGTGTCCCTCATTCTGATATCTTTTCTACATCAGAAAAGATCCCCACCTGCACATTGTTTATGCCCACCTGCACATTGTTTATGCCCTTGGTGCTTGAAAGTTTCTAACATGTCCCTCCTTCTCCTCTCCTCTCCTCTCCTCTCCTCCAGTGAGTACAAATTGAGGACTCTTAGTCTCTCCTCATATGTTTTGTGATGCAAGCCATGCATCATCTTTGTCACCCTTCTCTGGATAGCCTCCACCCTGTCTATGTCCTTACGCATGTGTGGTCTCCAGTACTGCACACAGTACTCAGGTGAGGGCCTTACCAGTGTTTTATACAATGACATCAACACCTCCTGTCTCCCTCGAGTAATGTCTCTGCCTATGCACCCTAGCATGCCATTGGCCATCACTGTAACCTTTGCGCACTGCTTTGATACCTTACAGTCATCAGATATGATAACCCCTAGGTGCCTTTCCTCTTTGGTGACAGTCAGCACCTCCCCATTCTGTAGCTCAGTAAGATGGCAGATATATGTTCTCCTGGAATCAAACCTCTGACCCTTTGCTTGTAAGGAAAGGACATATCCAGTGTACCACCTGAGGCTTCAAAAAATAAATATCCTCACTGGGAATCAAACCTATGACCTTTGCTTCTGAGGGAAGACACATCCACCGTGCCACCTGAGGCTCTACACTCCTTATTTACACAAAAGGGCCACTAGCCCCTCACTAGCCATTACTAGCCACCTGGGCTATTAAATAAATTCCTGGCCACTCAGCCACCATTATGGGCAAAGGGTTTTTAGCTGAGCCCCTTCTCCAAAACCACACCCCTTTTACTCTGCTTTTGCTCAACTTGCATCTTTTTCCTTCTTAACTAACCTATTTTTTTCTTCTATATCTGCAGGTCTGACAGGACATGGACTCTGATCCCATCAGATAAGTTTCATTTATTTCTGTCCTGTCCTTTCCACCCTTTTAACCCCTAAGAACTGCAGATCCTTTGGACACCCTTTGTCTCTTTTTTTTACAGGTGCGGCAGACAACATTTCCCTGGACAACCCTGTGGCACCCTGTGCTCAGGTAAGTACCTCTCTTTTACCTATATTTTGCTGGGTTTACTGTAAAGAGCCAGCGCATCCATTACAGACTTTCCTTTTATAAAATCACCTGCTCTTTTAAGTTGCACATGAGTCAGGTGATGTTCCTTTTAAATGGCAAATGCACCTGTACTACTTAATTTATGCTTCTTTTGTGCTCCTTATCATCACCTTTTCCTCATGATGTGGTAGCAGTAGCAGAACATTTTGTTTAAATAAACTATTTGCCCAGGGTAGCTCAACTTCTCATTTTACTGTAAGGAGGTGTCCTTTCCTCTCAATGATAGCATTGACCAGTTAAGTGACTTCTTTAGGGCCACACAGAAAGTGGCACATAGGATTTCAACGTTGGCCTCTTGCTTAACTGCCTGGCCATCTAATGTATACAGTATGTTGCTCCCATAAATTCTGAATAAATAAGAACCTTGTCTTGTTGGCGAGAAATGATGCTGCTCAACTGCATGTAAATAAGCCTGCACTTGGACCTGTAGTCCTGTCCCACCCAATACAATACCAATACATGTACCAAAGGTGAACTTCTACATTGACAAATGCTTGCTTTACCTGGCACATCATCAGCAGTGTGGCTACTGTGTTTTGGACAATTTCTTGATTAAAACCTGATTTCTGCACCTTAATACCTGATCATCCCTGGACAGAACAAGCTGAAATTTGACATGCATCTTGTCAATGCTAAACTTTCTGGATCATGCAGATTTGATTGTGGTCAATTTAGCATTTTAAAGTACTAAAGGTTGACCATACATGCATATATGATTTTAAGACCTTTTGTTTTGCTCTCCCATAGCACAGAAACAGCTGAAAGTTGAAAACTGAAATTTTCAAGTTAGTAATTTTGTTCAAGGAGGATTTTCTGCTAGATGGTATTCTTCTGAAGTTGGTAGATTTTAAATTTAAAACAAAGGAACTTTAGCAGTTGGCACATGTGTAGTCCATTTGTTAGCATTGTGGGCTCTATGCATTAATAGGCCCACTATGTGCTAGTCTGGGCACATACCAGCTGCACAGGTGCATGCTGTGTAGCTGGCTCCCATGGAAAGTGCAGGACTGGTATGCATGTTGCACTGGGTGAGGCTTTCACACTCCGAGCAGGGCTGCCTATCTTTATTCTAGGGGTGGGCAGGCTGGCTGGGGGTTGGATATGGGCTGAAATGGGGACTTCCATTTGGAAGCCCCAACTGGGCTCCATGAGCGGACCCCACCCTGTGGGAGCAAGGAATCATGAGACATGGCGGTCCATGGGTGGGCTGCATGCTCCCAATGGATATTTAAAATATGTACATTTCCCAAAGTCAGCACCCACAGCCTGCCGCCACCTCCTGACCTTCTCTTGAGGGGGCAGGGGTTCATTGCTGCATGGTTCTGTGGTGTTGTAGGAGCTATGGTCTGGGGATGATGCACAGCCTTCTGGCTGGTAAATGGTTATGCCCCCACAACACCGACCCAGTAGAGTGCAAATGGCATCATGCATGTGTGCTTTGCTGGTCCTGCATGGGCATGTCCACCACCTGCAACCTGCCAGGGTGGCCACCTAATTGCACAGGATCCCCAGTGCATGGTCCTGTACAGGAGTTCAGACCAGCTGTGTGCCATTAGTGCATCCATGGGAGTTCATTAGACACCCAGATTGTGCTTAAAAGATATGTAGGGCTGGGATACTTTTAATGCATTGGGCCTGGCCCTCTGTGTATAGATAGATTTTCACAACATTCATGCATGGTATATCAGTTTTGCTAGACTGTGGCACAATGTGAATACATTTTGTGATGATTTGTGCCATTGCATGACTTGCTGTAGTTGCATTAATGGTGGAACTGACAGTGCCCTTGAAAAAACACATTTGGAGAGAGTTGATTATTTATTTATTTTATTTTATTTATTACAGTTATCAGAAATACACAATAACACCACATGTGTGGTTGTAAGGAGGGCGTAATTACCCATGTTTCTAATTTTAGGCCATTAGGTTTAAATACTTAATGTAATTATTTTCCTACTTGGATTTTCAAATCACCATAACTTGTTAATTTTACAGCGTAATGACCTCAGGTTTAAAATATGGGTACACAAGGCCCTATTGTCATTACTACATATGTGTACATTGTTAAAACACTTTTAAAAGGGGTTTGTGCTTACTCCTTAAATATTTTTAGGTGATTTATGATTGACCACTTATGTGGTCAGGAGAGAATCACTAAGACACCCTCCAAGTTTAGAGTTAAATGATACTATTTGGCCAAGTTATGACCATGTCTCCACTTACCCTGCTATGTCTTAATATTTGCTAGCAAGTCTGTTGTATAAATCATATACAAGTGCATTGAAATATCTCATAAGCATTATGCCATGTCTTATCTTATATATGTCATGTAAAAAAAACTTGCCTGTATTGCTACTCCTGTACTTGTATATTAATTATACTGTATCTACATTTGTTTGTTTTGTTCCCCTGTCCCCAAGTCACACCTGGAAATGAGTCACAGCTAGTGTGCCTTTCCTTGTCACCAAAATGTTAAATAAATAAATAAATAAATGTAAAATTTGTATGTGGGAAAAATAAGTCCTACAACTGGTGCACTACACATGCATGATGACTTTTTTTCACATGAAAGTGTTTATGTGTCCATAACTTGGGCAATTTTAAATCTAATGGTTAAAACCTGAGTGATACATAAGGACCCCTACAAGTACTTATGTACATTAAAGATAAACTGCAATGTTTTAAAATGCTTTTAACATATTTATTTGCTCATCATGAGAACAACCAGTTCATAGATATTGCAAGTAATGTACAAGAACCGTCATTTCTCATGCCCAGATGTTATTTTACTGCCTTATCTTTTGAAAGTTTCACAGAAAATTCTTCAGACATTTTCAGACCAGCTGGCTTAATCTTGGGTGATTGTTGCTTCCATTCAAGCAGCAATGACATCATTTTCCTCATGGTCCTGACAGCTGAGTACATACAGAGTACATCAGATTATGACATTCAACAATTAGTCTTTGCTTCTAATTTACTTGTGGTGGCCTTTGTTAACTGAATTTTTCAGTAAAACACCATGAATCGATATTTGGCAATTTCCCTAAGCTGATCACCAACATTTTGTGATAAGTATCACCTCTCCTCCTTCGAAAAATAAAACAAGACATGATCTTAACATGAACATTTTTGTTTCCTTTGTCCTCTTCCTGTCCTGAATTAAGCCTCCATAGCTTCCTGCTTATTTCAGACAAAGTACTGTTTCCTAAAAATTTCTGATTAATCTGTAAAAGTAACAAAATATTTATCTGTAATGATGTATCAATAAAATTCAATAGGCAAAGGTATTCAGAAAATTGAAAATAAACATTACTTGGTGTATGTGTGTGTGTGTGTGTGTGTGTGTGTGTGTGTGTAGCTGCCAGGACCTTGAGGAAAATGATGTAATTGTTGCCTGAATGACATCAGCACTCACCCAAGATTCTGCTAGCTGGTCTAAAAATGTCTGAGGTTTTTTCTTGTTTCACTGATTAGGAGATCATTAAAACAGTACAGTATGTGTACATAATAAATGACAATTTCTTCATTTCATATATAGTAAATAAGGCCTGATTGTCCTTACGCTAGAGAAAAGGAGAAAAGTTTATAATACATTTATAATATATATTATTTATTTATTTATTTATTTAAATGTTTTCAACCATTCATACTAGGTTTCATACTAGGTTTTAATAGGAGGTAGAGAGCCAAAAGGCCCATGATATACTGCTATATGTTAATAATATCTAAAAATTGGCCCAGAAAGGATATATTTATCCAAATGTGCTTTATATATCTGTTTAGAATTACTGGTAATTACTTCTAAAGGCAGTGCATTCCATAACTTAATAACCCTTACTGAAAAAAGAATTTCCTTTGGAGAAAATTGAATTTCTTGAGTTATAACTGTCAAGGATGTCCTCTGAAATTATAAGGTACTTCTTTGAAGTGAAAACCAAATTAACTATTAAATAAGGATAATTTATAATGTAGTACATGAGGAGAAGACCACCCTGTAACGCCTTAATGATAAAGGCATTAAGTGTAGAGAGTTTAGTCTACTCTCATAAAGTACATCTCTTAGGTCTCTCACCATTTTGGTATATTTCCTCTGTACCTTTTCTAATACTATGATATCTTGTTTCTGATGAGGACACCACAATTGGGATGAATAATCCAGATGTGGAATAAAATAAGCCTTGAAGAGTGGCATCAATACTCTTCTATCCCTGGATACAATATTTCATTTAATAGACCAAATAATACGATCTGCTTTCAAAATAACCTCGTTAATGTGTGTGGTAGGCCAAAAATCAGCTGATACTTGGACACCTAAATCTTTTCAGATGATGTACTAGCCAATAATTTATTGGCCAGTATATATATATATATATATATATATATATATATATGCGCCTAGGTTATTTACCCCAAAATGCATAACCTTACATTTAGATAAATTTAGCTTCATCCCTCAGGTAAAATCCATTTGGACACAAAGTTCAGGTCTTTTTGAATAGTAGATATTTGCTCTGGATTTACACATGGCCCTCCAATTTTTATATCATCAGCATATTTAACAATATTTGAATAGTTTTCTTTTGTTATATCTCATATAAAAAATTGAAATAAAGTAGGGCCTAATACTGATCCCTGTGGAACCCCACTGGTAACTAATCCCTTACAGGAAAGCTGCCCATTAATAATTACTTGTAATCAGTTTTCCAGCCAATCTGCTATCCATTTAATTAAATTTGAATTTATATTCAAAAGTTGTAATTATTTTATTAATGCCCAATGTGAAAGATAATCAAAGGCTTTACTAAAGTCTACATAGACTACATCATACGGGTGTATTTTGTCTAACTGTAAACTTAATTCTTCATAGAAGCATAGTAAGTTTGTTAAACAGCTTCTACCTTTCCCAAAACCATGTTGTTCAATGTCAGTATTTTCAAATGTAACAGTTAACAAATCATTAATAAGACTTTCCAGGATCTTTCCCATAGATGATGTTAAGCTTATTGGTCTATAATTTTCCCACTCATTTCTTGATCCCTTTTATGAATGGGTATCACATAAGCAGTTTTCCATATATCTGGCACAAAACCATGACTTATACAATGTCCAAACAAAAATTTCAAAGGGTGGCCAGAGTATTGGCTAAAATATATAATAAGTATCCTGGAATATCATCTGGGGACATGCTAGTTTTACCTTTTAACTTTCTTAGTTTAGTAAGCAAATCAGATTTTGCTATTTCTATATAGTCATCCCAGGGAAGATCAATAATCCCATTAGTATGATGTTTTTGGAACACACTACAGAAATTGGTGTTAAACAGATTTGCCGTGACGAGTGGATTACACAGTAGTTTATCATTTGTTTGTAAGGGACCAGTTTGTCAAACAGATTTCTTTAGGGAATTTATGTATGCATAAAAGGATTTTCTGTTATCCTTACATGCATTTAAAGCTAAATTTATCTTGCACTTTCTTTTGCCCTCATGTATACTGTATTTACATTTTTTGGGTGTCCAAAATAATTTTCAGTTAACTGGTGTACGGATTTTAAATAAATCGCATAACATTTATCCTTCTTTTTAGTTTAATTATATCTTTGGTCATCCATTTTGGTTTTAAGTTATCTGAAGATTTTTTTTGTCTGGATGGAACATATTTGTTCCTCAAATCAATTATATTGTTATGCAAAGCCTCATAATAGTCTTCTGTTTTCTTAGTATTAAATATATGAGACCAGTACACATTATCTAATTTGCTTTTTATGGTATTAATATCAGCTTTATTATATAGATAGATTTTAGTACTACAGGGTGCCACTAGAGATACATGTGCTATAAGAAACCCAATAGTACAATGATCACTATTTCCAGTATAAGGAAGCCCAGTAATATTAGTTAGTCTTAGGATTTACTATGCAAAACAAGGTCCAGTAAATTCGAACCATGAGTCGGAAAATGAACTTGTTGAGCCATTTAACACTGTGCACATATATTAGTAATCTTAGTTCCTGATATGGATGTGGCAGTCATTTTGTCCCAATCAATATCTGGTAGATTAAAACCCCAGTCAAAATAATTTCACCTAATGAACAGGCAGTTTCTATTTCCTCAATAATGATGTCCAAGTAAGCACTAGAAGCATTTGGTGGATGATAACAAACCCCAAGATAATGAACTGTAGATTGCCAACTAGTATTTTGATCCATATAGTTTCAGTACAAGCACTTGATTTTTATTTGCTTGGAAATATTAACAGCTTGTAAGTCACTTTTTAAAAAGATGGCAACACCACCTCCTTTTCTTTCCTTTCTGTTACACTTATGTAGGGTATATCCAGGAAGGGATAAGTCCAAGTTTGATTTATCATCTCCCATGTCTCTGTGATGCAAACAATATCTGCCCTTGTCTGTCATAAGGGTGACTTTTAACTCATCAAATTTATTATGTAAGCTGCATGCATTAAAATACAGACATGTAAGTAATCCTACAAAAATACTTGTTTCAGGTATGACCCATGTGCGTTGGCACAATCAATAAACATAATTACAAGAATAAATACAAACAATACAAAAGATACAAATACAAGTTGATTATACAACATAAAGGACACATAATCATAACCATTGGGCCCTATGCATGATGCCAATGTGCAGCACAAACCAGGAGTGCTGGCATGGGTACATGTGACTGCCAAAGTGGTGTCCATGCAGCAATCACTAAAGGGCATGCAACAGTTACATGCCCGATCTCCAGGCTGCATGGAGAGTATGTGCTGGAGGTGGGCCAGAGATGTGGCAGCACTACACACTTTTCATAATGGCACATAGTGCAGCCCACTTGGGTGTGGAGAAGGGTGCAGGGTATGTCAGTGGGGACCTTGCCATAATGCACTGTGCACCCTAGCGGACGCACTCCTGCTGGTCACAGTGGGACCGGGTGAAGACCCCTGTGCCACCCCAGCCCAGTAGGCAGCAGGTGAGGGCTGGGGAAGCTAATTTGGTGGATACAGGGATGGGGTGGGCAGTCAGTGTCAGGGGGTGACACAGCTACCACTGGAGGTGCAGGGATGCCAGAATAAGGGGTCAGGGTGTGCCTTCAGATCTGTCCCTAGCAGAGCATTCACACAAGGAACAATGAGGGTAGTCCATTGGGATGGGACACAGGGGACTCGGGATATGTGGTCACATGGGGGCAGGCATGAATGGGTGGTGGAGGGGCCGACTGTGTGAAGGGTGGGGTCCTCCTGCTGGGGTTACTGCAGAGCACTGGGAGGACACTATGTAGCAAGAGGTACACCAGATGATGGGTCCTTCTGTGCAGGTCCGAGTGCCTGCAGTAGGCATTCATTCACCTGGACCCATGCCTAGCCATGTAAGGGATCCACTGTGGACCCAGGACAGGCATCCCATTGGATGTCTGCCTGGTCTGCAACTCTGTCCCCAGCCACCCTGCAGTGTCCTGTGCACCGTGGGAGTGGAGCCCCAGACAGGTGGCTGCTGGTAGTGAATACTGGCATGTGCACACCTATCCACAGATGCAGACTTACACGGGCAGGATATGCACCTCTAGTGAGCATTTCCTGCCTGATTATGAATAGGGCCCATGAAGTGTATAATAAAACTCTTCGCTTTCTTTTAAAAGCAGAAATGGTTTTCAGTTTTCTTACAGGTGGCAGAACTGTATTCCCGAGTGTAGGAGCCCAGTAACTGAAAGTGCACTGTCCCATATTTGTTTAAAACAATGGAATTTTGATATGACCTTTAGAAGTTGACCAAGATAAAAGTATATCAACAAACACAAGTTGATCTGAAAAATAAGTTAGAACCTTAGTATGTAAAGTTTTCATTATGAAACTAATGAGTGTCATCTTAGATTTCACCTTCTGGTTGTAACCAATTTAAAATATTTAAAGAAGGACAATGATGCATTCTACTATCATTTTCAGACTTAGATTTGACAATCTTGTGGTAAAGTGAATTTTTTTCTAATACTGATTTATTGTAGAATGTAGAATCTTTATTTTCAACAGGATTGAACTGTTAGGTCTTGAACAGCACTGTTTACAAAGTCATCCTGCTAAGTGAAGGTTTTGACCTAAGTGTGTAGTCCAGTAGCATTGAGTAAATATTATAATTACATACAGTCGCTTGTCACAATATTCACTTCAGGCATCTCCATAGTTTGCACATTTCAGAATACAGTGTGGCAACAACATAGGTATGTACAATTCTTGGTTGAGAATCATATCAGGCTGTCACAAAGTCCACTCCTATGGTGTGGGATTCTCTGCATCACAGTTAATCACTCTTGTGACCGGTGGGGGGTGGGATCAGGGATACCCTTTTCTGTGTGCAGGGATATAAATACAGTCTCATGTCTGTGTTCCTGGGGTAGAACTGTCTCACCCACTGCACAATGAACCAGAAAGCCACAGGCATGTATAGGCTTTTGGGGCCCTATACACCCTATTATATGTCTTGTCCCAGAAATGCAGTGCTCGATTCAAACCCCACAGGCTCCTCTTGAGATCATTCATATTTCCTCCCTTCTTTCATCGTGAAGTCCCTTTTGTAGTGTTAGGCCTTTAAAATCCACACAGGTGTGATATCATTTGAAAACTCTTACTAAGACAACCACACAACAGACATAGGCATAATTATGTTTAAAATAAGCCAAAAGCTTTACTAGTTAAATTAATAAATGCAGTAATTAACATAAAGACAAATCATTTTAGACACTGGTTACAAGGTAGTGAAAATAAAATGGAAAATATACATAAAAACCTACACTTTAAAACTCTAAGATTTAAAGACTAACTCAAGTCCTTGATGATGAAGTTTGAAGTGCGAAGTGTTTACAAAGGCAGATGAAAATCTTGATTCTTGGTAGTGCAGAATAATTTCTTGAAGAAAGTGTCTCTGCTCTCCTAAGCAGATAGACAGGGTCCTAAATGCAACAATCGTAAGGCTTCAAGGAAAGCGACTAAAGCTGAAAAGGCTCAGATACCTCTCTGCATCATGTTTTTATGGGCTTTTCAAAGGGTAAGTCCAGTGGATAATGACTGCCCTGTGACTGCCTAGCATTCTGTTTCTATGGTTACCCAACCAATCTGAATTTAGTATTTTATTACAGTATCACAGATGTGAGGTTCTTAATATAAGAAAAAGACTCAGAGGTCAGCCAGCTCAAACCAGATTTCTAGGGAACGTTCCAGCCTTCCTGCTGGGAGACAGCTGAAGTTAAACTGTACTAAATACAGCTGTCTACATAAATGGTATCCCATTCAACTGGTAACAAGATTAGCTGAGGTAGCCCTCTGAAAACAAAGAAAAATAGACGAGGAGGCATCAGATGTGCTAGGGTCCATTGAGACACAAATGGACCTGCCAGCTGGCCAGATCTGCTCAATAATTTAATTTGTTAACTTTTAAATAATTTATTGAACTCTAGCCTCTACTAGCAGAAAACAGTTTTTTCTGTAGTAACCAGAAATTCACATGTCTACAGGGCCCATGGTCTGTACTCATGATCCCTTGTAGTGTCGCAGAATTGGAAAATTTCACCCAGTGAAATATTTCACAGAATTTCAGCATATTAAGAAATATTTCGCTGGGCAAAATGAAAATTTGCTCTGGGGAGCGGGTGAAATTTCACCCTCAAACTGACGAATTAGTACTCACAGGTAAAATTTCAATTTTGCCACAGACCCACAATCTTAAAAAAAATAAATCCTTCCCATCCCCAGTGTCTAGTGGTCCCCCTGCCCATCACCGCCAAATTCAAGAACATCCCCAGTCACCCAGAGTTATCCTCAGGCCCCCAGACCCCAATCTTTGAAAAAGCAATTCTCTCCTCTGTCCCTGGTGTCTATGGCCTCCTGGCTGATCGCCAGCCAAATTAAAGTAAAGAACCCTACCTTCTTAACCTATGTCCCTCTCAATGTAACTCAAAGCCCCCAATAATTAATAACATTTTTAATATGATAAAACTAAAAAGTCAAGACAAGACAAACTACCACATGGCTCTATAGTGCAGCTCCATAAGCATTTAGATACACTGCAGACTTGCATAAAGCACTCAGGAAGGTTGCTCATGTTCTTGACCAGAATTATTGCTACTGCAATTAGAAAAGAGCATAGCAGATAGTTTCCCTTGCAGTACATGCAATAACAGATCCAATTCAATGTCTAAACTGTTGACTCATGTCATCAGGCCACTGATGCAGCCAGGATGAAGAGGTGCAAGTTGGACAATTTGCAGCATGAGGAGGACAGACCTTACAGGTTTCATGTTAATACAGAAACTCCTCTTGGTGCAACATGCAGCCCAACAGCTGAATCTATATGGAGTTACTGGAGAAAATTCCTGTGACACTGACTGCACGATGGCTAAGCACAAGTGTTTCAGAGTTGGACTCCATTACAACTTCAGGATACAGTTTGCACTGGAGCCTGTTGTGACTATTGACCATGCACGTACCAAGCACTAAGCAGTGGAACCTAAACCCTCGAGATGCACTGACTCCCAAGTCCCAACAGGATCCTGGAGTTCTGCATTCATCCCAAGCAAGTTTCCCATCTCCATTGTGTGGTTGCTCTTTCCAGAAGCAGAAAGCACAAATACGGACCGCCAGTCCCAGGCATCCTCTCTTTTACCTCAGTTGCTCAAAACCCAAACATCCTGGGTTTTTTTTGTACCCAGCTTGAGAGATCACACTGCACACAAGAAAGAAGGTTCTTGTTCTATCCAACCCAGCCAGCCAACCCAAATAAGGTCCTTTCCTTCTGTCCTGCTACAGATCCAACATCTTGGGGAAACCACCTGCAGGAAGCCAGGATAACTGAATAAAGATGTTACCAAGGTTGTATGCTTATCTTGGATATCAAAGGGATACCTTGTAATCACCTCCCACCTTATCTTAAGACTGCCCACTCCTTCCAACCCCCAGTAGCTTGATCAGGCCACTAACAGCCCTCACTCATCTCCATGGCTTGTAGCCCATCTGAGTGCTCAATGAAAGAGAGCTTGCTTGTACAAACACATGCTCATTCATTGAGCACTAGATGGGCTTCCAGCCATGGAGGTGAGAGGAGGCCGTGCCGGTGGCCTGATGTATGGGAGAGGGAGTGGGCTCTGACTTATGATGGGGGTCCACTAGACACCAGGGACAGGGATTTTTTTTATTTTGAAGATTGGAGCTAGGGTCGCTGGAAGGAGGGAAAATATCTTCCTCCTTCTTGGACTTCCTCCAATTGATGTCTTCTATGGGCCTCACACAGGTGGTTTCCACTGCAACGCACAAATCTGGACACACTTTAGATCTAGTTTTCCTTCTAGGGATCAACGCATCCGACATGGGGTGGAACCAGTCGCCTGGTCTGATCACCACATCGTGAGGTTCAATTTTGCACCCCTGAGAAGACCAGCCCTGTGGAGATGGTCAGGTACCGCCCATTACGGAATGTTACTCCACAAGGTCTAGCAGCGTGTCCTTGACCCCTCATCCTTCAGTTCGGTGAGCAATAATCCAGAAGCACTGGTGTCGGCCTTATAATAAGGCCGTCATGACGGCACTGGATTCTATTGCTCCTGTTCGTGAGTGCCCCAGATCCCTTCGTCCCAGAGCCCCATGGTTTGATGGGACCCTGAGGGAGATGCGGAGACAGGGGCGAAGGTTAGAGTCTTGCTACAAGGTCCGCCTTGATGCCACTCACTCTAGATTGATGGAACATTATGTTAACTATCAATCTGCAATCACCCATAAGAAGGCAGAATTCCTGTCCAGGAGATTGCAGTTGCTCAGAATCGACCGGCTCAGCTATTCCAAACTGTTGACAGACTGTGCAACCCAGTCTGCCTGCATGTTCGGAAAGCTTTTTCAAATAGAGTGCGATAAGCTCGCCTGATTCTTTTGCAGCTAAAGTGGCCAACATCAGGAAGAACCTGGGTCCGTAAGCTTTATGGGTGAAGTCTCTGGTCAGCATGAGATGACAGTGCCTCATTTCTCCTGGAGTTCCTTTCGACGACCTGAGTTTGTGGACATTATGAGGATCATCCAGTCTATGCGCCCACAAGTTGTGGTTTGATCCTGGTCCGACTCTTATTTTGGGTCGTTTGATACCATTGGTCCGGTCCTGGCTAAATAGTCTGGTGCTCCTTGAATTGGGTGAGTTTCCTGCTCCTTGAAAGAGGCTGTGGTAACTCCTCTTCTGAAAAAGCTTCCTTGACCCGGACTCTTATTCTAGCTATCGACGCATTCTAACCTTCCCTTTATTGGGAAGGTTATCGAAGGTCGAGGCGAGTCAATTGGATGACCATTTAATCATCCATAATGTCTACTGATCCTTCCAGTCGGGCTTCCGTAAAGACATAGCACCGATACCGCTGGTTGCATGTAAATGATCTTCTGATGGCGAGGGATCAGAAGAGATGCTCCATTCTCGTTCTTCTTGATGTCTCTGCAGCCTTTGACACAGTGGACCACATGGTGCTTTTAGCTTGTCTGGGGTATATTTGTGGAATGTCTGGAACTGCTTTGCAATGGTTCACGCTATTCCTTATCGAGATCACAGAGTTGTATCGATTTTTTCTCTGACCCAATCCTCTGTTATGTGGAGGCCCCAGGGATCCGCGTTGTCGCCCATGTTGTTTGCAGTGTCATGCTGCCCCTCAGAGGTATCATTAGACGATATGGGCTGAGGTTCCACTGCTATGGATGACACCCAGCTCTATCTGTCCTTTGCACCTGACCAGGATGGAGCTCTCGGTATTTAACAGCTGTCTGAGGGAGATCCAAGACTGGATGGATTCTAGTTGGCTAAAGTTGAACTCGGAGAAAACAGAGGTGCTGGTGATGGATCCTGGTGGTCGGGTGGTGAGGCGGATATCGGTGCTCCGTCTGGAATTATTCTTGGTGGAGTACCTTTGCCGTCCTCAGAACAGGTGCGTACCTTGGACTTATTCTTGATGATAAGCTGTCTCTTAAAGCTCAGGTGTCTGCTGTTGTCAAGACTTCCTTTATCATCTTAGAAACATTGTCAGGGTGAAGCATCTTGTTCCGTTTGACTCCTGCCTACTTTGGTTCATGCCTTTGTATCCTCACGCTTAGACTACTGCAATGCCCTGTACTTTGGGCTTTCCGGGTTGAAATCCATCGCCTGCAGCTAGTGCAGAATGCTGCAGCCCGGTTTGACTGGGACAAGTTGTTTTGTCACATCATTCCGTGCTGCGTGAACTGTACTGGCTGCCTGTGAGGTGGCGGATCACCTTAAAGTCATTTTGTTGACTTTAAAGCCCTTCATGACCAGGGTCCAGCCTACCTGAAAGACCTCCTCGCACTACTGCCCTGACCGATTACTCTGCTCGGCCGACATGGGGTTGCTAGAGATCCCGAGAGTGAGTCTGAAATCCTCTGGCAGCAGAGCATTTTCATTTGCTGCACCCACTCTTTGGAACTCTACCATGCCAGCTTTGCAGTGCACTCGTGGAACTCTTTAAAAAGAGCTGAAAACTTATCTGTGGAACATGGCTTTTTAGATAATTAATTATTTATTAATGCTCTGGATCTTATTATATATTTTATCTCGTGGCATGCTGATTTTATGTATATGTTTGTGTATGTAATGATTGAATTGTTCAAATTGTTCAGCACCTTGATATGTCGAAGGTGCTATATAAATAAAATTATTATTATTATTATTATTATCTTGGATTGATGGGGAGTAGGAGGGTTCTTTACTTTAATTTGGCCAGTGATTGGCCAGGGGGTCCACTAGACAGCAGGGACAGGGTAGGGATTGCTTTTATTTAAAGATTGGGAGCTGGGGTCCAAGGGATAACTCAGGGTGAATGGGGGTTCTTGAATTCAGACGGTGATCAGCCAGGGGGGACCACTAGACACAAGGGAGGAGAAAATAAAATATAAATGATGGGGTATATGCAGGCAAAATTGAAGGTGAAATGTCGCAATTTCATCACAATTTTGTGAAATATTTGCTGGGTGAAATTGCTGATTTTGTGGCAATTTCACAACATCTCTAATCCTTTGCACTTAAATTGGGTCACCCTGGCATCTGATGCATTTCTCACATAAAAATATATATAAAACATTACCAAAACAATAAGGTATGGCCTTATCTCACCACACCTCCTCCTTAATAGAACCTCACGGGAGGACGCCCTTTAGTAAGAGTTTCCACCAGTTCTGCCTCTTACTCTGACTGGTGTGATAGGCCATCTGCATTGGCAGTAGCAGATCTATGTTACATGTCCAGCGTATGAAACCTCAGCAATGGCCACCTGGCACTTTTTGGCTTTGACAGTTAATTCTGCCTTCTATATCCTATCCAACACTTTCCTAGCTCTAGCAGTTAACTCCTCCTGCCTGTACTCCTTTGTCAGGTTTATGGTTGTTAGGTAGGTCACCCTACAATTTGTCCAACAACTCATCTGTCTGGGCCATTGGCTGGGCATTGGACTTTGTGACTACAGTGAGTCCACGATAGTCCACACAAAAGTGGGTAGATCCATCTGGCTTGAGACAAGGACTATGGGTGAGGCACAGGGACCATGGGATTTCTGGATTACTGGTAAGTCTTGCATTTCCTCCACCTCCCTCTTAATGTCCATTATGCCAGCCTCAGATACCCAGTAGGGCATCCGTCATATGGGGCCTGCATTCCCATGTCCACATCTTGGGTTGCTAAGGGGATCCATCTGGGCTTCATAAATAAAGGGGCAAAGTCCTCTAAAACCTCCCTCACTTCCTGGCTCTGTTCTGGTATCAACTGGGGCAACAGTTTGATTGTCTTTACTGATGGCTCATGCTTGCTTTCCTCTAGCAAGTCCAGGATGGAGTCATATTGATCTGTCCCATCCCCAGGACTACCAACAGCAAACACCATGTTGGCCCTACATACTGATGGCTTCATAATATTAACATGGTACATTCGATGGGTATGTCTCCAGTCAGGCAGTTCTACAATGCAGCTCATGTCATTTACCTGTCAGGCTACCTTGTATGGTCCCACCACTTGGCCTGCAGCTTGTCCATCAGGATTGGAATGAGGACCATTCAGGGACACTGGTTTATCGGGATTGAGAAAGGCATATTCCGCTTTGCACATTGTAAAAAACGGTATTGTCACCGGTGTCTGTTAAGCCAAAATCCGATTTTACCGGTGTTTGGTTTTGTGTACTTTATTTAACAATTTTTAACTCTGCTAACATGCATTTTAGCAATTTTGACCTCCACTATTACACATCCTTCCATCCTTGTACCAATTTAAAGTTAATTTAGGTACAAGATGTGATGACAGCAGCAGCACTACAGCCCCCATACCTAAGGTGTAATGGAAGCAGCATTACGACCCCATCCGTCCAGGTGCGATGGCAGCACCAACAGCACCACGGTCCCCATCCCTCTGGTGTGATGGCAGCAGCAACAGCACTATGACCTCCCTCCCTCAGGTGTGACAGAAACAGCAGCACTGTGGCCCCCATCCTTAGGTGTGATGGCAGCAGTACTACATTCCCCATCCATCAGTGGTGATGGCAGAAGCACTACAACCCCCACCCTTTGGTGTAATGGCAGTAGCAACAATGCAGTCCACATCCTCTGGGGTGAAGGCAGTAGTGACAGCACTATGATCCCTTTCTTCAACACCCATACCAGACATGCACAAGTTACCAATGACTTGGTCTCTTTGCTTGTAGAACTGAGATGTGAATTAATTGGAACCATCACCACTAAGGTGGGCTACCTTTGTTTTTTTCCTATCTATAATTTAATTGCCTGAATTGGGTTTCTGCCTGTGACACCGCTGACCAGATTTAGGGAACAGACTTGATGTTGGAGGGCCAGCTGGTGGGTGAAGGCTTGAGTGTTCAGTGACCACTCACCTTCTCCTGGGAGGGAGGGTGAGTTCACAGCTCAGCATTTGCTGGCCCCTGATAGAGACCAGAGGCATGACAACATGTCAGCCCTCACTGCCGGAGGGAGTGTGATGGATGTTAGCTTGTGCCTTGACATCATGTGGCCTGTCACACTCCCAAGAAAATGGGAAAACACCTGCTGACCAACTGAAGGACAGCTGTTGGTCCCTCCATAAGCCTGAAGCCCCAGACATGTGTCTGTTCTGACCCCTACCATGCCCAGGATACAAAGGAAGCTCTTTAGGGCAATTCTCTCTCCCTGGTAGCCTCCCACAGGGTAGGGGTCCACTCAATGAAGGGTTACTTTGGGTTACCTGGCAGCACAGCAGTAAGGGGCAGTGGATGGTGGTTGGGACTCAGCAGTGGTGGTAGGGAGCCTTGGCAGGCCTGAAAAGAGTGAATGGCCAGGGGTAGGAGGAGGAAAAAAACTGCTTGAATTTGCTTCTTTGAAATATAGTGTCTTCACCAAAAATCCATAAGTGATTAGTGGAGGACGTTCAAATGGATTTATGCATCTCCCAGACGTGGATGCTTTTTTCACTTGGTGTCCATGAAAAGGGTGTCTCCTAGTTTTCATGTCTTTGTTCAGATGTGAATTGAGCACTTCTCTGCCCACCTGGATCATTATAGCCCTGGGGTCTTACCTTCTGTACGTCATTGACTGTGCTTTCAAAATCCACTGGCCAAACATAAGTATACTTAACATTTGATTTTTGTTGAGGCAGTCTATCAGAAAACTTTTGGTGTCACAAAGACTGAAACAGCAGGTGAGAGAAAAGGTGCAAATTATCCAATTCACCTAAATGGGGTGCTAACTGTGAAGTCTTTTCATAAGTAGTAAGGCAGTTTCTTCTTTGTGAACATACTTTCATTCAGACTAGTTTTCATTCAAACAACTAAGGATTTTGGATGGCCCTACTGATTATAAACTTGAATAAGCTAGTTGGTAACAGTGAGCCTGTGTTTAGCAATCTATAACCTAGATGCTTATATACAAAGAATACAACAAAAATCTGACTAAAATCTAAAAACAAGCGTATAAAACACATAAAATGTATCTGAACATTTATCTTTACCTATACAAAATCATTGCAGCCCAAGTAAAACTCAGGTAAATTACATGGTACCCTGACTACTTTTCTGTGATGTAGTAAACTATATTGGTATTTTTTCATATTCTTTGTAGAGCAGGTAAGGCCCACTAGGCAGAACTGTCTGTTTTCAGGAGTGACCTAGAAGCACTGGGGAGGTTAAGTGACTTGCTTGGAGTCACAGAGTATGCAAGCGGAGGTTGTGGAATCAAACCTAGGTCTGCTGGATATACCCAGCTCATTCACTGTTTGTTACTCTAACCACTAGGCATGGGTGGTTAAACTGAATGGCTGATTACAACAAAGCAGTGTGGGTGATTTCCTTACTGACTCTATATGCAGCAAAGCAAAAGAATGCAAAAGCACAGCAGCATTCATTTTAAGATGCTGAAATCTGGGCAGCCCATGCTGTGGTAACACTATTGCTTGCAATGCCAGCGACCCAGGGCCAGAAGCAAACTCAGTTTCTGGAGGTCTGGCCAGGGGAGTAGGATCGAGCACCTAGGGATTGCCTTCTCCTCCAGGGAGGGTGGGCTGCAGGTCCTGTTGCTTTACCACCACCTGTGTGACCACGGTGGTGATGCAATGGTGCTGCAGAGTGATCAGAAGGGACGACGCTAGCCAGGATCTGGAGCAGTGGCATGTTTCTATGTGACCTACCTCCTTGGATCTCCTGTAGTGCCAGTACTCTCAGGGACAAAGACCAGAAAACCAGGAACAATCACCCCACATCGGCCACTGGCAGAAGGGACTCAGGTGCTCTAGACTTCATAACCAGGCTCCATGAGGGACCCACTGAGCTGCCGACACACACTAAGGAGTGTGGAGGGGTGACCTGGGGTCCCCTCCTCCTACCTGGGGGTACAATCCAGGCAGGATAGGGGCAGGACCACAGGAGCTCCTAAGCATTAGCTGGGGTGAAGCTAAGGGATAGCCAGCCTAGGGATCTCTGAAAAGTGGAGACTGATGCTGTGAGAAGGGACACAGAAGAGAAAATAAAAAAATTTAAAAGATGCTGAAATCTTAGTGATTCTGTGCAGTGACATGCAATTTCCGTGAAGCACGGTACAAGAATTCAAAATCCGCAAATCAAGGAGGATTCCTGATTGTTACCGTGTTACCGTAAAAATGGAAAACCAGGGTCCCTGACATTACTTTCTGGCCTGTGCTGTATGGTGAGCTCAGGCTCTGAGATTATACCAAACTTTTGCTTCTTCTGCAGCTGACAGGTTGCTTTGGGTCACCTCATAAGCTCCTTCAGCTTCTTCCTGAACAAGGACATACTCTATTATGGGAGTCCCTGGGTGGCGTGCTTGCCTTCCCAGTCTTCACGGATCAAGTCCAGGGTCCCACACACCCTACAACTGTATAACAGTTCAAAGAGAGTGAGCCCTGTTGACTCTTGGTGCACCTCGCTGTATGCAAACAACAGGTTGGGAAGGTATTTCTCCCAGTCCCTCCCATGATATTCAGCAAATGCTTGAAGCATCATTTTTAGGGTACCATTGAATCTTTTCAGGAGCCCATTGGCTTGTGAGTGATAAGATGTCATGTATCTCGCACCACCCACACTTCTCCCACAAAGACTTCATCAGGTCTGACATGAAGTTAGCCCTTGGTCAGAGATAACCTCCTGTGGAAACCTGATATGGGAGAAAATCCTAGCAAGGCATCAGCCATCTTGGGTGTCTTAATGGAGGTGAGGGGACTGCCTGTGGGTAGCTAGTGGCATAACTGACCACCATCAGGATAAACCTTTTTCTAGAGGAGCTTGGGGTACTCAAGGTTCTCCCAATATCCATTCCAACCCTCTGGAATGGCTCCTCCATCATGGACAAGGGAAGTAGGGTAGCTTTTGTTTTACCTGTCTTCCCTATCTGTTGACACTGGCGACAAGACCTGCAATATTCCCTCACCTGCTGGGTGAAGTTGGGCCACTAGAAATTTTAGGCCAATTTCTGCATGGTGTGAGCAATTCCCAGATGTCCAGACATGGGGATATCATGGACGACCTTGAGCAACTGCTCATGATACTCTTGGGGAATGACAAGCTGCCTGTCCATCACCCCTCCCTCAGATGTCACATCCTGTGTATACAGCAGTCCCTTGTCCCAAAGTACCCTATGTCTCATGTCACCTCCTTGTGTCCCATCAGATACTGCATAAGCCCTCAGCCTCTCCAAACTAGGGTCAGTTCTCTGATGAGCCGCAAAATCTTCACCTTTTCCAAGGCATGGGACATGTCCCTTCAGTTCCTAAGCTGGGGTCCATAGCTCTACCATCAGGGCATTTATAGTCACTGCCATCCCTAATCATCTGACCATTTATTACCCATCCCTCCTCAGAGTAACTTTCTGTAGTTGTTTTGTGAACTGCTACTTGGGAAGTCCTGCCTCCCTTTCACTATTCTCCATTTCAGGAGACACAGGCTGGGAACCAGCCTCCTATTCTCTTCTACAGGTGCTTCTGTAGGGTTTAGGGAAATACAAGGGACTTCAGTTGTCTGATTGTGAGTGACCACACACCACCCCTGCTGTATATTATTCCTATAATCACATCCAGAGTGAGGTTGTCTGCCTCTTCCACTTTTTGTACCCTCTCCCATCTCACTCCAATCTTGGAGAACACTAGCTAGTGGCAGGGTTTTCTCCTCCCTGTGAATCCATTCAAGTGACAAATTGATTAGGTTCAGGCTCAACCAAATCCCTATTGCCAGGGTAAGAGATGTCCCTGTGTCCCTTAACCCATGGGTCTGCATCCCATTTACAGTAACAGGGTGTATGTGCTCCCTCATGTTCACAGGAATACTCTCAGGGATACACAGTGCACCCACCTCCTTTTGAGAGACACTTTGTCTGCTCTGTGCCTTTTAGGACACTGTCTAGCCAGATGTTCTGGCTGCTTACAAAACCAACATTCATCATTCTTTTTCCAAGATCTCTTCTTGATAACTTGGGGCTTCCCTTTCTGTAGAGACGTTGAGGGTTTTAGCTGCCCTGAAGGTGAACTTTTCCTTTCTGGTGCAGCACCAGCCTCACACTTCCTCTCAGAGCAGGTTGGGTTCTGGCATAGCGATCTGAAAGCTCAGCAGCTTGCTGTGCTGTTTTGGGATCCCGGTCCTCCAGCCAGGTTTTCAGCTCCACTGGGCAAGCTCAAAATAACTGTTCTAAAAGTATAACCTCATCAATTTTCCCCACTGAGTTTGCTTCCACCCTCCAACCAACATTTTAAAAACTGCAATTGCTTTTGGGTTAGTTCTTCAAAGCTCATGTCAGGCTTTTCAGACTTTAAGGAATTTTACCCTGTAGGCCTCAAGAGTTAGTTCATACTTTTTAAGTAAAGCAGTTTTAAGTTTGTTGTACCATCACTATCCAATTGGCCTAGTGCCTCACACTTTTAACCAGTAAGTAGTGGGGATAGCTGAAAGCTTCAGGACTCCCTGAGTACCCTCTCCTGGATACAGACATTTTCAAACAATTTAAAAATGCATCCATAGTCTCCCTCTTTAAATTCTGCTATTAATATGGAATTTAATATTTACTCCAGCCTTGGAGTTTCAGGTCTATCCCTGACACTTACCTCCTCTGGTGTTGGTAGTTGGAGTCTTAGCCTCTCCAGTTCAAATTCCTGTGGCACTCTTTTGCCTCTTTCTCTCAGCCTCTCTGAAGCCATTTTTCCTGTTCCTTGGCCTCTCTCCAATGATGGTTTCTTTTTCTGAAGCTCCACTTCAAACCTCTTCTGCTTGAACTCCCTCTGTTGCTGGGCTTCAAACTTTTCTGCTTGAATTCCAGCTCCAGTTTCCTCAGCTCCAGCTGCAACTTGATCCCTTCTAGCCCCAGTTCTGTGGTGACCTTTCCCTGCTGCTGTGGCTCTGGGTTCTTTCTGGTCTTGCTGTCCACCTCCCTGAGGCTAGACTCTGCAATGGATCCTGGTATCCCCATTCCCAGGCTCTGGTCCTTTTCAGTCACTGGCCATGACTTGAGGTCCTGGGCAGTCGCTTGCTCATTGGCTGCCACAAGAACCTCCATTATGTTCTTTTGCTTCACCCCTCATAATGGACCCTTCTCTCCTGGCACAGCTGCTTCAGCTCATCCACACTGCAGTTTCTGTACTTGGTAGTCATATTTCTTCCCTACACTACCTCTAGTCTACCTTTACTTGCAGCAAAAAAAAATCAGGGTGGGAACTATATCTTTGTAAACAATTTTCTTTTCCAATTTTCTGCCCTTTTGTGTGTTATTGTTCAAACAGTTCACCAGTTGTACCGCTGCTCAATAAATCTGTCACAAGTCCACTCCCATGGGGTGGGATGCTCTGCATCACAACTAATCCCTCTTGTGATGGAGGTGCCTGAGATGGGATCAGGTATACCCTTTCTCCATGCAAGGGGATATAAACACAGTCTCAAGTCTGTGTTCCTGGGTTAGAACTCTCTTGGCCACTGCACTATGAACCAGAAAGCCACAGTGTGTGTAGGCTTCAGAGGGGCCTATACACCGTATTATGTGTCTTTCTCCAGAAATGCAGCACTCAGTTCAATCCCCACAGGCTCCCTCTTGAGATTGTTTGTATTTCTTCCCCTCATTTCACCACAAAGTCCCTAACGGTACTTCACTTTTGGTAGTGTTAGGCCTTTAAACAGTGACACGTGTGGTATCATTTGAATAACTCTTACCAAGGCAACCCAAACAACTGACATAAGCAGAATTATTTTTAAATGAGCCAAAAGTTTTACTAGTTAAATTAATGAATGCAGCAAATAATATAAAGACAAATACATTTAGACATTGGTTACAAGGTAATGAAAATAAAATGGAAAATATACATAAAAACCTTTCACTTTAAAACTCTGAGATTTATAGTCTAGCTCAAGTCCTTATTGATGACGTTTTGAAGTGCTTAGTCTTTATATAGGCAGATGAAAATCTTGGTTCTTGGTAGTGCAGAAGAATTTCTCGAAGAAAGTGTCCTTGCTCTCCTAAGCAGATAGACAGGGTCCCAAATGCAGCAAAGGCAAGGTTTCAAGCAAAAGGCAAAAGCTAAAAGGTTCATATATCTCTGCATCCTGGTTTTAAGGGGTTTCCAAAGGCAGATCCAGTGGATAGTGGCTGCCCTGCAACTAGCTAGCATTCTGTTTCTATGGTTACCAAACCAAACAAGTTTAGTATCACAAATAAGAGGTTCTTAATATAAGAAAATAAAAAGACTCTGAGGTCAACCAGTTCTATCTAGGAATATTCCAGCCTTCCTGTTGGAGATAGGTAAGTTAAACTGTGCTAAATGCAGCTATCTACATAAATGTCATCCCATACAACTGGTAACAAGTTTAGCTGAGGTAGCTCTCTGAAAACAGAAGAAAGGTAGACGAGGAGGCACCAGGTGTGCTGAGGTCTATTGAGACACACACGGACCTACCAGCTTATTGGTTCTGCTTAATTATTTATTTTTTTTCCTTTTAAATAATTTAATTAACTCTAGCCTCTGCTAGCAGAAAACTGTTTTTTTGTGTAGTAACCAGACAATCACATCAGTCTACAGGACCCATGTTCTGTACCCATGATCCTTTGCACTTACATTGGGCCAAACTGGCATCTGATGCATTTCCACATAAAAAATATATATAAATCATGACCAAAACAATAAGGTATGGCCTTATCTTGCCACACAGGCAACACACATTTGCTGGCTATAACATGCTGATCACTTGATTCAGATCATATGCAGTTACAAGCAACTGTTAAGGTTTTGTTCAGCATATGTTTAAAATTGTTATTGTAGTTGCTTTCCTGAGTCCGTGTAAGAGAGTTCCATGCCTTTCCCACTCATCATTTGGTTTTAAACTTTCCATAGGATTTAGATATTTTTGGATGGTAGTCCTCCATGCCTCACCTCTCTTAATTTATGAGTGTGCTTGGGAGTTACTCTAGAGCCAAACTCAGGATTGATGATGAGAACGTTGTGTATTTTGAAAGCTTTTATTGCCCTCAATTTCTTCCTCCTGACTCTAGAAAGCCCCAGTTTAGTTGTTTGTACATTTGATAGTGGTGTCTGTCATATGGGCACCTTAGCACAAATCTTGCTATTTATGGTATATCTTGTTCAGTTTGCTTACTATGGACCCATTTGTGCATTGGTACACTATAGTCCAATTTTTCTAGGTATGGCAATAGTAGTTGTGTTGCTATTGTTTCCTGGCCCTTTTGGGATATAGAAAGCTTTCCTCCTCAGTGTCCACAACCTTTGTTTACCTTTTGGTAGTACTGGTGATGTGGGACTTAAAATTTAGTGATCTGTCTATGATCACTGCCAGGTGTTTACTCACATTCACCAGTGTCTGGTCTTCAGACATCAGCATTCTTAGTTTTGAGTCCCTTTATCTTTGTTCCTGTTTCCCAGAATAGTGTTACTTGTGTTTTCTTGGTGCTCAGCACCATGTTTGACTGTGAGAACCACTCTTGGAGCCAGTTAAAGTCATACTGTAAAATGCTTTCTAATGCCTTATAAGATGTCACTCTCCCTATGAGAACTGTATCATTGGCATACAGTTTTATATCTGCTTAGTGATGCATTTTGGTAAGTTTCATGTATCAGGAACTACAGAGGTCCCAAATGAAACCTTGTGGCACTCCCCTACTTAGGCTTTGTAAATATTTGAGTGTGCTGTTCACCATGACCTGCTGTTTTTTGCTCTTACAGCATGACCAAACCAGGTGTGAGCCCTCTATGATAGTACAATTTGAGTGAGCCTGTTTAGCAATATGGTGTGGTCAACCAAGTCAAAGGACTTGGAGAGGTCAATATACACTGCACCTATGTGGTCCCCATTACCTCAAGGCTGTTACCACTGAGCTGACATATTTCACAAGTGCCTTGATTGTCCATCTCCATGGCTGGAATCCAGATTGGTGTTTAGCTAGCAGCCTGTAATTATCTAAACATTCATCTGTTTCCCAATCAGCTTCTCTAAAATTTTAGGGACAGTGCATAGTAGTGCTACTGGTCTGTTGTTCAATGGATTGTTGTGATCCCCTTTGTATATGGGCACTACCTAAGCTAGCTTCCACTGGTCTAGGTAGACACTCGAGTAGAGATCTGATGCAGATCGTTGTTAAGATGAGGGTTATTTCTATTGAGTGTTTCAGGAATTTTATTTCAATCTGATCTAATCTGCATACCTTTTTGCATTTAGTTTCATATTTCTTTTGAGACCTTGGCCTGTTTGATGACTTTAGATAAAATTTTGGGAGGTTCATATTTTTGTTTGGATCAGGTATCAAGCCACTATTTAATCTTTCTGAAAATTGCCCTATGCTCTGGCATTTTCCACGTTAGTAATGTGCTGAAATAGTTATTTCGTGTGTGCCATCTATTCTGATAGTATCTTTTCCCTTTAGTCTGTAAATTTTATTTTTGTTTTTATAGCTTCTTTTCCTTCCATTTCTTTAATTATCTGCCAGTAGCATGAGGGCTCTGTAGTTTTTGCTACCTGCTTTCTGTAAAATCATTTTTTGGCTTTACCGATGTGTCCTTTTCATTTGTTTCTTAACCTCTTGAAAGCCTCCCAGTCCACTTTGTTTAGTGTTTTATTAGCTTTTTCCAGATTCTGTCTTTTATTCTGATTATTTTATTCTGTTATTTTGTTCTGTTGTTATAAAGTATCGGTGACCCATGGTAGGTGGTATTTTCTCTCCTTTCCTTCTTTTATAGGTGCATGTTTGTTACATACTGATAAAATGAATTCATAAAGTCTGACACCACTAGTTCAATATCTGGAATGCAATCTAGCCTATCCATCTAATATTGGATAAATATCTATTAAACTTGATATGTTGAAGTTTTTAAAGCATCTCTTTCTTGGGTTAGGCTCCTATTTGCCCTTTCTGTTGATCTTATGAATGTTCATGTGATGGGATTGTGGTCGCCTAGATTTGGAGTATCTCCTTTCACATCTTGAAATTCTAGTAGAGATGAGGAGAATATTTAGTCTAGGATATTACCAGGACTTTGATAGGACTTTTTCCTGTGGGACAGCTGACATTTGGGGCAGGCCAGCGAAGAGAGAAGCTTGCAGCTAATTGCTCACCCATGAGTTCCCCCAGGCTACATTAAAGTCCCTGTGCTTAGTGATTCCTTCCCCTCTAAGTTTTCAAGTATGTCCTGTGCAAGGGTATCAAAGTTGTCTGTTTTGTTTTTAAATTGAATAAACTTTATTGAGAAAAGAAACAACACGTTGTATATAGCTTACCAATCTGGAAATACAAATCCAAAAGAGGAACAACAACAAATTCTAGAATACAGAACATTTTATGTAAACTCCTCTCCCCAGCCCACCCAGCCACCCTCCCTCCCCACCAGATGTGAACCAGACCAGGACACAGAAAGTACCCATGGAGGAGAACCTAACAGGTTGACCTGTTAGTCATACATAGGGACCCTGCCAAAGGCAGGGTCCCATGCTCATACTGTTAATAAGACATAAGGGTTCCCAAACATATTTACAGTATATTTATGACTTTGCCATCATACTGGCTATAAGATGTTCCACTTGTAGGGCAAACAGCACTTCCCTAAACCATTCAAGAAACTGAGGACAGCTCTGATCCAACCAGTGCTGAAAGATGACCTTTTTGCACAGGCCAAAATCAAGGCCATATGTAGTCTTTGGTTACCAGTCAAGTGCCAGTGTATCCCCAAAGGCATATTTCAGGACAAAATGCCTCAGTTAATCCAAGCAATGGGTCTAGATGTGCTTGGATTGACCTCCAGAAAGGGACCACCGTTTCACAAGACCACAGGATATCAAACAAGGAACCCAGTTCCTTACCACATCTGGAACAAGTGTCGGTGGGTAGCCTACCCATCCTATGTAATTTAACCAGAGTGTAATACAGGTTATGAAAATCTGGAATTGCATAAACCGTTATCTATCCCATCTGATATACTTATATACAGTAGGTGTTTCCATATCTTGGGGGCGGTTCAGGGTGGGATTATTGGTGTGAGGGCTTGATCCCAATAGTAGAACCTAGGGCCGTCTTCCTGAGTTAGACAGTCCTCAGAAATCGATAATAATATTATGACATATAGTGGGAAATGGGGCAGTTTTAACCAGGGAAAAACAAATTCTGAAAGGGCTATGCCAGGGACCAGAATTGAAGAATTACGAACATATGGGCATATGAAATTGCAGCAGATACAGGCTATTTGGTCTATTTAGTCTGCTTGACTGTGCAGCACTTCAATCCATTAGACTGCAGCTGCTCCTCTCCCTCATATGCCCACCCCATCTCCCACCCTCCCGGTTTGTACCCTCCCTTGAATCTGTACCATCCCTCTTGAAGCTGCCAGCACTCTGCAGTGATATGATGTCCTCTGACAGAGGGTTCTACCCTGCCACCACCCTTACTGTTAAATAGTGCCTCCTCAGTTCCTCTTCGACCTGCCCCTTCCACCTTCATAAAGTGTCCCTGGTTTCCTTCCACCCTTCAAATTGAACATACACCTGGTGTCTACTCTGTTCAAACCCTGCAAGTACTTGAAGGTCTCAATCATATCCTCTCTCCCATCTTTCCTTCAGGGTGTACATATTGAACTCTCTCAGTCACTCCTAATATGGTCTGCTCCCCTAACCCCAGGATCATTTTTGTTGCCCTGCCTGTACCCTCCAGTAGTTTTATGTCCTTTCAAGTAGGTGCAGTCTCACCAGGGACCTGTACAGGGCAAGATGACCTCTCCACTTGAAGTAATCCTCCTTGCCATGCAGCCTAGCTTCCTGTTTGCCTTCACTGCTGCCTTCCTGCACTGAGCAGAGTGGTTCATCTCTCCAGTTACCAGCACTCCCGATCCTTCTCCTCCTTGGATTTTGTTAACAGGACACTCTCCAGCCAATAATTGTGCCCTGGGTTCTTGCCTCCTAAATGCATCACTTGCACTTCCTGGAATTGAAACTAAGCTGCCAAGTGTGAGACCATTCCTCCAGTTTTGCCAAACCCTCCTGAAGTACTTTTGCTCCCTCCTCCCCATCTAGCTCTGCACAAATCTTTGTGTCATCTGCAAAGAGACTGATCTTGCTCTTAATCCCTACTGCACTGTCAGCTATGAAAATGTTAAACAGAACCAGTCCTGTCACTGAGCCCTGTGGTACACCACTTGTTACTGCCCTGGGTTGAGATGCCTCCACCACACACTACTATCTTCCTGTCAACCCTAAAGCCAGTTGTCAACCCATATGACCAGTTTCCTCTCTGCTTCCAGGCTCTTCAACTTGCAGATCAGCCTACCATGTGGCACCGAGTCAAAGGTCTTGCTGAAATCCAGGTAGAGGACATCCACCGCATGTACCCTGTCCAGTGTCCTCATAACCCAGTCATAATATCAATCAAATTCATCTAGCAGGATCTGCCCCAGACAAACCCATACTGCCTGCTGTCCTGGAGATCGTTGTCCTCAAGAAATTGCACCAGTCTTTCCTTGAGGATTGTCTCCATCAGTCTTCTCACAATTACAGTAAGGCTCACCAGTCTGTAGTCCCGGTTCATCCTTGACTCACTCTTATAGAGAGGTACTGTATCACATGTGCTTCCCTCCAGTCCCTAGACATGCACCCTGAGTTCAGAGAGGTATTGAACAGGTCCAAGAATGGCCTCACAGGACCTCTACTAACTTCTCTCAGCACCCTGGGTGGACACCATCTGGGCCAGGTGCCTTGTCCACCTTCAGGACTTAAAGCTCTCCTCACCCTTTCCATCATGATTTCCATCCATGGTTGCTTCTACCCCACCCTCCTCCCACCTCACCCTTCTACTCAGGTACGGGCCCATCCTCTCCTTGGTGAAGACTGAACAGAAGTATTCATTAAGTACTTCTATGTGCTCAGCCCCCTTTCTACCCACACACTTCCCTCCTGATCCTAACAATTTGATCCTTGCTCTTCCTCTTCTCTTTGATATATCTGAAGAAACCTTTCTCTTCCTTCTCTGATCCCCTGCACTAATCTCCATTCCCTAGCTGCCTTTGCTGCCCTTACCTCTCTGCTCACTTCTCTGGATTTCTTCCCATGTTTTTCTCTGTCTTCTGCCCTGTTGGATTTCTTGTAGGTCCAAATGCATCCTCTTTTCCCCTTACCTTTCCTTAACCTCTCTACTCATCCAACTTGGTTTCTTGGTCCTGGCTTTTGTTCTGGCTCATGACACAAGTTTTAGTGGCTTCAGCCAGTCCTGCCTTGATGACTGCCCACTTTTGTTCCGTGTCCATTTCTGGATGGATGCTTGCCATATGACTTTCCAGTATGTGTCCCATGAATGTCAAAGTCTAGCCTTTAGAAGTCTAGGACCCTAGTTTTGTAGTGGCTACTTCCTACCCAGATTGATTGAGAACCACACTGTGCATTTGTCACCACTTGCCAGGGTTCCTCCACCCTTACATCGCTGACATGTTCCTCTTCTTCCAGTACCAGGTCTAGTAAATTCCCTCCCTCGTTGGCTCCATTACCCTCTGGGAGGAAGCCATCCTGGAATGCTTCCAGGAGGATCTGCTTCCTGGCACAAGCAGTTGCTGGGATGCTCCAATCCAACCTTTGTAGATTAAAGTCCCCACCACCACTGTGCTCCCTTTGCCACTGTGCCTCCTTATCTGCTTCCCCAGTTTCCTGTCAATGTCCTCCTTCTGGGTCAGAGGTGTATAAAAGCCTTCAGTCAGATCTTAGTCACTTTCTGGCTGTGTAGTTGCAGCCAGATTACTTCTGACCTGACCTCCTACTCCCTTCCTCCCTATTACACCTGATCCTTCCCTTACGTAAATGGCAACCCCAGCCTTCTCTTTATCTCTATCCTCTGGAATAGTTTGTACCCTGAGATGGTTAGGTCACATTCAAGGTGCCTAGTTGCCTATGTCTCAGTAATGGGAGCTATGTCCACCTTCCCCCTCTGCCATCAATGCCTGCAACTCTGCCATCTTTTTCCCCAGGTGCCTAGCATTTAGTGAAATCATTCTCCATGCTGCTTCATCCTTTCTGCTTCCTTACCCTTCACTCCAACCCCTATTTCATATATGGTCCTATCTATCCCTGTGTTGGAGTAAGGTACATGGGACCCCCTCCTGGTGATTCCTAGCTCCATTGCCTCTCCCTACCTAGTTTAAATGATACCTATCATTGATGAAATCCCCAGCTTCTGCTTCCAACACCTGTGACCCTGCCCCTGATGAGGTGTAATCTGTCCCCTGCATAAAGATATGTGCTATCCCAAATGTTATCCCAGCCCACCACCAATCAATACCCCTTGGTCCCACACCATTCCCTAAGCCACTTGTTGAAGTCAATGATTCTTCTTTTCTTCCAGTCTGTACTAGCCCTTGGCACTGGCAGGACTTCTGAGATGGCTACTATTGTTCCCTTTGTTACATAGTTTTCCCACTTCCCTGAAGCTGTCTTGTACCTTCTCTATCCTTCTCCTTCCAGATCATTCGTTCCCAGGTGCACTACAATGTGTGGCTTTCCGCCACCTTCCCCACATAACTGCCCATATGCTGCCCCACTCTACTTGCTGTCATGCCTAGCATGCATTCTCCCATATGTTACTTTTATGCACCCTTTACAATCCATCTTATACCCTTAAGTATAGAATCCACTAGAATTATGGACTCTCTGACACTTCTCCTGCTCACCCTCATGCTGCCCTCCACTCCCCTGCCCCCAACTTGCCAGGCCCTCTCATCCCCATCTCACCTCCCTTTGCCTCCCCAAACCTTTGCCCTGTCCTATCCACCCTCGCAAATATGACCAGGCTACTGACCTCCACCTCTGAACTATTTTCCAACTGTGGAACCTCCCTTTGCACTCACTTGTTGCTCAGTCCACCATGCTACCACCCTCTGCTATTAATTCCCATGTATTCCTGAAATGTGGCCTCTCCCACTTGGACTCCTCTCCCTATCCTTAGCCTTCCTGGGCTGCCTGCCACTTCCCATCCTCCTGTCTACTTGCTCCTTTTCCCCTCTGGAGAGACTGCATCACCATCACTTCACTGCCTCCCTGCCACTGTCTTCGTGGTGTACTGCCCAATGCCCCCACACTGTGTACCTTTTCCTGTAGTATCGCTTTCACCAGCTCCCTTCACTGTAGCTTCCTCCTCTCTACTGCCTGGTCTTCAAGACTAGCCAACACTGAGAATCTGTTTGCTGTGCTAATCTCCTTTCCTTGAATGAGTCCAGTCCCCCTTCCCACAGGCTGATATCTTTGCTCCAGCCCAGTCTTAGTCATGCCCTGTGCCTGGCCCTCCTCAGACATCACTTCCTTCCCTTGGTTGCACCTGCTTGTGTGTCCCTCCCACCGTCCCACATAGTTCCCCCTTATTTTTCCTGTTTTGAGCACTTTTGGATGCCTCATTAGTTTCCTCCTGGCTGTATTCCACCCTATTCTGTCTCCTCCATGCTTCCAGTTCCCTTCTCAACCACACTATTTCCTGCCTGAGCTGGTCCACCTACCAACACACTCTACATCCCTTGCCTCCCAGCCACTCCCAGAAATATGGTTGCTCCACATTCTTGGCAACTTACAACCCTTCACATCTCCCACCCTATTTGACTGCCCCGCATATCCTGTCCTCTGTTAATCTGGTCCTATCCCACTCCATGGAACACTTTCCCACCTTGGACTTCCCATGTCTGTACAGGAAATATGCAGCCCTCCCATTAGATTATTCCCTGCCTACCAGCATGGCCCACTGTCTGCTGTCCTACTTGTTGATACCCTGCAGACGTTACTCAAGATACTACACTCCTGCTTCATGGCACTCAAGCTTTGGGGTTGTTTATGTTTCAGGGTTGCTTGGTCCCCTTTGAAATATAATTGATCCCAGCCATGCTATTGGCTGGTCCAAGTCACATGACCACCCCTTTGTATTTCCCAACCTCTCCCTCCTCAGTTAAATGCCCTCCTCCCAGCCAAGACAAAATCATTTGTTTTGCGGTTACAATGTTTAAATCACACAGCACACATTGCCATCTCATTCAATACTACCTCAATTGTTAAAGAAAACAAACAGCACAGAGAAAGTACTTATCTTCTAGCTCCAGCTGCCTGCCTCCCTCTGCTGAATTTCAACTCCAACTGAAAGCAAACCAGTTAAATTGCTCTTAAATAATCATCAATCCCAGCCCTGCTTATAGTCCAAGTCACGTGGACCACCCCACCTCTCCTCACTCAGTTCAATGCTTCTCCTCCACCCAGCCAAGACAAAATCATTTGGTTTGCAGTTACCTTGTTTAAATCACACAGCACACACTGCCATCTCATTCAATGCTACCTCAATCCTAAAAGAAAAACAAAAAGCACAGAAAGAGTACATATCTTCTAGCTCCAGCTGCCTGCCTCCCATTGCTGTATTTCACCCGCTCAACTCAACTCAACTCAACTCAACTCAAATCAACTCAACTCCAGTTGGTGGAGCATACGTGAAACCTGAAAGTATTGAGCAACAGGATGATGGCCAATGGTATAATGCCATCACCCCAAAAGTAGAGAAATTTGTAGGTGTGAACCAAATCTGCAATAGTGTCCATGCCCATATTAGGCCAAAACCATTCTAAAAGCATGCACCCAGCTATTCAAAAATTAGGGTTCCCAAACAAAGGTTGGAGATATCCTTATATGATCAGATTTTTATTGCAGAGCACAGTTGTAAATGAACTTGGAGGGATGCTTCCAACAGATTGCCCCTTAATGGTTGAGGGAGCTTCTTCTGGGAAGATAGAGAAGCGATCAAATATCTAGGGCCATACTAGAACATAAGGAACACTCTATGTCTACCCAGAATGGGAATAGGACCCTAAGAGGTCCTCCTCAGATGATACAAGCCAATAGGAAATCTGGTACAGTGCACTGCCAGATAGTACAAAAACAGGTTGGGAACCTGTAATCCCCTGTCCTGCTTAGTATGCATTAGTTTGGACAGGTCTTGATGAGCTGTCTTACGCTGCTGCAAGAAAGAGAGATAAATAGTCTAATGGCTTGGTTAAACCATGACTGAGGTATTGTGAAATTAAACATCTGCAAGGGATAAAGTAACTGGGGTAATATATTCATTTTCAGGATATTTAAATGGCCCCACAAAGAGATAGGTAAAAGGACCAATGGTCCAAATCTGATTTAATGCAGGTAAAATGGAGTCAAGGTTAGCTTTTTCACTTTATTAGGCAATGTACTAAGGAAAATCCCTAAATATTTCAAATTATCCCTGACCCAGACTAACACAAGCTGATCAACATCCACTTTTAGAGTAAAACTGTTAAGTGGCATTACCTCAGTTTTAGTTAAATTCAATTTATAATTGGAGATAATTCCAAACTGATACATAATATGCAAGGCAGCAGGCAGGGACATAGCAGGAAAGAAGATGTGCAACAATACGTCATTAGCATACACTGATAATTTATATTTGTGTGGCCATTATGATGCCATGCGAACTGGCGGGAAACTGTTAGCTTATGGATCAGAGGCTCCAGGAAAAGATTGAAGTGATAGGGTGAGAGAGGTACCCCTACCTGATGTCTTGCTGGAGAGCATATGGAGTGGAGAGGACACCATTACAAAGTATTTGAGCAGACAGAAAAGAATGAAGTAGTTTGATACATTTTATAAACTCCTGGGAATATGATACTTAGGCAACAGAGCAAACAACTAATCCCACGAGACCCTATTGAAAGTTTTTCCACATCCAGGGACACCAAAGCCACAGGGGATGAGAGTCCCTGGATGAGGAAATAAGCTAGAATAGCTTTCAGAGATGATCTGCTGAAAGTCTGCCTTTCACAAAACCTACTTGTTCCCTACTCAAAAGGGGGTCCCATACATGCCCCAATCTACAGGCTAGTATCTTACCTAGGATTTTGAAAGCCACATTAATTAGGGATATCAGCCTGTAATTGGCGACTAACAAAGGGTCATGGCCAGGTTTAGGAAGTACAACTATAGTCACCTCAGTTAGCGAGACATCTGATAGCTGCGTAAACAGGGAGGAGAAGAAGCACTGTGGGTAAATTTGAAGACAGGCAATGGCACCACAGTACGCATAGGGTTGTATACAGACCCCTTCTCAGGGGAAGGAAATGGACAAGCAAATGATAGAAAGTATACTTAGAATGGCAGAAAAAGGGAAGATATTGCTGATGGGTGATCTGAATATGCCAGATGTTAACTGGAGTGCAGTTGCAGCAGCCACTTCAAAGAGTGGGGTTATTTTAGATGCCCTACAGGGGAATGCCTTAGACAACTAGTATTGGAGCCCACTTGAGAGGGAGCAATCTTAGACCTGGTTCTCTCAAATGGAGATGGAGAGAGGATCACAGATGTAGAAGTAGCCATCTGGGAACTAGCACCATCGAACAGTATGGTTCACAATAAACACAGCAATAGAGTCAAGCCATACAAAGGCAAAAGTACTGGACTTTAGGAGGGCTGACTTTGCTAAAATGGGTGAGTGCCTAAGGAATGCACTAGCAAATGGGCAGGAAGGAGGGGTGGAAGAACAATGGGAATAATAAAACTGCCATCACAGAGGTAACGAGCCTTGTGTGAAGCAAATAAACAAACAAACGATGTAAGAAACCACTATGGTTCTCAAAGGAAGTGGCAGGAAGGTTCAAGAGAAAAGAGAGCATTCAGGAAGTACAAGGAATCACAGAAGGAGCAGGACAGAGAACTGTATCAGTTAAAAGCAAAAGGAGGCTGGGAAGGCAGTCAGAACAGCAAAGGCCCAAACCGAGGAAAAGATAGCCAACTCAGTTAAGAAGGGGATAAAACCTTTATAGGTACATTCGGGAGTGAAGGAAGACCAAGGAGGGATAGTGAGACTTAATAAAGGGAGGGAGGGGGGTGGGCAGAGGAGACTGTGAAAAGGCAGAGATACTAAACAAATATTTTGCTCAGTATTTACAAATGAAAAGGGGAGGTACCTAAACAAACAGTAGAAACACTCTGGATACAGAAGTTGATACCAGCCCATTTACAGAAAAGGGTTATGAAAGAACTCTTAAAACTGAAGGTGAACAAAGCAATGGGGCCTGATGATTCATCCCGGAATTCTAAAAGAACTAAGGGTAGAACTAGTGATGCTACTGACTACCCTCTTTAACAAATCATTGAGGATGAGGTGGTACCTGAGGACTGGAGGAGGGCAGATGTGATTCCTTCACAAAAGTGGGAGCAAGGCAGAAGCAGGAAACTATAGACCTGTTAGTTTAACCTCAGTGATAGGGAAAATGATGGAATCACTTCAGAAGGAAAGAATTGTCGAGTATCTAGAGACCAGAGGTGCACAGGACCCAAGGCAGCATGGATTCACAGTGGAAGGTCATGCCAGACGAATCTGATAGATTGCTTTGACTGGGTGACCAAAGTAGTAGATCAGGGAGGCTGTGGACATGGCCTACCTAGACTTTAGCAAGGTATTTGACACAGTCCCACACAAAAGATTAATATAGTTAGCCAGCCTAGGAGTGGGTCCCAAGATGACAGCCTGGGTAAAGAATTGGCTGGAGAATAGGACACAGAGAGTAACAGTAAATGGAGTCCACTCTGAAGAAAGGGGTTACTAGTGGGGTACCACAGGGTTCAGTATTAGGACCGGTCCTCTTCAATGTCTTTATAAGCTACATTGCAGAGGGACTGAAAGGAATAGTATGTCTTTGCAGATGACACAAGATCTGCAACAGAGTTGATGCACAAGGTGGGGTGGAAAGGATGAGAAGGGACTTGGCAAGGTTAGAGGAATGGTCAAATGTATGGCAGCTTAGATTCAATGCTAAGAAGTTCAAATTAATGCACCTGGGAAACAAAAACACAGTGGAAGAGTACACAATGGGGTCAGATACTAACAACAACAAAAATGGAAAGGGACCTAGGGTAGTCATATCAGATGACTTAAGGTGGGCAAGCAATGTGAGAGGGCAGCAAGGAGGGTTGGGGGATACTGGGATGCATGGGAGAGGCATCACCAGTAGAAACAGGAAGATATCCTTCTGTACAGACAGCTGGTGAGACCCATCTGAGTACTGCATGCAGTTGTGAGACCCAATCTCATAAAGACATAGACAAGATGGAAGCTGTCCAGAGGAGGGCAACTAAAATGGTGCAGAGTCTGCACTGGAAGACGATGAAAAGAGACTTAAGGAGCTTAATATGTATAGCCTCGAGGAAAGGAGGGAGAGGGGGACATGATAGAAACTTTCAAGAACCTCAAGGGAATCAACAAAGTCCAAGAGGGTAGCATCTTTCAAAAAAGAGGTGTGCAAGAACAAGGGGCACAATTTGAAGATAGAGGGTGGCAGCTCAGAGGTAATTTAAGGAAGTATTTTTTCACAGAGGGTTGTGGATGCATGGAACAGCCTTCCAGAGGAGGTTGTGGAGTCAAAACAGTGGTGGAATTCAAGCATGCATGGGACAGTCATAAGGCCATTCTAGGGGGTGGGGTGGGAAGAAACAGGCTGATGGTTAACTAGGATCTGCAGCTTATCCAGTAGGTAGGAAATGGGCAGACTGGTGGGCCAAGGGTCCTTATCTGCCATCAAATTCTATGTTTCTATAGTTCTAAGTGTCTAACAGTAAAGGATCCAATTAAGTGTTAAAGTCCTTATAAAAATTAGTGGTATACCTATCTGGGCCAGAGATTTGTCTGAGGCTAAAGAGTTTATAGCTTGTGAGAATTCAGCAATGGTTAGATGAGCTTGCAGGATAGCAACAGAAGGGTCAGTCAGTTGAGGAAGTGGTATGTCTTAAAGGAAGGCCTCAAAGACATCAGGAGGAAAAGGAGAAGAAGGCAGAGCATATAACCATTGATAAAAGATCTTAAATGTAGTGACTATATCCCATGGTGAGGTAAGGAGCTGGCCAGAAGCAGAGCGAATGGAAGAAACAATCCTATCTGCTGTCTGAGAACACAACCGTGAGTCAATAGCTTCCTGCCCTCTCTCCAATCAAAATATTTTACCTTGGAACACAACAATAAATACTCTGCCTTCTCCTCAATAGGATGTTATACTGATATCTGAGGTCTTTCAAATATTTCCACCTAAGGTGAAGTTTAGGATGTGCCCTCTAAAGACCAAATCTCACCCAACAAGTAGGAAGTCTTGGCCATAAGCTGCTTTTTATACCTAGTGGCCAAGGGACTTAATTCATCTTGGGGGCACACTCATTGCCCCCAGAGAAAACTGAGTTTGGTCATAGAAGGGCATTGGTACCATAAAGGTTTCAACAAAAGATTGGATATGTTTCTTAAATCTTTGGATCTGAGTAGTTGATTATTGAACCTCCACACCTTATCCCTTTCTAATGAGGGGAAAGGTTAAGCTGCATGAGTATAGGTAGTGGTCTGATATAACTTTAGCAGAGTAGTGAGAAGAAATGGCCCCAGGAGGTATTCAACATAAATTTAAAAATAATCAAGTCTGGAAAAAGAGTTATGAGGTAAGGAAAAAGGAATATTCCCGTGGTCCAGAAACAAATCTTCCATGGGTTCACCAGATCCAAGGAATCCATGAATTCTCAGAGAGTTAATTGCCTGGCTAAGAGAGCTTGTTGAGCCCAACCAGACCTATCTGACTCATTGCATTGCACCAGATTCCAATCTCCCACCCAAAATGATTGAAGGGAACTCCAGAGAGCTAATAGGACACCACAGAGGTACAATAATAAGGATCATCCTTATTAGGACCATAAATAGATCCCAATATCACTTCCAAGTGGCCAACCAAGGCTCAAAGAAAATGTATCGACCTAAAGATCTGTCACTTCCTGCAAAAGGTGGAAGTGAATTCTCCTGGCTGTCTGACTAGACATACCCTTCCTGCCGGAGTCAGAGCCTGCCTCAGATCTGCCCCACCCAGGATCACCAAAAAGGAGAGCCTTGATGGGAGCAGGTGGCTTCTCTAAAAGGCCACATCTACCTGTAACTTATATAAATGGAGCAGGACATTAGCCTTTTGATGGATTGTGTGCCTTTGATGTTCCACAAGTAATAGTTATAAACAGCTATTATGTGGCAGCCCTAAATAGTAATAGCCTGGAATGATGTAGGAAGAATTGAAACAAGCCTTCCCGAATAGAAATCCATTTTCAGTGGTGTTCACCCTCCATCCCCACACACCCATCCCTTTACACCTACAAAATAGGTAAAATAGGTAACAAAACCATGAATCTCAAAATCAATGCATCCCACCTCCTCCTGAACTCCAAAGAGAATTATTAACAACAATTCACAAAGTGGAACAAAATACCACCCCAACCACCCAAATCCCTCTTAAAACACTTAAACTTTAACCTCCTTAAAGACCCCTCCAATCCCCAGATATGATAACAAAATCCTTCATGAGAACCGACACTGAGTAGTATCAGGGAAAATCACCCCAACTTTCCAACACTTGCCATCCCCTTCTTAAGCAGCATCAACTACATCACCCACCACCCCACACACTATCCTGAAAGCCCAATAAGGAAAAATAAAAATTAAATGGGGCACACACTCAGGATAATGCACACCCACCACAGAATGTTGATCACTAGCAGATTAATACTAAAAATATTCTATGTTATGATGCAGATAACTTCACACACATGTGAGTCATGTATGTAGGGGAGGCAGATTTATCTGCGCCATGGTATAAGAATATTTTAGGTATTTAGGTATGTAACATAACTAACCCAATCCAGTTTATCATATGCAGAGCTGGAACATATAAGAGGAACCTACATCCTCATAAACATTGATTCCTCACAAAAAAATTGGAAGAAAAATTGTTTAAAACTTATCAAAGTCCAATGTCCAATAGAATAGATCCATCAGAAAAGACCTTGACCACGGCACACCAGCATTGTTTCGAACCAAAGTAAAAATCTGACTTTGAAGGTGAATGCTGAATTTAAAGCTGCACAAAGCCTGCATCAAGGATGAAGTTGGTGACAAGGAATCCAGGCTATTGCGATGCAGCCAATGATCCAACTGAAACAAAATGCAGCATCACAGGGACCCAGCCCAATATCACATAAGGGACTGAGAGAAAGCACAGGGAAAGAAGAATGGTTTAATAAAGTCTGGCCCTTGTAAGACAGATTACAATCATAGGCTGAGTCCTCCTAATGCTCGATTGAAGATGGGAGCAAACGAGTTTGCAGCAGGAAACAAGAGCAAAAGTCCATGCAGATCCTGCTTCATGTAAAGAGAGAACAGCAAACTGAGACCACTGGGCAGAAATATTGTGGCAAGCAAAGTTCCTGTGCAGGCCAAGGAGCTGGTCCTCAAGGAGCCAAGCAAGCAGGGCAAATGAAGCAGATATTTGGTGAGAGGGCAGAAAAGCAAGTATGCACCCAGGAACTATGAAGTTGGTAGACGGGCAAGTGAAGTAGAGCTGTATCATAACAGATGCAAGGTAAATGTGCTACCATTTATCAGACTGTAGCATACCAGATGCTGTACAACAAAAAGTAAAACCAGATCAGGTAACTGGCAACAGTTTTGGGAGCGAAAGTTCTTTAAATTCGATGGACTGCATCTGACTAAGGAGGAATCAGTGCATTAGGGCAGAAGTTTGACATCTTTGCAGAATATTTAAACTAGCAAATGGGGAGAGGGTATAGCACCCGATATGTCAGATTGGAAGAACACCCTCCCCTCAGCTAGTGATCAAACAGGAGTTTAGCATGTTTGTAGTTCTTTTGCATCATCAGGTAAGAAAAAGGTCTGGCTTTCCATGATGCACAGGGAAATGCTGGACCTTGCTCAACAACTACCACACCGAAATCTGCCAATGGAAAATCATGACATAATGCTCGTAGTCTGGGAAACAAGATCCCAGACCTGCAGGCAACAATGACAGAGGCTGAACTGGATATAGTAGCCATTAGCGAGGCATGGTTCATCAGTAACCACACTTGAGAAACTGCAGTACCTGGCTATGTACTGTTCAGAAAAGACCGAGGTGCAAAAGGGAGGGTGGAGGGCCCTATATGTCAATGAAAATATCAAAGCTACAGAAATTCAGAATGCACATAAGAGCCAGAAGAACTGTGGGTCACCCTGAAACAGAAAATGGGACAGCCATGTGAACTGGGTTGTCTACAGGCCTCCAGACCAGGGGAGGACATAGACACATTACTGTTAGAAGACATACAAAACGTGACAGCTTAAGGAGGTTCTGATAATGGGACACTTCAACATGCCGGATAACGATTGGTCAATACCAGCAGGAACATCTGCCAGAACTAGACATATTGTAGATTTCTGCAGGGAAGAGCCTTAAACAGCTGGTACAACAACCCACAAGGGACAGGGATATCCTAGATCTAGTACTGACTAACGGGAAAGGATCATAGTTCTCCAGGTAGACGCTCACCTGGTGGCCAGTGACCATCACATGCTATGGTTCAATTTGGAAACTAGAACTAAATCATCCCATTCCAAGGCAAAAAGATGGGACTTCAGAGAGTTGACTTTGATAAAATGGCCAACAGAGTTAAGCTAGCACTGGCAAGAAGAAATACAGGTGGGGTACAGGCAAAGTGGGCAAGTATTAAGGATGCAATACTTGAAGCAACATCCCACTATGTTAGAGAGAAAAGCAAGAGCAAAAAGAAGAAGGAAACCACTTTGGTTCTCAAAACAGTAGCAGAAAAGGTCAGAGCCAAAAGGCTGGCTTTCAGAAAATATAAGGGAATGCAGCAGGACGAAGATAGGGAGGCATACTAAACTTTCCTAAGGGAAGCAGGGAAGGCAGTAAGGCAGGCAAAGGCACAAACCGATGAAACACTAGCAAGAACAGTAACAAAAGGTGACAAGACTTTCTGTATATACATTAGTGAAAGGAGAAAGTCCAGAGGGATATTGATAAGATCAAAGGGATAAGGGGAGTGTGGAGGAGGACCAAGGAAAAACATCTATGCTGAATAAATATTTCTGCTCAGTATTTACTGAGGAGAATGTAGGCAGGGGCCCACAGTGCAGCACCATGGACACAGGGGAAAGGAGGTGTGCACTAGTCCCTTTACAAAAGAAAGGGTCCTACAAGAGCTCGCTAAGCTCAGGGTGGACAGGGTAATGGGACCTGATGGCATACATCCCAGGGTACCAAAGGAGCTAAGGGTGGAACTAGCAGAGCCATTATCAGAACTGGTTAGGCCCCATCTGGAGTACTTCATGCAGTACTGAGGCCACACCTTCACAAGGACATTAACCAAATTGAGGCAGTCCAGAGAATGGCAACCAAAATGGTGCAGGGAATGCATCAAAAATATATGAGGACAGATTAATGGAGCTCAATATGTATACCATAGAGCAAAGGAGGAGAGAGGTGATATGATCGAAACATTCAAACACCTTAAGGGCATTAACAAGGTGAAATAGTCTAACATGTTTCAATAAAAGTTAAATAGCAGGACAAGAGGACACATCCATGAGATTAGAGGGAGGTCAATTAAGGGGTAATATGAGGAAGTTCTTTTTCACAGAAAGAGTGGTGGATGCATGGAATGGCCTACCTCAGGAAGTGGTGGCTCTGAATACAGTGCAGGGGCTTCAAGTAGGCATGGGATAGGCTTAAGGGAGCAATACAGATGAGTATGAATAGATAGGCCATTGACAGAGCAAATGCCGATGGCACATTCATAAGGTAGAAAAAGAAACAGGCAGACTTGATGAGCCTTGCTGTCCTTATTTGCTGTCAACTTCTATGTTTCTACGTAACTGTTTAGTGAGTCTCTGAGCACAGGAGAGGTCCCAGAAGACTGGAGAAGCCATGTGATCCTGCTCACAACACTGGTAGCAGGAGGCGGGGAACTACAGATGAAGTCAGTCTTACCTCAGTAGTGGGCAAAATTATGGAGGCACTCCTTAAGTAAATGATAGTGCAACATCTGGAATCCATAAAAGCACAGTATCCAAGACAGCATGGGTTTACAACAGGAAGATCCTGTCAAACTAATCTCATAGATTTCTTTGACTGGGCAACCAGAGTGGTGGACCAAAGGGGCAGTTGATGTCACCTACCTTGACTTCGCAAAGCTTTGATACTGTTCCACATAGAAGATTGATTAATAAGCTGGGTAGGCTCAGGGTGGGTCAGAAGTTAGTCATCTAGGTGGCAAACTGGTTGGTGGGCAGAAAACAGAGAGTGGTGGTAAATGGTATACAGTCAGAAGAGATGCAAGTCACAAGTGGGTACCTCAGGATCAGTCCTGGGGTCAGTCCTCTTCACTATCTCTCATCTGTGACATTGTAGATAGACTGGAGTAAGGTTTCTCTGTTTGCAGATGACAAAGATCTGCAACAGAGTAGATGATCCAGATGGGTTGGGCAGAAAGAGAAGAGATTTGGATAAACTGGCAAAATGGTTGGAAAAGCGGCAAATGGGGTTTAATGCAAAGAAGTGCAAGATCATGCACATAGGGAAGAGAAACCCTGAAGCCACATATAGGCTGGGAGGAGAGTTGCTGGCAATCACAAGGAGGGAAGAGACTTGGGCATCATCATCACAGGTGACCTGAAATCATCCAAGCAGACTACTAAAGTAGTAGGTAAGGCTAGAGGGATGTTGGGGTGTATTAGTAGGGTATCACAAGTTGTAAGAGGGAGGTAATAATCCCACTTTACAAGACACTGGTTAGGCTCCCATCTGAAGTACTGCATACAGTACTGGAGGCCGCACTGCACAAGGACATTAACAAAATGGAGGCAGTCCACAGAAGGGCAACCAAAATGGTGCAGGGACTGCATCAGAAAACATAGGAGGACAGATTAATGGAGCTCAATATGTATACCCTAGAGCAAAGGAGGGAGAAAGGTGTTATGATGGAAACATTCAAACATCTTAAGGGCATTAATAAGGTGAAAGAGTCTAACATGTTTCAATATAAGAAAAATAGCAGGACAAGAGGACACAGCATGAGATTAGAGGGGACCGATTAAGGGTAATGTGAGGAAGTTCTTTTCACAGAAAGGGTGGTGGATGCATGGAACGGCCTACCTCAGGAAGTGGTGGATGTGAATACAGTGCAGGGCTTCAAACATGCATGGGATAGGCATAAGGGAGTAATACAAATGAGTAGGAATAGAAAGGCCATTGACAGAGTACAGGCCTATAGAACATTCATAAGGCAGAAAAAATGGGCAGATTGGATGGGCCTATGGTCCTTATCTGCTGTCAACTCAATGTTTCTATGTTTCTTGAGTCCCACAGCTAAAACACAGGTACAACTAATTAGAAAGGTTCCCCGGGAGCTATACTATAGACCATATCGGCATCAGATATTAGCAAACAATCAGGCAGCAGTCACCTTAATTCTTAATTCACCTGGTCCACTGAATCAAAGGAATGCCAGGTGTCATTACAGTATACCTGGAGCCTGGCTGGTTATAAAACCTTATATCACATAGTTGCCACCAGATGTTTAGCCACAATCGGATGCAAGTCAGCTCTTTTCTGATGAGCACGCTGGCAGGTCTTGGGAAATCCTGGCGGATGTCCTTCCCAAGTGATTTCTTTAAGCTCCCTACTTTCCTGAAGAACGTGCTGTCTGTCCAGGAAATTAAGTAATTTCAAAATAAATGGCATGGGGTAGAGCCCAGGGTGGCCGGTGTGCAAGGACTGGTGAACCTGTTCAAGGATGTAGTTCGGTTGTTGGGCGTAAAGACCGGTGATGCACTCAAGTAGTTTCTGGGAAAACTTGATTGGACTTGCAATATCTGCTTTTCAGGTAAGCCAAAGACTACTATGTTGTTTCTCCTGAAACATAGAAAGATAGAATTTGATGGTAGATAAGGACCGCTTGGCCCACCCAGTCTGCCCATTTCCTACCTAATGGATAAGCTGCAGATCTAGTTAACCAGCAGCCTACTTTTCTACCCCACCCCTAGAATTGCCTTATGGCTGTCCCATGCATGCTTGAATTCAACCACTGTTTTTGACTCCACAACCTCCTCTGGAAGGCGCTCCATGCATCCACAACCCCTCTGTGAAAAAATACTCCTTACATTACCTCTGAGACGCCTCTATCTTCAAATTGTGCCCCTTGTTCTTGCATCCTCTTTTTGAAAGATGCTACCTTCTTGGACTTTGTTGATTCCTTCAGGTACTTGAAAGTTTCTATCATGTCCCCCCTCTCCTCCTTTCCTCGAGGCTATACATATTAAGCTCCATTAGTCTCTCTTCATATGCCTTCTGGTGCAGACCCTCCACCATTTTAGTTGCCCTCCTCTGGACAGCTTCCATCTTGTCTATGTCCTTCGGAGATTGGGTCTCCAGAACTGCACAAGTACTCCAGATGGGGTCTCACCAGCTGTCTGTACAGAGGGATAACAACTTCCTGTTTTCTACTGGTGATGCCTCCCTATGCATCCCAGTATCCCCAGCCCTCCTTACTGCCCTCTCACATTGCTTCCCACCTTAAGTCATCTGATATGACTACCACCAGGTCCCTTTCCATTTTTGTTGTTGTTAGTATCTCACCCCCATTGTGTACTCTTCCCTGGTTTTGTTCCTAGGTGCATTACCTTGCACTTCTTAGCATTAAATCTAAGCTGCCATACATTTGACCATTCCTCTAACCTTGCCAAGTCCCTTCTCATCCTTTCCACCCCAACCTGTGCATCAACTCTGTTGCAGATCTTTGTGTCATCTGCAAAGAGGCATAATCCTTCCAGTCCCTCTGCAATGTCGCTATAAAGACATTGAAGAGGACCGGTCTTATTACTGACCTTCATGGGCACCTCTACTAGTAACCCCTTTCTTCAGAGTGGACTCTATTTACTATTACCTCTGTGTCCTATTCTCCAGCCAATTCTTACCCAGGCTCTCATCTTGGGACCCACCCCAGGCTGGCTAACTTGTATATTAATCTTTGTGTGGGACTGAGTCAAATGCCTTGCTAAAGTCTAGGTAGGCCATGTCCACAGCCACTCCCTGATCTACTACTTTGGTCACCCAGTCAAAGAAATCTATTAGATCGGTTCATATGACCTTCTTGCTGTGAATCCATGCTGACTTGGGTCCTCTGCCCCTCTGGCCTCTAGGTACTGACAATTCTTTCCTTCAGAAGTCATTCCATCATTTTCCTATCACTGAGGTTAAACTAACAGGTCTGTAGTTTCCTGCTTCTGCCCTGCTCCCACTTTTGTGAAGGGGAATCACATCTGCCCTCCTCCAGTCCTCAGGTACCACCCCATCCTCCCATGATTTGTTAAAGAGGGTAGTCAGTAGTGTCACAAGTTCCCCTTAGTTCTTTTACAGTTCTGGGATGAATCCATCAGGCCCCTGTCTGTCCTTCCAAGTCTTCCAACTTGGTTTCCATCTTATGTAATTTCTGATGGAGCAGGATTACTTCAGGGTTGGTGCACTCTCCATCCTTCCAAGGAGGTAGCATGAGCCTCAAGTCCCCTACTTCCACGTGGTAGCAGTTAAGTCCATTTGAGAGTTTTGAGCTCCCAGACATAGTTTTAATGTAATCTTTCAATGGCTGCATTTCAGAGATAAACTTTTCCTCAGTAAGTGAAGGAGGGGCCATTGTGGTCATAAGAGCCCAGAGCCAGTCCTCTGGGCCTTGGCTTTTAGAACTCTTTTCTGGCATTGAGGTGGTGTGTGGTGTGTATGGCCTAAAGCGCATTTCGCATCATCCTAAGAACAGCAAGTAACCAAATCTAACAAAATTAATGATCTGGTGAATCCTGAGTGGTATTGTAAAACATTTTCAGATAGTGTGGCAAATGTAAAATCAATAAGAAGGATCAAATAAATATGAAGTGGACAGGTGCGTGTAGCAGTGCAGCCGCTTAGCTCAGAGGCATCATGTGACTCAAAGTTGTCTGTTTTATCTTTGGTGGTGAGTACACTACTGTATATTAAATTTAGAGAGTGAATCTTCACCAGTGGCAGTTCAATCCCCTCAATACCCCTCGCATATGTTACTCCATGGTGTCCTAAGTCATATTATTACCAGCATCAATAACCCATGAACCATATTTCAATAATGAAAGTAAATTTGCCTGTGCTATTTTAATTCTGGTTTCAGGTGTTTAGTATTTTCGAATTCTGTATAAGGAACCAAGCCTTTGATAAATGAGATTAGTATTTTTTTAATATAAATATCGAAAGTAAGAGTAAAATCCAAGTGTACTCTCAGGTACTTAAAACATTCAACTTTTTCCAAACAGACACTATTGCTGACTCCAATACAGAAATGTTGGACTAATTTTTCAACTTTGAATTGGTACCAAATGACATTGATTGAATTTTGTGAGATTCAAAACCATTTTTTTCTTTGAAGAACCGTGTTGTAAGTGTTGAAGCTATTACACAAAACATGATTGACTTTATTAATGTCCTTGCTATAGACATATAATACTGCATAATCTGCATAAAGAATAGTATATGTAGGTTTGCCAACTACTGGCAGACTGTTGATATATGTAGAAAACAGGAGAGGCTCCCAAGATGGACCTCTGTGGGACTCCACTGCGAATTGGTTTAGCCCTAGAAACAATATTCTTACTTTAACTAGTTGCTTTCTGTCATGTACACTAAGTAGTTCACAAACCAGGCTAGAGCAGGGGTCCTAAACCAAGTTCAGATAGTTTGCAGATTAATAAATCATGGCTGACCAAATCAAATGCCTTGGTCAGGTTCATGTATACAGCACCAGTCACCTTACCCTGGTTGATTGCTTGGTAAATAGCATCCATGAACCCAATCAAGGCCATGCTGGTGCCATGATGTTTTTGGAAATTGTGCTGCTCCCTTTATATAGCAAACTATACTGCTCAATGTAATAGATTAAATGAGTATGCAATTTTTCATGTAGCTTAGCTAGTGTGGACAAAATTGAAATAGTTCAATAATTTTATATTTTTGTTCCTTTCTTATGTGATAGAACAACAATTGCTGTTTTCAATAAATCAGGAACAAAAAAGCTGCAAAAGATAAACTGAATAGTTTAGCCATAGAGGATGCTATTGGGGCAGCCATCCTAAGAAAATTGGCAGTTAATCCACCCAGATCTGCAGATTTATCAACTTTCAATGAAGCAAGCAGTTTGAAAAGTTCCTGCATGTAAACCTTTTATGATAAGAATGGGGACAGATTAAAGTCCCACTTTGTTGTATTAGACTTAAGTTCAGGATGCCCATTAAGTCTAAATTTATCCAGGTGACAAAAAATCATTAAAATTATTCACTAATTCAGCAGGGTCTATATACCTGTCACCATTCAGATTTATAGTAATAGGTGAGAAGTCAGCCTTAGCATTCAACAGGGAGTAATCAGATTGCCAGATTTTTTTGGATTGTAGAGGTTTGATGTCTGTTGAATTTTTAGATACTTGCTTTTTGCCCTAGATATTCCTTGCTTGCACTTATTATGTAAACATTTATATCTATTCAGTTATTTATTTATTTATTCATCTTGGTGACCGGTAAGCCCACTGGGCCCTGGAGGTCCCTTTTTCAGGGGTGACCCGGATTTACATGGAACAGAAAGTAAAATAATGAGCATGAATTACATGTGTTACAGGCAAGATACTATATAGTTCAGCATAGTGAAGCAGTGAGGATGAGTTACGTGTTATTACCAGCAACATACAGTCATGATACATGAAAATAAGTAGGGGAGCTGCAAAGTTGATAAATAGTACTGGACCAACCAGGGTCAGGAGAGGACCAGGGAAGCCTTAAATGTTAGGGGTGGTCTCAGAGGTCATTGCAGTGGCAGGTACTGGCTATCACCATGTCGTCCTTGAGCCTGTTGTGGAAACTTTTGATGGAGGGTGCTTCCTGCACATCAGATGGGAGGTGTTCACAGGGTGGGGCAGTGTGGGTGAATGACTTGCTACCCACCTTGGTCCTTACTCTGGGGACTTGGAGCAGAGTTTGTCCTGCAGAACGAAGGGGCAGGGGTTTGGACTTTAAAGCGAGGAGTCCAGAGAGACTGGGGGAGGAGCTGGGCTAATTAACTTGTAGGCTTGTCATAGCAAAGGGTACTGGAGGTGGGTGTCCAGTGAGGGCCAGTTGAGTATGGATTGGGTGTTGCAGTGAGATTCCTGGGGTTTACCAGGGAGACAAATCATGCCACCTTGTTTTACAGCACTTGGAGTCTGGTCTTCTCAGTCTTCGACAGCCCAAATACAACTGGGGCGTGTATGTCAGTGTCAGGAGGAGGATGCTAGTGGAGATAGCAACCCTGGCTTCCGTACCAGATGGTCTTTAGTCAATAGAGGGTGCCTAGTTTCCCATGTATAGTTTTGGTAACTTGGTCCACATGGTATTTAAGGGTGAGACCCTGGTCCAAGGTGAGGCCTAGGTATTTCAGGAAGGGCACTACTTCTACACAGGTGCCAGCCACAGAGGTGAGATGTAGGAGTTGTTTTCTGTCCTGACCGAGGGATCTGGGACCAAACAACATGGCCTTGGTTTTGCTTGTGTTAACTCATTCAGGCCTAGATATGCCTGTAGGTGGCGCCTGAAAGCATAGCCACCCAGGACAATAACACTGTAGACGTACTCGCTGATTTTCACCTCAGGCCTCAGAAACATCTGAGGAAGTCAGCAGTTTTACCTAAATATTAAACAAACCAAATTGCTTAGAATTGATTGCATAGCACCATTAGAAAGGTAATTTTGTGCTGTATAATTTTGCTGCTGATACTTTGTGTCTATCATGCATACTTTAGGAGTTATTCTCATTTGTTTAAGGTATGGTGTGAATGGCTGACATTTGTCTCTCAAGCCTCACCTAAGCACCTTGAATAAATCTGAAAAACCAGTTGTTTGTATTTCAGCTACTTTAAAATAAAACTAAATGGGTTATAATTGCTTGCATAGCACCATTAGAGAGATAATTTTGTGCTGAACAATTTTGCCACTGATACTTTGTGTCTACCACGTATACTTTAGGAGTTATTTGCATTTGTTTAATGTATGGTGTGTATGGCTGACATTTGTCTCTCATGCCTCTCCTAAGCACCTTAAAAAATCAGAAAACAATGTTGTTTGGTATTTCAGCTAATACAAAATAAAACTAAATTGATTACAGTTGATTGCATAGCACCATAGGAACGCTAATGTTGTGCTGAACAACTTTGCCACTGATACTTTGTGTGTAACACTTATGGTTTAGGAAGTATTCCATTTGTTTATGGCATGCAGATTATAGCTTGAGTTTGCTTAGAAAGGCCCAGGATGCAGTGCTAGAGTATACAGGACACAAATGGTGAAAAAAGAGCTCTTGTGGCATGAATAAGTTAAGGACCATTCTATTCTCAATGAGGCTGTTCTCAAGGGATTGCAGGTCACATTGGAGTAAGGGACTGAGGTCTGCCAGGTTGGCAATAAATTGATAGATGACAGCATCATCCATGTACTGATGGCAGCGCCCACAGTGGTCACTTAGACCATTAGTGAACAAGGAGAAGAGGAGGGGCCGAGTATCAATCCTTGGGTACCCCTCTTTAGTGGAAGTGAGTCAGGTACTGGCATCCTTCCATTTTACCCTCTGTGTAAGGCCGGTTAGGTAGCTTCAAACCACCTTAGAGCATGGCAGTTGAGGCCTATGTTGCACAGCTTGGCTAGGAGGAGGTCATGATTGACCAGGTCGAAGGCCTTAGAAAGGTCTATGAAGACCACTCCAGTAGGGGAACCCTTGTCCAGGTCACAGAATACTTCCATTGAAAATTTGTCAAGGCAGTATCAGGCCCATGCCTGATCCTGAAGTCGTGCTGGAGGGTGCCAGAAGTTGATGGGCCTGCAAGTAGTCTTGGAGTTTTCCATAGATCAACCTTTCCTAGAGTTTTGATAAGATGCAGAGGAGATAGATTGGCCTGTAATTGCCAATGGACTCCCAGGGGCCTCCCTTGTGGATGGGGACCACATGGGCCTGTTTCCACTGTTCAGGGACTGTGCCCTCCATCAAGGAGTGGTTAATGAGCCAAGACAGGGGTCTGGCCAGGCAGTGGAACCATCCTTCATCAGCCTGGGGTGACTCCTGTCTGGACCCCAGAGCCTGAGGTTTTAGGGTCTTAAGTAGCAGGAGAACCCATTTTGGCTTGTCCAGCCTAAGGTGAAAGGATGGGCGTCCTAGGTTAGGAGTTGCCCACATATTGGGGTCAGAGTTGAGGGGGTGGTAGGCCAGCCTTGTGCGCATCAAGGTTGGTGAAGTGGCAATTTGGAGCTCGTCTTGTAGCAGTTGTCCGTTGACTTCAATGGGACCAGGTTCGGACCTGCCTTTCCCTTTTAACAGCTCATTAATGTGAGCCCAGAAAAGTCAAGGGTTCCCTAGATTTTTTCTGGAGATGCATGAGATACTCCTTTTGTCATTTTTATAGCCAGTTTACACTTGTTCCTGAGGGTTTTGTAATTCACAAGGTCGACAGGTAGGGAGGAGTCCTTGAACTTTTCCAAGCCTTGTTGCGGTTAGTCATCAGGGCCTTTAATGAAGGGTTGTCCATTTGTAGCAGCTGCCCTTAGCACATAGCTTTTTCATAGATGTGAAGAGGTTAGCTGCCGTGATGACTGATCTCTGGAAGAAGGCAACTGCCTGGCCAGTTAGGTGAGGAGTTTGATTGGACACCAAGCTAGTCTGCTGAGGTGGTCAGTGAATAATTTGGGTGAGAAGTGGGTGTAATCCTGTGTGGACAGGATATGCAGTGGAACCCTGTGAACCTTATTCTTCCAAATGCAGCATATGGGGGAGTGGTCACCAGGGCATCAGCCATGGTACCAGCAGTCAGAAAGTTGCAGGGTTAGTCACCATGGCCCAGTCAAGGGTGGAGGATTACCAGTTTTGTGGTTCAGTCTTGTGGGTATGGAGATGACTTGAATGAGGTTTGCTTCTTGGAGTAGTCCTTTAGAGACAGGTTTGTGTTCTGATCCCAGTTCAAGTTGAAGTCTCCCAGGATGAGGAGTTCTGAGGAGACCTCCTTGGCTATGTCCTTTAAGACTGCCTCGAGGATAGGAAAGCGTTCTAGGGGGTTGTAGATGCAACCAATGGTGAGATGCTTGTGGTGCTCAAGGGTGATGCTAACAAAAATTGCTTCACTGTCAGTGCAGGCACTGTGCTGTGGGTTGACCTGTACTGAGCTCAGGGTATTTTTACATAGATTAGGACCCCTCCCCTCTTTTGTTGGTCCTGTCTCTTTGGTAGGAGTGATACCTGAGGGCATCAACCTTATGTGAGAGTACGTGGTTTGAGCCATGTCTCCAAAACAGCCAGCATGTCTCTTTGGTACAGGTCCATGCTTTCACTTTTTGCATCTTGGGCCGCAGGCTACAAATGTCTGTGCAAACTGCTTACCTTTGAGGACACCCAGAGGGGTTCTGTGGTGAGGTTAGTGAGAGGTTGTCGGGAAGAGGACCAGGGTTAGGTTATATATCTCCTGCCAGGAGCAGGAGGGTGGTGAGGAAGCAAAGGACAAGGGGCTGGAGTTGGGATTAGGTCTCTTCTGAGAGCCCTTTTGTGTGGAAGATGGTGGCATACCAAATGCCTTTCTTGGTAAGTTCATTGGCTATCAAGAGGGACTGGAGTCTACCCTGGAGGAAATAGGTAATAAGAGTAAGGAAGGGTATCAGGTTTCTGGGATCCTTCAGAATCTGAGTCACCTGTGCAGGTGAGCCCAACCACCCAGAGGAGGGATAGGATGTATATGACTGCCAGGAGTAGACCTCTGTTGGGCAATGAAGGCAGGGTACCCTGTTTTTGAATCATGATTATGGGTAAGGGGACCTCTAGTTAGGTGTGGTAACCTTAAGGATACCTAGGTTTGCTTATCTTGGAATCACCTAAGTGTGATAGCTTGAGTTACTGTAGTCAATCTGACACTTCTTACTTTGTATCTCCAGTAGGAGAATGCAAATAAGGCAGTATTGACAAGTGGCTACTAAGTATATACCATCGAACATCTGGGGATCTGAACAGGCTGTAAGCAACAAAGATTAGATTAACATATAGGTACTATTCATTAAACATTCAGGTGCTTGTATTCCTACCCTGGCAGTTCTAACCTACACCTTATTACAAGAAAGACTGTAATTGATCTATGCAGAGTAATGACTAAACAGTCTGTAATTGGTTCATTTCCAAAGTATCAAGAAGTACACAGTGGCAGTTAGTTTGCAGCCAAGGTGAAGGCAGATAGGGCTGTTGCAGGCAATTGCCAACCCACATTGGTTCCAGGCAGTAGGTGGGCATGGTTAGCAAGCATTTAATGGTGGGACATTTTCTGAAGTCCCAGCAAAGCTGCCCAACAGTCCAAGGAAGCCCCAAATGCTGCTGCTGAAAATCCTGCAGTGAATTTATCAGAGGAGATCTGTCTGGCTCAGTGAGTTAGCCACACCTCAACCCCAGGTGCGCCTGCTTGTAGAGTGTCCGCTGTAGGGGAGGGCAGCAAGAGCTGGCCGATCCTCCCCTGGGTGGTCGAATACACTTTGCAGCCATCTGGAGGAGTCTAACCACTGGTGCTTGGTCATAGCCTTTTGCCAGGCTGCCTGATCATCATGACTGGGGACCAATGAAGCGTGGGTGCTTTTTTGAACTTGCCACCGAAAAAGAAGAAAGACAAGCCTCGAATCTTCAGTTAATTTTGAACCTCGAATTAAGTTATTTTTTCTGAAGTCCCCAGCAATGCTGCCCAACAGTCCAAAGAATCTCCAAGTGCTGCTGCTGAAAATCCCGACGGTGAATTTGTCGGAGGTCCTCCTGGCTCAGTGAAGTTAGCCAGTGCCTCAGCCGAGGTGCTCCCACTGTGAGGTATCCTGTGCAGAGAATGAGCAGCAAGAGCCACTCGATCCTTCCCTGGGTCAAAATTCACTTTGCAGCCATCTGGAGGAGTCTAACGCTGGTGCTTCAGTCACAGCCTTTTTGCTAGGCTGTCTCGATCATCACAGATGGGGACCAATGAGGCGAATTGCCTTTTGAACTTGGCACCAAAAAAAGAAGAAAGAGAAGCCCCTGAATCTTCAGTTAATTTCGAGCCCCAAATTCAGTTATTTTTTCTGCATTCAAATGCAAATCAAGTCTAGTTGACTTAAACTTATCACCAGCAGAATTTCTTTTGCATTTAAAGTAATGATGTCACGTAAGACAATTAAAGCTTTTTTGATGTACCCTACATTTAAGTAATGGTGCCCGCTTGCTCACTACTGTCGTGAACTCAGTTATAAAAACATCTAATGCAAGATTTACATCAGATATTACATCTCAATAGGACCAATCAAGTGTGGATAAATCATTCAAAAGATGACAAGTCACAATTAGAGCAATTCCTGTATGTAATCATCCTAGATAAAGGATTTTAAAAGTGCTGTTATACTATAGGCAAAATGGCTAGACAGTCAGTGATTGAATCATGCAACACTTCGGTGCAGAATTCTTTCTGCCCCATTGACTAAGATCCAATCAATTAAAGAATGATTTCCAGATTTAACATTAGCCTAGTTGGTGATTATATTATTTGTTTTAATTGATAGGCATTGAGTATATTTTTGCATTGAGACTCATTAGTCAACTAATTTAAATTACAATCTCCTAAAACAATCAGTTCAGTATGGCTAAGTTTACCAATCATGCCTGTAAAGTCCTGTAACCATTCGAGTCCCACTTTGGGTGGACTATATACACAACACACCTTCAGATTCTTAGGGGCCCAGTTTAATTTTAATCAGCAGCCATTCATAATTAGTACTGGTTGTGTAAGGAATATCAAGTATTTCAAATATGATCAGAATACATGTAAATCAAGATTCCACCCTCCCTTTTTTTATGTCTGTTATGGCAGAATATGTTATAGTTATGTAAAATAATTTCAGAACTCCTTATTTTTGTGATAAACCAACTTTCAGACAATTTCAGTATGTGAGGTCTATATAGAACAACAAAAGACTTTCAACTCAGGTAATTTAGGAACCACACTTCAAACATTTAAATTTATAAATCATATGCCTTTATTCCTAGACCAGAAAGTATGGTTTGGATCAAGTTGGTAAATATTTTCAAATGGACCAGGGTTAACTTCTATGTAACCTGACTGCAAAAAATAATGTAAAAACAGAAAACATAAAGGTATAACTAAAGATTTTGATAAAACAGGTGACCTAGGATAATAACACAAAATATTAAGATGTTTTTGTAAAGGAGCCCAGTAATAGGAAAACAATATGATGAAGCTGAAATATGAAATGTAAACTGACCATCGGGTTACATTCTGAATTAACAATAACTACAGAACACAGCATCAATCATTAAAACACCCCACATATCAGTAAACCTGAACAAACACCCTTGCATGCCATTATGTAAATGGAATAATGAATTAGAAAAATAAAATATACTTATTGTAATGCTCAGAGATATTTGAAAATGGCCGAATGTACTTGGCCAATCTTCAATTAAAACAAAAAACGTTAACGTAATAAAACACATAGTAGTTCGGAGGGCTAACTTTAAATGGCTCTACACATATCTAATGAGATTAGTATGCTATCATGTATTCACTATGTATAGATAAGTAACCATAAGTAACAAAGTGTAGCACTAGCATGAATTCTCTGAGCTTAGATAAATAACCATTGGGTAACTGACTTCAGAATAGACAATTTATAAACAGCAGACATGGAAAATGGTCATTTGAAAACATTTAAAATGGCCAGTTGTACAATAAGCGAATTGATGTTATAACAGTTACCCATAGTAGTTATAGCTGCAATCAGGAGAAGCCAGCAGGTTGATATTAGAAAACATAATAACAGAAAATAATGACAGAAGGAAACCTAAGGTCCTTCTAGTCTGCCCATGGGTTAACCAGATATAAGGAAAGTGGCCAGTTATAATTGACCAGGCTTAAATGAATGAGTTAATATTGTAGAAGCTACCCACAATTATAATAGCTGATATCAGGAGAAGCAGAAAAAAGAGTGTAGTAATTCTGGATAACTAATGTTAAATGACTCTAGTCCCATAGGATATAATTGGCCAATCTCAAATGAATAAAACAGTTGCTATTATGGTGACTACCATCAACAGAAACACATAGAATTCAGGAGGGCTAATGTTAAATGTCTCTACTCGTGAATCTAGTGAGATTAATACATTATCATGTATTCAATACGATAGATAAGGACCGTAAGTAACAAAATATAACATTAGCATGAATTCCTTGAGCTTAAATAAGTAAATCTGGGTAACAGACTTCAAAATAAACAATTGGCAAAGAGCAGACATGGAAAATGATCATCTGAAGAACGTTTAAGAATGACTGATTGTAATTAACCAAACATAAGTGAACTAATGTTATAACAACTACCCACAGTAGTTACAATTGTTATCAGGAGAAGTCAGCAGGTTTATATCAACCAGACTGAAATAAAATTGCCAGTTATAACAGACCAAACTTGAATGACTAAATGAATTTCATGCAACCCAGCCTGTCTGCAGCTCCATTGAGCTTTTTCACAAAAAGACTGTGATGAGATTGCTCAATTATTTGTAATAAGGTGCTCAACATCAGATCAGAGATCCGCTTGACCCATTGTATGGGGATGCTGTTGGTCACGTTTGGTCACGATACCTCATGTCTCCTGGAATACCTTTGACCTGTCAGAGTTTGAGTGTATTATGCGGATTGTCCAGGGAATGTGCCCTACATGCTGTAGTTTAGATCCATGCTCAATTTCACTGATTTTGGATTGTTTGAGATCATTGGCCCATTTCTGGCTCAAATTATCTGGTGCTCCTTGGAATCGGGTGAGTTCCCAAGCTCCTGAAGGAGACGGTGGTGACACCCCTTCTGAAGACATCTTCATTGGACCCAGATATTTTTGCTAATGATAGACTGATCTTGAACCTTCCTTTATAGGAAAGGTTATAGAGAAAGTAGTGGCAACCCAGCTGGAAAACCATTTGACCATCCATAGTATCTACGAACCCTCTCCAGTGGGGTTTCCATAAGAGGCACAGTACTGAGACTGCTCTGGTTCGGTGCTCAATGATATCCTGAGGGCGAGAGATCAGAGAAACCATTCTAATCTGGTACCCTCTTGATCTCTCTTCAACCTTTGACATTGTAGACCATTGGGTTTTGCTCGAGTAGCCTGAGGTCCATCTGTGGCTTGTCAAGTACAGTGCTCAGATGGTTTACATCATTCCTATCTGGTCAAATGCAGAGAGTGGTGTCGGGATTTTTCTTCTGACCCTTTCTGTCTGCCTTGTGGGGTTCCCAGGGCTTGTGCTGTCCCCTATGTTGTTTGCAGTGTACATGCTACCGGAGACATGGTAAGACAGTATGGACTGAGGTTTCACTGCTATGCTGATGATACCCAGATCTCACCTGGCTTTTGCTCCTGACCAGGTTAGTACTCTCTCAGTATTTAATAACTACCTCACTGAAATCCATGACTGGATGAATTTGAGCTTGTTAAAGTTGAATGCAGGAAAGACTGAGGTTATGGTAGTGGACCCGAGTCACAGGATAGAGGGGTTGAGGAATGATCAGCCCTCTGGTTTGTTTCTGGGGGCAATCAGATCCTTACCTCAGAATGGGTACGTAACTTGGGAGTGGTACTTGACGATGGGCTGACCTTCATTATCAGGTGTCGGCAGTCATCAAGTGAGCCTTTCATCATCTTAGAAACATTGCCAGCATGAAACTCCTCATTCCATCCAGTGATTTACCTGTGTTGCTCCACCCTTCATGACCTCCCTCCTTGACTACTGCAACTCCTTTACTTAGGGCTTCCTGGGATTGATATGTGCTGCTTGCAGCTAGTGTAGAACGCTGCAACTCAGCTGTTGACAGGGGCATCTAGAAGGCCACATATTACCCCTGTATTGTACAAGCTGCACTGCTGCTGATTCAGTGGCAGATCACCTTAAAGTAGGTCTATTTACCTACAAAGCCCTACATGGACTTGGTCCCGATTACTGAAAGAGCTTCTGATTCCTTACAACCCTGTGTGACAGCTCCGCTCAGCTGGTGGGGTTGCTGGAGGTTCCAAGGGTTACCTCGAAATCTTCTGGGGCCCATGCTTTTATGTTTATGGCTCCAACCCTCTGGATCTCTGCCCCATCAGCTTCTGGAATGTACGACCGTGGGGAGCTTTAAGTGGGAACTTAAGACCTACCTGTGGAGACAAGCATTTTATGAATTGATATGAGTGATATTATGATTTTAATGTTTATTTTAACTCTACTTTTGGGATTTTATTGTTAAGTTTAAAGCACCTTGGTACCTGAAAGGCACTTAATAAATAAAGTTTTATTATTATTATTAATTAATATTGAAGCAGCTACCCACAATAATTATACAGTAGCTGACATCAGGAGAAGCACAGAAATGGCCGTAGTGATTCAGGAGGGCTAACGTTAAATAGCTGTACCCTGAATTTGAGAACTTAAAACATTACACACCCCAACTAGAGTGATAAACACACTAGTATAATTCCCTAAACTTACATAAGTAACCACTGGATACATGATGCAGAGTAAACATTGTATGAAAAGCAAAGAAAGAAAGAAAGTAAAACACATGATTCAAAGTGCTGAAAGTAAAGAAAGTAAAACACATGATTCAAGGTTGAACTCACCTCCTGTGAGAAAGGAGAGTGGAGAGCTGTGGAGCTGTGACTGCAGTCAGCAGTGAGGTAGCAGTCAGAAACCAGAGGAAGGAGAGCTGAGCTGTTTAGAGCTGAACTAGCAAGGGAGCAGGTTCAGTTTGACGACTGAAGCAATGACTGCCAGCCAACTGCAGACTGTGGTATAGGTTCGGGCCGATCAGGGAGAGGCGCCAAGGCGGTAGGTTTAAAGAAGCCAGCCAGACCGCAGAGCAGAGAGCTGGGTTTGTTAGCCATGTCGGCAGCGGGGAGGGTCACAGCCTGCCACCAGAGAAAAGGAGATCTGGAGAGCTGGGCAAGGAGCTGTGAAGCAGTCAGCAGTGGGGTCACAGTTGGCAAGCAGAGGAAGGAGATTGGAGCTGTTTGGAGTGAACTAGTAGGGGGTGCTGGTCGCAGTTCAGTGACTGAAGCAAAGACAGACAGCCAACCACAGTCCGTGCTGTAGGATTGGGCCAATCAAAGAGAGAGGTGCCAAGGCAGTCAGGGCTTAAAAGCCAGCCAGACTGCAGAGCTGAAAGCTGTGTTTGTTCCTGTCCCCCCAACCCCTATTAAATACGGAGGGAGGAGGAGCCATCATATGAAGTGGAGGAGCTAACAGATCACAGGTCTACAGGTGGAGGAGCTAACAGGTCACAGGTCTACAGGTCACTTGATCTTGGACCACTGATGCTGGAGGTGCTGGGGACTTGGACTTGAACTTGGTGTCTTGGAATTGAACTGGGTGACTATGGTTATTAATTCTTGATGCCTATGGTTTGCACATGCTTTACTATTTATAAAAAGTCTTGACTGTGGGTTGGGGCTGAGGAGGGGTGAGGTCAGGGCCCAAAAATACATAAGGTGTGATTTTAGAACTGTATCTGAGTATCACAGAAGAAATGGTAGGGCACAGATGGAGGGGTGACTAAGGAAGGGGATCTTTGACAGGGTGGTGGGGTACAGTGGATGTGGAATGGCAATGATCCTAAATTGAGCTTGGAGGATGGGGTTGTATGATGTGTAAACAGCTCACTCAGCTGAGGGAGGAAGTGGTGAGGCTAAGGTGGGGGTTAAATGGGGAAGCTGGGAAAAGGGGTAGAGCGACAGGGACAGTATAAGCCAAGGAAGGAGTGGGAAGGGCTGAGAGGATTCACTGGAGGATCAGATACACTGTTCTGGAAGCAAGGGCTTGGGAGGGAGAGGATGGAAGGGATCCAGAGGGGATAGACCAGAGGTGGTAACAGACAGCAGCAAGTCCAGAGTTGGGATGGGGCACCTGAGACAGGAGGAAAGGATTTAGTAGGAACTGAGAGCAGGAGGTCTGAGGCACAAAAATGATGCCTGTAGCGAGAGGAAAGGGTCAGCCGGGGATCAGGAGGAGTGGAAGACAGTAGGCTCAGGAAAAGGCAGACGGATGCCCAGAATGAAGGATGATGTAGGCATAGGTGAAATGGGCCAGAGGGTGGAAGTAACAAATAGTTTTGCCCCCAGGTATCCTAGTCGAGAACATTTTGGAGGAAGGGTCCAGTAGGGGCATCAGAGAAGGGGGCAGAGCAGCTGGTGGACATAGAGGGAAAGATCTCAGGTGCAATGGAAAGGGGAGGAGGGGCAGGCACATTGCATATAGGGGAACGGGTGGAGGTGGGACAGGCACATTAGGACACACCAGAGGGTTGCACTAGGGGAACTTCTGTATAAGAAAAGGCAGGAAGGAAGCAATGGAAGAGCTGGAGTTGAGCTCCTGGGAAGCTGGAAATGAACAGAAGGAAACCCTGCAGGGCAGGAGCTGCAGTGGAGGCTGAGGCATGCACCAGGCAGGGTGCAGGGAGAGGAAATATGCAGACAGGGCAGGTGGTGAGAGAAAGACTTCCCAAGTGGGGTACAGTGCTCAAAACCTCTGCAAAGATGGGGGACAGGAACAGTTGGAGGGGATTAAGCACAGTTGGCACAATCTCACACAGTGATGCAGACAGGGAAGGCAAGGAGCAGATGGGGGGCAGGTGAAGTTGGCTCATGCTCAAGCAGTGATGCAGGAGGGTTTGCAAGGATGAAGGAAGTCAGGCAGAAGTACATGGGATGAAGGGGCAAAGGAGGAGTCTGAGGAAAGGGTAAAAGGAGAGGGTGAAGAGGGACAGATGCTGGGTGTGGTAAAAACAGGATAGGTTAGGTGATGGGGAACAAAAGATGAGCAGGGCAGAAACCAAGTCAGATGGAACATGAGGAGGAGTCCAAAGGGACCCAAACCCTGTGGCACAAAGCTAGAGGCCAAAAGGACACCCAGGAAGCAGGGGACAGTAGGGTGGCACTCTTGGGGACTCAATAATTAAGGGGCTAAAATGAGGAAGGAAGGAGCAAAAAATAATGCAGTATGGGTACAGTGCATGCCAGAGATGATGGCGCTGGAGTGAGGCATCATATTCCTTCCTGGGGTAAGCAGTAGGATTAAAGGACACATCTGGTGTTTCACCTGGGCACAAATGACTTGGAGGAGAACAGTCTGATGGAGGTACAGGCAAGGTTCGAGGAACTCACTAGGTTCCGTAGAAGCAACACTGTTTTCCTTCCATTTCCTTCTCTGAGGTGTTGCCAGTACCAAGAGTGAGCACACCCAGAAAGGAGAAGATAAGGGCATTCAGCAATTGGCTACAAGGCTGGTGCAGTCTGATGGGGTTTGGCTGGATAGGTGACTATGGCTCTACATGGAAGGAGGGGAGGGCTATATGCCCATGACAGGCTGCACCGGAACTGTTCAGGGCAGCTGCACTAAAGAGTAAACTGTGGGACTTCATGGAAAGGAAGTTCAATTTAAACTAAATGGGGGCTAAGGACAGGGCCATCTTTACTTGAGAAACTATCAGCCTCCCCCAAGTCACAGCATTCATCAAGGAGCAGTTAGCATCAGGGAAGGACTGGATGGGGCTACATGTTGGAGGACTTTGGTTGCAAATGCCAGGAGTATGGGGAACAAAATGGGAGAACTGGAGGTCACCATGATGGAGGAGAACCTAGACATTGTAGCAGTGAGTGAGACTTGGTGGAACGAGCACCACACCTGGGAGACGGTGATCCCAGGGTATTGTTTGTTTAGTAAGAATCGGGAGGGAAGGGAGGGGTGGCATTATATGTCAGGGAAGGGATTGGGTCCATGGAAGGGCAGGATGAGGAGGGGAAACAGAGATATTGTGGGTCATCCTAGACAGGGGATGGGGAAAACCTCAGCATTGGAGTAGTCTATAGGCCTCGTATGGAGGGGAGGAAGGGATAGACACTTTGTGGAATCTGTAGTGAGGATGGCACAGAAAGGGAAATTGTGCTAACTGGGACTTAAACCTTCCGGACATCAACTGGGAGGTCCAGACAACAATCTCCGCAAGGAGCAGGGGCATCTTAGAGGCTCTTCAGGGCATATTCCTGCAGCAAAGGGTCAGTGAGCTCACTAGAGGTGTAAACCTGTTGGATGTGGTCTTCACAAAAGGGGACAGTGTGGAGGAGGTGGAGGTGAGGGAAGAGCTTGGCACCAGTGACCACAGGGCTGTCAGGTTCAGGGTGAGAGCAGGCAGGGTGAAGGTTAGGACGACAACCAAGGTAGTGGACTTCAGGAAGGCTGACTTTAATGGAATGAGGAAGGTAGTTAGGGAAGATATGTTGAGGATAGGGGAAGTGCAGGGGTGGAGGAATAATGGGCAGCCATCAAGATAGGGGTATTTAAAGCCATGGACTCATGTATAAGATGGGTAAGAAAGAATAGAAGACAGAAAAGACCTCTATGGTTCACTAGAGAGGTGGCTTTAGGGGTCAAGTAGAAGACTACAGCATTCAAGAGGTACAGGAGGACACAAAAGGATGAGGACAGGGAAGCCTACAGGAAAAAAGAATGCAGGCAGGGCAAAAGATAAGGAGGGCTAAGGAGGCCACTGAGAAGAGGATAGCGAAGCAGGCAAGGAGGGGGACAAAACCATTTTTAGGTACATTGGAGAAAGGAGGAGGGCACAGCATGGGATTGGGAGGATAAGGCGGAAAGTGGAACATTACTGGAAGGATTTGAAAAGCAGAGGCATTAAATAGCTATTTTGCCTTTATCTTATTTTATTTATCTATTTGTACATCAGTTTACAACTTTTCAGCCAGAGGCTCATTTCCAAAGGTACCTCGTCACATTGAGGACAAATACATTACAACTTTTGTTACATCATAGAGGTTACAAGTTTAGCAAACACATGCAGTTACAATCATTTGTACAGGGAGAGACAGTTAACTTACAATGGCATATACTTGCACGCGGTTACGTGCAGAAACAGCAGGTGGTAATAGTTCAGTGGGCGATGGGGTGAGGTTGGGGTGTGGTGGGGTGAGGAGCAGCTCAGTGAGCTTTTGTCAGTGCATAGAGCTATGCCACCTTAGAGTCGTGCGTAGCTACGCATATTAAATAGCTGGCTCAAGTGCAGTTTTGAAGCAGGAGATTGTGGGGTGTCAGAGATGGAAGTAGGGAGCATGTTATACCAGGAAGGAGCTCTGTAACAGAAGGACCTCTGTCCATGGGTGGTCCTGGATCTGAGATCAGTAGAGTGGCCTTGCAGGAGGTTCGAGTTTGAACCAAGGGTTGGGCTTGGTGGATTGAGGCTGTCAGCCCAGGAGGGGATAGCCTGGGAAGATTTTTTGTTATGAGGCAGGTTTGGTATCTAAGTCGTTCATCCAGGTTAAGCAGCATTGCCATATCATAGAGCTGGCAAGTATGCGTGAGCCTGAGGCCCCCATAAATAGCCTAACAAGCCTTATTCAGGGTGAGGCGAATTTTATTGAGGGTGGTTGAGTCCGCAGTGCCGTGATACTGGCAGGCCATAGTCCGCAAGGGACAGTATTGAGGATGTAACCGCTAGTCGGAGGGCATCGGGGAGACAATTTTTGTAGCGGTAGAGGATACTTAGTCGCACATAGCTGAGGCAAGAGCATCAATATGGGTGTAGTAGGCGAGGGCTGGTCGAAGAAATTCCCAAGATACTTGTATGAACGGACTTGTTCAAGAGGTTGTTTGGAACTAGGGAGGATGTGAGTGAGAAGTTGCTGGCTTTGTTTTGGGGGTGGGAAAAGAGCATAGTTTTGTTTTTTGAGATTGATGACAAGTCTATGCTCTTTAAACCAGGTTTCGCAACATTAAAGGATAGTTGTAAGGTGTCCTGTAGGGAGATGGGGTTGCGGTGGGTGGCAAAGATGATGGCATCATCTGCATAACAGCAGAATTTTTCCAGTGCATGCACTGGGCAGGGTGTTGAGGTAGAGTGAGAAGAGTAGTGGTCCCAGGATGGAACCCTGGGAACACCTGAGCAGATGGGACATGTTTTGGAATAAGTCCCATTGATTTTAACACACTGGGAGTGAGCAGATAGGTAGCTGGTGCACCAGGAGACCGGCCCAGTAGAGAAGCTGGTGTGCCTGAGGGCATCCAGCAGGAGGTGGAGACAGTGTCAAAGGCCTTTGAGAGATCAACGAACACTGCCGCTAGGAAGCCAGAGTCCAGGAAGGAGTGTAGGAAATTTGAAAACTCAATTAAGGCAGTGTTGATATTGTGACCTGCATGGAAACCATGCTGTTCTGGGCAGAGGATGTTGTGTTTGGTCAGGTAATCAGTAATTTGAGTGGCCACCAGTTTGCTAGGGCTTTGGAGAGGAGTGGAGGATGGAGATAGTCGGTAGTTCCCGTCCGGACCTGTCACCACCTTGTGCATGGGCGTAACTGTGGTAGTTTTTCTTGCCGATGGAATTGCCCCAGGCAGAGGGATTTGTTGTGCAGGCTGGTGAGTGGAGCAGGACCTGATCCAGCACCCGATGGAGGATGCTGGCATCCAGGAGTCGCTGCCAAAACTATTGCTCTTTAGTGCTTTGATCAGGTGGGGTCTGACTTCCTGGGCAGTTACCCTACGTAAGTGGAAACTAGGGTGTTGGATGACTGGGGCAGGTAGGGGGGGTGGATCCAAGAAATTGCTAGGAAGGACCGAACTAAGGTCCGTGAAGGATATGTTTAGGAAGTTAGCTATGCAGGCAGGGTCAGTAGAGATAGAGCCATCTATGGTGATCTGGGATGTGGGAGGGCGCGCACTCCCATTTAATTGTTTAATGTTGTCCCAGAATGTTCATGCACACCCAGGAGGAGGTGAGCTGGTCTGGTAGTGATCGGCCTTTGCTTTTCAGATGGCCCAGGTGCACTTGTTCCAGTGCAGCATTGTATGCCTGTCTCTCCCCCATCTGGCCTGTTTCTGTGGCCAGGTGCCATAGGTTATCCCTGTGTTTGAGCAGTTGTAGCAGGGTAGGGAAACCCAGGGTGCATTACGCTTTTTGGTTTGGACTTCGTGAGGGGTGCAAATATGTCACAGGCTTTGTTGAAGGTTTGGGAAAAAGGTTAGGCGGTATCTATGTCAGGGCATAGTGTATGAGCGACCAGTTTATTTGAGCAAGAAGTTGCTTGAGGCTTTTTAGCCCACCTAGTCTGAGGTGCCGGGCGAGTGTGGGTTGAGCTGTGAGTTTGGGTGTGGAGGTCACCCAATGGAATAGGATAGGGAGTGGTCACTATGAGTCAGGAAGGACCTGGATATCACGGACTTGTTTGGGGCGGTTGGTGATGACTACATCTAGAAGGGTGCTGGTACTCTCTTTGTGTTTACTCTAGTGGGTTGGGAAATGAGTTGAGTCAAATCTATTGCTGTGAAGGAGTCCCAGGTAGTGGAGGAGGCGCTGAGCCAGTTCACATTCAGGTCTCCCACAAGGATTTGGTCAGCCTTGTGATGGAGGGTTGCAAGATAATCTGTTAAGGATGCCAGTGCCAGATTTTGGTTCTTAGGGGGAATGTAGGCAGTGGTGAGATATATGGGGCCCTGGAGGGTCAGGAGTAAGTTTGAGGGTTGGGGCCTGTGCCCCATTTATGAGAGCTGGGGCAGGGGTGCTTGTCCAGTGAGAGAGTCTCTGGTATAGATTGCACAGCCACCCCCATTTGCCTACACGATCCTCTCGGTATAGGGTGTATCCTGGGAGGGAGACAAAGGAGTCAGGGGTGGACTTTGATAGCCAGGTTTCCACCAGTGTTATGACATCTGGTTTATGCAGTGTGACCCAGCATTGGAGAGATCAAATTTTTCAGAAGACTGCATATATTCATGGATGCTATGAGGAGCCTAGGGGACCCAGCTGGTGGGCTATTATGGGCAGGGGCCTGGGTTGGGATGTATATTGCCTGATAAGAGTAATAGGATGACCACAGCTCTGGCCAGGGGCGGTGATGAGCAAGCTTTTGAAAGGTATGCAGTGAGGAAAGAGGGCAGGGGAACAGGATGGGCTGGGGAGTGTGACAGCCACAGGCAGGTGGGCCTGGCAGAATTTACAGCTGTAGGAGTAAGGTAAGAGCTGGGTAGACTTAGGTGGACAAGGCAATGGAGCCTGATGTAATACACCAAGGGTTCTCAAGAAAGTGAAGGATGAACTGGCGCCACATCTGGTAAGGCTGTTTAACTTATCCTTGGTCATAGGGGTGGTGCCAATGGACTGGAAGAGGCACAGGTGGTCACATTACATGGGGGGCGGAAGGATGAGGTCAAAAACTACCACCCCATTAGTCTTACCTCAGTGGTCGGGAAGGTAATGGAAGCACTACTTAAGATCAAGTTGATAGAATATTTGGAGATGAACATGCAGGATGACAGGCAGCATGGCTTCACCAAGGAAGGTCCTGTCAGACTAACCTGATAGAGTTTTCGATGGGGTGACAGAGATAATGGACCAGGAGGAGTGGTGGACGTGGCCTATCTAGATTTCAGCAAGGCTTTGACACTGTTCCACACAGTGGAATGGTGCATGAGCTGCCAGACTAGGGGTGGACCTCAAGATCATCAGGTGGATTGAAAACTGGTTGAAGGAAGGAGTCAGACGGTGGTGGTAAATGGGACACATTCCAGGAACCGCGGTGACTAGTGGGTGCCACAGGGGTCAGTGCTACGACTCACTACTTTTTAACATCTATGTTAGTGACTCCAGCAGAGAGTCTGAGGACGGTGTGCCTGTTTGCAGGTGATACAAAGGTCCGCAATAGGGTGGATTCATCTACTGGGGTGCAAGCCATGAGGAGGGACCTGAGAGGCTGGAGAGGTAGTCTGACAGCTGAAAACTGAAGTTTAAAGCACAAAAGTGCTCGCTGATGCACCTGCAGAGGAGGAATAGGAGGAAATCACTCCCTTGGGGGTGGTGATTAAGGAGAAGGAAATGGAAAGGACCTCGGATTATGGCATCGCGTGACCTCAAGGTGGTCAGCCAGTGTAGCAAGGAGGTGGAAAGGCAATGGAATATTGGCCTGCATTGCAAGGGTTTTAATAGGTGGAAGAAGGAGGTGCTAATGCTGTTATACAGAACCATGGTCAGGCCACATCTGGAGTATGGGGTGCAGTTCTGGAGGCCTCACCTACAAAGAGATGTTGAGTTGATGGAAAGGGTACGGAGAAGGGCAAAAATGGTACGAGGGATGCAGGATGTACCCTATGAGAGACGATTGAGAGGGTTGAATTTGTACCTTCTGGAGATTAGAGTGAGAGAGGGGATATGATTGATACCTCTAAGTATCTGAAGGAAAAATAAGGTGGAGGGGTGATAACTTGTTCAAATTGAAGAAGGAGTGAACAAGAGGGATATAGCCACAAACTGGAAGGTGGGCAATACAGAGGTAATGTCAGGGGAAGTTTTCATGGAGAGGGTGGTGGAGGCCTGGAACAAGCTGCCAGAGGAGGTAGTGGCAGTTGAAATGGTGTAGGATTCAAGAGGACTTGGGATAGATTTAAGGGGTTGGGAAAAGAGGGTGGAAGCATAACAGAAGGGGAGGTAGAGTGTTGGGCAGACTAGATGGGCCATGGGGCCTTTCTCTGCCGTCACATTTCTGTGTATCTGTGAAAGGTGGAGTTTCCTGCCCAGGTCCCAACTGTGACAAACACTCTCTCTCTGGGCTGTAACAGCTTTCAGAAAGGTGTGTGTCTCTGTTTAATCTCTGCCATCAGCTGGTTCACCAGCAAACTCACCTTCCTCCTTTGCACAGAGCTGGGAGGTCAAACATGCAATGGGTCACGTGATGCTAACCTTCTGAGCAGCAGCAGTGTCTTGGAGCTTCCGACTCCCTCCAGTCTTATTAGCTTCTATCTGCGATTCTTGAAGAGCGAATCCAATAATTATATATTATTTGATTTACTTCACTCTGCCTTTCGGCCTTAGGGCGTTTGATTTCACATCCTTCTAACATAACTAGGATGGAGGCGGAGAAAAACAGGCTGCGATCCGGCATACACCACCAGCTACTCCTGAGAAGCTGCCTAAAAAGCGAAAATCAACTCGGCTCCACCCCTGAGAAAACGGGCGATAAGATATTCTGACTAATCTTCTAACCAAGAAAAGTTCCTAAAGGAATTAACACTTTGAGAAGTGTTACAAGATATTACACAGAGCTCAGATCTATCCGGGGAGACCTTTCCTCTCTAGCCATGAGGGTGTCTGACTCAGAAGCTAGAATTCATTCCCAGGAACAATGGAAATCTACAGCAGAATCCAACTTGGTGGCATTAAAGCAGCAGGTTAAAAGTTGCAACTAAAACAGAAGACCTAGAAGATTGCAGTAGGAGAAACAACCTGCTTATCCTGGGTTTACCTGAGCTGGAAGAGGGGTCTGATCCCATTGCCTTTCCAAAAATTTCTAGTCAAAATAGTGGGCCTTTCACCTCTAAATCCCACCACCTTCTGGAAAGAGTGCACAGATCCTGAGACCCAGGACCCCTTCAGATTCTCCTCCGCGACCGCTGATTATGAAATTTCAGTTATCTGGAAAAGCAGCACGTTCTTACCAAGGCTCGTGAACTTCAATCAATTATGTGGGATCTGCCAAACTTCGAGTAGCTCAAGATCTGCCTAAGGAGACCAGGATGAAGAGAACCACATTCCATTCCATTGTCCAGAAGCTTATCACGGTGGGCATCCCTTTCAGGATGTCGTATCCTGCCACCCTAAGGTCACAATTGAGGCACCTCCGTGAGCTATGACACCTTGACTCTGCTCTCAAGGACCTGTCTGTTAAACTTCCTAATCTCTTAAAGCTAGTACCTGAACTCTTAGTTCCCAGTTTCTAACCAAGGCGATGTTTTAGCCTGAATTCAATGTTTTGAATGTTGTGTTTACCTTGTTAGCGGTTCCGGATTTATCCCAATGGGTGGAGAGTTCTCGGCGGCCCAGGCGAGGTCGTAGGCTGCGCTGTCTCCGCCCTCGCAACTACCCAGAACTAAACAGCAGCGGGTGCAAAGCTATGCCTGGCTATTTTTAGTGTGGGACTGGTTTGGTCCAGCTGCATAACGCCCCGGGAAACATCATCTGTAATGGAGTGGCAATACTTCCACCTCTCGATTTGCTCCTGCCACCTCTCAGAAACCCAGTAATAGTCCTGATAAGGGGTGAGTCATACTTTTGGGTTTCTCATACATACATAGATACATAGATACATAGACAGTGTCGGCAGATAAGGGCCTATGGCCCACCTAGTCTGCCCATTTGAGCTTGTAAGTTCAGTTTGTTTTCCTAGAAGTCTATTTCCTTACCTGACCTCTAGAATTCCTTTATGTCTATCCCATGCATTCTTAAATCCGTGATTGTTTCAGCCCCACCACTTCCTCTGGCAGGGTGTTCCACTTGTCCACCACCGTTCTGTGAAGAAATTCTTTCTCATGTTTCCTCTGAATCGTCCTCCCTCCAACTTCATCCCATGCCCTCTAGTCCTGAAACATCTTTTCGCTTAAAATAGTGTTTTCCTGCACCCTGTTCCTCCCTGTAAGATACTTGTATGTCTCTATCATATCCTCTCTCCCTCCTCTCCTCCAGGGAGTACATGTTCAGTTCCTTCAACCTGTCTTCATAGGATTTGTGATGCAACCCATGCACCATCTTTGTTGCCTCCTCTGAACCTTCTCTACCCTGTCTATGTCCTTACGTAGGTATGGTCTCCAGAACTGTACACTGTACTCCAGGTGGGGCCTCACTAGTGTCTTGTATAGCGAATTATGACCTCCTTTCCTGCTGGTGATGCCCTGCCTATACATCCCAGCATCCTATTTGCTTTACCTGATGCCTTGTCACACTGTTTCTATCTTGAGGTCATCAGAGATGACAACCCCAAGATCCCTTTCCTGCTTGGTGCATGCTATATCCTCACCCCCAACTCATATATTGTGCCAGGGTTTTTGTGCCCCATATGCATTATCTTGCACTCTTTGCATTGAATTTCAACTGCCAAACCCTTGACCATTCTTCAAGTTTCTGCAGGTCCCTCTCATTCTGTCTACACCCTCTGGTGTGTCTACTCTGTTACAGAGCTTTGTGTCATCAGCGAACAGTGAAATTCTGCCTTCTAGATCCTGTGCAATGTCACTGATGAAGATGTTGAATAGGACGGTCCCAGCACTGATCCCTGTGAAATCCCACTGGTCACTCTTCCCTCTGTGGAGTGACAGCCATTTACCACCACCCTCTGTGTCCTGCCACCCAGCCAGTTACCTACCCACCACACTACTGTCCTGCCCACACCCATATTCCCAGTTTGTGTAATAGTCTTCTATGTGGCACAGTGTCAAAGGCCTTGCTGAAGTCCAGATAGGCCATGTCCGCTGCCTCCCTGATCCACCTCCCTAGTCACCCAGTCAAAAATTCAATGAGGTTGGTCTGACATGACCTCCCCTGGTGAAACCATGCTGCCTTGGGTCCTGTAGTCCATTGACAACCAGATGTTCCACCAATCTCTCCTTCAGTAGTGCTTCCATGATCTTTCCCACTACCGAGGTGAGGCTGACTGGTCTGTAGTTCCCTGCTTCCTCTTTGTTCCCACTTTTGTATAAGGGACTACATCTGCTGTCCTCCAGTCTTTGGGTACCTCCTGTTTCCAGTGATTGGCTGAACAGGATAGCCAGAGGTTCAGCCACCACCTCTCTTAGTTCTTTAAGGACCCTGGGGTGCACCCATCTGGCCCCACTGCTTGTCAACTCTTATTACTTCCAGTTCCTTCAGGACCCTTTCTCGTGTAAAGGGACTTGTGTCCATTTCTGCACCATTCTCACCCCTTGTACTCCCTTCAGACCCATTACCCCTCTTCCTTAGTAAAGACTGAGCAGAAATACCTGTTCAATATGTCAGCTTTACTGTTGTCATCCTCCACGCTGCTCCCATCCTCCCCTTCAGTCTAACTATCCCTCCCTTTGTCCTTCTTTTTTCACTTATGTACCTGTAAAGGTTTTGTCCCCTTTAACCACTGATTTTGCAATGTGTTCTTCTGTCTGAGCTTTGGCTTCCCTTACTGACTTCCCTGCCTCCTTTGTTTCTCCTGGTACTTCTCCCTATCCCCTTCTGCCTGTGTCTTTTGTATTGCCTGAATGCAGTCTTTTTGGCTTTCACTTTCTTTGCTACCTCTTTGGAAAACCATAATGGTCTCCTCTTTCTTTTCCTCTTGCTAACCTGCTTAATGCATAATTCTGTTGTTCTTATAATCCCATTTTAAATACTGCCACTGTTCCTCAATCCCTGATTCCTGTCCCATTCCCTAATGCCTCTTTCAAGCATCTCCCATTTTCCCAAAGTCTGCCCCCTAAAATCCAGGATACGTGTTTTGTGTGGTTTGGTTCTGCTCTTTCTGTGATTTCAAATCACAATGACTGGTGGTCACTGTTACCCAGGTGCTCCCCACTGTTACCCCATCACACTGTCCCTGTTTGTGAGCACAAGGTCCAGTATTGCCTTCTGCGAGTTGGTTCCATGACCAGTTGCTTGAGGAAGGCACCCTGAAGGAGTCCAGGATAAATCTGCTCCTAGTTGATGCTGCTGCTGGGATGCTCCAGTCACATCTGGTATATTGAAGTCTCCAACCAGTACTACTCACTCTTGTCAGCCATCCTTTGGATGGCTAGCATCAGCTCCTATCTGTTTCTTCCTCCTGGGCTGGTGGTCTATAGACCACACCTGTGTGATGGCTGGCCCCATTTTCCTTTCCAGCTTAACCCACAGTATCTCTCCCCATTTTGTTCCTCCTGGATCTGTGTGGCCCTTATGTCATTTTCACATACAGTGCCACTCCTCCTCCCTTTCTGCCTGCTCTGTCTCTTCTGAATATGTTGCAGCCAGGTATGGCCATCTCCCAGTCATGGTTATCATTACACCAGGTTTCAGTGATGGCACAATGTCCAGGGTCTGACTGTACCATGACAGCCTCCAGATCTTCCATCTTGTTGCTAAGGCTCCTGGCATTTGCACACATGGCTTTCCATGATTTGACCTCCTAGACTGCTTCACTGTTCTACTCCAGCCCTTCCTTGGTTGTCATTTATCCCTGGTTCTCCTTGCTGTCTGCCCTTCTGCTGAATTTTGCCCTTTTCTGCTTATCCACCTTTTGGACACTAATCTCCAACTTTGCACACTGCTTTGCAGAGATAGCTACCCTCTGGTTCACTGGTTCCATTACTAGCTGTGGGGGTGAGCAAGTAGGTACCATCCTTGCTGGCCTGCCACCCCCTATATAAACAGTTGGATGTCACCACTCATAATCGCAATCCCTGCTATAGCACCTATGATGGAGGCTGGTGGGGCTCCTGGGACGTTCATAGCTGCGAGTGAAGTTGCTTCCCTAACCTATAGATGGGGGGTGTAAACCCAGACTCTCATGTGGGGATTTCTCTGACTAGTTTCATCTGGCTTAATGTTATATCGCTCTGTTTAGACCCTCAGAGACCCTTTGATGTACAGGATGTCAGCAACAGAGTTGCATGCTGGGTTTGCAATGGGGTCCTGGTTCCCAGATTTCTGTCCCGATTCTTGCTATTTTGCCTGGTACCAGGGTGTACATAGTTGGATAGATTTAGTAGGGGATTATGAAAAGGAGGGGGGCGGGTTGTTGGGCTGCCTATCACTTCATATTGTCCCAAGGTAGTTTTGATTTACATTTTCTGTTTATGGCATGTCATTGCTTGTTATGTAACATTTGGCAGCTTACAACAGATTAGGGTTTTGGGACTAGAGGTGCTATTCCTATTGGGCTACAGTTATGACCTCTGTTGACTGCTGCCTCACACTCTCCTGTTCTTGAAATGGCTATAAATTCTGTTAAAACAAGATCGTGGAATGTACTTGGGCTCAGGAGAAAGTCAAGAGAACCCAAGTTTTAATCACCGCGCATCTCATTCAAACCAACATTCTATTGTTACAAGAAACCTCACCTACTCAGTTCTGAGACTAAATGGGTGTTCAGATCTGGCTTTTCACACGTTTTACCGTGAATGGGTCAGGATCTAGTAGGGTGTAGCTATTCTTATTAAAATTATGTTACGTTCCTGATAGACACTACAGTAGTGGACCCAGAGGGTAGATTCGTACTGGTCAAAGGATCCCTATAATAACTGTATTACTGTTCTTGGTTCTATTTATGGCCCAGTAGGAGGTAGTTCTGAATTCTAATGACCCTGGCAGATAAGATTAGTTCCCTCCTCCCTCCCAGCTTATACTAGGGGGATTGGAATATTCCACCGTCTTACCTCCTGGATAAAGCTCCAGATTCAAATCACCCACCTACTCCGGTTCAAAGATCCCTGTCAGACTTTTTGCATTTGTTAGGGCTGTGGATCCCTGGCGCTTATCTAATCCTCTCTTTGGTCCTTTCCTTCTTTTCTCAACCTCATGGTTCCTGGTCAAGAATTGACTACATTCTGATCAGCAAAACTCTCCCTGGTCTTTTCAAACCGGTATTGAACCGATTGTGCTCTCCACCATGCTATAGTATGGACAAGGATCTCTCCTGACCCCAATTTTCAAAGGACACCATCTGGAAACTTAACACTCAGCTCCTAAAGGAATCCCAAGTGGTGATGCATATTAAAACCTCCATTTCTAGTTTCCCGAGAACAATATTAACTCTACCCCGCTGTTCGACATTATCTGGAACTCTCTGAAATGTTACTTAAGAGGCGATCTGATCAAACTAGCCTCGGCGTAGAAAAGTCTAGACAAGCCTGCGTTTCTTTATTAATGGTCATTAAAATCAAAGAGCTGGAAAGCTCCTACTCCCTCTTCCCCCTGTCATCCCTTGGAAGCCCTTTTAGCAGCTAAAATGAATATACTGGACCTCCTCAAAGAAAAGCTGAATACAGCTAATTAAAACCCAAACTAAATATATTGAGCAAGGCGAAAAGGTTGGTAGACTCTTGGCCTTAAGACACGACATTGGAGAGCTCCAGATTAATCTCAGCCCTGCAAGCTCTAATGGTCTCATTAAAACATCTCCCAGAGAAATTACACAGATTTTTGAAGATTTCTACAGAACCTCTGTAATAACCCTTCCTCCTCCACATCTCTCTCAGATATATCAACCTATCTAGCAGACCTCAACATTCCCCAACTTGGTCTCACATAAAGAAACCCTGACTTCTCCTATTTCTCTGAAGTAGAAGAAGCTGCCTCCATGGCCCCGGACAAAGCACCAGGCCCAGATGGCTTTCCTCAAATTTCTTCAAGGTATTTTCCAAGAACTTGCCCCTTTACTCTTAAGCTATACTACTACATTTTCACTGCCGACACTTTGGACCCTGCACTCCTAGAGGCCACTATTGTTCTAATTCTCAAACCCGATCAAACTCCTATGGACCCGCAAGCTACCGACCCATTCTCTCCTAAACTGCGATATGAAGATCCTTTCCAAGATTTTGGCCGAGAGGATTAAAAAGTCTGATTCATCTCCTTAGCTCAGAACAAGCTGGATTTGTTCAATCTCACTCCCAGCAGACCATCTTAGAACCCTTTCCCATATCTCTCAGGCCGCCTAACTATCCCTCCCCAATGGCTATGATTTCGCTTAGACGCTGAAAAGCATTTGATAGTGTCAACTGGTCTTTCCTTTGCCACGCCACAAAATGGACTTTCCGCCTCTTTCCTCAAATGGATCCAGGTTTTATATAAGTCCCTTCGGCCAAGATATACTGTAACAGTGTTTTTCTCTCTTTTCATCTTCACATTGGCACCAGACAAGGTTGCCCCTTTCACCCTTCCTGTTTAATCTATAACTTGAACCCCTTCTCCTGAAACTTTAATCTTCCCATTTATCCAAGGTTATCTGATATGTCAACAGGAATTAGTCTTCAGCTTACGCTGATGATATATTACCCATGTCACCCATCCTGCCACTTCAATAGGACATGCACTTCGCCTTATTACTCAATACGGCAATCTATCTCACTACAAACTAAATATATCAAAATCTGAAATCTTCCCATTGAATCCCCATACTTATAAACATGAGCTCGATAAATTTGGCATGAGATGGTCCCCAAGTCGATTAAGTACCTAGGCATCCACTTTGTTTCAGATCCTCTTGCTTAGGAAGCTCAACCTAGATGACCCCAAAGTCCATATACAACTAGACCTACAAAGATGGGCTAACCTCCCATCTCTTTGTGGGTAGGATTACATTATCAAGATGAATATTCTTCCTGTATTTTTTCCCCTCAATTTATTAGGCCTCTGGCTACCGCCTCCTACTTACACCAATTCCATACAATTTTCTTTAAATTTATTTGGCGGGAAAGCTGTTAGGCATTCATTCCTCAAATTATCCCTCCCAAAGACAAATGGTGGTCTCAGACTCCCTAACCTAATATTCTATCATTGGGCTGCCCATCTTTCCAAGCTGGGTAAATGGTATTCAACCCACACGGGAGCTTTTCCTTCGATCTGGCTCCAAATTGAGAGAAAGATCCTCTCAGAGACTAAATAGATCCCAAGCAATTTTCTATACTCCCACCTTGGTACTTACACCCTGGCTGTCTGATCAAACAATTATCACATCTCTCAAGTCTCTCTTTCAATGCTTATATTTTCTCAAAATCCCCGTAGTGGACCTTTGCGCAACCTCTCTCATCAATCCAAACATTAAGTTAGGCAACTCGTAGTTATTCTGAGTGGTTCTACAAATCAAGAAAACTATCAGAACATTACTATGACCAAGGCTCTTCTTCCATCTCCAAATATATTAACTAAATTTGACATTCCCAATAGTAAGGTCTTCAAGATATACCAAATAAGACATCTTATTGTTGCTAAATTTGGTTCAGAGTGTCGCGACTCCAAGGTCAGCCTTTCCTCTCCCACCGTCTTCACCCTGCCTCTAAACCACATCCCGCTCTCATCAATATACTCATATCTACTGGATTACAAATTCCGAGCCGCTCGAGGTTCTCGCATCTGGTCGTCCCTACTCCCAGAATCCATCCCTAACTGGACCCGAATTTGAGAGACCTACATAGATACCACACCCAAGACAGATTTAGGCTCATCCAGTATTATATACTAAACAATATGTATTACACCCCAAGTAAATTATTCCGCTTCAGTAAACTATCTCTCTCTTTGCTCTAGGTGTTCACATAGTGAGGAATTCACTCTACATCTTCTGGCATTGTCCTAAAGTTGCCCCTTGTGGACCTCTATTCAGGACAAACTTGATCCGATGCTTGGTCTTACCAACCTTTTACTCCTGATATCTGTATTATAGGTGACTATTCCAGCATAGATTGCCTGGAGCGTCAATATTACATGGCCTTGGTGTCCATAGTGGTCAAAAGGTTGGTCCTCAAGCATTGGACTGATCAGCTGATCCTGACCTATTCTGAATGGCTGACTGAACTCTCAATGTGCTTCAATACAAGAGACTTGTGGCCAGCTCTTGCAACCGCATGGATCTGTTCCATAAAAGATGGGGCAAATTGTATACTCTATATTTACATCAGTGATCTCTTGATCCCTCCCTGGATGCCCAACAAGGCTTCCTTTCTCTCTTCTTTCTTCTTTTTTTTTTTTTGTTCTCCTGCGCTCCTTCTGATTTGCCTGCACGAACAGGCTAGTACTTTGTGGTGGTCTTGTCAACAGAATTAGTTATACAATCATTTTGCACACTCTATGATGGTGTTTGTAGGGTGGGTGGGTATGTTATGGGTGGTAGGTGGTGGATGGGTGGGTAGTTCTGGAGGGGAAGGAGGGGATGGATGGGATTTGTAAGGGGAGGGGTTTCTTTTTCCTTATTTATATCATGTATGATCACTGGACATGTATGAATAATGGTCTGTTTGTATTGGCTATGTTAAAATCAATAAACTTAAATTTAAAAAAAAACATGCAATGGCACAGATCAAAGTCTGATAGTGTGTCTCTCAGGTGGTGGATGCTAACAATGTTTTGCCTCAGTCATTGTAAATCATGAAATTCCTTAGTAATTTAAATTACAACCACGACTGATGTGTAAATAATCTTTTACTTAAAAGAAGGTCAAAGTTGCATTACAGAATATATATATATATATATATACATATACATATATTTTAGAGGCAAAAACTCAGTTAATGCATCAGTTAGGGTTGTTCTAAGCGACAAAAATGAGGTAATTTGGTGTTAGAGCTAAATGCCCCCTTGGATCCCCACCCACACCCAAAACCAGCATTGGGGTGCACGTTGGGTCATTGTCTCTAACTTTCACCCATCACATGTAAAGAAGCAGAGGTATAGGAGAATGGAGTGAGAATTAGGACTGATGACCCCAATGCGCACCCTGATGCCGGTTTGGGAGGGTATGGGGTCTAAGGGGGCTTTCAACCCTATCACTGAATTTCTCACTTTGTTGCTGTGGAACAACCTTAACTGATGCATTAAATGGAGTTTTTGCCTCTAATTTCCTTCTTTTGAGAATGAGGATGATAAATAGTTAATGGAATGTGGTGGCGGGGCCCCGCTCCCACCACATGATGTCTTGTTACATAGTAACAGGAACTGCAAAGCAAACACAAGTGGCAACAGTTATGCACATGGTAAAGCAAGCGTAAATGGTAAAGCAAACTGTAATAGAAACACAAGCGTAAAAGTGGCAGCGAACCAAACAGTGATGCAAAGGGACGCAAGTGCCGAAGAAATGCATTTGGTAACTTGCTGCAGTGATGACACTGGTATTTTTGAATGCAAATGTTAAGTGTTACAGTAACAAGAACGCCAAAGGGGCAGAAACGAAAAGTTATGGAAGTGCACACGTAAATGAGAACCGTAACACACTGCGCATGGTACCACAATTGTAAATGCAAATGGTAAAGTTATCATGAAGAATAATGACAAAGGAAACATAAAATAAATGTAACGCAAATGCGTGACGTAAGCATAAACCGTAATGCTGACGGTCAAGTCATTGCAATTCTAAATGCAAATGGTAACAGTAACAGCAACAATAACATTAAAGGAAAGAGAAACATAAAAGGAAATGCAAGCACATATAGAAAGCAAACCGTAATGCTCATGGACACAGTAAGGCAATAGGAAAAGCAAATGGTAACAGTGACAGCAATGAAGACGAAAACAAAAGACAAACCCAAACACAAACAAAAGGGGTGTCAGAACGCAAATGGCAATGTACATGGTGACGTAAAGCGGAAACATAAACACAAACATTTGTGTAAGCGCAAATGGTAACAGTAACACAAACGCAAGTGCAAACGAGAACGAAAGGGTAATGCACACGGTGGCTGCATAAGGGAACAGTAATGCAAACGGGTACATAAATGCTAGAAAACAGTAACTGTAACATTAGCAGAGGCACATACCCTGGTTTCCCAAGAGCTGCATAGACAAACTCAGTGTGTACAAAGAATGTATGCATAATAATGGGCCTCGAAGCGAAAATGAGGTGTTGGAATACTAAATTGCTTATATCTCAAGTAACCGTCGGCGTAGAAAAAAAATCACCGCGATTCATTATTTTCCTGGCTATGTTTTTGCTAAATGCAACAACGAAAATTCCGTATCTCACACCGTTTGAGATTCGAGCCGAAAGGTGCGGTGTACACCACCATGTTAGTCTATGGAAAAAATGCCAACTTTGGAGTACCGTAACTTTGCAGCCATGCAATATTTTCATCAAACCACCACAAGGTACATCTGGAGATGTTGTCTGCCATCCTTCAAATTTCAGCTCAAAAGACCAAACCGTTCTTTTTGCAGCAGGGTGCAAAGGACTGCTGTCATTTTGGCCATAGTCTGAAAAGTAGTAAGTGATTTAGTAAAGCTTTGCAAACATTTGCAAAGTGTCGTGGAGGTGACACTCTTTTGTGACACTACTTTTCCAGAAATTTGAAAACATATTTCTAGGGTGTTTAACTCCAAATAAAGACATGCCTAGCATCCTCAGGGCTCAACTAGGTAAACACAAAAGAACTGTGTCCTCAGATGGTCTCAATTTTAAATGCCAGGCATTTTTCTGATCACCAACTGAAAACAAAATGGCAGATTTGCAACACTACTAAGGCCATTTGCGACACTAAAGAGTGCATTTGCAACACTGTCGAACTTTTGTTAACTTTTCCCATTGACTTATAATGGAACTTGTTTTTTGAATAACTTTGAACCATTCAATACTTTTTCATGAAATCTTCAAAAGGCACAAGGGACCCCAGCCACACATTCCCTGAAGTTTGGACCGGTCGCACAAAACCATGCGACCTGTTGGTGTGAGCAAAGAATTCACCAGAAACCATAAACGTAGGCGTAGTTCACACTTAATAACTCCACAGTCATATAACTGACCAGTATGAAAGTTGGCAGATCCCAAGATGTATAGTTCTTGATCATGTATTCCAAATTTCAGGCATATCCGTTGAACAGTGGCTGAGTTATTAAGAGCAAAATTTAACACTTTAACCTTAAAAGTGCTACTCAACCCTAACTATGGTAGCACAGTGTCTAACAAGAGAAGAACACTGTTATAGAAAAATTGAACAAATGGTTTTAAATAACAGAAGACCAAAAAAAGGCTATAAACTAAGGTACAATATGCTATTCTTTCTTACCCTTCTTCTATGCTTGGAGAGAGACTGAATTCTTATGCTATCAACTCCCATGAACCATGCAGCTAGAGGCATAGGCTCACAGCTTAGAACCTCTCAAATGGTAACCATAGCAGAACACTCCTGTAACTGCCTTTCAGCATCTTATATTCTCCCTTGACAGTAGGCAATTATTGTTCCTCTTTGAATGCCCCAACCATTTCCCATTTATCTGTTTAATTGTTCCAATCAGTTTAAACAGCCCTACAGATATCCAATGAGATTAATTTAACATCCAGTTTATATCTGAGTCATCCAATCCTTTCAAACTCTTTGTGAGTGTGTGTGTATGCCTCCTCTCATTCTTTGTCATTCTCTGAGATTTATAACCTAGACCATCACCTTACCTACGGTAGATGATGTTAGCCTAATGGAATCCCAGTGTGTTGTTTTTTTTTCTCAGAAGGCCAGAAAAAATCCAAGCCATTAACTCCTTCCTTCCATTTCTGTCACACATCATCTGCAGTGAACATGGCAGACCGCAGTCTGCCATGCCTCTCTACCCTGCCACTCTGAACTCTATTGCTGTTCATGTGGATGCTGGATATTAAGTCTGCTGGCTCCTCCTTGAACAGGTAATGGATGATTCAGGTGCAGTTCTAGTGCATGAAGACACACTTCCAAACTGGGCAGAAAACCCACTCTGTGGCAAATTTAGTCACACAGCCCAGTAGTACAACAGATAAGAGTGGCAGAAGTATGTAGGTGTACCAAATGGAAAAGCATCACAGCTGGTGCAGAACCACCACTATTAAGCTCTTCTGGTATGCGATGTTAGCACAGTTACAAGCTGACACAGGACTGGCATGACAATTTCATAGAGGAGGCAGAATGTGGCTATTATAACAGGTAGCAAATATAGAAGCAGATGACAATAACTTCACTTTTATCTCTGCTGAGCCTCTCCACCCACTGCCACTCCAAACGTTACTGCTGTTCATGTGGATGCTGGATTTTAGTCTGCTGGCCCTCTCCGAATAGGTGATGGACAGTTCAGATACAGTTCAGGTGCACGAGGACACATTTACCAACTAGGCAGAAACTCACTCTGCAGAAAACTCAGTCATACAGTCCAGTAGTACAACAGATAACAGTGGCAGAAGGATGTTAGTGTGCCAAATGGGAAATCATCTCAGCCAGTGCAGAACAACTGCTGCCAGGCTCTTCTGGTGTGTGATGTTAACACAGTTACAAGCTGACACAGGACTGGCATGAAAATTCCACAGAAAAGGCAGGCGTGGCTATTGTAACAGGTAGCAAGTAGAAACTGGGTATCCAGTGATGATAGCAACTGTAAATGAGTGACTGTCAAAACAGCGACTCATTTACAGCACTATCCTGTAAGGCTAACAACGAATGCAAAGGCAAAGGTAGGGATGAGTGAAGGAGGGTTACAAGGGTGACCAGAAGGGGCAGGTATAGGGAGGAGAGTTTGGGTGGGGTAGTGTGGCCTGCTGCCACTGATCTAGCCATGTGGTGTTGTGGTGAGGTGGCTAGCTTGGGTGCAACAGGTGCTGGGTTCAGGGCTGGGGACTGGGAAGTATTTTGTTGCTTGTGCTGTGATTTTTTCTGAATGTCTCCCCTCCCAACAGCCACCCCCCTTGGAGTTGATTACATTAAATCAGTTAGGTGTGGGGGCTAAGCACCTCGATGGGAGGTCTTGAGGTGGGCTGCCAGTTGTGATGTTGCCCAGGCGTGTACATCGCTATTGTACTTTTCAGCAATGTATACTCACTCTAATGGTGATCACTTTTTTGTCACCATCATGACATGGAACCAAGCAGGCTACAATAGCTTAACTCACCACCCCTGCTAAGCCTCTCTGCCCACTGCCACTCCAAACGCTAGTGATGTTTTGGGTGGATGCTGGATTTTAAGTCTGCTGGCTCCTGCCCTGAACAGGTGATGGATGGTTCAGGTTAAGGATCAGTTCAGGTGCGAGACGATACTTCCTACTGGCAGAAAACCCACTCTGTGGCAGACTCAGTCTCACAGTTCAGTAGTACAACAGATAACAGTGGCAGAAAGGATGTTAGTGTACCAAATGGGAAAGCTCTAGCAGGTGCGAACAACTTCTGTCAGGCTCTTCTGGTGGGTGATGTTAACAGTCACAAGCTGACACAGGACTGGCATAAAATTTCATAGAGGAGGTACCTTTCTCTGCAACCTCATCCTTAGCTGGTAAGCTGGTTACACACATTTGAGCCACCCTTCTCTGTTCCTCCTCCTGTCACTATTTGCTCCTTTTACCTTTGCTTCTCACCTTCCTCCTTCACATCATCACCATGTGTACCCTTTCTGTCCTCCTCCCCTTTCATCGCCCTTCTTCTCCTTCCCACATCCCCTTCTTTTGTCCATCTGCCTCCTGACCTTAGCTTCCCTTCCCTCACACTCTGCCCACCCTGCAATCCATCCACCTCTACTACTACCTCCTCTCACCTTTCATCTCTTTCTACCCTCCTACTCCAGATAATTATTCACCATAGGCTACTCCGCAGCCCTTCTAAATCTTGTGACCATTCATCATCTCCTTCCCCTTGCCCCCTCACGGGTACCCCTTCCTGCCTAATGCATCAAGCACAAAATGCATGCTCCACTCCATGACCTCCTGGTCCTCTTACTACTTCTAGCTGGGGACATCAAACCAAATCCGGGCCCCACTAACCCCACCACCTGTCCCTCAGGCTCACCCTAAGACTTCCATATCTTTCACACTAATGATGTAGCCTTCTCCCCAAACTCAATAACCTAAAAGTGTGGGTCACCAACATTCCCTGATATCCTTGCTTATCAGAAACTTGGCTGCCTCCCATGTCCTGGACTCCCAACTGACCTTACCTGACTTCTGCATTTTTAGGCAAGATCATGGAAAATGAGGTGGCAGAGTGGCTATCTACTTCTGCAACTCCCCTAAACTGTACTGTTTTCCACTGTGAAGCTACCCCATGCCCCATGAGCTCCTCCTAATCAGTCTCACCTTCCCATCTTCATCACCCCTTTTGTGGCATCTTGTACACCTCCCCAAGACTTCATCCTCACATCCCTTGTCTCCTGCATCACTGCCACCTCTGCTTTAGTGAGCTAGGGGATTAATCCTTCTTGACTGGCTCTCCCTCTTCACAAAATTTCTGTCACCAGATTAAAGCATTAAACCTGACCCAGCTGATTAATGAACCTACTCAACCCAACCGTAAACTCAATCTCACTCCCTACTCGACTGGATGTTAACATCCCACCGCCCACCATATTTGCTCTCAGGTACCCTCCCAGACGTGCTCAGTGATCACTGCCCCACTTACTGTATCAGGAAGTCCTGCCATCCCCTGTCCCACCCAAACACATCCAGTATCACCGTCTCAAATTCCTTGATGTGGCTAAACTTCTTTATGACCTGGTCCAAGCTGACCAGTCCCTGTCTTTGCTCCCCATCAGTCGCATACAGCCTTCACCCATTTCTCATCCATCTTTCTCAAGATCTGGGATGCCCATGCCCCACTAAAACAGCTAGAGTTAGATGTACCCACCTCCCTCGGATCACCCTGATATACTGGCCAAATGTAGAGTTTGTGATCATGCCTGGCAGCAATTTAAAACCATAGGTGATCAGGCCTCCCTCCAAGCCTTTTGTTCCTCCAGAATACTTGCACTATTAGCATTGTCGTGCCAAATCTGATTTCTTTAAATCACATCTGCACACCTCTAGCAGCTCTCCCTCATCCTTCTGGCAGGATCTCCATTCTCTCCTCCACCCCAAATCTGACTCCTCCCCAATCTATGATGATGGCTCACTAATCTCTGAACCCTCCCATATTGCCACTGCCCTAAATAAGTATTTCACATCCTGTACTGTTCCGCCTGGGTCTCCGCCACCTCCTTCCTCCTCCCTCACCACCTCATCTCTCAGGTTTTCAACTCCACCAATCATGCTGCCAAAAGTCCTGACAGCTCTTATTTCTCTGAACCTCAAATCCAGCCTTGATGGCCTGCACCTAGGCTTCTCAAAATCTCTGCACCCTCAGTTATTACCCCTTAACCTCCATATTAAATCTCTCACTATCCTCTTCCACTGTCCCAAATACCTGGAATCTGCCACAGTTCTCCCTCTTTTCAAAGGTGGCGACCCCACCAACCCAGGTACCACCCCATCTCCCTTCTCCCTGCTCTTGCTAAAGTTCAAGAATCCCTCTTATCTCTAGGCTCAGCAATTTCCTAACCTCCTCTAACACACTTTCTTTGTTCCAATCCAGCTTCTGGAATCCCACTCTGTCACCTCCTCCTCCTCCGCTTTACTGATGCTATCCATACTGCCATGGATCTTAGCTAGATCACCTCGGCTATCTTCATTGACCTTGCCAAGGCTTTGATTCAGTTTCCCACACTGTCCTACTCACTAAACTACACTCCATTGGCTGTTCCTCTCACCACAGTATCCTTGTTCATCTCCTATCTAACTGGCCATTCACAGTCAGTATCAATCAACAACATTGTATCCCTCCTCCCCATCCTTGCTAGTGTACCATAGGGCTCCATCTTTGACTAGCTCTTTTCCCTCTTTGTAAGTGACCTTCCTCTGTCTGCACCCACTCCACATCCAGATGTATGTGAAGGATACCATCCTCTTCTTGTCTTGCCCAACTTTGCAAGCTGTTCAAATCTGTCTCCAAAATTACTTCACTGCTGTTACAGCCTGGTTTAACGTAAATAGCCTAAAACTGAACACAAAAACAAACATTGCCATGACCTTTGGTTTGAAACAAAACTCTCTAGCTTCCTCACTTCCAGTCTTCTTCTCCTCAGCTAGCACCCCTCTAGACAATGTCCTTACTTACAAGTACCTCAGTGTCTGGCTCGACCCTCTCTTGATTTCTCCTCCCATTTCAGTGCTCGTCCACTCTAGTTGCGCCCTAAGCTTGGATTACTCTACCATCATAAGGCATGTCTCTCCTCCAGTACACTGCAATCTTGTAGTCAAATGGATCCTCCCACCTTTGATTACGCAGACATATTATTCATTTCTGCCTCCTCTACCTCCCTTGCCAACTGGATGTCCAGTTCCATGCATTCGAGGTATGCCTCAAACTCTCCTCTGTTGACTCACCACTCAGACATCTAATCCTCTCTTTCCCTACAGTCCCTACCCAGAGGCACTTCTCCCACTGCCTAATCTTCATAACCAAATATTGGTTTGGTCACTTCCATCATACCTTGCCTTCCTCCTCTCTCCTGCTTCCCTCATCCTATAACTCTAGTCCAGCTGCACCAGGTCCTTTTCCTCCCTTGTGTCTGTACCTCACTGGCAAACTCTCCTTCATACAGGTTTCCTTCCCTTGGAAGTCCTCCCTAAACCCACCTCTGTCCCTCATTCTATGCTCTTAAGCACCACTCAGACCTACCCCTTCCACTTCCTGCACCTGTTCCCCTTCCTAATCCCCCTCATAGCCTTCTGCTCACTGCACACCACTGTACATATTTTGTTTCATTGCTCGTACTCAACCTCTAAGTAATTAGCTGTACATAGTGCCAATGTTGTATAATGTTGTATATAGAACCTATCTTGTATATTAACGTATAGTCTTTTAATTTATTTTTCTTTAAAATTTATCTGTTACGGTACCCTCTCTTCCCGGGTCACACCTGAAATGAACCTTAGCTCATGGTGCCTTTCCCATTATCAACTTTTAAATAAATAAATAGGTGGCTATTGTAACAGGTAGCAAGTATAGAAGCAGATGACAATAGCTTAACTCACCATCTCTGCCTGCCTCTCTGCCCACTGTTGTCTGAACAGTTGCAGTTGATCTTTAAGTGATCAGTTTTAAATAACGCTGAAAAGATGAATTACACTTTACAATGCAGCTATTTTGGAAGTAGGCTACATGGTCACTCAAAGTCCACTACAGGTCCAGTACAATGTGTGTTTTGATGGATCTGAAGCTACTTTGTGAACACTCCACAGGGTCATATGTAAAGTAAGCTAATATGGCTATCTATCTCAAAAGAAAGACAATTCATTGAAATAAAAAATGTTAATACACAAGTTAGGGTTTTTCTTAAAGTGACAAAGGTAACAAAATGTAATGTTAGTAGTTTTGTTTTAAAACCAAATTCTGCCAACTCCCATGTACCATCTCCATGTCCCCCACCAAACTGAATGCCAAAGCACAATCAAGATTTCAAATATAATGTATGCTTTAACAAAATAAATACAGTAAAAATCATTGAATGAGGAATGCAGTTGCAAGCTTGATGAATGCTGAACTTACTGCTGCTTAGTAAGTGACACAGAGGGCCACGTTTGAGTCCAGTGCAAGTCTGGGACAATGTGTGTGATGATACAGCTGCTTCATGGGTGGTCCGTGAGGGTCCATACAATGTCTGCTATAGGTCTGATGCAGTATGTGACCATACAGCTGTTTCATAGGCACTTATGAGGTCCCAAAAGGACAAGAACAATATGTGGTGTCCTTTGTTATGAATGTAGTGTTTGTCATACAATATAACTGTATATTTCATACTGTTATCTATTTATGAACTCATTCTAGCTTGTGCAGCTCTTTTTGGTTAGGCAAGGATTGTTCCTGACACCATATGGCACTACCCTTAAGAATGGGTTAAAACATGGTTGTAATCCAAATTGTGGTTTTACATTCAGTGTGCTGTGGTCTACAGGGTGGTCCATAGGAATGAGCTGAATTATTGCTAAAAAAACTGAAATCACATTTTTACATATGTCACTTACAGAAAAATCTCTAATTTATGGATTAATGTAGTATTTGTAAATAATTCAGTGTTGTACCTTGTTCAGAATGTGATTAGGATCTGTTTGTTCCATACATGATATTAACCAGAGATTAACATGAAGCTGATAGAATGCTTACAGCCAATCAGTGAAGTATGTCTGTTTCTCAGACATTTGTTTATAATATTTCTTTGCCAATGGACAACGACAGGTGCAACAATTGGACCCTTGGTCACAAAGAGGAGCAGTAAATGTTTTTTGCTTTTGATACAATGAAGCTTGTACATATTCACTGTTATTTTATACTATCAGCCACTCACATTGTTCTTTCTCTTTGTTAAGGACAAGAAAACATCAGCACTTTTCAAGCATATGCAATATTTTCAGTTTTACAAGGATTTCTCAGCTGTTCATTAATTCTGTTTCTTACATTTCATAGCTGAGTTGGCCCAATTTTGAAATGCCAATCAAAACCCACAATACTTCAGCCTGGAGGTTAATGGAAATGGCCCTTTCTCTCCGCTGTCATCCCAGTTCATTGTATGCACTCATGATTAGTAAAGGTTCATGGGTCAATTTTCTGAACATGATAGCAGGAAGAAATTCAGACCCATTGGCTCTTATCTGCACTAGCTTCCTCGCTTTTTGCCAATAACAGTTAAAAGTCAGTGACAAGCAATGCCCTTAAACTTGCTGTCAAGGAATTGGTATCCAGGGTACTGAACAGTGTGCAAGGGTAAAATCAGGAAGCATTCTCAGACATAATTAGAATTGTGGAAAATGTTGCTACCAAAAATAAACCTCAGTGTAACCAAGGCTGAAAATGGCCAGCAGTGAGATGAAAGCAATATTTTACAACCCCACTCCCTTCACATTAATGCATCTCTAGGTATAACCCCCACCCTTCCCAAAACTGCTTCTTATGTATAGTGATAATAGAGTCTGTATGTACTTACAGACTTTTTCTTTAACTTGCTCTGTGCAGGACAGCAAGCCTCAACATTTAAATCAACACTACAGTAATTGTACTGTACAGTGTGTTGCAGTATTAAGCAAAAAGATTTAGGGCTGGGTTTTCAGCCATCATGCTGTAGGTGCAGATCTTGGTTTCCAGTGCGTGTCGTAGCAGTGTAAATGCAGCATAATGTTTGGTTGCTATTTTCAATGCTATGAAGCATTTATTGCTGTTGACACCACTATACAGCCAGATACCAACATGTGTGAAATATTGATGCATACATCACTTCAGAGCTCTAGTGATGTTGCAAGTCATGGCAGGTGAACAGAAAAGTGAGTCCAGAACACCAAAATCCAGCACCAAACACCACTGAATGCAGTATTAAAACTTTATTTACTTGAGATGCAATGCTCAGAACTACAGCCACAGAAGAGAGAGTCTACAGCTTCTCTACCAGTTTCACACTAAACATGCTTCTTCATGGAGGGGATTGCTGTATGTGGTGGCTATTTAAAGAGGGACTATTGAGATAATAATAACACTCACTCAGTCAGCAGTTGATCCCTCAAGGTTTCCATTCCTCATTAGCAGCGTTTCGAAATGTAATATGAAATATTAATTTTTATAAAATGTCTCGTAATCCCAGAAGTGGCTCGCATTATGCGGAACTGCGCTAGTTTATGCATGCGGGCGTGCAGTGATGTCTGTTCTGAAGGACAGTGGAGTAATAGAATGAGCAGCCAGAGCAGCAGTACTGACAACTATACAGTTTGTGATTCAGATGATGTGTCCGATAGTGGCATGCCCTGTTTTCTGATGATCCATATTGTTTTGATCCTGTATATGGGAGCAGTGAATCTGTGAGTGGCTCCTCTAGTAGCGAGGATCTATGCAGTGATGCTCGCATAGGCAGCACTGAATGGTATGTGCTGCTTCAGCTTGTCATGTTCCTGATCTCTGCCTGGTGTTACATATAATCCCATAATGTAGTTGAATATTGACCTAGGTTAATTTTCTGTGACGTGCTATACATATATTGATATTGTATGCATTCTGTGATGTTTATCCCACTGCATGTTGTACATCTTGATGTACTGACTTATTGTACATCTCATTTCACAGGAAGTACAGCGATAGTAGTCCCAAAAAAGGGGGTATGGGAGGAGGAGATGGTGAGCTTAGCAAGTCTCTGCCTAGTGCTAACAGTCCAGGAAACCATTTTGTAGGCATCACAGAATCAGTGCTAGACACTGTTAAAATTCAGCTGGTGCTGGGCCTTGAGGTCAGTGGTGGAGGAGCCAGAGGCAAACACTATTTTGTCATCTGTATGTTATCTGCATGCATGTGAACAGACACAGAGGAGCCAGTAGGGAGGTTGTTCAGAAAAATGGAGAAAAAAAGTGGGTCAGGACAGACCCCCAGGGACACCAGACCAAATATGGAGTGAGGGTGAAGGGAATCTCCGATCTGGCCTGCTTGAAACCTGCCCTCAAGCCTGAAGTGGAACCACCCACAGAGGAGGCAAGTCGTGGTACCATAAGCTTGTCCAGGAAAATGGGGTGGGCAATAATGCAGAAGGCTTTGGCTAAGTCAACATAGATGGCAGAGGTGGCCAGGCCCTGATCCGTGCCAGATGGAATGGAGATAGTGAGTCAGAGGAGGGAGGGAGGGAGGTGGAGGTGGAGTGAAACTTCCTAAAGCCAGATTAGAAAGTAGTGAAGAAGGAGGATAAGTCAAGAAAAGGGAGGGGTGGGAGAGAACAGGGTGTTCCTGGAGTTTAGCCAAGGAGAGATAGGGTGGCAGGTTTCAGGGAGGAAGAGTCACCCCCATTGGGAACAGGGATAACAGCAGTCATTTTCTATGAATTAGTGATGGAGGCTAAGGAGGAGGAGGAGAGCTTGAGGAGGAAGGAGAAAGGAATATGTAAGGCCTGCAAATGAAAATACTGTGACAGTGATTAAAGTGCACATAAAGGGCTAAACCTAGCTCTGAAGTATCAATGTTAGCAATGTTACCCTGTTTTTACAGAGGTCCCTGCTAAGTGACTGTGTGTCTAAGTAAGAACAGAAACAATGTGCTGTGTCAGCATGTGGTCTGAAAACAAAACAAAATAATAATTTTAAATGCACGCTGAAAATACAGTTAAAATCGATGTTTCAACCTTGGGTCTTCTTCAGGAAATATCTAAAAGAAACTTTGCTTTTTCTCTTTGCTATTTCTAAAGAAGACACAAGATTAAAATCGAATTCAACTAAATTTTCTATTTCCACTATGCATTTAATGTTACCTTTCTGTTGTGTGTTTTGGTGCTATCAATGCACTTGCAATTGCCCATTGGTTGGCAGGGTTTTCCTCTCACTAAAGACATATAAAGTAAGGCTCCAGCCTGTTAAAAGCAGTCACAGTTCTTGCTGTTCCCCAGCCTGGGTTGCTAGTCAAGCAAAAGTTCAGTTTAGTACTTACAGCTGTGCTTCTCCAGTTGCGGCCAGCTGGGGGGCCTCTGGGCCCAGGAAGGGTGGAAGAGTTTGTAGGTCTGGGTGGTACTAGCTATGCCTGATGCAGGTTTCCAGAGGCTTGGGCCTAGCAGGGATCTGATATTGGAAACAGCAGGGGTCTGTGGAGACTCACCCTTAAGGCGTCTCCTGAGGCTTCCACACAAATTGTTCCGTGTTCCTGTAACTGGTGGAGATGAGCAGGATGAAATCCTGTGCTGACAGGAGACTGTGGCCTACAGCACAGAGCCAGTGTGAATGGTGAAAGACCAAGGCACAAAGGATCTGAACTTTAGGGGAAGGAAAACACATAGTTTGTTGGTAAGTCACTGTTGATGTGATGGCATTAAGTGCTGACTCAGACCTCCATGGAAGCACAGAGCTTGGGCAAAGCCAGTCAGGATAGCCTACACCTCACTGCATTGTATGAATGTGTGTTCAGAAGGGTATTTCCTCCATCTGCCCTCTGCCAGACATGCACAATCAATCTGTGACAGTCAGGGTCGGGTACTCACCAATGTTCCTTACCCCTCTGTGGCTCTCAAGGACACAGAAATACAAGTGCTGGTATCCTGACTGTCACCTGAAGTAAACGCAGAATGTGGTAATGAAAAGTAATGTGCTGGAAGAACTGTGTACCAAATTGTAAATAAGTAATTCTGTTGCTAAGGAGAATCAAACCTATGCATGGCTGATCTGGGATCATGAACAGTAACAGAGGTAGTGGCAATAGTAGTTGAAGATGAATTATGCTGAATGTCATCAGGCTCGCAGTCACTACCTCAAGCTGTGGGCATTGACTTCTGGTAATAAATTTTTGGAGTTTTTGCAAGCACCTTCCTGCCTAAAGTGTCATGCACTATGTCTGAGTGATTTCTATGGAGTCTGCCAGTGCCTCTGCAGGATCTCTGCCATATCCCTCAGCACCCTGTGATATATGCTGTGTCTCCCAGGTGCCTTGTCTAACTTCTTGTTTGTAAGTCCCTGCAGCACCTTTTACATCGTGATAACCCCATCTGTGCTTGTCTCACCCTATGTCCATCCTGAAAATGGACATCCTGTGATGGTCAACTCACAGTTATGGTGTTTGGTTGGTCATGTCTGAGTGATGGCTTCTATGTCCACCTCTCATTCTGCCAGTAGTGCCTGCAGCTATGCCAACTTATTTGCCAGGATCCTAGCCTTTACTGATACCGCCCTGTGTACTGGGACTCGCTCCCAGTTTTCCTGTTGCTGTACACCCACATCCGAGACAAAGTATGCCCTATCATTGCTATGGGTGGAGGTCATCTGGACCTCTTTTCGGATTTGCTCTACCTCCACAGCCCTCCCCTCCTCCCATCCAGGTAAAATAATACTTTATGGTGCTAAATTCCCTCAATCTGTGGTTCAACACCGTGAACCCTCCTTATTTATATGTAGCTTGATCCCTGCTTATAGATCCGTGTTATCACATGTGTTGATCACTCTCACACCCATCCATACACCATGGACTCACACCATTGGGTGACTCACTTGTTTAACTCCATGATTATGCTTTTTCTTTCCGTACCTGCTCTTGGCAGTGGTCGAACTGCTGATAATGCCACTAGTGCTTCCCTCTTCTCTGCAGTTCTCTGATGCTGTCCTGAACCTGCTCTATCTGTCTTTGTTGACTATAACCATATAATATTTCTTGATAGACATTAGTGTACTATACATGGTTCACATCTGTTTCCTGATAGTATCATGTTGTATTTTGTTGTTATCACACAGTGTCATACTTTCCTGTGTAGGTGTAGCTGTGGACATTGCTGTGATTGTGCCATCAGAGGTAGAGTGTAGATGCTTGGAAATCCCTAGAGTTCGAGATAAGCTGAATGATATCCCCAATGTCATTGGAGACTCTGAAATACCACCCTGCATCACTGAACATCATGGGTTTGAGAGGTGTGTCTCAGCATCTGGGTTCTAGAGACAGTTCAATCTGTGTTTCTCCAGTACCACAGCAGTGAGCCAATATCAGTGAATGAGTAAGTCAATATAACTTTATTTTGACTGTCGCACCACAGTTCAAAGGTCATGGAATGTGATTCTACCCTACTGTGGTACAACAGCATTCCCGAACCTCTAGAGACACAGTAATTTATACGATACAAAATACAGGATGAACAAGTCTATGCACAACCAGTCTCTACTTCCACCTTGGGGTTGGATTCCCATGGACCTCTACAGCTTCGCTCGAGGTCAGAGGGATCAGAATCCCTCTGTAATGGAACAGACTGGTTCTGCATAGTGCACATCCGGTATTCTGTATATAGTGCACTGTAACCTTTACTGTTTATTTGTTATCTTATGTCAATTTTGTCCTTTGTTTGCAGTCACACGATTCCTTGCATACAGAGCTTTGTTCGTTGGTGCTGGGGCTGGCTGGGGAGAAGAGTGCAGTGGTAATACCTGCTTGTGCAGTTAACAAGATTCGAGAACGATGGCCATCTGACAATTATGTTGGTTTCTTACCACCTCCTTGAGGACACTTCAGGAACATATTGATAGATGCTCAGCATCATTTGTTCTATATATGAATGTTAATATTGTACTTACACAGTCTGTTAATGTTGCAACGTTGCTGATGCCACTATGACATTGATTTGAATTAGCACTAGTGGGATGTTTCTTGCTAAAGTTGTATGCACATCTGTGTGTCACATGGTAACTATTAAAAATCAGATAAACAATTTTGTAGTGTAATTAAAAAGTTAAATACTGTGGCCCAGATATTCAAACTGTGCCATTCCGTGGCATAAGCCTCGCCGCACAAAATAGTTAGCGAAAGGGTGTGGCCAGGGTGATATTCAACGGCATAGCGCAACTTCTTGAATATCGTCCCCTAGCCATACCCACTGTGCATGGCGCAGTGGAAATGCACCAGCCAAGTGGTCAGAGTGGAGCATTGAGATCGCGGTGGCGCAAGTTCCATTGCGCCATCGCCTACCACAATATTCAAAGGGTGACATGTAAATAGGGCCATAATTTATGCAAGGTGTGGGGGCCATTTGCATCTAATTACGGCCCGTTGCATTCCATTAGCATGCAGGTGCTCCGATCCCCAACAACTTGCACATGGCGCCCTGCCAGGCAGCAGCCATCGGGGACCGATGCCCCTGCAGCCCGATTGTGGGCATAATATTATTCCCCATGATCCGATCGCATGTGGCATCCTTACCCCCAAGTATGTTATCCCTGGCGATCCAGTGCACCCCACCCCAGCCGCCCACGGAGCCCCACCACCGCCCCCGTCAGCCAGCGGTGGCAGCACCCACCCGCCTGCAGCCTGCCGCCTGCCGACTGACAGTTCAGGAGGCTGCGCCCATTGATTCAGAGCATGGCCAATGGCGTGCAGCCCCGCTCATCTAAAACAGTCCAGATATGCCGAATGAATTCGTGCATATCTGGACTGCACCTTAACGTATGGGCTTCTGCGCCGGTGGCTCATGCTGGGGCAATAAGCGTGCCTACTGAACTGTCAGTTGATGGCGGTGAGGTAACAGGTGGGTGGTGGGGCCACACTGGATAACCAGGGATAACATACGCAGGGGTAGTAACGGATGCCCGCGATCGGCTACTTCTCGGTCCACTGGACCACCAGGGATATTGGACTTTGGGGGTTGGAGACCGCTATGCCTCGCACGGGCTACTCGGGGTGGGGGAGAATACTGTGCCACCTGCGATTGGGCTATGGGAGGGAATAATATTATGCCGCGATCGGGCTGCTGGGGGAAGAATACTGTGCTGCCCGCGATCGGGCTACTGGGGAGGGACACTGGCCCACGATGCGGGCATGGAGGCCCGCCAGGTGCGGCCGGGAACAAGTGGAGGGCCACCCACAGGTGGCAGCTGCTGTGTTGACCCTGCATGAGGCAGCTCACCTGTGGGTGGCCCTCAGCAGGTTCCTTTTTTTTGCGTAACTTTGTGCAGGTGCAGGTAGGGGTTGTGCCTGCATGATCTCCTGCGGCCCGGCTGAATGTCGTCTGTGCAGTTTATGCATGGGCACGCCCCCACCTGTGCCTGCATACATTACTGATGCTCCCCGGCGCACCGAGGTTTGTGCAGGTGCACTTTTCACTTTTAAATATCGCACCGAGGCGCATCAGTGGGTTGTGCATGGCGCAACACTGTTGCGCCATCCTACCTCTTTGAATATCTGGGCCTGTGGGTATAATGGATTAAACATTTCCATGTTTTGAAAATATTGGCAGAACCTGGGGTCCAATGGTGAGCCAAAGGAAGAGCTGATAGGTAAATGTGTTTCTCAGGAATGGGGAGGACAGTGGGTTGGGGTGTTAGGGTACTGTGGATGTACTGGTATTGGACTCCAGCAAGGAGTTTCACTTGGTCCTCCAGAATAGAATGTCAGAAAACTTGACAGGGATGTGAGTGGCCTTCCCTCCACGCCATCTCCCTTCTACCAACCCCAGTCCATACCTTACTTCCCCACAGCAGTCCCTATGCAACTTGTTTGTCCAAAGTTATATTCAATGTTTTAACTAAGCATAATTAATGGTTTGCATTTTTGCCATTGAAAAAGGTGTGTATTAAATACCATTGTACACATATGTGTATTATGTCATTTTTAATACATGGCTGCTTGTGTCAGACTGTCAGTGGTACCTGAGAAGAGGGGTGGTCTGGATCCCTGCTGTGCAGTAAGGTTCACCATTTTTTATTTTTAAAATAGCTTCCATCCCTTGTTGGTGGCACCCATAAGGGAAGCCACATACTCAAGGCTGGAGGAGACAGGAGCATCAAGAGCAGCAAGGCGTCCAAGTTGTCCCTCCTACTGCCTGTCTCAGTTGCCCTCACTGGCCAGCATCTCTTGCATCCTCCTTCTGTAAGTTCACCCCAAGCCAGGGCAGAGAGTAGGTGTTAGCAACACTGGCCAGGTGCTGACCACCTGGATAAACCTAAATAAATGAAAGCGTGTCATTTCTCACACACTTATCTATCGCTGGAGCAGGCAGGGAGTTGGCAAAATATACAGCCTTAAATTATATAAAACAAAATATAGGTGCAGTGTTTTATGAGAATTTAATACACACCCTCATTGTTGGATGTACCGCAAACCCTAAGGCTTCACACTCTGGGTTTATGTGCCAGCCAACAACTTCAGGTGTATTACATTCTCATAACACACTACACCCATCACTATCCTATATGTAATAAAATTGTTACTTTGTACTTTGTCAGCATTCTTTTATCTACATTATATATATTGTAAAATTCTTGTTAACATTAAATTGTGAACAAGATATATTAGGTGTCTGTCTTCATTATGTTAACCACTGAATGCATTCAACTGTGTATTACAACAGCTGTATTTAACAGTGTTTCCATCTATGATTTAGATTGACAGATTCTGCATTTCACTTTACAGGACTGCAGCATTATAACATGGGGTAAGCTGGATGAGCACTATCCTTATCCACTGTGTGTTTGTTTCTATACTGGTTGTTATCCACTTGCATTGAGATCTTGAAGCGAAAACACAGGAAAGGCTTTCACATTAGCATAATTAATTTTGATTATGTTTTATTAACAGTGACAAAGTTAATGTAGTCTTTTGAACTTCAATTATTCAATGTTTTCTTAACTGTTAAAAGAACATCTATCAACTGTCAGCAGACAGTGGAACTCAGGTGTTTCTTATGTGTTGCATTGTACAACACAAATTGTTGTTATGTGGTACTGCTGACAGACCGGTATCATACCTAGTCAGGTAACTGTACTGTCACACAATACTTTTGATATTTATTGACAGTAGGTTGCTATCTATGTGGGTAACATTGTAGTCTGCAGGTTATAGTAAGGCAATGGCAATTATCCTGGTCCATCCAGCCGGTATACCTTGGTTTTCATTTCAGAATCGGTAATTGCATATAGAGTAAGTATGAACAAGTCACATGTCTGTGGCCTGTCGCCTACCGCTTCATGGTCACCCTGAAGACAGATACCTGTGTCTACTGTGCAGTACTCAAGTATCACATAATGATACACAAAATGTGCTCAAAACAGGTAACATAAGCACTGCTGGCTGTAACAAATTGAACGGCACTAAAGTAATGTCTTCAAAGAACTTCCTAACTTCTGTATACAGTTTGAAAATATTAATAGGGCATGTAACACATAATCATGGGTCATCCAATCTAAATGCAAAGTACTGCATGTACCCTTTCAGTGTGCTGCAGAACTGTCAGAAAACCTGAGGGAAAGTCATTGTTAGGCAGACACACTTACAAATATAGCCTGAACACCCATGTAACGTAATTCATTATCATCATGAAACACATACAGCAGTAGCAAGCTAATTAATTGCATTGTTGGTACAGCACCCCCCTTATCAACCTGCAGGATCAACAAGCCACAGATAGAGAGAATGGTAATGCGCCACTGCAAACACAGTTCTGCTAGCTTCACCTGTAATATTGAGAAGATGGCATGCAAATGAGTCCATAATATATATGCACTATAAAATGGGTAAGACCAAACTTGCAACCTGATTGGCTAACAGTAGCCGTGTCCTTATCAGCTGATATACATGGCAGCTGGTACTTCTTATACCAACAGGACACACTGCATCCACAGATCATTGCATGTCACTTTACAAAAACATTTTCTGCTGTTGTGCTCTAGTCCGTTCCATCTCCGCCCGCTCACTTGCTCACTCGCCCGCCCTGTCACAACACTGAACTCATTGCCAAAAATGACTGTATCTGCCTCCTCATCATTTTAAATACAGCATTTATGATAAATAACACTGATCTCTGCTTCACTAACATCATTTCTGTCACGTTTCTTCAACAACTTGCTTCCAATCCGGCCAGCGTCCGGCGTGCTGTCACTATGCAACGTTACATTTAAATCACTTGAAATCGCCTCTACTATAAAACATTTAAATAATTAAGAGCCTTCTTTCTTTTAAAAAAGAAATATCTTTTTCAAATGTACGATTAGTTCGGCAAAACGCTAGTAAAGAAAACCGCTGTCTACAGCAGCCGACCCATGACATGTCGCTCCTCATTTGGTCTCATTCAAATTAACGCATAGTCTATCATATAGCAAGAAAAGAAAGAAGGCTGACAGCACGTGGGACGCTGGCCAGATTGGAAGCAAGTTGTTTGAAGAGACATGACAGAAATGATGTTAGTGAAGTGGAGGTCAGTGTTATTTATCATAAATGCTGTATTTAAAATGATGAGGAGTCAGATACAGTCATTTTCGAATGAGTTCAGTGCTGTGACAGGGCAGGCGAGTGAGCGAGTGGGCGGAGATGCAATGGGACTAGAGCACAACAACAGAAAAAGCAAGAAATACTCCAAGCAAAACAAAAAAAATAAAGTAAACTAAACGTACTTTGCTTGATTTTCTGTGTGTGTCTGTCTGTGTGTGTGTGGTGGGGGAGCAGACACTCGTGCCTACTAAAATTGTCCACATCAGTCAGCACAAACTGCCGGCTTGTTCTTACATCCCTTACAATGAAACCACCCTCTCCTCTTTGTGAAATGGATCCTATGTTCCTCAAGCACTATATGACCTGTTATTTAAAACAAGTAGTTAACACTTTTAATCCAGTGTCATTTAACTGTTCAGTGATTGCTAATGAATCAACTTAGGAACTGTTTTATCTTATTTTTAAGACTATTGTCAAATAAATATGTTCAACTTAAAACCACACAACTCTGTTTCTACTTTTATTTACAGAAATACAGTGCCCATTTTATAAGTTGAATAAGACACTCCAATATGGTTTATGGCTTGTAAGAGCACTTCCCAGGTGCTAAAGTCACTCGACGCAAGCGCCTCATGCCTCATTACGCACCTGGGGTGTGCTCTTATCAAGCCACAAACCACACCTTGTCATGTCTTATTCCTTACGTATTTCATTATGGACCCATTTGCATCAGTTTCATAGGTCAGTCTGGGAAATGTCACCTGCCGCTCCTGTGCAGAATGCCCTAAGAAGTTCCCTGGTGGTCTGGTGCCCCCATTGCTGTGATCACGGTATATCAGCAGACTATACATTCCATGTTGGTCTAGTGGTAACCCCAAGTCCTGTCACCCACACAGGACCCCTTCCCACCCAGATCCACCCCACCCATCATCATTGGTCACTTTCAACACACCTGCATAACAGCCATCGTCCTCCAATTAATGGCAGTCACAGTATGTGCTGTTATCCCAGTGTGCCACAGTGTGGACCAATGGTCTTGCAGTGCATACTGTCCTGGACAGTTTCTAATATGTGAAAGTGAAATCCTGTGATGAATATCGCGATGAGCGCGATATGCATGAGCACGCCCTCTGAATATCCAGCCCATGATGTACAAAGAGAGCATGGAATGTCATGACATTCTATTACAGCAAGATACCTAGTATCTTATGAATTATGAAACAGCTATTCCAAATTTTCATTGTGCACACTGTCTTCGTTACTGCAACCACCATGTGATCTGAACTTGCATAATTGAATCGTCTATGCTGTAACCAATTGGCAATCGCTGCTTCTTTGTTGATGGGCAGAAATTTTGCAGTCAACGGTGGCGGTACCTCTCCAGTTAACCAATCATGTGTAGGTTTCCCAAGTATGACAGTAGACTCGCATGCAGTCAGCAATTCATCCACGAAATCTGTTAGTGTTAAAATTAGTTTAATACATTATTCAGTATATCATGTATTGGGAGTCCTTGTTATTAGCTGTAATCAAGCACATGACAACCTTGCAATTAAATTTTTCAGACATCACTCTGTCGTTAAAGACCATGTTCTGGTAGCTGCCTGACCCAGCCTAATTGATGACTTACTCCTCAGTAGTGCTGTTCCCAAAGTAAGCAATAATACCTGACATGGTGTGTGGTAGTGTGCTATAGAGCGGAACACCCAGGGCGTACTCAGCCCCTGCGCTGCAGTCAGAGGGCCTTATAGCCCCTGAAGGTACAGTATAGCACAATACCGCCCACCTAGTTGGGTATGATTGCTCTTAGAAAATAGTATATGTCATATTTTAGCTACAACATGAAAATATGACAAATAATTAGAAAACTTAGAAATCCATTTCAAGTTGCTTTTCTGATGAAGTACTCCATCTCTGGTAAGTTTGCTAATACAGAATGCTGGTGTTTATCACAGCATTTAACTCTGTGTCCCCAGCAACACTTCTTTAACACCCTCACAACACACACATGCTCACCTGTGCGCCACTGTACTGTTTATGTTCACACCCGACTGGCTATTTCAAACCATTAACCAATTAAGCAATAAGGCACAACAGGGTGTGTGTTATTAGGTGATTTATCCACACCTTGGGTGGTGTGTCAGAGTGCAGCTGAGTGACGTAACCACAGAAGAAGTGGGTAAATACAGAAGTAAGCCACCCTGGAGTTCCTTATTGAGATTATACAATGGTTTGCCAGTAACAGTCAATGACAATTACAACTTTTTCTGACAATAATGATGCACAGCAAACAGTGAAAAAAATTTAACTGGACATGTGGTACTTACATAAGGGAACCTTACCATATGATTTAGGACTTTCTTTGGACGAATAACACCACGCCTCCCTTGTACTTGGACATCGATAGTGAAACAACCTTGTCCATCCTTTCTGACAGCCTGCGGTCGGTCTGAATTTCTGTTGAAGTGCAGTGCTGCTAACAACATTCTGTAATGATAATTAAATGTTCAGTGTAAGGATAAAAGTATTATGCAACATACTCAGCTTCAGAAGATGCCATACTGTGTTGAAGTCATTTGCCAAACTAAGTCAATTTACTGCTGTATTATTAAGCAGTGTAATATCTGTATACAAAATCCGTGTATGTGATGGACATGGAAGCTTTAAACCTGTGCTGATATACCATGATGCAACAGTAGAAGAGTCCAGTAGCCGCTTAACAATAACGGCAACAGTACCATACAGTAACAAACTGAAAGTAGGCCTGAAAATAGGCATTCATACATAACACAAGTACTGCCTGACATCTGAGTTCTTATGTTCTGCAGAAGTGGAAGTATACAGTCTGTGAGACAAAACTTTTTATGTTTTTGATGGCCATATCATAATTACAAAAGCACTCCATGTGTCATCTTGTGTGATTAAGTCACTGAGATGCGCTCGTGACACACCACACAATGGTTTGTAAATCCCCAATAACCCACACCCTGTTGTGCATTACTGCTGAAATTTACTGCTGTCAATTTGTTCTCCCTTTACCTGGTGTACATCCCTTGTAGGTGAAAGCCATGCTTTTGGAGCATACTGTATAATCAGGCTATGAAAGCTCTCAAGTGATGAAGTTTGATGAAATGGTGATAACTTCTGCACATCACGTTTCACCAAATTGGATGACAGAATTTGGTCGACCTTCTCATATGCTTTCTCACCTGCAGTACGTAACATGGAAACTACGCCATTCAGCTGTGAACACAGTTCAGACATCTCTATGTAAATATATCGCAAATAGCTAAGAATATTGCCTCCGATGATCACTATGTCTGATAGACATTTTACCCTTGTGCTATTTCACCCCACTATCATTCAGTCCATGTACCCAAACAAATTATTTTACTACACAGTCATGTTACCATACTGCACATTCAATATTAATGTAGGCTAAATTACTAGTGTTCGGGGAGGGGTTTGTAATTCTCATGATGACTCACACACACTACAAATGACAATGCCTGCTGCACAAGTGATAACCATGGTGTGCTCTCCACTGCCGTTGCAAGTGCAATGTAAACCTGGCCGGCTGCACTCTGGAGGTTTACTGATGCCATAGCCAACCACTACTGGTGATTATACCATGATTATCACCTGAACATCATGCATTATCCTCTATATAGCAGTACTTTGCAACTGGATGGACACATGTATCAATTCAGTGAGTAGGAAGTGAGACACTCAATTGGGTTCATGGACCATATTGTAACACACAGCCATGTGCTTACTAATGGTCAAGTACTGTTGTCCATTCTGTTTATCCATTACCATGCGCCTACCATATGCTCTGTGGAAACAGTGAGTGTCTTGTTGCTGTAACACACTGAGATATTCTTCAGCACCTGAAGTCTCTGTGCCAGCACAGATTCATGTTTTCTTCATTCACATTGTGAATGCTGAAGGCTAATGAACACATTCATTCATCAACGTACTTGGCTTCAAACCACTTCCTTCGCCTGAGGATTCATCCAGCGGGCCATGTGCACAATGGGTGAACAGCGGGTTGTCATGCGTATGCAACATTCTGCACATGGTTCGTAATGGACTGAAGCTTGGCCAACATCACTTCTCCATTGCCATCCGGGTTGAACGAGGAATCCAGTACAACATGTTGCGTGATACTTGGGATCCATTCACCAACCATTTTACACTCCTTCTGAGCCACAACAGATTCCAGTTTCTTAGAAATCTACAGAGAGTATACATCGGATTCAATCAGACTGTCAGTCACATTAAGTAACCAATAATACCTCCCAGGTGCGGTATTGTGCAATACCGACCGCACAGGGTAATAATAATGCCTGACACCACAGGCGGAGGGTCTTATAGCACCTAGAAGGTGTGGTATTGGCAAATACCACCCACCATGGATGGTATTATTGCATTAAGAAAATGAGATACCTGTGGCAGTTTCATGTGGGATTTTAAACAACAAAACAAAAGAAAGAAATTAAAAAGATAGCAGTCTGTGGTTTCTGACTTACTCCATCTCCTGTTGCCTACCCTCCACAGAGCCACTTCTACTTTTCCTGTACCCTACCACCACAAGTGGAACAAGTTTTCCCACCCAGTACTCTACTGTCATTGTTACTGCAATACACATGAGAAGGAAAAAAGAAACACAACTGTTTTCTGCCATCTGTGCTGCTTGCCCTGGGGAATTTTACAATTATTTTTTTCAGTTTCCATTCCTGGCTTTGTACCATGAGTACCGTGGCTCACTTCTCTTCTTTGATTACTTTTTTTACTGGTGAACTATTTGACGTACACAGTGAACCATAACACCCTTTAACTTGAATCATGAGAAAGTAACAAAATTGTCAGTGATTGCTTGCCTCATGTCTAACATTTCTAATCATTACAGTACGGTAGTAACCAGTAATTGTGTATTGCAATAAGTAGTGACGTACCTTTCACAAAATACCACACATCATATCGTGGTCAATGTCACCTCATGTTCACGCAAGTATTTTTGGATTTGTGGGTGTCTATCTGTGATGAGACAATCCGGTCTCAGCCCATCAGTTTTGACCATTTGTAAACTTCTCTTGAGTCCCTAAGCTCCATATGTATGAATTTTAACCTCATTGCTCTGTATAGATAAAAATAAATGTGACCCTCAAGCAGTATTCATTTCAGTCACCAAAACCTGTACAGACACTACCAAGTCATGTATGCATACAATGCTCTGTGATTGGCTTCATTACCTGTACCAAACTGACTGCAGTTACTTTATGTGCTTCATCTCCATGACAGAGTATGTGCAGAATTTTGCTGAGTGCCCAGGGCTGTCGATCGCCCATCTCCACTCAGAATTATTCTGGGATTGTCAGCGATTATCTCCCAAACTGTTCTGTGTTTCTCAGCTTCCCATACACTGTGGATTGTTGGCTGCAAGTAGTTACAAGAATGCTGATAGAAAGTGTTTTCAGATATGCACTGTATGTTGATGTGCTGGAGAATATGTAAAGTTTTTCTGCAGAACACACAGAAAAACCAATGCTCAGCTTATCGGTAGCACTAATACCAGCTGGATAATCATCAAGGCTTTGGTTGTGAGCTCCATGATCGAACCTGTCCACACTCTGTACATCTCTGATGTATGACAACTAAAGTGCCTTTAACTTTATGTAATGGATGAAATTGTTGGTGCAAAACAGTTTATACACTGTTTGAACAGCTGCAGCAAACAGTTCTAAAATACAATAAACTTTCTTTGCTGCCACAGATATTCATGTTTACCCATGGCATTCCTTTGTTGTTCAACCCTATGAATCAAAGAAGATATGAGCAATTTTCAGTATGGTGTCCAATGTCAGTGTCATTACACAGTAGTATGTTTGGTAAACATCTTACATCACCTGTACTTGTCAGTGGATAGTGAAGCCTCACTATCCATAGAATCCACAATTCGACAATAGTTACCATCCTTGGGGTCATTTATAAAGCTACCATCTGATTCACTATCTGAGTGATATACTGGGGTTGAGGAGAATAAATGCTGCACCATGGGTTCTGTTTGCGTGCTTGCTTCTCTTTGTTTCTTAATAGTATGAGACCTATGAGTGAACAGAGGTACTGTTTTTCAGTGCATCATGACCATTGTAAATAAGATGCCTGTCTGCAGCATGCTGCCACACAGACTGCATACAGTATGTGCGATGAAGCAGAACCACTGTTCTGTGACAAACATGGTTCTGAATCCCTGTGACATAGTGTGGTAAGCAGAAGATGTTCATGGGAATCATGAACACCATGTCACAGAACATAGTAGTCATGCATAAAGTTGCAGTGCCTGTATTTTACATAACCTCTGTTTGACAGAACATACTGGCTGTGCATAGTTTGCCATATGCTGCATTAACCAGCACCAAAGTTTCTAGGTACCGTGATACACACAGTCTTTTGAAGTCAGTCGCCCTGCATCCTCCAGCAAGAAACTGCACATGGTGCAGTCATTAATCACCATGTTTGCTAGCCATGACATTGACTTTCCTTTGTTATTATGACACATACAGACTGTTCAACAAACAGCAGGCTTCTTTGTGGCTAAAGTAATCGAGGCGATAATAATTACATACCTATGTTGTTATGTGGAGGGCAATGTAAAGATTTCTGAGTTCCACGGTACAGAATGTCACAGAAGATTGGTCACTGGCAGCATTTCTGTCAGCCACAGAGTCCAACGTTGTGTCCTCATATGAGCTGTCAACAGCATCATCCATAGATGCTGACTCTTCTAACTGCAATGATGTCGAGGCAACATTGACCCTGTGGATGTGTACTGGTTCATGATCTGCAAGACACAGTGTAATACATCAGTACAGTATCTGACCCATCATCATCACAGTATACATCATGAGAAGAAGTAAAATTAATATTAGGTAATAAATACATGCAATGTGCATCACAATTAAGCAGTGTTATCAGTGAACTATATGCCGATGTCAATGTTCATACAGTACCACCGGTACATACAGGCACTGCTCATGTCCACATACTCATCAAACATCATATCAGGTATCTTCATGAAGCTGTCCTGGATGTCATGTACTTTTGCATGTCTTTCTCAGCAACATGATAGTCTGTAGGACCATGTTGATACCCTTGATGTACCCATTTAACCATCCATGTGAAGCCTGTAACTTGGGACTGGGTATGTTTCCATAACATCTCATGAACATCGCTGTTTATCATGTATCTGTCACTACAACAATATCCCGATGTACAGTTGTCATCTCGGACAACAATCCTGAGAGCTTGTTACACAGACTAGGTCACTGGTAATCATGACACTATATCGTAGCAATAACACACGATGACGCAGGTTATGGCCTGTTAAGATCACGGTCCAGGTGACTCATAACTCATGAGTCACTTGCAGCAAGTGCTCTTAGCACCTGGCAACTGTTTTATCAGACCATAAGCCACATCTCGTTCTGTCTTATTGTGCTTAGAAATCTCAAAATGCACAAAATGAGGCTTATGGTAAACCAGTACCTGTTTGGTACTGTTTCTTCCTGCCTGGCACGATCACCAGTAAAGGGCACTGGCATAGAGGCTACCATGTACAGCAAGGGTAGTCAGCGTGATACTGTTTTTGACGTTAAGGGATCGGGGAATCGTCCAGAGGACAGACTACGGCTGTTTCTGCAGTATGCAGAGTTGATGATTTGCGACAAATCTGATTTACGATTCTTGGATGGGACTGTTATAACAAAACCAAACCGTGTGTTATGTGCCTTTTCTTTTTTTGGCACTCTGTATTCCGTTGACTGGTCAAGGAAGGGATCTCACTTAGCGACAAAGCAACATGGCGGTACTCACCTGATTGTTCTACTTGATCAGGGCTATCTGAACTATATGATCAATAAGACATGACCGGTGTGTGTTGAACAGATGTTACCACACGCCCAGGGGCGTAGGCACACGATGCCCTGCCAAGTGCCTTCAGCCCTGGAAGTGCGTAATATCTGTTTAACACACACCCTGGAGTGTTTTATTATGCACTTACAAAATGGTAAACTTTTTTCTTATTTCTGCCCCTACAAAATAGCACATCTGTAAGCAGCAAAAGGCATTTTTATCAGAAGTTATGATAACATAGTCCTTCCTACAGCCAGAAAATGACATCATGGTTTTGGCATTCTGCAAGGCTGACCCTCCTCTGTTATTGTGGGCAATTTTTATTTACCATTTGCCACTCTCATATAGTCACTGTTTAAATTGTATGGTTATCACGACTATTTGGCAACTTAACAAGTAAGTGACACCTTGTGTGGTCAAGGGAGGGTTGGATAATGCTCTGCTCCAAGTGCAATCGAGGCAGCCCCTCCATCTCCTTTCACTGCCGACCAGACTGACACACAGCCTCAGTCCACACCGCAGCTTCACCCACTGGAAAGCACTGCCAACCGGACTTCTGTTGCCTCGGATCGCAATCACAGCTCCACCCGCTGACATCATTGCCGACCGCACTTCCATTGTCTCGGTTCACAACCGCAGCTTCACGGCACAGCAGGACATGATGGCAGAGTAGGTTCAGACTCTATTTCTCCTGCTGCACTGAGACTTATCTGCAGTATTCAGCTTGCAGACCAGACAGGATGCAAACAGGCACACACACTGAAGATAGTTTCAGTCGCTGAGGGACATAGCAACAAGGGTCAACATTCTATTTAGGCCATTGATTTGTTTGCCTGTCCTTGTTTTTGTATGTGTAATACATATATGGTACCAATTTTGTATCCAATCAATACTCTTCTTTTGCTATGCCCATTTTATAAGACACAACAGAGATGGACTACTTATTTACCGGTCTCTGTTGACTCCACCAGACTGCCAGATTTGCTCTTGCAAACAATCTGAAAAAAGCATACTGTTTGCCCATTTTCCAATAAGTGGTAAAGGTGGTGCAGTAATAGTCTTGAACCAATATATATATATATATATATATATATATATATATATATACATATACACATGTACTATATATATATATATATATATATATATACACATATACATATATATATATATATTTTTTCCCTTGAACTCCCACTCCACCATGCCTAACCACACATTTTGGCCTCCTATGCCCTTCCATCTACCTGCAGTACACTAACTTCATCATGGCACCTCATATTATGGAGACACGGGTGATGTGATGCACCCATTCACTGCACAGGTACCCATCTTCAAGGGGAAAGCACCGCAGAAGGCGTTAAACAAACTCACAATTTTTGCACAGGTGTCACTGAGGTGGGTGAGCCGCATGTGAGTCGTGGGTTCTGTTGCTAGGGGACCTTGATACAGCAAGCAAGATATCACTTTCATGGTTTTGTTGGAGAGTAGTGTGCTAACGCCAAGGCGACTCGATGACGCACCACTACCCCAATCACTGAACCATCAAATCCTGCTGTGATCCCAGCCGGTGAAAGTGTGCATCACTAGACTACCCACAGAGAAATACAGATTTCCACAGATTATCCATCCTCCCCACCAACCCACTGGAACAACAGGAGCAAGTCCAAGCCACCCACAGGCAGCAACACAGCAGACACCAGCTGTGGATGGCCACCCGCCCACCCAGAAGAGCATTGCAGGGCACACATAACCCCTGGTGGTCCTGTGACCCCCATGCACAAATCACAGGCTGCAGTAAATACAAGATATCCCTGCTGCGCTAGCATTAACCATATTCCCCCTGTATTCCTGGTCGCATGCCATTGTGGAAATGAGGATTCACCTGGTGGTCCAGTGGTACCCACCCACAGAGGTCCCACAGACAAACAGCCCCCACCCATCTTCATCAGCGGCAGCCCCACGACCATACTGGCCCAGATGCCTGTAAAAAATAACAGCTGTACAGTATGACTTGTATGCCTATTGGTCCACAGTGTGGACCAATGGGCATGCACACACATAGTGAACTACACAGGAACAGATATGTGAATGAACAAGTTAATTCACATATGCAGTCCAGTGTGGTACAGTATGGTCTGTGGGCGGGTGGGAAAGGGGTATGACTGGACCACCAGTGAATCTTCATTTCCACAATGGCACGCCATCAGGCTTATGGGCGGTAACTGCTACACCACCAGGGATACCTGTATATGCAGATGACCGCGATAGGGTGCACGTAGAGCGGGGTGCTGGGGCTGCAGTACGCCAACAGGGTTCCAACCTACAAGGGAGCCAGCATGGCAGGACATGCAAATGGGGCCATAATGACATGGAAATGACCCCATTTCTGCCTGGCATATATTATGGCCTCATTTGCATGCCCCTGCTGTATATCACAGGTGATGAACTTCCACTGGTGCATCCTGGTGCTGTCTTTCTGTGTCTTGCGCTGGTGCAGTTCAACTGTGCCATGTGCAGTGTGTGTGCGTCCTCCGTGTCATATTCAATGTTGCTGGAAACCATGACCATCACCATTCAGTATCACCTGGTCCTTGCACGGTGCAGCCCACTTGACGCTGCACCCAGACTTATCCACTGCCGAGCGCAATGGAAATATGTTGCCCATAAAGTACACATGCACACACAATGAAAAACATATAGATTACTACATGTTCATTGAGGGATAACCGTTACCAGAAATGTATAACTATAACATCATGGTCTAAGTATTACCTCTGCCAGTTCACGCTTACAAAACGCTGCACCACTTTTCCTGCGCTTCACAGTTGGCTCACATGATACATCTCTGATGTTAACAGTAGTTTGACAACCAACACATTCATTAGTACTACAAACACACAACTGAGTTTTGACAGTGTTAGTGGGTTCAGGGAATGAATGGTAGGTACTGCATTGGGCAATAAGCGTAGGCACTTTACAAAATTCATTCTATGCTGCATTAGAATTGAGGGATCTAAACATGATTCCTCAAAATGAAAAGAACAAAGCACACTGTATTTTGTGGGACCAACCCAAATCTGCACGTTTGTCCTTACAAACTGGTTCCAAAGCCTAATCATGTGCTGATCTTTGGGAAATGTAAATAATGAAAACCCAGCCTTGTGTGTATTTCCACAGTTACCTGCTACACACCGAGAAGGCATTCTAAAATAATTGATGCTCACAGAAAATGTAGGACTTATTATACACAATCAGGTAGCGTAGTTAAATTAATTTTACTTGACACACTTTGAATGATCAGTACTTCGTGAAACAGCACAGAATGAAGTGGTAACACTAGCTATTAGAATTGTGAGTTATGACAGACAACTTTGTCACCAAATACTGAATTATTACACACTGTATACCACTTCAGAATACAAATATAACATAACACAGTACTATAGTAGTAGAACAGGATAAGAGACATCAAAGTCTGTGGCTTATTGTGTGATAGACAGTAGATGTGAAAATAACAGTGTCACAGCACAAAACTGATATTGGTAAGGACTGAAACCTGCACCACAGTAATCAATAATGTGCAGAGACCTTACTGTACATTCCTTTATAGCCAAACATAATGCATATAAATGTAGTTATTGATTATATGACCACACGCTAGTGACAGGCAGTAACAATGCTGGATCACTGCATAGCCACTAAAATAAATATTTCTGATGAAAAACAAAACCGCAAATTGAACGTTTGAACACTGGTTAGTACACAACACACGGTAAGTAATCAAACAACACACAGGACAAGCTGGTTGACGCTTTGTTATTTATTTAAACTCTTTTCCCATAACGCTGAACTGCATCGCAGAAACTGAATTCAGCCAAAGTTCCCACTTACAGTGAGCCAGTATGCGATAGGTGGATCAGGAGTAAACTACTTCCGGTTCGCCAGTGAATGCAAATGAGCTGCGCAGGGCGGATGCAAGCGGGGATATAAACATAGTGTTCTGTTCGAAATAGAAAAGTACAGCACAGCAGGTAAGCTTGGGGTCACATTACTCAATGAACTACCGTAGGTAAGTCCGCTTTAAAATTATTAATCTCAAGAGTCCCTCTTTAAGCTGAGAATTTAAAGGTTCAGGTGCAGTACTGATATAAAGTGCAAACTAACACAAATGTTTAAGTTACAGTGATTTAATGCAGAAAACATGAACTTATTAGACATATGTATTAAAATATTAACATCTTTCATCATCTGCAGCTGAAGAGTGAATGACTAGCCGAAATTCACTTCATGGTAACCAAAATCAAATCAGAACTCTTAAAATTAGCTTAATGAGTAGAATTCCATGCTGTATTGTGCATATTGGTTGTAAAGATGCTCAGTTTAGTTCTCCACCATCATTGTCCTCAAACCTGAAGGGGGTGCGTCCATAGTCTCAAACAGGCATCTGTCTATTTGCAGAGAGTGCCAGTTCTCCCTGATCAAGCCTTCTATTGCCTGACCTGTCTCAAACAATTGGTGACAAAGTTTGTTTTGCCTTCCTGTATTTCCCTTCTGTTAGCCAACTGATGTCCCTGTCTTGAGGGTTACAATTAATTTGTAAGTACACATATACATACCACACCCCATACACACACATATAGTATGCACTGAATGTGATTTTGATACTGATCCCTTCTACAGTAAATAAACCAATATACATCCAATGTGCTGTACTGTAAGTAAAGTAAAACACATAAACTAACAGGCAGCTAGAGGTCAGAGGGATGCCAATATTCTGGAACTATTCAAAATGAAAATCCTCCCCAGACATACATTCCTGCATGAGACTAATTACAAATACTGGCTACCCCTCCAAAATTCATATGTTACAGTCTTGAAAAGGACTGTTAATGGTTATACAGCTATAACCAAAACATGATCGGATATTTTCAGATACTTTATTTGTGGATATTTCTAAAAACATTCTCTCTGGTAGCCATACTGTTGTACTTCAGACAAGCAGGAATTTTTCTAGCAATATCTCAGAAATTTCAGGAAAAATATCGGAAAATGTCTTTGCTTCACTCATAAAGAAAGAAATCAATAAGCAGCATGAAGGTGTGGCATGTACTGTGGCAAATCTATTTACTGTATCATGTTCTGGGTCGATGGTTTTCTGAGTCACCCGGCTTGATTTCTGTGGTAGGGCTGTTAGGCTGTTGTGGCAGCATTAGTTTATACTTGCAGCAAAACTACTCATGTCTGGCAGAATACAGGCCTGCCACTTGACTAAAATATGATATGATGTAATTGTTGACATGACATGCTGATGATACAGCAGTGGCTTCAGCATAAACAAGAAGGGGAAGGGAGTCAGCACTTATTGAAAACTCTATATTTGAAATAAAAAAATAACCAAGAACAATGAATTCCAAGTATTACATACTGTACAGTATATTCTGCTGCATAATGCAAATTTTGCAGAAAATTCTATGCTTGTGGAATTGCATAATTCCATGGGTCTGAAAGGTTGTCTCTGATTCAGGGGCCAATCTGGCATCTATCAAAGCGACCTGGTTGGATGACAACTGTGGCCCACTTTGTGGCTAACTTTGTCCATCTGGGGTACTCCATGATACACCACCTGAAAACAGAACTGATGTGCAGAGGATGTGGGTGGCCTTTTCTCAAAACTGAAATTGCCCTCACAGTGTCACTTGTGGATCATCTGGTGTTCTTCAATTGGGGCACCAGAAAGAAAAGACCTGCTGAAAATCTTCTTACTGAAGAGAGGCATTGCCATCCTGCCTGTCTGCAAAGGAATGAGGAAGTCTTTGAGAAGTGTCACTGATTAAATCTATTTTTCAAGCCAATATTCTTAGTATCTAGGGCCATATCTCCAGTGGAGCAGGGTATATAAGTACTTTCTTAACCTGGAGTGTGTTTGCTAGTTTGATATAGAGAGCACCATCTGAGTGGTTGCTGGTCTGCACTGTACTACCTTTAGGCTGGAATCGGCTCGATCCAGCATTTGAGACTTGGGTGCTATACCTAGCCAGCCCATGGTAAGTATTATTAGTCTCTTTGCAGCACTGAAAAGGGACTGTAGACAGATCCTTGCTTAAAAGCAGCTGACATATTCAGATGTTCCTTATAACTATAGTTCTGTCTCCTACCTCTAATTTTTGGACAAGATTGTTGAAAAGGTTGTGGTGGTTTATGTAGATGTGCACCTTTAGAGGTGCAACATCTTCATATCATTACTGTCAAGATTTTAAGTATGCCACAGCAGTATGATGACCTTCCTCAGAGCTGTGATGATCTCTTTCAGGCATGGGATTTGGGTGTGGTATCAGTGGTGATCTTCCTCAAAATCTTTTTCCTTTGATATGTTGGACCATGGGATTATGGTGACTAGTCCTGGAAATACTCAGGGCAGTCCTGGAAAGTTTCCAGTTATTTCCTGTAGATGAGAAATAGTTAGGAGGATGGGGACCATACATGTCATTGACAATTAGCCATGCTAATGGTGTTCTGCAGGGTTCTTACAGATCATGCCCTGAAGAGATCTTTAGGAAGTGTAGCATTGAATATCACTGCTGTGTAGATCATACCTCCTTCTCACCTAATTAGCATGCTCACTGCTGTTACTTAAAGCAGCAGTGCAATAAAATTTGTTTCCCCATAATGTTCATTTCAGCTTCAGCTAATAAAATAAATACTAGCATACCTGTCAACTTAACTTTTGTAAGAACCTACAATGCTGTGCAGTATAAGTTTTTTTCTCAGTCCTAATCCTTACAAGTCTATATATATATATATGTGCTATGTCTAAGCCAAATGTGATGGCCATACTTTATTCTTGAGAAAAACTACTTTAAAACATTTAAAACTCTTAAATTTTACATGAGCTAGAAATTGTTGCCATTTTTTAGCAGTGCTGCCTTAAGTAATATTAGATGAAAAATGAAGCACTGGGTGGCTTCCAACTGGCTTATTCTAAATCCTAGCAAGACATAATTACTCCTGGTGGATTCAGGTCATTGGGTTTCAGCTTCAAAAGCTCCTTAATGCTACTTATCCTTGATGGGGTTCAGTTCCTGGTGGAAAGGGTGGTTAGCAACTTGGGAATAGTTCTTGATGAACAGCTGATTCTGGCATCCCAGGTAGCAGCTGTTGTCAAGGGTTACTTTTCCCATTTCAGGAATCTTACCATATTGCACCTCATTCTAGAGTCAGATAATCTGAACACACTGGTGGGGACATTCACCTCCTCACACCTTCATCACTGTAGTGCACTCTATTAGTTCTAAACTGTAGTCAGATTCCATGCCTATAGCTAGTGCTGGATGATGCAGCTTACCTGCTGAGATCCTTGAGGAGGTCAGATGGTATCACCCCAGAACTGTGTTATCTTTCTTGGCTACCTGTCAGGCAAAGAACTGACTGCAGAGTTGTTTTCTGATTTTCAAGAACTTGAATGGACTAGGTCCCTTCTATTTTCATTAGTTTCTGACACTCCACCACCCAAGTAAGTAGGCAGATGAATTTTTATAGTACACCTCCAATTCTCGGGTTGCTTTTGTAGGCAATACATCGAGCATCATACACTTAAATAGACAACAACAAAGGAGGAAAAAAAGCACAATACAAACATGAATACTTCTTCATACAGCAAGACAGAGGCATACACATGTAGAAAACAGGCTGGATTAAAACAATTTTTTCTTCAGACTAAGTCTGAAAAAGGAAAAGAGTAAGAACCATGGATATCATAAGGCAGGGAGTTCAAAGGGCAGGCACACAACCACTGCAAAAGACCTGTCACCTGCTGACTTTAACTTGAGAGTGGCACCCTCAACAGCCCATGTCCTGGGGACCTCTGTAGAGGTGTTCAGGGGGGCCAGGAGGTCAATCGAGTACTGGACACCTATTTGTTCAGGATTATACACAAGTGAAAAATGATGCCACATTTCAGAAAACAAACCCAAAATCAGGAGTGAAAGAGTGCAATGATTTTCTCTCAAGATGGTGGTTAGAAGTCTTACAACTACACCTCTTGACAATTTACATGTAAAGCAATTGACCATAGGATTATCCTTTATAGAGTGCATCTAGTCTGGAGAGATGATGGCCTGTATGCTGATACAGAGGTCATCACTATCCAGGAAGGGATGCAGTCTGGTATTATTTTTCAAGTGGTAAAAGCAGCACTTACCACAGAAGACACTAGAGAAACAAACATCAGTTGCCCACTACTAGGCTGCAATCTTCTTTTTCTGCCTTCAGCTGAATCCTGTTAGGGTTGGAAGCTCCAGGCTACTACAAAAACAACAGTATTTGTTAGCAAAAAGGTCATTATATAGTCTTTTTATCAAAAATGTATCTCTGGCATCCTTAAATTTATTTCAATGGGCTTACACAACCTAGTGAGGAGTTATGCTTGTGCAACTTTGTTGATAGTCTGAAGGTATTCGAATGAATATATTGTTGATTGATGTAGGTAAATAGTATGGCCATTCACACGCTATGTTCCATAGGCTACCATGAAGGCAAAGGAAACCTCTTGAGGAGGGATCCACCCTAGAGGTTCCAGGGGAATGAATTCTTTAGGCTAAAGGTACCTTTGGAAGGAGCCCCCAAGAGAGAGAGAGATGTGCTGCTAGGACGAGGAGGGGAGAATGGCAGGCAAAGAAACAGTGATTCAGTGTGAGACTGGTGGAAGCAGACTTAAGTTGCTCAGGAAATGGGCTTGCAGTTGCTCCACCCACTGAACTGCAGGCACAGTGTTTCAATTCAATGGATTTACACAACTTAATGAAGAGTTACACTTCTGCAATTTTGTTTGATAGTCTGAAGGTATTCAAATGAATGCATTGTTGATTGACATAGATGAATAAGCTTGCCACTCGCACTCTCTGTTCCATGGGAAACTACCATCCTGTTGGGGTACCAGGAAGGCAAAGGTACCTTCTTGAGGAGGATTCCACCTCTAGGAGTGCCAAGGAGTTAAATCATTTAGGCTAAAAGTACATTATGATGGAACCCCCAAAAAGTACTGAGCAGCAAGTAGTAACACAATGCTAACATGAGGACAGATGGAAACAATGAGGTGACTGAAACAGACATGGACCAATCAAGCAATGACTGCTAGATATCAGAACTGATAGAGAAGGGGATGACTTCTGTAAGGAGAGAGGGAATGGCAAACTGAGAAGGGCACCATCCAAACTCAACTCACAGCGGAAACCTACTGGTTGTTCAGACTACCTAATTTTATGACCATCAGCACAAAAGAGAGAAACCCTATGGGTGGAGACTCTGGGGATCCAAGGCCTTGGTTGCATTCCTCCAGGCTTGGGATAATTTAGTGATGGCTCTATTGCAATTTAGAGACTCAATTCAGGGAGGGATTTTTGAGAGAAAGCTCTCTCTCTATCCCACTAACAGGAAAGCCATGGGGTGCACTATTGAACTCTGCAGCTAAAGGGTGCCTTTTGTGCTGGCTCACCCCCACACTCCAAAGCCAGGAAGGAGAGCAACAACTGCTGAATGGCACTCACCTGACCTCATTGAGGGAGGCATAGAGAGGGAGCCAAATGTTGAGGGGCAGGGAAGGGAAGGATGTGAGATCAGGTGAACCTTAGCAGCTGTAGGAAGAATAGGTTTTGAAGGTACTGCTGACTTGGTCTGCACACCTAAAGGAGCCCCCATGGACTTAAGAGCTCTACCCTTTCAGCTGAAATCTTAAGTGCTATATCAAGAGGTGCTGCCAAGTCCATCTGCATGGCTAAAGGTTCCTCCGGAGCACACATAGGCCATTCTCACCTGAAGGGTAGAAAGAGAAGAACCCCACACAGTCATGGGTCCCAATCTCAAGATATAAACTTAGGGGCAGAGCAAAGCCATCAGCTTATAGAGATAACCCTGGAAGCCATGCTAAGGTTCTGGATGGCATGCATCTGAATGCAGGAGTAGTGGGAGGCTGTGAGAACCTGATGGCCATGAGCATAGGGAAGAAACAAAACTTAGGTAAGGCTAAGCAGCTGCTTTTATCCGAATGCAGGAGTAGTAGGGGCCATGGCAAAGCCTGACAGCCATGAGCACATGGAGAAACAAATGTAGGTAGGTCAAATGCTGATTGGGACATCAAAGACAACTAGATGGACTTCTGGTGATGTCAGGAACCTAATGACTGCTCAAATCTCCAGCTCCTCAACTCACCCAAATCCTTCAGCAAACATCAGCCCAACAGAACAATGTATTCTCCAGCTAAAATGACAAGATCCAAAACCAACACTCTGAAGAGCACAGAGACTCTGGCACAAAAGTTGAGAGAGCTACTACAACAAGATAAAGCTCAACTGAATCTGGCGCAACCGACACCATAAACAACATGGCATCCAATAGCCACCTAGATATGGAAGACACAGATCTCATAGCTACAATTATGCAAACGGCTAAAACCATATGCAAGATAGATAATTCTCTTACAGAGTTATGCTCAGACATCAATAAAATAGAGCACAGAATGGACCAGCTAGAGCTCGGATTCACTGCAGTCTCAGAACAAACAGACTGCCATGACCGTCTACTTTTATATCTGCTGGCCCAAGAGAAAGAACCGCCCAGCGGCTAGACAATCTAAAGGGCCAAGTAGAAGGCAAAATCTCTGAATATATGGAATCTCTGAAGGCGTGGAAGAGAAGGCCTCTAATGTAATAGCATTTCTCCAGGTTTTCTCAAAGAAGCCCTGCAGCTACCAGACGACTTTGATATAAGCATGGACAGAGCACATAGATCTTTAGTCTGAGACCCACCAATGCAGGTGCCAGGCCACTATCTTTTGTCCTAACATCATATGCTGCTAAAGAAGAACTACTCACCAGAGCCTGGTAGCAGGGGAGATTATCTACAAAAACACAGAATCTAACTTGACAATGAATATACCACCACTGTCCAGGAGAGCTGCAGAGTCCTTTGGCCCATATTAAAACAGTTAAGGGCAAAAAAATCAAGGCACAAATATTATTTCCTGCACGACTCAGAGTAGACACAGAGACGGGTCAGTGTATCTTTCCAGATCTTCTGGCAGCAACATCCTACCTTGAGGGCCTGAGAATCACTCCTCCTCCCCATGCTGAAGGAACTCCTTAAATCTGCATGATCAGTGGCTCGGAAAGGTCATAGTCACCCTGGATCAGGACCTGAGAACTACAAGACCAACCTGTGTTTGGATGTCACAGTAACGCTCAAACCCTACTGCTGCCCAGTTCTCCTGGAAGGTCTGTCTGGTGCCAAATGTGCAGGTTCATTCTCCACATCCGAAACAATGGGGTCAGAGTCTGAGAGGATGGACACTTGAAGAAACAAATAAGGGCTCATAATTTTTTTACTTTGACACAAGGCCACCCCTGCCAATTCACCCAATTTCTCTCACTACAAGCGGTCAACGCACTGGCGGGTGCTCGATTGGGGGCAGGGGTGTATAGGTTCCCCGCCACATGCTGGATGGCCTCTAACAGAACAATTAAACCCTACTCCCCAATAATACTTGCCCATAGAAGTCACACAGCATGCTGAGGGTGAGTGCTTTGAAAAGCTTCAGAAGGTTGGGATTAGTAGTTGGGGATTTCACCACACTGGCCTCGAGAGTATGCACGACAAAGGAACACTTACTGCACCTCACATCTGACTTCTACTGTTTGTATCAGGTGAATGATCACAGCTGGAGGCTCACATCCCAGAACTAATCACTACTGTTGACTCTATAGTCAGTTAAATCAATGTCCTTGGTATAAGTTTAACTTTTTCTTCCTAACGCTGAAAATATAACTTTTTTATCTGTTCAGCCAGTGACTTTAACTGATTAGCAAAAGTTTTCTTGATTTCATATTAAAAGGATAACGAGGGATCATAAAAATGGAAACTGAACCTACATAAAATATCACCATACTTATTTTACTTTAAACTAATGGCCAGGATGAAGGGAGTGGAGGTCATAGTGGATATAATAAGGAGAGGGATAACTAGTGATTTAATCTCTTCCTCTCCTAGGAGAGACATAGTGTTTCTCCAGGTCTGACCTGGTCCCTTACATCCCTGCTAGAGAGGGTATTTTCCTTTATTTTCCCTCAGATCAATGATAATATAGCAGTCTACCGGCCTGTACTAGGGACCTCAGAGACTGCATTAGCCTACAACTGAGTAAATCGGCTAGAAACCTAAACAAGTTAATAATTATTTACTGTTCAGGCGGGTGGAGATGGATTAGCCATGAGACCATGGCAAGTACCACCCAATTGACCCAAATTATGATATTGGACTAGTCACTGGGCGGAGTTCTGACATACCCCAAGCAACCAGTCTTTGCACCTCCCCCTACCATAGGGCATACGTATCATGGAAGTGATATGACCCAGACAGAGGACACCTCTGTCTGGCCTAGGAAGACTAAGGCAGAACTGCCCCTGGACAACTCCATCCAACTGTAGCCAATACTACAAGTTAACACTTTTAAATAAGCCACTCTGGTAAACCTATTGCCAGAGTTCACCCCTGATTCTTTCGGTCTTGTACCTAGGGAATGTTTAAGGTTGCACTTTCTATAAGGTTATCATTGCATATTAGGGTATTTTGTTTTGTTATCAAAAGTGAATTGGTGCATGTAATGCTGACTTCTACTTTTTATTGATATGCATATCGTACTTCAACAAGATATGATGGACAGAAAGCTAAAATTTCTCCTCAAGTATAATTTTGGCTAGTATCAGCTCTAAACTGCTTTCTTATAACATCAGTGGAACAAATGGTCCAATTAAAAGGAAACAGATACTAAAATTTATTAGGGACCAGAGGTGAGATCAATTTCCTACAAGAGACACACCACCCCTAGAAAGCTGGAAAGCTGAGAACCAGGGCCTACTCTTGGTTATACCATGCTTCATTTGACAAAGGGAATAAAAGAGGACAGCAATTCTGTTAACATCCACATTACCCTTTGAAGAAAAGGAGGTTGTGGCAGATCTTGGGGCTAGATTTATCATGGTGATAGGAAAATTCAGGTGTTCTCACTATGCTAAATGTTTATGCTCCATCAGGATCCCATATACATATTTACTTGGACCTGATCAAAAGGGTAGCTGAGAAGACCGGGGATTGCTGATTATGGGAGGGACTGGAACCTTATACTAAACAGAGAACTTGATACTACTTCCCAAACCTTACAGCAAGAAATTGAACAGCTAACCTCTTCAGTAAATTATTGACCGACATGGGAATGGTGGACATCTGAGGGAGAAATACCCACTAGCCAGGGACTACTCCTGCTACTACTCCAGGATCAGGACATACTCTAGACTAGATATGTTTATAACACTCTCAAGAGACCTGACCTTATTTGAGCAATCATGAGTTGGCACAGCCACATACTTGGACTACCAGCCATTATTCTTAGAAGTGAACTTTAGGCTACCTAAAAGACCACACACTGGAGACTTAACACATCCCTACTGAGAAATAAGGACACCTTGACAATACTCAAAACAATGATTAAACAAACACTAGAACTTAATACAAACCCAGGCACCTCTCATCAAATCCTTTGGGACACAATCAAGACCATGTTGAGGGGTTAGCTGGTTTCAATAGCATCACACAAACAAAGGAAAGGAAAAACAGCTAGAACAACTGACAACTCAACTAAAGGACCTACAGAGACACAAAAAAAACACAAATAGTCTAAACAAACTGATATAGAAATCAAAGAGGTTAATGTCAGAATATAAAAAATTCACCAAACAGAGACTGAAAGGGCCCTAATCTACCTGAAGCAATCTTACTTTGAAAGCGGACCCAGAGAAACAACATTTTTGGCTTACCACCTGAGGCAACAATCTGCCAAAGCCACCATTAACAAAATTAGGCACCCCAAAACTGGAAATATAACATGCAAGGAGACCATATAGCAGACACATTTGTCAACTACTATAAGAACCTATACAACCCACGTAGAAAATTCTATACAAGAAAAGCACAGGTTCCTTCAGGATCTGAACCTCCTACCCTGACACCACTTCAAGGACAGACCCTGACAACACCTATTAGCCTTACAGAACTGACCATAGCCATAAAGAAGGTTAAAACAGGGAAATACCTGGGCCCAGATGGGTTTAGTGGAGAAATCTACAAAACCCTGACTGAAGAACTGTCTCCTAACTTCTTAATGTTTATAATGGGATTTTGGTAGAGGGAAAACTGGTTCCACCTTCCTGGAACTATGCCACCATCACAGTTATTCACAAGACAGGAAAAGATCCCTAGACTGTGGCTGTACCATCCTATTTCACTCTTGAATGTGGACTATAAAATATATACTTCCATCATAGTGGAATGCTTGAATAACTTGGTGGTGCAGCTGATTTCCCCAGATGAAAAAGGTTTTATGGCTTGCCAACAGGCCTCAGACAATGTCAGATGCACCATCAATATTATCAATACAGTTTCACAGGATCAAACCCCAACATGTGTGATGAGCCTTGATGCTGAGAAAGCATTTGATAAAGTTTACTGGCCTTTATGATCCTAGTTCTTGAACAATTTGGATTCCCTCAAATATTTATAAATGGTCTCAGATCCCTCTGCTGCTCCACAGGCATTCCTTAAGAATTAACGGTGGGGTCTCCAGTAGATTCCCCAGGGAAAGGTACCTAGCAGGGCTGCCCTCTATCCCCCACGCTGTTTGCAATGCACATTGAGACTCTGGCCAATGCTTTAAGGGAGCACCTAGACATCAAGGGAGTAGTGCTAGGAACACTGAGCATAAGATATCAATTTATGCTGATAATGTTCTTGTGTACTTCATCAACCCTGACAGTTCGACCCCCATGTCTGGTCCCTTTTGAGGGAATTCAGCTTATACACAGGATACTCCCTAAATAAATCCAAAACCGAGATCCTCAAATTTTATTTTAACCTCCCAGGAAGTTAAAGATCTCCTACCACTTAACTGAAACAAAGCCAAAATAAATACCTTGGAATCCAGATCCCTAAACAACTGGGGAAGTTATTTATAATTAACTATGACCCCTCATCTCCCAGCTCCGACAAGATATTACCAAATGAATGCTACTAAATTTACCCCTATACTCCAGAATATAATATGTCACTATGAATAGTCTCCCTAGATTTTATATCTTTTCAATGTTTACTCCTGAACATAATAAAAGATGTTCCATACATGGTAGAAAATTATCAATCAATACATTTGGAACCCAGGCAAACCCAGACTCAGACTCCAAATCATGCAAATAGAAAAGCCTAAAGGAGGCAGGTCAATCTGCAATATAGAAGACTACTATCTAGCAGCTCAAATGCACTTTGCCCTCCTTTGGAGAACAGTGGCTACAAAGCCCACTGGAATTCATAGAGATACTCTCCTTGAGAGCACCCCTAGGAACCAGGACTGGCTGACCCTCCCTCATGGGTGTTAGCAGAGAGCTGCTACTTCTCAGTACCCAAAACACCCTAGTGATGGTACACAGACTCTGGTCTAAATATAAACTAGAGAATGAGATATGGCCACTGCAGTGGTTTGAAGGGAGTAAGTCCTTCCCCTGTCCCAGCTGAACCACATGTTCAGAAGATGGTCTAGGCTTAGTCTCTGCCAACTTGGACAACTGCTGGATGGAGACATAGTTCAGGAGTTCCAGCCACTCAGAGATACTTTTCACTTAAGAAACTTGGACCATTATCAGTTTCTACAACTTAGAACATATATAACCTCATTCAAGAGATTAAGTAACACCCCCCATAAGCTGATGAATTAGTTAAGACAATCCACACAATCACATGCCAGGAGCTCAGGATAGGACATATCTCAGCTTTATATAAAGACATCAGATGCCTCTATGGGACTGTACGTAACAACAAAACAAAAGTGGGAGGGAGAGCAGATATCCAGCTTTCTACAGAAGACTGGGACAGGGTAGTTTTGTCAGCCCACAGAACTACACATTCACCTTTGTGGCAAGAGTTCACTTGGAAAATAAGAACAAGATTTTTTTACACACCAGTGATACAGCACAAGTGGGGAGGAGTCACCTGTGAGTTGCTGGAGGCTGTGGGAAATAGCCCACCACACATATCTTCTGGCTTTGCCCTGTCCTGCAGTCTTTCTGGCACCAGGTTATCCTAACACTTGCAGAACTGTACACATGCTCTACACCACTGACACTGATTAATCTAATATTAGGCCTACAGTATCCCCTCCAGAGATTAGAGGAAGAGATGGAGTGTACCTATGGAACCTGCTTTTGGCAGCAGCACAGAAGGTCATCACTAGGAAGTGGCTAGCCAGGGATCCCCTGATGTATCAACATTGGGTTTCCATAGTACAGAAAACACAAGAAATGGAGAAATTGACATATAAAATAGACATAAGGACACACATCTTTACACGTCGCTGGACCAGGTGGCTCCTATTGGTGGAAAATATCCCAAATAATCCACCCCTACAGAAATAGCCACTGCCCAACCCTACTTTAGTCAGAACAGAGCGTTACAACATATAATTGTAGTCCGGGAGATATTCTAAGAGCTTACATGTGCAAACTGTTTGTTACCTATTAGGTTTACCAAGAATATGAATCAATGAGACTATATAATCTGATGATAAAGAAGAATGAATTACACATATACTGAAAAATGTTGTATGAAAAGGATTCATGCACCTGAATGTTTCAATAAACTTTAATTTAAAAATAAAATTACAACTGGGACAGAGATTGGGACGGAATTATATGAATTTGGACTAAATGATTATGCATGCCAAGCAGTTCCATAAGGAGGTTAGTGTTAATGCTGATGCATTGTGAGTCAAGAAGGTTGAGGCAGTAACAACAATGAATTAAACTGTTAGGGAAGCAGGAGTATACAGGGACCAAAACTAGAGAGCATAAGCTGTGAGGGGAACAACAACAAAACACAGAAGGGAGTGTCTGCCTGATTAGGAGCCAGGTGTGTAAACAGTTAACAATTGTAGTTAAACTGAGGATTGTTAAAGATATGGAAAGCAGCAAAACTGGAGGCTAAACTGCACAAACAAGCAATGGGGATGCAGGACACTAGGAAAGCTAGAAAAGCCCAGAAAAGAAGCAAAACAGAAGAAACATAATGCTCAGGAGAACAGACGGCAGCAGAAACAAATGACTCAGAGAAGCACTGCAGCCAGAGAGGTAGAAAGCAAAATACTGACCTAGAAAAGCATGATAAGCACAAACCAAGCAGAAAGTCCAGCAAGAACCAAGAGAAAATTACAAAAGCACAAAGGGAAGTGGAAGACAACCATGGCGGAAAGGGAGGGTCAGAGCTCTGGCAGAGCCTCCCGCTTCAGGAAAGAAACAGTGCTTCAGTGTGAGACTGGAAGAAGCTGATTTAAATATCTCAGGAAGGGAGGTAGTGATTGCTCCCACCCACTGAACTGCAGACGTAGCCTTTCAAAATTTGTATCTTTTTATTTCCTCAGATATTTAAGAAAACAGCTTTTATAACTTTTTGTTATAATTAATGAAACAAGTCATTAAGATATCTGCCACATGCAATATTCTCTTACACTGAGAGAATGTTTTAACTTTAATATTGGATTTATATTATTGATATATTATAATTGTGCTAACAGAGGTTTCTGATAGTAAGTAGCACAACACCATGATGTTTAATTTTATTTTTAAGGTGTGCACTGAAACGAAGCAAGAACTTCAAAACCTCAGGATGCTGTATCTCTGATTAAGACCAAGCATGTAAAGAAAATCGGCATATGGACATTTATGCCAGAAAATACACTATTACTAAAATAAAATGACATGACTAACAAATACCGCTGTTTTAAGAATAACTGATAATCACATGCTTGAAGTGGTCTGATTGATGTTGTAGATTCATTTAAATATCTTGAATAACAATGGATTCATCCCTAGAATGTAACATTCATATGGATAAAATTTTGGCCAAGTTACATTTAAAGATTGGAACTCTCTACTGCCTTTCTAATTTTTTAGTAAAAGAATCACGTACAACTATTGAACAACAGTCCCTCTTTCCTATATTGAATAATGCTTCAATTGTAACTGATTACTCATTTGCTACTATCGTAATTCAGAAAGGAGACACTGCTTCAAAAATTGTGAAGTTTGCACTACTGGCATCACACTGGACAATATCATTGTCAAATACTAAACAAACGTGATTGGCTATCAGTCTAAAATAACTATAAGCTGACTGTCACATTTTACGCTTAAAGTACTGAATTCAGGCATCCCAGCTACATTGCATGACTTGCTTGTTAATCATAACCCTCCATACGAGACACATTCTCATAAATCACAATTGGTCCTACCCCTCTGTGTGCACAAATTTAGGGAAAAGAACTATTGCTTATTGTGCTGCCATGGTGTGGAATTCCCTGCTGAATATTGTTAAGCATTCATCTTCTAGTAATACGTTTTCAATGTCTGCAAGTATTTTTTAAATTTAAATGTGTGTGTATATAATGATTGTATTGATTTAAAGATATTATTCTATGTCTCACTGTTATAGTATGTTTTGCATGTTTATATTTAATTGACTTCAGGTCATACCTGAAAAAGGAATGTATATTCCAGTGTACCACCCTGCAACTTCAAATAAATGAAAGGAAATAAAATGGTGGCTGGTGGGTCATCTGGGGCATACTCTGGCTTGCAGGGGTGGATGGGTCAGGTTGGGGAGGTGACAACTGTCTCCGACTGGGCAAGGCAGGGACAGTGGGGCCTGGGTGGTTTTTGGATGCACTGGTGCCACCATGAGGGGTTCTGGGCTCTGAACTGCTACAGACCACTGGCTGCTCCAGTGCTAGTCTCTCAGGTGTCGGGAGTAGTTTGGGCACCTTTTCCAGGGTCACAAGGTCACAACCAACCCAGTGGCTGCTGCAGCAGTGGCACACAGTAAGTTAGACCAGCTCAGGCTGGTTTAAGGGCAGGGTCGTGTGCCCATTAGGGAGGTTTCCCAAAATCCCCGAATGAGGGATATGGTGGCCTGCAGTGGTGCAAGCCCCCTTCCATGGTGCACCAGCACAGCTGTCACAAGGATGGCACAAGCCCAGTTGGTGCAGGCAGTCCCCACAGTAGTGCACAATCCCTTACAAAATCTGGACTGGGAGACTGGCCCGTGGCACTGAAGGTTGAGGCACTGGATGCCACACCTCGCTGCACGCCAGACCTGGGTTTGGGAATGGACTCCAGGTCACCAGGGGTTGGCAGGGGTGAAGGGGTTTCAGTGGTCAGCTTGTTGGTGCTCCTAGTGGAGGCTGGAGGGCAAAGCACTGATGCTGTGCTTCAGAGAATGAGTTGGGGCACAGCACCAGGAGGAGCGCATGCGGATGTGTGCTTACTCCCCTTGGCATCATTGCATGCCCCACTCTCACAAGCCACCAGTTTAGAGGAAAATGGCAAATGATCACAGCAGCTTGATGGCTGTCTACAGGATGCCAGACCTCGAGCACCACTGTGGATGCTGAATCTGGTCTCAGCGGGGAGTGAGGGGACTCTTTGCTGCCCGCCCGTGGGGGAAAGCCACAGGGTAATTGGCAGCAGGGGCTCTACATGGGGCTGAAGTGAACCAGACGGTGGCCAGATGAATGGGATGCCAGGAAGTGTAGGGCAGATTGGGAGTCACAGGTAAAAGTACTAAGAAAAAAAAAATCTGGACTGGCACAAGGTGTGGTGCAAGGAGCCCTTGGCACTATTTGTCCTTGCTGCAAGCCCCTTCTGCACCAGTCTCAACCTTTTGAAAATTGGGCCCCTGGTGTCATGTTAAGCATCTAGGTGCTAGGGTCATAGCAATGTATCCTCTCCACTACACCAAGTTAGGTCTCTTTTTGGTCCCTAGGGCTGGTCTAAAGTCCCCTGGAAACTGAGTGTTTGAAGTTGCTGGCCCTATGTTATGTCCCTGTTACCCACTCTAAGCACCTGGATGCTGGTGTCATTTTCATTGGGTGATACTCCTGGGATTGTTATGAAAACCCATTCTGCATGTTTCTAAAACAGTGCACATATTTCAGAAACACTGTCAGAATTAGTTGACAAGATATGTTCAGTTTGTCTCACAATACTAAAAGAAACATGATAATTTTGTAACAGAATAACCCACACCCTGTTTCACTTGTATTTATTTGTTGTACATTGGCATGTTCTGTGGAGACAGTATCCTAGTATTCCTGGAAACCTATTTTAAATTTTCTTTCTGCACAGTTAGCCATGAAGGATGACTTTTCAAAATGATGTCAGAAAGAGCGGATCATGTATTATACAGTGTAGACATCCAGGATGCAACACAATACCTTCTAGCAAATGACATGTCACAACATACTGAATGATAAAAGGGCTTTGTTGCCATTGAATTGTACTTTTTCCTGTCGCATACAGCACCACTCTGCAGTAATACCAGAAGTAGTGCTGCGAGGAATGCAGAATTCCACCAACTGAATTGGTGTGGAATGACCATTCCAACAACATAATTTCCAATGGAATGTGACTTGTGCTTCTGCAGAATTCTTCCTGATGTGATCCACAGAATTATATTGAGTGGAACAGCATTTTTCCACTGAAAATAATTCCAAAACAGTTTCTGTGGAAGATATTGACATCTGTGAAATAGAATTCCATGTAAATATAGCAATAAAACATTCTGCATGTTTCTGCTGCAGAATTCCACCTTTCTGTTTCTGATGAAATTTGGCAGAATTTTGGTTGAATTTTGAAATTTATATGCATTCACTGCATGTAAAACTATTTACTGTTTATGAAAAATGGCACTATTCAGTCATTGTGGAGTTCTGGTGATATGCTGCCAGAAGAGTGATGCACAAGTGACTAAATCATGCCAGCAGATCACTGATGTCTTTAAATAGTATAATTGTTCATGAAAGCAAGTTTTGTTTCTAGAATAGATGATTAGACCAGTTTGTCTCTCTCAATAAAAGAATGCATCTGTGCCAATTCAATGGCATAATAAGAAAACAAGTTGGAGACTGAGATGGTGCTCTTTCAAAGAAAAATATGGATTCACAGAAGGCACTTCCTAGTCTCCATGGAAACCCTCTTCTGAACAATTAAAAAAAGATTTATTGCCATTTTACAGCTTGTAATCCCTTTTTCCCATTTCACATACATTTTAGTTTTGCAAAGTGAAAGTAAAATGGCATTTTTATTTGTCTTGTGCATGCACAAGAAACATATTATGAACTTTGGAATAGCAGGTTTTGGAGGCGCAGTTGTGTAGTGTGCCAGTGGCGCCACTGCTTTTTGGGGTTGGACTCCATGGCCACGACTAGATTGCATGCTGTCTATGACAGCAGTGCAAAAGCTGCCACCAACTTGAAAACGCTTCAGCCGCTGCAGTGAGGGAGCTCCACATCATTGCAGGGCCGGCCTTTCCTGGTGTAACATTTCAATCAGACATGGCAGCTGCCTGTGCCATCTGCCTTTCACAGTCCCCAGAAAAGCCGACAATGGGGTGCCCAATCCCCATCAGCATCATGTCCCATGCCAGTTGTTTGCCGAGGGGTGACCAACCCTATGGCATCACCTCCCCACCAAACACTTTTATTTGCCAACAGGGTGTCCAATCCCCATCGGTCCAGTCCCCCACCCCAAAACACGCAGGTGACATGCTGGGAGCCCACCCAGCATGTCAAATGTACCTGTAAAAAAAACCTTCCCGCGATGTTTCAATCTTTTTAACCCTGTAAAGTAGAAAATGGTCCTTGCTGTCTGTGGCCCCTCCCAAACCCACGCCCACCCACTGTGTGTACCCCATCTCCCCACACCCCACCCCATACTCTCTACTTCTGGAGCCCAGCATTATGACTCATCGGGGACCAGGAACATGTCTGCACTCTTCAAACCAACTGCAAACTGAAAAATGCCAGTAAGCTGCATAATGGCATAAATATGTTTTTTTCAACTTTGGTGCATATCTCAGGCATTTGGGAATTTGGCACCAAATTTTCAACATGGGGTTATTGGGACCCCTCCACATAAAATTCAGTCACTGTCATGACGTTATTCAGTCCCGAAAGTTATTCAGTCACTATGAAAATCACCTTTCTGGACCACTTAATGAAATGACAGTGCCACTGTTCATGAGGTGGGCACTCAAAAAGTCTATGTTGCAAATTTGGTGAAAAATTTAAAAATGACTGTTTTATGAGCATGCATTGCACAGTTTCCATGCATGCTTGTATTTTCACGAATCTGTAATATTTACACCCAGATTTTCAACATTGGCATTTTTCCATACCTCCTATGAACAGTACAGCTTGTAATTTTCACATCCTGTCCGAAATGTGTTTCGCATCTCCGCACAGAATAGCATGGTCGCTGTGGGAAATCAGTGTTCAGGACAGATTAAGAAAATCATAGTGACATTGTTCATGAGCAGAGGTCCTAAAATTCCTATGCTGAAATTTGGTAACAAAAGTCCATTAAATGACTGTGCTATGAGCATGCATTGTGCAGTTTCCATGCACCTCGTAACTTTGCAAATTTGTAATATTTTGGCTCCAGATTTTCAACATTGGCATTTTTTCACATATCCTTAGGAACGGTACAGCTGTCATTTTCACATTCTGGCTGAACTGTGTTTTCGCACTTTCCATGCAGAATAGTGCAGTCGCAGGGAAATCAGTGTTTGGAACAGATTAAGAAAATCACAGTGACTCTGTTCATTAGCAGATGTCCTAAATGCCTTTGTTGAAAATTAGGTGACAAACATCCATAAAATGAGTGTTTTACATGCATGCATTGTGCAGTTTCCACACTGTCAGAACTTGATAATGTTTAATATTTTTACCCAGATTTTCACCGTTGCCATTTTTTACTCTTATGAACAGTACAGCTTACCTACATCTTACCCGAACTGTGTTTTTGTACATCCAGCACGCAGTCATGCGTAGTCACTGTAGGAAAACAATGTTCAGAACAGAGTAAGAAAATCACAGTAACACTGTTCAACAACAGTGAAGGGCCAAAGTAAGACATGATGGGAGTGGTGGAGTGCAGTGGCTGTGGAGCAGCAGTCTTCCGTGAGGCGTTCTGGAGGATGCAGTGTTGTCCCATCTGCAGGCACCTCTCTGGGCTGAGGGAGGAGGTTGCTCATCTTCAGGCTGAGTTGGCCAGGATTTGTGGGGCCTCCTATTCCATCCAGGGACCACCAGGGCCACTGCCATTGCCTCAGAGGTTGCCAAGAAAGAGGAGCGATTGGACCACAGTGGGCCCAGGGAGGGTGAGGGTGGTGGAACAGAGTGCATCTCTCCAGTTGTACTCTCCACAATTCTTATGCTGTTCTAGCAAAGTGTGGTCCTCTATGGAGGCACCACCAGTGGAGACCAAGGAGGATGCTAGGAACCTCCACAAGGGAGACCCACAGGAGGGTGGCTTGGGACCTCACAGGGAAGGAAACAACTCCTGGTGGGGGACTCCATTGTTAGGAAGGTAGAACTGGGGAGGAAGGAGAGGGAGGGAGGTAAGGTGCCTGTCTGGCACTATGGCTTGGAGGGACAGGGGCAATCCTCTGTATCACTGGAGCAACTGCACAGGAGGAGCTGGATGTCAATGTCCACCCTAGGGACAAATGACCTGGCTAGAAAGAATCAGAGCAGTGCAGGAAGAGTTTGTGGAGTTGGGGAGAGGCATTAGACAAGTAGCACGCATGGTAATCTTCTTGGAGGTGCTGCCTGTCTATGGCATAGTTGAGGCTAGGGTGCTCCACACCATGGGATTCAATCAGTGGTTGAAAAACTGGTGCAGAGCTCAGGGATTTGACTTCACTGGGACTGGGGTCCACCTGGAGTGAAGCAGGCCTATACTGACATGATGGGCTGCATCTGTCCAGGAGGGAACCAGGATCCTAGTGATAGGTTTAAATGATTCATTGGCAAGCATTTAACCAGCCAGGGGAGGCACTGGAAAGAATAGGGAAATCCTAGCCCCCAAAAATCAGGGTAGTAAGTAAGATAAACACCAAGATAGAGATGTTGATAGGGAGAAGGGCTGGGGTAAATGGAGAAAGTGAAAAAGGCAATAAGGACAGAGATGGGGCAAAAGTAGTGAGGCCAGCAGGAAATTGAGGGTAATGAGTACCAATGCCTGTAGTCTGGGCAACAAGCCCCTGAACTAGTGGCCTTGATGGAAGAGATGCCTGGATATCGTAGAGTCACAGAAACATGGTACACAGAGAACCATGACTGGGATGTTAACATACCAGGGTGAATAACCACAGGAGAGACAGGAGGGGAGAAGAGGGGAGGAGTAGCTCTCTGTAAAGGAAGGACAAGGAGGAGGAGGAGGAGGCACTGTGGGTCACCTAGAGACTGGAAATGGCACCACAATCCACACAGGGGTAGGAAGTAGGAGGGAAGTCAGAATAGCAAAGGCCCTAACTGAGTAAAGATAGCCAACTAGGTTAAGAAGGGGATAAACCCTTTATAGGTACATCAGGAGCAAGAAAGACAAGGTGAGTGATAGTGAGGCTGAATAGAATGGACGGTGGGTGGGCAGAGAGGGACAGTAAAAAGCAGGGATACTGAATGAATATTTCTGCTCAGTATTCACAAATGAGGAGGAGGGGAGGTGCCTAATCCAATTAACAGAAGCACTCTTGATGGGGGTCCCAGTCCTTTCACAGAAGAAAGGGTTCTGAAAGAACTCCAAAAACTGAAGGGTGGACAAGCAATGGGGCCTGATGGAATTCACCCCAGAATTCTAAAAGAATTAAGGAGAACTAGTGACACCACTGACTACCTTTTAAAAATCATGGGAGGGTGGTGTGGTAACTGATGACTGGAGGAAGGTGGATGTGATTCCTCTTCACAAAAGTGGGACCAAGACAGATGCAGGAAACTGAAGTCCTGTCACTTTGACCTCTGTGGTAGGGAAAGTGATGGAATCACTTCTGAAGGAAAGAATTGTTGAGTACCTAGAGGCCAGTGGGGCACAGGACCCAAGGCAGCATGGGTTCACAGTGGGAAGGTCATGTCAGATGAATCTAATTGATTTCTTTGACTGGGTGACCAAAGTAGTAGACAAGAGGGGCTGTGGACATGGCCTACCTAGACTTTTAGCAAGGCATTTGACACAATCCTCACAAAGATTAATTGTCAAACTAACCAGCCTGGGAGTGGGTCCAAGGGTGGTAGCCTGGTAAAAACATTGGCTGGACAACAGGACACAGAAGGTAATTGTAAAGGAGTCCACTCTGAAGAAAGAGGGGTTACTAGTGGGGTACCGAGGGTTTATACTGGGACCAGTCCTTTTTAATGTCTTTATAAGTGACATTGCAGAGGACTGGAAGGAAAAGTATGCCTCTTTGCAGATGACACAAAGATCTGCAACAGGGTTGATACACTAGGAGGTGTGGAAAGGATGAGAAGGGACTTGGCAAGGTTGGAGGAATGGTCAGAAGTATGGCAGCTTGGATTCAATGCAAAGAAGTGCAAATAATGCACCTGGGAAGCAAAACCCAGGGAAGATTACACAATGGGGGGTAGTAACAACGACAAAATGGAAAGGACCCTGGGGTAATCTTATCAGATGACCTTAAGGTTAGCAAGCAATGTGAGAAGGTGGTAGGGAGGGCTGGGGGTATACTGGGATGTATAGGAGAGGGATCACCAGCAGAAAACAGGAAGTTGTTATCCCTCTGTACAGACAGTTGGTGAGACCCCATCTGGAGTACTGCATCCAGTTCTGGAGACCCCATCTCTGCAAGGACATAGACAGGATAGAGGCAGTCCAGAGGAGGGAAATTAAAATGGTGCAGGATCTGCAGGAGAAGCCATATGAGGAGAGATTAAAGGAGCTCAATATGTATACTCTTGAGGAAAGCAGGAGAGGGGAGACATGATAGAAACCTTTAAGTACCTTAGTGGAATCAACAAAGTCCAAGAGGGTAGCATCTTTTAGAAAAGAGATGTGCAGGAACTAGGGACACAATTTAAAGATGGGGGGCTCAGGGGCAATGTGAGGAAGTATTTTTCACAGAGAGGATGGTGGACGATGGAACAGCCTTCCTGAGGAGATTGTGGGTCTAAAACTGTGGGAGAATTCAAGAATACATGGGAAGACATAAGGCAATTCTTGTGGGGGTAAGGAGAAATAGGCTGTTGGTTAACTAGAATCTGCAGCTTATCCTGTAGGTAGGGAAACTGGCAGAATAGGTGGGCCAGCTGGTCCTTATCTGCCGCCAAAGTCTATGTTTCTATGTTACCCGTCAATAACGGGGCTGCAGCATTCTGTCAAGCATTAAAGTTATAGAGTTGTTCTTCTTTAGAAAATGCATTTTGCACTAAGCCACATATTCTACCAGCTTCTGGGTGGATATCTCTAATTTTGAAGATGTGTCCCTAATTTTGGTCCATTGTCTCTGATTTTCATTGTCTCTGATTTTTAAGCCTTGTCCCTGATTTATGAGGCAGGAGGTTGAGAGGTATTATCCCATTGTCTGGGTTCTCTGCATTTTTGAATTTACCGATTTGCACTATTGCATTTTGATTTTGTATGCTATTTATATGGCACCCAGTTGCAATGTTTTGACATTACTGTCTGTACTGACACTTGACATATACTACACACTTTACATTTCTGTACTTGTAATTTCATCATCAGCCTATTTTGCATTTCTTTGTAATTGTACTCTCCTCTTCCTTTCCTATGGGTCACACCTAGAAACAAGCTTTGGCCCAGTGTGCCTCTACCGGTCTCCAACTTTCAAATAAATAAAAAACAGAGTGCCACAAACCTTGACCAGTATGTCTAAAAGGAATCCCTAGTTTGGTGGGAGTTCTAGCCCTGTGAGCCAGAGATGGGTGTGTAGAACATAGACTGATGGCTTCTGTGAGAGACATAGGCTGGGCCCTGATGAGGTAGGTATGTGGGTTGCTCTGTTGAGCCACAGAGGTCAGAGGGTCCTGCAAGCCACATAGGTCAGTGGTTCTAACTAGATTAGTGACTCTTGTGAGCTGCATATGATGCCACAGAGCACAATCAGTATGCTAATGGAACCAAAGGCTTGGGGAAAATTCCACCCTAATTGTTGGTGGCTCCAGATAGCCAAGTCGGTTGGTCTATGGTGATTAGAGAATCTGGCAAGATGTGTGAGAGGGCTCTGGCAAGCTGCATAGGTTTAAGACTCAAGTGAGCTGAAGAGGTTGGGTGCTTTGAACAGCCATCTTGGTTAGTGACTCTGGTGAACTGCAAAGAGTGACAGAGAGATTGTTCAGTATGTCTAATGAACCCACAGTTTGCTGAGAGTTCCAGCTCTATTAGTAGATTGAGCTGGAGAGCCATATAGACTGGGCTTTGATTAGCTCTTGGGTGGGTGGCTTTGGTCAGTCACAGGTCGATGGTTCAGATGATCAAGCTAGATTAGTGGCTCCAGAGAGCTGCTTCTAGTATAATAGAGCTGAGTTAGTATGGCTAAAAGTACCCCTGCAGATCGATGAGTTTCATACCTATTTGTTGGTGGCTCCAGTAAGTCACAAGCATCAGCAGCTGCAGTGTGCCACGTGGACAGGCTCTGGCAAGCCATACAGGTGGCTGTCTGTGGTGAGCCACATACAGTAGGTTGGGGGCTTCAATAAGTCACTCGGTTAGTGACTCTAGCGAGCCATGAAGGGTATTTAATTTCATTTATTTCAGTTTACAGGTAGGTGCACTAGAATATGCATTGCTTTTTCAGGAATGGCCTGAAATCAGAGTAATAACAAATAAGACGTACAATACAAAATACAATAAAACAGTTACACTAACCTTGACAATAAGATCGATTCATCATTCAATTCAGTTTACATTAACATGCAGAGCCCGTTCACAATGGCTGAAGTAATCCCCTCACATGGTGAAAGTTTCAGCCCTGCTAGTCAGCAGCTGCAGTGAGCCGTGTGTTAGTGGATTCAGTGAGCTATGAGGGTTATGGTAAGCCAAGAAATAACTGGAAAATAGAACATTTTGGAGTAACTCTGGGAAGTGAGCTCATGTTGGTAGGTACATGGGTATGGAGCCCTGCAATTTGTAGAGCACATATCCTGAACATTTCATAGCCCTTCTGGGTGGGGTGTGTTAAGCCTCATAGTGTGTGGGGATAAGGACCTTTAATGAATCTGTGGCAAGGAGTCATTGGTGAGGGGGTAAGGAGCCCTGTCTATAGGGCCTTGAGTCCTGGTATTGTGTGGCACAGACCCCATGTTGTATGATGAGCAAAGTCCTAATCAATGGGCGGGCTGAGCCCTCTCATTTGTGGGCACTGAGCCATTTGGATGCACCACCTGCCCATGACTACCCAGTATGGAGTGGCTTAGCAGCATAGAACAAATAATGTCACCCTAAAATGCCAAGAAGTAAAGGCATGAACAAGCACATAGCAACAGGAGGCAGACAGCAAAGGAATGGGAACAGCAACGCTTATAAGCTGGGCAGAGGTATGGAAGAGAAGCAGTAACTGCAGCCTGGGGTGCAGGAAGGCAGCAGCTGCAAGGGAACTGCAGCAGCAAAGGGAGTGCAGTTTTTAAAACCAGATGGACACTAAGAGTCTTTGTTCACAGCACCCAGCTGACCCAAAAATTATGAGCCAAGGCCAAGAGAACCATGGCTGCAGGAAATTGAAGCAGCCCAAGAAAAGGCAGCAGGTGTCACAGGACTCCATCATTAGCATCTACAGTTGTGATTATACATGGCATGCAAAGAGAAGAGGGCATTAGGCAGAGAACAGCCATGAGAATCCAAGTGAGTAGCAGTTTAACAAAGGATGAGGGAACAACAGCCAACACCAAAACCAACAATGAAACATGAACATTGCAAGGATAATGGGCATGTGCTTTAAGTAGCACAAAGAAGTGATGAAATGTGGGTCACTTGCAGCCCTTTTCAAACCCCAGGGTCAGCCTGTCAAATCTTTATTGTCAATTGATTTGTTTACAAAATTATTCCTGTCAGCATCTGCAGCACTGTATGTTTAGCTGAGCAGTCTTTGTAAAGAAAGCTATCTTTATTCAGAATAAGACATTTCCTTTATTATATATAGGAAAATACTGGAGGGAGTGCATAATGAGAATTTAATGTACACCTGGTGTTGGGTGCTATATAAAGCCTGAGGGCTTATCGAAGAATCCCACACCAATGGTGTGCATTAAATTTGAGTTTTGCACTCCCCATGTGTTGTTTTATGTAATTGCTTTGGGATGTTTTTTCTGAAACAAGATTTATTAAATAAATACTGATTTTCAATGTGTCCATTAGTTATTTACTGTATTGGAGCAAGTAACAGTACACTTAAGGGTGATAGTGGAAAATATTGGACCATTGGTTGACCTACACTGTTGGTGTAGAGCTCAAGTTACACTACTCTATGAAATCAGTCTTTCTGTCATTTATTATTTGTTTATTTGAGTTAGGTTCTTACCCACATTCCCTTTAAAACAAAACAAGGAAGAGTGGGGTGAAGAAACTGACAAAAATAAAATTAACAGCAAGCACAAGTATGCACTGTATTCAAAAGCTTTATGTTGCTAAGTAACGTGGTCCGATATTCTCCACTATCGCCCACTTAAGATAGTCTATAAGCAATGACATAGTCTTGAAAAGCATGTTTTACTGTTTTTTCAACTTTTTAAAAGTGGTAAATAACAGGTTGTTTTAGCTTACAGTATTTCAGAAGGCCAACAGCAACATAGAAACACAGACTTTGACAGCAGATAAGGACCGCTTGGCCCATCTAGTCTGCCATTTCTACTACAGGATAGGCCGCAGATCCTAGTTAACCAACAGCCTATTTCTTCCTACCCCTACAATAATTGCCTTATGTCTGTCCCATACATTTTTGAATTCTCCCACAGTTGTAGACCCCACAACCTCCTCAGGAAGGCTGTTCCATGCATCTACTACCCTCTCTGTGAAAAATGTCCTCACATTGCCCCTGAACCGCCCCCATCTTTAAATTGTGTCCCTTGTTCTTGCATGTCTCTTTTTCTGAAAGATGCTACCTCTTGGATGTTGTTGATTCCACTTAGGTACTTAAAAGTTTCTATCATGTCCCCCCTCCTTCTTTCCTCAAGGGTATACATATTAAGCTCCTTTAGTCTCTCCTCATACGGCTTCTCTTGCAGACCCTGCACCATTTTAGTTTCCCTCCTCTGACTGCCTCTATCCTGTCTATGTCCTTGCAGAGATGTGGTCTCCAGAACTGGATGCAGTACTCCAGATGGGGTCTCACCAACTGTCTGTACAGAGGGATAACAACTTCCTGTTTTCTGCTGCTGATGCCTCTCCCTATGCATTCCAGTATACCCCAGCCCTCTCTACCGCCTTCTCACATCGCTTACTAACCTTAAGGTCATCTGATATGATTATCCCCAGGGTCCCTTCCTTTTTGCTGTTACTACCTCCCCTTTGTGTATTCTTCCCTGGTTCTTGTTTCCCAGGTGCATTATTTTGCATCTTTGCATTGAATCTAGCTGCCATACTTCTGACCATTCCTCCAACGTTGCCAAGTCCTTCTCATCCTTTCCACCCCACCTTGTGTATCAACCCTGTTGCAGATCTTTGTGTCATCTGCAAAGCGGCATACTTTTCCTTCCAGTCCCTCTGCAATGTCACTTATGAAGACATTAAAAAGGACTGGACCCAATACTGAACCTAGCGGTACTCCCACTAGTAACCCCTCTTCTTCAGAGTGGACTCCATTTACAATTACCTTCTGTGTCCTGTTGTCCAGCCAATGTTTTACCCAGGCTACCACCTTGGGACCCTCCCAGGCTGGTTAATTTGACTATTAATCTGTTGTGTGGGACTGTGTCAAATGACTTGCTAAAGTCTAGGTAGCCATGTCCACAGCCCTCCCTTGTCTACTACTTTGGTCACCCAGTCAATGAAATCTATTAGATTCATCTGACATGACCTTCCCACTGTGAACCTATGCTGCCTTGGGTCCTGTGCCCACTGACCTCTAGGTACTCAACTGTTCTTTCCTTCAGAAGTGACTCCATCACTTTCCCTACCACAGAGATCAGACTGACAGGTCGTTTACTGAAACAACAGGCAGTGAAGACAGCAGAAACCATTTAACTCTTAGCATGGTAGACTATTATTTATTTATTTATGTCTTTGTTTACTGGTAGGTGCACTGGTCCGAGGGACCATTATCAGGCATGACCCAGGCCATAAAAAATGGCATGGTTAAGCAACAAATTAAATCACAAGGTGCAAGAATGTTACAAAATTAAACAGAGGTCAAGAACATTTTTACATACAGGGAATAATAAATACAGGAACAAAAGTTGGAAACATGGTACAATAGTCAGGACAATAAGAGGATACAAACAAAACTTACCTTTCTTCCCAAATTCAACACACCTTTGAAAGTCACATCTAGACAGAGAGAAGAGGGAGGAGAGAACAGAAGCCAGAAGAGCTTGGGAAGAGAGTTAAGAAACTCCACAGGAGTCTGGTTAGTGCAGGGTAGAGATTGTTAGGTGTGAGGGGGTCTACCCAATAGGCAGGAGCAATTTGCTCTATCCACAAGCCAGGATCTGTAGAGGGATTGAAGGCTGAATTGGTGTTAGAGGATCTGAGGGGACAGGGATCCTGTTCCACAATGTAGGGCAGCAACGGATAGTGCTTTCCTCCCATACTAGTTGAGACCTTTGGTACATGTAAAGGAGGGACAGTAGAGGAGCGGAGATGTCTAGGTAGGGTTCTAACCTTGAATAGGGGAAGAGAGAGGACATTGCCGCTTTGATGGTACTATCCATGATACAGCCAAGGGTATAATCAAAGCAGCCTTGGAGGTAGCCAGCAAAGGGAACTGTAGCGGTTGCAGTGATGAGCTGAGAAAGGTGCCATGAGCGCAAATGTCAGGCACTGTTGTAGCCGATGGAGCCTGGTTCTGAGTGCTGAGGATGTACAAGAGTAGATGGGGAGCGGTAGTCAAAGATAGGAAGTAGGATACACCTGGACAATAGTTGTTCAAGCTCTGGGGTTAGTAGGTGGTATAGATGGTAGGCTGCACCAAGTTTTTGATTGACCCTGTAAACTACAGTGTTGATGTGGTCTTAGAAGGTTTTATTTATTTATTTGTGAGAATCAATTTACAACCTTTGAGCAGAGGATCATTTCAAGGTACCTCATCGCATTGAGACGTACATAGCATTTAGATTACATAGTACAGGTTTTCTTCAAGTAGGCGTTTGTTAGAGGCGCCACGTCACACTGTGGTCAAACAACATACATTTAAGTTACGGGTACATGTAATAGAAATAGGTCTGACACAATTGGTTTCACTTGTTGAGCAATCAACTGGCATGAGACAGCAGGCTCTGGCCAGGTTATATAAGAAATGGTGTGCTGGGTAAGGGACGGGGTGGGCTAAGGTGGGGAGCTGCCAGTGGGCATTGTCACGAAGTGGAGAGGTCGGTAGGGCCTCATTCAGAGACAGGAACAGCTACGAGTGTTGAGGAGTTGGCTCTAAGGGTGGTTTGAATTTGAGATTGTGGTGGCATTGGAGATGGTGGCAGGGAGAGAGTTAAACCAGAGTGGGGCTCTGTACCAGAAGGACCTCTGACCATGAGAGATTCTTGATCTGGGGACCAGTAGAGCGGTCTTGTAGGAGGACCGTAGCAACAGTGGGCAGGATCCAGTTAATAATGGATCAAGTGTCACCCCAGATATTTGAACGAGGTAACATCTTCAAGAGTCAGACTATCAGAGGATAGTATTTGTATGGAGGAGCCGAACTATGAATTTTAGTGAGGTGTGGTTTGGATGCGACTAGCATAGATTTGGTCTTTTCCCATTTACTAATAACAGGTTTGCTGTGAACCAGCAAAAGTGCTGCCATAGTTCTGTAAGAACTGAGAAGACCTAGGTGAGGGATTTATTGCTGTGGTAAATGACAAGGTCATCTGCATACAGAAGTGATTTACAGTTTAGACTATCAGTTGGGAGTGAATTAATGAAGATGGAAAAGCAGTGTTCCCAGAATGGAACCCTGGGGACACCAGTTGAGACAGGGAGAGTCAGAGAGATGGCAGAACCAATGCACACTGATTGTGAGGCCTGAGAAGTAGCTCTCTCAAACCACTGGTTGCCCCGGTGGAGCAACCGAGGAAGTGTATCTTGAGAGGAGGAGTGCATGGTTGACTATGTTGAAGGCCTTTGTGAGATCCACAAAGACAACACTGGCTGTGTGCCTGTGATCCATGCTAGTAAGCACATGGTCAGTAAAGAGTGCCAGAGCAGAGGAGTGCAGTGAAATTTGCAAAAGCCATGCTGTTGGCTACACATAAGATTGTATTTATTTATGTGTTCCAAAAGTTGGCAGTGGACAATTTTTTCTAGAAGTTTGATTAGGTGGGATAGGATAGAAATAGGATGGTAAATATCGGACAAGTGGGGATCCCGTGCATTTTGAATATTGGGATAATTTCACTGACTTCCACATATCAGGCATGGAGGGAGGAGAAGAGCCAAGTTGAAAATAAACATGAGAGGCTTGATGATGGCAGGGAGATGAGTTTGAGCAGAATAGATGACAGGCCAACTGAACCCAGACTACCCCAATTCTGAGACTTTAGGAACTTGATGGTGTTCTGCATTGATATGGTCTTGAAGTGAAAGCAGGGGGTGCGTGGTGGGAGATGGCTGCTGTTCTGTACTGGCTCCTGAGCTGGTGGAGGGCTAATAAACATTAGAAAAACTTTCAGCTTTGCTTTGAACTGCTTTAAGTTCATAGTCTGATGATTTGGTTTTGGTTGAGGTCATAATTTTAATGGGGATATGCAAATGAAGTGTGGATCTCAGGGCTGTGTCAATGGAGACAAAAGAGAGAGGTTCTCGTGAGATCTAGGGGTGAGGTTTACTATCTGGAATCTCACCATAGCAAATCTGCCTCTAACCGTTGACAATGGTTAGAAAGTACTTGACAGTTCTTGTGTGGCTTTTCATTTGTAGAACTGTGTCTTTGTCAGTCAGGAGAAATGCTGCGCTGTTTTACAATAGCCGATTGATAGCACCTCTGAGTTGTGCGATGAGTGAGTGTGTGAGCTGGCTGAGCAGAAGCTGGCACATGTTCATTGTTATAACCCATGGGTTATTTTTTTGCAGTTTAAGTTTTTATTGAAAATGTTTCAGTTTACACACAAGGGAGTAACTCAGATTCACAGATGAAGGCTGCTGGTTACGTTAACCATTAGAACACTCAATTACAACATAATTAATCAGGAGAGAGCATTCACCTACAAATATGTCACCTTCTCTGCAGCTATAGTTGGAGAAACAAGGTATCCATGTTCCAATCCTGTGGGAGAGTGAGTTCAACTCAGTGACTGGTGTTGGGACAAGACAACTTTCACCCTATATAGGGAACAAGAAAACACAAAGAACCACTATTCTACCTAAACACTCTGGTATAACTATTTACATTCAGGTTTGTATATACTCTATATTTAAACATCCTGGTCAGGTTGTCATTCATCTTTTTATTCTGGGAGGGGAGAACAGATCCCTATACCTGCCCACCTATTGCTCACCCTATCCTATTTTTGGAGTTGCATAGTGAAGGAATGGTGTCCAGCACTCAGTATGTACTACCACTGTGTTGGTTGCCAGATGGGATAATCTGTCCATGGATGCAATTTGGACCAGAGCTTATGTGATTTCTTGGGCTGAGGTGATTTCAGGGGTTCACCATTTACAGAGGATTAGTCGCTTGGCCTACATGGATGGGAAAGACATCCACCTGTGTTCTGGCCCTGTTAGGTGAGGAGCTTCTGATTTTACTCCCAAGAGTAGCAGCAAATGGACTTGGGGACCTGTTTGTGGAACACTTTCATTCTCAGGTCACTTTGTGTTTCCATACCCCTTTTATCATAGGGCAATCCCAGAGAATGTGCAGTAGGTCTCCTCCCTTCTCCTGGCATCTCCGCACCTATGTGAGCTTACCACCCCCACCTTATGGAGCACCACCATGGTTCAATACCATGAGTGTAGGATTTTGTTTGAATTAATTTACTGTTTGCATCCTTGAAGTTTTTGTGTGCCCTGTCCAACACTCTTTCCACTGTTGTTCACTAGATCAATTTGAAGGGCTTTTCCCACTTGCCACTGGATATTTCAGAATTACTAGGCAGGAGTCCCTAATCAGGGCATATATCTTGCTGGCCCTGTTCTTGGTATTGGAGAGCCATATGTGCAGCAGTGTGGTGGAAGCTACCTGTGGCTTAACCTTGCTGTAGGCCGAATGACACTGCAAAGCTGTAAATATTTCCAAATGTCTGTAGTTGGGAATGCCCATCTGGCCTGTAGGTTCGCAAAGGTATCTATCTCTGTGGTGGTTGGGGCCAACATATCCTTCACCCTTCACAGGCCTTTGCCCTTCCAATCTTCCAGAGACCAGGGGTGCCTATCAATCCAGATATTCTCATTCCCCAGATTGGGGTGAGATTATACGGTGCCAGGTTTGTCTCCAGCCTCTTTGCACCTTGGCCCAGCACTTAAGTGAGGGCCCTATGGTGGGGTGTATTTAACTTGGGTTTGGGGGCATTGTATATTAGCAATGGAAGACAGGCCTTTATACTGACCTCGCCTCAATATCCACTCATTGGGAGGAGGACCCCTCTTTAGGTTTGAACCACTGATGTGTCTCTGCCATCTGAAAAGCCCACTCGTAGCCTCTCAAACCAGGGAAGGCCCCATCCCTCTCTTCTCCAGGGCAACCACGGCTTGTTCCTACTATATCTAGGGGTTTACCTTCCATAGAAAATTACCCACCACTTTATCTATTTTGTTTCCACATGGGGGTAGGTCTGTAGGGATATGTGCCAACATACAGAAGATCTTCGGGCTATGGCCATCTTTATTGTTACTATTTTACCTGCCAGGGTGAGGTGAAGCTTGCTTCATCTATTTATGTCCTCCCACACTTCCTTCATTAACGGTTGGAGGTTGTAATCCCACAGCTTGGGGACTGCAGGTGAGAAACTGATCCCTAGATACATGATTCATTCACCTGCCCAGGTCCTTAGGTTTGCAGAGGGAGTTAAGAGGGACTACCTCTGTTTTAGTCTGGTTAATACAGAGACCTGACAGACCATAAAAGTTCAGGAGTATCTCCAGCAGGGGTGGGACAGCGTTGGGGACGCCTGTGACTGTCATCAGCAGATCATCTGCATACATGAGGGTTTTGTAGCTCTTGTGGACTACAGGTACACTGGGGATTTCTCTTTGCTGCCTGATTTGGGCTGCCTGGGGTTCCACTGCTAACATGAACAGGAGGGGAGAGAGAAGGGCACCCCTGCCTGGTGCCTCTCTCAAGCTGGAAAGTGGGATACAGTCTGGGTTGGTGAGTGAACGGGCTGTTGGTGAGTTATATAGGGACCCTATCCTGGCTCTGAAATGAGGACCCATCCCTAGATGTTCCAAGACTGTATGGAGGTAATCCCACTTCATCAAGTTGAAGGCCTTCTCAAAGTTGATCGCTACTGTTGCTGATGGGTGGAGATTCTGCTGGCCATGTGTGTCATATTTACCTGCATCCTAATGTGGTCCGCACTGTAATGGCCTGGGATAAAATTCTTGGGAGGGGTGGATCAGTTGGGGCAGGAGAGGTTTTAGACTGTGGGCCTGTGGGCTACTGCTCTGGTAAAAATTTTACTGTCCACATTTATCAATGAAATGGGATGATAGCTACCTGGAGAAGTGGAGTCCTTCCTTTTTTGGCAGAACTGTGATCACTGCTCTCGCATTGTCGGGGATGTGCCCTGTGACTCTGCTTCCTCATAGATCTGCTGCAGAATAGGGGAGATCTGTGTCTACTAGGGCCTGCCAGAACTCCACCATGTACTCATCTACCCCAGGAGCCTTCCTGGTTTCAGTGATAGCAGTGCTGTCTTGACTTTCTCTGTGGAGTGTTGGGTGTCCAATAACTCCACCTGCTGGCTGAGATAAATGGAAGGTGTATGAACTTTAGAAGCTCTTGATTCCCTGGGATTTGTCTCCCTCAAAGAGGTATATAATGATGTATAGAAGGTTTTGATAACCTGTTCAACTCTACATTATTGTGTGTGTTCTCCCCTCCTTAATAGCCTGGCTATGTGTTTCTCCATTTCCTGCCTCCTCAACCTATACGTCCAGTACCTTCCTTCCTCCCTTCTTCCCTCCTTCCCAGTATTTTCGCTTCAGCCTGAGTATGAAGACCTTGGCATCCTGGGTCTGCAGTGAGTTAATCTCAGTCGAAGGCCTAGGATTTTCCTTCCCAGTGGACAATGGGGATGAGGCCATGCATTTTGCTTGTGCTCATCCTCTGCATCCTTCAGCTTCCCTTCCAGTTCCCCTAACCTCTTCTACTGTTGTCTCCTAGCTACCGTGATAACCTATAATTTTGCCCTTCATTGTGGCTTTGAAATGCCTCCCATGTATTCCTGCTGTGGTGTCCCTGATGGGACTTTCCTGGAAAAAGGTCTTAGCTTCTTCTTGGGCCCACTTGGTAAATTCTGGGTTCTCACTAGTTATGGGTCCAGCCTCCAGGAGGTAGAGGTCGGCGGGACCACACAGCATGATAAGCTGAACTGGGTTGTGGTCAGAGATTATTATGTAGAGAATTTCTGAGGTTATAGCAGCTATGCGATTGGCAGGGAAGTAAGCCAAAGATCTATGCATCTGTGAGTCCCATGTACCTGGGAGTAGAGCAAATATTCCTTGCCCAGGGTTGCAATATCTTCTAGATATCATCTAAGCCCTGTTTTATCATTTTTTGATGCGATGCATCCCTCCCATGTGAGTCTCCTGCCCCAGAGTTCTTGTTAATCTGAGAGTCTAGAACCAGGCTGAAATCACCCCAAAATGGTTGCAGTACCTGCATTTGCATGTTCAATAGATTTTGGGACGCCTGATGAAAAAATCCAGGTCATCCTCATTGAGATACAGGTTCCATATAAAGATGGAACCAGTGGGGTCTGAAATTTATCATAGATCCATCTACCCTGTGGGTCAGCTTTGGATGAGATGAGAGGCGAGTGTAGCTGTTTCTGGAGTAATATTGCCACCCCTTCTTCTTGGTGAGAGCCAAGGCATGTAGCACTTGGCCTACCCAGTCCCTTTTAGGAGCTTGTGGTCTTTTTACTTAGCTTGGTCTCTTGCAATAAGGCCACCTGAAGTGACTGAACACGATGGCTGCCGGGCTGGGCAGCTGCATGCTGCGTGCTGCTTTTTAAGCTCTTAAGCTTTTAAGTTTTAAGTTTTTGAATTGTTCGATTGTTTTTGTTTTATTTTGTTTCATGTGCTTTGTTTATTTCTTTGTTTTATTTTTGTATTTATTTTACTTTTCTGTTTTATTTAGTTTGAGTATGCTTGCAGCTCAGGGCATTTGAGCAAGTTACTGTTGCTAACCTTGCTTGTAGAGCAGAAAGCAGCTAACTAAAAGAAGCTACATTTTCTTATTAATTTAAAACTTATAACTCAGCAGGAGTCAGTGTCTGTTAAGATTGTAGACAGATAACTTTATTAGAAGTAGAAGGGTCTTATTTAGGGTTAAAAAAGAAAGAAAGTCAGTGTGTATTCTTAGCTGGGAAGGGTACTGTATCAGCTGACTTTGCTAAACCAGTAGGAGGAAAGAGAGCTTACCTTGTGTGTGTGGTTTAGACACTACAAAAGCAGGTGAGTCAAATTACAACTTCCTGTTGCTAGCCTTGCTTGTAGAGCAGAAAGCAGCTAACTAAAAGAAGCTACATTTTCTTATTAATTTAAAACTTATAACTCAGCAGGAGTCAGTGTCTGTTAAGATTAAGTAGACAGATAACTTTATTAGAAGTAGAAGGGTCTTATTTAGGGTTAAAAAAGAAAGAAAAGAAAGAAAAGAAAGAAAGTCAGTGTGTGTTCTTAGCTGGGAAGGGTACTGTATCAGCTGACTTTGCTAAACCAGTAAGAGGAAAGAGAGCTTACCTGGGGTGTGTGTTTAGATACTACAAAAGCAGTTGAGTCAAATTACAACTTCCTGTTGCTAGCCTTGCTTGTAGAGCAGAAAGCAGCTAACTAAAAGAAGCTACATTTTCTTATTAATTTAAAACTCATAACTCAGCAGGAGTCAGTGTCTGTTAAGATTAAGTAGACAGATAACTTTATTAGATGTAGAAGGGTCTTATTTAGGGTTAAAAAAGAAAGAAAGTCAGTGTGTGCTCTTAGCTGGGAAGCCTACTGTATCAGCTGACTTTGCTAAACCAGTAGGAGGAAAGAGAGCTTACCTGGGGGGTGGTTTAGACACTACAAAAGCAGGTGAGTCAAATTACAACTTCCTGTTGCTAGCCTTGCTTGTAGAGCAGAAAGCAGCTAACTAAAAGAAGCTACATTTTCTTATTAATTTAAAACTTATAACTCAGCAGAGTCAGTGTCTGTTAAGATTAAGTAGACAGATAACTTTATTAGAAGTAGAGAGGGTCTTATTTAGGGTTAAAAAAAAGAAGGTCAGTGTGTGTTCTTAGCTGGGAAGGGTTCTATATCAGCTGACTTTGCTAAACCAGTAGGAGGAAAGAGAGCTTACCTGGGAGTGTGGTTTAGACACTACAAAAGCAGGTGAGTCAAATTACAACTTCCTGTTGCTAGCCTTTTTCTTACTAATTACCCTCCATCCCATCCCACCTCCACCCACCCACCCAAAGCCAGTTCTACTTTTATAACCACTGGATTTGACTGTCAACAGGAACTTCCTGTTTGGCAGTAGGAAGGAAAGGATCATAGAGAAACATTGGTTTTGTCAACCCTAAGGGAAAGTAGCTCACTATCCCCCAGCTGCTGGTGGTCTGATATTGAGCAAGGAAGAAAGAGGCTACTGAAGATGATAGGAAGTTGCTGTCGCAGAACAGGAAGGGTCAGAGTTGTAAGGAGAGGAGAGAGTAAGCATCCAGAGAAACAGTAGAGAGGACACAAAATAAGACATGATAGTAGTGGTGCAGTTCAATGGCTGTGGGGCGGCAGTGTTCCGGGAGACATTCTGGAGGCTGCGATGCTGCCCTATTTGCAGGCACCTCTCTGGTCTGAGAGGGAGGTTGCCTGTCTCCAGGCTGACCTGGCTAGGATTCGTGAAACCTCCTCCCCACCCAGGGACCACCAGGCCAATGCCACTACCTCAGAGGTTGCCAAGAAAGAGGAGCAGCTGGACCAGGGTGGGCTCAAGGAGGAGAGGGTGGTGGAACAGAGTTGCATCCCTCCAGCTGTACCTCCACAATTCATTCGCTTCTGTGGATAGTGGTTCCTCTATGGAGGCACCTGCAGTGGAGACCAAGGAGGATGCTGGGAACTTCACAAAGGAGACCCACAGGAGGGTGGCATGGGACTCACAGGGAAGGAAACAACCCTGGTGGGGACTCAATCATTGGGGGTAGAAATGAGGGAGGAAGGGAGAGGGAGGTAAGGTGCTTCCTGGCTGCCACGGCTTGGAGGGACAGGAAGCCGAATCCTCAGATCGCGGGAGAAGCTGCACAAGGGAGGGAGCTGGATGTCATTGTCCACCTAGGGACAAATGACCTGGCTAGGAATGGGATCAGAGCAGTGCAAGAGGAGTTTGTAGAGTTGGAAGGGCCTTAGACAAGTAGCACATATGGAACCTTCTGGAGGTGCTGCCTGTCTATGGCAAGGGAGATGCTAGGGCACTTTTCACCAGGAATTCAATGAGTGGTTGAAAAACTGGTGTGGAGCTCAGGGATTTGGCTTCATTGGGGACTGGGGAGCCACCTGGAGGGATGCAGACCTATACTGGTGTGATGGTCTGCATCTGTCCAGGGGGAACCAGGATCCTAGGTGAGAGGTTTAAATGCTTCATTGGCAAGCATTTAAACTAGCCAAGGGGAGGCACTGAAAAGGAACAGGGAAATCCCAGCCTCCCCACAAAACATGGTGATTAGTGAGGTAAACACCAAGGTACAGAAGTTATTAGGAGCAGAACAGATTTAAATGTAAAAAAGGCAAAGGCAGTAAGGACAGAAATGGGGATAAAAGAGGTAAGGCTATCAAAAAGTGGAGGGTGATGAGTACCAATGCCCGTAGTCTGTGTAACAAGCTCCCTGAACTAGTGGCCTTGATGGAAGAGGGTTGCCTGATATTGTGGCAGTCACAGAAACATGGTACACAGAGAACCATGACTGGGATGTCAACATACCAGGATACACAATCTACAGGAGCGACAGGGAGGGTAAAAGAGGAGGAGGAGTAGCTCTCTATGTAAATGAAGGATCAAAGCAACAGAGCTAAAGAGTAAACAGGGAGCAGATGAGGCACTTTGGGTCACCCTGGAGACAGGAAATGGTACTAATAACCGCATGGGGTTGTATACAGACCCCATCTCAGGGGAGGAATGGACAGGAAATGATAGAAGGCTTTAGAATGGCAGAAAAGGGGATATATTGTTGATGGGGGGCCTGAATATGCCAGATGTTAACTGGAGCACCTTTGCTGCCGGCACACTCAAGAGCAGGGTCATTCTTGATACCTTATAGGGGCATGCCTCAGACAGCTAGTATTGGAACCCACTGGATGGAGCAATTCTTAGACCTGGTACTCTCAAATGGGGACAGAGAAAGAATCTCAGATTTAGAAGTGGGTAGCCATCTGGGAACAAGCGACCACCAAACAGTGTGGTTCACGATAAACACAGCCATACAATCAAGCCATACAAAAGCAAGAGTACTGGACTTTAGGAGGGCTGACTTTGGGAAAATGAGAGAGTGCCTCAGAAAAGCACTAGCAAACAAGCAAGAAGGAGTGTGGAGGAACAATGGGAGTGATCAAACAGCCATCACAGAGGCAACAAGCCTTGTGTAAAACAAATCAACAAAACACAATGAAGGAAAAAACTGCTATGGTTCTCAAAAGAGGTGGCAGGAAGGTTAAGGAGAAAGGACAGCATTCAGGAAATTTAAGAAAACACAGAAGGAGCAGGACAGATAACTTTATCAGTTAAAGCAGAAAGAGGCTGGGAAGGCAGTCAGAATAGCAAAGGCCCAAACCGAGGGAAAGGATAGTCAATTCTGTTAAGAAGGGAGATAAGACCTTTATAGGTACATTAGGGAGCCAAGAAAGACCAAAAGAGGATACTGAAGCTTAATAAAGGGGAGGGAATGTGGGTAGAGGGTGACAGTGAAAAGCAGGATACTGAACGAATATTTCTGCTCAGTATTCACAAAGGAAGAGGAGGGGAGTTACCTAAACCAAACAAGAGAAACACTCTGAAGACGGGGTCGATACCAGTCCATTTACAGAAGAAAGGGTTCTGAAAGAACTAATAAAATTGAAGGTGGACAAAGCAATGGGGCCTGATGGGATTCACCCAAGAATTCTAAAAGAACTAAGGGTAGAACTAGTGACACCGCTGACTACTCTCTTTAACAAATCATGGGAGGATGGGGTGGTACCCGAGGACTGGAGGAGGGCAGATGTGATTCTCTTCACAAAAGTGGGAGCAGAACAGAGGCAGGAAACTACAGACCAGTTAGTTTGACCTCAGTGGTAGGGAAAATGATGGAATCACTTCTAAAGGAAAGAATTGTTGAGTACCTAGAGGCCAGTGGGCACAGGACCCAAGGCAGCATGGATTCACAATGGGAAGGTCATGTCAGACGAATCTAATAGATTTCTTTGACTGGGTGACCAAAGTAGTAGACCAGGGAGGGCTGTGGACATGGCCTACCTAGATTTTAGCAAGGCATTTGATACAGTCCCACACAAAGATTAATACACAAGATAGTCAGCCTTGGAGTTGGTCCCAAGGTGGTAGCCTGATAAAAATAGGCTAGACAACAGGACTGCAAAGGGTAGTAGTAAAATGGAGTACACAGTGAAGAAAGGAGGGTTACTAGCGGGAACGAGGGTTCAGTACTGGGACCGGTCCTTTAATGTCTTTATAAGTGACATTGCAGAGGAACTGAAGGAAAAGTATGTCTCTTTGCAGATGACACAAAGATCTACAACAGGGTTGATACACAAGATGGAGTGGAAAGGATGAGAAGGGACTTGGCAAGGTTGGAGGAATGGTCAAATGTATGGCAGCTCAGATTCAATGCAAAGAAGTGCAAGGTAATGCACATGGGAAACAAAACCCAGGGAAGTGTACACAATGGGGGTGAGATACTGACAACAGTAAAAATAGAAAGGGCCTGGGGGTAATTATATCAGATGACCTAAAGGTGGGAAGCAATGTGAGAAGGCAGTAAGGAAGGCTGGGGGATACTGGGATGCATAGGAAGAGGCATCAATAGTAGAAAACAGGAAGTTGTTATCCTCTGTACAGACAGTTGGTGAGACCCCATCTGGAGTACTGTGTGTAGTTCTGGAGACCCCATCTCCGCAAAGACATAGACAGAGTGGAGGCTGTCCAGAGGAGGGCAACCAAAATGATGCAGGGTCTGCACCAGAAGACACACGAAGAAAGACTAAAGGAGCTTAATATGTATACCCTTGAGGAAAGAAGGGAGAGGGGACATGATAGAAACTTTCAAGTACCTCCAGGGAATTAACAAAGTCCAAGAGGGTAGCATCTTCCAGAAAAGAGATGTGCAAGAACAAGGGGCACAATTTGAAGATAGAGGGGGACGGCTCAGAGGTAATGTGAGGAAGTATTTTTCACTGAGAGGGTTGTGAATGCATGGAACAGCCTCCTGAGGAGGTCGTGGAGCCAAGAACAGTGGGGACTTCAAGAATACATGGGGCAGGCATAAGGCAGTCCTAGTGGGGTGCAGGAGGAAATAAGCTGTTGGTTAACTAGGATCTTCAACTTATCTGTTAGGTAGGAAAATGGGCAGACTGGGTGGGCCAAGCTGTCCTCATCTGCCAGCCAAATTCTTTGTTTCTATGTCTACCCAGTCCGTTTATTCATTGACGGGATTTTTCAGCATGGCTTTTTGGTGCTCCCTACAGATTGTAGGCGTCTGTTACTGCTTGACTTCATTGGGGATATTTATTAAATTATATGGCTGCCTCCCTGGCCTGTTTTGTTGAAGCAGGTAAAGTAGCATCTGACTCTATGACTGAGAACTGGATTACCTGAGGAAAGGGAGTGAGAACAGCTGACTGAAGCTACGGTCTGTGACTGCAGTGTGTATTCCGCCTTGTAGTGGACTTCCTGGTTGAGGTTTTTGATGGACTGGCCAGATTTGTCCGCTTGTACCATGTGGCGTGCGCTTTTCTGAACTGGCCTGGATATTCCAGGAGAGAGGAAAACAGCTGGTGTGAAGTTGTGTTATATACTTCGCCTACAGTATATACTTCTGGCGATTGATCCGGATGAACCAGACAAATCTGATTGCTGTGCTGCATGATATATTTTCTTTTGAATGTTGATGCAGACTGTGTGTGGAGATTTGCATTTTTTCTGCTGGGTTGGTTGCTAGTGGCGTGGCGTGGTCCTGACTCTGCTGGCATCCAACAGCCAGATTTGCTGTGACATGAGGGACTGGACTCTAGATTGGCCAGGAACTGGCCGACGAGTCTATTGCTCCCCTAGATCCTTGGGGTTTGGCTATGGTCTAGTGATTCCCTGGTATTGAGGTGCCCCAGCATTTATTTCTGGTTGTCACTGCTGGGAGAGGAGCCTGGTGTGCCTGCTTGCTGTCTGGGGCTGACCGTTCTTTTGGCTCATCTTTCATGGAATCTGGATTTTTGTGGATTACCTACACTTCCTGGATTTTCTACATGATTCAGCCTGGACTCATAAATCATCTTTGTGCTTGGACAGTCAGAGTGTCCTTCTGTGGTTTTCCCAGTGGAGAGAGGACCTAGGCATCCACTTTTCATTTATTTTTGTTTTACGCTTAAAGAAGACTTTTCTGTTCTGGTTTTTATTTTGACTTTGGATTTTAACTCTGGGCAGCCAGAGTGTGCTGCCTTCTCTTATTTCTGGGTTGTGAGAGGACCTGGGGTGGAGGGTCATTCTTCATGCTACATTCCAGTGAGAGGGTCTGCAGCAGTTCTTCATCATTATTTGGTTTATTTATTATTTATTATTTCTTTCTGCTTTTATGTTTCTCATGTGCTGAATTTTGGGTTATGGTATGCCCATTGTGTCGGGTAGGTTATAATTTTATAGTATTTTATGTGTTTTGGGGAGGGTTTGGATTTTATTCTTTGTTTTTGGATTAGGTACCTGGGTGTTGTGCAATTTGACTATGTTTAGCTTGTATGATGTGTAAGCCTCCCTTTTCATCATGCACTATTTGTCCTCTGCCCTCCATTCCCTCCATCCATTTTTCCCCTCCATTGATGCCATCAACCTACCAGCTGTTGGGCACTGGGTATTGCTTGTGGAGGGGGTGTGGCGGGGGCATGGACATCAGAGGATGAATGAGCGGGGCTCTCACATTGGGGTAGTTAGGTCTAGAAGATGCCCTATGGCGAAATGAAGCCTAGAACGTGGTATGCTATGTCTAGTCCCCATACCCAAGGGCATCATAATTTTGGTGGGCAAGCAACTGGGGCATCCCCTGAAACCCGTCCAACTTGAGCGGTTTTATGCAATGCCAGATCGTTAAGAACAAGACTGCAATTATTTCAGATCTTGTTTGGGACTACTGATCTGACTTGCATCACTGAGACCTGGCTGGATGAAAATGCTGCCCCATATTGGAGCTGCAGTTCCAGCCTGGTATTCGTGAATCACCACACGAGACTGGACCTTGGGGGTAGTGGTCTATTTTAGGACCGAGTTGGGCCTTACGAGTGTACCCAGTTGAGGAGGCCAAATCTTTTGAGTGCACCGTGGTGGCAGTGGGTTGCAGGATAGCTCTTGTCTATCTTCCACCAGGGACGAGAAGAGATTCCTGGTAGGATAGTCAGATTTCGCCATCGGATATGTTGCTGGAGGCAACCCAGATTGATGGTTCTGGGCAACTTAACACCTGGGTCGATGACGAACTCTCACAATTTGACAGCACTTCCTCCAGTTGATGACATCACTGGGCCTTACACAGACTGTTACCTCTGCCACCTACTGGCATGGTCACTCTCTTGATTTGGTTTTCCTCCTGGGGATGGAGGTTCCGATGTGGGGTGGATCCTGTTGGATGGTCCGATCACTACACCGTGAGGTTCAACTTTTGCACCCCCTTCATAGGCCTGCCCCTGTGGAGATGGTCAGTTACTGCCCCTTACGGGAGGTGAGCTCCGGAAGGCTTGTGGCAGTGATTGACCTCTCAGAGTTTCCTGTGGCTAGCATGCGAGTCCTGGGAGGCTTTTGTGTTGGCTTCATAATAAGGCCATTTCCATGGCCCTGGACCTGATTGCTCCTGTCCATGTTCGTCCTCTCCCCTTCACCCTCAGGACCCTTGTGGTTTGATGGGTCCTTGAGGGAGTTCAGGCACTAGGATGTAGGTTAGAGTGATGTTTGCAGAAATCTGGCCTGGAGGTCAACCACCTTAGATTGGTGAGAGCACCATCAGACCTACCAATCAGCGATCTAGCATAAGAAGGCAAAATTCCTGTCCAGGGAGATTGCTGCTGCTCAGAACTGACCAGCCCAGCTCTTCCGACTGTGGACAGGTTGTGCAACCCAACCTGTCTACAGTTCCAAAGATCTTTTCACAAGAGGAGTGAGATAAAGCTTGCTTGATTCATTGAGTATAAGGTGGCCAACATCAGGTCAGAGATCCTCGCCACTCACTGTACAGGGGATGCCGTTGTCGGTGCTTGGTCGCCACTCGTGTTTCCTGGAGTTCCTTTGACCTGCCAGAGATCATGGATGTCATGCGGATTGTCCAGAGTATGTGCCCTGCATGCTGTAGTTTGGATCTGGGTCCAACCTCCTGATTATGGGATGTTATGACATCATTGGCCCAACCTGGTCTAGTACTCCTTAATTCGGTGAGTTTCCAAGCTCCCTGAAGGAGGCAGTGGTAACACCTCTCCTGAAGAAAACTTCTTTGGACCCTTACTCTCTGGCTAACTACAGACCAATTTCTAACCTCCCTGTTATAAGGAAGGTTATTGAGAAAGTGGTGGTGGTACAGCTGAAAACCACTTGACCATCCATAACATCTATGAACCTTTCTAGTCCAGTTTTCAAAAGAGGCATAGTACCGGGACTGAGCTGGTTCGGGTGCTCAATAATCTCCTGATGGCAAGAGATTGGAGAAGCCGTACTATTCTCTTGCTCCTTGATCTCTCCTCAGCTTTTGACACTGTGGACCATGGGGGTATTGCATGGGCATCTGAGGTCCATCTGTGGCCTGACACACTAAGGTTCTCAGGTGGTTGTCCTTTCCCTTTTTACTGCAGGGAGTGCCTATCCTCCTTGCCACCTAACCTTAATGTGTACTGGGGCATGTTGTAGCCTAAATACCTCCTACAGCTGCTCCCAAACCTTACTTTCCACCAGAGCCAAATTAGGTGCTGTCCTTCTTTCCTCCGAGCCAAGGCAATCTTCTTTGAGCATGATGACAGTCCCTCCTTTCCACATCTGTTTCTTTAGGGCACATCCTCAATGGGTCTAACAGGTCCTTCCCCAAACATGGGCATGGCAGGCCCTAAGACAAATCCCAGTATGCGGTCCCTCCCTCCTCTTACCTCCAGCAGAGTGCCACCAGGAACAGCTCCTGAACCTGCCACCTCTGGGAGCTGCCGTGGTACTGCCACCACCACAACAGCCCTATAGCCTTGAATCTGCTCCATACATTTGGGTAGCCAGGCACCCCAGCCTCCAGATGGTCCCTGCAACTCTCCACCTCCATCTCCTCTTCACAGGTCAGCCATAGTATCCCTGGTCCCAAACTGCCACCAACTCCTGCCACCTTCCCTGGAACTCCTCCTCACATCGCACTGATGCTGCCAGCTGACACCTACTGGGCCAGGGAGATTCTAGGCCCCAGACAACACAGGCCCTACACCAGCCTGCCAAATCTCCAACTCCCCACCAACCCCCAATACCTGGACTTAAATACTGGTGAATTCTGCCATCTACTGGGCAGACAAGGGAACCTCTGCCTAAGCTGGCTGATGGAACAATACAGGGAGGGGAAAAGCAAGGCTAATAAGCCACCCCATGAGGGGGCTACACAGGGGCTTTACTAATTATTCAGAATGTATTGTTGAACTGATGGAAAAAGCAAAGATCATGACAAGTGCTGTATTTAGTAGTGGTAGTAAAATGCTTTATTTATGCAGGATAGAACTGTTTGGACTGAAAGTGCTATTTACAGAGTTGTTCTGTGTACAAAGCATCAGTTGTGCAGAAAAATATTTGAAACCAAACTAACAAACACAAAATTCCATATGATTTAAACAATCATCTATATGTGTATCTATATTTGTGTTTTATGTTTGCATTATTTTAGTTTTTAACACCTAAAACAACTAATTGTACTGTCAAAATATATTCAGGTGTTTTAACAATGTTTCCAATGTGTGGCTCTAATGACATCAAATAACTCAAAATCATGCATGTGAACCCATTGTTTACTTGTTCATTTGAACTCTTTAGATAGAATCATGTGTTAGGGAACGATGTGACTAGCATGAGTTGTGCAAACACCAATGAATCAAGCACCAGCCACTTCTATGGGGTTCATCAAGAACATGTTGGGAGTACTTAAAGGTGAAGAAATCTTTTCATCTATAATACCTTAGATATCATTTGCATTGATATGATTGGATTTGTAATTGTAGCTGTGAGCTGGCCACTTTAAGTTTGCATATGTTTCTCATGATTGATGGCATGCCAGGAAACTAAGCACTGATCATCCATTGCCGAGCCTGGCTCATGAAACTGCTCAGTTGCTTCCTGAGCTGACAAAACTATTTCCCTTACAAATGAGTCCGTGTCCTTTTGCTGCAGCTGTAGAAGTGATGGCTTAGCACTTGGATTTAATGAGACTGTGCCTGGTGATTTTGCTGTCTAGCTGTTTATTCAAAATAACAAAACACAGTGATTTAAGCAGAGATGCTGTCAAATTGCAACGTCAAGGGTTCACTCCTGGTCAGGGATCACTCAGACTGAACATAATCCTAAATGAGTGCAGCAGTAAAGAAAATATCTCTCTCTGTCTGTGCACTTATCCAGAGGGCAGAGCAAATAATACTTTTCTCAGTTTAGCCATGAAGCTAGCACAACTTGATCGGAATGCTACAGGCACAAATGAGAATATTGTCATTATCATTATGATGCTATTTAGACAACTTTGACCCATAGTATGATCTCAGACCAGTACTTGCTCATTAATATCAGAATTTCTATCTGTTCAAAGACACCACAGTGCAGTTTTTTTTACTTTCACCCTGGTCTCTGCCCGAGGAATCTATTCCTCAGGTCTCTTCGGCTGGGTCCCGACGTATTGTGGACCCAGCTTCATTCTGCATGGAACCGGAGATTTTTGCCTTTGATTTTCTCCCAGTCCCATCCTCCCTGAGGGCGCCATGCAGAGGACTGACATCCAGACAGGCTGCATGCTTACACATGTCATTGCAAGCATCCACAGCACCCTCCCAACCCTGGCTCCCTGTATAGAGAACCATTTAAGCCTCACCACCTGTGCTTCCACTGCTGGCAATGCATGTGGACATCACTGCCCTGGAACTGGCCCCTGGAGGAGGAGAGCATCCGTGGGGATGCTCAATCCTATCTTCTCTGACTGACCCTGGTGGCCTGAGTTCGTTCCCAAACCCAGGTACCGTCATAGCACAAGGTGTGGCATCCAGTGCCTCAACCCTCAGCGCTACCGGGCTGACAACCACAATGCAGTTCAAGCATCTTTTAGAGTGTGCAAGAATTATATATGTGTCCAGTATACTTGGTATGCCCCATTTCTAACTTTGAAACATTAATAACATTCTTGTTCTGAGAGAGTCTGCCAATTCTGCAACCTTGAACCTAATTCCAAAGAAATCAGGAATGAGACTCTATCTCGAGATTAACTTTTTATTCCATTGACAGTCATTTATGCAATATTTTGCCTATACAGGCTTACTCATGCTAGAGCCTCTATTTTATGCCATTTTTTTATGTTGATTGTGTGCATGCACAAGAAATATATTGCGGTAGCTTTCAGAAGCAGGATGTGGAGGCACGGCACTGTTGTGGCCAATGCCCCACAGCCTTTAAAGGCTTGGCTTCCGCTTTCCTCAACAATGCCATGGCACGCTGCCGCTGACACTAGTTCAGCCAGTGCCACAACCTTGTAAGGTTTCAGCCACTGCAATCAGGGGCCGCCCATCATTGTAGCATAAGCCATTCTACTGCAACAATGAGGAAGCGATCCATCATTGCTGGGCAGAACCTTGTTACAGTGATACTGTTTGTGAACATGGTGGCGGCTTGCACGCCTTGTTCAAAACAATATTAAGCCCCCATGCTGAAGGGTGCCCCAATCCCCTTAGCAGCATGTGCCCCCACCGTGTTTGTTTGTCAACGGGGCCCTGAATCCCCATCGGCTTCAGTGCCCCAAGAGTGATGTTGCTGATGGGGACCACTCCCCATCTGCATAATGTAACCTCCCTTTGTTGTGTGTGTCGATCGGGGTGCCCAATCCCTGTTGGCTACAGCTGCCCCCAAAAAGACTCCGTGGGAATGCTGGAAGCCCACTCCAATGTGCCACATGCCTCTGTAAAACAAAAGCAGTCCAGCAATGTTTTTTCTCCCCTGTGGAAAAAGGAACGGTCCCTCGGCAGTCTCCTGCCCCCTCCCACAATCTGCACCCACCCACAGCACACCCTGCCTCCTCACACCCCTCACACCATATTTACCTCCAGAGTCTGGCGCCACCATCTTCTTCGGTCTACCAGGAACACATCTGCACTCTTCAAAGCTGACCGTGAACTGAGGAAATGCCGGTAAGCTGTATAATGGAATAAATAGGTTTTTCCAACTTTGATGCATATCTCAGGCATTTTTGAATTTTGGCACCAAATTTTCAACATGGGGTTTTGGGACTCCTCCTCATGAATTCTGGCACTGCCATGAGGTTATTCAGCCTCAAAAGGTGATTTCCCCGGTCACTGCGCCAAATTCCTTTCAAGATTGATTAACGAAATGACAGTACCAGTGTTCATGGAGGTGGACTCTCAAAAAGCCTATGTTGCAAATTTGGTGGGAAAAACAAAAAATGACTGTTTTATGAGCATGCGCTTTGCAGTTGTTAACACACACTCATAATCTCATGAATTTGCAATATTTTCATACCAGATTTTCAACATTGGCATTTTTTCAGACCTCCTTGTGAACAGTACAGCTATCATTTTCCACATCCTGGCCAAAATATGTTTTCACACTTCGGTGCAGAATAGCGCAGTGGCTGTGAGAAATCAGTGTTCGGGACAGATTAAGAAAATGACAGTGACACTGTCCATGAGCAGAGGTCCTAAAATGCCTATGTTGAAAATTTGATGATGATACTGCATAAAATAACTGTGTTACGGTGCATGCGCTATGCAGTTTGCATGCACGCCTTAACTTTGCGAATTAATAATATTTACACTCTAGATTTTCAACATTGCCATTCTTCTGCACCTCCCTGTGAACAGTACAGCTGCCATTTTTCACATCCTGGCTGAAATGTGTTTTCGCAGTTCCTGGGCAAAATAGCATGGTCGCTGTGGGAAATCCGTGTTTGGGACACATTATGAAAATGACAATGACACTGTTCATTAGCAGAGGACCTAAAATGCCTGTGTTGAAAATTTGGTGATGAAAGTCCTTAAAATGAGTGTGTTGCGAGTGTGCATTGGGCAGTTTCCATTATGACATCGCGTGCCTTACTTACTTTGCAATATTTTCACTCCAGATTTTCAACATTGCCATATTTTCCACACCTCCTTATGAACAGTGCAGCTGCCATTTTCACAACCTGGCTGAAATGTGTTTTCACTCTTCCGGCGCACTAATAGCATGGTCGCTGTGGAAATCAGTGTTCGGGACACATTAAGAAAATCACACTAACGCTGTTCATGAGCAGAGGTCCTAAAATGCCTATGTTGAAAATTTTGTGATGAAACTCCATAAAATGACTGTCAAGTAATGTGTTTTGCAGTTTCCATGCACCCCTGTAAGTTCGCAAATTAGTAATATTTTCACATCAGATTTTCAACACTGGCATTTGTTCACTCCTCCTTATGAACAGTACAGCTGCCATTTTCACATACTGGCCGAAATATGTTTCAGCGCTTCTGGTGCAGAATATCGCAGTCACTGTCAAAAATCAGTCTTTGGAGAGATTAGGATCGAGCAACTGGGGACCAAGTTCAACTGAGCTCTGTTGGAACTGCTGTGGATTTCTTTGTGGGCAGGAAAAGGCACCTACTACAAAATGGCAGCCTGCAGCGCCGGAGAAACAGAATGAGTGAGGGAGGAAGGGGAATGGAGTGAGCTCAACGGAGCTCTGTTGGGACTGCTGTGGATTTCTTTGTGGGCAGGAAAAGGCAGCAATGCAATGCAGGGGCCCAGCACAAAGGGGCAGCCTGCAACGTTGGAGAAACAGAATGAGCGACTGAGAGAGGGGAGGAGCGAGCTCAACGGAGTTCTATTGTGACTGCTGCGGATTTCTTTGTGGGCAGAAAAGGGCGGCAATGCAGGCAGGACCCAGTACAGAAGGGCAGCCTGCAGCGTGGCAGAAATGGAATGAGGAGTGAGACAAGGGAGTGAGGAGGAGGAGGCCAACTGAGCTCTGTCAGGACTGCTGCAGATTTCTTTGTGGGCAGAAAAGATGCCAAGAGAGGCAGGATCCCAGTACAAAAGGGCAGCCTGCAGCGTCAGGAGAAACAGAATGAGCGAAGTGAGACAGGGGAGTGAGCGACCTCAGCGGAGCTCTGTTGGGACAGCTGCAGATTTCTTTGTGGGCAGGAAAAGCAGCAATGCATGCTGGGGTCCAGTACAAAGGGCAGCCTGCAGTGGTGGAAGAAACAGAATGAGTGACTGAGAGGGGGAGGAGGAGCTCAATGGAGCTCTCATCGTGACTGCTACGGATTTCTTTGTGGGCAGGAAAGGGTGGTAGTGCAGGCAGGAGCCCAGTACAGAAGGGCAGCCTGCAGTGTGGACAGAAACGGAATGAGTGAGTGAGAAAGGGGAGTGAGTGAGGCCAACGGAGCTCTGTCAGGACTGCTGCAGATTTCTTTGTGGGCAGAAAAAAGATGCCAACAGAGGCAGGAGTCCAGCAAAAGGGCAGCCTGCAGCGTCAGGAGAAACAAAATGAGCTAGTGAGACGGCGGGGGTGGCGACCTCAGCAGGAGCTCTGTTGGGACAGCTGCAGATTTTTTGTGGGCAGGAAAAGGTCTGGCATGAGCAGGAGCCCAGTACAGAAGGGCAGCCTGCAGTGCTGGGAGAAACAGAACAGCAGAGGCGAGGGGAGTGAGCGAGCTCAACAGAGGTCTATCATGACTGCCGCGGATTTCTTTGTTGGCAGGGAAAAGGCAGCAATGCAGGCAGGAGCCCAGTACAAAAGGCCAGCCTACAGCGCCGGCAGAAATGAAACGAGCAAGTGAGAGAGGGGAGGAGCGACCTCAACAGAGCTGTGTTGGGACTTCTGCAGATGTCTTTGTGAGAAAAAGCCACCAATGCAGGCAGCAACCCAATACAAAAGGGCAGCCTGCAGCAGTAGGAGACATAGAACAAGCGAGAGTGAGGGAGGGTAGAGTGAGGCTCAATGGAGCTCTGTTGGTACTGCTGGATTTCTTTGTGGGCAGAAAAATATATATACTCTACCACAATATATATGTGTGTGTGTGTGTTTCCAATTAAGTGGTTTGAAGTGTGTTGGAGGGTTTATACAGGTAGAAACTTGGTTGAACAAAAAAAAAAAAACAGTGTGAGGATTTTATTAAGTATTTTGTAGAAAATGGATTGAAAAGGTGTTCAAATCATCACAATTTCGTGGCAGTTCCAAAAATAGACTAATTAAGGTATACTCTTTTTCTATTCCAGAAACCTTGAAAACACAACTATGATACTGAGTGAATAAATAAAGGATGATAAAAGGCATTTGTGTTCTACATGAGATTTACTACAAGGTGATAACTATTTATCCAAAAAATAAATAAAATGGAAAGCAGACAAAGGGGACACACCCCAACTTCAAGGATTAGTCTGGGGTCCTTTTCCTGTTGCTAGGCAGAAATGTGGAAGGACTAGGCAAGGAAGGAAAGGTAGGGTAGGTTAGCACAACAGGTTTACCTAAGGGACAGGGTGAACTAGGAAGAAGGGAGGAGCTTAGAGGCTATAAAGAGGGCTGAAATCTCAGCACATTGACTGATCAGGGAAGCTTAGGATCACTTAAAAGAGGCTTGCTGACACCACCAAGCTGTGCATCTCACACTATATATGTGTTGTAGTTTTCATGAATAAACACATGACTGTGGCCATTATCTCCAAAACACTGTGTATGTCTCTTCTGTACAGAAAAGGGTGAAGAGCCTAATCAGACAAATCTCAATGTCTGTATAACATTTCAGTAAATATTAATGCAATGACATAGTAGTAGTAAGTAGTAGTAACACATTTTATTCATAAAATTGTTATTATGAACAGGATAGTCATTACAAGCTCCATTGAGCAAAGCTCATTTCCAAGAAGGTCCCTAACAGAAATTGCAAATTATTTTACTAAAATATTACAATTTATAATATACTTATACATTTCAAGTCATGAGACCATCACTATTTAATATATATATATATATACAGTATATATATATATATATATATATATATATATATATATATAAACATGCAACAGACATACTTTACAACAATGTATCTCTACACCACATATAGTACAGATGAGTACCTATCAAGTTAGATATTATACATTCTGTCTGTATAAAAACTGTGGGTTTTAAGTTATACCCTCAAGATAAAATTGACAAAGGGGCAGATGCCCAATGGGCATACCAGTTTTAAAGGACCCAGTCAAATAAATGAATGTGATCCCCTTATTCTAATGGCATCATATACCATAACACGGTCCTCTAGATAATACTGAGACATCCCAATTCAATGATACTATTTAATAATACATAGCCATATGAAAAAGAGGCATATTATGGTTTGTTATCATGCTAAAAGACATAGAACCTCGGCACAAAAAATACTGTGGCAAGGGTTACCCAAAAAAACAAAGCCAGGTTTCAAAGTAATAAAATAATACACATGTTCTAACAAATAATGCAAAGCATTATGGGATGTATATGCAAATCTCCATGAACATTTACACTACCTCAGTGTTCTTGCACTAAGGATTTTATATTTTAGCTTGCTTTCTTGGTTTTGTGCTGACCCAGACCCAAACCCAGAAGACCACATAAGGTCTGGGCCATTTTCACTGGGTTGAGATACAGATGAGTCAAACCGATGAGTCCTGAGAAGGATGAAATATGTGTCTTCTGTTCAATATGAGTACTATTCTCAGCCTTTGCAGATTGTGATAGCAACCACTTGGCACTATACACTTCTGCATAAAGCAGAACCAGTCTAAAGTTTTGTGGTGATTTGCATATACATTCCATGATGCTTTGCATTTTTGGGTATGTGTGTTTTTCACTTCTTTGGTCCATTATGAAGTTGTCCTCTTTATAGAAAGTTTGTTTACTTTGAAACAAATTATTTTAGTACTGATTGTGTTACTGTTGTACACTTATGAAAAGGCTTTTGTCCACAAAGCATTAGTTTTCTTCTCTGAAGGTCATTATTATAATCTTTTTATAGAAAAATAAGAAACAAAGAACATTTTAAATATTTTGGTCAGTGTTTTTAATTCCATCAGTCTCAGCATTCAGAGGTGTTTAGAGCAGACTATTCCATGTTTATTTATTTCATTTTAGAACCAGCAAGACCATACTGGGACCTTTGTGTGAATAAGAATGAAATACACTTTTCAGGTATTCACCCAGGAGGCCAGCACCCACTGGAAAAAGACCACCATAATGCTATCGGAATTGTTGAAGGGAATCAGATTCAGTGAAACTTAATAACATGGTAAAGGTTACAAGCAAAAATAGGCAACAGCCCTTACAAATTGCCTGTCTGTTCTCACATGTAATAACCTCACAACTATACTGAATCCCATACACCTATTTAGTTTATTTTATAACTATATACAGTAATACAGTTTATTATCTCCTCTGTTAAGGCATTCAATCCAGCTATCACCTTTGTGTGAACCTGTTCTTCCTGTGCTCTGTTTTCAAATGTTCCCTGTTATAGTGGTAGTTGTGCCTTCTTACCCTTTATTTTATCTGGTATACTTATGGTTTGTGGAAGCTGACTATCCCGACATGCAGTACCCCAGTCAGCTTTGTCCAATAAATGAGATAACCTGATGCTACTACATCCAACGCTATTGCTCCTGATGGGATGTGACGGAATGCTATCTTACCCTGTGTGATGCTCAGCAAAGGACGGCTGGATGGGGTTGCTGGCAGAGCTGCCCAGTGGTGTGGAGGGGAATACCAGCTGTAGCTGGGCCGACATACTGTAAGGGGAACTCCAGGTTCTGGTCTGTGCCACATCATTTTACACACGCATCCCCCGCATAAAATGTTAACATTTTACTCTGGGGTCCACTTCCCCTCGGAGTTGATATTTTAGTTATAAAAGCGAGGTGTGAAGCCCCTGTATTTTACACATTATTTATGTGAAATGCCCAAAATTCATATGTCAGGAATAGGAGTCATTCGAGCTGTACATTTCGGGCAATATTACTCAGTATGCTGAGCACTGGCATATCGAGTTTAGGGATATCATCATATATCCTTTTATCCAGTGTTGGAATTATACTTGTACAGCTACTGGGGCACTAAAAATTTAGATCAAAGACCATCTGTGACTGTTTTAAATGGTGTAATGCATGCCAATAGGTCAGATGGAAGGCATACTGCAATAAACAGTACTCAATAGTTTGTGTAGCCCATTTTTTCTTAGTAAAATAAGATACAGTGCAAAGCCTTGTGTTACATGGCTTTTAATGCATTCTAAAACTATATGTTTAAGCATGGCATGTTATTTATTTGTAAACTACTGGTAACTGGGAAAAGGACACTCAGCCAAAGCTCATTTCTTGGTGCAATGCAGGAGAGGGAAACAAAGGTTGTGAAGTTAAAAGAAAAAAAGCAACAATGCACACTTAGTTTTTCATTTATTTACTTATTTATTTGAGGGTAGGGAGGTGGGGAGAACAGTACACTCTAACAAGGTGTAATAAATACAAAACAATAACAAGTGTACAAAAGCAAATATCAGGTGCAGAGAAATACAATACAATAAGGTACATTAAGTAAAATAAATTTGCAAATGTAGAAAAGCAATACATGTACAGAGAATGAACAATACTGAAAATTGGTGGGGTGGATGGGAGGACAAGTTATACGGTTGCAAATGTGGGCAATGGATAGCCATCGCTGGAGGGGTGGTGGTCAGTAGCTTTGACATGATAAGTAATACAGTACCAAGATAAAACAAAGAATATGCAGTTACAAATTGAGTAAAATGTATTACACAGCAGTACAGCCTATGACATATAAATCATATAGCTGAGCTTCATCATTTAAAATGCAGCTGATGGCCACATTTACTGCTTCTGGAATATAAAAATTCTTCCTATGATCACATTGTATTCTTGACAATGAAATTGTGTATACTGCATTTGATTTCCCAACACCTAACCTAATCCAAAATCTTTGCAGAGTTATGTATACACTCTGTATGTACTGTACGCATACATGTATGTATTCCTGACTCTGAATCCTTTGAACATAGGTACCTATGTGAAATATCTTATGTAACTAAAAGCAAAACTACAGTAAATGGTAGAATGTCATATTTCTCTTCCAAAGTTATGGTTTGAAAAGCAAAGTGGGTACCATTTCTGAGCTTGACCAGTGCAAACAAAACAGTTAATCATGAACCTTGTTAAACCCCCAAAATGCACAATAAAGCTGGAAGTACTTATATAAGGGCTATAGCTATAGGCCAAGCTACTGACACCTTAGACAGGCTGACACCAGGGCATTTATCTCAGCATCTGCATACCATAATGCCATCTGAGGAAAATGTACCATGCCAACTGCCTCTGGCTCATCACCTCAAATATCACATTGCTAGTATAAAATACACATTTTCAAAAAGATGTCATGTTATTTCACCCAAACCTGATAGCAAACCAAGGTGAAGAAGCTTTGTCTACCACTGTTCATTCACCAAGATTCAATCACGTTTCTTATCATATTACTAAATTTTATAAGGTGTCTCTGCTATGTGTATGATGCAGTAGCAGAAAAAAACATGATCAGTGCACCCCAAAGCTGCTCTAAAGAACCTACCTATCTATCACCCATTTTGTAACTGTAACAAGACACAACAGGATGGCCCAAGTGTGGGGAGGGAAATTGTTTAACCAGGAAAGGCACGTTTAGCCAAAAGCTTGTTTCCAGGTGCGACCTGGGCCAGAAGGAAGTCAATGACTTGCTCAAGGTCACACAGTATGCAAGCAGACACGAGATTCAAGTCCAGGTCTCCAGGTTTGCAGCTTAATGCCCCAACCACTATGCAATACTGTCTCCTTGTGCTGAGATAACCACCCTTCCAGGGATGTAAGGACCTCTGCCTTCAGCGTTGGAGCTTACAACTCCCCTAGGCAGCCAGTTATCCAGTTATCTCTGCATAAGACCCACCACCACTCTGTCATGTATTATTGCATGCTGAATCATGAAACACACATTCCACAACAGCTCACTCAAACCTTTTCCTCTTATTTCATAATTTTGGATCCTCTCCCACCATGACACATTTTAGACAAGATAAAAAAATTCAAAGTCAGGTGCACCACCTCCCATACTTTTTGTATACTTGAGTGGCTTATAAGGAGGTTTGCCTGAATAAAAGGCAGGCTCATTTGTCTCAGGTTACCTGACCTAAGAGCATGGGGCTCAGTCAGGCAAGTAGTGGAGGAGGGGAGGGAGGAAGGAGGATTTAGATTAGTGGGAAGGGTTGGATGAACAAGGAAATAAATGGGAGGAGACTAATTGATTGGCACGAAAGGGAGGAGAAAAGGGAAGGCAAGGGAAGACTGGATTGACAGGGTGGGGGAGAGAAAGAAAGTGGGGAAGTGGTTTAAACAGTGCCACATAACGGAGGCTCCTTCACAATTTTGCTAGCATGTGTTTTTGCCACTGGCCAGAACATTGGTTGGCAGTTTTCTGCTATTGAATCCATGGTAGTGGTATTTGTTTGAATCAGTTTGGGTAAGTGCTTTGTTTCTAAATATGGAGAAGGAACGGGACTGTAAAGTGAGTAAAACAGTTAGGGAGTATTATGACTGATTTATAGTGTAATACTGTGGCTATGGAAGTTTCAGGGTAGTATTTATCAGCTGAAAGCTTTGATTTCTTTTCGGCAAGGCTGCATGGGTCAGAGGGTTGATTTACGAGTTCTTTGCTTATGTTGTGGTCAATCAAAGAAAAGGATCTATGTGAAAATAGCGATTGCAGATTAGTGATCACCGTTGGGCAAATGCATATCACCAAAAAATATTTCGGCGATATAGTCCCAGCGCACAGCAAAAGGGCACTGGGGACTTACAGTCTAATATAAATGCGGGGGCTGTTCCCCAGCACCCCTAAAGGTTCTCAACTCCAGGGGATACATGTCGGGGTGCAAAACTGGAAAATATAAATATTCGGCTGGGCACAACAAAAGTACCTGCGCCCAGACCCAGCACCATTCTGCAGCCCCAGCCCTGAACCCACCCACAATACCACAGGAGCAGCTCAGCAGCTAGCTGCATCACCACCCTCACAATCTCTCCCTCCCTCCTGCCCCTCACTGTGCAAGCTCGCTCCCCCATGTGTATACATGTCACTATATTTGTGCACCCCCAACTGGTCACCCTCCCTCCTGGTTGCTGTACTGTGAGGAGCATGAATGAGTCACCATTTTGGTAGGTGCCCAATAGCAGTTACTGAACTCATGGATACCAAAATAAAAAAACAAGTAAAAAAAACCATGGTGAGCTCCAGAGGCTAAATTGTGGTCTCTGAGGTTTCAGGCATAACCCACAGTGTGGCCCATTCTTCTGATCAGGAAACAATAGTGTTTTCAAAAAATAGTGTGAAGACATCTTGGTTAGGGATCCAGTGGATGCAAAGGCTCCAGGAGGGTGGCATGGTCTGGGATGGTATGCAGCAGCAGAACAGGGCTCAGCTAGGAAGAGGCACTTGGTGCATAGTGGTGGAAAGCAGTTTCAGCAAAAGGAATTTGATTCTGGACATGAAGGTGGCTCATAAGTTTTGGCACTCTGTTCTGAGGGTAACAAGAATTGGAGGTTGCATAAGCCCTGGCAGGCGCCAAGAGAAGACTGCGTGGTCTGCCGCCATCTTAGGAGGAGGGTAGGGCAAGATGGGGTATTTCAGAAAAGAGAGAAAGGAGGTGGTATGGGGAACCTGCCAAAGCTTTGTTACAGGGGCAGGTTTTGTCACAAGAGGATACCATTTTCTGTTGTTTTTCCAGTAGCGGCATCGCATCACCAGCTGGACAGGCTCAGATGGATACCGAGAGGGACTGCGTGATTGGCTGCCATTTTGTGATAGGGGGTCAGGGTTTAGGGACTCTGGTAGCTGGGTTGTTTGGATAAAAAGGGTGGTTTTGAGGAGCAGCAGAGGAATCAAAAGAGTGATTTTACTTGGGAGACTGATGGTTGCTTTAATTTGTATTGGAATTATCAAAAAAACACACAAAGGAGTTGTTATGGAATAAGATGGTGGCATGACCTTGTAGGCACCGCCATCTTAGAAGTGGGACAAGGTTGCAATCATGGTCAGTTACAGTTAACTTTAGAGATACCGCATTTTAATTTTGAATCTAGCACACCAACTTCCAGTGGTGTCACCTAGTAATATTACTTCTTTGGTGCAGACTGTAACTTTGGGAGCAGTTTTAATAACTGGATGTGAGTTCAAGACAGTTAAGGGTATTGCATTTAATTCTGAATCTAGCCCACCAACTCCAAATGGTCTCACAAAGTAATATGACTTCTTTGGTGGGTATTTAAAACCCTGTTTGCTGAATATTCAGGTGAGGCCATCTGCAGCATAACTAGGAAGAAAATGAACATTGCTAGATACCATGGTAAATCCTTCTAAATTCAAGTGGGTCCCAACTTCAGTAAGCGAATAACTGTGATATTGAAACCCAGCCATGGCTAACATGGCTATCAGCCCCACCAAAAAAGATCTCACCCTTTGCTTTAGGCAATCAGGTGTGGGGCAGATTAATCTGTTTCTTGTTCTGTAAGAATTTATTTGAACATGACAATTGTTTTTATAGGCCAATGTTGGCTTCTAACATACAGGATAATGGCTGGGGATCAGGTGATAACCACACTGTAATCACCTTGAGTGTTTGCTATGGTAACATGGCAAACCTGTAGAATGCAGCTCGAGAGGTTTACTGTAGCTAGCAATCACGAGAGGTGATTTCAGCGAGTATCACCTGATCCCCAGCCATCATCTTTATAGTGTATGGTCAAAAACACTGTTTGCATTCTATGTGTGAGAATTATGGAACTCTGGTGCATTCTTTTTCTTATGCCACTGTTTGGAAGTTCTGAAGTGTGGTTAACAACTTTTAAATTCTAAACAGCGCATAACAAAGCTGCTTGACTGCTGATTATGGTGGTTAATAGGCACTTACCATACATTACATAGCTGTTACTGTATATCACTCTGTTGTACAATATGCCACTTAATGCTGGCTATGCTAAACTACCTTGGCATCCTCATGCTTATTACTGTCTGTGCTATATTGTTACTCTGTATTTTTTGGTTGCCTATGCTTATTCTTGCCTTTGCTGGATGTTATGCACTGTATTTTTGTTCCTTTTATTGCTCACCTTATGTTATATGTTCACTTCGACGAGGAACCTTTGTAAAAGAACTGTTTGGGTCAAAGTCATTGTAATCCAAGATATCAATAAATAAATAAATAAATAATCAGATGGTATCCCCCAAGAAAGAGAGGAGAGTGTGGCCACAGAGAAGGGGCCCACTGAACAAAGAGGGGTAATTTTGGAGGAACTCTGTAAGTGGCAGGGCATTTATCTACCTGTTGATTATATTGCAGCTATCACATTATCGACAATGGCAATGAGAGGGTAAAGAATTCCAAAAGAAGCAGTGGGAGCGAGTGGTGGAGCTGGTGGAAAAGGCACAGAGGATGCTAGACACTGAGGATGACACCCCAGCAGCACCAGAGACCAGCAGGCGTGGGAAGAAACGGAAAGATGTCAGGACAACAGGGATGAGAGGTGCTAAGAAGCAACCATCGGGATGGCCCTGCATGACCCAGAGCAAGCAGGGCCAGTTCAGCCCCAACCTGTGCAGCTACAGATTCCACACCAACCTCCTCCTCTACCACCACCCAGTTGCAGCCAGCTCCACCACAACCACAGGCCCTCAACATGGTGCCTCTACTCATGGTTCTATCTCAACCAGCTCTGCCTCAGAACAGCAGGGCACCAAGCCAGCCAATGCAGTTCATACCAGTGCCAGCACAGGCACCACAGAAACATAGAAATTGTCGGCAGATAAGGACCGCTAGGCCCATCCAGTCTGCCCGTTGGCCTATACATTGTATGTGGCCAATGGCTTGTCATCCTCCCTCCTCTCAGGCTTCCTTGTGCCTGTCCCAAGCATGCTCAAACCCTCCACTGTGCATTCCCCACTACCTCCTGTGGCAGACTATTTCATGTGTTGACTACCCTTTCTGTGTAGAAAACTTCCCTCACATTACCTCTTAATCTACCCACCTCCAATTTCATATTGTACCCCTTGTTCTAGTACTTTTCTACTTCGGAAAGCTCCCACCTGCACCTTGTTTATGCCCTTAAGGTACTTGAACATTTCAAACATGTCCCCACTGTCTCCTCTCCTCCAGTGAGTACATATTTAGGTCCCTTAGTCTCTCCTCATATGTTTTGTGGTGCAAGCCCTGCACCACCTTTGTTGTCCTTCTCTGGATAGTCTCCACCTTATCTATGTCCTTGCACAGAGTGGTCTCCAGAACTGCATGCAGTACTCAGGTGAGGCACACAATATTTTGTACAATGGCATCACCACCTCCTGCCTCCTGCTAGTGATACCTCTACCTATGCACCCCAGCATATCACTGGCTCTCCCTGCTGCCTTTGTACACTGCTTTGATACCTTAAGGTCATCAGAGATGATAACCCTAGGTCCCCTTCCTCCTTGGTGACAGTCAGCTCCTCTCCCCAACCTGTAGTTCTCCCCAGAGTTCCCTCTACATAGGTATATTATGTTGCACTTATTTACATTAAACCTCAGTTGCCACATCTCTGACCATCTTTCAAGCTTCTCCAGGTCCCTCTTCATTTTCTGCACCCCTTCTGGCATATCCACCCTGTTCCAGATCTTGGTGTCATCTGCAAACAGGCAGAGCTTTCCTTCCAGCCCTCTGCAAGGTCACTAATGAAGACATTGAACAGGACTGGTCCCAGTACTGATCTCTGAGGTATCCCACTGGTCACCCCCTCTCCCCAGATTGTACCCCATTTACCACCTCCCTGTGTCTCTTATCTGTTAACCAGTTCCTAACCCAGTTCACCACCTTGTCTCCCATGCCCAGATTGCTTATCTTGTTAATCAGCCTTCTATGTGGGACAGTGTTGAAGGCTTTGCTGAAATCCAGCTAGGCGACGTCTACTGCCCCTCCTGGTTAAGTTCCCTTGTCACCCAGTTAAAAAACAGTATTAGATTTGTTTGACAAGACCTTCCTGATGTGAATCTGTGTTGCCTCAGATCCTGTACACACTGGATTCCAAATGTGTCACTATCCTTTCTTTCAGCAGTGTCTCCATGATCTTTCCCACCACTGAGGGTGAAGCTGACTGGCTTGTAGTTCCCCGTCTCCTCCCTACTGCTACTTTTGTGCAGTGGGACTACATGTGCCCTCCTCCAGTCATCTGGAATGACACCCGTGTTGAGTGAATCTGTGAACAGGGCCACCAGAGGTGCTGCTAGTTCCTTTCCTTTAATATCCTGGGGTGGATGCCATCTGGCCCCAAGGCCTTATCCAGCTTCAGCTTTGTGACTTCTTCCAGAACTCTCTCTACTGTGAATGGACTAGTGTTCACTTCTCCCCCCATTGCCTCTGCACCCCAACTGTGGTCCTTGATCTGCACCCTCATTAGTGAATACTGAGCAGAAGTATTTGTTCAGTATTTCTGCCTTATCCAGATCCCCCTCCTTTCACTCTGCCTCCTCCCTTTGAGTCTCACAATCCCCGTTTTTCTTCTTTCACCAAAATAAAATGCCTTATCCCTTTGTTTACAGACTGTGCTAAGCTCTCTTCTGTCTGCGCCTTCACCCTCCTAATAGTCTTCCCTGCTTCCTTAGACATTCAAGGTACACCTCCCTGTCTTCCTCCCTTTGGCTCCCTTATATTCTATGAAACTCAGCTTTTAGTCCTGACTTTGTCTCTCACCTATTTGGAGAACCATAGTGGTTTCCTTCTTCTTTCCTTTGGCTACTGTCCTAATGCATTGGTTTGTTATATCCACTATGTCTTCTTTCAGTTTCTTCCATTGTTTTCCACCCTCTACTATCTTTCTCTTCCCCAGGACTGCTTCTATACATCTACCCATTTCAGTGAAATCTGCCCTCCTGAAATCTAGTACTCTTGCCCTTGTAGCTTGATTGAGTCCACCTTCACAAGGACATTACCAAATTGAGGCAGTCCAGAGAAGGGCAACCAAAATGGTGCAGAGACTGCATCAGAAGACATATGAGGACAGATTAACAGAGCTCAATATGTATACCCTTGAGCAAAGGAGGGAGAGGTGATATGACTCGAGTCATTCAAACACATTAAGGGCATTAACAAGGTGAAAGAGTCTAACATGTTTAAATATAAGAAAATAGCAGGACAAGAGGACACAGCATGAGATTAGAGGGGGCGATTAAGGGGAATGTGAGGAAATTCTTTTCACAGAAAGGGTGGTGGATGCATGGAATGGCCTACCTCAAAAGTGGTGGCTATGAATACAGTGCAGGGCATCAAACAGGCATGGGATAGGCATAAGGGAGCAATGCAAATGAGTATGAATAGATAGGCCACTGACAGAGCAAAGGCCGATGGCACATTTATAAGGTAAAAAGAAATGGGCAGACTGGATGGGCCATGGTCCTTATCTGCCAACAACTCTATGTTTCTATAAGTTTCTATGTATCCATGCTGAACCACAAAATGTGGTGGTCACCAGTGAGACCAGATACAGTACATGTGACTTTGGAGGGTAGTTTAAAGGACACATGGAACAGATGATAGGTTCCATGGGCTAGAACGGAACTGGGGAATTTGAGAAGGTACTGGGGAAATCAAAAGAGTAAGTTTGGGGAGCACGGGACACAGGCTGGAGGATCGGGAAACATGGGGTGGGGATTGACATAGACACCCCAGGAATCAGAATTGGGGATCATGTGCCACTGACTACAAAGCAAAAGATTTGGAAGGATGAGTATGTCATATATTCACCTTGGTAAACAAAGAAGCGGTAAAAAATATGAAGAAAAGGAAAGTTTTGGGAAGAAGGAAATGGCAGAGGAGCTGGTTTTACTGGATAGGCAGAGAAAGTTCACAGTCTCTGAAGAAAGACATAGCACGCGTTGTCAGTGGGTTTTACTACAACGCCATCATGCAGGAGAAGCGACTGGAGCTGGTGACGCCACTTCTAGCCTACTCAGTTATAGTGCGAGCCCCAATGAGAGGAGGCACCTAGTGGATACAGTATAATGAGATTTTCCTGCAGAGGATGGCCTCACATGGCAATGTACGATGGGACACAAGGCACTATGACATGTGGTTTGAAACCATGACAGTGCTGGGAGGGAGCGGTGGAGAATGGGTCAGGGAGTGGGGGTTGCAGAAGTGTTGTTGGGGGATAAAATGAGTGCAATGTTCTTGGCTGAACTGCCATTCAAGCCGCCTGCTCCAAGTGTGCCAGGTCTCACTTGGCCTCCAGGTGCAGGTTATATGGGGAAAAAGGCAATGGGACTAGCTTTGGGGAGTCAGCCTTTCAGGCTGGCCATTCTGGAGTTTCAGGGGACAGTCTGGGTGTATGGAGGGTGGAGACGGGGTTTCAGGGGAGGAGGGTTTGGACAAGAGGGCAGATAATAGGAGTGGCAGGATGAATAGAGGAATATTAACAGATGGCAGAGACACCTATAAGGTTAGAGGTTTTACAGCAGTGGTGAAGGATTACTCAGATTGTGGAGCTGCAAGGGTATTGAGGAAGAATTTTTCCAGGGGTTTCAGTTTACATTTCCAGAGGTGCAGGGAAGGTATGAGAGCTAAAAATTTGGAATCATAAAAGTAATGAGCAGGTCTTAGCTTATCAAAAATTAAGAAATAAATTGAAGCAGGGAGAGAAGAGGTACCGCTTTTCTGATTCTGCCATTCAACAACTTCAGGGTGTCCCCATTGGTCTCATTCCCCAAAAACCTGGGTGAATATGAAGTTATTCACCATCTATCATATCCTGGGGAGGGTCAGTGATCAATTATATTAGTGAGGAGGAGGATAGCAGGGTGGAGGTGGTAAGGATGATTAGGGCAGTAAAGGGGTGTGGTTGGCTAAGACCGACATCAAAGCAGCTTTTATTGCTTAGATTCAGCCCAAAGTTTGGGATCTATCGGGTTTCTGTATGGATGGGCAGTTCTGTTTGATAAGACCACGTCCATGGGTTGTTCTGGAGCATGAGCCAACTTTGAGACATTCAGCACATGGCTGCAGTGGGTATTCAGAGTTCATTACAGGCATAGGGCAGTCATCTACTACCTGGATGATTTCCTCCTAGTGGAGGAGGGTAAGAATGGAGCGGATGGCATGCTCAGACAGTCTTGGGATATGTGCAGACAGATTGGGGTACCGCTACTGGAAGATAAGACGGAGGGTCTAAGTCAGCACCTAGAATTCTTAGGATTGACATAGATGTTGGGAAGGGTTGTTTTGGTTACTGGCTCAGCAGATCCAAAACTTAAGGTCTTTTAGACACCCTGAAGAGGAGGAGGAGGCATGGTCCACTACAATTAGTGCAGCAACTCTTAGGGCATCTGAATTTTGCATGCCTGCTTCGCCCCATCATTGGGTGGATATTTCAAAGGGGTAAGGAGGACCTGAGAATTTGGGAGGAATTTTTGGTTATATAACTGGGTTATGTTTCAGCAAGAAGAATGGGTCTTCAGTAAATACCTGGCCCTGTGTACAGACGTGACTGAGCCGTTAGGGATGGGAGCTTGTTTCAAAGGCAGAAGATTTCAGAACAACGTACAGAGGAATGTGTACAATGGGGTTTTGATGTGGGACATCATCTTTTTTCGAAATCTTTCCCATATGGGAGTCCTCAGTGGTTTGGGGAGTAATTGTAAAACAGAAGGTGACTTTTGATGTGACAATAGGGCAGTGATAGACACCTGGAATAGGAGATGGGCCATGTCAAAAACAGTTATGAGGGTGATGAGACAGCTGGTGCTACAAGGATTAAGGCTGAACATGTCTTTAGGGCTAAGACATTGAAGGGTGCAGAATATGGTGGTTGACAGCCCCTACCATCTCCAGTTGGACAGGTTCTTGGCCATCGCCCATGGGAAGAAAGCAGAAAACGGCAGTACCAGCATACATGTCAGAGATTGGTTGGATGGAGCTGAGCTGCTCTTCTGAAACTCTTGGTCAGAAAGGATCTTGAGGATGTACGAAGGATCATGGAGAGTTTTCCAGGCTTTCCGAAAGAGTCAAGGCATGGAGGTAAGTGGGAGGTCATGGAAGAACAGGTAGTAAAATTTGTGGTTAGTTGCTGGAAGAGCAAGAAAGAGAGGATGCAGGAGGAGGGGATTGGAGGGTGAAATCACAGTGGATAGGGTGAGAGAGACCCTCTGGTCGCTAAAGACTGAGAAGGCGCCTGGGCCAGATATGCTGCATCCAAGGGTGCTGGAAGGAACTGGCGGATATGCTGGCAGCTCCACTGGCCTCACTCTTTCAACCTCCCTGATGACAGGGTGGGTGCCTCAAGATTGGAAGGTGGCTCATGTGGTGCCTATCCACAAAGGGGGAGTCCAGAGAGAAGATGGGAATTATAGGCCTGTTAGCCTAACACATCTGTGGTAGGCAAGGTTAGGGAGGGCATTATCAAGGAGAGCTTGAGGGGGCAACTGGAAAGGCTGGGGAACCTGGATGACAGGCAATATGGTTTTGTTCCAGGGAGGTCATGCCAGACTAACCTGGTGGAGTTTTTTGACTGGGTGGCGGGTGCCTGGACCAACATAGGCCGGTGGATGTCCTCTATCTGGATTTCGTAGGCGGCTTGATTGCATCCCCACAATGGCCTACTACAAAGCTGGGGATGGGGTGGAGGAGCAGTTGTTCAAGTGGTGGAAAACTGGCTTACGAGGTGAATACAGGGAGTGGTGGTTGGAGGGATAGTCTCCTCCCCAGGAGGGTCATTAGTGGGGTCCCCAGGGTCGGTCCTGGGGCCACTTGTTCAATTCCTATGTCTTGGACATAGGGTGGGTGTTAGGAGTAGGTTGAGTCTTTTGCAGATGACTCAAACCTGGGAGCACTGGCAGGGGTGAGAGGCCCTACAGGGGATCTTGATACCCTGGAGGGGTGGGCAAGGAAATGGGGGCTGAAGTTCAATGTAGGGAAATGTAGGGTGCTGCATTTGAGGTCAGAAACCCGGGACATACATACACCCTTGGGAGGACCACACTGAAAGTCACATCAGGGAGAGAGACTTAGGGATAGTGGTGGACAGCAAAATGAATAACACAGAGAATTGTTGAAGAGCTTCAGCAAAAGCAAACAGGATATTGGGCTGCCTAACCAGGGGATTACCTCCAGAGGCGGGAGGTGATCCTCCCTGTACAATACTCTGGTTAGGCTGCATCTTGAGTACTGTGTGCAGTTCTGGAGACCCCATCTTAAGAGGGACATAGTGCTGCTGGAGAGGGTCCAGAGGAGGGTGACCAGGATGATTCAGGGCATGGATGGTAGACCCATGGGAGGAGAGACTGGATGAACTCAATCTGTACGCATTGGAGGAGAGGAGGGACAGAGAAGACACGATAGAGACTTTCAGGTATGTAAAGGGATAAATAAGGGCGGATCCATGGAAGTGTTCAGGCTTAAGAAGGGGGAACTACCAGGGAGCATGAGGGAAGCTGGAAGGAGGGAAGCACGAGGGGAGCGTGGAGACACTTCTTCACAGAGAGGGTCGAAAGCATGGAACACACTGCCCAGGAGTCTGGTGGAAAACCATGGTGGAAGAATTCAAGAAGGGTTGGGACAGGTACAGGGGAAGGTACGGGGAAGCTTGAGGACAGGAAGGGCCACCTCTGGGGCTGGGGGGTGGAGGAGCGAGCTCCCAGTAGGGGGCTAGCTTCAAGCAGACTTATAGACCATGGGCCTATTCTGCTGGCTTTTACTATGATACATGACACCATGGGAGTACACCTCTTGGCCATAGGTCAGATTAGTAACCTTCAGGGTTGGATGGACCACTGAAAAGGGCAATTGATGAAGAGAATGATGCAGGGGTTGCTGATGGTGAAGGGAGGAACCCAAAAGCAGGCATACAATTTCTGAAACCCTTCTGAGAGGCTAAGTGGTAATCGTGCTGAGGATATGCCATTCAGGGACTGAAGCATGCCTATTTGTGGCTATATTCATGATGTTGTTTCATTAGGTTTTTCAGGTCAGCGAGATATTGGGGCCAGGGTGGGGTCAGGGAATGGGGGCTTTTGTGAAGAGACGCCATGGCATAACGACAAGGTGGGCCTCAAACTGCAGAGATCTAAGATGGATCATGCAGGATGAGGGGTGACTGTCATGCTCCAGAGGCATGACAAAGCAGGAATATTTCCATTCTGGGTGCTGCTGGGGTATGTGTCGGTTAGGCTGAGGGTGGGCCACTGTTTATGCACGGAAATGGAACCCCGCAACAGGGGCACAGATGATAGCATTACTTAAAAGGGCCTGAAGTTCATGAGTGAAGATCCAGGTAGTTACTCTTACCATTCATTTAGAATAGGTGCTGCCTCAGATGTGGCAGCCTGGGGAGGATCCAGTGAGGAAGTGAAGAGAGGGAAGATGGGTCTCAGACTGCTATAAAACCTATGTGCAGAAGCTGAATTGCTTACGATGTTTTCTGTTTTGTTTCAGGAGATGGCTGCCAGACCATGGGCAAGAAGCATGCCATGATGGTGGGGAGAATATAAAAAGAAAATTAGGGGAGGGACGGTCACAACTCAATGCCTCATGTTCTCTTCTGTTTTGGTGATAGGTCCCAGAGAGCGCCTGGTGGTGTGGATTGCGCCACCCCTTTTATATACATGGCAGAGCACAGAGTGGTGGTGAAGGCTGGGGAAGATAGTTATGTTAGGACAGGAGTGACATCAGGTTAAACTGGAAAGGAATCCAGGGATGCGCTGGGCACAGTTACCCCTTACTACAGAACATGTGGATGACAAGGCGGGGCCACATTTGATAATCATACATTTGGGATGCAACAACCTGGGAGCCAGGCTTTGGCTGGACTTTTTCTTGTAAATTAAAGAAGACATTATAAAAGTAAAAAATGGTGGCCTGGAGTAGTAGTGACATGGTCAGAGATGTTGCCACAGTGGGTATAGGGATATGCAAGGAACATAAGGCAATGGATAAGGGAAGGAAGAGAATGAATAGGAGGGTAGTGGATTTTATTATGTCGGTATGTGTGTATGGGCTTGATTAAAACATGGAGGATACAGGAGGTTGCCTAGGTTTATATAGGCTAGATGGGGTACATTTGTACAACATAGGGGTTGACCATTTTAACTGTGAATTAGGGACAGCTATCGAGGAATGGAGGAGAAAAACAACAGGAGAAATGAGAACCACCATCCAATGCAAGCTGGAGATGAGCTAGTGGGAGAGAAAGGAAAAGGGGGGCGGGGATGAACCCAGCCTGGGGTGTACACTGCAGGCTGGGGGATAGGTGTCTCTGTGTGTACATCCAGAGGGCTCTAGAAGAGGGGTATGGTGTACATCTGTACCCAGCAGGAGAGATGCACATCAAAAAGGATGACCCCAGGTGTCATCTAGGGGCAAGAGGAACATACCAGATGAACATATAAGATAGGATCAAGGATTTAAAAGAAATGAAAAGATTGTCATGGTGATATACGATTTGAATGAAACAAAAATTAGAATGTAAATACAGGATATTGTTAATAATTAAGTTATGGCTGACTAAGCACCGAAAAATAAGGTGAGTTTGATTTATTGGGAAAGAGGATCCGGGGACAAGCAGGTTTGCCTGAATAATGGCAAGCCCATTTGTCCCAAGTCATGTAATCTAAGAGCAGGGGCTCAGTCAGGTAAGTAGTGGGGGGCATTTAGGTCAGTGTGGAAGGTTGGATGAACAGAGAACAAAATGGGTGGAGAAGACTAATTGGTGCACAAAGAGTAGGCAAGAGAAGAGTGGATTGGACAGGGAAGGGGAGAAAAAGTGGGGAAGGGTTTAAAGGGATGCGTAGGGCAGGCTCCCTTCACAATTTTGCCTGCCTGTGTTTTGCCTACCCATCCACCCAGTTATCAGGGAAGGAGAAATCGAAAACAAGGGAGAATGGTAACAGATGAATGTAGAAAAGAGGGATTAGAATATTGGAAAGATGCTGTCCAAAGCAGGGTAAGGTGAGAGGGCATCTTGGCAGACTGCTGAAAGTGGACAGCAGTTGATGGGTAGACAAAGAAGATAAAAGAGTTGTATAGGACTGCCAATGGTGGATGGCAGAGGCAAGATGTAGAGCAGGAAGATAAAGGAAAAGGGGGTAGTGGGGACAAACCCGCCTGGGTATACATCAAGGCTAGGGGAGGCACCTCTGAGTGTATATCCAGAGGGCTCCAGAAAAGGGTATGGGTGTTCTTCTGTACTCAGCAGGAGAGATGGACACTGAAAAGAGACCCCAGGTGCACATCTGGGGATAAAAGAACATGCAAGATGAACATTAAAGACAGGATCAAGGATTTAAAAGAACTGAAAAGATTGTCATAGTGATATACGATTTGAATGAAATAAAAATTACAAAGTAAATAGAGGATATTGTTAATAATAAAGTTATGTCTGACTGAGCACCCAGCAAATAAGGTGTGGTTTTATTTATTTGGAAAAGGGTCTGGGGACAATGAGTTAATAGAGCCCTTGTGGTGTGCCTTATGGTACAAGACAATCAGATTTCTCTTTTGTTCAGGCAGCAGCCAGAACTGCTGAACTACACTTTGTGCTCCTCTTACTCAAACCTCATAATCGGAGCCTCTTCTATCATAAGAGACACCCAACAGAGGCCCCAATATTTATAGTATCCAAACCATCATGTTTTGCCATTTCAGTTTTGTTACTCATTTTAAACTGACTTTTAAGCAGCAATGCAATGAAGGAGGGCCAGCCAGCAAGATAGTGCAGATTTTTTCTTTTGGTAACTGGTAGGTCCACTAGGCACAAGGGCCTATTTTCAGAGGTGAACTGGGAGCAGTGAGGAGGTTATGTGACTTGTTCAGTCATACAGTATGCAAGTGGAGCTTGTGGAAATAAAACCCAGCTGAGCTAGATTTACCAAGCTCATTCACAGCTCATTACTTCAACCCTTAGGCTAGGCTATACTCCCACATTTTAAAAAATCTAAATATAGTAAGCTACTAAAGAGTACGCAAGAATTTTTTTAAATACCACAAGTCTTGCTGAACTCAAGTCTACAGTATATCATGCTCTTAGGTTGCAACTGGAAACTACTAATTCACTAAAAATGCCACCAATAAATAACCTGATTTCTGGGAAACAAAACCTGAAAGTAGCAGAATTGCCTAGCCCTCCTTTCACACAGACACAGCATTTATTGGCAAATAAGGACTGCTTGGCCCACCTAGTCTGTCCATTGTGTCCCTGCCAGTATTGTTGCCACAGACCCTACCTGATCTCTGACTACTTCCCACCCTCACTGACTGCTCCCTGCCCAACCCCCGCATGGGTGAAGCCCACCATTTTCCCAGTTAAGCAAAACTACATAAAAACTAACTTTGATTCAGTGATTGTTACTCAGTTACCACCAGCTCTAATGAATATAATAAATAAATAGAGATGGGACAGACTGCAATATCTAGCAACCCATTCATTGCATTGCTGCTTAATCCAAAACAAATAATAGATATCTGCCTATAGCTTTTTCTCCTTTTTATTGTATATTAAGGCCCCTTCCTTTCCCACACTTGTTAATTAGGACCAATGTATGCTCCTTCAATATTGCATTTAAACCAATTCAGACCCTACATACTTACAGCAGCCCTTTATTGACTGGTGCATGGATGGCTTCAAAAGTAATCAGTTACCTTACTTCTGTATCTGGGTCACCATGGATGTTGCAATTACTGCCCTGCCTTGTTTATTCAAACATGGTTTAGGAGCCTGGGTTCAGGTTTTCCTGATTGGGAGCTGAATCAAAGTATTGTCAGTTTAGCGGTGCCTCCATCCAGAATAAAATTTAAGTGTGCCTGGTGTCAGAGTGGTACAACCCTCTGGGATGTAGTACGCCCACCTCCCCACAGTGTCCACCTACACATGTAAATTTACAAAACAACCTTAAATTCAACAAACATGCAATTAGTGACTTACCCCTAGTAATATCTCATTAGACAAAATTTAAAATTTACTATATTGGCAAGAACATGCTTTTATGTCAGCAACAGCACGGCTTCAGGAAACGACACAGTGCTACAACAGCGTTAGTGGAGTTCACTGACTTAATCCACAAGGTGCTAGATCAAGGGCTTTGTGGGAGCAACCTTCATAGACCTCACCAATGCCTTTGACATGGCCAGCCACAAGCTTTTTCTCAGTCAGTTTTCAACACAGGTCTATCCTCAGAGTCTCTGGAGTGGTTCCAGAGCTACCTCACTGGACAAGTGCGACAAGCAAAATATCTGATGTTGTCTCTGGCCAACATAATGTTAATTCTAGGTACCCAGTGCTCTATCTTGGGACCACTGTGATTTAGTCTGTTCCTAAACAACCTCCCTAAGGCAATGTCCTATTGTACACAGATGATGCTGTGCTGTTCACAAGTCACCGCAACTTTGAAGGCCTTGAACAGAAAATGCAGTCTAATTTATATCAGTAGATGCCTGGCTTTGCAGCTCTAAGCTCCTCCTAAACTACAAGAAAACAAGGGTCATGCTGTTTGCTTCTCCACAAAACAGACATAGGTCTTATCACCTCAAAATTTTAAACAGTTTTGGAACTGCTTTGACATAGTCAATAGCTTTAAATACCTTGGGATCACCCTAGACTGCTCCCTCTCATACGCCACATATTGACGATGTCACCAAGGCTCTGAACTCAGGTATCAGTCAACTATATAGCACAGGCATTGCCTCATGGATGACACCCTCAAGCTCGCAGTCACTAGTTCAGTCCTGTCTAAAATTGATTATGGCCTGTTAGTCTATGGGTCAGGTACTGACACAGCTCTCAAGGAATCAAACTGGCTTTAAATAAAGTCTGTCAATTCATCCTAGGAGCTCACTGATTATGCCACACCTGCGAGCTCTATGCCTGCTCTGAATGGCTCAATCTGCAAAATAAGATACAGTAATAGATTTGCCTGCTTTCTAAGAAGCCCACTTTAGGTCTCACTTCTCCAAGGATACAAAGCCTTCTCTGTTCTTCCACCAACCACAGGCTTACTAGAGGTACTTAGGGAATTTACTTAGATCCTTCCACGAACTTCACAAGAGCAATGATCCTTGCATACCTGGCCCCAAATGGCTGAACTCACTCAACCTAACCTTCAACTGGAATCCAAACTCGTGCCTTTCAAAGCCAAACTTTGTTCCTATCTTTCCTCAATTAGCACCTGTGACTGTGACAACTAGTGCTCACACTGTATCTTCCACCTTTTGGATTGCCAGTCTACAACAGCACTTATTTATCTACCCTACACCCCTGTTAGACCATGACACCAGTCACTTCTCACCTTCTTTCCCCCCACCTTTCTTTCTGGCTTCTACTGTCCCTACCTGTCCATAGTGGAGTGTGACCTTACTCCTTCGCCATGGGTCCCCTCCCCTGACTACTTCCTGCCCTGCACATTCGTATCAACAAGGCCTCTGAGCTGCTCCAACTAATAAGTCCTTAACCCTTCTACTTCAATAAAGTTCTCATATTACTGGTAATCAGAAGCTCTTAAATGTGACCATTCCTCTGATCGGCTCTCCATTCCTCCCCTTTTCTCCATTTCCCTGCCTATCGACTGATGCTCTGCCTAAAGCATTGACTGATTTAATAATTGTAATGATTGCTGCTAAATGGTGTATTTAACTTTTGTACCACACTTTGTTGCCTATCAATGGATGCTCTGCTCAAAGCACTGACTGCATCTGTTTTATGTAACTACTGAACCCCGCACTGCTGCCTATTATACTGTTTTGTCTTCTGTTGTCCAACCTTGAACTTTGTAAAGAGCTTTCAGCTCAAAGGTGTTAATCTGAGATGTCAAATAAATAAAAAATATCAGTAAACTATTTATTGGGGAATATTTATAAGTGATAGAAGGTTGCAAAGCAAAACAGTTTTTGCAGAAATAGCTAACTTGTTGCAGAACTGAACTTAAGTGCCTGACTAGGCTTGACCAGTTAAACACTTTAAAACAGCAGTAAATCTAGCAGTGACCATAACAGCCTACATAGAAGTTGACAGCAGATAAGGACCACAAGGCCCATCCAGTCTGCCCATTTTTCTAGCTTATAAATGTGCCATAGGCCTGTACTCTGTCAATGGCCTATCAATTCATACTCATCTTTATCGCCTCCCTTACGCTCTCCCATGTCTGTTTTAAGCCCTGCACTGTATTCATATCCATCACTTCCTGAGGTAGGCTGTTCCATGCATCCACCTCCCTTTCTGTGAAAAAATAACTTCCTCACGTTCCCTTAATCGGCCTCCTCTGGTCTCATGCTGTGTCCTCTTGTCCGGCTGTTTTCTTATATTGAAACATATTAGACTCTTTCACCTTGTTAATGTACTTAAGGTGTTTGAATGTTTCGATCATATCACCTCTCTCTCCTCTCCTTTGCTCTAGGGTATACATATTGAGCTCCATTAATCTTGTCCTCATATGTTTTCTGATGCAGTCTCTGCACCATTTTGGTTGCCCTTCTGGACTGCCTTCATTTTGTTAATGTCCTTGTGCAGGTGCGACCTCAGTACTACAGACAGTACTCAGATGGGGCCTAACTAGGCGTCTTGTAAGAGGATTATTCGTCCCTCTCATGACTTGTGATACCCTACTAACACACCCCAACATCCCTCTAGCCTTGCCTACTGCTTTAGTGGTCTGCTTGGTTGATTTCTAGTCATCTGTGATGATGATGCCTAAGTCTTATTCTTCCCTTGTGATTGCCAGCAACTCCTTCCCAACCTATAGGTGGGTTCAGGGTTTCTTTTCCTATGTGCATGAACTTGCACTTCTTTGTGTTAAACCCCAGTTGCCACTCTTCTGACTATTTTGCCAGTTTATCCAGATTTCTTTTCATTCTGCCCAGCCCATCTGGATCATCTACTCTGTTGCAGATCTTGGTGCCATCTGCAAACAGACAAACCATACCCCTCAGTCCATCAGCAATGACACTGATGAAGATATTGAAGAGGACGGCCTCAGGACTGATCCCTAAGGTACCCCACCTGTGACTTGCATCTCTTCTGACTGTATACCGTTTACCACCACTCTTTGCTTGCCTGCCAACCAGTTTGCCACATAGTTGACCAACTTCTGACCCAGCCCAAGCCTACCCAGCTTATTACTCAATCTTCTATGTGAACAGTATCGAAAGCTTTGCTGAAGTCAAGGTAGGTGACATCAACTGCTCCCCTTGGTCTACCACTCTGTTACCCAGTCAAAGAAATCTATGAGATTAGTTTGACAGAACCTTCCTTTGTAAACCCATGTTGTCTTGGATCCTGTGCCCCTATGGATTTCAGGTGTTGCACTATCCTTTTCCTAAGGAGTGCCTCCATAATCTTGCCCACTACTAAGGTAAGACTGACTGGTCTGTAGTTCCCTGCCTCCTCCTGCTACCATTCTTGTGGAGTGGGATCACATGAGCCCTTCTCCAGTCTTCTGGGACCTCTCCTGTGCTCCAGCCTCACTAAACATTTCTGATAATGGCTCTGCTAGTTCCACACTTAGCTCCTTTAGTACACTGGAATATATGCCATCAGGTCCCAATGCCTTGTCCACCCTGGAGCTGAGAGCTCTTGTAGAACCCTTTCTTTTGTGAAGGGACTAGTGCTCACCTCCTCCCCATGTCCATGATGCTGAGCTGTGGGCCCCTGCCCTACCTTTTCCTCAGTAAACACTGATCAGAAGTATCTATTTAGGATAGATGCTTTTCTTAGTCCTCCTTCTCCACTCCCATTATCTCCCTTTGATCTTAGCAATAACCCCTCTGGACTTTTTCCTTTCACTAATGTAGCTATAGAAAGTGTTGTCACCTTCTTTTACTGTTCGTGCTAGTGTTTCTTCAATTTGGGCCTTTGCCTGCCTTACTGCCTTCCCTGCTTCCCTTAGGCAAGTTTGGTATGCCTCCCTATCTTCATCCCACTGCATTTCCTAATATTTCCTGAAGGCCAGCCTTTTGGCTCTGACCTTTCTGCTACTGTACTTGAGAACCAAAGTGGTTTCCTTCTTCTTTGCTCTTGCTTTTCTCTCTAACACAATGGGATGTTGCTTCAATTATTGCACCCTTATCTTGCCCACTTTGCCTGTATCCCTCAACTGTATTTCTTCTTGCCAGGACTAACTTAACTCTGTTGGCCATCTTATCAAAGTCAGCTCCTCTGAAGTCCCATTATTTTGCCTTGGAATGGGATGATTTAGTTCTAGTGGCCAAATTGAACCATACCATATGATGGTCACTGGCCCCAGGTGACCTTCAACTTGAGATCTGTAATCTTTTCCCCATTAGTCAGTACTACATCTGGGATAGCCATGTCTCTTGTGGGATATTCTACCAGTTTTTGAGGTCTCCTCCTGCAGGAAATCTGCTATGTGTCTAGTTTTGGCAGATGTTCCTGCTGGCATTGACTAACCTGTAGCTGGCATGTTGAAGTCTCCCATTACCAGAACCTCCCCTTTAGCAGTCATGTTTTGCATTTCTTCTAACAGTAATGTGTCTATGTCCTCTCCTGGTCTGAAGAACTGTAGAGCAACCCCAGTTCATATGGTAGTCCCATTTCCTGTTTCCAGGGTGACCCACAGTTCTTCTGGCTCCTTATGTGTATTCTGAATTTCTGTAGCTTTGATGTTTTCAATGACATAAGGGCCACTCCACCACCCATTTTTGCACCTTGGTCTTCTTCTGAACAGTACATAGCTGGGTGATGAAGTCTCCCAAGTGTGGTTACTCATGAACCATGTCTCACTAATGGCTACTATGTCCAGTTTAGGCTCTATCATTGTTGCCTGCAGGTCTGAGATCTTGTTTCCCAGACTGCAAGCATTTGTGTACATGATCTTCCATTGGCCAGATTTCAGTGTGTTAGTTGTTGAGCGAGGTCCAGCGTTTCCTGTGTATCATATGGAGAGCCAGACCTTTTCCTCTACCTGGTGATGCAAATGAACTACAAATATGCTGAACTCCTGTTTGATCACTAGCTGAGGAGGGAGGGTGTTCTTCCCATTTGACATATCAGGTGCTACACCTCTCCCCATTTGCTAGTTTTAATATTCTACAAAGACATCAAACTTCTGCCCCAATGCACTGACTCTCTCTTAGTCAGATGCAGTCCATCGATTTTAAATAACTTCCTCCAAAACTGTTGCCAGTTATCTACAAATCTGTGTCCTTTTCCTGGCAGCAGCTCTTGAGCCACATGTTTAGCTCCCCTATCTCCACTTCTCTGACCTTCTGTCCATCTGCACCCCTCTCCCAGACTGGCAGGATCTCAGAGAAAGAGATGCCAGATGAAATGGATGATAGTTTGTCACCCAGCCTGGTCAGGTGTTCCTTTGTCTCCATAACTGACTGGCTGGCAAGATTTTTAGTCCCTATGTGTACCAGGACATCAGTGTATTCTCCTGCTTCCTGCATGATTTAAACAATGTGGTAAGTGTCTCTCAATGCTGATGTACCTGGGAGACATCTGACAATTACCCCCAGCTGGAGGTAGGTATCAACTCCCGAATCATGGAGTATCCTATGATCAGAAGTGTTTTGGATTTCCTTTTGATTTTTTGTTTTGGTCCCTGTTTTGGGCGAGTTTTGCTGTGCTAGCTCCTCTACTGCAGTGTCCTCTACCCCTTTGATTTCAGAGATAGAGGCAGATACCTGTTTGTAGTTTTTAAATGGTTTGTGGAGGTGATACGTTGAGAGCACTGATTGATGGGGCACCCAATTTGTCCCTCCTAACCACCTGCCAACCTCCCAGACCAACTACCTCTGCGGTCAAGGTGCTTCTGTTGGATGTTGGGGAAATCGTGGGCAGATCTTATAATATATTCCCTCCTGAATATACAATTTGAGGTGCTCAATCTCTGCCCATGTTGCCTGGAATGGAACCCTTCGATCTCAAATGGTCCAGCATGTATTACAGTGTCCTAAACCCTGTACAACTGCCCTTTTGAAAAGTGTTCCACAGTACCTGCAGTTAATAATATCCATTCCAGCTGCATTGCTGGGTTTATAACCTGGTCAGAGTAATTAGAAGGAGGAAAACTAAAGCAAAAATTTGATTTTGTGTTTTGTTTGTTTTGTATAACTTGTCATAACAAGTTAAATTACTTGTGCCCTTGTAAATGAGGTCACTCTGTGGATACTACTCTGATCCTCCCATCCTTCTTTGCTACAGAAAATGTCACAACTGTGCTACCCTATAAAAGGAGTGTAGTGTGGGTGGTTGAGGATGGGGTGGGTGGCTGGGCCCTTCCCTGCCAAACAGAAGAACATTGGATGAAAGAAACAAGGAGGTAAGAGCAGAAACAATCAACCAACAACAAATGCAGTAGCCCTGAAAGCTTAGCCTAATGAGAGATAGAACTGTAAAACCTGTAAAGCACCACCTGTAATAATTTAACAGAAGATATACCCTGTAAAAACACTTTGCTACAGAGAAAACAAAAGCAGTAACAGAAGATATACTTTGGAAAAAACAATTTAAATCAGAAGATTACAGCAGTAATCTGTAAGCACAAACCTGTAGGCACACCTGTAATAATGCAGCTGAAGTACTCCCTGCAACAACAATTTGAATCACAGAAAAATAAAGTAGTAAAATGTTAGCAACAAACAGTAACAACCCTGTGAATATAAAAGAAAATAACGCACAGTAAATCTGCCTAGCCAAAAGAAGCCTTACTCTTTTTCTTTGCTCTGATAAGGTTCCTTTCTCTATCCTTACATGCAACCTAGAAGGAAGGAGCTCAGGTGAAGCTAAGTGCCTTCACCAGCAAACCTAGTCTTCCACCTCAGAGGCAGGCTTGTAGTAAGTTATAGGTAGCAATGAGAAGGGGTAGTGCTTGTTTGGATTTGTGGTAGGAAGATTTTGTTGAGGTGGGGAGTTGTGGATAGGTGAGGGGAGCACAATTAAGTTTATCATCCATGCAGGATGCAACCAGGATGTTAGGGTTATGCAATAGGGATGCTATGATTTACTGAAACTAATTTCCTGGAATATTAAAGGGCAAGGAGAATAATAAAAGTATTGTGTTTTGAAACATTTGAAAAGGATTCTCCTCATATTGCTATGCTACAGGAGACACATGTTCCTGTTGATCAGTCAACTCACTTAAAAAATTGTGGTAGGCCAAGTATATGCAGCAGGAAGGAGTGCCATACAGAGGGGTGGCCATCTTAATCCATAAATCTGTCCCTCTACATTATTTTATTGATTTATTGAATTTTGTTAACCCGGTAGGCCCACTGAGACTAGGAGTCCCTTTTTCAGGGGTGACCAGGGGTACAGATGTTAACCAACTGAAATTAAACCAGATTAAGCTGTCAGTGGTATTTTTAGTGAATGGGGAAATTTGTGAGACACCATGGAAATTCCCTACTCTGCAGTAGGGGAAACTCTGTCCATTTTGGCAGGCTGCCAAGATGGCTGACCAGGAGGCTGGTGGAAAGGAGGAGAACATGGAAATAGGGGAAAAGGTCTTCTCCCAGTCTTGATGGAAAGAGAGACTTAGAGTGCTGTAAATATGGAGACAAGTGAACTAAGAAATAATCTGGATCTTTAAACAGAACCTGATAATGAAAATGCCTTTCTTGATATAAACAACTTGCCAGAATGACCTGAAAAGTTTATCTGAAATGAGTGACATGGAGGAAACTCAAATGCAAACTTGGTGAGTCGGAGTTGCTTACTACAGAAGCTCTAGCAGTAAAACAACAATCTGAGAAAGAAGAATGGCTTTTTTTTAATAAAGAAAGTCCAGGTAGAAAAGAAATTATGAAGCTCCAGAATGACAAGCAGAAAGGACCTGTCAAACTTGCATAGCTGAGCTGTGATGATGCAGCAACATCAAAGAAAGCACCTGTGAGCTGGGCAGCGGGTGTAGAAAATGCAGAGCTTATTGAAAGTTGAAATAAAGTTGGAGAATCTCAGATATTGAGTCATGAATGGCAAATGTGGGGATTAGTGAACCTCCCTAAGATGCACTCATGGAAAAGAAATGAAAGAAGCACAGAATTGGACAGTGGAAAATGCACTGCAAGCAGCAGGATGGCAGCAAAATCTGAATACAGGTCAGCGGGTTTCAGGTGATACACCAATCCAAATGCCTGATACTTGGCAAGTGTTACTAAACAAAAAGATACAGGAAGTGTTACAGAAACTATAATTGACTTAGAGGTACTGCTGGAACTTGCTTTTACCCCAAAACCCCATTTACAATTAAATGTGCTGTATCACATTGCACTGCTCATGTATTTTCACTTGTATACTCCCGGTCATGCCTGAAAATAGGCATCTCTATGTCTAGTGCACCCACCCGGTTACCAAAAGCAACTAAATAAAATAAATAAAGGACTGGAGGAGACTACAGTACTTTTACAGATTCGACAACCTGGGGATGCCTAGTGTTGAAATAGAATTTCCCAAAGGCCTTTAAATTTGATAAATAAAACTACTCCAACAACATATTCTTCTTTATTCAAAACACCAATATTTCCAGCAAAAGGCATAATGCTGTGAGGTTATCATAAATGGGGGATGTCAGAGCCCTCAGATAGGCTGTTTGTGGCAAACAATTTATTGAAATACTCCATGAAGTTTGTTTCAAATGAGATTAATGCATTGATCCATATATTGGGGAAACCACATTTGATGTGAGTTTTAAAACACTAAATGGTCTAGAGAGATTCTGGATCAAATATAACATACTCAATAAAACAGCATTATGGTCACTTTTGTGATAATACCTTTAACAAAGCCGCACAAAAAAATTGCAGTTCTTTTCAGAAATGAAGGCGTGAGTATGCATGACTTAATATACTGGTTGAAACAAAGATGCACTTGAATTGAAGATCCAGAAGCCATCATGTACTCAGAGAATATTTGACTGGAGGTTGGAGGGTAAAAGTGATGCTCAGAACAACAGATACTGGGGTAGTACATCTGCCAACTCTTTTCTGAGGAGGGACAGGAGTATATTGTTCTCCTGGGCAGCTGAAAATGTGCTACAAATGTGGATCAGTGGCGTATTTGAGCTGCATTTGTGATAAGCCAAGATATACTGTATGTGGGAATTGGGACCTGTGGGGACGCGAGTATAACCAATGTAGATGTAATTTTATGTGAAGAGTGACTGTAGCAGATGGGGAAGATCAGAAGCTTCTTATTAGACTTATGCAGAAAACAGGATAGGAAACCAAAGACAACAAAATGTTACAAGAATCTGAAGAATTAAGAGAGATCCCCCATCCCTACTTCTACCTCATAACAGACACCAATACAAGAAAACCCTGTGCAGTTAGAGACTTATAGTGCAGAATGCATCTAGAAAGACAACACTAGGAAAGAACTCAGCTCAGAGACACCCCTCTGGGGCAACACCAACCTCAGGAGGAGGGAAAATTGGTGACATGGTGCCTCATCCCCAGGAATAGAGGAGGCAAGAATGTCTACAAGATAAAAAGCTAAAGCAACTCCTACAAAACCTCCTTTGAAACCGAGTATAATGACTACAGCAAATAAATATGATATTCTACAGTCAGAAAATACAGCGGAGGAATCAGATGATTCTTCTGGTGGCATCCTCGATACCTGAGGGAACAACAGACACTGAGAAATAAGAGTGGCCCTAGAGGGCCTCAGAAAAGGAAAGCTAAGATGAAAACAAAGCACAAAGAACAAAATACTAGGAGGGGAAGCATAAGTAATAAGACATGATTGAACCCTTTATATTTTTATACTGTAAATGTTAACAGTATCAAAAGATTGGAAAAAGGAGAACAATCTTTTCTTTTCTCACTTATTTACACTTAGGGTATTTTTCTTACAAGATATACACCTCTGGACTTCCAGCTGGGCTTCCAAGCAGCATGGCGGTGTAAAGCAGAGCTCTGCTACACTCGCTAATCTCCCCGATTTGATGCCTTAACAACAAACAACTTAAAAACCCAAGATCTATATATCGGGGACATACGTAAGAAGTATTGTAAAGAAGAAAAATAAAAGAAATTGAACAACTACGGCAGTAGTGAAGAGAATAAAATCGAAGCAGCATTGTCGCCCCAGGAGCCCTCTGACTCAGAAAACTCTCAAGTTCCAGGAGAAGCAGGACCAGATGACCATTCCAAATAATAAAGTGAGAAACAAATGCATAAAGTTAGATACTATATACAAGGAGCTATTATCGCTTGCAGAAATTAAAGATCTTCACGGAGAGCTTTGCAGAGACATAGTGAGCCTGGAGCAATGAGCTGATGCATCAGAGAGACAGATAACAGCAGTAGAGAACAGAGTAGATGACAGGGGAATACAATTTAACTCTTACAAGATCAATGTATACAATTACAAGAAAAACAAGAAGATATGGAAAATAGAGCACTCAGAAAGAACCTAAGATTATATTGCATTCCTGAAGGCTCAGAAGGTCAGGACATTATTGAGTTTACTATTGCTTTGCTCAAAACAGCTCTTGAATTGCCCTCAGATATTCAATTATCATTAGAGAGAGTTCACGTGCACTGGGCCCACGGCCTACAGATCCGAATTCTAGGCCTCGATGTATTATTACGCTTTCTTAGCTACGAGTCAAGGAGACAGTATTAGCAGCAGCATGGTGAAAGGGCAAGGTCTTTTATGGACAAACTCGCTCTATGTTGATAACGATCACGCTTCACAAACTATATGTAATCGTAGAGCATGTGCAGACATCTTATCAGCTTTGAAGGAGGCAGCCATTAGATTCACAACACCATACACAGCCAGACTTGTGGTGCAACTTCCATCGGGAAGGAAGGAATTTCATACTGCGAGGGGCCAGAGAGGAGCTCCTAAAGTGGGAATTCAAATAAAAACAAAATCCACGTTAGGGATTACAGAAAACTGACCACCGCACTGGCAATACAGTGAATTTGACAGAACATGGAATGGCGGAGAAGTAACAAAGAGGGGAACATTTCTAATCATCTGGCAACTTTTCACAAATCAGCAAGGGAAGAACCTGACTGATAGAAGCTGAAGCTTGGCTTGGATTCCTCGAGGGTCCTCTGGTTAGAGGCCTTTGAAAGCTTATGTCTGATGAGAGGGACTGGGAATTCAGTTGCCTGAACTAGGATCTTTATTAGACGACAGCTCTCTCACAGGAGGTTGGACAGAGAAAGAAATGCTTAATAAGCTGCATGCAGAGAACTTTGCCATAACAAATAAACAAGTAAAACATTTGATCTGGCTGTTTGAACTGGCCCTGACGATTGCTTTGAAGGAGACAATGGCTATAACTTTAAAGAGCAGATTATTGTGCTCTACTTGATTTGTTTTCAGTGGTTAACTCCGACATAAGGGCCTGAGAAAAGTTGCCCTAGTTGAAAAATACAGAATTTAGTTAATCATAAAATAAACAATTTACTTTAGGGGAGCATCCAGACGTTACAGGAAGCCCATTTCAAATCAAAGATAGACAGGCAGAATATTTTGAGTTAACATTTGGATTTTTATTTAGCTTGTCTGCATATTTTTTTTATTTTTATTAGGGGAGCAGTATATCCCCAGGAGACCTGGGCATTTGGTGTTACCAGATATCCTCCGGTGACCCCAGACTATCACGAGGCACACTTATGAATTATGTTTTAAACTCCCTACCTAGGCAGTCAATTTTATTAGGAATACAGTGTATGTACATAGTTATGAAGACAAAGGTCAGACATATACTGACAATTTGCTTCAGATTTCAAATGGTTTGATAAGACTGCAGCAGATGTTTAAGAATAATCTAGATGGCAAAGGCATAAAATGTTTAAAAAGTGACATTCAGAAAGATGGCTCTGGGGAGAACATCAGTATGGTGATCCCTCAGGAATGGGATTATTAAGATTGGGACAACAGGAGAGAATATGCTTCCATAAGGGAATAAGAGGGCTACTCAGATAGTAAAAGCACTCTTGCTTAATATAAATGGGCTTAACCCCATTTAAAGGGCAAGACTGTACCAATATATCAAGAAACACTCCAGTGATTTTTATTACCTCCAGGAAACACACACTTAACAGATACCAAACATGCAAAATTTAATTGGGGCAGGTTTTGGGTATGTGTCTTCCTTTCCTAAAGGAAAATGATGAGGAGTAGCCATTTTAATACCTAGGACCTCTCCTTTTCATTTAGAAACACAGTGCGAGACCCAGATGGAAGGTATGTAGTCTTAAAAGTTACCCTTTATGGGACAAAGGTCACGTTAGTGAATGTGTATTTTCCAACTCTTACATCTGTTTGTCTTTTAAAAGATTTTTGCAAAGCTCCTAGACATTATGCTAACTGCCTTATTATAGGGGAGACATCAATTTAACTTTGACACCTCAGTTAGACTCCTCTGCACCTTCCAAATATAGGCTAACATCAGCTCAAAGATTATTTATTTCTCAACTTAGGGCATTAGGTCAAATCAATGTTTGGCAACATTTTTATCCTCTTTGGGGGTATACATTTTCTCCCCAGACACAATTCCTATTCAAGATTGAACAACTTTTCATTTCAAAAGAAAATTTGGACTGTTTACAAGATGTAACTATAGGACCTAGATTTCTTTCTGATCATTCTCCCCTATATTTGAGGCTAGATTTTAAAATACCAAAGAAATCCACTCAGTTACACTTGAATACATCTTTGTTAAGGTTAAAGCTTTTAAGGACAGCTTTAACTCAAAAATAGCTCAGGTTATTGCAGAAAATTCATCCCAGGAGACATCCAATACAATAGTTTGGGATACTGTGAAGGTTGTGATCGGGGAGATAATTGCATATTCAGCATACAAGAAGAGATATTGGGAAACAAGATATGGTGAATTACATGAGAAATGAAGGGAAATATAAACAAAGTTTACCCCTACTACCACAGAGGCCTAAGCCCAAATTAATCAGACAAAGGCTGAGCTCCAGAGACTTTAGATGAAAATCACAACAGGCACTATTTTACTTAAAACATATAGGTATGAGAGGGCCAAAAGGGGCTTAGAAATTTAGCCTGGAGGCTTAGGGGACATAGGACAGCCACAATCGTAATACATTTAGTGGATCCAGATAGAAAAACAAGAGCTCTTAACTCACAGCAGATATGGGAACAGTTCCAGAAATATTATAGGCAGCTATATGAGAAACCACAAGGTCCAGAATTTAACAAAATCGAGGAATCCCCCTTACATTAAGAAAGTTACCTAAGGAAATGGAAATCAGATTAAAAGCCCTATCAGATCAGAGAAGTCAGACGTGCCATAAAAGAAAGTAAATCATTAAAAACCCTGGGCCAGATGGATTTCCATATGAGTAGTACAAGACTTTAGTAAACAACTGACTCCTTTACTACTAAATGCCATTTTAGAAATTCAACAGGAAGTCCCTCCTCCATCGAGGATTACACTGATATTTCACCTATCTTAAAAGTAGGCAAACCAGCAGAATTAACTTCTTCATATAGGCCAATATCCATATTAAACATGGACTACAAGTTATTTATGTCCATATGGGCACATAGACTAGAGGAACTATTACCTTATCTGATTAATTCAGATCAATCTGGGTTCATTCAAGCCAGAGAAACCACAGATAATATATGTAGAATGATCCATTTGTTGGACCACTTAAATCAGAGACAGATACAGGCAGTGTTGCTCAGCCTCAACGCAGACAACGCTTTTGATCATGTCAGTTGGCCTTTTTTATGGGAAACTTTGTGCAAGTTTGATTTCTGGGAATTTCTAGCATGATACAGAGAATTTATACCTCTCTGAAGGCATATGTTAAAGTGAATGGACAGTTATCTTCAATGATACAGCTGGGAAGGGAACTAGGCAGGGTTGCCCACTTTCCCCTTACTGTTTGCCATACACATTGAGCTATTGGCTGAAGCCATAAGGCAACATCCTAATATTCATGGGGTCCCTTTAGGAGGAAGGATTTTACTATATAATTATATGCAGAAGAAGTATTATTAACACTCTTAGAACCTGAAAAGTCCATTCCTGCTACTTTACAAGTGATAGATAAGTTTTCAGGAATAGCCGGATACAAAATAAGTATACAAAAACGGAGTTATTATCTTTAAATTTCACCCCTGTCAGTCTCTGAAGAACCAGATCCCTCTGAAATGGAGAAATAATAAGATTAAATATTTGGGTGTAAATATCCCTGAAATTGGAACATTTGGAACTGTTTAATTTAGAGCCTCAATCGATAGAGATAGAGAATTTAGTTGGGAACTGGACACATTAGGTACTATCTTTTTCAGCTCGAATACAAGATATTCAGATTACCTTATTTCCTAAGATATTATATTATTTCCATACTTTACCGATTATTCCATTGCAATTCTACTTTGCATCCTGGGCTAGAATTTTTTCTAGGTTTGTATGGGCTGGGCAACAGCCAAGGGTCAGATGGTCTCTGTTACAGTTACCAGTGGCAAAGGGGGTTGTACTCTTCCAAACCTTAGAGATTACCATAAGGCAGTAACATGTAAAATAGTGATGACATGGCTGAATCCTCAGGTAGAGAAAACATGGAAATTTATTGAATTTATACTAAATGATCTAGTAATCATTATCCCTATTATATTTGCCCACCAAAGTCTTATCCACAGTTACAAAACTTTACATTTGGAACCCTTATAATGCTAAAGGCTTGGTATGAGATAAGGGTGTCTACTACATTAACTGAAGTTTTCAGATATTTTAAACTAATAGGTACAGAAAGTGTATCTTTGGAGATGGGTGCTGTTTGGGTCCATCAAGAATGGCAGAAAAAGGTCTGCTTTTGTTATATCAATACCTGGATGTGAATGGAGTACTGCCTTTGCCACACTACAGGCAAAATATCAATTCAGCCATACACATCATTATAGATATTTACAGATTCGACATTTATACAGAAAGAATTAGCATTAAATACTCTGCCCTTCTCATACCTATGTTGATGTCTCCTTTTAGGGACGCTATAGAAGGCAGGAAACACATTCATTTAATTGGACAAATAAAGTATAAAGCAATAAGAGATTTTGGAAGGAATCCACTGAGGATATCTTAGGAGATGGAATAGAGAATTAGGGCTCAGATAACTTATGAGAAATGGTTGAAACCTATTCCTCACTCGATGAGAGTATCACAGTCATCATACTGGTAAGAATATATATGGAAATGTCATAGTAGATATTTTTATACCCCTGACAAAATTGCAAAATTTTTATCTATGGGCATGGCCTTTGTTGGAGACAATGTGGAGAAAAATGGTAAATATAACACATATTTTTGTGCTTATCCGAAGTTACCCAATACTGGTTAGATATAGAAAAGAACATACAAAATATTGTGAGACCAGAAATTAAATTATCCAGTCAGATGATTCTGCTTTATATTGGGAAGACGGAAAAGTTCCACCAAGTAGAAATAAGATATACCTGTACCTGGCAGCAGCTAAAAGGTTATAACTCGCCTATGGTGAATGGCTAAAGTACCCACCTCTCTGATTGTCATTCATTGATGACTGAGATATACCATCTGGAGAGAATAGTAGCTTCTAGAGCAGGAAGGAGGTCACAATTTGAGCTCCAATTGAGGCTATGGGTTTTCTATATCTTGCCTCTGGGTGAAACATTTGTTCTCTGATAGAACTATTTGAAAGTGACCAATTTTTGTGAGATATGAATTTTGATCTAGTGTCATTTGATATATAACAGAATGATGTTGTAGAAACATGAATTGCCAACCTGAAGAACATTCTATGTATGGTAAGACAAAAGAGCAATAGTGTATAGCTGTACTCTTTGCTGTCATATATATATATATATATATATATATATATATATATATATATATATATACTGTATATATATATATGTGTGTGTATATATATATATATATATATATATATATATATATATATATAAAACTATATAAGAAAACAATAAAAAGAATACTAAAAAAGATATATACCTCCACACACTAAGGAAATTCAGGAGGCCTCAAAAACATGGTTTATTGGACCATCCTACTGGTCAATGGGGAATGTAGTCTTTGCAGGGACTTTAATTGTCCACTTGTAGCCAGATCATCTAAACAATATTGTGACTCAAATCTCTTGTCACAAATCATAAATGAGGCTAAATTGAGAGACATATATCATTTACATAATCAAAAAGAAACACCTACTTTCCATAGAGGTCACCTAGCATCCAGAATAGATTACATATTCACTTCCATAAATATAAAAACATTGTTGGTTGAAATTCTCACTACAGAATTCTTGCTCCATGACGTGGTATCTATTAAAGTAGGCACTACAACCACCTTGATTAAAGGACCAGGGTTTTGGAAGATGAATGTATCCTTGTTGTCTGATTTGTATATTTCACGAACAATCAGAAATTTCATTCATGCTAGGAAATCAGAATTTATTTTATTTGACAACTCCATCAGCTGGTGGAAAGATACCAAGCATGATTTGCAGAAATTATGTAAGCAGTTAAGTAGGAATCAGAGCAGAAGGAAATATCTAAACTACTTGCAAAATAGTAAATTGTTGCAACAACTGATGTCCATGTCTTCTGAAACTGGTAAAATTTAATGGCTCAAATGAGCAAGTTAAAACAACAGATGTTGAATTTCATAATCAAAAGCAAAAGCTCTGTATCATCAACAGCAATTTAGGATTGGGGAAAGTGGATATCTTATGTCCTTTGAAAGTTGTTTGAGGAGGGTCCAGGAGAAAGACATGTCTGTCTTAAGAGATGAAAATGGGGTAGAGTGTATCAATAAGCAGGAGATCTTGCAGGGAGTGATCAGATATACTATGAATATATATGTGTTACTAGAGACAGAGAATTTGAAATTAAGAGACTTTCTTGATATTCTAGATATTCCTGAAATAGGACAAACAAAATGGATGCTCTAATATAGCTCATACAGGAAAGAGAAGTACTGAAAGTGATTTCTACACTAGCAGGAGGTAAAACACCAGGACCTGATGCCTCATAAATGACGTTTTAAAAGTCAAAGGTTCAAATTTCTACCAAAACTGACAGAACTTTTAAACATGATACTTTCTACTAAACAAGTCCCTCGACGTGAATATGGAGGTATTAACATACATTTACAAAAAAGGATATAAAACTCAAATGCAAAATTGGAGGCCAATCAGTCTCTTAAACTGAGATTTCAAACTTTTGACTAAGATTTTAGCAAACTGCTCTCCATGGTAGCCAAAGATGTAATTTCATTAGCACAGATGTATGCTATCCTGGGGAGACAAATACATAACCATTTGACACTAATTCAGGAATTAGTAGAACAGGGAAAAGTAAGAGACTTAGCTGGAGATTTGATCTCATTAGATCAAGAAAAGGCATTTGATAGGGTAAGCCATATATTCTTGTGTGAAGTCCTAGAATATTACAAAATTCCAGATAAAATGATAGGCTGGTTTAAAAGCATCTATCAAACTGCCACTGATAGTACCAATAGTACAGGGATGGAGGGTCCTATAATAAAATTTCAGAGGGGTAAGACAAGTTTGTCCGCTCAGTCCTATTCTATAGGAATTCTTTATAGATCCGCTATTAAGGAGAATAAGTAGTAATACAGTTATGTCAATACAAGTAAGAGGTCAAAATTTACCATATAAAGCTATAGCGTATGTGAATGATATGACTATAATGGTAAGGAATGAACAATCCATTTAAAAAGTAATTGGGATCTGTAATAGATTTGGGAAAATGTCTGGGGCATCCCTGAATCTATAAAATGTATAGGCCAAAGGTTTTACTACACTTTAGGTTTTAAAGGCACAATTGAAGGAATTTTGATTCCACCTGACCCCAAAAATATCTTAGGTATCTACTTTGGAACAGGAGAGTTGGACAAACTGAACTGGGGAAGAAAATGGATATAGGGAAGAAAAAAGCAGTGCAGTGGAACAGGGAAGTTAAGTAAGAAAAAGAGAATTTATCTAATAAAAACATATCTGATACCGGTATTTTGTACATCGGTTACATATACCCCCTCTCAAAACAATGGAAATGGCACTTATAAGCACATTCTTCCAGGCATGCTGGACGAGCCGCCTGAACCCTCTGAAAAGGAATCTAATATATCTACCTCTAAAACAAGAAGGTTTGAACATGATAAACCCTATATTGTTTTTAATATTTTTATATATAATAACATAAAACCATTGCTTGCAAGACAAAATACAGGTTAGGAGCTTTTATTATATGAGAAATGTAAACATTGGATACAACAGTGGAAATCATACACTTTTAAATCATTTAAGAAATCAGTATTGGTGCCAGCATATATAAGATGTACTTTTCTGAGAATAAAACAACGGACTGTAACTATACAATAGATTCTAATCTTACAAAGGAAACAATTTTATTTTTGTTTACTTTCTTCTCTCTCGTGCAGAGGATATAACATTTGAACAATGCCTGGCTATGCATAGAGAGTCACTAAGAAAAATGTTAAATAATAAAAGAATCCCAGAACACATGTGGGACTTGCACTGGCTACCGTGCCATGAAAATATTAATATAAAAGTGAACCAAAAGCACAAACAACAGCAGGATAGAATATGTAGTAGACTGAGTTGTATTAAACAAAGGAAACTATAGAACATTTACTGTTTACATGTACTTTTATAATGGGTTTTTGCAATATCTTGCATCACAATGGGATGAAAACATATTTAGCACTTTGACATATGAAAATATCATGTATGGGATATTTAATAGATAATAGAAGAAATTAAATGAAAGCACATTACATGTGTTAATGACAATATTTAAATGGAATATATGGGTCATGAGGTGTGGCTTTACCTTGCAGCAAAAGGAATTTATTTTATTTTATTTTTTTTATTTTAAACCTTTGTTTACCAGGTAGGCACAATGAGCCAAGGCCTGTTTTCATGCACGACCGGGACCATATATATAATACAGACAAGATGTTACAATTAAATTAACAAAACTCACACTACAATACATTACAAGAGTAATTAAACATACATCACAAAATTACAATACAACAAACATTAAAACGATATAAAATACAACACTCATTGAAAGCAATAACAATGCAATATGCCAAGAAAATAATTTCTTAGCTTAATTTTAAAAGTTTGGTGGGTAACATTCCCATATAAAACAATAGGACGCTCATTCAATTTTAGTAGCAGAATAGGAGAAAGAACCATCACCCATTTTGGTCTTGGTCTTATGAACATTTAATTTAATCTGATGATTTGAACAAAGTTCCCTTGAATTCCTTTTAATCTGTAATAATGAATATAATGTAGAATTTGTACCTTGACAGAGAATATTGTCAATTAAAGAACATAAGCTATATAGACAATTTAGCCTAGGTGGAAGCCAGGCAGATAGTCTATATAACTCACAATGGTGTGTAGAATAAAGCAATTTAAGAGTAAATCTACAGATGCCATGAAAACATTAGTTAGAAGGATAACTCTCTATTAGACAAATTTGAGAAAATAAATGAATTGTATTTTAACTGATGAAGTAATACACCCTTGCCTATTGCATGCCTAGCTGGTAAGGTCAGCAATGATTGAAACTTGAATAGGATACCCAATCTCTGTATGATTTGACGGTAACGAATTTACATGATTAGAAAAAGTTAGGTATTGGTCCAACAGGACTCCAAGATATTTAAATTGTTTTACCTGCTCCATCTTATTACCTAATAGGTCAGTGATTGACAAATTCTGAGCTCTGGTAAGTCTAATTCTAGATCAAAAAGCATACATTTTGTTTTGAGTTGTTTAATGCCAAATTAAGTGTCAGTGGCTCAGCAGGTAGCACACTCACCTCTGAGGCTGGGAGATCAGAGGACTGTGGGTTCAGGTCCCACATCTGGCACTTGGTTAATATCCCAGTACTGACACTGTAGTGCAGCATGAGAGGGTGCTGCACTTCTGAGGTGCCGTCTTTTGATAAGAAGTTAAACTGAGGACCCAATTGCCTGGATTGGTGGTAGTTCAGGTGGATGGTAAAGATCCCATGGCACTTATTGAAAGAGTAGTGGAATTTCCCGGTGTCCTGACCAAATTTCCCTCATTCACTAAAAATACTACAAACAGCTTAATCTGGTTCAAGGACGGTTGGCATTCATCTGTAACCCCTCCCTGGGTCGTGCCTGAAAATAGGCAGGATTTGTCTAGTGCACTTACCCAGTCAACAAAAACTAAATAAAAAAATAAAATAAAAAAACTGATTCATTTTAACCAACTACAAAGTACAGTAAAGTCTTTATTTAAAGACTCATTTATAAGTTTCACCAAAGTAGAACTTTTATACAGAATAGTATCATTTGCATAAATCAGACAATGGGTGTCTTTCAGTAAAGATGCAACAATGTCTACAAACATAATAAACAAGAGAGGCCCAAAATGGACCACTCACGGCACCCCATAACAAAGATCTACTAGAAGAAAAAGCTCCATTTAATCCTACTTTGAGAGGTTGATTGGACAGGTAGCTGTGAAACCAATCAACAGCAATCTCCACTAGACCATAGTTTGGAGCATCCTGATCAGCAGGGGATGATTTGCTAAATCATAGGCCTTGGACAGGTCCACGAACACAGCACCAGTGAGCATACCTTCATCCATAGCTACACTGGGTGGTTCGTGAACCTGGCCAAAGCTGTCCCCTGCCCCATGGAATTTTTGAAACCCATGCTGATCAGGTGTCCTAAAACCATTATCCTGTAAGTAAGCTGAAAATTACTCATTCACAAGTCTCTCAAAATCTTACCCAAAGGTGGCAAAAGGAAATATCCACTCTGTCACCAGATTTATAAATAGGTTTGATTACTGTTTGCTTCCATTCATTTGGGAAGCAACCAGTAATCAAAGACAAATTAAAATAGAAGTAAGTGGTAAACAATGTGTTCAGAAATCAATTTTAAGAACCTAGTCTCAAGTTCACATGCACTTAAACCAATTGCCATTTGTTTCAAGAAATTATAAACCTGATGTGGTTCAATAGCTGAAAATAAAAGAACCAGATTCAAGTATCAGAGGACTGTGCATCTACACACAGACCATGATTGAAAGCTAGGTATATTTGGACAAATCAAAAATTTGTCCAAGAAAGATTCTACAGATTACCTGAGCATCAGAGATCACATGACCATCCTTAATAAAAGCCTCAGTAGTTACTTTCCTAGATGGATTGATTAGAGTGTTTACTGAAGCCCAAAACCTTTTAGGTTATTTAAACTAGAAATTTATTAATTCTGAAAATAACTAGATTTACTTTGTCTAACTTTTATTTTACATTCATTTCTTAGCTTCCTAGAGTTATTAGAATCTCTCATTGATTTAGTTACCTTATAAAACTTCCAGGCAGCGCTCTCAGTTTCATTAAGTGCTACAAGGGGTAGTAATCCATTTATTCAAGGAACCTCTAACTCTCCTATCCACTTAGGGAAAATATTTATTTTGTAACTCCAAAAAGTGAAAGTAAAATAATCAATGGCAATATTCACATCAGGGATTGCATCCAAAAGTCCAATCAAGCTTCAGTAGGTCAGCAAGAAGATCTCCGCTCACCCCATTAACAAATCTATGGTATGAAATGAACATAGGAAGCAATTTGGGCCTTTTGATCTCCATATGCAATAAGTGGCCAGATGGTCACTCATTACAATGGGAAGTACACCAACACTGGAAATATTAACCTGTTTATTAACAAGGACCCAGTCCAAAATTGTATGGTTCTGACTACTCATATTCATATGGGTAAATGAGTTAATGAGTTGAGTCAATCCAACATTAGCCAATAATGTCTCTATAGAAGGATCGTTAATAGGGTCTAAATGAATATTAAAATCTCCAGTAATCAAAAGATCACTGCCTGATTGAATCGTTGTTACAAACTTTAAAATATCATCTAACACTTTTTAACTGTTTTAGGGGATTATAAACTGTGCAATATCTTAATTTCTGACAACCACCCAGTTTCAGTTCTAACAGGAGTCATTCAAATTTAGAGGTTTGTTTGTATCCAGGAGAAATCTCAAATACTTCCAATTCAGATTTATAGTATACCATTATTCCCCCTTCCTTCGTTTCTTTTCCTGTCTTTCCGTATTAATTTATAACCTTCAAGGGCAATAAGATTATCTAATACAGAAGGTTTAACCAAGTTTCAGTTACACTGAATATATATGGGTCATAAGTACTGACCCAGGCCTCAATTTTAGCTTGTTTGGACATGAAACTTCTGACATTGGTCAGGAAGAGTCATAGAGAGATTGTACAATAGAATTTTGCAAGACATACAGAAATTATTTCATAAAGAAATATAAGAGCTATCAAGGGTGAAATATTGAAATTGTGGAGAGGGCTTCCTTGGATAACAGATAATGATGCACCTATTAAATGAAATATTGAGTAAAACAAATGTTAATAGAGAACAAACTTAATAGAAAATTCCTCTTTTGTATTAACACAATTGGGAATAAGAACAAGGAAAATTATGCATAGAATTAAATCTTAAATTGAGAAATTGTATGTGACTTCTTATTTTTCTTTCATTTGGACCATGTATTTTCTATGTTTATAATAAAAAAAATCCCTACTTTTTCAAGAAGTGCCATGGGATCTTTAATGCCCACCTGAACAACCACCAGACTAGGTAGATGGGACCTCGGTTTAATGTTTCATCCCAAAGACGGCACCTCAGGAGTGCAACATATGCTCCTCATGCTGCACTGCAGTGTCAGTATTGGGGATATTAACCAAGTGCCTGGTGTGGGATAGAACCCACAGCCATCTGTTCTCCTGGCCTCAGAGGCAAGTGTGCAACCTGCTGAGCCACTGACACTGACAAAGAATTGCAAGAATGGGTAGAGCCAGAAGGAGGTATATTATAATATATGGGTGTTTAGCTAATACTGAGGCACTGTTGGGTTCAATCTATGGTCCTAATGTGGATTCCTCTTCTTTTTCCCTCCGATAGTGACAATATTGTCATCATTGAGTTACATCCCTACATTTTAGGTGGGGATTGGGATTTAGTTTGTTTCCAATGACCTGGATTGGTCCTTTCATAGGAGGGTGGGGCTATCATTACAAACCTAGGTTTGGTGGATCCTTAAAGAATTTTGCACCCCCAAAGGTTTATTCCAGGATAGATTATCTTTGATAAGTGTCTCAATTCTAGGAGGGGTCAAGGGGTTGGAATCCATTCAAGAGTTTCATCAGGTCCTTCCCAATATGGTTAAGTGTCTCTGTAGATGACTACTGCTCAGTGCCTGGCACTTGGTCCCTGAATACCTTACTGTTGGAGGATAATTATATCTTATCAGATATGAGGAACTTTATTTCTACATCTTGGCAGGATAATAGTGCCTCTATAGAAGCTAAGGATGCTTTGTGGTGTGCATTAAAAGCACTGTGGGTGGTTATTCACCTTGCCAAGGTGAGAAAAAGAAATTAATAGGCAGGTTGGAGATTGGCTGTCTAGAATAACATTTTGGAATCCCAGCTCTCAGTTTCTTCTGAAGAAGGGCTATGGTCAGAATTAACATCTTTGAGAGCCAAATATTCTGCCTATTTGCTGGATAATGTTACTAAAACAGCTACTGTAATTAAAGCTACATACATAGGTCAAGGGAAAAGGTGAGCAGGCTGTTACCTAGTTGGATGACACAGCAACAAGTTTCACATTGGGTCCCTGCTTTACAAGGCCAGGACACAGATCATATTATTACAGACCCTGCTGAAATAGTGTAACCTTTCAGAAAGTACTATCGCTCATTGTACATAGCACCATCGAAGGTGCTTCTTCCTATATCCAAATGCTTCAGTTTTTAAATGGGGTTGACCTACCAAACTTTCTCTTGAACAGGGTAAGATTTTGCAGGGCCCATATCAGAGTAGGAGGTAAAGGATGCCATCAAAAGGCTGCTGTCAGACAAGGCCCTGGGCCAGATAGCTTTCCTCTGCTCTTTTAAATGCTTTTGTTTGGAGTTGTCTCCCAAATTAAGGGACCTGTATAATCATCTATTTCATCATGGGATTAAAGACTCAGGCCTTTTGAAGCCAGAATCATAGTTCTATCCAAGGTGGGAGAGATGCTATGTTGTTGGAAACCTATAGACCCATATCCCTTTTGAATATTGATATTAAAATTTTAGCCAGTATATTGACCAATAGACTAAAATCAGTATGGGTGGACTTAATTGGAACAGAACAGGCAGGACTTTGTGGCTAGGCGTCACTCCAGCGATCATTTTCATAAGATTGTTCACCTTCTCTCAGTGTTCAGGGAGGGAGGGGCTCAGAAGAGGTATTTGTCTCCCTGGACATGGAGAAGGCATTTGACAGGGTGGAGTGGGAGTTTTGTTTGACCTCTTGCTCTTGTATGGCATTCCGGAAGATTTAATTTGGTGGGTCAAGATTTTCTATATCTGTCCCTCTGCTAGAGTTGGCAATAAAGGGCTATTTCTTTCAAATTCTCCCTGACCAGAGGTACCCGACATGGTTGCCCCTTTCTCCTCTACTTTTAATTTGTACATAGAATCTATGGTGAGAAAGATTAAAGCATCTACCCAGGTTAAAGGGATAAAAGTAGGCAGCCATGAATTCAAAATCTCCATGTTTGCTGACAATGTGCAGTTGCACCTTTCAGATTGGAAATTCTCTATCCTGGTAGTCCTTCAGATAATTTCTGAATATAGCATATTATTGGGCTATAAATTAAACTCTCCATAAGACTACGGTCTTAGCTTTAACCTCATCTAGCTCTCAGTCTGACACTGCAGAACTAGGCCTTAAGTGGGCTCAAATTCCATTACTTTTTAGGACTAGAACGTTTTAAGTATTTAAAGGCTGTTCAAAAACTCAATTAGGATCCAGTAATCAAACAGTTAGAACAAGACTTCCAAAGGCCTAGGGTATACCATTGACTTTGTGGGGTAGAGCTAATATTTAAAAATGGTTGCCTTACCCAAGTTGAAGTACCCTTTATCAATGTTCAATATACCACTTTCAAGGCATTGGTTTCAGAAAGTTGCATTTACCTGGTCCAGATTTCTGTGGCTTGGGAAGCAACCTTGAAGGGTTTTAGACAAATTATGTAGACCTCGCAGGTAGGGGCCTTCATCTCCCACAACTTCTTTTATATTATTATGCCTTTCATGGGGTGAAGTTTTTAGGTAGTTAGGGACAGTGAGTCTGACAGATAGCCCCAGACTGGTTGATAAAAGAGCGTTTAGGATAAACACTCACAATATATCGATGTCAGCACTTTTTATATCCCATTCACAAAGCTTCCCTCTCCTTTAAAAGACTCCCAATTGGATGTTCAATGCAGACACACCAGCAGATGTGTTATTACTTTCAAATTCAGTACAAAACTGATTTAGAACAGCCACTCTTTAACAATCCAAATTAACAGATGGATAATAAGGTTATAACACATTTTGTAAGCATAGAAAGTTTGTTCTGTATCTGATCTTTTAGGCAGAGTAGATTTGTAACAGTAGCAGAATTTGATGAACTATCTCACCTCCTGGGCTCCTCCTGTTTAAGTATGCTCAGATCAAACACTGTGTTCTGAAGTTTTTGGGGACACCCCATGGTCAAATGAAGCTGGGCATATTTTTTTACAGCTGTCAGATACCATTTCACAAAGTAGACCAATTTTGAAGCCTTATAAATGGTTAGGAGTACTAATTTGGAACAAATGCTCTCAATAGCCTTTAATTGATAACACAGCTAAGTTAGCATATGATTCTAACACCTGGAAGCAGATCTGGGTTGAGTTATATCATTTTATCAGACAGGATAGACTAAGATTAATACAGTATAGTATTCTTCACAATCTTTATTATCGCCATAAACTATTTAGAATGGGTAAGGTGATGGAAATTCAATGTCCCAGATGCTCTCAAGAGGAAGGCTCATTATTGCACATGATTTGGTAATGTCCTAAGGTACAGCTAGTTTGGCAAGTTATTAAGCAAATATGTATAGTTATTTGCCTGTGTATCCTATTTCTTTTTAGAGGTGTGTATCATTGGCAATTATCAATGATACAGTCCCCCAGGGACAAAGCCTATATGTCTGTTTTACCTCAGTGACAAAGTTATTTCTTAGGAGACATTGGTTAAATGAGAATCACAAGACCCTTGGGAATGGTCTCAAGAATTGACAATTGCCATTAATGTGGAAAGAGCGGTCAATGTCAACTCGCTCCCGTCTACTGCTCTTCCATCTTCGCTCGACAAATAGCTCCTGACTCAATTAGCTCCTGTACTACACGCTCCTGTTATTTTCACTCCCATTACAGAATTTCTCTGTAATACTTCACTAAGTGCTCCTGTTTGAAATGCTCTTGCTAGAAATACATAAGCAAAATACAAAAAGCTACTGCATGGTTGGTGCTACATTAATCAATTAAGTACTCATGTCAATCACTATCAATCACTGCTGGCTATCATTAGCAATCAGCAATCATACAAAACTGTTTACTGCAGCATGATCTACGCTTTCTTTTAAAATGGAAGGGCAGTTCATCCTGTCAGAGCGTAGTGAAACTAGTGGACTGTAATAACTTCATTTACACACACCATAAACATGGGTATAATGGAAAATCGATATGGCAATGCGAACTGGCAGGTAAAGAAAGATAAGAAATGTAACTCACTGGTGTGCATACAGGCCACGACAACCTCACATAATTGCCACCTTTAGCCAAGCACTCCCATGCTCCAGACCCAGCTGCTGTTGAGAGAGTTGAGGCATTAAACATTGCAAAAGAAGAGCTGCTACAACACAGGACACAATGGTGCAAGTGTTAATGCACTCTAAGCAACATGTTTCATTAGCAGCACAGGGAAGCTTAGTGGATAAAAACATAAAAAGAACTATTCAGCGGGTCAGAGTACATGGTGCACCACCAAATCCATGAATTTAACTGAACTTTCATTGCCTGACTACTGTACCAAATTCAAAACTAGTCAAGGTGATGAAATTAATTTCTTGCTCCATGACAGTGGACCTGGGACTGAGCGCATACTTGTTTTTTGGTACAGAGGCAAATCTTCAGTATCTGGAGCACTGTGATCAATGGTTTGCTGATGGCACATTCAGCATTGCCCCCTCTTTTATCAACTGTTCGTCATACTGGGTGAGCTTTGGAAATTTGCAACCAGCAATATATGTGCTTTTGCCTGGCAAGCGGAGGGAGCATTATGAGAAGGTATTAACTGCAGTCAAAGTAATCAACCCACATCTCAGTCCTGCAGTGATAATGACAGACTTTGAAAAGGCAACTATTCAGGCTTTCATTAATGTATTCCCCAAAGCACGGCAAGTGGGTGTTTTTTCCACTTTGCTCAGTGTGTGTACATAAACTACAAACAGAAGGACTGGGCAACAAATACTCTCACGACAGTGAGTTTAGTCTGAAGTGTAGATATCTCCCTGCACTTGCCTTTTATCCACCCGACCAGGTAGTGTCACGATTCGAGATTACAGACGAGTCTCTAAATATATTTCCTCCTGAGCTTGAACCGCTAATTGACTATTTTGAGGATACCTGGGTCGGACGTCGGAACAGACGTGGCACAGGCAGAAGGCAACCACAGTATGCTATCCATCTGTGGAACCATTCTGACACTGTGCTTGAAAAAGAGCCAGGATGAATAATGCCATAGAAGCATTCCACAGAGGAATGCAGTCCATTCTTTGCATGCATCACCCTTCCATATGGAAATTTATTGAGGGATTGAAGGAATCAAAGAAAGAGAGAAGCGGAAATAGAACAGCTTATTGCTGGGAATTTGAGGAACACACAGAAGAGAAATACAAGGACAGTGTCATCAGGTTAGAACTAATAGTACAGAAAAGTGAGGAGCGCTCTACTAAAAGTTCCTGAGAGGAGTAGCCCCTGCTTCCAGTACTAAAAGTCAAAGATTTTAATTTTTAAAATAAAGCTTACGTTTTTAACAGAATTTGAAGTTGCAGTGGCACACATCTTGTCGCCATGGTAACTACGCAGTCTCACAGAACCCACCACGCAGAGTAATGCAGGTAAGTCTCACAGATCCCTTGTTTCCTTGTTTCCTTGTTCAAATATATATATAATATTAATGGAAATGCACAAATGGGGATATAATATATTGCACCAATGAGTTTCCTTTGACTTCGTTCCCATAGTGGGAGGCGAAAGATCTGAGTGAAGGTAGTAAGGGAATTAGAAATGACAGAAGCATACTGTTGGGCGCGATTTTTGGGGAACGAATTGTCAGGAGCTAATTGACGTGTCCCTGCTAGAGCCATAGGGTACAGAATCATAGATTGATACCATTTGAAAGCTTTGGGATGCTATGCTTCATTACATAGCCAGGAGGTGAGTTAGTTCAGATGGAAGACTTTATGTGTCTCCTTCCATTACCTTTCAAGATATGAGGGTACTTTAGATTGCTATAATATTATGCTTATCTTCAGTAGATGTTTGTGATTGCTATCATGCGGATGTTTATAATGACAGTCTGTGACTTGGGTGGAGAAGAGGTGGATTAAGGATGTGGTTTGAGAGGCGGTGTCGGTGGTAGGGTGGTAATATTAATGTATTGTACATTGGGAGTGGTGTCTCGCTTTAGTGATTGCTTAGATGCTTAAGAGGCGGGTGGGGGTCTTTAGTGTATTTGGTAGTACTTGGATTGTATTTTGATGATTGTTTGTTCTGTATACAGTATACAGAAAAATTTCAATAAAAATATTGAATAAAAAAATGCCTCATGGTGCACATTTCTAGATTAAAGTTCATACGGATATTTTCTTCCATTGTCCAGGTTATCCAGATTTGATTGCATTATGATGCAGTCTAAACTCAAATAAATTACCAAACCAATCTTTGTGCCTTGCTGTTCAGCCCTTTATATCCTTATGCATATATTTTACTTAAAAGTTAAATTATGTAGGACCCAGCACCTATCACTGGGGTACAGCACCTGCCATCTTCCCCAGTCTGAGTGTCCCCTTACTCTTACTCTTGCTCTCTGTCTCCTTTTGATAACCAGTCTGTTATCCTGCTTGTAAATACTGGTCATACTTTATCCTCTACTAAATTATTTATCAATAAGTTGTGTGGCACAGTGTCAAATGCCTTACTTACTGCAGTTCAAATGAGTTTTTCCTAAGGCCATGTTGTGTACTATCCACAGCAATGTTGTCTTGTGCCAGGTTTTAGTGTTTTCCTTTATTATCCCCTCAGTAAGCTTGCCACTATGTTTATTAGGCTCACTGGCTAGTAGTTTCCACATTTGATGTGGATCTTTTCTGTGGACTGGAATCACCACCGTGTCTTTCCAATCAACTGGTACAGTTCCTGTTGATATTGATTTGCTGGTGATTTCAATTAATGGGCTAACTATATGTTCTGACAGTTCTTACAGTATTCTAGGATGTAAGTCATCTAAATCAGGTGATTTATTTTTATATTTTTTTAACTTTCTTAGTATTATGTCCTCTGTAATATTGATACATATTGGTGCTTCTCCATCTCATTATTTATTTGCATTATGTTGATTACCATTAAATATACAACAGAAGAATGTATTAAGACTATAGTTCCTATCTTTACTGATATCTATTGCTCCCTCCAGGGTTATAAGTGGTCCCACATTTCTTACTAGGTGTTTCTGTGTGTTTATGTATGTGTAAAATTCCTTATAATTTGATGTCACACTTTTGCTAATTGTTCTTCCTCTTTGATTTTGTGCCCTTATAAATGTTTTATTCCATTTGCTCTAGTTATTTGACCTTTCTGGGTACTCCACCATTTTATTTAAGTTTCTTATATAACCTTATTTATTTATTTATTTATTTATTTATTTATTATTTTGTTAGTAGTAATTATTTTCCAATTAATTCATTTTCAGTTTTTCCTTTCCCATTATATTTTTTCTTTGTAGGTATAACTTTGTCTATTAGTGTGTTGATTTTGGTTTTAAAATACCTCATTGACTATCTATGTTTTATTCATTACTTCTTGTGCTTGACTATAAGCCCTGCATCAAAGCAAATTTTGACACACCTGTGCCAAACTCTTTACTGCAATGGTACCCAATTTTATTTTGTTAGGTGCAGTTGTGACAGTTTCCTCAATTTATGGCAGCCTGCACCAAATATTTAGCACAAGCCCCATAGAAAAGCCCTCTGAATGATGCAAGTTAGACCAGGGAACTGGTCTAACTTGTGACATTGGCGTCGCATTGAAAATCCCAATTGCCATCTGGGACAATGCCGCAAGTCCAGTGCACCGAATGATCAGCACACCACGGGCTTAGGTATTCTTGGGGCTTTAGAAATTGAGCCCCCATCTCCAATTCCACAAAGACACAGCCTTTCTCATAGCATCAAAGTCTGCCCTTCTAAGCTCTTACGTATCATAGTCCTGTGTTCTATTATGAATTTTTATTTGTTATAAATTACACAGTTCTGTGGTTGTTATTTCCTAATGCCTTTCTAGGTTTGCAGTTTTTGACTAATGACTCAGATTATGTTAAACAACATTAAGTATTTTGCTCCCCTTGTCAGATCCTGAACATGTTCCTTATGGTTATTTTCTTCCATCAGATTTAAGACTTTTTTCTTTTGTGCCGTTTCCTTTTCCTCTACCCACACTATACCTGGGCTACTAAGATTATCTAGCAATATGTTATCTTTTCATCTACTAATTTTGCTAATAATGTAATCATTTCTCATTCCCAATCCATGTTGGTGTCAGGTGGTCTATAGAACAACACCAGGGTTATTTAAATTGCCCCTTTAGCCTTTAATTCTATAGCCATCAGCTTTAGTTCTCCTGAAGCAAAGTCATATTTCTTCCTTTTCATATCATCTTTATTAGTAGAGCTATACCTCCACCTCTTCTATTCTCTCTGTGTATCCTGAATAACTTATATCATTATACTCTTTCAAAAACTGCATTAATTCAACATTTAGGGCTCAGGCTAAAGTGACACAAGTAAGGAAATGTGGCTTTAGGGTTTTCAACCTAAAATCCCAATGCCTCCCTAAAGCAAATCAGGGCAGAGTCTTCCCAGGCATTGCTGACCCTTAAGCTCACCCATTCTAAACACTCCAGAAGCATACACACCTAATGGGGTGAGCTTTAGGTTTCCTAACATTCCACTCTCCCAAACCAGGCAGAAGAGCAGGTGTGAGATGTGCCTTGGGCTTCTCAAGCCTACTGTAACTCTCACCCCATTCTCATAAAGTCTACACATCTGACCTTATTTACAGATGGAATGGGGTGAGTGTTAGGTTTGAGAAGCCCCAGGCACAGCCCACACCTGATATCCTGCCTGGTTTGGGAGGGCAGGGTGTTATGCCTCATTCCAAACTTTTGTCATTTTGACCCTAACTGGAGCATTAAAGTTTTTGCAATATGTATGTAATATATATATATCCTCCATTAGTGCAACATTTAGGGTTCAGGCTAAAGCAACAAAAGTAGGGAAATGCACAGTCTCAACATTAAAGCATATCAGGGGTGGAGTTTTCCTCGGGGTTGTCAATTGTCTGACTTTGAAGAGTGAAGACATGTCTGCAGTCTACAGAAGAAAATGGTGTTCAACTCCCACTGGGTATTTAAGGGCTTTGGGGGATGCTGAGTGGGAGGGTCAGGTGGGAGGACACAAATGGAATAAAAGACATTGATGGACAGTTTTCTTTTGGGTTAAAAAGGCAAACAAAAATGGAGATATGACAGTTTTGTTTGGAAATTATGACACTGGGGGATTGGGTACCTCTAGTGTCACTGTTAAGTTTGGGTGGGGTGGGATGGTGGGTCATCATTAGGAGGCTTGTGAGAGCCTGCACCATGGGTGATTCAGTGAGCAGGGGGAGTCACAGGGGATTGGGAATCCCAGTGTCACTCTTATTAAATTATTATGAGGACAGCAATCAGAGGATGTGGGGTGTCACTAGACACCAGGAAATATAGTATTTTAAGGGAAGGTCAGGACAGGGTGGGGGTGCCACTAGTCATCAGGGAAAAGCAATCTTTTTTGTCACTCGTAATATGAAAAAGAATCTTGTTTATGTCATGAGTCATGAAAAAGATTTATAAAGTAAAACATTTTCACCAATGTACCAAAAGGCACATCTGTGCCATAGCCCCCTTTTACCAACAAACATTTCAGACCACAATGCCTAACAGTCTGGGTGCTAGCCAGTTTACATTTAAACACAGTATGTGGTGCAGGCAGCATGAGAAGGGAGAACAAGATGGTGGCCAAATGAAAAGGATTTTCCCCTCATGAAAAGGATAACATCCATATAAAAAAAATCTTTTTTGTTTCATACAACTATTTTTAGTGATTACTGACCATGCTCAGAAACAATTATGAAAAATTTAAAAATTAAATAACTTTGGATTGGATTTATATCTTTTCACCAAATATGCAAAAGAACATCTGTGGGACAGTCTCTTTCTACCCTGAACATTTCAGGCCTAAATTCCAAACCATCTGGCGCTAGCTAAGTTGAAAGAAATCCAGTTCAAACCAATGGGAAAAATCCTGAAAATTTCACTTTTTACTACCTGTATCTCAGAATCAGCACATCTGACCAGAATGCAACTTGGCACATCAATAGATCTTCCACACCAGACTGCATATAGCAATATTTCATGCAAATCCATTAAATGGTTGCCAAGTTATTAAAGTGCAAATTTTGGGGATTAACATTGAAGTGCCCATACAACCCTAAATATGGCACATGACCATGCCCCTATATTTCTCTTCTGCCATGTACTTGTGTTGTTCCACCAGGTCTCAGATGCTACTAACACATCCATTCTTTCTGTCTTAGCTTACTGCCATGAATAAGTCCCTTTTGTTTGTCATACTGTATGCATTAATTAAAGGCTCCTTAAGTTTCTTGTTGCCTTGAATTTTTTATTCCCTTTCCATTTTATCTGTACCGTGTGGCCCATTTTCTCTACTGTTACTGTATATAATTATATCTTCAAACTATGCTATGATGTATCTGCATTGCGTCCCTTTTGACATCACACTTGATGGATTTTCCACAGTTTCTTTTCTACTTTTCCCCTACAGTAGCTGCATCAGTTTACATTTTATCTAATATAGATTGTAATATCTCCCCAGCTGTTTTGCTCCTTTTCTAGTCAGAGTCCATCATTTCTGAGGATTTCCTGCTTATTACTGAAATAGTCCTGGTTTCTTATGAATACATGGCTCTGCACATTTTCCCAGGTTTGCAGACAGGCATTCAGTTCTTTGTTATTATTCTCCTATATTTTGCTCTTGGCACTGGTAGTATTTCTGATAGCAACAGTTTACATCTCTTCCCTTTCAGCATCTCACCAATAGCTCTGAAGTCTGCCTTTACAGGTACAGTATGTCTTCATCCATCCTCATTCCTACATCATTCACCCCTGCATGAATCACTACCAAATTATTTATTCTGCTGTTTTTGATTAATCCTTCAACATCGTCCTTAATATTTTATATCCTTGCACCTGACGGGCAACATACTGAAATTATTTGTTTATCGGTAAATCTTATTATTGAGTCTCCTCTCCAAGGACTAGTAAATTCTTATCTTTGTTCAGCAGTATGTAATCATTCCCTCAGTCCATGTTCAGATTCATTTCTGTATTTGGATTTGCTGGTTCATTTGATTTGCTGGCTCATTTGGATTTTGTGAAGCACTTGTCTGTTTTGTCCTGTGTTTGATTTATACCTACGTCTGTATGCTCTATGGTCTATATCAATCCATTATATCATCTCAATTGTTATTTGCATTTGGTATGTCATCAGATAACAATATATCACATATGACTGAGAAAGGTAAAAGTGACTCTCTGCTATTTTTCCCTTTTTTCTTTTTTGAATTCAATATACTTTATTGATTTTCAAACAAAGACAGCATAACATACAAAGGAAGAGCAATTCAGTACAGTCAGTATAAATCACAAGTAACCTAAACAGTGGAAACAGTATCCTCCCCTCACCCACCCCAAACCATACCTCCCCACTGTTTGCTCTCCCCAAGAACCGCTGGTTTAAGATATACTATACATTCCAAACCATCACTGGGAATCCAGAAATAACTACACTGGTTGTGAACTATACTAAACCTCTCACACAGGTATTCTATTATGTATTGATACAAACAGAACAAGTATGAGTGACAGTTTATAGGAGACTGGATCAAGAGATACTAAAATACATTTCATTACATGAAGTGGAGTGAACACAGGGTATGGAGCTTGTCCCACCTTTTATGATATACTGATAATCTACCTCTTATGCTAACAATTGTCCTTTCCATCCAGAGGTTAGCCAAGTTCATTATTCCATTCTGGGTAAGGGATAATTGTTTGGTCCTTCAATGGCTTAAAACCACATGTTTAACTGATAGGGAGATAAGGGGCATATAGTATCACTGTTCCTTTACCCTGATTTGTGAGTAGTCTCCACCAGACAAATTGCTGGCATAAACAGGTCCTGTATCCCCAAAGGGGATCCAACATGGATTGGATAAGACTCCAGGGGGACCACCTTGGGGCAGTCCCAAAAATTTGGAGTGGAGAGCCGGTATCTTGACCACACCTAAAGCAGATGGGGCAGACAATTTCCCCATCGTAGTCAACTTAGCAGACATATAGTAAATGTTGTGCAGTATGTAGAACTGCATCAGATGGAGCTTATCATTTGAGGTATAAACATGAAGATCCTGCCATATCCATTCCCAGTGAAAGACCATAGTAAGGAAGGCAGAAGATCAATATGGAGACTGCCCCTGCACTTCTGGGTAGAGTTCAGAGAATAATGTTAATACAAGATGGGATACCATGTGTGGTTACCAGACCAAAGTTTGTTTCCCCATTTTCCTTTTCCTTCCCAATACCAATACCCAATCATTGCCTTCGATTATTGTATACTGTGTGTCTTCTGCACACCTAACTCAGTTCTTCTTTCTCTTTCCATGGTATTAACATTATCCTTGTATGTCAGTGATGAATCATTGTCTCTGGTAAATGTCAGATTTTCCCTATGTGTATGCTCTCTGACAATTAGTGTTTCTGGCATTTGAGCTCCCTTCTCTTCATTTAATAAGTGATTAACTTAAGTATTAAATCTTTCTTTGTTGTTTGTTTATTCTTTCCAGCCTATTTTGGCTTTTAGCATGCTAATTAGATGCATAGATACATAGATACATAGACAGTGTTGAGATAAGGGCCTATGGCCCACCTAGTCTGCCCATTTGAGCTGTAAGTTCAGTTTGTTTTCCTAGAAGTCTGTTTCCCTTACCCTGCCCTCTAGAATTCCTTTATGTCTATCCCATGCATTCTTAAATTCTGTGATTGTTTCAGCCCCCACCACTTCCTCTGGCAGGGTGTTCCACTTGTCCACCACCGTTCTGTGAAGAAATTATTTCTCATGTTTCCTCTGAATCGTCCTCCTCCAACTTCATCCCATGCCTTCTAGTCCTGAAACATCTTTTCACTTAAAAATAGTGTTTTCCTGCACCTGTTCCTCCCTGTAAGATACTTGTATGTCTCTAACATATCCCCTCTCCCTCCTCTCCTCCAGGGAGTACATGTTCAGTTCCTTCAACCTGTCTTCATAGGACTTGTGATGCAACCCATGCACCATCTTTGATGCCCTCCTCTGAACCTTCTCTACCCTGTCTATGTCCTTACGTGAGGTATGGTCTCCAGAACTGTACACTGTACTCCAGGTGGGGCCTCACTAGTGTCTTGTATAGCGGAATTATGACCTCCCTTTCCTGCTGGTGATGCCCCTGCCTATACATCCCAGCATCCTATTTGCTTTACCTGATGCCTTGTCACACTGTTTCCCTACCTTGAGGTCATCAGAGATGACAACCCCAAGATCCCTTTCCTGCTTGGTGCATGCTATATCCTCACCCCCCAACTCATATATTGTGCCAGGGTTTTTGTGCCCCATATGCATTATCTTGCACTTCTTTGCATTGAATTTCAACTGCCAAACCCTTGACCATTCTTCAAGTTTCTGCAGGTCCCTTCTCATTCTGTCTACACCCTCTGGTGTGTCTACTCTGTTACAGAGCTTTGTGTCATCAGCGAACAGCAAAATTCTGCCTTCTAGATCCTGTGCAATGTCACTGATGAAGATGTTGAATAGGACCGGTCCCAGCACTGATCCCTGTGGTACCCCACTGGTTACTCTTCCCTCTGTGGGTGACCCATTTACCACCACCCTCTGTGTCCTGCCACCCAGCCAGTTACCTACCCACACACTACTGTCCTGCCCACACCCATATTCCCCAGTTTGTGTAATAGTCTTCTATGTGGCACAGTGTCAAAGGCCTTGCTGAAGTCCAGATAGGCCATGTCCACTGCCCTCCCTGATCCACCTCCCTAGTCACCCCAGTCAAAATTCAATGAGGTTGGTCTGACATGACCTCCCCCTAATGTTTACTGTTTCACTATGTATCTGCACTTATTGCGGGGAACCTCCACCCCTCCCCAGATGTGTACTTCTTACAATGTTTCTATATATCAATGTTACTAGGTTATATAGTCACCTCAGTGTAACTGCAGATAGTTCCTGTTCACCCTGGCCTCCCTGGCTGATGCTGAAAGAGGCCTCTGTCCAGTGCTCACTCATGCTTACACAGGAAAAGTCTTATATAGGACCAAAACCAGAAGTAGAGCTCAGCCCTACTTCTGGTTTTGCTTCCCTCACAACAGGAAGAAAGCACACAAAGCTTCCTAAAAACATTGTTTTGTGTACTGTATACACCAGCACACTGCCAAAAAACAAGTCCTAGTTGCTTTTAAAAGCCCTGTTTGAACCCAGAATGGCCTCCACTGTCTTGTAGTCCTCCAAGTTCCCAGAATTCAATAGCCCAATAAAAAGAGAGGAGATCAGAGAAATAGGTATTTTGCTTGGTTATTGTTTTGGTATTTTTGAGAACTGAGGGTAGAGACTGAAGGTAGAGGATAGCTTCACATTGCCTCTGTCTGCATTCCCAGCTCTGTGTTGAGACTTTTTGGAAACCACCTTGCTATGAATACACTACTGAACAGAAAACTGTATTTACTTTGTGTCAGATATATTTAGTATGGAATAAACAAAACATCTTTTATTATGGAAAAAAATACATTATTTTGGGATATGGGATCTTTTAGCAGTCTGGAAAATTTTAGAGAGGCTAAACCAATTTCTATCAACATCTCACAAGAGATAAATGCAAAATCCTGAAAGGGACTTAAAGTAGGAAGCAGTGGTCAGGTGACCTAGGAACTAAAATAACTTTAAATTAATTGAAACGGTTAAAATGAAAGGAGGTTAGGTTAGATTAGAGTGGCATAACCTGGCAGTGGCAGAATGCATAAAATAACAATATATCCCCAGAGGCCTTAGAATCTTGGTAGACCCTAACATCGGGTTTTAATGCCCATTTTAGAAAAGCAGTGGGTAGGGCCAGAAAATATTGCTGAAAGGAATTTATGCTTTTCATATATATATAGATACATTAACCAATGAATCAAGTAACATAACTGCAGAGGTGGCTCAGCTTGTAGTGCAATATAAGACTGAAGTTGACAAAATGGTAAACAAATGTACGCTAATCATGTCACATGCAATCCTTTAGGATTATGAGGACTTTATTAAGAGATGGAAGCTAGAGAATTTGAAAGGGACGTTTATTCATATATGGACATCAAGGGTGCAATTGGTCCAAAACAAACTGAACAAAACATGAGACAGATCTAATATAAACTCAGGCTGTCCATTTTACAGTACAGAACTGGATTCAGACTGGAATAGTTACAAAGAGGTAATCCAGGACCATTTTCTTGGAAGGGGCACACAGAGGGAGACCACTGAGAGCAGGGTGAGGGTAGCATCAAGCCACAGAGAAAGAGTGATAAAGAAAAATCATTCCATGGAGAATAGCTTTAAGCTATTCAAGAACAAAAGAACAAGTCAAAACTAAAATTTAGTTTGTAGAAGAGAAAGGAAAAGGAGGAGAAAAGAACCAACAATCTACAAAATGCAGAGAGAAAACAATAGTTTATAACCTGTCTGATACAGCCCTTCCCCAAGAGAAAAAAACACTTCACCTAAGACTTGAATTTTTCCAGCTACAGAGATTAAAGACTTTTAGTAAAAGCTGGATATTCAATGGTTCTACAGGAAACTAAAATTAAGGTACTTTTTCATCAACAGAAACGAAGATGACAGGTACTATAGATACCATAAAACAGACTTTTGCAAAGATTTTAAGTCTTATTTCCTGCTATAAGGATCCATCCACACTAACATCTAAACATAAAGTAATTTGGTAACTAAATATCTAGAGCATGTGCTTAAGAAAGGGCATTGGATAGATACAGAATTTTGACCTAACAGCATAATTTCATTTATTTCATTGCATTTAAATGTTTTATACTGCAGAGCAAGATGAGCTAAAATAGCCAATTTTCACAAGTAACCAGTTGTACACAATAAATACCATGTGAAAATACAGACATTGCATAAAATATCGACACTTTGGGCCTGATTCTCATAGCCCTTAGACTGACACAAGGTGCCTGTGTCAAAACATTTTGCCACAATTGGCACCTTGCATCAAAATATGGCATTCATGATTCTGAAACATAGTCTGTGTCAGAATGGGGAGTCGCTGTGCCGAAGTGGGTCTGTACACACTTGTGACCTACATCATGGTGTGACAGATCACAGGGCCTTAGCGCCACAGCAGGGCTGCAACAACCCTTTTCTGGGATTCTAAAGCCCCACTGTGGACACAGCAAATGGCACCCATTAGACGGCCAGAAGGTGGTCTAAGTGTGCACCACAGAGATGGGATCTGAAAGTGGGCTGCCAGTCATAAAATGAGAGTGGGAGATGGGGAGGCGGGGGAGTCAGGTAGACAGCTTGTCATCAGTGAGCATGATGGCATCTGTAGAGGTGCACCTGCCCTGTACTGTATGTACAGTGTGGGTCTAGTACTATACATACAGTAGGTCAGTTATCAGCCCTGGTGGTCTAGCACCCGCATATCTCCTCAACACAATGCAAAACAATGTTTCCTTGGTGGTCTGGTGCCCCTCATCTCCCCATGACATCATAAAATTATTCCTGGTTGTCTAGCAGACACCCTCGTGATCCCCAATCTCCCTAGACATAATAACAAATAATCCCTGGTAGTCTAGCAAACCCCCCTCAGATTCCCAATCTCAATTTACCTGCCCCCAAACCATGTAAGTGACATTCCTGGTAGTCTAGTGCCCCCCACTTTGAGGAGCATTGCGCCACCACTCAGTCCCACCATCCTGAGGCCAGTGACCAGCACAGCCCTCCTCTAACCACCATGCTGGCCACTAGCTGAGCTGTCAATGAGGCCATACTGTACACAGTACAATACAAGCTCATTGAATGACAGCTCACCCCAAGCTGTCAAGTCACTGTTAATGAGTGCATATTGTATACAGTACAGGCTCACTGACAGCTCAGTCATCAGCCAGCCATGGTGGTGAGAGGAGGGCTGTGCTGGTCACCGGCTTGTGATGGGGGAGCAGGGTAGTGGTGCCATGCCTGCTGGGGTTGAGGAACCACTAGACTACCAGGATGTCACTTACGTGGTTTTGGTGTGGTTAGATCAGGGATTGGGGATCAGGGGTTCTGCTAGACTACCAGGAAGTATTTGTTATTATGTCTGGGGAGAGTAGGATCAAGGAGTGTCTGCTAGACTACCAGGGAACCATTATATGATGTCTGGGGAGATGGGGGGGTGCTAGTCCACCAGGGAATTATTTTGACATTGTGTGGGGAGATTGGGAGGCTGGTAGATCACCAGGGCTGATTACTGACCTTCTGTATGTATGGTACTAGACCCATACTATACATACAGTACAGGGCAGGCACCTTGACAGATGCCATCAAGCCCGATGATGGCTGGCTTTCTCCATGACTCCCACACTCCCTCCCTCCTGCCCCCTTCTATGGTCAGCAGCCCACTCGGATCCCCTCCCAGTGGTGCAAGTCACTTAGATCACTTCCTGGCTGGTCTAAGTGGTGCCATTTGCTGCATCCACAGTGGGGCTTTAGAATCCCCCAAAAGAGACTTGCTGTCTTCCTGGCTCCCCCAATCCCACCTTCTGGGCCCCACAAGCCCTGGCCCCTCCTGGAGGGATGGTTCTTCTCCCAACATCCTGGCCCTCTAGTTTTGTGCCAGATGGGGGCAGGCCTGATACCTATGGCAGTGTCTGTCAATGTGCCAGCTTTTGGTACAGTTACAGACTTGCAGCAAACCTGGGGAGTTTGGCTCTGGGATCCTATTTTTATAGAATCGAGTGAAGGATTCCTGGTGCACCCGGGTTTGCTGCAGACCTAGATCACTGCAAATTGTGGTGATCTAAAGGCTTTTGAGAATCAGGCCATTTGTCCTTAGCATATGATGATTAAAACAATTAGGAACAGTTACAGTGCACAGTATCAATCAGAAGTTATCAGCGTCTAGAGATAAATGAAGGAATGTTAACTGCTTTAGTGACTGAGGATGGCAAGAGGTTGTACAGTCCAATAGCCTGATAGGACAAAACACTTAACTCCACTATGGTGTTCCAAAAGGGAGCTTTAATGTGAATTTCAACTGGGAACATGCCCCACCATATTAGAAGAGCACTGTAAATGCTTTGTTATACAAGAGAGGACTTCACCTAGAAACACCTGTAGAAGAAGACCAGCAACCTGTGGACAAATCCATCCTCCAAGGATAGACAAGCTGCAGTTTTGTACAGCTGACAATGGTATGTACGATAGGGTAGGTTAGAAATAGTACTGTGCACTTGGAGAGGGCCCTGGTAAAAGCAGCAGCATACACAAGAGAACCATAATCAGTGATAGGAAGCAGAGGCTTTTACAAGTAATCCCTCAGTTTGTGATGCAAAGAACCTTTTAACATAATAATAATAATACTTTTATTTATTTTGCACCTTTCAAATACCAAGTCACAATACAATAAGATAAATAAGATAAAAATACAGAAATCAATATTATAAAAACAGACAGAAACAAATCAATGAACAGTAAAACCATAAGCTTTTTCCCACTGGAAGGATTTCAAAGCCTGTTTAAAACTCCCCACAGTCGTGCACTCCCTGGTACGACAGGGTAGAGAATTCAAAGGAAGGGCTGCAAACATAAAAGCATGGGCCCCAGCATATTTTAAAATCACCTTGGAATCTCTAGCATCCCCTTGTTGGCTGAGCGGAGCGATCTCACAGGTTGATAAGGGATCAGGAGTTCTTTCAGGTAATCAGGGCCCAGATCGTGCAGGGCTTTGAAAGTCAGTAATCCGACTTTGAAGATGATCCGCCACTGAACTGGCAGCCAGTGCAGTTCCTGCAGCACTGGTGTAATATGGGAAGATCTAGGGGTACCCATCAACACCGAGCTGCGGAATTCTGCACCAGCTGCAAGTGGTGGATATCAACCTCGGAAGCCCAAAGTAAAGCGAGTTGCAGTAGTTTAGGCATGAGGTCATAAAGGCATGGATCAAAGTTGGCAGATCACGGACAGAACAAGGTGCTTGATCCTAGTGATGTTTCTTAGATGGTAGAAAGATGACTTAACCACCCTGACACCTGGGACTGAAAAGTCAGCCCGCATCTAATATCACCCCCGGTCTCACACCCGTTCAGAGACCTGTAGCTCGACATCCCCAGAAATATTCCAGATGGGGAGCCGCCCCAGGTCCCCTATCTGGTGATCTGGATCGAATACCAACACCTTCGTCTTCTCAGAGTTCAACTTCAGCCAGCTGGACCTCATCCAGTCCTGGAGTTCATTGATGGAGCTGTTAAATACTGAGATAGTTCCTTTCTGCTCAGGTGCAAAGGACAGGTATAGCTGGGTATCATCTGCATAACAATGAAACCTTAGCCCTATCATCTCACAATGTCTCCGAGGGAAGAATGAACACCGTGAATAACATGGGGGACAATACAGAGCCCTGAGGAACCCCACAAAATAGAGATGGGATCAGAGGAAAAAACCTGACACCACCCTCTGAGTTCTTCCGTAAGATATGAAGTGAACCATCTGAGAACAATCCTGAAAGCTCACAAATACATCTCAGGTGCTCAAGTAGGATCCCATGGTCAATGGTGTCAAATGCTGATGACAGATCTAATAGTACCAAAATTGACCTTTTCTCTGGTCTCCTGCCATCAGATCATTGAGCACCGAACCAGCACAGTCTCGGTACTGTGTCTCTTTCGAAAACCTGATTGGAGAGGTTCGTAGATGCTATGGATGGTCAAGTGGTTCTCCAACTGGGCCACCACATCTTTCTCGATCACCTTCCCGCAAAGGGATGTTTGAGATAGGCCTGTAGTTGGCAAGACAGTCTGGGTCCAAAAAACTTTCTTCAACAGGGGTGTCACCACTGCCTCTTTCAAGGAACAGGAATATTCGCCCGATTCAAGGGAGCACCAGACTATCTGAGCTAGAACCAGGAAAATTGACTCCCCACACCCCAAAATTAGGAAGTAGGGCCTGGATCCAAACTACAGTAGTTAGGGTGCAACTCTTGGACAATCCGCGTAACATCCAAGATTTCCAAGCGGTGAAGGTACTCCAGGAAAACAAAGGGGTGGTGACCAAGTCCTGACCAACAGCAACTCACATAGAATGTGTCAAATGGATCTCTGACCTAATGTCAGCCACCTTATCAACAAGCTCATCACACTGTAACTGTGAAAAAGCTCTACAGAGCTGTAGACAGGTTGGTTGCACAATCTGTCCACAGTTCTGAACAGCTGAGCTGGTCAGTTCTGAGTGGCAGAAATTTTCCACAGGAACTCTGCCTTCTTACAAGAAATTTCTGACTGATAGAATTGATAACATTCTAACAGTCTAAGGTGGTCAGTATCCAGGCCAGATTTCCATCAACAATGTTCTAACCTGCGTCCAGAGTGGCACCCAACTCCCTCAAGGCCCCATCAAACCATGGAGCCGAGGTGAGAAGGAGAGGGATGCACAGAACTGGAGCAATAGAATCCAGGCAGAGGTGATGGCATTATTATAGGCCACAACCAGTGCCTCTGGATCACTGCAATGCACAGGAAATTGTGATAGGTCAAGGACCGAGCAAGGCCATTGGAAGAAATATTCTGCAAAGGATGGTACTTGACCATCTCTACAGCAGTCGGCCTACAAGGTAGGGCACCAAAATTGAATCTCACAGTGTAGTGATTGGACCAACTGACTGTCCGCTCCACGTCAAAGCCTCGATCCCCAGGAGGAAGACCAAATCAAGAGAATGGCCACCTTTATGCGTAGTAGTAGTGATAATCAGCTGTGTTAAGCCCAGTGAATCCATTAACTGGAGGAAGAGTTGTCCAAATTGCAAGAGTTCATCGTCGATCCATGCATTAAAGTCACCCAGGACCATCAGCCTGGGAGACTCAAAAGCCATGTCGACAACAAAGTCTGCTACTTCCTTAAGAATTGCTTCCCATCTCCAGGTGGATGGTAGATGAGAGCAATTCGATAGCCCACCTGCTACAACAGCACATTCAAAGAGATGGTCTCCTCAACTGGAACACTAGTGAGTGCCAATTCGGTCTTAAAACAGACTGCAACCCCACCCTGCAGACCAACCTCGGGTGATGTATCACCATATACCTGGCTGGAATTGCAGCCTCAAGTATTGGTCCAGCATTATCATCCAGCCAGGTCTCGGTGATGCAAGCCAGATCTGTTTAGCCAACAAGATCTGAAATCACATGATGTAGAGAACCAAGTTTCTGGTTTACTGTTTTGATTAAGTAGTTGACATGCATGTCATACGATAGTGTGCTGTCCAAAGATATGCCTAAGTATTTCAGTTCTGAGAGATGTTCCACCACAGTGGCATCTGATCTATGAACTAGAAAAGAAGAACAAAGAGATGTTTATGTATCCAGAAAAAAAGGAGCTGATTTTTGGATATTGAGAACTATCCAAATTGTTTAAGATTACCAAGTCCCTACCCATGGTAAAATGATGGCACCATTAGCATACAGGATAGTTTCAGCAGAAGGGCAAGCATTTGATACTGAAGTTAAGAAAAACGAAAAAAGTAAGGGACAAATGAAAGATTTCTGTGGGCCCTCACAACAGATTTGATGGAAGTCTGAGTGGGTACTGTCAGTTGCAGTCCTGTGCACCATGTCAGTCAAATACTTTTGCACCAGTTTGCATCATCAGGGAGAAAATAAAGAGGCAAGTACCCAACAAGCAATTCATCATTGATAAGGTTGAATGTTTTGGTGAGGTCCACAAACACTAAAGCAACAAAATCCCTGAGTCTAATGCACAATACACATAATCTGTAAACCTCACCAGGGCAGTGTCTGTGTTATCTTGAGGTGGAAACCATGCTGGGCACTGGTCAGCAAGCCATTTGGCAGGATAAATTCTGGTGTTTGGTCACAGACTATTTTTCAAATATATTTGAGGCGGGCAAGGAGTGATATGGGTCAGTAGTTGGAAGCAGATGTTTGGGCCTGATTTGTGGATGGGAATAATTGTGACCATTTTTCACAATTGAGGGTATGCACATGTGCATAGGGAGAATCTAAAAATGTTTGAGGTGGGATATGCCAAAACTAAAATGGACAGTCTGAGTTTATATTAGATCTGTCTCATGTTTTTGTTCAGTTTGTTTTGGACCAATGGACAGTTATGCTAGGTAACAGGTAATCCGATCAGGACCCAAAGCAAGATTTGGTTTGGTATGGCTCAGGTACAGGTATTTGGCCACCTGCTCTAAAGAAAGATATTTGAAACATAATTTGGGTATGGTGGGACTTTGCAAATTTGCAGGTGTGTCCAGGGGATACTAAGGAGACATTTTCTGTACTTATTAAGGTTGCAGAAGAAATCATTGAACAGGGAGACAATATACTTAGAGTCACAGGTTATCCCATCTTTATACTCGGTGGTCCATAGTTGAGTACCCTTACAACTACCAATGAGGTTGTTAATTCTGTTTTACAATTTGGGAGGGATTCTCTTGATTAGAGGTCAGGCCAAGTTTCATATGACTAATTTTAACTTTGCAAACTTTTGCTTACAGCTACTGCACAAGGCTTTGTATTCCTGCAGAAGGGCAGGGTCCTAAGCTTTCTTGCTTTGAGGCCACCTTTTGTCCCTTTCTTTGAAAAGCCTTATATGCTCCATGGAGACCTATTCCTGTTTGTTACCATGTATCCTATGTCACTTCATAGGGCAAAGGTGATCATGGATACTAGTGCAATTTTGACAAAAGCCATCATAGGCAGTATCAATGTCCATGATACTTTCAAGGAAAGCCCAGTTGTTAGAATACAAAGTAGAGGTAAAGGCCTCCAGGTTTAGATCCTTGAGTTGTCTGGCATCAATGAATATTGGAGGGGCCCATGGCAATCTAGTGGGCCAACCACAAAAGACTGGACTGTGGTTACTAATTGAGTTGTGGGTACCCTGTATTTGCAAATTGAGGAATTGGGCATTGACATCCAGTCTAAAGTAGATCCGTAAACAGAGGGTCAGTAATAATCTAGTTTAATCTAAGGTTCTCAAACAGATCTCTGGATCTGTCAGTTGGATAATGGACCAGGTCAAATTGAAATCATCAAGTAGGCCCCATAAGGACCCATTCCCTGATTTTGAGCAAAAATAGTCCAGTGTCTGAAATGGCAGTTAGACTATCTTCAGCATGGTCAGGAGTATGTAAATAGTGCTCACTGTTATGGATCTATCCTGATCAAACAAGATATCAAGTGATAAAGGTCACCAGGACCCAAGATCTGGTAGGAGGGATATCAGTAACCCTTAGATGTTTAGAAATGTAGAGCAGGTAACCCCTCACCATCATTTTATCCTATATCTTCTAAAGATTGAGTAGTAAGCTAATTTTATTTCATTATCTAGGATTTTGTTTGACATCAGGGGCAGGATTTTCCAACTGTCGTGCAGGGCTTGCATCCAGCCCTGCACCAAGGCACTAGGTTTTGGTTGTGTGCCAAACACTTTGCTGCAACTCATTCGATTTTAGAATCTTGGACACAGTAGTGACAGTTTCCATGAATTACAGCAGCTTGCACCAAATATCGGGTAAAAGGTCTATAACAATGGCCCCTAGGATTGCCGTAAGCTAGACCACAAAAATTTGGTCTAACTTGTAGCAATTGTTGCAGGATGGAAAATCCAATTACATCACTGCAAGCCCCATGTGCTGTATTGTTGGCAACGGGACCGTGTGATAATCTAATACTTTTGAAAATTCTGCCCCAGGTCTTGGACAAGGCAATAAGTAAGCAATAAGACACAACACAGTGTGCATGGAACAGATTTTGCCACACACCTAGGGCATAGTGAGAGCACAGGCCACACACCAAGTACATTCAGCCCCGGAAGTGTGGTAAAATCTGTTCCATGCACATCCCCAGAGTGTCGCATTGCGCTTATAAAATGGGCTTCTTTTTAACTTTTATATTTGGGAAAAGCATATTTATATGTAGAAACAATAGATTTACTTGTGCTCATTTATGATAAAATCATCCTTCCACCCACTTCCAATGATATCATTGATGATGTTATTGCATCACTGCTGGACAAAGTTTATCCTTTGCTGGCATCAGTATTCAAGTTATGGAATGTTTGTCATGGAATGTTTACCATGGAATAAATGGATTCAAAATTCTGCTCAGTTCCACTGGCAGAATGTTCTCTCGTAATATACTGTACACACACAACAAAGGCATCTTCTACAGCCAGAGACTCAGTTATCTCACTGTCAGGCAAGCAGAAGAGATTTCCTGATGAGCAAGTTAAGATAGAAGGGGATTTTTATTGTCAGCAAAGAAACAGCTGTAATGAAAACTATAAAAAATACTTAATGTTTCTAATTTGTTTATGTGTGTAAGAAAAGTGTGATATCATCAGAAACAACATTTAATTAATTTATTTTTTATTTAAGGCAATTTTATTTTAGGGCCCAGTTGAAGTTATTTTTACAGTGTAATGGTAGCATTGTGTTTGCAATGGAAGATCAATTCTGATTGTAGAGGGACTGATGGGAAATAGTTCTGGTTGTAGGAGGGTTGATTTGCTTATTGTGTGATGTGGTTTAGGACCAGGATGACTGTGCATGAAACAGACTTCATGCACGGTCACATGACATATTTTGACTACTGAGTCTTCCTTATTTTGGATGCTCATTTTATAATGTCAAACTTGGATGCAATGACCCAAGCTTTAAATTGATCATTTTGGGCTAAATCGCTGATTGTTTAAGTGCACTAGTCTCAGGGTTGTTTTTTGGATGGATTACTGGTAATGTGCAGAGGCCTATGGTGTGGGTGGACTGTGCCAGACATAAGAATTAGGGAGAAAGACCAGATACTTATGTCTGGGTTAGCTACATGGCCTCTTACTGTAATGTTTGGGAAACAACAGCCCTGGCACAGGTAGAATTAGCATTAGCCAGGTTAAAGCAAATGTCCACACACCTAAAAAATATGTTAGATAGGATCAGGATGTGGGGATCTGGAATGAGTGACAGAAGGCCTGCCTTCCAATAGACTGATGATAAACTGGAGAGACATTAGTAGTTCCTCTACACTGGAAATATATTACTAGACTCAGACATACACCACCTAGAGGTACTTGTGGTGTGGTGCAAGTGATGACATCAGCAAGGGCAAATCAACAGCAAAATACATAATCAATCAGGAAAGATTTTGCTGCCAGGATAGCAATATGGACTACACCAGTAATGGGTCAAGCAAGGAAGTACATACAGTATATTATATGTCTATGCTACAGATCAGATAGCATCACCAATATAGGGAACATACTGGGAATACATATATTCATTTGATAAAGCTACAGGTATAATATCAACACTTATAAATGAAGCAAGTAAGTATAGCATATATACATAGATCCAAGCTACTGGTTTTGAAACCCTCAGCAATAATGGGAAGCATACAGGGAAAGCAAGCATGCATACTGTATGTCTTAGCAGCATGTATGCAGGCCTCACCAAAATAAGAAGCACACTGAGGATAAATTAGTTAATTTCATATAACAGATTAGGACAGCAGCCACAATGGGGATTGCTAACTGGAAATGCATACCAAACAGTCAGATGTTAAGGACCCTCAAGCAACAGGTACACTCACCAGAATGGAATGGCTACTAGCATGTATTGCTATACAATCATTCCATGAAGCCTTTTGCCTTATGATAAGAGGGCAACAGACTCAGCTGTTCTGTGTTGAAGGGTACTCACCACAGTGTGTTGTATGCTTACAGCTGTTTCCATGGGGTGTACAGGTTCATGGGACAGCCAGCTCCAGCTAGCAATGTAGTCAACATTGAAAGAACCACACTTAGAAGACCATGATGCTGTTCAAAATGCTGTTTTTATTCACAGTGGAGCAGTAGGTAACCAGCAAATAATCCAGATTAATTCACACACAGTGGACCCATACAAACACCCCAGCACTTCATTCAAAAGAGCCTCCTCAGTGGGCTAGGCCTGTAAGTGATTATTATCACAAACTCACTCAGCAGATCAGCCCTCTACTCCCAAAGTGCCTACCTCTAGTGTAGAATTGTGAACAGTTAACAGAACAAGGTAACCCTCTTGTCTGCTTAGTGGGTTCGAGTCAGCTTTGTCCCAAGTTCTGGAGGGATTCAAAATGATAACCTCTTGTTAGCATACCCAATTATCAGTATCAGATAATTCTGTCTTTGGGGAGCCAGACATCTTTGCTTACAGGCACCTAACCAGGTATTTCAATATGAACCCTTAGAACTATATGCAAGACCTAGAGAACTCTTATCTGTTTCCCAGTTTGGTACCACAATAAGCGCATGCACAGTGTCAACTATAACCATCTAAGCTTCACTTATAAAAAGAAGTTTCAAGGCACACCAGGCAGTTTCTGTTTCAAAATATATATCTTTGCTTTAAAATAGGTAAAATAGGAAAACAGTAAATTACAGAACAAGATATCCCAACACATACAGCCTGAAAGACAAAACGGGTTTAAAATGCAAATTCCTACAACCCATACACTCAGACTGGTCTTAGCTAATGTATCTATACTTTTAATCTTTCAGTGATTCGATGTTCCTCTTTTCTCAGTCGGAGAAATGTCTCTCTGTAAGGTCTGCTCAGTATATTTAAAAGCAGTCTTGAGCCAGCCTTCTCTGAGGTCACCTAACTCCACCTTGGTGTATTACAATTTATATTTTATAACACAGGATGTCCTATTAAGATATTTAAAAATAATAGGTGACATAAATGAATCACCTCTCTTCATGTGACTTGCCAAAACCAGTCCGTGATCTGCTTCACCCAGACATCAAAGCCTCTTTGATGTAATTCACTGATACCCAAGCAAATGCATATTGGTCTTCCTAATTTAGTCTGGGACCTGCTTCACCCAGACATCAAAGTATCTTTGATGTAATTAGCCAGCTTCCTGGGAAGACACCCAAAACACATGCATATGCCCTATTCCTCATGATATATAGTAGCAAATCAAAGGATTTCCCAGAGGGCATTATAAAATGGATATATTGGTTCCTGGCTTCAAAGCAAAATGACAAGGTAATTGCATTTTAGATATCTGCAGTTTAAGCTACCTCCTGTCCTTTGAACTTATCCCAGGGGGCTTTGATGTGTCAGTTTCAGTAAGACTGTAGTTTCTCCTGACAGACACTCCCTTACATTTTTGTATTGCAGAAAAATATCATATTGAAATCAGAACCAACTGTCCATGTGCCACAATCCTCCCACCTAGACTGAATTGGGGGTTCTATCCTGCATGGGATGAGTTTCCCAAATCAGTTCACTCCTCATACACACAAGACAGCCCATCTGAGTTCTGAATGGTCACTCCAGCCCTGTGTAGAATGGTCATGTCATATCCTTGCAAAGCAATACTCCATCTTAGCAATTGACCATTGTTGTTCCTCATCTGCATCAGCCAAACCAGGTGGTTTTGGGCAGTCTGCACCACAAAATGCTGCCCATACAAGTATGGCTCCAATTTCTTTATGTCCCACACTATGGCCAGCCACTCCATTTCTACTGTGGAGTAAGCCTGCTCCTGGGAAGTAACTTTTTACTCGGGTAGGCTATTGGTGATCCTTCCACTGGCTGGATGTCTGATTCAATACTGCCCCAATGCTCATGTCTGAGGTGTCAGTCTGAACTATAAAGGTTTGCTATAGAAATGACTTGGCAAAACAGGGCACTGCACAATGCCTCCTTTAGTTTAGAAAAGGCTTACTCACAGGCTGGGCCCAGGTAATTTTCTTGGGCATCCTTTTTCTGTTAGGTCAGATAGGGAGCAGCCAGGCACTGTAATTGGGTACAAATTTTCTATAGTACCCTGCTGTCTGAGAAAACTCCAGACCTGCTTCTGAATCTCTGGTCTGGGCCATGCCTGGATTACCTCTATTTTTATTTGGTTTGGACAGAGCTGTCCATGGCCTACCTCATGCCCGAGGTATGCCACCTCTCCCATGGCCACCTGGCACTTCTTGGCTTTGACAGTGAGCCCAGCCATCTGCATTCTGCCCAGCACTTCCCTAAGGTGGGATAGGTGATCCTCCCACCTGGTACTAAAGATGACAATGTCATCCAGGTATGCCATGACATACTCCTCAGCACCAGTTAACACCTGTTTCAACAACCTTTGGAAAGTGGCTGCATGCTCTTCATTCCGAGGTATTACTTTAAACTCAAATAAGCCTATCAGAGTGATTAAGGCTGACCTCTCCTAGCTCTGTCCATCAACTCTACCTGCAAATGCCCCTTTCTCAGGATAATGGTCGAAGGTAGGTCACCCTCCCAACTTGTCCAGGAGTTTGTCCTTCTGGGGCATCGGTGTGCATCTGACTTCATGACTGCATTCAGTCCATGATAGTCCACACAGAAATGAGTTGAACCATCTGGCTTGGGTACAAGGACTATGGGTGAGGCCCAGGGACTGTAGGATCTCTGGATTACCCTAAATCCAGCATCTCCTCCACTTCCTCCTAATGTCCTTTTGTACAGCCTCTGACATCTGATATGCTGTCCGCTGTATGGGTGTCTGTGTCCCTGTCTCACATCGTGTATCACTGAAGGGTTAGTCCAGGCTTGGTGCTAAACAGGGGCAAAGTCTGCTAAAACATCTGTTACTTCCTGGATCTGGCCTGGGGTCAGCTGGGGAGACAATTTTACTGCCTCCTCAGAGGACTGCTGCTTAATCTCTTCCAGCAAGTCCAGAAGGGGGTCTTCTTGTCCGTCCTCCCAGTGACAACAAACTGCAAACACCATGTCAGCCCTATTGGCATATGGCTTCATTATGTTGACATGGTACATCCTTTCTGTCTGTCTACGGTCAAGTAACTCCACAATGTAGTTCATGTCATTTACCTTCCTAACCACTTTGTACAGTCCTGCCCACCCAGTCTGCAGCTTTGTTTCCAGACCAGAATAAGGACCATAACTTCCTGAGCCACCATGTATGAGCGAGCTCTGGCTCTGAGGTCATACCACACTTTTGTTTCTGTTGGACAGCTGCAGGTTGCTCTGGGCTGTCCCCATAAGCTCCTGCAACCTTTCCATAAAACTAAGGATGTAATCCACAATGGGAGTTCCCTGGGTGGCATGCTTGCCTTCCCAGTCCTCCTGGATTAAGTATAGGGGCCCATGTACCCAGCATCCGTATAAGAGTTCGAAGGAGGAAAATCCTGTTGACTCTTGGGGCACCTCCTGTATGCAAACAACAGGTGGGGAAGGTATTTCTCCCAGTCCCTCCCATGCTGTTCAGCAAACACCCAGAGCATTGACTTTAGGGTACCATTGAATCATTCCACAAGCCCATTTACTTGTGGGTGATATGATGTCATGCATCTCTACACCACCCTACACTTCTCCCATAAACATTTCATCAGGTACAACATGAAGTAACCCTCTAGATCGGTGATTACCTCCTGCAGAAATCCAACATGGGAGAAAATCCCAAGTAAGGCATCTGCCACTTTGTCTGTCCTCAGAGAGGATAGGAGACTGCCTCTATGTACTGGGTGGCATAATCCACCACAGTCAGGATGAATCTCTTCTCTGAGGAGCTGGGGTATTTAAAGGCCCCACAACATCCATTCCCACCCTCTGGAATGGCTCCTCCACTATGGGCAATGGAATCAGGGTGGCTTGGCTTTTCTTGCCCGCCTTCCTATTTCTTGGCACCAGTGACAAGACCTGCAAAACTCCTTCACATGCTGGGTGAAGTTAGGCGTAGAAATTCTGGGCCTACCACTCATAGTGTGTGTGATTCTAGATGACCAGACAGGGAATATCACATGCAAGTTTGAGCAACTGCTCATGATACCCCTGGGGAACAACAAGCTGCCTGTCTAGCATCCCTCCCTCTCTGTACTGCCTGAGTATAGATAAGTACATTTTCCCAATAAACCTTATGTCTGCCATCACCTCTCTGTGTTTTGTCAGAGTCTGCCCAAGCCCTCAGCTTTTCTAAGCTAGGGTAACTCCTCTAAGCAACTGCAAACCCTTCACACATTCCCAAGGCATGGGACAGGTCCCCTTCAGCCGCTAAACTAGGGTCCCTAGCACTAGCGTCAGGGCCCTCAGGATCACTGTCAGTTCCAACCCTTTGACAAGTGGTCACCCCTCCTCTTTGGAGTAACCTCTGTAGCTGTGTGGTTACTTGCTACTGGGGAAATTTCTACCCCCTTTTATCAGTCTCCCATCTGGAGACAAAGGCAGAGAACCAGTCTCTCAGTGGTTTCCACACTGGTGTCTGTGAGGTTCAGGGAGCTACAATATTCCTTTGCCACTTGGCTATGGGTAACTGCACATATCATCCCCTGTTGGAGATTGTTACCCATTATCAGATCCACTGCTAATGTTTTGGCTACAACCACCTGTTACACAGTTCCCCATTTCACCCCAGTCTAGGAGAACACTAGCGAGGGCAATGTTTTCTCCCCACCTCGAAGTCCTGTACAGTGATGTATTTATTGGGTATAAGCTGGCCAGGTTGTACCAGATCCTTTACCAATGTCAGGGATGCCCCTGTGTCCCTTAACCCCTGCGTCTGCACACCATTTACCATGACTGGGTGCATGTGTTCCTCATGATCACTGGCATGCTTCCAGGGACACACAGACAACCCACTTCTTTCTAGCACCCTGTTGTGTATCATGGCTGGCCTTTTGGGACAATGTCTGGCAATATGCCCAGTTTCTTTACATAACCAACATTCACTTCTTTTCTCAGAGAAATCTTTCTCTGAAACCTGAGGCTAACTGGTTTCGTGGAGGCAGTGAGGGTTTTAGCTGCCCTGAAGATGTGCTTTCCTTTTGCACTGCCACGCCTGCCCCATTCACTCTCAGAGTAGGTCTGCTCTTGGCATAGCAGTCCGAGAGTTCGGTAGCCTCTTGCACTATTTTTGATCTCGGTCCTCTAGCCAGGTTTTTAGCTCTGCTGGACATGCCAATAAAACTGTTCTAATAAAATCACATTTTAAATTTTATCAACAGAGTTTGCCTCAATTCCTTCCCACCAATGTTTTAAAATCCGACGTTGTTTCATGGCTTGATACTATAGCTCATATCAGGGCTTCTCCTGAGCTTCGAATTTAGCTCTATGATTCAGCAGTTAATTCAAACTTTTTTAACAGTGCAGCTTTACATTTGCGTAATAGTCACTGTTCTCATTGTCCATTTGACAAAATGCATCCTGAGCTTTCCTGATAAGTAGCGGGATAGCTGGAAGCTTCAGGACCCTCTAGGAATTTTAGCCAGAATACAAACCTTTTCAAAGAATTTAAAAGGCATCCATGCCTCCCTCTTTAAACTTGGCTATTAATTTGGAGTTTTATTTGTAATCCAGTCCTGCAGTCCCAGTTAAACCCAAACCACTTACCTGCTCTGCTGCCACTGATTGGAGTCGTATCTTCTCCAGTTCATGTTGCCTCTGGCGCTCCTGCTCCTCACGGTCTGCATCTTGGTGTTCTTGTTCCTCTCTCCTCTGCAGCTCACTGGTGCTCATGCTTCTCATGGTCTGCCTCCCTCTGTTGTCACCTGCCTCTCACTGTTCCCTCTCTGCCTCATCATTCCCTCTCTGCCTCTCAGCCTCTAGCTCCCTCTTCTCCTCTGCCTCCCTTCTTCATGGTCCCGCCTCTCTGGAACTCCAGCTCCATCCTGCACAACTCAATTTGCAGCCTGAGTGCTTCCAGATTCAGGATACTGGTGACCATCCCTGCTGCCATGGCCCTTCACTGACAGTGGCCTTGCTGTCCTTTTCAGTCATGGTCAGTAACTCGCTGCTCTGGGTTTCTGCTACAATCAGGGCATCTATGAGGTTCTGCTTTTGACTGTCACCTCGAACTGGACTCCTCTGTCCCTGCATAACTGCTTTAAGAATTCTACAATGTGCCTGCTGTAGTTGGAAGTCATCTTCCTGACTACTGCTTCTCTGACTGGCACTTTAGAAAGAAATAAAATGGGTAGGAACTTGACTGTAAGCCAAGGGATATAGTTCTGCTTTCTTTTGAAATAAAACACTGCCTTTCTTTTTCCACGTGAGATGAACAGTCTCAAGTTGACACAATGAACAATAAAGCTTATACCACCAAACTTTTATGCCACTGTTGCAACCCTTCTGTCACAAAATCACTCAGCAGGTCAGCCCTCTACTCCAAAGTGCCAACCTCAAAGTGTAGAATTGTGAACAGTTAACAGAACAAGGTAACCTCTTGTCTGTTTTGTGGGTTCGAGTCACCTTTGTCCCAAGTTCTAGAGGGATCAGACTGATAACCTCTTGTTAGCATACCCAATTATCAGTCTCAGAAATATTCTGTCTTCGGGGCCAGATTCTTTGCTTATGGGCACCAACCAGGTATTTCAAATGAACCTTAGAACTCTATGCAAGACCTAGAGAACTCTTATATGTTTCCCAGTTTGGTACCACAATAAGTGCATGCACAGTGTCAGCTATAACCATGTAAGTTTCACTTATAAAAAAGAAGTTTCAAGGCACACCAGGCAGTTTCTGTTTTAAATATATATCTTTACTTTAAAATAGGTAAAATAGGAAAACAGTAAATTACAGAACAAGATATCCCAACACATACTGCCTTAAACACAAAACAGGTTTAAAAGTGCAAACTCCTACAACCCATACACTCAAACTGGTCTTAACTAATGTATCCTTACTCCTTAATATTTCAGTGCTTCAATGTTCCTCTTTTCTCAGTCAGTAAATGAATGTCTCTGTAAGGTCAGCTCAGTATATTTAAAAGCAGTCTTGAGCTGGCCTTCTCTCTGAGGTCACCTAACTCCGCCTTGGTGCATTAAAATGTATATTTTATAACACAGGATGTCCTACTGACCTGAGCTCTTTCCTTCTAAGGCTGCTTGAAAGGCAGAGTAGAAAACTTACCAGAGCAAGGGAAAAGGATTAAGACTTATTTTGCTAAGCAGATTTACTGTGTGGTGTTGTTTTTATTTTACTCACAGGGATTGCTACTGTTTGTTGCTAACATTTCATTGCTTTATTTTCTCTGATTCAGATTGTTGTTGCTGGTATACCTTCTGCATTATTACAAGGTGTGCCTACAGGTGTGTGCTAACAGATTACTGCTGTAATCTTCTGATTCAAATTATCTTTTTTGCAAGGTATATCTTCTGTTACTGCTTTATTTTCTCTGTAGCAAAGTGTTTCTTACAGGGTGTATCTTCTCGAAAATTACTGTATTACAGGTGGAGCTTACATTTTGTGACTTTTATCTTTGGGCTAAGCAAAATTACTGTTTGACACTGTGTTTTATTTTATTCTTGTTTTTTTTTGTTTGTTTGTTGAAAAGGTTTGTTGTCTCAGAGGTGTTTCAGTCTCCTTCTCACATTGAAGGAGCTAATTGCTTTCCTCCCACAGCTCTTCCAAAGGATTAGGTGTGTATGTGGGGAGTGGAGTTGGCAAACTGTCAGTAATTTCCAACAGAAAGAAGGGTTAAAAAGTCAGGTTAGTTGATATCTTGAGGTAGAAGACTTGGTTTGCTGGCCAAGGCACTAGCTTCACCTGAGCTGTTTCCTTCTAAGACTGCTTGAAAGGCAGAGTAGAGAAACTTACCAGAGCAAGGAAAAGGATTAAGACTCATTTTGGCTAAGCAGATTTACTGTGTGGTGTTGTTTTATTTTTTACTCACAGGGATTGCTACTGTTTGTTGCTAACATTTCATTGCTTTATTTTCTCTGATTCAGATTGTTGTTGCTGGTATACCTTCTTCTGCATTATTACAAGGTGTGCTCACAGGTGTGTACTAACAGATTACTGCTGTATCTTCTGATTCAAATTGTCTTTTGCAAGGTATATCTTCTGTTACTGCTTTATTTTTCTGTAGCAAAGTGTTTCTTACAGTGTATATCTTCTCTTAAATTATTACAGGTGGTGCTTACAGGTTTTACAGTTTTATCTAACATTAGGATAAGCTTAGGGTTACTGCATTTGTTGTTGACTGATTGTTTCTGCTCTTACCTCCTTGTTCTTTCATCCGTGGTTCTTCTTTTTCAGCAGGGAAGGCCCAGCCACCCACTCCCATCCCCAACCACCCACATTACACTCTTTATAAGGGTACCACAGTTGTAACATTTCCTGTGGCAGAACAGGAAGGGTGGATCAGTGGGGCCTCCACAAGGTGAGCTCATTTACAGGGCACTAGTAATTTAACTTGTTATAACAAGTTAAACAAAACACAATCAAACCATTACTTGCATTTTTTCCTTCTAATTACTCTGACTAGGTTATAAACCCAGCAACTTATCTGGAATGGATATCATTAACTGCAGGTACTGTGGAACAATTTTCAGAAGGACAGTCTTACAGGATTTAGGACACTGTCCTACATGCTAGGCCTTTGGAGATCTTAGGGCTCAGCTCCAGGCAGCATGGGCAGAGATAGCACACCTCAAATTTCAAATTCAAGAGGAAATACATTATAAGAACCACCCGCCATTTCCCCAGCATCCAACAGAAAAACCTCGACCGCAGAGGGTAGTTGGTCCAGGAGGTTGGCAGGTCATTAGGAGGGCAATTGGTGTCCCATCACTCTCTGCTCTCCAACATATTACCTCCAAAACCTTATAAACACTACAAACAGGTATCTGCCTCTATCTCTGAAATCAAACAAAGAGGCAGAAGACACTGCAGAGCAGGACACTGCAGCACAGGAGCTAACACAACAAAACTCACCCAAATCAGGAACCAAAACAAAAAAGCAAAAGAAAATCCCAAAAACTTCTGATCATAGGAGACTCCATGATTCGGGAGTTGATACCCATCTCCAGCCAGGGTAATGGTCAGATGTCTCCCAGGTACATCAGCATGGAGAGACACTGACCGCATTAGTAAATTGTTCACAAAGCAGGAGAAAACATTGATGTTCTAGTACACATAGGGACTAATGATCTCGCCAGCCAGTCAGTTGTGGAGACCAAGGAACACCTGACCAGGCTGGGTGACAAACTATCATCTATTTCATCCAACATCTCCTTCTCTGAGATCCTGCCAGTCTGGGGAGGGGAGCAGATGGACGGAAGGTCAGAAAAGGGGATAGGGGAGCTAAACATGTGGCTCAAGGGCTGGTGCCAGGAAAAGGACACAGATTTGTAGGAACTGGCAACAGTTCTGGGAGTGAAAGTTCTTTAAATTTGATGGACTGCATCTGACTAAGGAGGAGTCAGTGCATTGGGGCAGAAGTTTGACATCTTTGCAGAATATTTAAACCAGCAAATGGGGAGAAGGGTGCAGCACCCATACATCGAATGGGAAGAACACTCCTCCCCTCAGCTAGTGGTCAAACAGGGATTCAGCATGTTTGCAGTTCATTTGCATCACCAGGTAAGAAAAAGGTTTGTCTCCCCAACGATGCACAGGGTAATGCCAACCCTCACCCAACAACAAACACACCAAAATCTGGCCAATGGAAAATCATGTACACAAATACTCACAGTCTGGGAAATAAGATCCCAGACCTGCAGGCAATAATGTCAGAGGCTAAACTGGACATAGTAGCAATTAGTGAGACGTGGCTTCACCAGTAACCACACTTGGGAGACTTCAGTACCTGACTATGTATTGTTCAAGAGACCGAGGTGCAAAAGGGGGAGGAGGGCCTGTATGTCAATGAAAATATCAAAGCTACAGAAATTCAGAATACACATAAGGAGCCAGAAGAACTGTAGGGTCACCCTGGAAACAGGAAATGGGACAGCCATAAGAACTGGGGTTGTCTACAGGCCCCAGACCAGGGGAGGACATAGACACATTACTGTTAGAAGATATACAAAACATGACAGCTAAAGGGAGGTTCTGATAATGGGAGACTTCAACATGCGGATACAGATTGGTCAATACCAGCAGGAACATCTGCCAGAACTAGACATAGTGGATTCCCTGCAGGAGGAGGGCCTCAAACAACTGGTACAGCAACCCACAAGAGACAAGGCTATCCTAGATGTAGTACTGACTAACAAGGAAGGGATCACAGATCTCCAGGTAGAAGGTCACCTGGGGCCAGTGACCATCACATGGTATGGTTCAATTTGGCTACTACATCTAAATCATCCCATTCCAAGGCAAAATATGGGACTTCAGAGGAGCGGACTTTGATAAGATGGCCAACAGAGTTAAGCTAGACCTGGCAACAAGAAACACAGGTGAGGGGTACAGGCAAAGTGGGCAAGCATTAAGGATGCAATACTTGAAGCAACATCCCATTGTGTTAGACAGAAAAGGAAGTGCAAAAGAAGAAGGAAACCACTTTGGTTCTCAAATACAGTAGCAGAAAAGGTCAGAGCCAAAAGGCTGGCCTTCAGGAAATATAAGGAACACAGCGGGATGAGGATAGGGAGGCATACCAAACTGCCCTAAGGGAAGCAGGGAAGGCAGTAAGGCAGGCAAAGTCCCAAACTGAAGAAACACTAGCACAAACAGTAAAGAAGGTGACAAGACTTTCTAGATACATTAGTGAAAGGAGAAAGTCCAGAGGGGTATTGCTAAGCTTAATGGAGAAAAGGGAGCATGAGAGGAGGAGGACCCTGTAAGGCATCTATCCTAAATAGATACTTTTGCTCAGTATTTACTGAAGAGAAGGTAGGGCAGGGCCCACAGCTCAGCATCATGGACACAGGGGAGGGAGGTGAGCACTACTCCCTTCACAAAGAAAGGGTCCTACAAGAGCTTGCTAGCTCAGGGTGGATAAGGCAATGGGACCTGATGGCATATATCCCAGGGTACTTATGGAGCTAAAGATGGAACTATAGAGCCATTAGCAGAACTGTTTAGTGAGTCTCTGAGCACAGGAGAGTCCCAGAAGACTGGAGAAGGGCTCATGTGATCCCGCTCCACAAGAGTGGTAGTAGCAGGGGTAGGAGGCCATAGACCAGTCAGTCTTACTTCAGTAGTGGGCAAGATTATGGAGGCACCTTAAGGAAAGGATAGTGCAACACCTGGAATCCATAGGGGCACAGGATCCAAGACAACATGGGTTTACAAAAGGAAGGTTCTGTCAAACTAATCTCATAGATTTCTTTGACTGGGTAACCAGAGTGGTGGACCAAGAGGGAGCAGTTGATGTTGCCTACCTTGACTTCAGCAAAGCTTTTGACACTGTTCCACATAGAAGATTTATAAATAAGCTGAGGGCTGGGGTGGGTCAGAGTTGGTCAACTGGGTGGCAAACTGGTTGACGGGCAGAAAACAGAGAGTGGTGGTAAATGGTATACAGTCAGAAGAGATGCAAGTCACAAGTGGGGTACCTCAGGGATCAGTTCTGGGGCCAGTCCTCTTCAACATCTTCATTAGTGACCTTGCATATGGACTAGAGGGTAAGGCTTGTCTGTTTGCAGATGACACCAAGATTTGCAACAGAGTAGATGATCCAGATGGGATGGGCAGAATGAGAAGAGATCTGGATAAACTAGCAAAATGGTCAGAAGTGTGGCAACTGGATTTAATGCAAAGAAGTGCAAAATCATGCACATAGGGAAGAGAAACCCTGAAGCCACCTATAGGCTTGAGGGAGTTGCTAGCAGTCACAAAGGAAGAAAGAGACTTGGGCATCATCATCACTGATGACCTGAAATCATCCAAGCAGACCTCTAAAGCAGTAGGTAAGGCTAGGGGGTGTTAGGGTGTATTAGTAGGGGTATCCAAGTCGTAAGAGGGAGTGTAATCCCTCTTTACAAGACACTGGTTAGGCCCCATCTGAGTACTACGTGCAGTATTGGAGGCCACACCTTCACAAGGACATTAACCAAATTGAGGCAGTCCAGAGAAGGGCAACCAAAATGGTGCAGGGACTGCATCAGAAGACATATGAGGACAGATTAACAGAGCTCAATATGTATACCCTTGAGCAAAGGAGGAGAGAGGTGATATGATCAAGGCATTCAAACACCTTAAGGGCATTAACAAGGAGAAAGAGTCTAACATGTTTAAATATAAGAAAAATAGCAGCACAAGAGGACACAGCATGAGATTAGAGGGGGCGATTAAGGGGGAATGTGAGGAAATTCTTTTTTCACAGAAAGGGTGGAGGATGCATGGAATGGCTTACCACAAGAAGTGGTGGCTATGAATACAGTGCAGGACTTCAAACAGGCATGGGATAGGCATAAGGAGCAATACAAATGACTATGAATAGATAGACCACTGACAGAGCAAAGGCCGATGGCACATTTATAAGGTAGAAAAGAAATGGGCAGACTGGATGGGCCTTATGGTCCTTATCTGCCATCAACTTCTATGTTTCTATGTTTCTATACTGATATTTAAAAAGTAATAGGTGACATAAATGAATCACCTCTTCATGTGACTTGCCAAAACTGGTCTGTGATCTGCTTCACCCAGACATAAAAGCCTCTTTTGTTGTAATTCACTGGATACCCAATCAAATGCATATTGGACTTCTTAATTTAATCTGGGACCTGCTTCACCCAGACATCAAAGTCTCTTTGATATAATTAGCTGGCTTCCTGGGAAGACACCCAAAAACATGCATATGCCCCTTTTCCTCATGACACCTAGTACAAATTAAAGGATTTCCAGAGGGCATTATAAAGTGGATATATTGGTTCCTGGCTTCAAAGCAAATTGACAAAGGTAATTGCATTTCAAGATATCTGCAGTGTAAGCAACCTCCTGCCTTTTGAACTTATCCCGGGGGGGATTGATGTGTCAGTTTCAGCAAGACTGTAGTTTCTCTGACAGACACTCCCTTACATATTTTATATTACAGAAAAATATCATATTGAAATCTGAACCAGTTGTCCACGTGCCACAATTATCAGGCTATAAATAGCCTGTGATTGGACTACCAGGATATAAATTATCAAACATCCCTAGTACAAGTGCAATTACCTAAATAACATAGACATGAAAACCAAGCACATACAAGAAGAATTAAGACAAGCAAGTAAATATAGCATTTGTTGCTAGAAACCTAGAAATCGTAGCTTCAGAATACATCAGCTAGTAAAAACAATGCACATCAAGCATTTATTTATGAGGTTTCTAAGATAACATAAGATTAGCGTATAATATCTGTAATGTGAAAATTCAGTAGTTCAGTGCTAGCTTAGTACTGTCCATGAATGCCTGAAAGAGCTGCTTCTACAGTTAGTACAATACTTCAACCTCAAAAGAGTTGCAGCTAACAATCTAAGGTTATAGTTGTTGTCTGCAGTCCTGACAGTAGCTAAAACATTTTTAGATGGGTGCTAATATAATTTTGCAGTGAGAGCCAATATCGTTGCTATCTAGTAATATTCAAGAATTCTAACTGTAACAAATAAACATAATCTAACAAAGGTTGCTCCAAGCATATAAATACTAATACATGTGATATGCTCTGCTAATGTATGGCTGCCCATTATTTACAGTATATGCTACTTAATGCTGCCCAAAATTCTGAGATATGGAAAAAGTCCACAAACTAAGTCTTTCTATAATAAACTGCTGGCGTGGGTGTTCCAACTAGAACTTCAGAATGGCTGCATGATCAGTGAATCTCTGGCAGCCAGTATGTATAGGGTTAAAGATCATAGCTTTAGGTTAAGTATTTACAGAGAATGTAAAAAGACAAAACAAGTCACCCATAGGTGTTAGCAGATTTCTTAAAGATGACCTAAACACAGCTTATATGCACATTCAGAGCAACCAAAACGTAAAAGGTCAAAGGTTAACTATATCATTAATTCTCTCATGGAGTCTTGAAAGTTATATAAAGCACTCTGCATGAAAATAATGCCAACCTAGGTAAATAATACTTCAGAGTATGTACATTCTTGCAATAGAAAATATTATCAGAGGTGCACAGTAGCCACCCATTGTCTAGTCTACTGTGTTTCTTCTTATCCACCAGTAAATATTCAGTTCTGGTACATTTGCAGTGTGGGGATAAGTAAAGGATATTACTCACAAGGGTCTTACTAGGAGAGAATAGATAGAAAGTGACATTTCAAGGGTATCTGTAAAGGAGGAAAACAGATGGTCTGATTAGTTAATATTCTGTCACAAACAGAGTAATAATATAGAGTCAAAACAAACAGTCTGAACTTTCAGAAATTATAACTGCATTTTAGAGAAACACTCACTTTCAAAACATCATTTAGACCATCTGGTGTGAAGGTTTTAATCCTCTAAGTCCAAAATGCTCACATTGAAGTAAGCGTTTCAGTCTGTCAACCACTGTTGTTTTTTTTTGGCAGTTTTAATACCCCTATAAAAAGTTTATTTGGTTTGAATTGTGCATTTCTACAAAATGTCTACCAATGTACATATAATTTTTTTTGGTTTATGATTGTTCTGATATGATCTTGAACCCTGGTGTTGAGACTTCTTATACTCTTTCCAATATATGCTTTCCAACAAGGACATTGTAACATGTACACAACAAAGTTCTTGTCACAGATTACACATTCTCTAATTTCACCTTTTACATTATTTACATAAAAGGTTTTCCACCTTTGACATATTAATATTATATTGACTACATTTATAAAAGCTATTTGGCTTGAGGGACAACTAGATTTGTCTGGTTCTGGTGTAAATCTGCTGTGCATTAGTGAATCTTTTAAACTTTCTGCTCTTCTAAAGGTTTGTTTCCCAGTGATTTGCAACAGTAGAATCTCCCTGCAATATTGCCCAGTTCATGAAGACAACACTTCCAATTTTTTCTACTCATTTATTAAACTCTGTGGAAAATGTGATAGGAAAAAATCAGTTGTTTATTATCACTGGACACTTTTATTTGATAAGTTCATGCCTATTCAATTTTCTGATCCTTGTTAAAGCATTTCCAGCATTTCATTTTCATGTCCCCTACTGAGAAATCTATCCTTCAGTTGTAGGGGCTTGTTTCTCAGAATAACCAATGTCAGAACAATTGTGCCTAGAGATGCAGTGAATTATAAATCCATCTGCAAGTTAGACGCTGAAATGACCACCAGTCTATGGAGCACAATGCGAAGTGGACCCTGTAAGTGCTCACTTTGCATTATCATTACCATTTAGCATTCTCATTATGCCTTAATGCTAAGTAAGGCAAGTGAGAAGAAAATAGGCACATCACATGGCTTGCAGTACTGTAAGTCACATGCTTTAGCCAGGCAGGAAGGAAGTGAGTCAAAGAAGCAGTTTCACTTTCTCCTTTGCATTTGTGCAGGAAGAAAGCAAAATTGTTTTGTGAGAGGAGTTTGCTTATCTCTTGGAGTCGTTTGCCAATCCAATTAAAACAGCTTTTTAAAAAACTATTTTATTTAGTATTTGTATTGTGTTAGTGTTTTTGGTTAGTGATTTTTTTGGTATAAGTTTTGTTTTTGTTTTGTGTGTGTGTGTGTGTGTGTGTCCACTGCCTGTATCTGTGTGTGTGTGTCATTCCGGGGACCCAGGAGGATGGAGGGTCAGGTTGGAGTCGGAGAAGGTGAGTCGCTGGCACGTAGGGAGCATTAGGAGGGGAGGAGTGTAGACCCATGGGGCTGGGCAGTCATGTTATGTTGGACTGCTCCATGCTCCTAGCAAGTGTTGCTTCCCCACAGAAGCAACAGGAGCAGCAGCAGCAGCAACACCAATGCCACTGGTGGCTGTTGCTCATCCACCTTCACCACCACCACCACTAGCAGAAGCTGTTGGGGCTGCAGCAGCACCCCCTCCACCACCTCCACAGCCACAAGAGGTGGTCCAGGCAATAGTGGGTGGTGGTGGGACTTGTGCCCGCCAAGTGTGTGCTGTCTGGTCCCCCGCAGCTCCCCAGTGGGGAGTATTTTAATTGTGTGGGGGAGACAGCACAGTGGTGCAGTGCCATGTGTGTGGTGTGCTGGTGCACTATGGTCCCCTGGGACACATTTGGGGACCAGTGGCCAGTGCACCCACATGATGAATCACCACAGGGAAGAGTGGCAGGCTGCCACGGAAGGGCCATGCATCCACCTGCTGGCCCTTCCGGTGGCAGTGGCTGAGGTGCTGCTGGGGTGGGAAGTGTGCCTCACAGCAGTCACCACTGCAGCAGGTGGAGAAGGGTTACATCAGGTGCTCCACCACCATCACCACTGCCACCACAGTGACCAGCACCACCCTGTCCACCACCAGCCCCACTACCTGATTACCCACTGCAGTGGACCCCAGCACACTCCATACTAGCTAGTCTGACCTCCTCCTGGTGTGGCAGCACTGGAGGAAAAAGCATTTCATTAATTTGGAGCAGCAGGTTACCAGAGTGGAAGTACAGCAGCAGCAAATACTTTCAGTGAGGCACCTGCTGCTGGACCACCACAGCATCCCATGGCCATATTAAGTCCAGGTATTGTTTTCTGCCCCACCCCACCCCACCCCTGACCCCAACCCACTACTGTGTTGTACTTTTGTTGTGTGTTTGTTGTTTGTTATTATTAAACCATACATTTTCCCTTCAGGGAATCTTTCTTGCACCACATAGTGCAATACATTTTTGAAAACAATGCATAAATGCATTATAGTGAGTCATGTGACAGAGGCATTCCCATTCTGAAAATCTGCTCACATTCCGCCTCCCTTCTCCAGCAACATTAGGACATGATGGCAGGGAGGCGCATGTGAGTGCTCTTACAGTGAATATCGGAATGTGCAGGTTTCAATCAAACTAGAGTGTAAAAGGCGCTTTTCTCAAAACCAAAGCGCCTGTACAATTCTCATAAAACAATAAATAAACCAAGTTCAAAACTAATGTAAATCATTAAAAGCTATACTAAAAGGTGGGTCTTCAGAGCTCCTTTAAAGCTTAGGACAGTTGGCAATTTCGCACCAGACGGGTAGAGAATTCCACAGGGTCTGAGCCATAAAACTAAATGATCTAGCCCCTGAAGTTTTCAAATGAACCCTGGGAATCTCTAGCAATCCCTCGTCAGTGTATCGGAGAAGGAGGGAAGTACAGTGGGTCAAAGGAGCTCTTTCAGGTAAGTAGGTCCCTGATCATGTAGGGTAGGTCAGCAAACCAACCTTGAAGGTGATTCGCCAAAACACTGGCAGCCAGTGCAGTCCAGAGCACAGGCATTATATGCTGGATCTGAAAGATCTAGCCAACAGCCTAACCGCCGCATTCTGCACTAGCTGCAGACGGCAGTTCAACCCCGATAGCCCTAGGTACAGGGAGTTGCAATAGTCAAGGCGGAGGTAACGAAGCGTGGATCAACGTTGGAAGATACTCTGGAGGAACCAGGTGCTTCACCCTGGCGATGTTCCTCAGATGGAAAAGGAAGTTTTGACCACCTCTAACACCTGAGATTTAAGCGTCAAGTAGTCGCCAATTATTGCGCCAAGATTCCGCACTAATCTGAGGTCGTCAGCTGAATGCCCCTAGCCATAAGCCTGAGGGTGATCCATCTGGCAGACCCACCTCACAGTGACCCTTGTCCACGACCAACACCTCAGTTTTCTCGGGTTTAACCTCAGCCAACTCCCATTCATCCAGTCTTGGATTTACGCAAGGCAGTTATTAAATACTGACAAGGCAGTATCCTGGCGGGCACAAAGACATATACAGCTGGGTATCATCTGCATAGCAATAAAACCCAAACTGTATCGTCTAATAATCGCCTCCAACGGCAGCATATACACGCAAACAACATAAGGCGCTAGGATAGAACGCTGCGGTACCCTACAGGATAGGGAGACTGATGCCGATGAAAAATTCCCGACACCACCCTCTGAGTCCTATCCTCGAGGTAAGATCGAAAGCACCGAGGACTGTATCAGATAATCCACAGATGGACCGCAAATGCTCTACCAGCACACCATGGTCGACAGTGTCAAATGCTGCAGAGACATCGAGAAGTACCAAGATAGACAGGTCCTCACGATCTCTCGCTATTAGGAGGTCATTTAGTACCCGAATAAGTGCTGTCTCGGTACTATGCCCTTTCCTAAATCCGACTGGAGAGAGTCAGATATTGTGTAGGTCAGATGACCATCCAACTGCACTGCGACCACCTTCTCAATAACTTTACCCACAAAGGGTAAGTTAGAGACTGGTCTGTAATTTGCTAGACAATCTGGGTCTAGGAGGAATTCTTTAATAGAGGCTTAACTATAGCTCTCTTTAAGGGGATCTGGAAAGATCCCTCTCTCCAAAGACTTCAGACTATCAGAGCCAGGACTAGCCAATTTTATCCACACAATCCACTAAAAGGTATGTGGGCCAGGGTCCAAATCACAGTTGGTCAGTCGCAATGCTCAGATGATCATCACAATATCATCGATTGTGGGAGGCTGAAGTCAGACCATACAAACTGAGTGTTCGACATCTCCTGCCGACCATCACCGCTACCACTGGAGATGGAAGAATGGACATCCGATCTGATTTTGGCAACCTTATCTGCAAAGAAGAGAGCAAACTCCTCACACCATTCTGGAGAAAAAGCTCTTCTGGGCTGAAGACAGACTGGATTGACAGTCTGTCCACAGTCCGAAAGAGCTGAGCTGGTCTATTCTTGTGCAGCCGCTATCTCTGGACAGGAATTCTGCTTTCACGAGAGATTGTGGATTGATAGGCCATATAATGGTCTATCAAACTAAGTCTGTCATCATCCAGACCGGAATTCGCCAACGCCTCTCCAGCCTTCGTCCAACCCTCCTCAACTCCTCACGGTCTCATCGAACCAAGGAGACCTGGGGCGAAGAGTGAGAGGATGAACATGAACAGGTGCAATAGAATCCAGGGCCCCTGTCACCACCTTATTATAAGCATGTACCAGGTCACCTGGATCTGAGCAATCTATCGGTAGGCCCGATGAGGTCCAATACCACCATCAGGTCATCCGGGGACACACCCCTTAAAGGGCGGTACCAGACCATCTCCGAAGGGCTGACCTAATAGGGTGGCCTCAAATCTGAACCTAATGGAGTGATGGTGGGACCATCCGACCGTTCCACCACCAAGTCAGATATCCCCAGAAGGAACACCAGGTCCAATGAGTGTCCACCAATATGGGTCGAGGAGGAAACAACCTGTGTGAAGCCCAGTGATATCACCAACTGGAGGAAGTCTTGACCAAAATGAGAGAGTTCATCATCAACCCAAGCATTGAAGTCCCCAGAACCAACCATCTGGGGACCCCAATGTCAGGTCGACAATGAAGTCTGCGACTTCCTGCAGGAAAACATTCTTATCATCTGGTGGACGGTATACAAGAAGTATCCTGCACCCACACCCTCACCCAGAATACACTCAAGGATCTGGTGACTCCCACCGGTACCTCCACCAGGCCCAGTTCTGACTTAAAACATATGGCAACACTCCCGCCCCTACGATCCTGCCTCAGAGCGGTGTATCACCGAGTACCCGCTGGAACTGCTGCTGCTGCTAAAACTGGCCCACATTTTCATCCAGCCAAGTCTCAGTGATGCACTCCAGGTCAGATGACCCAACAAGATCGGCTAAAATGGCCGTCTTGTTTTTAATAGACCTGGCATTGCACAACACCGCCAGTAGGATGAACCTCCCAAGATGACCGCCTTACCTGCTGTTCATAATCAGAACCCCTGGGTATGGGCACCAGATAGGGGATCCCTTTCCTGTACCCATTTCACCCCAGGGCATCTCCTGACCCCACTATCCCTATCTGCCGGCTCCTTTCCATTTCCCCCAGGCCCAGCACCAGCCCTCCTCCATCCTCACAATCCCCAGAGCCCTACATCTTCTATAGACTCCGGTGATGGGGGGACAGGAGAAAGGATGGAGGTCCCTGAGCCTAGAGGGGAATAATACCGACCCTCCTATTATCGTTCCAGCACATAATTAACACCACAATCAGCAATAATAAACCACACTCAAACTTATATAAATAACAAAATTCTAAATAAAACTAAAAATACAACACTCAAATATCAAAATATAAATACAACATATATTAACAAAATTATGCCCTAACAATGTGTTAAAATTTGTGCTTTAAAATTATCAGAACGCTTTATCTTTCTACCCCACCCACAGTACTCTCACCACTATGGGAAATGTGAATGTTTCTTTATGTTAATGGTCAGTTTGTTGTGACAGTGTGCCCACATTTCCAGTAAGAAGAGCCTTGGTAGTGGAAACATCCCACATTTCACCACAAAGTGAACCTTATAACATTAGGAAACATTGCTTGAGATAGCTGCTGGACATTCAGTATAGTGGAGCATGCACCTCGCTCCCCCTGCCATCACGTCTTGACGTTGTTGAGAAGTGTGGCACAAATGTGGTTGCTTTTCAGACTGTTAATTCCTTTGTCATGTGACTCACTGTAATGAAATTATGGGTGGTTTACACAGACATATATTGCACTCTCAGAAGCAAGAAATAATCAGTGGTAGTAATGCCCCCACATATTTGTTTATGTGCATCACCATAACTATGTAATGTGGTGACTGTCTGTAAAGCAGCAGCACAACAATCGGTTGATAACTCTGACCTATATTTTTAATGTTATGTTACAACTTCCTTTACTTACATTCTGACTGACTGAAATGATACGATAATTTGCAGTAGTTGAGTGTGCTGTACTACATTTTTTTCATGTGTGAAATAATGAAAGGAGCATTCCTTTTAAATTGTTGCTGCTGACAGTGAGTGTGTCCAGGTCTTTGTCATTGTTTTCCTCTGCTTTTCTCCATCACATCAAGTAGTTGTCATATATAACTTCTGTTGTTAACTAACAGTTATGCATCAGTCAGTGTTTTATATGACACCCACAGACACAATAGTTATTGAAAAGCAGCTGCAAATAAATACAAAGCTGGTCGGAACAATATTGGAAGGCGTGCTCATTTTATTTTCATACATGAAAAAAGTAGAGGAGTAAGAAGCAGACATAAATTGTGAGAAGAATCGTGATCATTCAAGTCACTGATGACTAGCACGTAAGTACTGGTTGCAGTGGCAATTTAAAATAGCATAAAAAGTACAGTTCAGAACGGAGGACATTCTTGCACTGCTGCTTTAATTGTAAAATGTCACTATGACATCATGACTATGAGCTCACAGCAACAATCACAGAACACACAAAAGTGGCACAGAGTCCCCAGATTTTTCTGCAGGCCCACAATGCATCCTCCTTGTGTGCAGAAAATTGAAAAGTGGTAATGAAGTGAAAAGAGACTGTTTCAGCACATACAAAGTCCCCAGAATTAATGGTGCACTCAGTCATGCAGCAGTGTTGGCACAAGTCCCCAGATATTTTTGCAGGCCCACAATGCGTCCTCCTTGTGTGCAGAAAATTGACAAGTTGTAACAAAGTGAAAAGAGACTGTTATAGCACATACCCCATACCCAGTATAAAATGATGACTGTGAGGTTCGTGTTGCTGGTCCAATGTGTTGTGCGGAGACGATTCCGCCAAATGAAATGTGATCATCTCAACTGGATTGAAAGGTGCCATTTGGATGTACACTAATAGTAGCCTTAGTGAGTATATATATATATATATATATATATAGTTGTGTATTCTGTAGGTGATGATGGGGGGTTGAGCTTGACATGAACATGTACTCATGCTATTGTTCTGCATCACACAGGTGACTCAAACTGTTGCTGTGCACATTCCAGTGCTCAAAGAGAATTATTTGCATAAATTGAAACAGATAACTCTCAAGCATATGAAGGTAAGTATTTCTTTTTGGAGGGTGGGGAATCATATTTTCAGTTTTGTCTGTAATGGTTTCTTATTTTTACTTCTTCACAGATTTCACCAGCATCCTTCTGGAGCCCAGTTGTTAATGATGGTCATGGTCATCGAATGAACGACATCTGCATGTTGCATGTGTGCCCAAGCTAGATTTGGAGGAGGGTGTGCCTGATGTTAAAGAACTTTTTGAATAAGGTCACTTTGACAGAACAACAAAGTATCACAAATTTTCCTAAAAAGAAATGAATGACTTCTTAAAAGTTACAACTTCATTGTCATGTGTCCCTCCCTGGTTCTCAAATCTCAGTCCCTATTGTCAACTAAGTTATATTTCAGAAACACATCTTATCAACTATTAAGACAACCTGTTGTGTGCAATATTTGCATCAGTCTTGACAAAAGCAATGAAACGGATGAAATTAAATCTTCATACTTACCAGAATGGATTTCACATGGACATTATATCAGTTCCTTTGTGAACGGTATAGCTACAGCATCTTTCCCAATGAGTAATAGCAATGGAGCCTGTTTTTGTTCTCCTAAAAGAAACAAAGAAGTGTACTGTATGTGTTTTGCCACTGCGGCTCTGATAAGCTACAGAAAACAAAACAGACAACTTAAGGAAGTGAGGCAGCATAACAAACATGAGTGCACATATTCACTTTATGGTTTAAATATTAAGAAGCTGGTAGTGGTGGTACACTGGTGGACTGGTGGTCCATGGGGGCAGACAGACTCTCAGTGGCAGATATGAATAACATCAGTCCGGTAGTGGTGGTGGTCCGTGGGGGCAGACAGACTAACAGTGGCAGCAGACTTGGATAACATCAGTTCGGTGGTGGTGGTCCGTGTGGGGCAGATAGACTCATGGTGGCAGCAGACTTGGATTACATCAGCCCGGTCGTGGTGGTGGTCTGTGAGGCAGACAGACTCATGGTGGCAGCAGACTCGGATAACATCAGTCCGGTGGTGGTGGTCCAGGGTGGGGGGCACACCGCTTTTAAATACTGCAGTTAAAACCTGTCAACATTAACCACATCATCATCCTCATAAAGAAAACTGCCCTCACAGTCATCGATGTCTGAAGTCTGACCACTGGGAAATTCTTTCTCCATACTGTCATCATCTACATCAGTGGTGGGCCGTTTCAGGCAGCCACTGCCAGTGCCACCAGGGTGCTCCATTTCCACATCAGCAAGACCACCATGACTAGGCCACGGTATGAATACCGAGGTTGCAGTCTGTGCTGGTATGTGCCTCTCATTCATTTTAATGAATGTTAGCAAAATACATTTGCAGGAGACAGGTTTGTCCGACGATCCCTGAGTATTGCACCTGCTGAGCTGAATACCCTCTCAACACTTACACTGGAGGGTAGGCATGTGAGGTACTTCAGTGCCACTGCAGTCAGTGCTGGCCATTCACTGACCTTTCCACTCCAGTACAAAGAGGATCTTCACTTATTGTCAGATGCCTGTTTTCAGACAGATATAACGCAACCATTCTCTGTGCCTCACTAAGTCCAATTGTTGATGCGTCAGCCTGTTCCCTGGAATCAGTGATTTCACAAATACCACTTGGTACAAAGCCTCCCAAAGTGAGTTGACACCAACCACTTTGGATGACAGGACCACCAGGAACCACAGTCCCCTTACCCTTGCATGATATGCTTGCTGGTCCTCCAGCTACACCATCAGTTGGATTATGCTGCTGAGGTTTGCAAACCTTGGCACGTGACTTCTGTGCCCCATGAACCAAGCGAACCAGTTGACCACTGATATTTTTACCTGTTCAGGCCCTCCTTCAGTACTGATGGAACACTATGTTTGTATCGTGGGTCCAGCATTGTCGCCATGGCAAAGTTGTCACTATGCTGAATGCTCACAATGTGACAATTCTGGTCGAATACTGTCAGCATGTGTTGCAGCAACATACTGCTACCATCGTCTCCAGCAACATCAAGGCTATGATGTACATTCACCAATGTCAGCCTCATCACTCCGCAGCAGTGGAATTGATTTGCTAATTGAGGCAGAATCACCACTCACTGCCTGTGTGGCATGTTCAAAAGGCCGCAAAATTGTTTTTGCAGAGTCCATGAGGTGCCACTGTTCAGTCATCATAGACATGGAGGCCACAGAACTGTCACAGCTAGTGTGCATAACAAGATATTCTGAGATGGCTTTGTATTGTTCTTACAACCTCTCTGCCATGTATAACATGGAGTTCCATTGGTGACAACTTCCAGGTTTATGCGGTGCTGAGGCAGGCTGTTTTGTATCTGCACCTGCTGCAGTTGGTCACAGGCCTTTTCAGATCTTGAAAAGTGAGCAGATACATCATAAAATGGTCAGCATTTCCTTTATGTCAGGGTGCTGCAGAAACTCCTGAACCACAAGATTCAAACAGTGGGCCATGCATGGAAGAAGAAAAAAACACCATTCGTGATGCATTTCACCACATTTGACCAATTGTCACTTGCTATGAACCCAGCTGTCAGGGACAGAGGGTTTAGCCATCTGTCAATTTCAGTCAGTATCATGTCCAACGTGTTCTCACCAGTGTGTGAACAGGTCACACTGTGCATAGCAATTGTTGCATGATGGCGAATTCCAGGAAGATTGCTACTATGACAATCCACCTTCCTGCACTGATTATTCACACTACCAGCATCACAAACAAGCCCCGGCACCTGTGCCCAGTGTACAATTATACACAGATATGAACTCTCTGCTGTTTTGCCACTTGTCCACATATCCATACTTAAATGGATGAATGGAGAGGAGGAATGTTGTAGGGCATGTCTTACTGAGTCTGAGACAGCACGGAACAACTCGGGAACAGCACAGGTAGAAAAGTATGTCCTGGATGGGACTTTCCATTTTGGACAGGCACGGCAGCAAACCACTGGAACCCAGTATTCTCCACAAGGAGAAGGGCAAAGATTGATTGCCAGCATTTCCGTTACAGCAGGATTAAGTTCACGTGACACTGTATGATTGGGGAGTACTTCAGCTTATGCTAAAACACTCTGTAATGTGGGCTGACTTAAAGCGTTTTACATGGGGTGTGTTGTTGGTCACAAATGGTTGTGCTCAGTGATGAATGGCATTGGCAGGGGTGGAGTGTGGACATTTGATGAAGACGGTTGCACAGGTGATGATGACAAACCCAGAAATGATGTTATTTTTCCAGATTTGCCAACCGGGTTGATGTACCACTTGCACTAGACATACTGCATTCACCACCACCACCAACACAAAACTGCTACTCTCACCAGCACTGAACAACATTTCAAAGTCATTATGGTACTCCACCTCATCATGTCTGTAGTAATCCTCTGCTCTTATTACCACAGTACTGCACACGTTTAATTTCCTACTGGGCTTAACAGTCATGGAAGGGATAACATGACAGCTATGGTTGCCAGTGATGCGGGTGAATGCCCTAGTGTGGTAGTAGCTGCTAGCCTGTGCTGGTCCACAAAGCCAAGTGCCTATTCTTAAGATGAATATGCTGTCCTCCTGTCCCAAGATGGCTCCCCTTTTACCTCGACTCAAATGCACATGGCAAACCTGGCAGATTGCAACTGAATCATCATTTGCATCTTGAACAAAAATCCCAAACAAGGGAGTGTGATGCTCTGCTTTTAACATGTCCATGATGATGTGGCTTATTTAAGTCTGTTATTTTAAGCACTGAAGTGGGGTGGGGCACGTGATGTTTCTGGCACTGCACACCTGGACTGCAACTGACCACCACGACTACCTATCATATTGATTACTGGTCGTCATCATCATCATCAACTAAAACCAGTAAATCACAAGTTTTACGGGGAGGGAATTCCTGCAAACAGATTCAGACACACCCACTTTTAATTTCTTTTTCTCCAGTTCCCAACTGGGGTCAATTACATCATCATCATATTCATCAATGTCACTGTCACACACATCCACATCTTCTGCTTGGATGCTAACATGTGGACTGCATGTTGCAACAACAGCAACATCATCATCATCATCACATTCATCATCAGCATCTACACCACCATCACCTGATATTTTTCACCACACTGTGAATCACTGCATGGAAAATCGTGATGTTAAGTGCCACGTGGATGGAATATCACATTGTATGCTATCGTTGACATGATCATCAGAATCATGTTCAGTTAATGGGATGTTACTGGGAAGTATGCCATCATCTCACGCTGTCACCCACTTGCAGTGCTTCACACTCAATATGTTTGGATATGGTACACTGGTCAGAATTAAAACTTGGTGCAACAATGCTAATACTACCTCCACCACCACTAACACCAGTAACACTAACAACACCGGCTGAGAAGACATCATTTCCTCCAACTATCACTGAAGCTACTGATTGGACTGTAAAAACATTGCAGGAGAAATACCTTTCCTCACATCAGCAATGCACTTCTCTGTCAGTGTACAACAACCACGCCCACAGACCCTCTTACTGCCAACATTGCCATGGCCAGAAACAGCTTTACTTGCACGTCTCTTTCAGGCATTTTTGGGGATCAACCACAAATATTATTACCAAATTCAGATTTTGATATGTACACTTTCTGACTGGAGGGACACTGGCTGGATGTGAAGTAAAATAAACAACTGTGGCTTTAGCAACAGATAAGAGACTACTGTGTTGTGACACTGTCAAGGAATTAAACAACTTCAGTAACCAGTGGTGCTGAAGGGGTCACAAAAACAATCCAGCCTGGTAAAAACCTTTTCAATGTGGGGGTTGGGGGGCACTGAATACAGACAGTGCTGATTTTTATGGCACTACAAGCAGCAAAACTAAGAACAGAGAACACGATTGCAGTACAAAATCAGGCAGCTGCAGTGGATAGCAGGTTCACACTACTGAGCTTAGTTGCACTTACACTAATCTGTGTCACAAATTTTAAAAGGTGTATTATATTTGGGGCATGCAACACTGCACACACAACACAGGACACTTTGTATACAATGCTGAATGAGGAATGCAATGCAAATACAAAAGTTCAGTGTACTGCCACGTAATGTAAATTTGTAATTTAAGCAACCTGACCATATGAAATGCTGCACCACATTCACACAACAAACAGCAAGAAAATCTATACTATTACTGACAATTTTACTATGTGCACAGTAACACAGTCAGTTATATAACAATAATATAACCAAAATACAAAGAAATCACTAGTTCTCCAACTTAAATCTACCTACACACAGATACACCCCTCCCACACAGCACACTTCAATGTTGTAAATTTACATTCAAAATCCACACACAAACAAAACACTCGATGATGTGAGCACAGGAGGGTTTCCTACAATCAATGAACTACAGTTGGATCCTCCAAAAAGGCAAAAATGCTTTTGAACAGCTTTTAAAAGAGTCCTACAGACAGCTACCAGAGCACACTGTCTCCTACTCCTTCCTACTCATACTATCACAAACTGAGGCTGTGCAGATCAATATAGAGCCCATGTGACCAGAACTCCCATGAATCACTGCAAAATCCACTTTCTGAGCTCAAAACAAGGCAAAGTGAGGCGAAGTGAACTGCCTTCAATGTACTTCACGTTAAAATTGGAAAGAGTAGTGACCAGTGGAGGTGGAGTAACATGAAGTCACTGTTTTCAATGCACTCTGCGTTCCTCTTTATAATGCAAAGTACTCAACCGTGTTCTGGAGCACTCCGTGAATCCACCTGTGCTCGCGAAATGCTTCGCAGAGCAGATTGAGCCCACTTCACCCACTACTAGTTGTGCCTGATACATAAAACTGACTATATGGAATGGAATTGTTTAGTGATGGTGGGCACTGTCTGTTCTATGAATATAGTTAGCAACTGTTTTCTTTCAATAGCCCTTGGTAGATCCCTGTCAAATCTGTCTGAAGTGAAAGTTAAGTCTAGGAAATTTACATTGATTTTAGTGGCACTGTATGTAACTCTCAGCTTTAATTCAGTAATATTAAGCCATAACATAAATTCCATGATCTCTGTCTCTGTGACCTGCCAAACACAGATGACATAATTGATAAAGCAATACCATTGCATTATCTTATCTCTGTGGATGGTTGGGTTAGGGTCAAATATTGTTCTTTCTACCCAGAGTCCAAGAAACAGCTTAGCATATGAGGGTGCTATGGATGTCCCCATTGTTCCACAGATTTGAAGGTAATGAATTCCATCAAAATCAGATGAGTTATGGTTCAGAAAAACTTGAGCAAAGAAAGAATAAATTCAGTAGGGATTATGTCTTTGTGGGGCCATTACTCAGGAAGTCGCCACAGGCTATTAATCCTTCATAATGTCCAATGATGTGTACAATGCCTCTATATCTATAAAGCGCAAAATGTAATCAGGTTTCTATTCTAAATTGTAATATTTTTTCTGGACATTGCCTGTGTTCTTGAAATATGACAGTAGGCCTTGTACACAATCCTGGAGAAAAAAGTCAATGAACTTGTCAACCTTGTCCATGATAGAGCTTATCTCTGATATATAATGGGGAATCCAGCATGGGGGATAGTACCATTTTGTGTACTTTAGGGGTACATAAAATCTTGCCATAATTGGTTCAGTGTTCCACAAGCATTCAAATTCTTCCTGACTAACATAGTTGTCCCAAAGCCTCTGCTGTAAAATGCTAAATAACTCTTTCTAAATGAATGAGTGTGGTCACCTGAGAGTTTCCTGTAATTGTTTCAAAGCTTAAAAAGTTCAGTCCCATGTTCTTGTACTTGAGCTATCCATTATCACAGTATTAACCCCTTGTCAACATTCTTGATTATAAGATTGTGGGTTTTAGCCAATTCTGTAAAAGACAGAGACTCTTGTGGGATAAGATTATATTTCCTGGGTTTCTTTTTTGTTTTCTAGGAATTCCATTATCTGTCTAATGGTAGCTGTTTTATAGGTATAAATGACTTCATTGTGTGCTACAGGACGGTTTCAGACTTCCCTTTAATAGCGTATTTCTAGCATCATTAAATTCTGCATTCCCTTGTAAGATCCTACTTATTGCTACATTTTCAAAGTCCTCTTCTGATGTTATGCCTACATGTAGTTCAAAGTCACCAAAGTAAAGTTTATCAATGAGGTTGAATGCTGTTGGCATATTGTCTGATTCACTTGTGAATCTTTTGCAGTTCCCCATTGCTTTCCTCCTCTGGTTGTTGTGCAGTGTCTCCTATGTTGTTTTATTCATTAGTGGTTTACTCCTATCAACCATGATAACTTTTAGCAAGTAATCCAGTGGTTCTTCTCTTGAAGTTCGTATTGTTCCAGAAACCCCATGTCTCTGAGGAGGATGTTGTGCCAGTTGAAGACATACAGTTTAAGTTTGATCTCTAAGGTTTTGAATAAATAAATAAATAAATCATCTTTATGAATTTTAAAATGTCTATTTGTACCTTGAAGTCATCCACATTGGGAGTGGGGACCAATATGAGATCTTTTGATAAAAGAGCATTCTCAGTTTGTTAGTTCTTTATCTGATAAACTTATTATACATGGCTTTGAGTTTTCTTTCCCTCTGTGATCTCCCAGGTGCTGCTTGATTTTCACACCCTCTTTTTCTTCTATGTGTTTTATGGCTCGTGGGCAGAGCTCATGAATGTATTGCTGTCATTCTTTGTAGGAACCCGTGGAAGCACATGAGCAGACCACTGTCTGGCGTGCTTCAACAGTGCTGTTGCTTAGTTCCACTCATTGTCATTGTGTTTTAGCAGCCCTTCCCTCTGCAGGCCACATTAACACACTCTTCATGGGGCACTACTTTTACTTACACAACTGCAGAAGTGATGGCCGCGTGCCCAAGATGGCCACTGAGTTCAAACTGTGCATGCATGATGCTTGAGTATCATACATGCACAGTTCTATCATTGCCACCATCTTGGTACAGCAGACTCTAGCATGGTGAGAGCTCCAAATATTCTTTTACTCACTCTTACTGTGATGTGCAGCTGTACCAGCTCTGACCAGAGTTTGTTATTTTTGTTTTCTTTTTGTGGTTCATCACTATTCTCCTTCGCTAAAAAAGACATTCATTGAGGATTCTTGTTGTGTGGCTAGTGGAGCTGAATTCTGTATTGCTATTTTTTTAATTGTTTCCTTCAGTTTCTGCCTTTTTTACTTCTTGATGCCTGGTATCTTCTGCCCTTAGATCTCTCTCTAGAGTTATCCTTTCTTGCAGATCTGTTGGCCTTGTCTCAGGTGAGTGTGTGACCTGAATTGCAGTCTTCCTGGTTCCTATCAATTTTAGACTGCTTATGCAGTATTATTTCTTTTTGTATTTTTCTATTTTAGTTTTTAACTAATTATTTAGAATACCAAATTCTTTATGTTCTTTAAATTTCCATAGTTCTTTCTATGTCTCTTTTATTTCTTTGGAGAGGCTAGCAAATTCCTCTGTGTCTTCCATTATCACTAGTTTTATGAATTTATTAAACTCTACTCTGCTGCCTCTATCCAGGCTGCTTTATTTTTAAAGTCTCTAGCCCAGATGATGGGGTTTTAAAATCCCAAGGCCCCTTGGGATGTGTCCCCTTTCTAAGTAGTTCTTGAGGGTGATGATATTGTATATCAGATTGAGTTCTAATATCAATAACTTTTCTAGTTTGGAAATGTTTTTAATACTATTTTTGAGATTGTCCATTCCTGAGTTTGTCTCTCCTTGTTTCTTTCCTGTAAGATGCTTTCTAGCTAGTTGTATTTTAGTTTCTAGATTGCCATAACTTGACAGGCAAAAGAGCAGCCTGTTCTGTAGGTTACTCAGTTATGATGCTTTCAGCTTCAGAATCACTCATTTTTATTTGTGCTCAAGTGCCCTTTTGAAACTGTTCAGTTCAGTTTGTGACTTCCATGCTATGTTGTACTAACTGGCAAATACCCTGCTCATATGAGCTAAGAGGACTCATAATAAACCAGATAAATTTAGCAGCTACTCTGTAAAATGTGCTATTCACTTTTGTCATGCTGTTCCCCTTGCATGTTTGCACAAATAATGGTTTTGTATTTTCTCAGTGTTAACTCCCAAATCTAATGCTTGCTCAGTGTCTGTGAGCTGCTGCACAACAAGGCCATACAGTCAAGAATACTTATCACTGTGTGTTGTGCTCAATTCCAGCCATTCCATGAGGTGGGCATGGGTTCATAGGGTAGCCAGCCCCAACTAGCCATGTAGTCAACAAAGAAAGAACTGCACTCAGCACACAAGGATGCTGTTCAAGATTCAGTTTTAATTCACAGTGGAACAGTAAGTAATCAGCAAATAGTCCAAATCAATCCACATACACAGCAAAGGAGGAGCCCAAGCAGAGTATTTAAAAGTCATGGAGGTGGGTGGTTGGGCCAAAAGTTTAAGTTCTCCCACTGTGCAGACCTTCTGGCCAACTCCCAATGGGTTGTTTGGGGAAGCGTGGTCCCAGCGGGACCAATCTTGCCTACCTCCCCAGCCTCAATCAGTGTCCCTCTGGAGTGGTAAGCTGATGTGAGGCAGCCACAGCTCTTTTAAAATATATATAGTATATTTGACATAAATATTTTTATCCTCTGCTCAGGCGAGCAGCTTCTTAGCACTGTCCCGCCCTTCCATGACCAGCTGCCACCTCCCAGGCCCCTGGGCCTTGAATCTACCCTGATTCCTCCCCCCCCCATAGTGGGGCCAGAGGATGGAGGGCATCACTGGAGCACAATCATCCAGGTCCAAGTTGTGGTTTGGACCAAGAGAAAGCAGGTGGGGCTCATCAAGCCTGCCTGACTGCCATTTTTCTGTTTTTCTTCTTCTTAGTCTCCTGGCCACTGGGTACACCAGTGCATGAGTGTTGTGGCATGAACAAGCTACAAAACTGCAGTTTCTATCCTTTGAAGCCTCTTGGAGTTTGCTCCAGCAATGGGCCTCCACCACAGGGCAGTCAAATGCTGAGACAGGGAAGTGATACAGCTAGACACTACATATGTTATACTTTATAATGCTGGTTAAACCTCAGTGTTTGGACATTAGAAGTACTAAATGGTTTTAACAGGAAACTGTCAAGCAAGAAATGATTGCTTTCATCACATTGTCATGCCTGTATAATAAGAATGATTTCATTTTGTCTTGGTGAGTCTGGTCTATTTCTTCATTTGGCAGCAATATAGCTCTTTCAGCACTTTCTACCTATCAGCTTGACCTCCTGGGAGGCAGGGAATATGTATGGGGACCCCACTGTCTTTCAAGTTTTTGCCCATCCCTTTATCTTGAAGGCAAGTCTCTTCCTCGTAAGACTTTTAAAACCTGGTTGTTCCACACTTCAAAAGTTGGCTGCTGCAGACAGACCCATTTATTTTGAATGCATTTCCTTGTAAGGGGAGTAGAATAGCACTACTGGTTTAGAAAGGCCCACTCATCTATAGCCATGTACTCATAGAATTTGATGACAGAAAAAGGACAGGTAGGTCCATCTAGTCTGTCTTATTTCCTGCCTATTACTACTCCTTGGACCCTAATCAGTCACAGGTATCCTCCCTCCTCTAATGCTGTGTGGCATGCAGAATTCTGCTGACAAAATTAGGCAGAATGACCATTTCGCCGGTGGAATTTCCACTGGAATTTCGCTGTTTTTCTGTGGAATTCTGCCTGCTGTGATCCATGGAATAGCATTTTCCCAGCTGAAAATCATTCCATAGGACATACCTGCTTGGCCCCCCAGGCCCCTTGACCTTTCTTGTACCAACCCTGTTACTTCCCTTGCCAAGTCATTTGTCACCAGATGAACAGTGACATTGAGCTCCCTCTTCTGCCCCAACCAGGATTCACTTGTCTCTACCCTTCCATGATAAGGCCCCAGACAGGCACCTCACCAACCTCTTCCCCTTCTGCCCTGCTGCAAAATCTACACTAACTACTGGATCTAACAAGTATCACACACACTGTGACATAAGAATTCATATATTGACTACAGCACCCAAACTCCCCACTAGCAGCTATCAAATAGTTAGATATCAACAAAGTGATATAGACTTTGCCACCCAAATACACACTCATAGCCAAATGCTGACAATATCACATGCACCAGTCTTCACCTCATCCATCCACAACTCTTGGCTAGCAACAAGATGCTGAGGACACACACATACACACACACACAACACACACCTGTGGCAACTAAGGAGCATAGCATACAGCACATACCACCAAACAGGTAGCAAACTTTCATGCAGTTAAAAATAGATGTGACATAAAGGCTGTCCCACTGGCTCAACTGGGCTGAGGGCTCTGTGCACCTTACCTCCCACCAAGTTTGTGACCCAAGTTTAGGAACATGCTCAGGTTGCTGGGAGGTTGCCACAGAGGGGACAAGCAGACTTGAGCAACTGTCTGAACTCTCTCCTCTCTTGGAGTGAGGAGGCATGCTGACTCTCAGCAGTTGGCTGCCACAGGTGAAGGCCGGGGTAGTGCTAGAAGCATGAGCAACATCAAGGGATGGAGCATGGTTCCATAGGATGTGTGTGCTACCATGTGTACACGCTTATGTGTTACCACAGCAGGGGCTCTGAGAGGAGAAAATGGAAAAATGGTTGGCGTATGCTTCATAAAGCCCTGCTCACCAATCTCCATCCTGTGCCACCACCTGGACCACCAGCATAGTTCTGGATGGGAGTCACTGCATGGGGATGATAGCCCTCTCCTTCTCAGCCCTACTGGGAGGGGCAATCCATGGGAGGACTTTGAGTTCAGCAGTCTGGGAAGGTGAGTGCCAGATGGAAGAGGCAGGGACAGGGCTGAGAGCCCAGCAGCATGGAGCCAAGGCAAAATGCTTTATGGGAAAAATGCTGCAGTTTGTGTAACCTTTCACATACATGCATATACACACACACACACATTGTAATGGGCATAACAAATCATGACAGTAAACCCATCAAGTGTAGGTAATATGTAGAGGGTGTCTTACCTGGGTGCCAGGGAGCCAGAAGTAGGACTTGAAGGAGAGTTCATTGGCTCTGTAAAATAAAATAGAGGAAAGAGTTCACAAAGGATCTGTAGTTCTTTGGGAGTAATTAGGAAGAACAGGACAGGTTAGATGTAGAGTAATACTTATCTGATAGGGAAGCAGTCAGCATCCTGTCAGACTTATTAAAAGAAAAGAGACAAACAGGTTAATATGGAGAAACTACAGTAGCGAGGCAGAGACTCAGAGTGGACAGGTACAAAGTAGAAATAGGACAACATATGAGTTAAACAAATGAGTTTTAGACAAAAAAAGAAACATTTAAGGCTAATGAGGAAGGCAGCGATTTAGGGAAAGAAAGAAAATCAGTGAACAGATAGGAAAAGAGGAGAGATGTTGTTCATTTGGGTGGAGCGACTCAAAAACACAACTGTCACCTAGATGGCCTACTTGCCAGTAATTATAAGTAGTAGCCATGGTGGTGGCTAGTGGAAAATCTTTGGACTAGTGTCCCAGAATTATTAAAATAATTTATCATTGGTAATCCATGGGCTAGCATTGTCTCAGTGGAGTTAGAGTTTTATATAATACCCTAGGCCTGGATATTCCAGACTAAGCCAGGCAATGGCGCAAGCATGGGTGCAGCGAGCTGAGCTGTGCCAGGGCCAGGACCAGGATCAGGTGATATTCAACAGTGTTATGCCATGGTGCAGCACCGAATATGGCATGGACTGGCGACGGGCGCACTGGCACTGCAAATGGTGCAAGCCACAGATGAGGAACACAGGGATGCGCCACCACAAATACAGTTGTGCTGGGTGCAGTACCCATGATATTCAGAAGAGGGCATGCAAATGAGGCCATAATATATGCATGGCACAACTGGGGCCATTAGCATGTCATTATGGCCCCATTTGCATGCGTTACACAGGCTATCCCAGCAATTGTACCTGGTGACCTGCACAGAATGACGTGTGGACTGAAGGGATCCTGGCAAATATACAGTTGAAATCCTGGCAGTCCAGTGGTACCCCCTCCCTCCCCATAGTCACAATTGCCAGTTACATGAAACATATACATTCCCTGGTAGTCTAGTGGCACCCCTCCCTCCCACAGCCGCGACCACCGGTACATGACATATACACAATCCCTGGTAGTCTAGTGGCCCCTTCACCCTCCCGTAACCTGATCATGGGCAGCCCCAACAGATCATATCCCTGGTGGTCCAGTGGCATCCCCACACCTCCCATGCACACAGGACCCTTGCCCACCCAGCTCCCCCTCAATCATTGGTGGATGGCAGCAACCTGCCATATACCGCTTGCCACCCGCCGATGACAGATTACAGTATGGGCATGTGCAGAGCATACAGTACTAGACAGCCACAAATATGTGTATGACTTCAATTATGAGGAACAGTTCCCCAATTTACCTCATCAAGGCCTCCTGTTCCACATTGAGAGGATCTGTACCATATCCAGTGTTAAGGTTTTAATGCACAGATATCTAGCAATGAATGTGAAAAATGTATTATTAAAATAAAAGTACATTTCGTGAAAACCAGGTGGTGCTGAGGCACTGGATGCCTCACTTCTTGCCACATTGATGACCCATATTAGGGAATGAGCAAAGGTTGTTGGAGGTCAGCACAGGGTGGAGGCTGTGGTGCAGAACAGAACTACTGGCTGGCGGTCTCCTCTCTAGGGAGGTATCTGTGCTTCCCTAATCTCTTGGATTCCTCGTGGAGGAGGCAAGGAGGCAGCACAGTTGAGGTACCAGGGCACAAGGCCAATGTAGTGGTGGAAGAGGCTGTCTCCGGAGTAAGAGAGTGCTGCACCTCCATGTGCATGCATCTCTCTGTCTGGGGCCTCAGGTAATGGAGAAAACCAAGAGGAAAAAGTCATGGGTCATGGCAGGATGAAGCTTCCAAGCTGGCTCCAGGGGTCCACAACGACACGCATAGCGTTAGAAGCTCCCAAAAGACCTCCAGAGTCTGGCAGGTTGGCAAACACATATCTGCAGCCCACCAAAGTAGTTTAAATCCTGAAGGGGAAAAAAAGGGCACTATACCACATTGTATGACATACCTTGTTCCACATTTTGGGGTGAAATGTTGAAAGATATTTGTTTAATTAAGGAAGGTCTGGTGCAGCTCACATCGGTACAAGGCAAAAACATCTCATAACAGAGGAGCTACAGCCAGTCAAGCCCTGAAACTACTCAAACACTGATTGGATCAATCAAGCCCACTCACCAAAATCAAAATCTAAATAAAAATAATTTATTAATTCAAATATTAATCCAACCAAAAATAGCAAATAGCAAAATAGTGCCTGTGTTTTGGGGAATACCCTTCATAAAGGAATTCTGGCTCAGTTAATCATCTATAACCAAAATATAATTTAAAATAAAATAACACTCAAAAGAAATAATTTAATCAAAACAGCCATAACAGCAACCAGCACTCACATTAAATATGCGCTGAGATGCATAGGTAATCAATTATTTTTGTTTTCTTTCTATCAATAAATGTGAATATAATACAGTATTCCATTCACTGTATATTAAGCAGAAAGATCTATAAACTTCTTACACACTTCATGCAATCTGATTATAACGTAATATGCCATTTATTATTTATTTATTTTACTTACTTGAAAGTTTCACCAGAAAAAAGCATACTAAGCAGTATTGCTCTTTTCCAGGATGGGGGGAGGAGAAAGGGGGCATGGTAACAGACCAACAATTTGCCAGTTATGGAATACATGGCACGATACATTGAGGTTGTCTTGATCTGCACTTTCTGTGCTCTGAACATGCTTCCGTCCTGCTTTATCAATAAAATCTATCCTGGGGCTGCTGCGGTAGCACCAGTGAATGCACTAAAAGTGAAAATGCCAGGCAGCACTTACTACTTTAACCTGTACAGAGTTCAGGCTTGGCCTGCTCCATGTGGGTGAGAGATGGGGGCAGTACAAGTGCACCTCTCTGCATCTACAGAGCTGCCACTCTGACAGCAAATATAATTGCCCCAAGGAATTTGGAAGCAGGAGACTCAGTATCCAGGAGACTACGATGTAACAAGTCACATTGCGGCTCTTAAAACAACACCCAGTCAGAAGTGGAAGGCAGTACTGTCAGACAGCCTAGCCACACCACGGCATCTACCGAATTAGTCCGTGACAGATTTTATGCAGTTGGGATGGGGGATTATTAAAGCGCATGGTAGCTAACTTTACAGTGCCTGACTGGCCCTTATTTACTTAAATAATGTCTGCTGCACAGGGCATTGTTCCCCAACTGAGGGCTCAGTATGAGTAGCAGGGCAGAGGCTGGGTAGGACCGCGTAAACTGAGATGGGAATATATATGTGGGGTTGAGTATAAGAGAGTGTTGAATTATACCAGTATTGGGGAAATGATGAAGGTGCCCGAGTCTGAAGGAAGGCTGAGTATGAAAGGGATAGGAGAGTGCTATACAGGCTGGTTGGGCCAGTATAAAAACTGCACAGTAAGCAGCTGTATCTGGCAACATATTTGAAAAGACTCCTGTGTTCCCAATAACATCAAACAAAAGGTAAGAAGTCAAATAAGTTCAAAATTAAAGTAAGCAGTATGTTTGAAAAAAAGTTTCTCACCACTAGTGTGCTGCAGAATACCAGTTTCTTCTGTAGCACTGTTTAGCATTCACTACTGTTTTCAACATAACTCTGTTCTTGCAATTGGTAGCCATCTTGATTTCTTCAGCAGTGGATAAGTCTGATTTAAAGCTCAATCTCTGTTGCTAGGCAACATCAGGGTAAGACCTGTCTTGTGTAAGTCAATACAGTTTGTTGATCCTATAACAGTCTTAACTGCCAGACTTAGACAAGACCTCTTTAAGTCCTAAGAGCATCTATTTAGGCTATTCATAAGCCAAGTTTTATGCAACTAGCCACAGGTCCAAACAAACATCCCAGCACATCACTCATAAGAGCTTCCTCGGGGCATGACCTGTAAGTGACATTATGCTATAAATAGCCCATGACTGGGATACCAGAATGTGCATTACCAAATATCCCCTAGTACAAGAGCAATTACCATAATAAAATAGATAAGAAAATCAAGCACATTCAGAAAAAAGTAAAAAGAAAAAATGTTTATGTATCATGTTTGTTGTTGGAATTTTAGAAATCTTAGCTTCAAAATAGTATCAGTTTGCAAAAACAAAGCACACCAGCATTTTTTTGTATAAAATTTCTAAGATAGCTTAAGATTAGCATGTAATATCAGTAATGTGAAAATCCAGTAGTCAGTGATAGCTCAGTACTGCTCCTGAATGCCTGAGACAGCTGCTTCTAGATCCAATACAATACTTCAGCCTCAAAGGAGTTGCAGCTCATAATCAAAGGTCGCAGTTGTGGGATGCATTCCTGAGAGTAGCTAAAACTTTTTAAATGGGTGCTAATACAATTTTATGGTGACAGCCAATATGTATGCTGTCTAGTTATACTCATGAATTCCAACTGTAACAAATCAAAATGATCTACAAAGGTTGCTCCAAGCATATAAATACTAATACACATGATATGCAGTGCTAATGTGTGAATATCCATTATTTATATACTAGCTGAATGGTGGCATTAATTCTAAAATATGACATAAAGTCTGCAAATGAAATCTTTGTAGAATACAGTGCTGGCATGGATGTTGCAAACAGAACATCAGAATGACTGCATAATGAGCAACTCTCTGCTAGCCAGTATATTTAGGGTCAATGGTCACAGCTTTAGGGTAAGAATTTGCTGAGAATGTAAAAGACAAAATAAGGCACCCATAGATTATGCATTAGCAGGTTTCATAAGGGTGATCTAAACTCAGCTTGTTATAACCATTCTAGACCAACCGAAAAGCAAAAGGTAAAAGGTTAAAGCTAACACGAATTCTCTCATGGAATTATGAAAGATACATGAAGCACTATGCATGAAAACAACACCAGCCTAGCTATGTATTACCTTAGAGTATAGCCAATCTTGCAACAGAACATATTATCACAGGTCCACAGTATCTGTTCATTGACTGGTCTATTGTGTTTTAAAGCAGACTAATGAGAACCTTTGACAATAGAAAAAGATAGAGAGCAAAAACATAGAAACATAGAATCTGACTGCAGGTAAGGACCACTTGGCCCACTCAGTCTGCCCATTTTCTTACCTAATGGATAAGCTGCAGATCCTAGTTAACCAACAGCCTACTTCCTCCTACTCCCACCCCAGAATTGCCTTATGACTGTCCCATGTAAACCTGAATTCCACCACTGCTTTTGACTCCACAACCTCCTCAGGAAGGCCATTCCATGCATCCACAACTCTCTCCATGAAAAATATTTTCTCACATTACCTCTGAGCCGTCCCCCTCTATCTTCAAATTGTGCCCCTTGTTCTTGCACACCTCTTTTCTGAAAGATGCTACCCTCTTGGACTATGTTGATTCCCTTGAGGTACTTGAAAGTTTCTATCATGTCCCTCTGCTCCCTCCTTTCCTTGAGGCTATACATATTAAGCTCCTTAAGTCTCTTTTCATATGTGTTCTGGTGCAGACCCTGCACCATTTTAGTTGCCCTCCTCTGGACTGCCTCTATCCTGTCTATGTCTTTACGGAGATTGGGTTCCTGAACTGCACACAGTACTCTAGATGGGGTCACACCAGCTGTCTGTGCAGAGGGATAACAACTTCCTGTTTCCTACTGGTGATGCCTCTCCCTATGCATCCCAGTATCCCTCAACCCTCCTTACTGCCCTTTCACATTACTTGCCTACCTCTCACTAAATATACAGTTCTGATACCTTCGCAGAGAAGGGATCAATAAAAAGGGTATTGCTTACTAGATCTTAGTACAGTATAACAGGATAGATGGAAAATTACATTACATTACACATATAATATGCCAGTCTTAAGTTAGCTTAGAAATCCTCTACATAACAAAAGCTTGATGTGCCTTCTTTTGCAAACTAATATATTTTGAAGTTTAAGTTGTATATGTTTCTAACAAAAACATACTATGTAAACTAGTTTTTATTTGTTCTTGTATGTGCTTGGTTTTCATGCCTATGGCATGATGGTAACTACACTTGGAATGAGTGACCAAACATCATTGAGAGCACTTGTTCCAAAGGATGCCCTCATGGCCACCCCTCAGACATGGAAGTGGGAGGGAGAACAAGAAGATGGAGATGTCAGTGGTGCCACACAATGGTGATCATACTAAGCTGCATCACACTTGATGAACAGCAGTGTTGCTGTCACCACATGTCAATGACCACTGGTGGCCACAGCATTCTTACTAACATCTCATTGGGCCCACCGACAAGGCATGGGTAAATGTGGCACACGAACTTGTGGCACCACAGAGCAGTGGTACACTGGGAAGTCAGGTGGAGCTATTCCACAGGGTAAAAGTGGGGTGGCAGCCAAGAGGACAATCATCACCCCAAGGAAGTGGCAGACTTGTGGCCAAGAAAAGGAGCAGGACCCTTCAAAGAAAACAGTAGAAAAAAGTGTTTAACCTTATAGCACTGTTTACATGGACAGGCTGCACTGTTAGTACTTTGTTTTGGGACAAGTCGACAGGAAATAACTGTCAAACTTAACAGAATTATCTGGGCTGTCCACCATTCCATCTCTACTTGTTATGAATAAGATATATAAATTAATTGGTTAAAAGCATATATGATGGAGGAAAATAGACTTCCAAGAAATGTATAGAAGAATCAATTGAAAATCTAAAGAAGGATAATGTTTCCCAGTGTAGAAACTGTAGAAAAATAATAAAACCAAATGGACTTATGCATAGTTTAATAGATATTTTAGATTACCTATGAAAATTGTGAGAGAAGAAATAAAAATAGAATAAAAGATATAGAAATACAGATAAATTTACAGCTTTTATAAAGAAAATAAGAGATGTTTATACAGTAGTAGCCACAGACATTGCCAGCTATTTCCAGATATTTCACAAAATTTCTGAAGAGTTTCTCTCTGCTGCCCTACTGTGGAAATGCAAAAAGCAGGAGATATTTCTGGAAATATCTCAGAAATTTGGAATAGCTGGCAGTGTCTGTGACTGCTACTGTAGATATCAAAATAAATGTCAGCATAAGCTGGAAAACTAATACAAATTAAAAAAACATAATCAGATTTCAACTTGAAATGTACAAAAAGCAATTGGCTTAATGCAACATATAGGAAATGGGAGGACGATTGGAAAAAATGTAAGTGTAATCTAGACTTGGACAAATTAGAACACATATTGATACATTGTCCTCTCTATGGAGAAGAAAGAAAGAAAGAAAGAAGTACTAGGGAGAAACAATGTGTAATTTAGAGTATGAAGCTAAGGATATGGTAATGTATCTTTTAAAAACAGAAAAACAAATTGTAATGGATCGTGTAGCTTACTTCCTCTCCTCTACATAAAAAGAAATGTAATTTAAAGTTTATGGAATGTAGGAGTTGGTGACAAGCTTAAGGCCCTAGATTTGTGAGAATATGACATTGAAAGAATGTGATATTATATTACTAAGTGTAATTGTAGTTACAGATAAAGGTGCAATATAGTTAATGGATAATAATAGAAGCAAGAGAATTTTACAAACAAAAGAACTTCATAAATACATATATTCAAGTGAGGAGGCATTTTAAGAATAATTGTAAATGAGGACATACTGTTTGTCAAATGTATATATTTATATGGAGAGATGTTTTAAATGGATTAAGAATTGTAATATAGAAATATTATATGGAAACAATTATGTAAAACTTATACTGCTGTAAGCAAAGTGATTTTAAATTGTAACAACATTTTTATGTCAAACAATAAAATAAATATTAATTGATATTGATCCACCTGTTATGACAAGCAAATCTGACAGTTTCACTTCTACTATCAGCTGGTCCTAATGTCAGTCCCACACCGACATCATGGATGGAACAGAATTTTCCTTTGATGTTTATAAAATGTGCAGTCACTAATGGCAGCAAACTAAAATGTCTACATGTGCAGTGCCTTCTTTGGCAGCAGTCCAGAAAACAGAACTGAGGCAGACATCTCTACATTCCCTGCTTAGCAGTCAGCATTCATCGCCTGGCTCCACCAAATGTATGTCCCATGACAGTTGTTACACATCTGATGCACAGCAAGCATGCTATCAAATTCATAGTGGTGGTTCTGAATGTTGCTTGAGAGGCAGAACTTGCAAACTCAAATAGTAGAAGGAGGCAGTCCAGGAAGACAATGTACTACCATTGATTGAAGACGCCTTCAGCTGCAGCGCAACTGTGGGGCAAAGAAAAGAAAAGTAAGATAAAAAGGAGACACACATTGCACTGCATTAGACAAGTAACATATTGAGATCTGTTATACCTGCCATTGTCAGTGGTGTCGTCTAAAGAAAGTTCATAGTCAGGATCATGACAGGTATTGTCTTTGGCAAATTAAATATCAACCAGCACATCAGTGTTAAATGTAACATCCAATTGTTTTGATGGGGTGGAATGCGCATTAGCTGTCGAGAGTCCAATTCAGAGCATTGAACCAAGGCATCGACCAGTACTGATTTATGGGCATCTGCTGTAGTTGCACATTGCTATGATTGGTTGATTTGTGTACCTTTCAATGAAAAGAGAAATAGTGAACAGTTAGTAAGACACAGACAATGATATAGAATGCATGAGAAATGGAAACATTCTGACAGACCAAGGATTAGCACTTGCAATTTAAACAACAAAGCAAGGTACACAGTTGAAGATTGCCTTTGCATTTGGCTTCAAGCCCTTTGTCTGTCTGTACTTTTACCAATGGTTTAGGCACATGGCATTGAATGGAGATATCTTTTCATCACTGAAGTGACAAAGAGTCACGTGGAAGGTCAAGAGGAAAGATTAGGCTACTAACAACACCATGGTGGCAGAATATGCTGTGTGTTCTGTAAATGCAAGAAACAGTGAGCATAGCATAGTCAATACTGCACCTCGTCAGTGTGCTGGAAGTCATCAGTAAATATTAACATGTCATCGTCATTCAGTTGCACTTGTGGCAGCAGAGTGATGTTCCAAAATCTGAGTTACTATCTGTAAAAACAGAGAAATGCAATGCCTTGGTAAACATGAGACACCATCAACAGCAAGCAAATAAGAAACAGCAAACAGTGTAGCCATATGTCAATGCTGTTTGTTGAGGTGTATCAACAACAACAGCTGCTCTGTTATGTACCACTGCTACAGCAGAACATCTTAATGGCATGGTAGTCAGGCACAGAAAATACACCACTGCAGGACTAGCCATGATGCATGAACTGTACCCATGGATGGGGATGCAGAAATGAAGCCTTACATGGATGTAGACTTTGAGAGCAGCATCACCTTGAGTTACGACAACAACTATTAGGAAGACAGGGCCACAGTTACCTTGTTCTCAAATGATAAGCTGCTGCATCATGCCTGCACCAACAAGACCATGAATTGTTATGGAATGACCACAGGAGGGACAAGCGTGCCTCTGTATGTCAGTCAAAGGACACCAAATGCCTAATCATACAGCACATGACACATTGCATGCCCATGCTCTCATTCACACTTTGCATGCACAACATCACACATGCAGCCTGATGTACATGATGTCCTGGCAACCCACCACCCAGTAACCAGGAACAGCATTCAGAAGGTATTCCCAGGCGCTCACAGCAAACACCCTGATTGTCAGCAGCAGAACGGCATGAAGCCAGTATTCAGTGCTGTTAAGCAGCCAACACAGTCAAGCAAAGTGGGGCATTAAACCTTGCCATTGCTTACCCCACTTGTTGTTGTCACCCCATGGATAACAACACTTAACAGCCATTACATTCCTTTGACATCGTGTGACAGCCAGCCTCTGTAACGGCAGTCAGCAGTCACAAAGTGTGCAGGTAGTATAGCCTGGAGGATGCAGTGATGAGCTCTGAATGAGCATGGTACATCCACCACACAGGGTTTTATTCCCACAAACTCCCTTGCATACTGTACTCTCAACAAGTCACTTACCCACACCAGTGCTCCCAGGTTACCACTTAAAACAGGCACTTGTGCTAGTGGGCTGCACCTGGCTACCAAAGAATAACATAAAAGTAAAAGACATGCTGATCGGTGTACACATGCTCAGTCACATCCCATGGGATGATCGGCTGAGGAGGTCAGAGGAGTATTGTGGACAAGGTGAGGTGAGGGCAGTAACACTCCATCACTGGGACACACAGTGTGGCATCACCAGTTGTGGTTAGGGTATGCAGTTGCTGAGCCCTGCACATGCACTGCTGGTGGAGGTGAAGATCATGGAGTATGTGCTCTTACCAGTATTTATGATGTGTTGAGGGGAAGTACCAGTTGGACACATAGGCAGTAGGTCATCTGCTCATGGTAGCAATCTTTCAGCACTGATGACTTACATCACCAGATGATCATAGGGTAATTAGGTGGGCATGGACAGCAGGCAAGTCACGCACCTTACAGTGGTAGCCAATACTAGGTTTATAGTGGGCACAGGTACACAGTGGGAATAACTATAGTTCTACAATGACTTGGGGTTGGAGGTTGCAGACTAGCACAGAATAGGAGGAACACATACCCATAGTAGTGTCCCAATTATCTACCCCTCCTCCATCATTATCATAATAAACAAGTACACGACAGCCATTGTCACTTTCTGTGGTTTTAGCTCAATTTTTCCACCAGTCATCGGTAATATATCCCTCCTCTTCTTTACCTCTCTAACCTGCCACCCCATACATGGCCTCTTTCCCCTATATGTGTTGGTCCCAGCTGCCTCACTCAAGAGATCTCTGCTTATAACCCCTGTATGCCTATGGTTGATTGTACATCTGCTGACTTCTTGAACTGTAAAATAATGCTGTTTTTTTATTTTTTCAACCTTGTACTGTACTGTATAAACTTTATATACTTTATATTCTTTTTCTTACTTGTATATTATTGCTTTTGTTTACCTGCTTCTGTACTGTACTTTGATGTATTCATGACCAGGTCCACCTTGTAAATGAGCCTTGCTCAATGGTGCCCTCCTGGCTAAATAAAGATTTTGATTGATTGACATATCCACACACTAGAACCAATGATCATGATGGAGTACAAATCAACAGATTATGTTGGAGTACAAATACATCCGGGACACATACTCATGTACAGGGATGGGCGATCAGCAGGGAAGGTGTTGGGACACAACATGTGTGTAACAGACATGGATGCCTGGACAGCTGGATGTTATCTGTGCACAGATGGGAGTATGTGTACAACACGATGACAGTCACTTGTGGTCTTGGGAGCTACAATTCTAACCATACATAACATGTAATGATGCCACAGGAGGGACTCCACTTGCCACTGCACCTAAGGGACATAACAGCATGTAACAAGCCCTGCAGCCCATTGCTTATTGTATGCAGTCCATACAGCTCTTCACTCATTGCAAGCACATGGGCTTCTTTGCATGTTGGTAGCAGAATGTCACACAGGCAGCATTATATATGTGGTAGCCACTGCAACCACCCACACCCCAATGAGCAAAGCATGCAGAGTCTGTTCCCTCATACACAAAGCCACCAAGCCACTCCTGAGACCCACGCACAGAATGGAGCACATATTCAGCAGTATGCAGTTCCCAAGCCCTTCCAGCAGCACCGCCACAGAAGTCTGTCCCCATCTAAGCCACTCTGTGGTACCACAGTGTGGATAAATGCAGGTAACAGGCACAGCAGTCCTCTGACATACTGTGATGGACATCAAGTGTAAATATAAGCAGAAGTCAAGCACTGCACTATACATATGCCATACAGTATATGCATGCTCACTGACATTTCATCGGAGCAGCAGCTGAGAAGGTCACAGGTGTGGTGTGCTAGAGTGAGCCAGGGCAACTGCACTACATCAGTAGGATATACAGTGCAGTATCATCAATTAAGGTAAGGGGAGGGCAGGTAGTGTGCTCCCTGGGGGTAGTGATGCTCAGCAGTTAAACATCAGGGACTACATGGACTTGCCAGGCTCAACTGGGGGTAGGGCACTGGACATCTGTCTGGACACAGAGACAGTAGGTCAGATGTTGAGGATTTACAAGTGATAGTGGTGAAATGATGCATCCCGTGGCAACTGATGATCATAGGGTATGTTGGTGCCACTGGACATCAGGAAGTATTCAACCCATTATATATGTGCAGTGCAATGATGGGGTGGCCACAATTACACACCGATGGACATGTGCTTGTACATAGATGGGGCATTGAAAGTTGCAAGGTAAGAATACACATCAAGAATAGAAATCTACAAAGGAGAAATGCTGATTGGGGTGCAAATACACAACAAGGGCAGCTACCCATGTACAGGACTAGACAATGGGCAGAAAGGGTGGTGGGAGGACAAATCTCGGTAAGAGGTTGCATGATTGGTTGGTGGTCTAGTGTCTGTGCAAGACAGGTAATACTGATAAATAATGGTAGCAGATACTCATGGCTTTGGAAAGGTTCCTCCGCACCATGCCTGACATATATTGATGTCACAGGAGGAAAGGTATGTGCCTCTACATGTATTCCAAAGTACATCACATGATCATCCACACAGCTGTCGACACTGGAATGTTGCTGCACAACGTCACCAGGTAGAATGATGTACATGGTGTGCGTTGCAACCATCCATTCTCAATCGACAACCAAACCATGTCAAACCTATTTCCTAGCACAAGAGCCACCACCCCTATCATGAGCATACCAAATAATGCTCACCAGTTGTGTGTACTGAATTTTGGTCATTGGTGTTCTCTCATGGTATAATTGCCTCTTTTCAAGGAACTTTCAAGTTTTCTGAAATATTGGCATTTTAATTACAATCTAATAGTTGTGTAATACTTTTAAACAAAGAGGTCTTTTCTCAACACCAGAAAAAGAAGCTTAAAAGTTTGAACACAGTGCTCTTACAACCCACTTTACAGTACATGCTTGCTGTTGTCCAGCTGCCAACTGTATACCAACAGCAGCCATTGCAGTTCGACACCCCTACTTCAGTTTGAGGTGTAGCACTGTGGATCTCAGCAGGTGAGCAGAACAGCCCTCCTCCGGTATCCTCAGTGGGCCATGTAATGAAATAACAGGCAGCGCACACACTCCATACCATCGTATGATGTTGATCATATGCACAGTTACTGACATTACATGGCAACAGAGGAGGTGACATGATGGCTGTGTTAGGAGGGTAATCGAGGGCTATGGCACTCCTCAACTCTTATCCTTGATGCCACAACGGCACTCCAGTTAAAGAAGTCAACAGATGTTATGCATGGTTCAGGCAGTGTTGGCGGACTGCAAAACATCAGGCAGTATTCACTATCACCTGGGTTGCTTGTTGGGTGGCAGAGGACTACCTTCTGAATGCAATGGCACTATGTTGGATAGTGGATGCTGCACATGACAGTGGGGACATTCTGAAGCCAGTGGCATCACACTATCCGTGAACACGTAGGTAGCTAGTAGTGGCAACAGACATCCCCGACATGAAGCAGTTGGGAATGGAAGGCTGATGTAACATTACACTAAATGCACCAAGAAAATTTTTAGCTAATACACTGAATTACTGCACTTTACATACTCATATGTGTTCCCTTTTTCAAGGCAACATGTTTCACATCCTTGGCCCCAGGTCTGGAAAGCACTGTAAAGACTCTCTTTTCAACTGGTCAGATGGACGTGGATAACGGTGAGCACAGCATCAACTTTCAAATACCTACAAGCTGGTATATCAAATTCTGACATTAGTAAACATTGGGTTACAGTGCAACCATTGGTGAAGTGATTGCTGCACAATAAAGAATATTTGGATGGACCAGCCCACTTTGTCTTAGTATGTTTGACTTGCTGTATCCATTTTTATGAAGTTGCTTGTTTTGGGGAAATTAAAACAGTTAACACCATCCTTCTAAGTCTTACAGCAGGCAGCCACATTTTAATTACCATGCTGGTTCTAAGTAGTAGCCAAAATATGCATAGAACTAATCAAATTGTGACCTGAATAATTGTGGACACTGGAAAAAGGTACCTCAGTTTGGCAGAGTAGCAGCTGATCAGTTCACTCACTGACCTCTACTATGTATGAGCCTTGTTTGTAATGGAAATGAATATCCAGGTTTTGGACCTTGAATTTCCTCAAAAGGTAACACCCAGTAGAAAGCAGTATGTCTCATCATATGTTCTGAAGTAATGCACAATGACCAGTCACACACACAGAAACATTTATGCAACTATGAAGTACACTGACACTGAATACTATGGCATATTTGGAAATCTTTTTATTGCAAAATAAATGTTACTACACAGTACAGCTGCAAATATGCTTGGTGTCAGTCCTCCAGAAAGCAAAGTAACACTACCAGTACCATATTCAATCTGCTTGCACTCATTCCATGGAGGACAATATTTATACAATAGCTTGCAGACTGCTTCAATGATATGCCTCCGAGCTGCATGAGTCACATTATATTTTATGTATCCTGTTTGTTAGGGTGACACCATGTTATATTTCATGTCTACTCTGTCTTAAGGTGACACATTAACATAATTAAGCAAAACTTGACCAAAAAAAAAAAAAAAAAAGCTGCTTTCCAAAACTAGCTCTCAATGCACTTTGTCAATGCCCTACACAGAGGAATACCACTTCAAGTAAATGCTTCTGACTTGCATGTTGCCACTTTATGTTTAATATATGCTCTGTTCTAGGGTAAGACATTCACTGCATAATTCGCAGGAACATGGCAAAAGAAAAACTTATTTGCAAAAGTCACAGTCAATGCATTGTAGCAATACCATTCACAGTGAAATAGACAGTGAACACACAGTGCTAGACCTACCATGACATACAGTTGTGGAAGCCCTGCCTCTGCAGAACATCCTGGATCAGCATGACCAACTGAGCGCCATGGGACCTAAAAAAGGAATAAAGTAAGGATTTTTACAACATGAATTTACAACTTTGTGACCCCACATCATGTTCAGATGTGGAAGAGGGTCTGAATTACACTGAAAATTGGGGTGTTAAAAATCACTGGGATTGGTGCTCTTTAAAGCCTGAAAGAAAGGGGAGAATCTGCTCTTATATTGCCCTATAAATATTTTACTACATATCCATTCAAGTCTTGGGATGTCATAGTCTTATACTGCCTGATGACATTCTCCACCTCCTCAGTTAAAATAGAGCCAGCAGGTTGGCTCCCTCTGTCATCGGATAACTTGGGAGGTTCAGAGGGGCTAGGAAAGTGTCAATAGTTTCTGGGATGCTGGCTGCTCTGGGGTGTAAAGGGACTGACAGTAGGAACAAAAAGGCTTAGGTAATGTCATGGAGCTTTCTGGGCTGGGCTCCTGTAGGTGGATGAACCATGGCAGAAATTGTTGCCTACCTGGGATGTTTATAAAGCTGGTATGCCAACAGCCCGTAGCCTTCATCCCTACCTCATGATATCACTGCCACAGAAAGTAAGGGCTATTTCAGTTTGGTAGAGGCAGTTGGTGTCTAGATTGGCTTTCACTTGTTTCAGTTGTTGAGTAACAGAAGCATCCCTGGTTGATAAGCCATCTGCAGGAAATGAAGTGTGTCCTCCAGCTGCTGCTAGAACTCTCATCTTAATTTAGTTTGGGCTGAATCATGTTGGACATTGTGTTCATGCAGGGCTGTCTTTAAGGTATCCCAGCATATCAAGTACAATACTTCAGGGTGTCATTGTTCCTCAGAATCTTTTCACCTTCTCTTGAAGGAAATCCTTAAAAGCCTGTCCCTTCAGGTAACATGAATTTATCTGCTAGTGGGGGATACGGTGGTCAGTCTTGAAGTTCCATTGCCTGATTACTGGGGCATGATTTGAATGGGAGATGTCCCCTAGCCTGCAGTCTGTTAGCAGCACCATGTTCCCCACCTGAGTTTAGCAGTGGTCTGTTCTGGAATATGTGCCATGCAATGCAGAATAATATGTGTAGTTCTGTGTATGAGGTGCAGGAACCACTGGGTGCCTGACCAACACATCTCCTGAACAAACCATTTTGAAGAGTTTATAGGATGCTGATGTTCAGGGTGGGGACAGCGTAGAGGAATTCCAGCTTGGGCTGGAGCTATATTAAAATCTTCTACCAATAAGAGAAGTCCTTTAATCATGTTTAGAATTCAATCTAAAAACCATTTGGCTGTTGGGAGTTAGTTCCTTGGGGTAAATATAAGTTAGCCAACATGATCTCTCTACCATGAAGGAGGCCCTGCACAATGACTAGTCTACTTTCTGGGTTCTCTGATGACAGGGCAGCCTGAAAAGGAGTGTGGTGCAGGATAAGGATTGCAAATCCCTTCCTCCCCTCAGGAACCAGAGGAGAACATGGCAGGGAACCCAAACATGACAAGCTTACCTTGATCTGCTGTGTACAGGTGAGGATCATGCTTATAAACAAGATCTGATTTTGTTTTCTTGATATAGGACATCCTCCTAGCTCTCTTTATTGGGCTGTTGACCCCATGGACATTGTGTGAGAACAACTGAAATACCTGAATCACCCATTGTGGCCATAAAAGGAATGTGGACAACCCTCCCGCCCAGCCCACACCCAGGATCCAACCCACTGCTTTCTACACACAATGCTATGCAGGATAATAATGGAATAATGCAACTAGAATCCTAACCATAAAGTGCTCACAAACAGCTGTAGCATCGTAGGTCACTAAACTTACCCAAGCTACCAAAAGGGGAACTCATAACCAAACGTGTCTGAGTAAGCCAACTGGGCAATTACTGGCAAACCATATAAACAAGGTGCTTCCATATATTCAAGTCAAATGTAGATCTGGGGAAGGGGTTGAGCCCTACTTGGAGGATATTCCTCTTTTAAGCGGCCTTCAGACATAGTTTATGTCTAAGAAAGGGTAATAAGGAGGGATGTCATGTCTCCGTGCACCTGTGGGCAGAATTTTTAAAATGATCTGCTGGCTGAACAAGGACATTAAAATAAAGTTGGATGGGAATATCCTCCAGGGAGGAGTTAGGATAGACCTATAGATACCCCAATGTAGGAGGAGCAAAGGGGCACCCGCAAAGATCCTCCACCTGGGTCAACCCCACCCCACAACAGTTCCTCCAACATTATATACTGCATGGGGAGGCCTCTGCTGGCTGGCAGTGAACAGTTCTCAGCCAGGAGGGAGAAAGAAAAGGGGACCAGGTAGACCAGATAGCAAGCAGTCCTTCACATCAGCACAGAAGGGAGAGGTAGTGAAAGCTAGGATGCCCCTATCTATTACACTCTTGGAGTTTCCCCAACCCCATCAAAACAGTCCCCACATTGACCCTCAGATACAGTAGCACCAACAACACACTATGAACAGTGAAACAGCTTACTAAGTAGCTAGTCCTGAATCTGAGCCAAGGAGTCTCAGCATTAAAGTCCAGTTTTGAATATTCCCCACTAGAGGCCACTACCTTAACTGCCCTATGGAACCAAACAAACAAAAAGGAGTAGTGGCTGTAGTCCATGCTATAACTGTCTCAGGAACAACTCAGTTTCGTTATAATGAGGACCAAGTAGTGTATATGTCAGTCTTTGCTTGCAGGACCCTCATAACTACGTCCATATTCATGATGATATTAGGTTGCTGCAAGTACAAATTCACAAACATAAGTCCACGTTATGCCTCTGACTGAACTGGGCTGCCAAGAGATGAAGCTAATGTCCCCCTCACCAACACCCACCTGCCCATCAGGCATCCACACCCAACCTAACTCCCCCCTCAACACCTCCAGCCCCCTGGCCAGCTTAGAATTGGAGTTATGCTCCAGGAAGCTATGTCATCCAGCTCTTTGCCACTTCTGCATGTGCTCCCCACTTGACCGACTCACCTCCAGTACCATCACTTGCTGGAGCACTACCATCACCAGGGTATCTGGAGGCTGTAAATACTGGATTACTGAGTAGAAAGGACAAACAGGCCATGCAATTGCCAGTTACATGGCTGCAGTCACCCATGCTGTTTTACAATTTGGCCACTGCACAAGCTCTGACCCTACCACCAACGCTCACAGCTGGTGGGGTGGAAATAACCAGTACATGGTATGGAGTCATCATAAAGGTAAGGCAAACTAGCTGGAATCTCTATTAAACAAAGCAGCAGCAAGGTGACAGAGCTAGATCATAGAAGTCACTGATGGGAAGCAAACAGCTAAGGTAAAAAACAGGCAGGCCAAGGCAAGGGTGGGGACAAGGGGAGCAAATGAACTCTCATTGTAGGACCTTAGTGGCCCTCTAGGTAAGCAAAATGGGCAGTGGTGGAGATGGGTGGTGTGGAACCAACAGCACCCAAATCCTACATTAATTTAGAAAAGATGTCATTAATACTACTCAGGCTGGCTCGATGTTGGGTGCTGCCCTGTTCTGGATGAGCCATGACAGTCTTGCAGATTTCTGTATAGCTGCCTTACAATGCTGGTGGCACTGTTCTCTCTGGGAGGATGGCATCCATTGCTTATTTTACAGCTTACTTGCTAGGAACTGGGCAACTGCCTTTTGCTGTGGACAGGGGACCTCAATGTTCCTCTGCATCAATTTCCAATGGACCACCTCAAGTGTTTCAATGGTCTGTGCCCCATCAGAGAAACATATTGTCATCCTGGAGGGGCAGAGAGTGTGAAACCTTATCTGCTGCTGCCTGAGGACTTCATGATTACAGTCTTTTCTGCCAAGCCATGTGCAAGACAGTTTCCTTTTCCTGCCACCAGGAATTTCATGATTACTGTATGAGGCTGTTGTAACCCCCCTGCAAATGGGGGTTCCCAAAAGACTTCAGGAGCTTGCTTGAATGCTCCAAGCCTGAATGGTGTTTGGCATTTAAGCCATTTATCAGTGAGTGTTTTAGAGCCTCTGGTACTGTCTCTTTAAGAGCTGTCTGCTTGCAGACATAATTAGTTTATATGGGGGACTGTGTGTTTCTTTGATTGAGTACCACTCGAGCTGCTGCCAATTCATTTCATTTTGCAGTCACTAGGAGTGCAAAGGAACCTATCTGAAAGATGTAACTGTTTGCCAGAAATTATTTAGAGTAATAATGAAATTACAGTTTGTCTAACCTGCTTTCTTTGCAGTCAGAACTGTGTCTGCTAGTTCCCCATTCTAGTTTTGAACTGCTGAACTGGACCAATCAGTGTGGGGATAGCTAGCTCTAAAATGGTGCCTTGGACGAATCAGAACTTGGACTCATAATCTGAGCCAGCCACAAGAGGATTGTATGGGCAGTGACTCTGGGAGATGTAGTTTAGACTTCAGTGCCTTTTGGACCAACAGCAGCAGTCTATTGTGAGTGACAGCCAATCCAGTCAAGAACTGGGAGGAACTCAAAGGAAGTGCCAGTTTTGTCGGTTGGAGTTTGAGTTGAGCTTTGGCAGTGAAGAAGGAAGGAGCCCTGTGCTTTTCAGTGTGCAGTTTAGTCAAAAAACGTGTGTAAGGCCCAGAGTTCCAGTCTGCAGCTTGTAACAGCTTGTTAGGACTGAATCCGTCCTGTGAAAAGAATCAAAGGATCTCTGAAGAGTAGAAACCAGGCTCACCCTGTAGAAGACTGGAGGAATTGCTGAAAATTGCACTCTGTCTGTCAGGAACTGAATCTGCTGTGTGTTCTCCGGGTATTGTGCAGTAATTGCGATCGGGATACAGATGCAGCCTGCCTGGTATAGTGCTTTCTTTATATGGATGTGTGAAGAGGTTTGTGTACCTCAAGTGAGCCCTGCTGACATTGAAGGACCCTATCTTATTTGGAGGTCGTGAGTACTAATTCAGGGTCGCTCCCTGTTGAATTGCCACATTAAATCCAAATGGAATTACTGTACTGCTGACTGTTTAATTCTCCTTTTCTCTGTGTGAAAGGGCCCCTACCAGCTGCCACGGTTTGGACTAGCCACTAGGGCTTGGGTACCCAGGGACAGTAACTGATAGGGATAGGCCTGTGCACAGAGCCATAAATGAATTATTAGAGTGATAAGCTAATTAACCTGATTTCCCCTGTCCTTATATATCCCCTAAATAAATCAGAGCTGCTTGTTTCAGCAAAGTTATACTGCCTGAGGTATTTGTCTATGTTAAAGTACTGTACTGTGATTGTTGCACTGTATCTCATTTCACAGGAGGTCCCAGTGCGGAACCAGACCTGGGGGTAAGTGTATACTGTGAGTAATTCTGATATATTGTGTGGGCCACTAGTGGGAAGAAGGGGGTTGCAGTGTCCCAGAGGCTGTGACCAAGTTAGTTTAACTATTGCAAACCCTGACCTCTGGGTGGAGGCACCCGCCATTGGATCCAGCCCTCAACCTGTTAGTGGCAAATCAGGCAGGGGTAGTAGCCCCTGGGATAGCGCCATCTAGGGGTTACACTGTGAATTTGGGTCAGTCAGCTTAAGCCCCAGAGCATGATGTGCTTGTTCTATTTCAAAAGAGCAGGTAGTGGGGAGGAGAACAACTTAGTATGAAGAAAGTGTTGTAAATGGAAACATCTCCATTCCTTGGCCCCTCTGAATTCTGAAATCTGCAGGTTACTGCACTAATTCTGAGATTCAGCACCATCCACTCTTTCGTGCAAGAGTTGTATCATATTACATAGTTGCACCATGTCTGTGGTGTCCAAGCAGGATTCAGTGGTAGTGGCCTGTTTCTCAGTGGCATCAAGCTGATTTTGGAGCTTGCCAAGATTGGTTGGGAGCACAGTGGTGGTGACTTATATTTCCTTGTTGAATTCATGGAATTCAGAAAGAAGCAGTGTCATTTGCTTCTGGGTTGACTTTATCCCTGTAGATTCATGCAGGATAGGTTTTAATGGGAGGGACCTGTGATTCTTTACTGTCAATCCACCACCACATAATCTGTTCCCATCCATGGAATTGATCAGTGAGGAGGTCTTCTGCTTTTCCTTTGAGGTATATCCAACCCTTAAAGCTATTAATGTTCTATTTCTTTATTGAAAATGCTGTATTAATCAGAGTTTCTGCCCAGGGCAATGTGGAGTTGTTCTCCTAGGCTGCAACCAGCTGTATGATGTCCATAAATCCCTCCATCCACTCTGTAATAAATCTGTTCTGTTCTTGCTGAATCTATCATTAAGTTTAACCACTCCTTATAACCTGAGGGCATGGTATCCTTCCAGTGCTGTAGAATTATTCTTTGACATTAATAAATGCTATATTTATAAACTGGAACAGCTCATGATTATTACTAAATTGTGAATTTAGGTTAAGTTCAAAGTGGATTCCCAGGGGTTGAAAGGTAGGTCAATACCAATTTGTTTTAAGTTACCCCAGAATTTTGTGCCAGAGTTAGGTCAAATCTGGACTTACTATACACCAAACATATGTGACAAAGATCCTTTTTCCCAGGCATCTTGGGCAACATTCAGATATTTCATTGTTAAATGTTTGTAATCTAGATGGAATAAGATACTTCCTTTGTGTAATACTAAACTGTATATCTCTCGCCTGTACACCCGTTGCCCCATCCTTTGGAAATGTCAACACTTGTTTCCAAATATCAGTTGAAATCTCAGGTTTCTAGTTCTGTCTCCCAGGATCCCTTCAATAGTTTTGTTTGTGTACAAAAGCATCTCTTAAAAAAGAATAAATCTGACTAAGCATCTTCTTCCCATCCTGACACTCCCTAAATAACACTTTGAAAAATGAGTAATTAATAGCAGTCAATGATATAAAAAATCTTTCTAACCCACTTTCTTATATAGGGTATAGTGTTCAACGAGTAAGGAGTAATTATCTCTTAAAATTTCAATGTTCATAATTTTTGGTCCTTTAAAGTTCACCCAGACATGCCAACCCACGTTACTCTTATTGGGGCTATGCACAAGTGGAATGCCTATGTGCTGCTTATCTGCAGCATACAGGCAACCATACTGTCAAAAGCCAAGCATTGTGGGGTCTTGTGGACCCCTGGTGACATTACAGAAGAGACGTTGCCCCTTCTGCACTCAATCCCTGGCCAGTCATGTGGCTATACGTGTGGACGATCTGGGAAGTGTCAGGAGGCTTGTCCGCACTCTGCACCATTCACAGAGTTGTGGAGTGCTGGATGAGGGAGTACACAATACAGCAGTAGGCTCCTAATCTATCCATTGCACACCAACCTGCTGTGGTGAGAGAGCCCATGACCCATAAAGGTGGGAAGAACAGGGAGCAGACTTGCACAGGTGCCAGACACATATAATTACAAACAGAAATGAATTGGATAGAATTTGAAGAAGTTGGATATCTATGTACAGGACTCATGCTGTCCCACAATCCTGTTGGAACAGACTGGGCATCTGATTGGATGTCTGCCTGTGTCCCCAATCTGCCCCTTCCCATGCACCAGCATGCTGGGAGGGAGGGCCTGAGACAGGCATACTGCAGTGACTGCCAATCATACATACTGGGTCCCATGTGCAAGTCTGTGGGTGGGGAGCTGTGCTGGCTGGCTATATACCTTTTCTACATACCCACGTTCCACAGTGAATAGTCCCCATTTTGTCCAAAGTCTATTTAATCCTCCTATTTTCTGATAACAATTCCATAAATTGGTGAGTATGGAGAACTCACTACCTCATGACCCAACAAGACATTTGCATTATGCCATATTGCTACTGTTGTCTATAAAGAAGAGGATAATAGGAATAAGATCTTTTCTTAGCTTTTATCTACTCTCTTTACATACATCTTCCTTAATTAATGAACTTCTTCTTCTGACATCAAAACCTGTTTCAATGAAAATAATTTTGGTGTTCATTTACAATCACAATTTGCTGTGATACCAATTGTGCTGTCACCAATTTCTGCTGTACACAAACATGTGCCTTAATAGCTGCTGGTGAAATAATCTCTGTTGTACAGTATGTCTAAATCACAATGGAAATGGGGCTGCCAGATGTTAATTGTACAAACAGGGTTTTCTACTTTCAACACTAAAATTGGAAAACCCACAAAAAACTGTTCAAGGCAAAGCAGCATTTACACTGCTATGCCATGTACAGCCTGTAGGGACTGACACCACTGCTAAATGCCCCCACCACACCAGCTCATCCCTCACCTTTAGGCCCACATCTGGGCAATTGCTCTTTTTTCCATTCTGTTGCACTGCCCTGGTGGACCAGTTGACCCCACCAGTGTTCTATCTATAAAATACCCCCAAGGTGTCCAATTCAATCCCCCACTAACTGTTGTACCACACAAAGGCTACCAAAGATAATCTCCATCCCTTGCCAGCGTCTGTGTCCACATTCATAATCTAGTGAGGCCCTCAGCATCTGCCTGTAACTGTTAAACAGACAACAGGCATTGCTTTGTTTGTAATCTGGACTGTGAAGGCTGTGATTCTTTGAGCATGGATATACCCCTTTCTTGCATTGTCATAATGTGTTTACTAACCTTCTAGGAGAGGCTTGTAACTTCTGTTTGGCATGCAATCACCTGTAGATAATCCTGTGAAACTATATGTCGGCACATGATTTCATAAGAACAGAATTCAGATTTTGGGGCAGGAAAGCTGCAAGAACAGAGGAAGTCAGATGGGCAAATAATCTTTTTCAGGCAGATGTATTTAGGAATAAAATACAATTTCCTGAAATTCTAACCATAATGGAATATTATGAGCCTGAGTCCTGCCAATGCCACTTGTCAATATTTTGCCGGAAATCAGAAAATCTCTAAGTTTTCATGTCTTCTTTGTTCTCAAAACAAAACTTTAATGTACTATTAATTCTCATTTCTCAGGAGGGAGCATATGTTGGTGAGAGAAACAATGAATCTGTATGTAAACCCTAAGGAAAGCTTATTACTACATTGCTCTACTCCAGTTAGAATCTTATAAGTACTTTTGTACAACTTGCCTTAGGTCTACTGACTGATAATTACTTTAACTAACTGGATTTTATTCTAAGAAGCTCTGTATGATAACAGCAGTTTTTTTTTTATTAAAGCATGTATTCTTCACAGATGATTTCAGTTCCAGCACTCTGTTTAAGGTTGTATAAAGGTATCTAGAACCACTTGTTTATTGATAGCAGTAAGTTACATTAAACTATAGTATTTGTCTCCCTAAGTCACTGAGGATTATCCTTTATCCCTTCAGTGTACTTATCGGCATACCTCTGTTTATTTTATTTGCTTTCAGAAACAGGAAAAACAGATTTGGAGAACAGGAGCTAGATTTCTTCTAAAAGTTGTTTATTCAGTGGACGTAATTTTCACAGCAATATGGGATAGGAGCCTGTGGATAATTTTACCTTTAATAAAGGAATATAGTAATGTAAGGCTGGAAGGTATTCTAGGTCCAACACAGCCACCTCTTTCATAAAAGGTACAGTATGAATAAACAGGCTATGTTTACAGGTGCTAAATTAAAGGTGTTTCCTACCTATTCCACTACCCTGAGTATCAATTTATTCCTTGGCAAGCAGGAATTTGTCTGGGTGTACCCTGAAGGCCTGTTTTGTCTTCATTTCCACTGCTTCCACAGGTAGGCTTTTCCATAGAATCATCACCATCTGGAGATGAAGTGCTTCTTCACTACAAAATGAGAAGCTAGCTCATAAGGACTTGTGAGCGCTGATGCAAACCAGAGACCAGTACAAAAATGAGGCTCCTACACCATTTGAAGATACTCACTAGAATCTTTTTAAGTACTGAAAAGTGCAATTTTACTTACCAAACGTACCAAATGCAGGCAGCAGGACAAGCCCAACATTTCACAATGCACTGTTGTGTTATCAACAGCTCCAATAAACACATTAAGGGCCACCAGTCTCTCCTTATAGCTTTGTTTCCCATACACCTGATCAATTTGATCACCTTGAGTTGCACTCTCTCTACTGTCCTAATGTCCTTTATTTGCTGGGGTGTAGAACTGCATGGAGTACTCTAGGTAAGACCTGAGTCTTGTAAGTAGACAGCATACCTTCCTTGCCTGTTGACCATCTCTTTTATGTACTTTAGAATTCTGTCTGCCCTCTGGACAGTGGCTACACACTGCTTGCAATGATTTTTGTATGGCTTCAGAAGGCAGGTGTACCTCAGGTCTGATGGTGCCTTCTCCAAAAATGTAAAGAACTTATTGGAAGGAATTGAGACAGCACTCACCTCCTGTTCTGAGTGCTATTAGCTTAAGAAGGCATTGAGACCATCAGCTAAATGATTCCTCTGTTTCTCTCCTGTGCAGAATTGTGCAAAATACAAAGTGCCACATCCATGGTTACATAAGTACTTCTAGATGCGTGGCCAATAGGCAACCATGCTGCCTGCTGACTTAACATCTTGTTCTGCCCATAGAGCTTCATCAGAGGTTGCCTGAACAACTAGGAACCCTGATTTTATCAGTTGTGTAGGAGGAGGTAGGCTGCAGATCAAGTAGGATCTGGAGTTTATACAGTAAGTATGGAAATGGGCAGACTATGCCGGACAAGCGGTCCTTATCTGCCGTCAAATTCTTTGTTTCTCTGTTTCTATGTGACCTCTGTAATGATGCTATTTGCATTCAGAGTACTACAATATATAGTGTTGATAAGACATAAGAATGGGATCCATTCACATATCTAGAATGTGTAATGCGGTATAGGCTGCATGCCCATTGGCTCACGCTGTGTGGACCAATGAGCGTACATACCATGCGGTGTCGGTTGGCGGGCAGTGGGGAGGCAGGTGGGTGGGGTCCTGCCACCTGCCACTGACCGTGGGGAGCGAGCAGTGGGGATCAGTGGGCAGGTGGGAGTGGGGTCCACTGGACCACCAGGGATATTGGAATAAGCCTTTATTCAATTCAGCCCACGATCAGGCGGGCAGACAGGTCCACTGGACCACCAGGGATATTGGAATTCTCTTTCATTACTTAGCCCGTGATTGGTCGGCAGCGGTCCACTGGACCACCAGGGATAATAAGAATTATCAGTTATTTACTCAGCCCGCGATCAGGCAGGTAGGTCCACTCGACCACCAGGGATAATGAGAATTAGCATTTATTTACTTAGCCTGTGTTCGGGTGGGTAGGTCCACTGGACCACCAGGGATTTTGGATTAATCACTTTTTACCAATGCCCTAATCGGGCATGGAAACCGCCACCACGGAGGTGCATCCAGGGCTCGGGTGGCCTCCACGGTGGCAAGCTGCCATGTTGTGCCCTGCAATATGGCAGCTCACCTGTGGGTGGCCAGCTGCTACCTTTTTTTTGGTGTAACTTTGTGCTGGTGCAGGTAGGGGTTGCGCGTACGCTCCGCACATCCCAGGCTGAATATCGGGCTGTGCAGAGTATGCATGGGCATGCCCTGCGCCTGCATACGTTACTGATGCTCTCCGGCGCTCAGGATTTGTGTAGTGCACTTTCCTCTTTTGAATATCGTGCGGGGGTGCATCAGTGGGTTGCGACGGTCAACACTGTTGCACCATGCAACCCTTTGAATATCTGGGCCTATATGTATAGCAACTCTTCTGAGCCTCATTTCACTAAAATAACCACATGCTGATGTTTAGTCCACAACTGAAATAAGTAAAAATAAAATTACACATAAATAACTTGATCAAAATACAAACAAGCAACATTCGGCATTGACAAATGCTTGTTATTCCTTTGATTTACTTTAGCCAAATCCTTGTTAACCTGTTCATAAGCATTTGCTAATTTAGCATTTTCTTTTGCCAATTTTGTATAATACACTTTCCAGTGCTTAGCCTAAAACAGTTCATTTTATAAAACAGCATTTTCAGTCTTTAGCTTAACCAAGGCATGATCTTTATTAGATAGTTCAATCTTACTGTTTTCTAGCTGCTCTTGTAGCAGCTGAACTTGACCTGAACTTGACCTGTAAGTTTACCACATTCAAAATATTTATTTTCTAGCAGTTTTTCTAGCTTGCTTATTTTATCTCTTGAATTTATTTTATTATTTAGTCTGTCAGTCAGCAATGAGTGCGCTCGAGTAATTCATTTCAGTTGCTCTATTCTTTCTTCTTTGCTTTTAATAAAATACAGAGAAAATACTGGAGAATGCACCACTAAATTTGATTTAACAACTTCTGCACCTATACATTGTGCTGTTATTATTCACAATGATAAACCTCAAGAAACAATTCAATATAAACTTGATATGTGCTCTAAGGATACATCAGATGTTTTCATTTGCTTGCAGTGATAGACTGGGCATCAGGAAGACAATCAGTTAGACATTTTCTCACTTTTCAGTTGCTCACTTTAGCTAATTAACTTCAGACTTCTATTGAAAAGCAAAAACAAGAACAATTATTTTAAGGTTTAAAACTTACAGTTTTATAGTATATTAAAATTACATCTATTTTAAGCGCATCCAAGTCATATGCACTGTTCATTCACTAAACAATTATTCCCAGGATGAGCAACCCAAAAATGTTGGACCAGTAGGCTGAATATTAATTACTTATTATGCGCACTCAGTTAAGCCTTCAGTCTAGTGTCATAAACCATATAAAACAATGTAGGACTGGCTCAGATTCTTACTTTATTACTAATTGCATGTAAAAGTTTTGATGATTATGGATGACTTTTTTTGTGACACCCATGGAATTATATAAGAAGTAGATTTTATCACCTAACAACTAATAACTGTTGCATAAAGTCTTGTAAACACTGTAAAAAGCAGCATAAATACAAAATAACAACTTGCAAAAGAAAATAAAATAAACAAGAATGAACAAAAGCAAACAAAAGTAAATAACCGTTTATGTATATATGCTTAAAAGTATCTTTGCCTAAATATTTTAAATTGCCTTTTGTATACAAAACTTGTTTTAAACAGAGTTTCACATGCACAATGTTTTAATATTCCTTTGTATAGATGTGAGAGCTGTTTTATACACCCATATTTTGACAGTTAAGATTGTTTTCCCCTCATGCAATCCAGGCCTAAGTTACATTAGAAATATTATAAAAATAGTAAAAATTATACTCGAGACATCTGGTTAGTTGCAGTTTTTGTTAAAATTTTAACTTTAAAATATTGGTGAGAATCCTTTTTTTCCCTTGATAGCAAAAGTCCCATTTTGGGTTTTGTGTTTTTAGCTCAACCTCCGCACAGTTATTGGGAGTCCCTTTGGGTGTTAGTGCATAAAGATGAAGCAGTCTCTTTTGTTGTCAATACATAAATAAACATGTGGCTCTTCCTAGCAAACACAGAAAGACAGTCCAAGGTTTTGATAGGAAACCTTGTTTAACCATTAAGCACAGTCTCGATCGACACAGGTCCATTTAGCATCAGGGTTAGTATCAATCAATCAATCAATCAAAACTTTATTTTTAAAAGCACCTTTCCAAAACCAAGGCACTTTTACAATAGATCAAGACATAAAATTAAAACAACATCCTAAAATCAATCAATAAATATATTTAAAAATCTGAATATGCCAGACTAAACAAATACGTCTTTAGGTCTAACTTAAAACTTTGGACGGTCAGGCAATCTCTCACCTGATGAGGTGAGAGAATTCCACAGGGTTGGGGCCATAAAACTAAATGATCGTGCCCCAGATGTCTTTATAAGCGAACCCTGGGAATCTCTAGCAATCCCTCATCGGTGGATCGGAGCTGACGAGAAGGACAGTAGGGATGAAGAAGATCTTGCAGGTAACTAGGTCCCTGATCGTGTGTAGGGCCTTATAGGTCAGAAGACTGACCTTGAAGGTAATCCACCACTATATTGCCAGCCGGTGGAGTCCGCGGAGGACAGGTGTTATATGACTGGTTCTTGGCGTACCAGTCAAAAGCTTAACCGCTGCATTCTGCACTAACTGTAAGTGACAGATATCATCACCCCGGTACCCCTAGGTACAGGACATTGCAGTAGTCAGCGGGAGGTACGGCGTGGACCAACATTGAAGGTCATCAGCAGGAATCAGATGCTTCACTCCAGGCTATATTCAACAGATGGTAAAAGGAAGTTTTGACAGCAGCTGACACCTGCTGTTTAAGGGTCAGTCATCAAATATAACACCCAAGTTCTGCACCGGTCTGAGTTCGCCAACTGGGTCCCCCAAGCCAAAGACCTGAAGGTGACCAGTCAGCAAAACCACCCCCAATGACCTGGGTCCACAGTATACAGTACTTTTGGCCTGCCTCTCAATGTGGTAGGCTTTATAACCTTTGGCCAGAGCATCATCACTGCATCATCATGACATAATTTCAGCACTTCTGATTGGTTCTCACACACAAGGTAGACATGGCTAGATTTTTTTCTGAGGCTCAACCTCTCTTTGTACCGTACACTTTTTAAGGTCAAAGTTAATTTTCTCTCTACTTTTGCATACATTAAGATACAGTCTTGCAACAAACATTTTGGAACTCAGCTCATCAAGGGAAATTTTTGAAATGTCTCATGTCTGTGAGGTAACTATTTTTGAGAAAAGCTAATAATGGTTCTAACATTAGTTTTTAGCAAAATCACTTGAAAATAAATTTATTAAATTACTGTTTATGTCCTGGGCTACAAAATAAGGTATTTATTTAAATTTATTTTAGGAAAATACTTAAAAGCATTGAATTCTTTTGGAGAAGTTTTCCTTTTGCTTTAGCTTGGAGTTCATCAATCACTTGATGACAGCTGGTTACTTTGAGGTAGTTTTAAAACTTTTAAGTGGCATGACTTGACTTTACAACCTCTTACACACATAAAAGTTATACTTTTGAACTTTTATGACACCAAGGGCTAGAGTCACAAAACTTTGTCTGGGCGTAAACTGGGTTTGCAGGGGCAAACTGGGTTTTACCAGAGATGGTATTCACAAGCCCAGTTTGCCCGGCAAACTGGGTTTTAACTGTTAAAGTGATGAGGGGTGCCACAATGCAAATTAGGGGATGGAAACTGCATATCACTGCAATCAAATTCACATAACTTGTTATTCATGTAAAGGCCTTTTGCTACGCGCTGCATAGAAAAAATACCGCCAGAAAAACCTGGTGGTAATCAGTGCCAATCCTAGTGGTTTGCAGCAGTACTGCAGCTCCCATTCCCATCTCCCACCAGATATTGAAAACAATGTTTTCCATAGTGTAGTGTCCTCCCAGTTCACGATCCCCACCTGAAATAGAAAACTCCTTTTTCCACAGTGTAGTATCCTCCTCGTCCCCGATCTCCCACCTGATATCGGAAAATCCTTTTCCATAGTGTAGTGTCCCTCCCTCCCCGATCTCCTACCCAATATAGGAAAATCCCCATTCTAGTAGTGTAGAGTCCCTCCCCATCCCGATCTCCACCCAATATCAAACAGTCCCTTTTCCATACTGTAGTGTCTCTGCCCCTCCTAGATCTCCCACCTGAAATAGAAACCATTTCCATAGTGTAGTGTCTCTCCCTGGTCCCAGATATCCCACTTGATATGAAAAAAAAGCTTTCCATAGTGTAGTGTCCATCCCCTCCCTGATCTCCCACCTGATATTGAAAAACTCTTTTCCCATTATGTAGTGTCCCTCCCCTCTGCAATCTCCCACGCAAATAGAAAACCCTTTTCCATATTGCAGTGTTATTCCCAGTCCCAAGTCTCACACCCAATATAGGGAAAATCTTTTCCACAGTGTATTGTCACCCGGTCCCCAATCTCCCACGATATAGGAAACCCCTTTTGCATCACGTAGTGTCTCTCCCCTCCTGATCTCCCACCTGAGATTGAAAACTCCTTTTTAAATAGTATAGTGTCCCTCTCTGTTCCCTGATCTCCCACCTGATATGGGAAAACCCTTTTCCATAGTGTAGTATCCCTCCTGGTCCTCGATCTCCCACCTTATATTGGAAAACCCCTTTTCCATAGTGTAGTGTCCCTCACCAGTCACTAATCCACTGCCCCCAAATTCAAACATCCCATGCCCTGGTAGTCTAGTGTCCCTCCCCCACCCCCACCCCACCCCGTCCAGTGTGACCCATCCTTACCACTCCCTCATCCCAACTGGCGATCAGCAACCAGCACAGCCCTCCTCACACCACCAGAGTTGGCTGCCAAGTGAGCCCTCAAGGAGCACATACAGTATACAGTATGGCTCTTTACTGTGATTGACCAATCACAGTCAAGGACTGTACTGCATACAGTATTGCTCCTTGAGGACTCAGTCAGCAGCCATCTATAGTGGTGGGAAGGAAGGGATGTGCTAGGTCATAATTAGGATGGGGGAGTCAGGATAATTGATCACACACTGGACATGATGAGGGGAGGACCCTAGACTACTAAGTCATGGGGTGTTGGAATTGGGACAGCGTCATTGGCCAGGGAGGGGGAGGGACACTACACTATGGAAAAGGGGTTTCAATCATTGAGGGGAGACTGGGGAAGGGAGGGACACCACCTAATGCCATGCAAGTGAGCCCATAGTGGGCATGCTAATGGTCACTAGTGCTCTGCATGCCCAATGGAGCTCATTGCATGACTACTTTTTTGTTGTGTCGGGAAGATGGCCATGGCTAAAACCTGCAATTTACATAACTATTACTTCTCTATTAGCGAGTTTCTGTGACTCTTCCAGAAAGTATCCATCTAAGATTTCAGTTATCTAGCTCAAAGGTGGCTAGTAGCAAGCACAGAAATATTTTCAGAAATTTCCACATGAATATGAAATTGCCAGATTTTTATCCCTTTAACTTCTAGGCCCTCATCCAAATGTTAGAAACATTAGGCACCCTTTAGGTCACATGCTAAACAACAGACTATCAAAATGTCAGGTCTCTAGCTGTAACACTGATTGAGTTTTGCCAATTAAAGAAAATGGAAAATCCCAAATCATTTAGCAAAATTCCACAACATTTCATGGAATTTTGTGAAGATTCTACAAACTTAGAATTTGCTAATTTAGCCAGCTCTAGCTAGGATGTATCCAGTCTTCAGGAGGGGTATTTATTGTAGAAATTAGATAATACTGCCTCTTTATAGATAATGGTAAGGTCGCACCTGGAGTACTGTGCCCAGTCCTGGAGTCCTCATCTCCTGAATAATAAAGACAGGCTAGAGGCCGTGCAACAAAGGTGATCAGGATGATTCAGGGCCAGCAGAGCAGATCATATGAGGATCAGCTCAAGGCACTAAACATGTACTTGCCAGAGACCAGACAAGAGAGGGTGACATGATACACACCTTCAAATTCCTGAAAGGAATAAATAAGGAGAACTACAATTAGTTATTTAGTATTAGCATCAATACAAGGTCATGGGGCATTCATAGAAACTGGCAGGTGAAAGGATCAAGAGAGATGTGAGGAAATATTATTTTATGGAGAGATTGGTTGAATCTTGGAACAGTCTGCCAGCCAAGAAAGTAGGCTCCAAAACCATAAATGGTTTCAAGCATGGGTGGGAAAGCATGGAGGGTATAGTGGCTACTCAGAGCAATAGTAGCAGGGAGAGGAATAAGGGATGGATAGTGAAGGATAGTACCCTGGCTAACAATTAGGTCCTGGGATCCATAGGTAACCACAGACAGACTGGATGGACCATTGGTCTTTTCTGCAAGCACTGTCTGTTTCTAGTATTTCCATTAGCATTATCTACATCACTTTAACAACAGTGGAGGCCAGACTGACCAGCCTGTAGTTCCCAGGGTCATTCCTAGGTCCATTTTGTGTATCAGTACCACATGTCTGGTTTTTCACTCTTGCAATGCTACCCCTCTGTCTAAAGAGATGTTGAACAGACCCATCAGCTCCATTGCCAGTTCCTTCATTAGTCTTGGTGCGTATATCTGGCCAGGGGACTTGTTTTACCTTTTGAGACATCAACCCTTTCCCAACCCTGTCTTTTATTATCATGTCCTCAGCCATGAGCCCCCAACCCTTCCTACTCCCATCCTCCCTGTGGCTCTGGTCCATCCTTTTCATGTGTAAAGACCAAGCAGTATACATTCAACACCTCTGCTTTCTCCTTACTGTTGTCTACCCACCCCTCTCCTTTTTATCTTCACTATGCATACTTTAATATCTCTTTCACTGATACACCTGACAAAGGCTTTCTAGCACCTCCTCATTCCCTCTGCAATTTGTAGCTCCTTCCTAGCCTTGGCCTGCCTGACTATCCTTCCAGCCTCCCCAACATGCTTCAAGTAGACCCCTCATTCTCATCATTCCAGGATATCCTGTATGTGCCCCTCTTATCCTTCACCTCCAGGCTCTCCTCCCTGCAAAAACAACTTGGTTGCCACTATCTCTTCTCTGATCACAGTGCACTTTTGCTCTACACTCATGTCATCCTTACTGCTAGCTAGGTGGCCTCTCAGTGTCTCCCCCTCTTAACATAGTAGGCCTTCCTGAACTCTAGCATTTTGCCTTCATGTTTGCTGCTTCCTTACCCATGTCCATTCTGAACCACACCATTTGGTGGTCACTGTTCCTCAAGGGCTCCTCCACCATGGTGTCCTGGACATAATCCCCATTAGTTAATAGCAGGTCCATGATGTCTTCCTGTTGTGCTGGCTCAGTCACCTTGAACCAAGAACCTGTTCTGATCTGCTTCAGAATCAGTTAAATTCCTGGCACAAACAGTGGGCGGGCACTCACTGCACCCTAGGCCCATTAAAGTTAGATAAATAAATAAGTAAATACAGTACAAGGTAAACTGTGAGGAACTATTTAGCATAAGTAGCGGATTAAGAACATTGGGGCACAAATGGAGACTGGCTGGGGAAGATTCAAATGGAAAGTGAGAAAGTTTTATTTTACAAAAGGTTGTGGAGCAGTGGAACAATCTGCCAGCTGATGTGGTGGGTGCCAAACTATCAGTGGTTTCAAACATGGCTAGGATACAGTGAATGGCTTAGTAGTTGCTCAGTAGTTACTCATGGTGGGAGAGCATGGGGTGGATAGTGTAGGTTAGAACCCTATATGGATAATGGGTCCCAAGTCTGTTAGGGTTTATGGGCAGACTGGATGGACCAGTGGTCTTTTCTGCCATCATTGTCTATGTTTCCATGTTTCTATGTAAGTCCCATTACACCACTTCACCCTTTACAGTCGACATTCTGGTTGTGGTACCATATCCCAAGACTACAGCACTCAAGGAAAAATGACACTTTCTTTGGAGGCACAAAAAATACTTTAATTTAATTCAACATACCAATAGTGCTGGCACTTACATTAGTGTAACGGGCTGTGATCACTTAACATGACGCTTTCACTCATGCTGAGTCTTCCTCAGCGGAACACCCCTGACAGTGTTATTTTCCTCCAAGTGCCATAGTCCTGGGATAGTGAACTGTTGCGTGTGGGGTGGCAACCCCTCTATAAGCACCAACTGACCTACTTGAGTCAAGGTTCCTGCACCTGCCTTGGTTGTGGTACCCAGCTTCCTATTCTTGTCCTTGTCATGGTTAGGATGCCTATACCCTGTACTCAGTCTCAGTTTCCTTCCTGCTGCCATTTGGATCTTTACTCAAAGCACCTCTGTTTCCCTTCTCCTATTTCCTCCCTAGGGGCAGTAATGCCTCCCGACATATTGTTCCACCTTTTCCATTTCCCACTGTCATGTCTATAAAGGGCACACCCTACAATTGAGAGGTCCCAATCATGGTAGGGTAGTCCAGGTCTCAGTGACCACTACCAGATCCAAATTTATCTCTGCCATCATGACCTTCAAGTTGTCCATTTTGTTCCTGAGAACTTCTAGTGTTGAGGACACTACCCTCCACCACTTCTGATCCCTTCTCTCCTTTTCAACCTTGTTTGACTTCCTGCTCCCTCCCTCTTCTTTCTTGCTCCTCTTCCTTGTTTTTGCTCTTCCTTAACCCCTCCTATTTCCTCCACTCCCCATTTATTGATCCCATGTGCTTTCTCCTAATGAGGCAGTTGAATGCCCCCAATCCAGAAAGCCCACCCAAGTTCCCTTCTATTCACCCTATTCTCACCCCTTTTGACAATTCTGTTTTCTGTCAGGGGCTATCATCCCCTCACCCTTCTCAAATACTCCTCTTGCCTCCTCTGCTCCAGTGGAACCCTACCTTCTCTGACCCTCCACCTCAGTCTCCTCTCTGCTCCATCAAAGATGCCCCATTCTCCCCTGTAGTCCTTACCTCAGTTCCACCACCAGAACGCACCCATCGGGATGCACCCGGTCATTAGGGCTCCAAGTCCTGATTTCATTGTCCTGTCTTTTGCAGGGAATGCCTCTCATTGTGCCCATGCCCCCTTTCTAATTATTTTAACTCCAGAGGGTGGACCTCGGGAGGGATGGTGAATTTCTATGCCCCCAGTGGCAAGCATGTTCTGATGGGTGCCCTGATGGCCAGAAGGGCTTTTCCTCACTCCTGTTTCCCTTCTGTCCCACTGCAGTCTTTCTCAAACCCTCCACTAACCAGCTGCCCTTCAACATCTGTGCCTACCTAAGTCTCACCACTTCTGCCACACTCAGTGGTTGGTAGCGATTCCTTTACTGTACCATCATTTGTGCTCTTTATTTCCCTCCACACTGAACCCTCTATTTCTCTCCATGGTACTCCATCCTGTCTTCCTAGGCTTCCCTATTTCTCTGGTACTGTGGATCCCAATGCATCTTGACACACAACCTAACTACCAATCCTCTACTCCCTGTTCCTTCCCTTGGACCAGCCCAGCTCTCCTGTCTTCTTGTAAGTAATCTCAATTCCTTTCTTAGCATCTGCATCTCATCCATCAGAAAACTTGACCTTCTTCAGTTCAGTTCAGTTTAGTTTATTTATTTCCATGTCGTATGACCAAAGGTTTGACATGCTATGCAATCAATTATATAATAACAAGTTAAAATCATGACACTCAACCTACCATCATTTTCTGCAAATATAAATATTACACTCAATCTAGTCATTCTATGCAAATATAAATATTAAACAATCAAAGCCTTTACAATTACAGCAAAATATATCAAACATTGTTACCACTTATGAATAAGTGTTCAATCAGCCTTTTTCCTGTTCTGTTTTAAAAAACATAGGCTACCTTTTGTACAAATTTTTCAACTTTAAAGTTAATCTGTATAGGACTGTTATTTATGAGATAGTCACATGTTGGCATAATGCCAGGAAATATTTTGTCTGACATCATTGGTATGATCCATGTCTTTCTCAAATCCATTAACTTGTCTCATAAAAACAAAATGTGTATTGTTGAACACTCCATTTCACAACCGAAGGACAGAGATCATTAGAGGATACATTCCATGGGCCGATTTTAGAAGAATGGCACAAGTCTCTGCCAAAGGCAACTTGCACCAAACCCAGTTCAGCATGGATCCTGCCCCAATTCTAGAAGGGGCAGGGTCCCTGCTACTAGGCCCTGTGACTTGCAACATCTGTAGCCAGGTACGCCAAACAGAGGACATACCTGGCGAGTTTACTGCAAGCTGCAACCTCTGTCCAGAATGATGCAAGTGCCCCCGCCTGATCCCTGGGACAGAGCCCTGCAGAGGCTAGAGGATCCCCCACCACTGTCAGAGTACCACGGATCCCCCAACTCCGATTGGCTCCCCATGTCAACTGTGTACTGCACAGTATGTACAGTACACAGGTATTCCCTGGTAGTCTAGTGGTCCCTACACCCATACCCAGCACTGACAGTCCATCCCGCACCCCTGGCCATCCCCTGCTGGTGACTGGCACAGCCCACCTCTCACCACCACGGCCAGCTGCAGACTAAGCCCGTGGGAGTCCATACTGTATATACACACACAATGAATAGATGTACTCATTCATTCATTGAGCATCATGCTCTACAGTACATGCACCCTATGAAGCTCAGTCTGCAGCTGACCTGAGTGGTGAGGAGGTGGAGCTTTCTGCCAATCACTGACAGAGATGAGGGGTAGGGACAGGGGGTCTGACACAGCTGGGTGGGGGCTCACTAGATTCACCAGGATATTGAGATTTGTTGTACAAATTAATAGGGCACTGCAGGGACTTGTGTGTGGGGTCAGTGAATGGGATGGGGGCATGGACCTGTGGGGCAGTTAATCATTGGGGATCAGGACTGGGGAGAGAAGCCCTGTGGAGCATTCACATTTGGTATGAGGGATCAGGGCTGGAGGTCCGTAGCCTCTGCGGGAGGGGCCTTGTACACTGTAATTGTTGGGGGAAGGCTATTATCATGGGGGTTCCTGGGCCCTGTGGGGCTGTCAAGGGAGCAGGTGTGGCTGGGGATGGCACATACTAGTGAGTTGGGGTGGTTGGCACTGCACGTGGATGCAAGTTACACCAGCTATTTGCTGATGTAACTGTTCATTGATGGGCATCCACCGGGGGTCTTTAGAATAGCACCACTGGGGACTTTGTTGCTGCCCTTCTAGAATGAGGGTGCAACAGCTGCAGTAAACCTCCTAGTGCCATGTCACAGGGGTTTAGGGAGTATCTGGTGGCGTAAGTCCACTTTGGCACAAAGCAGCCTGCGGCATGTTGCAGGCTGCTTTGCAAAATACCAAATCTGCAACTGCTGGTATAACTTGCTACTTGCACCATTTTTGGGTGCAAGCCAAGTTATGATAGGCATATCCTTCTACAATCAGGCCCCTTGAATAATATGGAGTTATACCTAAACTAAAACAACTGAATCTTAGTCTGGCTGACAGTTTCATGTGCTTAGAATTTTCACAATATTTCAAATATGCTTTGGTTTCCACATCTCATTTATGTTTAATCTTCTGTAAAATTAGAATTTTCTTTCTGTAGGTTATTTGATCTTGCCAGATCAGTTTGCCTTGCAGTATCTAGTGCTCTCTAGTTGCCTTAGTCTCAGATTCATTCATATACCTTGTAGCACCTACTGCGAGTACATCATAAATTGTTTCTAAACCCATACATTTTACAGTTTTGTGTAGCATACCAAACCATGAATTCCCCTCAATATGAAACTTTCCTGCAAACATGCATAGATTACTTTGTTATCTAGATTTGTCACAATTTTTTCCAGTACTTTGTTTATGTATGAAAGCCTTCACTGACAAAGCCCAAATTCTGTTTCCATTCTCAAATATTCTGGGGTGTTATTTGTGGCAATCTTAGAATGAATCATAAAATAAATTCTGAATGGGTTCAAGGCAGCTAATCTGCCCTCTAACACCTAAACTTCAACTCCATTTAATGTGGATGTTGATATTTTTGCCATAAAATTTAATATCATTACATTAAAATGAATTTCCTGCATATACAGTAGTTAATCAAATCTGTACTGTATATACACAAGAGTAGCCTGACATAATTCTTTTCCTTGTTCTATACCTGCTGCTACCATATATTACTATTGTCAGATATTATAACACCAAGATATTTGATATTATTTACTTTTTTCAACCTCTCGGCCTCTTAAGCCCAAATAATATTCTTATCATCTTGTTTAAAAATGCCATTACTTTAGTTTTATTTATATTTAGTTCATGTCTTATAACTCCAACATGGTCTTTGCAATCCCATCCAGTATTTTCTGTAGTCCCACACTGTATATGACATTATTAATGTGTCATCTGCATACATTATAATTCCACAAGTTATATCAAGTATCTTTGGAAAGTCTGCATTTAAATTATTGACATTTTCTATTAATTTGTTTATATAAAGGTTAAACAGAGTGGGGTGAGTAGACAACCTTGTTTGACCCTTTTTAATATGAATATAATTTGTAGATTTCCCTTTTGGTTGTATCGGATTGTTTGTACAGTGTTTTGATGAAGCAGCTGTTAGAATTTTAAGAAGTTTGAATCAAACCTTGTTTTTCCAAAGCTGACCAGAATAAAAATCAACCAAGGTTATCTAAAGCCCCATTATGTCAATAAATTCCATAAAGAGATTAGACCTTCTTTGAATCCTATATTTATGAACCAGATAATGCACTGTAAAACAACAGGCACCACAAGACGAGTCCCAGGCAAAGTTTTCTTCATAAGAGGATACAGAACAACAGCATGCAGAAGGAGTAAATCCAATTTAACTTTTAAATTTCAAAAGTCCAACATGGGTTCACTATAGTATGTTTCTGTTACAGCCTTATACAGTATATTCTAATGCTTTCTATTGCATCATCATTTTGTTAAGTAAATCAAATCAGTTCTTATGAACTGCTTTTTGTGTAGATTGGGACATAATACTGTTTGTTTTTAGGGGTTGATTACTGAGTGAACTAGGAACTGTGGGCTTATAGGATAGATTGGTATTTTCTAACTGTGGTGTAGATGGCCAAAAATAGCTGCTTAATCTCTAATCTCTATCTTCTTTTATCAGGGTTTGAACTTCTAGTCTCATCTTTATAGGGCTGCTAAAACATTATGAGTGATTGTGAATATCATAGATACATAGATACATAGACAGTGTCGGCAGATAAGGGCCTATGGCCCACCTAGTCTGCCCATTTGAGCTTGTAAGTTCAGTTTGTTTTCCTAGAAGTCTATTTCCCTTACCCTGACCTCTAGAATTCCTTTATGTCTATCCCATGCATTCTTAAACTCGTGATTGTTTCAGCTCCCACCACTTCCTCTGGCAGGGTGTTCCACTTGTCCACCACCCGTTCTGTGAAGAAATTCTTTCTCATGTTTCCTCTGAATTGTCCTCCTCCAACTTCATCCCATGCCCTCTAGTCCTGAAACATCTTTTTCGCTTAAAATAGTGTTTTCCTGCACCCTGTTCCTCCCTGTAAGATATCTTGTGTCTCTATCATATCGCCTCTCTCCTCCTCTCCTCCAGGGAGTACATGTTCAGTTCCTTCAACCTGTCTTCATAGGACTTGTGATGCAACCCATGCACAATCTTTGTTGCCCTCCTCTGAACCTTCTCTACCCTGTCTATGTCCTTACGTAGGTATGGTCTCCAGAACTGTACACTGTACTCCAAGTGGGGCCTCACTAGTGTCTTGTATAGTGGAATTATGACCTCCCTTTTCCTGCTGGTGATGCTCCTGCCTATACATCCCAGCATCCTATTTGCTTTACCTGATGCCTTGTCACACTGTTTCTCTACCTTGAGGTCATCAGAGATGACAACCCCAAGATCCCTTTCCTGCTTGGTGCATGCTATATCCTCACCCCCAACTGATATATTGTGCCAGGGTTTTTGTGCCCCATATGCATTATCTTGCACTTCTTTGCATTGAATTTCAACTGCCAAACCCTTGACCATTCTTCAAGTTTCTGCAGGTCCCTTCTCATTCTGTCTACACCCTCTGGTGTGTCTACTCTGTTACAGAGCTTTGTGTCATCAGCGAACAGTGAAATTCTGCCTTCTAGATCCTGTGCAATGTCACTGATGAAGATGTTTGAATAGGACCGGTCCCAGCACTGATCCCGTGGTACCCACTGGTCACTCTTCCCTCTGTGGGCGACAGCCATTTACCACCACCCTCTGTGTCCTGCCACCCAGCCAGTTATCTACCCACCACACTACTGTCCTGCCCACACCCATATTCCCCAGTTTGTGTAATAGTCTTCTATGTGGCACAGTGTCAAAGGCCTTGCTGAAGTCCAGATAGGCCATGTCCACTGCCCTCCCTGATCCACCTCCCTAGTCACCCAGTCAAAAATTCAATGAGGTTGGTCTGACATGACCTCCCCTGGTGAAACCATGCTGCCTTGGGTCCTGTAGTCCATTGACAACCAGATGTTCCACCAATCTCTCCGTCAGTAGTGCTTCCATGATCTTTCCCACTACCGAGGTGAGGCTGACTGGTCTGTAGTTCCCTGCTTCCTCTTTGTTCCCACTTTGTATAAGGGACTACATCTGCTGTCCTCCAGTCTTTGGGTACCTCCCCTGTTTCCAGTGATTGGCTGAACAGGATAGCAGAGGTTCAGCCACCACCTCTCTTAGTTCTTTAGGACCCTGGGGTGCACCCCATCTGGCCCCATTGCTTTATCAGCTCTTATTACTTCCAGTTCCTTCAGGACCCTTTCTCGTAAAGGACTTGTGTCCATTTCTGCACCATTCTCACCCCTTGTACTCCCTTCAGACCCATTACCCCCTCTTCCTTAGTAAAGACTGAGCAGAAATACCTGTTCAATATGTCAGCTTTACTGTTGTCATCCTCCACGCTGCTCCCATCCTCCCCTTCAGTCTCACTATCCCTCCCTTTGTCCTTCTTTTTCACTTATGTACCTGTAAAGGTTTTGTCCCCTTTAACCACTGATTTTGCAATGTGTTCTTCTGTCTGAGCTTTGGCTTCCTTACTGACTTCCCTGCCTCCCTTTGTTTCTCCTGGTACTTCTCCTATCCCCTTCTGCCTGTGTTTTTTGTATTGCCTGAATGCAATCTTTTTAGCTTTTCACTTTCTTTGCTACCTCTTTGGAAAACCATAATGGTCTCCTCTTTCTTTCCTCTTGCTAACCTGCTAATGCATAATTATGTTGTTCTTATAATCCCCATTTTAAATACTGCCACTGTTCCTCAATCCCTGATTCCTGTCCCATTCCTTAATGCCTCTTTCAAGCATCTCCCATTTTCCCAAAGTCTGCCCCTAAAATCCAGGATCATGTGTTTTTTGTGGTTTGGTTCCGCTCTTTCTGTGATTTCAAACCACAATGACTGGTGGTCACTGTTACCCAGGTGCTCCCCACTGTTACCCCCATCACACTGTCCCTGTTTGTGAGCACAAGGTCCAGTATTGCCTTCTGCCGAGTTGGTTCATGACCAGTTGCTTGAGGAAGGCACCCTAAAGGAGTCCAGGATAAATCTGCTCCTAGTTGATGCTGCTGCTGGGATGCTCCAGTCCACGTCTGGTATATTGAAGTCTCCAACCAGTACTACCTCACACCTTGTCTGCCATCCTTTGGATGGCTAGCATCAGCTCCCATCTGTTTCTTCCTCCTGGGCTGTTGGTCTATAGACCACACCTGTGCGGATGGCTGGCCCCATTTTTCTTTCCAGCTTAACCCACAGTATCTCTCCCCATTTTGTTCCTCCTGGATCTGTGTGGCCCTTATGTCATTTTCACATACAGTGCCTCCTCCTCCCTTCCTGCCTGCTCTGTCTCTTCTGAATATGTTGTAGCCAGGTATGGCCATCTCCCAGTCATGGTTATCATTACACCAGGTTTCAGTGATGACCACAATGTCCAGGTCTGACTGTACCATGACAGCCTCAGATCTTCCATCTTGTTGCTAAGGCTCCTGGCATTTGCACACATGGCTTTCCATGATTTGACCTCCCTAGACTGCTTCACTGTTCTACTCCAGCCCCTTCCTTGGTTGTCATTTATCCCTGGTTCTCCTTGCTGTCTGCCCTTCTGCTGAATTTTGCCCCTTTTCTGCTTATCCACCTTTTGGACACTAATCTCCATCTTTTGCACACTGCTTTGCAGAGATAGCCACTCCTCTGGTTCACTGGTTCCATTACTAGCTGTGGGGGTGAGCAAGTAGGTACCGTCCTTGCTGGCCTGCCACCCCACTTTGCTAGTTTAAATGCTGTCAATGTAGCATTTAAACTTATCATTGAGTGCTTGGATTCCTCCAGGATGGATGCAGGCCGTCAGGCTTGAATAAACCTCCATCCTCCAGATGGGTCCCAGTCACCAATGAATCCAAACCTTCCTCACAGCACCAGTTCTTCAACCATGAGTTAAAGTTCTCGGTGCATGCACTCCATGCTTTCCCTTGCCTCTCACAGGTAGTACTTCTGAGAAGGTGACAGAGTAGCTACTTGTTGAGACCCTCCCCAGTTTCCTAAACTCTTCCTGAACTTCCTTTGGCTCCCCATTTGCCAAGTCATTAGTACCTAGGGTGGATAATGACATCCAGCTCACCCTCCTGTCTTGCCTTCCCAGTGATCCCTGTATCTTCCTTCCATCCCTCCATGCCTGTGGCACCTGGTAGGCACCTCACCTCCTGTCCTCCCCTCCTGTGTTCCTAGCTGGATCCTCTTATGATGGAGTCCCCACCAGGATTGCTTCCTCCTCCTCTGGGGTCCACTGCTTTCCCCACTGAGGTCACCTCCTTGCCTAACCTCCACATCCTTTCCTTCCACTTCCCTGGGTACCTCTACTTGGTTGTCCTCATTTGCCAGTGTGGCATATGAGTTCTTACATAGATACATAGATACATGGACAGTGTTGGCAGATAGGGGCCTGTGGCCCACCTAGTCTGCCCATTTGAGCTTGTAAGTTCAGTTTGTTTTCTAGAGTCTATTTCCCTTACCCTGACCTCTAGAATTCCTTTATGTCTATCCCATGCATTCTTAAATCCCGTGATTGTTTCAGCTCCCACCACTTCCTCTGGCAGGGTGTTCCACTTGTCCACCACCCGTTCTGTGAAGAAATTTTTCTCATGTTTCATCTGAATCGTCCCTCCCTCCAACTTCATCCCATGCCCTCTAGTCCTGAAACATCTTTTCGCTTAAAAATAGTGTTTTCCTGCACCTGTTCCTCCCTGTAATATACTTGTATGTCTCTATCATATCCCTCTCTCCTCCTCTCCTCCAGGGAGTACATGTTCAGTTCCTTCAATCTGTCTTCATAGGACTTGTGATGCAACCCATGCACAATCTTTGTTGCCCTCCTCTGAACCTTCTCTACCCTGTCTATGTCCTTACGAGGTATGGTCTCCAGAACTGTACACTGTACTCCAGGTGGGGCCTCACTAGTGTCTTGTATAGCGGAATTATGACCTCCCTTTTCCTGCTGGTGATGCCCTGCCTATACATCCCAGCATCCTATTTGCTTTACCTGATGCCTTGTCACACTGTTTCCTACCTTGAGGTCATCAGAATGACAACCCCAAGATCCCTTTCCTGCTTGGTGCATGCTATATCCTCACCCCAACTGATATATTGTGCCAGGGTTTTTGTGCCCTATATGCATTATCTTGCACTTCTTTGCATTGAATTTCAACTGCCAAACCCTTGACCATTCTTCAAGTTTCTGCAGGTCCCTTCTCATTCTGTCTACACCCTCTGGTGTGTCTACTCTGTTACAGAGCTTTGTGTCATCAGCGAACAGTGAAATTCTGCCTTCTAGATCCTGCTGCAATGTCACTGATGAAGATGTTGAATAGGACTCGGTCCCAGCACTGATCCCCTGTGTACCCCACTGGTCACTCTTCCCTCTGTGGAGTGACAGCCATTTACCACCACCCTCTGTGTCCTGCCACCCAGCCAGTTACCTACCCACCACACTACTGTCCTGCCCACACCCATATTCCCAGTTTGTGTAATAGTCTTCTATGTGGCACAGTGTCAAAGGCCTTGCTGAAGTCCAGATAGGCCATGTCCACTGCCCTCCCCTGATCCACCTCCCTAGTCACCCAGTCAAAAATTCAATGAGGTTGGTCTGACATGACCTCCCCTGGTGAAACCATGCTGCCTTGGGTCCTGTAGTCCATTGACAACCAGATGTTCCACCAATCTCCTTCAGTAGTGCTTCCATGATCTTTCCCACTACCGAGGTGAGGCTGACTGGTCTGTAGTTCCCTGCTTCCTCTTTGTTCCCACTTTTGTATAAGGGGACTACATCTGCTGTCCTCCAGTCTTTGGGTACCTCCCTGTTTCCAGTGATTGGCTGAACAGGATAGCCAGAGGTTCAGCCACCACCTCTTAGTTCTTAAGGACCCTGGGGTGCACCCCATCTGGCCCCATTGCTTATCAGCTCTTATTACTTCCAGTTCCTTCAGGACCCTTTCTCGTGTAAAGGGACTTGTGTCCATTTCTGCACCATTCTCACCCCTTGTACTCCCTTCAGACCCATTACCCCCTCTTCCTTAGTAAAGACTGGAGCAGAAATACCTGTTCAATATGTCAGCTTTACTGTTGTCATCCTCCACGCTGCTCCCATCCTCCCCTTCAGTCTCACTATCCCTCCCTTTGTCCTTCTTTTTCACTTATATTCTTGAGAGGAATAGGATCTGGGATGTGCCTCTGCCTGACTGCTCTAACCCTCCCTGAGCTCTCTGTCATCCAAGTGCTCCTCGTTCTTGGCTGTTCACTGTTTGGTAGTATCTAAGTAGGCTGGATTGGTATTTTCTAACTTCAGAGTGTATGTGCTAAATTCTATCTTCTCTGTTTCAGGGTTGAAATTCTATTCTCATCTTTTTAGGGTTGCTAAAATGTTGTGAATGATTGTGAATATTGGTGTTCATTGTGGGTAGCATCTGAGCAGAGTTCCTTTACAGAGTTAGCTCAGTGAGCAAGGGTTGGAGTTATCAGTAAAGAGTAATCTAGAGGGGAATTATAAATAGTGATGAGGCTAGTATCTAGATATGGTTGAGTGGGAGGAGGTATATAGGTCGGGCTAATAGAAAAATTAAAAAAGGGGTTTTGTTATAGAGCAGGGAAAGACAACATAGAAGAGGAAGATGGTGGGGTGGTGCAGTGCAGTGGCTGTGGGGCAGCAGTCTTCAGGAGGATCTTCTGGGTACTGCAGTGCTGCCCCAGCTGCAAGCACCTCTTTGGGATGATGGTGGGATTGCTAGTCTCCGGGCTGCTTTGGCCAGGATTCAGGAGCCCCTCCCGGGACCATCAAGTCTGCTTCCGCTCACCTCAAAGGTTGCCCTGCAGGAGGAGTGGATAGACTATGGTGGACTCGAGGAGGATGGGAATGATGGACAGAGACACATCCCAATCCAGTGCAACTACAGAACTCCTACACTGTTTTGGAGGAGCAAGAAGGTCTCTCTGTGACACCTGAAACTGAGACTGGAAGGGGGATAAGAAGGTCCTCCATAAGGGATCCTCAAGTGTGGGTGGCAGAGAATCCAAAGGAGGAGAAAGCAACTCCTGGTTGGGGACTCTATAGTCAGGCATGTGAATCTGGGGACAGGTAGTGAGGGGAGAGAGAGGTTAACTGCCTACCTGGAGGCACAGCATGAAGAGATGCAGAGTGGATCCAGAGGATCACTAGGGCAGTGGCTAGGAGGGTGATCTGGATGTCATTGTCCATCTGGGGACAAATGACCTGGTGAAGGATGAGGCAGGGATAGGAAGAGTGCATATGGAGTTTAAGGAGTTGGTAGGGGTTTGGGCAGGTAGAAAACTCTTTCACCTTCTCAGAAGTGTTGCCTGTCTATGGCAAGGGGAGACCAGGAATTGCCACATCAGGGACTTCAACACATGGTTGAGGGGCTGGTGCAGACAGGAGGGTTCAGCTTCATTGGGGTTGGGGACCCACATGGAGGGATGAGGGCCTGTACAAGCGAGATGGCCTGCATCCATCCAGGGAGGGACCACTGCCCTTAGTGAACAGTTTAAATGTTACATTGGCAGTTATTTAAACTAGCCAAGGGGGAGGTGGAAGGAGGCAGAGAAGAAACGGCACCCCACTAGTTCACAAGACTGAAAATGAGAATACTGGGGAAGTAGAACCAACAGGAAGCACATAAAAGAATGCCAAGAGTTAAATGGAATGATTATAACTGAAACATTTAGTGAGCAAAGAAGGGTGTAGAGGGTGTGTGGAAACACAACCTGGAGTGCAATGTACAAATGCTTGAAGTCTGAGCAACAAGATAGCTGACCTAGAGGCTACCAAGGCAGAAGCAGAACTGGACCTGGTGGCCATCAAAGAGATCTGGTGCAAAGAAAATCAAGACTGGAAATTGGTATAACCAGGTTATACACTGTTCAGAAAGCACAGGGTGGGTAGAAAGGAAGGGTAGTGGCTCTTTATGTTAGAAACAACATAAAAGCTACAGAAATACAGGGGAGCTAGGAGGAGGGGAGGTACTGGGTCACCCTGGAGACAAGGAAAGGGGCCACTATTTGCACAGTAGTGATCTACAGACCTCCAACACAGGGAAAAGAGGTTGATAAAGAATTGATAGAAACAATCCAAAGGATGTCTAGCAAGTGAGAAGTATTGATAGCAGGAGACTTTAATCTAACAGACATAGATTGGAGCTCCCTGTGCAGCAACAGCCAGGAGTAAGGATATCCTGGACTCCCTGCAAGGAGCATTCCTCAGTCAACTAGTTATGGAACCCACTCATGAGGGGCATTACTGGACCTGGCATTGACAAGCGGGGACAGGGTTGCTAGCATCATAGAGGGTGACCACCTGGGGTCCAGTGATCACTGCATGGTGTGGTTTGATATAAAATCAGGATTGCAGTCAAACCACACAAAGACGAGGTCCTGAATTTCAGGAGGCTGATTTTAACAAAATGGGGAATGCCTGAGGATGCCCAGGCAGGGATAGAGAAAGTGGGAGGAGTTGAGGAATAGTGGGCAAAAATTAAAGTGGGCATCAAAAGGCTACAAATATGTGTGGCAAGTGGATTAGCAAGAACAAGGGAAAAAGAGACCATTATGGTTCTCAAAGGAAGTAGCGAAATAGTCACAGCAAAAACAATGGCATTTAAATGGTACAAAAGTACACAGAGAGAGTAGGGCAGGAGAATTATAGGGAAAACAAAGGGAGGCACGGAAGGTGGTTAGGGTGGCAAAAGCTCAAACAGAGGAAAACATTGCAAATCAATAAAAAGGGGATAAAGCATATTTTAGATACATAAGCGAAAAAGAGAAAGACCAAGGGAGGGATAGCAAAGCTGAAAAAGAGAGGAAGGAGTGTGTGGCAAATTCTTCAGTTCAGTAATTACAGAGGAGGGGTGGGAAAAGGTCCATTGATAAAGAACAGGGGCATTAAGGGATGGGAGGTGGACATTAGTCCTTTACAGATGACAGAGTCCTTAGGAACTAGCATAATTAAAAGTGGACAAGGCAATGGGACCTGACAGGATACGCCCCAGGATACTGAAGAAACTCGGGAGGAGCTAGCTGTACCTCTGGCAGCCCTATTCAACCTGTCTTTGGAAACAGGGAGGTGCGGGAACTGGAAGAGGGCACATGTGGTCCCACTCCACAAGAGTGGAAATAGAGAACAGGTAGGAAATTATAGGCCTGTCAGCCTGACATCAGTGGTGGGCAAGGTGATGAAATAACTACTGAAGGAAAGGATCAGAGAATAGCTTGTTGCCAGTGATCTAGAGGACCCAAGGCTGCAAGGTTTACAAGGGAGGTCTTGCCAGAGTAACTTGATTGAGTGCTTTGACTAGGTAACCAGGAAGTGGATCAGGGAGGAGCTGGCGACATGGCCTCACCTGGGAGTTCAGCAAGGCCTTCAACCCTGTTCCACACAGGAGACTGATAAACAAATTGGAAAGCCTGGGAGTGGGACTACAATAGTTAAGTAGATAGAGAGTTGGCTAGTAAACAGGAATCAGAGGGTGATAGTAAATGGCATCCACTCTGGAGTGGGCAGGATGACCTATAGGGTACCGTAGGGGTCAGTACTAGGCCCAGTGCTTTTAATATATTTATTAGATACATGACAGAGAGACTGGAAGGCAAAGTATGTCCATTCACAGAGGACACAAAGCTTTGCAACAGAGTAGACACACCGTGGTGGGGAGTAGAAATAATGAGAAGTGATTTACATAAGATGGAAGAATGGTCACGAGCCTGACAGCTGTGTTGCAATGCAAAAGTGAAAATCATGCATTTACGGACGAAACTCAGGGGTAACATATTAACTGTGAGGAAAGGAATTAGCATTCACAAAGCAGGAAAGGGACAGGGGAGGGTGTAATCATTTAGGATGACCTGAAGGTAGCTAAATAGTGTAACAAAGCAGTGGGAAGGCTAATAGGATGCTAGGCTGCATAGGCAGGGGAATTACCAGCAGAAGAAGGGATGCAGTGATACCCTGTATAGGTCACTAGTGAGACCACACCTTGGGTACTGTGTCCAGTTCTGAAGCCCCATCTCTGACAGGACATAGATAGGGTGGAGACAGTACAAAGGAGAACAACCAAAATGGTGCAGGGCCTGCATCAAAGGTGCTATGAAGAAGGCTTAAGGAGCTGACACACTGGCGTCGGCAGGCATACGCAGTGCGCGCAGCTGCGTGCACTTTGCAGATGGGGTAGCATTTTTGCCATTAATTTCTTATCCTAAAGTCTGTGTCTTTAACTTGGCAGACCTCTTAGTTTGGAAGCTGAAATAGTAATGGGCTGTTTCCAGGCCGTAATATGCAGGGTTGGGGTGGGGTGGTCAAGTGACATGTAACTCACTGCGGTGGGGCGCGCACTTGCTCTGCCAGAAAATCAGCAATGGGTGGGTGGGGGTGGGGGTAGGAGCCCAATGCTATAATCAGATTGGCCATGAAGTGCAGATCAGCCCTGTGATTGGTAGAGGGGTGGTCAGAGCGGCAGGCTTTTCAAATGCAGCTGGATAAAAGCCCTGGTTTTAGTGTGTCTGTCCTTTCTTGCCTTCCAGTTATTGAGGAGGACTCTTTGCGTGTTATGGGAGTGGACGAATCGATTAGCAGCAGCAGCAGTGGCACGGCTAGCGACAACAAAGACGAAGAGGATTCCAGCCTCAGTCACTTTCAGGAGCAGCCAGCACATTGGATCGTTGGAGGCAGCAACAGACCCTAATCCCCTGAATCAGTGATCTACTGTGCGGTAGCTCTGCTCCTGAGGAGTCTCCATGATTCACTGACCCTTGAACTGAGCCGAGTTGCCTTGGGCTCCACCTCTGTCATTGTCCACCAGAGACTGAGCCTGCCTGAAGAGTGTGTTGGCGGGAGCCCGGTGCCAGGACGAGCAATCAATGATGGGTAGAGACTGTGAAGCCTGCCAGAGCCGGGCCAGAATTTAAAGTGTTCTCCGGACCATTACTACTGCCCTGTGTGAGCAAAGTGAAAGTCATCAGCAGGAACAAACTGAAGACTGAACTACCAGCAGTACAGATTCTTTAACAGCCACCTAGATTCCAGCGTCTTATAAGGTAAGCCAGTCTGTCTCGGTAGAGGCGGGAGAGAGTCGAGCACAACGTACACAATAGATCAATGAAAGTATAATGTGTTTACATGATTTTTTTTAAGAAGAGCCTGTCTGGCATCCCATCATTTTGGTTGTCTGTGCAGGATGGAGACTCTGCCATAGATGGGGAGGGAGGGGAGGAGAAGAGAAGAGTGCTGCCCTTGCTTTCATTACACTCAGTGGCTATGACCATACACACATATTGTGTGATTAAATGGGATGGAATTGGGAAAGTTACATGCCCTCAAACAGAACATGACCAGACTAAAGATAATTTCTCCACTCATCTTTCCATGCTGAGTTGACTGGTGGCCTTTGTTGTTAAAGCAGAACTGTGCTAAACCAGAGTTATTGTGTTTTTTTTTTTTGTAAGCTCTTTAAAATACAGTAGCAGTTCAGCTGGTATTTCAACAATTTTTAATTACAATTACTTGTCAGTCAATGTCACATTTGAAGTCAACATTGCATCCTTTCAAACTGTACCTCAATGTATTCTGTTCTTCAAGCTGTGTTATACAATGGCAAGGAAATTTCCTTTATTCTGATTGGTCAGTGTGTTCCTGGAACAGTGATGTCATTACACAATAACATCACTGTATGAAGTTCAGGTGCACACAAGACACTATAACAGACTTTCAAATCCAGTCTCCCCTCAAAACATTACTGCTGCTGTAACCAGACTGAAGCCCCCCATTACAACATAAAATCTCCCATCTAACACCTCACACACTGGCTCCAAACACAAACCATGTCTTTTTTTTTATTTAAACATATGCCCAACTCTGAGACTGCCAGCAGCTGTGTAAAACAGCAAGCTGTACCTGTAACTGCCGCTCCATTCGGCTCCATCGCTTGCACCTGTGTCCACATTTACACCCCACTTCAAGGAGCTTGCAGTCGGCCGCCATTTCCCCAAATCATGTTCAATATAAAAATCATTTTAAAACCTAATGAAACAGAAATGGATCTTCCTTCTCCTGGTTGCCGGTAAGATCGTGTCAGCGCATGCCAGCTTTGTAGAGTTGCGCCTGCAGGAGTGGAGACACAGGAAAAAATGGACATAGAGACTTCTAGAATTTGATGGCAGATAAGGACTACCTGGCCCACCTAGTCTGCCAATTTCCTACCTACTGTGTAAACTCCAGATCGTATTTGATCTGCAGCCTCACCTCATGCTTCATGCTCTGGCATAGTGCCTTTGGCCTGTTCTGTGCATTCTTGAATTTGCCTACCCTTGTTGCCCCACATCCTCCTCAGAGAGGCTGTTCCATGAATCCACCACCTTTTCTGTTACAAAATACCTCCTCACATTGCCGATGAGTCTTCCTCCTCCAGCCTCATATTGTGAACCCTTGTTCTTGCACATCTTTTCAGAAATATGCTGCCCTCTTTACCTCTTTGATCCCTTGTGGTATTTGAATGTCTTCATTTCCTCAAGTGTATACACAGAGTTCCCTCCATCTCTCTCGTAGGTTTCTGATGTAGCCACTGCACCATTTTGTAGCCATTTTTTGGACTACCTCCACCCTCTCAATGTCCTTCTGGAGATGAGGTCTCCGAACTGCACACAGTACTCCAGATGAGGCCTCGCTAACTGCCTGTACAGCGGCATCACCGCCTCCTGTTTTCTCCTTATGCACCCTAGCATCACCCCTGCATTCCTCATTGCCGCTCACATTGCTTGGCTACTTTTTGATCATCTGTTACGATTCTATGCAGGGCCCATTCCAGTTTGGTGTTTAATATCTCCCCCACCATCCTGTATTCTTCCCCAAGGTTTTTTGTTCCCAGTGCATGACTTTGCACTTCTTGGAATTTAATGCTTTACATAGACATTAAAAGGAGTGTCTCCAGTACTGAGCTCAGTGACACTTCTCAGGTTACTCCCTCTTTTTCAGATTGAACTCTTTACCACCACCCTTTGTGTCCTGTTGCTAAGTCAATGTCTTACCTAGGCTTTCTTACAGTATGGGAATGTGGTATATGCGCTACACACTACATCTTTACTTTTTGTATTTACAGTATTTGCCACAGACTCGATAACAAGCTTGTGTCGGGAGAGATGGATTGGACAACGGGAGGGGTTAGCAGTATGACAGCTCTGTGTACAAATCTGAAGTCCCTGGCTACACCCCTGGGAGCTGAGCTTGTACTCCCTGGAGGATAAGAGGAAAGGAAGGATACGACAGAAACATACAAATACCTAACAGGCAAAACAGAGTACAGGAAGGCAGCATTTTTCAAAGAAAAAGATGCTCAAGGACAAGGGCTCACAATATGAAGGAGGAAGTGGCTCAAAGGTAATGTAAGAAAGTACTTCTTCACGGAGAGGTGGTGGATGAACTGAACAAGCCTCCCAGCGGAGCTGGTATAGGTTAAAACTGTTACAGGATTCAAGAATGCATGGAATAGGTACAAAGGGATCTTGAAAGTAAGGCTGGGGGTCCGAAAACTGTATGGAGTCTGCAGTGTAGCTGTATGTAGGAAAAATAGGGCAGGCTGGATGGGTCATGGAGTATTTATCAGTCAACATCATCTGTGTTTCTTTGTTTCTATGTAACTAATGTAGAGCAATCCCTTTTATGTTATTGACTGCAAGAGAAACTTATAGCACATGAAAGCTAACAGAAAGATGTGCTAGAAACAAAATTCAGAAATAGGTCATCAACTTCAAACTATTACGGAGACAGCCAACAGACTTGGGAGATTTTCAAAGCCAATGCCTAGATGCAATTTTCTATTCTACAACTGTGGACATAAAAATTGCAACTATTCAAAACTAGTACATACTGTAGCTACTGTAGGTCCAGTTTTCAGAACTCTGACTTAGTTATGCCCAGTTTGCAAGGTGCAGACATGCAATAAATGTACTTTGATCAGTTTTCAGATGAAATGTAACCTGGTCATTCTTTTACTGTACATCTAGGCCCCCATATTCAAAGGAGATCACGGCACATCTTGGCGGAAGGGAGATGTGCCCTTTAATCCAACAATGCACCACAGTGTGATATTCAAAGGGTGGGATGTGCAGCCCCCAAGGGAATGGGCCTGTTCCCAAAGTAATGTATGCTGCACGTGGGTAGGCGTTCCCATGAATAAGCTGCATGCAGCACATATTTAGAGGAATGTGCCCCTCACTGTCCAGAGATGTGCAGCCCAAAGATCCACCACTAAAGCTGGGCTAAGTCGGCTGGCCACCCACAATCGGGCACAGTGGAAGTGCACAGAGGTGCACCGCACCCGTCGTAGCCCCAGCTGACCAGTGACACACCCCATCCCAGCCCCATTCCGATCGCATCAACAGGATATAACACCCCATGCCACAACATAGAGGCAACCCTCACCCTAGCCCGGATCACCCTACTGACAGTAATGCAATTCCCCACCCTGGTAGGCCAGTGGACCTCACTCCCATTTGATCCCCAATCGCCAATGTGCCAATATGTATACATCCCATTTATGCCCTGGTGGACTAGTGGACCCCTCCCTAGCCCTGCACACCATAACTGACAGTAAACACAGCCACACTCCCTGTTCATCCATGGAAACCCCCACCCCAATCCCCAACACAGGAGAGGTACCCCTTACCATAGTGCATGATCCTCCCCATCGATCCCTGTCCATTTCTGACCAAATGGGAAACATAGTGTTCCATAAAGTAGTGTACCCCCACCCATAAGCTGTCTGAGTAATAGGGCAGTGCCACATCCTGCTTCAGTGGCATAGGGCCCCAATCCCGTCCATGAACCCCGATCCCCATTAGCATAATAATGTCATGTTACATAGGAATCCCGTGTTGCATAGATATTCCATTCCACAGACAAATGCCACAAACACAACCCGGTCCAGCATGCCATAATGTAGCTGCCCCCCACCCCAGTAGTGAACCCCTCCCACCCCCAACCCCATTGCTGCCAGTGACTGGCTCAGAACACCACTCCCTGCACAGCCGACCCACCATTGACACACATTGGGGGCTGTTATAATGTAGGATAACACTCATTGATAGTCTCTAGCAACCAATGAGCACTGTCCTATATTATGACAGCTCCCCTGACTTCTGTCAGTGGGTGGCCCGACCATAACAGGAAGCGGTGGCTGTACCAGTCACTTGCATGGTTGAGGTTGGGGAGTGCAGGAAGGGGGTCCTGCCTACCGTGGGATGGGGGGCTGCTACACTATGGCATGCAGGAGCAGGGTTGTGTTTATGGCATTTGTGGTGGAAATGGAATATCTATGTGACACAGGATTTATGTGACACAGCATTATTATGTGAATGAGGATCGGGGTTTGTGGACAGGGTGGGGCCCCATACTATGGAAATGGGATGTGGGCACTGTCCTATTATTGGACAGGGATGAGCAGGGAGGGGGTACACTACATTATGAAACACTATGTGTACCATTCAGCCATGAATGGTTGGGGATCAGATGGGAATCACTGGGATAACAGGGAGTGTGGCTGCTTTTACTGTAAGTTATGGTGAGCAGGGCCGGAGAAGGGGGCCACTAGGCCACCACCAGGGCAGTAATGGGGTGTATACATATGGGCTACCGGCGATCGGGGTTTAGGGTGGAGTGTGTTACCAATAGACTACCAGGGTGGTTTGGTGCAGGCTTCTGCTCTGTTCGAGGATTGGGGATGGGTGGGGAACTGCTAGACTACTAGGGCAGGTCGTGTTATTATAGCATATGTGTGTTTGAGTTCGGGCTGGCCTGGCACATTCAGCCAGGCTCAGCCATGCTAATGGGCTTGTAATGAGCATGCATGGTGCCCATTTGTGCCATGCATGCCCAATAAGCTCATTAGCATTTAATGGCTGAATATCCTCCTTGGGGTAATGGTGCATCCAGGTATGCACCACGCATGTCCCAATGGTGGTGGTCAGCCCCGACCCTGGATGCCCTGCACAGTACACTTTATGAAGTGTGAAGTTCCCCACTTTGCATCAACATTGCCAGTGAATTAATTCACATCTTACAACTGGTTATAATTTAACACCAGATTTAGAATGGTATGACTCTATTAGCATGGGAGCATTAACAGTAACTGAGCATCTGTGCAAATAAGGATTGTCTCTCTGCATATAGTGCACATTGGCATTTTACTGGTTCCTATAAAGTGCTAACAGGCTTCCAGCACTGTGCAAGTTAATACCTCAAGGCACTGTGTTTTAACAACATGCAAATGATAGCATGTTATTAAAATAAAGGACCTGATGTAATACTCCCCCCACCTTCATCACCACCCTTACCTGATCACCCATGCCATTCTTAGAAGTCCAGTGATACCCTCCACCACCACCAGGTCTCATTACTTAATTAAATCTTCTTGGTATTTCTGTGGCCACTGCCCTCCCACAATAAGTCATATAGTTTATGATACATCCTTGGTACTTGTAGCAACCCTTCTATACCTCCATCCTTAGGATTATGGATAACATAAGGTTTTGCATAGTTAAACTACAGTATGATTATGCTTGACCAGTGACCACGACCATTCATTGTTTGTTCATGATTTTAGCCACAGTTATCCATGGACAACCTCTGATTTAAATGACTCAGAGATGAACTATGGATGAGCATGGTCAATATAGTTCTATCTGAATGGACCATGGTCATCTATGATTATTCATGGTTGTGCTTATTAGGATTTTCCTGCATCTTTTCCTGCATTGTATGTGAGTGATAGAGGACATGTAGAAGGGAAGATGGCCACCAAGATGATTACAGCTTGAGGACTGAGGAGAAAGATTCTCTAAATATATGCTTTTATATTTTTTATTTAAGGTGTGCTAATGGGAACCTCTATGGTTTGCATGCTATGAGAATTTCTGATTATTATGCACTATACTAGAGATGCTGCCTTGAAAAGGAATGTTCTGTTCATATTTTTCATTTAAAGACATTGAGACACAGGCCATTTGAGATGCTGAAATGCTGGTATTGCTGATATTGCTAGAGAAGGCCAGAGAAACTTAGAGTGGAGACCACTGAAGTCCATAGGAGGAAGCCCTAAATTTATGAGCGGGCTGAGGCAGAAGAGGAGCTGAGTATCTGTGAAAGGTGAAGAAAGGAAGGAAGATGATGAATGACAATGAAGAAAAAATGAATGAGGAATGACATATAAACTGACAATAAACAGAAAATGAACACTAGGACCTGGTCCAGAATGAAAGAGTAATCTGAGGAAGACACTATGTCAAATAGAAATCCAGGATCTGTGACTGGTTTTATGAAACCATAATGATTTTGCAAATATATAAAAGGAGGAAAGGAAAACCTTTTTAATGTAGTTCAGCGGTACCCTTGAGTCTCCAGTTAGCTCACCTTTTCAGTCTTGCAGGAGATTCACAGCTACTCTACTGACCAGTTATGCTGAGTTTGGTTATACTTCTGTGTATGCTGTCCTTGTGTTGGTAAATGTTTTCAGCATTCTGTTACACAGTGTACTCAAAATAAAAGTAGTCTCACCACCACAGGAGAAAATGTGGCACTACCAATTCCCTATAGAACCACTTCATTACAAAACAAAAGGTGCACCCACAATCCCAAATGGCTATCATGCACAATGCACACTGATAGTATAAAAGCCAACATTATCACTTAGTAGATGAAGACTTCTTTTTATTTTCCATATATTAGTGATCACACACTTTGATACATATGATTTTGTTGAAATAGAGACACACAAAAGGAGAAATATTCAAAAGAGCATGCATTCCATTTGTTCAAAGTCTATGCCATGGACTGAGAGCAGTGGGTGCACCCTTTATTTGTATGAAGCTCTTGTACATTATGCAGAAAAACAGTAGCTTTATTGAGTAATTGACCTGAAGAGCATAATAGTGTATGCTAGAGCATTGTTCTGTATAGAATTCCAACCCTTTCAAAAGCTGTTGTACCACAGTTCAAGGGTCATGGAATGTGACTGTACCCGTCTGTGGTGCAACAACATTCTGAAACCTCTAGACTCTAGTCTAGAGGCTGCTAAGTCAGTTTCATTCTGAAAGCCAAAGAACCACCGTGCACACATTTCAGATACTACTATACAGTATGAAAAATACAGGATGAGCAACTTTGTACAACCAGTGTGTTTCTGCCACCTCGAGTTTCTGATACAGAGGAATCAGAACCCCTCTGTTGCACAACACACTGGTTGTGCATAGTTGCCATTCAGTATGCTCTATCTTGTTCCCTCTTGTTGTGACTATTGCCAAGTGCTTGCATTTATAGACATGTATTTTAGATACTCTTTATATATGATAAAACCAAGGGAAGCATAGGTGACCCATTGCAAAGAACCACCGTGCACACATTTCACATACTACGATACACTATAAAATACAGGATGATCAACTTTATGTACAACCAGTGAGTTCTGCCACCTCTGGGTTCTGATTCCCATGGACCTCTCCAACTTCGCTTCCTCGAGGACAAAGGGAATCAGATCCTCAGTGGTAGAACACACTGGTTGTCATAGTTGCCCATCCAGTATGCTCTATCTTGTTCCTCTGGTTGTGAATATTGTCAAGTGCTTGTATTTATGCACAGGTATTTTAGATATTTTTATATGTAACAAAACCAAGGGAAAGCATAGGTGACCTATTGCATACCTGTAGTTTGTTTATATTACTAGTGACTTTAGTGGCATATGGCAACTGTTTCACAGTATTTTGGATGGTTGAATTGGATCACATTTTATTGCAGCCATAAATCTTGGAGATATATAATGGGCCAACAAAACTGGCCTTCAGAAATGTGCGGGATCTTTTGTTTAAATTTCAATGGTTACCACAGCATATTCTGAACAGAACACTCCTACTTGGTGCATAACCACTCAGGAAACATAAATAAAGGTTAACAGTTTAATCCTCAACAATATTTTCTTAACTTTATTCCTGAAGATTCTTGTCAGTCTGTTGCTAGAATTGACTGAAGACCTGGTTACACTGAAATTTACTCAGGAGTGTTTATAATATGCATGTGACTGTATAAATTGATGTATTGCACACCACTTATTGAACATCTTGCACCTAATCATTTTTAATTTTAAATCTGCTTGTTGATTACGCATTAGTATCACTTTGCCTTGGCTTAGTATTTTGATATGGGAATTAAACAACAGTTAGCTTTACTCAGTGAATTCATTACAAAATAAGAAATACTCAGAAAGAAAAAGAGCATGCATCACAGCTGGGAGCCAAAAATAATCAGCTTCTTCCTGTGACCCGGGAGTTATATAGACTTGGTTGACAAGAAGGAAATCATTGGAATTAAGAGATCTATAGTGCCTTGGCTAACTTCTACATTAATTAAGTCAACTACTATTCAAGTGGAATGTCTATTACTGAGCAAAATTAAGGCCCTGAAAGATCAAATGATTTAGTAGTACTGCCTATGGAAGCAGAGGTCAAAATCCCTATGAATATGAGTTATGCTAAAGTAAAATCATTATTAGGGTAAGCCAAGGAAACAACCATGATAAAAAGCAAATTCACTTTGAAATAGCTGAGGTCCAGAATATGCATAATGGGGTCACCCCTCAAATTTAGCATGACCCCTCATTGATCTACAGAGTGAGGAGGAAGCTAAACCTTGATGTGGGAACTGAGACTGAGGTACACCCTACAGTAATAAGCAATAGGAGAGTAAGAATAAAATGAACCCCAAACAATGTAATTTTTGAATGACTTAGAGGCATTTAGCTCACCTTTCACTAAAGATTGAGTATCCCCCCATCTTGTCCACCCAATATTCCTCATCTTTGGCATCAAAAGAAAATAGTAGGAAAGTGTCTTATAACAAGCACACAATCCTTAGGGGAAAATATAGTTAATCAGAGGAAGTGAATGGTGAATGGGAACACAAACATGAATGATGTTTCATTAGGTCTGCATGGTATTAAAAGAGACTTATAAAGAGGTAACTTTCTTTGAAATGTTTTCCTCTTTAGAACTGTCATTAGGAGTGCAAATCTACTGTTGGTGCCACATGATGTTAAAATATGAACTTAGAAGACAGGAAGGGAAGCCTCTAGTACAAAAAAATTAAACAATTAGAATGTATTAAAATTATGGAGTAATACTGTATATCAATCCAGAAAGCACAGCAAGGGTTAAACAATAAATATATCACATAGCATATAGCAAAGAAGGAAGCAATAACAATAGAATCACTTATTGAGAAATATCAACAATGGAATAGATAGGGTACAAGTTAAGAGGGAAGAATGGAAAAAAACAAGTCTTAAATGAGTGCAAGAAAAAACAGGATAGGAAAAATGAAGATCAGAAATAGGAGATTAATCATCAGAACCAGCATAAATCAAGACCAGATACAAAATAGTGTCAAAGAAAGAAGGAAATCAAAGGAAAAATGTAATCCTCAGAGAAATAAAAATTATAGGAAGGCAGTAATGAGTTGTGAGAATTGGTCATAACAACCTGAAAAATATGATTTATGAGGGTTGCATGTGTAAATCTCAAAACTGAACTCCATAATGTTACAGTAGTGCTAGCAACTAATACAAATGCTAGATCAATAAAGGAACTGGAAAAAATACCAGTTTATGGAATTTGGATGATGCCCTGGGGATACTTATATGACAGGCCAAAGATTAGAAACTTATTATACTTTAGGAAGTACAAAAAGACAGCACTTGGCCTCCAGCTCTAAACCACAGAAACAAAATACTCATCCACTCAAGATACTGGGGCCCAGATATTCAGACGCGCCAGGCTGTGGGCCCAAGCCCGCGCAGGGCAACTTGGCTGCACATGGCATTGATCTGGGCGAGACCATCGAGCTGCGCCATAGCACAGCATCATTGAATATCACACTCTGGCCACTCCGCAGCGCATGGTGCAGTGGCACCGCGTCAGCGCAAGTGGCCAGAGGAGCAGGGATGCGCCAGCCGCCAGTTCCCTCGCGCTATGTGCAACAACCGCTGATATTCAAAAGTGCATATGCAAATAGGGCCATAAGAGGCGTCCAAATGGGGCCATATTGCATGTCATTATGGCCCCATTTGCATGCAGGTGCACTGATCCCCAGTGACTTGCGCCTGGCACCCTGTCAGGCAGCAGCCGTCAGGGACCACGCCCCTGCACAGCACGGGCAATGCACCCTCTGCCCAATCATGGGCATACGGAGAGTTAAAACATCCCATATCCCTGGTGGTCCAGTGGACCAATACCGCCCGATCACGGGCTTAAGTATATAACAAATCCGTCCTATATCCCTGGTGGTCCAGTGGACTGCTGTCAGCCTGATCACGGGCTTAGGTATAAAAAATAAAGTCCCATATCCCTGGTGGTCCAGTGGACCACTGTCAGCCGATGCGGGCTTAGGTAAACAAATATAAAGTCCTATATCCCTGGTGGTCCAGTGGACCGCTGTCAGCTCAATCAGCGGGCTTAAGTATAACAAAAGCAAGTCCTATATCCCTGGTGGTCAAGTGAACCGTTTGCTGCACAATCACGGACATTTGTATTATTAAATTAAGTCCAATATCCCTGGTGGTCAGTGGTACCCCCTCCCACCCGCCCACTGAGCCCACCACCCGGTTCCCCGGTCAGTGGCGGAAGCAGCACCCACCACCTGCCACCCCGCGCCTGCCAACTGACACCATAGGTGAGACTTGTCGCCCATTGGTCCTGGCGTGATCCAATGGGCGTGCAGCTGTCTGCTACACATTCCAGATATGTGAATGGATCCATTCACATATCTGGATTGTGTGAATCCAGTAGCCACAATCCAGTATGGCAGACGGTGGCACCAAGCTTTGTTTACAGTGCACATACAAAATGCGCACATTGTGTCTCACAGAACAAGAAGAAAAATAAAAGGGATAACTATCTTGATGTGTGTGTGTGGGGGTAGGTGGGGGGACAGCTCCTATTCTACCTAGTGATGTGGGACTGTTTAAGATCCAGAGGAAGGATATTACACAAAAAAATAAACAAGCATTTGTCAATGCGAATGTTTACTTGCTGGTATTGGCATTGGTAGTGTGGCATTAGAGAGATGCATAGTGGGAATGAACAGTATCACTGTGAGTTTCTTAATCTGTCCCAAACACTGATTTCAAGCGGTGACCATGCTATTCTGTGCAGCAAGTGTGAAAACACATTTCGACCAGGATGTGAAAAATGACAGCTGTACTGTTCATAAGAAGGTGTGAAAAATGTCAATGTTGAAAATCTGAGTAAAAATATTACAAATTCGTGAAGTTATGTGTGCATGAAAACTGTGCAATGCACACTCATAATGCAATCATTTTGGATTTTTTTTCCAAATTTGCAACATAGGCTTTGAGAACCCACCTCATGAACAGTGACACTGTTGTTTTGTTACTCAGTCCCAAAGGTGATTGCGCACAGTGACCGTGGAAATCACCTTTGGGACTGAATAACACCAGGACAGTGACTGAATTCATGAGAAGGGGTCCCAAGAACCCCATGTTGAAAATGTTGTGCAAAAGTTGAAAAAATGGCCGATATATCTACATAAGTTGGAAAAAATACATTTTGCCATTATACAGCTTACGGCATCTCTTCAGTTCACAGTCAGCTTTTAAGAGAGCAGATGTGTTCCTGGTCCACCAAAGATCGGTGTGCCAGGCTCCAGAGGTAAGTATAGGGTGAGGGGTGTCAGGAGGTGGGGTGTGCAGAGGGTGCATGCAGGTTGGGGAGGGGCAAGGGACTCAATGAGGGACAGTTGTCTTTTAACAGGAATTAATAAAATAAAAGACACCGTGGGACACTTTTGGCTTGCTGGGGTGGGCTCCCCAGCATGCCACCTGGATGTTTGTTGGGAGGGGAGCCAACGGGATTGGGCAGCCCTGGCGGCCCATACAGTTTGCTGGGGGAGTGTGCATGAGCTGAGGGATTGGGCACCGGCACACAACAAATAGGGGGTGCATCATGCCAATGGGGATTGGGCTACCCCATTGGCAAATTAACTGGGGTGGAGCATGCCAACAGGGGATTGGGCACTCTATCAGCTTTAACATCAGCTTTAACTTGGACTGGGAGAGGCAGCGGCTGTCTGTCAGCTTTGTGGGGACTGTGAGAGACCAGCGGAGAAGCCATTGCCATGTTTCTCTGAAATGGGACACCAGACAATGCAGCTGTAAATGGCTGCTGCAATCAGGGACCGCCCACAAACACAGCTGTTTGTTTAATGACGGGCACTCCTGATTGCAGCAGCCAATTCTTCAAGGTTGTGACAAGCTACAGTACTGCTGTCATGGACAGTGTGATTTTCTATTGGTGCCACACAGACCAGCCCTAAAATGGGCTGTTGACATTGGCAACAAGCACTGCCATGCCTCCACTCTACTGAAGCAAGCTGCTGCAATATGTTTCCTGTACAATGGATACAACCTATTTAATATATATATATATATATATACATATATATATATTAATCCTTTATCACAATCCATTGTATAATCACAATAAACCACTCCAGGGTGTGGGTTATTGTATGTTATAGTGAGATTTACCCACTTTTGGTATGATTTACTTACTCAGCTTGTTGCCTCATGACTGAACCACACCAGGTGTGGGTAAATCCCCACCATAACCCACAACCTGTCGAGGTGCTTTTCTTAAATATACTGTTCTTTTGGCATGGTCCCTTAACTCTGACCTCTGGTAGGCTGAATGACCTCCTATTGTGGCTTTGGTTGAAATGGAACCTCTTTGTTTACCCTTAAAGAACATTACCTTTGCTGATTTGAAGACCCTTTCACATTGTTTTGTAAGCTCTGATACACATTTCAAGCTACTATATTTTTGTTATTTCTGAATTTTGCCAGTCCTGATCCTGAGTTTTCATTAGAGATCAAATTTATTTTGTCAGATATTTATTATGTTTGTTATGTGTGTTACTACTTTGGTAGGAACTGTTACTTGGCTGTGATATTCTAACTATTGGGGCTTGTGTGCTGAGTGTGGAACACTTGTTTGGCAGTAATAATTTGAGTGAAATTTAAATGTGATGTTTGCCTGTGTTGGTAGGGCCCTCCCACCCATCCTGTTTTGTAGGCTTTCTTAAATACTGAAAAGCCACTGGGAGTTAGGATTGAAGGGCTGTGCATTTCTGTTTGTGACTGAAATTTGAAGCAACAGGAACTGGTGGGCCTGTGACATCATAAGGTACCTGATGTCTGCATACACTCACTGTTAGTGGGACTGGACACACTGGACTGTATGTGTTTGTGAGACCTGGGAACTTTATTGGTGGGGTTGAAATTGGGTTTATAAATAACTGCAGTCAGTATAGAAAGAGACTGTATTCCAGGGGAAGGGACTGAGAAAAGGGTGTGTGCCATTATGAACAGAGAGGGACAAACAGGGTGGCCACATTCCACCATGGCAGGCTTCTGGAAAGGTTCTAGGCTGTACAGGCTGTGGGATGGCAATAATTCTCAGTTGGGCCTGGAGAGAGGAGGTTGCCCACTCTGTAGACAGCTATCTTGTATCAGGAGTGAAGTATATTGATTAAGGAGTAAGCTGGGGAGTTGGGGGTGTCCAAGGATAAGGGTGTGGATATGGGTGCAGAAGTGTGGGGGCTGAGGGAGGCTGGGGCAATGCTCAGAAATTACAGGACATTATGTTACAGCAAGCAGGAGGGTGATATTCAGGACAGAGGACCCTTAGATAGGGATATTGACGCTAAGGGAAAATGTAGGAGTAAACATTCGAATATAAAGAGAGTGGAGGGGAAGAGTCAGGAGGGGCTGTCGTGGGGAAGCCTAGAAGAGCAGACAGTGAGAAGGGGGCTGTTGTGGGAAGTCTAAAAGAGCAGACTGTGGAAGGAGATCCTAAGGAGAACAGGGCAAGAGGGAGGAAGAGGGGCAGTTTAGAGGGGCAGTGGGGAAACTCAGGTTACTTGATGGAGGCTAGCATAGAGTGTTACAATAAATTTGAGCTACTAAGCAACCTAGAGGGGAGGAAGGGTTGGTGGAAATGAGGAAACCGATACAGAGGCCGGGAGGAGGGAGTCAGATACCCATAGGGCATCACAGACCAGCAATGGAAAGGATAGAAATAGTCCCAGAGGGAGAAGGGAAACATAAATGTTAAGCAGATGGTATAGATGCAACATATTGCAGACATGAGGAGAAGAGCATGACTGGAGAGAAACTGGGAGACAAGGAGGCAAGGGAGGGACCCCTTCAGCAGGGTGGTCTGTACCAAGGATGGGGCTCTAGGTAAAGGGGACCCACAGAGGGCCTCTGGAAGTAGGGTACTATTACAAGGGGAGGATGGCAGTGTGGGGGAAGGGGAAACCATCAGGGCCAGGATAAATGGTTCAGATAAGAGAGGGTTAAGGTGACACCTATTCGGGGGTCTGAGTTATGGGCAAAATAACAAGGAGGCAGAAAGGGAGGGTGACAAGGGGTCTCTAACAAGGCAGGAAGACTCCCATGGAATTGAGATCACAAATAAAAGGGGATGGGGATTGAGAGCACACAGTGAGGTAACCATAAGGATGATGGCGGTGTTAAGGGTTCTGTTATTGGGAGACTGATTATTAGGGGTATCATGTGGAAGGGACGGGGGTGGATGCCATAACCAGGTGAAGGTAGTGAGTATCTCTGGGCTGACAGTGCACAGAGCAAAGTTTATGGTGTATGAACTGGTTAGGGATTGTGGAGAGAAACTGGATTTCCTAGTGCATTTGTGGACTAACGCCTAGAGGAAATAGTGCTTTGGAAATCCAAGCAAGGTTCCAAGAACTTGCCAGAGTCTGTCAGGATAATGGATGCAACATTTCTGTTTCGAGATATTGCCAGTACCAAAGGCCTCAGTGGAGAAAAAAATGAAGATCACAGAGGTTAATGACTGGCTTAGGAAGTGGGGTGAAGAGAGTGGGTTGGGGTGTTAGGAAACTGGAAAGGAGTTTGGGAGGATAAGGGACTGTATGCCAAGGACAGGCTTCATCTTGCCCCATTAGGGAAGGAAGTCCTTAAACAGGGGTGGCTGGCTACATTCAAGAAAGGTGGGGTTTAAACTTGTGATGGGGAGGGATAAGAGGGGCTGACCAGAAGCCTGAAGGAGTCACCTTCAAACCCAAGGGGGAGGGGAAACAGATTGGGGAGGAGGTTTCAGGAGGAGCAGAGGGAGGACAGAAATATAAGGAACCTGGGTGGGGTTCGACAAAGGGGATCAGGGATAAGGGGTGGGGGTGGTGTTAGTAAATGCCAGGAGCTTGGGAAACAAGTTGCCAGAGTTCCAGGCCATGCTGTTCCGGTGGATGTGGCCGGTCCGCGGAAATCTGGGCCAACAAAACCATGACTGGGACGTAAACTATGCTTAGGAAGGATAGAAAGGAAGGGGTGGAGTGGCTATGTTCATTAGAGATGACATAGAAATTGCTAGGGTAGAAGAGGCAGGGGGAAACATGGAGGCCTTATGGGTCAATTTTTGAACCCCAGCAGGAGGCAAGGTCAAGCTGCGTAGTATAGGCCCCGGAATGGGTGATGTTCTGGAGGATGGTTTGCTAGACAACATCATTGCCCAGTGTGGACCAAAAGGGAAGGAGTGGTGTTGATGGGGACCTTAATATGCCAGGTACAAACTGGGAACCATGTCCTCTAAGGTGGCCAAGGAGCACAGGCTGCTGGACGGCTTCCAGGATGTGTTCTTAACACAGCATGTGATGGAGCCCACAAGGAAGGGTCATGTCCTGGACGTGGTTCTGGCAGATGGGGATCTGGTAAGGGACCTGGTTGTAGAGGATCCCTGAATGAGAGCGACCACAATACTGTCTGGTTTCAAATAAGCATGGGGGAGGCGAGATCTAGGACACTGCCAGTGGACTTCAGAGGGGCAGACTTTGTGGGCATGGGAAATATTCTCAAGGATCACTAGAATGGGATTACATCAATGACAAATGTGGAAAGAGATGGGAGGTCATAAAATGGGACTTCATGAGGCAGTCAAGACCTACGCTAAGGTGAAACGTAAGGGAGTAAGGTCACATAAACCATGCTAGTGGTCCAGTGAGGTTCAGATAGCGGTCAGGGAAAAGAAGGCGGCCTACAAAAATATAAAACAACAAGAGGAGATAGGAAGAGGAAATGTACCATCTTGCATCTAGAAAAGTCATCTGGATGGTGAGGGGGCAAAGTCCAGTAAAAGCAGCGGCTGGCACAGGGGATACATGGAGGGAAAAGGGTTCTTCCAGTACATTGAGGAGCAGAGAAAACTAAGGCCATCTCGGCAGAATGAGATCAGAAGGAGGGTGGGTGGAAGAGGCGAGGACCAGGCAGAGGTATTAAATAAGTACTTCGCTCTGTGTTCACTAGGGAGGGATGGGATATCTACAAAGCAAGGCACAATAGGGATAGAAGCGGTAGTGGAGTGGGATCAGGGGAGCAACAGAAATGGAGGAAGAGGAGGGAGAGGTACCCCAGGGTGTCACATCAGGATAAGGATAAAAGGCCAGTAAGGTGGAGGGGACAGATGATGCTATCTTCACGAGAGGGTGTGGTTAGCCCTCAAGGCCCTAAAGAAAGATAAATCTCCTGGGCCGGATGGCATTCATCTGAGAGTACTATGGGAATTGGCGGACATATTGGCTGCACCCTGGCGGAGCTCTTCAACAGGTAAACTTGAGACAGGTAGGGTACCTAGAGATTGGCAAGAGGCACATGTGGTGCCAATCCATAAAGGGGTCGAGAGAAGTACCAGGCAACTATAGACCCATCAGTTTGACCACGTGGTGGGAAAATTAATGGAGAGTATACTAAAGGAACGATTGGGGATGTAGTTGGAGGAGGTGGGAGGTCTGGATAGTCGGCAACATGGGTTTGTGCCAGGTAGATCATGTCAAACCATTCTTGTGGAGTTCTACGAATGGGTAACATCAGAACTGGATAGGGAAAGCCTGTGGATGTATTATTCTTGGACTTCAGCAAGGCGTTTGACTCTGTCCCCACAAAGGTCTGGTGGAGAAACTGACGGGGTTGGGAGTAGGCCCTTTGATGGTCAGATGGATTGGAAACTGGCTAGCTGGATGCAATCCAGACAGTAGTGGTCAGTGGGGATCTCTTGAACCCTAGAGAGGCTGGCAGTGGGGTACCGTAGGGCTCAGTCCTGGGTCCGATCCTGTTTAATGCATACATATCAGACATCAGGGAGGGTATAGGGTGTGAAATGAGTCTCTTCGCTGTTGACTCCAAGATGGGAGCAGTAGTTGAGGGGAAGAGGGAGGTTGGCACTGCAAGGGACCTGGACACCCTGGAAAGCTGGTCTCACACATGGAAATTAAATTTCAATGTCACCAAGTGCGAGTGTTACATCTTGGTCAGAGAAACCCTAAACACAGGTACACCCTGGGAGGGAGGGCTGGAGGCCTCAGCGGGAAAAAACCTAGGGGTCATGGTGGATGCATGTATGAATAACTCTGAGCAGTGCAGGAGAGCGGCTAGCAAGGCAAACAGAATGTTGGGATGCATCATAAGGAGATCACCTCTAGGAGCAGGGAAGTGATTCTGCCACTGTACAATGGACTGGTTAGACCACACCTTGAGTACTGTGTACAGTACTGGAGACCACAATTGAAGAGGAACATACAGCTCCTGGAGAGGGTACAGAGGAGAGCAACTAAGATGATATGAGGACTAGGGGATTTGACATATGAGGACAGACTTGAGGAGCTCTGCCTGTTTTCATTGGAGGAGAGAGAGGAGGCAGGGGGACATGACTGAGGTCTTCAAGTACCTCAAGGGAATAAATAGGGTAAACATGGAGGGATCTTTAGACTAAAGCAGGAGGGTATCACCAGAGGCGTGGTTTGAAGTTGGAAGGCGGAAGGTGGGGGGAAAGAGGAGGAGGTTTTCACTGAGAAGGTGGTGGACCCTTGGAATGCGCTGCCTGGAAAGGTGGTTCAGAGATCCACAGTGGAGGGCTTCAAGAGAGGTGGGACAGACACAGAAAGTGGATGTATCAGATGATGGTCTAGCCTGGGGGGTGATGGATGATAGGGATTTTGGAACACAAGGGGGCCTCAGCACCCAACTAGGGAGCTGAGGTTTGAGCAGACTTGATAGACCGTAAGGCCTAATCTGCTGGCAATTAGTATGTTAGTATGTTATGTACCCTTTGGTTAGATGCCATGTTTGATTAGTACATTGAAATAAGTATGTAGGAAAAGCTTCAAAGGTAATGTTCTTTACTTCTCTATGATTGTATAACTGAACACAAGTGCCACTATATCCTTTGCACTATTTTTGTATCTGATGGCGTATCATGGTCTTTTGACCTTGTATGCTATCCTACACAGAACCTCCTTGTAAAAGCATGCTCAATTGATCCTTTTCCTGGTGAAATAAATAAATAAATACAAAAACACATTTCAGTGAACTTACCCGGTGGAGTACTTGCTAATTCCTGTTTAATACTATCAGGAGCTTGCTCTGTTATCTTTCTAGTTGGGATTATTCTAGGATGACCTTTTGTTCTCTTATTACACCAAATACTGTAAGTGGAGCATGGTCACTCAAGGAATATGACATAATTCCAGCACCAGTTACATTGTCTGTATTGTTAAGGGGACCCAGTCAATTAAAGATTCCATTTTGTTCTGTATTGTAGTCTTTTGTATTGCATATAAGGTTGTTTTCCTAGTACTGCCTAGCTGTAACCTTGTACTCACTTTAGGATACAGTTCAGTGAAGTATATAGTCTACATTGTGTTTTAAAGTCTTAGGCGAATAAGTATTTAAAGTCTTGGATTAGGTAATTAGCAGCAGTTATGTTCTTGAAGTCCTGTGAGGGAAGTTCAAATTAGTATTTTGTCGGAGCATGTTACATTTATATTTTACATAACACACTTCAGAAAACTTGATGTAAACCAGTGCACAGCATTCATTACATTATATTTTCAGTACTGTGGAGGCTGTCACACATGCTGAGTTCCATTACTTTTGTAAAAACATAAACTTTATAAATAAACACCAAACTCAAGTCAAGCACCTTACAATATTTTCTGCAACATAACAGCAGGAAATAGTTCTTGAGCATTTAGTGTTCCACATAAACATTAAAAGCAGGGTTAATAATCTGTGGCCAACCCATAACAAGCCCCTTTCTTTCCACTTTATCTCTGTAATATCTTAGCATAAAATCACCCAATATACATAACATCAACTGTTTAGAAATATAATTAGCAGGTAACAATCAAAATTACATTTGGATGGCTGCTATTAATCATGGATTGATTGCGGATTAAGGAAGCACAGTTTAGCTGAATAACTTAACTTTGCAGTGAGGTTAAAGGCCACTCTGATGTGCATTACTCCACCATGTGGATCTTTTCAATCATTGCTTCCCTGCTAAATCAATCCTTTCTTTGGGTGAAGGTGATAATGCTGTCTACATGTCTAAACAAGAAAACATTGATTTCAGTGATCAATGACTATCCACAAGTTCATTAACTGTTTGTTGTAAGTCTCTTTTATTTGAACAGTTAATCCACTCCTGCTTCATCGTTCAGTGCACCTTATTCCATAGTTTGTGCACCCTTGCTAACATTTTCACATATGTTTCCAACATAGTAACTTTGAATGGGACTTATAATTTATATGAAAGCTTGTTTGGTGGTCGACACTTCCTTCATAGTAACTTCTGGTGATTCAGGTAACTGAGTCTCATGTGAAGTATTAGTTGTGATGGCACCTCAGGCTGTTGCAATTCTTGTTTGATATCTGTCTGAAATGAAAAGATGAGGCTGGGCTGAGATGTGCTTGCTCATGATGATCAGTTTGGTACAAGTCAGGGACATTGTTGTTACTCTGCAGTGGTGTAGTGGTACCTCCATCACTTGTAGCAACAGTTGCCATTTCATGGGTGCTTTCCTTGTACTCTATCACCATGTCTGTACTCAACAAAGAACATTATATTGCAGAGTGTTCCAGTTTATCAGATGTGGCTGGCTGAACAGCATCATCATCACTATGGGTCATCACTGTCAAACTTCTAAATACAAATACATCATTAGCTGATTTACTGTGTGACACATCATTGTCCGCTGCCTCAGCCACAGATAGAGAGATACTTTTAATATCTTTTCTACTTTATTCTGTTCACTGGAAGAATATCGTTGAGTTAGAAGATGATGGTAAACAACTCACTCTTTTAGCCCATCTTCAGTACACACAAGATATGCTGGGATTTGGGGCTATTTCTTAATAACGCGATATGGCTGATATTCTCACTTGTCAGCTCATTTTCTCTTGCTTCAGCATTGGTTATTTTAACTAACAATCCTTCTCCTTGTTGGAAAGGTGTATGCCATGCCTTGCATTTATAGTGTCCTTCCTGCTGTTCCTTGGAATTCATGGAAATATGATTTCCTGATCATATGCAAATGAGAACCAGTTGATGAGGCTTTACATACTCTATATATTCTGCAGGATCTTCCTTAAGTGCCAAACCAAATGCCAAGTCCACATGTAGTCTAGGGTGCTTCCAACTATTAGAAAGAAGGATGCATAGCCTGCATAATCATGATGGGTGTAACTGTATGCATGTGTCATGGCATCAACTTAATCTTGCCAGTTACCTTTAAGGTTAAGAGCTAGGTACCCAGCATATCCAGAAGTGTGCAGTTAAACATTTCTGTGGTCCCATTGCCTTGTGGGGAACATGATATGATGTGGCTTTTATTGATTTCAGCAACTGCAAACTCCTTTACCAATGCACTTTCAAAATTAGGCCTTCATCTGAATCCTGCAAGGTGGTCCAAAGCGGCATAGAAAATTTTGCCAAAGTACCATGGTCACTATATGAGGAAAGACTGAAAGAACTAAACTTATATTCTCTAGCAGAGGAGGTGTGGGTGACATGATTGACATGATTCAGATGTTTAAATACCTCAAAGGAGTAAAGAGGTACAGGTGAAGATTTCCTCAGGTCAGAGATCTCCAAGAACCAGGGGTCATGACATGAGACTACAGAGTGGGAAATTCAGGTGCAATGTGAGAGGGTAAGTTTTCACAGAAAGGGTGGTGGAAGCATGAAACAGCCTCCCCAGGAGGTTGTGGGGCAAAAACAGTTTGGGAATTCAAAAAGCATGGGACAGACAAAGGGTGTGTCATCAAGCTAAAGGACAACTACGGGGAGGGGGCTAGGACCAGACTAGATGGATCTGGATGGAAAAGAGATGTGCAAGAACAAGAGGAAACAATTTGAAGATAGAGGGGACGGCTCAGGGCAATGTGAGGAAGCATTTTTTCACAGAGAGGTGGTGGTCGCATGGAACAGCCTTCCTTAGGAGGTTGTGGGGTCTAAAACTGTGGGAGAATTCAAGAATGCATGGGACAGACATAAGGCAATTTTTTGTGGGGGTAGGAAGAAATAGGCTGCTGGTTAAATAGGATCTGCAGCTTATCCTCTAGGTAGGGAATGGGTAGACTAGGTGGGCCAAGTGGTCCTTATCTGCCGTCAAAGTCTATGTTTCTATGTTTCTATCTTCGGTCCCCATCTGCCATCAAATTCTATGTTTCTTTGTCACTGCACTGGCTTACTGTTCTTCTGTAGGTTAAGCCCCAATTTGAGCTCTCTAGAGTAAGAAATCAATGCATATGAGTTCCAGATGTGCACTGGTGTGGATACTAACCTACAGTGCCCAAGTACCAGTGTAGGTGTCTTACAAAGGCAGTATCTCTTACACTTATAACACAAGTCCTTTATGTCTTGATGCAGTTGGGCCAATATAAACCTCTTGAATCAAGGCAACTGTCCATTCCAGGCCAAAGTTACTTGCATCATCATGATGTCCTTGCTTGACCACCACTCTGTGCTTTTCTGGGAGAACCAACTGCTTTATTACAATTCCTGATTGTCTCTAGTTCTTCAATATAAGATTCCAACTTGTACCTGTGTCTGTGGACACACCTTTAGCAACAACAGAACAACTTCAGACTCACCAGTTCGGTCTTCCCACTTTGGTTTTTGTCCATGCATCCTGAAAAAATACTTTTCCCACTGTTGTATCCCCTCTTGCCCAGCCTTCATTTCCTCCTTGGTCATTACAGTCAGAATACTATTTTCAGCAGCTGTAAATGGTTCTTGTTTTTCCCCAGTCACATCTCCAGGCTGCAAATAGCTTAGATTTTTGTAAACATATTTTATTGCAGTACTGCTGAATTACAGAGTACATACATAATAACATGAAAACAAGATGAGGAAATACAAAATAAAGAGAATCTTCACCCAGAGGCTTCTTCAGTTAATACATTCATACATTCTGACACAAAATTAAGCATAATGGTTCCAGATACATACTTATGACTATGTTTATGCTCAAGGATGATAAGCCCTAGGAAACCACTAAACCACTGTCATAGACATATTGTTTAGATTTGAGTATAGAGTCAAACAAGGATTAACTCAAAACGGCTGGACTGGGGCCTGGCTCTAAAAGGAGAGTTCATTAAATTTAATGGCTCAGAGCATTGGCCGCTATGTATGATGAAACAAGTTTTTCTGACCCTTGACATTAAAGTGATAACTCTCCAGTCGCATGCATAATAAGAGAATATTCAGCCAGTCGGCAATTGTAGGAGGAGAGGAGCTCAGACAGTGTTGCACAATAGTTTTCCTAGCATTGATCAATGCAATACCTCATAACCTGTGACTGGCCCCTCCTCTATTATTGACAGTCTGCCCTCTTACAGGCCCAACATAAACTCAGAGGGGCGCTGAAGTGAGCATTGCAATACTGATTCCATAATTTTCTGCATCACTACCCAAAAAGGGCTATCTTGTAACATGTTAGTGCTATGTGGATGAAATCCCCATCTGCTGCACAAGCATTTAGGGCAATTCAGATCATATATTGGTATATCTTTTGGTGCTAGGTAGGTTCTGTAAAGGAAATTAAACTGAATTCTTCTCAGTTTATTAGAACTGGAGCATGTACAGTACGTACATGCTTAATAGCTGCTTGTCACTCGTCTTCCCTATTACAATATCCAGGTCATCATTCCAACACTCTTGTGCCCCAATACAGGGAGGTGGTTGCTCCTACAAATAATCAATAAAAGCTGTTAGGGGCCAGAAGCCAGTCTGTGGCCGTAAAATAATTTCTTATATGGGGATGCCCCAATAGTATAATGGTTTAAATACTGCCTGACATGCAGTCATGCAAAGAAGTCTTCAGTCTACAAAGGAAACTCCTCTTTAATTACAGTAAAGAATTTCATGATTCCCCCTGCATCTAGGTCACTTAAAACCTTAACCCTCTCCTGCTCCTCTTAACAAGGCTTGGTGTAAGGGACATTAAACCCCTAATCTGTTTAAAATGGCTATTAAGCCAGCACGGGTGAGATCCCTTGTGTGATTAGTAAACGTATGCATGCCCAGCCAAATCCTAGCTAACTGTCAGGTATAGGATTTCCATTCAGGGAAGCGACTTGTCAATCATGACCATGTATCAAACCTGCCTCATAATGCTCCCTAAGTACCAGCCAATCAGGTGGGCTTCCCTGGCCCCTCCGCCAAGAATGCCAACTGTGCAGCCCAATATTAATACTTCATATTAGGCAATGCCATGCCCCCTTTTTGACAGGAAGCTGCAGAATATTCCTGGGTATGTGGGCACTTTTCTCACCCCAGAGGAACCTATGCAAGACTTTGTTTAACAATTTAAAAATGATTCTGGAACTCATATAGGAGGTTCTGGTAGAGAAAAAGACATCTGAAATGCACATTCATTTTGATGGTATTTACTTGACCTATAAGGTTCAAGGGAGGCCTTCCACTGTTCACAATCATGTTTTATGGAGTTAAGCAATCTAATGTAGTTTCATGAAATAACTTGGGACCATTGTTGGCAATATTTACTCCTAGATATTTTAGCATATGAACCACTTTCATATTTAGGGAGTTATGGACTATGTGTGTGTGTGACCCTTGCCTAACAGGCAGAATCTCACTCGTGGTCTAGTTAATTTTATGATTCAAGATGCTACTATACTCAGATAAAATTTGGTGCACTCTGGAAATACCAGTCTTAGGCTTCCTATATAGATCAAAAGGTCATCAGCAAACAATGATATCTTATAATGCTGTTGACCTGATTGAAAACTCTGATCTGAGCGTCAGCACTGATTACCACTGCCAGGAGCTCGAGGAACATAACATATAGCAATGGGGAAAGCGGGCATTCCTGTCTGGTTCCCCTGGAGAGGAAGAATGACTTTGTAAGCCTCCCATTGACCACAACATGACCATGGGGTGCTAGTAGAATGCTGAGATCCATTTCAACATACTTTATTATCTCCCAAACCAAATTTCTTGAGAACAGCAAACATGGACCCTTATTTCACAGGGGTCAAAAGCCTTCTCAGCATCAAGGGCCAGGACCACAGCTTAAAGATGGGACCGCCCCATGCCCAACACCTTCTCAACATCAAGGTCAAGGACCACAGCTCAAAGATAGGACTGGCCCCATGCCCAGTGCTTTTCTGTAGCCCTATAGCCCTGCAGTATTCCCCACATCCTGAAGGGATTTCTCTGAGACACTGCATATCCCTTTGTCTCCGGTCCCCCAGTCCCTTGTAGGGGTTCTTACATCCTGAAGGGGTCTCCAGGGACACAATTCTTTCCCCTTGATCATGTAACCTGAACTCACTCTTCCCTCCCCCACTCACCCCCTTCCTTTTCATATAAGCACTTCTTTTCTTATTAACCTGGCACTGATTATTGTCCACTCTTCTACCTATTATATGCAATACTATTGTAACACTGCCTGTAACTCCTGCCTTACTACTGTATGTCAATGTTGATCTTGTAACTTGATTGTTTAATGTCTCTCTCCTATTGTATCCCTTCCCCAGGTCTCATCAGGAGACAAACAACTTGTGTCTTCCTGGTGAAAATTTTAATAAATAAATAAATTAATAAAATATCCAATGCCTTCCAGACATTGTGTTTACCTGGTCAATATGTTGCTTCAAGAACAGCGCAACAAGAACTGTGTTGTGTAAAGTGCTAAAGCATTTAGAGTGACAGGGATATAGCACTGTGGAGTGGAGGCAGAGCTGAATAAGCCTCAGATGCTGTGCATGGTTGAGCTGTTCCCATGGTGGAGTGGCTAATGCACAAGCATCTGGAGTGTTGGAGATCTGGGGACCAGGGTTTGGTTCCCTGTCTCCGATATTTTTTTCACTCAGAAAAAAGTTACCCCTCCTGAGTTTCTCCTTATCCCAAGTTCCACCCACCTGGGAGATAATTATTATAATTCTGGGGGTTGGGGGTGAAGCCCATTATTTTCTATGAAGGTCGATGTTTTTACTGATATTATTTTAGAGGATGGCATTATGTTTATGGCATTGTCTTGCACTTTTTTTGTTGTTGGCATTATGACCCCATGCCATGTTTACCCTAGCTGTCCTGAACAAAGTCAGCCTGATCTGTATGTATAATTGAGGGAAGTACAGTTTTTTTTTTTCAAGTCTTTTCTGGCATCCACGAACCTGAACTCTCTCAGGCTGCCCCAGCTCACCTGAGCACCCTATCACCCATCGTGGTCATGTTCCTTATTATACTACTGTCCTCCGCTGAACCTAGCAAGGCCATCCCCTCAGCTTTGAGACCCTGAGGTAGGGCTGCCTCCAGGTACTGGCACTCTATCTATAATCTAGAGTGCAAGACTCAGGTTGACAGAGAGGCAGAGAGGCAGAGACAGAGACCCAGTGTTGGGTGTGTGGCATCAGGCACTGTGAGGGCAGTACGCTTATCAGGCTTAAAGGGGGTTCTCTTTAGTTCTTCGCCAAGTGCAGCATGCAATGGCATCAGCGTGGGCCCCTCCCACAGACAGCCTGCTATCACCAGATCCCCACTTGTGTTATCCTTGCTGCTGGGTGAGTACACCCAGCTACCACTAGGTGTTGCTGCTGAGTGCAGAGTTCCCTGAGCCTCACCAGGAGAGAGAGCAGTCCTCTGGATGCTAGATCTTCTCCTCCCTACCACCCCAGCAGCCCAGGCTCGTTCCCAAATCCAGGTCGCGGCGTGGTGCGAGGTGTGGCATCCAGCACCTCAACCCTCAGCACCACCGGCCAACTGGAAGTACAGATTCTAACTGGCAGGTCAAATACATGCTATTATTTTATATTCTGCTGTAAGCAGTTAGATTGGTCTGTATGACTGCAGAGCTTTGGGTCTTAACCAGGTTTGGGAAGACAGTGATAATAGTCGACCACTTGGACGGAGGCAGCATGCCACATTCCATGCATTTAGAGATCATATCACAGAGTGGTCCTCACAACTCTGTACTGAAGGTCTTGTAGAAATCTATGGGGAATCCATGTGGACCTGGTGCCTTCCCTCTTTATGGTGGTAAATAGATTTCAAGATTTCCTTCCACATAACATACTTCTCCATGTTTTGCTTACTTTGCTGGTCAATCGTGGGAGTTGCTGCCTAGCTAAGAAGGCCTGGAAATCATCCTCTGATGGTTGCACATCTGAGGTGTACAGTTCTTGATAAAACATCTTTAAAATTTTCCCTATGACCCATCGGAATATTTGACAACACCATTATTATTTTTAATTTGAGCAACATTTGCAATGCTTTCTCTGTTTTTAGCTGCCATGCCAACAATTTCCCTGAATCCCTTCTAAATAATTAGTCATTTGGTTCATTAAAATAGCTCACTCTGTTTAGAGCTAGATAATCTGTTGTAGTTACACATTAATTTCTGCAACTCCTGCTAATCAACAGGTGTGGGGTTCACATGCCACCTCTCAATCTGGGATATTTGTTGTTCCAAGCTAAACAATTTTGGGGTTTAGTTCTGTTTCTGTGGCAGAATAGAAAACAATACCCCCAAGACCTCCTTCAGGGACTCCCACCTAGTTATAACAGATGTGTCCTTCCTTCTATTATTATTGAGATAATTTAGTATCTGCTCCTTAAAGCAGCAATATTTTGTTAGTTAACCCTTTGCAGCTCATCTGAAAGGGTCCCCTCGGGCACCTCGGGCACCTTTGCAGCCCCTCCCTCAGAAGCAGTGGCAACTCATCTGCAAAAGGGTCCTTTTGGACACCTCGGGCACATTTGCAAGCCCCTCCTTTGGAAGCAGTGGCAGCTCATCTGCAAAAGGGTCCTTTGGACTTTTCAGGGCATGTTTGCAAGCCCCCTCTCTCAGACCAGCAGCACATCTGCAAAAGGGTCCTCTTTGGACACCTCAGGCACATTTTCAAACCCCTCCTTCAGACCCAGTGGCAGCTCATCTGCAAAGGGTCCCCTTTGGACATTTTGGGCATGTTTGCAAGCCCCATCCCTTGGACCCAGTGGCAGCACATCTGCAAAGGTAGCCAGCTGAACCAACTCAGGCACCTAGTGCCATTTTCAAAATCCTGAGTGCACTGAGGATTAATTTGTTTCAGTGTTGCAGCTGTTCCACATTCAATTAAATGGAGCTGCTTCACATTTAACTACTCTGCTTGTGCAAGCTCCTTCTCTGGCTTAGTTTGGGACTTCATATTGGGGTTTCTGCTTTTCTTTTTTTTATTTAATCTTGCTCTTATTGACTCATGTTTAGAGTTTAGCCTGATTTTTGTTAATAATTGCCCACTTTTAGAGACTGTTTAATTGTTAGGTACTGCTACTCTATCTGAGTTAATTGTTGGAACCAGACATAGGATTTTTGCTGTTTTAAACTGCACCTTCCCAGAAATGAAAATGGAGTTACAGTGCTTGTGGCAGACCAGTAATCTAAGCCATGGTTGCCACCCACACCTTCAACTCTCCCAGCCTTTTGTTCTATCTGTAACTCCCCTCCCTGGGTATATTTAATTCTCTCCTTTCTGCTCCTTTACAGGGTCCCCTTTGGACACTTAGACATGTTGCAAGCCTTCTCCCTTGGACCCATGACAGCTCATCACAAGGTAGCCAGCTGAACCAATTCAGGCACCTGGTGCCATTTTCAAAATCCCAAGTGCACAGAGGATTAATTTGATTCAGCGTTGCAGCTGTTCTACATTCAATTAATTGGCACTACTTCATTTTAACTACTCTGATTGTGCAAGCTCCTTTTCTGGCTTAGTTTTAGCTGCCTCTTAGCTAAAAATCACTACTCAGACTTCAGCCTCCTGGAGTCACAAGCCTGTTAAGCTTATTCACAGGCCCACACACTCTGACCATTAGGTTCTCACCATCCCTTGCTGCAGAATCCCCAAGGGCAGAGGTCATATGCCTACTGGGCACCACTTGGCTCAATAACCTCAGCACTGAACATAATGCCATGCAGAGATTGGGGCTTTTCAAGACCAAGCTAAGACAACACCTACTGAAGAAAAGTTCCTGTGACTGTACTTTCTAATTACTCCACACACCCTCTTCTGACCCCAGTCTTATTCACCTTTCAGGTTATTACCATCTCCTCGCTACTCCTACTTTGTCCTTCTACCTGAATTGTCCCCATTTTTGCCTGCAATGCCCTGCACTCTCCACCCCACCTCCCCTAAATAGTCATCATGCCCCCAACTCAGTGCCCCTACTCTCCTTTCTGGATAGCTGCTTACTGTCTTTTACCTGACAATGCCACCTAGGCTGCTACTGTTACCTAAATTATCCTAGTGTTAAAATCATCTCTGTTTCCTATTTACAATGTATTTTTGTCTATGTTTACTCACCTAGCTAGATACTCCTAAACCCACAATATATGTATACCCACCCTTTACGATGTGGAACCTTTGTAAAGAGCAGTCTCCACTCAAAGGTATTGTAATCCAAGATTGAATAAATAAAAGATAAAATAAAAATAAAGTTTTTGGCCCACTCTCCCACCTCCACCCCAACACTTTATTAAATAGTCTTTAAGCCCAACTAGCCTCCACTTGGCCTTCTGGGCCAATTACAGTAAGTAACCTTACCCTGCTTAAAAGGCCAGTTGCATCTCATCTCGCTGAACCACACTAGCACAATTTATGCTACTGTGACCAAGAGACCCATCCACCTGGCTTACCATCAAGTATACTAGTAACTGCATATCCTTAGAGCCTGTCATCCACTTTAATTTCTTACTTTATAGCTCTCCTACTCTCATATTCATCTTGCTTCCTATTCTTTCTCTTTTCACCCTAGGGACTCACCCTCACCTTTCACCACTGACTCTCCTCAAATCATTTATCTAACAATTACTGCAACTGTCCTCTTGACTGTCCCCCTTCATCCCTCTACTTGACATCAACTATGTTTTCCCACCTGGCACTAGTCTTTATTTTCTTCCAATGTACAGCTAAGAATTCCACCCTTTGGCTATACCATGGACTGATCTAGCATCTGTAACTGACCCTTCCCCATCATTCTTCACAGATAAAGTTGCCATGATCAGGTCTGATATCTGCCTGACCCTTTCTGTAGGAATAGCAGTGGTCGGCAGGAGATGTTGGACTCCTGGTTTGAGTGGTACAACTTTGGCCAGCCTATAATCAATGATATTGTGATGGTTATCCAGACTTTACATCATACCAAATGTAGTTTGGATCCGGCCCCACGGGCTTGCTTGTTGGCTGCGTTGATGTTATCAGCCGGTCCTTACTAAGATAGTCTGGTTATCCTTGGAGGGGAGTTTTTCCAGCTTCCTTAAGGAGGCCATAGTTTGACCTCTCCTTAAAAGCCTTTCTTGGATCGACTGTCTAGCAAATTACAGGCGGTCTCTAACCTTCCCTTTTGGGTAAGGTTATTGAGAAGGTGGTGGCATTACAGCTGGAAAACCATTTGACCAGCCACAATATCTATGATTCTCTCCAGTCCGGTTTCAAGAAGAGACATAGTACTGAGACAGCTCTTGTTCGGGTACTAAATGACCTCCTGATAGTGAGAGATCAAAGGGCCTGTTCCATTTTGGTCCTTCTTGATCTCTCTGCAGCATTTGATACTGTGGACCATGGTGTGCTGTTGGATCAAAAGCAGTTTATCTACGGACTCTCAGGAGTTGTCCTCAGATGGTTTCAATCTTACCTTATGCGTAGGGACTCAGAGAGTGGTGTCAGGGGTCTGTACCTCAGCTCCATTCTCCTGCCCTGTGGAGTTCTGCAGGGATCCATCGTGGCGCCATGTTGTTTGCAGTGTATATGCTGCCATTGGGAGTGATTATTAGACAGTAGGCATGGTTTCCACTGCTATGCAGATGACACTCAGCTATACATGTCTTTTACCCAGAACAAGATGATGCTGTCTCGGTGCTCAACAGCTGTCTGACTGAAATTCAGGCCTGGATGAATTTTGCTGGCTAGGGTTGAACCCTGAAAAAAATGAGGTGTTGGTCGAGAACCCATATGTCGTGAGTGAAGCGGGTATGTTGGCAGGTTCACCTTTGGGTCTATGGCTCGAGGTGTTCAGCTACCACCTCAGACCAGGTGCGGAACCTGGGCACTTATGTTTGGTGACTGCTTGACCCTGAAATCCCAGGTGTCAGCAGTTGTTAAAACTTATTTTACCATCTGAGAAATATCGCCCGGGTGAAACATTTGGTTTCTCCGATGATCTTCAACATTGGTTCATGCCTTCGTTTCCTCCCATCTTGACTACTACAATGCCCCTTTACCTAGGGCTTCTAGAGTTGATATCTGCCACTTGCAGCTGGTGCCGGAAGCGACAGCCAGGCTATGGACTGGTGCATCAGGAACCAGTCATATGGCGCCCTGTGTTCCGCGGTCTGCACTGGCTGCCTATACAGTGGCGGATCACCTTAAGGTTGCTTTGCTAACCTATAAGGTCCTACGAACAGGGACCGACTTACTGGAAAGATCTCCTTTGCCTCTACAGTCCACTCCCGTCCTCTCTGATCCTCCGATGAGGGATTGCTAGAGGTTCCCAGGTGCGATCTGCAAACATCTGGAGCAAGGGCATTTAGTTTTGTTGCCCTTCTGTGGAACTCTCTACCTCATCGGGTTCGAGACTGCCTAACCATCCAGAGTTTTAAAATAGCTTTGAAAACCTATCTCTTTAGCTGGGCATTTATTGACTGAGGTTTAGTTTGCTTTCCTATTCTGCTATTATATTGCTGTTTGTTGAACTATATGTTTGTTTAGAATAATTTATCTTATTTTATGAATTTATTGTACAGTGCCTTGGTTTTAGAAAAGGCCTTTTATAAATAAAATTGATTTGATTTGATTTAATTCCACCCTGTGCAGTGGGTTACAGCAATTCTCACTCATGGTCATTACAAGTTATCCTCCCAGGCTACCCAGGCCTCCTGGGTATTTTAACAACCCTCTTTCAATCAGGACACTCTTGCTTGTAGCAGTGGTCTGTCCCCTGCATCACATGCCCCTTCGGCTACCCTTTCCATCGGTTCTCAGGAGCAAGCACCACAGTAAGAAATAGATTACAGCAGCAAGAAACAATTTGAAAAAACTGATCCTGCTATTCTTATATGCCCTGGTAATGTTGAAGTGAATCCTGGTCCTCAAATCACCCTTGCATCCCTCTCAGACTTTGCCACTACCTCAGGCTTAAAGTTTATGCTGATTAAGATGTGCAGAGCCTGATTAACAAACTAGACCAGTTAAGAACACAAGCCACCCCACTAACACAGATCTGATCATTACTACTGAATCCTGGCTTAAAAGTACACTCTAAGAGTCAAGTGATGTGCTGGGTGTAAGCGGTTGACTTTTCTTGAGCTCCATTACTTCAGGTACAAAAACAGTGGCATAACTGATCAAAACTCGATTCCTAAACAACTCTTGGAATAGAATTCATTTCTGGATTCCTAACCAAATAAAATACCAAGTATGGTGGACCAGATTTGACTGCATCTGACCTAGAAATGGACTCAAACTTGGAGCTATCCACACCACCAACAAACTAGCTTCCAAATGGCCCAAGCCTAACTCGCAAGATGACTCACCCCTGGCTATGGATCCCTTTGATGCAGTGTTTAAGAAACTGGATGGATTCTTTGCCGAACTTGCAACCATGAAAATAACGTTGTTGGACGTGGCACAGGACATTAAATCAGTGAAAATTGGTATGGATGCCTAAATATCAAGTTTTGGATGCTGAGGTACAAATCAGCTCGATTGAAGATAAACGGAACATGGACGGAAAGAGCTGGCATTACTAAAAAGCTGTTCACAAATTGGAATCCAAAGTGGAAGATCAAGAAATCAGAATGAGACAAAACAACCTAGTGCTGGTCAGAGTGCTGAAGAGAGCAGAGGAAATATTATCGAATTTGTCCCAAACCTCCTGAGAGACACGTGGGACCTCCACAGACAGGACAGTCCGACAAATTGGAGAAAGCACATCGCTCATTCAGGCAGCCCCCAACAAAGGTGAAAACTGAAAACCATTATTTTGAAATGTAGTTGCTAGCATGACAAAATGCACATACAGAACCTGGCAAGGATCAAGGGTCTTCTCTATTGGAATAAGCAGCGTTTCCACATCTTTAGTAATGTGACCCAGACAATGAGAGACAAACAATGGGCATAAGATTCCATCAAGAAGACACTCCAAAAGGCACAAATAAAATACAGAATGCTATACCCTGCCAGACTGATCGTTTGCTGCACCGGAGAGACAGAGAGTTCCAAAATGTTGAACAGCTGGCTGGGAGCTCCACAATATCTTTCCCAAGATCTTTCCTGATGGGAGCCCCAGCCCAGGGAATCAGGCAGCCAGAACCTCTAACTAAAGCACTGAGAGGCACTATTCCACATCTCACAGTGAGAACACTCAGCTTGTCTGTTCCTGATAGTGCATTTGTCCGTTATCATTCCCTCCCTACCTGATCGCACTGTAAGTGCCTTACTGAATGGTTTTCCAACAGTGTTTCATGTATGTGACACTAAACATCTAATAGAGAAGGGTTCAAGACATGTTTTGATTTATGGGCCCCAATCTGAGAGAAGCAAGCAAGGAGCAATCTTACACAGCTTCCATTCTCAAATAGTCTTATTATAGATCGGGTCAGCTTACAAACATGGCTGAAGCACAGGAATTCTTCTCCTTTGTTCCCAACTGTAGCCAGAAGGCGACCCTTCCATACACAGATCCCTTATCTCAAGGCATAATTCTTGGCATACTTGTCATGCCCAAAGAGACACTCCATCTTGTGCTATGCCAGCCTCCCCTGATCAGTAACACCAGCTGACAATCATGTGAAAGAAAGGAGGGACCCTAGCCGACTGATCACCCAAGAGAAACTGCAGCAAATAAATGTAAACGCTTAACACCAAGGTAAAACAAGTGGCTATGCACTGACATACCCTCAGCAACCTGAATACTTCCAAAGAAGGACACTGCCATCAGATTTCCCCTGCTACCCACCCCTCCTCCAACACCCCAACACTGCAAGCTGCAATAACTCTGATCTCCAAAGGGACCCGTGCTTAATAACAAAAGATCAGGGCAACTTTTCAACATCGGTAGCCTACTGGGTAACTCAATCCATGCACCAATAACAGCTCCTCCTGTGATCACTGCATTGCCTCTTGGACCGAACCACACCAATTTAACTTAGAGGCATGAACTGACATGAACTCTAGTGGAGTTTACATGATACAAATGGCCTGCAAGTCAAACAGGCTTTCCAAATGGATGTTTCCTTCAGCCTGCTGCTCTGGGGTGGAGCGAGCCATTGAAGAGTGAGCCGCTGGTGCTGGCCAGTGTGAGGCGATGGTCACGGAATCCCCTACCTCCACCCCAGCCACTAGGTCTCCACACTATCACCCTAACACAGAAAACAATGCTTTAATGAAGCCTCCATTAGGGCAGCACATCAACATGCAAGCCCTCAAGACTCCACAAGTGTACAAGCCCTCTTCCCTTACCAAGCAGCACCGCAATCAACATCCAATTCTCATCCCTTAGCTGGGTGCTGGCATTCACCCCAAGCTTACATGAACTATAAGCCCCATGGAGGACCAGTGACCAGTACCAACAGCAGCCAAGAATTGAGTGTGGCCTCCCTTGCCCTACCCGAGCTCCTCTAGGGCAAAAACCTCAAGTGGTCCCTAAAGGCAAACTTCCTTCAGTGGCAGTACATCTTTCCACCAATCCAGATGCCTTACAGAACCATACCCAGATACAATTGGGCTGAAAAGGACTTTGCAACATCAAGAACAGACCTAGCTCCTCATAAATGAGAGGCTCAACAAATCTGACAACCTTCTGGGCTCCCACCATGAAAGGAGGCGTGCAAACTGAAAACCACTGCTCGAATTTAAACCCAGTCATAACATTATGCCCAGCAGTGCTATCAGGAAACTGTGACATCAATCTCCTGCAAACACGCCAAACTTGCAGGAACCTGATAACTTATTTGGACCTGTTCCAGAGCTACAGGAGCGTTCCATGGCACTTTTGACTGATCAGCTATAAACGACCCTGTAATGGAACACTGGAGGTCGGGGCTCGGACTCAAACTTACAACAGCCCTGATTGGTCCAGTGAATGATGGTGCTTGCCCTTGTCTCCAGATCTCAACCAACTTCACGGTTGGGGACCGGAGCTCCAGCAAGCAACAACACTTTATACAAATCATACACATGAACTTCAGCATGAGTCCTTTTTGTTCTGATAACACACTGTGGTACCTCAGTTCTCAACTATATTTTTCTCATTAATGGGACACCTTGCTCGTGTTTCTAACTATTCCTTCTGTAATTGTTATTATTTAGGACTTAGATGTAGCAAACTGTTCAGCCCTTTTAGTGACAATTGCTTTACTGATTCTACAGCTGTTCAGACAATTATTTATCATAGCCCCAGGAAGCCTGTGCAGAGATACCAACCCTGAGGGTTGGGACATATATACACCAGGACAGTAACATCCCGGTCACACCTCCATCCCCACATGAGAAGCCCAATCAAGGCACTGCACATAAGGAAGGACATATTCACATCACCAACTATACCACTCGATCTCACTTTCCATGTGCTGTCCAACACACACCACAAATACCCATAATGAGCACCACACACCACAGTTTCATCACCTGGAATGTCAAGGAGCCCAAACAAAGGAAAAAATAATACCAGATTCTAAAACACCTCAAAAGAATAGGACTAACATTGCATTCCTGCAGGAGATGCATACACCCACTCACCTAGTGAATCTATGGAGGAGGGAAAGGGTAGGTCAGGTATAAGCCTCAGGGAAGGACAACAAAAAGCAGGCATGATTATTCTAGTACACCGCAACACCCCTTCCAACTCATTCAACAAAAGGCAGATCTGAGGGCCAATTTATTTGGCTGCACGGATGGCTTGATAGAACCAAAATCATCCTAGCCTCCATTTATGGACCCACAATAGATGACCCAAGGGTGTTCACCTCAATTCTGACCATAGAAACATAGAAACATAGAAACATAGACTTTGACAGCAGATAAGGACGCTAGGCCCATCTAGTCTGCCCATTTCCCTACCTACAGGATAGGCCGCAGATCCTAGTTAACCAACAGCCTATTTCTTCCTACCCCCACAAGAATTGCCTTATGTCTGTCCCATGCATTCTTGAATTCTCCACAGTTTTAGACCCCACCCTCCTCAGGTAGGCTGTTCCACGCATCCACTACCTCTCTGTGAAATAATACTTCCTCACATTGCCCCTGAACCGCCCTCCTTCTATCTTTAAATTGTGTCCCTTGTTCTTGCAAGTCTCTTTTTCTGAAAGATGCTACCCTCTTGGACTTTGTTGATTCCACTGAGGTACTTAAAAGTTTCTATCATGTCCCCTCTCCTTCTTTCCTCAAGGGTATACATATTAAGCTCCTTTAGTCTCTCCTCATCACGGCTTCTCTTGCAGACCCTGCACCATTTTAGTTGCCCTCCTCTGGACTGCCTCTATCCTGTCTATGTCCTTGCAGAGATGGGGTCTCCAGAACTGGACACAGTACTCCAGATGGGGTCTCACCAACTGTCTGTACAGAGGGATAACAACTTCCTGTTTTCTGCTGATGATGCCTCTCCCTAACATCCCAGTATACCCCAGCCCTCCCTACTGCCTTCTCACATTGCTTGCTAACCTTAAGGTCATCTGATATGATTACCCCAGGTCCCTTTCCTTTTTGTTGTTGTTCTACCTCCCCACCCATTGTGTATTCTTCCCTGGGTTCTTGTTTCCAGGTGCATTATTTGCACTTCTTTGCATTGAATCCTAGCTGCCATGCTTTTGCCAATTCCTCCAACCTTGCCAAGACCCTTTTCATCCTTTCCACGCCTTCTTGTGTATCAACCCTGTTGCAGATCTTTGTGTCATCTGCAAAAGGCATACTTTTCCTTCCAGTCCCTCTGCAATGTCACTGATGTAGACATTAAAAGGACTGGACCCAATACTGAACCCTGCTGTACCCCAACTAGTAACCCCTTTCTTCAGAGTGGACTCCATTTACAATTACCTTCTGTATCCTGTTGTCCAGCCAATGTTTTATCCAGGCTACCACCCTGGGTCCCACTCCCAGGCTGGTTAATTTGACTATTAATCTTTTGTGTGGGACTGTGTCAATGCCTTGCTAAAGTCTAGGTAGGCCATGTCCACAGCCCCTCCCTGGTCTACTACTTTGGTCACCCAGTCAAAGAAATCTATTAGATTTGTCTGACATGACCTTCCACTGTGAACCCATGCTGCCTTGTGTCCTGTGCTCCACTGGCCTCTAGGTACTCAACTATTCTTTCCTTCAAAATGGCTCCATCACTTTCCCTACCACAGAGTCAGACTGATAGGTCTGTAGTTTCCTGCCTCTGCCTTGGTCCCACTTTGTGAAGGGGAATCACATCCGCCTTCCTCCAGTCCTCGGTACCACACCATCCTCCCATGATTTATTAAAAAGAGTAGCCAGTGGTTTCACTAGTTCCTCTCTTAATTCTTTTAGAATTCTGGGAGAATTCCATCAGGACCCATTGCTTTGTCCACCTTCAGTTTTAGGAGTTCTTGCAGAACCCTTTCTTCTGTGAAAGGACTGGATCGACCCCCTATCAAGAGTGCTTCTGTTAATTGGATTAGGCACTTCCCCTCCTCTTTTGTGAATACTTAGCAGAAATATTCATTCAGTATTCCTCTTTTCACTATCCCCTCTGCCCACCCACGTTCATTCTATTCAGCCTCACTATCCCTCCCTTTGTCTTTCTACGCTTGCGGATGTACCTATAAAATGTTTTATCGCCCTTCTTAACTGAGTTGGCTATCTTTTCCTCAGTTTGGGCCTTTGCTATTCTGACTTCCTCCCTGCTTCCTTCTGCCTTAACTGGTACAGCTCTGTCCTCTCTTCTGTGTTTCCTTATACTCAGGGCCCCGATTTTCTGCGGCACATCGGAGAAAGTTCTGCGGCAGGGTTCTCATTTGCCACAAACTTCTGTGGCACTCAACACCAATTTCTGCGGCAATTCTCGGCACATTTTACCATAATTTTTTCCTTTTTGTTTTTTTGCCATATCTGACACAATGCACGCAGAATAACACAGTCATTTTTATGGGTTTTGTCACCAAATTTTCAACATAGTCAGTTTAAGACTCTGCTCATGAACAGTATCACTGTGATTTTATTAATCTGTCCGGAACATTGATTTCGCACACCGACTCGCCTATCTCTGCGTTACAAGGGTGGAAACACATTTTGGGTGAGATGTGAAAAATGACAGCTGTACTACTCATAAGACAGTGTGGTGAAATGGCAATGTTGAAACTCTGGAGTGAAAATATTGAAATTTCGCGAACTTATGAGCCTGCATAAGAACTGATAGCCTTGCGCTTTCGTTAAACAGTCATTTTTGGAAGTTTAGCACCAAATTTTCAACATGGGGTTTGGGCCCCTTCTCATGAATGATGTCACTGTCATGGTGGTATTCAGTCCCAAAGGGTGATTTCATGATCACTGTGCAGTCACCGCGAAATCACCGCCTCTGAGGCCTGAACATAACGCCATGACAATGTTTATCGGAGGAAAGAATCCGCCCATGTTAGTAGTCACAATCCAAAATGCCTGAGATGTCTGATGAAGTTGAACCCCTCTATCTAGCCCATTATGCAGCTTACCGGCATTTCCTCAGTTCGCGGTCGCCTTTGAAGAGTGCAGGCGTGTTCCCGGTCCACCGAAGAATGTCGCACCAGAGTCAGGAGGGTAAAGTATGGGGTGTGGGGGTGTGGGGAGGCTAGATTGCACAGTGGGTGGAAGTCGCCGGGATGGTGAGGGGGCTCGGGAAGCGGCGCCTGGGACAGTTTTTGTTTACGGAAAAAAAAAGGCAAGTCAGCGGGACCGCTTGCCGCGCTGGGGTGGGCTCCCAGCGTGGCTGTGACCATGGGGGCATTCAGCCGATGGGGATGGGCACCCCGCCGGCCAAAAACAAACAATTGGCGTTTGCCCGCTGGGTGGGCTCCCAGCATGGCACAACGACTTTGTGAGGCGTTCAGCCGGCGGGGATTAGGCACCTCCGTCGGCAAAAAAATATGGGCACATTTGCCACGCTGGAGTGGGCTCCAGCGTAGCATATCGCTGTTGGAGGGGACGAGTGAAGCCGGCGAGGATTGGGCACCCCGTCGACAAATGAAACAGCGTTTGTTCCATGGCGCAATTCCGGGTGATGGCAAATTCCGTGGATATTTCATGGTTTTCCACATCTGCAGAATCGCTGGAAAACTCGGGCTTTGCTTATACTTCGGAATGCTATCTTTTTCTTCCTTACTTTCACAGCCACCTCTTTTGAGAACCATAGTGGCTTTTTCTTTCATTTTGATTTGTTTATTTGCTTCACACAAAGGCTTGTTGTCTCTGTGATGGCAGTTTTGATAATTCCCATTGTTGCTCCACACCTCCTTCTAGCCTGTTTGCTAGTGCTTTTCTGAGGCACTCTCCCATCTTGCCAAAGTCAGCCCTCCTAAAGTACAGTACCCTCACTTTTGATGGCTTGGCTCTGTAGCTGAGTTTAATGTGAACCACAGTGTTTGATGGTCACTTGTCCCCAGATGGCAACCCACTTCTAGATTTGAGATCTCTCACTGCCCCCGTTTGGAGTCTGAGGTCTAAGATTGCTCCCCACAGAGTGGGTTCGAAACTAGCTGTCTAATGCCTGCCACCTGTAGGGCATCAAGAATGATCCTGCTCTTGGATGTGGCTGCAGCAAATGTGCTCCAGTTAACATCTGGCATATTCAGGTCTCCCATCAACAGTATCTCCCCTTTCTCTGCCATTCTAAGAATGCCTTCTATCATATCCTTGTCCATTTCTTTGCCCTGACATGGGGTCTGTACACAACCCCTGTGCGGATTGTGGTGCCCTTTCCAGTCTCCAAGGTGACCCACAGTGACTCCTCTCCTCCTGTTTACTCTTTTGTTCAGTTGCTTTTATCCTTCCTTTACATAGAGCTACTCCTCCTCTCTTCTCCCTGCCTGTCTCTCCTGTAGGTTATGTACCCTGGTATGTTAACATCCAGTCATGGCTCTCTGTGTACCATGTTTCTGTGACTGCTACGATATCCAGGCATCCCTCTTCCATTAAGGCCATCAGCTCAGGGGCTTGTTGCCCAGACTATGGGCATTGGTACTCATTACCCTCCATTTCCTGATGGCCTTACTCCTTTGCCCCATCCTGTCCTTCTTGCCTTTGTCACTTTCTCCATTTACCCTGCCCTTCTCCCTATCGACACCTCTATGTTGGTGTTTGCCGCACCTACTACCTTGATTATTTGGGGGGCTAGGATTTTCCTGCTCTTTCAGTGCCTCCCCCTTGGCTAGTTTAAAAGCTTGCCAATGAAGCATTTAAACCTATCACCTAGGATCCTGGTTCCCTCCCGGACAGATGCAGCCCATCATGCCAGTATAGGCTTGCATCACTCCAGGTGGACCCCAGTCCCCAATGAAGCCAATCCTGAGCTCCACACCAGTTTTCAACCACTGATTGAATCCCATGAGTGCGGAACACTAGCCTCTCCTATGCCATAGATGGGTAGCACCTCTGAGAAGGTTACCGTGCGTGCTACTTGACTAAGGCCCTCCCAATTCCACAAACTCTTCCTGCACTTCTCTAATCCTTTCTTAGCCAAGCTACCAGACCACTGTAGCCTGCCAATCATCCTAGCTGGAGATTGGAATTCAGTCCAAGACACAACTTTAGATAGATCCTCCTCAATAAAATGGGGCCTCACCTTGAACCAGCGCAGTCTCAGGGAGCTACAGGACTCATTCAATCTCAAGACCCATGGAGAACTCTCCGCCAGGAGCCGAGAGTTAACATTCCTTTCCCTGGGTCACAACACAGCCTCATGACTGAATTATTCCTAGTCAGCCCCATATTACTCACGAATACCATTAAGTGTGACATACTAGCCAAGGTGGTCTCGGTCCATGGCCCATTCCAGTTCATCTTTACTCCACTCTCCTGACCAACATGGATAAGCTATGGAGAATAAACAATAACCTTCTGATGGATCCCACACCCTAGGCAAACTCAAACTCCTCCTATCCAACTTCTTTAAAGACTACATGGGCTCAGTGGGGGACTACTTGCTGGTGTAGGAGGCATATAAATGCACTATTGGAGGAACTCATTCATCTGGCCACAGCAAGGAAGAAGAAGAAGGACTGTGAGGGCCAAGGCCTTGCTACAGGACATTAGGAGAAGGGAACTAACAATCTCTACAGATGTGAAACAGGCGGAATGGCTGGCTCTGAATTTGGCCAGAGCTAAATATGGGAACTACTCAGAGAACAAGAAGAGTTCATGATATTTAGAAGCTAAAATGAAATACATCGACCAAAGGGAAAGGCCAGGAAACTACTTGCATTACAATTGAAACAGCAGGAATCATCTAAGGTCATTAACTGTATCAGCCTACCTCTCCTCACCCCTCTTTCTCAAACCCAGAGACATAGCCAATGCATTTGCAGGCTACTACCAAAACTCTACACTGCTGACCCCAAGCCCAATGACTCAGCCATATGCCAATTCATTAGGGCGGCCAACCTACCCACTCTGCCCATCAAGGTCCAAGGTGCCTTAGGTGCAGAGGTTGCACTCCATGGGGTACATACAGCCATCTCCGACTGGCTCCAGACAAGGCGCTGGGCCCAGATGGCTTTTTCACCAACTTCTACAAAGCACTCCAAGAGCTATTGCTTGTCCAGTTGAGGGAGCTATTTAACAATGCATACCACCTCCAATCCTAACACCCCTCCATCCAACAAGCAATCATAACAGTAATCCCGAAAACCAGAAAAGATACTGAGCAAATAGAGAACTACAGACCCATCTCTCTGCTTAACACAGACGTCAAGATTCTTGCTAAAATCATGGTAAGCAGAATGAGGAAGTATGGAGTCAGTTGATTGGACCAGAACAAGTAGGGTTTATGCAGGGTCACCTCCTTCAGACCGCATGAGAAAACTTCATCATCAATTTCCACCACGGGAATGCAGAAAGACTAGATGTGCTAATGGCCATTGATGCAGAGAAGGCCTTTAATAGTCTCTTGGTCATTCCTTTACTTAACTCTACAGCAATTTGGATTCCCCTCAAAATTCATATAGTGGATAAGACGACTATATTCTTGCCCTCCACCACGGTCCAGATGCAATGGAACCAACTCAACTCCATTCACACTGCACAGGGGTACTAGGCAGAGCTGCCCCTCCCCACCTCTTCAACCTATACCTAGAACCCTGACAAGGAGAATACTAAATTGTGACCTAGTGACAGGAATCAAAGTAGGCTCAAACAGGTACACAATATCCACATATGCCAATGACATACTCTTCCACCTTGAGAACCAGACCAAATCCATACCAGCTGCCCTAAATATCCCATCACAATTTGAGCAACTCTCAGGTTACAAAATCAACTTGGCCAAATCAGAGCATCCTCCTCTTAACTATAGAACATGAATGACACAACTCCCACAATGGAAGGAACCTAGTCCCAAAATGCCATCAAATACCTTGGCATTCATGTCACCCCTAGAACAAAAACATACATGCATTAAACATAGAACCTCTCCTAACCTCCATAAAACAAGACCTCATTCAGTGGTCTGCCCTTCCCCTTACTCTACAGACCAGAATCAACACGATGAAATGAACATTTACCAAGATTACTACACCCCCTCAGCATGACCAATTGGGTTATACCTAGCAAATGGTTCACTAAGCTCAAGTTAATATTTTCCACATTCCTATGGGAGAATAAGGCCCCTTGAAGAGCCTGTCACAAACTAGTCCCAAACAAACAGGCAGCCTCCAGCTCCCTGATTGTCTCTTTACTATAACGCACCACACTGGGGTATTCCTGAAATGGAACATGATGCCAGAGGTGGATCACGCATCCCCTTATATACCCCAGTGGCTTCGGATTGAAAGAGACCTCTGCCACAGTGCAAACATAAACCCTCAAGCACTGATACACATCTCACATGCCAGGCAGCCAGCTCCACTCAAACTGACTCCAATAGACAGTTCCCATCTAGCCAGCAAAATCTTCTAAGACTTCTAAAATATAACCCTCTCTTCCTGCCGGACCAACTGCTCCTGGGTAATCACAACTTCAAGATACAGAACAATCCCCTGTGCCTCTTTCTAAGACAAACCCACACCCTCATGAATAGGACAAATATTGTCAGGCAACAACTTCATATCTTACACCTCCTTCCAAGGTTCCTTCCTGGCAACAAACTTTCACCCTTCTTCTTTATTCAACTCAGCCATTCACTCTCTTCTGCCTTAGGGCCATGAACCTGGCCCTTCCCATCTCACTTCCTGGATACACTCATCAAGCTGGCCTGCCAAAATCACCACATATCACAGATCTATAAACACTTAGTTAAGGAACGCTTGCCCCAGGACCAGGATGCCTGCCCCTATTGGATAACACAGTTCCTGGAAGTCTAGGACCCGCACTAGAGTCACCATGTGGTCCAACAATGCCAAGTACTTAAATTTCAATGGCCTCTGCCTAATGCAATTTAAAATAGTGCAAAACCTGTTCTACACCCTCCCAGACTTCTCAAAATTGATCACGTTCAGTCTCCTAACTGTACACATTGCCAGATGACCACAGGGCACTTGGAAACACATACTGTGGGATTACCCTAAAGCTGAGCCCTCTGACAGAGCATACAGCAGCATCTTGACCCCCTACTAGGACTCAAGGATGCTTTTACACCTTAGATATGCCTCCTTAACCTACATGACAACACATTACATGGTCCCAGGAAGTACCACATGGCCTTCATAGCTGCCACAGCCAAAAAAAAATCATACTCGGGCACTGGATGGATGACTCCACCTCATCCTACCATGAGTGGCATAGAGATGTTGGACACCCTGAGAATTGAGAAAACAATACACTCCAGACTCCACAATTGCCCTGTACCAGAGAAGGTGGTCAACCCTAGAGACCATACTCCTTGTCACCTAGACAGCTGTCCAACACACCTCCCACCTCACACATTGTATACCTTACCCCATCCCTTCCCATTTCCAAACCACAAACCACAACCCACTAACTACATATCACATACTACACACTACATTCGACACAGGTCACAAGTTATAATACCTTGCCCCACACCACAGGACACTCCACTGCTATCCAGCAGACCTCCAACCCCATATGTTAGTCAAGAACTCCAGATCATGGATTTGAGGTTCAGCTGTGTGCTCCCAGGGCCACTACAGTGTATCTTGTATAGAACCCAAATGTTATGATTGTATACTTACTGTCTTCATATCAACTTTACATATACACTTGTAAAAGAGTTCTGATCATGCTGTGTAATGCTTGTCAACCAACCTTGTCTTCAATAAAACTTACTTATTTTCAAAAAGTACTAACTCTGACCAGCAGATCTCACTCCCTCCTATAACCTGTTCAGAGCAGACAGACCCACGAAGGGTGGGGGATGGTCATCTACATGAAAGATCACTTAAACATTTCCATCACCAGTGACATGTCCAAACCCAAAGAATTTGAGGGCATGGCCATCAAAATCCAAATAGCCACAGTTGAAGCTCTCAACATCATAGGTTGCTACAGGCCCCTGAGTGGGTCTTGAGCTAATCTCAACCTCAAAAGCTTAATCGCACCCATCAAAAATGAGATCATCATTCTAGGCAATCTCAACTGCAATTGGCTCTTGCCTAAGCATGTGTCCTAAAAAACTCTGTGATGAGCTTGGACTGTTGCAAATCATTACAGAGCCAACAAGACTCAATGCCAAAAATCATGCAAATAGCTCCATCCTGGACATTATTATCATGAACTGTCCCCACAAAATTTGGCATACAGCATATTCCATAATGATCTTAGTGATCACAATTTCGTAGCATGCACCATAAACCAAGATAAGCACCCTCTTCCTCTACATTTATCATCAAGCGCAGCTTCCACAAATTCAACATCGAAAACTATATCTTGGATCTAAAATATGTAAACTGGCAAGATCACTATCTCACCAAATCAGTGGATGAAGTGATCACATTTCTTAATGTTACACTGATTCAGCTCACCAATAAACATGCCCCTTTCATTAGACCCAGGTCTGTAAACATTCCCATCCCTGGTTTACTCCAAACTTAAAAGCTACGCTGCACAATCTCATCCAGACATCACTCAGGTTCAACAGCATTGTCTCATTAAATTTCTTCAGAGCCCTGATGTACAAATTCTACCCAGTAGTATGTCACTGCCATTGCTCCTAGCATATCATACCAGTCTCTTGCCACTATTATCAAGTGAGTACCCTCTGATGTCTAGTATCCAGGGGTAAATGGAGAAAAGACAAAGGCAGTAAGGCAGGGATGGGGCAAAATGAATAATGCCATCAAAAATGGAGGTGATGAGTACCAATGCCCGTAGTCTAGATAACAAACTCCCTGAACTGGTGGCCTTGATGGAAGAGGGATGCCTGGATATTGTGGCAGTCACAGAAACATGGTACACAGAGAACCATGACTGGGATGTCAACATACCAGGGTACACAATCTACAGGAGGGACAGGGAGGGTAGAAGAGGAGGAGGAGTAGCTCTTTATGTAAGGGAAGGGATCAAAGCAAAAGAACTAAAGGGTAAACAAGGAGGAGGGAGGCACTGTGGGTCAACCTGGAGACTGGAAATGGTACCACAATCCACATAGGGTTGTATACAGACCCCTGTCTCAGGGTGGGGAAATGGACAAGGAAATGATAGAAGGCATCCTTCGGATGGCAGAACAAGGGAAGATATTGCTGAATATGCCAGATGTTAACTAGAGCACATTTGCTGCAGCCACATCCAAGATCAGGGCCATTCTCAATGCTCTAAAGGGGCATGCCTCAGACAGTTAGTTTGGAACCCACTTGGGAGGGAGCAATCTTAGAGCTGGTACTCTCAAATGGGGACAGAGAGAGGATCTCAGATATACAAGTGGGTAGCCATCTGGGAACAAGTGACCACCAAATAGTGTGGTTCATGATAAACTTAGCTGTAGAGTCAAGCCATACAAAGTGAATGTACTGGACTTCAGGAGGGCTGATTTTGTCAAAATGGGGAGTGCCTCAGAGAAGCATTAGCAAACAGGCAAGAAGGAGGGTAAAGCAACAATGGAAAACATCAAAACTGCCATCACATAGGCAACAAGCCTTTGTGTGAAGCAAACAAACAAATCAAAATGAAAGAATAAAACACTATGGTTCTCAGAAGAAGTAAGGGAAGGTTAGGAGAAAAAGATAGCATTCAGGAAGTATAAGGAAACACAGAAGGAGCAGGACATAGAACTGACCAGCTAAAGCAGAAGGATGCAGGGAAGGCAGTCAGAATAGCAAAGGCCCAAACTGAGGAAAAGATAGCCAACTCAGAGAAGAAGAGGATAAAACATTTTATAGGTACATTAGGGAGCAAAGAAAGACTAAGGCAGGGATACTGAGACTGAATAAAGAGGAGGGTGGTTGAGCAGAGGGACAGTGAAAAGCAGGGATACTAAATGAATACTTCTGCTTAGTATTCACAAAGGAAGAGCAGGGGAGGTACCTAATCCAATCAATAGAAGCACTCTGGATAAGGGAGTTGATATCAGTCCTTTCACTGAAGAAAGGTTCTGAAAGAACTCCTAAAACTGAAGGAGGATAAAGCAATGGGGCCTGATGGGCTTCACCCCAGAATTCTAAGAGAGCTAAGGGAGAACTAGTAACACCACTGACTACCCTTTTAATAAATCATGGGAGGATGGTGTGGTACCTGAGGACTGGAGGAGGATGGATGAGAGTCCCCTTCACAAAAGTGGGAGCAAGACAGAGGCAGGAAACTACAGAACTGTCCTTTTGACCTCAGTGGTAGGGAAAATGATGGAATCACTTCTGAAGGAAAGAATTCTTAAGTACCTAGAGGCCAGTAGGGCACAGGACCCAAGGTAGCATGGATTCACAGCAGGACAGTCATATCAGATGAATCTAATCAATTTCTTTGACTGGGTGACCAAAGTAGTAGACTAGAGAGGGTCTGTGGACATGGCCTACCTAGACTTTAGCAAGGCATTTGACACAGTCCCACACAAAAGATTAATAAATAAATTAGCCAGCCTGGGAGTGGGTCCCAGGGTGGGAACCTAGTAAAACATTGGCTGGACAACAGGACACAGAGGTAAAAGTAAGCGGAGTCCACAGTGAAGAAAGGGGTTTACTAGTGGGATACCACAGGGTTCAGTACTGGGGCCAGTCCTTTTAATGTGTTTATAAGTGGCATTGCAGAGGGTGGAAGGAAAGTATGCCTTTTGCAGATGACACAAAGATCTGCAACAGGGTTGATTCACAAGGTGGGGTGGAAAGGATGAGAAGGGACTTGAGAAGGTTGGAGGAATGGTCAAATATATGGCAGCTCAGATTCAATGCAAAGAAGTGCAGTAATGCACCTGGGAAACAAAACCCAGGGAAAAGTACACAATAAGGGGTGAGATACTGACAACAACAAAATGGAAAGGGACCTGGGGGTAGTTATATCAGATGACCTAAAGGTGGACAAGCAATGTGAGAAAGCAGTAAGGAGAGCTGGGGGATACTGGGATGCATAGGGAGAGGCATCACCAGTAGAAAACATGAAGTTGTTGTCCCACTGTACAGATAGTTGGTAAGACCACATCTGGAGTACTACATGCATTGCTGGAGACCCCATCTCCACAAAGACATACACAGGGTGGAGGCTGTCCAGAGGAGGGTAACCAAAATGGCGCAGGGTCTGCACCAGAAAACATATGAAAAAAGACTAAAGGAGCTTATATATAGCCTCGAGGAAAGGAGGGACAGGGGGACATGATAGAAACTTTTAAGTGCCTCAAGGGAATCCACAAAGTCCAAGAGGTAGCATCTTTCAGAAAAAGAGATGTGCAAGAACAAGGGTGTACAATTTGAAGATGTGGTGGATGGCTCAGAGGTAGCTTGAGGAAGTATTTCTTCACAGAGAGGGTTGTAGATGCATGGAACAGCCTTCCTGTGAAGGTCGTGGAGTTAAAACTGTTGTGAATCTAAGAATGCATGGGACAGACATAAGGCAATTCTAGGGGGGGTAGGAGGAATAGGCTGTTGGCTAACTAGGATCAGCAGCTTATCCATTAGGTAGGGAAATGGGTAGACTAGGTGGGCCAAGCAGTCCTTATCTTCCATAAAATTTTATGTTTCTATGTTTCTACCCTTCTCCCTAGTCTCCCTATGCACCCTGCCCCTGACCCCCAGTTCATCCCCACCCCTTACGCCCAAGACTCCTCCTATACCCTCCATTCCTGATCCCTTCCCAACTATCTCCTTGATCTTTCACCCTCTTCCAACTTTTGCACTTATCCCTGTGCCCTTAGTCTGACTCCTTCTAAATCAGAAGTAGTTATGTATTTCTCCTTACCCCTTTTTTCCTTCCTGCACACTCAACCATCTTGGGAAGCTGACAGCAAATCATATAAGTTCTTACTAATACTATTTTGTGTTTCTCCCTCTCAATATGAATTGGTTTCTGTATGCTTCACTATCGTTTTTCTTTTCATTGACACTGTATGTATTTCCTACAATTATTGTTACCTTATGGTATGTCACCGCTGCTTACCAGGGCATCGGATTCTGATCTGTTTTATTATTGTTTTTACTGACCATATATGCACTTTTACTACCAATTATTATACTTGTATGCGATGTCATCACTTTTATTGTACATTGTTTAATGTTTCCTTACAGGACCTCCTTGAAAATGAGCATGCTCAATGGAGTCTTCCTGCCAATAAACTTAAACTTAAACTAAACTTATCATATAGCTTTTTAGCAAAATGTATTTCTGACACCCTAAGATTCATGCTTTGTATATTTTTGTTTTTCAGATATTAAGAATTTTTATAACTGATTTTGTAATGAATGACTCACATCATTAAAGATGGCCACCATTTGTCATTTTAAAAATCTCTTCCTCTGATGTTGCTTGTTGAATGTACATGCTGAATTCATGATGTAGTTGTACTAGGATGGTTCTCCTGCATGTTTCTGATAGTAAACAGCACAAAATATTTTTTTCATGGTGGATGTGGCATGGGCGTGACATGAGTGTAGCATGGGTGTGGGAACTTTTATAAACTTTAATACTCCATCTCTTTGTTCAAAATTGAATGAAAATGAAAAGAAAAATGTATCTTGACATTTTTACCAGACAAACCTTAACACTGAAAAATGTATATGGTTAGTAACAAATACTGCTGCTTTAATAAGGAAATAAACTCAGGTGTTTTTCAAAAGACCAGATCCAATTTCCAGAGCTTGTCAGTTGAGGAGACCCACCCTGTCTTGCACGCTCAGTAGCACAGGAGCATGGCCGGTGACTGAAATGGATTAATGCAGCACAGAGTGTATAGAAGGTATAATATTTTGGGATACATAAATAACATCTAATCTGGCATAGTTGGCAGATAAGTAAGAATAATATGTGTGATCTCTGCCCATAAATGATATAAGCCTCCATGCATTTATTTATTTATTAAAGCATGGTCTGACAACTGCCCTGGCACAGATAGGGGAGGGTTGCAGCAGCTGTGACCACTTTCAGGGTGGTTGCAGTGGCAGTGGTTGATTGGCTGTGTCAGGTTCTGCCTTCAAGCTCAATTGCTTCATAAAGTTCTAAAACAGGGTGCAGCCCTTGACTTACAATAATGAAGAGAACAGCAATGAACCAGGTGAGCAAAGAACCTTACTTGTATACTTTCTCCTTTCTGAAATGTTAATCTTGTTAACTCAACTTGAAAAAGAGAACACATATGGTGTGAAACACAGACATATTTTGAAAGTGTATAATTTATTTTAGGTATTGTCTGTACCCTAAGGATGTATACCAGCATGTCAACAACTCACAAAATTGATACCGGTATGTTTATATATATTATCTTCAACTATTACAATAGGAGACTGCAGGAGTTGCCATACTAGAGATAAATGTAATAAATGGTGCATAGATTTAAATGAAAAATAACAATCTGGAGTTTTGACTTAAACAATGAAAAGGAGGGTTCAAGAGTAATGCTTTAGGAAGAAAAATGGTGACTGCCTCAGACCACCAGTGCTTCAATAGGAGGCCAGTAAACATGGAGTTGTGAAAACGTAGCTCTCAGGTTTGTTGTTTAAATTGTCAAACAGGAAGTTTTGCTTAATAACACAGCTAATGTGATAGATTAGAGAGCTAGCAGCATGACAAACAATCACTGTGTATGATAAATGAAACTGATAGAAGGATTTTATAATATTCTATATAGGAGGCATACTATGATGAAAAAGAAAAGAAAAGAAAAGAAGAAAAGAAAAAGAAATATGGCACATAAGTGCTACAAGAATAGTGAGTAGTGGACAGGTATGTTATGAAATCAAGTACATTGTAGACAAGTACAAAACCACACAGTAGACTGAAATCCTTGTAAACACTGTAAAATTGATATGACATGTTTTATATAAGATCTTTGGAGACAGAATATTAACATGATAAATTATTATATAGTTAGGTTTAAGTGCAAACTTCTATATTAAACTTGAATTTTGAACATTTATACCTTTGGAATTCTTAACTGAATTTGCACAACAGTTGGCATGTATAACTCTAGGGATATGTCTCTGAAGTGCCAAATTTCATGGGAATCAGTTTTGTGGTTTTTGAGATTCAAAGCATCAAAGAATCCTAAATTACGTTTTGTGAGGTTTTTGTCCAAGACAACAGTCCTTCATCATCCTTACTGTCACCCTCCCACCGAGCAACCAACCACCCCATTCCCCCTTGCAATATACTTACCAATGGAGGTTGGCAGCTGTCATCAACTGTGGACCGGGACATCATGCACTCTTCAAAGCCAAACTTCAAACTGAAGAATCAAGGTAAGCACTGTATAATGGCTGTCAATGGCATTTTGAACTTATGTTGATATCACAGAAATTTTTCAATATTTTGCACCAAATTTTAACATGGGGTTTTGGGACCCACCTCATGATCACTGCCACTGTCATTTTGTTACGCATTCCTGAAAGGTGATTTCAAGGTCACTGCACAAAATCACCTTTTGGGACTGAGTAACAAAATGACAGTGCCAGTGTTCATGAGGCGGGTCCCAGAAAGGCCAAGTAGAAAAGTTGGTGCAAAAATACCACAAATGCCTGAGTTACAAATGGTCATTGAAACTGTGCTACAATGCATGTAACTTTGATAACTGTTAATATTTTCACTCCAAATTTTCAACATGCTCATATTTCACACCACCTCATGAACAGTACAGCTGTCATTTTAGCATCCTGCTCAAATGTATTTTCACACCTGTGGCACACAATGGCACAGTTGCTGTGCAGAATCACCTTCAGGACAGAGTAATGAAATGACAGTACCACTGCTCATGGGCGAGGTCCCAAAAGGCCATGTTGAAAATTTGGGGTCAAAATTCAAAAAGGCTGTTACAGCCATTCATTGCAATCTCAATATGCACGCTCTTAATGCTTGAATTTTCAATATTTTCACCCCATATTTTTAACATACCCTTCTTAGTACCCAACATCATGTATGCCACAGCTTTAATTTTTCAAGTCCTGGCCAAAATGTGATTTCACACCTGTGGCACAGAATGGCATTGAGGTTGTGCAGAAGTATGTTTTGGCAGGATTTGAACATTTTCTTCACTGGGTACATGCGTGAGGTGATAAGAAGGTTATCTTGAATAATTGTGATGAAAATTATTTAAGATGGCACATTATTACTATTTGTTGTAAATTCACTATGCCAGCTCGTAACTTTATGCATGGAAGCACAAGGGCCAGAGACCCTGCATTTCCTGCTACATACATATACGCATCTATGGGGGTCTGTGGGGTACTCTTCTGCTACATCTACATACATAAGGGTATCTGTGGAGGTATGGCAGCCCAGGGTTCAAAGGACCCTGTGCTCCCACATAAAATAAAGATACCAATATACAACCTCAAAAAGTAAGGACATTTATTGCTAAAATCTTTGTTAATGCATAAGTTAGGTCTTTACTAAACCAACAAAAGCAGGGAAATGGAGTATTAGCATTTCCAACCCAAACATCCCACTCCCACCTCATCCAGCAGACACTGACAGGAGTTGAGGTGTGCTTTGGGGTCATCAGCCATAATGCTCACACCACTCCAGCACCCCACCCTGCAGACACTGGACAGGCATCAGGGTGTGCCTTGGGGTTGTCAGCACTAACGCTCACCCCACTCCATAAGTAAATAAGCTGAGATGGGTACAGTATAGGAGAATGGGGTGAATGTTAGGACCAATAACTCCAAGGCACACCCCAACACCTGTCAGTGTCTGCAGGGTGGGGTGGTGTTTGGGTTGGAAATGCTAACACCCCATTTCCTGCTTTTGTCGGTTTAGTAAAGACCCTAACTGATGCATTAACTAAGTTTTTGCAATGAATACTAAATAAGGAGGATAGTGAGATTATCATGGTTCTGTTGGTAGACTTGACACTAAAAGCTGATGATTGTCTTACTGAGAGTATAAATGAATGTACAGTGAGGAATGGTGGCCATCTTTCGTGTATGCTCACTCTAATGAGAAAAGTGAAATTTTCATTCAATTGAATCAGGACTAATTAATTGAATTCAGATGATTATAAAGTCCAGGAATACAACAGGTTTTTAAATGTGAGCCAACATGTAAATATATAGTAAAGTTTTGAGCTAACTTTTAAGGCAGTACACTTAATCAATATATTTGTATTAAATATAGATCCTACCCTGAAGAAGCCCATGCTGGGTGAAACTTTGGGCATGGTCAGGGATCACCTTGTGATTGGCTGAAAATAAATACATTAATATTTGAAATGTTCAAGTGTGGCTGGGTACTTTGTGTTTTGTTTGCTAACATTTTCAGCCACAACCAGCTCCATACTGAAAATTTTACTAGTGGGTATTAGTAGAAGGAAACCCACCTAACACTTTATGCTTCTTGGACAGTTATAATCACAACATAACATCCACAGTCCCTCAAAGTCCACTATCTGTACTGAAACTCAGTGGAAAAAATCAGGACAGGTGACATTTGGTAGGTTGAGCTGATAGCCACCTTATAACCAGTGTTTAATAGTACCTGCACCAGTATGGTATATACCTACCCATGGCTCAGCACAGGCCTTGGTTACTACCAATGGAAAATGATGTCAGAACCATATAGCAGTGCCTTGAGCTCTGAAGGAAAAATAGGGCCCAAATCATTTCTCCAACCAATTATTTTTCATGTAATTGCCTCTTTTTCCTCATATGTGTCTCCTGTAGGCAGATTATACTAGTTTTCATAGCTTTGATTTTGGCTATCACCCACTTTCTTTTAATATGGAATTTTAAACCATTAATGTTCCAGGACCGCATGTGAAGGAAATCAACCGTAATCCTTATTAACACAGATCTGCTATAACTGTTACTTTGGAGTTGCCCTTACTATCCTATGAACAAATCTGCAAGTACCATTTTCTATTAAGAAAACAGAAAACAACATGAAATTTATACCTGCATAGACTAATGCCCTTACAAAAACTAATCAACACCTCCAGACCCACCTCCACAATGGGTTCAAGGCAAGCAATCCTGCAACCAAGTTAGCCTTCCCTCCATCCTCCCTCATATTATCCACAAAACATAGGGTTTGCAAGAAGCCTATAAAAGGCAAGAGCAGGAATAGTTATTCCCTCATGGTATTTGACCCTCCACCCTCCTCAGTGGAACCCTCCCTCACCCAAAAAGAAAACTCAATACAACACTCGACCAGAACATCAGAATAATAACCAAAACAGTAACCTTACTGATACCCCAAACCCATTGCATTAGAAAACTGCAGCATCCCACCAGTAATGTCAGTAGAAAACAGAAGTAGGGCTGAGCACCTAAAATACCATCCTATGACACAAAACAGTGACAGCAGCAGCAGTCATGTCAGTTAAGTCAGATGCAATCCAGAAACCCCCCACCTCTAGTATAGGAGAGATCGCCCGGTCTGCTACCGACTATTGGGCACTGTAATTGTTGGCAGGACTGGTCAGAAGAATGCTTGTAATCCCTTTCAGGGATTAAAAGCACACACCAAATTGTAATCCTATGGTCAGCAAGACCAGGAGATGATACAGAGCACACCATTGATCCAATGCCCAACATCCATGACATGCCACACTCCAATACCATCCCCAGTCCTCTCTTTATGTAACATCAATTAACATCCCCAAGCATAGGGATCCCATCTCTGCACTTGTGGATTGCAAAAGTGAAGTGCAGAAGGGAAACAGATAGACCAAAGGAACAGAAAGGGTACATTATACAATAAGCAGGAAAGTCCCAATAATGTCTCAGTAGCTAGTACCAGGCAACTGGAGCCAAAACAGGTGCCACATATAGTACTACTGGCCAGAGATCACAACACTGCCTGGCTGAACTAGAAGAGTCTTAGATATATTCTAAGCAGTGAACCAGCACAGGAGATCAGTCGATATGCTTTTAAAGTAACCTCCTCCCCGCTGATACCTACAACCCTAGCTGTAGTCAGAGAGGAGTGAGAGTCAAACACTTGTTTCCATGGAGTTCCACATAGTCAAAAGAGACATAAGTTCTGAAGCCGAGGAGCAACACTGCCCACATCAAAATCAGAGCCATTGAGTGGTACAGGCATATGCCAGCTAAACATAAACATACAGGAAACCATGAAGATTATGAGTTCTTCCTGATGGCTGCCATCCCAAGTGTTTGATTACTCACACTGTTGCATGATGACATGGCAGTTGTCATGATGACTTAGATTGCACTTCCATGTGGAATGCCTCATGGTTGAGAAATGACAATGGGGATTACCCAGGCAACTCTCCAAGGTTGGCTTGTTTCTACACGTTGTTAGCACCCACAGTAAAGTCTACATAACACACTAGATCCTCGACTGTGTATAAAAGTCTGATTGTTCCAAATTGTTATCATCTCAGCCAAGTCTAAAAAGAAATGAATAGCCCAGTAGTTGCCTAGGATAAATAAAGGTCAGGAGCACCCTGGAGCATAATGCAAGTGAGTTAAAAACCTGGGCCCATATGAGAATGTACACATATCAGAAGTAGTAGAATAGACTTAGAATAATTAAACATGAAAACTTCTTTATACCTCTTTCTATGGATCCCATAGCTGGGTTCATCCAGCCTTTCAATTACCACCACTGCCAGACACCATATTCCCTCACCACCATCTTCGAGCAGGCAGATAACCAGTGAGATGGTGGTTATTCATAGTTTGGGACCTTCTCTCCTTGGCTGCTTCCATTGTGTTAACAAATTGCTCGGCATCCACCATCCAATGGTTTTGTAAAACACTTTGGTGTGGCCAGGCAGGTGATTCTAAGCTTGGTCGGGTAAAGCAGCCCAAATTACCATCCAAGAGCATGAAGTTTTGTTTTAACACTGGAGAATTTTGCCACTGAATTTGCAGTTTACGGTTAAAGTCCTGAAAGACAAGCACCTTTATGCTGTCCACTTCCAGGGGACAATGCTGCCTGGCAGCTCACAGCATCTTTTCTTTTAAGAATACTGCAGGCACTTTATCACGTAATGCCACAGTCTGTCTCCTGAGTGCAGTTTTGGACCAGTGAGTTGGACCCACTGGATCTCAACACTGCAGCTTCAGGTGGGACTCCAACTTTCAGCTAAGTGCTAAACCTGCCCTGCCAACTTTTTGTCTTCAAAATTCTCCAGCAGCCCTATAAGTCACAAGTTGATCTTGTCTCTCAGTTTTCCTGGTCCTCTGCATGCTCACAAAGAGAGTTAACTTTTTCAAGGTGCATATTCCTGTCCTTGGGAGACTGGCCTCCAAATCTTCAAGTTCTATTCATTTCTCTGATTCATCAAGCACGGTTGTGAGGGCACAGAGGCCTCCATAAGTCCAGTGACAATGGTCTGCAGGTGAATAATTTGTGCCATTGTACTGTATTCTCAAACTGGACTTGACTTCCTGCTGCAAATTTAGGGTCAAAGAAGTGAGCGATTTATCCTGAGATGCTTTATCTTTGTCTATTCCTGCCTCAGCTACCATTCTCTGTGATCAGGTGTGGGCTATTCTAGTAAGATTTACATACTTATTTGCTGATCCAAAAGAGATGTGATTTACTGCTTGCTGGTTCGGAGCACTGCCATCAGATAGAAGAATCAGTTGCCTAAGTCAGTATTCACTGCCCAGTGTTTAAAATAGTGTTTTGCTGCAAATTGTTTGATGCTGTAGGTGTCCTAATTAAATGTCATTCACCATTGTTGGCTGCTTCTACTCCCCTGCAAATAGTTTAGTTGGGAAATTATAAGTGTTGTGCTGCCAATGGCTGCTGAGGAGAAGGAAGAGGGGTTGAATTGCTTGTGGAGACACACACTGGGGACATGTTTGAAGGGTCTCTGCAGATTCCTTCTTGGTATTATGGAGAGCCCATCAGCATTGGCATTGCTCTTTCCCTTTCTATATTAAAGTCCAGCATAGCCAGCTAGGATATCTGTCACTGCCCTGTAGCATCAAACTTGGCAAGACATGAAAAGACAATTTTATTTATAGGGCTTTTCTCAAGGGCCCAGAGATCTTCCCAATGAATACAATAGTGAAACATTAAAAATTACTCAGGCAGTGAACAATGAACAATGTCAGTGACAGTGGCTCAGCAGGTAGCACACTCACCACTGAGGCTGGGAGATCAGAAGGCTGTGGGTTCTATCCTCACACAAGGCACTCGAAGTTAAATCCCAATACTGACACTGTAGTGCAGCATATGGGGTGCTGCACTCCTGAGATGCCATCTACAGATGTGACATTAAACTGAAGCCACATCTACTGGTTCTAGTGGTAGTTCAGGTGGTTGTTAAAGATCCCATGGCACTACCGAAAAGAGTAGGGGGAAACCTTTTATTAACAACAAAATGGTGCAATCACAGCAACTACAGAGACACACAATCCTACAACATTCCAGAAAAACACAAGAAAATCAGAAATAAAGAAGACTGAAATATCTGCTGTATGTATATACATACTAGTCAAAATTACAATAATATTACCATCTCATGTAATTGGGAAGTCATTATCAGTGATCCAAGGTAACCTTTTCCAAAGACTCTGAAAACACTCTGTGAATATAACTTTGTCTCTTTCTGATATAATTTTAATATATCACACTGTATCTTTTTACTTAATTCAATGTATATACAATCTTTTGTTGTAGAGTAAAAATCTTATCAGCCAAATATGCCATTTAGTAATAGACAGAATATTTTGTATAGTCCCCGATTCCATTTGTTACATGCTGTTGGAAATGAACCATGTATCTGCAAGGAATAGTTCATTTTGAAAAAGCGTTCATGCCAAGTTCTTGCAAGATAGTCCAAGAAGTCTGTTATAAAGGAGCAATTAAAGAACAAATGTCCCATAGTTTCTAATTGCTGAATACACTGTGGTCTCACACAGAGTCTTTCTGAGATCTGCATATGTTTATGATTCAATTTCACACCAAGCTTCTTGTGGCAACATAGCCAGTGTACATCCCACATTTCTAAAGGTATTCTCTTATTAATTAACCAGGTCTTCAAGGAAGGAAGGTTAAGTGATGGGCATTTCTCAAATACTGTTTCCACCACACACAAGGATTGTACTAAGAAATTGTACAGTTGTTTTCTCAGCATTGTTTGAAGTACCAGCTTTGAGATTCACCATTGTTTTAATTCTAAGGCAGGATTCATGTCTATATCCAGGAATCAGAGATGTCTTTTAAAGCTTTTAAACTGTTCCTTTCCCATAAACCAAACCAGGTTTGACATCCTTGAAAAACCCAGGCTTTCCATCCCATAGATCTATCTGAAAGTAAAGGTTTAATATTTGCTGACAAAAACTATTAAAGAAAAGAATGGATTAACCATGTTTAGACCACCTTGATGAAGTGGTAAATAAAGAATATTTCTTTTGATTTGATTCAATCTACTAATCCACACAGCTTGGAAAAATAGACTAAACATAGCAGTTTCTAACTGTTGAGGAGGTGGAAGGATATAACCAATAAATAAAAATATCGGAATCAAGTATGTTTTTATTAAAATATTCTCTTCTTTTTCCCAACTTCCACCTATTCCATTGGGCAATGTTTTGCTGTCCAGTTTTAAGTTTCTGGGACCAATTAAGTAGATCCAGATCTATATCACCAAATTGGAGGCCTAAAATTGTGATAGGCTCTGTCTGGAATTTAACAGAAGCAATGGTCTTCTGGTATTCTGACCTATAATTTAGTTGTTATCCTATACATTTTGTTGTATTTAAGGAAGCACCAGAAATGCATCCAAAATCAGAACAAAGACCTATTGCTCTTTGTATAGAATATTCATCATGTACCATCAGAGTCATACCGTCCGCATAAGCTAATTGTTTATCAGGGCTGTCATCTAACTCACTGAGTAAAGGAGTCAGATCTAATGAAGTATTCATTTTCCTTAATAATGAGTCAATAAAAATATATACAAAATGGGGCTTAAGGGCACCTTGCCTAACCCCCTTTTATTGGTCGGTATAATAGGCATTTCCATCCATTCACAATTGAGTAACTGTTGCAGTTTTATATAAACCTGCTATCCATTTTATTAAATTATGAGGAGGTGGTAAGACAGGCATTCCCATAAGAAGTCATGGCTCATGGAATCAAATGCCTTTTTTGGTCAAGTGATATTAAAAACATCTAAAGTTACATTTTCCCTCTTTCGACAATATCTCTTATCAGAATAAGGTGATCCTGAATATGTCTATTTTAACAGATCGTGTTTGAGCTGCCAAAATTACATATTCTGTTACCATCAAATCCTTTTGACTAAAACTTTCATTAAAATCCTCATATACAACTTTAATAAACTTATAGGCCTCCAGTTAAGTAACTTCCTCTTATCTCCTTTTTGTACAAATAAATAAGAGCCCCCATATTCATATATAGAGTAGCTTCTTCAAAATGTAAATATGCTGGAAAACTTGTGTCAATTCTGGAAGAAGTTCCTGACTTACAAGTTTATAAATCTCATTTGGGAGGCCATCTAGGCCTGGGTCTTTCCAGTGGCCAGTGATGCAATGACTTAATTAACCTCTTGTATGTTAATGTCTTTACTAAGCTTAATCACCAGCTCCTGTGGAATATGTGGTACAGACACATCCTTCAGGTTTTTTTAACATTGTGCCAGTCTTTAGGAATTGCCTGACACACTGTAAATGTATATTGAGAGATCACTCTAATGATGTCAGCCTTATTTGTGAATCTCTGGTTTCCTTCATCTATGATATCTGTCATTTCTTTATGAGCCACATTATTAAAGTAGGTTTCAAAGGGACAAACTACTTCTGTGGATTCCTTAGTTCCAAATTGTTGTTGAAAGTATAGTGAACCTGCTCTCTGTGTGTGATATGCCATCAGTTTTTTCTTAACGTCACTAATTTGCACAGTCAAATTTTGATTGCTTTCATAGGACAGAGTGAGAAGTTATGTAACTTGTTTCCTATCTTGCAGATATTCTAAATATTTCTCATGACTGAAGCCTTTACTTAACCATTTCAGCAATTTCTGCAATTCTGTTTTGGTGTCTTCCCACCATTGTATAGGGTTCTCAAATAGTATAAACATAGATCGCCTTTGCTTTTAACAAATCTCTAATGTCATCTTCCACAAAGGCAGTGTGTAATAAAGATACATTAAACTTCCAGTATCCTGGACCAGCTCTTATAGTATTGGTGTGTCCTAATGTGAGATGTAATACACAGTGGTCTGAAAATTCCACAGGTCGGACATCTACTGCAGAAATTGTAGCCTGTAATGACGTAAATACATAGTCTATTCTAATAGCCAGATGTCCCTTATGAAATGTTGGAGTATGTTGTAGTGCAGTTTTAAAATATGAGTCTTGTAATTTAGTATCTTTAAGTAACTGTATCAGGTAATTGAAATCACAATATAATTTCCTAGTTTTTGCACATTTGCTTTTATCTTTTGTAGATAAAGGACAATTAAAATCCCTGCAAATATAATGGTGTGTGAAGTGTATAAAAAGGTTTTATTTGTTTTCATAAATCAATCCTGTCTACCTTAGATTGTGGGGCATATATATTGATTAAACGAAATACTATAGATTGCATTAGCAATCCAAAATTAAGACATGGCCAGGTGCCAAATCATATAATTTCAAAACTTGTATGCCAGACAGACTAAATAATATCCCTACTCCTGATCACATTTCTGAGCCAATCGACAAAGAGGGGCCCAAAAATCAAGCTCTTTGTGCCCTCATAACTTCAGAGTGTGTGGAAATCGAACATCCTGCAAAATATACAGCTTAAACATAGGCTGGTAAAGGAGACAACTGCATTATATTTCTCTGCTTTCATAATACTGTTAACATTCACAGTATAAACATGAAAATCATCCACTATATTGTCATTTAAATTTCCCTTCAGCTCCCATAGATTTCAGTTTCACCTTTGTTCTTGCTTTCCTCTTTTCCCTCCCCTTTAGCTGGAATACTCTGTGTCTGGTGTACCTTCTGCTACAGAGGAAACCACCTAAGGAAGACTCAGATTCCTCACCAGAGCCCCCGATGCATCTTGTAGCAATTCAAATGTATTAGAAGTCGTATAGGAACAACCCTTTGTGATAACTGGGGCCGAGACCTGGCTCTAGTAACTCTTTGTTCTATCTCAGTAGGTGTAAGAGGCGGGGCATGTGTACATCTTGCTGGGTCCGTAGAGGAAATTAACTGTCCCTGGGGTTGTAGTATAGTGGAAGTAGATGAGTGGAACACTGGAACAGCTGGATCTACATGTTCTGTATTCTTGTCAAGATGAGGTGGGAGTTCGAGGGACTATTGTGGGGAGGACCAGGGATTCCTTCCAGGCCTATCTGGATCGTGGTGTTTAGCCACATCCTGTCTCCTCAACTTAATATATTGTTTCTGTGCCCGTGACACATGGGATCTTTGTTCCTCCCCATCAGTTTTCTCTGGAACATTGTGTGCAGCGCATTTGCAATTCTGAAATGTGTGCCTTGCTCATCACACAAATTACATTTTACTTCATTTAAATGCTGATTCTCAAGGTGCCCAACTTCCCCACACAGATTACACTTGCTTTTATCACAAATATTACTGAGGTGGGAACGTGATCCACACTTGTAGCAAGCCTTTGTGCCAAGAGAAAATAAAACCCCTCTGTCTCTGCTCAGAAAAAAGAATTAGACAGGTGGGCAACACCAGATAGGGTAGTTTTTAGCATAACCAATTCCTTCCACCACCCTGTCCAAATATTCTCAGAGTCAATGATTGCTTCAGGATCTTTCATCACTGAACACCGCTGTTGAAGCCAGTGGATCAAGTCATACCTGCTCACTCCCTAGTTCCAAAATAAAACCATGATATATTTCTGTACAGGTTTTGTTAGAGGTATAGCAATGAATGCAGACCATAGAGGTGTATTTTCTAGGGAGTTATATTTTATCCAAAATGCTCTAGTCCAGATGCAGTCTTAAAGCTGATATCAAACATTGTTTCCCCAAAACATGTATCAGCGCATATATTTCATTGTCCAAAAATTTCAGAGTCTTTCAATAGAGTATGTGCTACAAATAGTCTGTTCGGAGGTTCTGCTAGACCACCAATATATGATAAATGAACCATGTTGTGCCATTTAGCTGGAGCAATAGGTAATTTAAAGAGTGAGAAAAAGGACGATTCTGTAGTTTGGGGACTGAGGATAAGGAAACGCCATGTTCAGTGGAGGTACTAGGCCGTGCAAATCTAAGATACCGTTTGCTGCTGGTACTCAGTACTGACAATTTGCCTCTCTGGTTCCCCTAATTGTAGTCAGGGATTTTATGTTAACATCAATTCAGGTGGCAGCTCTAAAATAGATGTTTGTTGTACTGGAGCAATGTTGTCATCAGTCACTGTAGGAGCCCAGAGGACTGTCAGCAATTGAATTGGAGATGAGTCAGACATCCAGGCCCAGTTACTGTATTCCTTTCCCAGCCAGCAGCCACTAAAGCCTTGTCTGCAGACCATGAATCAGTTAGACCTTCGGGTCAACTTAGGCCAGACCTGCTGTGGTCTGAAACCGCCATTCCTGTCATTTCACCTGAAATATTATCAGTTACCCTTCTGAGTTTACAGGTTTAGAAGAAAAAGGAAGAGAACACTTTTTACCTGTAACTCCATGTGGAGCAATGGGATTGTCTGCAGACTGCTCGGTTAGTTCCCATTCTGCTTCAGATGCTGCCGCCAGCTGAGTTTCGGATGCTCAGATGTTGCCACATCAGTGCACACTGGCTGAGGCATGCTGACAGCTTCACACGCTTGTCAGTCAGTAATTGCTGCAGTTGTCAGTTCAATTTAACTTTCACCAGGAAAATCTCCATTCTTCTGCTTCCAATGCAGGCCTCAGTCATTTTTCATCCTGATTTCTAGTAGACTCACCTACTGCAGTAAAAGTATCCATACCATTTTCTTCCATTTCAGACAGACTCAAATCACCAGCTTCAGCCAAAGCTGAAGGCTGTTCTGCATTTTCCTGTGGACTATCAGTAACAGCACAAGTGGTCTCAACAATGGCTGAGGTGGGGAATGAGACCATGTCCTCCACCACCATTCCCTCCAGCTTCTCAGTTTGGTCACCATACCCATCTTGGCCAGAAGCCAAGTGGACAGCGTCTTCCCTAAAGAATGAGTAGGGTAATTTCCGTGCCCTGGCCAAATGTTCCCCTTTCACTAAAAATACCACCAACAGCTTAATCTGATTCAAGGTCAGTTGGCATTCATCTGTATCTCCTTCCCTGGGTCATGTCTGAAAATAGACAGAATCTGTCTAGCACACTTACCCAGTCAACAAAAACTAAACTAAAAATAAATAAAATGTAAATTTCAGCAATAATTTCAAATAATCAGTAAAATGCTTCACAAAAGTGATATGTTACCAGGAAATGCTTCACAGAAGGGATACATTTTGGAGTCTTAAAAAACCCTGCCATGTGGGTAGATATAATGTATTGTGGCAAAGCATTCCAAAGGGTAGGCGCCGCAACACAAAAAGCTGTGTCTCCAGGCTTTGCACACTTCATAAAGGGACAGAGGGCAAGTCCACAACAGAACAGCAAAGTTAGCTAGTTGGGTGATAAGGAACTAGGAGATCTTTAAATAGTCGGTTACCAAAACATGTAGGGTCTTGAATGTTAACAGGCATATCTTGAAGGTTGTGTGTCACTGCATTGCCAGCCAGTGCAGCACACACAGGACTGGCATGATGTGATCCATATGGGAAGAGCCCACAATCAGCTGGACTGCAGCATTCTGGATTAGCTGCAGACATTGAAACAAATTTCCAGGTAAACCTAGATATAAAGTGTTGCAATAGTTGAGCCTAGATGTGATAAAGGCATGAACTATTGTAGCCAGGTCAATAGTGAATAGACGCAATTTGATCCTGATGATATTACAGAGATGATGAAAGCCAGCAAGGACCACAGCTGACATCTGTTGACTGAGTGTCAGCTTGCAGTCCAGGATGACCCCAAGATTCTTAACTGCATCTACAGCTCTGAGTGGTTGACTGCCCAAAGAAGGAATAAATATCTATCCATTCGTCATCACCGAACCCGCCTAACCTGCTCAACAATCATGACCTTTGTCTTACCCATATTAAGAAATAGCCAGCTTGAGGCCATGCAGTCATTTATTTCAGCCAAACTCTTCTCCAGCACAGAAACCATATCACACACACCAGAAGGGCCAGACAGGTAAAGCTGAGCATCATCTGTATAGCAGGGAAACTCAATGCTGTACCATCTAATGATCTCACTCAATGGCAACATATAGACTGTAAACACTACAGAAGCAGTGACTGAGCCTTGAGGAATGCCATAGGAGAGTGCCGTGGCTGTGGAAATAAACTTCCAATAGCCACCTGCTGCATTCTACCAGTTATGTAGGACAGAAACCAACTCAATACATTGCCTGTTAGTACCACATAATTCCTCAAGTGATCCAAAAGCACACCATGTTCAACAGTGTCAAAAGCTGACAGAGATCAAACAGGCCCAAGATAGTGCAAAGTCCTCAATTTCTCTCCATGAGGAGATCATTCATCACTCTGATGAGGGCAGTCTGCATGTTGTGGTAAGACTGAAAACCCAATTGAAGAGGTTTGTAGTTGTTAAACTTCTCCTGGCACTCAACAAATTGCTCAACCACAACTTTCTCACTAATCTTCTAAAAATGGGAGATTAGAGACTGGTCTGTTGTCCCCATCACATCAGGGACCAAGGAATGTTTTTAAGAAGGAGCATCACCCCTGCCCATTTAACGACAGAGAGTAAAGACACACCATTAATGAACACCCGACTACCTGGGAAATAACTGCACCCAGAACCTCCCTGCAATCTAAAAGTAGTCAGGCTGGACCAGGATCTAGCAAACAGCTGGTGGGATGCAAACCTGTAATCACCCTGAGCACCTCTTCATCCAAAAGCAGCCAAAACTGTCCCCAGGTAGGAAGATCAGTAATGCAACCCAAGCCTTGACCATCACCAGCCCATGACAGACCACTCGAGCAGATATATGATCTAATGAAGGACATCTTGTCAGTGAAGACATTTCCAAACTTGTCACATTATTTAGCAGAAAAATCAAGCCTACTGCTGACAGGATGGGTTTAATAACTTGTCTACAGTGCAAAGAGTTGAACCAAATGATTTCTACATGCAGCAATCATCTGTGAAAGGAACTCTGTCTTTCCAGGGTACTAACTCTTTGATAGTCACCACAGTAACTTTTCAACACCAATTTGTCATCCACAGACTCGGACTTGTGCCATGAGCACCTAACCTCTGTCACTTAATCTTCAACTTGGCAGATGTCATCACATATATAAGTGGGTTGTTATCTGTTACAGTGTAAATTTATACCCATAGAGATGGTCATAAAACCTAGCTGTGGCTACCCATTTAAAGGTCAAGAACTCCATCTTATGTCAGGGTAGCATGCCTCTGCTGTACTTAAACTCTGGCTAGCATATGCTATCACCCTTTCAATCCCATTCTGTACTTAGGCTAGCAGTGCTCAAGACCCTCACCAAAGGTATCACTCTGCAATATAAAGAGCAAACAATAATGGGCACATCCCAAAACTGGAGCAATTGTACTTTTCTTTCTGAGGGTCTGAAATGTATTTTCATGCTCATCTGTCCAAATGACGGGGCTGTGGTTGTATCAGTTTTCTTAGACCCTTTTTTCTTTGTTTATGGTTGCCTATCAGACCAAACAAAGGTGTTGCAGCCACTACATATCCTTTGATAAATCTGTAATACCTAGAGAATTCCAGAAATGGAAGAATTTCTTTCCAGTTGGTTTGTAATTTCATTCATGTACCTGTGTGGCATTCAAGATCATTCTCTATACCTTTAGCAGAAAACAAACAAACTAAAAAAACACAATGTGGCCAAGGTATTGCACCTCATCACTCTGAAGATGGCACTTCTAGGGCATTAACTTTAGACCATGTTGCTGCAGTCTCTCAAATACAAACTGAAGCCTCTCCAAATGTCCTTCAAAGGTCTTTGAAAACACAATCATATCTTTAAGGTATATGAGCACGGTAGAAAATTTCTGATCTCCCCAAGCAGCATGTCATAAGTCTTTGGTAGAGATGCAGCAAATTTAAAATCCACCGTGAAGTGGACGTGAAATAACCACTTTGTGTTAACATAACGCTATGTGAAGTGGCCATTGGAAAGAAATCACTTAGCCTTGTCATTATGACTTTGCGTTGTCATTCCACCTTAATGCAAAGTAAGGTGAAGTGACAACAATATAGGCAACCCCCACCCATCACATGGCTTACAGTACTGTAAGTCGCATGCTTTAGCCAGGCAGGAAGGAGGAAGTGAGTCATACAAGCAGATGGTTTCACTTTCTCCTTTGCAGTGGTAGAAGGAGGAAGCATTTTGTGTGTAGAGGAGAGTTCAGAGTGTTATATTTGTTCATATCTTGTGAATTGCCTAAAACAAACAGTTTTAAAAGCTAAATCTTTAGTTTTTTGTAGTGTTTTCAGTTCTTTTTGTGATTGATTTGTTTGTTTTATTTTGTTTTTGTGTGTGTGTGTGTGTGTGTGTGTGTGTGTGTGTGTGTGTGTGTGTGTGTGTGTGACTGTGTGCATGTGTGAGACTGCCAGTGTGTGTGAAGCAATATTTCTTTGCTTGAGGCATCGGTCAGAAAGGGAATTAGTGGGTAGGCGTGATGGACCCAGGAGAGTCTGTGGTCCATGGGCATGGGCAGAGGGTGTGCACATGTGTGGGGCAGTTGGGTGTCATTGGACTGCTCCTGACTGTTTGGTCTTGCCTCTCCACCTCAGGAAGCAGCATCACCACCAGTGCCACCAGCAGCACATCCATCAACTCTACCACCACCACCACCACCAGTAGCAGCTGCATGGGCTCCAGCAGCACCCCTCCTCCACTTTCACAGCTGCAGGTGGAGCCCCAGGTGTGTGACAGTGCTGCTGGACATCACATCTGCCCCTCCTGTGCCTGGTTCCCCTGCAGCTCCCCAGTCTGGCAGTTTTTAACTGTGTGGGGCAGCACTGTTGTGGTTTGTCAGTTATGTGGTGTGCAGGTGTGCGTGGCCCCAGGGGACACATTTGGGGACTGGTGGCCAGTGCACATATTGATAAACCACCACTAGGTGGAGTGGCGGGCTGCCACTGAATGGGGCAGGCCTCCACCTGCTGGCCCTTCTGTGGCAGTGGCAGAGGGTGCTGGGGTTGTTGTGCCTCACTGCCACAGCAGGAGGAGAGCAAAGCAGCAGCAGCTCCTCCACCATGACTGCCACCACAGCCACCACCACCACCTCACCACCACCACTTCCTGGTTCTCCCCTGCAGTGGACCCCACCACAGTGCCTGCAATGCAAGCAGACATTACACTGCTGTGGGCAGTGCTGGAGGAAAGCAATGTGAGGGTGGGTGGGTGCTGTGCAGCAGCAGGTGAAGCAGATTGAGCAACACCAGCTGCAGATAGTGTCAATGCTCCATCTGCTGCTGCAACACCATGGGATGGGATCCCCATTAACTTATTTTTTTCTGCACCCCCCAACTGCTGTAGTGTTTTTGATTTTTTTTTTTATGTTTAATAACAGACAGCCATGCATGCTCCTATTGCCCTGTTGTTATAATCCAGTTCCTCAGTAATGTTTACTTTCTGTTGTGGAGTGGTTGTGGAAAAGCTGGAGTGAGCAGTGCAAGTATGATGTGCTAAATTGCATGTGTGCAGTCAGTGTTGTTTCGTGTGTGTGTGTGTGTGTGTGTGTGTGTGTGTGTGTGTGTGACATCAGACATTGTGCAGCTTCTTGCAAACATATATTGCTGACTTATTGTAGTGTTTATGGTATAAAGAATAGTGAGCAGAATAACGTATATTTTATTGTCACCATCATCATCAGCGGACTAAGCGATACAATACTTTTCAGAGGTGTGTGGCCAGAGTGCACCTTATTCACATACTGCACACATGACTTTTAGGAGAGCATGTATTTTTTGTGCTATGAACTCCGCTAAGTCATGTGTGCACTGTGAGTGATTGAGGTTACAGTGATCTGATACCTCTAAAAAAATATCATATCACTTACTCCGCTGGTGCTGATGGTACAAATAAAATATACATCATGTATTCTTTCTTATCTTTATTCTTGAGATACTGCAACAAGTCACACCATATATATGTTTGAATGAAGCTGGACAATGTATGCACACACAGGAAAGAACACTAACGGCACACATGCAGTTTAGTACAACATACTTGCACTGCTCAGTCATGCTTTTGTGAAACACTTCAAATCATGAGTCCCAACACAAAGTAAACATTACTGAGGCTCCATAAATATTTTATTTTTGAAATAGATTAAGGAGATTCATCAAGTTACAGCATTGCACTCAGTATATGGATGCCTTACTTTCAGGAATCTTTCTTGCTCCACATGTCCTTACATAGTGCAATATTTTTCTGGCAAAAACACACATAATTTCATTAAAGCTGGTCATGGAGGAATTCAAATTCTGAAGAGCCACCCAAAGTACTGCCCCTGTGCTAGCAACATTATGACGTGATGCCAGGAAGGCGGCGGGTGCACTCCATTATAACTGAATGGCTGACAGCTTTCAGAATATTTCTTTATGTTATAATGGTCAGTTTGTGGTGAAATGTGGGCACATTTCAGCTAACAAGAGCCTTGTTAGTGGAAACATGCCCATGTTTCACCACAAACTGACCATTATAACATAAACATTCGAACATGCGGCCATTCAGTATAATGGAGCGCACCCCTGTACTGTCCCTGGCATCAAGTCATAATGTTGCTGAGCAAGGGGCAGAACTTGTGTGGCTCCTCAGAATGGGAAGTTCTCTGTGGCCTGCTTTATTGAAATTACAAGCGTTTTTGCCAGAAAGGCATTGCACTAAGGACGTGTTGAGCAAGAAAGATTCCCTGAGGTAAGGCACCCATGTATTGGGTGCAATACCATAATGACTATGTATCTTTGGAGAATTCTTTAAAGCAGCAGTGCAACAATCTGTTGAAAATTTTGACTTGTACTCTTTTAATGCTATTTTACATTGCCACTTTACTTACATCCTCACTTGTATGATAGTATTATTTCCAGTATTTGAGTCTGCTTTACTACTTTTTCATATCTGAAATAATAAATTGAGCACTTCTTTTAATATGGTGCCGACCAGGTCTTTGTCAGTATTTTCCTGCTTTTCTCCATCAGTTGTTATATATCACTTCTGTTGTAACATTAACAGTTATGCAGCAGGCAGTGTTTTATGACCCCACAGATCAATATTTATTCAAAACAGCTGCAAATAGTGATAAAAACCTGGTCAGAACAATATTAAAGATGTGCTTTTTTTTCAGACATAAGAAAAAGCAGACACAAATTGTGAAAAGAAGGGTATCATAAAAGTCAGGAGGTAACTAGTGGCTGGCAAAGTAAAATAGCATAAAAAGTATAGGTCAGAATTGTCACCACATTGTTGCAATGCTGCTTTAATTTATAATTTAAGTATGACATTATGTGCTCATAATCACAACACACAAAATGGATCTGTCTTGTGTGCAGAAAATTGACAAGTGCTAACAAAGTGAAATGGGAGCATTACACCACATGCAAAGTCCCCAGAATTTATTGCATGATCACTCATGCATGCATGCAGTGGTCACACAGAGTCCCCAGATTTTTTCTGCATCCCCAAAATGCATCTATCTTGTGTCCAGAAAATTGACAAGTGCCAACGAAGTGAAATGGGAGTGTTACACCACATGCAAAGTCCCGTCAGAAATGATGATTGTGAAAGAACTGTTGCTGGTCCAAAGTGTGCTGCAATTCCTGCAAATGCAATGTGATCATCTCAACCAGATGGAAGAGTGCACTTTGTCTGTACACTAATAGTAGCCTTGGTGAGTTGATATATATTTATATATATATATATGTGTGTGTGTGTGTGTGTGTGTGTATATATATCTATATATATATATATATATATAGGATACATGATGGGCATGAGTGTGATATGAAAAATATTTTCACTCCTCTAGAGTGACCTCTGAACTCACAGTGCGAAGCCACAAGTGAGTTTCAGAGGTCACACAGGACGAACATATTTCCCATATCACATGAGTGCCCATCATGTATCTGATATATACAATGGGGGCCTCATTGTTGCAAAATGTACCATTTGAGTGGCTTTATGCTGTATGCATGGCTTTATGCTGGGTGTGATAAATGTCAGGTCTTATATTTATATTTTTCACACCCTGGTGAAAATAACATAATTTATCACACTCATTTACCACTCACCCCATTGTGTGTGTGTGTGTGTGTGTGTGTGTATATATATGTATGTGTGTGTGTATATATATGTATGTGTGTGTGTGTGTGTGTGTGTGTGTGTGTGTGTGTGTGTGTGTATGTATATATATATATATTTGTATTTTGTAGGTGGGGTTGACACATATAGACATGTACTCATTGTATTGTTTTGTATCACAGATCACAGATACTGTTGATGTGCACATTCCAGTGCTTGATGAGAACTTTTGTGTTGAAATTGGAAATGGATAACTCTCAAGTCAATGAAGGTAAGTATTTTTTTTGGGGAAGCATATTTGCAGGTAGGTCTCATTAATGGTTTCTTATTAGGTTACTTCTTCACAGAATTCATTGCATCCTTCTCGAATCTGGTTGGTAATGATGGTCATTGTCATCGATTGAAATGACTTCTGCGTATTGCATGTCTGCCCCAGCCTGGGGGCTGATGTTGAAGAACTTCTTTGGATAAGGCAACTATGCCACAACAAAGCATCTGGAAGTTTCCTAAAAAAGAAATGAAGGACTTATTACAACTTGATTGCAGCAGTAACACATTATGTTTAAGCCGTGGCTGATCCATGGGTATCTGGATTATTAACACAGATAGTAAACTGTCACGCTGCAATCAGCAGATCAATCACAACTTAATTTAGTACCAGGCTGTGCAACAAATACACTGTGCCAGTGTCCCTGGTTCTCAATCTCAACTCAAGTTACATTTCAAAACCACATCTTGTCAAGTAACACACTCTGTGCCCAACTTTTTCAACACTGTCATGGCTGCACAGCTGCAAGTTCAGAACACGGTGCATGATATATTGCAGAAATAGTTTTTGTGACATACACTTGTCACCTAGTTTATGAATCCTCCTCAGTTGGATTTGTTGCACTCTTTTAAAAAAATGAACAGAGGAAATAAAATATATATACTTACCAATATGGATTTGAAATGGATATTCCATAGGTTCCTGTGTACGGTACTGATGCAGTACCATTGATACTGACTTTCAGCAAAGGACAGTCATTTTTGTTAACCTGTGAAAACAAAAAGTTTACCATATGTGTTTGACCATTGCAGCTCAGAAAAGCAACAGAAAACAAAACACACAGCTAAAGGAAGTTGAGTAGTATAAAAACATTAGTACACATACTCACTTTATAGTTTTATTATTAAGAAGACTTGTGCCTGTGGCTGATGGATGTGGTCTCCTGTTTGACTCCCTCTGCCTTGGCATGGTCAATGTAATGGGAAAACATTGTCAGAATGACACTGGTGGTGGGTGCTGGTGGTCATAGCTGCAGCACATGATGACATTCCTGTGACATCTTCCTGCATCTGGTGGTGGTGGCAGTGGCTAACAGTGGTGGTGGTGATCCAGGCTGGGCACACTAAGTCATTCCCTGTTGTGGCCGTGGCTAACAGTGGTCCTAGTGGTGGTGGTCCAGGGGCACACAAAATCATTCCTGTGGTGGCAGTGGCTAACAGTGGTGGTGGTGGTCTGGGGGCACACAAAGTCATTCTCTGTGGTGGCAGTGGCTAACAGCGGTTCTAGTGGTGGTGGTGGTCATGGCTAACAGCGGTCCTGGTGGTGGTGGTCCGGGGCAGACAAAGTCATTCCCTGTGGTGGCAGTGGCTAACAGCATTGGTGGTGGTGGTCCAGGGGGACACACAAAGTCATGAAAAGAAAACATTTATCATACAGTGAATGTCACCGTCTTTTAACAACTTCAGTTAATACCTGACAACATTAACCTCATCATCCTCATAAAAAAGCTGCCCTCACAGTCATCTATGTCTGAAGTCTGACCACTGGAAATTCTTTCTCCATTGTGTCATCATCTACATCAGTGGTAGGCCCGTTTCATGTTGCCACTGCCAATGCCAACAGGATGGTCCATTTCTACATCATCAATACCATGACTAGGCAAGGTACGAATACTGAGGTTGCAGTCTGTGCTGGTATGCACCCTCATTCATTTTATGAATGTTAGCAAATTAACATTTGCAGGAGAGAGGTTTGTCTGACAATCCCTAACTATTGCACCTGCTGAGCTGAATACCTTCTCGACACTTACACTGGAGGGTGGACATGTAAGGTACTTCAGTGCCACTGCAGTCAGCTCTGAAAATTTACTGACCTTTCCATTCCAGTATAAAAGAGGACCATCAGTTATTGACAGATGCCTGTTTTCAGACAAATATGACTCAACCATTCTCTGTGCAGCACTAAGTCCAGTGGTTGATGCATCATCCTGTTCTCCAGAATCATTTATTTCACAAATCCTCACTTGGAACAAAGCCTCCTTAAGTGGGTTGATGCCAACTTCTGTGCCATGTATAAAGTGGAGTTCCACCAGATGACAAATTCCAGCTTCAAGCAGTGCTGAGGGAGGCTGTTTCACATCTGCAACTGCCGAAGTTGGTCACGGGCCTTGCAGATCATGAAAAGTGAGAACAGATACAGCGTGCAACTGTCAGCATTTCTTTTACATCAGGGTGCTGCAGAAACTCCTACACCATAAGATTTAAACAATGGGCCATGCATGGAACACGAAAAAGCCACCATTCATGGTGCATTTCACCACATTTGACCCATTGTCACTTGCTATGAACCCAGCTCTCAGGGACAGGGGGTTCAGCTACTTGTCAATTTCAGTCAGTACCACATCCAATACAGCCACCTGTGTGCTAACAGGTCACATTGCACATAGCAATCATTGCATGCTGTCGCATTCCTGGAAGATTGCTACTATGACACTCCACCTTACTGCACTGATTATTCACACTACCAACAGCACAGACAACCCCTTGCACCTGTGCCCATTGTGCAGTTATACACAAATATGAACTCCTGCTGTTTTGCGCTTGTCCACATATCCATACTTAAATGGATGAATGGAGAGAGGAATGTTGAATGGCATGTCTTACTGAGCCGGACACAGTGCGGTACAACTCAGGGACAGCACTGGTCGAAAAGTATGTGCAGGATGGGACTTTCCATTTTGGAAAGGCACATGCAGCAAATCACTGGAACCCAGAATTCTCCACAAAGGAGAAAGGCACAAGATAAATTGCCAGCATTTCTGCTACAGCAGCATTAAGTTCAAGTGATACTGTATGATTGGGAGGGTACTTCAACCTATGCAAAAACACTCTGCAATGTGGGCTGACTTAAACATTCTGCACGGGTGTGATGACAACTGGTTCTGCTCTGCAAATGGCAGAGGTGGAGTGTGGAAGTTTGATGAAGACGGTTGCACAGGTGATGATGACAAACCTACAAATGCAGTTATTTTGCCACATTTACCAACTGAGGTTGAGGTACCACTTGCAGTAGACATACTGCATTACCACCACTACCACCAAACCTGTTACTCTCACCAGCACTGGACAACATGTCAAAATCATTACGCTCATCCACCTCATCATGCTTGTAGTAATCCTCAGCTCTTATTTCATCACTACTGCACACATTTAATTTCCTACTGGATTTAACAGTCATGGAAGGGGATAACATGCTTGTTATCGTTGATGACTAGGGTGAACGCCCACTGTGGTATTAGCTGCCATCTTGTGCTGGATCCACAGTGCCATGTGCCTGTTCTTAAGATGCGTATGCTGTCCTCCTGTGCCCAGATGGCTGCCCTTTGTACCTCGACTCACGCAAATGGAAACCTGGCAGATTGCAACTGACTCATCACTTGCATCTTGCACAAAAAATCCCAAACAGGGGATTGTGATGCTCTACTTTTAACATGTCCCTGATGCTGCTTATTGGACTCCATTCTTTTAAGCCATGAAGTGGGAGTGTGCTACTTGATGTTTCAGGTGGAAGACACTTGGACTGCAACTGTCGACCATGACTACCTATCATTATTACTGAGTCATCATCATCATCATCATCACCATGAACTGAAACTGGTAAATCTCACATTTTTGAGGAGGGGATTAATTCAGACAGACCCAGACACAGCCACCCTGAATTTCTTTTTCTCCACTTCCCAACTGTGGTCAATTACATCATTATCATATTCATCAACTTCACCCGCATCCACATCTTCTGTTTGGATGCTGGAATGTTGACTTCATGTTGCAACCACAGCAACATCATCATCATCAGATTTATCATCCTCATCATCATCACCACCATCACCTGATACTTTTTCACCACACTGTGAATCACTGCTTGGAAAATGCATGACCTGAACCGCGGTTGAAGAAATGTCACATTGCATGCTATCATTGACATGATTATCAGAATCCTCTTGTTCGGTTACTGGGATGTTACCGGAAGTATGACATCATCTACACTGCCACTCCTCCACACTGCTTCACACTTCACTATATTTTCAGACATGGTACACTGGTCAGACGTGGAACTTGAGGCAGCAATACTCATACCACCACCAGCAACTGTACTAACTCCACTGGCTGGGAAACATCATCTCCTTCAACTATGAGTGAAGCTACTGATTGGGCTGTAAAAACATTGCAGGAGAAATACCTTTCCTCACATCAGCAATGCACTTCTCGTCTGCTTACTACCATGCCCACAGACAATCTTATCACTGGCAGCAGTACCGTGATGAGAACCAGCTTTGTTTGCATGTCTGTTTGCAGGCATTTTGGGGATCAACAACAATATTCTAAACGAATTTAGATTTTGAAACGTTCACTCTGGGTGGGGGATGCTGGATGTGAAGCCAAAAACAACTGTGGCTTCAGCAACAGATACAGATGCAAATTCAGAAGTGAAAACAATACCTTAACTAACCAGTGGTGCTGAAGTGACGAACAATCCAATCTGGAAAATAATTCCTTTTGCGGTGTGGGAGGAGGCACTGACTGCAGATTTTTACTGCAGTGCAAGCAGCAAAACAAAGAAAAGATACCACAATGGCAGTACAAAATCATGCAGCTGCAGTGGATAGCAGGTTCACACTGCTGCGCCTGAAATTACACTGTGGCACAATAAAAGGTGTATTATTTAATGTCACGCACACACACATTCTCACACACACACACACAATTTGTCTACAAGTAATGTGTAGCAAATTGAAAAGTTCAATAATATACCGTATTGTAAACAACCTGAAATTATAAACTGCTGCACCAGATCCACACAACACACAATCAGCAAAAATTTCAGTGATTACTGACAGTATTACTGTTTGTACATTAACAGTCAGTGATATATATATATATATATATCAAAAATATAACCAAAAACAAAGAACTCCCTATTTCTCCAACTAAATCTACCTACACCACAGATACACCCTCCCCAAAGCACACTTTCACTGTCTCTTACTACACAGACTCAATGTTGTACATTAACATTCAAAATCCATACACAAACAAAAACACTCGATGATATGAGCACAGGAAGGTTCCTACAAACGATGAACTAAATTTTGATACAAAAAATACTCACAAAGGCTTTTTAACAGCTTTTAGAATGTTTGAATTACAGACAGCTCTCAGAGTACATTGTCTCCTTCAGCTTCCTACACACACTATCCGAACTGAGGCTGTGCAGATCAATATAGAGCCCATGTGACCTGAAATCCTATGAATCACTGCAAAATTCGCCTTGGAGCTTAAAACAAGGTGAAGTGAGGTGAACACATTGCTTGCAATGCACTTCGCTTTAAATTGGCGGAGTAGTGGTCTGGGTAGGTGAAGTAACGCAACATCATTGTTTTCAATTGACTTTGCATTACCCACAATAACGTGAATTACTCTGCTTTGCTTTGTGGAGTACTCCACAAATTTGCCTGGAGCAATTGAGGCCACTTCACCCACCACTAGTCCTTTGGATGGTGGAAGGAGCATTCTGCAGTCTAAGGGCATTGTGTTTGATTCTAACAAGTCCATAGGTATGGAGAAGTGGTTTTGTTTTTATGTTTCTCAGCTAACTCCACTTGTCAATAACCTGAGGTAAGGTCACGTTTTAGAAAAATATTTAGCTTGCCACAGTGCTTCTAATGCCTGTTCAATTTGGGAGAGAAAAAGGAATCTCTGGTACTGTGGGAATTAAACTTTCTGTAGTAAATACAGATCCTCAGGCAGTCACCCATCTTGATGACTACAGCAATGGGAGAGGCAAATGGGTTCTTACTGGGCTGGATGACTCCAACTGCCTACATATAAGCACTCTACTTTCTTACTTCCTGGTATTGGGAAGGGGTATCTTTCTGTACAATAGACGAACACCTCTGGACAGAGCTGTGCAGAATGAAAAAAGTTTAAATTTGTGGAATCCGATAAAATGCTGCAAAGTTCTGCAGACTTTGTCAGAATTTCACAGAATTTTTAATTTATTAATTTGCTCATGACTCAGCTGTCTATTGAGCTAAGGATCTGAAGTTTGACATATTCACTTGCTGATAGGTGCTCTAATGGTGTGCTAAATATCTTGACATTAGGGTGTATCATCATAAAATTATAGGTGCTCAAATTCTGTTATTTTAGGTTTTTGTCAGAAATTTCATGAAAACTTTGTATCTACAGTATGTATAAGTCAGGCATCTTTGGAGCTAGAAATCTGAAACCTGGTACATACTGTGTGTGTATGTATATATATGTATATGTATATATATGTATATATATATATATATATATATATATATATATATAATATGCAGTAATAACTCACATACCTGCAACATTTTGTACCAATTTGATGAATGCATACAAATTATGCTAATATAAGTAAAATATAAATTTTGACAAAATGGTGGCAGCCTACTATATGCACAGCCCTTTTAAAGCCTGAGACTTAAAACTCGGTGCACATATCCATGTTGCACCCTTCTCTAAGTCCTGAAATGGTGGTGTAATATGTATAGGAAATTTTAAAATTAGATGGAAATAACTGAACATTTAATTTTGATTACATGTTTGGCCACCCTTAGCTCACCCCTTCAGTCTAGGACTCTGAAAGTTGGTACACTTATGAAAGCCATTAGTATCTGTATACCTGACAAATTTGGTATTATGTGGATACATACTTTGAAAACTAGACCAGAATAACTGAAATTTAATATTGGCAAAATTCTGTGGAATTTAATTTATTAATTTGTTCATAACTCAGCCCTCTATTGCACTACAGATCTAAGATTTGGCATAATTACTTGTTATAGGAGTTCTAATGTTGAGCCAAATATCACTGAAACACAGAAACACAGACCATGATGACAGAAAAGACCAGTGGTCCATCCAGTCTGACGATATTCCCTGTGATCCCTGGAACTTTCCTGAATCTACTGTTTCTCCATGGTACTAACCCTCCCATCCTATCCCCATTCTCCTCTCTGGTCTTGTTGCCCCAGGCAGCTACTATTCCGTCATTCTATCCCATGCCTGTTTGAATCCCCTTACACTATGTTTACCTACCACCTTGGTTGACAAACTGTTCAAGGTTCCACCACCCTTTCCATAAAGAAGCACATCCTCATGTTCTTCCTGAACCTCCCTCATGTTAATTTCTACTCATTACCACTTGACCTTGAGTTGGTATTCAAGGTAAATAATTCCTGTAGTTTACCTTGTTAATTCCTTTAAGGAACTAGAAGATCTCTGTCATATCTCCCTCTCCTTCTGTTTCCCAGTGAGTACATATTTAGTGCCTTGAGGCTCCTCATAGGATCTGACCTGCTGGCCCTGGAATCATTTTATCACTCAGTGCTGCACTGTTTCCAGCCTATCCTGTCCTTTCTGAGGCAAGGGCTTCAGAACTGGATATGAAACACAGGCGGCATTACACAGGATAAACAATAAATAATCAGACCAGACCAAATTCTGGTCTGGTTTGATTATTTATTGTCTTATCCCCTGTGTGCTACCTCAGGCTATGTTTTGTTGTGTTGCTTTTTGTGGCGTGCACCTGCTCTGTTCCCAAAGATGCTCCATTCACCAGTGTCTTGTTTCAGAACTGGACACAGTACTCCAGGTGAGACCTCACCAGGGATCTATAGAGGGAGGGAGGTATTACCTTTATCTTCTGCTATCAGTACCCTCCGGATATACCCCAGCATCCTGTTAGCCTTGCTGTAGACTTTGTTACACTGGCTTGTTTGTTTAAGGGAGTTAGTGATGATAACTTCTAGATCTAGATCCAGTTCCTATTCTGTAATGCTAAGTCTCACTCTGCCTATTCAGTACTCCATCTTGGGATTCCTTGTTCCCAGGTGCATTACCATGCACATTTTGGCATTGAATTTTAACTGTCAGACCATTGTCAACCCCACTAGTTTTGTAGGTCCCTCTGTATATCCCTATTCCCTCATCACTATCCACTCTTCCACATAGTTTTGTGTCATCTGTGAACAGACACAGCCTGCCCTTCATTCCTCTCCAATGTCACTAATGAACATGTTGAAGTGGACGGACCCAGGACAGATCCTTGTGGAACCCTGCTCAAAATCTGCTTTTTGTCTGATTAAACCTAATTGATCACCCTCTTTGCCTCCCTTCTAGCCAATGATCCACCCAGTTCACTAATGGATATATCATGACATTAGCATGCATCGTCTCAAAATGATAGGTGCCTAAAGTCTTATTTATTTTTTGGGGAAATTTCATGAACATTTTTATCTGCATAAAACTCAGGTACCTTTGGGGCTTGAAATCTGAAACTGGGTACATATATAAATGTAGTAACCCATATGCCTGCAAATTCTATTAGCGTTTTGATGAATACTTTTTTTTTTTGCACCCTCTCTCTACGCACTGGTTGGTCTTTCATTTGGGCCCTATTATGGATCTTCCCACATGAGTAGTTCCCCAACCCTTAGTGCCCCAGATCACAGCTAGCCCTCAGGGTACCCAATGTATCCCTTCATTGGGTGGGTCCCCTACCTGTGCAGGAATGAGCCTTCTGGCCTGCCTTCTGGTCCTGGGTGCTGCTGCTGGGGTGACTGATGATGGCTGCAGGGACTCCGGTGGTGAGGATCCTGGAGGGCTGTCACCCAACCAACCAGCATGGATTTCCCTGTTTCTCCCTTGGAGCATGACGTCTATGATGCAAGGCAGTCACCAGCATCAGTCACACTCCTGAGTTATCAGAGCCAGATGCTGCTGTGCTCTCAGACTCCACTAGGTGGCAATAGGCTCTGGTCCTCTCCGCTCCTCCCCAAGAGATGGTGCTTCAGCCTTCTCTCCCGGCTGGCCTTCTGACAGTCCATTCCGAACTCTGATCATCAGCGACACAACAGTAAATATTGCTCTGCCCGGCCCCTTGATGAATACTTTCAAAGTTATAATAAAATAATTAATATCTATGCAAAGAAGTGCAAGATAATGCATATGGGGCACAAAACCCTGGCACAATATATCAGTTGGGGGTGAGGATATAGCATGCACCAAGCAGGAAAGGGATCTTTGGGTTATCATCTCTGATGACCTCAAGGTAGGGGAACAGTGTAACAAGGCAGCAGGTAAAGCAAATAGTATGCTGGGATGCATAGGGCAGGGGCATCACCAGCAGGAAAGGAGGTCATAATTCCACTATACAAGACACTAGTGAGGCCCCACCTGGAATACAGTGTACAGTTCTGGAGACCTTACCTACGTAAGGACATAGACAGGGTAGAGAAGGTTCAGAGGAGGGCAACAAAGATGGTCATGGATTGCATCACAAGTCCTATGAGGACAGGTTGAAGGAACTGAATATGTACTCCTGGAGGAGAGGAGGGAGAGGGATATGATAGAGACATACAAGTATCTTACAGGAGGAACAGGGTGCAGGAATACACTATTTTAAGAGAAAAGATGTTCCAGGACTAGAGGGCATGGGATGAAGTTGGAGGAGGATGATTCAGAGGAAATGTGAGGAAGAATTTCTTCACAGAACTTGTAGTGGACAAGTGGAACACCTGCCTGAGAAGTAGTGGGGCTGAAAACAATCACGAGGTTTAAGAATGCATGGGATAGACATAAAGGAATTCTGGAGGTCAGGGTAAGGGGCAACAGACTTCTAGGAAAACATAAACTGAACTTACAAGCTCAAATGGGCAGACTGGGTGGGCCATAGGCCCTTATCTGCTGACACTGTCTATGTATCTATGTATCTAAATTTTTGACAACATTTTCATTACAGCCCCTTTAAAGCTTGAAACTTAAAAACTTGGTGCACACATTCATGTTGCATGTTTCCCAAATTCTGAAACTGTAAAGAAATTTGGATAAGAAATTTAAAAATTAAATGGAAATAACTGAAATTGAAATGTTGATGAAATGTTTGGCCATCCATAACTTGACTCCCTTTTAATCTAGGACTCTGAATTGGTACACTTATGCAGGATATTAGTACCTGTATACCTACCAAATTTGGTATAATTTGGATATGTACTTGAAAATAGGTTTATGTGATAACAGCGATCTCAGAAATGCGATCGCCGTTAGAACAAATGCACTTTGGCAAAAATACATTTTGTCGATGTACACTCCCAGCGCAATGCAAAACAGTTCCAGGAATTTTTTGTTTGGGGGCTTTCCCTGTATCCCCCTACTAAAGATGATCAACTCCAGGGAGGTGCATGTAGGGCAGGTGAAAAGTTAAAAATTTTTCGCCAGTGCAAAAATCCTGACATGCCCAACACTGAACCCTGCACCTTCCCAACCATAGCCTGCCATGAACCAGCCATGCCACATGGCCTGCTCAGTAAACCACTGTCACACTACCCTCACAAACCCTCCCTCCCCTTCTGCCCATTTCACAGCATACTCACTCCCCGTGAGTGCATATTCATATAGTGACACGATGTCGCCATACCTGCATTGCCTCCCCATCCACTCATCGTGAGGACAGGAGCTGCTATTGAGTCACCCTTTGCTAGTGCTCAATAGCAATCACCTTCCAGGAATACCCCGAAAACTTTACCAAATAAGTGAAATTTAAAATTTGGGAATATTCCATGGCATTAACATACAAATTTCACAAAATTCTGTGGAATCAGAATGCTAATTAGAGGGTATTCTGCTGGTTGAATTTTATGTTCTGCACAGCTCTAGCTGTAGATCTTTTAGTGGAATTTCATGCTGAGCTGTTAAGGTGCAACCATAGACAAGAGGTTGTTGAGAAATTATGTAAGAATTGTTTTACATTTGTTTATTTATTGAATTTTGTTCACCTGGTAGGCCCACTAAGACTAAAAGTCCATTTTCAGGGGTAACTTGAGGGCAGGGGATACAGATGGTAGCCAACTGAAATTGAACCAGATTAAGCTGTTGGTGGTATTTTTAGTAAAACTTACACTGATTTAGTTGTTCCTCATTCACCACTAGACACTTGGATAAATCTGGTTCCATGTCATAACGGCGAAAGCCTAAGGCGACCACCATTATGCAGAAGTCAAGAGTGCCAACAATTTATTTCAGCACTCTGCCACTCTGGTGCACAACAAAGGGTGCCAGGACTTTGTTTTTAATGTTTTCTGGGGTTTCACCGCCCGCACCCCCACTAAAGGATTCTCAGCTCCAGGGAGGTGCATGTCAGGGGTGAAAACATTTAAAAAGTTCAGGCTGGGCTAACAAAACTCACCAGTGACCAGACCCGAACCCTGTACACTGCCGACCGATGCTGGCAGCCACCCATCAAGCCATGGGGTCAGCACAGCAACCAACCATGGCACCTCCCCACATCCCTCACTGTGCGTGCCCGCCCCACCCCCTGTGTGCGTATCTGTAATGACAAGATGTCTCTATAGTCGCACACTCCCCTCCAGCTACCATATCCCTGTGCGCTGTTGCTGCAATGTGCTGGGAGAGGGTCATCATTATTGTCGGTGCCCTTCCCCAAACACCCACATCACGGACACCCATAAATCTACAGTGGATATTTTAGCATTTACTGTATCAGGCTGAACTATATTATGACTTTGGCAGACTTTAGGTAGCCTTGCTTCTGGATGAGGGTCCCTGCTGGTTGGCTCACAGGTGTTTATTTCTATTTGCAAACCCCTCGGCTGCTGAGTTCATATCGCCAGTAATTTTACAATGGCTGTTACTATTAAGAGTTCTGCAAGGTATGTATACAGTTTGATAATTGCTGATCTTGCAGACCGTTGCACATCAAAACTTGTACATATCCATTTGCAACATCCATAAAACACAACCAATGGCTGTGCCTCCAGGAAGACATGCTTACTGTCTGCTTTCAATCAATGCATTATAGAATATCCTTCTAGGACTTCTTGGGACTCTGCATGCATTATCTACTTCCGACCAGCAGGAATGACACTAGCACATCAGCCTGTATACTTTGCTTTGCCAACCTTTCCTTCAGCTACTCTAAACTCAACTTTCTCAGTGTCCAAGTATGCCACATATTATTCTGGGATCTGTTGTTCAACTCTGGCAAGATATTCCTTCCCATGTGTACCCACACATGTCTTTGACTTGCTCTTATAACATTGGTCCTATAAGCAAAGAAAAATTCAGTAGTTTGTGTATGAACAACAAATGTGGGCAGATTTGCAGTGTCTGGCTAAGGAAATTTAATATAATCAACAGTACACAGTGGTGTGGGACCTCCAGTCCCCAGAACCCTCAATAGGGACATCTGAGGGTGTCAGTTCTTGTTTGGTCAAACAGGCATGCTGCCTGCAAAACATATCAGTGATCATTGTTACTTGACAGCCTGAATCTCTCAGGACTCTACTTAGTCTCATTTACTTTTACTAATCCTACATTACATGATTCTAACAATGGTGTGCCACCAATTTTGATACCTGTTTTTTTGCTTCAAGGTGATAGGAAACCATTTTACACTTCTAGATACCCTCCGTTGTTCTTTCATTGGCTAACCAGTATTCTGATAGGTATTTCACCTTTTTGTTAAATTAATAATCTAATTTTCTTACCTTTGTAACTACCCTGAATCCTCTCTCCTCAACAGTTGCTGCTGTCTCTTTCATATTGCCTGAACATTCTATGAGATCAATAACACCCATTTAAAGCCATTCAGATGAATCGCATGGAATGGAGTTATTGATTTCATAGAATGTCTTAGAAATATGAAAATAAAGAGCAGTAGCTGTTGAGGAGAGTGGAACTCCATGTAAATCTGAAGACACCCCAAAGCTGGATTATGTATTTATCAAAAATCATCAAAGTATATCAGAATACATAACTGGCATGGAAAGGAAGATGGAAGGGCAGTTAATTATGTAAAAATTATTTCCTATCTTCTTTAAGACACTGCTTTGGTTTACCACTTTCATGTACAATCTCTTTAGAATGAGGGGTTAACTGTAGGAAAATACTTGTAGCTGCCCTGGTGGACACAGGCTTTAATAGTTTAAAGCTTACCTCCAGACTGACTGTCCACTGTATTAGTCCCAGTACCATCTTGTAGACTGACTCAGCATACACTGGCAATATGTCCTTGCTGAGTTCAGTAGTGGCATATCATCTGTCTGTTCTGTGAATGCTAATGCTGACCTCCAGGCATGGAAGATACTGTCTGTGGGCTCTGATTTGAAGCAGATGAAAAGTGGAAACCAGTGTCTCTAGTTGCAACAGTCTGGTTGATTGACCTATGGTTAGCTTTCTTATTAGCTCCATCAATTCAGAAAATTCAAAATTTGCTTATGCTGAGCACTGGGTCTTCCTTCATCAGCAATTTTGTGTCCATCCTCCCCATCAGAATCTGAGGCTGACTCTGAATCTTCTTAGCCCTGGCCTGAAGTGAGAACCTCCTAGTCTCATCTGCTAGGTCCATGAACTCCTCCTGTAGCTTCAAAAACTTATTAACTGGGATTTCATAATTGAAAGCCTCAGATAAATCTCCTTATCCCACAAGCATTTCATACATTGTCATTTAATTCATAATCTCACTCTAGATAGGGGCAATTGCTGTTCTGCTATTTTTCAGTTGAATGTAATATAGCTTCAAGGACAATGCATACTAAGGTATGCACTTCTACTACGGCAACAATTTTACTGTGACTGACACTACAGTGACATGTCACTATAATGTCAGCGTGGGACCCTGGCACTGCTTTCTGGGGATTTTGCACCTTCCTGAATCATCTCGGATCAGAGTTGATTATTGTAGTTACAGGGGTAGTAGGCGACCCCCATTGAGTTTCAGGGTGAAGCCCACTGGCTATCATAGTTTCAAGTGGCCACCTTTATGCCGATCACAATTGTGGATGACATAATGGTGTCGCTAATGTCGGTCGACAACAGCTTTGTTGACCGACTATCATGGATCCGCATACAAACAGGTTGTTTCATCAGGGCATTGTGCCCTTTCATAGAAAGCTGCCATGGGCTTCAGTGATGGCTGGAAGTCATTGTACTCTGCTATTAGATCATCAAATGCTTGGTCTGGAGTTTGATCATTCGGTAGCAAATTTAGAACAATCTTTCTTGCCTCACCACTGAGATGACTCACTACAGTTAAAAACTGAAGACTAGGTGGCATGATTGTGCTTTATGAGCATACTGCACAGCCTTGATCCAGTCCTCTACCAAAAGATTACTATCTGGATTGCCATTAAATACTGGTATACTTCACACTTGATGTGATGATGTTAGGGTACATGGGGGAGCTGGCATGTAGAAGGAGGCAACATTACTCCATTGGTAACTTGAGATAGGGGGTGTCAACTGGACATTCATGGGAGAGTTGGAATATGGAAGCTGAGAGAAATGCATTGATTCTTGCAGATCACAAGGCAACTGATGATCAGTAGGTAAGGCCCTCTTCATCTGACCTTGTTAAAGGGAATCTTTCTGCTATTTGGCACAAAGGATGGACCTAATGGGGGATATGCATGTAGTTTTCTGGGGTAGCATTATAGTGATCAATTCCTATGATGTTCATATTGTGTGGCAACCTACTTTGATTAGGAGATGATGGTACACTTAGCTGAGTTACATGCTCCACTGACACCAGCTATATTTCATGCCCATCCCCTTTCATAGTATCTACTCACAGCACCTTGACAGAGATTTTAATAAACAGATGGGGACACTAGTGACCCTGATGTTAACTGTCTTGCACCTCTAGACTACTGGTATACTTTCCTGTGATCCTGCATTCTGTCACGTTGTACATTACAAAAAAGCATTTTTCTGGGATTTTCTGCACACTTCAGCCAGATGGGATAAACAGTTTGCTAGCACTAGCCGGTCTGCTGACACAGCGGCATGGCATCCATCTGCTTTGCTGACATCCTAGGTTGGGAGACGGACTTGGCAGCCTGGTGGTTGGCCAGGGAGAAGGGACCACATCTCATGGATTGCCTCTCTCTGGAGAGAGGAAAGAAGTGTGTCTGATGCAATGCGGACCTCTGGCAGAGGCTGGGAGTACAGCCACAGCTGACACCACACATAAGGGGGCAAGGCAGATGCTGGCATCATTGCATGTTCCTGCCCACAGGAAGAAAATGCAAAAATACATTGCCGGCTTCTAATGATGTTCCTTGCCTCTGCTGCCACCCTGCTGCAGACTAAAGTCCGCTAGGGGGTTCTGCTCCATGACCCCACCCTGAGGGCAAGCCAGGGCCTCAAGACCATGTTTCCTGGGAGGCACCCCACTGGAGCTCCACAAAGGAGTAAGCCTGGGGATGGGGGAGCAGCAAGCAGGAGCAGGAGGCCATAGCTCCAGAAGTGGAGGGGGATTGCTGGTAAAGAAAAAACAGTTTGCTAGCACTTACAATTTTCAGTACAACACTTTATCTAATTTAATTATAGTTTTCTCTTTGTATTGAGCTACACTTTAAATAAGTCACATAACTATTTAATAGCTTTTTCCTCCTACAACTGCTCTACCAGGAAAACAATATTGAACAGATAGAGTAGCTCAATGCACTACTTGATGCTAATTTATTTACTTGAAACCTAAGTTAAAGATTGTTTAGATTACTACTGAACACACTGCTAATTTGATGAATAACACAGTTCTGAAGCATCAAATATAAGCATGCTACTGCATCACAATTACTTAAACTGAACCCTGCCAACCAGACCAGCAAGTCAAACCTGACAGAGTCCAGCAGTTGTCAGGATAAATGTTATCACTTCTTTCCCTGCTGGTAACCGAGATGTACTCCAAATTTAGTCCCAGAAAGGCTGGAGTACCTACCAGTGATGGAATGCTGGTAGATTGATCTCAAGCTGTTCTGGTCTGACTCAGTCAATCTTCTCTATGCAGTGTCAGTAGAATAAGGGTGCTTTTTATTTTAACCTGCATCTGAGTCATGGCACCAGATGGAAGGCTGCTTTCCCTAGTATGGCCTAGCTGTAACCTCATACATACGTTAGAATACAGTTCAGGTGTTGAGGGGTGCTAAGGCACAAGTGGAGGAAAGACTAGCCTGAGGGATGACAAAGGGAGACAAGACCTTCTTAGGTACATAAGGGAAAAAGAAAGACAATGGTGGGAATTGTGAAGCTGAAGGCAGCAGAGGGTGACTGTGCAGAGTATGATCAAGAAAAGCAAATATCCTGAACAAATACTTTTGTTCACTATTCATGGTAGAAGGGAAGGGGATGGACTGCATATAGGGTACAGAACCAAGGGAGGGAGTGAAGTAGACACTAGTCTCCTGGTTAGTCTGTCCTGCATTGCCTGAGGAGGGACTGCAGAGGGGCAGGGTGACCATCTGTTTTAGATATGCCCTGAGCCTCACTGCATTCCCAGTGATAACACCAGTGTCTTTGAGTGTGTGGTCACTAAGTATGCCTTGGGAGTCAATAGCAGTATAGTCCTCATCAACCATCCCCTGGGGGCTTTTCCTCCAGGAGCTGGCAGACTTCTTCACTGAGCAGGTGTTGGAATCCCCCAGGAATTTGGTTCTGGGGACTTTAATGCCTGGGTTGATGATAAATCCTGTCATTTTGGTCAAGAGCTCTCCAGCTGATAAATCAGCAGAGATTGTCTCAGACGGTTACCTCCAAGATGCACATATATGGCACACTCTTGACCTGGTCTCCTCACTCCGACTTGACATTACAGTGGTCATAGTTGATCCAGTTTGTTGATCAGATCATCATGCTGTTGAGTTCCTGTGGGGCCCCTGTCAAATAACTCCTTAAGCTGAGACTATCCACTGTCATCCAAAAAGTAAATTGGAGCCTTGCCAGCTCCATCAGTTACTGGATGTCTTGAGCTTGCTGCTAGCCTGTGCTCAGGATTCAGAGGCTGATGTTGAGGCTTATAATACAGACTTAACTTAGGTCCTGGACCTGATTGCACCTTTCCATGTTCACCCTTGACCTCCTGACATCGCTCACCATGGCATTGTGTTGACCTGCATCAGTCAAGACTAAGGGGCATAGGTGGAGTGTGCCTGGAGGAGTTCTCAATCTGAGGAGGACAAGGCAGTGGTGAGGCTCCATTATTTGGAGTATCGGTGGGCAATCGATCTTAAGAAGACTGAATGTTTGTCCTGGTCGATTGCTGTAGCAGGAAATCACCAGCTGTGCTCTTTCGCACTGTCAACAGTTGGTGGAATCCTTCCTGTCTGCAGTCTGGGATGGCATTTTCACAAGAAATGTGCAAGCAGTTTGGGTCTTTCTTTGCTGACAAGGTGTCCTCTATTAGGCGAGAATCATATCCTCTGGTCCAATTTGAGCTGGAGGTGATCAGTCTGCTGGTAAAGATCTATTTCTGAGTTGGAGTGAGTTTCAGCTGGTTTTGCATTTGAGGTCCCCATGTGCTTACCAGCATGCGTCCCACAACTGTGCCTTGGTTCCAGGCCCAATGCAGCTTGTCATCAGCTGCTTGGATTTCCTGGATCAGGGGTTCATGGAAATCGTAAATGGATCTTTAAATGAGGGTGTCTTTTCTTTGGCCTTGAAAGAAGCTGTGGTGAGACCCTCCTCAGAAAGTCAACTTTAGACCCTAACATTCTCTTGAACTATAGACCCATCTCTAATCTTCCTTTTCTGGGAAGGTCATCGAGAAGGTGTTGATTGAACAGCTAGCTGAGTGTTTGAAGAGTCTGTCCATCTACACACTCCCTAATCGGGTTTACAGCCCTGACACAGAACTGAGACAGCCTTGGTTAGGGTGGCACATGATCTCTTCATGGCAAGGGACCAAGGGCAAATTTACTATCTTGGTGCTTTTGGACCCATGTTCAGCTTTTGACATGGTTGATCATGGGGTGCTATTGGATCATCTGCGGAACTATGTGAAACTTCACAGTGCAGTTTTGCACTGATTTAGCTCATATTTAACTGGAAGATTGCAGCCGTTGTCCTGGGAATTATTCCTCGGGATTTTTAGCATTGCCTTGTGATGTTCCACAGAGCTCATTTTTACACTGTAGTTCTCCATGTACATGCTGCCACAGGAGAGAGATCATTAGGTAGTACAATCTGGGGTTTTACTGCAATGCAGATGACACCCAATTGTACTTGTCTTGTGCCCAGGTGGCCTCTCCACCTCAGGGTACACTGAGCCAGTGTTTGGCAGAGATTAATGACTGGACGTCTGCAACTGGTTATGTCTCAATCCCAGCAAGATAGAGTTCTTGGTGATTGAGCTGGGTCATGGGACTGTTTCTGCTGATGGGAGGCTGCTCACCTCAGTAGTTGATGGGCAGCCCTATTGGTGGTAGGTTCCGTTAAAGATCTTGCAATTTTTCTAGATGACCGATTGACCCTTGAACAACAGGTGTCATTGGTTGTTCGATTTGGTTTCTTCTATCTTCTGAATATCGCCAGAACCGACCATTCTTGAGGCCTGATGATCTGGCTACAGCCATCCATGCCTTTGTCACCAGCAGACTTGATTACTGCAGTGCTTTATACCTTGGGCAGTCTGGAGGATTGAAGCATCAACTGCAGCTAGTGCAGAATGCTGCAGCTAGGATGTTGATGGGTGCCTCAATGAGAGATCATGTTACTTCTGTTCTGCTCACTCTGCACTGACTGCCTGTGAGTTTGCACATCACCTTCAAGATATGCTTATTAACTTACAAGGCCCTACGTGGTTCAGGACCTGATTACCTTAAAGAATTCCTGGTTTCCGTATCAAATTATCTGCCACCTATGGTCCACCAAGGCTGGCTTGTCTTTCTGTACCCTCCTCTTTCCTTAAGAGATCGGGTGATAGAGATTTTGGTACTGCTGCACTGTATTTGTGGAACTCTCTCCCACCTTATATATGTGCAACCAGCTCAGTGAAGGCCTTTAAAGCCTCTTTAAAATATATTTTTTATAATACTTTCAATTTTATTTAACATATTTTCTGATTTTATTCTTGAGGGTGTTTTTACTGGAAAGTGCTCTGAGCCCCTGGATAGTGCAATATATATAAATAAAATTTGCTTTGCTTTGCCTAGTCCATTTACAGAGTAAAAATCTTGAACGCACTTTTGAATCTGACATTGGACAAGGTGACGGGCCATAGGGGGTACACTAAAGGGTTTTGAAGGAGCTAAGAGAGGTGCTGGCTACACCTCAAGCAGCCCTATTCAATAACTCACTATATACATGGGTGGTCACAGAAGACTGGAGAAGGGCAAAAGTAGTCCCACTCCATAAGAGCGGCATCTGGGAAGAAGCTGGTAACTGCAGGCTGGTTAATCTGACATCAGTAGTGGGGAAACTAATGGAGTCACTTACAGAGGAAAGAATCATAAAATACCTTGCTTCCTGTGGGTTACAGGACCCAAGGCAGCAAGGGATAACAAGATAGGAATCGTGTCAGATAAACCTGATAGATTTCTTTGACTGTGTGTCCAGACAAATAGATCTGGGGATTGGTGAATGTGTCCTATTTAGACTTCAGCAAACCATTTGCCACTGTGCCACATAGGGGAAATAAAAAGCTGAGCAGCTTGTGGGGTGGGGACCAAGGTGGTACATTGGGCACAGAAAGTGACTGACAGATAGGTGGCAGAGAGTGGTGGTAAATGGCACTCACTCAGGGAAGGGACAGTAACCAGCAGGGTTTCTCAGGGATCAGTACTGGTCCAGTCCTTTTAATGTCTGTAAGTGACATTGCAGAGGAAATGAAGATAAGGTATGCCTCTTGCAGAAGACATGAAGATCTCAACAGTGTAGACACCCAGGGGGTGTGCAAAGAATGAAAAGAGATCTAAAAAGCTCAAGGAGCAGGCCCAGTGGCACAGAGGGTTGAGGCACTGGACACCACACCTCATGCCACGCCGTGACCCGGGTTTGGGTGTGGACTCGTGTTGCCAGGAGTTGACAGGGGCAGGGAGGATTGAATGTCCGGAGGACTGATCTCCTCCCTGGGGTGAGTTAGGGGTGCTGGCTGCACTAGCAGCCCCCAGTGGAGACTGGAGGGTAGCAGTACTGGTGGGCCAGAATATGATTTGGGAGAGGCACATGACCTGTGTACATGCATGGGAGCATGCACGATACACGTGGACATCATTGCATGTCCTCCCTAGGGGAACCACTCACACAGGAAAAATCCCTCTCCCAGCAGCAGTATGACAGCCACCCGACAGACGACTAGGTTTGTGGGCCAAGCAAAGCCCGATGGTTGGGATGGGGGCGCAGGGCGTTCCGGTCTCCTCCTGGTTCCCTCACTGGGAGGCCCAGCCTTAGGCAGCAAGCAGTGTTCCTCCTCACCTCAGCGGTTTGTAGCAGAGGCTGGCTCCACCAGGATCTGTTGAACATCAGCGTACATGGCCTGAAATGGGGTAAGTACTCCCCAGCTGCAGTGAAGTGCATAAAAGAAAGTTAAAAAAAAAAAAAGCACAAGGAATGGTCAGGGTATGGCACCTTGGCTTCAGTGCAGAAAAAGTGTAAAATTGTGCACCATAGGTGCAGGAACCCAGCAAAGAAGAGAATGGGTGGCTGGTATTGGTGGTTACAAAACAGGAAAGTGACCCTAGCTTGATCATTATGGATGACTTCAAGGTGGAAGGCAGTGCAACTAAACAGTAGAGAAAGCCAGTGGGATGTTGGGTGCATCAGGAGTGGTATCACCAGCAGAAGAAGGGAGGAGGGGTTGCCACTTTACTGGTCATTGGTGAGACCACACCGCAGTACTGCATCCAGTTCTGTAAACTGCACCTTAGAAAAGACATAAACAGGGTAGAGGCTGTCCAAAGAAGGGTAACAAAAATGATGCAGGGACTGCACAAATGTCCTACAGTATTAGAAGAGACTGAGGATCTGAACATGTACACCCTGGAAGAAAGGAAGGAGATGGAGAACATGAGAGATACCTTTAAATACCTCTTGGGGTGAACAGCATAGAGGAGGGAGCATTTTCCAGAAAAGAAAGTGAACAAGAACCAGAGGACACAGTATCCACAATATATCAAAGTTCTTTGGCTCCACTTCTGACCTTACAATTTACAAGGCCCTCCGTAATGCGTGTACTTGAGCCTTTGCATCTGCACTCCAGAACAATCATAAGCACCCATCTAATTTCTGTAGGATAATGGATGATCTCCACTCTGACCCAGCCAATTCTCCCTGTTCTCAAGATGGGTGATATTCCTATCTGACCCTGCTGCTGTCACCTCATCTTTCGATTTCTTTTTCACTTCCTATGCCCTCCTCCTCTTTCTTCCTCCTCCTCTTCTCTTCTCTTCTTCTCTACCATCTCATTTCCCTATTCTTTCTGTCTTTCTGCCCACCTACCACTGTTTCATTCTACCTACTACCCCTAATGCTGCTCTTCAGGCCCTCTTGATTCTAAATGCTCACAAGCATGAGAGCCCTGATGGTCCTGACCAGACCTCTACTGTATCTATCTGCACATGCTATTGCCCTCAGTATTTCCCTCCTCAGCCTCTCTTTCTCCTTATCCCATGTCCCTAACTCTTGGAATTTGACTATTGTCATTCCCGTGATATAGGGTTGGTGACCTCTCTTCCCCTTGACTTCAATCCTATCTCTCTCCCCTCATACTGACTAAACCCCAGAAACATCTTGTTCTCTCCCAACTCTCCCCTTTCACGACTCAACCTCCTTCTTCACTCCTTTACAGTTTGGCTTTAGAAAGTTTCACTCCACCTCTCTTCCAGTGCACTGACACTATCCTCACTGGTATGGATCAGGGCCTTGTTTCTCTGCTGTCTTTATCAACTTAGCTAGATTTTGACCCTATTTCCACCCCATTCTCATTGACAAGCTTTAGTCAGCGGGACTCTCTGCCTCCTCATTTGAGTAGTTCTGCTCTTACATTGTGGGCAGGTCACAAGCTATCTGTATTGAGATTTCCTCTCCTCCCACCTCTATCAGCTCAGGCATCACCCATGGGTCTGTCTTTGGCCCAGTTCTTTTCTCCATTTTCTAAATGACCTCCCCACTGCCTGTTCCTCTGTGTCCATTTGTATGTACACAGATGATATGTAGTATTTACCTCTGGCTCCTCTTCCCCTGACCTCACGAACCAGCTCCAACTGGACTTTAACAACATCCAGCACTAGTTCCAAGAATATCAGTTATCCTCAGCATTGAAAAAAAAATGGTCTTTAAGACATTTGTCACCAGTCAGAGGCTTGCTAGAGTCTCCTCTTTCCCTTCCTTTCATTCCCTTGATGGTACAGAGTTAGAAGATGTCTCTTCCTTCAAGTACATTGGGGTTTGACAGATTGCAACCTTGATTTTCTGTTCATGTGGATGCTAGTCACAAGAAGCTGTGCCCCAAAACCTGAGCACTTTACAAGAATAAGAGAAGCATCCAACTTCCTGTATGCAGAGTAATCCTCAATAAGATGATTCTCCCATTTTGACTCTGGTAACATTGTTTAAGTGCTGCTCCAAAGTCCACTTTAGGTGGACTGGACCCCCCACTCCCTCTGTCATTTTGCCCTTAACAAACACATATGCACTCACCACTGTTCTTTGTATATTTCCCTCTCCCTCCCTCTCTTGATGCCAAGCATTTTACACGCTGTGCCTCCTTCATCTCCAAATTTTGGTTTGACTCCCTCCCAGTATCTTGCTTCTGTCTCTCTTGCTCTTCTTCTTACTCCCAGTGCTTGCTTTTGCTATCTTACTCTTCCACCAGTGAACTCTGCTGCTGCCCCTGCCTTCTTGTTCTGCTTCACTAAACTGTGGGGCTTTCTCCCTGTTTCTGTTCACTTTGCTCCTTCTCCTCTTGATTTGAAATCTCTGCTCTGAGATTTCTCTATTCATTCCTACAGTTAATTCTGATATTAGGTGGACTTACATCAGTATCCTACCACCATATACTGACACTAGCACAGCCCCACTCTCCCAATAATAACGATAAATAACAATAATTCTTATTATTGTTTTGTTGCTCACTGTATAATGTCCTTTTCCTTGTTCTGCAATTTATAGTACAGCAACTTACTGAATGTCAATTTTACTCTTGGAGCATTCTTGTAATTTATTTTGTTATACTTATTTCCATATTTTTCTATTATCTTTGTACATTGTACTTTGTATATGTTCTGTTCTCTAGGCTTCCCCTACCCCTAGGGCATCTGGAAATTAACTGTTACCAGCTCAGAATGATTTTCTTGGTAAAAACGTTTGAAATAAATAAGTAAATATGAAGCTGGAGGGAAGTCTAGGAGGTATATGTATTTCTTCACCGATAAGGTTGTAGATGCTTGGAGGCAGCTCTCTACAAGCAGGTGTGGTAGGGCAAAACTGTAAGGTTTCAGTCATGCATGGGACACGTATAAAGGAAAACTGGTATCGAAGTGTGTGTGTGGGGGTTGACAGGAGACCAGGTAGGGTCTGCGGTGGCAGAGTAGCCAGAGAAAAGAAAGGCAGACTGGGGGGCAAGGCTCTTATCTACCGATAAATACTATGATTCTATGATGCAGATAATTAGCAACAGTTTTATTTTTGGTGACCTTTCATGGTGAAAAACATAGGCAGTTTAAATTAGTATTTTGTCAGAATATGCTACATTTACAGTATGTGTTATACAACACACATCAGCAAGCCTGATGTAACACAGTGCACAGGTTTCACTATATTTACAGGACTGAATTTCCTTAAAAGTTAAGCATTCTAAATAAACACCAAACTCAAGTAAAGCATCTTACATAGAAACATAGAAATTGTCAGCAGATAAGGACTGCTAGGCCCATCCAGTCAGCCCATAGAACATATACATTGATGTGGCCACTGATCATATGTGATCAATGGCTTTCTATCACTCCCTCACCCTCAGGCTTCCCTTGTGCCTGTCCCAAGCATGCTTAAACCCCTCCACTGTGCTTGTCCCCACTACCTCATGTGGCAGACTATTCCAAGTGTTGACTACCCTTTCTGTGTGGAACATCTTCCTCACATTACCTCTTAATCTACCCCCTTCCAATTTTATATGGTGCCCCTTGTTCTAGTACTTTTCTCATTGGAAAGGTCCCCACCTACACCTTGTTTATGCCCTTGAGGTACTTGAAGTTTTCAATCGCCCCCGCTGTCTCCTCTCCTCCAGTGAGTACTTATTGAGGGTCCCTTAGTCTCTCATATACTAACATACTAATATACTAAAATGTCAGCAGAATAGGCCCTAACGGTCTTTCGAGTCTGTAAAATTGGTTAGCCCCCACCCTGGGTCCTGACCTTGCTGCCCCCTCGCCTTCTCTGGCTTCTCCTTCCCAGTTCCGGATATTCTTGTTGCATTGGATTTTGCTTCCAGAACCCTTCCCTGTACCTGTCCCAGCCCCTCTTGAACCCCTCCACCGTCTCTGTCTCCACCAGCCCCTAGGCAGTGCATTCCATGGCTCCACCACCCTCTCAGTGAAGTAGCACCTCCTCCTTTCTCCCCTGAATCTTCCCCCTCCAGCTTCCACCCATGCCTCTAGTGGCCCCTCCTCCTTCCTTCAAGCACCTGACTGTTCCTCCCTATTTACCCTTTTCATGTACTTGAAGACCTCTATCATGTCCCCAGTCCCTTCTCTCTTCCAATGTGTACATATTTAGCTCTTTGAGCCTCTCCTCATGGGTTCTGTCCCCAAGCCCCAAATCATTTTGGTTGCCCTCCTCTGGACCCTCTCCAGGAGTTTAATGTCCCTCTTTAAGTGTGGCCTCCAAAACTGCACGAGTACTCAAAGGTGTGGCCTTACCAAGCAGTTATACAGAGGGAGCATCACTTCCATCCTTCTGGAGGTGATCCCCTAGCGATGCATCCCAGCATCCTGTTGGCCTTGGCTGCTGCCCTCCTACAAGTCTCCGAGTTGTTCATTTGACATCCACCACCACCCCAAAATTTCTGTCCTCTGTCCTACAGCTGTTCTCAAACCCAGTACCCTTGCTATCAGAGTCGGCAGCTCTACCACTTAACCATTGTATCTGTCTGGTATATGTTTTGTGATGTAATCCCTGTACCATCTTTGTTGCACTTCTCTAGATAGTCTCTACCTTATCTATGTCCTTGCGCATGTGTGATCTCCAGAACTGCATGTAATACTCCGGGTGAGGCCTTACCAATGTTTTATACAATGGCATCACCACCTCCCATCTCCTGCTAGTGATACTCCTGCCTATGCACCCCAGCATGCAGCTGGTCTCCTACTGCCTTTGAACACTGCTTGATACCTTAGGTCATCAGAGATGATAACCCCTAGGTCCCTTTCCTCTTTGGTGACAGTCAGCTCCTCCCCCAACCTGTAGCTACCCCTAGGTTCCCTCTATCCGGATGCATTATTTTGCACTTCTTTGCATTGAACTTCAGTTGCCACATCTCCGACCATCTTTCAAGCTTCTCCAGTTCCCTCTTCATTTTCTGCACCACGCCTGAGTATCCCCTGCTGCAGAGCTTGGTGTCATCTGCAAACAGGCAGACCTTTCTTACCAGCCCTCTGCAATGTCACTAATGAAGACATTAAACAGGACTGGTCCTAGTACTCATCCCTGTGGTACCCACTGGTCACCCCCCTCTCCCCGATTGTACCCTATTTACTATCACCCTCTGTCTCCTGTCTGTTAACCAGTTCCTAACCCAATTCACCATCTTGTTTCCCATGCCCAGACTACCCATCTTGTTAATCAGCCCTCTATGTAGGGATTAGTTGAAGGCTTTGCTGAAATCTAGGTATGCAACATCTACCACCCCTCCCTGATTAAGTTCCCTGGTCACCCAATAAAAAAAAAATGTTAGATTTGTTTGACATGACCTTCCTGCTGTGAATCTGTGTTGCCTCAGATCCTGAGCACCACTAGATTCCATATGTGCCACTATCCTTTCTTTCAGCAGTGTCTCCATGATCTTTCCGCCACTGAGGTAAGGCTGACTGGCCTGCAGTTCCCCACCTCCTCCCTACTGCCACTTTTGTGCAGTGGGACTACATACATACATATATACTTACAGTATGTATATTTCTGTAACATAATAGCAGGAGATAGTTTTTGGTGCATTTAGTATTTCACATAAACATTAAAAGTGGGCTTAATACGTTGCTTTGCAGCCCATAACAAGCTCCTTTCCTTTACCACTTTATTTCTATGACATCTTAGCATAAAACCACCCAATATACATCAGCTGATTAGAACTGTAATTAACTGGTACTGTATCAATTAAATTTATTTGTGGATGGCTACAATTAGTTAAGACTGCAAGTTCAGTTCTATAAAAGAATTGGACACCTCGAATAGATGGACTTTTGGTTTGGCTGGTTCATCCTGGTCCAAATGGTGCGGGCCAGGTGAACCAGTTGAACACGTGAACCACAGTTCGTGCATGAAACAGTTAACTAGGGCATAGTGTGAGTCACAGCCTCATTCTGAAGCTAGACTCGGCTCAACCACATGATCCTGCAAGAAAGCTCAGTTGCATGCTTGTCATCTGGCTGTTACGTAGCTCAAGCAGGGCTATGATTCACTTCTGCTTTGATTAGCTAGAAAATCTTTCTAAGTAAAGATCTTCAACAGTTTGACTTATGCTAGTCCTGCATTAGCAGGACTGCTGAAAGGGTATATTTAGGAGGAAAGGAACAAAAAATGAATGCTGAGCACTAGTGTTGCAATAGGCTCTGGGACTCGAATCTTGCCTAAGAGGGAGACCCAGAATAGACTGGACTCTGGAGGCGGAGGAGAAATGCACTTGGGACAGGGTAGTGGGCATATGGAGCTTGAGGTGGCAGTCTGCCAGGTTCCACATGTTGCCTAGTCTCAGCAGTGCAGCACACATTTTCTTTTCATTGCAGAACTAGTATTTAGCAAGCCATTACAGATGCAAACAGATTTTGACTGAAACCCCTGGCAGTAAGAAGTTACTTTTTTATTTACTAATTTTACTGGGCAGTAAGCTTCTTCCAGCTGGCAGCAGGCAGTGCCTGGCCACTGGTAGTTAGCACCTTAGTGGTGTCCCATAAAAAAAAAAAAAAAAAATGTAATAATTCTTCATTCAGTTCATGACTTAACATTTCATTTTGTGGCAGTTTCAAACTCTGCATTTGCCCTAAGTTGCAGTCTTGCTTGCAGCAGTTACTTCTTTCTCCTGGAGTCCTGAAACAGCCTTTACAGTGTGATCTGGGCAGTGGTCAGGGTAGCAAGTATGTGCTAGCTGGCATCTAACCAGTGCCTTTCACTTGGTAGTTGGCACCTTGGTGGCATCACAGAGAAAATTAGAAAATATATATATTTTTTGTAGCACTTTATGAATTGAACTCTCAGTCTTCATGTTCCCCTGTTGCGGTGGTTCCTTCCTCCCGAGTCCTGAACCAGCGTGTGTGTGTGTGTGTGTGTGTGTGTGTGTTGTCCTGAGCTGTGCTGCTGAAGTGTGATCTGGCAGTGGGCAGCAAGTTTGCGCCAGCTGGCAGCGTGCCAGTGCCTGGCTCCTGGCAATTTAATTGGAACTTTAGAGACATCCACACCAAAATGTAAAAAATATAAAATAAAAATAAAATTAAAAAAGTTCTCCACATTCCCTGAAGTTTCTGAGTTCCTTCCTCTTCCTCCTCCTCCTCCTCCTCCTCCTCCCTGAATCAGCCAGCAGTGTGACATCCTGAGCTGTGCTGTTGCACTGCGATCTGGGCAGTGGGCAGCAAGTGTGTGTCAGCCATCAGTGAGTCGATGCCTGGCCTCTGGTAGTCTATGGTGGCATCCCATTGATAAAATAAAAATAAAAAATGTAACTAAAAATCTAAACATTAAATAAAAAAAAGTCTTACTCTTCATCATTCATCACCCACATGGCCTAGTTCTTAGCAAACAGTAGAAAATGGAGAAACAGAGATGCCAAGGAGATGGTGACATGGGCTCATCCAGTCAGAAAAGCAAAAGCAGAGTGGGCTTGGTCATGACCGTCAGCTTCAGTGGGAACAGCAAGTGTAGAGGAAGATGACAGTAGTGGTTGAACAATCCATAAAGTATTACACTTTGCAGTACCCACTCACAGTGTCACTGCAAGGGTTGCAACATCAGCAATCATTGAAGAAAAAAGAAATAAGAAAGGATTGCATCAAGTTGTGACAGGCAGAGAAGGAGGAGCAAAGTGATTTAGCAGAGCTTGGGACAGAGATACAGATTGTTATTATATACTGACAAAAGTGTTAGCAGTAGCAGTAGTTCTAGGAGGAAGAGGTGGACGAAGTTTGAGTTCAGCTTGGGGCAGGTGCATGAGAGATCAAAAGACCAAAAGTGGTGGTAAAACAAACAAAAAGAGAGGCCACAAAACAATAAGGGTTAGCACAACAATGATCATCTGAAATGACAGCAGATAATGAAGACAGGCAAACTTGGTGGCACAGGAAATATGGTAGAGGAAGACAAACCATTTTGTCAACCTCAAGAACTGGTGGGGAAGAGGAGGAGGTTAATGATGAAGAAGCAGCCCACTGTAGACAGCCCATTAGGCAACAGACGAGTGCCAGGAGGAAAGACCAAACCAGTAATGTCCATTGTGTGAGATTTCTTTTGATTGGATAAAGAATCACAGATCCATGTAGCATGTCTTTCATGTAAAGACAAGCTGAATTAGGTAAGGAGTCAACAAAGCTGAGAACATCTAGATGAAAAGGCATTTGCTGAAGTCCCACATCTCAGTATCAGAAGGCATGCTAATGCATGGTGTGTAACAGCATCACCAGGAATTGAAGCTGATGATGATGGTGATGGTGAGAGAACAATAGCAGGCCATGACAAGAGGAAGAGGAAAAAAATCTTTCAAGTGATAACCGATGCATTAACTCCAACATCTTCTACTCCTCACTTCATTATCCCACTGACTCCCACACCTCTGAGAGGCTGCAAATACCCAACCAATTCCACCCACACGGTTGGCAAAATAAGAGCCAACTGTCATATCTAGGAAGAAAATAACTCAACTCTCACTGGAAATGGGCCAGAAATATAGAACCAACAGACCACAGGCAAAAGTTAACGAGAAATTATGGAAATTCTAGCCACTGATTTGCTGCCATTCTCCTTTGTGAGCAAAACAGGTTTACTATTGCTAATGTAAGTTGCACTGCCAAGGTATCTAGTGCCTAGCTGTATCTACTTTTCCATAGTGGCTCTTCCTGATATGTATAAGATTGTCTACAACACTGTGTCATATGCCCTGAAAGCATCATTTGTTATAGCTGTTCACATCATCACTGATATGTGGACCAGTGGTCAGACTACTGATTACTTTGCAGAGTCTGGTCATTGAGTGAGTCTGTGAGCTGTTTAACATGTGAAACGCAATGAGCTTGTCAATTTTTCTCAGACAGGGTATTCTCTGTCAGGGCTGGAATGTTGCCAGTGGGTCGTCACAGTCCAGCAGTGATGAGCTTGTGAGTCTAAGATGCATTTAGTGGTCTTGGGAGAGTTTCAACCAGTGATGACAGAAGAGGTGAGTGAGATGATTTTGGAGCTGTGGCGAATTTTGTGATCTGGACCCAGGTCAAACACGTCTACCATGAGCTGTGTAGGGCAGTTGGGTCCGGTGTTCACTGGGATTGTCTGGTGTTCTCTGTGAGAGAGTGTGTTCCTGGTGTTTCTGAAAAGTGTGCTGGTGAGATTCTTTCTGAAAAAACATCTTTGGATTAAGACTCGTTGCCTGGCTTTTATTGAGAAGGTAGTTGCACTGCAGCTCGAGGCACACATCACTGTCTTTGAGATGTATGAGCCTGTGCAGTTTGGGTTTAGGTCTAAGCACAGCACAAGTCACACTAGTTAAGGTGCATAATGACTTGTTCAGGGCAAGAGATAGAGGAGAATGGTCAACTCTCATTCTCCTGATCTCACCTCAGCATTTGACACCATGAATCATTGGTTTTATTAGACCAGCTTAGGGAGTATGTAGAATTCACTGGCAAAAGTCATCTGCTGGTTTGAGTCCCTATCTTCGTGGCAGGACTCAAAGAGTGGTGGTGGAAAGAGTCCCCTCACCCTGGTAGTCCCGCTTGTAACATACCCCAGGGCTTGGTCCTTTCACCCATGTTATTTGTGGTGTACATGCTACCTTTGCAAGATCAGTGGACAATATGGGCTTGGTTTCATTATTATGCTGATGATACCCAGCTCTATATGTCACTTGCACTCAGGGCACAGGGTGGTTGATGTGCTAAATATGTGCCTGGTTGAGATACAAGACTGGATGTCACTGAGCTGGTTGACTAACCCAGACAAAACTGAAATACTGATTGTGGAGCTGGGATGAAGGAGGGAGTGGCAGCTATCAAGAGGAGACATGTCTTTGGCTCAGCCCTTCTGGGCTTTTGGCTACCACAAAGGTGAAAAATCTGAGCCATTCTGTATAACGGTCTGACACTTGAGGCTCAGCTGTCAGCAACAGTCTGGAATGGCTTTTAACATCTGCAGAACATCAGACAGATTAAATGCCTTATCCCCACTGGCAGCCTGGCCATACTGGTGCACACATTTGTGACTTTGAGGCTTGATTACTGCAATGCTCTATACCTCAGTGGTCAGTGGTGGTGTGCTGTGGTGCCTGCAGCTGGTGTGAGAACACAACTGCTAGGTTTCTGACCAGCCAAGGTCATGTCATGTGTCCTCTCTGGTGCTGCATGATTTGCACTGGCTGCCACTTAGGTGGTGCATCTTCTTTAAAGTGGGCTTTCTCATTTACAAGGCCCTGCATGGAAGCTTGGCCTGGGTTACCTGGCTGATTGCTTGATTCTTAAGTACCTTGCTACCCTCTCCACTCTACTGAGGGGGCCTCTGGTGAGTTCCCAGAGCAAGGTTAAAACCTTTGGGGACATGGCTTTTGAAGTGGTAGGCCTGGTTCTTGAAACTGTCCCGAGAGCCCCGAGAGAGGCCCCTTGTTTGAGGCCTTTAAGACGGGTCTGAAAACCCATCTGTTCATACAGGCATTTGGAGATTGATGTTCCTCATTTTGCCACAATCCCAGTCTCCTGTTATTTATTGATTTAATTGAAGAGGAGGTTTTATGCTTTTGAACTGTATTATTTATGGTGTATTTATTATCCTGATTAAATATTTACAGTATATATGTTTTACTCATCCTACTGTTGTATTATTGTAATTGCACCCTGAGCCTCTGAAGAAGGGCACCAGCTGTAAATTAATACTACTACTAATACGACCACTACTACTATTGCACTGCAGCTAAAAAAGACCATTTGACACTCTTTGACACAAGTAGCTGTTGAACACCACAGTTGCTGCAATTACATACTCAAAGAGACTTTTTATTGCTGCAGGCAATATTATCACCAACATGATAACATGTCTTGCAACCAAAAATGTAAATATGCTTACTTTAAAAAATAAATAACCTGCCCCTTTTTCAAAGCCTTTTTGCCATGGTATAGGGATGATGAATTTCCTACACTTTCAGCTAGGCTAAAGACAGAGGAGGAGGATGACATAGATGGAGAAGGCTTCTGTGTCCACAAGTTTTAGTTTTTTGGCCAATAGCCTACACACACAGTGAATGCTGCACTGTTGTCTTCAATTGGCCTTCTTCAGATTAATATTTTGTAAATTCTTGGCAGGTCAACAGAAGCCAAATAAATAAATTTTAGAGTCAATGTTCCCAATGAAACCAGTTGTACAACACTTATGCATGGCATGACAAGAAGCCTTGCCCATCTGTGGCACTATTTCAATGGGCTTTCAATTTTGGAACCAGTAGCTCACACTGTGGGATACTGCATTGTTGTCTTTTCTGAGTCTTCTTCAGATTAATGCTTTGTAATTTTGGCGGTCTACACAGGCCAAATGAATAATTTTGGGGCAATGTTACCAGAAAACCAATATGTACAACACTTATCACAGCATAATGGGAACCCTTGTCCATGTGTGGCACTGTCCCAATGGGCACACAATCTTTGAAACCAGTAGCTTACACTGTGGGATGCTGCACTAGTTTTCATTCAGTCTTATTCAGATTATTGTTTTGTGAATTTTGCAAGGCCTACACAGACTGAATGAATAACTTCTGGAGCAACGTTGCCCATGAAACTGGTGTGCACAACATTTATCAATTGCATAATGGGATGCCTTGTCCAGTGTCCATGTGTAGCACTGTCTCAATGATCACACAATCTTTGGAACCAGTAGCATATGCTGTGAGATTCTGTACTGAAATTTTGTGGGCATACAGTACATAGGCCTTACAATTACAACCATTTTATTTTGAACATTGTTATCCATATACTCTTGTTTGCTACTATTATTGTTCATGTTTGGCACTGACTGCGTAGATACAATTGTTGAAACCAGTACCCACAATGTGGCCCAATGTATCGCCCTGCTGTTTTGGGTGCTTTATCAGCCCAGTGCATTATGTTATGTCATTTTATCCCATTTCCTTATATTTTTTAATGGATGGTAGAATCCATGCAAAGTAGTTCATCAATAAGAGAATTTAATGAACTCTACGTGGTTTGATGGTCAAAGTTCACATGGTTGAACTTTGGGAGGTTCACACCACCCTTCTATTGATCATGGATTGATTACAGAAAAATGAAGCACAATTTAGCTGAATGTCTTACATTGGTAGAAACACAGGAAGTTACCCTTTTCCTGTGACAGAGGTTAAAAGCCACTTGAGGCGCATAGCTCCCCATGTGGACCTTTTGAATTATTACTTCCTGGCACACATATTACTTGTGATAAATTAATTATCTGGATATCAGTTTTGTATTTGTTGCCTCAGGACATGTCTAGTTCAGATTGAAGTCTCCTGCTGTTATAATCTCCTGTCATTAACTCTGCTTAGTAGCTCTAATAGCTCCTCAAAATCTCCAGGTTTGCGGTTAGGTGTTGTCAGTACCGTAGAAAGGGTAGGAGTGGGCGGGAGCAGCCGCCCAGGCGCAAACCTCCTAGAGGCGCCAGTTTGATCTGAAGCTCACTCTATTATTAATTTGAAAAAGTGAGCACTGCAACTTTAATTTTTTTTTACTTTCTTTAGGTAATTACTATTTGTTGCCAAGCAGGGCGATCCACAGACCAGCAAGTCGGGGAGGGTGGTCACATAATATGTTGCTGCAGCAAGAAGAACAATCATGTGGTATACAGAGCACACAGTTTGTCTGTGGGGGCAGGATGGCACCAAGTGAAGTATGTAAGGTAACTTAACAGATTCAGAGTGTTGTTAGAGTGGAAGAGCAGTTGAGCAGAGGCGTTAGAGGAGAGCTGAGAAAAGGAGAGAGCGACAGAGTGACTAGTATAGTAGAGAGAGAAGCTTGGAGTGTTTAAATTGATTTTGTGTAGCAGCACGTAGGCAGACAAGAGGACAAGCTTCCTTCCATGTCCATAATCCGTCTAATTAAACAAATGATGATAAGCTGTTTGTTGTGGGAGGGGTTTGGAAAAAAGTAAAAACTACTTACTGATCATCCCTGGTTCAAAGAAGGCAAAGGGTTAGCCTAGGATATACAGGATTAGATAATTTGGCTCAGGGCTGGCTGCTGTGTATAACTTGTCCGTTTTACTTTGCTTTTGGAGAGGACCCTTATGCTGACTGACTGGCCAGCACTGCCCTGTTCTCTCTCATCCCTGCCCCATTCCATGATTCATTTGTCCTCCTCTGTGGCAGGCTGATTGATCATTCGTGAATGATGAGATTCCTTCTGGTCTGGCCGGGTCCCAGTCCCTCCCTCTTTCTGACTCCGAGGTGATTTTTTACTTTTACAAGACAGAAAACAACATCTTGTTCTCCATATCAATGGTCCGGACTTTCACCTGCAAAATTTGATTCAATGATTCTTGATTCCCGGTCTCAGGTCCCTGCCAGCTGCCACACCCACCTGTTTTGCCAACTCCTGCCAACTCCCGATTAAGCATAGAGGCTGCTTGGCCTGGCTGCCCCTGCCGCTGCCCGCCCACACTTGCTGCTTTCCTAATCCTGTCTGGGTGTCCCAGCAGTAGTTACTTAGTTTGTGCTGTTAAGTGCTGCCGCTGCCCTGCCTTTGTAACAAGTCTGCTGGCTGAGAAATAAGCTGGCTGCATTCTTTAAAATGAAAGCTCAGTGCCTCACACCTCCCTAGTCAGTCCTGAGTCTGACCCAGACCCTACTACAAAATCAGCAGGCAGCAGTATTTATAGAAACAAAATTATTCTATGTGTGGTGGAGGAGTGATTAGCAGTAAAAAAAAAAAGTAAAATAAAGCAGTTGAAACTCAAGTCTTTCTTTTGTGTGTGTCTGTCTTGGGGGTATTAGTGGTATTAAAATAAAATAATTAATCTGCAGGGAATCTGAAGGGACTATGCTTAAAAAGATCAAGAGACACAAGTGAGACACGGGTCCTCTTACTGAAGGAGCTTTTCTATATGTGCTTGGGCATCCTGTGGGAATGCAGGAAGGGACTGAAACTATGATTTATGTGTTCCTGGTGCCAGCAAAGCAAAATAATCTGAGGGCAGCGTTGAATTGAAGAAGGGTAAAGAGATATTCAGAATAGTGGTAGAGTGGGTGAAGATTATGGGTTTTAAGTGACTGCTAGAGAAATCCTGTCTGGGATACCCACTGATAAAAGGGTCTCTGCCCATGAAACAACTTCAACAGTGCTAGTGAAGCATTAGGGATTTATTTATTTATTTAAGCATTTCACCAGAAAGGCATACTGAGAGGAGATACCGCTCGATTCCAGTTGCATCCTGGGGAAGGGGAAGAGGATCAGAATACAGACAATAAATAATAATATTCCAGTGTAAAGAATTGTGCTTGGGACATACAAGATTATAGGATTGTCTCAGGATGTAGATCATATGACAGTAGATTAACAGTAGATTAACAGGGCTCCCAGGAATGAGAGCCCCAGGTAAGCTTAACAAGTAACTAGAAGTAACAACGTTATACAGTAGACAATGTGGTATTGCTGAGGCACCTATGATAACTGAACCCTAAATGCTGTTCAGGATGACTATATAACTGTGGTGAGGCCAGCAGCGAGAGGTTTGGTGGATGCCTAGCCCATGTTCAAGGTTAGTGCATAGCAAATGGATGTGTAGGACCTGCAAAGTGAGGCTAGTTAGCTGTATGGCATTGGGCGCACCTCTAGATGTCCCTAGGTACAAGAACACGTGAGGAGAGGTGTGTTTTAGGCGGTGGTTGAGCTGCTGAGAGTTTCCAATGAGTCTTATGTCTTTGGCAATGCATTCCAAAGTTTGGACATGCCCTATGTCAATAGGTAAAGTAGGGGCACAAGGGAGTCATTCAAGAGGATGTGGAGAGCTATAGGGGGACAGGGTAGGAAGGAGGCATCACAGGCCGCAGCACCCATAGTGCAGTCATCTTCAGGAAAGTCCTCAGGAGGCAGTGATGTTGCCTGATGTGCAGCAGATTTGCAGCACTCACTGTGAGCTGGGTGCAGTAGGATGAACTTAACTTTTTAAAGTGTGTCCCAGTGGACACTGGTGCAAGCAGCCACTACCCTTTCCACTGCACGTCGTGCCACACCTACTTTAGGTAGGAGGAAATAATGAAAAGGGACTTGGCAAGGTTGGAGGAATGGTCAAATACATGGCAGCTCAGATTAAATGCAAAGAAGTGCAAGGTAATGCAGCTGGGAAACAAAACCCGGGGAAGAGTACACAATGGGGGTGAGTTAATAACAACAACAAAATTGAAAGAGACCTAGGAGTAATTATATCAGATGACCTAAAGGTGGGCAAGCAATGTGAGAAGGCAGTAGGGGGCTGGGGATACTGGGATGCATAGGGATAGGCATCAACAGTAGAAAACAGAAGTTGTTATCCCTCTCTACAGACAGTTAGTGAGACCCCATCTGGAGTACTGGGTGCAATTCTGGAAACCCCATCTCCGCAAAGACATAGACAGAGGAGGCTGTTCAGAGGAGGGTGACCAAATGGTGCAAGGTCTGCACCAGAAGACATATGAGGAGAGACTAAAGAAGCTTAATATGTATACCCTGAGGAAAGGAGGAAGAGGGGGGACATGATAGAAACTTTCAAGTATCTCAAGGAAATTAACAAGGTACAAGAGGGTAGTATCTTTCAGAAGAAGAGATGCAAGAAAACAAGGGGAACAATTTGAAGATGGAGGGGGACAATCAGAGTAATGTTAGAAAGTATTGTTTCACAGAAAGAGTTGTGGATGCATGGAACAGCCTTTCTGAGGAGGCTTTGGAGTCAGGAACAGGGAGAATTCAAGAATGCATGGGACAGGCTATATGGCAATTCTAGTGGGGGACAGGAGGAAGTAAGCTGTTGATTAACTAGAATCTGCAGCTTATCCATCAGGTAGGAAAATGGGCAGACTGGGTGGGCCAAGCGGTCCTTATCTGCCATCAAATTCTATGTTTCTATGTTTCTATTCACCCCTCATGTGCAATTTGGTTCATCTAGTCCCCAAGTGAAAAGCTGTACCTGCAGGCATGCAAGAGATCAGGTTCTGATTAAGAGTACACCTACATGCGATCGGAGTCCAAGAGGCAAGACAGTGCTAGGAAAGAGCTTGGGACAGGTGATTCCATCATAAAGAGGACAGGGGGTAGGGTGCAGAGAAGCAGGGACAGGAAGGTTAGATGTCTTCTGGGGCTTTGGTTGGATGGGATGTAAACAGGGTAGAAAGAACTGTTAATAGAGTGGAAAGCAGTCCTACTAGCCACTGATAACCACTGATAACCTGGTTTACAGACTCCTAGAGGAGGTTAAGAATAGCTTTAGAAATGTTGTGGGGATATCCAAGCTGGCAGCTGCCTCACTGACTTCTGAGGTTTTTCTGCCAGTTTGAGCAGATGGGAGAACTAGAAGAGGGTTCATCCAGTTGCTCACTTCAGCTCATGGCTGATGGAGTGGTATAGGCAGAAGGGATGGGTGCCTTGGATATTGGAGCCACTCTTGGATGGATTGAACGCTATTCAAGCTGGATGGCCCTCAACCTCTGAGGAGGGCATTAGGATACCAGGGAGCAAGTTTAAATAATTATTTAAAAATTAGGCAGCTTTAAACCAGCAGAGGAGATGCTGTGCATATGCGACAACAAATACACCTACTAAACTGCTAAAAACATGGAAGGAACAATATATAACAAATGTGGAGAAAGAGTGAGGTTGGAACAAGCTGGAGGAAAGGTGTAACACTGGATCTGGGTATCTAGAAAGGAGGAGATAAGCTGCTTTAGTCTCTCCTCGTATGTCTTCTGGTGCAAACCGCTTGTACCATTTTGTTGCCCTCCTCTGAACAGCCTCCACTCTGTCTTTGCAGAGAAGGGGTCTCCAGAATTGCATGCAGTACTCAGATGGGGTCTCACTAACTGTCTGTAGAGAGGGATAACAACTTCCTGTTTTCTACTGTTGATGCCTCTCCCAATGCATCCCAGTATCCCCCAGCCCTCCTTACTGCCTTCTCGCATTGCTTGCCCACCTTTAGGTCATCTGATATAATTACTCCTAGGTCTCTTTCGATTTTTGTTGTTATTAACTCACCCCCCAATTGTGTACTCTTCCCATGGTTTTTATTTCCCAGCTGCATTACCTTGCACTTCTTTTGCATTTAATCTGAGCTGCCACATATTTGACCATTCCTACAACCTTGCCAAGTCCCTTTTCATTATTTCCACCCCACCTTGTGTATCAACCCTGTTGCAGATCTTTGTGTCATCTGCAAAGAGGCATACCTTTCCTTCCAGGTGTTCTCCAATGTCACTTATAAAGATATTAAAGAGGACCGGTCCCAGTACCAACCCTGCAGTACCCCACTAGTTACCTTCCTTCTTTCACTGTGGACCTGCTACTATTACCCTTTGCGTCCTGTTGTCCAACTGGAATCTGTTTGTTGTTGCCACCTCAGGGTCTCAGCCTGTATAGACCCTCTTCCCCATCACCCCTACCTACAGTAGGTGTGGCATGGTGTACAGTGGAAAGCAGTAGTGGCTGCTTGCACCAGTGTCCACTGGGACTCACTGTAAAAGGTTAAGTTCATCCTTACTGCACCCAGCTCCACAGTGAGTGCTGCAAATCTGCTGCACATCAGACAACATCACTGCCTCCCAAGGACTTTCCTGAAGATGACTGTACTATGGGTGCGGCCTGTGATGCCTTCCTTCCTACCCTGTCCTCCATAGCTCCCACATCCTCTCAAATGACCTCTTTATGCCCTTGCTTTACCTATTGACATAGGGCATGTCCAAAGTTTGGAATGCATTGCCGAAAGACGTTAGACTCACTGGAAACTCTCAGCAGCTCAACCACCACCTAAAACACACCTCTCCTCCACGTGTTCTTGTACCTAGGTACATCTAGAGGTGCGCCCAATGCCACAGCTAACTAACCTCACGTAGCAGGTCTTTCACATCCGCTTGCTATGCACGCAACCTTGAACATGGGCTAGGCATCCACCAAACCTCTCTCTGCTGGCCTCACCACATTTATAGAGTTATCCTGAACAGCATTTAGGTTCAGTTATCATAGGTGCCTCAGCAATACCACATTGTCTACTGTATAACCGTTGTTACTTCTAGTTACTTGTTGCTTTCCCTGGGGCTCTCATTCCTGGGAGCCCTGTTAATACTGTTAATCTACTGTCATATGATCTACGTCCCTGAGACAATCCTATAATCTTAGTGTGCCCTAAGCGCAATTCTGTACACTGGAATATTATTATTTATTGTCTGTATTCTGATCCTCTTCCCCATTCCCCCAGGACGATCTGGAATCGAGCGGTATCTCCGCCAGTATGCCTTCCTAGTAAACGCTAAATAAATAAATAAATAAATAGATTAATTAATTAATTCCTGTACTTCACTAGCACTGTTGAAGTTGTTTCATGGCAGAGACCCTTTTATCAGTGGGTATCCCAGACAGGATTTCTAGCAGTCATTTAAAACCCATAATCTTCACCCACTCTACCACTATTCTGGATATCTTCTACATCTTTAAATCCCACCTGTCCTCAGATTATTTTGTTTGCTGGCACCAGCACACAGAAATCACAGTTTCAGTCCTTCCTGCATTCCCATAGGATGCCCAAAGCACATATAGCAAAGCTCCTTTCAGTAAGAGGACCCATATCTCACTTGTGTCCTTTGATCTTTTAAGCACAGTCCCTTCAGACTCTCTGCAGATTAATTATTTTGTTTTTAATACCACTAATACCCCCCAGACTGACACACACAAAGAAAGACTGAGTTTCAACTGCTTTATTTTATTAAATTTTTACTGCTAATCCGCCCCCCCACACACACACATAATTTTGTTTCTGTAAATACTGCTGCCTGCTGATTTTGTAGTTGGTCTGGGCCAGACCAGGACTGACTCGGGAGGTGTGAGGCACTGGGTTTTATTTTAAAGAATGCAGCCAGCCCAGGCCTCAGCCAGCAGAGTTGGTTACAAAGGCAGCGCAGCTGCAGCACTGAGCAGCAAAACTAAGTAACTACTACTGGGACACCCGGATGGGATTAGGAAAGTAGCAAGTGTGGGCAGGCAGCTGGCAGGGGCAGCCAGGCCAAGGAGCCTAGACTTAATAGGAGTTGGCAGAAGTTCCAAAACAGGTGGGTGTGGCAGCTGGTGGGACCTGGGAACAGGGAATCAAGAATCATTGAATCAACTTTATGAGGTGGAAGTCCGGGACCATTGATGTGAGAACAAGATGTTGTTTTCTGTCTTGTAAAAATAAAAAATCGCCTTGGGAGTCAGCAAGAGGGAGGGACTGGGACCCCGGCCAGACCAGAAGGAATCTCATCATTCACGAATGATCAATCAGCCTGCCACAGAGGGAGGACAAATGAATCAAGGGGATGGGGCAGGGATGAGGGAGAACAGGCAGTGCTGGCCAGTCAGTTAGCATAAGGGTCCTCTCCAAAGCAAAGTAAAACGGATAAGTTATACACGCAGCCAGCCCTGAGCCAAATTATCTAATCCTGTATATCCTAGGCTAACCTTTGCCTTCCTTGAACCAGGGATGATCAGTAAGTAGTTTTACTTTTTCCAACCCTCCCCGCAACAAACAGATCATCATTTGTTTAATTAGACGGATTATGGACATGGAAGGAAGCTTCATCCTCTTGTCTGCTACGTGCTGCTACACAAAATCAATTTAAACACTTCACGCTCTTCTCTCTCTACTATACTAGTCACTCTGTCGCCTCTCCTTTACTCCAGCTCTCCTCTAACTGCCTCTGCTCAACTGCTCTTCCACTCTAACAACACTCTGGAATCTGCTTCTTAGTTACCTTACATACTTCACTTGGCGCCAGCTGCCCCTCACAGACAAACTGTCTGCTCTGTATACCACATGATTGTTCTTCTTGCTGCAGCAACATATTATGTGACCTTCAACTTGTTGGTCTGTGGATGCGCCTGCTGGCAAACATATAGTAAGTACTAAAGAAAGTAAAAATAAATAAATAAATAAATTAAAGTTGAAGTGCTCACTTTTTCAAATTAATAATAGAGTGAGCTTCAGATCAAACTGTGCCCTAGGAGGCTTGCGCCTGCAGGCGCTGTCCCACCCACCCACTCTTCCTATGGTATTGGGGCCAAGGCTTGAGAAGTGAATTTGATTTTAGTTTTCCTTTGTTTACACACTTTAAATATTGTCTCTGTCTGCTCATGCTCAAAGATTGTATTTTGTTAGATTTTACTTTTCTGTATCAAAAGTATGTTTTCTTCAGAAAGCCCCTAACCCACCAAAAGCATGTAACCCCCCAGAGCTTCTGGGGTCTTGAAGGCTCCCAGACCCCTGCTATTTTCTGAGGGGTGCAAAATTAGTCTCTTGCCCAGGGCACCAAAACACCTTTACGGCTCTGGTGTTGTACCACAGCCCAGTATGATTATTTTTATATATTTTTATAATAGTGTGTGTGTCTATCTATCTATCTATCTATCTATCTATCTATCTATCTATCTATCTATCTATCTATCTATCTATATATATCATACTAGCCGGTAGGACCAGTATAGTTAGGGTTTGTAGGAGTGTTTAATGTTAAAGGGCAATTTTTACTGGTTAATAACTTTAAACTGGTTTCACAAATGTTCCTGAAATTTGGCATACATCATCTGCTGGGGTAAGTCTGTCAATGTTTCAAATTTGGTTTGAATCCTTTCGAGATGTTTGAGATATCAAGTATTGAAAATACAGAGATTTCCTGGTTTTACCATTTATTCGGCCACCTGTGTCTCAGAAACAGCTTTAGGTGCTGGGCTGACATTTTCAGGGTAGAAAGCCTTGGCCTCACAGATGTGCCTTTTGAAGGTTTTGTAAAACAATAGTAATCCATTCCAAAGTTATTAAATCTTGAATTTGCCATTATTTCTATGGGAGAAAATAGATGTAAAAGTGAAAGTGATTTTCACACACTGTCATCCAGTTTTTGCATACTTTGCACCTGAATAACTTTGCAATACTAAAACAGATTTGCAGAAAATTTGAAAGGAATCAGCCTAGGGCAAAGGTCTCTTGACTTGACCAATTTGGTTTGAATCTATTGTTTGGTTTCTGAGATCCATAGTGTTGAAAACAGATTTTTGAGGGTGTGCTGTTTGTTTATCAATGTTAAAGAGCAATTTTTGGATCTTAATAACTTTGTAATGGCTAAAGTGATTTCTACAAAATTTGGCACACACAATTACCCTCTTGAGGTGTTTGTAAGTAATAAATTGTATCTTAATAGCTTTAGCTGTTTCGAGACACAGAGTGTTAAAAATAAAGGTTTGGGGGTTGGCACTTTTTTGTCCACCTGTATCTCTTGAACGGCTTTAGCTTCTGGGTTGATATTTTAAAGGTAGAAAGCCTTGGCCTCACAGATGTGCTTTTGAAGATGTGGTGGGAAAATATAAATTTGTTCCAAAGTTATAACATGTTGAATTTCCCATTATTTCCTATGGGAAAATGTGTCCCACACAACACATGATTCTGCTTCAACTAGGATTCTGCTTCGAACTAGGTTTCTGCCTTTTACTAGAATTCTGATTCAAACCAGGATTGTACTTCTGCTTCTACCTACTGTAGGATTTTGCTTTGAACTAGGATTCTACTTAGAACTAGAATTCTGCTTTGAACTAGGATTCTGCTTTGTATGAGCCCTATGGAAAGGGATTCTGCACTGAACAAGAATGCCATTTGGCAGTACTACATCCCTTTGGCAGACAAAACCAAGATAGTGGAGGAACAGAAACCAACAGTCAACCAGCCCTGCCTATTCCACAGCCCCAGGGTGCCAACCCAGGCTGCATAAACCCCTAGAGTTTTTTTTTTAACATAATCTCCACTCTGGGATGATCTGCCAGGCTTTGTTTTCTGCAACACTGTGAACTGAGATTTAAACTTACTATAGGACTGAATGAAGTGCTAACCTTTTGCTGATTTTCCAGCTTGATGCTTTTCAACAGAGTTTAACACCCTGGTAAGTGGACCTCATGCTTGAAAGCTAAACGTTTTGTGCCATTGAGCTACTGTCTTTTGTGCTTTTGCTATTCCAATATCGTATTCCTCCCCCACCACCAAGACCAGCACAGTAGGACACTGCAGAGACCACTCACAGTGTTTCAGATAAGCACCCTCCCCCACTGTGAGACACTGGGAACCCACTCCCAGTTTCCTGAAACATGTATGTAATGGTTTTGCCAACAGGGCATGCCCAATCCCTATGTCAGCACGACACCATCCCACCAGCAGTGTGGGACTGTAGGAGCCCACTCTCAGTGTACATAGTGTACCCAGTTATGTTGTACCCCCAGCACAGTATGGGACACTGGGGAACTCACCCCAGTGCCCTGAGGAATGGTTCTACTGTTCCTGTGAAAAAGAAAAAGTCCATAACATCTTTTTAAACTCCTGTAAAAAGATCTCTCATTGTTTCCATCCCCCTCTCTCATCCCAACCCTCCTACTGAGCAACCAACCACCCCACAGCCCCTTGCCTACACTTACCAACCGAGGTCGACGGCTGTCATCTGCACGCTCTAAAGTCGAACTGCAACTGAAGAATAAAGGTAAGTGCCATATAGAGGTGGTCAATGGCATTTTTAAACATACTGTAAGCTAATATCTCAGCCATTTGTAGGTGTTTTACATGGATACATAGACATTGTTGGCAGATAAGGGTCTGTGGCCCACCCAGTCTGCCCAGTTGAGCTTGTAAGTTCACTTTATGTTTTTCTAGAAGTCTGTTGCCCCTAACCCCTAACCTCCAGAATGTCCTTATGTCTATCCCATGCATTCTTAAATCCTGTAATTGTTTCAGCCCCACCACTTCCTCTGGCAGAGTGTTCCATTTGACCACCACCCTCTCTGTGAAGAAATTCTTCTTCATGTTTCATCTGAATTGCCCTACCTCCAACTTTATCCCATGACCTCTAGTTCGGGAACATTTTTTACTGGAAAATAGTGTATTCCTGCTCCTGTTCCTCCCTGTAAGGTACTTGCATGTCTCTATCATATCCCCTCTCTCCCTCCTCTCTCTAGGGGTACATATTCAGGTCCTTCAGTCTGTCCTCATAGGACTTGTGATGCAATCCTTGTACCATCTTTGTTGCCCTTGTCTGAACCTTCTCTACCCTGTCTATGTCCTTATGTAGGTAAGGTCTCCAGAACTGCACATTGTACTCCAGGTGGGGCATCACTAGTGTCTTGTATATTGAAATTGTCACCTTCCCTTTCCTGCTGGTGATGCCCCTTCCTATGCATCCCAGCATCCTTTTACTTTACCTGCTGCCTTGTCACACTATTTCCTACCTTGCAGTCATCAGAGATGATAACCCCAAGGTCGCTTTCTTGCTTAGTGCATGCTGTATCCTCACCCCCCAAATGGTATGTTGTTCCAGGGTTTTTGTGCACCATATGCATTATCTTGGACTTCTTGGCATTGAATTTCAACTGCCAAACCCTTGATCATTTGTCAAGCTTCTGTAGGTCCCTCCTCATTTTGTCTTCACCTTCTGGCATGAACCACATTTTCATCATGGACTTGCTGGGCCCACCTCATGAACACTGGCACTGTCATTTTTTACTCTGTCCTGAAAGATGATTTCACTGTGGCTGAAACAAATCACCTTTGGGACTGAGTAATGAAATGGCAATGCCATTGTGCATGAGGTGGGGTCCCAAAAGCCCATGTGGAAAATCTGGTGCAAAATACCTAAAATGCCCAGTTATGCATGGTCATTGAAATTTTCCTTCGCACGTAACTTTGCCTAATTTATATTTTCACTTTAAGTTGCAGTCAATGTAAAATCACATTTTGGGATTGAGTAACAAAATGACAGTGCAAGTGTTCATATTGCATGGTCCCAAAATGGCAATGTTGGAATTTTGGAGCAAAAGTAATAAAGAATGCCTGAGTTACATGCAATGAATGCAATTTTCCTACACATGCATGTAACTGCCAATCATTTATGTTTTACTCCAAAGTTTGAACATAGCCATTTCTTCACAGCACCTCATGTGGACTGCTTGAGGGTGGGGCAACAAGATGGTCCCAGGGCTGCCCGCTCATGGCTTCTTTTGCTATGCTCTGTCTTTGGCTCTGAATTTTACTCACTGGAAGTTTTATTCATTTTTATGAATGAAACCTTGATTATTTTTAGCTTAATTGTCCTCTGTAGGTTGCTTCATGCTGTTTGGGAGACTCTAAGCAACTTGGTGAATGACCGCTTTATTTTTGGCATCAGGCGCTTTTTAGGTTGAGACTTCAAACAACTTTTTGCTGAATGACTGCATATTCCAGGTGTTTTGCTTCCTGAATGGCATTTGCTTGTCTTTATTAATTGGGACAAGAGAGGAACTGTCATTATTTGGCAGATTAAGAGTGCTTTTGCTGACTAGAGATTAGCTGCCTTATTCTAACTATGCCATTACTTCTGCAAAATTGTTACAATTTATGGCACTTTCACAAAAGAAGTACAGCAAATTATGGCACTGCCAATGGCCAAAACTCCAAAACATATTTCCAGCCAGTATTTAAAAAATAATGCCAGGATCGTGTTCCTCGATCGACTTAGGTAAACACAACTGTTAGTGTTTACCAAGGGCAGTATTTTTTGAATTACAGCATTTTTTTGCCATCGCTTAACTGAAAACAAGATGGCGGCAGGAAGAAAGTGCCCAACCCATTTGTGGCAGTCAAAAGTACTTTTGCAGAGTAAAAAGTGATTTTGAGGTGGACATATATTTTTTCCCATGGGCTATAATGAGAAACTTTAAACTTTAATAGGAAACTTTAAACTTTACCTGCTGCTTTCCATTATAAGAACCATGCTCTGCGACTGTACTCTCTCAGCCATTTCCATCTACCTGCCATCTGTGAACTGCGTTGTTGCTCCTCTCCTGCCTTCTTTTGATACTCTGTATTTACAGCAAAGTTGAGTTTCCTGGTGTACCAGAAACAGCAGCTATTGCCAGCTTGAAAGGGAGGAGACCTGCAGCAAGCGCCAGCAGAGGAGCACATAAAAGGCTAGTGCTTCTTGGATTGCATTACAGGTACATTGCCACTGCTTGATTTCATCAGCATTAGTAGCATCTACCTGCTGTTTTCCATTATAAGAACTGTGTCTATGACTGTACCTCTTGGTCGTTTCCATCTGCCTGCCATCTGTGAACTGTGCCATTGCTCCTCCTCTGCCTTCTTTTGCTACTCTGTATTTACAGCAAAGCTGAATTTCCTGATGTACTGGAGGCAGCAGCTATTGCTGGCTCAGAAATTGAGGAGACCTGCAGAGAGCATCAGCAGAGGAGGAGAAGGGCAGCACTACATAAAAGGTTTGTGTCACTACTAGAGTGAGCATGAGTGGTGCGAGCACCACTTGGTGAAAAAAAGCAACACCACAAAGACTGGACTTAATACTGGTGAAGTAGTTGTTACTGTTAAAAATTTTTCTTCAGACAGGCATTTTATCGACTTTATATTAGCCATAAACACAACATTTTATCTGTAGAAGTTAGTTAGAAAATGTGTTTTAAGATTAATGTTTAATACTCTGTTTTCCTGTTTTATGGGTAGTTAAGTGCAGCGTAGATGCTGAAAAGCTTAAATCTAAGCAAAGCTTATCACTGTCAGCAATATGTCTATGTTCCACAAATTGGTGACTCCAAAGAATTACATTTCAACCAGAGTAAGGATCTAGTGCCACATATTGAATTATAGTCCTTAAAAGTAGTTAATAGTACCAGGTTATTTGCACTGATTAATCTACTGATTCATACAGTACGACATGTTTAGTTTCACATGCTAAGTATTTAATTAGCCTCTACCCTTGTAGAACATAATTTATTCAATTTCACCAGGTGATTTAAACCTGGTATATATGACCTTACATCCACTACTGATTTTTTTCCATATTTAATCAGCGTAGTGTTTAAAATGTACATAAAAATGCATTACATTGGTATAGTACTCAGTATTTCTGTAGGAAAAATTAGGTTTACTAACTGAGGCCAGGATATTCAAAGCTTAGTGCTGTGCCCAAATTCTTTACACTGGATTGCACCTGTTTAGTGCAGGTTGGTAATATTCAAAGCAAGACATAGCACTGACGCAATGCGTTAGCACTGGAGCAAAAAGTTAATGTATGCAAGGGCAAAGTGAGGGTGGGAACCTGAATATAGGCACAATGGCATATTCAAAGGTTTAGCACAGCACACAGCCACATGGTGCTATGTATGCATGGCACTAGTTACCACCTATAAAGGCAGGTCTTTCCCAGGGCAAACCACAGAGGGGTGTGTGGCCAGGACAGGAAGCCAGCATGGCTGTTTTCACAAATGCAGTAATGCAGTACCTTATGCAGGAAGTGAGTGCAGGAGGAGGAGGAGAAGGACCAGGCTCACCGTGGCCCAACCGCAGGCCAAGGAGGAGATATGCTGCACACAGTTTGTACTGGCCCAGAGTCTCCTTTGAGACCCTGCCTGATGAGCACATCACTGGCTGGTACAGGATAAACAGGGCCATGCTGAGGCAGATAGGGTGAATTCCTGCACGAGCAGCTGCAGCCCAACACCAGATGCAGCAATGCCATGTCAGTGGAGAAGGTGATGCAGCAAGATGCTTTCTAGCCACTGGGATGTTCCAACCAGTGGGAGACACCATTAGGGTGTCTCAGTCCACCACATTGTGCCTCTTGACCCAGTTCCTAGATGCCTTCCTGCCGTACACTGCTGAATTCATAGCATTTCCCAGCATAGCAGCTGAGCGCAGATCAACCATGCAGCAATTCTATCGAAGGCGCACCTACCAGCAGTACTTGTGTCATTGATTGCACTCCATGTTGCCATCTGTTCACCACCTGGCAAGGGCAGTGACACACATGTCAACAGGAATGGGTTCCACCCCATCAACTACTAAGTGGTGTGCGATGCTACAGGGTGCATCAGCAATGTCTTTGCATGGTACCCATGATGCCTTCATACAGCACCAATCAAGGCTGTGCCAGACCTTTGAGGAGGGAGAATACTCAGTGGGCAACTTGTCGGTGAGTGTATACATCCATGACAGGCAGCACACACAGTGGTCAATAGTGCTAGGGATGCATGGATAGGTGGGGGGCAGGACAGGACAGCAACACATGTGTGTACATTGGCAATGGCCAGACAGCAGGGCAGTGCAGCTAACAGATACCTATATCTTTACAGGAGACAGTGCCTATCCCTGAGACCCTGGCTGCTTACACTCATACTGTGACCAGTGACAGTGGCCAAAAGGTTTAACAAGGCACACAAAACCACAAGGAACATCATAGAGAGGGTCTTGGCATGCTGAAGATGTGGTTCTGCTGCCTTGACCATTCTGGCGGTGCCCTACAGTACAGCCCTCAGAAGATATGCCATATACTACCCTGTTGGATGCTGCACAACATGGTGCTAAACTATGGTATACGTGCTCCTGAACCTGAGGAACAGTAAGAGAGTGAACCAGAGCCAGAGGTCCAGGGGCTAGTAGAGCAACTCAAGAGGAGAGACCCTTGAATGGCCCGCAGATCTGTGGAGTATAGGAGCAGTATTATCGACACACTACAGTAGCATGGATGGGAAGGTAAGTGAACAGAACACAGACAAACAACAGGTTAAGTGCAATGCCTTTATTAGACATGAAAATTATGTACAGTGAAGAACAGTGACAAAAGTACATACACCTGGTGTACAGGCAGTGTCACAGTGTGCATGTGATGTATGTGTGTGAGGTGATGCACAGTGCTTGGCACAAATGGGTGGATGACTCAAGAGTGCATTTTGTGCATGTTGTGAGGCTGGGTGTGTACTGGCAGGTGGGGTACTGTGGGTGTGACATTCCAGTGTGTGGGCGAGGGACTGTGCATGTGTGTGACAATGTTTTTGTGAGTGTGGAGTGTGTAAATGTGTCCCAAGTGGCCGCTGGCCAGGATGTGCCAGACTATCACTGGCACCTACCATCATGAACAGCTGCACCATGTCTGTGGGACACGGAGGTGGCTGCTTTTGTGTCGAGGACACAGGTGATGAGGACTGTGAGAGGTATGCACAGCAGCACGCCCATGGGCATGGCTGGACAGTGCACTAGCCATGGAAGGTGGGCAGCCATGTCACCATGCCTCGCCCAGGGAGGACTGGGAGGCTAGGGTGGATGACCCAGTCCCCACAACACATGCATGGGCTGCACACCGGGAATGGTACTGGTCATCCTGCTCAGTGTTGTGACCATGCCCCACCGACCTGCAAGGAGTGTGGCACGCATCATTTCAGCATGGGCATGCATCACTGCTGTTAGGTCCCCAAAGCCCTGCTCCATGGTGGCAAGTATCCTTATCATGCCCTCCTCAGCCTGCTGCTCAGCACAGAGCATGGCTGAACCTACTGTCTCATGAAACTGTGACAGTTCATGGTGCACCTCCCTGCAGATGTAATGCAGGTCTTGTTGAGCAACATATTGTGACTCCAGTGCAGCATGGAGCATAGGATGTGCACCCTGGCCATCTGGCCCTGTGGGGACACCCTGCCCCCACCTGCAGGTGGTGGAGGTGGTGGCTGTTGGGATCTCTGGGGCTGCTGAGTGGCCTGTAGAGGCTGCTGTCACTGTGCTGGATGCTGTTGCTGCTGTTGCGGCCCAGCATGAGACTGTGTGTGCACCAAGGCCTGTTCCACGGCCTGGTGGCCAGCTGCACAGGTCCACTGGTGCATGCTGGATATCAACATGCTCAACACCATGCTGCTGTTCAGTGTCACCCTGGGCCTGTTCCCCCTTGCTCTGCAATCAGATGTGTCAGCCCTGCAGGATCAATCTCACTGTCCCTGTCCACAGACCCACCCAGGTGGCATTTAATCCTCAGTATCAGAGATGCCCCAACACTGGTCACTGGTGACCATGAATGTAATTACTGGGTCACTGATGAAGTCCTCAACTTGTGCATCCTTCAGTTGGATAGCATTGTCGATGGTCTCATCACCATCATCATCATCATCACTGTCGCCACCTCCACTATATGCTGCAATGGAGTCCACCATTGGATGGGTGCCATGGCCACATGCACCCCAGCGATGCTCAGCCACATATGGTCCATGTGAACCCCAGGCCCAACGTTGAGGGCACCGCCAGGTTGTGTCCTCCACATCCTCCATGGCTGCTGTCCCAAACTTCTCCTGCACACTGGCTGGCAGTATGCCTGTGCTGTGAAGAAGCGTGATCACTGTCAGTGAAACAGTAGAACACAATGTACACCATTCCACCACCATGCAATGCATAACACTCCAGTGCATAGCCCACTGAATGCCCAACCCCACCAAATGTGCAATGTGAGAGCTCAAATCTTACAGTGCATCCAAACAGTGGTGAACAATATGTGATGCCAACACATGCACAGTCTTGTGAAGCCATGAGCTGCTAACGCACAACAACCACCCCATATGGTGACTGTCATGGCAGCTAGGCCACAACAGTGTAAGACACACAACCCCTGCATGTGCCATGCCAGCACTGTAGTATGCATGATGTGTACATACCTGGATGTGGTGGTGTCAGCTGTGTCTCACAACCATGACCTTCAACACCCTCTACCACTGCCAACCTTAAGGTGGAGGCAACCAACACCAAGATTGGGTCCCAGTCCCATTGCTCCAATGGTTGTGGGCTACCTCCTGTCCTTTGCCTTTCCTGTAGCCTCTGGGCCTCCTCCTCCTTAGCTTACTGCAGCAGGTCATTAGACCATTTTCTGACAGCATTAGCGCTGCGTGCCATGGCCACCCACTGCATTGACCTCTCAGCAATTTCATCCACATCTGGTGCACTGTGGAATCCATTGGCTTTTGGTCCTCAGCACCTCTCCCTGTCCTTGCAGGCATGGACCAGTGCACGATCTCGTCACTGTTGAATTGTGTGTGCAGAGCCTCTGTTGGCCAGTGGCAGCACCTGTATGGAAAAGATGTGATGAACCGGTTATACGTGTTGGTGGGGAATGGAGACATGTAAAACATTGCACCCAGCAGAACATGTCAGACTACCCACCCAGTGGTGCATGATAGGACCCATGTGCCCATGCACAGGACAGCTGTGTCACACACTGACAGAAGTACCGCAGACATGTCCCCAGTGCGCCCCAGATAACTTCACTATGCACGTGCCTGTGCAACAGACAACAGCAGTGCCACACCCACATCACAGGTGCAGTGCTGAGCTCACACAATACCACACAGCACATCATCCATGGTTATCACACAGCACATGATGGTCATGTTCTTCACAGTGGGCAAGTGCCCCAGGGTGGCTGTGTGTCTGCCATGTGGCATGTGCACATCGTAGTGGAACTGTGATGGGTCGAAGCTGTTCGGCATGTCCCATTGCCACAGTATGTTGCATGTGTCACACACACCAATGCAGATACTCCCCAGATGTGCTGCCATGGTGCATGTGCACCACACTGCCCCATGTGTAGCATACACTGGTTATGTGTGGAGTTGAAATGGCATCCCGCACTGTGGGTGTGCATGCCACATGCCACAGGCCACATATACTGCACCATGCCTGGTGACTGTACAGTGTCCCATACCGTGCAGAGCTTGTGCATGTACACTATTGCCTTTGTGGCTCACAGGTACCATATCTACCAATGGACCTCAATGCACACAGCACACTGCTACAGAGTTGTAAGCACTGTGCATATGGCACTGTCCCACTGTGTGTTGTCCATGGTGCCCCACAACTGTGATCTGTGCAGGGTATGGCACTGCTGTCTGTGCTGCTGAACAGCAGATGTGACCTACAGTGCTGTGCGCACATATACCGATGGCAGTGCAGCTGCACACAGCCACCACCTGTGGCACAGGTATCACCCAGTGGACCTCTCTGTTGCCATTGCTTGGCTTAATGGTCACATGTTCCCCTGACCACACTGGCATAGTGGTCCACACGAGATCAGGCATTCACGTAGTGCTGCCATCAGGCAACCGAGTAGCCCTGTGGTGCTGTGCCAGTGGGAGCTGAGTGCTACTGTGTCCATCTCCTACATTGACAGGCTACCCAAAGGCACAACACAACACTGTACTGCCCACATTAGCTATTCAGACCAACAGAGTGGCCTCTTGTCTGTACAAACTTGCTGTTTCTTGTTGATTTCCTGAGACATTCTGCAAGCTCTGTACTCAGCCACTGTCAGCATACAGCACTGCAGTTCTAGTGAGTAGCACAGGTGGTGCACTGTTTGCCCTAAATAGCCAGCCAGGCAATCAGCCCTGTTTGAGATGCAAATGACACCTTAGTGAGATGCAAATTGATCTGTTTGGTTCTGTGCTTAAGGAATGAGCCTGATTTACATACCGCTTTTGAATATACCAGCAGTTAGTGCTGGGCAAATGAATAGCGCTGGCAAAGTATTAGCACTGGGCATTTCCAGAATAATGCAGCACATCCGCCACTGAGATAGCACTGCACTAACATGTGTTGCATGATGCTACAGTGCATGTGTGCTTAGGTGATGCCCACACATGTGCCATGGTGTGGCTGTAATGCAGTGCTGCGCTTCATCGTAGCGCTTGCTATGCATGAGTTTCAGACAGCAGGCAGCATGCGCGCTGTTGTGTTCAGGGTCACTGTAGGGTTGCATGTGCATTGTCATCACTTCCTGGTTGCACAGCACTATCACGATAGCATGCTCACATCCACATTAGTGCAGAGCACATTCCCATATCTAGCGTAGTTCTTAACCAGGTACCGGGTTTGCTAGAGTTCAGTGCCATTAGAGTGCCAACCATTGCTATAACATAGAAACATAGAATTTGACTGCAGATAAGGACCGCTTGGCCCACCCAGTCTGCCCATTTCCTTACCTAGTGGATAAGCTGCAGATCCTAGTTAACCAGCAGCCTACTTCTTCCTACCCCACCCCTAGAATTGCTCTTTATGACTGTCCCATGCATGCTTGAATTCCACCACTGTTTTTGACTCAACAACCTCCTCAGGAAGGCCATTCCATGCATCCACAACCTCTCTGTGAAAAGTACTTCTAAATTACCTCTGAGCCGCCCCCATCTTCAAATTGCCCCTTTGTTCTTGCACAGCTCTTTTTGAAAGATGCTACCCTCTTGGACTTTGTTGATTCCTTGAGGTACTTGAAAGTTTCTATCATGTCCCCCTCTCCTCCTTTCCTCAAGTGTATACATATTAAGCTCCATAAGTCTCTCTTCATATTCTTCCGTGCAGACCCTGCACCATTTTAGTTGCCCTCCTCTGGACAGCTTCCATCCTGTCTGTCTTTGGAGATTGGGTCTCCAGAACTGCATGCAGTACTCAGATGGGGTCTCACCAGCTGTCTGTACAGAGGGATAATAGCTTCCTGTTTTCTACTGGTGATGCCTCTCCTATGCATCCCAGTATCCCCCAGCCCTCCTTGCTGCCCTCTCACATTGCTTGCCCACCTTTAGGTCATCTGATATGACTACCCCAGGTCTCTTTCCATTTTTTTGTTGTTAGTATCTCACCCCCATTGTGTACTCTTCCCTGTGTTTTGTTTCCCAGGTGCATTACCTTGCACTTCTTAGCATTGAGTCTAAGCTGTCATACATTTGACCATTCCTCTAACCTTGCCAAGTCCCTTCTCATCCTTTCCACCCCACCTTGTGTATCAACTGTGTTGCAGATCTTTGTGTCATCTGCAAAGAGATATACTTTTCCTTCCAGTCCCTCTGCAATGTCGCTTATAAAGACATTGAAGAGGACCGGTCCTATTACTGAACCTCATGTACCCCACTAGTAACCCCCCTTTCTTCAGAGGACTCCATTTACTATTACCTCTGTGTCCTGTTCTCCAGCCAATTCTTTACCCAGGCTGTCATCTTGGGACCCACTCCCAGGCTGGCTAATTTTTATATTAATCTTTGTGTGGGACTGTGTCAAATGCCTTGCTAAAGTCTAGATAGGCCATGTCCACAGCCCCTCCCTGATCTACTACTTTAGTCACCCAGTCAAAGAAATCTATCAGATTTGTCTGGCATGACCTTCCTGCTGTGAATCCTTGCTGCCTTGGGTCCCAGCCCTCTGGCCTCTAGATACTTGACAATTCTTTCCTTCAGAAGTGATTACATCATTTTCCTACCACTGAGGTTAAACTAACAGGTCTGTAGTTTCCTGCTTCTGCCTTGCTCCCACTTTTGTGGAGGGAATCACATCTGCCCTCCTCCAGTCCTCGGGTACCACCCCATCCTCCCATGATTTGTTAAAGAGGGTAGTCAGTGGTGTCACTAGTTCTACCCTTAGTTCTTTTAGAATTCTGGGATGAATCCCATCAGGCCCCATTGCTTTGTCACCTTCAGTTTTACCTACAATGTCAGGCAGAAGAAGACAGAGGCAGTAGTGCATAGGGACAGGAGGTGGGAGAGGTTAAAACTGCTAATCTGGTAGAGCTGGTACAGCAGTGGCACAGGCACCTGTTTGGGAGGTTAGGAGAGGGACCTGCCCTGCCCTGCAGGAAAATGTAGGCCTCCATTGCCCACCATCTCATGGTATGCACTGGGGTACCCAGGGATGGGAAGAAGTGCAGACACCAATATGTGGAATCCAGAGGCATCAGAATAGGATGCTGGAGCATTACAAATGCATGGTCTGAGATGGGACTGTGCAAGTGCAGGTAGGTGGCATGTGTTACTACAGCTATGCCTGTGATGTGTGACTTTGTGTGTTGTGTGTGTGTGTGTGTGTGTGTGTGTGTGTGTGTGTGTGTGTGTGGGGGTCTGCTGTCTGTGTGTCTGTGTGTTGCAGTGTGTGTCTGTGTGGGTGACTATAACCCAACACAGGTGCTGCTACTACTATGTGTGTGCGCCCTGCCAACGGTTGCCATCATGTGGCCACCCTGTACTGTACTGTAGTGTGTGCACCATGGCAGCACTGTAGGTCATTGTGTCTGCACCTGTCCATACATGTGCATGATACAGGTGACAGTGTCAGCCTCTGCATGGGGGGCTGGCATGTGCATACAGTGTTGCATGCCACAAGTGTCAGGTGTGTGCTATGTTGTGGGGTATCCATGTGCCATGGGCATTACTGTTTCAGACCATGTTAGTTGTTCATGTACTGACAGTCCTGTACCCTTTTCTCCCAACAGAGTGCAGGGGACCATCCGGTGGTGGCAATGGGGCCCAGGAGGGTGCCAGCCAATCCAGGAGCCTGCATGACCTCAGGAGGGTACACACTTGCCACAATGCACTGAGGAGAGCAGTGATGGAGAGAAGGACTTATTGCATGAGTACTGTTTGTTTGTTCACTGTGTGGCCTGTACACTGGGTGGGTGGTTTGGTCCATGGCCTAACGCCGCTGTATTGTACATGCACATGGCTGTATACACATGCATGCGCTGTGACACGTATTGCTGTTATGGCCATTCCATTGGTCATGTGTACGATGTGTCTGCCTGGGATACATTACAGTTTGCATGCGGGGTATGAGGGTCTGTCCGGGTCCTCTGGTGTTCTGCCGGTGATGCTGTGCACTTTGTGTGCCTATGGTTTCTTGCAGGGGTGTGTAAAGTGGAGCCGATGTGGTCTGTGCAGTGTTAGGCCCAGGGGGTTGTAGGTCGCTGTTCTTACAGTGGCTTTACACATACTGATGGGACTGCCACTGACATCAGTAGGGCTATTGCACTGTGGCCCACCTATTCCAGCACCTCTGGGGAGAGGGCCCATTTCCTGTCCCACCAGGTGTTGCCTATTCCATACTATGACTGGTGCATTTACACCTGTCATGCATGGTGGTGACTGGTGTTGTACTGTTCTACATGCATGCTGTTCAGTGTGTTTGCCCTTGGAGTTGGTGTTTTGACACCTGTGGGGGGCTGCCATGCTGTGCATGCGTGAGCGTTACTGTACCTGGCATGTGTGTGGCCTACTGCAGTCCTGCTGCTGTTGAGGCATGACCAGGGCCCTTATTTTTCTCAGGCACATTGAGCAAAGTTCTGCAGCAGGGTTTCCATTTGCTGCAGAACTCTGTGGCACTCAACACCAATTTCGGAGGCAATTCTGCAGCATATTTTACCCTTAATTATTCCCTTTTTTTTTTTTGCCATATCTGACACAATGCACGCTTGTAACACAGTCATTTTATGGGCTTTTGTCACCAACTTTTCAACATATCCAGTTTTAAACTTCTACTCATGAACAGTGTCACTGTGATTTTCTTAATCTGTCCCGAACATTGATTTCACACACGACAGCACCATTGTGCGATCCATGTGTGAAACACATTTTGGGTGAGATGTGAAAATGAGTTATACTGTTCATAAGGAAGTGTGGTAAATGGCATTGCTGAAAATCGGGAGTGAAAATATTAAAAATGCTCAAAGTTATGAGCATGCGTAGGAACTCGCAATGCACGCTAGAACAGTCATTTGGGAATGTCTTGCCAAATTTTCAACATAGGTAGGTGTTACTTCATGAACTGTGACATGAGATTTAATCAGTCCCAAAAGGTTGTTCTTGCAGTGACCACAAAATCACCTTTTGGGACTGAAAACAAAATTAGTGTCACAGTTCATGAGGTGGGGCCCCAAAACCCATGTTGAAAATTTGGTGAAAATTTCAAAAATGGCTGAGATATGCACTAAAGTTGAAATCAATCCATTTATGCCATTATTCAGCTTACCAGCATTTCTTCAGTTCACGGTCGGCCGAAGAGTGCAGTCGTGTTCCTGGTCCACTGAAGATCGTTGTAGCTGGGCCCGGAGGTAAGTATGGGTTGAGGTGGTGGTGAGGTGGGGTGTGGGGAGGGGTACACAGAGGGTGGGCATGGGTTGGGGAGTAAATAAGTAAAATTTATTTATATGAGGTGCCCTTCCAAAGCTCAGGGTACCTTACAAAATCTCACATACAATATTAAAATCCATAGCAATTTAAAACATCATTTACATTTCTAATAATGCTTGTTTAACTAGAAAGGTCTTAAGAACTTTTTAAACTCTTCTACAGTCAGGCTATTGCGTATCTGGCAAGGTAGAGAATTCCACAGGGTAGGTGCCATAAAGGCAAAAGTTCTTCCACCAAATGTTTTCAGGGTTATCCTGGGAATCTCCAGCAATCCCTCACCAGAGGATCGGAGGGAGCGGGATGGGCAGTAAGGAGTCAGGAGCTCTTTAAGGTAGTGGGGTCCCAACCCATGCAGGGCCTTATAAGTCATCAATGACCTTGAAAGTGATCCGCCACTATACAGGCAGCCAGTGCAATTTAGCAGCACAGGTGTTATATGGTTGGATTTCGGCTTCCAGTCAACAACCTAGATGCCGATTTTGCACCAACTGCAAGTGGCAGATATCCACTCCCGCAGCTCCTAGATAAAGGGCATTGCAGTAATCAAGATGACTGGCAACTAAGGCGTGGACCAGGGTAGGAAGGTCCTCCGATGGAACCAAGTGTTTCACCCGTGCTATGTTCCTTAGATGGAAAAGGATGATTTGACTGCAGCCGACACCTGTGCCCTCAGGGTCAGGCCCTTGTCAAACACAACACCAAGATTACACACTTGGCTGAATGCCATAAGCGGGGTCCCCTCCAGAAATAAACCTGAGGTTTTTCCCTACCCATGAGCTTGACGTCCTTACCCTGGTTCCACTACCAATACCTCTGTTTTTCCTGGGTTTAACTTCAGCCAGTTGGTACTCATCCAGTTCTGTATTCCAGCAAGCAGTTGTTAAACACTGCACTGAACTGGACTCCTGATCGGGCACAAAAGACATGTAGAGTTGAGAGTCATCAGCATAGCAATGGAAACTCAACCCATGCTGTCTTATAATGTCCCCCCATAAGAGCATATACACCGCAAATAACATGGGGACAACACCAAACCCTGTGATACCCTACAGCGAGGGAGTGAGAGGCCGAGGAATAAATCTCAAACTACTCTCTGAGTCCTACCCTGCAGGAAAGATTGAAACCAGCTGTGGACTACCCTCCTTAGTCGACAGAAAACCACAAGCATTCTAACAATACCCCATGATCTACGGTGTCAAATGCTGCTGAGAGATCAAGGAGAACAAAGATAGAATGAGCTCTCTGATCTCTCGCCATCAGATCATTCGGTACTCGCATACAAGAGCTGTCTCAGTGCTATGCTGCTTCCTGAAGCCAGACTGAAGAGGGTCATAGATACTGTGGCTGGTTAAATGATCCTTCAGCTGCAAAGCAACCTCCTTCTCAATAACCTTCCCAAAAGGGGAGGTTAGAGACCGGTCTGCAGTTTTCTGGGCAGTCGGGATCAAGGGAGGGCTTTTTCAAAAGGGGGCACACCACTACCTCCTTTAAGGGATTTGGAAAGATCCTCTCTCCATAATACCACCACTATCCCAGTAGGGATTGGGCTGATAACCTCTACACACCCCACCAATAGGTGAGTAGGGCCTGGATCCAAACTACAGTAGGTTGGACGCAAAGTCTGGATGATCCTCACTATATCCATGACTGCCGGTTGACTAAAGGTAAGCCAAGTTGGCTGGGTATTAGTGTCACCGGTTGATCAGTGCAAGACCCAATGGGGAGGCACTGGTTGATTTCATCCCTGATGGTGGACACCTTATCAGCAAAGAACATCACAAACTCCTCACACTGTAACTGTGACAAAGCTCGGCCAGCTTGAAGACAGGCTGGATTGCACAGTCTGTCTACAGTCCGGAAGAGCTGGGCTGGTCTATTCTTGCTGTAGCAATTTTCCTGGACAGGAACTCTGCCTTCTTATGGGAAATTGCTAACTGATAGGTCTTATAATGATCCAGCAGTCTAAGCCTGTCCACCTCCGCGAGTTTTCGCCACCGCCTCTCCAATCTTCGACCCTGTCTCTTCAACCCACGGATCTCCCTGGTAAACCATGTAGCCCCAGATGAAGGGTACAGGGATGAACAAGGATGGAGCAATGACATCCAGGGCCCCCAAGAACTGCCCTATTATAGGCTAAGCACTAGGGGCCCTGGGTCAGTGCTATTCATTGGCAATCCCAGAAGTCCAGCTCCATCATTAGACTTCTGAGGTAACTCCTCCTAAAGGACGGAACTATACTATCTCCTTAGGGGCAGACCTCTTTCGGGAGATGTGAAACTGAACCTTAGGGTGTGATGGTCAGACCAACCAATAGGCTCCACCTCCACATCGGAGACTTCCATCCCCAGATGGAATATCAAGTCCAATGAGTGTCCCCTCATGAGTTGCAGAGGTAATAACCGTGTCAGACCCAATGAATCCATCAATTGAAGGATGTTTTGTCCAAAAGCACGAGTTCTTTGTCGACCCAGGCATTGAAGTCCCCAGAATTAACCATCGGGGACTCCAATACCCTCTCGGCGATGAAGTCTGCAACCTCCTTCAGGACTTCCCTCCATTACCTGGTGGATGATAAATGAGAAGGATCCTGAAAGCTGCACCTGCACCCACAATACACTCAAAGGAATTGGTACCTCTAACTGGCATCTCCCTATGGTCAAGTTCCTGTCTAAAACAGACTGCAACTCCCTTCCCTACGGTCCAATCTCAGGGTTGAATCACCAAGAACCTGGCGGAATCGCGGACCCCAAAATAGTGCCCGCATTTCATCTAGCCAGGTCTTGGTGATGCAAGCCAGGTCCACAGATGCAACAAGGTCCACCACCACCGGTCTTGTTTCTAATGGACCTGGCATTGCTTAACACTGCCCGAAAGGGATGAGATTCCAAGGATGACTCCACATCCTGCCTGACAGAGTCAGTGCCCTTGGGTATGGGTACAAGGCAAGGCAGACCTCGCCCTCTATCCATTTCACCCCAGGGCATCTCCTGGTTCTGGCTGTCCCTATCCGCAACCTCTTTTCCCATCCCCACAAGAGTTCCAGGACCTCTTGTTCCTCGCACTCCTTCATCTCACAATGCTGAAAACTCAGCAGTTTTTATAAACTTCCAAAGGCAGTGCAGGATATTCAAAAGGACAGATCCTTCAGTCTTGAGGTGGAGTACTGCCTGACTGTGTTCTTGCCACCCCAACACATATTTCAAACTCTAAAATACTACTATGTCGATTAAAAACCCCACAAAACCAACACTTTTATTCACCCTCTAATATACCCACCCACTTAATAGCCCGCCACTCCCCAAATAATAATTAGATCAATAAGACCTAATACTAATAAAACATCTATTAACAAATCTCCTCACAGATGTATCATTAACAATCTATAAAAGCTGTTAGCAAAGAAAGAAAAGAAAGAAGAAAATATAAACAAATCAGCAAACTATAAATAACTACATATAACTCAAATTATACATGGTCTAAATACAGCACTCTTCACTTGCATGTATTTGTTCCAATACAATTACAAAACATAAATTAAATATATAAACCCCAACACCATCTCACCTTATGAAGAAAACTAAAATTAATTAACTAAACTAATAACTAAAAATAAAAGAAAATGTGATTTTTATGTCTTTATTTTGGCATCTCTCACATGCCTACAAGTCCAGTACCTTCACAGTATATTGAAATGACTTGAAGTAATGCTGTAATAAAAACCTCAGCACCACCTCTCACATGGTGAGGGACTCTTGTAAATTAATTCACAACTTAGTCGATAGGATAGTAACTGTCTGAAGTAATGAAAATAATGAAACGGTGTGCACAGCACTCTTACCACCCATATATCCAGGACCAAACCGGGAGGAGAACAAGTCAATTTCTCCAACGATGTCAATTTTATTGAAACATAAAAGTAGGTAACATCCAGCACAGTCCCACAGCTCAACTTAATCTTTATCTTTTCTGATACTTCAGGATAATCCCATACAGCATGGCAGAGATCGACCAAGGAAGGAGAACTAAAGGAGGGCCCTCAGATGAACAGCATTCATGGGCCTCACCAGCCACCCCCAACGACCCACAGCTAAGACCTTCCAGGAGCTAAGTTACAAAGCCAACCCACGGGAGGCCTAGGGGAGACCCAAACAACCCTCAGATTTCCAAGAAGAGCCGAGATCCTCTTGCCTGGTCGCAAGTAGTAGCTAGGTGAAAATGGCCCCAACACCCAAGAGGAGCCCTCTTCCTCCTATCCTCGTAGTCTCAAATCCTCAGCTCCTACTTAAACAGTTCCTGGCAATACTAGTTGTGAAAATCCAACCTCCTCTCACATCCTGCTTATGGTATTCCTGGTAAAATTGATTATAGGGCTTAACCTTAGTACCCCTTAAAGCAATCCATGGCTCAAAGCTTCCTCATAGACTTGACTAGACTCCTTTCTCCTTCATCCAGTCAGTCCACCCAAAACCTGCCCTCTCACTGCAGGATGAGCGTATAATCGCTAGAACTGGATAACGAGTCGCACCTTCACTTCACGGCCAGTCTGCGTTCTCAGGGAGGGGCAAAAGAATCAACGAGGGAAGGGTTTTTTCAGGTCATTTTATTTTTTAGACAATGAGGGACTTTTGCCATGCTGGGGTGGCTTCAGCGTGGCATACTGACATTTGGGGAGCAGTGAAGCTGATGGGGATTGGGCACTCCCATCAGAAAATGACATTTTGCCACGCTGGGTGGGCTCCCAGTGTGGCATACAGACATTTTGGGGTAGTGAAGCCAACGGGATTCGCACCCCGTCCAGCAAAGGATGTATGTTCCACGGGTGGCTGTGAATTCCGCTTGTCCACCGCCAATTCTAATGTGTTCCGCAAATTCCGCGGATAATGCCGCCGTTTGCCACGGCTGTGGAATCGTGAAAACTCAGGGCCCTGGGATGACCAACGTCATTTAATGACCTGGTGGTGACCATGCTTTTCAGCAGTGTGCTATTGTACCAGTGGTGGGCCTTGCAACATGCCATGTTACTCTATTGTACGGACTGCATGCCATCGTACTGTGTTGTGGCTGTTCCCATTCCGCTGGTGGGTGTTGTCTGCAGTTTGTTTCATAGTTCTGTTCCCATGGTCAGCATGTCCAAATGTATCATCCCAAGTGTATGTCGTGCAATGGCTCAATGTTGTTCACATCTCAGGGAATGCCTGTCTGATCTAGGTGTCCACCGCTGAGCTGTGTGGTGTCCACTGTGCTGCCACTGTGGTGTTGACAGCATACATCCACACATGTCCGTGTACATTGGGATAGTGCTTGCTACCTGTGTTATCCTGCCTCATCATGCAGGCACATGTCGGGTGCATTGTGTATGGTTTTGTATTGCCACATGGGCATGGTTGTTGGGCATGCTGTCCACCCCGGTTACCACCTGGGGTTGCATTGTACCTCTTTGTCAGTATCCCATCCTGACATGGTCCCCTTTCTCCAATAGGTCCATGCCAGTCCTCACTGTGGGCCACAAGTCCAGAGGAGTCTGAGGGAAGGATGAGCTCCTGTGGCAAATTGTGCATCAGCAGAGGATGCTTATAGAACAGCAGGCTGTTCTTATATTGGAGACCAGGAAGGTGACATCTCTACTGGAAGAACGTCTGCCAGCACCTCCAGCAACCAGTCCTAACTGTGGCTCTTATTTAGTTTTTCTTCCTGCCCCCTTTGCCTGACCCTCGGTTGTTCCCTTTCTGTTGCCCTCCTTTGCTGTCTGTGTCCACTTTCCTTTCCCCTTCCCTACTTTTCTGCTGCCTCTGTACATATGTAAATATTGTAAATATGTTCTTGATTACCTTGTTTATCATGTGTTTCCCATTCTGATATGCCTATTTCAGTTTCATGCCAGTTTTACTGTTTGGCATTGTTTGATTTGTTTCTCCTTTGTTTTTTTTCCTATTGTTTGTTGCTGTGGTTGGCCATTGTTGTGTTTTCTATTACTATTATTGTACATGTATTGCACTTCTTGTTGCCTTTTCGGTTTATAAACACTTTTTCATGACATCCCTGTGTCCTGTGTTATTTTGGGTGCTTGGTTTTGGGCGAATTGTACTGTTCTATGGTTGTCACATGTGGGTCCTGGTTGTTCCTTGGTATTCACAGGTACTGCACTGCTGTCTGCTTCTGTGTTCACATTCAGGGCTGTTCTTCTTTGCATGTTTTCCTGGGTAGCAGTATCACCTCTACACTGTGTTTCTGTGGGTGTTTGCACTCACTGCCTGGGAGCTATATTCAGTGCTGTCTTATTTGCTGTATTCAGTGCTGTCTTATTCCCGGCTATTTTTGCCCTTCACCCCAGCCCAGCTTGCCTCTGCTTCCTTTACATGTTATATTCAGTAGATTTAGCACTGGGCTATTCCTTTGAATATAGTGGCTTGACTTGCTTGACTATGTGGAAAGATGGTGGCTGCATGCTGAGCTGAGAGTCAGCTGAAGCAGGGGGCTCATATTGCTTAGTGCAAGAATTGTGTATGGTATGCCACCGTTGCCCTAAATTTGCTCAATAAAGGGCATTTGTTGTTACTAGTCCTTTTCTGGACTTTCTTGTGCCACTGGTGTTTGTTTTCTTTTTCCTGCTGTGGTCTCATTCTCTCCTCCAGCTCAAGAGGAGTCTGAGCGGTGGTGGAGCTGACTGAAGGTGGAGGGAGAAGGATGATAGTCCCACAGGGGCAAGCAGCCCAACAAGAGCACAATTAAGGTGGAAGAAGCATGGTGAGACAAGGCGAGGAAAGTGGAGCACAGAGAAAATACCTGTGAAAAGACTAGTGGTGTTTTGCCTGGGGCAGAGATGGGAAACAAGATTAAAACTGCAGCAAGACACTTGCAAGACTTTCGGTGACGCACGGAGCACCTAGGAGCTTGAACTCAAACGCCCAACCTCAACTTTATTCTAACTCCTCCAAAACCTTAAAAATTTCAAACCAAAATGTCTTTGAACTCTGGAGAAGGATGCACTAACCAGCATAAAGGCAGAAATTGAATAGAGGGAAATCACGACTGTGGATAGCTTGAGATTGGCAGAGGAACCCCTCAGCCGATCAATTCTCCTACAAGTTCCCATGTGGCTGATTATGATACAGAGGGAGAAAATGAGCACCTGTCATGCTTCTGGTTCAAACCCTGTTGAAAGAAATAAGGAGTCTTGTAAAGAGAACAAACAGGAGTTAGAACAGTTCAGAAGCAACCAGCTGTAATGAAAACCGAATGGGGTAGATGGAAGACCGGTAGTGGAGACAGAGGACAATGCGTCCAGCTTTCTCAGAACATTTACTCCCTGGTGGTGCAGATGGAAGAACTTTAGGCAAAGTGCTTAGACCTTGAGGGTAGGTCATGAAGAGACAATTTATGCCTGTATGGCATACCTGAGGGTATGGATGTGGCACCGATGGTCTCCTTCATTGAAAATCTCCTCAAAGACATCTTGGAACTACCAGCCACTTAAGCCTCCATACTGAAAAGAGCCCACCGCTCACTGCAAGCCAAGCCAGCAGACCCACAGCACATCCACCATCGATGGTCTTCAAAGTTAGTTCCTACAGTACCAAAGAAAACCTTTGCGATGGGCGTGGGCTAAAAATGACATACCTTACCTTACCCACAGGCTCTTCCTAGATTACTACTACCCCAGGAAATCAAGCAGCAGTGACTGAGATATCTCCCTATTATTCAAATTCTGAAGGAAAAGGCAATTTGTTTCCACACCCCCATCCAGTCAGGCTTCATGTTTTTGGGAAGATGGAACTAAAATATATTCTACAGTGGAAGAAGTGATTGCAACCCTAAAAGAAAAGCAAATCCAGATACCAGACACTAGGAACCAGAATGAAGGGTGGCGTGGACAGCAATGGCAGCGCACAACAGGAAGAAGAGAGACCTGGCTCCAAAATATTGGAACACGCTGAGGCCCTGAATTGAATCCAGCAGCTTCTGTCCAAAAATGCATCGAAGTAGAAACCAACTTGAGGGGACCTTAAGGGATGTGCTTAATGGCTGAACTATCTTATGGAGTGCCACCCTCTGTTTTCTGATCTCCTGGCTCTCAGCTAAGTGGCATTTTTCTGACTTTCTCTGAGCTATGAAGACATGACTACAGGCTGTGATGGGAGGGGAGACAATTTTAATGACTCGGTGGCTAATATCATAGGAAACAACAGCCACTACATACTTCAGCCAGATGATTTCCCACTGTTAAGTTCCTAGGGCATAGCAGGCAATTTAAGATGATGTCTCAGAGTTACTGTTAAATGTCTGAATAAATGCTGTGATGCAGATTGATCACGGGGGGCTGATGGGTTTATGACTGACATGTCAACCTCAGATAGCTCGCCTAAAGGATATGTTCAATTTGAATCTTCTTTGCATTCCCTGAGGTTCATATCTCCTGCCCCTCTCAATGGGGAGTTTATTTAGGGTTTTCTCACTAATACATTTGTAAGCCCCATACCTTCATGTTCTGCCCTATGAACAATGTAAATATGAGTTTAAAAGTTGGGGTTTGGGTGAGTGATTGACCTAGCATGCATTCCATGTCTAGCTGTACCTATTGGTACATTCAATGTGGAGCTTTTATATCTTAGTTCTGGAGGAGCTCTTCCAGGAATGGAAGTGCAAGCATACCTCCTTATCGCCTCATAATTGAGAGGACACGAGATTAATTTGGTTTATTAGCCTCAGCCTTGGAAGTATAGTGTATATATATATGATATGTGTGTGTGTGTGTGTGTGTGTGAGTATGTATGTATGTATGTGTGTGTATATGTGTATATGTGTGTGTGTATGTATGTGTGTATATATATATATATGTGTGTGTGTGTATGTAATGTATGTATATGTATGTATATATATATATATATATATATATACATACATACATACATACATATACACACACACATATATATATATAGACATACATGCATACATACATACATACATACATACATAGTTCTTATCATTTTTTCTAGTTGCTGTTTATATTTTTGCCCTGTTGGCATGTTTTCTATTGTAGAGACATTACGGGCAAAGGAATCGCAGTTTCTTATCTCCATTTTACAAGAGCAGATGGGTTTTAAAGGAATGGAGGGAGGGAGAAGAGAGCTCGAGACCTGGGGGACTACCACAGGAGGATCCTCAACTTTCAAATTACTGTACAAACATATACGATATGCACATATAATGTGCATGGAATTTCTAATCCAATAAAGTGTAGCAAATTACTCCAATACTTAAAAGATCAGTAGTAGATATCTTGCTTTGCAAGAGACCCACTTATCCCAATCTTAACATAAGAAATTTGAGAAATTTGGATTTTCCCATGGGGGCCTCCTTCTTCAAAGGTGGCTGTTGAAGAGGGATGGCTGCATTAATTAGATGGGGCACCCTTTGAATTGCAAGATCGAGTAGTTGATAAGGAGGGTGATATGTAATCCTTGAGGGTACTTTGGATGGCCAGAAGGTGACCGTAGCTTCCACTTACTTCCCTCCAGCCATGGAGTTAGCCTCTATAGGTCCCACTTCTACACTTGGCACAGTGGGTGGAAGGCATGTGATTAGTGACGGGGACCTTAATCTTAATATTTCTGCTGGTGGGGACCACTGGCTTCAAAGGGTAAAGTAAATAAAACTACCAGGAAATGGGGAAATTACTCAAATAGTTGGGGTATGAAGATGCCTGGCATTGTTTGAGTGGACTCACAACACGACATACCTTTTTCCTAGGCTTATGGTACCTACTCCTGTTTAGATTTCTTTCTATCTTCCTGAGCACACATGGGATCACTTCAAGGAATTTGGTCCGGGGACTTTGTCCTCTACAACCACTCACCATTCTTTTAAAGGTGCAAACAGGTTCACCTAGGAAAAACACCTTTGGAAATTAAAATGATCTCTTCTTAGGGCCGAGGGTGAGAGGAAATAGAGGACACAATAAAACATGCCTTGAGGGACAATGATACAAAGGATACCACTCCGTAATTTTATGGGATACTATTAAAGCTATCCTACCAAGGAAATTAATAGGAATTTCTGCCTATAAAAAGAAGCAGCGGAGGCTAGAAGAACTCTACTGGAGAATAAAATTAAAGAGTTAAAGGAACAGCAATGCCAGCAAGTGAGCAGGGTTAGGAGTCAACAGTTAGCCAAACTTAAAAAGAATTAAACAGTATATCTGATACTCCATTGAACAAAAATTAATCTATTTAAGACATATATATTATGATGGAAGGCCTAGATTCCTGAAACTGCTAGCTGGTCAGTTGAGAACACAAAGAGCCAAAGCTACTATCCTCAAGATTAGAGACCCTCTTTCCAACAAGCAGAAGAATACCTTTTCAGGTATTTCAAAGGCCTTCTTGTCCTAGTACTCTCAATTGTATGCTCCAGGCCCTAGGGCCTCAGAACAGTCTATCTCTGATTTCCTTTCTCAACTACGGCTGCCCACCCTCTCAGAACAACAGAGGTCTATGCTAATCAAACCCATAACTGCCAGTGAGATAAAGACTGTGATTGGGTCCTTGAAGACAGGGAAATGCCCGGGGTCCAATGGACTCCTGGAGAATTCTACAAAACATTCGCTAAAACTACAATACCCATATTAGAAAGAGTATTCACTTTTATATCCTCTAAAGAGGGAAACATGCCCCTTCTGGAATGAAGCTTTAATTTCAGTCTTGCTCAAACCAGGCAAGGACTCCCACCTTGTGCCCAATTTTATACAGTAGGCCTATTTCTGGTTTAAATGCAGATTATAAAATATTTACCTCTATTTTAGCTAGACGCTTAATTCAACTTGCCCCAAATATAATACATGTTGACCAATGGATTCATCCCAGGAAGACAACCCCAAGACAACATTAGATGTACCTTTTACCTAATTGAGCACCTACAAAACCAACCCCATCCAACCCTTTTATTAAGTTTAGACACTGAAAAGGCATTCAATATGGTATCTTGGGATTTCTGCATGGGGTCCTTGCCTCTTTGGTTTCCACACACTTTCTAATGTAATATTCAAATTTTATGTGACCCCAAAGGGCAACATTAGATCAAATGGGCATATCTCTGAAAGCTCCCCTTGCATAGAGGCACTTGACAGGGATACCCCTTATCCCCTTGCTGTTTGCCCTCTACATAGAGCCCTTGCACAATATATTAGAACCTCCTCAGACATAAAGGGAGTCCACTTAGCAGACACTGAACACAAACTGGTGCTATTCGCAGATGACATCTTAGTCTATCTATCTGACCTCAAACTTCTGTGCCAGAACTACTTAAAATAATATGGGACTTCTCTGAACTGTCAGGTTACTCCCTCAATGTGAATAAGTATGAAGTCCTTCCTTTCATTTTATCCTCCTCTTCCCTAAGAAATCAATTCAAGGTTAAATGGGATCAACAGGCAGTTAAATATTTGGGGATTACAATACTTAAAAATTTATTCCAACATTTGTCCTCTAACTATACCCCATTAAAAAAGTTAAAATAAGATATGAGGAGGTGGAACCTCCTCCCAATGTATTTTTATTCCTGCATTCTCTCACTAAAAATGAATGCCTTATATAGGCTTTTAGATCTTGTTCAATGTGTCAGATGTACAATAACCCCACAGAAAATTCTATCCTGGCAGAGGGCGTTTCTCACTTTCTTATGGAATAACAAGAAGCCCTGAGTTAACCAGAACAAACAGTACCTACCAAAGGGACTTGGGGAGTGGCCTTACCATCACTGACTTATTACTGGATAGCAGCACAAACAGGATTAGCACTGTTGTGGGGAATGACAATTATCAAGCTCACTGGAAATACATTGACCTGAGAAGACAACTGTCTTATCCTTTGCAGACTTCCTTTTACCCCTCCTTTATTAAAGCAAACCAGACAACTAGTTCCCAATGCTATGGCAGCTGTTCTAGATGGTAGGAAAAGGGCCTCCATAGCACATCAGTCCAGAAACATCTGTGGAAATACCAGCAGTTCATAGAAGTATAGCCTAGAGGTTAGAGGAATGAGGTGTGAATGAGCTTGATACACCCAGCAGACCAGACCTGAGTTTGATTCTCACAACCTCCACTTGCATTCTGTGTGACTCTGAGCAAGTCACTTAACCACCCAGTGCTCCCAGGTCTCCCATGAAAACAGGCACTTGTGCCTAGTGGCCTTACCCAGTTACCAAAGACTAAAAAAAAATAGATTCCCCACTATTCTTCTCTAAACAGCACAAACACTGGTACACGAAACAGGCAAACTAAGGGTTTGACTGCCCCTTAACTACTTAGAGGGAATGTAGTATTAAGTTTTGAGGAATATCAGATTAAATATGGCTGGATGATAGGGAAAACTGTAATACTATCAAATGAGAGAGTACATAAATAAACACCTTAAAAACAGGAGACTGACCTTCAGAATTTGGAGGACCCCACCCTTATATAAAAATATGGAATTCACCACAGGGAACAGTCCATCTCCAAATATATACATTTTGATTCTTTTACTCTCCTACCACATTGAGCTAGTTAAGGCAAGTTGGGAATGTGAGCTTAACATAACCATACAGTAAATGCAATGGAATGGTCTAGGATCTGGAGGTGAGTATGGCCTGCACTCATCTTCACCCACTTGGAGGGAGTTTATGTGGAGGTGCATATTAGAGTCTTCCTGGTCCCCACAGTGGTGGCTTGCAGGGTATCAGGAGCCCCATGGAGCTGTTGGAGAAGATATAGGAACAAGTAGCCTCACGTAGTCATATTTTTATCTTTGCCCTAAATTACATCATTTCTGGTCTCAAAGCTCCTTGCATATTTCGGCATGCTGGATACCCCACATCCCTGACAGGGGGCATTGTCTGCTGGGTGTGCCCCAGGTGGAATGAGGGAAAAGATACCTTCTGTTTCTGGTCTATCTTACTATGTGCCGTTTACAAAGCAATAACCAAGAAGTCACTGCCGGAGGATTCCCTATCTACATTGGAATGGAAAACAATAATTTTCAGTATCCAACATAGTGAGCAACTACCCTATGCTCTCCACAACAGAATGGAGTCTTTTGTTTCTTGGTGGACAAGATGGGAGCTCTACCAGGGCCAGATCCAGTAACCCTATTTGGGGAGAGGGAACTGACTGAGTCTTAGATGCACTTAAATGAGTGAGTCCCAGATGGTGGCCTTTAGATTCCTCCTAGGCTACCTACAGTAGTAGCCACAGACATTGCCAGCTATTTCCAGATATTTTACAAAATTTCTAAAAAGTTCCTCTCTGCTGCCCCACTGTAGAAATGGAGAAAGCATTAGATATATCTGGAAATATCACAGAATTTCAGGAAATAGCTGGCAGGGTCTATGGCTGCTACTGTACCTCTTTTCAGGTAGATATCACAAGTGGTACTTTAGCCATAATTAGCCCTATGATATATAGATGATAAATTTCTGAGGTAACCCATCTATGCTTTTTAATTCTGCTTTTTAATTACAAAAGCATGATTCCTGAATAAATTAGCACAAGGTTTGTTGTTTAGTTGATTTTAATAAGTTATGGTAATGTTCAAAACCATACTTAATATGTTATAAAAGTGATAGATATTAATGTGTACTCATATTTCAATTCTGTCAGTACATAATTTAAGTGCTGAGCAAAATGTACACAAAAGCCTATCTTTATTCAATTAAAGGAGTATAAAAAGACACTTGCAAGGCTGCACTTACTGTGCTTTACTGTGCCATGCTGATCCTGAGCCCTATCATTATTTACTCAACCCCTTTAGCATCTTTCCAGAACTCAAGTTTGAATATTTTCATACACAGTGTTTACACTATGTTGGGGTGTGTTAAAACCAAGGGGTCTCAGCAAGGTTTTATTTTCTATTTCTGTGCCTGTTTATACAGCTGTGTAAAGAGCTTTTAGTTTTTCTTTAAAGAGTTTGTTTAATTTAGTTTTTTAGTTCTTGAGTTAATGTAAAGCTGCTTGGATAATTGTGTGCTTGATAGTTATTTATTTATGTGGCTTTGATTTACAATATAAAATTTAGTTTAAATTCCTGGGTACCCCCCCTCGGTGACGATGCTTGTGCTTAAATGCATGCATTGGCATTGTGAGCTCAGATGTGCTATTTTCCTCAACTGCATAGCATGATAGAAGTATGCCTGTACTGTGCCTTGAGATTTCTCTCAGGACAGTTGCCTACTCGGACGTTGATGCAGATCTTTATAGTCCAATTTCGTAGTATTAGTCTGCCTGGGATTTTCATTTTTCATGACCACAAGTTAGTTATACTAAGAATTTTAATTGTCTAGGGCTTGACCTTGCATTCTATATTGTTATTTAGTCAGTCCTAGTTTTGATAATTTTTGAATAATGCAGAATTAATTTATTTTCTAGTTAAATTAGCTATTTTTCAGCAATCGGCTGTTTTAATTTTTATTGATGGTTTGTTTATGCTGGCAAATACTCTTGATTTCATTTATAATTTTCTATTTTAAGTGGCACTTTCAGCCAGGAAACTATCCATGGAGAGGGCTGAGTCCACCTTGATTTTGGGAAGGCCTCTACCACCATTCTTATATATGATCTGGTCTTGAATTTTGGTCTTGGGCTTCACTAAGAACTTGTTTGTTCACTAATTGCTGACTTATATAAAAGGCCTTGGAATCTGAAGATCTTTAGTAACTATAAAAGAGGCCTCTTCCTCATGGAAATCCTTGATGCTTGGATGCTTTAATATTTGGACTTTTGTAGAGCTTGGGTAACATCTTCGTCTAAGTAACTCTGTTTTATTTCCTCTGTTGTGTAATATTTAAATCCTGTGTGCAACAACTTCCTATCAGGAGCTAACAGATCTGTGTTTTTTCATAGATTCTACTGGCTAGTTTTAACGAGGGGTGTTAGTACTGCGTAGACTTACAATTTTTCCCTTACGGGCAGTTTTACATAACTTCACTTCACCCTTTAAGTGCTCATGGCTAACAAGAAAAAGGAAGTCCAAAGGGACAAAAAGGAAAGGAAAATTGAATTTAAACACTAAACAGCTACCACTCCCATTTAAAAAAAAAATACTAACTATCTTGTTACACCAGGCTCTCAACTGGAGCTTATTGACCTGAAAATATTGTTCAAGTTGAAGGCTCCCTGATACCTAAGGTGACCTCATCACCTATTCGAGGGGTTTGTTCCTGCCTCTATCCTTGAAACATCCTTTATTATCAGAGATTCCTAATCTCGTGGGATGGAATAGGGCCGTAGTAACCAAAAGAGTCAGTGTGGAGTTACCTATAAATTCAACTACTGAACACCTCACTTCATGTAAATTATCTCCTCAAAACTTGCAAAAGAAGCGATTAACTAGGGAGCCCAAAGTCAAGATATTGACTTGAGATTCATAATAATACTAGTAAGTCAGTAGCTAGGACATCTTTCCTTTTGGATTTTGAGAATTTTATTTCACCATATATTGAAAGGTTGAACTTTGACCTCCCACTTCATTACCCCCAGACATCCCCATCTTCGGATGACAATGTGCAGGAAGGAACAACAGTTTGACATTTGCTAATATAAAAGCCAAGGGGAAATTGGCGAAGCAAATGAGTCTAGGGATAGAGACTGTGAACCCATTACTACTGGCTCAGATTATCTCAACCAAGTTCAGGATGAAATATCAACAATTAAAACAACTGTAATTAAGCAAACAGATATCTTGAGTCAGATACTTGAGATACTTAGAGCTATTAATTTGCATGATTTCAACAGAGTGGGTAAAGTGACAAAGTATGAGAAAGGTGGGAGCTAAGGCTTGTCACACAGGAAGTGAGCAACTAAAGGTTCACATTCCATCAAGGGACCACTGCTCTGAAGGGAGAGAGGGCCACCATTCACTCTAAACCAGTAAATATAATGGCATATCAGGATTTAGAATATAATCATTTGAGTGGACAACAAGATACTCTAGAATTAAATAAGTATAAAATAAGGCTACTACTGCCTTGGTGGCTGAAAGGGAGGAGTATGCCACTCAAAAACTGGTAGAGGAAATTAGATCACTTTGTATGGAAAATGGAAAGAGGATAACGGGCAGTAAGGAGAATGGAACAGAGACCAGATTAAAGACAATTATATCCAAGGCAAATCCTCAAGTCAGAGTAAGGATGGTAGGAGTGAAGCAAGAAAGTAATGAAACGGCAACAAAGTCAATAAGACTGTCCAGACCACTAGATTAGGGGTAGAAGATGAAAATGTTAGAGACAAGGATGAGCAGCTCACCAGGATAAATATGAGCATGACAAAGAAGGACAACAATACAGAAATTTCCCAAAGGATCAAGCTTCCAATGATCTTTCTAGACAGGATCCCTAAAAAAGAAATGAGAACCCATTCACTTTAAAACTACTGGTATATAATCTATGTAAGGGAATCCTAGGAACTAAATTCACATGGAAAGACAGTGCTTCCACTTATAGATATCAGACAGGGTCTGTGAAAGGCATGGTATGTTTAGTTTTGGAGTCAAATAATTTAAGAAGATTGCTGCTTAATAAAAAAGAGGAATTTAGAGACATCGGTACAAATCTGATGATACAATGGTCCAGTTGAGAGGGATAGAAACAAAAAAGATACATAGATGGAAATCATATGAATGAGAATAATAAGGATGCAATGCAGAACTGGCAGTATGTGTAATCAAATTACTACTGCTACTAGATTACAGACTACAATTACCGACTATATTAGACCAGTGGAATTTACACATACCCTGAGGGGATGGTGACTCTCCACATAGTATTTATTGTAAAGGCAAGAAAATCTTGGGCCTCAAATAAATTCAGGTTTGGTATTGGAAGTCTGTTCTAGTTCAAAGCATTCTCGCCTCTACTTGAAGAGCTTTGCATAGAAATCGAGAGTTCTAAGTCCACCTTTTCATTGAATACTAATTGACGACAACAACAAGACCTTTCAATTATTAGCTGGAATATTATGGTCTTCCAGGAAAGTTATCAGATCATGGCTTCTCTAAGAAATTATCTACCTATGATGTTGTTGTATTGCAGGAAACCTGGATGTTAAATTGTGATTTTGCCTGCTAGGCTATAGAAGCTGGATTATGATGGCAATTAGAACACACAATGTTGGTAGATCTAAGGGTGGGTTAATTACAATGGTTTTGACCAGCAAAATTAAAGCTTGTACACAAATAGAGCATAATAATCATTTGTTACTGATAGTTAAAATTGGATTGACTAATCATGAGATGCTCATAATTTTAAACATTTATTTCCTTCTTTGGTATTGACTCTGTTCACTGACCTGTTGGATTCTTTTCAAGAAGCTGTTAGTATTATACAATTTACTTACCCAGCTGCTACTGTATTGATTATGAGAGATTTTGATGTTAGGATAGGGTCCTTACAGGAAATTTATCAGTCAGGATGGCACCAAGATGATGTATTAAGGATACTGTTATGATATCTAGGGACTAGACAGTTAATGGGAAGGGTAAAATGCTAGTGAATATTGCTGCAGATTTTAACTTAAGAGTATTCAATGGCGAACAGAGGGTGACAAGCAGGAGGAAGATACTTACCCAACAAATAGAGGAGGTAGTGTGTTGGACTTCACATTCATTGATGCTTTTCCTTCTCAAAAGTTTCAAATTATACATTACTCCTACATGGGAAAGTGATCACTTTCCTTTAATCATTAATTTCAAGTTTAAAAGTGACACTACTCAAGTCTGCTCTGTGGATCCCCAGATAGTGGAGGTGAGTCTTGTAGTACATAATAAGAAGTTAATAAAATGGACCCTGTAACTAACCTTATTTATTAAACCTCTTTAGATAACTGGGATTTAGAGAAAGACAGACAAGGGCATATGACAGGATATGGTAGTAATCAAGTACAGGAATTTGACAGACTAATTTCCTACCTCAAAACTCATGTTCAGGCAAGAAAAGTAACAAATGTCACCATTAGTAGCAAAGGTGCAAGACTTCATGCACCGTGGTTTGACAAGAACTGTGAAAAGCATTGAGAGTGTTATATGTCAGTGTCAGTGACTCAGCAGGTAGCATACTCCTCTGAGGCTGGGAGATCAGAGGCTGTGGGTTCAGTTCCCATATCTGGCACTTGGGTTAATATCCCAGTACTGACACTGTAGTGCAGCATGAGAGGGTGCTGCACTTCTGAGGTGCCATCTTTTGATGAGACGTTAAACCAAGTCCCATCTACCTGGATTGGTGGTAGTTCAGATGGATGTTAAAGATCCAATGGCACTTCTCAAAAGAGTAGGGAATTTCCCAGTGTCCTGGCCAAATTTCCTCATTCACTAAAAATACCACCAATAGCTTAATCTGGTTCAAGGTCAGCTGGCATTCATCTGTATCCCTCCTCTGGGTCATGCCTGAAATTAGGCGGATTTGTCTAGTGCACTTACCCAGTCAACAAAAACTAAATAAATAAGTAAATAAAGTAAAATAGGCAGATATTTAAAACAATCAGTTGAATGGCTTCCTCCATTTCATTAAAGTGGCTTAGGAAAGAATATAAACATCTTATTAATAGTAAGAAACAGCAGTACAAAATAGATTTGTGGTTCAAGTTTCAGGAGACAATACTAAATAAAGATAGTAAATCATTCTTGGAAATGGTGGCACTGGGTACCATAAATCTTGATGTTAACACACATTCAGTTATACCTACTTCCATTTAGTTGGAATTTTTAGAAATAAATATGAAGTACCGAGAGTCCATCTATTTCTTTTCTACCTGTATTAAAATACAGCCAACAGCTACGTCTGAATTAATTGTGACAGTGGCTGAAGTTAAACAGGCTATTATGGCTCAGAACAAAAACAAGGCCCCTGGCATTGATATGCTGGGTGCAGAGTTTTCCAGGCCTTTACAATTGGTGGGCTAATAAATTGGTTATGCACTCCAATTTTATGTTAGAAAATGGGGTAGTACCAGAAGAGTGGTTGGAAAGTTTAATAATACAATTTATAAGAAAGGGGACATAAATGATCCAGGGAACTACAGGCCTATCACCCTGTTGTGTATCGTTGAGAACATTTTTTCTCATTACCTTAGAAAGATTGGAAAACGGGGACATTGTGAACAATCTAATATCAAAAGAACAAGTAGGATTAAGGAAGAAGAAAGGTACTGTTAATATTATCTTCATATTAGATTACCTAATCAATAAGTACTGTTTACAACTGAAAGGGGTTCTATTTACAGTCTTTTGGACCTGAGGGCAGCTTTCAATCGCAAGAACAGGAAGATTTTGTTTAATTTTTTTCAGAATTTGGTATCCAACCTAAACTGTTAAAAGTATTAAAATGTCTACATGAGAATACTTTTGGTTATGTACTGTCATCTAGGGATGGTCATGTTACAGAGCCAATATTTATAGGGAAAGCAGTCAAACAAGGTTGCCTCCTAGCTCCATTATTGTTCAATCTTTATATAGAATGGTTAATAAGGAAGTCAAATCAACTGGCTCTCATGGCACCAAAGTGGGTATTTTAGTATACCTGATGATATAGTGTTATGTTCTTTAACCAAATCTGGGTTAATCCAAGCACTAAATAGTTGCACTCATACCCTGAAGAACTTGGAACTAAGCATTAATATGCAGAAATCAGCTATTCTGATTTGGTAGTAAAAGGAAAACTCTCATGGAAGAACTGGATCATTAATGATCTGATCTTTGAAGTAAGGAATGAGTACACCTAGTTAGGGTCACTTTTGATACAAAAATGTTTTGGGGCCTGCATTTTATTAGAGCCAAGAAGCAAGGTATGAGTGCTGCTAGAGCTATTTTTAGATTTGCACAACATTTTGAGGGAAATTTTATATAGCTCTTAAAAGAGCTTTTGAATCTAAAATTATTAGCTCACTATTATATGGAGCAGAAGTGTGGGCTGTTTCAAGAATGCATTGTTATTAGAGCTTGTTCAAAATATGTTTTATGAGATGGTGTTTGATTTACCATACAGAACGCCTACTACAATTCAAAGAATTGAATTACAACTAACCTCTATAGCTATAAGAGCACAATTAAGGGCTCTGGTCCTTTGGCAGAAAGATTTGCTTGCATCTCCAGACAATTTACTAGCTAAATGTTGGTCAAAAACTAAGGTGAGAGTACCATGTGCAGGGTGGACCTACTAGCTTAACATTTGTCTTGCCAAAAGTGGTATGCCCCAGATTTTGGATATTATGGCATTTGTAGATGTTAAACAATATATAACCTCAGTTAAACAAAGATTCATGGATATCTTTTTCCAGATGGAATTTAGTACAGTAAGAGAGATTTCTATTTCAGGAGTTATGTCATAAGCAAAATATACAACTTGAGCACTACCTTTCTTTCTGTGAAAAGAGCTCTCACAGGAATGCATTATGTAAATTTAGATTAGTAATTTTTAAAACAGATTCTAAAAAGGAGTCTTTCTCTGATATTTGTAATAGACTTTGTCCATGTGACCTGACTACTATTATAACTGATGATCATTAAGTATTTGATTGCTCACATCTAACTAAATGTAGGGAAGAATGGTTGGAGCCGATTTGGGATCGCTTGAACACTGGATTCTCAAGAAATCTGCTTAAATGTATTCTATTCTGCCAGAAGACAGCTCATATTTATGCAACAGCTAACTTTGCTAATTGTGCACTCTATAATTTAAATGACTGGAAATCCAAATGATTGTCGAAATTATCCTGTATGTATTGCATTAAAATTGTGCTGAAGGAATGTAACGCTATATGTGAATCATAAATTATATTTTGAATGTCATGGTTTTTAATCTCATACATGCCAGGGATTTATTTAACTCCAAAAATTGATTAGTGTTTTGTTCATAAAAGTGCTAAAACATTGTGAAAATGCATAGCACTTGCCTCACTGTGTTTAACAAACATAACACTTCTAGAAAACCTATATAAATACTTTCTGTACAGTTAGCATTGTCCCAAGAAAAACACTGCTAAACAATTATTTAAAACCCTGCATGCATAAATAAAAGAATATTGAATCTTGAATAATATAGAGGGCTGTTTGCTCCAGGCTACGTTTGCCTGCCAGGCAGTGCTAATTTAGCCTGGGGCAAAGTTTTGAATATTCAATGGCATGTGTTAAATATCTTATGTTTATTGTTTATCTATATATTAGGGGTTAACCTGCTGTAGGGAATTTTAGGAAAAAATTGAAGGCAGTAATTTAGATTTTACAGACATATTTATTTTGTTTCCATTATTAAATATGTGGCTGACAAAATGCGATGCTCTATTTTGACCACTAGTTTCAGATAGCCCTTTTGAGAATAATAGCCTGAATGGACTTATTCTAAATGAAACACAAGCCAAAATGACTGGAGGTACTCTGTTTACCTCTGCTGAATATTTTCATTCTTCTTTTCATATAACTCTACAATTATTTGTCCAGTCTCAAATTTCTGTTATGTGCAAATTATCTGCCCTACCACCCTGTAGCCCACACAAATCTGAGAGATTAACGACCTTCAAGCAATTGCTTAATTATATAATTTAAAAAATTGCTTCTGAGGAAAAGTTGGTCCCCCTAAACTGAAAATCTGGATAATGCTTAGTCTCTTGTTATCAGGGGACATCCATTTCAATCCAGGGCCTGACCAGAACACATTTTATACAGCAAACGTTTTGAAAAGTAAAGGAATTAGCATTGCCAGTTTAATGCTAGGAGTGTCTTCCCAAAATTAGATATTGTTAAAAATGGATTTTGGACCATAGGCCAGATGTATTGATAATATCTGAATCTTAGCTAAGCAAGAAAATTCCAGACACTGAAATTTTATTCCTGACTACCAAATATGGAGGCATGGCCATACTAAAGGGAGGGGTTGGCATATGGCACTTTAGCCCTGGACGTCCAACCATGTTACCTGTGATATTCAGACCCTAGGTATGGAAAGACTGGTGTTAGAAATAAAAGTCCACACCATAGACCCATTTTATTAATGGGCTGTTATCTTCCTCCTAAATGTCATAACTAAAATATGTTGATTATTTGTGAGTTCTTGTTTCCATTTAGGGATAGACATGAACTCATTTTGTTAGGAGATTTAAATGTAAATTGGGCATCAGTACCCTGTACAAGTAAACTGCTGGAACTGTCATCCACTTTAGGTCTTTTTCAAGTGATTAACGCTCCCACCAGACTTAGTCCAAAAGAACCAAGTCTTTCCACTATCCTAGACTTAATACTCACTTCTGCCCCAGATAAATACCCTTACATGGAATGTTACTGGATGCCTTTAGTGATCAGCATAAGACAAAAATTGACACGCCTACTCTAACACAAGTAAAACATACCAAGCCTTAAATTCCTTTGATTATACAGCCTTTATGGTAGATCTAGAATCTAGAAACTGGAATAGATTGGTGCCAGTTCTAATATTGATGATGCCTGGCACTGTTTTCAACGTGTATATTTGGCTGTGAGTGATATCCATGCTTCAATTCGTCTCCAAAAAAAATTCCCTTTGTATAATGCAGATTTAAGAAAATTTCATAAGATTAGGGATAAGACATGGAAGCATGCAAAACAAAACTCCAGTGAAAGACTACACTGGGACAAATATTGCCAGGCCAGAAATATTCACATTAAAAATAAGAAAAGCAAAAGCAGACTATTTTGTGTCCAATTGTGAGTCAGAGAAAACAAAACACCAAAGAGGGATTTGGAACATGGTTAAAAACTACATAGTAATAAATCAATAGAATTACTTAGTTCCTTTTGGTGGATGGAACATACTAACATACTAAAGTGCCAACAGAATAGGCCTAACGGTCTTTCAAGGCTTGTTAGTTTGGTCAGCCCCCACCCTGGGAGCTGACATTGCTGCCCCTCGCCTTCTCTGGCTTCTCCCTTCCCAGTTCTGGATATTCTCACTGCATTGGATTTTGCTTCCAGAACCCTTCCTCTACCTGTCCCACCCTCTTGAATCCCTCCACGTCTCTGCCTCCACCAGCCCGCTGGGCAGTACATTCCATGGCTCCACCACACTGTCAGTGAAGTAGTACCTCCTACTTTCTCCCTGAATCTTCCCCTCCAGCTTCCACCTATGCCCTCTAGTGGCTCCCTCCTCCTTCCTTCAAAGCACCCTGACTGTTCCTCCCTATTTACCCTTCATGTATCTGAAGACCTCTATCATGTCCCCCAGTCCCTCCTCTCTTCCAATGTGTAATATTTAGCTCTTCGAGCCTCTCCTCATAGGTCCTGTCCCCAAGCCCCAAATCATTTTGTTGCTCCTCCTCTGGACCCTCTCCAGGAGTTTAATGTCCCTCTTTAAGTGTGGCCTCCAAAACTGCACCAGTACTCGAGGTGCAGGCCTCACCAAAAGCAGTTATACAGAGGGAGTATCGCTTCCCTCCTTCTGGAGGTGATCCCTAGCGATGCATCCCAGCATCCTGTTGGCCTTGGCTGCTGCCCTCCTACAAGTCTCTGAGTTGTTCATCTTGACATCCACCACCACCCCCAGGTCCCTCTCAGCCACCGAGACTTGTAGCATTCCCCAGGGTGTACACTTGGCCGGGTTTCTGGCCCCAGGTGCAGTACCTTGCATTTCCTGCATTGAACCTCAGCTTCCACTTTCTAGACCATCTTTCCAGAGCCTCAGGTCCCCTGTAGGGCCATCCTCCCCTCCCCTCCCTCCTCCCCATCCACCACTGCCCCCAGTTTTGAGTCATTCACAGAGACTCATCTCACTCCTGATACCCCTCCTTATGTCAGAGATGTAGGCATTGAACAGGAGGGGCCCAGGACTGATCCTGTGGGACCCCACTAATGACCCTCCTTGGGGATGAGACTATCCTGCCAACTATGACCCTCTGGGTCGGTCCTGGAACCAATTGCCTATCCATCTGATCATCTGGTTCCCACCCCCATTTCTCCCAGCTTATCCAACAGGCCCACGTGAGGAACAGAGTCAAATGCCTTGCTGAAGTCTAGATAGAGGACATCCACTGGTCTACCCAGGTCCAAGGCACTCATCACCCAGTCATAGAACTCCACAAGGTTTGTCTGACACGATTTCCCCAGGATGAATCCATGCTGTCTATCATCCAGGCACCCTGACTTTTCCAGGTCCCCCATCCTCTCCTTGACAATGCCCTCCATCACCTTGCCCACCACCGATGTCAGGCTGACAGGCCTGTAGTCTCTGCCACCTCCTTGATCCCCCTTTGTGGATAGGCACTATATGCGCCACCTTCCAGTCCTGGGGCACCTACCCTGTCCTCAAAGAGATGGTGACAAGCTCTGCCAAGGGTTTTACCAGGACATCCGCAGAAGTTCCTTCAGCACTCTGGGATGTAATTTATCCAGCCCCAGTGCTTTCTCTGTCTTAAGGGACCTGAGGGCTTCCTCACTCTCTCTGCTGTGATTTACACTTCTGCTACCTCTTCTCCTGCTTAGCCTTCCCCCTCCTGCCAGTGATGCCTCCCCTCTCCCAGACCTGCTGATTGGTAGGGTCCCCCTCCTCAGTATCACTGTCTCTCCCATGTATGATGCAGCACCCCATTTTCCTAGGTGAAAACTGAGGTGAAGTACTCATTTAGTACCTCAGCCTGCTCCCCATCTTGTTCCCATCTCTTCCTGTTTTAATCCTGCTAATCTGCCCCTTCACCCTTCTTTTTCCCCAATGTATCTAAAGAACCCCTGTTCCCTCTCCTAATTTCCCAGGCCAGGTTCTGCTCCTTTCTTGCCTTAGCCACCCTCACCACCCTAGTGGACCTTCTAGCCATCAGCTCATACTCACCTCAATCCCTTTCACTCCTTGAGCACTTGAATTGCCTATAGGCTGCCTTCTTTCCCGCACCACCTCCTGGACCTCTCTGGTCCACCAGCAGGGTTTTCAGGCCCTACCACATTTTCATCTTACTTTGCACAGGTGCTGGTAGCATCCTTCACCCTCTCCTGATGATTTCACCTACCATCAGTGTCCATGTCTGACCCAATCCCATCCAAATGCTCCTTAAGGATCCTTCCCATTTCTTAAAATCCACCCCTGAAGTCAGTTACCTCCATCTTTGTGCAGCCTTCTACCCTCCTAGGTCCATGCAGAACCAGACCGTGGCATGGTCACTCCCGCCAATGGGTCCCTTACCTCCAGGCCCCAATCTGGTCACTGTCTGCCAGGACCACATCCAGTACCGTGCCTCCCTGGTCAGTTCCCCACCTGCTGAGTTAGGAATGCATCTTGAAAGACATCCAACAACCTCTGTTCCCTGGCCACTGAGGATGTCATAGTCTCCCAGTCTGTTCCTGGCATGTTTAAGTCCCCCAATGCCACCACCTTCCCCTGCCCAGTCTGCAGTGTCTTCCCAACATCTGCCACCAGACTCTCCTCCAGCTCCTCCACCAGTGCAGGGGTCTATACACCACTATTATTTTTACTCTCTTGCATCTCAACATCTCAACCTATTTCAGAAAAGTAGACAACAAGTTTAATGAGATGTAAGTTAACATGGAAAATCCTCTAGCTGATGATCTGCCCTCCCCATCTAGGGAAACATTTAATTGATTCAAGGAAGGCAGATGCAAATAACCCTAGTTTTTCCTTTAGATTTATATTTGCAACCCAAGTCCTAAAAGAACTGTTGAAATTAGATACAAAAACACTCAGGGTGAGGATTGTATTCTTTCTTATTTTTAAAGCTAGCTGTTCCAGTGATTGCTGCTTTTTAACTGATATATTTAACCTCTTCCTGCAAACTGGTTCCTTTCCTCAAGCCTGGAAATAGGCAAATGTCCTGATTTATAAATCTGGCCAGAAAAGTGTCCTGGGCAATTATAGGCCATATCATTGCTTCCTGCCATCTCAAAAATTTTGAGAAACTATTAGTTCAAAAGTTAAACCATTATTTAGAGGACCACAAGTTGTACAGTACTTATCAATGAGGATTTAGGGTATCTCACAGTACCTCCACTGTGCTAGTGAAAGTTATGGCTTACATTCAGGTGGTTATGGACAGGGTCTCATGGTTGGGGCCATGTTTATAGATTTGTCCAAAGCTTTCAACACTTTTAAACATGACATTTTGATGAACAAGTTGCAAACTACTGTTTTGGCCATGGGACCCTGAAATGGTTCCATGGCTACCTGACTAGAAGACAACAATGAGTAACATTGAATAATACATTTAAATCTGGCACTTAACTATCTAAATAGGGAGCCTCCAGGGGTCAGTACTGGGGCCTACATTGTTCAGTTTATATGAAAATGATGTCAGACATCTGTTAAAAGTGTCGAACATCATTTGTATGCAGATGACACCATTTTGTACATTGAAGGCTGATCCATTAACCAAATTCAGGAAATATTTCAGAGTGACTTTAATAGATTGCAGGGTTAATTTTGTGAACATGGCTTGGTGTTGAATTCTCTGAAGTCACACCTTATGTTATTTTGTAATAAACCAGATGCAACCAAGAAAGTTTTGAGAAAAATACCATAGATAACTGTAATCTCAATCTTGTTGACTCCTATAAATATTTGGGGTTGGGTTGATTCTCAATGTAAATGGAATATTCAATAGATTCCCTGATTAGTAAATTAAATAGAAAGTTAGGATTTTGTATAAATATAGAGGGCAAATTCCACAGGATGCAAGATTGAATATAGTTAATTTGATGGTTATTCCTCTGATTACGGGATTTTTTTGGGGAGGGGCAACAGGGTGCCTGCTTCATAGATTAGATGTACTATACAATAGATTTGCCCAATACATTTTAGATGATCCAAGGAATACATATTACTGCACTCTTTATAGAGCTCTGAACTTGATAAATTTATCTGAATGCGAAACATCCGTATGATTCATTTGATTTACAAATGTTATCTTAATAAAGTGCCTATCATATATCAGAAATGTTAAAGGTTAGAAAGGTAAAGCAAGGATTAAGTACAGCTGAACTGATTGAATATGAAGTGCCAGTCATGAAAACAGTAAAGCAGATTTTTTTTTGTTTAATGCCTCAATTATGGAACAACTTACAGGCCATTTAAGGCAACAAAAATGTCCCATTTAGGAGCTCTATAAAATCATGGCTTGTGAATATTATTGTACTGCCCAAAGTTTGCCATGATCAATTTGCCTAATTTGCTGATCATGGCCCATCTTAAAATGACTGTAAATGTTCTATATTTCTGATATATTTTACTTGTGTCACTGTCTGTTAGTTTTATGAATATAGGACCAGATTGTAAATGAGTCTTGCCTCAACAGGGTCATCCGTTTCTGAAAATCAGAATAAAATTTGTACTGCTACTACTTTTAATAATTTTTGAATGGATTAATATTTTTCCTCCAAACCTTCAAAAAGGCACATCAGTTACCCAGACCCCAATACCCTAAAAATATTAGACCAGACTCCAAAACCATTTGGGCCATAGTCCTGAGCAAAGTATTTACCAAAATGTGTGGATTTTTCACATTTTCTGGCACCACAGCTCTGCAACTGCACATCCGAGTGTTGAAAAACAGAAAATCTGTGTTTTTGCCATGTATTAGTCCACCTGGATCTCAGAAATAGCTTTAGTTTGTGGTCTGACATTTTCAGGATAGAAAGCCTTTGGCTCACAGATGTGCCTTTTGAAGATTTGGTGGAAAATATTAATCTATTCCAAAGTTATGAGATGTTGAATATCCCATTATTTCCTATGAGAAAAAATAGATGTCATGCACAGTAGGATTTCTGAATCAGAGAAGGAATGGATCCTCATTTGAAGTAGGATTATAATGCAGAATCCTGCATTGAACTGCCATGTTATGATGCAGAATCATGCATCAAGTTTCATTCAATGCAGGATTGGTTATCTTAAAATAGCACTCTGATGCAGGATTCTGCCTTGTGTGCCTTAGGGTTGTCGGGCCTAACTCTCACCCCATTCTTCTATACTGTACCATCTCAGCTTGTTTACACATGGAATGGGGTAAGAGTTGGAGCCGATGACCCCAAGGCACATCCAGCATCTGTTAGTCTGTGGAGGGTGTGTGTGTGTGGGGGCAGGGGATAGGGTTGGTAACCCTAACCACATGATTAACAGCTCAAACGTGCATAAGTTAGGTGGAAGGACTCAAGGGATATATCAAATAACTGTTTTGTTTCTAATGTTTGCAGAGATTGGTATTGTGCTGATACACGTATTAACCCTAACATTGAATTTCCATACTTTCAAGGTGTAATGTAAACCCTAACTGGTTTTGTAAAACAGAGTTTTTGCAATGAATTTCCTTACTTTTGAGATAGTGTGTAACAAAATTGCAACAAATACTCATAAGTTTGTCACTGTTTTCACTTTATGACCCCAAGTTTTTGACATAGTCTTCTTATCATTCCACCTCATAACCCTCATACTGTAGGTGTAAATTTCTTAATCCATGGCAAGTGCCATTCTGTGCCACCACTGTGGGAAACACATTTTGAACAGGATGTGAGAAATGACAGCTGTAGTATTCTTGAGGTGCTGTGAAGAAATGGCTATATTCAAACTTTGCAGTGAAAATATAAATGATTGGCAGTTACGTGCATGCATATGAAAATTTCATTGATTGCGTGTAACTCAAACATTCTTTGTTACTTTGCACAAAATTTCAGCATTGCCCTTTTAGGACCCTACATTATGAACATTGGCACTGTCATTTCATTCTCAATCCCAAAAGGTGATTTGCACATTGACCACACCATTCCATGCAAGAGGTGCAAAAGCACATTTGGGCAGGATGTGAGAAATGCAGCTGTACTGTTCATGAGGTGGTGAATGTGGCTATGTTGAATACTTGGAGGAAAAATAAAATTGGAAAAGTTACATGTGCAAAGAAAATTTCAATGACCATGAATAACTCGGGCATTTTGGGATATTTTTGCACCAGATTTTCCACATGTGGATTGACCCCACCTCATGCACGGTGGCATTTTCATTTCATTACTCAGTCCCAAAAGGTGATTTCTTTCAGCCACAGTGAAATCATCTTCAGGACAGAGTTACAAAATGACAGTGCCAGTGTTCATGAGGTGGGGTAACAAGTCCATGATGAAAATTTGTTCTATGCCAGAGGGTGTAGATAGAATGAGGAGGGACCTGCAGAAGCTTGACAAATGATCAAGGGTTTGACAGTTCAATTTCAATGCCAAGAAGTCCAAGATAATGCATATGTGGCACAAAAACCCTGGAACAAAATATCAGTTTGGGGTGTGAGGATATAGCATGCACCAAGCAGGAAAGGGACCTTGGGGTTATCATCTCTAATGACCTCAATGCAGGAAAACAGAGTGACAAGGCAGCAGGTAAAGGAAAAAGGATGCTGGGATGCATAGGAAGGGCATCACCAGCAGGAAAAAGGAGTTGATCATTTCAATATATAAGACACTAGTAAGGCCCCACCTGAGTACAATGTGCAGTTCTGGAGACCTTACCTATGTAAGGACATAGAAAGGAGGTAGAAGGTTCAGAGGAGGGCAGCAAGATGGTACAAGGATTGCATCACAAGTCCTATGGAGGACAGGCTAAAGGACCTGAATATGTACTCCCTGGAGGAGAGGAGGGGAGAGAGAGGATATGATAGAGACATACACGCACTTACAGGCAGGAACAGGGTGCAGGAATAGACTATTTCCAGTAAAAAGATGTTCCAGAACTAGAGGGCATGGGATGAAGTTGGAGGGAGGGCAATTCAGATAAAACATGAAGAAGAATTTCTTCACAGAGAGGGTGGTGGACAAGTTGAACACCCTGCCAGAGGAAGTGGTGGGCTGAAACAATTATGGGATTTAAGAATGCATGGGCTAGGCATAAGGACATTCTGAGGTCAGGGGTAAGGGCAACAGTCTTCTGAAAACAAAGTGAACTTGCAAGCTCAACTCGGCAGACTGGGTGAGCCATAAGCCCTTATCTGCCAACAGTGTCTATGTAGCTATGTAAAATACCTACAAATGGTCGAGATATTAACATACAGTGTGTTCAAAATGCCATTGACTGCCTCTATATGGCACATACATTTATTTTCAGTTCGTTGTTTGACTTTGAAGAGTGCAGACATGTCCTGGTCCACAGAAGATGACAGCTGCTGACCTTAGTTGGTAAACATAGAGCAAGGGGGTGGGGTGGTTGGTTGCTCAGTGGGAGGGTTGGGATGTGAGAGGGGATGGGGAAACAATGAGAAACCTTTTTACAGAAGTTTAAAAAGATGCTCTGAACTGTTTTCTTTACACAGAAACATTAGAACCATTTCTCAGGGCACTGGGGATGGGTTCCCAGTGATCCACTCTGCTCTGAGGTGTACAACATAGCTGGGTACACTATGTACACTGGGAGTGGGCTCCTAGAGTCACACACTGCTGGCAGGGGTGAGTGTAGTGCTGACATGGGGATTGGGCACCCTGCTGTTGGCAAAACCATTACATACATATTTCAGGACATTGGGAGTGGGTTCCCCAGTGTCTCACAGTGAGGGAGGGTGCTTTATCTGGGACACTGGGAGTGGTCTCCACAGTGTCCTACTATGCTGGTGGTGGTGGGGAGGAATAAGATACTGAAATAGCAAAAGCACAAAAGACAGTAGCTCAATGGCACAAAACGTTTAGCTTTCAAGCATGAGGTGCACTTACCAGGGTGTTAAACTCATTTGAAAAGCACTGAGCTGGAAAACCAGCAAAAGGTCAGCACTTTATTCAGTCCTATAGTAAGATTAAATCTCAGTTCACAGTGTTGAAGGAAAACAAGGCCTGGCAGATCACCCCAGTGGAGATTATGTTTAAAAATAACTCTAGGGGTTTATGCAGCCTGGGGTGGGGCTCTTGGAGCTGTAGAATAGGCACGGTTAGTTGACTGTTGGTTTCTCTTCCCTACTGTGTTGGTTCTGTCTGCCAAAAGGGATTTAGTACTACAAAATAGAATCCTTGTTCAGTGCAGAATCCTTTCCATAGGGCTCATGCAAAGTACAATCCTAGTTCAAAGCAGAATTCTAGTTCAAAGCAGAATCCTACTTCAATGCAGAATCCTAGATAGAAGCACAATCTGGTTTGAATCAGAATCCTAGTTAGAAGCACAATCCTAGTTTGAGCAGAATCCTAGTTCTAAGCAGAATCCTGTGTTATGTGGGACATCTTTTTCCCCAAAGGAAATAATGGAAATTCAACATGTTATAACTTTGGAACAAATTTATATTTTCCCACCAAATCTTCAAAAAGCACATCTGTGAGGCCAAGGCTGTCCACCCTGAAAATGTCAGCCCAGAAGCCAAAGTCATTTCTGAGATACAGGTGAACAAAAACAGTGTCAACCTCAAACCTTTATTTTTAACACTATCTCAGAAACAGCTACAGCTATTAAGATAAAAGGTATCACTTACAAATACCTCCACATGGTAATTATGCATGCCAAATTTGTAGAAATCACTTTAACCATTATGAAGTTATTAAGATCCAAACATTGCCCTTTTAACATTAATAAACAAACAGCAAAACTCTCAAAAATCTGTTTTTTCAACACTATGTATCTCAGAAACCAAACAAGGGACTCAAACCAAATTGGTCAGGTCAAGAGATCTGTGCCATAGGCTGATGCCTGTCAAATTTCCTGCAAATCTGTTTAAGTGTTGCAAAGTTATTCAGGTGCACAGTATGCAAAACTGGATGACAGTGTGTGAAAATCACTTTCACTGTTGCATCTATTTTTCCCATAGGAAATAATGGCAAATTCAAGATTTAATGACTTTGGAACGGATTACTATTGTTTTACCAAACCTTCAAAAGGCACATCTGTGAGGTCAAGGCTTTCTACCCTGAAAATTTCAGCCCAGCGCCTAAAGCTGTTTCTGAGACACAGGTGATGAATAAATGGTAAAACCAGGGAAATCTCTGTATTTTCAACACTTTATATCTCACAAATCTCAAAAGGGATTCAAAGCAAATTTGATACATCAACATACCTATCACAGCAGAAGTTGCATGCTACATTTCAATAAAATCTGTGAAACCAATTTAAAGTTATTAACCAGGAAAAATTGCCCTATAACATTAAACACTCCTACATACCCTAACTATACTGGTCCTACTATATATATATATATATATATTACAAAACTCTATTGCTGCATCAGCTAGTGTTGAAATGACAAAATTAAGAAATGAGGCATTAGGGTTGACACCCTAAAATCCCCACACTCTACCACCCCACCCTCTCCACAGACCAACAAGTGATGGGATGTGCCTTGGGAGTCATCATGTTTACTCTCACCCCATTCCATGTGTAACAAAGCTGACATGACACAGTATAGGAGAATGGGGTGAGAGTCAGGCCTGACAACCCCAAGGCACACACAGTCACATGTTGGTCTGTAGAGGCTGGGGGTGAGGCGGTGTTGAGCTGTGAGGTGTTGGAGTGTCAACCCTAATGCCTCATTTCCTACTTTTGTTGCTTCAACCCTAACTGATGCATTAACAATTTTTTTTTTGCAATTAATTTTGGATCCACATCTACTCCTGCACTTTGCCAGAACCCCTCCTATCTTCATCTCCCGTGCTGGCCCATGACAAATGCCACCTGGCTGCACTACTCTATTCTTATCCACCTTACACCTGTCCTCTCTCTGTCCCCCAACCTACCTCCCTTTTCTCCCATCCACTTAGTCTCCTTGATTTCACCCTCTTCCTTCCCTTCCTCCACAAAGTTTCACCTTATTGTTCTTTTTTCATCTACAAGACTTGTTTTTTATTTTATAAACTGTTATCTTTGCTTATGATTGTCTCAATTGTACCAATGACGTGAAACCTTTGTAAAAGTGCCTTGGCTCAAAGGTATTCGTAATCCTAGAACAAATAAATAAAAATAAAATGTCCTTACTTTTAGAGAAAGTGTTATCTTACCCTTATATGGGTTTGGGCCTGCACTCCCATGGTATCAGTTTTTGGAGCATAGGGCCCTATGGGCCTGTGTCTCATCTGTCCATAAATGCACAGAAATTGTCATGAACTGTCATCTCGCTGTGGGCCCTGCACTCCCAGTATTGCATAATGGATGGCCCAGCAGCCCCATCACTGCATAATGGTATCCATATGAGGGCTGTGCACATCCACCTAAAATAAATGTAGAGATGCAGCGCAGCCCTAGACACATTTCAAGAAAGCCTTGTGCTGCAAATGGTGCAATATCTCAGTAACTGTAGCAACTTTGGAAACAATTCTATTGCAGTTGTAATCATGGACTGGTAACCTGCACGCGTGCTTAGTACACCAATATACTAAGCTGCACTTAGTGAAAAATCTGTATCTCAAGCTGTTCTCGAGATATAGGCACTGAAAGGCACCGCATCCACCACAATGTTATCCATGGGAAATTTCCCAACTTTGGAATGCCATAACTATGGAACAGATGCAAATGTTTATACCAAACCAGCATAAGCCACATCTGTGGGACACCCCATTGTACCTGCAAATGTCAAGCCAAAACACCTAACCATTTCTTTGCAGTAAACTGGCAAAGAAACATCAACTTTAAAAAATCCCTTATTCAGGAACTAATCCTTGTTTGTGAGATAAGGCCATCTGGTCCTGATCTCATGAACAAGGATTTTGACACCTCATGAACAAGGATTTTGACAGCTCATAAACAAGGATTTTAGGGACATATTGTCCTAATCTCATGAACAAAGATTTTAACAGCTCACAAACAAGAATTTCCAATGAACAAGGATTTGATATTTCACAAACAGGGATTTTGATGCCTCACAAAAAGGATTTTTTTATAATCCTTGTTCATGAGGTGTCAAAATCCCTGTTCGTAGAAATCTTTGTTCGTGGTATAGGGTCATCTGGTACTGATCTGATGAACAAGGATTTTAACAGCTCACAAACAACGATTTTAACACTCACTTAAACAGGATTTTGATAGTTTCATGAGCAAGGATTATATTTTATAATCTTGTTTGTGAGGTATCAAAATCCCTGTTTAAGTAGCTGATCTCTTATTCATGAGGTATCAAAATCAATGTTCATGAGCCAATCCTTGTTTGCAAGATAAGGCCATCTTGTCCTGATCTTATGAACTAGATTTTGTCAGCTCATGAACAAGGATCAGCTCATGAACAAGGATTCTGACACCTCACAAACAAGGATCAAAATGAATGAAAACAAGGATTTTCGAATAAAAACAGCCATCGGTTTGTAGACGCGCCACCCTGAACAAGATCCATACTTCAATCTCCTCAGAAAACATCCCTGGGCAAGTTACAATGTTTTGTTGAAAAATGAAAATAAGATGGCAGCTCATAACAAGGATTTTTTCATACAAACAGGTATTTAATGAATCCCTGTTCATGAACTGTCAAAACTTTGTTCATGAGGTAAACTTGTTCGCAATTTATACACCTATCCAAAAGACTGAATGGAGTATGCTCAGAACCCAAAGTTCAAGAATTTAATAACTTTGGAATAGATTAATATGTTTTCACCAAACCACCAATGTCTTGTTCTTTGGGCAGCCTCTTTCTACCCTGAACATTTCAGACCAATATTCTAAACTGTCTGGCCACAATGAAATGGGCACAAATCAGCCAAAACTTGTGAAACAAATGTGAAAAACACACTTTTTCACTATGCACTGCACTGAAACTGCATATCTGATTAAAACAAAACTTGGCACATCAAGAGACTAACCCCCACAGGATGGTGCATGCCATATTTTGTGTAAATCCATTGAACTGTTACAAAGTTATTAAAGTGCAAAATTTGGGGTTTAACGTTAAATTGCATACTGCATATATATATATACAGTGGTAGTTGAAAACGCTTCCTACCTTGAGGTACCACCGAGGTATCACTTAGGTAATTTGCATTGATTGTAATGTGATCCTGCCTCATTCTGCCTCAGTATACCTAGGTATACAGCAGTACTGCAAAATATTTTATGACTACCACTGTATGTATAGTGGTTGTTACAGAAAGGTTGTACGGTACCTCGTATGATGCTGCACTGGCATGAGATGTGGTGGCATATGGTATGCAGTAGGCAGTATGTGGTATGTGATATGTGGTATGCAGTAATCTGACTTAATGGTTTTGTTTCTGCAGAATTCTGAAATATTCCAGGTGGCACTGTTTCCATGTCAGCTTACCTGCTAAATATATTTTGGCCTGCAGGTGTCTCCTAGTCTGTAACTGTGTTTCCTGACCAGGTCCCAAGTAACGGAGCACTAATTCATATTCAGTGCCTGACACTGATGATGTTTCTACATTGCCTACTGTTTAATTAGTAATGGTCAGTGAAGACTTGTAGTAGCACAGGAGAATCTTATAAAACAATAAAACGGCACATACTAGCTTAATGCAAAATCTATACATTTATTAAATTAAAGATCAACAGAAAAGCAGTTAATTATTTGTTAATTTTCCTTTTCAAAGATACTGGTTGCTAAATAAAATAATTAAAATCATGTGTCTGTGTGATTTTTTATTAAAATGTTGTCATATGTTTTAGCAGGCTATAATGTGAGGTCAGTTTTTTTCTACTGCAGCATTTGACAGAAATAGTCCATTAAATCCCAGATAGAGAGTGATCAGAACCATGTCTAAGTTGATCGACAATTAGGTGTCAGTGCAACTGCAACTCTCTCTCTCTTTGGTACTGCTAGGTTAATGCCCCAATTTAAAATTGACCAAAGAAATTTAATTGTATCTATCAGTAGAATTTCATTAGCAGGAACAAAATCTTACAAAAAAATATTTGCAGAAAAATATGAAGGTTGCAATGAAGGGGAGCATGAGGAAACAACTTTTACTGTGTGGATCGTGAGTAGAAATGTAGCAAAGTTTTAATTCACTGGTGAACTGAGCGTGAGGTGGTCCACTTCAAATTTGCATATCACTCTGCAAAATTTCCATTAAAAAGTCTAAATTTGCCTTACTGCACATTGTTCACTTTGAGTTCACTTGAGTTCCAATTTGATTAGGTGACGCTGGTAAGAAACAGGCCACTGATCACATGCCTGACTGTTTCTGCAGGTCCACAGGTCACATGATTCAGGGAGGCAGTAAAATAGGCAGGACGCCAGTGTTTTACTTTCAACAAAGTCTTCCTTAGCACCTGCAGCAGTGGAATGGCTTGACTAATGGATGCAGTGTCACCACTCACTGCCTGTGTGGCATGTTGAAATGGCCTCGAAATTAATATTACTGAGTCCATGAGTCTCCTTTGTTCAGATGTCATAGACGTTGAGGGCCACTGACCTGTCACTGCTTGCATGAATAACTAGGTACTCTGAGATGGCTTTGTACTGCTCCGTACAACTGCTCTGCCATGTAAAGGGTTGAATTCCATCTCATGACAACTTCATGCTTGAGGCAGTGTTAAGGAGGCTGTTTTGAATCTGCAGCTGCCTAAGCTGGTCACAGGCCTTTCCAGAACATGCAAAGTGGGCACAGATGTGTGTGCAACAGTCAGCATTTGCTTTATTTTGGGGAACTTAGAAACTCCTGTACCACAAGATTTAAACAGTGGGCCATGCAGGGAACCCTCACAAAGCCACCATTGCTGATACATTTAACAACATTGAATCCATTATCACTAGCTATGAAGTCAGCTTTAGGACGGTAACAGCCACTTAGTTTCTGTCAGTAGCAAGTCTAATATGTTTTGCCTGTGTGACCCTACTGCAATAAGCATTGCAAGCGTGGCATGCTGTCTAATGCCATGAAGGTTACTACCACCATAGTCAGACTTATTACACTGCTTTCCCATCCCACCATCACAGACAACCCCAGCTAGCTGCACCCAATGTGCAGTAAAACACAAATAGGAACTACTTGCCATTTTGCCACTTGTCCACATATCCATGCTTAAGTGAATGTAAGGTGATGTGGAATGTTGGAGGGCATGTCTTATAGACTGTGTCACTGTCTGATATAACTCAGGGACAGCATGGGTGGAAAAGTTGGTACTGGATGGATCTTCCACTTAGGACAGGCGCTGACTGCAAATGCCAGAATCATGCATTTCCACAAAGGAGAATGGCAAAGGTTAATTACCTTCTTTTCCGCACTGTAGCATTGAGTCCATGAGCAACAGCATGATTTGGTGTGTATTTACTGTTCTGGGCAAAATGCCATGCAACATGGGTTGCATTGTTCGGTGTTTTGTATGTGGCTTGCCAAATGGCTCTCCTCTGTGAACTGGCATGGATGGGGTACTTATGATGGTGGGTACAGAGGACAAGCTAGCGCACCTGTTGTTTTGGGTTCCTCGCCCGAGCAAGCTGCCCGCCGGTCCCCCTCGGGAGAGTGTCGGAGCCCAGCCCTGCCTGTTGTTCTGGGTTCCTCGCCCTGGAGCAAGCTGGCCTGCTGCGCCCCCAGCGTGGAGCGAAGTTGGAGGTAATTTTCTTTTTGGCAGTTTAGCTGAAACATTTGGGGACCGCCTTCTCTGCGCTACCTATTTGAACTTTGGCGCCTTTTAAATCATAGGCTAGTAGGTGGTCACCGCAGAGGGGTGCTGTTTTTCCTACCTCAGCTGTGTCCAAGGCCAGTGTGATCCTTTCTCGCCTAGCCAGTCAACCCGAGCTCTGCAGCACGATTTCAGCTAAAGCATGCTAGGTTAATCCAGCCTGCCTGTTGCAGCTTCAGGAGACCCCTGGCTGCGCTCATGAATGTTATAGCCTGTAGAATGACCTTAACCATCTTGTGAAATGATATCTACTGCTTAGCTAACTGCTGTTTTTATTACAATTATATGCATGAAAACCTAGTCCTGCGCCAAGAACTATTTTAAACTGCATAATACATGAATGTAGGATAAGTAGGAACGTTAGCCTGCACTGTTGTCGATTATTACCTAATCTTCTTTTCTGTGTTTCTGTGGCTCTTGTATCCTCCCCCACCTCCCCGTAAATCCAGGTCCAGTCTTAATCTCCACAGCTCCTCCTTTCGCCTCTCCCCATTGTCCTCAAAACCTTTATAACTGGTGTCTTTTTCTCCTTCTCTAGCCTAGCCCTGCCTGTCGCTTTGGTTCCTCACCCGAGCAAGCCGGCCCACTGTGGCTCCCCATGGAGCGAGTCGGAGGTAATTTTTCATGGCAGTTTAGCTGAAACATTTGGAGACCGTCTTCCTGCACTACCAATTTGAACTTTGGCACCTTTTAAATCATAGGTCACAGGTCGCACGGCAGAGGGCGCTGTTTTTTCCACCTCAGCTGTGTCCAAGGCCAGTGTGATCCTTTCACCTAGCCAGTCAACCCGAGCTCTGCAGCATGACTACTCAGCGAAAGCATGCTAAGTTAATCCAGCCTGCCTGTTGCTGCTTCAGGAGACCCCTGGCTGGCTCGACATGTTCTATCCCGCAGCTGCTGTGCAGCTGCTCCCCACACGCCCCCACACACCCACCTCTGTCCGGCTTGAGTTATATAGTGTGTGTGCCCTGCCCACTACCTACGTGTTTCTGATCGCCTGTAGTGAGGAATATTATTATCTCCTCACTTTCTCATTTCAGCCTATATGTCTTTTCCTCTAGAGGGCGTCTAGAACCTTACAGCATCTAACCCCTATAGTGTTGTTTCATCTCTGACACCTCTCTATCATCCTGATTTCTCAGTCAGCTGGGACTCGAATCCTCTCCCAAGCTACCTGGTTATCACCATAATGGCATCCTTCATCTACAATTACTATAAATACTGGGTCAATAAACTTAGTAAATCTGCCCTATTGGTCTTTCCTGTCTTTCTGCTTGCTCTGCAACTTAGGTCTAGCCATCTTCCCCATAAGGGCATTTCTCCTCACCCTCCTTCCTGTCCCATTCATGCTCTCAATCAAATTGGCCTCTCATGACCTTCCTCTTGTGATCCATAGCAAAATTACCTACCACTCGATTTACACACTATGTAACCTCCTATTACACACCTCATACTCACCCACATGGATATCTTACCGTAAACTATGGTATCTATCCCTACGCTCATTAATATTAGCAGGCGATGTTGAACGAAACCCTGGACCCACTGATAATATAACCCATCGGGTTACAGCTTGGCAGGACCTAAAGGACTGCATATTGTACACCTAAACATAAGGAGTCTACCTACAACCTAACAGAACTAGAGGCCTGGGTCACCCAACATGATCCTGACATCCTATGTCTCCGAAACCTGGCTAAGACCCTCTACTCCTGGTCACTTGTGCAAGCTACCTAACTACAAAATACACCGCCAGGACAGATCCACATCCAAATGGGGAGGAGGTGTTGCAATCCTCTTTAAAGATCACCTAGCCCTACATCTTAATGTTCCCTTACCCTGTCACAGTGCAAAGCCATTCATACCACCTTACACGTAGGCTCCAAGAAACTGCACATAGTCTGTGCCTATAACCCTCCAAAGAGTAGCACTGCAGGACTTAAGGAACTTCTAACTCAGGTGGACTCGGTAATTGGTCGAATGAGGTCCTCATCATGGGGACCTAAATATAAACTGGAATGGCAAATCAAATCAGGCCTCTCACTCTATGGTACACGGACACAACCTGCACCAACTTATCTCTGACCCTACTAGGGTTCTTGTCCTCCTCGCTCCAGTACCTTAATTGACTGGGCTCTCACGAACCGCCCTGATAGCATAGTATCCTCTGGTACTTTGCCTGATGTAATAACCGATCAATCCCTATTTATTGCATCTGGCATTCAGCAAGACCAGCACCTCCTCCGCCAAAGCTGATTACTTTCTCAATGCAGCTAAACTAAATCAGGCGGTCTTTCTGCTTGACCTCTCTCAGATAGACTGGTCCCCTGTCTTTGCTGCCTCAGAAACTCAATCAGCCCTTGACTACTTCCTGATGAAGTTTGGACACCTTCAGGACATCCATGCCCCTAAAGTCACTCACCGCCTATGCGGTACTCAGACTAAGTGGCTCACTAAAGATCTTCGCCTCAACTCAGGGCTAGGGACAAAAGCTGGTCACTTTTAAGGCCACAGGACTCCCAGCAGACTTTGACACTTATAGGACCCAGAGAAATTCCTGCAAAGGAACATTAGACTAGCAAAAGCTTCACTGTAAGGACCTACTTACAAAATCTGCTGGTGACCCCAAGAAGTTCTGGGCGTCATAAAACCCTTCGGGACAAATAATTTACCCATTGCAACTGACATGCAGATAAATAATGTCCATTGTAATAATCCTGAGACCATAGCCAATGCTCTAAACTGTCATTTCTCTGACCTATCTAGCTACTCAGCCTCCTTCCCGAGTCCCCTCACAAATAACTCCCAGGACTTTCAATCTCCTCCCTAACCCACAATTCCATTTTCAGATCATCTCCACAAAAGAAGTCCTAAAGCTGCTACGATCTATCCCCAAAGCACTAGCCCCGGAGCAGACAGGATGGAACCTAAACTCCTGAAAATTGCAGCCCCACTTATTGCCTCCCCGTAATAAAAATCTTTAATTCACCGATATGTCATGGCTCTGTCCCAAACATCTGGAAGATAGGTAAAATAACTCCATCCTTAAGAAAGGGGACCCTAAAGACATGTCAAACTACTGACCTATAGCCATTCTTTCAGTCCTTGGTAAGATCCTTGAAAAATAGTAGCAACACAAACTTCAGACTATCTACAGAAATACAACCTTCTGTCTAGCTCCCAACATGGTTTCGAAAAGGCCATAGCACTACCACAGCTATACTAAAACTCACAAATGATATTTATGGTGCTATGGAAGCTGACCTCCTGATGGAGCTATTTTCATTGACCTTCTGAGCGTTTGATCTGGTAAATCACTCCTTCTCCTCCCCAAACTTTCCTCACTGGGTTTCTCTGCCGACACAGTTGACTAGTTCAACAACTACCTAACCAATCATATGCAGGCAGTAGTCTTCAACTCTGCTGTCTCTCATCTCCCCATGCAGATGGGAGTTCCAAGGCTCTGTACTAGGCCCGTTACTTTTCTCTATTTTTATAAATCACCTTCCTCTGGAGTTCCTGGCTGTTCATCCTTACTCTATGCAGATGATCTGGTCATCTACCGCAGTGGAAGAAATGTCTTGGATATTAACCATTCCCTAACTGAAGACTTCCGCTGCATTCAAACCTGCCTAAGTGATAACTATTTGGTACTTAATGAGAGCAAAGCTCACTCTATGCTGTTTGGCTCTCCTGCCTGACTCAGACTGGCTCGTAATTCCTTCCACATCCAAAGTGCAAATGGCTCCATGGTAGTAAGCACCAGCTCTTTCAAATACTTGGGCATCCTTCTTGATGAATCCCTTGACTTCGACCTCCATATCACTTCCACTTGCAAGTCCATCAATGCAAAATTTGGGGGCTCTACCTACAAGTTATGCTCTCATGCCATCTGCCAGGCTTGCTGTGGCTCAAGGAGTTCTGATTCCAGCCCTGACATATGGCTCAGTCACATTCCTAGGTGCTTCAAAATCCTCACTCCTCAGATGGGACACCACCTACAACAGCATCTGCCGCTATGCCTCCCGGTGTGCGTCTCAACACCACTGTCAGCTTTACGCTGACCTCAACTGGCCTAGTCCCGCAGCCCACCGGCACCTATCTTTCGGCTCTCTACTACACAGTATCTACAGCTCAGGTCTACCTGGACCTCTCGCCTTACTTCTGTACTCCCAAACCTTTGCCTATGGTCTCCGATCGAATGACGACACCCTCTTTTTATCCCCAGATGCAAAACCACTATGGGCACGCGAGCTTTCTCCACTCTAGCACCTAAAAGCTTGAACGTTATTCCACAAAATATTCACCAAGCCCCCACCCATGCCCACTTCAAGAATTTCCACCATCAACATCTTCTGGCTTCTAACCCCAGTACATGTTTCTGGCAGCTCTAGCTCACTCTTGCTCCGCTACCTTTTCCACCCTACTTTACTCTCCCCTCCTACCCCTCTACCTCTGTCTCTTTACCTTATCTCTCCCTTCTAAAACCTTACGTCATCTGATGGCACTTACTTTTTACTTTGAACCTGTTAGCATTAACATTGTTATACATGGTCTAGGTTGCTGTATTGTTTAGTCTAACTGGGACTACTTTGTTGAATACGTTAAACAATCTATATGTCCCACACTGTTTGTATTTGTCTCATGCCTACTTTGTCCTTGTGCTACGTCACATTGTACTTGTCATGTGTTTCCTTTGTATACTCCCAGGTCGTGCCTGAACATAGGCATTGATATGTCTAGCGACCCACCTGGTAACCAAAAGCAAATAAATAAATGTGGTTATTTGACTTGTTTTAAGCACAGGGTTGATGTACTAGAATTGCTACATAGACCATTGTTACTCTAACCACTACTTGAACATTTAAAATCCTCCTCCTCCTCATGCCTGTAGTAATCATCCAGTGTTATTTCACCACTTTTACTGACATGGTTACTTACACTAAAGGAAGGGGATACCATGCTCACTAAGGTGGCTCAAGGTGAATGTGCCACTATGGCATTAGCTTCCCTTTGCTGCCGAGTCCACAGTGCCATGTGCCTGCTCTTGAGATGAGTATGCTGGCCCCCAGTGCCCAGATGGCTACCCTTCCTACCACACTTCACACATGCTTGGCAAAGCTGACAGAGTGGCGCTGTTTCATCATTACCATTTTGTATGAAAAAATCCCAAACTAGGGATTTTGATACCCTGTTCTTTATATGTCACTTCTGGGTTGCATTGGAATGGCAGTTTTGGTGGCAATGAAATGGAGGTGCACTGCATGAATTTTGGTGTTATGCACACTTGGACCTTGACTGAACATCACAATCGATGACTATTACTTCAGGGTCAGCAACAGAAACAGCTACATCATAACTTTGAGGAGGGGATTGACGTAACAGACTGTTTACAAACAGCCACTTTCACTTTCTTTTGTTTGGTTCCCCAAATGGGGTTGCTAGCATTATCATCATAATCATCATCCACAAATTCACTTTGGATGCTGTCATCCTGTGGAGATATTCCAACCACAGCCTCAATACTATCATCCACACTTTTTTTTCAACATCTGAATGTCTGGATGGCTCAACCTCAAGATCAGTGTACACATGAGACTGTAAGTCATTAGCATGATCAGAATCATGTTCAACTAATGCGGAGGGACATCAACTATACCATGTCTGCAGATTCAACAACATTTTTCCCACCTGATAAGTTTGCCCAGGTTGAACTTGTAGCAATACGCATACTGATATCAACCATGTCATCACAAACGTTACTACCAGCATGGACAACAGCATCTCCAATCAGCATTGAAGTGACTGATTTCACTGTGAAAACAGAGTCAAGAAATCCTTCCATTTCCTTGCAGCAACTGCTACCTTTCCTCTGCTACATACAACCAAGGCCACTATCACTACTCTTAACACTGCTAGACTTGCACTAGCCCTTGATGAACCTGCCTCATCCTCACCAGAACTGCCACTGCTAATAGTCTTATTGGCAGCTACAAGCCAGAAACAGTTTTGCATGAATGTCTCTTCACAGGTATTTTTAAGATTACACAGACAATTAAAAGCAACTTATTATTTCGGCTGTTTGGGGGATGGGAAGCAAAAGCACAAGAGATGCAGCCACACAGGCACAAGTAACATAAGAACTGAACCAGTCTTCGAAATTCAAATGTCACAAAACAATACCTTGTTTTGTGGGTAGGGAGGTACAGCTTTAGCTGAACAGACAGACATCAGGAAAAAATTCAGACAGGCTGAAAAATTCAGAGTACTGCTATTGCAGTGCTGCAATAAAATGAATATCAATTTATACAACGCACACATATTAAAGGTTATCCAGAGAAACTTTAACTGTTCAGTAAACTACAATACAGACATTCTTTTAAAATGACTGAATAAATACCCAGCAAACAGAAAAAAATCTATTAAAAATAGTTAGTTGCATGTGTACCTAAACACACAGATAATAAAAATAGCCAACACAATTTGGAAAAACTGCCTTCTCACTAATCTCCCTTCTACATCCTAGATCCGCCTCTCTGTCAAGCACACTTCTACAGTGTCTGTCACTGCAGAGACTGAATGTACTAAATTAACATTAAATATGCACACAACATCAATATATTTTCAATGATATAAACACATAATGGTTTCCTACAATGATACTTAATTTTTGCACACAATTTTATGGCAAAATGCATTTTTAAAGATTTTCGATGGTTTGAATATGAGAGCTCTGAGAGCAAACTGTCTCCAGCTTTCCACTACACACACTACACTGAACAGAGGCTGTGCAAAACCATATGGAAGTTGTTGGCCCTCTGTACAGACAGTTGGTAAGACCACATCTGAGTACTGTGTACAGTTCTGGAGACCCCATCTCTGCAAAGACATAGACAGGGTGGAGACTGTCTAGAGAAGGAACTAAAATGATGCAGGCTCTGCATCAGAAGACATATGAAGAAAGACTAAAGGAACTAAAGATGTATAGCCTCAAGGAAAGGAGGGAGAGGGGACATGATAGAAACTTTCAAATACCTCAAGGGAATCAACAAAGTCCAAGAGGGTAGCATCTTTCAGAAAAGAGATGTGCAAAAACAAGAGGCACAATTTGAAGATAGAGGGGACGCTCAGAGGTAATGTGAGGAAGTATTTCTTCACAGAGAGGGTTGTGGATACATGGAACAGCCTTCCTGAGGAGGTCGTGAGAGTCAAAAACAGTGGGGAATTCAAGAATGCATGGGACAGACATAAGGCAATTCTAGTGTGGGGGAGGAAGTAGGCTGTTGGTTAACTAGGATCTGCAGCTTATCCGTTAGGTAGGCAAATGGGCAGACTAGGTGGGCCAAACTGTCTTATCTGCCATCAGATTCTATGGTTCTATGTTTCTATATAGAGCCCATGTGATCTTAAATCCCATGAATCACTGCAAAATTCATCTTAATGAGCAAAAAACAAGGCGAAGTAACATGAAGTCCATAGAGAATAATGGAAACTTTGCGTTATTTGGGATGTGAAGTATTTCACTTTGCTATGTGGAAAATTATGCAAAATTCAGGTTCTATGCAAAATACTACATGTAGAGAATTTTAGCTGCTTTGCCAGCCTCTAATGGTGAGTGGTCTGCGAGCTATTAAAGACAACCATGAAGATGATGGATAGTGATTACAATCCAAAACAGACTGACTCCTGTTTGGTACCCACCCCCCACCCCACAGTAGTGACCTCACTGTCTTGACTCTGCCATTTAAAATAATAAAACATAGATAAATAAATGAAGAAAAACTGCATTCATGGGCACAGCTTTATCTTAAAAACTTAATTTCACTGACAGACCCTCTATAGATATTGACTTATAATGGTCAGCTGAAAGAACTAGAGGAAAAACAGGACATGCAGTGTACTAGGGCTAAATTTTGTTCCACCTGTCTACAAGGAAATAATAGTAATAATAAGCTTTATTTATGAAGTGTAATTCTAAAACCAAAGCACTGCACATTATTAAAAATAAAAAATATTAAACAAAAAATCAGTAACAACCATGAAATACTAACAATATAGAGTGTGAATAAGTTAAATAAAATACTCATTAAACGCTTTGCTGAAACAGGTGAATTTTAAGGCTGCCTTAAAGCTCTCCACTGTCCTACATTCTTGAATCTGATGAGGTAGAGAGTTCCACAGGGTGGAGGCACCATACATAAAAGCCGGGCCCTAGATATTTTCAGTCAAACCGGGGAACCTCTAACAACACCATGTCAGTTGAGTGGAGAGGATGGCCAGGGCTGTAGGAGTCAGGAATTCTGCAGATAGATTGACCCAGTCCGTAGAGGGCCTTATAGGTCAGAAGTCTGACCTTAAAGGTGATCCACCACTGTACAGGCAGCCAGTGCAATTCACAACATGGGACTGATATGACTCCTAATGGGGAGTCCCAGTCAATAACCATGCTGCAGCATTCTGCACCAGCTTCAAGCAATGGATATCAACCCCAGAAGCCCCAAGTAAAGGGAGTTACAGTAGTCTAGGTGTGAAGTCATGAAGGCATGGATCAAGGTTGGCAGGTCGCTGGACAAAACAAGGTGCTTAATCCTGGAGATGTTCTTAAGATGGTAAAGGAAGACTTGATGACTGCCGCCACCTGCAAATGCAGTGTCAGCCCATCATCAAGAACCACTCCCAGGTCACACACCTGTTCTGAGGAAGACAGCTGTGTGCCTCAAGCCACAGACCGGAAGGTAGCCCTGCTACCAACCTCTCTATCCGGTGACTTGGATCCACCACCAACACCTCAGTCTTCTCGGAATTCAATTTTAGCCAGCTGGATTTCATACAGTCATGGATTTCTGCCAGGCAGCTGTTAAGGATCGAAACTGTACTATCCTGGTCAGGCATGAAAGACAGATAGAGCTGGATATCATCTGCATAGCAGTGAAACCTCAGCCCATATTGTCTTACAATGTCTCCAAGGGCAGCATGTACACTGCAAACAACATAGGTGACAGCACCAAGTTCTGGGGACCCCACATGGCAGACAGAATGTATAAAATAAAAAATGACACCACCCTCTGTGATCTGCCAGAGAGAAAAGATTGAAACCATCTGAGGACTGGACCAGCCAGGCCACAGATAACCCTCAGGCACTCGAGCAGCACCCCATGATCTACAGTGTCAAATGCTGAAGACAGATCAAGTAGCACCAAGATGGAATGGTGCTTCTGGTCTCTTGTCATAAGAAGATCATTGAGCACCTGAACCAGAGTGGTCTTGGTACTATGCCTCTTCCAGAAACCAGACTGGAGGATATTGTGGATGGTAAGGTGGTTCTCCAGTTGCAGTGCAACTATTTTCTCAATCACCTTCCCAACAAAGGGAAGGTTACAGAAAAGCCTGTAGTTAGCAAAGCAGTTCAGGTCCAGAGCAGCTTTCTTAAGTGAGTGTCACCACCGCCTCCTTCAGGGAGCTGGGAAACTCACCTGACTCTAAGGAGCACCAAACAAGGTGACAGACGGAGGGAATTATTAAAATGGGAGCACTGATAGATTCTTAAACTCAAAGCATTATGTCATCCTTTAAGTTTGAACTACAGTATATACTGTATATGTCCCATTTTTCATCTGGTTCTATCAGCTGTCTTTTATGGGCACCAGGAAATATGTAATATACAGTACACCAGAGTGTTCTCTGTTTCTTATTTATTGTCTGCAGACACTCCACAGCTCTTTCAAACACTGTTTCAAAGCCTGGCTACTGAAAGAGGCACAATGCCTGTGCTCTCCGGGATAAGCTTCTTCAATCTACTACCATCCTGACTACCTCAGCTAGCAACCCAGCTATTACAGTTTCCTTGCCTAACATAGCACTCTGTGACTACTTCTTTTTTTTTGTTAGTCCAGTTGTTATTGCCTGTTACCTTTGACTTTGGCTCCAATGACTTGGTCTCTGAATTTTGCTCAAAATATAATTGTATACTGTCACCCTTTCCCCAGTTCTTTTTAATATTTAGTGTATTATATTAATTTCTCAAACATTTTGTACACTATGCTCTTTATATTGCTATACTATCCTGTTTGCATTCTATATCATTTTTTTCTGGTATGTATTTTATTGTGCCATACTGTCAACTCAGGTCATGCCTGAAAACAGTCCCCTGGATCAGTGAACCTACCCAGTAATCAAAGACTTAAATAAATGCAAATCAACTCAGAAGTGTTTCCAATGAAATTATTTTGTAAAATACGTATTACTCTCACAGTACCTGCTAGGTCAGACTAATGTGAAGTGAATGAATGGGGGCATACCTAAGCAGCTAGGCAATACAAGTCCTTAAAATAAAGGATGCAACTACAGACTGTCATGTGTTTAGACCCCTACCACATTAGTGACCTCACTGTCCTGATGTTGCCATTCAATATAATAAAAAAGAAAAAATGCTGCATTCAGGGCACAGCATTCTAATACAATGTACTGTACAGCTGACTGACAGTGCCACCCTATAACTTTAGGCCATATGCACAAGCATGGTTTGTGTTGTGATAATTATGGTCCCATCCCACCTGCCTGATAATAATCAAATGATCAAATAATCAAAAGCTGTATTATAAATTCAGGCAGTAACAATGCCCTATAAGATTTTTCAGACTGCAATGTCAGTTTCATGTCCAATAAGTCAATTCCCAGCTAAAGAGAAGAATAGAGAATTAATCATCATTCTTAGGATGTATTACTTTTACAAAACTAAACATAGCAGGTGCAAGCAGCAAGATCAAACTACTCTACTAAGAAGATATGGAAGTGGCTCCAGATCAAATACTGTACATTGAGCTTGACCAGTATCAGTTCAGAAACCCTTGCTCTCTTTACTTTTGAATTGTGCATGGTCTGCTTTCGTTAACAATAAATGGATTATATATAGGATAAAGTATGGGAGAAGTGTGTTACGAGAATTTAACACATACCCGAGTTGTTGGATGGCCGAGGGTTTATGAATGCCATTCAACAATGAGGGTGTGTGTTAAATTCGAGTTTGACACACTTTTCCCATATTTTATTTTATATAATTGAAGGGCTCCATTTTTCTAAGGTGAGAGACTTATTAATTTAATTATTAAATTAATTATAACCTATGTGCAGTAGGAGAGGCTACAGATTGAGCAGCACCATGAAGAGTGCTGTATATGGACCCACTGACTGGCTGTGCTCTGTTCCCCACCGTGGTGAGACAGAGAGAGAGAGAGAGAGAGAGAGAACCAAGACCTTCAATTCACAATTACTGCATTTTCCATTTTCTCTGAGTTTTCCACCCAAAATGAGCAGCACACCTGCCTGCACCAAGAGAGAGAGAGACCGATGGCAAGAGAGACACCAAAACATGTCATTCAGAATTCAGTCAGTTTACCCGTGAGCCTAGAAACGGCAGAGTGTGTTTGCGATGGAGGTAGCTGAGAAGTAAGTGTTTTCTCATCAGTACTGTTTGAGGTAACAGGACAGTTGGAGCTCACGCCTGTTTATTTACTGGTCTCGAGCGCTTTGGTATGGAAAGGAACGATGAATGCTGTAACACCTACTCAGGTGTTACGGTATTTAACACACGGTTTTGTCTATGGGAAAAACAGAGACCGTTAATTATGTATAGATAACTATAGTTATGTTCAGAAAACAGAAACACTGCCAACCTGAGAATTAAATAATGCTTCATTTGGGGCTGTTAACATGCGTCTGATTTCACTGAAATGCCACCGAACTGATACAGTAGGGATTGCCGTCATAGACTAAAATGATGAAAAGACGTCCTCAGTTACTAAATATACTGAGGCTCTTTTTGAAAAAATATAGTGTGACTGTGGATACAGACTTTCAAACACTTGTCTGAATTGCTTTGACTTTACACAGTGCAGGTTTTTGATACCGACTGAAAAGATGAGAGGCATTCTCAGCTTGTAAATAAGCTGTCTTTTGGTATAATACAGCTTGATTTGTGATCAAGACCTTAAGACACTTGGGTAATTGTAGCCCTTCTATAGCAAGTACTAGTTTCTATTTATTGACTCTTTTGCTCCCTAACATCTCGTTTGAGAGTGGTTGACTTATAGGGAAATGCATGCTCAATTGGGTTTCTGTAATGAATGGAGGGGGGACACAATGAGACAGTCAATCTCATTTTATTGTTTGCTTTCTGAACTGAGGCAAATGTTCATTAGGTCGTTGATCTATAAAATTCTTTATCTCCTATCAATTTAAACCATTTTCTGGCTACTAAGTTTAATAATGAGGTACACCAGATTATAAGTGAAATTTATTTGCATTTGAAGGTCCTTTACAACACCTGTCTGACCTCCTATTTTCTAAACTGTAAATAAATAAAACAGGGTTGCTGATCCTGTGTGTACTGCTCCCCGTTGTTATCCACACCCTCTTATTTTTAAAACTTATATTGCCTCCCCTGCCTAGGTATCCCCCAAGGATCTCTCATTCACTGTACATTAGTCTGAACTAGCAGCTACTGTCAGAGTAATATATATCCCACAAAATAAATATTTCATTGAAAACATTTCTTAGTTAATTTACATTTAATAACAGACAAGTCTCTGATATACAGTATGTGATTACTTATTATTTATTTCATGAACATGAACCCATAACTGTTTTTTAACTCACTGAAATATGTAAAAGGTTTTAAATAAAATCCATTCAAACTATGTTAAAGCAGTGATTACAAATTAAAATGGTCATGTGATCTCATCATAAAAGACAATAGGTGCTAATTTTGAGTTGAAAAAATGTTTTCCACCAACTGGCTGCTGTCTTTGAAGTTGTTCCATAACAGATTCTTCAAGGATGATTAATAAACACTGTCCCTTTTCAGCCACGCTCTTGCTATAGGTGTCAGGGTGGCTCAGTTGGAAGCACATCTGCCTCTGGACCAGAGGATCATGGGTTTTCATCCCACTCTGGGATTGGGCTCATACTTAAAAATGATGGCACCCGATTGCAGTATTGGGAGGTGCTGTACTGATGGGTGTGCCATCCTTGGATGAGACGTTGTCAAGGTCTCTTCTACCCATCCTGGTGCTGTCCTGGCAGGTGTCCAGGTAGAATTAAAAAGACCCAAGGTATTCTTCGTGAAGAGTAAGAGGCTTTCCTGGTGTCTTGGCCAATATTCCTCTTCCCAAAACCAGTTCATGAAATTGTGTGGGTGTTGATGTAATATAGCCACCACTACATATTCAGTCACTTCACTACCAGTCCAGCATTGCTTGTAAAGTGCGTTGGGATACATTGTGTATGAAAAGTGTTGTATAAATGCTGATTCTTCTTCTACTAAGCAGCTGTAATGTTTTGCATGTTTGTGGAAAGGTGCTCCTTCCATCTGCAGCTGCCTGAAATTATTTTCCATGCCATCTCTAAGAAAAGTCAATTATACATATAGTATAAAGTTTGTCTGTGCTCCAGTGGATCCAACCCCGATAATCTCCTTTTCCTTGTGGAAAATCTGCTTCATAATCTAATATTATTTTCAAAGTTCTTTTAGGAACCATTCTTTAGTTTCATACATTGTTAATGTGTGATACAGGAATGCAGGTAGTGCATCCCTATTCCAGGATGGATCCAATAACTCATTTTGGCTTGACCTCCCTTCCCTTCAATCTCCTGACTGAGAACACAAACAAACAAAAATACTTTACAGAAGGGAAGGACTTCACTGAAACTGAGACTTTGCAGTTGGGGTGTGCTTTCATGACAAATGGGCTCCGTTTGTTCATCTGTCAAATGCAATAACATTTTTAAAGTCAATACTAATAGAGATTTAAATTACCAGAAACAGAGGACAGCTATTCCTTTTTTCTATTGGATTTCCATAGAAATCCATTGTCCAAAAGGCAAAAATATTAACTTCCAGCATCTCAGCATTGAGTTTCAAAGTCAGCAGTGTGCTAACAGTGTTAACACCATAAAGGTCAGATATTCAAACCATAGCACGGCACGCAATCCAATAGTGCGGCAATAGCGCCGGAATAGCGCGGACCCGCCATATTCAAAGGACCAGTTAGCGCACGCTAACAGCATTAGCACAGGGCAAACCACTAATGTATGCAAGGGCAAAGGAAGGGGTGCCAAGAGAGATGCACAAGGGATATTCAAAGGTCCAGCACCACGCTTAGATACATAGCGAGCACTTAGCACAGCTAGTTACTGCCTATAAAAGGCTGGTCTAAACACAGGGCAAACACAGAGGAGGAGGGACCAGCACAGGAAGTGGGAATGTGTGCAGTGCCAGTAGCAGTGATGCTGCCATTGATGGCAGCTGTAGTGAGGAGGAGGAGAGGAGCAGGCACAACATGGGCCACAACGCAGGCCAAGGAGACGGTATGCTGCAAACAGGTTGCACCGCCCAGGTCTCCTTCAAGACCCTGCCTGATGACCACATCATTGGCCGGTACTGGATGAACAGGGAATGCTGAGGCAGCTCTGTGAACTCCTGCATGAGCAGCTGCACCCAAATACCAGACGCAGTCATGCCATGACAGTGGAGGAGAAGGTGACAGCAGCGATGTGCTTCTTGCCACAGGGACATCTCCAACGACCAATGGGGGGACACCATTGGGGTAACGTAGTCTGCCACCGCACACCTCCTGACCCAGTTCCTAGAGGCTCTCCTGCCACATGCTGGGAATTCATAGTATTTCCCAGCACAGCAGCAGAGTGCAGGAAACAATGCAGCAGTTCCATCGAGTTGCGCACCTACCATCTGTACTGGGTACCACTGACTGCACCCATGTCCCCATCCGTGCACCACCTGGTGATGGCAGTGATGTGTATGTCAACAGGAAGTGGTACCACTCCATCAACTGCTAGATGGTGTGCAATGCGTGTCTGGGTGCATCAGCAATGTCTATGCACAGTACCCTGGCAGTGCCCAAGATGCCTTCATCTGGCACCAGTCCCAGCTGTGCCAGGCCTTTGAGGAGGGCAGGATACCCAGTGGCAACTAGTCAGTGAGTTGTACATACAAGGCATACACACAACAGCATGGATGGGGCAGGCATTGCAGGCCAGGGAAGGGTGTGGGAGGGCCACAGAGAGGTGCAGGACAGCAGCTGACAGACCGCAGTATGGCACTAACAGGTATACATTTCTTGACAGGGACAGTGCCTATCCCCTGTGACCCTGGCTGCTGACACCAGTATCTCGACCGCCACAGTGGCCGAGGAGCTGTACAACGAGGCACATGCCAGAACAAGGAACATGATAGAGAGGGTGTTTGGCATCCTGAAGATGTGATTCAGATGCCTAGACACATCAGGCAGTGCCCTACAGTATACACATCAGAAGGTATGCCATGTCTTCCTAGCCTGTTGTATGCTGCACAACATGGCAATGAACCATGGGATACAGGCACCTGAACCTGAGGGACAGTCTGACAGTGAGCCAGAGCCAGTGGTCAGGGGATATTGGAGCAACTTGAGAGGAGAGACCCCTCATGGCAAGCAGGGCCATACAGCACCGGGACAACATCATCAGGACACTGCAACAGACCAGAGGGTAAGTACAGACTGCACAACAACCTGAAAGAGTACAAGTGATTATCACTTTAATGTGCACAGACTAACATAACACTGACACCAACAATTGCATCAGTAAACAAACCCAGTGTAACAGACAAATAATGAGTGCATGTGGTGTGAGGCCGGGATTGTGCAGCACATACGTGGGGAGGGACACACAAATGGCGTATTCTCAGTGGGGAAGTGTGATGTGTGCTGTGAGGGTAAGGGGCAACTGTGTTGGAGGGAGTGTGTGTGGTGTGTGTGTGTGCACGTCTGCACATGCATGTGGGAGATGCATGCACAGTACTGCAGACAGATTTTGGGCATCACCGACGCTGACACCCACGCTCGCCGTACACCGTACCATGGGATATAGACCCTGGGGTGCTCTGTGCAGAGGACAAAGCTGAAGTGGGAAGGGAGGCAGGTAGTGTTGACCTCCTGTGCCTCCGGGGATGGTGGAGACCGATAGGGTGGATGGACGCCATGGCGCCCGCTGGGTTGCAGGCGGAGTGCATGATGCAGCTGAGCTGGAACCAGTGGCAGCCCTGCGGCTACGTGTGTGCCTGCCTGTGTGCCCCTCTGCCATCTGCACCCTGGCCAACCATCCCATGCTGGAGACCAACAGGCACACCACGCATGACATTACCAATGTCCACCACTGCAGCAGTTAAGCCAGAGAAGCCATGGTCTATGGCACCCACCAGGCGGCCCAACCTGTCCTCTGCTTGTTGCTCAGCATGGGCAAAGCCCACTGAAATGGCCTCCCTTATCTGACCCAGCTCATGTCGCAGCTCACGAGCATGGCATGCAGGTCCAGACGGCCTCCTGCTGGGAGGTGACAGCAGCCTGCAGGAGTGGCTGGCACCATGGCCTTCGTGGCACCAGAGGCACAGGACAGGTACCCCTTCACACAAGCCCGTGACAACATGCACCCACCCACCCCACAGTGACCATGGCCATGCCAGGCATCAGTTCGGCAGGATACAGTGCACCCTGTGCAGGACACCAATAGCATGACTGTGCACCCTTGCCTGCACCACACAGGGTTACACATGCAAATACAGACCTGGCCTTGGAAGTGCAAGGGTCGTCTCACAACCATCACCCAGCATGCCTGTCACTGCCACCATCCGCAGTGTTGATGCCACCCCGCCATATGTGGCTCCTCCACACGCTGCTGGTGTTCAGGTGGACCACCACTGGTTCTGGTCCTGTCCCTCTGTCGGTGTGCCTCCTCCTCCTTTGCATATCGCAGGAGGTCATTCCATCTTTTCTGAACTTCTTCTGTTGTTCTTCCACGGCCCCGACCGCATTCACAGCTGCTGTTACCTCCTCCCAAGCTTGACGCACAACAGCATCAGTGGCCCTGTGTAAAGTAACACGTGCTCCCTTTCTTTCACCTCATGTGCAAGGGTGTTCAACCATCCTGAGAGAATTTGTGCACGGATGCGCCCTGTCAGGCCACCACACATATGGGATAATCAAGAGGGACAGGTGTCATTGGCTGTCAGTGCTGCAGTGCATCACACAGTAGACATCATGATATCATCCTCTACAGTGCCACAGGCCACATGGACATATCAGATTGCTGCTATGCCTGCACGGGTGCACACGATCACATAGCCACTGTCTGTCCCTGTATGGACAGCGAGTGGTGTACACACATGTGCACTGCTGTGGCCTGTATCTGCCATGAACCCCCATGACTGTGTTAGCCCCATTTGATCATCACAGAGTTTGCGGACAAGTGCGCTAGCAATGTCAGGACACCATGCTGCATGGGATGGCACATCGCTGGTACACTGTGTACGCCCCTGGGGGGCACAGGCCATCACGCCACACATCCAGGGAGACAAGTCGGTGCGCCATCATGGTAGTGCACTAGTGCACCTGGCTGGCAGACACATTGTGCAGGCAGTGGCACATGGAACAGTTACCTGCAGGGAATGTGCACAATGCAGTGGACGGTAGTGGTCCCACGGTGGTCATACATACCTGCCTCTCGCTGCTCATCCCCTGTTGCATATCTCTATCCATGTTGTACATTCACACTGCTGTAATCATGCCGCAGTACCACAACACAACACTGGTGGTGCACTCTTGCCCTTTATAGCCCACCCAGGCAATTAGGCCTGTTAGTCATGTAAATGAGCGCATAATGATATGCTAATCACACGGTTTGCCCCATGCATACACAAGTGCCTTCATTTGCATACACCCGTTGAATATGGCTCTGAATAGCTCTGCGCTAGCACAGCAGCGCTGAGAAAAGGCCAGCGCAGGGCTATTGGGCGTCAGCACCGCGCTAGCCAACTAGCACCGCGCTATGTGCAGTATGCATGCTCATGAGGCCCCTTGTCCGCACTATCACCCTGTCATAGCGCCATGTAGCACCGCGCTAAACAGCATTAGCACAGCGCTACACACATGCATGGTACATGGGCCCAGGGTCATGGTAGGGGTCGCATGCGATTACGAACACTTCCTGTTAGCCCGGCACCTCGGCATATGTCTGCGCGGCGCTAGACTGCAGTGCTAGGGAGTGTCAGGGTGTGTGGACAGTCGGTTTTACACTGTTTCACTGGTTAATTTGTCACCTTCCACAGCAGCAATGTCTGTGAGACGTAGGCAAAGGGCAGTGGTGGCCATGACAGGCGGTGGGATGAGTGGAGCGGCCAACCTGGTGAAGTTGACTGAGAGGCGCCATCGGTGCCTATTTGGACCGTCCGAGGGAGACCTCCCGTAGCCAGGTCTGGGCTTCAAGTGCCTGGCCACCTAACTGCTATCACGGGTATACCCGTGATGGTGAGAAGTGCCGCCATCGCTGCATTGACATCAGGTGCAGGCAGCGCCCACTGCTTGAATGCTGCAGGGTGATGGTTCAGGAGGGACTGTGCCTGTGCCAGGTAAGTGATGACTGTCACGGCGCTGCTGGCATGGGTGGTGGGGCTGTGTGTCCATGGTGTGCTTGTGTGCATGTGTGTTGCTGTGCTGGACATGTTGCTCATGTGCCATGGGGTCCTCCGATTCATTCGGTGTGTACTGTGTGGGCCAGGGGTAGACAGTGTGCACTGACCCTTGTCATGCTTGGCATGGCTTTGGTGGTGCACTGCGCCTGTGTGCCAGTGATGCGTGTGTTGTGCTACACCACTGGGGTACAGGGTGGTGTTTAGCGACGTGGTGGCTGATATTGTAGTAATGCTGCTGTACCTCTTCCCACTGCAGAGCACCGAGGACACACCAGAGACAGGAGGGATGGAGACGAAGCTGGACAGGGGCCATCCACCGACAGGTGCAGGGTGCCTCCGATGGCACAGCGCATGGTGGAGAGCAGTGATGGTGACAGGGGTGTGTTGTGTGATACTGTGTGATATTTTGCTTTTCTACTATGTGTCTGACTTTACAGGGCAGGCAGTAGAGCAAGGTGTAGCTAGGAGATACGACTGTACACATTTGTGTACAGTTTTGTGGAGTGCATGTCCCAATCTATTTGCCTTTCTGTCAACAGTTACTAACTACACCATACATTTTGGTCACTGTAGGCCACTGGGTGTGGGCCTGTTTGAAATGCTGTTATGTAGGAGACATATACATGTATAACCTCGTTAGAGAGTAGAGGAATCATCTGACAGACATCATACCCTTTTGGAAGGGTGTACCATTGGAGTTGATGAGTACATAATTTGTAAGGGAGTGTGGCTGTTGGGATTGTGTGTACAACATGTGAATATCTGGCTACACCCTGCACTACAGTGCTGTGTTTGGTGTCGTGGCCCAGTTGGCTAGGTAATCCAGGCCAGATGTGATATGGCTGCATGCATTTCTGTTGTCCCCTTGCCTCCATTGCCTTACCCTGCCTGCGAGGCCTGAGACATGGCTTGCTGTGTGTCTTAAGTATTGTTGCCATTGCTGCCATGTGCACTGATATCTGCCTTGTACTGCCATGTGTCATGTTGCTTTTATGGCCACCATTGTGGAAGGATGATGCATGTCTCTGCATGGCTGTAGCCAGTCGTCATACCTGGGGGTGGGGGATTATTAGGGTCGGCCTGTCATGCTGCCTGTTACTGCTGCTGCTGTTGTCCTGTCTGCCATGGCAACAGTGTTCTCCACCTCTCATGGCATGTCTCATTTACAGTACCACTATAACATGTCAGTATCTGTGCAGGACATGTTGTGGCGCATTCCAGGCTATGCACACCATGGCGTGCGGGGACACTGTGTCATGTGGTGCAAGCATCTCCCTGCCAGTGTACTGTCATGGTGGTGTGGACATGGGTATGTTATTGTGTGCCCTTGTCCGACCTCCGTGGCGGACATGCACAGGGCTGTTGGGGAGGGGTCCTTTGGGATCTGCGGTGCCACACGGGTCTGTGTGGCTGTACATTGCATGTGTGCCTGTTGCGGCATGTGTGTCGGCAGGCATCCTCCAAGCACTCAATGGTGGCTGTTTGATTTCTGGTGGGAGTTGGCCAATAGGCAATGAACTGCTTACTTTATGTATGACGCTTAACAATGACAATGTTGTACCTTTCTGTGTTTAATTCATTGTGGTCTACGCTAGGAGGACTGGTCACTATGACTGTACAATATCCATGGCCATTACAACTGTACAGGTTGTGGGCTGGTATGTGGGTGTCTTGGGGAGCAATGCATGGCTTTGTATTTACGCATGCAGTATGCCACTGGCTCCAACAGACACAGTCCTGTGTACGCTTGTATATTGTCAGGCTACACTCGGATGGGGTAGCCCACCCTAACAGTGGGAGGGTGGCAGTGTCCACATGGTGTGCAGTTGTGACCTCCTGGCTACACCCCTGCCTGTGGGCTCAGGCTGTGTTGTGGGCCATTGTCCCCAGAGGGTGCTGTCCTTCTGTCCCTGCAGTGCATGTTGTTTGTGCACATGTTATGCAGGTGTGCTTCAGGAGTTGTTCTGTGGTAGCACGTGTGCTGGTTATCAGCCCTATGGCAGATGCTGCTCCCACAGGTGTGGGTGTGTGCCCCGCCATGCCTTGACCACCAGGGCGACACTGTCCTGTGCATGCCATTGGCCTACCACTGCACTGCCACTGGTTGACTGTGGCCGGTGTCTCTGTTTCACATGTGTGTGTCTTTCTTGCATGTGCACCTTCACGGTGCTGCCACTATGGTGGTGGCACAGCACTGTGCCATTCTTTCACCACTGTGGACCCCTCAACCTTCTGTTGTGGCAAGTGGTGTGGGTGGGCATTGGTACTTCCACTGGTTGTGTACTGCTTGGTTACCTGTCCTGCAGTCCCTACTGTTCTGTTGCCAGTGTCGTTGTCCTCTGTGGTCATTAGGTCTCTGTGGTCCATGTCGAGTCTCTATCTGTGTCACTTGCCACTGTTGCACACTTATGTCAGTCACCCACTTGTTCAGAGCTTCCTGTCATCATTTGTACAGCTGCTGTGTTATAGCATCATGGGTGGCAGTTTGGCTGGTCTCTACAGTTCTTGTGGAGGGCAACAGTGAGGGTGGACCACTGTTGGGGTGTATGGGACAGGCATGTGTGGTTACACACCTGTTGGGGCTGTGACACCTTCCAGTTGGTGTCATCTGTATTGTGTATCATAACTGTGTGACCGTAAGGCATGTCCCACCATGTGTCATCCCATGTTCATGTCATTCACTGTCCACTTGTCGTTCACATCTCTGGGGTGGCTGTCTGTTTGCACTGTTACAGTCTGCAGCGCTGTGCTGGCTGGCCTCCACATTGTTGGGTTTCTCAGCATACATCTATGCATATCCATGTACATTGGAGTGTTGCATGCTGCTGTTACATACTGCCTGTCCTGCAGTAGCACATGTTTGTGCTAGGTTTGTTCTGTACTAGCACATGGGCATGGTTGTTGGGGCATGCTGTCCACTGTGTGGTGGTACATGGTGCCTTTGTGTCATCGTCATGCCCTGATATGGTCCCCTTTCTTCTGTAGGTCCACGTTGGTCGCCACTGTGAGCCACCTGTCCAGAAGAGAGTGAAGGCACGGAGGAGCTGTTAAGGAGGCTGGTGCGGCAACAGCATACTCTTAATCGAACAGCAAGCTGTCTTGATTGCTGAGACAAGGCGTGTTGCGCATCCCAGATAAACGCCTGCCAGTGCCTGCCCGCACTCTAACCCCCGCATACTTCTTTCCATTAGCCTGCTTCCTGTCCCTGGCCCACTGTCCCTAGCCCTGTATCTGCCATCCTGTTCCCTCCATTGCTTCCTATTTCCACATCCTCTCCCATCCACATTCTTACCCCATTGTTCTGTTGATATATTTAACATTTGCCTGTTTGCACTATTACTGTTGTTTTCCCATTGTTTTCAGTCCCTTTGTTATGCCTGCCTTTCCCTTCATTATGTTTTCTTGCACCCATTTTTACAAACGGTGTTCTGCTATGTTTTGATTTGCTTTTATGTATATATGTTCATGTTGCCTTTGTGCCTTAACTGTTCACTTTTGCATTATACTTTATTATGCTTGACATTCCTGTGTCCTATGTCTTTTTGGTGGGCTTGGGATTTGACAGTGTTCTGTGGTATTCTGATTTCACTTGTGGTTCCAGGTTATTCCATTCCTTTCACTAGTACTGCAGTTGTGTCTGGCTGAGCTGTTCTGCTTTCCTGTGTTCTGAACAGCTGCTTACATCTCTGACACTTTGTTTCTGGGTGTTTGCACTGCCTCTGTCTGATTGCTATATTCAGTGCTGTCTTCTCTGCTATATTCAGTGCTGTCTTAATCCTGGGCAATGTTTGCCCTGCACTCCTGGGCCTGTTTGCCCGGGTTCCTTCCTTGCTATATTCAGCTGGTTTTGCACGGAGCTATTCATTTTTGAATATAGCTATGTTTTGCTCTGGGCACAGTTTGCCCAACGGGCAGTGCTAATTTATCCCGCAAAGTTTTGAATATCTGGCCCAAAATGTATTAATTCTTCGCTTATTCACTGAAAAACATCCTCAGACAATAGAGATTGCACAAAAGACTGCCTGAAAAATGAAGACTTGCTAATATAATACAATAAATCATTTCATATGCAACAAGAATTACAGAATAAAACACACACACCCACACACACACACAAATCAGGATTATTTTCAGGATTATTAATTTCAGCTGTTAACCCACAGTAGTCCATGTACAGATGGTACCCCATCACCAGTACCTATATCACAGTGATCCCACAGCCAATTTGCAAGCTGCCCATAATGGGCCTTATGCACTATTGGAGCAGAGTGGCTATGCGCGATACCTGGGGCATGCAGTCACTACACACCCTATGCACACTCCACATGGGATGCACCAAGGGGGTTGCACAGCACCTATGCACCTGATCCCTGGCTGCATGAAGAGCAATGTGCTGGGGAGGGCAAGGCATGCCAGCACTATGCTATGTGCACCAAGGCATATAGTGCTGGCATTGGGGGTGGCAGATGCAGGCTATACCATGGAGAACCCTGTCAGAACCCCTATGTACCCAGCAAACACAGTGGAGTCACCTGACAACAGGGTGAGTAGCCCACCACACACCAGGGCCACTGCATGTGGCAGCCTGGTGCCTCCCACCCACACCAGTACACAGCAGTCCCTCTCCCAGGACACCTCACCACACAGGGGCACAGGACATGTATGCTGCCCCTGCCCCCCAGAATGGCAACCGCCTGCCCAACCCCAGCTAATGGCAGGGTACAGTGCCTTCCTCCCATACCGCCGACTGCATCCCCTCACCCCATCCCTGTGCACCTTTCCAGTACCATTGAGGACCTGTGGCATTGCTCCTCCGAGACACCATCACAGCTGCTGACCCTCATACATCTGTTGGGCATGCTGCCAATGCACACCCCCGCCATGTATGGAATCCACTGTGGGTCCCATTCCAAGCATCTGATTGGATGCCTGGCCAGGTCTGCTACTCTGCCCCTGGCTGCCCTGTGGAGTCTTGCACGCTGGGGTGAAGGGCCATAGACAGGTGGTGGATGGTGGTGAATTTCACTGGTGCACACCTGTCCATGGGTGCATAGCTACATGCGCAGGGTAGGTACGGTTTTGGCATACCCTCACCTGCATTGTGCATACGGTCCAATAACAGCAGCCTGCATCAAGAATGTGATCACTTACTATTTATTTATGAACATGAACCCAGAACTGTGTTTTTGATCTCAGTGCACTATGTAATATGTTTTAAATAACATCCATCTAAACTATGTTAAAGCAATGCTTACAAATGAAAATGGCCATGCATCGCATCATAAAAGAAAATAGGGTGCTAATTTCAAGTGAAAATAATGTTTTCCACCAAATGACTGATGTCTTTGAAGCAGTTCCATAACAGATTCTGCTAGGAGGATTAATAAACACTGTCCTTTTTCAGCCATGCTCATGCTAATAAACAGCTGTGTTGTTTTGCATGTTTGTGGAAAGGTGCTTCTTCCCTGCTGTGATTATAATTTAATACACATTATGAAACATTCTGTTACCTATTGTGGGCTAACCAATAAAATGCACAAAATAGTTCAGTTAACGATGATTCCAAAATTTCAAATGGAGGGAAAGGCACACAGAAAATTTGAACGAAGCAGAACAGCATGATGGTAAACTTGCTTTCCCACCAAAGACCATTTGGTACCACCAGAACATCTAACTTCACATGAAGGGCAAAATGATTTTGAAGTTAACAAACAGGACGTTAGCTCCAATAAATATTCATTTATTATTAAAAAGCTGAACACAACAGCAGAACGTTAGCACATTAGCTCCAAAAATGCACATTTATTATTGAAAAGCTGAACACAACAGCAGCAATCCCATCAATGTATATTTATCAGATCTACCATGCTAGTGTTTATTTCTTCAGCAAATTGTGCAGCCAGGCTCCTGTTCTGTCATTGTTGATTATACCCTGATACTGATTTGGCCACAATTATAGTATCAACTTGGCTGCTAGTGGTCCCTCTCCCAGCCCAATTCCTATTTCAGTTTATAAATATAGATTCCCTTTTGCTGGTGGTCCCTTTTCCCACTTAACCCTCTTCAGATATATTAAGTTGTATCACATTCACATTTGTAGTCCTCTCCTCCCCTGACAGATAACCAATTACCATAAACTACAAAAGAAATAATTAAGCTCCTCAATCGACAGAAGAAAATTGAGGCAATGTAGGAATGTAAAGTTTAATGTCTTGTGGGAAATCAAATTCTGACTGCCTGTTTTGCAGTGAGCAGGACTGAGAATTACGTTTTCTGAACACAAAGACAGCAAACTGGGTACAAACTGAGTGTCTTTTTTTCTGCATAACATCATGGGCCAGATATTCCAAAGCTATAGCGCAGCGCCGCGAAGCAATTGCATGGGAATAGCGCAGGGAGTAGCAACGGAGCAGCCATATTAAAAGGACTCTAATAGCACGCCGCTAATAGCATTAGTGCAGGGCAAAACAATAATTTATGTAAGGGGCAAAGGAGGAGGTGGCCTGCATATGCACGCAAGGGATATTCAAGCCCCTAGCACCACGCTAGAACACTTAGCGTGACACCTAGCACGGTGCTAGCTACCGCCAATAAAAGGCTGGTCTTAACCCAGGGCAAAACACCTAGGAGGAGAGACCACAACAGGAAGTGGGAATGAGTGCAGTAGCAGTGATGCTGCCATTGATGGCAGCTGTAGTGGAGGAGGAGGAGGAAGGAGGAGAGAGAGCAGGCCCAACATGGGCCACAACACAGGCCAAGGAGACTGTATGTTGCAAACATGTGGTACCGGCCCAGGGTCTCCTTGAGACCCGCAGATGACCACATCACTGGCCGGTACAGGATGAACAGGTGAATGTTGAGGCAGCTATGTGAACTCCCTGCATGAGCAACTGCACCCAAACACCAGACGCAGCTATGCCATGACAGTTTAGGAGAAGGTGACAGCAGCGATATGCTTCCTTGCCACAGGGACGCACTAATGACCAACGGGGACACCATCAGGGTATCGCAGTCTGCCACCTCACGCCTTCTGACCCAGTTCCTAAAGGCTTTCCTGCCACATGCTGGGGAGTTCATAGTATTCCCCAGCACAGCAGCAGGCGCAGAAAAACAATCCAGTAATTCCATCCAAGCTCGCACCTACCAGCAGTACTGGGTGCCATTGACTGCACCCATGTCCCCATCCGTGCACCACCTGGCAATGGCAGTGACATGTACATAAACTGGAAGGGTACCACCCATCAACTACCAGGTGGTGTGCGATGTGACTGGGCACATCACCAATGTCTATGCGCAGTACCCTGGCAGTGCCCATGATGCCTTCATCTTGCACCAGTCTCAGTTGTGCCAGGCATTTGAGGAGGGCAGGATACCCAGTGGGCATCTAGTCAGTGAGGAAGCAGCATACAAGGCACACACACTACAGCATGGGTGAGGACAGGCGGGGAGGCCAGGAAGAGTTGTGGGAGGGCAACACAAGGGTGCAGGACAGTAACAGCCAGACAGCAGTACAGCACTAACAGCTACCATCTCTTGACAGGGGACAGCGCCTATCCCCTGGACCCTGGCTGCTGACACCGTACCTGCCCGGCCACAGTAGCTGAGGATATTTACAATGAGGCACATGCCAGCATGAGAAACATCATAGAGAGGGTGTCTGGCATACTGAAGATGCGCTCAGAAGCATAGACACATCAGGCAGTGCCCTACATTATATGCCTTAGAAGGTATGTCAGTATCTTTCTAGCCTGTTGTATGCTGCACAACATGGCAATGAACCATGGGATACAGGCACCTGAACCAGAGGGACAGGCAGACAGTGACTCAGAGCCAGCGGTCAGGGGATAGTGGAGCAACTCGAGAGGGGGATCCTCGCATGGTCCGCTGGGCCATAGAGCACAGGCCAACATCATCAGGACACTGTCACAGGCCAGAGGGTAGGCACAGACTGCACATCAACATGAAACTGCACAATGGTGAAATGTTTAATGTGCACCAACAACCAGAACAGTGACAACAACAATCACATAAGGAACACAATAAAGTGGCACAGAATGCATGTGTGAGTGCGGTGCAAGTGGGGGTGTGCAGGTCACACGGGAGGTGGACACACAGCCACACTATAGTGTAATTGTTGATGCATGATGTGGTGGAGTGGAGGAGGGCCACCATGGCTGTGGGAGTGGGTGCATGGGATGGAGTGTGGTGTGTGTGTGTGTGTGTGCATGTGTGCACAGGGTTGTGGGTGTGCCAGTGTGGACACAGGGCAGGGTGATGACTGTGCAGAGGTGCAGGTCGACCTATGACAATCACCCCCGACTACCACCACGCACACATCACGCACCATGGGTGTGGGTCACAGACCCAGGTGTGCTCTGAGCCAAGAACATGGCAGAGGAACAAGGTGAGGCAGGCAGGGCAGACCTTCTGGGCCTCTTTTGACCAGCAGATCCTGACGAGGTGGTGGACTGCCATGGCGGCACTGATGCCTGAAGAGTGCATGAAGCAGTTGAGCTGGATCCAGTGCCAGACTTGTGGCCAAGGGTTTCCCACCTGTGGGCCCTGTGCCATGTGCACCTGGCCAACAAGCTTATGCTGGTGACCTCCATGCACCCCACAAAGTACAGCGGCGATGTCAACCACTGCAGCTGTCAGGCTGGCAATGCCACGGTCAGTTGCAGCCACCATGCGGCCCATCCTATCCTCTGCTCGCTGTTCTGCATTGGCAAAGCCCACTGATATTGATTCCTGCATCAGTGCTAACTCATGCCTCAGCTCCCTCCGCGAGGCCATGCAGGGCCATTTGAGCCTCCTGCTGGGATGTTACTGCAGCCTGCAGGAGTGGGCGGTACCAGGTGCATCCTGTTCCAGGGGCGCAGCCTCTATGGCAGCTGGCACTGGTGCCTACTGCTCATAAGGTTCAGGATGCCGCTGAAGTCCGGCATGTTCTGCAGTTGCAGACCGCTGGCAGTGTGCTGTCAACCCAGAGGGTCCTGAATCATAATCTGAGTGGGACACCGCATGTCCAGCAGTGCACACATGTCTCCCACACAACCCACCACCGGCTGCACAGGTACAACCATGTCAGCAATGCTGAACTCCTCCCGCACCTGTTCCACGGCCTGCACCCAGCCCCATCCCTGTATTCCCTCCACAGGCATGTCCATGGGCAGGTGGTATGAACCCTCTGACATCCGTGTCAACATCACTGGTGACTGTCACCAGGAGTACTTGCCCAACACCAGAGATCCTCCACCTGGGCATCCTCCAGGTGCTCAGTGATATCCAGTTCCCGCCCAGTGTGTTCCCCTTCCCTGGCAGATGCAACCCTGTCCAATGGAATGCCACATAAGCTGTGGCTCTGGGCATCCTCAACCAGCTCCCAGACCGGACATCGATGGCTGGTTATCCTCATCCTCCACTTCCTCTGGAGCAAGGGCAGCCATCCTGGCCTGTTCCTGTGGAGCTGCAGGGCCTGCACACACCGCTGTGGAGGAAAACGGGACAAGGTCAGTCACCTGTACACACACAGTGTGCCGTACCACCATCACCACCACCAACACCAACAACAAACCATGCACACCCTAGGACACGTGCCACCTGCTGTGGTCATGCACACCCACACACCATCCACATCTCTAGCCTATGACCACAAGCACCCAGCAACACACAGTGCACATGCAATGGCCAGGCAGCTGTTAGGCAGCCCATAGCAGTGCAGGCCCACAGTGCACCCTGTGCAAGGCACCAACAGCAACACCCTGCACCTGTGCCATCACACCATGCAGGGTACACACATGTGAATACAGACCTGTTCTGGACAGTGTGATAGGCGCTCACACCCACCACCTGGTACACCTGCAACTGCCACCAGCCACTGTGCGGATGCCACCACAGCCATGAGCGGCTCCTCCACCCACTGATGTTGGACTTGTGGTCCACCACTGGTCCGCATACAGTCACGCAGCCTCTGCATCCTCCTCCTTTGCCCTGTGCAGCAGTCATCCCACCGCTATGCACCACTTCTGTCAACCTGCCACATCTGCCAACTGCATTGACACCAGCTGTCACGCCTCCCATGCCTGGCACACCACAGCATCTGTGGCCTTGTGCTGGTGGAGCACCTGCTCCCTCTCCTCGCAGCATGCACCAGGGTCTTGAGTTCTTCTTGTGAGAACTGATATGCATGACATGCTCTGGTCGTGCTGACTACCTTTGGGACAGTTGAGAAGGGACATGTGTCACCAGCTGTGTCAGGACTGTGGTACATTATGCATTCACATCAGCGTGTGCATGCCACCCCTAGAGTGTCACAGGGTCACATGGTTTGTGGCACTGGGCAGCATGCGTGTACAGTGCACACGCCTCAGTGTCAGCCACCCTGTGTCTGGACATCATACACTGGACCCACGAGTGCACTGCTCTTGTCCATGGCTGACATGTGCACCCAAGGATGGGGCCACCCCTATGCCCACCAGCTGGCACTATACTGTGCCTTGACATGATTACTGCACTGAGGGCACGTACATGGAGACTGGCATACATACAATGGCAGGCTACCAGGCACAGGCCACACGGTGTTGGTGACAGCACAGTGCTGGGCCCTGTGTTCCACTAGTAAAGCGTAACAACCCTCCATGCCCCACATCCAGGACCACATCCGAGGGCCCATGGACCCCGTGTCAGTGGGCTATTGTTGCGGGCACACACGCATTATCACGGTATTCCACACTGGCCTCTGCCCAGTGCCCACAGTGTGCAGGCTGTGCCACATGGTGCAGTACAATGCAGCAGACATGAACATTGCACAGGCCAGTCTGCTGTACCGCAACCATATGTTGATGTGCACCATGATGCAGCAAAGTACTTGCCTGTGGTCCTGCAGTTTGCTGACCTGTCCCCAGACAGTACATCTGTGGCTGCAGGTATGCTGTGTAATGGGCAGACCCTGTTATGAGCTAGTGCCATGCCATGAGTTCCCAGCAGTTGTACAGTCCTGCCTCTCACTGCTCTGCCTCCTGTTGCATATCTCCTCCAGTGCTGTGTTGTTCTGCAGAAACTATTGTATGTTGCATTCCCACAACACAACACCAGTGGTGCACTGCTTGCCCTTTATAGCCCAGCCAGGCAATCCATCCTGTTATGCATGCAAATCAGCACATAATGATATGCTAATCACACTGTTTGCACTATGCATGCACAAGTACCCTCATTTGCATATACTGGTTGAATATGGGCCTGATTAGCACTGGGCTAATGCCTTAGTGCCGTGCAAACATCAATGATGGGCTATTGGGAGGCCAGCACTGTGCTATCCTGGTAGCGTGGCACTCTGTGGCAAAGCGCCACCACCACGCATGCCTGTAAGGCCCCATGGCCATGCTAGCATCCTGGTACAGCACAACATAGCACCGGTTAGCCCACACAGCGCAATGCTGGAGCATGTGTGGTGTTATTTCTCCAGGGTCATGCCAGGGTAGCACATGCAATGCGCCCACTTCCGGTAGCGCCGCAATATGTCATGTGATAGCGTGGCGCTACTGCAGTTGTTGCTGGAGGGTCCTGGGTGTGGAAAAGCTGGGTCTTGCAACAGGTGGCAGGCTGTGTGGTAATGCCAGAATGTGGGAGACAGCATGCTGTGGTGCACAGGGACGGGTGCTGGGGAGGTGGAGACAGCCAACCTGATTGAGCTGGTCCAGAAGAGACACTGGTTTCTCTTTGGGGAGGTCAGGGAGGAGACCTCCCATGCATGCAGGTGTGGTCCTCGGTCACCAGAAAGCTGTGTGCCCACAGGAATCTCCCGAGACACGGAAGAGTGTAGGCACAGATACACCGACCTGCGAAGGGGCAGCGACAGCAGCTTGAGCACTACAAGTGCATGGTGTGCAGGGCACTGTGCCTGTGCCAGGTAAGTGGTATGCACGTCAACACCCACTATCATGTGCGTTTTGGGCTGCAAGTGTGTGTGTGTGTGTGTGTGCCACTCTGCATGGTGCTTGGGTGTATGGGGCACTGGTGGAGACTCACATGTTGGCCCCTAGAGGCCATCACAGTACAGGGTGGAGCAGCATGCACAGTGAGGCACAGTGCATGCTGTGGCCATGGGGTGGCATGGGTGTGGGTGGCGGTTGGGACATAGTTGGTGGCGGGTCCTGGTGCAGCACCTAGCCTGCAGCCAATGACACCATGGTGCAGGGGTCCTGTTCCTGGGGTCTGTCGACCCACACACATGAGTGTGCAGAATATCACAGGACAGCTGTGACAGGCACCGTCGCACCACTGCGCGTCTCTGATGACATGTCGTGTGTGCTCGACAAATGCTCCATGGGCCATGCCACCCTCTGTGTGGGTGTCCTCCATGTTCACTCACTGACCGTGGGTGTTCCTGTATGTGCAGTGTTGTTGGGGTTGCATGTGCATCTTGCTGTGCTGCACATGGTGTATGCTATGTCATGCTCTAAAGCCAATGTTTCACCTGTCCTCTGTAGAGCGGATCAAGCAACACAAAGCCGGAGGAGGTGGAAGGAATGAGACCCAGGAGCAGGTGAGAGGCAGTCCAAGGGTGCCGTCCATGCTGCAGCGGTGCAGGAGAGCAGCCCTGAGTGCAGTGGAGTGTTGCATGAGTACCTGTCTTGTTGCTCTGTGCTCTGTGCTGTTTCACTGTGCTGTGTGTCTCATTATGTGTCCTGCCACTGACTGGTCCAGTGGCATGGCTGTGATGTGCAGTGGGCCTGTGGCATAGTGGCACTGTGCTGTGCTGCACAACTGTGTTGCACACCACAGCCGGGTGATGGCTGTCTGGTCACTGTGCCCTGGGGAGCTGGGGGCACTGTCAGCTTGCATTGCTGTGAGGTGCAGGATGGTAGTGGGGCTCTGGTGGCAGGTGTTCAGTGGGGCTCACATGCTGTCAGTTGCCATGCCCACCTCTGCGGTGCAGTGTGCTCCGTCCCTCCAGCCCTCCCACAGATCATCCACATGTGCACAGTTGGCATTATCTTGCTGTCCTGGGGCTTCACTGGACAGGCCTGCATAGCACCACCCACGTGCCTGTTGTGGCTAGGGGACACCATGCCCAATGCCCTCCAGGCATACCTCTCATCCCTTTCCCCCAACCCTGGAACATTGCCTGTCATACTGTGGTACATATTGGCGATGTGTAGAACATGTAGTGGAATACTTACCTGGGTATCTCATGACACTGTTACTGTGTTGCATTCATGTTCTGAGGTCTGTTTTACTTTACTAATATATCATGTGCATTTTTACTATGGAGTGTTGCATTCCAATGCTGACCTTGGCTGTGGAACATGTCCTCACAGGGTGGAATGGGGGCTTAAGCCCAGTGGATTGGGAATGATCCTTGTACTGTGGTACAGTTGTGAGATATGCTGTCAGTGGCCTTGTTTGGTGGCATGTGTCGGCCCATCACTGCCAGCATCTGTGCCCCTGGCTGCCTGTTATCCCCTGGCCAGGGTCGGTCATTGGCAGGCCACTGTCAGAGTATAGTGCTGCTCAGCATGCCTTTTGTTGTTGTTGTTGTTGCTGTGCTCTGTATTGCGGTACATGCCATCTGTCAGTGGGCAGCATGTCCCGACTTGGGGTGCCCTTGTGCATGTTGGGTAGCTCTTGCACCCAGCTCTCCGGGTCCGACTGTGTGTCTTCCCTATCTCGCTGTGTGCTGTGCCGGGTGGGCGGTGTCACCTGTGCCCTGGTGCTGTCAGACTTGTCATCGTCATGTATGCTGGGGTTTGGGTTGGTGCCTGTGTCACCCAGGTCTGCTGTGTGGGCACCTTCTGGGTTGGCCTACCGGTGTGGTACTCACCTCCACTCAGGGTTGTCCATTGGGACATGCTGTCCATCCCTGTATGGCCACCTGTGCTGCTGTCTGCCTCCTGGCTGATGTCCCATCATCATGGCCTTCCTTCCTCTTGTAGGTCCACTCCGGCATCACTGTGGGCGACCAGGCCAGAGGAGTCTGAGGAGATGGAGGACCTGCTGCGCCACATCATCTGACAACAAAGAACTGTTATCGAGCAGCAGGCCATCTTGATCACGGAGACATGGAGGATGGCAGCTGTGTTGGAGGGTCAGCTCCCAGATCCGGTGGGCAGTTAGCTATGCCCTTCTACATTCTGTGTTGTCTCCCCCAACAGGCATTGTTTTTGTCCCTGGCCCCTGTTTCTGTGTCCTGTGTCCAACCCCTCCCTTGCATCCTTCCCTGTGCCTTAGCGTACATTGTACATAGTTGTATGTATGTTTGCCATTGCTGGATGGGTGTGCTCATTGTTTTTACCATGTTGCTGTTCAGTGGTTGTCTTATTGTTGCTTGGGTTGTGTGTTGGGAGGGCATAGCATGTCACATTGTTGGTGTTGTTACTTTGTCTTTCTTTGGTGTGGTGTGGGTTGGCGGAGGTGGTTGGGGCATATTTTGTTTATATCATTTGGGATTGCCTTCCATTTACTGTTGCATTTCTTCACTGCTCTGTTCCTTTACCATTGTTTTGATTATTTACTATTACATTTCATTTATTACATTCTACTGTGTCCTGTGTTGTTCTTGGGTGCGGGGTTTCTCTTGGTTTGTGCTGTTCCCTGGGTTCCCCACATGTGTCCAGGTATTTGCTTGCCATTCCCATGCATGCGTCATCATCCGGATGTGCACTGTGTTCTGCACCTGGGGCCTCATTCCACCCTGTATTTCATTGAATGTCCCAGGTTCAGGCTATCTCAGCTCTACAATGTGTTCCTTTGTGTATTTGCACTGCCTGCATGGGTGCTATATTCAGTGCTGTCTTACTTGTTATGTTCAGTGCTGTCTTATTCCTGGGCTATGTTTTGCACTGCACTCCTGGCCCTGTTTGCCTGGCTTCCTTTGCTTGCTATATTCAGCTGGCTTTGCATAGTGCATTCCTTTGAATATAGTTTGCATTTTGCTCCTGGCTGCATTTGCATGCCGGGCAGTGCTAATCTCAGGCCAGGGCAAATCTTTGAATATCTGGCCCCATGTATCTACTGTATTTATGTATATATCAGTCATTGGACAGTGCACAGACATCAACAGCCTCATCTTTTCCTGGAAAGATGAGTCTGTCAGTATCTCTACATTGTATAGTGATTGGTATATTCAAAAATAGATATACAGTACTGTATGGTGTTATGTTGAAAAAATGCTCAATCCATACCCACCTTACTGCCTATTATTTCAGAAATTAATTTTCTTACCATACTGTGTGACCATGAGCAAGTCACTTGACTTCCCTGTGCTCCCACGACACACCTGGAAACACATTAATTTCATGCTCATGTTTTTTAAATAAATGCCATAGTCCTCTGGGTGTAGTCCATTTCTTTCTTTTCTGACAGTCACACTAAGTGATGGTTTGAAAATAAAGTGTCTGCCAATGATTATTTGGTAAGTTGTTCAGTCTATCTGACCAGAAATTGTGTGTGTGTGTGTGTGTGTATGTGTGTGAAGAAACTGGAACTGGCTGTAATGATTTAAAGATTATTTGCAGGTCTGTAGTGTCCATATCAGCACATCACTTATGGTCAACATGAGGGGCCCCTAATAATTGCATGGGCATTTTGTTCCCCAGGGAGTCTTATGCAGCACACATCACAATATTGAGCTCTTTTGGCAGGTGGCTGCCAAATGAATTTAGTGTGGGTGTTGCAGAAGAGGACTAACAAGTGAAGTTGTTTTGGTGGGTAGCTTTCACTGCTTCAGCTCAGCAAGCAGAACTGCATGATGGTTGTTTTCCACTGAAGACCATTTGGTGCCACCAGAACATCTAACCGCATGAAGGGCAGGATGATTTTGAACGTAACTGATGGCATATCTCAACCCCATGCCCTGTAAATCAGGGGCAAAGCTTAAGCAAATGCAGACCAAAGGACCAAAATCAGGGATGTGTCATAATAACTGGCGATATCTACCCAAGAAGCTTAGAATACTTATGTAAAATGTATTTTACTGTAGAAGCCTGTAACTCTAATGTTTAACATCATGCTGTGCTTACAGTTTCCACTCTTCAGTCATAAAACACTAATTTTAGGAGGTAAAGAGAACATTTGTGTGACAAAATTTAAGCGTCCCTGACCATCAGGAGCAGTTGAGCGAGAGCCTGACTGGTGCAATGTACACATTCTGCTGCCCGGATGCCATTGTTGGTATTAAAACTGTGCATAAAATACTGGACTCTGATGGGGAATTGCCAAACTAAGTGTTACAGGAGGATACATGCAGCCAAAACACATACGTGTGTGTGTTCTTACAGTGCCACATTGATGGCTTTATGTTAATACATAGAGTGTTCTCCATTTGATCTTGGGCACAGATGTAAGCCACATGGATGCGTTCCCAGTTTTGTTTCTACATACAACCTTTTCTCTCCATAGTGTCTAGCTATGCCTAATTGGCTTGATGTCATATACAGTTTATTCACAGGATTTCTCTAAAAATAGATTTAAACTGCACAATGATAATGTAGATTACTTACAGTAGTTTCCCTGTACAATTTTATACTGAAAAGTCATTTCAGAGAGATATAGAATCTTAAAATATCAATGGGTTGCCTTGTTGGAGGAGCAGCTTTGCAATACATTTTCATGAAAATATACTAGAAAGCATGTTGTCACTCTCACAGGTGGAGAGAGAGAGTGTATGCCCTACAAACTTTGAAAGATAATGTGAAATCTACTAAATAGCAAATACTTTCAATGCTTATAGCATGGAAGAAAATGCATTAAAATATGCACCAGCATTTTAGCTTTGAATATCATCAGTTCCTGTTAGTCTATACTGAAAATTCCACAAGTTAATTCTAAATGCTCCTAGAATGTCCGTTACTAAAAATGGTACTGTACTGTATGTGAGCCAATAAATGAAATAGACTTAGAACTATCAGTAGAGGCTCTGGGCTTCGAAAATATTCTGGCACAAGTATTCCTTCTTAATTTTAACAAACTTTTACAAATCCTAACCCCATTACTGCTGGCAACGATTGGAATTAGGTGCAGCTAAAGGTGTAATTAGCACAAAAGGTTAAATGAATTGAGGGATTAGACAGGCTGTCATCCAGCCCCACTATACATTTTGTGTAACATTAAGTTATGAGATATGAAGGAGGCAGCATAGTGTAGTGGTTAAAGGCACTGATCTACAAACCTGGTGATTTGAGTTTGAATCCCACAACCTCCACTTGCATACTATGTAACCCTGAACATGTCACTTAACTTTCTTGTGCTCCCAGGTCACACCTGGAAACAAGCTTTGGCTTAGTGTCCCTCTCTTGGTTAAACAAATTCCCTTTCCCTTTCCTATATGAAGCAGGAGCCATACTATATAAGGATTATATTATTTTAATTGCTTGGTCATAGATGGGTCTTTAATGAAAATTACAGCATTCAAGCTGGATTTCTGGTCCAGTGTGGTATTGTGAACCCTTGTGCAGTTTTGTACCTTGCAAATTTTTGGTACCAGTTACACTGCCATTTGTGGTCTTTGACCATCTTTTCCCTGCTGCAGTTTTGTGCACTGTGTTGACCAACATTCAGTACAGTTTTAGCCACATGGATTTGTTAAGCCTGTAACAATAGAATGACTTAATTTACTTTCCATTACAGTTGTTAGTTTAGGGTTTTCAAGTTTGGTGGACCAGGTTTGGGAGCAGGGGCAGTCAATCATGAGGCTCCACAATGGGCAGTAAACAGTGAATAAAGATGGTGGTGGGGCACCACTACTCACACTTGGGCAGCCAGGAAGGGTGACCACCGCTCCCATCCCCAGCTCTGCCACTGTCTTCAACCCTTTGTCACAGATATACAGTATGTCCTGTTAAAGGCACTTCAGAATTTTCTTTGTTTAACTGCAAATATTTGTTTAGCTAGTATGAAAGAAATATCCTCTTAATTGTAATTGCATTCTCTATTTCTGGCTGTGCCCATGAAATTGAGACACTAAGTAGCTGAGCTTATCTGCGGTGTGGAGTAATTACAGGTTATTAGCCTTTGGGGTGGTACTATTAGGTGAAAGTTATATTTTTCAGTAGGTAGTTTAAACTTAATTGTATAATTGTTATTTGCTTTTTGACAATATTGCTTGCTGCTTGTAACTTTTTACGCACACTATAGCCCTTGCTACAGCTCCAGTAGAGAGTGAAACACCGTTGGTCTTCTGCCACATTTCTAATGTTAAAAAATCCATTTGATGTGGTTGACACTGGCCATACCAATGTGGGCTGAGCAGACTGGCTCGCTCCCTACCTCAACAATTATTACCTTAGATTTGTTGTTTTTTTTAAACAGGAGTGCGGTGTTGGCTACTATCTTGATGCTTCCCCTGCAGATGTACAAATAATGGGGGGAACTCAAGGTGCCCACTGAGTGCCAGGAGGAGATGTGAAGCAAACCACCAATTGTGATTGGTTGGCATCCATGGCACTCCAGACATTACCTCATGGGTTATAGCCCACCTGATAGGCTAGTGATGCACTGACCCAGATCAAATTTATAGCATATCCAGGTCCCAGAAACCCTGCTCTCCAGTTTGAATCGTGCATCTGATCAGGCAAGAAGCACACCAGGAATCCCTGTCTGCTCCTACAAGGTAAGACCTTGAACCACATCTTAAAATATTTCCCTTACTGGCACAAAATACCTAATACCTGTTGGTGCAAACTATAGCGATAAAACCCTGGTCTCTGAAATGTTCTCTAACCTGGGCTCTGCCCTAGTTATAGATGTAGCCCTATTAGTTAGCCAGCTAGGCCCTTCCCTCTGGTGATGAGGGTACAGGGTTCATGCTCCGTTTTCAATCGCACAGTGTTTTCCTGTGGACAGTGGTTAAAGCATGGGGCAGAGATGTTTAAAGGTTGTAGGCAGAATTACTGTACCTTCGTTTGTTTCTGGGTCTGGTAAAGTTTGATGAATGGCTGGGGCAGCTAGCGCGATGTTTTTCAGCTCCTTGCTGCTCCGGTATCCAGGGTCTGTCACCAACACTGCGTTGTGTGGTCCCCTCTCCGCTTGCTCCATTTCATGGAGCTCCCAGGGAGAGAGAGGAGAGTCCTTCCCTGGCCCAAGGCCTGGCGTGTTGTGCCCTTCTTGCAGGAGGCGACCTGGTCGCTTGTGGCTAGGCCTCCTGTGGCCTACCCGACCCTGTGGCCTTCAAGGCCTCAGCTTCTTCTGCTCCCCACCGCCTGCAGACCTCCTCGGCCTGGCCAGTACTATGCGGTGCTGGAACTGCAGTGCGTCTTCCCCTCAAGCTCGGCGCCCTAGGCCCCATTTGGGCCTCCTCCAGAGAGGATCACTTCGCCTCCTCCCTCCCTCCTCTCACAGGCACAACAGCCTCACGAGATTGCGCCACCGCCTCGCTGTCCTTCCAGTGGGTGCAGAGAGAGAGAGTCTCTCTCAGGAGGGTAAAGAGGGATCTGCTCCAGGTCGCACTCTGCTTACTGTGGCCCTCAAATCCTGATACAATATGGCCTGAAGTTAGCACCAGGGAAGGCTGTATAGTACTGTCGCTTAAGCTCTGAACCGCTAATCTGGAGACTTGGACTTGAATCAGCCCCTTGCATCTGTGGACTGAGCAAGTCACCTCACCCCTGTGCTCTACAGTTTTGCTCCTGTAACCTTTCCAACCAAGAGGCAGTATAGGCGCTGTGGTTTAAGGCTCTGAGCTGCAATCTGTTTTCTTCCAGCAGATCAGACCTCGTTTGAATCCCACCGCTCCACTTGCACACTGGGTGACCCTGAGCAAGTCACTCACATCTGGTTTAAAAAAAGGGAATTCTTTTGTTTAAAGGGACTCCCTCTGGATGGCCGGTTAAGGCTAGCCAATCTCCTCTCCGCCTGCAGGGTCCCTCCCACAGCGACCCTTGGTGGCTCCCTCCTCACCCTTTACCTCTCGGGTCCCTCCCACAGTGACCCATGCAGATAAATGCCCACCGGTTCCATGGCTCCCTCCCCATGCAAGCCATGGCCCTGACCTCTTCTCCTTTCCCCCCTTCTTCATGCGCATTGTGGGGTCCTAACATAGCACCCCCACACCTGCACACTTCTCGATCCGGAGGAAGAAATCCTCCTCTGGGCTTGGGGGTAGGGCGTCCGCCCTGGGCAGCGCACAGTTTGTGATCTAAGGTATGCTTTTTCTCTCTTCCCAGATGGTAAAAGCAAAGAAATGCTCCTCATGCAGCACCACCTCCTGCCCCAAACTCCAGGCCCCTCTGCGGCCTGCCTACTGGACGATGATGATTCCTCCTTGGAGCAATCTCACCCATAGGCCCCGGCAATCCGGGGCCCAGCAACCCACGTGGATGGACCCAAGCTCCCTCCTAATTCAGAATCAGCAGGCCGCGGTCACCATGATGGAGAGCCAACAGAACTTCATGCTCAAGATCATGGAAAAACTGGAATCCCTCACCCAACATAGGGCGAAGCCACCCAACCCAGAACTAGATAAGGCAGGAGGGCAACCAGAGGAACTCCCGATTCCAGAGAACACACCAGACAGCCCTCGCAACAACGCACATGAGGACGGGAGAAGGACACAGGGAGGAGAACGAACAGATTCAGACGAGGAGGACATGGATCTCCAAGCGACGCCTCCCTGACATCGGGTTATGCTCCTTCGACATGATCCCAGGGATCATGAAGATTATCAAGGCCACCATGGGGTTCAATACCAAGGAAAGCAGACCTGAGTCAAAGCTCGACCCCTGATCCAACTGAGACAGTCAACCATGAGACCTTCCCGGTGTGCCCCGCCATAGAAGATATCTTCAGTAAGGAGTGGCAATCCCCGAACTGGGCAGAATGTCAAACCGTAAGAACCTAGACAGTATGTACCCTGTCCAAGGGAGAAATCAGAAGCCTGGTGCAAGGCTCCCACCATTGACCCCAGGTGGCAGCCCTTAGCAAAAGACCGTGTTGCCATGTGGTACGATAGCACTCAGAGATCCGACAGACAAAAAGTTGAGGACATGCTTAAGAAGGCCTTTGAAATCGAGGGCACCGCCACCAAGCAACCACCACAGCCATCTACACGGCCCGAGCACAGATCTGTTGGCTTGAAGAACTTCAAGAGCAAGCCACTTCCAACTCCAGGGAGGCAGAACTGTTGGATTGTACCTTGGATGCAGCTAAATACCTGGCCGACATGGCAGTGGACACCCTGCGCCTTCATGAAAGGGCGACCGCCATCACCAACCGTGCTCGAAGGACACTGTGGCTCAAGCTGTGGGATGCGGACAATGAGTCAAAAACTCTGCTCCAGAACTTACCTCTGAAGGAAAACATGTTTTTGGGGAGAGGCTACAAGATTACTTGAAACAGAAGGAGGAGGGCAGAGATCTCCTCAAAAATAAGTCTAGGTTCACCTATCTTCCCTCCTCGAGGCGAAGATCTCGGGGGCATAGGCCCTTTCAACCACACAGGGACACACAGCAATCTGGCCACCCTTTCGAGGAAGAGGCACCTCCTCCAGCTTTCGCAGCCCGTACCCTCAGAACTATCAGTCCCACTCCTCCAGAAACCAAGGTCAGAGATCCGAGGACGAGGCAGAGGTTACAGGGTAAGCAACAGTGACTACCCACCCTGGCACCCCAAGACCGGCACCCCTACCCACCTGTGGGACAAAGGCTAACTCTATTCACTCACCGCTGGCTCCGCACAACAGCGGACAGGTGGGTCCAAGACCTGGTGACCAAGGGCTACTCATAGAGTTATCCCACTCCCACATCCCCACAGGTTCAGATCCTCCCATAACCAGGAGAAGGGCTTCCCACACCAGGTCCAGCAAACTGTCAGAACTGGTTCGGAACAGGGCCATCCAGCCCGTACCAGTGCGGAACAGAATCAAGGGTGTACTCAATCTTCTTCCTAGTACCCAAGAAATCGGGCAAGCTCCTGCCCATCCTGGACCTCAAACACCTAAACCGCCACGTGGTCACACACCGCTTCAAAATGGAAACCATCTGGTCCACCCTCTGATGCATTCAGGGAGGCGACTTTCTGACGTCCGTGATCTCAAGGATGCCTACCTCCATATCCCCATCATTGGAAGCACAGATAATTCCTTCACTTCCACATCCTGGGCCACCACTTCCAGTACTAGGCCTTACCGTTCGGCCTCTCCTCAGCCCCAGAGTCTTCACCAAGGTCTCATAACCTTGGTGGCAAGACTCAGGGAATGGGACTGGATATCATCCCATACCTGGATGACTGGCTCATACGGGCCAGGTCCGAACACCTGGCACGGATGCACACGAATCCACCCTACAGGCATTCAAGGACCATGGCTGGGTGGTAAACCAAGAGAAGAGTCACCTCATCCCACCCAGCAGATCGAGCATCTGGGAGCACTCATCAACTCAGCCCAGGGGTGGTCAAAACCATCCACCTCAAGAATTCACAACCTGAGGAACCTAGCCCATCAGATGAAGGCCCGGCGCAGCATGGCGATGGGGAAGATAGCCCAGTTACTGGGCTGCATGGCCTCATGCATAGACCTGGTACCTTGGGCCAGGTGGTGCATGTACCCACTACAAACCTCACGTGCTGACTCTGGGGCACGAGCGAACTCAACCTCCAGGTGATGGTCCCTCTACCCAAGGCGGTAAGACTGTCATTGGTTTGGTGGATGGTGGAGGAGAACTTATCCAAAGGAGTTCCCTAGAAGCACCTCACTTGATTGCCACAGAAACAGATGCAGTCTGTCTGGCTGGGGAGCCTGCCTGGGAGACACAACAGCACAGGGCCTGTGGTCACCTGCAGAGGCACAGCTCTCCATCAACATACTGGAGATGAGAGCCATGTTCCATGCCCTAAAAGCATTCGGACATCTGATACATGGACAATCGGTCCTAATCCGGTCCTACAATCGGGTCACAGTGGCCTACATAGTGAAGCAAGGCGGGACCAGGAGCAGAGCTATGCTGAGGGAGGCAGCGCAGTCCTTGACTGGGCCCAAGCCAACCTCAGACACCTGACCATGGTTCACCTGGCAGGAAGGCTGAATGTCCGTGTGGATTGGCTCAGCAGGCAACAGGTACATCCGGGGAATGGCGGTTACATCCGGACCTTTTCCAGATGATTCAAGCAACACGGGGAACAGTGACCATAGGCCTTATGGCAGCACGGGAGAATGCTCAGGTCAGAGACTACTATTGCGTTCAGGGACAACTTGTCCCAGGGAGCGGACACCCTATCACAACCGTGGAGACGGAGCCACACCTATGTTTTCCCACCACTCCCCTGATCCCTCAGGTTCCGACCAAAATAAAGGAATCACAACACACGATTATTCTGGTGGCCCCTACTGGCCACGCAGGTCGTGTTCGCAGCAGTCCGAGAGATGGCATTTGCCAGCTTCAGGATACCATACCGAGCAGACATGCTCTCACAGAGAGCCAGTGCTCCATCTGACCCCATGGACCCTCAAGCTCACGGCCTGGCTCCTGAAAGGAAGAGACTGAGGAGGTGGGGTACCATGATTCTGTCATCAACACCCTACTCCAGTCAGGCTGTCGTCTACCACCTCCACGTACGGAGACAATGGTCCATTTTCTCCCGATGGTGCCGGGCGGGGCCGAGTCTCGAGCAGACCGACATGGCCAACATCCTACTGTTCCTCCAACAGGGAGTAGACAAGGGTTAGCACTGTCCTCCCTCAGGGTGCAATTATCAGCCATAGGGCAGCCACGGGTCTCATCGGGATACACCCCGGATCTCACCCCGACGGCCACCCACTTCCTAAGGGCAGTGGAGATCCTCCACCCGAGGACTCGCCAACCGTCACCCCATGGGACCTACCGCTAGTCTAGAGTTCCTCAAACCTCCCCTAACGAACCCATCCTTCAGGCGGACCTGTTCTGGATCGGCCTCAAGACATGCTTCTTAGTGGCAATCTGTTCGCTAGGAGGATTGGAGAACTTGGGGCCTTATCCTGCACGGAACCTTATATGGTCTTCACCCCATTAGGGGTCCACCTGAGAACAGTCCCAGCCTTCTAGCCAAAGGTATCCACGGGTTTCATAGAGAACAACCCATCGAACTCCCCACCTTCCGGAGGGTCCCAACAAGGGCCCCAGCGTGGTCCCACATTATCTTGATGTCGGATCCGCCCTCTCAGTGTACTTGGCCAGAACCCGTCCCATCTGCAAGACAGAGAGACTATTCATCATCTCGAAGGGACAGAGGCAGGAAAAGCCGCCTCCAAGACCACCATTGCTGGGTGGTTAAGGAGAGTCATCCAGAACACTTACATAGCTAACCAAATGACCCCCCAAGGGATCAAGGTCCACTCTACCAGAGCGACCGCCACCTCCTGGGCGGAAAGAGTTAGCGTGTCCTCCGAGGACATTTGTAGCAGCCACGTGAGCTCCTCCACACTTTCACCAGGCACTACAGGCTAGAGCAGCTGCAGGCTATTCAGCCCACATTCGCCACTCAGGTCCTGACAGCAGCTTCCTCTACCACTCCTCTTAGCTCACTCTGTTTCCCTCCCTTGAATACTTCACTGCTTCTTATCTACCCATGAGGTAATGTCTGGAGTGCTATGGATGCCAACCAATCACAATGGGTGTTTACTCACCTGGTAAAGGTGATTGTGTTGGTTGGCATCCATGGCACTCAAACTCCCCCCTCAGAGAGCCCAGTGACTGGAATTGGATTAGGGATCTCCAGCCATGACAGGACGAACAGCTAATGCTGCTCTCAAAGTTATTCTACCAGTCGGACCTTGAGATTGAGTCTAGACTGTAAATAATAGGAGGAATAAAACCGCCCACAGGCCTCTAATACTACGTCGTGGTCCGCATTCTTCTTTGGCTCCAACCATCTTCTTCTTATTTGTCATAAATTACCTGTGCCTAGATTGTATTTTGTCTTTCTCTTATACTAACCGACCTTAATTTCAGCTATGGAAGATTGAACTGGAGAGCAGGGGTTTCTGAGACCTGGATATGCTAGAAATTTGATCTGGGTCAGTGCATTAGTAGCCTATCAGGTGGGCTATAACCCATGAGGTAATGTCTGGAGTGCCATGGATGCCAACCAACACAATCACCTTTACCAGGTGAGTAAACGCCCATTTCTGACAGATATTGCTGTTCTCTTCACTCAGTCTGATACAGAAATACATGACAATTTGCAGTGAATCTATAGCACTGAATAAATTTAATAAATACTTTAGTTCTGAAACAGATGACCCCTGCCTCCCACCAGCCTACTCCACACTGAGTTGTCTCCTGTACATTTTATTATTTAAATACTGTACAAATCAACTACATAAATCAGCTGCAAGCTGAAGCAGCTGCTGGAAAATGTCCTCCCCATTCACATCTCACACCCAAATAAATACAGGGAGACTGAGGGGAGGAGGACACATTATTCAAGTAGACAAACTAACAGCTGACAATAGCTAGCTAGCTGATATGGAACAGAGCAAGTTAGAGCATCTCATTCACAGCCTATTGTTTTTAATTCAGTTCTTGCTTTCTCCATTCAGCCTGGCTATGGGGGCTTTTATGTGATAATGAAACAATGTTCACACTCAGTTTACAAGGTGTGCATCCTTACTGCAGAAAGAGAGAAGAGAGAGAGAGAGAGAGACAACCTGAGTTTTGGCCAGGTTCACTGCCAGCACAAAGAGTAACCTACTGTGGCTTCAATCTGATTTATGAATAGACAGTGACACGTGTCCTGAGCATGAGAGACTAGACCGACAGGAACTTTGTGTGATCGTACGATTATCATTTTGAAAATACATTGGGAAAATATCGCCAACTGTATAATACAGTTTTCTTAGATCTTTTTGTATTTTCTGTATTAATTTCTTGATTTTCTATATTATCCACATTTGAGATGTCATGTCCACCTAAGTGTGACCATATAAATGGAATCTTTCTTCATTCAGCCTGTATGTGGGGTCCAGTCTTGGTCTGTTTATATATGTGTGAGAATGTGCTCAAATTCATTCAAACTTACTGAGATATTAACTAAAACTGTTTCCTGAGTATATGGCAACTAAACATTATTGGACCAAGCATAAAACATTAAATAGGAATGAAACAGGAGCTAAACATATCATATGGAATAGGCACACAGCCATAGTAACTAGAGGAAAGGTAGGCAGGAGGGATGCGGTTATGAAATGGGATCCAGGTTTCCAGAATAGACAGGGAAAATAGGACACAATGGACAGGTCTACTGGTCATTTTCTCCCTATAGATTCTATGTTTCTATGATTCAGTACACTTCTATAGCTTCATTTTAAATTGAGAAAGCCAGGTATTTGTCTCCATATCTCCATATTTTAGAAGTGTTTAGGTCTAGCTCAGGGTATCAGGCAATATGGTTATAAAAGCAGAATATGTTAATAGTGCTTAAAGAGCCACTGACAAAGTCTGGTGTCTGTGGCAGATTCTGGTATAGCCAATGCTGTTGTATTCAGTGCTTTTATTGTTTCTGTCAAAGTCAGAGTTTTCATCTTATAGGGGCAGTGACAGGAAATGATTGAGGTACAGTACATTACTAATATTAGTTGGCAATGTATTAGTCTGAATGTTATGCAGTCTTTGCAAATAATGATATTCCCTTTAAAATCAATTGTCATAAGCCAGACTTTTGATTGCTGAGTGTAAAACACGAGTGGATTCAAAGCTTCTCACTTGGAAGGTATAGAAATCAGTTGCTTTGCAGGATATTAAAGCTGTCTGAGCCTCAGTTCTAATATTCTTACTGGATGTTTTCACTTCAGCAATGCTCTTCCACAAAGGTGTGTAGGTGCTAAAGCATAGATACCCTATGGCATCAGAAGCCCATAACAAGTTCAACCAAAAGAAAAAATAAAGAATAAATAAATACTTTAGAATGTTGGTCCACTTATGGAAAACATCAAGTAGACACATTTTTAGGATGACCAGTACTGTATATACAACCACATGGAATATGCGTACAAATGTAAATCTAACAAACAAACAAAAAAAAGAAATACAAAGAAGGCAAGACACTCATACAAAATTATTATTCAGTTTTACAGCTCAGCCTCTTCCTCTATAGGTGGTTTCCACTTGTACAGTGCATGAAAAATGTGATTTCTAAGACAGTCACCCTTTAAGAATGTAGAAAATACTTCTAAAATACTCTAATACTGGACTACACTTCCTGGTTTGTACTTAAAGTCTAAATATTGGCAGTTAAGCCAATTCTAGTTGTCATTCCTCTGTGCCAATAATTAAATGGCATAGTGGTGGTGGTGGTGGGTGGGAGGGTCTGTGTTAAAATAACAAGTGTGGAATTTTATCCTGACCAGACACCTGATAATGTGTCCAGTGTACTATATGTCATTGTAACATGGGAAAGAGAAAGGGTTGTGCAGGACTGGTCTAACATCATCAGGTGACCATTTATTAATTCTCAAGTAATCCACATTTGCCTGAGAATTAATCAATGGTAAAGTGCACCCACATTCTGTTCCCATGTTAGTTTTCTGTCCTCTGTTCAGCCATCTGGCTGGCTGGCTAGACTTGCAGGCTAAAACTGTTAGTATACAGTGGTTAAACAGTCTTAGCCTGCAGTTCACGGCCGGGCCAACAGAAGGCTCTCAAACATGAATAGGAATACTTAAGTGAAATTTCTGGTAGCTCCATCATAAGTAGCTTGAAAATATCTATGACTATGTAATGTGTTTTTTTTACTTGGTGTATTGGCTCAGAAACAGATACCCTTTCAGTAACTACACAGTTCTCTCCCTCCTGTGCTGTACCCAGTCCTTCCCCTACATGCTTGGTATCTCCGATGACACCTTACCTTTCTGTCTGATGATCCTCCCTCTCTACCCATCCATCCCCTTACTCCCAAGTTCTCCCTTATCTCATTCCTCACTTCCACCTTCCCTGTCTCATCCAACTCTCAACTACTGCCTCCAACATTCTCTTCCCATTCTGTGCTCCTTTCCCATTGCACTTGATGCCTCTCTTCCCCCACCATGTATATCCCACACCACCGCCTACTTCACCCTCCCCCATCCTCCCCTACCTTCAAAGTACCTTCCTCCTTTTCACCTGCTACCCTAGACAAGGCCCTTTGGTCCATATTGTTGGTTTCACTAACTGTAAGGAGACCCTTGCTGGTAATGTAATCTCTTATGTGTTGCTCAATGAACGATTGTACTAATGCAAAATTTGCCTGTAACCAAATCAATTTATCGAGTAATGATTGTATGTACTGGCTGTTCTGTTTTCATGACGTGGAACCTTTGTAAAAAGTTTTTACTCAAAGGTTGATTCGAAAAATAAATAAATAAATGAATTTATGCCACATGTGATTTTCCAGATTGCCTAATTTTCCTGACTGTATCCATATCTTTTATTAAATATTTTAAAAATATTTTAATAGTGGGACCTAAAAACCACAAAGCACATACCTTGGACCAATCTCTATCAAACCTGAAAGTTTCAGTTTCAAAATATCCTATAAAGGCTTAACATTTTCAAAAACTAAGACTTTTAATTTTTTGCACCTCTGTAACTTTGCTTGCTCTTAACCAAGCTACATGAAATTTACAGGATCAAGAGTTCCTGATGCAGAGGCTGCAATTTCTATATTTCATGTAAATCAGTTGAAAGGGGCAACGTTATTAATGTGCTATTCTCGCTGTAAAATTCACATATAAAAAGGATGTAAGCCTTGTAATGTACCATCTGTTGGCCTGCTAAGGGAATTGCAGAAACAACTACCAGACCTCAAATCTCTTGTGCACTTAAATATATGTAGTTCCCATAATGCACAGCATCCAAATCCCAAACATCAAACAGCAGAAAATGGAGATGAGTCCACAGTTTACAAAACCTAAGTCAGCCAAATGAACACATATTCTGGCAGGTTGATCACACCTGCATGTAATCAGTAATTGTTCACTGTTGCAGTCACATATAAAAAAAAATTCAGCCTCTAGTTTTTCCAGTCAGGTGCAACCCTTTCTCTTTCCAGTGGTAGGAACCTTAATATCCTCCCAGAACCTTTGTAATTTTGCACTTTAAAATTACTTTTAACAAATGTAACATGGGGAAGAGAAACATATAAAAGAGTGCTGAATCCTTTCTCTTCCCATGTTACTAGTAATTAACCTTACTTTAGAGTGTGGGTCTACTGGGGATTAATGTATTGTTGGTTGGTTGAAACCGCCAGCCTTCGCCCTCAAAGTCCAATCACCCCACCATACATTAATCCTCAGTAGACCCATGCTCTGCCATGGGCTAGTCCTTATGTGTCACACCTGGTGTGGATGGAAATACAGTTTCAAATGAAATTGTATGCAACAGAGCATTTACAGCAGTAGCATGTTTGTCTAGATAATAATTTGTCAGAGTAGACATGCAGTCACAGAGTCAGTGGTTACTTAATACAGACTTGAGTGGGGTGCTGAGTAGAGTTATACAGTTCTGTCTCCAGAAACAGAAATGATCAGAAAAGAAATGCCAGTACTAATAATATAATAATAATAATACATTTTATTTATGGGGCCTATCTATAGCCAAGGCACCTAACAATTTTAAAACAGATCAAACATCATTACAATTCAGATCAAACATCAATATAATTAACATTAAAATAACAGTATACAATTCATCAAAAGGAAGATCAGTCACTGAATGCCTGGTGCTACAAAAAGTTTTTAATGCTTGCTTGAATTCCTCCACAGTTTTGCACTCCCTGAACTGATGGAGTAGAGAATTTCAAAGATTAGGGTCTGTATACAATGCCCTCACCCTGGATGATTTCAAACACACCCTTGGAATCTCTAGCAACCCTCATTGGCCAAGCGGAGTGACCGTCCCAGGGCAGTAAGGAACCAGGAGATCTTCAGGTAATCCAGGCCCAGTCCATGTAGGGCATTAAAAGTCAGTAAACCAACTTTAAGGTGATCCGCCATCAGACTGGCAGCCAGTGCAGTTCGCACAGCACTGCATAATATGACAGAACCAAGCAGATCCCATCAAAAGCCGGGCTGCCGTTTCTGCACCAGCTGCAGGTGGTGGATTTCACCCCGGAAGCCCTAAGTAGAGGGAGTTGCAATAATCTAAGCATGAGGACACAAAGGCATGGACCAAAGTAGGAAGGTCACCAGATGGAACGAGATGCTTAATCCTAGTGCTATTCCTGAGATGATAAAGGAAGATTTGATGACAGCAGACACCTGCAAATGCAAGGTCAGCCCTTCATCAAAAATTACCCCTAGGTTATGCACCTGTTCAGAGATCGGGACCGGAATGCCACTGAGAAAAGTCCCAACGGCAAACCAGCCCCAACCCCCTATCCAGTGACCTGGGTCCACAACCAGCACCTCAGTTTTTCTGAGTTCAACTTCAGCCAGCTGGAATCCATCCACTTCTGGATTTCTTTCAGACAGTTATTAAAGACCGAGAGAGCTCTATCCTGGTCAGGTGCAAAGAAAGGTAGAGCTGGGTATCATCAGCATAGCAGTGAAACCTCAGCCCATACCTTCTTACAATGTCTCTGAGGGGTAGCATGCACCGTGAACAACGTGGGTGACAGCACTGAACCCTGAGGAACCCCACATGACAGAGAAATAGGGCCTGAGGAAAAAAACAGACACCATCTCTGTGTTCTACCCATGAGGAATAATGTAAACCACCTGAGGACTGTTACCTACAGTCCACAGATGTGCCTCAGGTGACCAAGCAACACCCCATGGTCCATGTTGTCAAATGCTGATGACAGATCCAGAAGAACCAAGATGGAACGGCTGTTCCGATCTCTAGCCATCAGGAGATCATTGAGCACCTGAACCAGCACTGTCTCGGTACTATGTCTCTTTCAAAAACTGGACTGGACTGGTTCATAGATGTCATGGATGGTCAAATGGTCCTCCAGTTGTGCTGCCACTACTTTCTCAATCACCTTCCCTAAAAGGGAGGTTAGAGATAGGTCTGTAGTTTGCATGGCAGTCTGGGTCCAAGGTAGTTTTCTTCAAGAGTGGTGTCAACACCGCATCTTTTAGGGAGCTAGGGAACTCTTCAGATTCCAATGAGCACCAGACTGTCTGTGCAAGGACTAGATCGATGACATCAATACTACCCAAAATTAGGGAAGTTGGTCCAGGGTCCAAACTACAGCACATAGGGCTACATCTTGGAAGAGCCTCATGACATAACTGAACTCCGTTATTGAAGGTACCCAAGAAGGCTGAGGTACAGTGACCTTTGCACTAATCAAAAGCAACACCCATAGAGTGTGCCGGTTGGAGTACCACCCTGATATTAGCCACCTTATTAGCAAAGAATTGAGCAAGTTCATCACGCTATATAATTGCGAAAGGCTTTCGGAACATGTAGACAAGCTGGGTTGTACAGTCTGTCCACAGTTCGAAAAGCTGAGCTGGTCAATTTGAGCAGCCCCAATCTCCCCGGACAGGAATTCTGCTTCTTCATAGTGATTGCAGATTGATAGGCTTGATAATGATCAATCAATCAATCTAAGGCAATCAGTATCAAGGGCAGACTTTCACCAGCAATGCTCTAACCTTTGTCCTAGTCTCTGCATCTCCCCCAAAGTCCCATCAATCCAAGGAGATTGAGGGCAAAGGGAGAGAGGATGAACACGGACTGGAGCAATGGAATCTAGAGCTGCTGAGATGGCCAAATTATATGCCGTCCACAAGGGTCTCTGGGTCATTGCTTGCCAACGAGAGGGATGAGAGGTCAAGAACCACAGCTAAGCTATGAGAACTTATATCTTGTAAAGGATGGTACCTAACCATCTCCATAGGGGTAAGCCTACGAGGGGGTGCTAAAACAAACCCACTGTATAGTGATCTGACCACCCAACTGGTTCCACCCCAAGTCAGATGTTTCGATCCCTAGGAGGAAAACTAAATCAAGGGAGTGTCTGTGTTTATGAGTAGCAGTGGTAACCACCTGTGTGAGGCCCAGAGATGTCAACAACTGGAGGAAGTGCTGACCAAATTGCGAGAGTTCATCATCGACTCAGGTATTGAAGTCACCCAGACCCATCAGTCTGGGTTACTCAAATGCCATGTTGATGACGAGTCCCACTATAAGGAATTGCTTTTCATCACCAGGAGGGCGATAAATGAGGCGATCCGATAACCTACATCTGCCACTACAGCACACTCAAATGACTCAGCCTCCTCGAATGACTCAGCCTCCTCAACTTGTACACTCATGAGGTTAAGTTCAGTCTTGAAACAGACCGCACCCTCCCCCATGGTCCAATCTCAGGCGGTGAATCACCGAGTACCTGGCTGGAGTTACAGCCCAAAATGGGGCCAGAGTTCTCATCCAGCCAGGTCCACTGTTTCAACAAGATCTGCAATAATTGCAGTCTTGTTCTTGATGGAACTGGCATTGCACAATCTCTGCCCTAGTTGGACGAATTTCCCAGGCCGTTTGAACCACCTGCCAGCCATTAATCGGTAGTTCTTTGGGTATGGAAACCAGACATGGAGAATCACGTTCTGGGTTCCATTTCACCCTAGGGCATCTCCTGGATCTTACCACCCCAATACAATGACTCTCATTCACCCTCCACTCTTCATAGCCCCCACCCCGCTCTATCTCCTACACACAATACCCAGCACTCTACAGCACTGGTAGATTGTAAACTGAAGGAAGGAGGAAGAAAGGGTGGAGGGCATGGAGAGTAGAGGGTGACTAGCGCCAATTGCAGGGGCAGGCATTCAACACATTCCGCATGACTCAATAGATAAGCAAAATCTTCCTTAGACCAAATAAATACCATCCAAACCCAACCCCAACCAAAACAATATTATCCTGAAAATAAAAGACCTAAACTATAAAATCAAAATAACAAACCAAACAAACAAAATTAATAAATAAAATAAAACTAAAACTAATAAATAAAATAAAACTAAAACAAACCCCAAAATTACTCAACTAACACCTCTAACACTTAGTAAAACACAAATAAAACACCACCCTATCCCACATTAATTGATAAGTCACTCCTGACTTAGCTCAGGAACTACTGCAGCCCCTTTCACAGGCCATGCAGAACAGAAAATTATGAATTATGAATTTACCCCCAAAACCATCTCACAGCCGGAATCAGGGAAGTCCAGGCACTCTCACTGCCCAAATAGGAAGTCAGTTTACTCAAATGATGTCCACAGTAAAATAAACCACAAAACTTTCATTAAAGAATAAAATAAATAAAATGGAAATATGTTGATGCCAGGTCCTCTCACCACCAGGGAGACCACACAGAAAGTATAAGCCTTAGGTCCTGAGCAAAATAAAGATAATCCAAGGTGTCAGTCATCCATAAAGTGTAGGAGCCACAGAAAAATCCAAAAAGGGGATAATACAGGGTGCTACTTGACAATAAAATAGGAAAACCACAGAAAAGTCCAAGCCGATCAAAGCTAACCGAAAGATCAGATCAGCAGCCAGCAACAAACCTTTCTCAAAAAGACTTAGTAAGGGTACACTGAAATATCCAGCTGGAGAATCTGTACAAAAGCCATATTCAGGAGTCAAGTCATAGAAAACAACCAGTAAGTCAAATTCCAGTTCTCCAATACAGGAATCGAAAACAGAAGCAATTGATGTCTTCAGATCACCAAACCCTTTTCAGGTCTTCAGGCCTCTCACTGCCTGGGAGATCACACAAAACCAAGCACTCTTACTGCTTTATAAATCAGGAAGGAGTCTGAGTCATCAAATAAATAAAATTATTATCTGACTGTGTCATTGCAGGCAGGAAAGTTACCATCCGTTTTAGTCCAGTATCTACTCAGAATGGCTAAATCACACAAAACACAAATGGAGGCCCCTACAATGGGGTCGGAGTCGAAAATGCTCGCAGCCACAACTAATGAACTCCACCAGGACCAGCTACCCAGCTGACACCTTGGAGAATCAAAGAGAACTTTAGGCCCACTAGCTGACTACCCGCCGTCCACAGCTCAGGTCCCAAGCAGCAATGAACTTTGCCCTGGTTTCCCAACACACTCACAAATTATCCATCTTGCTAAAGGTAGTATGGTCTTCAGTACCAGAGGTACCTATGCAAGTTAGTCGAAACTGATGGCCCAGTCTTTCTTTCCAAGATTCAAGGTACGTCCTCACGCACTTCCACTGCACTATTATTCCCTCAGAATACCACTTGACTCCTCGGTTCTGTGATTCAGAACTTCCTCTCCTTATGTTATTTGAAGCAGAGTTATACAGATTTTCACAAGCAAGCAATAGCAAATCTGTGTAAAGCAGGAAAGATGTTAATCCTGCAATTTGCAAAGGAATAGCTGCTGCAACAAAAATCTCCGCCAGCCAGCACGATGTACAAAAATAAAATAAAATGTCCCTGACTAACACGCACTTCTTTAATCTGCTTCACTGCAAGAACCATTACTAGTCTAACTAACCACAACACAACAAAAACAGTAATATTCACAAAAGCATACAAAAATGCACAAAATGAACTAAAAATGAGACAAAATAAATGCGTAAACTAGTCAGCTGTGATTAAGGCTGACCCATTTCAGTCACCATCTTGCTAAAAATGAGACACATAACTCGAGCATTTGTGCATTGTGGGTTACATTCTAACTTTGTTAAGGAAATGATGGGTTTAATACATAAGCAATAAGACATGATGGGTGTACATTATGGTGAAATAATCAGTCACCTCAGGTGCATTGTTAGGCATGAGGCGAGCCGAGTGCCATTAAATGCACCTGAGAAGAGAGTTTTTTTACTATAGTGCATACCCTGAGTGTCTTATTGCTCTTTAAAATGTCATTTAAATACATGACTTAAAACAAATGAAAATAAGAAAAAAGTATTTTAAAAGATAAACTGACCTTTCATTGAAATGTGCTTCCATTTTAACTCTGAATAAAAAAAATAGTCTCTATTCTGATAACTGGGGTTAGCTAAAACATAAAACATAATGAAAACTGTTTCTGGCACACATTTTTATAAGACAAAAATATGTTGCCTTGCATTTCAAATCAATACAAGTCCTGTTTCTTAATGGAAATTTCTTCAAAACTTTAAACCAGCCATGTTGTTTTTTTTGTTGGGGAGTGGCGATAGATTTCACTTGAAAACACCCATATATGATTCAAATGTACATGCTTTTATATACTTCATGAATGTATTTGAGCACTTTGGATCTGCCTCTGCTTATCTATCTGTGTTTTCTCACCTTTTCACTATGCTTATGAAGTATTATTGCCTACTTTCTTCACCCTGTTTTTTTCTCTGTCTTTAGCACATTCAAGATATGGAATGTTTATCATGAAATGTTTACCATGGGACACAGGGATTCAATGTTCTGCTCAATTCCACTGGCAGAATGTTCCTTCCCTAACATACTGTACACAAACAGAACAAAGGCCTCTATTAGAGCCAGATGCTCAATTATCTTACTCTCAGGGCAAGCAGACGAGATCTCCTGATGAGCAGGTAAAGATAGAAGATTGATTTTTCATTGCCAGCAAAGAAACAGTTGTAATGAAAACTTAATGTTTTTAATTTATTTATGTGTGTAAGAAGAGTGTGATGATCAAGGAAACAACATTTAATTAATTAGTTTTATTTTTTTATTAAGGTAGTTTTATTTTAGGACCCAGTTGATGTTTTTACAGTGTAAAGGTAGCAGCCATGTTTGTGATGGAAGATCAATTCTGCTTGTAGAGACTGATGGGAGATAGTTATGGTTGTACAGTAGAAGAATTGAGTTTCTCATTGTGTGATGTGATTTAGGACCAGGAAGACTGTGCATTAAGCTTGAATAATGCATGGTCACCTGACTAGTTTTAACCAATTAAAGTTCTATGATTTTTATACCCCTTTTATAAAGCTTATTATTTGACATCCCAACACATTGTTGTCCAAGGTAGCAGCTCTGCATAACACCCCATATTCAAGTCTGTGAGAAATAATCAGTGACTCTGTAAATGCAAATCTAATTAGTTAAATTAGACAAACTAATAACAGCTATAATTGATCTGCTGCTGCATGTAATACATTTCAAAATGCATTTATTATTTTAATTATTTATGTTACCATAATAAAATTAATGCATTAAATATCTAGGGTCCGGCAATGAGCAGCAGGCAACGATCTTCTTAAAAAGTGAAAATTCTATATTTGCAGCAAAATAAAACCTTGTGCCTGTATATACTCAGAATAAATGGCAAGGCAAGGCAAATTTTTATTTTATGGCACCAAATCCCTGAGGCTCTAGGAACCTAACAAGGTATTACAAGATAAAACAACTATTTAAAATCCAGAAATAACAAATAAAGTCAGAATTCAAATAATACAGTTCATTATAATAGTGCTGGTTACTCTGTGAAGGCCAGGCTGAACAGGTGGGCCTTTAGCTTCTGCTTGAAAACATCAATCCAAGGGGCCTCCCAGACTGCAGATGGAAGCGCATTCCACAGGGTCAGCCCAGAGACACTGAAAGCTTGATCACCAGATGTCTTGAGCTGAACCCTGGGAATGTCCAGAAGACCACTCAAGAGGAGCGGAGGGAGCAAGCAGAGGTCGAGATGTCAGGAGCTCCTACAGGTAGCTAGGACCCAGCCCATAGGGCCTTATTGGTGAGCAAGCCCAACTTGAAAAGGACCCTCCACCTGACCGCAACCAGTGCAGAGCAATCAGGACCATGGTCACATGACAGGACCTAGGCAGGCCTGACAGCAACCAGGCTGCATGTTCTGCACCAGCTGCAGCCTGCAGAGGGTCCCTCTCATGACCACAAAGTAAAAGTGTTATAGTAGCCAAGCCTAGAGGTAACAAAGGCATGTACCAGAGCCAGCAGATCCTTGGGTGGAATGAAGGGCTTGATTCTGGTGATGTTCTGCAAGTAGTAGAAACCACTCTTGAGCACAGATGACATCTGATCTTCAAAGGTCAGCCTGCTATCCAGGATCACACCTAGATTACATACCCTTGAGGAAGAAACCAGTGGAGCAGACCCCAGAAAAAGACCTGTGGCCACTCCAGGTTGCAAACCCATGATGCCCACAACCTGGCTTGACTACTTGCACCTCTGTCTTCTAGTTTCTATCTCAGCCAGTTGGAAGCCATCCAGTCATTGATTGTAGCCAGACAGATGTAAACAAGTCAACAGCATCAGATGTTCCAGGCGCAAATGAAAAATACAGCTGGGTGACATTTGCATAGCAGTGAAATGCCATGCTGTATTGCTGAATGATCTCATCTAGGGGCAGCATGTACACTGCAAACAGCAATGGCAGCAAGATTGAGCCCTGTGGAACTTCACACAACAGGGGCATTGGGGAGGAGGAGAAATTCCCCATCACTATCCACTGCATCCTATCAGAGAGATAGAACTCAAGCCATCTGATGACAATGCCAGTGAGTCCACAAAATTCACAGAGCTGATCAAGAAGTACAACATGATCCATGATGTCAAATGCTAATGAGAGATCAAGGAGCACAAGAACTGACCTGAGTCTTCTATCTCTAGCTCTGAGCAGATCATTATGCTCTCTAACTAGAGCTGTTTCTGTACTGTGTCTAGCCTGAAAACTTGACTGAAATGGCCCATAGATGTCGAAGAACATGAGGTGATCCTCAAGCTGTTGTGCCACTAATTTCTCCAGAACCTTGCTCAAAAAGCAGGTTGGACATTGGATGGTAATTCACCAGGATGTCTGGGTCGAGGAAGACTTTTTAAGAAGGGGTCTCACCAGCACTTTTTCAAAGAAGCTGGGAATACTCCCTCCACCATCAAACACCTGGAAATCCTGGTGAACACCGGTCAACAGCCTTGGTGCATCCCATTAAGAAATGCATTGGGCTGAGTCCAGTTCACAAAATGTGCTTCAGCTCTAAGATCACCTCAGTCACCTCAGACACCTCCACTGGCCTAAACTCCTCCCAGACAGGCAGAGTGCCTCTGCTTATACTGGTCCGACCACTGCAAGGTGAAGGCCTCTGTAATGGAATCCTCTACTGGATAGATAACACTCTGTCATAGAAGAACAGAGCAAACTCTTCATACAAGGTGGATGAAAAACTCTTCTTCGGCTGTAGACAGGCAGGATGGAGAAGCCTATTCACAGTCTGAAAAATCTGAGAAGGTCTGTTCTTCCCTGCCACAATCTCCTGCACAGGAATTCTGCCTCTTACAGGAGATTGTCTCCTGGTACTCACCATAGTGAGCACGCAGAACCAGTCTGTTGGCCTCCAGCCTGGTCATCTGCCAGTTATGGTCCAACTTCTGATCCTTGATCTTCATTACCTTGAGATCCCAATCAAATCAGGATGATCTCAGGTGAGAGGATCTGGTCATATATGAACTGGCATGATGACATCCAGTGCTTCGCCACCACCTTATTATATATACGGCCACTGCCTCACTGGTGCCAATCGCACAAGCCGCCTTAACTCTAAAACAGGTCAGCCAATGCCAGAAGTCCTTCTAGGTGTAAACTTTAAAGGGCAGTAGCTGACAATTCCACTGAGGAAGTACCAGGCCTAAATGTGAACCCCAGTGCAACGATTGTAACAAGAAACCTGATCAATCTTGAGGTTATCAACCCCAAGACCCAGCTGGAACACTCAGATTGAGTGTGGCCACACTGCTACCACACTTCTACCTTCTGTGTAATGTGTATGAATAGACATCTGTGGGGATTGTGTGGGCACGATGTTGGATTAAAGAAGACTGTCTTAAAAATCACTTTTTTCATGTATTGTAAAAACTTTTCAGTCAATTAACCAACAAAAATGCTATTTGGTGTCCTGCAAAACAACAACAATAAAAAAAATATCAACTGTTCTATAAAATTCATAAATTGCTCGTACAGTATCAAAAGAATTACAATAACAACCCCACTTTAGTTTTTAGACTGAAATTGTTGATTTTGCAACAGCAGAGCCGTGAGCAGGGTAATAAATGTTGCCTTTTAAATCCTAACACGTCCACAAGCCTCACCTCCCACCCTCCTCGAGCACCAAAAGTTGTAGATGTACGAGAAAGTATGAATGAAAGATATCCTCCTGTCATAGTAACATCTGACTGGCCAACAGTAAGTCAATCAGGTATTACTATTTTAGGAGGATGTGTTTTCATTCATACTTGTCAAAATGTCTAAGAGTGCAAACTGCCCCTTGGGACCTGCTACTGATAATATTATTAATATAATTTTTACTGTCTGTGTCAGAATTTATGAAGTTTATGGGAAACAGGAACAACACAGACTTACAGTACTAATCAGTGTAGTCATTTTGCATTTCAGAAGTGTTCCCCACTTTGTTTTAGCACCTATTTATCTTTCAAGAGTAAAGTGAATACACTTTACAAACATGAACCTTACTGAGGATTACATATTTTCACAATAGATATATATACAACATTAAAAAAAGCCAAACAAAAGTGATGGCACTGTATTTCTTAGACAATTACAATGCCACTCAAACCTGTGATTATTAAATGGACCCTTGATTCTACCCTGACAAATTACCTAACTTGTCTTAAGCAGACATACTGTTGCTGTTCAGTGAAGTAATGCATTAGACTGGACTCTTCTTCCAATTGCACCATACCTCAATTTGATAATATTGTATTTGCTCTAATGGACCACATATTGTTTAGATGTAGTTCTAGGAACTTTTAATTTTTCCCTCACCGTTACATTCAGACCTTGTATTTGCTTGGACCCCAGCATCATTCTCATATATACCATTTTTGACAATAAAATTTTCTAACATTCAAACAGAGCAAACTGAAGAAGCCTTCACCATTCAAAATTGCAGCTATCTTTGAAAAAGTTGATATCAGTTGAATACAAAGCTGTTCATTTATTTAATCATTCATTTATTTATAAATGTTTTATGTATTACATTATCTATTACTTTATTCTTTTTCTGAATAATTAACTGAAGTCCATATGTATCATTTATTTCATATTACAATTGGCTTTACCATTGGAAACAAATGCAGTTATAATTTGATGTAATTTTGCTGGTTAATATTAAAATTCTAATGACTGTTCTATAAGTTGGGAATCATGCCTTTGCCAGGTGAATTTGTTTATTGAATATTAGATCAATTGCATGCATCAAATGCAAAACATTAGAAGAGCCATTTATTCAGAACCCAGTCTCAGCTTCAAATGCAGTTATTACAGTACTTGTTGAATTTTAATGCCTCCAGCTATTACTTGTGAGTTTTCTTGTAGTATAGTGCAAAGTCAAAATAAAGTTTCATTTCTTTTACTGCAAAAGCATTTTGATGCATGGGTGGGAGGCACACTCATCATGTAATGTTCTGTATATAAATTCACCAGGACAAGGGGAGCAGGATGCTAGCTGAGGGATGGGAGTGGGCGATTATAAAAATTATTCGTGAGGTGGAAAGTGTTGGAAACTTATGCCACAGTGGGTGGGTGAGTGGCTTAAACCTTTTGCACTTTTTTATGCCAAAAGGTGGCGTGATGGGCAATTCATACAACATTTGCTGGCAATTGCTGGCATAGGGTAGTGCTTACTTTATCTAGCAAAAGCTACAGAGATTACCCAGTTCACTGGTCAGAAGTCAGAAGGGTTAGAACCTTGAAGGGGCTACAGACAGGTGATCAAAGTTGGGAGGGCAGGAAAATGTCAGGTCACAATTACAATAATAAAATACAATAATAATAAACAATTACAATAAAGTAAACACTGTATATTACGATGCTTCTTTCCACAGTTCTTGGATGTGATAATGATATTGTATTGTAAAATAATCTTCCATTTCATATTCTGTTCCATATTTTTATTGGTGAATAATGTATAGAAAATTATATAGAACAGCACTGAGTAAGGGTTTATACACTGCTCATGATGTATTTTATATGGTGGCATATTTTTGAGTAACTCCTTACTACTACATTGGATGTGGGAGCCATGAAGAATGCTGTTTATACTTTTGGCTGGTGGTTGGGTGCTACAAAACCTTTGAGGGCACAGACTAATTGTTTGCACTTCTATGTTATGTACTCGGACAACAGCGATAACTTTATCCCAACTGTACTATTACAGCAATCACAATCCAAGACTGCACACTGCATTTTGTTTGTCTAATACTGATCTCAAAAGTACTGATGGCACTCAAGACTGTATGAAACTGAAGTCAAAATCCCTTATGTCAACAGAAGTCAATGGATGGTAACATATATAATTGGTGGCTAATTATTAAACTTGTATTGTAGCAAAGCAGTAAACTGTAACTAAGACTTAGAAATCATGATAAGAACACTGCACTATGATGATTACCCAGTTATTGAGCTGCCACAATTCAAAGTCTCTCCATTTTCTAGACTGACACCCATTTTTAACTGGTAATGGCTTGTATGCAGTCTCATTGCAAATGCCACCTGCAGGTTAATTACAAGGGAGAATCTTTATTTACAGTTTGGCAATACAAATTTATGTGATGTCTCAGGTAGCCATCTGGTGGCTAAGTGAAGAATTCCAGTTATACAACTTTTGAAATTGTACTTCCCACACCTCAGTACTGAGCTACATTTTCTCTGATGCACCACAGGGAGTGGTAGCAAGAAGTGTACTGCATTACCATAAAACTACAGAGAGAGGTGTACCACATTATCAGGCAACTTGTCTATAACTTCCACTATATATATATCTTCACTGCAAAATTTTTTATTAATGAATCAGTTAGGGTTCAGAACAAAGCAACAAAAGTAGGAAATGAAACATTAGGGTTTCCAACCCTAACTCCACATCCCCAAACAAGCAATGGAAGGGGCAAGGCAACACAAGCAACCAGAGACAGCCATCATCAGGTAAGATAAACAACATACAACTCTCTGCACATAACAACAGAGACATCCATCATTATGGTCCACCACTTCTGTAACCATGGATACACATGCATACTTCAAGCACATACTGTACACTCCCACTTCAGGCTGAAGCATTTGTTTGCAGTATATGAAAGATGAAATTTTGTGTAGCTAAAAGTAATATAATCATTACATCATAATTGTAATATATAACTTTGTATATCACTATAGAAGAAATCAATGACATTGTTGAGCAGCTATGAAGCTATGGTATGCATTTGTTGTTTGTGTTTTTGGGTCAGTAAGACAATTATTTGTAAACAAGGTTGTTCAAAATGGAATAATGGTATCTCAGTATTGTGTGAAAACACATAAACACAACCATTGAACTCTTATTCTTTTCTGTCACATTAATATGGAAATGTAGTGCTACATAAGATTTTTGTTTTTCTTGGTAGATGTGTCCTATGCACAGAAAAGAGATAGTTATGAAACAATAATACACAGTCAAAGATATGTAGAATTTTACATTCAGACTTGTGGTGGGTGAATTGGGCTCAATTAAGCTCTGCAAAGTCATTCGTGAAGCCAAAGGTGAATTTGTGGAGTACTCCACGAAAGAGGAGTAGTCGCATTACAGTGGGTAATGGAAAGTCCATTGAAAACAATGACTTTATGCTACTCCGCCTTCCCAGACCACTACTTTATCAATTTTAAAGGTGAAGTGCATTGAAAACAATGTACTTCATCTCACTTCACCTTGTGTTTAAGCTCCAAAGGTGAATTTTGCAGTGATTCATGGGATTTCAGGTCACATGGGCTCTATATTGATCTGCACAGTCTCAGTTTGGGGTAGTGTGTGTAGGCTATAGGAGACAGTGTGCTCTGAGAGCTGTCTGTGATTCAAACCTTCTAAAGCTGTTAAAAAGCCTGTTTGAGTAATTTTTGTTTGCTCAAACTTTAGTTCATCGATTGTAGGAACCCTCCTGTGCTCATATTAATGAGCATTTTTGTTTGTGTGTGGATTTTGAATGTTAATGTAGAACATTGCATCTATGTAGTAAGGTACAGTGGAATTGTGCTTTGGGGAGGGCATATCTGTGGTGTAGGCAGATTTAAGTTGGAGAAATAGGAAGTTCTTTTGTTTTTTGTTACATTTTGTTATATAACTGATTGTGTTAATCTACACACAGTATTATTGTCAGTAATTGTTGAAATTATCTTGCTGATTGTGTGTTGTGTGGATCTGGTACAGCAATTCATAATTTCAGGTTGTTTACAATATGTGGTATATTACTGAAGTTTTCAATTTGTTATGCATTACTTGTAGACAAATTGTGTGTCTGTGTGAGTGTGTGTGCTAAGCGTGAAATCAAATAATATACCTTTTATAGTGCCACATGTAACTGAAGGCACAGCAGTGTGAACCTGCTATCCACTGCAGCTGCATGATTTGTACTGCCATTGTGGTATCTTTTGTTTTGATGTTTGCATTGTCATAAAAATCTCCAGTCAGTGCCCCCCCACTGGCAAAAGGAATTATTTTCCAGATTGGATTGTTCATGACTTCAGCACCACTGGTTAGTTAAGGTGTTGTTGAACTTGTGAATTTGTGTCTGTATCTGTTGCTGAAGCCACAGTTGTTTTTTGCTTCACATCCAGCTTCCCCACCCAGAGTGAACATTCCAAAATCTAAATTTGTTTAGAATATTGTTGTTGATCCCTCAAAATGCCCACAAAGAAACATGCAAGCAAGCTTGTTTCTCACCATGGCACTGCTGCCAGTGGTAAGATTGTCTGTGGGTGTGGTGATACGCAGAGCAGAAGTGCATTGCTGATGTGGGGAAAGGTATTTCTTCTGCAATGTTTTTACAGCCCAATCAGTAGCTTCACTCATAGTTGGAGGAGATGATGTTGTCCCAGCCAATGGTGTTAGTGCAGTTGCTGGTGCTGGTATGACTATTGCTGCCTCAAGTTCCACTTCTGACCAGTGTACCATGTCCAAAAATATAGTGGAATGTGTAGCAATGCGAGTGCGTGGCAGTGTAGATGATGTCATACTTCCCAGTAACATCCCAGTAACTGAACATGAGGACTCTGATAATCATGTCAAAGTCAGCATACAATGTGACATTTCTTCCATTGCAGTTCAGGTCATCCATTTTCCATGCAGTGATTCACAGTGTGGTGAAAAAATATCAGGTAATGGTGGTGTTGATGATGATGATGAATCTGATGATGATGATGATGTTTCTGTGGTTGCAACATGCACTCCACATGCCAACATCCAAGCAGAAGATGTGGATGTGGGATGTTGATGAATATGATGATGATGTAATTGATCCCAGTTGGGAACCGGAGAAAAATAAATTCAAGGTGGCTGTGTCTGGGTCTGTTTGCATTAATCCCCCATAAAAACTTGTGATTTACCAGTTTCAGTTGATGGTGATGATGATGATGGCCCAGTAATAATGATAGCTAGTCATGGTGGTCAGTTGCAGTCCAAGTGTGTTCTGCCTGAAAAGTCACGTAGCACACCCCCACTTCACGGCTTAAAAGAACGGAGTAAAACAAGCAGCACCAGGGACATGTTAAAAGTAGAGCATCACAATCACTTGTTTGGGATTTTTGTGCAAGATGCAAATGATGAGTCAGTTGCAATCTGCCAGGTTTCCGCGGCGTGGAGTCGAGGTAAAAGGAAGGCCATCTGGGCACAGGAGGACAGCATACACATCTGAAAAACAGGCACATGGCACTGTGGACCCAGCATAAGATGGCAGCTAATACAACAGTGTGGTGTTCATCATCGTCATCAACCATAATGAGCATGTTATCCCTTCTGTGACTGTTAAATCAAGTAAGAAATTAAATGTGTAGTAGTGATGAAATAAGAGCTGAGGATTACTAAGCATGATGAGGTGGATGAGCGTAATGATTTTTAAATGTTGTCTGGCGCTGGTGAAAGTAGCAGTTTGGTGGTGGTGGTGGTGAATGCAGTATGTCTAGTGCAAGTGGTACATCAACTCCTGTTGGTAAATGTGGCAAACAGCTGCATTTGTAGGTTTGTCATCATCACCTGTGCAACTGCCTTCATCAAACGCCCACTCTTCACCCACTGCCATTCGCAGAGCAGAACCATTTTCCATCACACCCCATGTAAAATGTTTAAGTCAGCCCACATTACAGAGTGTTTTGCACATAAGCTGACATACCCACCCAATCATACAGAGTCATGCGAACTTAATGCTGCTGCAGCTGAAATGCTGGCAATTGATCTTTTGCCCTTCCCTTTGTGGAGAATTCTGGGTTCTGGAGTTTGCTGCATGTGCCTGTCCAAAATGGAAAGTCCCATCCAGGACATACTTTTCGACCCATGCTGTCCTCAGTTGTACTGTATTGTGTCTGACTCAGTAAGACATGCCCTTCAACATTCCTCCTCTCCATTCATTCATTTAAGTATGGATATGTGGACAAGTGGCAAAACAGTGGGGAGTTCATATTTGTGTATAACTGCACACTGGACACAGATGCCAGGAGTTGTTTGTGCTGTTGGTAGTGTGAATAATCAGTGCAGTAAGGTGGAGTGTCATGGTAGCAATCTTCCAGGAATTTGACAGCATGCAATGATTGCTATGCACAATGTGACCTGTTCACACACTGGTGAAAACATGTTGGACATGGTACTGAATGAAATTGACAAGTGGCTGAACCCTTGTCCCTGAGAGCTGGGTTCATAGCGAGTGACAATGTGTTAAATGTGGTGAAATGCATCACGAATGGAGGCTTTTTCATGTTCTATGCATGGCCTATTGTTTAAATCTTGTGGTGCAGGAGTTTCTGCAGCACCCTGATGTAAAGGAAATGCTGACAGTTTCACACCATATCTGCTCTCACTTTCATGATCTGCAAAGGCCCTTGACCAACTCGGCAGTTGCAGATGCAAAACAGCCTCCCTCAGCACCGCTTGAAGCTGGAAGTTGTCACCAGTGGAACTCAATTTTATTCATGGCAGAGAGGTTGTATGAACAATACAAAGCCATCTCAGAATATCTTGTGATACACACTAGCCGTGACAGTTCTGGGTCATCCATGTCTAAGATGACTAAACAGTGGCACCTAATGGACTCAGTAATAACAGTTTGCGGCCTTTTGAACATGCCACACAGTCAGTAATGGTGAGTCTGCCCATTAGCTAACAATAATTCCACTCTCAAGCAAGTGGTGCTGAGGCAGACATTGTGAATGTACAACATGGCCTTCATGTTGCTGGAGAAAGTGCTAGCAGTATGTTGCTGAAACACATGCTGACAGTATTTGACCAGAATCGTCACATCTAAGCATTCAGCAAAGTGACAACTTTGCCATAGCAACAATGCTGGACCCACGATACAAATGTGGAATTGCCTCAGTACTGGAGGAGGCCTGAACAGGTAAAAATGTCAGTGAACAACTGGTGTGCTTGGTTCATGGGGCACAGAAGTTATGTGCCAAGGTCAGCAAACCTCAGCAGCATAATCAGGCTGAAGGTGCACCTGGAGGAGTATCAAGCACATCCTGTAAGGGAAGGGACTGCAGTTCCAGGTGATCTGTCATCCAAAGTGATTGGCGTCAATCCACTTTGGGAGGCTTTGTTCCAAGTGGGATTTGTGAAATAAATGGTTCTGGAGAACAGGATGATGCATCAACCACTGGACTTAGTGTGGCACAGAGAATGATTGAGTCATATTTGTCTGAAAACAGGCATCTGTCAACTGATGATCCACTTTCATACTGCAGTGGAAAGGCCAATGAATGGCCAGAGCTGACTGCAGTGGCACTGATGTACCTCACATGCTCACCCTCCAATGTAAGTGTTGAGAGGGTATTCATTTCAGCAGGTGCAATAGTTAGGGATTATCGGACAAACCTCTCTCCTGCAAATGTTAACTTGCTAACATTAATAAAATGAATGAGAAGCACATACCAGCACAGACTGTAACCTCAGTATTCATACCCTGGCCTAGTCATGGTTTTGGTGATGTAGAAATGGACCATCCTGGTGGCACTGGCAGCATGAAACAACCTACCACTGATGTAAATGATGACACAATAGAAAAAGAATTCCCAGTGGTCAGACTTCAGACATAGATGACTGTGAGGGCAGCTTTATTTATGAGGATGTTGATGAGGTTAATGTTGGCAGGTTTTAACTGAAGTTGTTAAAAGGCTGTGACATTTGCTGTATACTACGTTTCCTTTTCATACGGTTCAATGAGTGTCCACTTAGAGTGTGACTCAAATTCCATATGTCACATCACATTTGTAACAGAGAGCACAATATATCCTGGCCCCATGTACCACCACCATAAAACCACTGCTAGCAACTACCACCACAGGGAATGACTTAGTGTGCCCCTGGACCACCACCATCACCACTGTTAGCCACTGCCACCACAGGGAATGCCTTTGTTTGCCCTCCCGGACCACCACCACCTATGCTGTTAGCCACTGCCACCACAGGGAATGACTTTGTGTGCCCCTCCGGACCACCACCACCTATGCTGTTAGCCACTGCCACCACAGGGAATTACTTTGTGTGCCCCTGGACCACCACCACCATTACCCCTGTTAGCCACTCCACCACAGGGAATGATTTCGTGCCCCCTGGAACACCACCACCACCAGATGCAGGAAGATGTCACAGGAATGTCATCATGTACCACAGCTATGACCACCAGCACCCACCACCAGTGTCATTCTGACAAGGTTTTCCCATTACATTGACCATGCCAAGGCAGAGGAAGTTGAACAGGAGATACATAGATACATAGACAGTGTCGGCAGATAAGGGCCTATGGCCCACCTAGTCTGCCCATTTGAGCTATAGTTCAGTTTGTTTTCCTAGAAGTCTATTTCCCTTACCCCTGACCTCTAGAATTCCTTTATGTCTATCCCATGCATTCTTAAATCCGTGATTGTTTCAGCCCCACCACTTCCTCTGGCAGGGTGTTCCACTTGTCCACCACCCGTTCTGTGAAGAAATTCTTTCTCATGTTTCCTCTGAATCGTCCTCCCTCCAACTTCATCCCATGCCCTCTAGTCCTGAAACATCTTTTTCGCTTAAAAATAGTGTTTTCCTGCACCCTGTTCCTCCCTGTAAGATACTTGTATGTCTCTATCATATCCCTCTCTCCCGCTCTCCTCCAGGGAGTACATGTTCAGTTCCTTCAACCTGTCTTCATAGGACTTGTGATGCAACCCATGCACCATCGTTGTTGCCCTCCTCTGAACCTTTTCTACCCTGTCTATGTCCTTACGTAGGTATGGTCTCCAGAACTGTACACTGTACTCCAGGTGGGGCCTCACTAGTGTCTTGTATAGTGGAATTATGACCTCCCTTTTCCTGCTGGTGATGCACCTGCCTATACATCCCAGCATCCTATTTGCTTTACCTGATGCCTTGTCACCTGTTTCCCTACCTTGAGGTCATCAGAGATGACAACCCCAAGATCCCTTTCCTGCTTGGTGCATGCTATATCCTCACCCCCAACTGATATATTGTGCCAGGGTTTTGTGCCCCATATGCATTATCTTGCACTTCTTTGCATTGAATTTCAACTGCCAAACCCTTGACCATTCTTCAAGTTTCTGCAGGTCCCTTCTCATTCTGTCTACACCCTCTGGTGTGTCTACTCTGTTACAGAGCTTTGTGTCATCAGCGAACAGTGAAATTCTGCCTTCTAGATCCTGTGCAATGTCACTGATGAAGATGTTGAATAGGATCGGTCCCAGCACTGATCCCTGTGGTACCCCACTGGTCACTCTTCCCTCTGTGGAGTGACAGCCATTTACCACCACCCTCTGTGTCCTGCCACATCAGAGATCACATCCATCAGTCACAAACACAAGGCTTCTTAATATTAAAACTATAAAGTGAGTATGTGTACTAATGTTTTTAGAAGAAATACAAAATCACACATGCCCCCACAATGCAAAGCATCATGGACTACATATGCAAATCACCACAGAATATAATGCTGGTTCAACTTTAAGCAGAAATGCATGGTGCCGAAAGGCCTCCCACACAGTTTGCAAAGGGTGTCAACAGAAGACATAGACACATGTTTCGTCCTACCAGGACTCATCAGTATGCCTCATCTGTTTGACACCCCAGTGGAATGAACCAGCTACCCTAAGATGGTCTATCTGGGTTATGTTGTGGTGAAGCCAATTAAAACAAAAACAATTTAAAACACAAATAACCTCTGTGTGCAAGCACAGAGGCAATGGTTACCCAAAGGGCATTTGGCTGGAAGCCAAGTTTCAAAGAATTACAAAATCACACATGCCCCACAATGCAAAAGCAGCATGGGCTGCATATGCAAATCACCACAGAATATTATGCTGGTTCAACTTTAAGCATAATGTTTTTTCTATTCAACTTCCTTTAGTTGTGTGTTTTGTTTTCTGTTGCTTTTCTGAGCTGCAATGGTCAAACAGATACGGTAAACTTATTTTGTTTTTCTACAGGTTAACAAAAAATGACTCTCCTTCACTGAAAGTCGGTATCAATGGTACTATAGCAGTACCATACACAGGAACCTATGGAATATCCATTTCAAATCCACACTGGTAAGTATATTATTTTTTCATCTGTTCTATTTTTTAAAAGAGTGCAACAAATCCGACTGAGGAGGATTCATAAACTAGGTGACATGTTTACATCACAAAACTATTTCTGCAACATATCATGCACTGTATTCCAAACTTGCAGCTGTGCAGCCATAACAGTGTGGAAAAAGTTGGACACAGGTTGTGTTACTTGACAAGATGTGGTTTAGTTGAGAACCAGGGACACTGGCACAATGTATTTGTTACACAGCCTGGAACTAAATTAGTTGTGATTGATCTGCTGACTGCAGTGTGACAGCTTACTACCTGTGTTAATAATCCAGATACTGGTGGAACAGCCACAGCTTAAACATAATGTGTTACTGCTGCAATCAAGTTGTAATAAGTCCTTCATTTCTGTTTTAGGAAAGTTCCAGATGCTTTGTTGTGGCATAGTTGCCTTATCCAAAGAAGTTTTTCAACATCAGCCCCCTCCGGGCTCGGGCAGACATGCAACACACAGAAGTCATTTCAATCGATGACCATAACCATCATTACCAACCAGACTTTAGAAGGATGCAGATGAAATCTGTGAAGAAGTAACCAAATAACAAACCATTAATGAGACCTAACAGCTAATATGCTCCCCCACCACCCAAAAGAAATACTTACCTTCATTGGCTTGAGAGTTTTCCATTTCCAATTTCAATGCAAAAGTTCTCATCAAGCACTGGACTGAGGACACCAGCAGTATCAGCGACCTGTGATACAAACAATACAATGAGTACATGTCTATATATGTCAACCCCCACCTATAAAATAAAAAATATATACTTATATACATATATCTATCTATATATATCTCTATCTATCTATCTATCTATCTATCTATCTATCTATCTATCTATCTATATTAGAGGCAAGATGCACCCAAAGCTGGTTGGGGGTGGTGGGGTCCAAGGGGCTTTCAACCCTAACACCGAATTTCCTTGCTTTTGTTGTTGTGAAACAACTCTAACTGGTGCATTAAATGGAGTTTTGCCTCTAATTTCCCTTCTCTTTGAGAATGAGGATGATAAATAGTGAATGGAATGTGGTGGTGAGATGCGGGGCCCTTTGGGCCCCCTCCTCCACACGTGATGTCTTATTACATAGTAACAAGAACTGCAACTCAAATGCAAGTGGCAATAGTTACAACAAGGTAAAGCAAATGTAAATGGTAAAGGAACGCTTAATAGAAATGCAAGCGAAAGTGACGCTGAGGAAGCAACAGTGATGCAAACGGACATGCAAGTGCATACAAAAACGAACTGGTAACGCATTACAGTGACGGCACTGGTGTTGTAAATGCAAATATTAAGTGTTACAGCAACAAGAACGCCAAAGGAACAGAAATGAAAATGCTAATGGAAGCATGCACGTAAACACGAATCGTAGTTAAGGGGCACGTACCACAATTGTAAATGCAAATGGTAAAGTTAACATGCAGAATAATGTCTAAGGAAACAGAAACGTAAACGTGAAGGCAAACACATACGTGAACGCAAACCGTAATCGCATGTCACGTTACAGCAATTATAGCACGCAAATGGTAACAGTAACAGCAACAATAGCACAAAAGGAAACAGAAATGCAAAAGAAACGCAAGCACATATGGAAACACAAACCGTAATGAGCACGGGCACAGTAACAAAATAGGAAACACAATGGTAACAGTAACAGCAAAGAAGATGCAAAATGAAAGACAAACACAAATGGAAAATTAAGGGCTGCCGTAAATGCAAATGGCAATGCAGCACACGGTGACGCAAAACAAAATGCAAACACAAACAGTAGTGGAAACGCAAATGGCAACAGTAACATAAATGCAAGTGCAAACTAGAATGTAAAGGGTAACGCATTAACGGTGGTGTACACGGAACTGTAATGCAAATGAGTAAGTAAACGCAAGTGGAAACAGTAACTATAACATTAACAGAAGCGCATACCCTGTTTTTCCCCAACAGCTGCATAGAGAAACACAGTGTGTACAAAGAATGCATGAATAATAATGGGCCTCAGAGCCAAAATGAGGTGTTGGAATACTAAATTGCTTATATCTCAGTAACCGTATGATGTAGAAAAAAAATCACGATTCATGATTTTCCTGGTTACATTTTTGTTGAATGCATAGCCCATAGGGCTACGCATTGTCACAATGCAAATTCCATATCTTGCACCATTTTCAGATACATAGCCCTAAAAGGCGTGGCATATGCCACCATGTTAGTCTATGGAAAAACACCAACTTCAGAGTACCGAATTTGGCAGCTATGCAATTTTTTTCACCAAACCACCAAAAGGCACATCTGTGAGATATTGGCTGCCTTCCCTCCAAATGTCAGCTCAAAACCAAACCATTCTTTCACAGCAGGGTGGTAAAGAACTCCTGTCATTTTGCCATAGTCTGGAAAAGCAGTGTTACAATTTGCAACACTTTTCACAAAAATTTGCAAAAGTGTTGCAGATGTGACATTACTTTGCGACACTACTGTTTCCATAAATTTTAAAACATATTTCTGGGGTGTTTAAGCCCAAAATAAAGACATTGCTTGCATCCTCAGGGTCCGACTAGGTGAACACAGAAAGAATTGTGTCCCTAGAGGGTCTCAATTTTAAATGCCAAGCATTTTTCTGATCACTAACTGAAAACAAAATGGCAGATTTGCTACATTACTAGGGCCATTTCTGACACTAAAAGTGCATTTGCGACACTTTCGAACTTTTGTTAACTTTTCCCTTTGACTTATAATGGGAACTTGTTTTTGAATAACTTTTGAACCATTTAATATTTTTCACGAAATGTTCTAAAGGCACATCAGAGACCCTGGCTGCACATTCCCTGAAGTTTTTGGACCAGTCGCAAGCAATCTGTGCGACCTGCAGGTGAGAGCAAAGAATTCACAAAAAGATAATTCTGCTTTTGTTGTTGCTTAATAACTCACAGCCGTGATACCCAACCAGAACCAATATTGGCATATCCTAAGATCTACCATGCCCAATCATGCATAACACATTTCAGGCAAATCCGTTGAATGGTGGCAAAGTTATTAAGGTGCAAAATTTCACCCTTTAACCTTAAAAGTGCTACTCAACCCTAATTATGGTAGCACTACCGTGCTACTATAATATATATATATCAACTTACCAAGGCTACTATTAGTGTATAGACAAAGGGCACCCTTCCAGTCCAGTTGAGGTGATCGCATCACATTTGCAAGAATCACAGCACACTTTGGAGCAGCAACAGTTCTCTCACAGTCATTATTTCGACAGGACTTTGCTATTCCACTTCATTGGCATTTGTCAATTTTCTGGATACAAGACAGATGCATTTAGGGATGAAGAAAAATCTGGGGACTCTGTGTGACCACTGCATTCATGAGGGACTGCACAATAAATTCTGGGGACTTTGCATGTGGTGTAACAATCCCATTTCACTTCCTTTACACTTGTCAATTTTCTGGACACAAGACAGACGCAGTTTGGGGATGCAGAAAAATCTGGGGACTCTGTTTGACAACTGAATGCATGAGTGACTGTGCAATAAATTCTGGGGAACTTTGTATGTGGTGTAATGCTCCCTTCGCTTCCTTAGCACTTGCCAATTTTCTGGATACAAGACAGATGCATTCTGGGGATGCAGAAAAATCTTTGGACTCTGTGTAACCAGTGCACACATGAGTGACTGCACAAAAATTCTGGGGACTTTGCATGTGGGGTAATGATCCCATTTCACTTCCTTAGCACTTGTCAATTTTCTACACACAAGACAGATGCATTTTGTGTGTTGTGATTGTGAGCACATAGTGTCATACTTAAATTATAATTTAAAGCAGCACTGCAACAATGTGGTGACAATTTTGACTTATACTTTTTATGCTATTTTACATTGCCAACCAGTAGTTACTTTCTGACTTGTATGATACCCTTCTTTTCACAGTTTGTTTCTGCTTTACTACTATTTCTCATGTCTGAAAAAAGGAGAATGCCTTTTAATATTATTATGACCAGGTTTTATCACTATTTGCTCCTGTTTTGAATAAATATTGTTCTGTGAGGTCATAAAACACTGCCTGCTGCATAACTGTTAATTTTATAACAGAATTTATATATAACAACTGATGGAGAAAAGCAGTGGAAAATACTGACAAAGACCTAGTCCACACCTGATTAAAAGGAGTGCTCCTTTTATTATTTTAGACATGAACAAAGTAGTAAAGCAGACTTAAATATTGGAAACAATATTATCTTACAAGTCAGGATGTAAGTGAAGAGGCAATGTAAAATAGCCTAAAAAGTATAGGTCAAAAATTTCAAAAGAATGTTGCACTGCTGCTTTACAAAGATTCACCAAGTTATATAGTTGTTATGGTATTGCACCCAATATTTGAGTGCCTTACCTCCAGAGAATCTTTCTTGCTCCACATGTCTTTTAGTGCAATGCTTTTCTGGCAAAAATGATCGTAATTTCATTAAAGCAGGTCACAGAGAACTTCCCATTCTGAAGAGCCACTCAAGTTCTGCCCTCCCCCATTCTCAGTAGCGTTATGACATAATGCCAGGGAAAGCACTGGGGTGCACTCCATTATAATGAGACCGGCAGCTTTCTGAATGTTTTTATTTTAAGAAGTTCGTGCAGAAACATGGGCACGCTTTCCATTAACAAGGCTCTGTTAGTCAAAACATGCCCACTTTCACCACAAACTGACCATTATAACATAAAGAAACATTTGGAAAGCTGCCAGCCATTCAGTACAATGAAGCACATCCCTATGCTCTCCCTGGCATCACGTCATAATGTTGCTGAGCATGAGGAGCAGAAGTTGAGCAGCTCTTCAGAACGGGAAGTCCTCTGTGACCTGGTTTAATGAAATTGGGACATTTTTGCCAGAAAAGTATTATACTATGTAAGGACATGGGACAAGAAAGATTACCCTGAGTAAGGCACCCATATATCGGGTGCAATGCTGTAACTTGGTGAATCTCTTTTAATGTCTAGTTCAAAATGAAATATTTATGAAGCCTCAGTAATGTTTACTTTGTGTCGGACTTATGATTTGAAGTGTGTCACAAAAGCATGACTGAGCAGGGCAAGTATGTTGTACTAAACTGCATGTGTGCTGTCAGTGTTCTTTCCTGTGTGTGCATACATTGTCCAGCTTCGTGCAAACATACATATGGTGTGACTTGTTGCAGTATCTCAAGAATAAAGATAAGAAAGAATATATGAAGTATATTTTATTTGTAATCAGCACCAACGGAGTCAGTGATATGATATTTTTGCAGAGGTATCGGGTCACTGTGCACCTCAGTCACCACAGTGCACACATGACTTAGCGGAGATCATTGCACAAAACACATGCTCTCCTAAAAGTCATGTGTGCAGTATGTGACTAAGGTGCACTCTGGCCAGACACCTCTGAAAAAGTATCGTATCACTTAGTCCGCTGATGGTGACAATAAAATATACATTATTCTGCTCACTATTCTTTATACCATAAACACTACAAGAAGTCAAAATATATGTTTGCAAGAAGCTGCACAGTGTCTGATGTCACACACACACATACACACACACAAAACAACAACACTGACTGCACACATACAATTTAGCACATCATACCTGCACTGGTCACACCAGCTTTTCCACAACCACTCCACAACAGAAAGTAAACATTACTGAGGCACTGGATTATAACAAAAGGGCAATAAGGAGCATGTATGACTGTGTGTGTATGTGTATATATATTTAAGGAAACAGTCAGCAACAGGAGCTCTGCCTCGTGCAGGGCTTCTCTCCAGTTAAGCCTCTTAAGTATGTTGCAGTGTTTTTCCTCATGCCACAACATACTTTATTTTAATAAAGAAAAGTCAGCTACCCCAAGGATGGTGGACGCTATGTGGGCTCCATTATGGACAAAGGAATGGTGTGGTGGAGATGATTCATGAGCTTCAATACTTTTGTATTGAAGCACATGGTATTGAAGCTATGATGCATTGGCATTGCACCTTTACACATACTGGAGCCCCATAGTGTCCGCTATACTCCAGGTTGCCGACTTTTCTTTATTAAAATGAAGTATGTTGCAGCGCTAGAAAATGCCGCTAACACCTCAATGGCTTAACTGGAGGTGAGGTTTTGCAGGGGCGGGACCTTCTTATTGACTGCTTCCCTTTAAACTAATACTGTGTATCTTCCCCGTCTCTTTATTAAACATAAAAACACAAACACTACAGCAGTGGATGGGGGTGTGCAGAAAAATAAGCTAATGGGGGATCCCATGATGTTGCAGTAGCACATGGAGTATCAACACTATCTGAAGCTGGTGTTTGCTCGATCTGCTCCACCTGCTGCTGGAGAGCACCCATCCTCTCATTACTTTCTTCAGCACAGCCCATAACAGTGTTATGTCTACCTGCATTGCAGGCACTGTGGTGGGGACTACTGATATGTGAGGAAAACCAGGTAGTGGTGGTGAGGGTGGTGCTGGTGGAACTGGTGGGGGTAGTGGTGGAGCAGCTGCTGCTGTGGTCCTTCTCCTGCTGCAGCAGTGAGACACAACACCACCACCCCCTGCCACTGCCACAGAAGGACCAGCAGATAGAGGTCTGGTCTGTTTAGTGGCAGCCTACCACCCACCTTGTGGTGGTCAGCATGGTGTGTGCTGGCCACCAGTCCCCAGATGTGTCTCAAGTGACGTGTGCACCTGAACACCACATAGCTGACACACCACAATGGTATTTTGCCTCACAGTTAAAAACTGCTAAACTGGGGAGCTGCGGAGGGGGACCAGACACAGGAGGGGAAATGTAGTGCCGGCATCACTGTCATGCACCTGGTGTTCCACCTGCTGCTGTGGAGGTGGTGCTGCTGGAACCCTGCAGCTGCTACTGTTGGTCGTGGTGGTGGTGGCAGACTTGGTGGATGTGGCGGTATCACTGGTGCTGCTGCTGCTGCTTCCAGAGGGGAGGCAGGATCAAACAGTCGGGAGTGGTCCAACAACACCCTATGACCTTCACATGTGCACACCCCCTTCCCACAGGCCATAGACTCTCCCTGGTCCATCATACAACACTCTCCAGACCTTCCCTCTCCGACACATCACGTGACAAGTGACTTCTTCCACACACACCACAGTCACACACACACACACACACACAGTCACACAAACATACACACAAAACAAAACTTATAAAACAAAGAAATCAGTCACAAAAAAGAACTGAAAAACACTATAAAAACCTAAAGGTTTAGTCTTTAAAAAGCTGTTTGGTTTTCTGCTATTTGCTCAAGATACAAACTAGTAATCCAAACTCTCCTCTCCACACAAAATGCTTCCTCCTTCTAACTGTGCAAAGGAGAAAGTGAAACTATCCGCTATATGACTCACTTCCTTCCTGTCTGGCTAAAACATGTGACTTACAGTACTGTAAGCCATGTGATGTGTGGGGTTGCCCTATTTATTTAGTTTTGTTGACTGAGTAAGTGCACTAGACAAATCCTGCCTATTTTCAGGCACAACCCGGGGGAGGATACAGATGAATGCCAACTGACCTTGAACCAGCTGTTGGTGGTATTTTTAGTGAATGAGGGAAATTTAGCCAGGACACCGGGAAATTCCCTACTTTTTTTCGAGAAGTACCACGGGATCTTTAACATCGACCTGAACTACCACCAATTCAGGCAGATGGGACCTCGGTTTAACGTTTCATCTGAAAGATGGCATCTCAGAAGTGCAGCACCCTCTCATGCTGCACTACAATGTCAGTATTGGGATATTAACCCAAGAGCCAGATGTGGGAACTGAAACCACAGTCCTCTGATCTCCTGGCCTCAGAGGCACGTGTGCTACCTACTGAACCACTGACACTGCTTCATTGGTAAGGATTTAACTGTTGTCTGTTAGGCTATTGTTGTTATTCCGCCTTACTTCTCATTAAGCATTATAATAATGCAATGTGGCCACTTTGTGTTTACTTTACCGTGGATTTTAAATTCACTGCATCTCTACCTACTAGCAATACCTCTCCCCTGTGAGACATTCTTTGGATTGATGGCATCATTTTCTTATCCACCTTATCCCTTGAGCTGGAGTTCTGTAGATCACTCCTGTGTGATAGCTACCCCATTCCTCCTCTTCAGAGTGAACCACAGAACCTCCTCCCTCCCTGCTCCCCCTCTGTTTCCATGGTTTTTATGTTGTCCACTACATAAAGAGCCACTCCTCACCCTTTTCTGCCTACCCTGTCCCTCATGAATAGAGTATATCCTGAATGGCCATGTTGTAGTCCTGGTTTTAACTGCACCAGGTCTCCTGATGGTGACTATGCCTAGGACTGACTCCACCATGGTAGCCTGTAGGTCAGCAATCTTGTTACACAGAGTTTGAGCATTTGCACACATGGCTTTCTAAGTTGTGTTGTCACCCCTTTTCCTTCCCAACACCTAGTTCACCCATTATATTTTCAGTTCGATTCATTTCTTCTACCCTCTGGTTACCAGTTTTATTTGCTTCCTCTATTGGTTTTACTCCCTCAGCATTCTTGTTGCTGGCTTCATGAACTAGTCGGGGGCAATTTTGCCTCTCTGCCTCCTTCTACCTCCCCATTGGCTAGTTCAAATCCTCTACCAATGAAGCATTTAAACTGTTCACTAGTTAGTCTCTCCCTTGATGGATGTAGGCTGTCAACTTTGTACAGCCCCTCATTCCTCCAAGTGAGTTCCCAATGAAGCCAATCCTTCTTCTCTGCACCATTTCTCAGCCATGCATTGAATTCCCTGGTGCAGAGATCCTTAGCCTCCCTTGCCATGGACAGGATGCACCTCTGAGAAGGTCATAGAGCTTGCTACCTGTCCAAGGCCCTCCCCAACTCTTAAACTCCTCCTGAACCTTCCTAATCCTGTCTCATCCCTAGCCAGGTCATTTGTCCCCAGTGTACTGTCCAAAAACTCTGCACACTGACAGAGGAGGTGGAAACAAGGGTAGGCATCCCCAATACAAACATTCAAATTTCACAAAATTGTTGCACTCTGAAGCTTGCAGAGGATGGTTGTTTGGTTCCACCGAATTCACCAAGACACATCCGTAAAAAGTCAAACAGTTTTATTTGTCAAATTTGACAAAGATAATCACACAGATACAGCAAAAACTGGCTACCCTGTGAGGGCAGTTACTCCAGCCCTTCACTCACTGTAAGCCCTCAGTGCACCCAGTAAATGCTGTCTAAATATATACCCCTCAATACACACAGTAAATGAGCCCCCAACACAATAACTCAGAACCTTTCAATTCACACAATATGTGATCCCCAAGACAATATCAGAAAAACCCTCAATTCACACAGTAAGCCACAACAAAATATCACAAAACTCCTCAATTCACACAGTAAGTAAGCCCCCAACACATAATCACAATACCCCTCAATGCACACAGTAAGCCAGCCACCAACACAAAATCACACTTATCTGGTTGATCTCTGTCCCTCAATCAATGCCTGTGCTGTCTTTCAGTCCCTCTGTACTTCTACAGTGACTCCCAGTCATTTCCTTCCACTTTCTCAGTGTCTATTAAACTTATTGGGCAGGTGGGGGTGAGAGGTGGGAGGCAGGGCCACAAAACACAGCCACAAGTTTTCCATTCTGCAACTATCCCTGGTTGTATCTGGTGACTGCTCCTCTCACCCATCCATTTAAAGGCAGTTATTCGCTTTTAAATTTGGCGCCTTTTAGCCTGGTCCCTGATTGGTCACAACCTCTGGAACTGTTGTTCCTGTGGCATCCAGGCTCCCATTCACAACTTGCTGCACCCTGATCCAAATTAAAGTTAGTTAAATTAAAGCAACTGCAGCCTCTTATGAAAACTGAAGCAAAGCAGAGGACTGACTGCCTTTCAGAATTTAGTCAGTGGTGTCATCCAGCTGCAGCTATCCCTCAGCTGCATTGCCATAAGAACAGTGCAAAATATTATTTCATTTACTGTTTTGTTCTACATGTAATGCCCCAATTGCTGTACTGCTTAAAATGAAATGTTTACAGTTCTAGTGAGCTCAACAATGGCAATGCAGAATATTTACAGAAAAAGGTCATTTTCAGCCACATATATATTTATATTATAGGGGCAGTTGCCCCTATAGTTAGGGTTGAGTAGACACATTAATGTTAAACCTTAATTTTTGCACCTTAATAACTTTGCAACCTTTCAATGGATTTGAACAAAATTGGGAATGTGGTCAGGTATGGTAGATCTTTGAATTTACCAAGTTTCATTTTGATCAGAAGTGCAGATTATGTGCAGTGCATATGGACAAAAGTGTGTTTTCACTTTTTGCCAATTGTTCTGAATTTTCCTCATCACCCTGCACCCACACCATTTGGAATTTTAGCTAGAAATGTTCAGGGTTGATAGAGCTTACCTTAATGAACAGACCAGCATTAGTTTGGTGAAAAATATTATTTTGATCCAAAGTTATTTAATTTGAAAATGTGGGTGTAAACCCTCAGTGCACCAGTAAATGCTTTCTAAATATATACCACTCAATTCGCACAGTAAATGAGCCCCCAGCACAATATCTTGGAACCTTTCAATTCACATAGTATGTGAGCCCCTCAAGACAATATCAGAAAACCCTAAATTCACACAGTAAGTAAGCCCCCAACAAAATATCACAAAACCCTCAATTCATACAGTAAGTAAGCCCTCAACACAAAATCATGCTCAGTTCAGTGTTTTGTTAGATGCACAACTATGAGCAAGAATTGGGCTCATGAACAGGATTTTTTTCTCATAAATGGAGATCACAGTTCATGAGGAAAAATTCCCTGCTAGTGAGCCACCATCTTGTTTTCAATTTTGGCCCAAAACAAAATTTTGTAACTTGGTCTCACAGATGCATTCTGAAAATAACAAATGCATGGGTTTTGTTCAGAATGATGTCCCTACAAATCCATGTGTTTGGCTTCCTTCAGATAATTCAAAAATGGCCATTTTGTATTTGAAAATCCCGTTCATGTCTCACTTCCGATCTCCGTTCATGAGACTACCAATCTCATTTGTGAGCTGATCCCCATTCATGAGCTAGCAAAATCCCTGTTCATGAGAGGAAGACCAGACAGCTAAATCTCATGAATGGAGATTGGCTCATGAACAGGATTTTGCTAGGTCATAAATGGGGATCCCTGTTCTCAGACATGGCCATCTGGTTACATCCTCATGAATGAGGATTCTGAAAGTTCAAATGGTGATTCAACCTCATGAATGGGGATTTTGAATCCCAGTTCATGAGAGGAGGACCAGATGGCTCTGTCTTGCAAACAGGGATCCCTGTTCATGAGCTAGCAAAATCCCCATTCATGAGAGGAAGATCAGATATCCCTATCTCATGAACAAGGATTCGACTCACAGAATGGGATTTTGAATCCCCATTCATGAGAGGAAGATTAGATGTCCCTGTCTCATGAACAAGTATTCAACTCATGAACAGGGATTCTTGTTAGTTCAGGAACAGGGATTTCTCATGAATGGGGATTTTGACACCTCACAAACAAGGATTTGTAAAACTTTGTTAGTTCACTGTTAAGAAACTGTAAGGTCTTTTGCCTTGAAATTTCAGGGTACAAGGGGGTGTCCCACAGATGTGGATATGCTGATTTGGTGTTGAAAATTTTACTGGTTATATAGTTATGACATCACAAAGTTCAGACATTTCCCTTAGGATAACATTGTGATGCCCATGATGCCTTTGGCTCCTATCTCAAATACATGTTGTTTTAAAATAGAAACATAGATTTTGAGGGAGATAAGGACTGCTTGGCCCACCTAGTCTTCCCATTTCGCTACCTAATGGGATAAGCTGCAGATCCTAGCTAAGCAACAGACTACTTCATCCTAATCCTCACTAGACTTACCTTTTCTTGCTCCACTGTTTTTGAGTCCATGACCTCATCAGGAATGCTGTCACATACATCCACAACCCTCTCTGTGCAAAAATACTTCCTCACATTACCCTGAGGCATCTCCCTCCATATTCAAACTGTGACCCTTGTTCTTGCACACCTCTTTTCTGAAAAGATGCTACCCTCTTGGACTTTGTTGATTTAGTTGAGGTGCTTGAACATTTCTGTCATGTCCACCCTCTCCTCCTTTGCTTGAGGGTATACTATTAAGCTCCTTTAGTCTCTGTCTGTATGTCTTCTGGTGCAGGCCCTGCACCATTTTGTGCTTTCCTCTGGACATCCTCCACCCTGTCAATATCTTTGCAGAGATGGAGAGGATGGGTGTGCCTCATTGGAGTGGTGATGATGAGTCCTTTGCCCTGGCATTGTGATGAGGGCACCTTGGGGAGGATATGGAGTAAGTGTAAGTTTCCACAAGAGGACAGGGATCTAAGAGTCACTGCCCCTCTGTTCTGTTGTTTCTTCTTGAGGGCATGTTCTTCAGACTTCTGCTGCTGAGGAGGTGGGGCCTGGTTCACTGAGCACAGTTGCTGCAGATCATGCCACATTATGGCTTGTATACCTTCCATGGCCTCCAACTGTCCCTCTGCCAGCCACTGCAGGATGCTGTGTGTGGTCTCCTGGACTGCGACCTGGGTCTCATTTTCTGAACTCGAGGACAGCCTTTGAGAGACCATGGGTGCTGTCCTGAATACCACAGACAGCTACCAGTGCTGCATGTCCCATGCAGCCATGCCGCTGTAGAAGATCATGGATGTCAGCAACTTTTGAAGAATGACATCCACTTTCTTCTGCAGCAACTGGGCACACAGTTCAGCAGCACAGTTGCCGTCTTGCATTACCTGCAGTGACTGACAGAGAATCTCCTTGTTTTCATGGGTTTCTTTAAGTTGCGCTGAAATAGAACAATGATAGTTAGGAAAATTGGTCATTTTCTGTATAGACTGTTCATGCATCTTTGTTTTACTAGAACAACTTAGAAATATGGAATTTTACCAAGGTTTCTGTGTGTACTTGATAATATTTCTGGGGTGGGACATCACCAACAAGATTAGACATTTTTAGTGATGGCCTCTGTTGCTTCAGTTGTGCTTTTTTTATAATTGCAATGGGAGACAGAAACTTGGTCATCAGCATTGCAGGTGATGTAAAATCAGATGTGCTAGACAGAATTGTATTATCTAAGGTTTTAGGCATCCTCAACTGTTGTCGAAATGGGGTTGTAGGGTGCTGTAGATGGAGTGTGTAATATGTAACTAGTTTTGGGAGCTGATATCACAACAGCATTGTGGTTCAATCGTGTGGTGAACATGGCACATGTGGGTGTATCCCTTCACATCTGTACTCATCATGGTAGCACCACCTAGGATCAGTTGAAGACTACACTGGTTGGGGCCAATGGTGCCTTTGCCTCGTAACTCAAGACCCATATGGTTAAGGATTACATGGGTTACAATACGTGGAATGTAAGGTAGGGCAGTGAGCGGGTGGAGGCTTGAACCTGCCAGAGAGACGCATCAGTAACTCCACCCAAAATAATTAAGAGCATCTGAAAATCAGTTGTGTTAACACTGCAATTGTAAATAACTGTCTCGCCCTTCCTGCTCTGATCTCTGTGGCCTTGTGGCTAAATCATGCCAGCTATGTGTCACTCCTGGGACAATGCACACCCTCCTGATGGTTATTGCTTATTGTACAATGGAGCATGGAAATGCTGTTATGTTATTGGTCAAGACACATCACATGACTGTGATAAATCCTCCAGTATTTTTCTGTAAAACTGTGATATCACTAGAAATCAAAAGAAACAGTTACACATATAGCATGAGAGCAACATTGCATGACATGGAGTGTGTATATGCAGGATTTAACACTTTTGCTGTGGTAAACTCAATGCGGTGTGTCTTGTGAGTGAACCATGACCGTTATTGTAAATCCACCGGTATATTCTGTTTCTGCCATGCTGTGCTGGTGAAATATAGCTTTGATACAGTGGAGTTCTACTGAAAATTCATTAGGATGAAAGATGACAAATTGGTTCTAAGTCACACAGTGAAGCACAAATTTGTATTGTAGTTAAAGTTACAATGGCTTCACAACTGAACAATAACAGTGTATGATTTTTTTTTAAATGTTTTATCACTGTTATTACTATATTGTTATGAATGGTGACTACATCAGTAAAGTAATGACAAACTGAAGGTTTTTGTTTCCATAGCACAGAGACAAAACATTTACACATTACATGCATCACTACATTTGCCAGACTGACAGGCCTACATTATACATCAGTAAAGCAACACACATGTACAATTTTTTTAATTGAATGTTATGTGTCTTACTGTTTTTTTTCTCTATGGTGTTCATTGGATTGTTAATATGTAAGTTTTGGAAACAAAGAAATAACAGATCATGGTAACACTTTACACATTTGTGAAATCATTGTTAACAATCTTAACAAGCTGTGTTATGCCTGCTTATGTGTCTCAGCTGTTCATCAAGTTGTAAATATCGTGCTGATATTATGCTCATTTCCATGTCATAGGAAAACTAAGAATACAACCACCCTTTGTTGTCAGAGCATACATAGTTGTTGAACTGTGTGCACTATAACAGTAGAATGCATTGCCCCAGAATACCTGGGAAAAACTCATTTGTGATCAAACACTGTCACTGAAACATTAGCAGTGTTAACACTCATCCATCTGCATTCAGAAACAGTTATATAAAGCTGTTCACACATAGCAGGTATTATGACTTGTAACGTGTAGCCTCCCACCCAAAAAAACAAGTTATTGAACACTGTGATGAGTGACTGTGATAGGTGCATTTCTCAGCAACAAGGAGTAGGTATATGGTGGATTTGCCACTTCTGGTGTGGTGAATTCACTCAACTACGTCTTAGCAATCACACACAGGTTTGGTAAATCCACCAATATATCTACTTCCTATCATGGTATATTGTTAAATAATGCACTTCATGGTGTGTGTTGTACTGGATTACCTAATTCTGCAGTTGCTGTACATACTGTGCCTGTGGCCTCATGTCCAACCACTACAGGCGTGAGGTTATCCCAGCCTGACTACACCATGTCATGCATTATTGCAAATATACAATTCTATTGTACACAATTATCAGGTGAGGTACTGTGGCACTGGATGCCGCAAAGTTACACACTTTAACAACCCCCACTCACATGGTACATACATATTATTATCTGCTTTGCTGATGGTACTTATAACACAAAATAATTACTGCCATTTTAAGCAGTTGAGGTGCCATGTTGCCTTATCATAGATTATCCTCAGATCTCTTATTTATAAAGTAAGTACTATGTAATTTTTTTACGATCAAAAATTCTATCACAGATATAGGTAGAAGTGTCTAATACATATATGTTACCTCATGACTTACCTACTTGCACAGCCAATAGTTTTGCCCACAGTGGAGATTGATCCATCAGATATAAATTGAAACATCTCTATTAATAACACAAGTAAATCTTATGGCATATACAGCAGTTGCTTAACATTTAGTGTATTGTCAGAATATGGTACTGATACGTCTGACTAATGACAATATTGTACAAGATGATCAAGTACTTGATATATAAGTTTGATGTTCTGCATAGGCAGGTAGGCAATATTTGCTTACATTTCTTAATATCATTATAGTCAAAGTATAGCGACACTCAGGTGACTTTGTAGTTATATTACTGAGTATCATTGAAGTGAACTGAATCAATCGTGATGTTAATGCCTCTCTGGGTAGGATTTAGAGTACTATTGCTGTTTCTTCACACAATCTCGGTTGATTTCAATAACATATTTTTTGTGCAAATGAAGGGATAGTATTAACTCATTGAATGGTAAGTGCCTTGAAGACTCCTATCTGTAAATTTTATATATAGAATAATGCCCTGATGGACAGGTGATAACCATGGCTGATCCACTTTAGTGGTTTTTGGCACATCAGTAAACCTCAAGAGCATATCTCGAGAGGTTTGCTATTGCCCTACCACCCTGGGAAGGTATTATTTAAGCATATAACATGAGAGGGTGTGGGTGATGTGAGGATTTAGTTACCTGCTGTACTCTTCTCCCAGGGCACAGGCTGACAGAGAAACACACAGCAGAAGTGTGAACATCCTGGCATCAACAACACCTCTCATGGTATATTGTTTCATTATGCTACACATTTGGCTAAAGTTATGACAGAGCTGCAGCAAACTTAATGTTTGCCTGCCACCTTTCTCTGTGATAAAGTGACATTGCAGACAAGAGAGAAGGTTGTATCAGGCACACTGCCACATTGCAAGCTATTGATATACTCACCCTGTGCATCACCAGCCTAACAGTACAGAATACTGTGACAGATATCAATTTCTCACTATACCACTTACCCATGCTACCTCAGCATCTTCCTATTCTGTTACACTGAAAACTCTGCTTAAACACAGACAATTGTAAACAAATATAACTGATAATCTCCACATAAATCTTTGTTACCAATGATTTTTCTGCTTATGTTCTACTGTTGTAAGCCTAATGAGGGCTGCAGCAGCTGCAGTTCCAGATGGGCCAGGTGGACTTCCTCCTCTTGTTGTTGATGTTGTACAGAAGAGGAGGCCATTGCCACTGATGGGGCTAGTTCATGAGCCACAGAAAGATCTTCCATAGTCAGCTCTGACTACTTGTGGCTTATTTTACATCCTCATCAGTGCCCTCAATGGTTTCCTCCTCTGCAAATAATTAGAAAAGCATCTTTAATATGATGTATGGTTCATTCCTGCTAAATTACTATGTCATAGACCTTACTACTACAGTGATATACTGTGTATCACAGATCACTATGTCACTACATTGGTATGAAAAAACACTGGCTATTAGTTACCCCTCTCCCCCACCAGACACACACACACAATTTGAAAAGATATACAGTACTCCATCATACCTTCCCTCCATCTAGTACTCTGATTATACCCATTACCAAATGCTAACTCATGCATATGTGATTATATAATTGCATGTATTAATCTATACTGTGACATGCATGTCCATATCATAAGGTTAACACATGTCACAATAGATAGCTAGGACACTGTATGGGTAGGCAGACAGTACAAGGTTATTGATCCACCAAGTGCATACAATAATGACTGATGACCTTAACAGCAAAGCTGGAGAGGTCTCCAAGTCTGCATTGTATGTACCAGGTGACAGAATAGTACAGTACTGAATTCTCTGAAATATTATAAAACAACAAGCCATTGTATAACAGGAATAATGCAGTTTAGAGTGGGTGCTATGTTATGATAACATTTCTTCTCAGATGTTGGACACCCTTGGATGGTGGTGTCTGGCCCAACCACTTGAGATGGATGTTATGGCACCATAACGTCCACCCTGTAGTGCATTTTTAAATTTATCTTTGTTCAATGCTGTTACATCTATGTAAAAGAAAACAAGTAAACTACAGCTCAATATTTCCTTGTTCCACCATCACAATAGTAAACAGAACTAGTAACCAATCTATTTGCTTTTGTTAGCTGTTTTCATATTGAAATGATACTGTCTCATGATATGTACCAAACTTCTTTAATGCTGTAGTACCACAATAGAGTACGATCACATAATTCAAATGTGTATTTGTCATAAAACAGTACTTTGAAAGAAATGGTGCTCTGTGCAGAACAACACTGTACTATGCAGCATGAGTTGATACAATATGATTTCTTATCTAATCATGTACTCATTTTTGTTACATCTATGGTATACATATGTAAACAGCAAAAGTATTGTACCTGATAGTTCTTCAGAAATGTTACTGTATTTTTGCTCACTGTTTTCACAATAAAGTAGCTACACCTGTGCTTTTTACTTACCAGATGAACAGACCACAACTAGCAGGCTGACTACAGGGAGCCTGATCCCTTGATCCCTGGAGGTGGTATGAGGTGGATCCTTTTCTCCATAACAGCACGGAAGCTTCAGGTGGAGCTGGGTAAGTTCATGAAACAGGGTTACCAAAGTGTGACATGAGGAGAATTTTTCAAATCAACAATAGATCAATTTTAATAAGCTTGTCAAGACACTGTGACTGAAGAGTCAAAAGGAACCAGATTATGAGATAACTTCCTAGCAGGGATTTGAGAAAAATCACCTTCAGTGTTGAACTTGCAACGGGAACACCAAACATTGCACATGCAACAGTGGACACAACTGGTGTTTAATTGAAAAAAATGTTACTTTTCTTTTTTACTTTATTTTACTAAGCATTTCAAGACACTATGACCCAAGAGTTGAAAGCTGAAGTATGTTGTGGGCTAACTTATATCATACTTGAGAGAAAAGCACTTCAGTGTTGCACATGCAATGGGGACACCAAACATTGCACAATGCAAGAGTGGACACAACAGGTGTTTAACTGAAAAAAAAAACTTTAATTTTTTTTATTTGCTAGGCATTTCAAGACACTATGACTCAGTAGTGAAAATGGACTATGTTGAGGATAACTCCATATCAGATATGAGAGAAAAGCAATTTCAGTGTTGCCCGTGCAACAGGGACATAGCGTTACACGTGCAACAGTGGACACCACACAAATGTTTAAGTTAAAAAAGCATTGCCTTCACCCCTCTCACCAATGTCCTGCAATACTTTCAAGACCCAATCCAAAAAGAAAATCACCCACTCAAAAAAGCTGGATGCTTTTGCTGAAAATTTGGGAGCATGTAAAAGTGCAATTTGGTTGGACAGCACAGTTGCACACGCCATAAAACTTGAGTGAACCAGAAATTGTATATGCATTGAAAACTAGGGTGAAAATGTTTTCATTAACAAAAGACAACATCCGATGCAGTTTTAACATAAATTTACTGAAGTGCAACTAAAATAAAGTCTTCATAGAAGCAATGGAATGTACTGTGGTTTTGCATGTCACATTTTGCTAGGGAAAATCTGTGACATTCTGGAGCTGGAAATGAAATAAAAATAAAATGTTTGCAACTAGGTTTCTCAAACTATGAAATGTATCTGTACTTGTGGCTATCTTTTAAATCTCCTTATCATGACTGCAATGGCTGTTGTTAATTTTTTAAATCAACATACAAAGTATTGGCAGATTGGTACCCTATTTCATGAACTTACCCAGCTGTAAACACAGATGTAAAGTGGTAAGTTGTCATGTTTCCACCCTGATGTGTGTTTGTTACATATAATAAATGCTTATTTATTTATTTAATTTTATTTATTTATTAGATCATCGGTTTACAGACCTTTGAGTCATAGACTCATTTACAAAAGCACCTTGTCAAGAGAGCAATACATCACAGCAAACAAACAGTATAGTACATAATGCTTAGATTAAAAGCAACCAGTGTTACAGGCATTCACTGGTGGTGCATCCTTGGTAACAGGTAGATCACAGTAGTCATAATATAGGTACACAGTACCACATCAGGTGATGGATCACGAAGTTCTTACACTCAAGTCCAGGTGCATTGAGCCATTGCAGTGATGCTTAGCCTGCGGCTGCCACAAGTCGAGGGTTGTAGGTGGCATGCAACTCGTGTTGTTACAGCATTCTTATACAAACATTACTTTAAGTCTACAACTGGATGAAACATAGAAACATAGAAACATAGAAACATAGAAGTTGACGCAGATAAGGACCATCAAGGCCCATCCAGTCTGCCCATTTCTTTTCTACCTTATAAATGTGCCATCGGCCTTGCTATGTCAGTGACATATCTATTCATAGTCATTTGTATTGCTCCTTATGCCTATCCATGCCTGTTTGAAGCCCTGCACTGTATTCATAGCCACTACTTGTGGTAAGCCATTCCATGCATCTACCACCCTTTCTGTGAAAAAGAATTTCCTCACATTCCCCTTAATCGGCCTCCCTCTAATCTCATGCTGTGTCCTCTTGTCCTGCTATTTTTCTTATATTTAAACATGTTAGACTCTTTCACCTTGTTTATGCCTTAAGGTGTTTAAATGTCTCGATCATATCACCTCTCTCCTCCTTTGCTCAAGGGTATACATATTGAGCTCCGTTAATCTGTCCTCATATGTCTTCTGATGCAGTCCCTGCACCATTTGGTTGCCCTTCTCTGGACTGCCTCAATTTGGTTAATGTCCTTGTGAAGGTGTGGCCTCCAATACTGCACGAGTACTCCAGATGGGGCCTAACAATGTCTTGTACAGAGGGATTATTACCTCCCTCTTACGACTTGTGATACCCCTACTAATACACCCTAACACCCTCTAGCCTTACCTACTGCTTTAGAGGTCTGCTTGGATGATTTCAGGTCATCAGTGATGATGATGCCCAAGTCTCTTTCTTCCTTTGTGACTGCTAGCAACTCCTCCCAGCCTATAAGTGGCTTCAGGGTTTCTCTTCCCTATGTGCATGATTTTGCACTTCTTTGCATTAAATCCCAGTTGCCACTCTTCTGACCATTCTGCTAGTTTATCCAGATCTCTCTCATTCTGCCCACCCCATCTGGATCATCTACTCTGTTGCAGATCTTGTGTCATCTGCAAACAGACAAGCCTTACCCTCTAGTCCATCTGCTAGGTCACTAATGAAGATGTTGAATAGGACTGGCCCCAGGACTGATCCCTGAGGTACTCCACTTGTGACTTGCATCTCTTCTGACTGTATACCATTTACCACCACTCTCTGTTTTCTGCCAGTCAACCTGTTTGCCACCCAGTTGACCAACTTCTGACCCACCCGAGCCTACCTGGCTTATTTATCAATCTTCTATGTGGAACAGTGTCAAAGCTTTGCTGAAGTCAAGGTAGGCACATCAACTGCTCCCCTTGGTCCACCACTCTGGTTACCCAGTCAAAGAAATCTATGAGATTAGTTTGACAGGACCTTCCTTTGTAAACCCATGCTGTCTTGGATCCTGTGCCCTATGGATTCAGGTGTTGCACTATCCTTTCCTTAAGGAGTGCTTCCATAATCTTGCCCACTACTGAGGTAAGACTGACCGGTCTGTAGTTCCCGCCTCTCCTGCTACCACTCTTGTGGGTGGGATCACATGAGCCCTTCTCCAGTCTTCTGGGACCTCTCCTGTGCTCAGAGACTCACTAAACAATTCTGCTAATGGCTCTGCTAGTTCCTCCTTTAGCTCTTAAGTACCCTGGGATGTATGCCATCAGGTCCCATTGCCTTATCCACCCTGAGCTTATGGCTCTTGTAGGACCTTTCTTTTGTGAAGGGAGTAGTGCTCACCTCCCTCCCCTGTGTCCATGATGCTGGGCTGTGGGCCCTGCCCTACCTTCTCTTCAGTGAATACTGAGCAAAAGTATCTATTTAGGATAGATGCCTTTACAGGGTCCTCCTCCTCACATGCTCCCTTTTCTCCATTAAGCTTAGCAATACCCCTCTGGACTTTCTCCTTTCACTAATGTATCTATAGAAAGTCTTGTCACCTTCTTTTACTGTTTGTGCTAGTGTTTCCTCCAGTTTGGGACTTTGCCTGCCTTACTGCCTTACCTGCTTCCCTTAGGGCAGTTTGGTATGCCCCCTATCTTCATCCCGCTGTGTTCCTTATATTTTCTGAAGGCCAGCCTTTTGGCTCTGACCTTTTCTGCTACTGTATTTGAGAACCAAAGTGGTTTCCTTCTTTTTGCACTTCCTTTTCTGTCTAACACAATGGGATGTTGCTTCAAGTATTGTATCCTTAATGCTTGCCCACTTTGCCTGTACCTCCTCACCTGTGTTTCTTTTGCCAGGGCTAGCTTAACTCTGTTGGCCATCTTATCAAAGTCAGCTCCTCCGAAGTCCCATATTTTTGCCTTGGAATGGGATGATTTAGATGTAGTAGCCAAATTGAACCATACCATGTGATGGTCACTGGCCCCCAGGTGACCTTCTACCTGAGATCTGTGATCCCTTCTTTGTTAGTCAGTACTAGATCTAGGATAGCCCTGTCTCTTGTGGGTTTGCTGTACCAGTTGTTTGAGGCCCTCCCTGCAGGGAATCCACTATGAGTCTAGTTCTGGCAGATGTTCCTGCTGGTATTGACCAATCTGTATCTGGCATGTTGAAGTCTCCCATTATCAGAACCTCCCTTTAGCTGTCATGTTTTGTATATCTTCTAACAGTAATGTGTCTATGTCCTCCCTCTGGTCTGGGGCCTGTAGACAACCCCAGTTCTTATGGCTGTCCCATTTCCTGTTTCCAGGGTGACCCACAGTTCTTCTGGCTCCTTATGTGTATTCTGAATTTCTGTAGCTTTGATATTTTCATTAACATACAGGGCCCTCCTCCCCCCCTTTTGCACCTCGGTCTCTTCTGAACAATACATAGCCAGGTACTGAAGTCTCCCAAGTGTGGTTACTGGTAAACCACATCTCACTAATTGCTACTATGTCCAGTTTAGCCTCTGACATTATTGCCTGCAGGTCTGGGATCTTATTTCCCAGGCTGTGAGCATTGGATGGTGAATGATTACACACAAAGAGATGTATACAGTCATCAAAAAACAACTGAACTTTCAATGATACACTACATAGACAAGCAACTACATAAAACATACTTGCCTGTTACTTGGTTATATACATACTAATAATGCCTATATATACAGATGTATGTTCTTTACCACAACAAAACAATTTATTTTCCTTTCTATTTCTTTCTCTATTTGTTGGTTATGACACTGTCAGTTTGGAACACCACATTTATGTTATGACTGTGCTGTGTAAATGTGCTCCATTGATGTTACCTGGAGCCCTGTTAGTGGCACCCATCACATGTAGTGACAGTGACTAAGTCATATACATGTGATGGTGAGTCCTACACAACACAGCATTCTATGTATATGAGCCTTTCACCTCTGGGCAAGGCAGTTGTGCATTGTTAGTGGTGATCACAGGCATATGCATATTGTGACATATGGCAGTACACTGGGAACACCGTGATGTATTACAAGTCAGGCAGTGTGCATGCCACCTATGACCCTCGACTTGTGGCAGCCACAGGCTAGCATCACAGCAATGGTGCAATGCACCTGGACTTGAGTGTCATAACTCATTATCCACAATTAACTGTCTGCCATGAGCCACCCAAAGCTGAAATGCACCTACAACCACCTGGGGTCCTTTTTGGGGGTGCTACGGAATTAACACAAGTGTATTGGTGGAAAGTGCAGAAAATGGATCCCTGGAAGGGGGGCCTGACATTGGGGTGGGGCCATTACTTTGCAGTGTGGGGGAGAAGGTTGTGGCACTGTACTTCTTGTTCAGTTGCGAGGAGGAGGCTCTGTCATTTAGTCAAGTAGTTGGGAGGCTCTGTCAATGATAATTCAATTATGTACTGCTATTATGCTTGTTGTTGTACTTACCACCATGGTGAGTGGTCACAAAAGCAGGATTTTCTGCCCTCTTTCACATTTGGTTGGCTACCTCAGACCACCTCTTTTTCCTTTTGTAGACATGTTCTTCTGCCTTATACTGATCAAAGGCTTGTCGGACACACTTCCATTTACTCCAGCAGTCATGGATCATCTTGACTATGCCGTCCTCCCTCAAGGAATCCACCACCTTTTAAAGAACAAAAAGAGAAATTCTTATTAACCAGTATTATAGATGTTACAGATCTAGGTAATCATTTAATAGTTATTATGACATTGGATACATGCAGTTATGGTACTCTAAAAGATAGGGCTTCCTACTACAACATTTTGTTTTAAAATTTTTTTGTTTTCGACTTAATCCCTTACATCTCTCCACACCTGCAGAAATATCTCGGTCATCTTGTCTTGATCCCACCACATATAGACAATATTAAGCTGCACACTGTATAATGAAGGAAACACACCTCTGTAGGTTATTTAGTATGTGCCCATGGTCAGCTCAGATTCTTCAACTGAATGATGTATCAGGGTTTGAACAAAAGATACTGTTATTGTATTTTGCATCTGTGCCATTTTCTAATATGCTCTATACCACCATAAGTCATAACATGTCACATTGTCACAAGATTACCAGCAGCATGGAAGGTGATGGGGCATCACTGCAAATATACAGTGCCCAAAAATTATCTGTCTTCATACAATTGAATATTTTCAGGCATTTCCAAGTATTATATACTGTAGTTAACTGTTTAAGCATGGGTAAACTGCAATGCTGAATCAGCATTGTACAAATTATATTTTCTTCTACTTTCTGGAATTACACCTTTATAATGCTGTTGTATCTGTCATATATATGTTTTTACCTCTGTCCACATGTTTATTAGTTTCAGGTTGGTGGCCTTCATCACTATGCTGCTGTTGCCCTTTGACTCAACAGCAGTTGCCAAGGTAAAGACCTCATCGTCATTCCAGTTTTTGGGTATGATTGCAGGTTAATTTTGGACTCAGTTGTACTGTATGTAACAAGAAAAAGAAATACTTTGTTTGTTTGCCACTATTCTTAACCTACATAGTCACAGTTGTAAACTGAATAAATTGTCCATGTATCTGAAATTTGTGTCTTTCATTACCTTTTGCAATATTGTGATTGAGCTCAATTAGTTTATTAATTCACAACCATTCAGAACTAATGTGCTTCCACATCACTACTTCCATGTTTTGTTCTACAAACTCTTGTCCCCTCTCCCCATACCACCACTGGCACAAAGACAGCCAACTATGACGCTGTTTACTTTACCACTCTTGTCATAGAGAAATGTAACAAATTGTTACAAAGTCTAAAAAGGATTTCAGAAAGGTGATTGGCTGGATGCCACTCCCACCTGTGTCCTTATCATGACATGATTTCATAATGGCACTACTTGTACCAAGCATGACACAGAACACAGATAAATTAGTCTGTTCCACTGCTCCCATTCTTACTTTTCTGCTTCACTTCACGTTCCCCAAAACTGTTTTATTAAAAGATCATGAAGCAGAAAAGCAGTCTGTGTGGTGACAGCTGATGGGCATGCTCGCTCTACCCTACGCAAGGTGTTTAAAGTGAAGCTTGAGAACTACATTTCATGTGCAAAACTAAATGAACACAAAAACTTATCTGTCTTTCAGCCTGGGGGGCCTATAATGCCAATTAAATAGTCATCGCTCTCAGAAAACAACCCCTACCACTATCTCCATTCCTAGTGCCACAGACACACCTTTAGCAGAATAGCATGTGGCAGTGAGACATCTAATGTCTCTGTTTGGGGATCACCACTGCTACAAATAAAACAGTTCAGAAACCTCAATACAGGGACTACTTTGACCCATGTAGAAATTAAAACCTTGGATTTGAAGTTTCCTAACATATTTTTCTTACATTTTTTCATAAATACTAATGTAAGGGACCCATGTTATGAGCATAATAAGACACTCCGATGCATGCGTTATGGGTCAATAAGAGCACATACCAGTTACTAAATGCACTCAATGCACATGCCTCATGCTTAATAATGCAGCTGGGCTGTGCTTTAACAGGCTATTACCCACACCTCATTGTGTGTTATTGCTGGCTTGTTATTATGACAACTACAAAGTGATAGCAGACTCATCCACACTTGATCTTTGCAACATTTTTGACCTCGTAACTTACAACATACTACCACACTCAAGCAACATGTTGATTTTCAAACAAGAAACTATCAAACTTTTATTTCTTGTGTGTAAGTGTCTGTATGTGGGTATGTGTGTGTCTCTGTGTGTCTGTCTTTCTGGTTGTGTTTCTGTGGATATTGTGTAAGTGCAGTTCATCTTTTTTTACCAGATTTGTGGCTCCTAAAGAGCCTTTGTTTCCATCAGTAAATAACATGTAACTATTTGCTGAGAAATACATATTTAAAGCTGTGCAGGGATGCCATGTCGGAGGTCTGAAATAAATATTTTGTTACCAGTGCCAGAGAGATGTACACCATCTTTTAGATATAGCCAATCTTTAAAATATCTAATTTGGGGGTGACGTTTAGTATACATTTCCATAGCATGAGGAAGCCAGATATTTGCATGTTAACCTTGTGATGTGATCTTTCATGGCCAGGACTGTATTCCTCTCCTTCCAGATCATGCGCTCTGTAATATCAGAATACAGAATCTTACTGTAAGGTAACATACCTACTAAGGTCTACCAAATCATGTTCAGCAGCCTCAATTAAATCTACTCTCCTTTTCCAACCCAAATCATTTCCACAAAAATGGATGAGGAGTATATCTGGTGGAGGGTGTGTATGTAGAAGTCGATATATGGCAGGAATAAGCTGCTTCCATCTCATGCCACCCTTACCAAACCACAACACATTGCAGTTTGATAGATTTAGGTCATTGCCAAAATAACCTGATGTAGCAAAACTTGCTACCTTTCTCACAAGGCTACTGCCTACAACCCAGCACATGCTTTATAGCTTTCTGCCATCCTGACTCTTAGACAAGAAACAGAAACAGCAAGAGTGATAGTCAACTGTGTTACTCTCTCAGCACTGCTCTGGAAAGTGACAGTTATTTGCATCTGTTACACTGCCAGAGGAATACAAGTGCTGAGTCACACAGCACAATACACTGTGTGGCTACCCCATTGGCCAACAAACTGTCATTTCTGACCAATCACTTCCCTACACATACAATTGTTTTAGCCTATTGCAGTTGCACATCACTAGGTTATTTTTCTTTTTTCCCTGAATGTCACTGATTGGACATCTGCTATTGCAAGTGTGTATGCAGTTATTATATTGGCCACAGCAATCTCTGCCTCTGTGACAGCAACTCAGTTCCTCTCTTTGAACTGTCATTCAAGCTGGTAAGAACTCATTCTATCTGACATCATGAAAACATGTACTGTAACTGTAATGAAAAATATATAAATATTACAAACAAAAACACAAAAGTGCTGTTATCATTGCTGTATACAGTTTACTGAATTTATGTGACAACATATTTGACAAGAATGTGACAGAAATAAGAGCCTTATGTCCACTGTCGCTTATTCCCTGGAAAGCAACTGTGAAGTAACAGCTGCTGAGAGAAGAATTTTAGAACTTGATTTACTAGGAAACAGCTGTCAGTCAATAAGTTACTGACAAAGGCTTGACCAGAGAGCCCTTAAATTCTAATTTTGAAATATCCAAGTATTTTGTAGTACTTCCTAATGGAAACTGAAAATATTGATGTGAAACTGTGAGATTACTTATATTTTCAAGATGACAGTTGGTCAGTGCTTACTGTGTTGAATCTAAGATGGAGTCCTGGGAGGACTTCCTGCCATTTGCATGCTCTGATTGTACAAAGGAGCTTGTTTCCTTTCGATTTACTAATCCCGTTCATAAGGTATCAGATTCCCATTCGTGAGTGAGTCATGAACAAAAATTCTCATTTGTGAGGTAACAAAATCCCAGTTCGAGAGAATCTTGTGGGGGGATGTGATTTATGCCTGCATTTGACAAACTGAGGTGATTTATTAACATTTACCATTATGAATTTATACCTTGTAGAATGTTATTAAATGCTAATATTATTGTTGTTATTGTGCTACACTGCTTATTTCATGAAGTTATACTTGCTAATCCTCATTTGCAAGTTTCTTAAATCCTCATTCATGAGTAAGTGATGAACTAAGATCTCCATTACGTGAGATCTGAGGATCCCACTTGTGAATGTCTGACAAACTAAGATCACCATTTGTGAGGTTGCAGGATCCCAGTTCATGAGCGAGTTGCAAATGAGGATTCTCATTCATGAGGTGTCAAGATCCGTTTGATGGACTAAGATACCAGTTCATGACATGACAGGATCCCCATTCATGACAAACATGCTACAAACATTGCTTTGCCCTGCTAGTACTACTAGTACTATGATATCGACCAAAACTGCAATGATTTGATCACTTAAATATATGTTGAAGCTATCACTGGTACTATTGAGTCACCCACCTACCTATTAATAGTCATGATCATTAGAAGCAAACAAAAACTTAGAATAACTATGGTGGTCTTGCCATCCCTCCCTATCCATATCTGTATAGTATATTACAGTGAAAATATATCACTGCTGGTATTGTGGTTACCCCACCATTACAGTACCACAATTGTCAATAGAACATTCACATACTCTCAGTGGTGGTCAACTGCCAGTACCCACTCACATAGAGCCCCCACCTGCGTTGTCCAACACAGGTTGCTCACCTCTTCTAAACAATGTGTTGTGCCATGCAGACCCACATGCCTGTGCAGCTATCTGCCTACTATTACCTACTGCATGTGCAAAATCTTATTGGTCAACACTGTCAACCAATGGGATTGCAATGTATACTATGATACTGTTTCAAAACATTTGCATCTTCGGATTTGACACATAAGGTTGCCTCCCATCACCTCTGGGGATGGACCTCATAGAGCACAACTGTGTTGCTGTGTAAAGTGACTTTTAAAATAATGTCATATTACTGTTTGCTGCTTTGTTACATTTCTCTTTTCCTGTCTGCATACTTATTGTGCTTATTTTCTATTTTGATTGCAGATTTTCTGAGAAAATAAGCACGTTGAGAAGTGAATGTGTATGCCAACAACAGCTTCATGACAATCATTAGAAAAATATGTCAGAATCAAAAGAAATAATTCCTCTGCCATGTGCATGTCATGTAAGTATAAACAACATGAAACCTGTCACAGAAAGACAGGAAAACACTGTGAACATTCTGATGCACTACTAGTACAAAAGTATTCCAATAGAAAGACAGCTAAACATGTTTGTAGTACAACAGTTAAGAATGAAGAAAAAATCACTATTCTTACAAAGAGCAGCTGTGAAGGGATTAAAACAGTTAATGTTAGGGCCAAGACATGAAAACCAGAAACAACTGTTAATAGTTGTTCAATCACAAAATAAACCAAAGCAAGGTATTTTGAAATAGTGGTACATGAACAAAGAATTGAATGTCTGATTTCAGCAGTTATAAGATGGAAAGGGAAGAAAATGAAGCATAAACTTCATCTAATGAAACTACACCTACGAGCAACATAATTTGCCAGCATGGTGCTGAATATATGGTACCAGTTGGGGTCTGTGATGATTGCAGCCATTGACAAACTAAGTATAAAGATACAAAATATGAAGGACAAACTTATGGAGTATGGACACTTGAACTGAGACAATCTTTGCTTTGTCTTTTACTGAAAGTGGATACATTCTGAGTATTCAAGTATACTTCTGGGAAGAGTCCTATTATGTACATAACAATACACTCACCCTTACACTAGATGTATCTGGCAAAGTACAAAACAGACTAGTTGTTTCATGTGATAAGAATGTAGTAGATGACAATGATGAGAATGTTCAGAGCACTTGACAAAACACTAAGCATGCCAGAACGTGGCCCTGTGACAACATATGTAATGTTAGGATGAATCTTTACATATTACTGAAACATTAATAAATGAGTTTCTGGTAAGAAAGAGATGTGATAGACACAGACTGATTAGCATGATTGATAACTGTGAGATTAGGCCACTCAGCGGACTAATGGGACATTCACTTGCTTGTCTACACAGCAGCAGTTGTGACAGCATGTTTCACCACTTCAGAATGCTTGCTGTGCACAACAGTGTGCACATAAATTTGTAAGACACATGTATCGCACAAGGGCTGCAGTGCATGATTTTACGTGTTTTGATTCATTACTAAATGATGGGGATGTAGATGGGTTAATTAGCTTCATTGATGAGCTTTGAGTTAAGAATAAACTAAAGACAGTTTGGAGTCATATACTTCTGCTGTTGGTTCAGACAGTAATATTCTACAAGAGACACAATTGCTACAGAAATTTGGTACAGGCATAGCCAAATTTGAAATTAGCAAACAAGAGAAGTTTGATCTTGTTTGTTTGTCTTGCAAACATCAAACAGTTACTGTTGATGTACACAGTATTCTAAGATGGAATGAAATGTGGGGTAGACTGATTGCGTACCTATTGTTAAAATCTGACTTTTAACCACAGGAAACAATATGCATTTGCAAATACTGCTACAATAAAGTGAAATCTGATTCTTTACCTCCTAGGTCAGTCCACAACAGGATGGAGATACAGAAACCCCTGATGTTATTGCCTGTCTGAACTTTTGAATGTATTCTGGTGCGAACAATGAAACCTTTTCAGACAATTGTGAGGCTTAATACCAAAATGAAAAATATCCCACATAAAGGACTTGTACGATCTTTAAAGGGTCCGGTGATGTATTTACTCTTCTACTACAGCAGAATGTGCAGACAATCTCGACTGAAAATACTGTAGTAATTTTGGTCAATGGTGTACCAACTAAGGAAAAACAATCTGGCAAGATGTTGTAAATGTTGAAAAGGTTAAGTGTGCTTTGATTTACTTGAAAGAACACAATCCATTTACTATGACTTGGACATAGACACAAGTGTTAATGTTCATGAACACCTTGACATCACAAGTTTTCTAAGCCTATTGTTGAAAGGTTGAACTAGCAAGATTTGACAATGTGTATGAACAGTATAACATTCACCCATTGCATGGAAAAGATCCTGTCATGGACAATATTGACTTGTACCAGATGAAACAAGTAGAGAGGGACTCCTGTTAGTATCTGGGAGAGTACACTAGAGGCACATTGCTTTCCTGACCTATTCCCACATGGAACAGGTGGATGCCTAGATGAGCATTTATTTATTTTTGCTTTTGGTAACGGGTAAGTGCACTAGGCAAACAATGCCTATTTTCAGGCCACGACCTGGGAAGAAGATTTACAGACATACAATATACATGTGACACAGCACATGAAGGTAGTGCAAATCAGAGTAAAACAATGTTTTGATAGTAGATACAAGCGTATTGACAAAATGAGAGATGAAAGTAAAAGTAAAAGTACTGTGAAATCAAGTTACAGATTGGAATGGGTAACACAGGAGAATAGTTCAAATGGAGAAAAGGTAGCGAGGTACAGTAAAATAAGTGCAAAGACTGTGGAGAGGAGGGAGAAAAGTAGAGAGAGGGAGGGGTAAGAGGTGGGCAGGCTAGGACTAAGAGAGGAGGGTAAGAAGTATCAAGGAGGTGGATTATCTGGAGATATAGAAGAGAGCAGGAGGGTGAAGGTTCAAGGTGGGTTAAAGCAAGTGCAGGGGTTTATGGTGTGCAAGTGTTCAGGTGTAGTTTCTTAAAGGTAGCATGGGTGGTCACTTGATGGATAGAGAGGGTATAGAGTTCCAGTATTTAGGAGCTGTATGAGAGAAAGCACATGCACCCATGTTTGTTCTGCATCTTGGGATGTGCAGAAGGGCTTTTCAGTTGACCGTGGTTCGTGGGTGAGAGGTTGTAATTCCAGAGCAGAGGAAAGGATAGGGGAGGCCTGTTCTGGTGACAGAGTCAATTAATGATCCAAAGGACTGGAGACAATAGGCGGAGGGGCTAAGCCATTTTAGGTCCATATAGAGTTGGCAGTGGTGCTTGAAGCGGTGATGCAGAGCATAGCGGCAGATGCTAGTGTAAGTGGTATCCCATTTATGGAGGAAGGATTTAGGTGCAGATAGGTAGATAGCAGAGCCATATGCTAGAGCCGGTTCAGGAGCATTCATAGAGAGTAGAGGAAGCCTTGAGCCACAGCTAATCTGGCTTGGGGGTGAAAGGTGTAGCTGGTGCGATAGGCACTTCCTATCTTGGCATTTATGGACTTACAGATAGTGGAGATATGGAGCTCGAGGTCAAGAGATTCATCCAGGGTGACACCAAGATATTTAAAGGATTTGGCAGAGGGTAGAGGGAGCTGTCCGCATGAGATAGCAAGGGATTTAGATTTGATTTGAGTCTGGCGGCGAGCCAAACAGCATTGAGTAGGATTTGCTGGAGTTGAGGACTAGTTTATTATCAGTGAGCCAGGTTTGGATACTTCGAAGTCCACGGCAAGGGATGATTTAGGGCATTGCAGTTTTGCACTGTGGTAGATAACCAAATCATCTGCATAGAGCAGAGATGAGCAGTTGGTGCAGTTAACGGGATGTCATCTATGAATATAGTGAAAGCAGAGGACCAAGTATGGACCTGGGGTACTCCAACGTGGATCTGTGCAGGGTCTGAGATGGCTGAATTGAAGACAACAGCCTGTTGTCTGTCGGTCAGGTAGCTTTGAACCAGTTAATGGTATCTGAGGAGAAGCCAAATGACTGTAGTTTGGCAAGAAGAAGTGTGTGGTTGACCAGGTCAAATGCTTTCATTAGGTCGATGAAAAGTGCGCCTGTCATGAGGCCTAAGTCCATGGAGGAATAGATGTCATTTGTCAGTTTTAGCAGGGCAGTGGTGGTGCTGTGACCTGTCTGGAATCTGTGTTGGGAGCTAGAAAGGAGGTTGTATTTTTGGAGGTATTCTATTGTTTGGGTGGCAACTAGTTTTTCAAGGATTTTGCTTAGTACAGAGAGTATAGCGATGGGATGATAGTTCCTGATTTCCTTAGGGTCTCCTTTCTTAGGAATAGGGTGACTTTAGTAATTTTCCATATATTTGGAACTGTACCACTGCATAGGGACATATTGAAGGTTTTGGTTAGTGGGAAGCTATGGAGGGGCCGCAACCTTCAGGAGCCTAGGTTCAAGACCATCCAATCCTGGGCTGGTTTTGTCAGGCATGGAGAGTAGCAATTGTAGTACTCCTCTTTTATGAATGCTCCTGAACCTAAAGGGGATTCTGAAGTGGAGGTTTAGTTCGCATTGGGTGGATCAGTGAGACCAGTTGGGAAGGAGGTCAGGTAGCTTGTTAAATCAGAGAAGTGGTGATTGAAGGTGTTAGCTATGGTTAATGGTTTTTACAATGTATGCCATTTAACAGCATGTCATTTGTATGGGCCTTGTGATTAGAACTCAGGAGGGTTTTATGGTGGTCCAGAATTTCTTGGAGTCCCCAGAGGCTTTTGTTAGAAGGTCCCTGCAGAAAGAGCTTTTGGATAGATGGATGTTTCTTTTGCATCGTTTCTCAGTGAGTGGTAGTGGCAGTAGTCAGATTGCATCCTGTGGACTTAAAATGACGCCAGGCCTTATCTCTGGCCCTTATCTGGGTTAGTAGATCTTTGATAGCCACTTAGTCTGGGTGCCACGAAGCCTGGTGACCCATGGGGCATGGGTGTCTTGGAGCTGACCAAATTTAGCAAGGAAACTATCAAGGTGGACTGGACATTAGATGCGGTGTGAATGGAGGTCCAGTCAATTGCTGAGAGGTCGTGTGTAAAATGAATAGGATTGAAGTTAGAGATTGCAGAATGTGTTGAGTTTAGGGGAGATGGTTTATTGTTTGGCGCCAGATGCAATAGATCGGTGAGTGATCACTGATTACATCTGGAAGAGTACCAGCACAACTGATGCTGTCAGAGGCGGTTTGTAAGGACCCAATCAATAAGAGTGCTAGTCCGAGGGAGCCATAACCCTGTAGGGTCAGAGATCAACTGATGAAAGTTGTGGCCTTGTACTAAGGTGTGGGAGGCCTGATTCGATTTGCTAGCCCAGTTTAGGTTTAAGTCACCCAGTATGAGGACTTCGTTATGGCCTATGGTGCTGTCTACTAAGAGGAGATCTTGAGGCCTTTTGTCCCTCCCTGGGGAGGTTATAGGCACAAATTATGTGTAATTTCTTTGAGCCAAGTAGAAGCGTTGCATGGAGCACTTCACAGAGAGATAGGGTAGGGCGCATTGTGGACTAGCAGCAGGGGTTGTTTGTAGTAGATGGCAACTCCACCCCACGTTTAGAGGTGGCCCTGTCTTGCCTGATGAGATTGTAGTTAGGTAGAGTGCATGGGGGTCAGCAGTAGAGGTCTTAACCAGGTCTCGGACAGGCAGAGGATATCAGGGTGGTTCTGTGCAACCCATGCCTCAAGTTCGGTTAGGTTGTGAGGAGGCTCCTAATATTCATGTCTAATTCATAGTCCCTTGGAGTCTAGCCATGTTGCATTATTAGGTGGCCGGTTTGTTGTTACGGTCCGGGTTTAGCCTCGACATCTCCAGCTAATAGTAATGCTAGGAGGAGATACATTAGATACATGTATCTTGAGCTGAGTACCATACTTCATGATTATTGCACTCAGATGGATAGTTTCGTAGGCACATAGATTATCTACTTCATCTTCTGTGGGAGAGTGAGCTAAGTATTCTGTCAGCTATTATTGCACATACATTGTGTCTTACTACAGAATTTGACAATATGACAGCTGCAGAACTGGTTGAGAAACTATCCAATAGAGATGACACATTATAAGCTAACCTTTCTTCTATTCTATCTACTATGCATGGTACCAAAGAATATTGGTACAGATGACACTCTGAAGTAATGTGTATTTTGTGGGAATTTGCTCCTGCTACATGGTTTGTCACTCTCAGCTGTGCAGAATACAGCTAGCTTGACTTAGCAGATATCCTTAAGCAGGCTAACTCTGATGTTGATGGAATAAATACGATGACACTTGCTGAGATGTGTTGGTAAGACCGGTCTCAGTTTTACGTTATTTCCACAACTGCTTTCAACCTGTGTTATGATTCATTCTGTCAAAGAAAATTCCACCTTTGGTATTGTTGAACATTACTTTTGGAAAAAGAATACCAATACATGGAGCACCACATATACATATGGTACTATGGGTGAAAGATGATCCACATATTGGGGATAGTACTGAGACAACCATTCTCAAGTTTATCATGACATATGTAACATGTTAGATTCAGATATGCATGACAGTCCAATACAATGGAAACTTGTGCAAAAATTCCAATGACATCTATGTAGCAAGTACTGTCACAAGAAGGTGAAGAATCATGGCAACTGGTACACAGAAGTTGTTTCGGCTTCCCTCAAAGAGTGTGCCAGAAAGCATGCCTGAATGATGTGTTCTCAGCAATGCATCATCATCTGAAGGCAAAGTCAACAAAAGAGTCTTTGAGTTACCTAGGAAAGAGTCAAAGTATACATCAATGACTACAGTCCGCTTTGTTGCTGATGTGGCAAGCCAACATTGATGTACAGTACGTTTTAGATAACTCCATGGCTCTAGAGAGTATGTAACTTTGTACATTACCAAACATGAACAAACATGTCTACAGGAACTATGGCAAGAAGTGTCAAATGGCAGCCATTCTCTCTCTCTCGGCTGTGGTCACTTGGATTAAAAACACTATCACACTGAGAATGTGGAGCATATGAGGGCAAGTGATCACCTTACTGGTACATACCTGTATGGAAAGTCAGAATCAATTAGCTACTTGAATGTTCAATTTTAAAGACAAAAGATGTAGAGTCTTGAAAACCACAGCAAAATTGAAGGCATTGAGTTGACATGTCCAACATCCACTAATATTCTGAAAACAAACGTGATTGACACTTATTATCCACAACGACATAGTGCCATGGAGGATTTGTGTCTGTTTCATGTTGCCCAGTGGTATGATTATAAATGGGGGGCCCATCAGATCAGTGAAACAAATATACAAGGTAACTGGACTAGATGGTTCTCTTGCTAAGAGATGGAAGCCTTGGCTTATTGATTGCTGCAAACTTAGTTTCAACACCACAGAAAAAAAGAGCACTACTATTCTGCTCTTCCTTTTCTGTTCAAACCATAGAGAGATGAATGGACTCTGAAAAGAAATTCAGAATCATGTGAAGAAGGGTTCCGTAACAGCTATGACTCATTCAAAAGCCATGTGTCTATGGTGTACATAAAGAGACTTGAGTCAAGAACTACAGCGGAAAGTACAAGAAAACAACTAGAGGAAGATACTCAGTAAACTCACAGGAAATGTTGGATCCTGATGGTGAAAGCACACTTTGTGCTCCTCTGCCTGCCAATGACCCAGCTGTCCTGGTGAGTGAGATCGAAGTGCTATGCAACAGTGCACAAAGTTTGCTGATGATGCACAACCTATCGAGGATAGGCTGAATACTCATCAGCATATCATCTATGCTGCTGTTATACATGCTATTGAACATGGCATTAGACACCACAACACAGAATGTATGTGTGACAATTTCACCCCAGTTAGAAAGTTTGTAAGTGGAGCATCAGGAACAGGTAAAAGCTTTGTGATTGAAGCTTTAAGTATTGATGTGCATAAACTAACAAATAGTCCTACGTCTGTTATTGTAGCTACTCCAACTGGCCTAGCAGCATGCAACACTGGAGGTGTGACTATTCACTGTCTCTTCATGTTGCCTGTTGAACATGGAAAAGCAGGTGAATACAGGAAACTGTCATTTGATTTTGCAAGTGAACTGCGGACCATGTTCCACAAAAATGGAGTTACTGATCATTGATAAAATCAGTATGGTTTCAAATATTTTACTTTCCTATATCCACGTAAGACTCCAGGAGATACTTGGAACTGATGACAATGTACCCTTTGGTGGCAAAAACATTGTTGTTTTGGGTGATCTTCTGCAACTAGCTCTGTGGTTCTATGTGATAACGGTGAACACACAAAGGCGATCACCGTTATCGCACAGTCAGTGTTCTGAAAACATTTTCGGCACTCTGACAACCCCGTGTACAGGACAATGGTGCTGGAACATGTATTTTAATGCTTTCTGTGGGGGCTGCACCATCCCACACGCCCTCACAGGGGTTTTGCCCCTTACTCCCCATACTAAAGGATTCTCAATCAAGGGGTGCATGTCAGGGGTCGGGGGTGAAAGAATTCAAAATAAAAGGTTTGGGCTGGGCTCAATAAAATTGCAACAGCACCCATACCTGAACCTGGTACAGTACCTCACCCACCCCAACCACGAGACAACTCCTGACACTATGACACAGCTAGAAATCCACCGCATGCCACCCCCTACATCCCCTCTGCCCCTCCCAGCCTACACTGCCATGCTCCCTCCCCCGCGCAGTGTCACCTAACAACATCCTATCACCCAGTTCACTCACCCCTTATCCGGTCCCTACTTTCCCATTGCTGTGAGGATTGCACTGGGAAGGAGTTGCCACTATGGATGGTGCCCTTCCCCATGCGCCCACCTCATGGGATACCAACTCCCATTAATGGCAAACATATATTTTTTTTATCCATTTAAAGTTTATTAAAGGTTTTACATTCATGACCGATCCATCATAACAGACAAACTTCACATGCTCGGTATACATTGGTCCAAAACCTGTCCCCCCTCCACCCCACTCCCTCTCCCCTCCCAATAGCACAGACTCAAAATAAAAGCCTCTTCTCTACGATTTTCCCAGCGCTACTAATACCAAAGAAAAAAACAGGGGTATCCCTAAGGGGAAGGCCTTTGGGCTGTAAGGTTCTGAATAGAGAACAGGGTATATAAGGGTCCCATATCCTCTTAAAGCCATCCAACCTATTTTAAGACTTGCAATAGCCTTTTTCCGTCCTGAGGTTTGTGAGAAGTTCTGATAGCCATTCCCCATATTTAATTTCCAATTGATCCTTCCAGTGTCTTAAAATGACTTTCTTGAGAGACAGGGCAATCAAGGCCATGTGGTATTTTTTGCAGGGAAACCTAATACTGAGAAGTCACCTAGGATACATATTTCGGCTTAAAGAAATCTTCTAATCCCAAAATGGGGTTGAGGTTAAAACTTATTACGTATGTTGTTCCAGAGGGTTTTATTTTCGGCAGGACCAGAAAATATGTAATAAAGACCCTTCCTGATTATTACATCTCACACAATGGGAGAGGATATTAGTCCAAATATAACAATTTCTCCGAGGAGAGATAAGCATTATGTAAAATAAACATTTGCATCACCCTCAATCTGTCTTGTGTTATAAATTTATGACAGCTAGACCAAAGATCAGCCAATTAACTTCATATCCGGAAAGTGAGCAGACCAGTAACGGTTGGACCATAGTAATCTGGATACACTCTATCAAACAAAGTACCGTATATCTTGGAGACCGCTTTCTGTTGGCTCGCTCATTGGGCTAAATCAAGAACCAATGGACAGTCAGCTTGTGAACACAGCTTTGACCCCAGTACCTTGATTAATAGGTGTCTAAGTTGTGTAATTCTAAAAAAGTATTTAGTGTGGATCTTGAACTTTGCAATATACTATGACTAGGTAACCACGCTTTGTCATCTCCTATCAGCAGTGTAGGAGAGTCCTTCAGCTGGGGTAACCAATCTCGAGGAGACTTTCTCGCCAATCTCAAAATTAGGATTTCCAAACAGATGCTGATTTAAATCTCTTTGGTTATCATATTTAAGAAAGCACACAGTTGAGAATGAACCTTAAGGAAACTGCAATGGGGTGTTTTTAACCTGCTGGGAAGGAGATTCCCTTGATGTATAACAATGCATCGGAAGCTACACCAGATGAATTAATCAGGGCCCTCTCTATTTTGAGACAGAGTGGGGTATAGTCCGATGAAATGGGTAAGGTCCACCTCAAGTATTTGCTAGAGTGACTGGCCCAGAAGTATAGCCCCAAATGGGGTAACCATAAACCTCCTCTTGACTTGGGGCAATTAGTTTGTGAAATGCTATCCTAGGGGTCTTGCAAGCCCAGACAAACTCTTGGAACATGCATTTACTTTTTTGAACCATGACAATGGAAGCCAGGTGTTTAACATAGATAGGGGTAAAGAGTCGAGGGGATACGTTCATTTTAAGCAAATTGATTCTTCCCAGATAGAGATTGGGAGGGAGGCCCACCTGTTAAGATCCTGTTTGATCACTTGTAAAGGGATCCCAAATTCAATTTTATATTATTACTCTGAAATCTAGATAGTTCGATGCCTAAGTATCGAAGGGAATCTTGTTTCCAAGCCAGTCCCAACTCTAGGATCTCTGCTTTGTGGAGCATATGATTGAGAGGAAGACAATTGTTTTATTTGCATTTAACTTGTAGTTAGAGACTACACTAAAAGAGTTAATAATCTTTAACATAGGGGGATAGAGGAACCGGATTGGCAACCTGGAGGAGAAGGTCGTCCACGTAAGCAGAGACCTTAACTTCACAGGAAAAATGGAATACCTTGGATCTCTGGACAGGCTTGCAATCTACTGATTAAGGGTTCTAAGTATATGTTAAACAATAATGGGGAGAGGGGGCAACCTTGCCTGGTACCAGAATGGAGAGTAAAAGACTCAGAAATAAGTCCGTTACCTGATATTCTAGCCTTAGGAAAATGGTAAAGGGTTTGATCCATGTCTGGAATAAGTCAGGAATTTGAAGGCACCCAGAGTCTGAAATAAGTACTGCCAATTGACTCTGTCAAATGCCTTCTCAGCGTCAGAGAGAAATTAACGCCCGCGGGGAATGGGGCATCTCTGGACACCGAGAAGACATGAGCCAGGGTCCCAAGATGTCAGAGGAGGTCTACCTTTCATGAATCCTACTTGTTGAAGCCTATAATGGATGGGAGGATCGGGTTAAGATGGCAAGCTAATAACTTGGTCAATATTTTGACATCCTGGTTCAACAGGGAGATAAGGCGGTAATTCACCACTAACTCTGGTGCCTTGCCGAGCTTAAGGATAAGCACAATTAGAGCCTCAAAAATAGAAAGATCTAATTCTGCTCTGGAAAGAATATATTGAAATAGGGAAGCAATAAAGGAATGAGGGAAGTTTTGAACCTTTGATAAAATAAACTGTAAAACCGTCCATCCGGGGTTTTATTGGCTGGTAGAGTGCTTATTACCTTGAGTATTTCTTTACTGGTAATGGGCAAAATTAAGGCCCTTTGTTGATCTTCTGTAAGACTTGGCAGAGGGTCTCCTTAAGATAGCCATCTAGTTGGCTATCAGTTGAGGAGTCTGACATTGGAGGTCGGTATAATAATCAAGGAATTCCTCAATTATATCGTATGGGAGGTCTTCAGGAGTCTGTCCTTTTGGGACAGAATCAAGGTGATATACCTAGAAGATTCCAATTGTTTAATTCTGCATGCCAAAAGGTGTCCTGCTTTTCCCCTGATCGGTAAATGATGCCTGTGTTTTTAAAATGGCATATTCCGCTTTCTCACGGAGTGTCTCTAGTGAGGCAGATCTTAATTTAATAAGTTCTTGGAAGGTACAGTCAGGGTGGAAGAGAATAGGTCTTTTCCAAGACCCTTATCCGGGAGAGTAGCTGGGACATTTCCTGCTCTTTGGCTTTTTTCCTATTGAGGCTAGTCCAATGAATATCTCCTCAAATAGGCCTTAAAGGCACACCAAAGAACGTCTGGTCTACGGGTTGAATTCTGGTTGAACTGGATGAACTGATCTATGTGATTTTGTATTATACAAACCAGTTTGGGGTCCTTGATAAGCTGGTCATTAAGTTTCCACCTTCCTCTGCCCTAACCAGATGTTCTATAAACAATTGACAGGTTACAAGGGAGTGATCGGACGGGGGCCAGCCTGTATAGAAGAGTTAGAGACTTGTGGTATATAAGACTTTGAGATGAGCAAATAATCTATCCTGGATGAGGTTCTATGCACTGGAGAAGAAGGTATATTCTCTGACCCTAGGGTGCAGTACCCTCCAAATGTCGCACAGTCCGACCTGATCAATTAAGTCCCTGAACACGCGTTGAGCAGGATAAACCCTTCTTTGAGTGTCGGATTTATCTACCACTGGGTCCTACACCAAGTTAAAATCTCCTCCTAATATCATCAGGGTAGAAAGGAAGGGAAGCAGGGTGGAAATAATTTGGGAGAAGAAATTGGGAGAGTCAATATTTAGCCTGTAAATACTCCCCAAGAGTATCTCTCTTGCATAAAGGTTACCAACTACAAAAATAAATCTGCCCTTGGGGTCTTTTATTATTGTGAAGGAGAAAAGGGAGTTTCCTGCGCACGACTATCATCGTGCCACCACTATTAGTAGATCCTCCTCTGAGAATGTCGATCCCACCTGCAACCTCTTAAGTTTTGAAGCTTGACATCTAGTAAATCGTCTCCTGTAAGAGCATGATTTCGACTTTGACCAAATTTAAGTGCTTTAAAACCATATATTGTTTAGTCTTAGCTCTGACCCTTTAACATTCCACGTAACAACTTTCAATGGGTTAGCCATTAGCCCTTATTCCCTGTGGTGCCCAGCTATGTGAGAAAAGAAGGTCATAGGGAAAACGTAGTAGGAACTGTTACCACAGTGCTGTGCCCTCCCACCTGTCCTCTATATAATCTACTACCCCACCCTTAATTTCCCCAACCCTCCACCATCCAAACCATGTAACCCATATGTATTCAGTCAACTCAAGAAACTGAGTATCCCCTTCTGTTACCTCTACAAGGTGCAGAGCCACTTTTCACCACTCTCCCAATTGCTCAGCTCTGTCGCCGGCTTCAGAGAAAATAATTCAGGGACTACCCGAAACTATTTGGCAGAAAAGAGAGAGAGAAAGAGAGGTGGTTTCAGGGAAAATCCCGGAGGAGAAATGGGAAAAGTACTCCCAATGTAAACAAAACCTCAGGTACTTCTCTTCAAATAACAATGAACCCAATACTATAAACAACATCCTAACATGTAATTGACCACAATATGGCAAAGAAACAAATAAGCTGCAGTGCTAAATCCAAAAAAAAAAAAAGCTCGAGGGGAGTAACTATAAGTACTACGTGCTAGACCGCCTTTAGGTCTTACATGAAATGGACAGTCTCAAATCAAACCTCATGGTGCGACCATCCCTGGAACTTGACCCCCTATATACATAACATGCCAGGAGTGAGTGATATACAAGCCCAAAGGAAACCTCCACTAACAACTCAGGGCTGAAATCTCCTTCTTCTCCCAAAACTCACAAAATGAAATGAGGAGAAATGAAATCAGAAAAGCACCCCGGCAGTGACATCTTTTGGGTTAAGATTTGGAAGTCCCCAAACCATACAATGAATAGTCCAAACTTAGGATTCCTCTGTGCTCCCTCGAGAAATCACTCATATGAAGGTAGATCTCTGAGGACCTCTAGGCGCTATCAGTGCAAAGTTCAGCTAACACTCACTGAGGGAGAAACTGGCCCAAGAGACACAGCTCGCAGATCACACACAGTGCAGGTGACAGTCCGTGAAAGATGCAGAGCCCTATCGAGTGCAGAACTCCTTGTCTCCAAAAAGTCCAAGTCCAAGAGAGGGCTCCACATCACTTGGAGGAGGTAAAATAAATGAAAAACAGTTTCAAACCAACATAGGGGAGGCGCACTTCTAACCTCTTTAGAAAAGAAACCAGAGTAAAATGCAAAGTCAGTTAACAGAGAACCCAGTTACCGGCCTTCCGAAATAGCTTCCCTTCGCTATTTTCTTTACCCTTTTTCTACAACGGGCTATGAAGAGGTCCGGTAGGGACTTCTGAAGGGTCATTTCACCACTTCAACCTCCTCAAATACATCCCACAGCCCTCCAGTAAAACCTGTAGCCTGGCAGGGTACCCCATCTTAACTTTATCCTGAGGCAATTAATTTGGAGACAATCGGGTGAAATTGAGTGGTGGCGTTGCTCTGGACGGAGGCGGGGAGGTCTTGTGTGATTCAAATTTTTGTACTCTCCCATCTGATTTCATGAAGTTCTTTCACCTTTCCCAAACAATACTGCCTCTCTTGGTAATTCAGGAATCTGGCAATTATTGGATGGGGCACAGCTCAGAGGGGCATGGGTCTCAGGGCTCTGTGTGCACAGTCAATCATGTAAACTTTGCCAAAAGGAGAGGGCCAGCTAGCTTTTCCAACAACTTTTGGGTGAAGCTGATAACCTCGGTGCCCTCTTCTTTTCAGGAATACCAAGGATGACAATGTTATTTCTCTGACTTCTCCTCCAGATCTTCTAGCTTCACCTCCAACTTTTGAGCTTATGACGGCTCTACTACTTCCTCCTTTAAGCTCTCTGTTTTCTTCTCAAGCGAGGTGTACGAGATTCATTGTCAGAGATCCTAGTGGATAAATCTTCCAGGGCATTAGTTATTTGTTTGTCCTTCATTGTCAGAATTTGACATCTTCCCTGAATGGGGAAAACTCAGCTAGAAACCGTTCTAGCATCAGAGGTCGGCGTTCTCATGGGGTTTGCACGATTGCTTGTAACTTTTACAGCCTGATTCTGCTGGGCCTTAGGCCGTTTGCTCTGTTTTCCAGAGATACTGGCGGGTATGTCTGCGGGGTGCGAACTCATCTCCGCTTCCATTCTCGGGACGGGCTCTTCTCCTGAGGTTCAACTGATAGTTAGCACCCAGCTACCATTATTTGGCTGAAAGTGATGAAAGGGCTGTATTATTCGCCGGACGACGGAGCAGCAATGGTAAGCTGTTACACGGCGCTCTGCATCACATGGTCTCCAAACATAGTTTTTCTATGCTAACAGTTGAGGAAGCTAAGATGACAATTGGCTGCATAGGAGGGTTAACCTTTGGAATTTTCACTTATGTTGAACTCTACCAGAATATGCGACAGAAAGATGATACCTTCTATAAAACACTTCTAGGTGAAGTTCACATTGGAGGATTTTCTTCTTCCAACTTAGAAGTGTGAAAGACACATGTTACCATCAGAAAAGATAGTTCTGTTAACGAAGCATGAAACTATTTACTGATCTACAGACACATGGTTAGCGTGTAGTGTGCTTGTTGCTAAGACTAAAGCAGTGTGCTGAATTTAACCTGAACATGCTATCAAGACAGAAGCAACCTATTGTCACAGTTATGTCATTAGATGCAAATGATGGAGTTAGTCTAACTCCTACTTTAGTCAATAACATGACTGAACGTCTTGAGAATTAGCATCTGATGTCTCATGAGCTGCTGGTTTAGAAGCTGTTTTGACACTATGCAAGAATGCATGTGTCATGTTACGTCAGAAACATCGATGCTGATCATGGTTTGGTTAATGGGAATGGGTTACATTGTCGAGTTCCAGTAAAATGTCCAAAAGACATGTGTAGATCTCATCATTGTACAATTTGATAACCATGATAGCCCTTATCCAATTGACAGATGCACTGTGAAATTCCAGATTTTGAAGGACATCTATGTGACACGTAAGCAATTCCTTCTATGCCTCACTTATGCTGTTTCCATTCACAGATCTCAAGGACTCAGTCTTGACAGTGATATTGTTGACTTAGAACCAGGTATCTTTAAAGATGGCATGGCATATGTTGCTTTGTCACATGTAAGAACTCTTCCTGGTCTATATGTACTTAACCTTGCAGAAAACAAGATACGTGCAGATGTTAAGTGCATACTTGAATACAACTGACTACGTACTTGTATCAACTCAATGCAGCATTCATTCCTGTGCCTAGATACACTATGAGCAGAGATATGCCAACAGACACAACTCAGTCACTGAGAAGGAAACAATGTAAAGGGCTGTGCCTAGCACCTCTCATGCCTGTCTTGGAAAAGAAACTGCTGGTGAGGTCAGGTCTCCTCCAAAAAGTATATTGGTTTGAGAAACTGTCAATATTTGACAATAGCACTGGGGTCAACTGTTATGCTAATGCTGCAATGCAAGCATTTCTGCATGTGCCTGAATGTGTACAGTTACTCACTCATGTTAAGTCGACATCTCTTTCTGAAGCTCGAAAAGAGTTATAAGAGATTCTCAAACTGAAACTCCAAGCTTGCAAAGCTTGACACCTCTATGATTAATTCTAGCACAACACTCTGGACAGAGTATGTTTGGTAACAATGGTCAACAGGATGTCACAGAATGCATTATGGCTGTTATTAACTCATTAAGTACTGATGATATTGCACTAAGACAGTACTTCACTGTGAACTATGTGTGCAAATACACGTATGTATCTTGTGGTCACATAGATATGCAACAAACAAATGACATGCTTTGGATATCTGTGTACGTACCAGATGAAAAAGTCTGTGAAATTCTGCAGAGTATTCAGAGATGCAAATACTGGCTGGGAGTGTTGTAGATGTAGCAGAATTACAGTTTCATCTTTATGAATCACTCACAGTAGTTCATACGTTATGCTTGTGCTTTAATGGTTTAACTCACATGAGTTAAAAGTGAACACACCTATCACAGACTTCATAGCAGGTAGAACTATGTTTTCAGCCAGACATTTTGACACTCATGTTATTTTCAATCACAGCATTTATGTTCACTCTGGACACTATGTGACATGGAGTAGATACGGAAGTGGTTGGGTGGAGTGTAATGATTCAGTATGTACTATGAGAGAAAGATTACAAGGAATCTTACAGGTGCGTATGTAATCATCCTATGTGACATGGATGCAGTACAATGCATTGAAGAGTAAATTATGTTACTGAAGCTGTAATGTTTTATGAAGTGCCATGCCTTTCTTTTTGTATTTTTGGTGAAACAGTTTCTCTAGACTGATACTTCACTGTTGCACATATTATGTATTAATGTGTAACATGACATGGTTATGTTAAAGTATCTGTAGTATTTCACATCTTGACATGTACCACTTATCAGTACAGAAATACCATCTCTGTGTACACATTGCTTAAAATTGCATATGTTGACACTGTTTCTTACTTTCCAAATATATTGGTCATATAATAGTATGTGTTTTCTGATTAAACACATGTACAGTAGTGCACATATTCCCAATCTGACTTTCTCAGGTGTGGGTGCAATACTTCATTTGCAGATTGTCTCTCTTACTGTCTAGAACTTCTCCTGTCATACCTTGACAGACAGTATTCTAGTTTGTGTGTAGTATATCACACTTGTTTTTAGTGATTGTGCTACTCTGGCATGCCCACAAAGAAATTTACACTGTGGAACTTCTGGTGTTAGCATACTATAACACTCAGAGACATTAAACAGTTATTGTTATGTATTGATATTTATTTTGCTAACTACTAAGAGTTATAGCTGATATCACTTCAACTGTCATGTTCTACTCATGTGACTTTGATGTTCTTACTAAAACGACTGCCATGGGTACCATCAAGGTACATTTGAGGGTGCTAGACAGTACTCATTTGACAGCCAGTAAGTAACATCTTAGTACATGTGTTTCAAAGAAGCTGCCTACATATTATTTAACGATATTGAATTCAGTTGATATTATCTTTAAAACACAAAATTACTGATTAACTCTGTTCCCACATCTCAGCAACAGTTCTGCTTTATGACACATTGTGTGTGCTGATGCTAAACTCTTCAATACTTGGCAGCAGGTTAAGCATTCCTATATTTTCCCGTAGTACTCTGCATGATTGACCTTGATGGTTTTACTTACCAAACTGACATCTGCACAATCCAAGCAGACTCGAGGGCACTGGATATAACCTACATGTCAGGTAGTAAGTTATGTCTTGGCACATTTAGTACTGTGATTGTTACTTATTCTATGGCTTTGTGTTTGATGATGCTGCAGTGTTACAGTACAATGAAACTATAATACAACATGTAGCTGCATGATATTTTTATTTGATATAAATCTCAGAAAGTAACTGGACATGACTGTACAACTACCAAACGAAGACTCAGCATTGTATATATGTATATAGTACTGACATTCAGGTCAGTAGTTTCCTGGTGATGCTACTTTCATTGTACTTTTGTTTATTTTGTAAAAAAAATTTGCATGCATGTTTTCTGTCATTGTTGCACAATGTTAATAGGTATGCATTTAATGTCATTGCATTACATTAAGTGTTGTACAACAAGTTACTACTGCTAATATGCATGTACAGAGATCTGCTTTCAGTACTGTACATGAATGTATATGTATATCTATGTGTAGATGTGTACAATTAAGAGTTTTACAGCTCTATGAATTTATGGTTGTACACATCTATGACACAATGCAAACTATTGTTACGTTCCTGCTTCTATGGGATTGCCTCTATTGAGGGGTCAGATGAGGAACTTTTCCCAGTTCAAGTAATTTTTCTCAAAATTAAACCCATGACTTTTGAACCCACAGCTACATTTAAATATATGATGTGACTGAACATATTGTTACATGGACACCACAATATGAACAGTATTACAAGTTGCAAATTTGTTACATTACTGTTGTCCAGTGGCAAATTTAATAACAGTACACTGACTTCTGTAAGTAATTGTTAGTACGATGATATCTGTTCAGTATCTGATTTATGTACAAATGTATGTATATGATCAAATGTCGATGACCATGTCTGCATTCTGCCATGGAGACTACATGCATTACATACAGTGTTTCCTATGAAACTGTTCATACAGCATGCCACAGCAAGTAACATTTATTCACATGCTGATGTTAATTATTCTTAGCTGCGGTTTAAAAGGGAATGCTTTTCAAAATATGCGCTATCTATTAAATATACAGCTAGATTAAATGGATATAATATAATAAACTACTGTTACAGTAAATACATATTGAAAAGTTACTTAAATAAGGAAAAGATTAATGTGCATAACTTTTATTGATAGTAAACATGAAAGATGCATTGGCTCAGATGGCATACTATTATACAACTAAATCGCTACCATTACTCACACTACTTAAGTGCCCCAAAAATGTAATGAAGTATATATGTAACCTATCATATTAATTATTATACAGCTGTAATGAAAATGTAGTAATTTGATTCACTAAATATGAACAATACATTACTGTGTGTTTCTTTGATTGCAATCGTTACACTATTTCTGTAGCTTTAAACATAAAGTTTGACTTCAAAAACAGTGCATTTATAACTTTAAATCAAATTTATTTACATTGATTTTAAATAGTAAACAATGCATACATAACAGATTCAATATTATTTTACACCTGGTTGAACAGCACAAAAATATGTTATCTAATAATGTCAATAATATCATGTTACTTGTCATTGTTAAAACAAATATAATTGCTCTGCTTAAAATGACGGTGTGTCTTGTGTGTTGATGGCAAATAAAACCAAACAACACAATTATAAGACAATTTTCATATACTGATGAGAGAACTGTTTTTTGCCCATCCCAGGAACAACCAATCAATTCGGTGTCACAACAATATAAGTTTCTTAAATCAATTTCTTAAAGCTTCAGCTATGTGTCTTGTGTTTTATTTCTTCATGACATTTCTTACAATTTGTGTCATGTAGGTAATCTACCTAATGTTATATACTGTACTGAATGGAGCAGTTTACTTTAGTGTTGAATTAAAAACTTTTAAAATGCAGTTCTCTGACACTTGAAGAGTCTTGCAATGTGATTCAGGCCTGCTGTGATAACATGGCATTATTGAACACATACAGACTGACATTCTTACTTTACTTTGCAAGTAAGTAAATCAAAATACGACATATATCAATCTCCACTATGTACTATGCAAAAAGGATGGGCAACGATATGCACAACTTTAGGTTATGCCACCTTGGGAGTCTGATTCAGAGAGACTTGTCAATGTCACAGGGAATCACAACCATATTGTGTTGGTACATGCTACTTTTCCATACTTGCCTGTCAAATATTGTCTATACATAGTACATCTGGAGACGTATACATAACTAATTGTGTTTGTGAAAAACAACAAAAGTACTGGGAATGTAATTCAATTGCTTCAGCTGACTGACGTAAACAAGTGTCTATTCAAAGCAATACTTCACATACAATGTTTTTAAGGAAACTAATTACAGTGGCCTAAGGATGGGGGAGGTTCACTGCTTGCTGTATGGAAATTGAAAACTAACCATGTTCTGGTGATCTGTATACATATATTTACCAAAGAGATATACTGTGATGGCTTACAGCATTACTCTGTAGGTGAGGTGGGAAGACGTCAGGCTAGGTCCTGCTCACATGTGCCATGCTGTAATCAGATGGAAAAAATGATGCTTATTGTGTATAGTACAGTATTGTTCTCAATAGATTTGTACTGCTGTCAACATGATGTGTAGCCACAGTTCAAATGTAACAGAATCTTATTCTACCGTGTTGTGGCAGAACAGCATTGTACAGAATATAAACAACATGAAACACTTCAATTTCACAAACAAAACAGGTAAGAAACACATTTCTTCTGCAAACCACAATGCAGTATTTACAAATACAGAAAAGGCAACTCAATGCACAGTGTGTTTTGATACTTCAGGGTTCTGATTATCATTAACATAGTCTACTTTGCTGCTGAGGTCACAAGACACAAAAGCCTGTATGTATGAAAAAACACAATCTTGTTCCATGGCAACAGATTCAACATTTTGCATAGCAGCTTAGCATATGTTGTTTCTAATCATGATGCTATTTACAGTGGTGTTGTGCTAACCAAAAAGGTACGAATGTTGCATGACTTTCTCAAAAAGTAAGGAAATTCTTTGCAAAAACTGTGTTAATGCAACAGTTAGGGTTGTTCCACAGTGACAAACGTGAGCTAATTTGGTGTTAGGGTTTTCAACTCTAACTCTGGCCCACACCCACACATACACACACACACACACAAGACACGTGCAAGCATGGGACAGTACGAGGCAACAAAACCAATCAGAAACACAAAATAAGGTAACAGAAAGAACATACAATTCTATAAATGTACAAGAGACATCCATCATTATGTTGCAGCAACTGTATCACTTCTGCTGCCATCCCACTGTCTTGAGGGTACACCCACATGCTATGCAAACATTTGATGAACTGTTACAAATGCTTTCAAAAGCATTTCTCATGAACATTTTGAAGTAGGAAGGACAATGCCTGTTTATACCATGTTGATAAGCATCTCCATTGTTTAATTAAGTGAACCATATGTGTCACCTTGTTCTCTATATCTATGTGGTTACATTAGTGAATATATAGAAGATGATTGGGTATAACAGCACAAGTTCAAAAACAAAATGGATTACAGTCTGACTGCTACATATATGCATCATATTCCCATGTAGAAATCAACTAATCTCCTGGTTACAGCAACACTTAATGTTTTGAATGGTCCTTCTACTTTAACTGATGCACTAGTAACCATTATCATACTGAAACACAGTTTACATAATTTTTACATCAGGCTCTGACATCAATTGAAGGATAGTGTGTCACTTGAATAACAACATTATCCTCTGACCTTCATATCTTGCATTGAACATACGTCACAGTTAAGTAAACGTTCTTTAGCACACTGCAGTGCTATGTAAATATTGACACAGTAGTACATAATAGAAGACTCATGCTGTGCATGTATGGCTTGTTTCTTACTTGTGTCTCAAGGCTGCTCTTACTTGCAGTATGGCTTGTATAACACTATGTCAATTGAGAAAATATACAGCTGGCCATAAACTATGTGTTGTGTCACTGTGGCATATAATATGCATACTCTGACATATACATGACTTAGCCAACAATACACAACAGGCCGTGGCATATTATGCAATATCATCATGCCTCAGGTACATTCTGAGGCAAGAAGCCACAGTACCAGTGTCTGATGCATTGCACAAAGGTCAAAATACCATAATATACCACATCATGAACAGTACAACTGCAATTGTGAGATGTAACTAAAGTTGTAGAAAATCCTTCATCTTGGTAAGCAATTTTCGACCTTCATGCATAATAGTCTGCTTCAACCAATCAGCTTCCAAAATTTATCCTTGCCATTTTATGATAGTAGTTATATGATAAGGAGGGAAGCGAATGTACCATCTGAACAATCATAACATTATATTCCTACATACCACTACAGTGATATACTATATAAATACTGTTGTCTTGTAGTACTACAAGACTAATGACAAGACATTCTACATGTGACAATGTACTTGAACACATATATGTAGGGTTGCTCTACTTATAAGCAGCAAAATGAACAGAAAGGAATTCATAATTTACTGCTTTGTTGATCTATGGACAATTTATGTGTACAACTACTGATGTACATGATACATACAAATAAATATTTATCCTGTTGCCCTTTCACATTAATGCACAGCACTTTTCTCACTGTGGAACAACCTAGCTGTTGCATTAATGCAATTTTTGCAAAAAAAAAAATATATAACTACATATACATATACATGAGTCAGAGTTGTAATTTGGTAGGTGGTATAAAGCTAGGCAGGTATGATTCAGTTGGAATGACAAGCTTCCTCATGCAGCATCAAGTTATAACTGTCGGCATGTATCTGCATTGAAGTACTGTCCACTTTTTCAGAGGAGTATGCCATGACAAATGTCTACATGGTCCAAGATATTTTATGCTCACCGATTGTATATACAGCCCATCACCCTTGTAAGAGCCCACTCAAACTGTAAACAGTTCATTTTAATTAGAGCAATCAAGGCATTGTCCCGATTCCCCTTTCCTCACGAAAAGACAGAGACCACTGTATGTTGTTGTGCTCAGATTGCAATTCATTTATTATATATCATAATTCCATTTTCCATCTCATCATCTTTTATTATAGTTTATTTTACCATTGTACTTATTGCATCCATATATCAATCTCTGATCATCCCTCTTTCTTCCTCTTCTCGCTCCCCGGTGAAAACCTGGGTGCCTTCTTATTCTCTTTTCTGTTAGATAACAGTGAGAACCGAGACCGCTTTTCCTCCTTCATCTCCTTCTTCTTTTCATCCTATTCCTTTCCTTTCCCCCTTTTCTCTTTTTTCTTTTCTCTCTGCCATCCACCTTGGCAGTCCATACCCATCCAACGGACAATTCTGTCATCCACCTTTGACAGACCATATACAGTCCCGTTTGACTGTATTCCCTCTTGCTTTGTAGCATTTCTTTTTATATATATATATATATATATATATATATATATATATATATAAGGGTGGGTGGGAGGGATCAAAACTTCAGCAAAGAGTGGCTGAGCCCTCCTGTGCTGTCCATTAAATACCTCCCTTAGCCCCTCCCTTCCTTTCTTTGCCTAGTGTTCAATTTTCTGCCCTCCCTTCCCTTCCCCTCCCTTTCTGAACATACCATCTCCACCTTGAAGGAGGTGCACCTGGACAACTTGGTCTGCCCCTTAAAGGGCAAACTCCATTGTCCTGATTCCCCCTTTTCCCTCACAAAAGACAGAGACCTTTGTATGTTGTTGTGCTCAGATTGGCAATTAATTTATTATATATCATAATTCCATTTTCCATCTCATCATCTTTATTATAGTTTTTACCATTGTACTTTATTGCATCCATATATCAATCTCTGATCATCCCTCTTTCTTCCTCTTCTAGCTCCCCAGGTGAAAACCTGGTCCTTCTTCTTCTCTTTTTCTGTTAGGTAACGGTGAGAACCGAGACCGCTTTTTCTCCTTCATCTCCTCCTTCTTCTTTTCATCCTATTCCTTTTTTCTTCCCTCTCCTCCTCTCCTTCTTCCCTTTTTTCCATTAGCCAGTCTCCAGCTTGCATTGGATGACTGGCTTTCCTCAATTTAGGATATTGTTCCCCACACGCCTAGGGACCTCCTCGTTCCTCTTTTTTTTTAATCCCCATTTCTGCATGTCTCCTCCATGCTTCTATAAAACCCATATTTTCCATATTAAACATATCTATGGCTAGATCTGACAGGAGCACTCCATCTGACCTGTAGAAATTCGCTACCCATTCTTCCACCCTCAGTATTACCTGCCCCCCATTTTCTTATGAGTATTCCTACCCTTCTGTTCATTTTCTTCTGGCCCTGTCTACAGCTCTATAACTGTGTTCATTCCCCATATCCTTCTTGGGATCATATCTGACCATACTAGGCATACCCTTGGCCATCACTGTTGTATTAATTCCAAGTCCTTTTAATCTGCATGTGTGTGTCCACCCATGGTTTTCTCTATGTCATTGCCCCTAGATGTATTATAATTAAGTCTGGAACTGGTCACTGTGCCTTAATTTCTTTCAGGGTGGGAAGCAGTTGCCCCCATCTCATCCCTCTGATGCCACGTCACACCAACCTGCATTTTTCACATCCTGGTAGAGCTGTCTTCCCCAGTCTTTTCTTGGCTCTCTTTCCACCCAATAAATGTAGGAGTGGCCACATATCCAGACTTCCATTATCCTCCCTCCTCCTACAGGATTTAAACAAAATAAATCTTAGATCTGCTCATTGGTTCCTTTCAGTTCTATGCTCACCCTCCCCTGGTCTGTGTCTGCAAAGAAAATACAGATGATACATTAATCTCCATGCTTTAGTGCTCGAATGTGTCTCTTGTAACTGGCAGACCACCAGCGCCCTTCTCCAACATATTGGCCACCATTTCCTCTGCTGCCGCACAGAAGCAGCCCCTATTCATCAGAGTCACGATGAATAATTACATGGATCGTCCCAGAATTGCATACCCTTCTTAAGATGGCATGACCTGATAACTTGTGACCTTTTCCCATCTCTGTGTAAAATAACCTCCAGGTCCTGCCCCTCGCTCTGTGGTGTAAGCCCACAAAGTTTTTATGGGGCAGCGTGCCTCTCTCTGATCCTTCAGGGTTACCGTATAGCCCTGTCCTCCTGATCCGTCTTTGATTTCTTTATTGTGATTTGTATCTCGTTCGTCCCCAATTTATGTCCTCCCAATCCAACCCCCTTTTTCGTCTGCTCTGCCATGTCCTACTGCCTCGCTCACTCTCATGGCCCCAGCAGACATTACCAGATAGATCGTTTGGAAGAGTTAGGCTTCATCCCTTGCTCTGCAGATTGCTGGTAATGCTTCTTTAACCTCGCAACCACTGTTCCCCTAATGGTCGCCTGTTGTCTGCTGTTCTTTGCTTTAATCTTCCCCATCTCTGCATCATTCTTCTAATTAACATTGACTTTGTCGGGTCCTTCCATCCCTTCAGGCTGCAGACCAAACTAATCCCTGCTAAATAAACCCCATCGTCAGCGGGAGGTTCCCTTCTCCCATTGCTCCACTGTAAATTTTCCTAGTTGTTCCTCTGTAAGTGGCCTACTTACCTCCATGTGGTGTGTCACCCTGAATGTCTGCAAAACCCACCAGGCACCCTCATAGGCCCTCAGAGTCCTTGGTGACCATGAGCTGTGAAACAACAGTTCTGCTCCCTCTTGCCAATGTCCCAGATGTTCATTGGTATGGGAGTTTTGCTTCTCTGCTGTCAGTGCCAGCCTCCAGAAATGATCCAGCTGCAGACGGGCAAGGCTGTCAGCCAGAATATTGTGTACCCCTTCTATGTGTTTGGCTCTGAATGACATATTCTATTTTAAGGCCCTTAGCACCAAATATCGTAGTACCTGCATGACCGTTTCTGACCTGGCTCCTCTGTTGTTTAACATGTCTACTACTGCCCTGTTGTACACCAGAATGTCACCTTCTGATGCAGCTTTTCCCCTACACCAAGGTGCAGGCCCAAATAGGCATGCTCTCCAACAAGGTTATGTCCTTTACTTTTTCCCTCCCTTACCCATTCTGTAGGCCATGGCTCTGAAAACCATTTTCCCCTCAAATAGCCCCCCCATGCCCAGACCCCACTGTGTCTGTATAAAGTTTGAGGTCCACGTTATATACCCAGTCATCTTGCCAAAAGGAGCACCCATTATAGCTCTAAGGAACTCCTCTCATACTTTAAAATCTTCTTTAACTCCTTTTGACATGTCTACCAAGTGGTGTGGCCTGGTTACACCCACTGTGGCCCTAGCTAGACATTTTGAAGGTCCTCCCAGGGCCAATAGCCCGGCATGCAAAGTTCAGGTGTCCCAAAACCTGCTGAACCCTCTTTAGCTGTATTCTCCTCCTACTCATATGCATTCTAATCAGTTCCCTCAACTTGGACACTTTTTGTCTGGCAACCTAAAGACCTCCCTTGAGGCATCTATTTCAATCCCCAGAAATTCTAAGACCTTACTGGGACCTTCCATCTTCTCCCGGTGCCAGGGGACCCTAATTCTCTGCATAGATCCTGAAACTGGTCAACATTCTGTCCGTTTCCTCTTTTCCACTGCCTATGAGAAGGAAATCATCCAAATAGTGAATGACCGTCCTGTAACCCATTTTTCTTTGAAATATCCACTGTAAGCAGGTGCTGAATGCTTCAAATGTAGCACATGCTATGGAACATCCCATAGGCATTGCCTTGCCAAAATAATATTGTCCTTTATTTTAAAACCCAATAGGTCCCAGTCCTCTTTCCTAACCAGAAGCAGTCTGAAAGCAGACTCATGTCCATTTTCACCATCCATGCATCAGCCATTGCTCTGATGGCTTGTACTGCTTCCTCCAATGTGGCATATGCCACTTTGCTATGCTCTTCACTCAAGAAATCATTTACGGAGTCCCTTCTGGGAATGACAAATGGTGAATCACTCTGTATTCTCCCTGCTGCTTTTTGGGACCAAACCCAATGGTGAAACACTCATATTCTACAGAGAGAGGAGTGTAAATAGCCCTTCTACTCTCCCAGCTGTTGTTCCCTATCTATTTTTCACGTTACATAGCATGCACAAGGAACGTTAATGATGCAGCACCCTGGAGATGTGCCTTTCCCATCCAATGCACTGCTCCCTTGAGCAGGCGTGGCAGTCCTGCTCAATGGGTGCAGGAAGCTCAGTATGACAGTGGTGTTCCTCTGCCTCAAAGCAAACCGCTGCCATACTAAGATGCCGCCGTCATGACGTTCCCCCGCATTGTCGCAGCGCTGCCCCGGCGGCGTCACGCCGCCGCCACAGCTTTGGTGCCGCCAACTTTGTTTGCCGATGAAGTGCTCAATCTCCATCGGCTCCATGGCCCCCAAACCATCCTGCTTCCATGCTGAGGCCCACCCCAGCGTGGCAAGCGTTGCCTTTGTTTTGCCGATGGGGGTGCCCAATCCCCTGTCGGCTCCTCGGCCCCAGCATAGTTTGCCGATGGGGTGCTCAATTCCCATCGGCTCCTCACCCCCAGTCATCTTGTGCCATGCTGGGAGCCCACCCCAGTGTGGCAAACGGTCCCATGTCATTTTTTTGTTAACACCTGTAAAATAAAAGCGGTCCGAAGGCGTGTCTCCCAGCCCCCCCACTCCCAACCTGCACACACCCACTGCGCACCAAGCCTCCCACACCCCCACCCCATACTTATCTCGGACTCTGGTGCAGCATGATCTTGCACCGGGAACACATCTGCACTCTTCAAAGGTGACCCTGAACTGAGGAAATGCCGCTAAGCTGTATAATGGGCTAGATAGGGGTTTCAACTTTGTGCATATCTCAGTCATTTTGGAATTTTTGTACCAAATTTTTCAACATGGGGTTTTGGGACCCCTCTCATGAATGATGTCACTGTCATGGCATTATTCGGGCCCAAAGGTGATTTCACAGGCACTGCACAGTCACTGCACGAAATCACCCTTCAGCCTCAAATAACACCATGACAGTGACATCATTCATGAGAAGGGGTCCCAAAATCCCATGTTGAAAATTTGGTGCAAAATTCCAACAAATGACTGTTTTACGAGTGTGCGTTGCGCAGTTCCTCACTGGACTTGTAAGTTAGTGAATTTTCAATATTTTCACTCCAGATTTTCAACATTGCCATTTTATCACACCTTCTTATGAGTTGTATAGCTGTCATTTTTTCACATCTCACCAAAACATTTTCCACCCATGTAGCACAATGGGCGCGGTCGGTGTGCGAACTCAATGTATGGGACACAGTAAGAAAATCACAGTGACACTGATCATGAGCAGAGGTCTTAAAATGGCTGTGCTGAAATCTGGTGAAAATTTCCTAAAATGACTGTTTTATGAGTGTGTGTTGCGCAGTTCCTCACATGCCTTCATAAGTTTGCAAATTTTCAATATTTTCACTCCAGATTTTCAACACTGACATTTTACCACACCTCCTTATGAGCACTGCAGCTGTCATTTTCACATCTTGCCCAAAAGCGTGTTTCTGCCCATGTAGCGCACAATGGCACAGTCGGTGTGTGAACTCAGTGTATGGGACACATTAAGAAAATCACAGTGTCACTGTTCATGAGCAGAGATCTTAAAATGGCTATGTTGAAAATTTGGCAAAAAATTCCTACAAATAACTGTTTTACTAGTGTGCATTGTGCAGTTCCTCACATGCCGCTCATGGTTCTTAATTTCTAATATTTTCACTCCAGATTTTCAACATTGCCATTTCACCACACCTCCTTATGAGCTGTACAGCTGTCATTTTCACATCCTGCCCAAAATGTCTTTCCACCCATGTAGTGCACAATGGCACAGTCGGTGTTGTGAAATCAATGTATGGGACACAGTAAGAAAATTACAGTGACACTGTTCATTAGCAGAGGTTTTAAAATGGCAATGTTGAAAATTTGGTGAAAAATTCTAAAATGACTGTTTCTGACGTGCGTTGCACAGTTCCCATGCATGCTCGTGGGTTTCGCGATTTTCAGTATTTCCACTCCAGATTTTCAACATTGCCATTTTACCACACTTCCTTATGAGCAGAACAGCTGTCATTTTCACATCCTGCCCAAAACGTGTTTCTGCCTATAGCACAATGGGGGTAACAAAAGGTCATGCTGACAATTTATTGTGCAAATACCAGCAATCACACAGGGCATTAGGGTAAACACCATACATGCCAAACACCACTGCAAATATCTGCAAGTGAACATTTGGCATTGACAAATGCTTGTTTGTCTTAAAATTTCTTCTTCGCTTTAACTGAACCCTGGTTGTTCACCTCACTCGCCTGCCTCTTACTCCATGCATTGTAATGGGAAACCCATCTGAAAACCTTTTTGATCATCTCAGCCACCTTTTATTTGGATATCAATCCAACCACTCTTCCATGCATCTATCCTAATGGGAGTCTTTGCTTCTTTGAATAGATCCCTGCCCCTTTCCTGCCTTTTCTCCCACCCCCTCCTTGTTCTTCCACTGGCCTTGTTGCTCAATACTACTGACCACCCTACCTGCCTGTCCTCTGCTCTCTCCCCTTTGTTCCATGCTTGCCTCCTATACCCATGTCCCTCCTAAAAAACTGTTGACCTGTTCCGTGTGCTCTTGCCCCTTGGGCTCCTTGAGCCCATGTCGTTCTCGCATCTGCTTGCTGGGTGTGATCCTCCACATTTCTAGCATGAGTGACAAAATGGTATTGTGGCCAGGAACAAAAGGCCCTATTGTAGCCCCAACAACATCTCTGTGGAAATGTCCCCTTTTATCCATCTCTCCTTCTGGCATGGACTGATCTGTTACATAATCCGTCCAGAGATCTAACTGTTTCATGTCCACCTTACGTCCCATACGTTGCCATTCTTTGCCGAAATAATTTGTCATAATAAAGCCATCCCACCCCTCCTTGGCCTTCGCCTGTCTTATTATCAGGGAGTAAGTGATGAGTGGGATGCCCAGCTCTGGCTTCTTCTCCATCACTATTGCCGAGTAAGTGGCGAAACCTACAAACCATCCATCCAAAGTTTTCCTTTTGTAAATTTATCCTCCTCTTTCTTCCCAAGCAAGACCACAGTTGCTGCCATCTTGCTTTTCCCTATGCTCTCCGTTTCATCGTATTTTGCTGCTGCTTCTTGGCTCACTAAGGCAAAAATATCCACATATTCCCCTTCCATATTTTCTCTTTTGTAGCCAGAGGAACATGCTCCCTACTCTCATTCCTGGAGTTCCTATTTCCCTTGTCCCTTTCCTTCATTCTCTACTCCTTTTCCCTTCCTTCAGCATCTCTTTGTCTGATCTAATTTCCGCCATTGTTGCCTCCATCTGGCCCAGACCCCTGTCCCGAGTGCTGAAATAATTTGGCCTATGTAATCTTTTATGCTTTCTCCTACTGACCCAGATATCGCTACTTCCTGTGATCCTGCCCATTCCTTGTGGGCTGCTGTCATCTTGATGCCCTAGGCTGTCCCCTTGTTGCTGGATGACTGGCTGCACACCTGCCTGCTGAGGAGGAACCATTGCGCTTATGGGGTTATCCTGGGCTCCGTCAGAGTAACCACTACCTGGTCAGGGGAGGTACTAAAGGCACTGGTTCATTAGGGTGCAAAGGTACTGGGCTAGCTGCCTGGAAGGTACCCATAGGTGACTGCACCCTAGGTGGGCGTGTCACCTCCCAGCCTGCCATTTTCTTCTGCCCTCTTCCTCCCCCGCTTTGCTTCTCCCAACACCCTGGCTCTTCCCTTCCACCATCTGCAACGTCCTGTTAGCTTTTCAGCCAGATCTACGATAGCCCTGTAGGCATCTTCTTTGGAAGGTCTGCTTTTCTTTGGTGCCATGTCTCCTCTTTTTCCAAGTGAGATCTGTAATGACAACTGTGAAAATTCTCTTGTTAAACCTTTTGTAATCATCCAACCATATGGTTAGCCAACTTGACCTTCTCTCTTTTCTTTTATATCCAACTAAACATGGCTCCTTTTCCCTATTCTGGTTCCCCTGCCTAGTCCTCTTTCTTATTTATTTATTTGTTTATTTATTTATTAATTTATTTTTATTATTCTTCCTCTCACTCCCATTATTATATATATATATTTTATTTATTGATGGCCCCCTGCCTTACCTCCCCATTTTTTTTTTGCTTGCCCTTGATCATCATGGCTAGGGCAGGCTCCTCTGCAGCTTACACTGAAAGGGCTGCTCTTTCCTGTTACCCTTGTCCAAGAAAACACCCGGTGAACTTCAGGCCCTTCAGAGATGCTCCTGTCAGGCCCTTGGCCCTTTTCCATCAGCAAAAACCCAATGCCTCCAAAACCACCCCTACCCTGTTCCGTAACTAGTGACCGACTATAAAGAGCCCCAAGCAGCTTCGTCTAGCACGTCATCAGGCAGCCGTACTCAAAGTTTGGGCAATGGGCTTCCAAATTTTCTATATAATACCCCAGTGGGCAGGCTCTCTCTGAATAGCAACAGAAATGAGCGGGTTACCACATAGCTGTGACACAGACACCCCCATCCAAAGCTTAAAACAATCGCTCAATTAATAGCTAAATAATATTTAAATAATCAAATGGGTAGGCTCCTTGACAAGAGTAAAATATATAACCATGAGACACTGACGTTTTTGTTTCACCTAGTGTGACATCAGGGGATCATAGTAGGCCTCTTGGTCTACTCAGGCCTGTGATCACTCCATGTGGTCAGTGCAGTTATCTGCTGGCTTGGAAAGCCATCTCTTCCCTTCAAGTTCTCTCTCCCCTTTTGCCTTAATCTTCAAGCTTGTAGCTCAGGACATTAACTGAAGCCCTCTACTATTGTGCCAACCACCCCCACTCAAAACACACCACGTGGCAGCCTCTCATGGCCCGCATGCTAGGCCTTGCTTGTTGGCCTTCTCCCCAGCCCTGCTCCGCTGCATCTCAGGCTGTTCTCTGCCTAATCTTCCAACAAAAAATGTTTTCCCTGAAACTTCAGGGCAGTGTGTGTACTGCCTGCCAGGCTATTGCTTCCCTCTTTTCTTTCCATTACTCCCCCGCCATGGCAGAGCCTCGGTGGAGATGGCGTGTGGCGTCATGCCACGTGGACATCTCGGCCTCTCCCAAGTAGTCCCCTTGTTCCTACTCACAGCCTCTTTACTTCACCCTTACTGTTTGGCTTGCTTTTCTTTTTTTAAACTCCTGTTCTCACTTGCTTGAAGCGCAGCACCTGCTATGATCACTCAGATCCAGAACACCATCCTATTAGGACTGGGGGTATCGTCCCCTATCAGGACATTAGCTCCTCCTGACTCATTCCTTGGGACCCACCCATCACAGGCATGCAAGCAACAAGTGATCCTTTCAGCCCTGTGCAAACGAGGCCTAGGCTCTACTCTCATCTCTCATAACCAGGCACTTCAAGCCCCAATACAACCTTATTACTTAGACAACACTGCCAACCTCAAAACGATACCATGGGATCTTTTTAAACAATTTACCAGCAAAACTGAGTCAGTAAGCACAGTCACCCTGTAGTACCAGAGCCCCTCTCTTTCATCGCCTGCCAGTTCATCCTCCCAGGCCTACAAAATAGCACCTGCTGCTTCCACATCCTATTCCCCTAACCTGTACCTGTACTGTCACAATATTAAGTATATTTTCATTAATTCTCATAAAAGGAACAAACCAACAAATGCTTCACATCGTTCTCTTTCCTTTTTTTGTATCTGTTTACTCACCTTATTGTCCTTGAAGCAAATCTGATGTGCTGTAGTCTGATCAGATCATCAAAACTTCAGCAAAAGTGGATGAGCCCTCTGTGCTGTCCATTAAATACTTCCCTTAGCCCCTCCCTTCCTTTCTTTGCCTATTTTTCTGTTTTCTGCCCTCCCTTCCCTTCCCCTCCCCTTCTGAGCATACCATCTCCACCTTGAGAGAGGGTGCACCTGAAACTTGGTCTGCCCTTAAAGGGCAAACTCCATTATACATAGAAAGAAACAGCAAAATAAATAATACTTTTCACTGTTCTTCTGGCACAATGGTGTTGCATTTCTTTTGGATAACTGTGCCATTAACCATGAGAAATGTCTACATGGGCCAAGATATGTTACACTCACTGATTATACATACAGGCTGGCAGCCTCATAAGAGGCCACTCAAACTGTAAACAATTCATTTTGATCACTAGAGCAGTCAAGGTGTTACATGTAGGAAGAAACAGCAAAAGAAATAATATGTTTCACTTTCTTCTGGCACAATGGTGTTGAATTTCTTTTGGATAACTGTGCCATTAGCCATGAGAAATGTCTACATGTGCCAAGATGCAACAAAGATGATCCAGGGGTTGGAGGGAAAGTCCTACAAGGATAGGCTGGGCAAGCTGAAAATGTACTCCCTGGAGGAGAGGGAGATAGGAGGAATATGATCAAAACCTTTAAATACTTAATGGGGTTTAGTAAGACTGATACAAAAGGATTTTCTAGATTAGAAAAGGGAGGTATATGAGAAGGCACCAGCAGAGATTGAGGGGAAAGATTCAGGAGGGAAATCAGGAGACATTTTTCACACAATGGGTGGTAACAAATAGAATGCTCTGCCCAAGGAGGTGGTATCCTGCAGAATGGTGGATGATTTTAAGAGGGATGGGACAGAGTGAGGGTAAGGGTGAAGAGGGGTGGGGAGGGTGGGGCAGCTGCAAGTTTAAGGGCTAGCTGCACAATCAGGCAGACTCGATAGACCATGAGGCCAGTTTCTGCTGACATTTTGTATGTTCATATGTTCATAACATATGTTGCACTCACTGTCTGTACATACAGGCTGGCAGCCTCATAAGAGGCCACTCAAACTGTACACAGTTCATTTTGATCACTAGAGCAGTCAAGGTGTTACATACAGGAAAAAAGCAAAATAAATAATACTTTCACTGTCCTTATGGCTGGATACTATGCAGGTGTCATGAATGCAATGAAAATGCGGATATCCACAGCTTTCAAGTACACATAACTCAGAGGCATAATGTGAAGAGCAAGTGTTCTGCAGCTTGTACAAAGTCCATATTTTGAGCATGAGGATATATACATCTTTTAGATTCTTTGGTAGTCTCTCTCTTTGAAAGTGCATATAGCATCATTACACTCTATCAACCTGCCTCTGTATCTGCACCACATGACATAATGACCAGACTGCACAGAAAGTCAATGGTGGAAAATTATTGCATGAATTTCAAAATGTGTGCTTCCCAAATATGACACTACCAGCAGTAAAGTCTGTTGTTTTGTCACAACTTTGACTCCCTATGAGTCAAATCATTGTAAAAGCATGAAATAGTTTGCAGAATGAGTGACTCTCAGAGACCATGTGGTGTTCTTGCCACACCTTCAACACTCCCAGCCAGATTTCACATCTCTAAACAACTTTTGGAATTTCACAGATGGGTCATCGGGGCTATAGAGAAATCCACAGCATGTCATCTCTCACTTCTCTTTCTATCTTACCACAGGGAAGGCATGTATACTTGGAGACATAGCTAACTTTGAAGTACTGCCTTACTGAAATGCCCGTGTCCTACAAAGTATTAGTAAAAGCCATCATGAACCCTGTAACATCTTGCTGAATATTATCAGTAAATATCCTATGTCCACAGTAAGCTGACAGAGCTACACACAGTGATGGTAATGTCTGCAAGGTGGTAACTTGCTGTTGACTGGCTGTTACAACTTGCTTTAGTGAATCAGACAAAATTGTTGATTATACAATGGACAGCAAAATAAATACCAAATCCTGCATTCTGATTGGCTGACTGGCACCTTTCCAGCATTATAAATCCTACAGTATACCAACTGGAAATGGTGCCAGCCAACCTCACCTCATACCACCATCAAAGTATAACTATGAGCCCCCCCATCATCCCAATTTGTCGCTATCTTTAACACCACTTAAAACCCACTGCCACAGGAAATTCAAAAGTCATGGCTTCTTCATTCAAGTTATTTGATATAGATGAACTGGAAAACATATTCAGTACAGAAAATGAACTTTCCAACTCACAAAACCTACCTCAGAGACCTGTAGAAAATGATGCCACCTCAGTCCATACTCCATTACCCTCCCCAAGTACTGCAGTAAACATTAGCCCCACAGAAACCGTTAGAAGCTGGGAATACAAGGCACACCTCTGGCCACATTCCACATACACTCCTCTGATGAGAACATCTCAGCAAACCAGCCCTCTGCAAAAAAGTACAAAACATCACCAAGATGCTTCTGAAGAAAGTCTGCAAAATCTAGAGGTCAGTAGAAAAGAAGTAAGCACAATAAAACAAACAAGATGGTCAATTAAGGTGTTTTCCAATTGGTTGAAAGAAAAGCAAATTGAGATCAACTTAAAAACAGTACCACTTGAGCAGCTAACAGCATACTGAGACATTTTTATAGTACAGTATGGAACTCTAGCAGTCAGGAATATGGTTAACAAGATTTGTGGGATTGCGTTTCAGGCATCATTCGCTACGGACAATCCCCTATCATTAGAGCAGTGAGCCTAATAACAGATCCTACATTTAATGGATCTAACAATGTCTTTAAAGGTATAGTAAAAAGCTATCACAAGGCAGGGAAAGGTAAAGCAACCCACCATAGTCCACTGACTCAGAAGAACTCCAGTACCTAAGACAATCTCAGCCCTCTCCTATCAACAGCAACATGATGAATTAACAAAGTGTGGCTGGATATCAGTTGCACCTAGCCTGAAGAGAAGTGAGGGGGTCTGTACATTCAATCTACAGTCCTTTGAAATAAAAATAGCCCCAGTCTCTGTTACCTAACAAAATCATACAATGAAGACACAAAAAATCATGAGGACTTTCAAGACCCCCCCACCAATGCTATAGAGGTTTCATGTTCAAGATACCTAGTGAACTTCTCTGTTCAGTAGCCAGCTATATGAAATATATTTCTAAGCTTCCTGAAAACCCTCCAACTCTGTTTTGTCATGTGAAAAGCAAGCACAAAGCCAACTGAATAAAATGAACGTCTGATATAGCAGAGAGGCTATGGAGTAAATGTTCTTGCAAAGATGCTCTAACATCTGCAAAGGGCTGGGCTCCCAGCGTTATACTAATTACTGCCTCAGGGTCTCTGTGGTTACTGTATTAACAGGCGCTGACATAGAGGCTTACCAAATAATGGACATTAAGGGGCATAGAAATGAAACATCTTTAAAAGTTATTGGTGGCTAAACTTGCCACCACCAGACATGGGCATCTATAATTTTAGGTGACCAGGCAGAAGCATCAAAAGGCGTTCAGCAAGGAAACAAACCAGCCAAAAATCAAAAACAATTTTTCTACCCCTAGTTTGAAGACAAACCATCAACGAATGCTGCATACTATACAGTTGATGAAGCACACACTGAATCTAAAGTATGCTGTCCCCACCAGCAAAGCAACCCCCAACATTCAAAACAAGTACACTGATATGTAGCCAAACAACTCAGTGCTCTCAAAGTACCACAGATCTTCTAACCCAGCAAGATACAAGTTCCAAATCACACAAAATGAGCAGATTAGAGAACAGCACCAATACCTGCAAGAAACAGAGCACATTCTGAAGAGGAACTCCACTACCATGCTCAGCAGGCCACCGAAATTCCAACTATGCTGTCTCACCGCAGAACATCACAACCACATCAACAAACCAAAGGAAACAATGCATCACAAATGCAAAGCACACCCAACATGAGCCACTTCATACATTGTGGAGAAATAAACTTTTTCTTAGCTCCTGCAAGAAATAGCCAAGCACCATGCATAATGCTGCAGAAGAAAGGTAGACAATACATGTCTTTTGTAAGCAGTATTCAAAGAATCCACTAATTCAAACTGAACAAATCTTTCTCCTTTTCTCCCTTCTAGCTAAAATTCAGCACTACTGCAGCACAAGAAATACCTTTTCAATTGCAAAAGACCTCAAAAATCCATCCTTCCGAAAATCCATGCTCTACAGTCAAAACAGCACTCCTCTCAATGTACAGCCTCATCCAACTGCACCAGGACATATGACAACATCACGAAGGAAGCACCATCCCCCACGTACAAGTAAACATTGAAGCTTAATCATTAAAGAAACTGCACACAAACTTAAAATCTCTGGGCTGGATTCACAAAGCTTTCTGAAGGTGCAAACCTTCCCTAAGTCCCTAAAATTGCCAGAGCTATGGAAACAAAGGGAATTTGCACTGAGTGCTATTCACAAAACCCTTCGAGCTGCAGAAAGAAACACTATGGACTGTGGAAAAAGTACAGCTGTGGAAATCCCTGAGGAAAAAAGGTGTGAGATAAGTAAGGCATCCCTGAAAGGCTATTCACAACCAGTTTTTTCCACAGTTGCAGAAAAATTTTACACACAGTGGAATGAGGTGTAACTCTCCTTTGAAAACTGCAGTAGTGCCCCAACAATTGGAATCAATTAAGGTGGAGGTGAGGCACAGGTAATAGCATCCCAGATAGTATAGCAGTGGCTGATGTTACAGCAACCAAAGCACACATTTCCATTATATGGCAACAGGCAACAATCACTGGACCCAGTGCAGCCCATGACAGAGCCCAACAGGCAGTAGAGCCTGGCCAGCCAGCAGTGAATACTATCCCTGCAGTCATCAGTAACACCCCAGGAGGGAGGACCAGCAGTAACAGTTGGCCGCTGTGTGCCATGATATTGTTGGTACCTGTGGTGCTACAGTCATCCCAGTTGAGGACTGGTTGCTGGTCTCTTTGTGGGTGCTTTCAGCTTCATTATATGGCAGCAATGTTAAAGTCTGCTGCTCCAGCTAATTAAGTTCACTGTTGCTGTGCCTCCTAAGCTATTTCTGCAGCTGTGGATCTGCAGTAGCGGATTTTCAGCACTTGCTCAATTTCCACAGCTGCTAAATTTCCACAGCTGCGGGGATTTTATGGAATTCCGCACCTGCTCAAAATTTCTTTATGAATATCACACAACTGCATTTCCACAGTGCTGCAGGCCTTCTTCCCATGTGTTGCTGGATTTTTGCCTTTGTTTGTGAATCCTGCCCTTGTCTTTCAAAGAAAAAGGACAGAGCCTACTTAGTATTAGCCTAGTGTAAAGACATTTACAGTTAATTACTTACTGCATTTTCTGCAAAACCAGTTCATGTTACCAAACTCAGAGACAGTCAGTTTATCTAAAATAATTGTTAAATGTCTACAGTTTACTATTATAAATCAATGTTTTAATGTGTTTACATTTTCCTTTCTTTTCAATAAGACATCCAGTTGCTTTTATAAGGTTTGCACACTTGACATTTTATTCTATAACAATAAAGTTAACACTGTCTTTACCAGGTTTTCTTCTGTTTGCAATAATAAAACAAAAAAATACCATTTTGCTCTATGAAAACAAATGTAACCCTTTGTTACCTGGGGTTACTAGAATACCAGTAAGACCTAGTGGTAGGGAGGGAAGGCAGCTTGTGAAACTCCAGTTAAATGGGGTTCACACTGTCTCACTCTGTCCTCAGTCACAGCTGAGACTTGAGAGATGACATCACTATAGAACTGTCACAGCTGCATGAGCCACATTGGAATCTACAGCTCAGGGAGTGAGTTTAGAACTTTGGGAAATTCAAAGGCATTCTTCTTCAGTTTGTCCTAAAGCAAACAGGAAGGAAGTCAGTCAGTGCAGTTTGTTTCAAAGAAGGAAGTGTTCCTGTGTTTACCTTTTTTTAAAGTGGAGGAGACTGCTCCCTGGTCTAGTGTCTTCCTCTCCGGTGGGGGAGTTCTCTGTGGGTTCCAGGGGCAATCCCTTCTCCCACCATGGAAGGAAGCTGCCTGGTTTTATTTAGTCTGTTCTTGTATAACAGCAAAGAAAGTGTTACTTCGCCTGTGGGGCACCTGCAACGAATGGGTGAGTGTTTGGCTCCATTTGAAGGGGCAAACAAATTGTTTTCTTCAGTTGGGAAATGAATGTGGACTGCTATTTGGGAGGACTATGTTTACTAGGACAAACAAATGGAGCAGTCAAACAGTCTAAAGTTTTATTGAATTTCAAGTAATGCTGTAGAGGGGTGCTTCAGGTCATCCACCGTCAATCTACATTTTAAAGTTCTAAAGTTTTCTGTGTGTATCTAGAGAAATGGCGGGTATGGGCTGTGGGAGCAGGAGGTGGGAAACCCCCATCTTTAGTAACCAGGTCCACCTCTACGGATTTCTTCTGTGTTTTGCTACTTGCCTCATGCACTTGGCCAGTGATGGGGTGGGTACCCAGACATGGGTCTAACTTGAAAATCTCTCTAGGAGTCGCAGAGACTCTAAGTGGTGTGGGGAGCTACAGGATGGGAAAATTACTCCTTGTTGGATGGGAGTCTCCTTGTTTGATGGGAGTTCGATTGGAAGTAAGAAAACAAATCTCTCTAGGAGTCACAGACTCTAAGTGGTGTGGGAGCCACAGTTTGGGAGTCTCCTTGTTTGATGGGATGTCTTTCCAAGTAAAGTTTGGGTTCATTCTTCAAGTGGACCGTCAGTCAAGTGGGCGGGCAGGGGAGCCAGTCGGGCTATGTATCCAAAACGCATGCAAAGTCCGGGCTGAGTGCCTGGTGGGTCCAAAGCCAGACAACTGTAGTAATGTGTTCATTCTTCAAATGGACCGCTTGGTTAACCCTCTAATCTGCACATACAGTGAACATAGCCCTTTGGGGACCATGCAATGCTTTGTTTATGTTCAGTTAGTTAATAAATAAAGCCACACTGAAAAATCCCAATTCTGGTTCTGGACATTACAGTTATTGCTTCCTGTAGTTGGATTTACTTGGTGCCCCTGTGCAGAGTAGCCAAACCTAGGTCCCTTGTGCCAGGTAACCTCATCCTCCCAGACAGGTCCCCACCAGGTATTGCTGCAACGCCAACAGCATGCCACCTGTTGTTTTAGTAAAAGGCAGGTAATACCATTACACAAATAAAGATGTTTTATTAATAAAGTTACTTTTCTGAAGCTAAATAACATTTTTCACAACTTTTCTTCGACCATTAATTCCTATAGGAACAGAGAACTATTTTTTAAGTGGAACAATATCAGCACCATTCCAGCACATTTTTAATAAAAATATGGAAAACTATCAAAAAGTATTTTTTACATTGTATAATCATAACATACCACTCCAGGGTATGGGTTATGCTAGGATTACCCATACCTGGTGTGTTTTGTCACTCAGCCATGTGGGTAAATCTTAGCATAACCCACACCCTGTCATGGTATATTGCTTAACTGAGAAGCACTAATCAGGTCAACAAACGTTGGCATATGAAGAACACCTGTATTGCAGAATTAGCATAGCAGTTTACTCCAGTACTGTTGTCAAATGTTACCATTGCTGACAGACCAATACACTTCCTTGCTGATGGTAACCTGGTTAGATCAACGGTAGCTCACCCATGAGAAATGAAAGCAGAAGAGTGATGAACACTAGACTTCTTCCTCTTCAACATGTGTGAAACATCTAGTGACATCTTGCATCACTACATCAGTATGGGATCAGGGATTTGTTTGCTTGATACAGAGTCTGCAGACAATTGTACTCAACAAAGCACTTTATGTCAGCACAAATTTTCTTTGGTGCAATGTTTATGGTGTACAGTCCTGCCAGACTTCTGACACGAGACAAGGCAACATAGCACATGCCATCTTTAAAATACCACTGCCTACATCAGCCATTGCTGCATCTGGACTCAAACCTTAAGACTTCTGAATTAAGACAGAATATGCAACACAGAGTTGAAATTGCTTTCTTGTCACATAAATGTCTTTCACAAGATGGAATTTACTGAATACCTCTAAGTGTTCCTTGGGTACTCAAGGCTATCATACTTCACCACAACCATCTCAACTAATGTTCTCTGAACATTATATTGAAAGACAACTATGCCTCAGTGAATGATTGACAAGTCCACAATCCACATCAAGATTATGATGTAGCATGACACATGCATTCTTACACACTGTTAGAGTTGTCTCCAACCAGCAGTCTGAGACACGACAGATGTCAGTTCTTTCAGTCATTTAACCATCTTTGATACCATCTTGGGACTTAAGCTGGTACCATTGATTGATTCAAGTGACGATAGCATTAGAATTGGTTGCTGCTATCTCTCCAGCATAATTTGCACTGCTAAAATCATGGCATCAGACAGACAATGCATATCCCATCAGTGCACAGCTTTGAAAAGAGAGCACATGCATCAAGCGGGAAGTATCCCCTTTGGCTACGACACATGTCTTCAACAGTTCTGCACTGAAGGGGACAAGTTTACAATGAACTCATCAAGTAGACATTTATATTGAAGATCAGCACTCTGTCTCATATTTTGAAACAGTTCAGCATAGGTGAAAAATCCCCACAGGTTTATCCCACCAATGCGCCCTATAGTCTTCTTAGCTTTCTCAACAGAAAGTGTAAAGAAGACATGTTGACCATTCACAAGTGCTAGTTGAAGAAGGTCTCCAAAACAACAATATTTTTTCAACCAAAGGAAACATCATCATCTGTGCAACAATCTCCTGCTGACATAGGTGAATGAAGGCAAGACACAAAATGGAAACCATGCTGATTTCATCAATAATCAAGAGCTCCATCTTGTCAAACATGGTCCATAGGCTCACTTGAAACTTCAAATAACAATTTGTGGTACTCACCTGTCTTGCTGTGTTCAACAGGCAGCATGAAATGGTGATGCTGTTACTCCACTTATATTGTATGCTTCTAGGCCCAGTTGAGCTGTCACACACATACATTGCTTGTCCAGTAAGTTTCAGTATTTCTGCACTAATAGCTTCAATAATGAAACTGTTGCCTGTCCTAGCAGCACCACTCACAAACATATGCAGTGGTTTGTGATTGTCACCAGAACACTCCTTGTTAAGGTGCCTCATACTGTGCTTCAGCATACATCACAGCAGTGTAGATGATTTTCTGATGTCAGTCCAACTGCTGCTGGGTCATGCAGTTCTCTATGGTAAAGTGGCATGCCTGCTGCATAGCATTTTCAACCTCTGAAATCAATTCTGCTGGATCATTAACAAGGAGGGATGGATGATCATAGAGCTCCTTCTCCCTTTGGGTTACAAAGTTCTTGTGAATTAACTTGAGTATCTTCCTCCAATTTTTATCTAGCCTTTTCCAGTTGATCTTTTATAACTCTAATCTGTTAATGTAAGCAACTAATATTTCAGTCTTGAAGGTCTCATGCTCAAATGGAACTGCTACTCAAATGTTTGCAGTCACCTTCTGAATGAGCTTCTTTCTCCATGGCTTGAACAGGAACAGGGGAGCAAAGTAGTAATGCTTCCTCTTCTCTGCAGTTTTCAGACTGAGCTTGCAATGGTCAATCAACCAAGGCTTCCACATTTTAAAAGACTGCCCTACAAGCATGTCACTTAGTCTATATCTCTTACAGTATCTGACTCAACTCTGTCATACCATTTTGCAACTTCAAAGAGACAAATGCTGTCCAAGACTTTGTGACTCTGTGGATAGTATGTGTCAATTAAATTGTTCTTCAAGATATTTGTGAAGATGACCTGTTTGCTGCAAGCTCTTCAATCTCATGATAAGGTTTGAAAACACAATGTCACTTTTCTTTGTAGCTGACATTCAAGTACCGTATTGACAAGGATTTTCCATAAGGCATGTTCCTATCAAATGGTCACTGGATTCATAGGCTCCACATTCACACTGTGAAAGAGTTTTAACCCTAGTGACAACAGGCATGAAGAGACTGATCTGCTGCTATTGCATAAATCTTCCCAAAGCTCCTGCAAGCAGGTTTGCTCATTTTTGGTGGCATACGAAGTGACATACTGTACCAGAACCATGAAATTATCTGCAACAAACTGCACATGAATGTTAACCTACCACATCAACAACAAAGATGGATTGTAATCATTTATAAATGCCTAATTTTCCTGTCTGGGCAATTCATACACTTTCATTGTGGATTTTGCTTTCAGATGATGGAGAACAAATCATTCAGATAGCCATTTTGCACACATCTGGGAACTCCAAAATGACACATTGTACATGAGTTGCCATGGTTTCAACCTTTTATGACAGTATTTACAACACAAATGATGCTGGAATTTCTCACTGGTTTCCATAGTGTTGGACTGTCATACTTGTCAAGGATCTGACACGTGATGTACTGCAGGTGAACTTGAGGATCTCAGAGTCCTCACTGTCACCAATGTGGGGAGCATCCTTTACCCACAGCAGCATGTGAATATGAGAAACCCCATGTTCCTGATATTCCACTCTCCAGAAGTAGTGTTCAACAATACCAACAGGTGGATTAGTCTTCAACAGGATAAATCTCAGCAGTGCATGGAAAGATGATGAAAGTGTTCTGACATGGACACAGGATCTAGAGGGCACATATCACTGAGACTTAAAGATGATATTCCATCTACATCTGCATTTGCCCAATTGTGAATGTCTTCAACTCTTCCCAACTGTGTTCCCACAGCTGAGGTTAACAAATTATGGCTGCACTATACTCTTGTAACATACACATCATTTCAGAGTGCCTTCAATACCAATATTCTTTGGTGCCATGCATACTGTAATTCACCTGCAGTGACTTGTCCTTTATTGCAACTTTATAGCAATTCTGCAGCTGTCATACCATGCAAATTGTAGTCAGCTGCAGAGCAGGGGCAATGGCCACAAAGAGTATACTTGGCTCACTCTCCCACAGCAAGGAAGCAATACAGAATATTTTGTCTGAACTCACCATCAGACTGCAACACTCTGGACACCTGGTACTTGGGTCCAGGAACACATACCTCACATTCATCCAACTGACCACCAGCACCATGTGAAACAGTTCAGGAAAGCATTGTGCTTCCAATGTGCTCTCCCAGATACTAACAGGAGTTCCTCAACCTGCTTCATCTGCTTCAAGTCAATATTGTCAAGTACCAGATCTTTTCATGCAGTGGATAGATTGTGTACTGTTCATAATTTTCATTTGTATTCACTGAGATCATCTCAATCATTGCTTTTGCAGTGTCCAGTATTCCAAACTGAGTGTCAATGTCAGAAAGATGATCCACATTTATATCCTCATACAAGGGGTTTCTATGTTTTAAATAGCATAGAGCATTTTTTGCGTCTCACAGCACTGACAACTTCTTGTCAAATTGTGTTTGGACTTTGTTGGAACACCATTCACCAAAATGACAATATTGTTGTCCCTAATTATTGTCTCCACATTTTCTCATAGTGGGAGTTGCAGGTACATAATGGAACCCTTCAGTGATTTAAAGAGCTGTTTTGTTGCATGGTTTTTGTATTTAGTCTCAATATTGTTTCATTGACTGGATTAGAATCTGCTCAAATTCAAGCTGGCTATCTCAGGAGGTGTAACATCTGCCTCCATGTTGTTTAGCACAGTCTTTGGAGGCATAGTGTTTGATTTTATCTTTTGAAAACAGTACAAACACATGTCCACTGTTTTCTGTGGTTGAAAATCACTCTTTAGTATGAGATAAGCAATCAACTGATGCCACATCTCATTCCACCTTGGAATTTTAGAGAGGTCATGGTAGAATAGGAATTTGCATGAGATGAATTTATACTCACATTTTGTCTCTTAGCCAGCTCAAATGTGACAATTTCACTACCAAATTTCTGAATCAACTGTGATTCTTTTACTGTCACATATTGATACATATAATCCACACTGTGTCCCAAAGGTTCATCAGAAGGTCCTTTGCATTCTTTGAGCTGCTTAATAAAATGAAGTCAGCTTCCATGTCACCTTCAGACAATAAAGAATCCAATCATGTGAAGTTATTAACAACACGTCTGACACGATACAAAATTGCCACAAATTTTCTCATTCCGAATTGTGTACAGCAATCATGTGGAAGTGATGAAATATGCTATCACAAGCTCCACTTGCAAACATGCCAGAGAATGGCCCATCAATACATGGTGGGATCTAATCTCACAGTTGTCAATGTTTTCAATAAGTTTGTATACATCACTCCTCTTTGTGGTGAGAAATACTTTCAAAACATTTCTACCTCCTGAAAAGATCTTTCTCTGATATTGCAGGTGCCATCATATGTCCACGTGAGATATCGTGCTTTTCTCTGTTCTGAATCAGGAGATGTTCTTCAGTGATCTCATGCAAATTGTCATCTTGGAACACTGGCAAAACACTATGTGCTTTTCCAGCTTTATCTATAAAGAGAGCTACTTGCTTACTGAATAGATGGTAACTTTCTTACTACAAATATGCCTCAGTATACTGATTGTGTAGCAAACATACATCAGATACTAAACAGAAGTCGCCTCAGCTCAGATGTTCAAAGTCATAGAATTTGACTTTAATATTCTCAACTTGTTTTGCTGAATTTGTCAGTTACAACCATAATGTTTGACCACAGTCCTGACTGTACATTTATGGCCATATGGACAAACTGCTTTATTTGCAGACGTAGTTTCATCTGGCTATTTTTGTCTTTATTTTTTACCAGTATGTCTTACTAAGGCAGATATCATTCACTCAGTTTTCACTTTCAGACAACATTCTGAAATATTTCACTCTTCTGTGAGGCCTGTTGGCTACACTGACATTTGTACTGTTTTTCTTTTGTTTCAGCTTGTGAGTAACTATTTTACATTTGACTTTAGACTCCTTCAGTTTTTGTTCCCTGCAGTTTTTGAGTATGGCATGCTTATCTTTGTTGCCACATATTATACTCTTTGGCACCTTTGCCTTTTTTTCAATTAAGAGGCATGACTGATTGCCTCATCTGTATTGCCTACTTGTATACCATTAGCCTTGTAAGGCAAACCACCAGTACCAAAACACCTCTTTTCTTTTTGTACTTTGTGCCTGTTCCTTACTAGGCATCTTTCTGTAGTGTTCAGAATTCACCAACCAAAGTTCAAATCATTTGAGAAATTTGAAAAAAAAAACAGAAAAAAAAACAAATTATAACAGTGTTAAATAGTAAGTTCCTACACACTCTGGGAAAAAAAGACAAATCAGAGATTACTACACTGTAGGAAAGTTTGAGTACTCTTTTTCATACTAACAAACTCATTAACTATTTTTGAAAACGTTTAAAGAATGAAACAAATGATGAGCAGGCACTTCCATTGCAAAGGTGGCACAATTATGACAAGATGTACAGAACAGTGCATAGAGACTCTGTGGACATTATAATGGAAGTTGGACAGAAAGGTCCCTAAACAGAAGAACATTTACTTTCCTGGTGTGTATACATCAATTGAGATAATAGCTAATCTATCTATCTATCCATCTATCTATCTATCTATCTATCTATCTATCTATCTATCTATCTAGCTATCTACAGTATATCATTGCAAAAACTTTGTTAATGCTGTAGTTTAGGGTTAAAGTGACAAAAGTAGGAAATGTGGCATTAGGGGTTCAAACCCTAACACCGCACCCCACCCTGCAGGCAGCAACAGATGTGGGTGTGCCTTGGGGTTGTCAACCTAATGCTCACCCCATTCCAGGAGTAAATAAGCTGAGATGGATACAGAATATGAGAATGGGGTGAGTGTTAGGTTTGTCAACCCCAAGGCACACCCCACACCTGTTGCTGCCTGTAGGTGGTGGGTGTAAGGGTTGGAAACCCAACACACATTTTCCTACTTTTTGTTGCTTTTACCCTAACTAGTGCATTAGTGAAGTTTTATGCAATGAATGTCCTTACTTTTGAGATAGTATAATCATCTCTTTATTTGTTCTGGGAAATGCAGGTCCCTCTGGGCCCTGTGCTCCCATACATCCATAATTTTTGAGATAGAGTAATAATATCCTTATTTGCCTGTGAGAGCTCAGAGCCCTCTAGGAACTGCACTCCCACCCTCTGTAGATGCATATATGCATGTCACTATGAAAGTGCAGGGCCCTGTGGGCCCTGTGCTTCCATTTGTAGGAGACAACAACCGGATTGTCAGAATATCTTTTCTTGATACCCCACCTCATGTAACAAAGTAGTGAAACTTTTCAAATCCCCAGCAAAATGTGATTCCGCACCACTGCAATGTCGTTCCGCACCACAGGTGAAAAAGACAGTTTGGGCAGGATTTGAAAAATGACAGCTGTCACGTTCATGAGGTGGTGTAAAAAAAAATGGCTATGTTGAAAATTTGGGGTCAAAATATGTAAAATTACCAGAGTTACAGTAGCAAAATTTCAACGGATGCACATAACTTTGCCATTTTTCATATTTTGACCCCAAATTATCAACATACCCACCTCATGGACAAGGGTGGTGAAAATTTTAAAATCCTGACTGAAAGGTGATTTTGCCAACCAACCATGAAATTGCATTTCAGGCCTGATTTTTGTAATTCAACCAACATTGCTCATGAGGTGGAGTCTTAAAAGGCCATGTTGAAAATCTGGAGTAAAGATATGTACAAATGGTGAAGTTATGCATCAAAGTTGAAAACCCCAATGAAATACATTGAAGCTCACTTGCCTCACATTGCCATATAGCAGTGAGCAGTTCCAGCAGCAAGATGTGTCTTCAATCAAAGTGGATTTCACCCTGGCACCTGTTCAGGTGAGTGAGTGTGCATGGGAGGTGTGGAAGGTATGGGCTGGTGGGGGGTCAGTGGGAGGTCAGAGTGGGGTGTCAGCTCAGTGAGGGACTATTTTTTCTGCAAGGGTCTGTTTTCCTTTTATAGTTAAAAAGACATTGAGGACTGTTTTGTATATTTTTTCTAGTTAGCCTGGTGCTTCCCCAGTACTCTTATGGCACTGGAGGAGACATGGTATTTGTATTTTCTCCTCTGTTCCAGAGACCCCTGTATGTGGTCAAGACATGTGCATGGAGGCACATGTGCATCCAGCAGCTCTAGTGATGGCCCCATCCTCCCTCCTGGCCTAGTGCCTAGGTTACCCCTGGCCAGGCACTGCCACCTGGCCTCCACTTGGTGGCAGCCATGAGTTGGGAAGCCACTCATTCCACCTCAGAGAAGAGCTGCCTTGCAGCCACTCAATACTGACTTCCTGCCTCATCCCCAGCTGACCCTTGGTGGCAAGCTCACTCCTAAACTCAGGTTGCTGGGTGGCATCCAGCACTCAACCCTCTGTACCACAGGCTGGCCTCTGTTTTCTTTATGTAATACAGAATTGTGATCAGAGGGTGGGGTGTGCCTCTAAACACCAGGGAATTAAGGAATATGTAGAGGATTGTGACCAGAGAGAGAGGTGTCACTAGACACCAGTGGAAATTACCTTATTAAGTGGCTGGCGATTGAAGGTGTGGGGCACCACTAAACACCAGGGAAAGTAAAATTATTATGGGTACAATTATCAAATGGTAGGGGTGCTACTAGACACCAGGGATAGATAAAATGTCATCTGGGATGGCAATCAGAGGGTGCGGAGTCCCACTAAACACCAGGAAGTATTTCATAATTACTGGGATGGTGATCAGAGGGTGGGGGTGCCACTAGACACCAGGGAAATATAAAATAATGAGGGGTGGAAATCAGAGGGTGGGGATGCCACCAGGTACCAGGGAAAAATGACATAATTATGGGGACGGTGATAGCCCTCTACAATCATTTCATACAGCAATTTCAAGTGCTTACTGATCATGCTCAGAACCTCAGACTTTAAAATTAAACAACTTTTGAACTGATTAATATTTTTCACCATACCAGTACAAGAAACACTTGTGGGCCAATTCCTTTCTGTAATAAAAACTTTCAGACCAAAATTCCAAATCATCCGGCACAAGGTGATGACAAAAACAGCAACTAAACAATGTTCAGCCAAAAATTTTGTAGCAACAGAGTATGAAAAAACAGAAGAGTCATGAAAAAGGATTTAAAACCAACAACAAAAAAAAACACATTTAGGGTCCTTTTCCAACAGTTAACTACAGAATCCACCTAATGGTGTTCTGATGACCAACACACATGTTGGTCTCCCTCTACTACGCTATTTTTAACTTTTCAGTTTTTTAAAAACAAAACAAAAAACAAGATGGCAGCAAATGAAAAAGATTATTGCCCTCACAAAAAGAATTGCCCATATGATAACATCATACAGCTATTTTGAAATGCTTACTGAGCATGCTGAGAATCTGACATTTTAAAATTAAATAATTTTGAATTGATTAATATTTTTTCACCAAACTAGCAAAGGAAACATGTGTGGACCAAGGCCCTTCTTCCTGACAATTTCAGACCAAAATTCCAAACTGTCTGGTTGCTAGGCTATGGCAAAAAAAGTGTTTTTTTTACTTTTTTTTTTGCTATTTGCATCTTGAATCTGCACATTTGATCACAAAAAACTTAGCGTGTCAAGAGACCAAGAGCACAAAACCGTGCATGCAAAATTTTGTGCAAATCCATTGAAAAATTGAAAGATATTAAAGTGCAAAATTTGGGGTTTAACATTAAAGTGCACACTCAAATCTACTGTAACTATAATGGTGCTACTGCTCCACTATAATAGATAAGCCCATAGATTCACATATTACATTAAAGATATTCATGCAACATAGCACCCACCTTCCCCAATTCCATAACAGTATGCATACAACACATACATCCCCTGTCTCCTGCTTTGTATCGAATCATGCTATTTTTACTCTAAGATGTGTAGCTCTCAGTCAGTGATCATCTTATAACGCATCATTACAAATGTGTCTTTCCAAAACCTATATACACATTAGCAATCACAGGAACAATTTAAACATATTCAACTTTATAAAAAGAGGTGTCGGAGATGGAGGTCAGAAGAACAGAGATGGTAAGTGTTATGGTTCAGTTGAGACTTCCTGGGCCTTGTGGCAGTATTCAGACTCAAGAATGGCTGCCAACAGTGCTCATATTTGGCCAAAGTCCCATTGGCAAAATTAAACAGTCTTTCTTAGGTTGCTACTTGTGCCAAGGACAACAGCAGCTCTGCAAATGAGGAGCACTCTGGGGTATGCCAGTGCACCAAAGTAGGCATTTTGCTGGTGCCCTAGCACCATGGAACTTAAGTTCCAGGATTAGTTCTGGGGGTTGTCTCAAGAGCACAGCCCAAGAGGAGTAGGTGTGCATCTATATGTGACTTGGAACACTTTTTGGCCCATATCCACAACAGCCTTCTAAAAGGGTTGTATCTTTGGGCATGACCACAAACTGTGGTATAAGTGAGCTCCACATTGTCAACAGCACCAGTAGCTGTAATTCAGGAGTAGGCACAACTTCTTGAGTTTGGTTGGGGTATAATACCATCTCAATAAGGTTTTATTCATTATCAGTTGTGACCTACCATCTCTGCAAGCCTGGTGTGTACTGGACCAACAGTGGGCCCAGTATCAGTCTGAGATGGAGCCCTCAACTCTTGTTCCCATTGGGACTTTGCCAGTAGGGAAGGGTCTGGAGGGGCCTCCCACATGGCTTTATAGATCTAGTTCACCTTACCTTTCTTAGTTGTAGCCAAAGACAAAGATGGGAGGGGCCATGGGAGGTCCCCAGCAGGTGGAGGGATTGCAGGCAGAGTGATGGCATCCTTAATTTATAAATATCTCCATAAGTGATTAGATGGTTGGTGATATCTCTTTTTCAGAGACAAAAGGTGACCACTGTAGTAGAGCTGGGTACCAGTAGGTCCGTACTAGCCTAATTTATTTGGCTTCCCAGATGCACCAATGTATGGTGACCTTACCCCTGTCAAGGATGGGTTCTTACATAGGGGCATATTTGGCCAGGAGGTGGGAGATGACTGTATGATCCTGTGCACCTTCTTCCAATACATTACTGATAAAATAATATGTGGTGGGAGGATCCTGATATTCGTTTGTTGGTGTACAGCAATGTGGCTGGAGAAGTGGACCCTACCTTTAGCCTTGAGAGCAACCCAGGTGAGGCTGCATTTCCACCAGGTGAAAACCATTTTACTGTTTGTGCAGTAATACATGCCATGTGATAGCCCTGAAACCAGTGTAGCCCCAACTCCCTTTACTCCAATGCTTTTTGTTTCTGTCTGCTAAAGCAAGGGGCATCCTTCCCACAAGAAACTCCCTATCCGAAATCAATTTTCTGGAACCACTTCAGGAATGGCCATAGGGAGGTGGTCCAGAAGGTATACTATGTTGGAAGCTATCATTAGCTTAACTAAGTCAATTTTCCCTGCTAGGGAAAGCTTCAGGGGTTTCAGTGGTCCAGATCACCTCTGATTGCAACTAGTAAGGTGATGAAGTTGGTCTTGATAAATTTGTGTAGGTTGGGGTGGATTGCAACTCCACATATTTAATCCCCAGATGACCATTTGAGACCCAAAAGGTGAAGTCCTGGCCCTGACAGGCTGCTTTCAGAGGTAGAATCTCCATTTTGGTTGACTGACCTTAAGGCATGTGTGAAATTGCCCAAGATGTTCAGCACCTCTTGGAAAGTTGGGAGTGTATAGGCAGTGGTGACCAGGAGATCATCAGCATCGAGAAACATTTTTAGGGTGGTCCCCCACCCTATGCCCAGAATTGCCCTCAATTCCCTAATGGCGATGGCCAAAGGCTCTATTGCCAGGACAAATAACAAGGGGGATAGTGGACAGCCTTGTCTAGTCACTTTGTGTAGACTAAATGCAGGTTACATAATTTTATTGGTGAGGACAGATGCCATGGGTGATGAATAAAAGAGCTTCACCCAGGCCCTATAGCTGAGCTGAATTCCAGTCTTTCTAGGGTATGCATCAGGAATGTCCATTTAACACTATTGAAAGCCTTCTAGAAATCTATTGTTAGGGCCACAGTGGAGAGCAGGAATTCTGCACCACATGCATTCAAGTTGTGAAGACCCTGTGATGGTCTGATCCTAACCTGCCTTTGACAAATCCTGCCTAGGTAGGGTGGACCAATCCTGGGAAAAGGTTTTCCAGATGGCCTGCCATGACTATGGCCAAAATCTTGGTGTCAGCATTGATGAGGAAGATCGGCTGGTAACTTCCTGGATTAAGTGGATCTTTGTTCTTTTGGGAAGTACCGTTATTATCACCTCCCTCATCATCGGTGGGAGAATCACTTCCTCAAGAGAGTCCTTAAAGGCCCTTAGTAGATACCTTGCAATGTTCACCCTGGTGCTTGGTAAAATAATTGGTAGGCCATCCTTCAGAGGGATTTCTGTGAATTCATGGTTTTATGGTCTTACCACCTCTATCTTGGTCAGGGTTCATCCAGAGTGGCCACCACTGAGCTCAATATCTGAGGTATGGGATGTTCTGAGAGGAATGCTTTGATTGTAGCTTTGTCTGTTGGGGATAGGGAGGAGTACAGCATTTCAATGAACTAGGTCATAATCTTATTGATCCCTTTACTGTATGTGAGTTGGTCTGAGTGTTGGATCTGTCCTTTAGACCCTGGATCAACTTGGCAGCTTGCCTGCTCTTGAGCTGGTAAGCTAGCAGCTTACTGAACTTCCCTCCTTCCCAGTAGGAGTGCCGTATTCACCTCAGATTAAACTCTGACCGGCATGTCAGGTGGGAATTCAGTTTGAGTCTTTTACTGGTAAGTTGGACCAACAGAGTGCTAGGTGGGTCCCTGTTTTGAGACTTTTGCATTGGGCTTTGAGAATAGCTAAATTGCACTCCAAAGAGGCCTGCTCTGCTTCCTTTTTTCTGCCACGTTGAGGCACAGGCAGTGATCTTGCTTTTTATTGTGACCTTGAATGCCTCCCAGAGTGGAGTCAGAAACTTCCCTTTATCATTATTGTTCCAATAGTCCGTGACTTCTGCCTTCAGCCACCCTGAAATTGGGGTTCTTCCATTAACAAGATATCTAGTGACCAGGTTGACAACTAGGATTTCTCAGGGCCCCTTTTCATCCTCAGCTCCAGAGGCATATGGTCAGATATTACTATTCAATGAGTTTGGACCTTATTGACCATTTCAGATGCAGAGCTGGACATCAGCCATAGGTCTATCTTGCTGGAAGACCCATTGTGGCAGAAAAACATGTGTAATCCCTTACCTCTGGGTGTCTAGTATGCCATACATCCAGTAGAGAATGCACAATCATCAGCCTGTGGACTGCTTTGACCACTTGTTTATGAGGTTCAGCATTCCCCTGCTCCTATCCACCATGGGATCTAGGTAAGGTTGAAATCCCCCTATTATCACCTGGCATTTATTAGTATTGAATTTAGACAAGATCTGATTGATGTCTTGAAAGAACTTGGGGAGTCCTGGTTGGGCACATATACATTGAAAAGAATGAGGGTCCCTGTGGAGTTTCCATCTAGATCAGTAACCACCTACTCTCCTTGTCTTTCTTGTGATGGCCCACTTTCCACCCTAGGTCTTTATGAAGGAGGAAGGAGATCCCCCTTTTGTGAGGGAGCCAAGCTATAGAGTTCTTCCCCACCCAGCCTTGCCACAATGTATTAGCCTTCCAGTGGAGATCCTGGTTTCCTGTAGGAATGCTATCAGAGGCGCATTCATTTGAGCTGCTATAAAACTTTTTCATTTCATTTGGTGAATTGAGCCCCTGACATTCCACAAAATCATGCTAACCTCCATTGGGTGGCCTGCTGGTTAAATAATGAATAAATCATGAAAGGAGGCTCTGACCTGGGTACCTTTGTGAGGTAAATTCCTCTGTTACCCCCTTTATATCCTCCTCTCCTGTCCCCACCCACAACATTTTAGTGTTCCAGGTTGCTTTTGAATGATAACAAACATATAACTGATAAGCCATGTTAACATCATAACTTGTATTAGAAATAACTTTAAACATCTGTGATACCAGTACTGAACCCTTCCCATAACCTTGAGCAGGATTCACCCTATCCATTGGATACAGAGTAGCCCAGATGCTGGTAAGGAGTTGCTGGGGGTGCCACACAGAGTTATCCTAGTCTAATTGGAGATTGCGGTAGTCCCTCTGCAGCAGCCTGTACCCCTCCACAAGTGACGTTACTTTGCTCCAACTCTTCCCTTGAGGTGATGTTGCTCTGGGTCTCTTTGTTGGTCTAGCCCTTTGAGCTCTGGCCTCCTTTATGCCACTTCCAAGTTATATCTAGGAGGTAACCTTGATGACCTGGTTCTGTATCTAACATCAAGTTAGGGATTACCTTCCTTGTGCCTCCTCCCTATCTGATGTCTCAACTGGGAAACAATTGCCATGGTGCCCAGAGCAGGTGACAGTGGTACTGACCACCCCTATATGCTTATGTATCCCAGGTTTCTAACTGCTCCTCAGGACTCATAGTCACTCCTCCCAATCTAGTCCTTTATCCTGTGAGTCCTCATCTAGGAATGTGCAGAGTGAGGGTGTGCCCTGTTCTGGGTATTGGGTAGCTTAATCAGTAGTGGAGGTGCCTTACCAGAGAGAGGGCTACTATTCTACTTCAATGGCCCCTATGGCTCAGTCGCTACAAGGAGCTAATTGCTATTCCATTGTACTGCTTGCAGGAAGCTCCTTGTACAGCAGTGCACCTGCTTGGGGCCTCTTATTTAAATATAATCTGGCTATAGCCATCTACACTGCTTTGGAACAAATGGATCTTTAAGAACAGAACAATTGAACAGTTCAAAACTGGGATATGCCCGTCATACAATAACATGGTGGCGCCCCTCAAAATACTGAACCAAGAAAATGTGGTGGAGGATGCTCGGCTGAATTACTAGGCCAATTTACAACAAAAACAGGTTCCCCCAACTTTAGACCTGTTCAGACCATCAGACAAAGGATCAGATCCTAAGCCCAAAGCTTCTTGGGAAGGCCATAGATAAAACTGCCACATATCGCACACAAGCGGTCAGCCCTCCGAGTTTGCAATGCCGAGAGGAAGGGGAAGGCCACCATTGCAAGCTACTCTTCTAGGCCTCTGGCTGAATTCAGCCTTGGTTAACATTTGCAGCAGTACTCACAGTTTCAGCCCAGGACAATGAATCCTTATGGTGGAGTTCCTCCTCAGAGATGCCTGCAGGTGTGGGCTCAGAGGACAGTATCCTTGCAGAAGCATCTTCAAGTAAGTCTCTCAGGGCTTCAAAGCAGTTGGCACTGGGAGGAATGCCTTGTGTGTTGAAGGAAGCCTCTTGACTGTGGCTTCTGCTCCAAGATCCGAGCTTCAGGGACTTTTCTAAGTGCATCCTCTCATCTGGCTTTTCTTGTGGTTGCGGTGCCGCCTTTTGGTGCTGGGGCCCAGGGATCAGAATCATCACTCTGTTGTCTTGGGGCAGGATTAGGAATAGGTGACTGGGGTGCATTCTGTGGCTTCATGACCAGAGCATTCCATGGATGTGGGTCTGGATTGAACTTTGCTTCACTTGGTGGGTTCCCCAACTTGCTACAGTTTAGCTTGGGGTCATAAGCAACCAGAAACTGTTCAGCAGATTCTGGCATATTGAATGATCTGAGGGCTCCATTGATGATTATATGAAGGGTGCTGGGTACCATAAAGAATACTCGAGCCCAGGTCCACAAAGGCCCTCCTTGTCATCATGAAGGCCCTCTTTCTGGCTGATAATTCTTGGGAAAAATTTGCAAGAATTTGTATTTTCACCCTGCCAGATGAGGTTTTGCTTAGCCCTGGCACCCATGAGTATGGCCTATCTGTACCTGAACCTTAGGAACCTCACCAAAACAGGGTGCAGACAGTGTCCTGGTGCTGGTCTTAGTGCCAGTAAATGGTAGGCTAAGTCAATTTCCAGTCAGCCCTCACCAGACCAGACCAGAATCCTTGAGAGTTAATTTTGTAAGAATAGTATGGCATCCTTGCCCTCGTAGTCCTCCAGGAACCTTATGCACCATAGGTCATTCCAGTGGCTGTGATTTTCCAGGTCCTCCACACAGTTCCACAGCAGGTGAGTAATCTTGTCTTGGTCCCTCAGCCATGCATCTAGGTGGTGTATGGTATCTTTATTATCCACCAGATATTGCTGAGTGACATTCAGTCTTTGGATAGTTCAATGATGAATGCATTCCATTCTGCAGCAAGTTCAAGATTTCCATTTTTTGATGATCTGTGAAAACATGCCCCTATCTCTCTTAGGCTTGGGTCTTCCATCAGAGGGGCTGATAATTCCATGTTGGGGATCTGTTGTACAGTCAGACCTCACCCTCACCCTCATGGTTAGGAGACTGAGAGCTCTGGATTGCTAGAGGTTACAGTCCAGAAAAATACCTCTTCAGAACTGGTAAGTTGTAGACGATTATTATCTAGGTTTGTAATGTAATCAAGTAAAAGTAACTGGATAATCCATGGATATTTCATAGGGTAGAAGAAGCTCTTGGAATTGGGCTAGCATCTTTGTTGGACTCAAGTCATGCCCCTGATATACAAGATTATTCTTATGTACAGGAGACTTACAAGGCGTGAGGTTGAGCCAAGTACCTTAGCAGCCCACTATGACATGTTGTTACATATAATGTTGCACCCTCCTCAAACCTAATCACATGTTAATTCATAATGTCTGCCATTAATGAACCATTGTAAAAATATTCTACATAGAAAAACATAAAAGAGGAATAATAGTTATCATGTCCCATTTAGAAAAGTGCTAAGAACAGTAACATCTCCTCATATTTCAACCAGAAAGGGAAACATTGTTTAACCAGGAAAGGCACACTAAGCCAAAGCTTGTTTCAGGTGTGACCTGGGAGCACAATGAAGTTAATTGACTTGTTCAGGGTCACACAGTATGCAATTGAGGGCTTTGGGATTCAAACCCCAGTCTCCAGGTTTGCAGTTCAGAGTCCTAAACCACTATGCCATACTGCTCCTATAACTTAACCTGAAACTGCTAACATACCATTATAAAGACTTTACTTGTACAACATCACACTTTCTAACATTTAAATGGCATCAAAATGCAATTTAGGCAAACAACTTCAAAACAACTTTGAACACTCATTTGCATAACTTCAGCAGCAGTGGTAATGAGGTCAATCAGCATTGGCCATGTGGTGGGGTTCTAAGAAGGTATGTTGATAATTACAAGTTAAAAGGCAGAAATGGCAAACTTATGCCAAAAAAAAAATCCCCACTGGAATGCATTGGTTTCCATACAAAAAGTATCCTTTTTATGCATATTTCTTTTCTTGTATGCCATGATTCCTTTTTGTATGCTGCAAACAAAAGAAGAAACTCAGAAATGTTGACAAATTATTCCAGAAACACCTGCAAACACTCATTTTCATAACTCCAGGAACAGTGCCCATGAGGTGGAGTCCTAAGGAAGGTATCTTGAAATTTTGTAGTTAAAAGAGCCAAAAATCAGAAAGATTTGTGACTAAATTGAAAATGCACATTAAAATGCACTGCTTTTCATATGACAAAGAATCCTTTTCATATGCCGATTTTCTTTTTAGTATACAGAGATTCTTTTTCATATACCATGTACAAAAAAGAAGCTTGGTAAACAGAAAACATTTGAATCAAAACAGGAAATGCTTTGAAACAGCCACTAGAAAGCCCTTCTTACATCGGAGTACCACAGGAAGTGTGCCATATTGGATTCCAAGCAATTTAAATGGCTGTCAGATCCAAAAAGTGCTGTAAGTTCTTAATTCATAAATTTGTTTATAACTATAAAAAATAGTTAACCAACACTAAAAATACATTTAACAAAATCAGATTTTGTAATCTACTGCTACATATGTTTATTTATGCTCTATTGCATGTGTTTACCACAAAATGCCAATTTGAAACTTACTGTAGAAGCAGTTAAATTTATTTTCACTGCTTAATGAATTCATGAAGTTTTACTATAAAAGAAATACTCATGCAGCACAAACATGAACTTCAAAATGTGCTGCCACATATGTTTATAAATTTAGTACTGCATGTTTTTCTACCACACAATATGAATGTTAAACTTAGAAACAGATAAGTGTATTGGCAGTACTTTATTAATTAACTTTTACTATAAAAGAAATAGTTATGCAGCAGAAAAAAAGGCACTTTACAGAAACTGATTTTATCATGCACTGGCACATAAGTTATAAGTACAGTATTGTATGTTTTTACACCAAAACTGAATTTTAAAATTAGAAGCAAATAACTGTTTTACCACCAAGGATGCCAGCTCAAAAGGAGGGAAGACAAACTGTATGGAAGTATTGATACCTGCTTTGCCACCAATATAATTGCTGAATATTGCTATGTTAGATATACTGTCCTATAATTTCCTCCAGAATGAATTTATGTTTTGAAAATACTTGACCAATAACAATGTGCACAGTAGGCATAACAAAAACAATTTTTGATTGGTACACAGACATTGGTAGCATCCAATCAAGTATTAAAATAAATTGTTGCTGCTTGACAGAGCAGTCTGCCTCTTAACCCTTAGGCTGCAGAAGATTTAGAACATATAGGATTTAGGATGTGTATACATGCCAGCGGCATATCAAGGGTTAGCAGTGAGATACTAAAACCGAGACAATCACTTGGCACAGGCTTTTGAGAAAGACACACATATTTTAGAGATTCCTGTCATTTGCACTATTTCTGAAAGGACTGAGCATGGCAGAAGGTTGCAGAACTAATGTTTGGTTTGTAGGAAGTTCAATTGTGTGAAGGGCTGCACAGTTTGCCAGGAGGAGTCAATTTGACAATGATTTGTGTGACAGGACAACTGTGCTGTCTACTGGTTTGGTAAGGGTGGCATGAGGTGGGAGTAGCTCATGCCAACTATGCTCCAACTTTTAGACAGTAACCTCAGTCAGACATACTCTTATACATCTCGGAGGAAATGATTTGGGCCACAAAGGGGTACAGACTTAATTGAAGCAGCTAAATCTGATTTGGCTGCATTTACAGCAGTGTTACCTGACTGTAAGATTCTGTATTCAGACATTACTGAGCAGATGATCTGGAGAGGCCATCACCACGCACCTGGACTTGAAAGATCATGGAGAAAGGTAAACATTCAAATATCTGGCTTCCCTAGCAGTCTGGTATGACATTGTATGACGCCCCAAAATTAAGCATTTCAAAACTGGCTTCATATAAAGGATGGTGTGCACTTCTCAAATGCTGGCAATACAATTTTCTTGGGACCTCTGACATGGAATCTTAACAGTGTTGTGAATGTGTGGTCACATTGATCAGAAGTACTGTTATGACACCTCTGCAATGGCTCTTTTCAGAGCCATATATACTTTGTCAAAAACAAAAGAGATACACCTGCACAACATACAGCTGACATATTCATTTTTTTGTATGGCCCTCTGCTAGTATGGCCTTTGGGCAGAGCTGGGGACTTGATGGCTGCAGGGAGGACAATCCTCTTGCTGGGTATAGACTGGCAGGGGAGAACCCTGATTCCTGGGTGTAGGAAGGGTGCAGCCCTGATTAGTGCTTGCAGGGATATTGTTGACACTGATTGTTGGGTGCAGGAAGATATATCTAACATTTTCTGTTTTTGGTGACACCTCTGCTAGCATGGGCTGTGGCATGGTTGGGAGCTTGGAGTCTAGATGGGGAATGACATGTTGCTTAGTGTACAGTGGTAAGGGAAGCTGATTCCTAGGTGCAGAGAGGTGGGGAGCCTAATTACTGGGTGCAAGGAGGATGTGGACCCTGCTTGTTGGGTGCAGCAGGGCTGGGACCATGATTGCTGGGTACAAGGAGGTATGGCACCCAGAAATATGGGTTCAGTAACAGTGGCAACCCTGAGTATGGACTGCAGGGAGACTCATGACCTTATTACAGTGTACAGAGAGGTTGGGCACCCTGATGGTGGGTGCAGGCAGAGGGAACCATCATTACTTGTTGCAGGAAGAAATGGACCATGATTGCTTGCTGAAGGAAGGGTTGTAAACTTCACAGGTGGGAGCAGAAAATGTGGGTAGCATCACTCTCAGTGCAGGAATGGTAGGGATCCTGAACACTGGGACCCGGTAGGTGGGCAGCTTGCTTACTGGTTGCATAGAGGGTGTGTACCCTGATTGGTGGGTGCCTGAATGCTGGGGACCATGATTACTGCAGAGTGGATGGGGACACTGATTGCTGGGAGCAGGGAAGGTGGGGACATTGATTACTGTGTGCTGCACTAGAACAACAGGCCACACAAGAGTTGGACTGCCTTACTGAGACCTGCAATGGCTCATCCTTAGGCAGTGTGGTGACAACTGGTCCTGACTGTGACCTGTTCACACATTCATGCCTTTGGGGTGGACAGATGATGACAGACCAGTGGCACCACAGCAGGGAAAAAGGACGCCACACTCACACCTCATATTGGGTGTTTCTTCAATGTTGATTATGTTACTGTTGCAGTAATTGGAGCTATCACACTTTACACTGATACAATATGTGACAGGAAACATATAGAGGTGGGGAAGAAAGAAAAACATGATTAAGTCAGAAGTTAACAATTATACTTCATAGATGACTAGACAGTCACATATTAAATACATACTTTTCTTATCTTTTTTTTGTCTTTTCATTTGCTACAGTAACCAAGGCCCGGATTTTTCTGCGGCAATTTTGGTCTAAATTCTGTGAAGTCCCCTGTTGCTGCAGAACTTGAAACTCCTGCAGTTTCTTATTTCTGCAGAAATTTATGCAACAGTTAGGGCTTTGGTAGCAGTCAGCAATCACCCCTAAGCACCCAGGTAGGGAAAATGATAGTTTTGGGGCTGGGACATAGAAACCAGAGAAGGTTGTCAATTAACTCCTGAGTTCATAGTATAAGAATTAAAAAATCCACCTCATCCATCTCATCCCATCACCCTCCTCACCCTATCCTGAGAGTCTCCAGGGCCACCAAATTGAATGAGTAATATTTTAGCAGCTGTCATTGTAGATAGCAATCCTCATCCTTCTAGTTTTGCCACTAGGTCAGACTGCCAGTTTTTTATTCCAGTAATGCTTTGTGTGGCTGTGCTTAAAGCACTTCTGGGACAAGAAACTGGAATTCAGGCTCAGTGGTGAAATTAGAAGGATGAGGATTGCTGCACAGTATGAGACCTGATAAAATGTTTCTTCTTCAAATAAAGGGACTCAAGGGGTTCTCAGGGTGGGAAGGGAGGTGGTGGGGCTGAGCTGGATGGGTGGATTTACCTGTTTTAATTTTTAAAGTAAAGCCCTAGCAGACAAATGAATGGGAAAGGGGTGTTCCAAAATGCTTTTAAGATTTTTGTTTTAAATTTCACTGAATTCCAAAAGCATTCTGCAGAATTTAATATAAACTATGGAATACTTTTCTGAGGCTTATATGATCTTTGGAATAACCACAGATTATATGATCCATGGAATAATTTTCCTTGTTCAGAGTCAATGTAAGCTGCAGATTTGTTTTAATCACAGTTTATACTGACTCTTCATTTTGTTTTTATTTATTATGCTTTATCTCCTCATCTGGCAGCCCCCATCAGCTTGATCTACACATGCTCATCCCTGCCACACACTCTGGGACTTACCTCACTCCCAAACACACCAGCTTACCCACCAGGGTGGGGCCACCTGGGGCCCCTTCACCCAACAGAGACTGAACCATAGAATGGGAGAGAGAGCCTGGTCAGTGGCATGGCATCTGCAATGTGGGGACAAATGTCATCATGCAGTGGCAGAACCTCCATTTTCCCATTTCCCCAGGAGGTGTGTCATGCAATGATGTTGAGACAGCATGTGGAATGTCTGACATGCCTCCCAAATGCAATCAGTCTGGCTATTGTACCAAATGCTACCACAAGAGGTTACCCAAACACTGGCGCCTTTCCCACCCTCCCCTGGAGGAGAGCAGTCCATAAGATGCTGAATCCTCCCCTCAGTTGGTCTTCCAACTTCACAGGTTTGTTCCTGAATCTGGGTCATCAGCGCGAGCGATAGCAGTACCATTGTGCCAGTGGGCCAGCTCCTGACTGTTCAGTATAAACTGTGGAATAATATTCCACAGTTCATGCAAACCATGGAATAATATTCCACAGTTCAAGTAAAGCATGGAATAATATTCCGCAGTTCATATAAACCATGGAATAATATTCCACAGTTCATGTAAACCTCGGAATAATATTCTGCAATTCATGTAAACCGGGAATAATATTCCGCATTTTATATTAAACTCCATGGCAATTTCCATGGCCGCAGAATCGTGGAAAAATCAGGGCCTTGACAATAACCATGCCAAAGAACTGGAAAGATGAGGATTACTCACCTTAGCCGAGGCTGTCAAGGAGCATGGATGGTCCGACATCATGATGGGGTACAAATCTTCCACAAAAAAAGTGGAAGAAAATATGTCACTTCTGAGTCAGAAAGGCATAGAGAAAGACAAAGATGCCTGCCACCGCAAGTGGAAGCAGGTGCACCAAAAGTTCTACAGAATCAAGGTGGCTGGCAGTGTCCAAGTGGAGGACAGAGACTGTTATAAACAGGCCCATGAGATGTGGATAGAGGCAAGGATGCCTGAGTTTGGTGACTGACACCAATGAAAGTAAGTACACCTATACAATCAAATTAGATAAAAAATGTTTCTGCCATGGCTATTACTCTTCTTGTATAACAATACAATAACTCTATTAATAAGTGAAAAATGTCTTAGAAATAATCAAAAACTATGTAAACAGAGTAGTTTCAGTCTGATGTACAGTAATGCACAATCTGTAGTGTAGAAGTGTTACTAATTTTTCATGCAGTATGCAGTAATATGACGGTTACCATGTGGTAAGCAGTAAATAACCATAGAGTAACAAGTAATGGTTAACAAATGAGAGAGGCGCAATGTAAAATAATATTTGAACTCCACTGTGAGGCACAAGGCACATCCAAGTGCCTTCAACTATCTGTGAAGTACAGAATAGATGCTGTGCCTCGTACTTCTCTATGCCTTCACTATCATCTACTTTAAAATCCCCAGTGCACACCATGTAGAGCCTTGCCACTTAATTATAATTAACTGAGGCATATGCAACACTGTCATAAATTATTAAACTCTACAGTCCCTTGAAGTCACTGCTATGCATGCCATACCTTTGCAACATACCTGGGCAATGTTATAATTTACCATTCCTGCACATCCTCTCATGTCTAATTGCTTTGTTAATGCATACCGATGCACATAGCCAGAGACAAGTCCAAATATTGACTGACTTTACAGTTCAGTGCAGTTCATTACCTAATATATTGTGCTCTACAGAACATGTAGTGGTGGTCTGTTATATGCTCACCTTTCTGTGCATTCCAACACCCAAGATGTATTTATAACAAGCAACAACCACGCAGCCTGAATTGTATTGCCTATCTTATAAAATGGCAATCAATATCTGTGCATTGTGGTACAAAGTACTATGTGTCACACAGACACTTCATGTGCTTGATCCCCATAATTGTCACAGCTGTGTAAGGTGATATAAAACAGTTATCTGTTTGATCATGACATCATTTTATAGCCAAACACACAGAACAAAATTGTTGATATCTTGCATTAAAACTTCTGATGTTCACAAACAAGCTACACATTGTTAGTAAAGGTACAAAAGTGGATAACAACTCACCTCATCACGAACACTATAGTGGCTCACCTCTAACCAGTCACTGAGTTCCAGTGCTTTAGAACAGTGTAGCAGTTCACTATGCAGTATGAGCAACTAGCAGTGCAGCAGTCACATCCAACTTCTTTTCAGCACTCATAAATTTCTTATCTTGCAAACCTGTTTGTCTTCAGCATTGTGAACCCCCAATGAAGCAACAGGACACAAAATGTTTTATGCCACATTCAAGTTTTCAAACAACAATCATGTTACTGAAATGCAGTGGAACATAATACAACCTCTTCTTGTGTCTTAAATATGTTGAGTAGATGAAAATATATTTTCTTGTAACAGACTTATCTCATAATATGTCTTTATATCTTCTCTGTTTTTCAGAGCATTCAGGTTTCCTGCCACTGTAACACAAAGGGTTAAGCTGGTACGAGTCCCAGCTAATCAGGTGGAAGAGGATTCAGTGGCTCCTGAAAAGGAGATGCTGCTCATCAAGTCTACTGGTATGTAACTAGTAAAGATTAACACTAAATAGCATTTATTAGACATTTTGTATGCAAACATGTACAGTACTATCATGTCTAACATTAGCAGCAGTTCATATGCTTGAGAAGTGAGAAAGTGCCTTATCCATGATGCAGGTCAGATAAAAGCTCTGCCCCCCACCCACCATGGTGCCCAGCATGCCAGCAGTGGCACCCTCCCATGCTACTAAGTATGCAGGAACCCCAACCACTCCCATCACCCTTCTGTCTCCCAACAGCCTCCCTATGCACTGTACCATCCCCTATGACCATGGTAGTCTCCTGGTAGGTCTTACAGTTTTTGGGTGTGGTGCCTATAGGTGGCCCCACAGCCACCATGGCATGGAGCATGCCAGTCGTGGCCCCCTTCCCCACCCATGGTGCCCAGCATGTGTGAGCCTACCCAAAGCAGTGACAAGGTAGAGAATCCTATACACCTCCTTTAAAGTGCTGTTGCCACCCTCCTGTCACCCATTTGTCTCCCACTAGACCTCTGCATTCACTACCCAGTCCTCCATGACCCTGGCAGTCTCCCAGTACAGTATATCTCTTTCCCTGGTGCAGATGACACTTGACAGCCCAACAGCTTCTGGCAGACCTCAGAGGTCTTTTCAGGTATGGCTACATTTGCAGCAAACTGCAGTACTTTGGTGACAGGACCCTACCCGATAGTGAGTTGGGTGCAGGGTCCCCAGCACACTAGCAGTTGCCATTACCTGCTGTCCCATTGGTCTTATGTTTACTAAATTGTGGTATGTAACATCTAGAGAATAACACTAAATAGTATTAACTAGACATTTTGTATACAAACATGTGCAGTACTATCATGTCTTACACTTGTAGCAGTTCATATGTTTGAGACATGAGAAAGTAGTTTCTCAATGGTACATGGCAGATATTTATTTATTTATTTATTTAGTTCTTGTTGACCGGTAAGTACACTAGACAAATCCTGCCTATTTTCAGGCACGACCGGGGAGGATACAGATGAATGCCAACTGACCTTGAACCAGATTAAGCTGTTGGTGGTATTTTGAGTGAATCAGGGAACTTTGGCCAGGACACCTGGGAAATTCCCAACTCTTTTCGATAAGTGCCATGGGATCTTTAACATCCACCTGAACTACCACCAATCCAGGCAGATGGGACCTCGGTTTAACATCTTATCTGAAAGACGGCACCTCAGAAGTGCAGCACTCCTCATGCTGCACTACAGTGTCAATACTGGGATATTAACCTGCGCCAGATGTGGAACTGAACCCACAACCTCTGATCTCCCAGCCTCAGAGGCGAGTGTGCTACCTACTGAACCACTGATACTGCTAATATAGGCATTTTGGGAGTAGTGGAGATAAAGGGTAGGATGGTAAGCAGCATTTTGTGTTTTATTACCTAGCTAACCAATAGAACCAGTGGACTCCAGTATCCAGCTGCTCAAAAGGTTACAATAGGATGACCGTATGTCAAAGTACCATCTTTGCTGAATACCTAAAACTCAATATGTCTGTATTATCATAGTGCTAAAGGTTGTATATATAACTGTTTTTTACTATATTACAGAAATGAGAACATAATATGTGTCTCATATAACATGTAACCTGCACAATAACATATATACAGTAACCATTAGCTGAATAGCAAGCAAAGAATATGTATGTTTTGCTACATTGGTAAAGTTTGAGTATATAAGGCTATATAACCTTTCTTTATGCATTGCATTTTATCAAAGTAAGGTGTCTGATATAACAACACTAAATATCTGAGCAGTCAGATAATACAAAACAATGGAAGTACTTTTTGTCATGCTTCAGGAAAACTATATGCATTACTAAATGTTAACATTACTCAATATCAGGCACTAGCTGTTGAAGTGCAATGCGGTATACTATTCAATATGACATAAGTTACCTAGGAACAATATAATATCTATGTATTAACATAATACTAAATGATGTCCTTTTACGTGTCGATTACAGATCAAGCAACACTCAGAAAGGGCACCAGTGGTGCCACTGAACAAAGCACAGAGGGAGGTATGCAGAAAGACCAGGCTCCTTATGCGTCCAGAAGTGTGGTACCACTGCATGTTGGTGGCTCCAAGATGCAAAAGCAGACAAACAGGAGCCCCAGCTTGGTTCCTCCACTGTAGCAGGAAGCAAGCTTCATGCACAGTACAACGTAAGTGAAAAGCACTTCCCTAAAACATTATTTTAATTTGTTTAAACTGAATACAATTTAGTGAAATTTAAAGAGAAAGATACAGAATAAGCCATACAAAGTATGTTCTGAAAATGTCAGATTACCAACAACAATTACAAGTTCCATTAGTCCAACATAGTGCCATCTTTCAAAAGTAGTGCAATGAGACAGAAACTAACCAGTCTACACAATTTTGTTTTTAATTATTTTAGTCTTTGTAACGGATAAGGCCCACTAGGCACAAGTGCCTGTTTTCAGGGGTGACCTGGGAGCACTGGGAAGTTAAGTGACTTGCTTAGAGTCACACAGTATGCAAGTGAAGGGTGTGAGAATCAAACTCAGGTCTGATCTGCTGGATGTATCAAGCTTATTCACACCTCATTCCTCTAACCTCTAGGCTATACTGCCAGCCCAAGAACAACAACAGTAGGCAAAATAACTAACAAAGTGGAACAACACAATATATAAAACAAACATATCAACAAGCTGGGCAGCAATAAATAACAGGCTATAGCACCCCAGAAGGGGCTAGAATAAACCAAATGAAAGGAAATGGGCAGCCAGAACAAGACTCATATAATAAAATAAGGAGTAAATAGTACATGTCAACAGCAGGCTAAGTAGTTTGACTGAAAGTAATATAACACAGAATACAAAGAAATATAGCCAGAGACAGGAAGGTCCAAAGCCCCTAAAAGTGATTGAGGCAATAATAATAAAGTATGCAATGCTTCCCACCTATTATAAACAGTTTTTTCAGTACTGTATGTCTCATGCTAGCTAACACATGTTCCATGCATAAAGCTTCCAAAATAGCCTATGCTCATTCATTAAAGGAAGGGGCTTGATCATCTACCCAATGTCAAGCAATAATTTTCCTAGCAATAGCCATTAAAAGGGCATATGGTATCTTTGCTATCCAAGTAATTTCTCAAGACCAGGACCAGTGAGACAAAGTACAGGTTCAAAAGCATCCTGGAGACCCAACAGCAGATCTAGTCTATATTTAATCCCTTGCCAAAATGCTTTGGCCAGAACACAATCCCCAAAATATGTTTTAATGTTCCTCTCTCCTGCTTACATTTTCTGCAAATATCATCAGGAATTTGATGACCCTTCAGCAGTTTAACCAGGGTATAATACATATTATTTAATAACTTATAGTGAACCAACCTTAACCAATCAGACTTTATACATCTATGTACATTGACTAAAAATTTGAGCCACATTGCCCTCATTTTTAAGTTCTAGAAACTCAGAGCTCCAATAACCTAATTTCAGATTTAGTTGGCTCATAGCATGCTGTCATAACCTCCTATAAACTAAAGAAAAGCATGATTCTGAGTAGAATCCTGACTGAGGAGTGTCCAAATGGCATAATTTTGAATAGGCCACATGCTTTGCCTGATTGAATGTTGGAGATGCATAAATTGAAATGCTGCTCCCAAACCTAATGTGTGGTGCATTTTAAGTGTATTAAAAGAAATAAAATCACCCTCATGAATGACTGAGGATAAGTGGTCTATATCTGTATATGAAAGAAATGAGTTACCTATCAGTTTCCGCCTATGTGAAAATTAGGTTGTGGTGCAGGGTTGTGTTAAGTCATAAGGGGAGTTATGCCTAACAATGTGTGCAATTGCAAACAAGTAAGCAGGGAATGTCTATGGGTAACTCCTGAAGGAAGCAGGTAACTGAGATAGTCTACAATGAGGTAGAGCTCAAGATCAATACTGAATTGATCAGCCAGAGCCATTTCTGTAACCTTATAAGCAGGAGTATCCATTTTGTGTGCCCTAGGTTGGGGACTTGTCTCCACCACAAAAGGAGTGGCAAGGCCTGACAAATATTAAAAAAGAAATCTGGTAGGCCCAACCCTCCCGATAGTATGTCAGGCATTAGTTCAACATAAGCCTCACTAGGTTGCTCCCCACAAAAAAAAAATAAATTAGTGAGAATTGTGCATGGAGAAGTAAACCAGTGCTTAGGTAAAAACAAACCTGTTATTATCAAGGATATGACAATCAGGATAGTAGATTATTTTTATTATATTGACCCAAGCCCATAAAGTAAGGGTAAATTTAATCAATGATCGAGATCCTGCTTAATTTGTCTAACATATGTATTTAAATTAGCATTAGTCATAGCCTTTCTACTTTTCCGAAAATAATATTCAAATATTTAAGTGAATCTGTGGTCCAGGCACTGAACCATTTCATCAATCTGCCTTATATGTGTAACAGTTAGGAGGCAGAAATACAGTTTTATCAAAATTTAACCTGTACCCTGCCAACTGCCCAAATGGTTAATACTTCAGAAACAGGAGGGAGTGAGGAGCTAGGGAGTTCCAGATAGAGCAAGAAATTGTCAGCATATGTTGAAATGGCATATGCATGACCTCCAACTCTAATTCCCAGAATTATGGGATCCCTGAGTATGGCCCAGGTTAGAAGGTTAAGATATAAATTAAAAGAAGGGAGATAAAGATCCCCACCTTAATAATAAAAAGAGAGGGACAGCAAACCATTACAATACACTTGGGCCATTGTTTGTGAATATAAAAATTTTGGTCCATCTAAGAAACTCTGAGGAAGTCATACCCTTCTACAGCCACAAAATGAAAAGCCCACTTTAGACACGTGGTAGACATAAGGTAAGCTAACTTAATGATGATTTCTTGAATGCCTACCAGCCATAAAACCTGTTTGCTCAGGACCAATTAAACTTGCCAAACTTTCATAATGCCACTAGCTAAAATTTTAGCCCAAATGTTAATATCCAAATTCAAAAGTGAAATAGGTCTATAATTTCCAACCATTTGAGGATACTTATAAGCTTTGGGAAGAAGTAATATTAATACTTCCTAAAAGGAAAACAGTAATAAATCATCTTCATAAATAGCATTAAAAAACTGTAACTGATAGAGAGCTATCTGGTCCAGCAAAGCTTTATAAAATTAGGTGAAAACCCAGCAGGGTCTGGTGCTTATCCTGTGGGAGAGACTGTATAGCTTGAACAACCTCATCTAAGAGAATAGGCCGAGAGAGCATGTCTTTCTGCTTTGACAAGAGCCGAGGTAACTGGACAGCTGTCGAGATAAGAAGGCTTAGAAACATAGACTTTGATAGCAGATAAGGACTGCTTGGCCCACCCAGTCTGTCCATGTCCCTACCTATTGGAAAAGCTACAGATTCTAGTTAACCAACAGCCTATTTCTTCCTGACCCCCACCAGAATTGCCTTATGTCTGTCCCATGCACTTGAATTACCCCACTGTTTTTGACCCCACAACCTCCTCAGGAAGGCCATTCCATGTATCCACCACCCTCTCCATGAAAATATACCTCCTCACATTGCACCTGAGCCATCCCTCTTCTATCTTCAAATTATGCCCCTTGTTCTTGCACATCTCCTTTTCTGAAAGATGCTACCATCTTGGACGTTTTGATTCCCTTGAGGTACTTGAAAATTTCTACAATGTCCCCTCTCCCTCCTTTCCTTGAGGGTATACATATTAAACTCCATTAGTCTCTCTTTGTATGGCTTCTGTGCAAACCCTGCACCATTTTAGTTACCTCCTCTGGACTGCCACCATGCTGTCTATGTCCTTGTGGAGATGGGGTCTCCAGAACTGCATGCAGTACTTAAGATGGGGGTCTCACCAACTGTATGTATAGAGGGATAACAACTTCCTGTTTTCTACTGGTGATGCCTGTCCCTATACATCCCAGTATCCTCCCAGCCTCCTTACTGCCTTCTCACATTGCTTGCTTACCTTTAGGTCATCTGATATGACTACCTCCAAGTCCCTTTCCATTTTTGTTGTTGTTAGTACCCCGCATTGTGTACTCTTCCTCTGGGCTTTTGTTTCCTAGGTGCATTACTTTGAACTTCTTTGCATTGAATTTAAGTTGCCATACTTTTGACCATTCCTTCAACCTTGCCAAGTCACTTCTTATCCTTTCCACACACACCCTGTGTATCAACCCTGTTGCAGATCTTTGTGTCATCAGCAAAGAGGCATACTTTTCCTTCCAGTCCCTCTGCAATATCACTTATAAAGACATTAAAAAGGATTGGTCTCAGTACTGAACCCTGAGGTACCCTGCTAGTAACCTCCTTTCTTCTGAATGGACTCCATTTACTATTATCTCTGTGTCCTGTTGTCCAGCCAATTTTTGACTCAGACTACCACCCGGGACCCACTCCCAGGCTTGCTAACTTATTTATTAATCTTTCTGTGGGACTGTGTCAAATGCCTTGCTAAAGTCTCAGGTAGGCCATGTCCACAGCCTGTCCATGGTCTACTACTTTGGTCACCCAGTCAAAGAAATCTATTAGATTTGTCTGTCATGATTGTCCTGTTGTGAATCCATGCTGCCTTGCTGGCCTCTAGGTAATCAACAATTCTTACTTTCAGAAGTGATTCCATCATTTTCACTACCACTGAAGTCAAACTAATAGAGCTGTGGTTTCCTGACTCTGGTTTGCTCCACTTTTGTGAAGGGAATCACATCTGCCCTCCTCCAGTCCTCAGGTGCCACATCATCCTCCTATGATTTGTTAAAAAGGGTAGTCAGTGGTTTCACTAATTCTCCCTTAGTTCTTTTAGAATTCTGGGGTGAATCCCATCAGGTCCACTGCTTTGTCCACCTTCAGTTCCAGGAGTTCTTTCAGAACCCTTTCTTCTGTGAATAGACTGGTATCGACCGCCCTATCCAGGGTGCATCTATTGATTGGATTAGGTACCTCCTCTCCTCTTCTTTGTGACTACTGAGTAGAAGCATTCATTCAATATTCCTGCTTTTTCACTGTCACCCTCTGCCCAACCACCGTCCCCTTTATTAAGCCTTACTATCCTTCCCTTGTCTTTTTGCTCCCTAATGTACATATAAAACGAGTTATCCCCTTCTTAACTGAGTTGCCTGAATTTTCCTCAGTTTGGGCCTTTGCTGTTCTGACTGCCTTCCCACTTCCTTCTGCTTTAATTGGTATTCTCTGTCCTGCTCCTTCTGTGTTTCCTTATACTTCCTGAATACTATCTTTTCTCCCTAACCTTCCCGCCATCTCTTTTGAGAACTATAGTGTTTTTCCTTTGTTTGGATTTATTTGCTTCACACAAAGGCTTGATGCCTCTGTGATAGTAGTTTTGATGTTTCCCCATTGTTCCTCCACCCTCCTTCTTGCCCATTTGCTAGCGCTTCTCTGAGGCACTCTCTGTTTTACCAAAACCAGCCCTCCTAAAGTCCAGTACCCTCATATTTTAATGGCTTGACTCCATGGCTGTGTTTCTCATGAACCCACACTGTTTGGTGGTCACTTTTTCCCAGATGGCTACCCACTTCTAAATCTGAGATCCTTTCTCCATCCCTGTTTGAGAGTACAAGGTCTAAGATTGCTCCCTCCTGAGTGGGTTCCAAAACTAGCTGTTTGAGGCATGCCCTTGTAGGGCATCAAGAATGACCCTACTGTTGGATGTGGTTGCAGCAAAGGTGCTCCGGTTAACATCTGGCATATTCAAGTCCCCATTAACAATATCTTTTTCTGCTATCCTAAGGGTGCCTTCTGTCATTTCCTTGTCCATTTCCTCTCCTGAGACAGGGGTCTGTATACAACCCCATGCAGATTTTGGTGCCGTTTCTGTTTCAGGATGACCCACAGTGCCTCCTCTCCTCCATGTTTATGTCTTAGTTCCATTGCTTTGATCCCTTCCCTTAGATTGTGTACCCTGGTATGTTGACATCCCAGTCATGGTTCTCTGTTTACCATATTTCTGTGCAACCCCTTGCAAATGGGGGTTCCTGAAAGCTTTCTCAGAGCTTGTTTCCATGCTCCATGCCCGGTTGGTGATCGCATAAAGCCGTTTAAATGGGTAGCCAGTGAGCACTTTTAAAAGCCTCTGTAAGCTGTCTCTTTAAGGGCTGCCTGTTGCAGTCATAATTAGCTGAAATGGGGGGCTGTGTGGTTGTATGCAGGTCCGCCTGGGACACTGAAAAATAACTCCCTTCTGCCATCGCTAGTGGTAGAGGAGTTCTGTTGGAGGATGAGATTGTTTTGTTGGGAATGATGTAAAATAATAATGATAATGTGGTTGTTCTAACCTGCCTTCCTTTTGCAGTGAGGACTGTTCGGTTGTCTCTGCCATTTTGGTCCAGAACTATTGAATTGGACCAATCAGTAACTCGGAACCCTACAGAGTCGACTGACCAATGGGGAAACTGCTTGTCCTTTGAGAAAGGTATTATGGGCTATGGCACTTTTGCACCCTGAGAGCTGGAGAAAGTGACTGGCATGTGCCGCCAGCCAATAGGAGCAGGTAGCACCCGAACTGGAAGGAAGAGCCCTTGCTGCTGGGGACAGTCACAGAGTGCCTGAGGTGAAAGAAGGAGCTGTGTGTTCTGTGCTTGCAGAGTGTTCATGCGGGAAGCACATGAAGGCCTGAGGTGCCGTTTTTGCCCTTTGAGCGGAGTCAGATTAACCGCCCGGCGTGCGGTCCGAGGAGGCTGGAGCCAGCCCAGCTACCTACCAGGCTCAACCTGAGAGGACTGGAGAGAATTGCTAACCGTGCTGGTCCACTCGTGATGCTGAAGCTGCCGCTTGCTGCCTGAGTTCTTCTGCAAGTTTGTGAAACCTGAAAGCAGCTGCCTGGTATGGTACCCCCTGTTGTTTGCCATATAAATGTGAGGAGGCTGGTGAAATTCAGGCTCAGCCCTGCCAGTGTTGAAGGAATCATTATTTGCTGGAGTTGTGAGTACACTGAGTCAGGGTAGCTCCTGCAGAGTGTGAAACAGTGGTTTCCAGTGGTACTGTTATACTGCTGACTGCCTAATTAAACTTTTTTCTCAGGTCGCACCTGCTCAGGATTGTGATGGTTATCTGTGTTTGGACTAGCCATTAGGGCTTGGGTACCCAGGGACAGCAAATTTAGGGTTAGCCTGTGCACAGAGCCCTAGGTAGATAATTATAGCATAAGCCAATTAACCTGATTTTCCTCTTCCTTGTTATCTGCCCCTTTAATAAATCAGATTATTGTGTTTGCAACTATATCCTGGCTGGTTTGTGCTTCCTGGTGAATGGCTACATAGTGATTGTGATATAACTGTACCTTACTTTACAGGGGTCCCCGGAGTGAGCTGAGAGATACTACCGGGGTAAGTGTACTGGTAAAAGAATTGTTGGTACCAGTGTGAGCCACTAGTGGGACAAAAGGGGTTGCAGTAACCCAGAGGGCTGTAACCGAGGCAGTCTTGACTGTATTAACCCCAACCTCTGGGTGGAGGCACCCATCAACGGATCTGGGCCCCTCACCCTGTCTCAGTGGAGGCAGGCAGGGGTAGTAGCCCCAAGGATAGCGCCCCTGGGGGTTAAAATTGAGGCACCACTGGGATTAGCGTCCCTAGTGGCCAAGTGGTCAAGCACATAAGAAATGGAAAATGGAAGGGATATGCTGGGAAAAGTTAAACTGGGACCCATCAAGAGCATGGTACACAGACTGATGGGTGGGTGAAGCCAAAAGCTAGACTCCCAGAAGACTGTGTTATTGTTAGATGTGCCTTTAGGAACCCCAACTGATGACATAATTTCTGCTGCAGAGCAAGTAAAATGTTTGGGCAAAGTGGAGGTAAAAGGCGTATGGCTGATTTTTTGACTAGACGTTGCAGGTGTTACTACTATGCAGTGTGGCCATCGACCCCAGAAGGTACCTCCTGTGATTTATCCAGAGGTGCTTCACAGGATGGAGGCTAATTCATATTTGAAGTGGGTCAGTCACCCTGGGGGTCTCCTCAAATGAACAGTTTTAAAGACAAACTGCTTAAATTGTTGGCTGTGGAGGAGAACCCCAGGAGCTGCTACAAGCCTTAGATTTATCCAGTGATGCTACCCCTCAGGGCTCCCCTGGCACTTCCCTTGCCCACCCAAGAGTTCTGTGCTGGCTTTCCTGCCCTGGTGGCCCCACCCATACAGCTCGATTCTTACCGTAAGTTAAAACTTTCTCTGGTATGGTGCTGGTGCCTCCAGGAGGATGATCTGGAGGCTTGATGGACTATGCCACCCTTTAGTCCAGGAATGGCAGTGTTCTGAGGGGAGAAAAGGAAGAGGCTGATGGAGAGCTTGCAGGGTCCTGCTTTAGAAGCCATTAGATTCTTCCAGGCCACCAGTCTGGAAGCCACCACTGCAGAGTATCTCTGCTTTAGAAGGGTTTTGGGAGAACATAGACTGGTGAAGACTTATTATGGAAATTCAGGTCTGCTAAGCAGTGGAGAAATGAGAAACTGTCCACTTTGTTACTAGAGTGGAGTGGGCCTTGCAGAAGGCCTATAGAAAAGGGGAATCACTACCGCAGCCCTGAATCAGGTCCGTTAGAACATGTTTTAAAATCTGCCAGATTTTCTAATGTAATACTGCTGAAACTTGTTACATGATCGGGGGCCACACCGCCTGAATATTGTCAATTAATGAGGGAAATTAGGGAAGTGGAGACTGATGAAGAGGGTGGAAACCCTGTGTGGGGCAGTAAACCCTAGTGGGACCCCTGAGCCTAGCACCCTGAGGAGACTGGCCTGTCCGGAGGGTCTGAGGATCCCCAGATTTTTCAGGTACTGTGGGAATGTGAGTTGTTTCCTCTGACCCCACGAAGAGTGAGTTGAGGCCAAGGTCAGGAATTTACTGGAACTGGTGAGGGACTTGAAGCAATCTACTATGTACCCTGTCAGGTCCGGGGACCCCTGAGTCATGCAGAAACCTGAACCCTGGCCAAAGAGAGCCCTCTCACTTCTCTCAGAGCCCCCACAGATAAGGTGCCCCAGCAAACTAGTGACCCCCGGACCCCAAGTTCTGTTATCATTGCGGGAAGATGGGCATTTCCAACCCGAGTGCCAGAGGCTGGAGAATTTAAGGAAAGTCAACAATAGACTGATTGCCTGACACCATCAGGCCCAGTCTTGGCCCCAGGAAAAGTTTTGTGACTCAGGCCCATGCCCAGCCGGCTATCAATGCTGCAGCCCCAACTGGTCTGGACGTGGTAGGGACTTCAATGGAGACCCCGTGCAGGTAAATGGAATTCACTCGAGCTGTATTAGACAGTGGCTCTCAGGTAACCATCACGTTTCAGGACTGGTACCAGGCACACTTACTCTGAGGTGCCCCTCAACCTTTGAATGGTCTACATGTGTGGGGGTTGAGCCACAAGGCCTATCCGTATTTGGGATACATCCAAGTCTGGTTATCTTTCTCTGCAACTGTGGCTGGAATGGATGAGCAGGTGGAAACCCTAGTTTTAGTTTTCCCACCCACTGGACTGTATGATGGGGTGCCTTTGTTGATTGGGACGAATGCGCTATGTTTGGATGATTGGCCGATTGTGCTCAGAAAAACAAGCATTCCAGTCTGGGTGAGCTTTAAGCATAACTGCTGTGATTCAAAAGGCAAGTGCCCCTCAGAAGAAGGTTAGTCTGGAGGAACCTGAAGGCCGGTGGGTGTGGTGTGGAAAAGGATCCGGCCCCGTGATATGTGTCCTGCATGAAGAAGTACGACTAAAACAGATGTTAAGAATAAGTTGTTATGTTGGATGTGCCTGAAGAGGAAGATTACCTGAGGGACTGTTGGTCAAACCCAGCATCTTGCCGGCTAGAGCTCATGCTTATGTTAAGAGGGTGATGGTTCAAGTGCATAATGTCCGACAGAGATTTGAGTAAGAAGGGGTGCACCTTGGCAAGCGCATATTGTTCAGATACTGTACTACCAAACAGAATGGGTTCCAGGACAGATGATAGAGTTACTCCTGATTTGTTTGACTTTGGTGACTCCCCACTGCCAGCTGAATGGAAACAAAGGGTCAGTGAGAGGCTTGCAAGAGAGACCAGGTTTTCTCCCTGAAAGAGTGGGATGTGATGTGTAAAGGGGCTGAGCATCACATTCGGCTGCATGATGAAAGGCCTTTCCGAGAGAGATCCTGCCGCCTGGCCCCCGCTGATATAGATGATGTAGGCAGCATCTTCAAGAGATGTTGGCTGCTGGTGTAATACAAGAGTCCAGGAGCCCCATGCCTCTCCATAGTAGTAGTAAGGAAAAGAATGGGGCAGTTCGGATGTGTGTAGACTATCACACTTTGAATTGGCAGACCATTCCGACCAGTATACCATGCCACGCATACAGGATGCATTGGATTGTTTAAATGGCAGCAAGTGGTTCTTGTGTTGGATCTTCACAGTGGATACTACCAGATCCCGATGGCCCCAGATGACCGGGAGAAGACTGCCTTCATTTGCCCCTCAGGCTTCTATGAGTTTGTTCGGATACCTCAAGGATTTGGTGCCCCAGCCACTTTTCAGTGCTTGATGGAACGGGCTGTGGGGACATGAATCTACTCGAGTGTCTGGTTTATTTAGATGACGTTATAGTGTTTGGCCGATCATTGGAAGAACACGATAACGATTATTCAAGGTCTTGGATCAGTTGGAGGATTTCGCCTCAAGTTGTCTATCGACACGTAAATTCTTCCAGACTTCTAGAAATACGTGGGCCACATAGTGTCCACTGAGGGTATAGAGACTGACCCTAGCAAAGTGGAGGCTTTGACCACTTGGCCTCAACCCAGGAATTTGAAAGAGCTGCAATGATTCCTGGGGTTTTGTGGCTACTATAGGCGGTTTGTTAGGACTATTCTCAGTGATTCACCCTCCTCAACCTCACTCAGGGTATCTGCCTATGCACAAAAGGTATAAGAAGGTTAGCGCTTGAGACAGAAAAAGAAGTATATTTCACGAAAAGATGTGTTTGGGGATCGTTGGACTGCTGAGTGTGAGGAAGCCTTCTATGACATCATATATCAACTTACCCATGCCCCAGTGCTGGCCTATGCTGACCCGCCAAGCCATACATTCTTCATACCGATGCCAGTCTACAAGGATTGGGGCTGTATATACCAGGAGCACTCAAATGGTTTGAGATTCAGAAGCGCTTGCCAGCAGAAGCCTGACTCCTTCTGAAAAAATTATCCAGTGCACAAACTAGAGTTCCTGGGTCTGAAGTGGGCCATTGTTGATCAGTTTCATGACTATTTGTATGGTGCCAAGATATTGGTAAAGACGATAATAACCTCTGGCTTATGTACAGACTTCGCCAAGTTGGATGCCACTGGCATAGGTGGTTTCTCTGCCTTGGCCACCCACGACTATGCTGTTGAGTATAGGGTGGCCTGAACCATATAGATGCAGATGCTCTCTCTCAGAGGCCTGTGCCACAGACTGATTGGGTCAGGTTGTCCGAACCTGACATAAGAGCTCTCTGACAGAAATTTGACAAAGAGGAACAGGTGTTTCTGACATGGTGGACTGTGTGGTGGATTGTTTGGGGCCATCCGAAAACTGAATACCTGCTGCCTACTGTTATTTCTCTGCATTAGACACTAGCTCACTGCCCCAATTCAACAATGATAGTCTCCAACAGGCTCAATCCTGTGATCCTATGATAAAATGGCTGTGGAGGCTTTGCAGGCTGGGAGGGACGTGTCCAAGTTACGTGTCCACTGATCTAAGGACCGCCTTTGTTGTATAAAGAAGGGCCCAAATTGAAGCTGATTAACCAACTACTACACAGAGACTGTGAATAAGGAAGGCTGGGTAGACAAACAACAACTGTGCTGCCTCAGCTTTTAGAGAACTGGTCTTAAGGTCCTTGCATAATCAATGGGGAATCTCGCATAGACCGAACACTTGATCCAGTACGGGCTCGATTTATCAATAAATGAGTACAGATGTAGAGCAATATGTCAAGACCTGTAGCCGCTGTTTGCAAAGGAAAGCTCTACCCCAGAGAGTTGCTCCTGGTCAACATTACCACTAGTGCCCCTATGGAACTGGTCTGTATTGATTTCTTGAGTCTAGAACCCGATCTGAAAAGTTTCAGCAACATATTGGTGGTCACTGATCATTTTACCCGGTATGCATGGGCTTTCCCGACTAAGGATCAGAAAGCAACCACGGTGGCTAAGATACTTGTTGAAAACTTTTTCCTCCACTATGGGGCCCCAGTGGATCCATTCTGACCAGGAAGGGGCTTTGAGAGCCATTTAATTAAAGAGATGCTGTCTTGTGGGGGTACGAAGTCAAGAACCACCCTCTACCATCCTCAGGGAGATCCTCAGCCTGAAAGGTTTAACTGCACATTGCTTGACATGTTGGGCACATTGCAACCAAAAGACAAACCGAGATGGAGCCAGCAGATTAGCACCCTAGTTCACGCTACAACTGTACGAAAAGTGACGCCACAGGATTTTCCCCATACCGACTAATGTTCGGGAGAGAGGCTAGACTGCCAGTGGATGTGTGTTTTGGGTTTTCCTGATGGGGTGCAAGCAGAGAACCATCTACAGTATGCACAGAAATTAAAAGCCCACTGAACCATGCCTACCAACTGGCCCAGACCATGGCTGCTAAACGAAACCTGGCCAACAAGGAAAGATATGATAAGAAAGTGAAAACTATGGAGCTAAAAGAAGGGACAGAGTGTTACTGAGGAATCTGGGACTGCATGGGAAACATAAAATTGCTGACAGATGGCATCACCTTCCCACATTGTTGTGGGAAATTGACAGACTTGCCTGTATATAAAGTGTGGCCTGAAAACAATTCCAAAGATGTGAAAACTATACACAGGAATTATCTGCTGCCAATTGGGCAAATCCTGATTGAAGCTGAATCCCAATTGCCTCCCTCCAGGCCTATGACTAGATCTGCTGCCAAGAAAAGCACCAAACCCATTGATTCTTCAACAGGCCAACCCAGAGGGCCTCGCTCAACATCTGCAGAATGGAATGATCAACCAGTGGTGCCCGAAGATGATGAAGATGATATTGAATACTATCTCTTTATGAACTGAGTCAGTTATTTCGGGCAATCCCCTTGTTAACTCTGGAGATGAGGCTGGGCCTTCTGGACTGTCTAAGCTCCCAGCTTTGTCCCCGAACCCGTGTTTCCAGAACTTGGATTGGGAAGCAGCAATGCCTGGGGTGGGATCCTTGAGCATGGCTGAACTGTCTGGCCTGGCTGAATTATCTGACTTTTCAGAAGAAGAGAGGAGATGGGGACAAGCCAGTGATATGCCAGAACCGAAAGAATATTTTGAATGCCCTGATGGTTCCTCACTAGTATCTATACAGCCCTCAGCTGAGTCCAGGGGTGGGTCCTGGGGTAGAAGATCAGGCCCTCAATAGTACTATAAGCATTGGGCCCTTTTCCCTGAAGAGATTCCCTGCTAATGTCAATGAGACTAGAGTGATTCAGGGCCTGTTTCAGGGACCCTGAGACCCTTAGAGCACTCCAGCCGAGAGCACGGCCGTAATAAGTTGAGTTATGAGTCTCTGGGTCAGCGGTGGACTTGTTCTCTAAATGTGGTCCACAAAGGGTGTATGTGTCCCCAGTTCCTTGCCTAAGCTAGCTTTGGGGATAACCCAGACTGTTAGTATTATCCTTGAGTGCGGTGCCCTTTAGGTAACTCACCAGTAACTGAAAGGGAGGTTCCCCAGTCCCGTGACATAAGCAGGAACTAATGACCTGAGTTAAAAAGGGAACAAGAGTTTGTGTGTATAATGTTGCATAAACCATAGTACATTGTGAATGTAATATTTATGTATGTAATGCAAAGTGTGATATAGTGTTAACTAAGATATTTGCCTTAGAGTAATTCAAGGGTAACCCTTGATGCGGACACCAAGTTTTTCCAGGCCAGGAGGGTGTAACCTCCTTGCAAATGGGGGTTCCTGAAAGCTTTCTCGAGCTTGTTTCCATGCTCCATGCCTGGTTGGTGATCGGCATAAAACCGCTTAAATGGGTAGCCAGTGAACGCTTTAAAAGCCTCTGTAAGCTGTCTCTTTTAAGGGCTGCCTGTTGCAGTCATAATTAGCTGAAATGGGGGCTGTGTGGTTGTATGCCTGAGTCCCACCAGGGACATTGAAAAATAACTCCTTCTGCCATCGCTAGTGGTGCAGGGAGTTCTGTTGAGGAGGCGATTGTTTGTTGGGAATGATGTAAAATAATAATGATAATGTGGTTGTTCTAACCTGCCTTCCTTTGCAGTGAGGACTGTTCAGTTGTCTCCGCCATTTTGGTCCAGAACTGTTGAATTGGACCAATCAGTACCTCGGACCCTACAGAGTTGGCTGACCAATGGGAAAACTGCTTGTCCTTTGAGAAAGGTATTATGGGCTATGGCACTTTTTCGCACCCTGAGAGCTAGAGAAAGTGACTGGCATGTGCCGCCAGCCAATAGAGTGGGTAGCGCCCGAACTGAAGGAAAGCCCTTGTTGCTGGGGACAGTCACGTAGTGCCTGAGATGAAGGAAGGAGCTGTGTGCTTCGCGCTTGCAGAGTGTTCATGCGGGAGGTGCGTGAAGGCCTGAGGTGCCGTTTTTGCCCTTTGACCGAGTCGGATTAAACCAACGGGCAGTCGGAGGAGGCTGGTGCCAGCCCAGCTACCTACCAGGCTCAACCTGAGAGGACTGGAGAATTACAATCGCCTCGGTCCACCCGTGATGTTGAAGCTGCCGCTTGCTGCCTGAGTTCTTCTGCAAGTTCGTGAAAGCCTGAAAGCAGCTGCCTGGTATGGTACCCCTCTGTTGTTTGTCATATAAATGTGAGGAGGCTGGTGAAATTCAGGCTCAGCCCGCCAGCGTTGAAGGAATCATTATTTGCTGGAGTTGTGAATACTGAGTCAGGGTAGCTCCCTGCAGAGTGTGTAAACAGTGGTTTCCAGTGGTACTGTTATACTGCTGACTGCCTAATTAAACTTTCTTCTCAGGTCAACCTGCTCAGGATTGTGATGGTTATCTGTGTTTGGACTAGCCGTTAGGGTTTGGGTACCAGGGACTGCAAATCTTAGGGTTAGGCCTGTGCACAGAGCCCTAGGTAGATAATTATAGCATAAGCCAATTAACCTGATTTTTCCCCTTTCCTTGTTATCTGCCCCTTAATAAATCAGATTATTGTGTTTGCAACCACATCCTGGCTGGTTTATGCTTCCCTGGTGAATGGCTACATAGTGATTGTGATATAACTCCGTACCTACTTTACAGGGGGTCCCTGGAGTGAGCTGGAGAGATTACCTGGGGGTAAATGTACTGGTAAAAAGAATTGTTGGTACCCAGTGTGAGCCACTAGTGGGACAAAGGGGTTGCAGTAACCCAGAGGCTGTAACCAGGAGCAGTCTTGACCGTATTAACCCCAATCTCTGGGTGGAGGCACCCCAACGGATCTGGGCCCTCACCTGTCTCAGTGGAGGCAGGCAGGGTAGTAGCCTTAAGGGGTAGTGACCCCTTGGGGTTGGCATGTGACTGCACAATATTCAGGCTTCCACTTCTATCAAGGCCACTAGTTCAGGAGCTTGTTACCTGATTATGGGCATTGGTACTCATTGGCCTCCATTTTCTGATGGCCCTACCCTTTTAGCCCCATCCTTGTCCTTACTGCCTTTGCCTTTTTCTCCATTTACCCCACCCTTCTCCCTATTGACTTTTCTATTTTGGTGTTTACCTCGCTAAGTACCCTGTTTTGTGGTGGGGCCTGGGATTTTCCTGCTCCTTTCAGTGCCTCCCACCTTGGCTAATTTAAATGCTTGCCAATGAAGCATTTAAAAGTATCACCTAGGATCCTGGTTCCTTCTTGGACAGATGCAGACCATCGCACCAGTATAGGCCTGTATCCTCCAGATGTACCCCTATCCCCAGTGAAGCCAAAACGTTGTGATCTGCACCAGTTTTTCAACCATTGATTGAATCCCATGATGCAAAGCACCCTAGCCTCACCCATGCCATAGATAGGCAGCATCTCCAAACAGGTTACCATACACGCTACTTGTCTAAGGCCCCTCCCTAACTCCATAAATTCCCCTGCACTGCTCAGATCCCATTCCCAGCCAGGTCATTTGTCTCTAGATGGACAATAATGTCCAGCTTCCTCCCTCATGCAGTTGCTCCTGTGATCCTGAGGATTTCGCTCCTGTCCCTCCAAGCCATGGCATCTGGCAGGCACCTTACCTCCCTCTCCCTCCCTCCCTCCCCAGTTCTACCCTCCTAACAACTGAGTCCCCACCAGGAGTTGTTTCCTTCCCTGTGGGGTCTTGTGCCACCCTCCTCTGGGTCTCCTTTGTGGAGGTTCCCAGCATCCTCCTTGGTCTTCACTGTGAGTGCCTCCACAGATGAACCATGCTGTGCCAGAACGGCTTATGAATTGTGGAGAGCTACAACTGGAGGGATGCACCTCTGTTCCACTACCTCATCCTCCTGAGCCCATCGTGGTCCAACCACCTCTTTCTTGTCAACCTCTGAGACAATGGCAGCAGCCCTGGTGGTCCCTGTGAGAGGAGGTCCTCTGAATCCAGCCAACACAACCTTGAGACAATCAACCTCCTCCGAGCCCAGAGAGGTGCCTGCAGATGTGACAACACTGCATCCTCCTGAAAGTCTTCCGAAAGACTGCCACTCCACAGCCACTGCACTGCATCACTCCCATCATGTCTTATTTGTGGCCCTCGACTATTGTTTTGAATGCTTACTCTTTCTCTCTCTGTTTTTTTTTTTTGTCTTTTTCTCCCTACTTTCTTACTGTTTCTGTGTCCTTACAGCTCCTGTCCTTCCTGTTCTGGGACAGGAAGTTCCTGTATTCCTCAGTAGTCTCCTTCTTACTTGCTCAGAGACAGACCTCCGGCAGCTAACCCTTTTTTTCCTTCTCCTTCTCTCCTGTCTTTCTCCTTCTGTAGTGATTTACAGCTTCTTTCCTCCTCCTTGTATGTGCCTTTGTGGACCTAGTTGCTAGCTACGTCCTTTGTAATTCTGCCTATATACCAGCTAAGGCTGCTTCTTGTACTGTTCTGCCTAACTGTTCCTGCATCTTTATGTAGGTGTGGCCTGGCCTTCCACTATAAAGATAGAGCTCCTGAGGGTGGGGAGGAATGGGGCTTGGTGGAGAGGTTGTTCCTTTGGTACTCAGTGTCTACAAAAAAACAATCAACAATCTGGAAAAAAGACTTTCTTCTGTAACCTACAGGCAAAACACAGCACTAGTTTAAGGTAGCTGGTAGCTGCTCTCCCTATCTCAGCTGCTGCAGCAAACAGAGTCCACAGTAAACTGTTTGTAATCCACAGTCCCTCAAGCCTTCTTCAGCTCCTCCCCTTATCAGACACCTCTTTCACAGAGTTTCAGTAACAGCTCTAGTCACAAATGACTGCAAATATTCTCCCAGCTAGAATACCTCCTGGAAAATTAAAGTTACACTAAGTAAAGACAACCACCAAAACAGAGAACCAAAACATTGACTTCTACTTACTATTACAGGCCCTGAATTAAGAATTCAATTCAATGTACTCAGTAAATCACCTCCTTGCTGTAGGGTAGCTGATCTCCTCTCTTAGCTTCTGCAGCATGTATAACTGCCTGAGCAGCTGAGGGCTCAGATGCATAAAGCTTTTCATAATAGAAGCTAAAACAATTAACCTTGAGGGTCACGGACTGATATATCAGTCCAAATTCCTATATGTTCTAATTCTGTTGGCAGCCTATGGGTTAAGAATGTTCCTGGATGTGTTAGTAAGGAATCCCCAGGGCTTCTCTTGATCATGGAGATAATTTTAATTGCCTCATTTTGTTTCAACCGTAAGACTAACAATTTCCGGCCTTCTCCCCTTGGTCAAGGTTTGAATGTTTTGCCAGTAATATAGCCTGTTCTGCCACTTCCTGAAGAAGTTCTGCATATTTTTCCAGGGCTATAATCAGAGCTTGTCAATCAGCATCTGGAAAAGAGGCCATGATAACATGTTCTAAGGATCAAATAGTGTGCAATAATTGGGTGCTCTCCGGCAGCCCTTTTCGCTTTTGAACTGTAGCTAGACAAACAATTTTGCCCCATACAGCTGCTTTATATGCCCCAAAGAGTTTAAGACTTGGGGACCATACCTTGATTTTGCTGGAAATAAAAATAAGTAAAATTTTGTAAGCATTGAAGACAGTCTAGATCCTGCAAAAGGTGGTTATTACATCTCCAAAGCTTATCTCGTTCTGCAGAGGGCACTGGGAGATGGATAAAGCCACCATGGCATGATTTAAACTACCATGGCATTAATCTCACAGTTCCCCATGTGTCCACCATTTCGAGACACAAGAACGGAACTGTGGACAGGAGAATGAAAAGTATATTGTTATATACTGATATATCATCAGGGTCAAGAAGTCCCAGAGTATCATTAAGATCAATGAGAGCCCCTTGAACAGAGGAAAACTTATCCTCCTTACAGGCATCCTCTCTGGATCAGGATCCTGCACAATATTCCATTCTCCACCCAGAATAATTGGTATGTCACCCTGTGTCACTAGTAAGTTCATTAACTACAAAAAGGAGGGATTGCCAGTGTTAGGGACATAAATAGATACTAAAGTAACCTCCTTTAACCCAAGAAGACCCTTCATTAGAATGTACTATTCTGCAGGCTCCTGATATCAGTAATCAATTGAAAGGGTACTGAATGAGCCATCAATATCACAACCCCGCCTTTCTATTACTCCCTGCAGCATATACCTGCCCAACCCAGGTACAGAGCCACTGGTTTCTTCCTGTTGCTTGGTTTGGGTTTCTTAAAGTAAAGCAATATGTACACCCATAGATCGGAGATGACATAGCACCATTTGGTGCTTTTCCAGATTCTGGGCATCTTTTATATTCCTTGTAATCTCTGTATGTGATGCATTAGCCACAAGGGTGGGATAAACAAATGCACCAACTATAAATTACATGAGTACAATGGGAATCTATGCACACAACCTTCCTGTCCACAAACTCATGGGTCCCTCAGGGCACTAAATTATAAAGCCTCACTCCAAGATAAAAAGCAAACCAAAAATTAATCCCCAGTTTTCAAAGATGGAATCTCTAAGGAGGTGTTGACCTGTGCTGCCTTCTATTTGAGATGGAAAAGGATAAGCATACCCAAACATCCTGCTGCCCATTAAACAGTCTGAAAAGGTCCCCAAAACAACTTGAAACAGACAGTTAATAAATATGAGAACTATGTACAATAAGATTTCAAACAAAGCCATGAAAAACATTTCTAGAAAAAGAAGTAAAGAATTCAGGACTACCTTAATATAATAATGTGCCCCACCATAAAAGCCTAGTTTGTACCCCAAGAAAAGAAAGGTTCAGGCCTTTAGCAAGTCATAACTGGCATAGCAATACCAGAAAAATCCATCTGGACAATGAAGCTGCTCATCCATCTTGTGATGGACTGACATCCCTAATAGGACACACACCAGTAATGATGGTCTCTTAATAAGAAAGAATATATACACTCCTAAGTGTGCCATACAGTATTTTGAGTATCAGAGAAAGACACCACCAAAAAATAAGATGCCCAAACATGAATAATGGACCCTGACTGCCATGCTAACTACAGGTTGATCTCTAATCTTCCCTTGTAGGAAGATTATTGAGAAAGTAGTGCTATACAATTGGAACACCATTTAACCATCCATTACATCTATGAACCACTCCAGTCTGGTTTTGAAAGAGGCATAGTACCGAGACAGCACTGGTTCGGTGCTCAATGATCTCCTGATGGCTAGAGATCAGAAGAGCCACTCCATCTTGGTTCTTCTTGATCTCTCTTCAGCCTTTGACACTGTGGACCAAGGGGTACTTCTCGAGTGCCTGAGTTCATCTGTGGCCTGACAGGTACAGTCCTCAGTTGGTTTAGATCCTTCCTCACTGACAGAACTCAGAGAGTGGTGTCGGGGATTAATTCTTCCCACCCAGTCTCGCTGTCATGTGGGGTTCTCCAGGGCTCAGTGTTGTCCCCTATGTTGTTCGTAGTGTATAAGTGATGCCTCAGAGACATTGTAAGACGGTATGCGAGGTTTCATTGCTATGTAGATGATGCCCAGCTCACCTATCTTTTGCATCTGACCAGGATAGAGCTCTCTCGGTTTTTAATAGCTGCCTCCCTGAAATCCAATGCTGGATGAATTCAAGCTGGCTGAAGTTGAACTCGGAGAAGACTGAGGTAATGGTTGTGGACCCAGGTCACAGGGTGGAGGGGATGGGAGCAGGTTTACCCTCAGGTTTATTTCTGGGGGGTCCAGCTCCCTACCTCTGAACAGGTGCATAACCTGGGGTGAATTTGACAATGAGCTGACATCGCGCCGCAGGTGTCGGCAGTTATCAAACTTTCCTTTTATCTTCTTAGGAACATCACCAAGATTAAGCACCTTGTTCCGCCCCAGCGATCTGCCTACATTGATCCATGCTTCTGTGATTATTGCAACCCCTTTATCTAGGGCTTCCTGGGGTTGATATCCACTGCTTGCAGCTGGTGCAGAATGCTGCATCCCGTTATTGATGGGTACATCTCGTGCCTGTCATATCTCACTGGTTCTCGTGATCTGCACTGGCTGCCAATCCACAGCGGTGGATCACCTTTAAAGTTGGTCTTTGACTTACAAAGCTCCTACATGGACAGGGCCCAGACTACTTGAAAGAGCTTCTGGTTCCTCTTGCCTTTGTTATCTTCTGCAATCAGCAGATGAGGGGTTGCTGGAGATTCCGAGGGTGTCTTATAATCTTCAGGAGCTCGTGCTTTTATGTATGCTACCCCTACCTCTGGAATTCTCTACCCCATCTGCTTCATCAGTGTGCTTCTGTGGAAGAATTTAAAAGGTCTTGAAGACCTATTTGTGGTCTAAGATTTATTTTAATTGACTAATATGATGCTATGAGCTCAGATTAATGTCAGATTAATATTTTGTCTGTTTTATTTGTATTTATTGTAAGGCGCCTTGAATTTGAGAAAGGTGCGGTATAAATAAAGTTTTATTATTATTATTATTATAAAACATACAGTATATATGAACATCCAGTGCTTCATTCTCCTAGGCAATACAAGTATACATAAAATAAGATTAACCTATCAAGCAGTAGCACAACAATTGTGACACTCAGCCATATAAAATACCTCCCCATCAATGTTGCCCTACAGAATTATCATGGTCCAACAAAATACTTCTAAAATTGTATATTTATTGAAGACTGAAAATGTGGATATTTTATACTGCATATCTAGATATATGATGGCAGTATATAATACTTTCAAAAACATACTAACAGCTTAAAGATTACTGTATTTGATTGTTTTTAACCTTGGTGTAAAAACATAAGTTATGTATCATAGGCAGGATTTTTGAAAGGTGGCATAGGGTGTGCATCCAGCCCTGTGCTACAGGACTTTGATTTCGCTATGTGCTCATCCTTTTTCTGCAACTGCACCCAATTTTCCATTAATGGGTGCAGTTGCGACAGTTTCTGCTTTCCCGCAGCTTGCGCCACATACCTTGTGCAAGCACCGCACATTGACCTCAGTAGTAGGTACACTAGACCACAAATTTGTGGTCTAAGGAGCGGCACTGGGTGCAAGGGATGTAAAATCCTGACTGATGGCTGGTAAATGCCACAAGCCCCATGCGCCTATATGTTCGGTACACAGAGGGTGTGGATTATTTTGGCTTTTGAAAATCCTGCCCCATGATTCAATAAAATTTGACTTTGATTTCAAAAATAGACATATTGAAACTCTTAACAATATCATAATCAGTGGCTATAAAAGAAAATGACTGATCCCTCCAAAATCCGGCCGAGCAGAGAAGCATTTATTTAGCCAGAACAAAGAAGCTATTTAAACCATGTTTAAATGAATATGCTGCCCTGCTGAAATTGTCCTAGAAAAATATTTTAAACTCAAAGTAAAGCTTGAGAGTCCCCAGCAGTCTATGTGAAGGAATCAAATGAATTCTAAACCAGAACAAATCATATCTAAAGACTAATTCCAGCAAGGTCCCGAACCAAAACAGGCAGGCTGCAGTTGTAAAAACAATGGAGCAAAGTAAGAACCCTGAAGGGAGGCACCTCCATGCTCAGTGACCAAACAACAGAAGAAACATAAGAAGGCTAGAAAATGGTGGCAGAATTATAAATTAAGACTATCATGTTGCTATCCACGGCCATTCACAGTACCATTACTCAGTCCAGCCACGGCACACTGAAGGGGTGAGTTATCCTCCTAAAAGTCCTTTTATGTACCAGTTAGCCTCGCCAGCTGGACACACACATGCCAGGTCACAGTACAATCTGGAATAACCACAAAAAAAACACCATATCAATTAGAGCCATTAAAAGCCACCAACGCCTCATGAAGAACTTTGAAAATATAATATTTAGATACAAAGCAGCTTATATTGTTCATTAGCTCTGTATTTCATATCCTCACTATTCATTACTGAGGTCATATGCATGAAAACAGGAGATTTGTCCCTTGAGGGTTCATCAGTTCCCTGTTGCTTCTTCCCAACCTGGTGTCATAATACTTAGCTTTTGACTTCATAGTTATTCCTATAGCAACAGACTATGATGTCACAACAAATCATTATATTTTCAAGTAGGGAATAAGCTACAGAGGCAAATAAACTCTGAGGGATAAAAACTTGATTTTGGGAAATTTCCTCAGAAATAAGTAATGGAGGGAGAAATCTGTAAATATATATACATGTATATGAAATACAAGCTGAGTTGTGTCTAAATATTACTTTTTCCAAAGTTTTCCAAAGGTGTCAGCTGCTCTTAAAGATAAAAGTCTATCAAGCTAAACTAAATAGAGAGAGCTAAGAAATGCCTCACACCTAGCCCTCTGTGATTGCCACAACTGATCTCTACTTACCCTGCCTGCTTTACTACTCTTTTGCATTACAATGCTCCTTTGAACTGCCCTGTCATTGCCTTTTGCATTTTGCTACTGCTTTGCATATTATTTTGACAATGCTCCTATGTGCTACAATAAGTTTATGCCTTGATTGTTAACATCTTATCATGAATACTTTGTGCCACCTATGTATTTGTCTTGATTGCTATGTCTTATCTGTAAACTTTGTATCCTACCTGTGACATGGAACCTTTGTAAATGAGCACTTGTACTCAAAGGTGCATTCTGAATGAGAAATAAATACATGCATGCATAAATAAATAAACAAAAATACATTGCAGGGAAGATTCAGTAGCCAATCAGAAATATTATAGCTGGAAACCTGTTATTAGCTTTGGGAGCTGAAGCTTGGCTGCATCGACTGATTGAAATTCCACACTACCCTGCAGCATTGTGACAATTAACCTTGCTGGATACATCATTTTAAATTTAGTGTTGTGGGAATGCAGAGCTTAAATGCCTTTGTAGGCTATTTGCCAATATATCACCACAGGGGTAATATCACTAAAAATAAAATATCTGTGCCCTTCCAGTATAAAGCAGTTTTTTCCTTGCTTTACTTTGAATAGATACTTTTTGAAAATCCAGACAATAAACAATAATGGCTCAAGGTTTACTGTTCAGGTGGGGGGGTCTTGAGTAATCTGTCTGCCTGCTCCAGAGAATATCAAGATGCATAAGGAGGGGACCCAGCCATATCCAGGAAGAGATCCTGAATAAACTTGAGTATGTTAGGCCCTTCAGCCTTTTCCAGAATGCCCACTAAAATTACATTTTTCCTGTGGCTGCGTGTCTCTTGGTCCTTGATGCAGTCTTCCAGTTTGCTCACTTTTTCCTCAGCTTCTCATGTGTTCCTATGCATCTCTTTGCTGTGCATCTTCCACAGAGCTAATTCTGGCTTTGGATCTCCTAAACACAGAATGAGATTCTACAAGGAGGGTTTTAAAAGTTTTAAATCTTCCGCTACTTCCAATAATTTGAGCTTTATTGAAACACGCCAGTATAAAAGTGGTTCAGATGCTAATGGACTCCCCAATCTCTTCCTCAACTGGTGAATCAGGGAGCAGGCAGTGTTCAACAGCAGTGGTCTGAAGTCAAGGGAAGTTTAAGACACCTCCATAGTTACTGCTCTGCAATTACAACATGAAAGTGTTAGAAATCGGCTCGAAAAATGTTAATACTTATAATAATCTGAATACAAAAGAAATACAAAAAGGTCAATCGAGAGCTTTAGAGCCATGTTATTTATTAAGTCCAAGCAGAGCAAATCTGGACACGCTTTTTCAGAACAAGAGCATTACATGTCCAATTTCAAAAATATTATTTTATAATAATCGGCAGTCTTTCTCCATTTCATGAGTGCTTTTTATTTTCACCAATGCTAGTTTTAATAAGCACCTACAAGAACAAATAGGTCTCATCCAGTAATCTTCAAGTTGTCTACACAGAGACACACATACAGCAACCCTACATTGTAGTACCACAGCAGGGGTCCACTGCACACTCCAGCAACATTCACAAATTAGCATGAGCTATTTGTGCACATCATGTCAACTGCCAGCTATACACAAATCAATGAGTAGTACAGCGGGATGATAACATCCATCTCCACACTGCTCAACATGCAACAAAGGTACAGGGTGCAGAGCATGACACTGACCACCTTGCAGCAGCAGCAAGCCTGCCATAACTTTACTGCACACACCCGGCAAACATACCCACTACTGTAGCTCTGCACAGCAGGCTGCACACACAACATTCAGACAGAGAAGCATAGAGTCTCCAGCAGACATGTCAGTGTTGCAGCAGGGCAGGGAAACCTCACTATTTAGATTGCCAGCACAAGACATGCAAAAAGGTAGACAGTGAAGAGCATGACAATGACCACCTTGCAACAGCAGCAGCAGCAGCAGGACAGCCATACCATTACTGCCCCCCAGCAAACATACACACTAGAACAGCAGGACACACACACAGCATCCAGACAGAGAAGCATAGATTCTCCAGCAGACATGTCAGTGCGGCAACAAGGCAGTGAAATCCCACTATTTAGACAACCAGCACACTATGATGTTGGACATCTCAGACTGGTGCCATACTAAAATATAATTTTTACACTATCTACCACTATCATTTATCTTTTAGCTAACTGTGCAGAGTATGAGGCAGGATATCACTCACAGACACAACCCCACCACTACTATGCAGCCAGGTGCCTACAGAATCACAGCTGAGGGATTCCATATCCCAACAGTGCCCCTCCCACACACACATAACACACTGCACCTACCTACTTAATAGAGCTGTATCCATCCCTGCACATAGTATCCTGCAATCATCCTGTATAGCAGTAGCAACACAGCTACATAACAGTACAAGACATTGTAACCACAGCTTTACAGTATAGTACCAGACTGACATGTCACCGCATGCTTGCATTCCAAATCACACAATCTTGCCACAATGATAGCAGCAGTTGATAGTAGGTCTATAACAATCATTGAGAAATGTGTGCATGCAGTACTGTTTTCTCCCAGGAGTTAAACTGTTACTTGTTCTACATAGAAGTATACCATGCCAATGTGTTTTGTGACTGTAGAGTACAGATTGTTCTGTCCATATCAGGCCACAATGACACATCATGGAGTAGACTAGCTGTCTCACAAAATGCCTGCAAGGTTATGAACAGATACTAGATTTATAAAAATCATTGACAAGAGTTGTGAATGTGCAACACTCTTTTCTTCCAGGGGCTAAAATGATAGTTGTTTTACCTGGAAGCCATACCATTCAAATATGTTATAGGTTATGAGCAGATTAAAGATATATAACGATGATTGAAAAGTTGTGTAGCTGTGATGCTGTTTTCTTCCAGGAGTTAAAATGTTACTTGTTATGCATAGAAGTCATACCTTGGCAAACTGTTATGTGGTTCAACGGTACAGATGGTCCTGTCCATATCTGGCCACAATGACACATCATGCACTAAATTAGCTGAATCACAAAAATCTCTGCAAGGTTATGAGCTGTGGAAACAACTGCAAGTGTAGAATTGTTGTCAGATAACAGATAAGTCACTGAAGATGTTTCATAAAGTTTCAGTGGCAATCTTTTTGTAGACTTTCTTTGCTCTGGTCACCAGCCACTGGGACCCCACTCAGTGAGACCCACCCGAGTGGCTCTACCACCCTGCCTGAACCCTCCTGGTGAGGAATTGGGACAGGGTCCTCTTCAACCAACCCCGATGTGGAGAGGACCCAAGAGAGTCAACTGAAGAGCAAATGAAAAAGATTTTTCATCAGAAAGAAGGATTGGCCCCATATGGGCAAGGATCATTTTCATGTGGACCAAATTATATTTTATTCCAAGCAGCTGTCCAAAACTGCACTGAGTATGCTCAGAATAGAGTTTTCAAAATTGAGTAATTTTAAATCAGATTAACATTGTTTCACCAAACCAGCCACAGGCGTATCCTGAAAATTTCAGACCAAAATTCCAAACATCCAGGCACAAGGAGATGACAAAAAAACAGCAATTGTTTTTTGCTATCTGCATCTCAGAAACTGCACATTTGCACAGACCAAAACTTGGCATGTCAAGAGAACTAACCCACAAGACCATGCATGCACAATTTGGTGCAGATCCATTGAATGGTTGAAAAGATATTAAATTGCAAAATTTGAGGTATAACATAGAAACTCCTGCTCAACCCTAACTATAGTAGCACAAACACACCACTGTAATTAATATAAATGATAGTGGTGCGATAGGGCCACTACAGTTAAGGCTGAGTAGGCATTCAGTGTTAAACCTAAACTTTGCACATAAATATATTTGGCACCATTTGACCTAAATGAGCTGAAACTTTGCAAATGTTTTTTATTAGGCAAGGTCTTGATATGTGAACATTTTCTGTGAGGTTAGCTTGCACAGTTTCTGAGATCCACATATGTCAATTTTTGAAAATGCTAACTTTTTCCTGTACTTAACATGTTTTTGCTCTCATCTACAGCCTACATGGAATAGAATCTTTTCCCTAGACCACAGGGACATGTGTAATGTCCTAAAGTAGTGCCTTTGATAGGTCTGGTGAAAAGATATTAATGGGTCCAGATCTATAAAGATCTGAAGTTTAGTATTTTCCTATCTGAGTATGCTCAGTAGGTTTTTAAGATAACATATTGGTAATGAAATGAAAATGTGATATCCCAAAATGAAAAATTTGATGTCCCAAAATGAAAAAATTCATGTCATGAAATGAAAATGTGATGTCCTGATCCTGAAATGAAACCATTGATGTCCCTAAATGAAAATGTAATCTTGTGAAATAAAAATGTGATGTCCTGAAATGAAAAATTTGATGTCACAAAATGAAAACTTTGATGTTATGTAAATACAAAATGTGATGTCTGAGCATGTGCAGTAGAGTTTTTAAGATAACGACAGCAAAATGAAACTTTGATGTTGCAAAATGAAAAATTTTATGTTGTGAAATGAAAAGTTGATGTCCTGAAATAAAAAATTGATGTCACAAAATGAAATCTTTGATGTCCTGAAATGAAAAATTTAATTTTTGTGAAAAATTTGATGTCGCAAAATGAAAACTGTGATGTCCTAAAATGAAAAATTTGATGTCGCGGATGTATCGCTGTGAAATGAAAAATCTGATGTTCCAAAATGAAAAATTTGATGTCACAAATTGAAAATGTGATGTCGCAAATGAAAAATGTGATGTCACAGACACCTGTCATGAAATGAAAATTTAATGTCTCAAAATGAAACATTTTATGTCATGAATGCCCTTTTTGATTTCTCACCACTTTTTGGCATTTTTTGTGTCACGGCATCCACTATTGTGTTCTTTCTCCTTCAGATTACCAAAGCTTTGGTCTACTCTCCTTCTTACTATTCAGTTTGCCTAATTTGCACTCCTCTCTCAAAATCCTCCTCTGGGACTTCTCAGCTAATTCCTATAATTGCATCTGACCCTCCTAATCCTACCCGTCTCTCAATTGTCTGCTCATATTATCCAGTGGCCCTTATGCTACTCCTTCTATAACTGTATCCTTTACATGTTATTTAATTGGACAGCTGCATTGGCATCATTGATACTGTTCCTATAACATGGTGTGGTTATACAAATTATATACTTTTTGTAGCCTGTTACACCATTGCACCTCTGAATAGTTCTATGCTTTTTTATATATTGTATGTGAACTCTTATTAATGTGTTGCTGTTTTACACTATTTATTTCCTTGTCTTCCCATAATGTAAAGGGATAGTATGCATCTATGGATAGATGGGTGCACAGGGCCCAGAGGACCCTGCACTCCCACAGGCAAATGAGTGTTTGATTATATTGTCTCAAAAAGTAAGGAAATTCGTTGCAAAAACTTCATTAATGCACAAGTTAAGGTTTAAGCCACAGTAGTGAAATGTGGTGTTAGGGTTTCAAACCCTTACACCCTATCTCCACCCTGCAGGCAGCAATGGGAGAAATCATTACAGTTACGCCTCTCCTGTATCTTCACAAATCAGGTGTGTGGTGTTCCTTGAGGTTATCAGCCATAAAGCTCACCCCATTTTCATGTACTCCACACATCTCAGCTTCTTTAATGAAGGCATTGGATGAGCAATAGAGCTGACAACCTTGAGAGCCACACCACACACCTGCTTTGTCAAGATGCAGGAGAGGGCAAACTGTAATGATTTCTCCATTGCTACCTGCAGGATGGAGATGGGGTGTTAGGCTGGAAACTTTAATGCCACATTTCCCTACTTTTGTGGCTTTAACTCCTAACTCTGTGCATTAACAAAGTTTTTGCAATGGATAGATAGATAGATAGATAGATAGATAGATAGATAGATAGATAGATGGATAGATAGATAAGGGTTACAAAATGGTATCGGAAATAAATGAATCTCATTTGCTGAAACATCTTAGAGAGATTTATTTATTTTCCAATAGAGCCCACATAAAAACTAGAGCCTATTCGGGTGACCCATTACCAACTTAAAATCAGTGGGCACCCTGAATGTTCAGTAATGTATCCACCATTTTGCCCTTGCTAGCCAAGTTATCAGGAAAAATAGTGGTTAGCCCATTGTCACCCCTGACCAAAATGTAAGCCAACAGACTGTTTGGGGGCTGAATAAAGTATGTCAGTGCCATACCTGCTTTCCGTGTAAAACCATTTAGAGCTCAGAGGTCTAGCATGTAATGTGAACATGAGAGCATTGGTATTTTCTTACATCTCCATACCGCAAATGGACATCCATCTGTGGTATGGAAGATGAAGAAATACTGGTACTCCCACACAGTATCGGTCTCTGAGGTAACATAAAAGATGTTTAAAAGATGGTACATTTCCTCCACCGGAACATAGGCTTAGTACAAACAGATGTTTAAATAACTTTTAAAAAGTTTAAAATGTTTTTACCTCATGAAGTACAATATAAATATTAGCAGGCAGTCCCAAGTTCAGCACGAGCAGGCAACTCACACACATGTCCCCATACCTGCTTTCAAAACCCAAACTGCCACTGTCAACACAGAGCGTACAGAGATCACTACACCAGGGAAAAATAATGTCTGATTTCCTGAAATCATCCTTCAATAAGTCACCTGAAAAAATGTAAAGCATTTATTCCTGAAGCTGACAACATAGCTGCTGTGCAGGCACCAGAACCCACCAATAAGAAATTCAAAGCAACCTCCCATTTTGCCAGTGTGAGAACATCAGAGCTGAATAGTATACAGAACCAGAGGGAAGAAATAAACCCAAAGAAAAACACACAGTGGGCATTGGCAGTGTTTGCAGAGTAGGCTAGAAAGGAAAATATAACAGTTGACTGGATCAATGACAGTTTTGTGTTCTAAATTGTCACCTTTGAAAATTCTATGCTGAAGCCCAAACTGCATCAGGGAGCAGTACTCAGTGTCTGGGTACTGCACTCTTCATGTGGACATCAACCGTCACCTCAGTTCCCTGAAGTAGGCTGGCACACCAGCATTATCTCAGAGCCTGCATTTCATTCCAGCAACCACATAATGACCTCACTACTAAAGAAGCTTTGAAGGAGCAGAAGGATGTTGCTGCCCACCACCCGTCCATCACAGAAACAGACCTTGACAAGCTAAGAGGTTCACCAGTGATGAAACTGGATACATCACAGGGATTGTTCTGAAAGGTCTGGTTTGACCTCCAACTACACATGGCCCATCAAAGAAGAGAAGGACTGCATGACCTGCAGGCAGATTCACTTGCAGTCGAGAGTGATGAACATGGGCAAAAGTATGTGACACTCACACAATCCTACCTCAAAACCGAAGAATTCACTAGAGGACAACAAAGAAAATAGTCATGGTTTCATGTTTGAGGACCATGAAAACCCTCTCTGCCCTGTACTGTCCTTCTGCATGAATCTGTCAAAATTACCAGAAGACACCCCTGCATTCTACCTTCATCCCAGGAAGCTACCTCAGACTCACTTTGACACCCAGAAGTGCTGGTACTTGAAGGAACCAATGGGCAAGAATTTCTTAGGAAATATGATGTCCAGACTGAGTAAAGAAGCATAGCTATCCACAAGATATTAAAATCACAGCATTCTGTTTAACAGCTGTGCAATTCCTAAATAAACAAGACTATCAGCTTGTGAAATCACCAGTGTTACTAGGCACAGATGTGAAGCCAGTCTGCAGCACTACTGGTCAGCATCATTAAACAAGTGAAAAACCTGGAGAACAATCCTCGGAGGATCCAACCAGCAGGAACAGCAGCAGCAAGCAGCAAGTATGTCCCCTACAGAAGCCAGCAATTCACTGCAAGTTCAGGAACCAGCAGCATCCAGCTCCACAACCATTAACTTTAACCCAGTCAATTGCACCTTCAATGCTCCGATTAATTTCTACTCTGCAAACAAGTAGTGGTGTCTGTTTTTGTTTTATCAGCAGCTATCTAACACAGTTCAACTATGTGGTTCATTTTGTTCTTTATTTGTTTTACCCAGTGCCCCCTTAAAAAGGGACTATTAGTCTCTTAAGTCAAAAATATGTTATAACAAGTTAAATAATTGTAATATTTGAAAGCTTTTAAAAACTGTGTCTGAGGCTTTATTTCCATTTTCTAAGCACAATAATACTCTCAAGGGTGGGCAGTATGGGCTATACAGGATCTTACAGGTGCTATAAGGCCCTCTGCTTGTGGTGTCAGAGCTCTCATTACACCCCTGGGTGGTCTGTATAGCCCATACTGACCACCCTGTTGAGTATTATTGTTACGATGCAGGTGGATGTAGGATAACTCATTTATCTGGTACAGTTGCCAGTGACCTCAAGTAACCCCATGAGGACAAAGCCAAAAGTGAGGGTTATTAGAGGTCAATGGCAATTGTACTAGATAAATGAGTTATCACACAGTCACCTCCCACATATTTTATTTATGCAGCAGGCTTAGGCCTTGTGTGAGAGGTTTGATTTTTTTTCAGTATCATTTATTTTTATTTTGTAAGTTTAAGGGATTTGTTTGAGCAAATCATAACTTCCTGCCATTGTCCAAGCTTGGTTGCAATGACGGTTGCTGTGGACTGAGTGTTTGATGTCGATTGATGTCAGAGCATCACCGCTGATTAGTTGAGTGAGTGGCCAATTGAAAAAGGTGAGGAAGATGGCAGATCCAGTTAGCAGTTAGTGAAAGCGGCTGGCTTTGTATATTTGAATGGAAAAGGGAGTTATTCAATTAGACATTCTTTTACTGGAAGGAGCAGAAAAGCATGAATTTCTGTCTTTTTTTGTGAGCTGTTCAGGGCAGTTGTCATGCAGTGAATGTTGTTCTGGTAAGACGGACAGTGGTAGTGGAGCAAGCAGAACCGTTAGCTGTGCCACTTATGGAGGAAGAAAAGGTATTGAAAATAAGTAGTAAAGTGTTCATTATTTTTGAGGCAGTATGGAAAGCATTGTACAGTGATGTTCTGTGCTGTGGCTAGGTTTCACCAACAAGGAAGATGAGTAAATGCATGAGTGCAGTGTGGTGATGTTAGAGACCTCCTGTCACGAAACATGTTGGGGAAAGTAAAGCAGTGCCAGTGGGCAGGTGACCAAGCATGGGGTGTAGGGGTGACTTAGTAACAATGGCCCCTATGCACTGTTGGGCTGGGGGTATGTGGAATCCATTTGTACCATGCCCACATAGCAGCACCCCGTGGACAGGGGCACACCGACAGCATTCCTGACTGCCAGCCAGCTGTCCACGGCCCGCCCCCTTCGACATGCAGGACTCCACAGGGCAGCTGGGGTCAGGCATGCAGACCTAAGCCAGGCATCCAGTCGGATGCCTGGACTGGGGAACAGGTGGATCACCCCACAGCAGGGCGTGATTGACAGTGCACCCGTGGAAGACCAACGGCGGTGACTGAGGTGGTGAGAGGGGAAATGCCTCCGGTCATCTCACAATATGGCCCAGGAGTGGCTTGCAGGGACAGGGTGGGGTCCTTTAGCAGTGTGAGGGGCACAGAACCCCAGAACATGCCTGGGTGGCCCGGGGTGTGGGTTGACCAGTTGGTGGGTGCCAGCATCCATCAGCCAGTGCCCATGTGGGTATGGTGGGGGCACCAGGTAGAAGCCACACACTGTTGTGTGCCGGGTCATGCCAAGCAGCCATGTGGTGGCCCGCCTGGCATAGTAGGCTACCCACCCTGTCCATGTGATGCACAGTGGTGCATGGGATGCATAGGGGCTTACAGCAGGGTTCCTCCTGTCATACTCTGCACCTCTTCTGCACCCCTGTGGCCAGCACTATGCACCTTAGTGCATGGTGTGTGCCGCTCACCCCTCACCCACCCCTGGCCCTTTGCTCTTCACACAGTCAGGGATTGGGCATGTGGTGCTGTGCACCCCTTAGTGCATCCCACATGGGGCACATAGGTGTGGAGTGGCTGCACACCCCAGATACACACATATGGCCATTCTGCAAAGGATTTTCTTCACAAAATTTTCAGCATGGTTTTTGGACCTCCCTTATGAACACTGGCACTGTGATTTTGTTAATTCATCCTGAAAGTTGATTTTGAACAGTGACCACACCATTCTGCACCACAGGTATGAAAACACATTCGGAAGGATGTGCAAAATGACAGCTGTACTGTTCATTAGGAGTTGTGACAAAATGGCAATAGTGAAATGTGAAGTGAAAATATTAAAAACTGGTGTTGTTTTGAGTGTGCATAGAAACTGCACAACACACGCTCATATGTATTCATTTTTGGTATTTTTAACCAAATTTGAAAAAAGGGCTTTTGGGACCCCACCTCATGAACAGTGGCACTGTGATTTTATGAATCAGTCCAAAAGGTTATTCTGTGCAGCAACTGCAAAATCTTCTTCTGGGTCTGAGAAATGAAATGACAGTACCAATGTTCCCTAAGGTGGGTCCCAAGAACCCCATGTTGAAAATGGGGCTATAATTCCAAAATGGCTGAGATATCAACCTAAGTTAACCCCACTTGACTCCCATTATATGGCTTACCTTTGATTCTTCATTTTGCAGTTTGGCTTTGCAGAGTGCAGACGTGTCTCTGGTCCTGAAAAGATCACTGTTCCTGACTTTCAGAGGGTAAGTATAGATGGGGGGCAGGAGGTGGGTGCTCAGTGGGAGGGATTGGAGAGGATGGACTGGGAGATGACAATGGACCATTTTATTTTTATAGGGGAAAATAAAGGCAGGACTGGACAGTTTTCTTAAGTTACAGGTACTGTACAGGAAAAAGTTTTGGGCACTCCATGTGGGCTCCCCAGTGTGCCACATTAGCAGTGTCAGTGGCTCAGTAGGTAGCACACTAGCCTCTGAGGCTGGGAGAACAGAGGGCTGTGGGTTCAGTTCCTACATCTGGCACTTGGGTTAATATTTCAGTACTGACACTGTAGTGCAGCATGAGAGGGGTGCTGCACTTTGAGGTGCCATCTTTCAGATGAGACGTTAAACTGAGGTCCCATCTGCCTGGATTGGTTGTAGTTCAAGTGGATGTTAAAGATCCCATGGCACTTGTCAAAAAGAGTAGGGAATTTCCCGGTGTCCTGGCCAAATTTCCCTCAGTGACTAAAAATACCACCAACAGCTTAATCTGGTTCAAGGTCAGTTGGCATTCATCTGTATCCCCTTCCCTGGTCATGCCTGAAAATAGGCAGGATTTGCCTAGTGCGCCACCCAGTCAACAAAAACTAAATAAATAAAATGAGTTTGGTGGGGGTACATGCTGCTGACAGGGGATAGGGGCACCCCTGTCGGCAAGTGTTTTTGCTTAAAAAACAAGTTCAGAAAAATAATAACTGGGACACTGGGTTGGGCTCCCAGTGTGTCACATGAGTTTGGTGGGTGGACATGTTGCTGACTGTGATTGGGCATCCCCATTGGCAACTGTTTTTAAAAAAGCAAGTTCAGAAAAACAATAACTGGCACACTAGGGTGGGCTCCCAGTGTGTCACATAATTTTTTGGGGGGACATGCTGCCAACAGGAGGCTTGGGCACCCCCATTAGCTAGTGTTTTTTTTAACATTTTGGGCACACTGGGGTGGACTCCAGTGTGCCACAAGTTTTGGGGGTGAGGGAGATATAATTCTGACATGGGGATTGGGCAACCTCAATATCGGAGGAAGTAGTGAGCAGAGAACAGGAATTCGATACAAGATCCTGCATCAAAGATTTAAATGCAGGATTCTGCATTGAACATGAAAACATTGGGGTCACGGCCGATTTCCTCATTTTGTTAAGTATATACTTATGTTTGCCTAATGGAGACAAAGAACATGGTGGGACCATTACTTTGGACCAAAAGAGGCCACAAAAGGATTTTTATTATTTTTAAATGAGGTAGAATACTGCCAGCAACTTCTGCAATTTGCAAAAGATGGTGCAAAACTTTGCAAATGCAAAAGTGCCACATCTGTGTCTTTTGCAAATCGTGACAGTAGGGGGGCCGATTCTGAAAAAAGCATTTCAGTGGCTCAGATTAAAATCTGAAGCCCACAGTGTGTTCCTCGGCTTCTGATTAAGTAAACACAACAATCTGCGTTTACCTAGGCCATTATTTTTTAAATGGCAGCCTTTTTAGCTGCTGCTAACTAAAACAAGATAGTAGCCATTGCTTTCACAAATAAGGCATCTGTGAAAGCTGGCAGTAGCTTCGAGAGGCATATATATATATATAGCTATATATATAGATATATATATATATATCATATATATATATTTTCTCTTGACTATAATGGGTAACAGTTTTTTAAATAACTTTTGAACAGATTAATATTTTTACACCAAATCTTCAAAAGGCACATCAATGACCCAGACTGTATCTTTCTTGAAGATTTCAGACTAAATGGAAAAATCATGTGCGCTGTAGCCACAAGCAAAGAACACACATAAAAAAACATTTTGCATGGGTTCTGGTGCTTTGCAGCTCTACAGCTGCTCATTCATCTGTAACACAACTTACCATATCCAGAGATCTATGGTACCCCACCATGCATGCAAAATGTCAGGCAAATCCTTTGTACAGTGGCACAGTTATTTGGGGTTTAACATAGAAGTGGCCAGGCAACCTCAACTATAGCTGTACCACCATGCAGCTGTAATACATATATATGTATATGTGTATATGTATATGTATATGTATATGTGTGTGTGTATATATATATATATATATATATATATATATATATATATATATATTATAGTGAGGTTGCGCCACTATAGTTAGGGTTCAGAGGTCAGTTACATAGTAAAGTCAAAAGTTTGGACATTAATAACTTTGGACTCGTTCATTGATTTGCTCTGAAATTTGGCACACAGGTTGAGGCATGGTAGATCTCTTGATTTGCCAAATTGCATTTCAGTCTTAGTGACTGTCTTTTGCATGAAAGCACTGAAAATGCAAAATTATCCATTTTTGAGGCACTCTTTAGAATTCTGAATGTGGTACTGCACAGCCATGCCGTGGGCATGCTGCTCTGCAAGATGGCTTGTTTGAAAGAGCTTTGGAGGCCAAACATGCCGCTTTTTGTTTATTGAAACATAGTAAGGCATTCAAAAGTTATGGCACTTTTAAGTGCCCATTATAAGTCAATGGGGAAATTTATATGTATATCTTACATCAAAGAATGGTGTTCTGGCCATCTGGTCCCACCTGACAGTCAAAGAATTTGCAGCCTTGTGGTTCAAGAATCTTTGTTCCTGAGGATTTTCAAAATTCTTTGATCGAATTCCGTTATTTTTGTTTTTTGTTTTCCGATTGGAAAAACAAATATCTCGGCTCAGGGGTCACTTCTGAAGTAAAACTTGATGGATTTCACTCAGGGGCTCTGATCTATCGAGTCATGCCTTTGGTTTCATCCAAATTGGTCAAAAATAGACTTACAAGCTTTTGAAATCTTAATTTGTGGCTCGCTAATGATCTTTGATTGCAGCCTGCAAATTCTTAGATTGTGAGATTCTTTGAGCGCTATCTTGCATCATGAGCTAAAACACAAATATCTTGGCACAGGGGTGGGCTAGGACACAGATGAGGGTGGGTTTTGCTCAGGAGGGTCCGTTCTATCAAGGCATGTTGCTGGTTCTGTTCAAATCAGTAAAAACTTATGCTTTCACCATTTTAATACTTTATTCATTAGCCTGCAAATTATTTGATCACGAGCCTGCAAATTCTTTGATCTTGAGAGTCTTTGATCATGATCATGCATCATGAGCGAGGGACAAGATGGCCCAATTTAAAATCTATTTTCTCAGCCCAGGGAGTCCTAGGAAGTCAAATGAGGTGGGTTTTACCTGGGGCTTTGTTCTGTTGAACCATGGTGGTGGTTTACCACAATTCCTTAAATTTTTGATTTATTAAATTTTTATTCTTTGTTCATGAGCCTGCAAATTCTTTGATCACGAGCCTGCAAATTCTTTGATCTTGAGAGTCTTTGATCATGATCATGCATCATGAGCAGGGACAAGATGGCCCAATTTAAAAATCTATTTTCTCAGCCCAGGGAGTCCTAGGAAGTCAAATGAGGGTGGGTTTTACTCAGGGGTTTTGTTCTGTTGAACCATGATGGTGGTTTACCACAATTCCTTAATTTTTTGATTTATTAGATTTTTATTCTTTGTTCATGAGCCTTCAAATTTTTGATCATGAGCCTGCAAATTCTTTGATCGTCAGATTCTTTGATCGTGATCGCATCGTGAGCGAGGGACGATGACCCAATTTAAAAATCAATTTTCTCAGCCCATGGGTGTCCTAGAAAGTCAAATTAGGGTGGGTTTTACTCAGGGGTTTCGTTCTGTTGAACCATGGTGGTGATTTACCACAATTCCATCAATTTTTGGATTTATAAGATTTTTAATTCTTTGTTTGTGAGCCTGCAAATTCTTTGATCACAAGCCTGCAAATTCTTTGATCATAAGATTCTTTGATCGGCATCTTTGATCACGAGGGCAGGACAAGATGGCCAGATTTTTACAATGGAATAGATAGAGAAATTTTACCAATCTTTAACATTGAATATCTTGGAAACGGTTTGGTGTTTTTACTTGACATTTGAGGGTATTTACGGCATGTCCTGTAGAGTGAATTATGGTGTTTACGTGTTGGAGAAAGTGTTATTTGCAGAGATATTGCATGACACACTTTACATGTTGCGGACAATGTTTTGCTTGTGGTGGTGGCTTGAAATTGATAGGATACCTAGCCTTAGTGTCAAGGATGTAGTTTTCAGTCATTATGTGTGTTAAATGTCAACAGGTGTGGAACTGTGGCAGTCTGACAAATGAAAATCTCATACGTTAAAATGTTATATTTCAGACACGGTTTGGTCTTTTCACTTGAAATTTGAGGGTGTTGACGGCATGTCCTGTGGATGTAAACTGCAGTGTTTCTGTATCAGAAAAATTTTTTTGTGGATATGGAGTGCGCAGTTTACGCTTCATGGACAGCATTTTGCTTGTGGTGGCTTGAAATTGATAGGATACTAGCCTTGTGTCATGGATGAGTTTTCAGTTGTTGTGTGTTAAATGCCAACAGGTGCAGAACTGTTCCACACTGATGAATGAAAAGTTCAACTTTGACATGTCATATCTTGGACATCGTTTGGTCTTTTACTTGAAATTTGGAGGGTGTTGACAGCATGTAGATGTTAATAGAGGTGTTTACATGTCGGACAATATATTTTTATTTTTGTGGAGATATTGTGTGCGTAGTTTATGTTTTGTGGACAGCGTTTTCTATTGTTCTACTAGATTAACATTTGTTTGGTGGCTGGCCTTGCTGTTGTGAATGTACTTTTTAGTCTTTGGGTGTGTAATGTGGCTCTGACTTTATAAGTTGGTGGGAGTGCAGGCCCAAAGGGCCCCACGCTCCCACCAACTGCGCAACTTTCTACTTTTCTATTCTTTCTTAACAAGTCAGGAATGTTATGCAAAAACTTCATTAATGAATCAGTTAGCATTCTTCTACAGTGAGAAAATCAAGGAAATTCAGAAAGTGGAACTCACACCCTTACCCCTCCCACCCGCACCCACCGTAGGCATCGGGATGTGCGCTAGTTATCAGCCCTAACTCTAACCCCATTTTCCTACACTGCACACCTCAGCATGTTTACACATGGGATGGGGTGAGAGTTAGGTCGATGACCCCAGCGCACTCCCGATGCCTGTTGGTGGGGGCGTGGGGGTTGCAAGGGTTTGAAACCCTAAAAATCGAATTTCTCACTTTTTTCACTATAGAAGAACCCTAACTGATGCATTAACAAAGTTTTTGCATAGTGCATATATATATATATATATATATATATATATATATATATATATATATATATATACATATATATATATATATATATATATGATATACAATGGTGAGTTTCGGATAAATGATTTATTCAGACATGCTGTTTGACCTCAAGTAACCTCACGAGTGGTGTAAGCCATGAGTGAGGTGTCTGAGGTCAAACAGCACAAGTGTAGATAAATCATTTATCTGAGCACTCACCTTGTATATTTCATTTATCCAATAGGGATGCTTTCTAACAGTGCAGGAACATTTGCTTTTGACTGTTTATCTTTTTATTTAAATGATAATTTCTGGGACTTACAATTAACTTTCCGAATGTATGTCCTCCTAGCATAGTGGTTGCTATTAAATGAAACATCACTCATTTTGTAGAAATCTTCTTGCTGAACAAATGTCACACTTCACAGTACCATGCTATCTTTCTTGTTTTAAAGTTATTTGTATTTGTTTGTCGAAAAGTGAAAAGAAAATAGAATTTTCTGCTGTTTTTGCTAATTATAAAAAACTAAATGGTATCTCTCAATGAAACACCACTTATTTTGTAGCTATTTGTGTGCTGAACAAATTCCATGCTCACAGTACCCGCCTATCATTTTCATTTTAAGGTTATTTGCATTTGTTTGTCAAAAAGTGAACAAAAATTAAATTTTCTTCTGTTTTTTTCAGTAATAATAAAATATCTATAAAATATCTATAAATGAAATACCATTCATTTTGTAGATAATTTTGTGCTGAACAATTTTCATGCTCACAGTACCATGCTATTGTTTTTCATTTTAAAGTTATTTGAATTTGAATATCGCTAGTGTGAATAAATAACTGCAAAACAAATGGTTATATTAAATGCACACTGAAAATAGAAAACAGAGTTAAAAATTTATATTTCGATCATCTATCATTCAATGATAGATTTATTTTCCACTAACATCTTTCAGCCATCCCTTTTTCCCTAAAGTCTATTTGTTTTTGTGCTCATTTAATTTATTTTTATTTTCACCATAAGTCTCATCTCTTTCTCCTTCCCACACATTTGTCACCTTTCAGCCTTCTTACTAGGCCTCTGTTAATTAGTCCCCACCTGGGAACTTCCCTAGCTCTTTTCACTCCCATTATGCTTTATCTTTCCCATCATCACCTTTTGTTTCACAGATTCTCTCTAATCTTACCATTTATCACTTCTTCTCCTGAGCTCCTTTTCATCTTTCCCTCATATATGTATGTGTATGTGTATATATATATATATATATATATATATATATATATATATATCATTTTACCTCCTCTACACTAACTTTGATTTTTTTCTTTTAGATATTTCTGAAGAAGACCTAAGGTTGAAATGTAGATTTTAATTCTATTTTCTATTTTCAGCATCCATTTAATATAACCATTTTGTTTTGCTTTTAGACCACATGCTGACGCAGTGCCTTGTTTTTGTTTTTAAAACAACTAACTGTGGATAATGAGTAACTGTCTGGATAAATGAAATTTATCCACACAATTACTCAGATAAAAGGATTTATCACACTCCATTTATGTCCACCCCTATTGCATCAATATATTTATATAAATATGTTCCAGATATTCAAACTATAGCGGCGCGCAAACCAATACTGCAGGAATAGTATAGGAATAGCGTGAGAGCTATATTCAAAGGACCAGTTAGCGTGCACTAACAGCATTAGTGTGGGGCAAACCAATAATGTATTCAAGGGGCAAATGGAAGGGGGAGGCCAAGAGAGATGCATAAAGGGATATTCAAAGGCCCAGCACCATGCTAGGACACATAGCGCCGACATATAGAGCGGCACTAGTTACCACCTATAAAAGGCTGGTCTTAACTCAGGGCAAAACACAGAGGAGGAGGGACCACAACAGGAAGTGGGATGTGTGCAGTGCCAGTAGAGTGATGCTGCCATTGATGGCAGCTGTACTGGAGGAGGAGGAGGAGGAGAGGAGCAGCACAACATGGGCCACAACGCAGGCCAAGGAGACAGTATGCTGCAAACAGGTGGTACTGGCCCAGGGTCTCCTTCGAGACCCTGCCTGATGACCTCATCATTGGCTGGTACAGGATGAACAGTGGAATGTTGAGGCAGCTCTGTGAACTCCTGCATGAGCAGCTGCACTCAAACACCAGATGCAGCCATGCCATGACACTGGAGGAGAAGGTGACAGCAGTGATGTGCTTCCTTGCCACAGGGATGTTCCAACGACCAACGGGGACACCATCGGGTAATGCAGTCTGCCACCTCTGCCTCCTGACCCAGTTCCTAGAGGCTTTTCCTGTCACATGCTGGGGCATTCATAGTATTCCCCAGCATGGCAGCAGAGCTCAGAGAATCAATGCAGCAGTTCCATCAAGTTGCGCACCTACCATCCATACTGGGTGCCATTGACTGCACCCATGTCCCCATCCAAGTACCACCTGGTGATGGCAGTGACGTATGTTATCAGGAAGGGTACCACCCATCAACTGCCAGGGTGTGCGATGCGACTGGGCGTGATCAGCAATGTCTATGCACAGTACCCCCAGCAGTGCCCATGATGCCTTCATCTGGCACCAGTCCCAGCTGTGCCAGGCATTTGAGGAGGGCAGGATACCCTGTGGGCAACTAGTCAGTGAGTAGTTGCATAGCAAGGCATACACACAACAGCATGGATGGGGGCAGGCATTGTAGGCCAGGAAGGGTATGGGAGGGCTCACAGAGGTGCAGAACAGCATCCGATAGACTGAAGTATGGCACCAACAGGTACACATCTCTTTGACAGGGACAGCACCATCCCTGTGACCCTGGCTGCTAACACCAGTATCCGCACTGCCACAGTGGCTGAGGAGATGTACAACGAGGCACATGCCAGTACAAAGAACATCATAGAGAGGGTGTTTGGCATCCTGAAGATGTGATTCAGATGCCTAGACACATCAGGTGGTGCCCTACAGTATACACGCTCAGAAGGTATGCCGATCTTCCTAGCCTGTTGTATGCTGCACAACATGGCAATAAACCATGGGATACAGGCACCCAAACCTGAGGGACAGTCTGACAGTGAGCCAGAGCCAGCGGTCAGGGGGATAGTGGAGCAACTCTATACAGTGCAGTGGTTTAAGGCTCTGAGCTGCAAATCTGGAGACCTGGGTCTGAATCCACAGCCCCCACTTGCATATTGTGTGACCCTAAGCAAGTCACTTAACTTCCTCATGCTCCCAGGTTGCACCTGCAAACAAGCTTTCAGCTTAGTGTGTCTCACCTACAAAATAATTGGTAAAAAAAAAACTTGAGAGAAGGGACCCTCGCATGGCATGCAGGGCCATAGAGCACAGGGGCAACATCATCAGGACACTGTTACAGACAAGAGGATAAGTACAGACTGCACAACAACTTGAAAGAGTACAATGAATAATTTATTTAATGTGCACAAAGAAACTGAACAGTGACACCATCAATCACAACAGTGACATAACACAGTGGAACAGACAACATGTGTACATGTGGTGTGAGGTTGGGGTGTGCAGGACACACATGGGGAGGGACAGACAGAAACAATGTACTGTCTGTGGGGAAGCATGATGTGCTGTGAGGGTAAGGGTGCAACTGTGGCAGTGAAGTACAAAATGTGATGGAGTGCAAGGGTGTTTACTAGTGTGTGCATGTGCATGTATGCACGCCGCATGTGGGTGTGTGCCAATGTTGCAAAGGAGGGTGATGACTGTGCAGTGACACAGTGTGATTGGGACCATCACTGCCACCTACTACCACACATGCAATGTGCACTAGTACTGTGGGTCACAGACCCTGGTGTGCTCTGGGCAGAGGACAATGCTGATGAGAATGGTAAGGCAGGCAGAGTGGGCCTCCCAGTACCCCAGGGATGGTTGAGCCTGACAGGGTGGGTGGATGGCCATGGCGGCATTGGATTCCTGATGGTGTGTGGACACTGTGAGCTGGACCCACTGGCAATCCTGCAGCCAGGGTTGCCCGCCTGTGTGCCCCTGCGCTGTCTGCACCCCAACCAAGCATCCCATGCTGGCGACCTCCATGCACACCACGCAGTATGTTACCAATATCGACCACTGCAGCCATTAGACCAGCAAAGCCGAGGTCGATTGCACCCACCAGGCAGCCCAACCTGTCCTCCGCCCACTGTTCAGCATGGGCAAAGCCCACTGAGATGGCCTCCTCATCTGTGCCAGCTTATGTCGCAGCTCCTCCGCATGCCATGCAGGTCCATATGGGCCTCCTGCTGGAAGTGACAGCAGCCTGCAGGAGGGCAGGCACCATGGGCATCTTCCCCAGGGGCACAGACTACAGCCGCAGCTGGCACAGGTGCCTGCTGCACAGGAGGAACTGATGCTGTCACACGCCAGGCACGGGCCTGCTGCTGGTGACTACTGGTGGTGGTCTGTTGCACTGTATGGACTGGGACCCCAATATGGGTTGGATACCGCATGCCCTGTGGTGCAGAGATGTCTCTACACTGCCCACTACCGGCTGCACAGGGCCACCACACCGCAATGCTGAAGACACCACTGGCACCTGGTACATGGCCTGCCAGCAGCCCCACCCCTGCATCCCCTCCACAGGCACGTCCAGGTGTTGGAAAAACTCCAACACGCCAGTGTCATCACCACTGGTCACAGTGACTAGTAGGACCTCCCCACACCCACATCCTCCATCTATGCATCATCCAGGGTACCCAGTGTATCCCTGCCCCTACTGAGGTGTGACCCTCCTCCCCAGGCAGTTGCAGCCCTTGTCCATGGATTGCCAAACATGCATTGTCACTGTGAGGCCATGAGTTGCACACAGTCGGATGTTGATGGGTGTTCTCCATCATCCTCCTCCACAACCTCTGGAACATGGCTGTACATCCTTGGCTGCTCCTGTTGTTCCACACAGGCCTGGGAGACACCGCTGTGGAGAAAATAGGACAGGGTCACCACCGCACAGACACTGTGCCCCAAAACCACCACCACCACACCAAGCAGATCCCAGGACATGCATCTCTTCACACAAGCCCATGACCACATGCAGCCACCCAACCCACAGTGACCATGCCCTGCCATGCAGCTTTTTGCAGCCCACAGTGCACCCTGTGCAGGACACCAACAGCAGGACCATGCACCCATGCTTTCACAACATGCAAGGTATACACATGTGAATACAAACCTGTCCTGGGCAGTGAGAGGTGTCTCACATCCACCACCTGGCACACCTGCAACTGCCACTGTCCCTCAGTGTCGATGCCATCATGGCCATGAGTGGCTCCTCCACCCACTGCTGTTGTTCCTGTAGTCCTCCACCGGTCCTTATTCGGTCCCGCAGTCACTGTGCCTCCTCATCCTTTTGCATGTCACAGAAGGTTGTCTCCAGTGCTTTCAAGACAGCCTCTGTTGTCCTGCCACGTCCTCCTACAGCATTGACAGCAGCTGTCACCCTCCTCCCAGGGCTTGGCACTGCATCCGTGGTCTCTGTGCGCATAGCACCTGCCCTCTCTCTCTAGCAGTAGCACAAGTGTGTTCAGCTCATCTTGGGAGAACTTGTGTGCATGTATGTGCTCTTGCCATGCTGCCAAACCTTGGACAGTCAAAGGGACATGTGCTAGCAGTCATGTCAGTATCATGCTGCATTATGTATAGACATCATGATGCAACCCCCTACATTGACACAGGCCACATGGACATGTCACAGCGCATCAAGTGCACGACGGTGCACACGCCACAGTCACCGTCTGTCCTGTGTCTGGGCAGCAAGCCCTGTACCCACATGTGCACTGCTGTTGCCCGTGGCTGGATGTGCTCCATGACTGGGTCCACCCTACACCAACTACCTGGCACTGTACTGTGCCCTTGTGATCACTACACTGGGTGCATGGACAAGTGCACTGGCACATAGACAATGTCAGGACACCAGACACAGTCCACATGGTGCATGGGTGGCATGAGCTGGGGATTCCTGTACTTCCTGCAGGGGGGCTAAGCAGATTACCATGCCACACATCCAGGGGAGTCATGTCAGTGAGCCACTGTTGCAGGATACACCATGGTAGTGCACTAGTGCCTCCTGCCTGGTGGCCACAGGTGTGCAGGCAGTGCCACACAGCACAGTTCCCTGCAGGGGAACATGCACAGTGCACTGGATGGTATGATGCCCAGGGCAGATGTCTAGGGCTGTGCACCATCACACAGCACAGTGCTTGCCTGTGGTCCAACATGTGTCTGACCATTCACCAGAAGGTATATCTGTGTGCTTCAGTCCGTGCTGACCCTGTTCTGAGCTCTTTCCATTCTGAGTGTCCAACGGCAGTCATACGCACCTGCGTCTCACTGCTCATCCCCCTGTTGCATCTCTCCACCAGTCGCTTGTTGGTAATCAGTTTCTGTATTATGCTGCATTACCACAACACAACACTGGTGGTGTACTGCTTGCCTTTTATAGCCCATCCAGGCAATCAAGCCTGTTAGGCATGCAAATCAGAACATAATGATATGTTAATCACACATTTTGCCCCATGTATACACAAGTACCCCCATTTGCATACTTCAGTTAAATATGGCCCTGAGTGGCACCGCGGTATATCACATTAGTGCTGTGCAAAAGCCAGCGAGGACTATTGGAGGGCAGTGCCATGCTATCCCATTAGCGCAGCTTTTGTGCTTTAGTGCTGCATTTACACGCATGCTCGTGAGGCCCCCATGTCTGGCGCATCACCCTGGCATAGCGCGTGATGTAGCACTACGCTTAGCCAACACAGTGCGTGCTATATGCAAGAGTGGTACACAACCTCAGGGTCATGCTGGGGTGGCGTGATGCGCAGTGTGAATATTTCAGCAGCGCCTGCTGGCCACATCATGTGATAGCGGGCACTACAGTGGTTGTTGAGGGAGAGTCCTGGAAGTGCCAACCCTAGCAGCAGACAGGTTGTGGGGTCTACCAGCTTGGTTTAGAGATGGCAGGACATTCCAGACAGTGTGCAGGGTGCACAGGACAAGCTAGGGGAGGTCACAAACTGCCAGCCTTGTGCAGCTTGTGATGAAGAGGCATAGGAAGCTTTTTGGGAGGTGAGGGAGGGGACCTCCCACGAATGCAGATGTGGGACACAGTGACTAGAAAACTCACTGCCTGCACTGGGATACCCTAGAATGCTGAAAGTCTGCCACAGGTACACGGACCTGAGACGGAGGCAGCGGCAGCAGCTGGAGCGCTACAAGTGCATGGTGAGTGATGGCACTGTGCCTGTGCCAGGTAGTGGTATTGCATGTTGATTGTACCAACATGTCAGGCTGCATATGTGTGTGTGTGTGTGTGTGTGTGTGTGTGTGTGTGTGTGTGTGTGGAGGAGGTGTGGTGTGTGTGTGTGGAGGAGTGGAGTATGTGTGTGGGAGGTGATGTGTGGGGAGGTGTGTGTGTGTGCATGCACAGGTGTGTAATGATGCATGGTGCTGTTGCACACAGTGAACAGGTGGGTGGTACATTTAGTTCCTCAAGGGGCATGGTACATGCCATGCCCATTGCTGTGGAGGCTGGGTCATGCTGCTTGGCATGTCCTGGGGCATCACCAGCCTGCAGCCGCAACACCATGTTGCAGGGAACATGCTCCAGGTGGACTGTCGACGCACACATAACGGGTATGCGATGTTCACATGGGAGCTGCAACGGCCACTATAGCAGTACTGCAGCACCGCTGATCACTGCCGCAGTGTGTCTGGTGAAGGTGCATGGGCACTGCCACCCTCTGTTGGGGTCCTCCTGTTCACTCCATGTGTGTGCATTGTTGTTAGGTTGCATGTGATCTTGCTGTGCTGCATGTGGTGCTGCTGTGTCATGCTTTAACACCACTTTCTCATCTGTCCACTGTAGAGCGAATTGAGCAGCCCATGGCCAGAGGAAGGAGTCAGCCCAGGATCCAGGAGCAGAGACGAGGCAGCCCGAGGGTGCCATCCTTCCGAAGTGGGCGCAAGAGAGCAGCCCTGAGAGCAGTGGCGGTTGCGTGAGTACCTGTTTCATTGCTCTGTGATCTGTGCCCTTCACTAGGCTGTGTGTCACATCTGGATGTCCAGCCACTGTCTGGTCTGGTGGCATTTCTGCAATGAGCAGGGCCAGTGTGGTGTGGCAGTGTGCTGTGCGGTACACCTGTGTTTCACACCACAGTTGGGTGCTGTCAGTCTGGCCCGGGGGTACTGTCAGCTTGCATTGCTGTGGTGGTGGTTGCTCAGGTGGCGAGTGTTCCATGGGGACAACATGCTGTCGGCTGACCTGTCCACCCCTGTGGTCCATCCATACTACCACCCACAGGGCATCCACATTTGCACAGGTGGTGGTGCCTTGCTGTGCATGTGGGACAATACACACCATGACTTAATGGGCATCTATCCTCCTTCTGTCCACCAGCTGTGGAGCATTGCCCTGTCACACTGTGCTACATCCTGGCACTGTTCCATACGCATTGTGGAGTCCTTCCATGTATCTCATGGTGAGGTTACTGTGTTGAAGTTTAGTTGCAGGGTACTGTTATCACCTGCTTTTACATTATGTGCATCATTGCCTGCCAATGTTGACCGTGGCTGTGGAAGTAGTACTACAGGGTGGGATCAGGGATCCTGTTATGTGGGTTGGAGACACTTCCATGTACCATGTCACAGTTGGTTGGTATGCTTTCAGTGGTCTTGCTGATGGCATGTGAAGGCCCTTCACTGACAGCATCTGTGCCCTGGCTGACTGTTATTCCTGGCCTGGTCAGTCATTGGCAGGCCACTGTCATGGTTCATTGATGCTCCTGCATGCCTGTCATTGTTGTTTGTTAGTGCGCTCTGCATTACTGTACATTTCCATGTTTGGGTGGGCAGCATGTCCCAATGTGTGGATGCCCTTGTGCATGTTTGAGATGGCCCTTGCACTCAACTCCAGGTTTCCAGCTGTGTGTCTGCCGGGTCTCGCTGTGTGCTGCATCAGGTGGGCGGTGTCACATGTTCCTGGTGCTGTCGGGATCACTGTCATCATGTGTGTTGGGTTTGTGTTGGTGCCTGTGTTGCCCTGTACTGCTTTGTGGGAACCTTCCATGTTGTCCTACCAGTGTGGAACTCAACTCCACCAGGGATTGACCATTTGACATGCTGTCCATCTTTGTATGGCCACTTTGGCTACTGTTTGCCTCCTGTCTGGTGTACCATCCTCATGGTCTCACCTCTTCTTGTAGGTTCACTCCGGCATCGCTGTTGGCGCAAGGTCCAAGAGTCAGATGGCACCAAGGACCTGCTGCGCTGCATTGTCAGGCAGCAGAGGACACTAATTGAGCAGCAGGCAATCATAATTACGGAGACACGGAGGGTGGCTAATGTTCTGGAGGCTCGTCTCCGATCCAGTGGGCAACTAGTTATGCCCTGTTTTCTTGATGTCTTCCTCACCACACCCTCTCACTGGACTTGTTTATCCTTCTTGACTATCATCATCTGTCCCTGTGTGCATCCTCCTCCCTTTGCACCCTTGTCCTGTGTCTTCCTGGCCTTCCATTTGTTATCATCCTTATGATTTCTTGTGATCCTGTTTTAGCTGATAGTGCATGCCTTTTTTTCCTGTAGTGGGCATTTGGGGTTGTGTGTTGGGGGATGTTGCTTGCGGTTATGATCTTGTTCTGTTTCTGTGTTGTGGGGAGGGTTGTACAGTGGTGGGTGGGGCATTTTTGATTCTGGGTTTTGTTTTTTGGTTTGTTCTGTGTTTTATTCACTGTAATGTTTCCATTGCCTTTACTTTTCATTATTGCTAATTACAGTGTTTTATGACATTTTACTGTGTCCTGTGTCATTCTTGGGTGCCGGGGTTCTGCATGCTTTGTACTGTTGCTGGTGTTCTCTACATGGGTCTGGGTTGTTGCTGGACATTCTCGTGCATGTGTAACATCCTCCTGGATGTGCACTGTGGTGTGCTCCTGATACCTCATTATGGCATGTGTTTCTTTGCATGTGTCCCAGGGTCAGGCTGTCTCTGCACTGTGTTCCATTGTGTGTTTGCACTGCCTGCCTGGGGCTATATTCAGTGCTATCTTGTGTGCTATATTCAGTGCTGTCTTATTCCTGGGCTGTTTTTGCCCTGCACTCCTGGTTCTGTTTGCCCGGCTTCCTTTGCTTGCTATTTTCAGCTGGTTTTGCCCCAGGCTATTCCTTTTGAATATGGCTGGCATTTTGCTCCTGGCTAAGTTTGCATGCCGGGCAGTGCTAATCTCAGCCAGGGCTAACCTTGAATACCAGGCCCCACATGTTTTGGGACTGTTTGGGACTATTCTCATGTATGACTGCATATCACATGTTGTTCTTTTCTATTTGTATTGTATAACTGTATATTGATTATGTGTACTTTGTGCCCTTACCCCTGCCCCAGGTCACACCTGGAAATGAGCCTGGGTTTAGTGTGCCTTTCCGTTATTGGCTTTTAAACAAAAAATAAATAAAAATAAAAGTGCCATCTTAGTCAGACAGTGGCGAGATCAGTGATATCTCCATGTTCCTACACGCCATGATGATATCTCCATGTTCCTATACATCATACCAAAGCTACAACAACTTTCTTTTTTTTTATTTAGTATACTTTTATTGTATTTTGGCAAATAAACATTTTGACAGAAATCAAGACAGAATATAAATGTTGAATTTCAATTGAATACAGAATATACATTTTTAACAAAAAAGGAAAAACAAATTCAATAACTTAGTAAGTAAGCCAATTCTAACACAAAGAAGAATTAGATAAAAAACATTAACTGTTTGACTGTTTACTTGCTCTTTTCTCCCACCCCACCCCCATTACCCACCCAACTTAGTTCTGCCACCAGTTGTTATTTATTATAGTTATTGTTGCCTCAAAAACATAAAAATAAAAACCAATATGGGGATAAGAATAAGGGTACTACAGAGTGAGAAGATAAATAAAATTAGAAGTTCTAGGGGCCAAATTCCTGGGGTTCTCCTTAGGACAAATCTTAAAAGAAGGGGGGCTGGATTTGGGAGACCAGAAACTAATTGAAAGAAGGGTGTAAAGAGGTTCCCATCTTTTTTTGTATTTGCCAATGCAATTTGACATTCTAGCTATAATAGACTCAGCTTGTAGGGAAAACATAATTTCTTTGAACCATTTAAGATAGTTAGAATCTAACCAATGTCTCAGTATAACTTTTAGCACATGCTGAGATTAAAGCCATGTGGGCTCTGATTGCCCCCTGGTATGGATGTATAATCACCTGTAAGACAGGCTTCCATGTTAAAACTGTTTGTTAGTGCTAGTAATGGGTCCAAATTGTTTGCGTATGCTACTCCAAAAGTGAGCAATCTTTTCACAGGACCATAGCATATGGGTTAGATCTGCAGAAGCCTGGTGACATTTAGAGCCTTGATTTGTAGGTAAAATACCTATTTGGTGTAATTTAGAGGGGGTAATATAGATTATGAATAATGAAAAACTGCATATGTCTATATCTGTCCCATTTAATATATTTATATAGGTGAGCCCAAATTGAAGACCAGTCTCTAGTACTAGAGGATAAAGAAGTAGCATTATCCCATCGGTAACATCTCTGACTATCTGAAATGGCCATTGTTGACAGAATAAAGTCATAGGAGTAGGATATTAAATGGGAAGTCGGATGGCCTTCAGATATGGGAGTAAAGTAGTTGTAAAAGAACTGGACCAAGTCCCTGTTCCAAAATAATGTGTCAGCATGTGGGATAACTGGAGCTATTGAAAGATGGAGGTATTTTCCCATTTTAAAAAGAGAGCAACATTCCTTAAAGGAGATCATTTTTGTTCTCATACTAGCTGCTCCACCTGCTCTATACCTATTTGTGGCTAGAAGGACTGCACATTGATTGGCTTACCCAAAATTAGCAAATTAGGATTATGGAATAGGGAGGTGTTATATCCCTGTACATATCCAGTTTGAGAAGGACACTTAGCTGCTGTTGCACTTGGATTAAATAATTTAAGGAGTGGTCTGCAGAGGTTTTGGGAGCTTTTTGTTTGAGACAAAGGGTAGAACCTTGGGGTCCAAGCCGTAGCTTTATAGAGATCTTGCTCAATCCTGACCCAGGGATGGAGGTAGGTAATCAGCACATTGTAAAGGCTGTAACCAATGGCAAATTCTAACCAGGTGAATTGCTAAGTAGTATATAGAAGTTTGGGGCTTGGAGACCGCCATCTAATTTCCATCTGATAAGTTTAAGATAACGTCTTCTGACTTTCTTGCTCGCCATATGAATTTACTAAGAACACCATGAACCTAGAAAACCATGAGTGCAGGAGGGCCTGACTGAACATTGGTAAAGGGTATAGTAAGCATGGTAGAACATTCATTTTAATAATGCTCATGCACCCCATAAGGTTAATGGCTAATTTTGACCAGCGTTTAAAATCTTCTGCAAAAGTATTAATAAGCTCATCTAAATTAAGTTTTTCCATAATTTTGAAGAGGGTGGATAGCTCTTGAGATATTTCAATTTAGCAGGGTTCCATTGCAAACCCATATGGGCCACATCAGCCTTCATGGTATATTTATTAAGGGAAGAAGTTCCATTTTCATCAGGTTCAGTTTGTAATTTGAGAAGGACTTAAATTGTGTAATAATTTAGAATACAACAGGGTGGGATTGGCAGGATTGGAAATATGTAACAGTAAACTGTCTGCATATGCTGATATTTTGTATTCCTGGTGACCTATTTTATGCCCGTTACAAGTGAGGAGGAGTTAATTTTCCTAATAAGAGGTTCTAGTAGAGATTAAAAAGATAAGGAGAAAGAGGGTATCCTGACGGGTACCTTGTGACAGGGCAAAGGAGTACACAGAACACAATTACATTGGATTTGAGCTGTCGTGCTGTGTAAAGAATTTTAATCCATTGGATAAATTCCTTAGGTATATGGTATTTAGAAAGGAACAGGAAAAGATACTCCCATGACACCCTATTGAAAGCTTTTTCTGCATCCAGGGATACAAGAGCCGCCAGTGTATCTGAATCCCGATGCAGAAAAAAGATAGGCTAGTTTCCTAAGATGGTCTGAGGAAAGTCTGTTTTGATAAACCTGACTTGTTCTGTACTAATCAGATGTTCCCATACCTGGCTGAGTCTGAAGGAGAGAATTTTAGCAAGGATTTTAAGATCTACATTAATGAGAGAAATAGGTCTCTAGTTACCAATCTGTAGATGGCCCTTGTTAGGTTTCGGGAGTACCACAATGGTGGAAAGGGACAAGGAGGTATCTGATATACCCTCTCAAATATGTAATGGAATGTTTCCAGAAGTATAGGAGCTACAGTTTCTTTAAGCATTTTATAAAAAATTGGTTGTAAATCCATTGGGCCGGAGATTTATCTTTGGGGTGATTCTATAGCTTCACAAATTTCTGATAAAGTAATAGGACCTTTTAATTTATCAATTTGAAGGTCAGTTAACACTGGAAGATTGATATCTGAAGAAACAACTCTAATTGTTGGGAGAGATGTGCGACTGTCGGGCTGAATATAGTTGCTGATAGTAATCACAAAAGGTATTCACAATATCTGGGGAAGTGAGAAGCATCTGAGGTGAGTAAATAGCAGAAATTATTCTATCGGCAACCGAGTGCACAATCGTAAAGCTAACAGTTTCCGCCCTCTCTCCTTGATCAAAGTAGGATATTTTGAACGAAGCAGAATAAACTCTGCTTTTCCACTAATAAACTATTGTATTGAGCTCGGGAGATTCAACTTTAATCCAATCCTCTACTAAAGAAGAAGGGAGAGAACCTTTCTAAATCTGTTATCTGAACCAGTATTGAGGAGAGAGTGGCGGTCTTTTGTCTATTACGCTTTTAGTCGCTAGGCGTATTGGTTCTCCCCTAACACACATTTCAGGGATCCCCATAGAAAATTATTTTTAAGCATGGATGGGGCGTTGAGTTCCATGTAAGTTTTAATGAAATTTTGAATTAATTGGACATACTCATCCAGCTTTAAAAGCTGATTATTAAGTTTCCAAATTCTGTTTCTTATGTACGCTTGTAGAAGATTCAATTGGAGATTGGCAACCCGATGATCTGAGAGGACCTTAGATGAATAGTATGCTAGGAGACCCTGGAATGTGATCTACTGTCAAGAGAAAAAGCTAAGCGGGAAAGGGTATTATGTGGAAGGGAGTGAAATGAATATTCCTATCATCAGAGTACATACTGTAAGCCTCCAAGGGTCAACAAGACCCAGGAAAGCATTAGCTTGTGGATAGCTTTTAGGCCAGAAGAAAGCTTTTGCCTAATCTGACCAGACTTATCCAATGTATTTGAAAGGACCAGGTTCCAGTCTCCACCTAGAAGTATTGGGAGCTTGGCCCAGGAGCAAGTGTAACCATTAGAGAAACAAAAATTGTCATCTAAATTGGGTCCATATACGGAGCCCAATATAACTTCTAAATGCACCAAAAGGGCCCTCACAATAATGAATCTGCCTTCAGGATCAGCAACTTCTTGTAGAAGCCAGAAGGGAACTCTACAGGCAATTAGAATGGCAACTCCTCTTCTCTTTGTATCTTTACCAGTCTCATATACCTGACCCACCCAGTTTCTACAGAAATAATGAACACATGTGGACTTGAGATGTGTCTCTTGTAGAAAAGCGACATCAATTTGTAAAGTTTTAAGATGAAGTAGAACTTTAGTCCATTTGGCCAGAGTTTGTGCCCTTTTATATTCCAGGAACAGTATCTAATCCCCGTCATATGTACTGACATAATGTAAGAGAAAGACATAAACTTTATGGTTAGGCAACCAATAAAACTATGTAAATAAAATTTAACCCAACCTTTCTTGGTGGCAGACAACCCTATTAACCAATCCCATATCCCTCCCCAATTTTCTACTAATTACATGTAAACATAGTGCTCTAACCTTATTTGAAATACCTGTCAGGAACTTTATGACCTTTAAAGTGAAATGTAAATGAAACATTGTCCAAACCTAAACCTTACCTTGCCCCTAGTTAAATCTCCTACCCTTTAAACACAGCGCTAATAAAAGGAACAACTGGAATACTTGAAATACAAAAAGCCTACACATGACTACATACTTTAATATTAATACTATCAGAAAATAGCAACTATGAGCAGCTGTGGCTACCCCCATCTTCTTTTATAGCACAAAATGCCCTGTTAACCTGTTATCACTGCTAATTCCCCATCCCTGAACAACCAACTTTTTATACTAAATTATATATAAAGAAGGAGAAAAGAAAGACAAACTCCTGAGGGAGAGTTAAATCTTCTCTCAGCTAACCCAGCTGATTGTGTCCTAAGAAACACGGAGTAGCTCTCATTACGATAAAATATTATAAAACAAATAACATTTTAAATCCTCATGACTTAAGAGTCCAGCAAATAACCTGTTAGCCAGTCTGTTAAAGAGCACGACCAGTGCAGCCCATAAGCTAAAATAAATCAACTGAGAGGCATATATTCATGGAGCTTTACTCCTCTCTTGTGTCCATACATCTTAATAGCTGATGCACTGAAAACTATCTTTGAGCATGTTAGTGGAGCTCTTCAGAGAAGAACTGACTGAACCTCCTTAGCAGGAAGGAGCCTTCAGTGAGCTGTAAATAGGTCAGGGAGTAGAGATTGTAGAGCTGGGAGTGCTTGCTGAGCAGACTCAAAACTGTGCCAGGATCCTCGATGAGAACCACAAAGCGTGAGGGATACTGGACCCTATATTTTATCCCAGCGGCAAGCAATTTTGTCACCATGGGGTGATATTCAGCATGCCGCTGCCTGATGGAAGCAAGGAGATCCTGGGCAAACTGGGGCTGTTGGCCATCCCATAGAAATTGGTGCTTCTCTTACTTGACCCAGCACATGGGATTTATCTAGGTAATTCAGGAATTTCAGTATGAGAGGGCGAGGTGGTTTCCTGCCCCAGCTTTGGTTGTAATGAGCGGTGGGCTCTCAATAATGTAGGTGGTATTGTTGGGAGAGGGCCTCCGCTATCTTGGTGAGTAACTTTGCAGAAAAACAATTGGCATCACACCCTCGGCCTCTTCAGAAAGGCAGAATATTAATGTTATTCTTCTGCTACGGCCTTCCAAATCCTCTAATTTAGATTCTGTTTTGTGCAGCCTTTGCCTTAGAGTTGCCATTTCAGCATCTGTGGTATGTTTCCAGCCTTCAAGAGATGTAACCCTTACAGTGATGTTGGAAATGGCTCTGTTAGTTTCGATGAGACTCCCACAGAGCGATTTAAGCTCAGAGGTCAATTCCTACAGAGCTATTTTAAATGACTGAAGTTCCTCCATGAATTTCTTTTCCAAAAGAGGAATATTCATTTGCGTTGTGGTTAGTGCAGATAAGAACTTGACTGGGGCTTCAGATTGTCCTTTCGATCTTTTCGGCCCTTTCTCTGGCGTTATGTGGAGTGTGGGCTGGGGAGCCTGGTGCATTTCAGCCTCCATTCTGCTGGTAGGCCCCTGATTATGCTTTGCGTGGACCAGTAGAAATACAGTTGCTTCTCTGAAAGTTTCACCTCTGATTTAGAGAAGAGGCTATGGAAAGCCTATGTACTCTGTCTTAATCTTTATTTAGTCGATTATCTCTAATTTTCTGAAAGAAATTTGGTGTTCAGGGTGGGAGATGATTGGCAGTGCTGCCTCCACTACAGAGCCATCACGTGATCCCGTGTCACTAGAACAAGTTTCACTTTCCATGATTTAATGTAGCATGACCAAGTGCTCACCATATGACTAAATGATATGCGCCCAGAATTTTAAAATAAGACATACTCTCTTTTAAACTTACATTTTATTATTTTTAAACTAATGCAGTACAAGCATATACTCTCAGAGAGTCCACAAGGAGTAAATAAATAAACCACAAGCTGGATTTGCAAAGGCCTTAGATTGGACGCAAAGTGCTTGCATCAAACAGGTCTGACGCAAGGGCACCTTGAGCCAAGGGCAGCGCCAAGTGGGATTGAAAGGCAGCCTGCATCACCCAGCAGGCTGCCTGCCACAAAGTGTGCTGAAGACTCATCCTTGCACCATGACAGTGGCTGCTGCATGGCGCTGGGGGCCTGCGGCAGACCCAGACTGCTGCAGCCCTTGGATCCAGAATTTGAAAGAACACCCCAGGAACTATGTGTTACACCTTAGACCAGCAAGAGGCAGGTCTAAGGGACTTAGATGGCTCCTGGGGTCCTCCTGTATGTGCCACCATGTGGCCCACCCCATCCAGCCCCAGTGGATGATCCCTGGTGGTCCGTGGTCCCCTCACCCCTCACCCCATCACGGTCCCAACTCCCATGTCCGTGCATCCTGCCAACCCCCAACCATCTCATCACTCCCACCCCTCCTGTATCCTGATCCGGTGACTGGCACAGCCCTCCACATGCCACCACGGCCGGCGCCAAATGAGTCGTTGGTGCATGTACTGCATACAGTATACAGTATGTGCAAGGACTGGCCACTTGGTAGCCAGTCAGGTTGGTGTGTGGAGGAGCTGTGCGGTCACCAGCTTGGATATGGGAAATGGGTGGGAGGCCAGATTGGTAGGGGGGCCACTAACCCACCAGGGTACCGGGAGGTTGTGATGCTGGTGCCATTGGTGCAGTGGTGTTGGAGAGGCAGTGCCCAGTTGCCAGCCCCTGTCCTGGGTGCTGTGGATGTCCCGCAGCCATTGCAGCAGGCCGGTTGGTGCGCCATACATCAAGTGCAGCACCCTTTGCTGCAAGCCACTGGCACTGGGACCCTGGGAAATAGAAATTTGGGCACAGGGTCCTGGGCGATCTCACTCGCGCAAGCTGTCATTGTCACAGCTTTCACTGGGGTTTTGAAAACGGCTCCACATATTTTAGCAAACAGTGCTTGACAGTCTCCTTCTGATGCAGCAACATGAGGGTGAAGGAGTTACATTAAACTGCATGTATAACTAAAACAATATAAGCCTGCAGCAGTCAAATGTAGAGCAAAATGGTAAGATAATTTCTCAACATTGATAAAAGGTCTATGCTATTATGTAAAATGGTTTTGCCCTTCCACTATCGGTCAAACAGTTGGTAATCCTCACAGACTTCCAGCTACGTCAATCAACTGTCAAAATGATTTAGTACTTACTACATTGAAAAGTGTTATACTTCTAAAAAACATCTAATAGCAATTTAGTATATTTAGTTCTGAGTTAAGTAAGAACCACAATAAACATTTTTTATATTGTGCTATCCACCCCACACCTACTGCCAGAGTTATCTGCCTAGTATCGGTGTCTCTGATGCTTCCACCTCCTGCTAAGCCCTTTCTTGCTCTTCCGGTTACCCTGGGTTTACCCCTCAGGGGCGGGTCACGCATCAGAGGGGAGACCCTGGTCCCGTGGATACCGGTATTTATTTGGGAGAGTGTGGGGACAGGAGGCTAATTGAAGCCCAGAGACAGAGCTTCATGGAGGTGGTAGGCATGAGGATTTTATCCCTTTAAGCTGGGGCAGAGACGTAATGACACCAGCATCTATCCCGCCCAGAGTATCTCAATCTAAGGCCAGTCCAGGGTGACAACCCAGCCTCCTCGCCAGGGTGTCGCTTGTGCCAGGCACACTACCCCTCCCCTTCCCCACTGGAGAAGGAGAGCAGTCCAAAGTGATGCTCAATCCTTTCTCCACCTGGCCTGCCCTCCTAAGACCCAGATCCGCTCTCAACCTGTGTCACTGGCGCACAAGAGGAAATCCAACAGCTGCTCCGATGGGCCGGCTATAAACAATATTTTAAATAAATGACTCCTGATTAAAAACAAAAGTCAGGGTAGCAAACAGTTCCTAGTTAAATTATGAAAGGCGGAAGAAGGATTGTCTCGAGGAAGGATCTTAGATGCCATATTGGAAACATGGTTATCAGAGTTTAAAAAACATTAAGAGAAAATTGCCATTAACGGATAGCCTCCCCAACTTACAGTACTACTCGGAGATCCCAGTTCCCACACCTTAAATTGCACTTCTCTACATTGTTATACATCCTTAAGCACTTTCATTACACAGAACTTGAGAGTCTCTGAAAACAAAAGCCTTATTCAAAGTCTTAGTATCTAGGTAACTTCTTCTTCTCATGAGTCATCCTCCCATGTCTCAAATTCCTTGGCAATCTTCGTTGCCCACCTCCCTGCTGCCCTCAGGATCTGAGAATTGAAAATGTTACCTCCATCCTGGAGGTGGCGCTGAGTAGGAACAGGAACTAGTTCACAATCCCTAGGGCATGTAGCTGTTTCTGGATGCCATTGAATTGTTTTCTTTGGTTACGGGTTGCATAACTGAGATCTGAAAAGATGGATATTGGCTGGCCATCTTGTTGTAGAGAAGAAAATTGCCTGGCTGCATTTAAAAGTCAATCCCAGGTTGTAATACTGTTGGTGACTGCCAAAACAGTTCTCCAGTAGTTGGAGCTGATAGGCTTCTGTCTGGAAGAGATCCTATTGACAGCTTTGAGAATAGGTTCCATTGCTAGCTGTAGTTGTTCTGTGAGCCAGTTTTTAATAAAGGAAGCAAGGTCTCTCTCCTCAAATTGTTTGGTCAGCCCCCACAATATGAATGTTGGCTGAACACATTTGGTTTTCTATGTTCTCCATTCTATGCTTCAATGACATATTTTCCTTAATGATCTCCGTGGTGGCGCCCAACACCTTGTGGCTCTTGCATCAACATCGTCTACCTTAATCTGTAAGGCATCTATATGAACTGATTGGGTCTGTAATTGTGCCAAAATGGATTCCATTTTCTGATCTGTTGCACAGATTGTGTACAGGATGGTTTGCATTGCAGGCTCCCTTTTGCTTCTCCAAGGTGTGGCAGTCCACTGCTGCTGGGGCCTGCCTGCTGAGCCATTTGCTGTTTTGGATTGGGACCTACTGCTGCATTTTTCTTATGACCCATCATCTGCAAAACTGAGTAGTTAAGAGTGTCTGTTCTTAACAATCAGGTAAACCAAAGAAGTGTAGAGCAAGTAGGATGGACTGCACAAAGGACAAGCAGTGCTCGGTTTGAAAGAATTAGAAAAGAAAATGGCAGAGAATCAGCACCTGCTTTTAAAACATTCAAAACTTTGTTGTAACTCCTCCTTAAGGAAATACCAGCCGAGAATGCTAGAGTGCTCATATTATTTTAATGATGCATACAAAAGCACAAACTCACTTAAAATGGCCAAAGGAAACTGAAGGAGTCCATAAATGACTAAAGTTCATGAAGTTCCTTGAATCCAGAGCATGCCATATAATCAGAAACAGTTTACACAGAACACTGCGGCTGTATATCCAAAGCAACAAGAGCAAGAGCTGAGGGTCTCAAGTGGACGCTCACCGACATGTTTCGCACGTAGCTTCTCAAAGGCTGACATCCAAGGATATCCACTTGTATTTAAATAAATGACTTAAAGGTATCACCCATTTCCCAATATAAATAACAACGTGAAACACAAAAAGTTTACAAAAAGTAAGAAAGAAAAACAGAACTGTGCTAAGTATTCATTATACAGCACAAGTATAGAGCTGCAAGACTTACTGCTGACATATTCCATAACAACATTTGACACCTTTATCCAGTAGGTCAAAATGTAATCTGTGCACTGCTGAAAGATAGAAGGGAGAAAGAAGACATTAGATAGAAAACACCCAAATTTTATAAAAACTTCTACTTTTATACTTCAGGAAAGGCTTAATCTCTATCCTTTCATTTATACCTGGTGTACATTGCTCTCATAGCAAAAATCCAGTACTGTTCTTCATAGAAGGAGATTATCAAGGTCCCCCTCTTTTTGTTAACTTAGGTTTTTCAATAACTGTAAACAAAATCCATGTGCAGTCTTATCGGCTGCTTTCAGTATATGAAGAGCTAGCATTATTTTCATCACCATTTAAAATAGACCTAGTATGTTCTCCTATACATATTTTAAAGGGACGTTTCATTTTGCCAATGTAGAAACTATTACAGGAGCATCTAGAAATGTATACCACTCCTGCAGTACTACATGTGACAAAGTCCTTAATCTTAATGTCCCTTCCTGTGGATGGTTTTTAAAAGTCTTAGTGTTTTTATCCATGAGCAGTATTTACAGTGACCACATCTATTGCACCCTTCCACTGGTTTAACTAACCAATTTCTTGTTTTTCTGGAATTGGTTGTACAGAGTGCACTACAAAGTCTTTAATATTTTTTTCTCTCCGAAACACAACATGTGGAACCCCAACATTGTTAGGGAGTAAATTTGGGTCCAAACGACCAGTGCCAATGTTTTCTGATAATCTCGGCTATTTCTCCTGATTGGGGACTGTAAGTAGTAACTAAAGTAGTCTGGGGATCACCATCAGTAGGCCGGTATTTATCAATCAACAAATCTTCCCTTGCCATACCATCAACATCACATTTCGCTTTTCAATTATATTCCTGCTATATCCTCTAACTTGTAATTTTGCAGTCAGTTCATTCATCCTCTTATCATATTTCTCTGTATCACTACAGTTTCTTTTGTTCGAATGTACTGACCTTTAGGTATAGCATTAATAACATGCCTAGGATGACAGCTATTTGTAAGTAAATCAGTATTATGATCTGATTGTTTACAGTACAGATCTGTCTTAACACCACCTCTTCCATCTTTGTAAATTCTTAAATCCAAAAAGTGAATTTCAGTTAAGATGAAACTGATAGTAAACCATAGATATCATTACAATTTTCTAGATATTTCATAAATTCAAGCAATTCTTCCTGACTCACTTTCCAAACCATAATAATATAGTCAATAAAACGCTCCATAAGTCTATTTTTGTAAAAAGAGGTTATTTGGGCTCCTAATTGTTTCCAGTTCCCATTTTGCCATGTATAAATTAGCATAGTTCGCGCCATACTGCACTCCATGGCTGTACACTTTTTCTGTAAATAGAAATCATTTTGTAGAAAAAGTATTGTATTCTAGTGTAAATTTTGTTAATTAAATTAACACTGCCGTAGGGTTCTTTAACCGACCTCGCATCCAAATAAAATTCTAAGGCTTCCAAGCCTCCATCATGTGGGATGTTCGAATATAGGGATGTGACATCAAGTGTTACCAGAATACTTTTCTCCTCTATAGCCAGGTCTTCCAGTACTGACAAGATGTCACAGGTGTCTTTTATATAGGTTGGTACCTGCTCCTTAACAATACTAACTAAGAAGGAATCCACAAATTTTGCTAATGGTTCAGTAAGGCTGTTGTTACCTGATACAATCGCCTCCCCGTGGATTCATCATGTCCTTATGAATTTTAGGTAATACATAAAATGTAGACCTAGTGTGACACTAACAGTAAGAAATTTATAAACCTTATCAGATATCAATCCTGCATCTTTAATTCTCTTTAAATAAGCATCAATGTTCTTCTTAAAAGCAGTGTATTGTCAGACTTAAGTTTTTATAATAAGTCATATCTGAAAGTTGTTGTTGAGCTTCAGAGTCATATTTACTCATGTCCATAACTACAACAGCACCCCTTTATCTGCTGCTTTAATAGTAATATCTGTATTCTTCCCCAGACCTATTAAGGCTTCCTGTTCAGTCCTACTTAGATTATGATAATAATGTAAATCAATATCACTATCTAAATGCCTCAGGTCTTCCTCACAGCATTTCAAAACATTTAAAGAGCAGAAGACAATGGGGACAAAAATCAGAAACCGGTTTAATCACCTTCACAGTATCAGGGAATGTATGTGTCTCGAATTTTCAATTACATTCTTTTTAGGATCTTGACCCCCAAAAAGAAGGCTTTCAGTCCAAATTACGCACTCAGTCTATTGAGGTCCAGCACCATTTCAAAGTAATTAAATCTTTGTGTTGAAGTGAAGGAAAGACCTTATTTAAGACTCCAATCTCAGTTGCACTCAACTGACAACTTGAAATATTAATCACTGAAATCTCCCTGTCTTCATCTCCTCTCCAACCTCTCCGTGGTGTACCTCTTCTCTCTCTTTCTACCACCTCTCCTTTTACATTGGGCTCTATATTTTGTCTCCTTAATTGTTGGCTTCTCCACGGGATTGAGGCAACTGAACCCCTGGAGTAACTACATGGTTCCTCTTCTTCTCCTAAAAACAGTCCTGATCTTGTTCAATCTCTTCAGTTGTGGTTATATAGGCTAATTGGTCAGCAGCTTTTGACAAACTATGTACGCTTGTATTTTCGACAGTAGTTTGTACAGACCAGTTAAACACTTTGTCATTTAAATAGTCCTTTTCATCTCTTTCAATTTGGATTTTTAATATTTTTAATTTTTTCATCATACTTTATGTATATTTTCAGTAAAGTATTCCAATTGCTGAGCAAACAAAGGTGCACCACTGAAAGAATAAAGTTCTTCTTGCTTTTGTAACTCAGCTTTAATTTCGCTTGAATTAAAGCATTCTCGTTAAAATTAATTCAATGTACTCACAGCTAGCTTTTTCACTTATTTGGTGCCACTTCTCTAAATGGCCATCTCTTCTGACCACAAGTTGGGTTCTTTAGAATTCTTAAGCCTCTGGGAATGCGTTTTACTTCCAAATATGCTTTTAGCGATATCTCTTCCCAGTGTAACAGCTTAAGCTTACATGCGGTTTTCTCAAAGGCTATAAAAGCCTGTTGGCTATTACTAGGTCCCGATGGTCCTGTGGTACTATTCAATAATTTGGTAAAGTTCATTGTGTTAGTTGTATTTTTAAAAGTAGCTCAGTAAGGAGTGAGAACCTTCAGTGCGCTGTCCCTGCCATGTCTCAGACATTAAATAACACGTATGAAGCAGGAGCGCAAACTTGCTCAATACAAAGGCAAAGGAGTTCATTTTTACAATTTTACAAGCTGTGCCAGTCCTTTATGAAACAAGTGTACAGCAAGTAGGATGGACTGCACAAAGGGAAAGCAGTGCTCGGTTCAAAAGAATTAGAAAAGAAAATGGCAGAGAACCAGCACCTGCTTTAAAACATTCAAAACTTTGTTGTAACTCCTCCTTAAGGAAATACCAGCCGAGAATGCTAGAGTGCTCATATTATTTTAATGATGCATACAAAGCACAAACTCACTTAAAAATGGCCAAAGGAAACTGAAGGAGTTCATAAATGACTAAAGTTCATGAAGTTCCTTGAATCAGAGCATGCCATATAATTAGAAACAATTTACACAGAACGCTGTGGCTGTATATCCAAAGCAACAAAGAGCAAGAGCTGAGGGTCGTCTCCAAGGACGCCACCTGATGCATTTCACACGTAGCTTTCTCAAAGGCTGACATCCAAGGATATCCACTTGTATTTAAATAAATGACTTAAAGGGGTATCACCCATTTCCCAATATAAATAACAACATGAAACACAAAAAGTTTACAAAAAGTAAGAAAGAAAAAACAGAACTGTGCTAAGTATTCATTATACAGCACAAGTATACAGCTGCAAGATTTACTGCTGGACGATTCCATAACAACATTTGACACCTTTATCCAGTAGGTCAAAGTGTAATCTGTGCACTGCTGAAAGATAGAAGGAGAAAGAAGACATTAGATAGAAAACACCTAAATTTTATAAAAACTTTCTACTTTTTATACTTCAGGAAAGGCTTAATCTCTATCCTTTCATTTAAACCTGGTGTGTACATTGCTTTCATAGCAAAATCCAGTACTTTTCCCATACTAATTGGTGAGCCAGCCTTACAGAAAGCAGTCTGTAGTTTCAAGTCCAGTTAAAAAGAACTTCAGTAACAAAAGTGACAAACAGAAATGATGTTTTATGATGACAGAATATTAAGTACAGTCAAAAACAGTGGTGAAATTGAGTCAAAACAGGGTGGAATTCAAGCATGCATGGGACAGTCATAAGGCAATTCTAGGGGTGGGGTTAGGAAGAAGTAGGCTGCTGGTTAACTAGGTTCTGCAGCTTCCATTAGGTAGGGAAATGGGCAGACTGGGTGGGCCAGCGGTCCTTATCTGCCATCAAATTATATGTTTCTATGTTTCTAATATAACACACCAGACTAAGATTATTTAAATTGGTGTGCCAGCCTTACAGCATCCCTGTTAAATTTAAGTACAGTACTTTCAAGTCCAGCCAAAAAGAACTGTTCAGTAACAAAATGGCAAACAGAAATTATGTTTCATGATGAAAGAATGTTATAACTTTTGAAAATACAGTTTTATAAAATTTGGGTGTTTTTCTATCTAATGTCTTCTTTCTCCTTCTATCTTTCAGCAGTGCACAGATTACACTTTGACCTACTGGATAAAGGTGTCAAATGTTGTTATGCAGAATATGTCCAGCAGTAAGTCTTGCAGCTGTACACTTGTGCTGTATAATGAATACTTAGCACAGTTCTGTTTTTTCTTTCTTACTTTTTGTAAACTTTTTGTGTTTCATGTTGTTATTTATATTGGGAAATGGGTGATACCCTTTAAGTCATTTATTTAAATACAAGTGGATATCCTTGGATGTCAGCCTTTGAGAAAGCTATGTGGAAGCATCAGGTGATGTCACTTGGAGACGACCCTCAGCTCTTGCTCTTTGTTGCTTTGGATATACAGCCGGCAGCTGCTCTGTGTAAACTGTTTCTGATTATATGGCATGCTCTGGATTCAGGAACTTCATGAAATTTAGTCATTTATGGACTCCTTCAGTTTCCTTTGGCCATTTTATGAGTTTGTGCTTTTGTATGCATCATTAAAATAATATGAGCACTCTAGCATCTCAGCTGGTATTTCCTTAAGGAGGAGTTACAACAAAGTTTTGAATGTTTTAAAGCAGGTGCTGGTTCTCTGCCATTTTCTTTTCTAAATCAAAGAAGTCCAAATTCTGCAAAGCTTTAGACAGTTTTAAATATATATGTTAATTGCCAGTTGGAAAGCGAAATGAATATGCATCCTGTCTCGACTGCTGATCTCTGGCACCCCCAATAAGACATACGCACTTGAAAAAGTAACCACACTTTGTTTTTATCTTAGGTTTAATTACTTTTCTGTGAATCATACCACCAGCTGTATGGCGATGACAGACAAGGACTTTCACTGCACTTCCTCATGCTTCTCTAGAGTCAATTTTAAACAAAAAGATTCAAAACCAGGAACAGCTGTCTAAAACAATTAAAATGAAACAAACCACAATAGAAAGCAATGGTTCCAGTACAGTGTGCTGTAAAATGGCAATAAAAGAACCAACTTACAGTGAGATTATGGCAGCAGGTCTGGAAGGGATGGAACAGGAATGTTGACAGTCAGCATGCCTTGCCTTGGTAGTGTTTGTCAGTTTCCACAGTAGACGTTCCAAATAAGAAATAATCAAATCTGGCTATTTTAACATTCTGATAATGTGAATCACACTTTCCTTTCTCTGCTGTACCACGATTGAGAGATGACAATACTGATAAATAAAGTGCTGTTAGCCAGTTAAATTACATCATTCTGGGTTAAAACTATTGCAAAGCTGAGTATTTTATACCAAGGTTTCTTAGCTATGTTAAAAAGAAGCTGCTAAATGTACAAAGTTGACAGCAGTGAGTCACCACAGGCTTGAGTGACCATTGCTATGGCAATATATGCTCATGCTTGCCTCTTCTATACTGAAGCCAGTAACAAGCTCACTCTTTTCTCTACAGTGTGTAGATTCTTTTATGATAGTTAAGAAACCTTACCACAAAAGGTCAATTTTGCAACATTTTTGAGACACACTGCCTTTATTTTAATATCTGCTAGCTGTTTATTTAATAGTATTATCATCCTTGGTCACACTATCCAGGAGCCAAAAAGTGAAAGTACTTATTATTATTAACATAATGCAGAAATATTTATTTTATTCAATTTTATTTATTTTGCTTTTAATGACCGGATAAGTGCACTAGACAGGACCTGCCTATTTTCAGGCACGACCCAGGAGAGTACAATACAGGCACACAACATTACAGTAAAACAGGGTATAGCACATTACAGGAATTTCCATGGTAAAAGTTAACAATAGCAGGGATAAGATACAAATAGTGAGCACCAGAATTGCAAAGTACACAAGTAGATAAAGTTTCTCAAAATTCTGCTGTGGGAAGTTGCAATTACTACCAAAGCAAACAAATCTCAGACACAATAAATTTCCATCCTGTTGATCCAGACACATTGCTCTCATCACTGTTTAACTAGCTTCTTTGCTTTGCATTTGACAGCACACTGTACTGTAACCTGTCTCTACTCATGCTCCTCCCTTACTCCCTATCCTGACACTACCAATGCAGATCCCTCCACAGACTGTCATTACTCTAACTCCTGACAGTCAATACTCTGCACTAAAATGCTATTACTTCAACAAATTATCACGCAACATCTCAGTGGCTGCAGAGGTATGGATGGGGTAGGGAGAATGAGGGGTTTATGGTGAAGAGGGATTCTATGGTAGGGGATTAGTTGAATGAGAAATATGAAGACGATTACAAAACATTAAGTTCCCCTAATAAATGCATGTTGTTTGAAGTGGCTCTTGTGATTGTACAGGAAGATGCATAAAAGTGAGGGAAGGGGAAGGAGTGGATGGTGATGTGAAAAACTTGATATCCTAAAACATATGTTCTATAAACACAGCATGGCATGGCCTGGCTAAAGATATGATATATATCTTCTCTTGTGGCCAACAATATCAGGATATCTCACTCAAGGCTTCACCACTCTTGAGCTATTATATCATTGGCAATTCATGAAGATAAATATGTATCTTCAGTCAGGCCATATTAAGATATCATGTGTACATATATATACCACACCAGTGGTGAATAAATTGGGTAAATAAATATTTTGGGATAAATATTAATTTTCACTTAGAATACCATTTATACAACTTAGAACAACATTTATATAACTTAGAACATGTTATTTCCACTTAGAATCTGGAAATGGAACACAGAGAACAATGGGCTAGATAGGAACTTACAATGGAAAGAAAGGCAGTTTAAAGCTAAAACAAAGTAAAACACCAGTACAAAACACTACAAATGGTGTGGTATATATCAAATACATAATGGATTACAGTAGAACAGCACATTTATCTTCACACATGAGTGGTAGGACCTTTATAACTAATCATGGCTTTGCCATTCATGAGTTATGGGTCTTATCACTCACTAGTGAAGACAAATGTGTTATTCCACTGCAGTCCATTATGTATTCTATATATATATATATATATATATATATATATATATATATATATACATTGCAAAAACTTTGTTAATGAATCAGTTAGGGTTGATAGCACAGTGACAAAAGTATGGAAATGTGATGTTAGGGTTACCCCAACCACTCACTACCCCACTCACCACCACCAATAGAGAGTTAAAGAAGCCAGGATCATCAAGCCTAACTCTCACCCCATTTCATGTGTAAACAATCTGACATGGTACAGTAAGCGAGAATGGGGTGAGAGTTAGACTGATGACCCCATGGCACACCCTGACATCTGTTCGTGGTGGGAGGGTGGGATGTTGGGATAACCCTTAATATCACATTTTACACATTTGTCACTGTGATATCAACTTAACTGATGCATTAGCAAAAGTTTTCTGCAATGAATTTCCTTCTTATTGAGAAAATGTAATGTAACTGGTAACTGGTATGTGTCTGTGGAGTGCGGTCCCTTCAGGCCCTGCATTCCCTTCAGATTAGCCTGTTTTCAATAATGGTATGTGTATGTGGGCGTGGCCCTGTATTCCACTTACACATAAGTACGGAGTGATACAGCAGCCCCATAGTACTGTAAAGGAACTTGTTATAGTTATTTGGCAATATCTCAGTAACGTAGAAAGTAGGAAAAAATTCCACTGAAGTTGTAATCAAGACTTTGAAACATCCATGCATGCTTAATCCTGTGGGTAGAAAAATCTGTATCTTGAATCGTTTCAAGATAAAGAAGTCAAAAGTCACCACAGGTGCCACACTGTTCGCCTGTGGAAATTTCTGAACTTCAGAGTGCTGTAACTATGGGCCCATTTAATGTTTTTGACCAAACCACAAAAGGGCACATGTGTGGCACCAGGGCTTGCCATTGTCAATGGCCTGCAAATGTCAGCCCAAAAGCCCCAACTGTTTTGATGCAGTGGATGGCAAAGAATTGTTGTTTTGGGTGCAGTTTCAACAATGTTTTCATGCACTGTTTTTGTGAAACATAAAGTTTTTGCGACACCCTGTTACCTTATAATTAAATCTTTCCGTCCAAAAAGAATGTTTTCATATCGTATTTTTGTCTGCGGTCATTATTGCACACACAAAAAATGTTTTCACTAAAACAAAATGGCAAGATGCCAGAAAATTTTAAAACACATGTTTCCAGTCAACCTGCACAAAAACTGATGCCAGCTATGAGTTCCTCAGGCCCTGATTATGTAAACACAGGTATTTGTGTTTAACAAGCAGCAGTATTTTCTAGTTACATCAATTTTTCTCTCTCTCTCACTGAAAACAAGATGGTGGCACAAAAGAAAATTGCAGAGCACAAAAGAAAAATATTTTTCAAAAGTTTTCGTGTCACCTATATAAATTTTGCCATAGGCTAAAATGGGACATGAAAATATGCATAACTTTTGAACAGATTAATATTTTTTCACCAGATCTTCAAAAGGCACAGCCTTCACCCAGGCCACATACAGAGATGTACATTTGAAGCCAGACAGACACACTGTTTGGTCTCTGTAGCCTGACAAAGAATTGCAAGATTTTTCACATTTTTGATACTCCACAACTCAGCAACTGTACATATGACTGTAATGAAATGTTCCAGGTCCAGAGAACTATGGTTGGACATCATGCATACAAACCTCAGGCAATCGGACAAATGGTTGCAAAGTTATTAAAGTGCAAACTTTGGACTTAACATAGAAGTGGCCTGGCAACCTTAACTATAGCTACCATGCAGCTATAATATATCTACATATATATATATATATATGGCAAAAACTCCGTTTAATGCATCAGTTAGGTTGTTCCACAGTGACAAAGTGAGGAAATTCGTGTTAGGGTTGAAAACCCTAACTCAATTCATCCCCAGCACCATAGACACACACACACACATGCAAGTATGGGGAGGACCAAGGCAACACGAACAATGACAGACAACCAGCAGCAGGTGACAGAAATAACAAAAATTGTCTAAATGTACTACAAGACATCCCCACCCACCTGACCAGGTACTGCATGCTCAGTGGAGATCAACAGCAAAACTGAGGCCATGTACACCAAAGGTACACATCCTGATTGCAGCTGCACAACGTACCACACTTAGTAGTTGCATGGCCTTACCTTACCGATGTCCCACACAACACCACACATGTGGTGGGCAGCTGAGCAATAGAGTTGAGCAAAACCAAAGATTTGTACAGGTATAATATCTCTGATTATAACAAGGGTCTAAGAAATGCAGCTTTCTGATTGGCTGTAAACATTCTAACACCTTTATGTTTAGTTTATATTAACATACATGTAGAGCCTAACCATATGATGAACATGGTTTTATGTTGTTGAAAAACAGTTTTATTATGATAGCAATAAGCCACTCACAGGTATTTTGTTAATGGTCAGTTTATCACTGTCTAGCGACATGTGGCACTCAGCTATGCCTCATTCAACATTAAACCCCTATAGGGTGATTAACAGACCATTAACATAACTGTTCATCATGTCTTATTGCTTAATTACCTTCATGTGTAGATACTCTCCTCTGCTAGGCACTGCAGGAGCTTTGCAACACAGTGTCCTATCCAGTTACACCATCCACAGTCAAGTTACTGGAGAATGGCTGTGAATATGAACTCATGAAGATTAACAGTGTAACTTGATTATTACAGTCATTGAAACCTTAGTGTGATTATAACTCACAGAGTCAGTCATAGAGAATAAGCCCTGGCATCCTATTACACTTATCCCATTGTGAGTTTAATCAATACTGAAAGACACTCTATTTATATCTACACTATACCTACTTGATTCCTGCTGTAGCACAATTAATATACTTATCACTTTGATAGCATCAGTGACATAATTGTGGGAAACCAAACACTAGCCATACTGACTGAGTATGAAGCAACTGGTAAAAATATTAGGCTCTCTCCATAAGTGTCATAGATCACTCATTGCAGAAATAGTTAATGTATTACTATTTCAATAAATTAGTCATCACAGATGCAATGACATTGTCTTTATCAGGTACAACATACTCAGTAAGTGCATACAGTAAAATCTTTCCTATTGACATGTCGGTACAAGTATATGATTATTGGCTCAGTAGTGCTATGATATTTAGAAGTTGCTTGGCCTGATCCATGTAATTACAGTGTTTTTACGAAGAATAATTACTGCATCTTTAGTATTAAAACACACTGAAGGTATATTTATGTACATCAGCAGTACACCTTAATCAGTAAGAATGCATCTGATACTGGCAGTACGAATTTCACAGTGTTAAACAGGCAATGCTTTTCCATATGTTTACATCAGCCTCTCTATCTTGAGTAAACAGTTACAGTAAATGTACTACTATGTAAATCACATACTAAATGCAACACTACTTTTATCTTGAGCATGGCTGTGTCTTGTAGTTAATTTATGTAGTTCTCTTAATTAATGTATACTCACTATTGTAAAACATTTGTAGAACTGTGATGATACACCTTCGGCATTTATATTGACTAACAGCACAGTACCAGTTTGGTGTTGTGTGGGGCATCGGAAGGTAATGGCCATGCAACTACTAAGTGTAAGTGCGTTGTGTAGCCAGCTGCAATCAGGGATGTGTACATTTGGTGTACATGGCCTCAGTTTTGCTGTTGATCTCCATTGAGCATGCAGTACCTGGTCAGGTGGGTGGGGATGTCTTGCAGTACATTTAGACAATTGTTTGTTATTTCTGTCACCTGCTGCTGGTTGTCTGTCATTGTTCATGTTGCCTTAGTCCTGCCCCGTGCTTGCATGCGTGTGTGTGTGTGTGTCTGTGTGTCTGTGGTGCTGGGTACTGGAGTTAGGGTTTTCAAACCCTAACACCGAATTTCGCCACTTTGTCACTGTGGAACAACCCTAACTGATGCATTAAACAGAGTTTTTTTGCCATAAATATCCTGTCTTTTTGAGAATGATTACTAACAATAGTATATGATTTATTGTTGTAAGAGTACTGCATACATACATACGAAATGTATCAAGATGAGGAATACAGTAACTCATGTAGTACTATTTTCTGTTATTAATACTAAGACTACTTCCATCTGAACCATATTGTTTTTATATTAATCTATTAATTTTCACTTCCCATTGTTATTGCATTATTATTTTTTATGTTGCAGTATTTTACTCATTTTCTTTGTCAACTCAATGTAACTAGTCTTCGACACATGATGAATGTAGTACTTTATGGCCAAATATTCAAACTGTTCCAGGCTGTGACATAGCCTGGGCACACCTGAAGTGGCTTGCACAGGGGTGTCCTGATGACATTCAACAGACCTGCAGTATGGTGTAGTAGCTTTGAATATCACAGTCTGGCCATACTAACTGTGCATGGTGCAGTAGTACTGCTCAATGCAAGTGTCCGACTGTAGCATGCAGATGCGTGGTGGAAGTGGCATTGCCATGCGCACAGCACCTGCCATATCTACAACGGACATCCAAATGAGTTCATAACATGTGCAAGGCACACAAAGCTACATTTTAATCTCATTACAGCCCCATTTGCATGTGATTAGCATGCAGAAATGCCATTCTCTGACAACTTGTGCCTGGCGCTCACAGGCACGTAGTCATGAGGAACAACACTGCATGCATCCCAGTGACGGGAATTCATGAACACCCAGAAAATATGCAATATGCCACATAGTCCAGTGTACTGCTGAGCCCAATCATAGGCATCTAATCCCCCAAAAGTGCAATAGCGCTGGTGGTGTAGTGGAGTGCAGTGAGCCCAATCGCATTCATCATTAATAGATTCCCCAAGTACAATATTGTTTGTGATCCAGTGGCCCAGTTGATGGCTGATCATGGACATCTGTACTCATCAAATACCCTAAAACCCCTGTGGTGTAGTGAACACCACAGCACACCCGACAATGAACCCTAACACTGTTATTTTACTCTCGTCAGTTGACAGATGTCAGTACTGCACTCGGCTTCCACCTTGTGTTGCTCAGCACTGACAGGTCAGTAGAGCTGCACAACCGATTGTTTAACAGCATCAGCCATGGACATGCAGCCCATGCCCCATTATTCAGTACAGATATGTAAATGAATTAATTTACATATCTGAATAGAGTGTCAGGTATGAGCTGGATGGGCATTAGGTCATGCTGTGAACAGATGGGTATGTAACTCTACTGACCTGTCATTTGGCAGGCATTGGGGTGGCAACCAAGTGGTGCTGGCACCCACCAGCTGACGAGGTGTGAGTGGGTCGTGGGGCTCACTGGGTGACTGGGGTGGGAGTACACTACACCACCAGGGTCTTAGAGTATTTTATGTGGTACTGATTGGTGCAATCAGGCAGTGATCAGTGTACTGGACCACCAGGAAATGTCACTGTTTTTGGGGTAACGCATTGATCTCTCACGATCATGCACATAGAGACATAGTGTAGCACCAGTTATATGCAACGATGGCATTTGCTCCAGTAATGCCTCCGATTGTGCATGGGACCATTGTCAGGTATCTCAGGAACTTGATGGACAACCACAAGTGTAATACCACATGAGTGTGCTATAATGTTTCAGTAAATGGATGAAATAATAGTTCTGCAAATCTTTGTCACAAATATTGCAAAATAAAATCCCCACAAAGACAATGACACGCACAAACAAAAAGAGTATCTATAAAATATTTTGTATTTGTATAAAAATATAAAGATATTTAAAACCAAATCACAAAAAATAAGATTTTTTATAAAAATACATACAAAATATTAAATATTTCAATTTACAAAGAAAAAAAACAAAATATAGATTTTTTGATCAAAAATAAATATTTCTTCAAAAATGTCTTCTTTCTTGTTAAATAAAAATAAATAAAAATAATTATTGTCCAAAAATATGTAGCAAAAACAGTTCTCAGCCAAAACTTGAGAGAGGTGTGTGTGCTGTTTGAGGCAGTCCAAGCCAGAAACTGGATTTGATGTGGAGGCGCAATGGAAGTGGAAGCTGTTGCGCCTCCAGAGGAGATACGGACTGCTATGAAGGGTGGTCACTTCGTTCCCAGGGAAGCTGGCAGGAACAGGTGGTGCTGGTGGAGGCGAACACTAGTACTGGCCACAGTGGCATCAGCCGCTGTCACCACAGGCTCAAGCACTAGGTTGATGGTCTGTTGTTGTGCTTCCAAGAAGGACAACATTTTCTACTATCCTTCAAGGAGCGCAACAATGTCTTTTTTCAGACCAACAACCATGCGCTCAAGCCTGCGGGTAATAGCGGCAGTGGCCAGTAACACGATTTTTCTCACCGGTGCCCTACAAAGAATCAAAATAAATAAATCAATACAGGAGACTAAAAAACAGCGATGGACTTTCTGTCTTTCAACGTTAAATATTTGCTAGCTAATGCAGTTACACTTATACATTAATTTGGTGCTAATGATACTATTTAGAAGTCTGATACATATGTAGATTGTTGTCTTGTCTGTCTGGGTATAATACTTTATTAACCATATTATGTCATTAGTTGACAACTATAAAAAACTTGTAGTAACTTTTGATTTTGTATGCTATTCTTGTGTTTTATTCAGTCAACATAAATATTCAGTATCTAGATGCTTTAGCATAATAAACAGTACAGTCTCATACAGTAAAAGTACATCCTCATTGTGTGTGTGGGAATTGAAACTTTTCCATCTGTGGCTATAATGTTTACTCATGTCTGCAAGAGAATATCGACTACCTTCACATGAACACTATCATAAGATAATTTTATGTGTACATCATCATAACCACTTTAATGATTGTTTGAAAAGAAACACCTTCGAAGTTCTAATTCACCCCTCTACACACATATATGTTTCAAAAAATTTTGCAACTGATCTTGCATTGATTCAGCTGAAAACCATGAACAAGCTGTCATTTAGTATTTTATGTTCATATCTCATGATTTGTATTGTTACAGAAACTGTTCCCTAAAATCCAAAATGTCCTATCTCAAGAATAACTGACCAGCAATACAGTCAGTGAAAGTTTCTTATTTTTTGTATAATGAAACAACTTAGTAACAGTATTAAAATTTTTCACCGTATATGTACTCTTTTCAACTAGTTTTTGTAAACATTATTATTAACAGTTTTTCCATTTTCGTCAAATTGTCAATTGAATCTGTCTCAGTTTTTTCCAATACTTGAAACCATCTCACAGATTTAGTATTCAAGACTTTAGTGAGTTAACTAAGTACTTACTATAATACATTTTTCACACAGCATATGAATAGAAAGTAGGAGCTGTGTTCAGAAGTAGTGAAAGAAATGCAAGTTTACACCATGGACAACACAGTTACAGAATGTTACTGCTATATCAGAAAGTTGTATTGATGTTAAATAAATTATCACTCTATCTAAAAACACTGGAATCTGAACACAATGATCATGTGTATTCTCATGCAATCTCACATAAAAACAATATACACTTCAGGGAGTAGTGACGATCAGCTGGATAGTGAATTGGCTCTACCAATGAGCCCACAGCTTAATAATTGGTAGGATAGGTTAATTAACAAGGAGATTAATCAATACTTTCTACAGGTATCAGTACCTGGGTACCTCCTGCTCACCACCTACATGTATGACATAAAGGTAGCTATCATGAGTAATATTGCTCTGTTTTGCAGATAACTGAAAACTGTGATCGTTAGTGGCCAGCTGGTCAACAGACTGCCCTGTCCCAACAGGTAAATGTAGAAGAGACACTACTCTAACTAAAATGCAGTGAAGTGTGAGGTACTGCACATCACACAGAGAAATGCATAGAAGTGTTCCTCCATGGTGGGGATGAAATAGTATAAGAGTTCATTGCTCTCAGGGACTTGAAGCTGTTCTTCTATGTTAAGACAAACACCCTTGACACTTGTACAAGGCCAACAGATAAGGACTACAGGATGCTGTATGCATCACCAGTGTGATTGCTCCAGAAGACATGGAAGATATTACACATGTGCTCTAACTCACAGTCTGATAACACATCTAAAGTACTGTTTGCAGCTTCAGATGCCACAGTTAAAGACACACATTTAACTTCTGGAAACCGTCCACAACAGGGACATAAAAACAATGTATGTCTTGCAGAACATGACCTATATGTACAGTCAGTCAAATCCAAATATGTACATATTCCCAGACAAAAGCAGACACTTCAGACATGCAGACATCTTCAGGTACAGGAAGAGGATAAATAAGAGACTGGCAGTTAGGATGACTGAAACAAATGAAGAGTAGTAGTTAATACTGCAACTAGAGGATGGAAACTCTGGGGAAAAGAAGGAGATTTACTTCATTAGCACATGAGTTGGATCCATGCAATGTGGTGGCTAATGCTGGTGCCGCTAATATGGTAGAAGTGTTCAAGAGGATGTGGTACAGCAATAAGACAATGGCTCCAGTACTATAGTAATTGTTCTACTTCTGTCCCTGGCGCTCTAGTTAAACAGTCAGTGTCCTATTACAGAAATACCTCAATATGATATCAAAGTCAAACATGATTTGTTAGCTTGTTGCACACCATTTCATCTCCTGCCACTGACCAGCTACATGTACTCTCCCCAGTCTTCACTCCTGTCAGTGACTGCCACGTACCTTCAGTCTAACTGGAATGCAGGATGCAGAATTAATGGTTCTGTGTAATATGGCTGTACACACATCACACACATTGCAAGAAAATGAATATGAAGCTTGTACCATACTAGTGATAACATATGTGTGGATGTGTCATTTTCATCAATAAACAATCTACTACTATACAGTTTTACAATGTATTATGTGACATTATGAAAAAAGCTAAACACTGTATCTAAATGACATAAGTCATTACACAACTGTTCGGCTGAGACACAATTATAATAACATACATTCTGAGTTCACGATACTGTGACACTACATGTTGCTTGAAAAGATTTTGTGATTCCACTTACGTGTTGAGCTGGCGCCGCCTCCTGCTTCGCCTCCACTGGTTCTGCACGCCAGCTTCCCGGCTCTATGGAACAAAACAAGTGAAAACATGATCACATATACATCAAATATCAAGCTACAACAATATTTTTAAGAAGCTACATTTGTAATACTCCATGATTGTGTAGGGCAAACATGTGAACACATTTCTCTTTGCAATAACAGTTCTGTCTTTAGATGGATTTATTTTCTTAAGCAACTATTACATGCAGACAGCAACTCTTCTCATCTGCAGAGTGAGCAAGCACCTTACATGAACAGTATAAAGAATGTAATAGATAATAACTAAAATTGACCGCACCATAATTTGGGTATGTACTGTGTTTGTTACACCATGAGTGTACATTGCTGTAGATTTCCATATACTTTATTCACTGATGTCCACCCCATTGACTGTCACTATGGCAGGAACAACATACACATCACTTGCCACTGCCACACTGACAGTCAGCAGCCCTTAGACATCAAAGCACATGCAGCATATTACTGTGGCCATAGCCCAAGGGAACACTAAATTCAAATCATGAAAGCCTGTGTACATGGTCTTCCAACAGAAATCTTTATCCAATCCTGAACAGACTTTTATAAAACAAACCTATTTTTTTATGATGGTTCCCTGACCATGTCTGTCCAATTACAGTTAAAAAAAGGACATCTATAATTACTACTATGCAGTACAACACCCAATTCCTACCCATTAATTGCAATAATAACAAGAGTCTGAGAATGCAGCTTTGTTTTTGCTTCAAACATTCTAACAACCTTATGTGTGTCTTATTAACATACATGTAGACATAACCATATGATGAACTGAATTTAACACAGTTTGAAAAACTGTGTAATTATAATAGCAGGAAGGTATCATAGGTATCATGTTACTGTTCAGTTACTCACCCTCTAGCAGCATATGGCAGTTGGTTATGTGTTAGTCAACATTATTCCCTAGAGGGTTATTAACACAGCATTAAAATAACCCTTGGTAATGTCTAATAGCTTAATAAAAGCAAGGGTGTGACCATTTTCAGGTTACTGCTCAACTGCAAACATTGTCAATGCCTATGTTATTCCTTTATTAAGATACATGTAGATACTTGCCTATACTGTCCATTAACATATTTTTAATAATAGAAATAAGACATTCCCAGTACATATATAAATGATCACTTAATAACCATCTAGGGCATGGGCACTCAGCAACACATAATTACACACTACAACTATTGAATAGTGGTAACACACCATGAACATACCAATTGATAATGGATTATTAGTTGAACATGAAAGTCCACCACCAAAATTAGTGGAGCACAACAGCTACCCCCACCAGGCCACATGGCCCATCAAGTAGTCGTATGGGCATACATCCATTGTCACATACATGAAAAATGGTATCACACTCATATGTTAGTACACATTAGACATATTTTCATTCATCAATTGACATCTTTCCATTCTGTTTAACAATATGTGCTGCATCACCATACATTAACAGTCTGTTATTATACACATATCCATCCCACTGGTGTCAGTAAACACACAGCAGACAAGCAGGTGGGTGCATAACTATTGATTCTCACACATCAGAAATGTGGTAGAAGCATGACAGCAGGTATTACTTTGCTGTAAACCACTGTATTACATTTAAAGAACACATTAGCAGTTTACTGTTATTTGTGTGTTGCTTCAGAGTACACCAACATCTAAACTTCAGTAACCAGTGCAACAGAGTGGATGTAATGTTATCTGTGACTGTCAGCACTCATACACCTCCAGTGTAGCAACAGACTCAGTGGTGAATGTAATATTTATGTATCAGATCATCAAGTAGGCTGTTGTACAAATGGAACAGTAAGAGGATATATTAAGAGAAACATCACTGCATTAAACAAATTATGATTCTGTTCCACCAAGGATATGATACCTAATCGCACTGCAGACACACAGACTCATTCTTAACTGGTCTCTGTTGCCAGATGATAGACTGGCTCTTTTCTTTCTCTTACTCAATGACCTAAAACAATGTTTTCAACCCACTCCACAAACACAAACAATACATACATGGTTCAAGTAATACTTAATCACTAAATAGTATTTAAAAAATATGACCTTAACTTTTGCAGCTCACTACATTACATTATATCCTCATAGCTACCCTTAATGACATACTACAATTATTTCTACTAGCATCTTACCGTCGGACTCAACGATAATGACATTCTCTGTGTCTGACTGACTACCCTCCACAGCTTCACGCTGTGTCAGTACTACCTCACAGGAAACCGGGGAGACTCTACGTTGTCCTCGTCATGAAACAGAAAGCAAAGACATATGTAAGGGTGTTAAATGTTACTTACATCACATGTGTTTCAAACAGTTGCTGCAACAGTAAAACATGCATCCCCACGCAGGTTAACATTGCTTCTCATTAGACACAGCACAAGCATTGTAGTAACAAATTACAATAACAAGTGCAGCTGATATAAAATATAAAGTTTGAAGAGCACTATGGCAGAGCTCTAAATGAAGATTAGTGGTTTTTGCTACAACCATGTAGTTACATTTCAACAATGTTTCAATCTAAAACCCTATTAAGTACACATATTGAAATAATAATTTTCAGATGAGAACGGAAACATAATTTAATGCTGTATGCAACAAAAAAATAAAAAGTGGTTATTCCATGTGCCACAATACTGCAAAACACATACATTTCTGAACTGTACTACTATTGTAAATGTAACATAACAAAATGGCATGACTGCATAACATGGTACCAAATAGACAGAAGAGACACAGATACAAAACTTAGTCAAACAACACAGCTTGAAACTCTCTTAGATTTATCAAATGCAATAACTATGTTAACTCTTAAATAAATGACAATATTATGTATTTTGTATGGGTGCTTGTATAATCACTACATTACTATCATTACTCAGATTGTGTTGTTATTGGTCACTCAGCTAAACCTCAGAAATAAATACCACAGGCATGTCAAATGAACCTTATTCTATACTGTATTACAATTTGAGACCTCATTGTTAAAAGAACATTGAATGACTGTCCAAAACTAACATTTGTCAATGCTAAATGTTTGCCTGCTGGCATTGACAGTGGTGAGTGTGAAGTTACAAGAGCTGCTATAATAGAATGGCAGTGAAGTATTGAACCTCAAGCCATCCCACCACCACCAGCTCTGCAGAGAGTTACAGGCATTGGGGTGTGCCTTTGAGTCATCAGCCATAACGGCTACGCTATATCATCACATCCTCTCACCCTGCAGACACTGACAAGTGTCACGTAAGCCACTTTGTGGTTGTTGGCCTCATGTACACTCCATTCCATCAGGAAATACAGTGAGATGGGTGCAGTATAGGAGAATGGGTAAACTTTGGAGCTCAAGAGTCCACGGTATACCTTGATGCCTGTCACCGCTGCAGGGTGAAATGGTATGATATCATAGCAAGATCCTAAGTCACAATCTCCTGATGCTCGTCATTCTCTACAGGTTGTGCATCATGTATGGAACCCCTATCACCCTCACGACGGTTGGTATTTTCACCCAAATTGTCAACATGTTTTGTGTGGACCCAACTCATGAATAGTGGCTGATATCATTGTGTTTCCCAAAGCTGCTTATGTACAGCAACTGGCATATTTAGCACCACAGCTGCAAAAACATTCCAAACAGGATGTTAAAAATTGGCAGCAGTACTGTTCATAAGGACAGCAAAAAACAGCAACAAGTTGCAAAATCTCCAGTAAAATATTTTAAAAACTGCGAACTCACAGCATGCATAGAAACTGTTAAACACACACGTAATAATAATTATTTGGGATTTTCACAGCAGATTGTCAACATGGTATTTTGACCTCCAATCATGAACACTGTCACTGTGATTTAATTTATCTGTCCCCAACAATACTTCTACAGTAACTATCAAGATCTCTGCACTGTGTGAAACACATTTTGAATATGTTGTGAAAAATGACAGCTGTACTATGCATAAGGAAGTGTGGAAAACATTCCAGTGTCAGAAATTGCACTAAAAATATTCAAAGTAATGAACTTATAAGGGTGCGTGGAACTGCACAATGTTCACTCATAACACAGTCATTTAATGGAATTTGTTCACTTGTGCTCAACATTGCCATTTTAGGAATCTCTGTTCATGAACAATGTAACTGTAATTTTCTTAATCTGTCCCATACATTGATTTCACATACCAACTGGCGCCATTGTGCTCTATATGGAAAACACATTTTGGAAAATGTGACAAATGACAGCTGTACTGCTCATAAGAGGTGGAAATGGTAATGTTGAAATCTGATGAAACATTGAAGTTCGCAAACTTACTTGTTATATAACTATGCTATGCAAAAATGACTGCTGTAATAGCAAAATGGTAGTATTAAATGGTAACCTGAAATGTAAATTTTGTATTCAAAATGCAGTAGCTTCAACTAAGTGTACAAGGTTGACTTCTATGAAGTGTTAGTGAATTCCAGAGCAATTACCTATAAAGTAATTGTGTTGTGAACGTCCCAGTTAAGCTATATCGTGTTTAATAAGTATGCTAACTGTACAGAGAAATCATAACAAAAATAAATGTAGATTCTATGTGAGAATGTCATGCTACTACAATGTGAGCTGAAATGAACTACAACTGTGCGATAAATTACTTATGGTAAAAAGATCAAACATTTCATTTTAAATGTATGATACTTGCTCAGATCTGTCAATGCACATGTTAGAAGATATGTATGAAGCCATATTCTAACTGTTACTCTCTGTCTTTTCATACAATTTATGATACTTTCTGTAGTTAACACTGTACTGTGAACCATAATAGCAAACATGCCAACTAAATACAGACATAGATGATGGGAAAGCGAGACAGTATAATATACTGCCATTGTTGTATAGGTGATATGCGAAACAGTAAAGTAACATCACAAAATGAACATACACAGACCTTTATTGCAACATTGGCTACAACTCACTGCACAGTAAGCATATGCTAACAGCAAGGAAAAAGGGTATTTCTACAAAAGTTGTGTGGTCTCAGCTAAACACAACTATTGTGGTGTAACCATCAACAAGCCTCCAAAACAACGTAGACTCACACCTCTGATTTGCAGCTGAGAAAAGCAAGTATTTCGATCAGTAGCAGTAAAGCGGATGAAAGACTTATCGCTGCTGTGATGAGGTCTCTCTAAAAGACTAAGAGTCATCTGTCCTATGAAGTTTCATCTCAAAGTGCGCTTATCACAGGCAGTGTTTGTGCTGCAGCGCTTGTGGCGTGAATGTCTCATGTGCTTGAGCAGTTCAGAAAGTTGTATGCCATAGTAAACTACCATAGTATCCTTCTTTAACTGTCCACTTCTGTGTTGTTTACAGGTCAGGATGCACACACAGCACTCAGAGGCATATTTTTGAAGAATCTTATTATTCCTGAAAAAAACACAAGTTCACCATTGATGAGTACGTCAAACTAGTCGTGTCTCACCTCATGAGTAGAATGCAATGGATACAGATATGACGTGATTCAACCTGCCTCAATAAATGGCACTGTCTTGTGGGCATGTGATACCTCCAAACTATAGGCACCTTAGAAAAGTTGAACAGTTTGTCAACCTATTTGTGATAACAGTCGTAAAGAAGAGATATCTGTTTAACAATTGACATTGAGATTCGTCCATACTAGACTCATGGGTCATAACTGGTAATACTGATGGTATTGCAACAGATGCTTGGGTGCATCAAACAGGCATTTGAAACTTTGCATACAGATATGAAGTACAGCCAGCTGTATCCTTGTTTAATGACTTATTGCAGCGAGATGACATGCGGGTGCCATCACATTTCTCAAAAAACTGCAACACATAACTTTGTACCAGACACATTTCGTTTTACTTCTGAAACATCTGTTTCCGCTTTAAAAGTGATGCTGAGACAGTACGGCAAAGAAACTGCTAAGTTTGAGCTGGCAAGTCCTAGAAGTTTGACTCAGAGCAGTCTCATGTACCATTTTCAAAGTATACAAAAGAGTCACAGTCAACTCAGAAACCTTGCTCACCATACAATGACATGTGGTTCCATCTTCATCATTCTTATGTTGAAATCTGACTTTCTACTTTCATAAGACACCATTAAAGTTATCTGTCACTGTTTCAAACTGAAGTCTATTATTGCAGCAAGGGTCACTGCTTCAGATAATATGGAGGCAGATGTTACGCAAAGTGATTTCAAAATTGAATAAGTTTGAATGCATTCTAATTCAGACAATGAAACCATTCAAACCATTCTGCGTCTGAACCTGAATACAGACATTCCATGAAAGAGCTTGTTAATCTCTTGAAGGGTTCTGTGATGTATCTGCCACTTCCTCTACAGGAAAATGTTCCAAGCAATCTCAACAGAAAATAGTTTGATGATTCTTGTTAATGAATTGTTCCCAACAAAATACGAGTCATCTGGCAGGATGTTGTCAATGTGCAACAGTTAGCTGTTGTTCTTATTTAAGGTAACAATCCTAATATACAGATTTTGATATAGATCAGATGGCGAACTTCTGTCCAATAATCTATTAGAAAAATAAACCAATCATTGAGAAGGTCAGTGACAGACGATGACAATGTGTGTAGACAGTACTGATTCACCTACCATGGCGAAGATCCCGGTAGGGAACAATATTGATCTATCAAATAGGCTGCGGGTGAGCCTGTCAGCATTTTGGGAGAGCAACACTAGAAATGCATTGTTTCCCAGACCTATATCTCCAGGTTGTGTGGATGTCTGATAAAGTCTGGGTACGGTGCTGAGTGTCGCACTAGCCGTGTGCTCATAAGATGGCAAATTCAGGCGTAACCTACAGTTCGTTCCATTCTCGGGAGAGTGAACTTGTGTCTGCATCATAGCACGTACTATTCATCTCACAAGTCCATTAGATGGAATAACAGCTGCTCAATTTCTAGAAAAATTAAAGCAAAGATGAAAATGTAAGTTAATCTCTCTTCCATTCTTTCAGGTCTTGAGACACCAAGAATATTGGTATCGCAGACACTCTGAAGTGATGACAATGCTGTGAGAATATGGTGCAGCCACATGGTTTGTCACACTTAGTTGTGCTGAATATGTCTGGGATGAGCTCATTGAACTGTTGAAGTGGGCAAATTCTGATGTTGATGGCAGTTCATCAATGACTGTCAGAGAAATGTGTTCACTTGATCCTGTGTCTGTCACAAGACATTTTCACAAGCGGTTCCATGACATTCTGACTTTCATCTTGTCAAAGGACAATCCACCTCTTGGTATTGTGGAACATTACTTTGGAGGACAGAATATCAAGCACAGGTGCCCTCATATCCATATGTTATTAGGAGCAAGGATGCTCCACGCATTGGTGAACATGAAGCAGCAGAAGCAAGAAGATTCATCAAGAAATATATCACTTGTCACATTCCAGACAAGTATGACAGTCCTACACTATGGAGTTGGTACAAAAGTTCCAGTGACATATTTGTGCAAAATACTGCGGTGAGTAGTAAAGAACAAATCTAATTGGTACACACGATGTTGCTTTGGATTTCTAGACGAGTTTGTCATGATGGAGCTATGAATGACCTTTTTCTCAGCAATGCGACACCACTTGAAGGCAAATCAATCCAAGAGGGTATACTGAGTTGCCCAGAGATGAGAAAGAGTGTGTACAAAATGACTACAACCCAGCTCTTCTCTAATGTGGCAAGCAAACATAGATGTTCAGTGTGTGCTGATAACTCACTGGCCCTGGTGCTGTACGTCACTGTACACATAACCAAACATGAGCAAACTAGCTTTGCAAGATCTTTAGGAAGATATTGCCAGTTCTAGCAGGCCTGACATCTCAGTCTTCCGGTCATTGGACTTGAAGACTCTTTCACACAGAGAATGTGGAGCTTATGAAGCCAGTGACCATTTAATGGGTACATCTGTAATGGGAAGTCTGATGCTGTGCAGTTTCTCAGTAAACCATAAAGAGAAACACAAACGCATATACTGATTCCTCATGCTGAAATTGAGGAGCTCGCGTCAATAGACCTTCTTCAAACATATCTTGAAGAATAACCTGATAGACACATACTACCCCCATAGACACAACTAACATGAATAATATGTCTCTTCAGGTGGCTAAGTGGTATGACTACAAGGGCAGATGCATCACCTGACTCAACACGCCAGATTTACAAGGTGAATGAGTAGATGGCTGTCTCATAAAGAGACACAAGCCATGGCTCAGGACCACTGTAATTGCATCTAGGCACATCAGAGAGCAGATAATAATAGTACTTCACTCTCCTATTCCTATTTTGACCCCTGTGAGAGGAGTCTGAATTAAAACGCGATCTGTGACATCTTAAAGAACAGTTCAATCTCAGTTATGAGACTTTCAAACTGAATACTCAGAGACATACATACAGAGACTAGAGGCTGAGAAAAGAACGCTTGAGAAGGCAGAGAATCAGCTTCAGGAGACACTCCTGTTAGTTCACAAGACAACCTTGATCCAGAAGGACAAGTTGTTCTAGGTGAACCTCGCCCTTAAATGCCCCAGAACTGTTAATGTCAGAAATTGAGACAGCCATGGAACATGGCACACACTCCACTGTCAACCCAACTGACTTGAGAGAAAGACTAAATCAGCAGTAGCATACAGTTCACTCTCAAGTATTTAAAGCTGTCCGACATGGCCTACAACATGAAACAAAACAATGTGACTGTCGTGACTATAAGCCACTACTGATCTTTGTTAGCAGTTCAGCTAGCACAGGAAAGAGTTTTCTTATTGAAGCCAACACTGCTGAAGTACAGAGCCTGACAGGGTCTTCAATGTCTGTTGCTGTTACTGCTCCCACAGGACTAGCTGCATACAACTTTGGTGGAGTTACATTACACCGTCTCTTTATGTTGCCAGTGGAACATGGGAGAACTGGAGAGTATCATAAACTGTCATTTGAGGTTGCATCTCAGCTCCGTTCAATGTTCACAAAGATGAAGTTACTCATCGTTGATGAAATCAGCATGGTCTCCAATGTCATGCTTGCCTGTATTCATCTACATCTACAGCAGATCTTAGGTACTGATGATGGAGTGCCATTTGGTGGCAAAAGTATTGTTGTGTTGGGAGACCTTTTACAGCTTGCACCAGTCAATGCAGAGCAAGTATTTACAACTCTAACTGCCAAACAAGCTAAGAATATCCTCGGTTGCATTGCAGGCTATAGCATATGGGAATTATTTACCTATGTTGAGTTGTCTGAGAACATCCACCAAAGTGCTGATCTGGCTTACAAATCACTTTTAGATGAAGCTCGTAAGCGTTCTCTATCACCAGAACATGTTTGTATGTTAAGCGATTGAGAATCACAGTAGATACTGCATCCATAGAAACAGCATGTAATGTCTTCAGCGATGTATGCTTTACAGGGATCATATAGTGTCTTATGCCATGACTAAAGAAATGCACCAAGTTCAATAATCTAATGCTGCAGAGAGAGAAAACCAAGAGTCTAACTCTGCATGCTGTTGATACAGTTGATGGCGTCATTCTTAGTCGCAACCTAGTAGCAAAGATAACTGAACGACTAAGTGAACTCAAGTCAGATGTTTCACGCACAGCTGGCCTAGAAACTGTTCTCACAGTTTATAAGAATGCACATATCATGCTGCGACGTAATCTAGATGTAGAACGAGGCATGGTAAATGGTGCCATGGGAAACATCACTGACTTTGTCTACAATGTCCAGAAGACATATATCGAGACACTTGCAGTTCACTTTGGCAACATGGAACAGTCTGTACACATAGAACGGACCTGTGTAAAATTCCATGTATTTAAGGATATCTATGTAAACAGGAAACAGTTTCCATTATGTGTTGCATATGCTGTATCCATTCACTAATCTCAGGACTTGAGTTTGGATTCAGCAATGGTGGACATAGGTACAGACATTTTCAATGGATGGCATGAGCTACATGGCACTTTCACGTGTCTGCAGCCTTTCTGGGTTGCACATTATAACTCTAGCACCTCAGAAAATACGAGCTGACAAGCTATGTATTCTTGAGTACAACAGGTTACGTACTCTACATCAGCCACAAATGTCTTTAATACCACTGCCTACATATCTGGCTGTCTCACATCATTCAGTCACATCTACAGGTATCAATAAACAGCGACAAGCTTCCAAAAGTGATTCAACTCAAAAGAGTTCAACAAAGGTCACAACTTCAAGTAAACATTCACAGCCAGCAATTCATCAGAAATCAGTTGGTGTAGCTGCTGTACCAGTGTTTGACAACAGCACTAGAGTGAACTGCTATGCTAACTCAGCTATGCAAGTTTTCTACATGCCACACTTTGTCGGGCAATATCTGCTTCAAAGACGAGTACCCTATCAAGCGCTTTGAAGCAGATTGTCAACATGACTTCTGACCAGTCTAACAATGTACAGTCACTAACACCACCGACAGGTGTTAGGTACATATGATGGATGTAGTACATTTGCTGCTGACATACAGCAAGACACTAGTGAGTTTATGATGGCTGTCATAAACAACCTGGATGAAGACGGCACCCCAGTGCGGAACTACTTCACAGTAACATATGTAACCAAATGTGTCTGTGTTTCATGTGGCCATTCACAGTGTGAAACCACAGAAGACATGCTGTGGATTGCTCTCTTTGTCCCTCAAACCAAAAGTGTCAAATTTCGACAGCTATTCACCAATGTTCAATGTGGGCATGCCTGTGCAAGGTGTGGAGGCAGATGCACTCAGTCCATACGTCTCAGGAGTTCATCTCAATATCTGTTGCTTATCTTGCACATGTTTGACTCCAATGGGCTCAGACTTGATACTCCTATCACAGATTACACAGCTGGTAGAATAGTCTTCAACCAATCAGTGTTTGACACTCACAGTATAATCTATCACCATGGCCAATCCATGCATTCTGGCCATTACACCTGTTTACTAAGGTACAGAAGTGGATGGGTAGAGTGTGACGACTCTACATGCAGTTTTAAACAGAGACTGCCATGACACTTAAAAAATGCATATCTTCTAATATTGAAGAATTATGATGACCTTCATATTTCAGAAGAATAGGTCGCAACATGTTGAGGTTTTTAAATGACTATTTTGTGATAGAAACATTCGTAGGTCAGTACAATTGTTTCCAATCTACGACTCTGAATAAACCATAGCATTTCAACAAAATGCTATTCTGACAGATACACTCCATTCACTATGACATCTAAGATCTTGTGTGGATCAGTGACTACATGGAAATTGTTGTAGTGGCTTCAATCGGCGCCAACAATATTCACAGTCACTAGAGAAACCATGCCTGATGTCTATCAAAGATTGTACATCTCAAAACTGAGGCCTTACTGCTGTCCTCTTCTGTACATATCTTTTATTGTTAATGTATCATACTCATACATAACAACAACTTGCTATCAGTTTTAAACTGTTACTCTCTGCAAATAAAGATAAGTTCTCAGTTATCATTGTAAATAACTAAGCAACACTTCTACCATTCACCAAACATTGCACTCTGTCACAAGTTGTCTATCAACACTTGTATTTGTCTATTGATTCTTGACATGTAGACAACAACATCATTCGTTCACCATGCAACAGTGTAGAACTATCCCGCCTTTATTTGTAATACTGATACTGTACATATGTAAAAATAACAGCCTTTATTGATAATGCAAGAAGCTGAATTATGCAACTGTAAATACCAAACAATTGTATCATATTATTAACTGACTTTGCCATGTCTTTGTAATTACTTGTACATAGTATTTATATTTTTATTCACCTTGACATTGTTACTAACTACTTTCATAGTTCTACTAAAAGTATTAGTATATGACTAAAGTACAAATGAATGTTTCACATATAATACATCACTATACTGATTACATCTAATTAACCATATCTTTGATAAATAATGCATACCATACACAGTTTTTTTTAATTTGCAAGTTAAGAATTAACATATAATACAATGTAACAATTGAAAAAATGTTATTTTTTCCTGTAAGAATATTCCTTTTTTTGTACTTGTCATATAAGTAATTCTAACCTATGTAAAAAATGTTGAGAATTGTAAATCAGACACTGTTACTGATCACAACGCACTGCATACCTGTTCCTGACAATATTTATGATCGCCTCAATTGAGGGGTCGGGTGGGAATTTTCCATATGCACCTAGTCAGTGACATATCATTAAATGCCAGTAATCAAATGTCACTGAAGTAACATTTTTTTATATTCTATTACTTTAACAGTTAGCATATGGTTTTTCGCCCACCCCAGGAACATCCACATTAGCAGTCACACAATAACAACTAAACACTTCTGTATCATGTGTGTAATCACTGTTTACAAGCTACTGACATACCCTTATTAACACAGCACACAAGTAATGCACTACACATAATTAGGACATACAACCACTTAAAAAATACTTTATATTTGTAACCAAAGTCTCTTCATGTTCAATAGTAAATATATAATGAAGCGCCACAGGTTCAGCTTGAGTATCAGACGTTCAGGAGGAATGTCAGAAAGCACTTAACAGAAAGAGTAGTGAACACTGAAACATCACTGTAAACACAGAACACCTAATCAAAGACAGTGATCACCTAGTAAGGAAGCAGGTATATGCATACAAGGCAGATAACAAGCCCAACAGCAAAAGATGGCACAACACTGCAATGATAGCAAACACTTAACCTCAATATGTGTACCATGTAAAACTATCACAATAAATAGAACAAATTACCTTCTTATGCTACCTTTTTCTATGCTTTCTTATAATATCACATACTTGCTCCAATTCATATAATCCAGTTGCTATTATTCTTACACATTTACATATATGGCAAGCAATGATTACACACATACAAATATTGTATTGTGAGACTGCTTCTGTAAACAAAATTACAGTCTTGATTGGGCCTTTTCTCAGTTTAACAAATTGGCAATACATTTTTTTAAATCATAACCACCTGTGTCGAGTCTTGACTTAAAATAGCATTACGACATTAAACATAAGTGTTGTCTTCCTTAAGCATGCAAACCAACGTCAACAAATAGTGCAACAACTATATCTCCATAAATTTCTTTGGTAGCTACGATGTCCCGTCAGTATCACAACATAGGCTACAATGTGGCACATTGCATGTCACACTTTCCATAATTCCTAACAGTGTGCAAAACTCAGCAATGTACTTAATTTTCCTGTGCCTATACAGTCATCATGTAGTAATTACTGTACCAAGGTGCCGCACATCTGCACCCAACAGTACGCAGCTGTGACTATACACTTAAGATGCAGTCACTACTATGTCCACTTCAATTCCCTATTTAAGCTTCTGCAACTCACAACTGTGGCAAGTTAACTATACCTAGAATTACAGAGGTGTGCCATGGATCTCCAGTCCCATATCGTTCCTATAGAAAACCAGTCATAATGCAGTACAAATATTGGGAGGCACAGCAGCTGTAGCTGCCTAAATCCATGCAAATCCTAACAAACATAACTACAGTTTCCCTGTGATCAGTCCTGTGTGGCATAGATGTACACATACTCACCTGTGTTGTGTATCTTCACTGAAATGTGCCTACTCTGAATTGTCATCTGTATCTCCAATTACATTGTACTACCTACTGTCACATTTGTACACACATTGCCTCCCTGAATCCATTTCAATGGCAACTGTACTAACTGGACTATTCCTGTAATCAGAGACCTGTACAACTGATGTACATTCACTATCATTTACTGTGGCTGCTTACTTAGGATACAGCAAGTGCTATGGAAAAGCAGTCCCCCATCACACTGTCTAGCACCATGTTTTTTTCCTATTCTGTACTGTAAACTCAGTGTTCAATATGTGAACTAGCTGTTCATACATTGACTTACAGATGTCCTGTAATTCCTAAGAAAGTTAACTACCATTTGACACACTTATATCTACTGCCAGTCTACAGGCAGACTGCAGTACCTGTTGTAGAAAGCTATGTAACATTCTACCTAAGGACATGCACTTCTGAATGCACAGTCAGTATCAGTAACTGGTATGCATGTGTAAATTGTCTATGTGAGGCCATAGAAATCCTAAGTGTGCTAAGTTGAGTATATCAACAATTACAGACCTGTTCCATTGATGTTGCTTGTATGTTTCTTACTGTGCATCGATACTCTTGATGCAATTCAAACTTTTGGGGAGGGGGTATAGTCTCTGTAAGTGAACACAAACACTAGGTCTCCTAACTTGAGCATCCCTGAAATACTGTAACTGCTGTCTACCATTGATATCCATACCCTCAGCTCTTCTGTGGCTCTCTACTAAGGATCCAGTACCTGGTGTTGCAGTTTGAAAAGACATTACCTGACTGAAGCCATTGAAGTGACAACAATGCAAACTACACTTTACCTGTAATCAGGAAGTGGTAAAACTGATCTGCGTCACCCTTCTTTGCATCAGTGTTTTCACTTAACATACAGCAAGTCTATTACTGTTCCTGTTACCATGGCTATCACCCCCCACTTCCATGTGTGTCTGTCTCTCTGTGTACAACTGTTGTTCAGGAGGAATCTGTTCCACATGATGTCTTCACACATACTAAAACAGTGGCACCAAACAGAAATGTCAATGTACGTGGTAGCAGAAATCACAACAAAAAGATAAACAAATCTATAAATACTGAATCTAATACAGTGACATTAGTGCAGATCCCTTCAGCCACCACGCCCCTCCACCACAAAACACTAACATCAACAGTACTGAAATATACTAAATCTGAAACAGCAGCAGGACCACAGGGCCCTACCAACCCCACACTCCAACACCAAAAATAAAAAATATACAGTACTGTAAAATAGAAAATGTGCTAGTGATAGTAGATATGTGCAAGTGATAGTAGCGCAGGACCTTCGGGCCCTGCACTCCCATCCCATAATGTGACTGGCTAACCTGGAGGAGTGCAAAGGGGGGTTGAACTCTAACATTTCATCCCATCACTTTAATTGCTGTGGTACCACTACCACCACATTATTACCCTTCTTTTTCAGAATAATAATGACAAATAGTTCACATAATGCAACAGTGGAACCCACAGTAAAACAAGGCCTACCAACCACACACCCCAACACACACAAAACTAAAATAGACAGTACTGTAAAATACAAAATGTACTAATTATACAACACCACACTCCCACCACATAATACAGCACAGTGGCCTGGAGGGGTTCAAAGTGGGTACTTCAACCCTAACATTGAATTTCCTCACTTTTGTCGATGTGGTACAACCCTAACTAATGTAGTAAACAGAGTTCTTTGCCTCTAGTTTCCCTTGTTTTTGAAAATAATAATGAAAAATAGTTAATCTAATGCAGTGGCCGGGGCCCCATGCTCCCACCACATTATACAGCAACAGAAGCACAGGGCCCCCACCACGTAATTACCCTTGTGAACATAATGCAGCACCAGGAATGTGGCCACGCTCCCGCCACATTATACAGCGGCAGAAGTGTGGGACCCTACTCCCACCACATAATGGCCCTTGTTTTTGACAATAATAATGATAAATAGTGAACATAATGCAGCGGCGGGAACACGGGGACCTTTGTACCCCGCGCTCCCACCACATAATGCAATACCAGGAGCGCGGAGCCCTTAATTTACCTATTTTAGTAGAATGATACTGAGAAATAATGAATGTAATGCAGCAGCAGGAACTTGGCACCCCATGTTCATGCCACATGATGTCTTGTGACATACTGAAAGAAACAGCTACACAAACAGAAGCGCTAAGAGTGGCACACATGGTAACACAACCGCGAATGAGAACAGAAAAGGTAACGCACACAGTGGCGTAGACAGGAACGTTCCACCACGTGATGTCTTGTCACATAGTAACATGCTGCCAGCAAATGAAATGGCAATGGCCATGATGACGTAAAGCAAAACAGAAAGAGAAACAGTACTGTAGACACAAATGTCAAGAAATTACAGAAACTCAAGCTCTAATGAAAACACAAAGGATACCACACATGGTGCTGTACATGTGAACGGATACTGAAATGGGTACAGAACCACAAGCAGAAAGGGTAATGGTAACAGTAATAAGCGCACAGGCTGGTTTTTCCCAAAAACTGCATACAGAAATACAGTGAGTACAAATAATGTATGCAAAATAATGACTCTCGGAACACAAAAATCAGGACTTGGAATAGTAGATTGCTTATATCTCAGTAACCGTACGACATAGAAAAAAAATGTAAAAGTCATATGAAGTATCACTTTCCTGGCTAGTTTTGTACTTAATCCCCATTAGGGGGCTAAGAGTTCTTTCGACGAAAACTCCGTATCTCGCACCGTTTTCAAGATACAGGCCCTCAAAGGCACGTCGAACGCCGTAATGTTATCCTATGGGAAAAAAGACAGAAGTTCGGAGTGTCATAACTTTGCCTCCCTGTAATATTTTTCCACCAAACTACTGAAAGGCACATCTGTGTGATGTTGCCTGTGTTCCCTGCTGCAAATTTCAGCCCAAAAGAACAAACCGTTATTTATCAACAGGGAGCCAAATGATTGCTGCAATGCATCGGATGACATAATGTTATCCTATGGGAAAAAGCGTCAACTTTGGAGTGCCATAACTTTGCCACCGTGTAATATTTTTTCAACACAACACTTAAAGGCACATCTGTGAGAGGTCAGCAGCATTCTCTCCAAATTTAAGGCCAAAGCACAAAACCGTTCTTTTGCAGCAGGGTGCCAAAGAATTGCTGTCATTTCCCCACATCCTAGAAAAGTACTGTCACAATTTTCGAAAGCTTTTGCAAACATTTTCAACACTTTCATGAGTTCGACACTACTTTGCAAAAGTACTTTTTACAGAAATGTGAAAACATATTTCTGGGGTGTTTAACCCCAAAATAAAGACATGGCTAGCATCCTCAGGGTCTGACTAGGTAAATAAAAAAAAATTAGGTTGCTAGATGATCCCAAATTTAAATGGCAAGCATTTTTCTGATCCCTAACTAAAACAAATGGCAGATTTATGACAGTAACAGGGTCATTTGCAACAGTAAAAAGTGCATTTGCGACACTGTCAAACTTTTTGTTAACTTTTCCCATTGACTTATAATGGGAAATTGTTTTTTGAATAACTTTTGAACTGTTTAATATTTTTTCCTGAAATCTTCAAAAGGCAACACCAGGGACTCTGGCTGCACGTTCCTTGAAGATTTCTGGCCGGTCTCACAAACCGTGAGACCTGTAGGCGTGACCGTAGAATTCCAGAAAAAGCGTAAACGCACGCACAGATCATGCTTAATAACTCTGCAGCCATGTATCCAACTGGTATGGAACTTGACAGATCCCAAGGTGTATGGGTCTTGATTCTGCATTCCAAATTTCAGGCAAATATGTTGAACGGTTGCAAAGTTATGAAGGTGCAAAATATTGGGTTTAAGATGTAAATGGCTCCTCAACCCTAACTACAGTACGGTGTACCACGTAACATCTTGTCACACAGTAACATTGTGCCCAGAAACGCAAATCGTTATGCGCATGGTGACACAAAGTGAAACAGAAAGAGAAACAGTACTGTAGACAGAAATGTTAAAAACAACACAAACGCAAACGCAAATGAAAATGCAAAGGGTAACGCACATGGTGGCGTAAACATGAACGGTAAGTGAAACAAGTACGGAACCGCAAGCATAAATGGTAATGGTAACAGTAATGTAAGCGCACAGGCTGGTTTTCCCCAAAAGCTGCATAGAAAAAGACAGTGAGTAGAAAGAATGTATGCAAAATAATGACTCTCGGAACACTAAAATGAGGAATTGGAATAGTAAATTGCTTATATCTCAGTAACCGTACGACATAGGAAAAAAATTTAAAAGTCATATGTTTTATCACTTTCCTGGCTAGTTTTAAACTTAGCCCCCATAAGGGGGCTAAGAATATTTCGACAAAAAGTCTGTATCTTGCACCTTTTTCGAGATACGGGCCCTGAAAGGTGCTGTGAATGCCATAATGTTATCCTATGGGAAAAAAACAGATGTTCGGACTGCCATAACTTTGACTCCCTGTAATATTTTTTCACCAAACCACTGAAAGGCATATCTGTGGGATGTTGGCTGTGTTCCCTGCACATTTCAGTCTAAAAGACCAAACTGTTATTTTGCAGCAGGGCGCCAAACGATTGCTGCAATGCGTCGTACTTTTTCCAGAAATTTGAAAAACATATTTCTGGGGTGTTTTACCCCAAAATAAAGACATGTCTAGCATCCTCAGGGTCCGACTAGGTGAATACAAGAAGAATTAGGTTGCTAGATGATCCCAAATTTAAATGGCAAGCATTTTTCTGATCGCTAACTGAAAACAAGATGGCGGATTTGCGAAAGTAAGAGGGCCATTTGCGAAAGTAAAAATGCATTTGCGACACTGTCGAACTTTTTGTTAACTTTTCCCATTGACTTATAATGGGAAATTGTTTTTTGAATAACTTTTGAACCGTTTAATATTTTTTCACGAAATCTTCAAAAGGCACATCGGGGACCCCCGCCGCACGTTCCCTGAAGATTTTGGGCTGGTCGTGAAAACCATGAGACCTGTAGGCATGACCGTAGAATTACAGAAAAAGGGCAGAGCCCAAGGCGTATGGGTCTTGATAGTGTATTCCAAATTTCAGGCAAATCCGACAAACGGTTGCAAAGTTATTAAGGTGCAAAATTTTGGGTTTAACATGTAAATGGCTCCTCAACCCTAACTATGGTAGCACTACCGTGCTACCATAATATATATAGGGAAGGATTCACAATGCGGTTTAGGACTAAGTCCCACTCCACAGCCTCAGTGGTGCTCCAAAATCACTGCAGCTGCGGAGCACCCAATTCACAGCTGCAGCAGTTGCGGAAAGTGTCACGGCGGGTCCCACTGTCTGTAGCAGCCTCCCGCAGTTGCAGTACTGTCCCTGGCAACAGCTCCCAAATGCTGCCACAATCCGTGGAGCTGGTCATAATCCAGCTCCACCTTTGTGAATACCCACAGCTGCAGGTAGCCTGTGGATCCGCAAGTGGCAACCCACTTGCGCACGAGGTTTACCCGCAACTGCAGGATGTTCAGGAGTTTACGTGAATCCTGCCCATAATGTGCATAACATCACCTGTTGTACTTTAATTTTGTTTATTATGGCCCTTCAACTGCCTTCTCAATATCTTAAATTGGCATTCATTTTGTGACATTCCTGCCTATCCCAAATTGACCAGTAACATTTTGCATGCACACAGTGCTCTGCTTAACAAACTTTGATTATATTCATTGCTAGATAACATGTTGTATCCCCCTTCTTAGAGGCTATGATTAAATAAATGTATTTTTTGCAATTTTGTTTCACTTTGGATTGCCCTCTAATGTTCACAACATGTGGTGTCCTTTATGTGCAGAAAATGATATTAACTACATTCAACTACTGTGATGTAGTCTACAGTGCTGCTCCTAAGTCAACTCTGTCCAGACTGGACCCCTTCTTCAATGCTTTCTGCTGCTTTAACCTTAATGCCCCACCTCGCACTCATCACTGCAAGTTTTACCATGCGCTGGCCTTCCCCTCCCTTGACAGCTGGTGCTTACTCCATTGTGCTAAATTTGCTTCAAACCTCTGGCTCAGGTCCCTTCCACCCTACCTCACCTCATCCCTATCTCCCACCCCAACCCCCTCTCATGCCCTTAGATCTACTGACTCTCAGCTGTTAGTAATCCCTCACTGCCGGACCACTGTTGGCCAATCGGCCTTCTCCTACCACCTCCCGATGCTTTGGAATGATCTGCTGGCACAAATCCATCACTCCTTCTCCTCTAGGTATTCCATCTCCTCTTCCCTGACAAACTACTGAACTGTAAACTGCCAGTGTCACTGACCTCCCCCTCTCCTCCTCCTCTTGCCTTCCTTCTCCCTTCCTCCTTCCATTGCCCTCACCCAGACCCAATGCGCTTGACCAGCGGCTTTAGCTATGGCTACAAATGCTGGCATATATCCACCAACTTCCGCGCTTACCCCTTACTGCACTTCTAGCCTGACCCTCTGTGTACCACGCTATGATAGATAGTAGCTGACATGTATGTCAATTCTCCCACAGAACTGCATTCGCCTGGGGCAGCAAGGGTGACCTGCTGAATCGGGTGCCCCCCCTTCCACCGCTCTTCTGAAAAAGGGAATTGTACCTTGGGGTTGAGGCACTGGCTAGTGGATCCTGCCTGTCGGACCTTCCCTGAAGATGTAAACACTTGCTGGCTGACTCGCAGATCTTCCAAAGAACCAGGGACAAAGCAAGAAGGTGTGTTGCTTCACACCGATGCCTTTGTTCTTCATTCACGCCACAGAACTTTCAAGAAAGGCACAAGCGCCTATTGGGTGTGAGGGAGCCGTGATGCTGGCCAGCCCACTGAAAAAGGTTGCATCCCAGCACAAATGGCTAATTCCCCCACAAGACTGCATTCGCCTATGGCCGCAAGGGTGACCTGCTGAATCGGGCCCCCCCCACTTCCACCGTTCTTCTGAAAAAAGGACTTGTACCTCAGTGTTGTGGTGCTGGCTAGTGGATCCTGCTGGGTGGACCTCCCCTGAAGCTGTAAACGCTTGCTGCCTCCTAGAAATTTAAATTTCCTGCCCTGCCACCCCATTCCCTCCACCCATTAAATGCACAGTTGTCCCGCCCACCGCTCCTAGCAGCCAATAGAGTTGGATGGGGGAGATATACTGGGCAGAGTTTCACCTGACTCCTTCACCTAAACGTGCTCCTCCTTACTGTCACTTCACTGCTAAGCAGGTGCCATATGTGTCGTGACTTTTCTCTCCCTAGTGTGTGAATCTTAATCGTTGCTTGGAACCGGACTGATTCGCTCGCAAACAGTCAGTAATCAGACTCATAATAATTGTGCTGCACTATTCATATTGCTAGCCTGATTAATGAAATGTACGAATCAATGTATCCTTATGTTATCTATGAATTGCGTAAACTAGGCACAGTGTGGGCCGTTACTGGCCGGTAGGGTAGGAAGATATCCTGAGTATAACTGTTTATTACTTGAGTACTAACCAATCTTGTCCTGAACCTCACTGTACCCCCCTCCTCTGCTCTTTGTCTGGTGTTTGAAACAAACTGCTCTCAGCCTGGTTCTGTCCCGAAACTGCATATGACCCAATCTGTTCTAGTGCCAGGCAAAGGTATGAAACCTCAGTGTCTGCACCCTGACACAGGGATGCCTAACCAGCGGTTAACATGGGTTGGCAAGCTGAGCTCCTGTTAACCAAACAGAGGTCTGCTCCCAGCTACCACCTACATTCTGGCTATACTCTGGGTGGACTGGCTCACTAGCCTACATGACCCTAATATCCGAGGCCCTCAGGGACCTGCTGCACACCCCACTATCCATTACTACTCCCCATCACCTGCGGGCACTATCACCCTCCTAGTTGCCCATGAATTTACAAGAAGGAGAGTTTGCTACAGGTCACTCCTCCATACAAGGAGTATACCCAGCAAAGTGAGGCTCCCATCTCTTACCCAAACTCTTAATCTCCTGCTTATAGCCCTGCTGTTTCTTGCGGGTGATATCCAACTGAACCTGGGCCCAGGAATTGCAAACATCCCAATATCCTCCTCACAAGACCAGACCTGGCTGGCATCAAAGGGGATGCGGATAACACATATGAATATATGTAGCCATCAGCCAAAGATACACGAAGTTCAATCGTGGCTTGACCTATATAAACCAGATGTGCTAGCAGTCTCAGAGACCTGGCTAAAATCCCAGGTCCTTGGGCATGAAGTAGCTGCCTCAGGATATGTCCACTACAGAAAAGACAGAATAGAGAAAAGGGGGGGGCGGGGAGCTCATCTATGTGAAGGACACATTAATCTCCTCCCAGATCATCACACTGCATAGCACGCCCCCTGAGATTGAATCGATATTTATATGGCTTACCTTAGGCGGTGCCAAACACCTTATCATTGGGTGTGTATATAGCCCCCCTAAACATGTGCTCCAATCCCTGGAGTCACTCACTAAGGCCCTAGCCACTGAGGTTGTGTCGGAACTCCTTCTACTGGGGGATTTTAACCTGAACTGGGCCCAGGAGGCTACGTCATCCATCAATGGCCTGCCGCATGAGGTAAAGCTTACCCAGATCATTACTGAACATACCAGAATGAATCACAGAACGGGAAGGCACTCAACCATCGATTGGGCTCTTGTGTCAAGCCCAAAGAATATTCAACTGGCAGGCACTATGGCCGATGCTCTGAGTGACCACTCACCCATCATTTGTGTCTGGAAGAACAGGGCTGACAGGATTAAGCCTAGAATCCTCAAAACTAGGGACTACTCTTAAATTCTCACTAAAGCATTATAATAACTTTCTCAGTGACATTGACTGGAGTCCACTACGATGCCTCCCCACTCTGGACGAGGCAGTCGCCTTCTTTCTGAAATCCATAATGAGGGCAGAAGATCTCTTTGCCCCAGTGAAGACCCATCGTGTTAAAGACAGTTGCTAGAGGTGGATTACTCCCCCACTAAAGGCTCTTATGATCCGCTGCAACAAAGCCTGGAAAAACTTCAAGAATACTACACTCCTAGCTGACCTCGAGACCTACAGAACTCTTAGAAACCAATGTAAGCATGCTGACAAACTAGCTAAAAGGGCTTATGTCAATCACCTCCAGAAAACCAACCTAGACAACCCAAGGTTATTCTGATCACACATCAACGAGCTGATAAAGGGAAATAGAAAGGCTGCCCCAGGCCCCATAGTTGCTGATGGGCAATTACTGAATGATGGGACCCTCATTGCTGAGGTCCTTAACAGCCCTTTCACAAATCTTGATGTTTATAAGGCTGGGCACCCAGTGTCCAAAAATGAGTCCCACATTCTGGAGCCTCCTAACCTAGACCACCCATCTTTTCATCTGAGGCTAGCTAAGGTTAAGGAAGTCTTCACTCTTCTAAAGTCCTTGAAAACAAGAGGCTCAGGTGGGCCTGATGGTATCCAAGCTAGACTACTCAAGGATGGTGCCTCAGCACTTACAAGGCCTCTCACTTGGCTCATAAATAGGTCCCTTCTAGAAGGGACTGTCCCAGAGCTGTGGAAACAGGCCCATGTTGTCCCTATTCACAAGGGTTGGCCCGAAGAACCAATCAGCAACTACAGGCCGATCTCTCTGCTCTGTACCATTTCAAAAATTCAGGAGAAACTGTTGTACACCCAACTCCATGAATACCTAGAGGCACACTTGCTTCTCTCTCCAGTTCAACATGGTTTCAGGGCCAAGCATGGGACTGACACCGCCCTAACTAAGTTCTCAGCAGATATGCTTAGGGAACTCGACTCAGGGTCCAATACAGGAGAGGTCTTCATTGATCTTTCCAAGGCCTTTGATTTGGTCGACCACCGACTCCTACTTCAAAATCTGTGTAACATAGGCCTGGATACTCATGTCATTAGATGGTGCGAAAGCTACCTTACTGGTCACTCTCAGAGGGTCAAGTGGAAGGACAAAATCTCTGATCCACTGCCCCTTAAAGAGGGGGTACCACAAGGGTCCATACTTGGTCCCCTCCTGTTCTCCTTGTTTATAAATGAACTGCACAACTATTGCGGGAACAGTAATGTCATTCAGTATGCTGATGATGCCACGATTTACAGATCTGCTGTCAACCTGGATGACCTGGGTCCATCCCTCCAAGAGGACTTTCTCACTATGGAGGATTGGTTAATTAAGAATAAAATGGTCCTTAATACTACCAAAACCAAGGCCATGTTGTTTGGACACAAATCCCTTGGCCAAAACAGAGCACAACTCCTACAACTCACCTCCAGGGCGGGTAACAAACTCGAAGTGGTTGCCTCCACAAAATACCTTGGCTTTACTCTGTACCAAAGTTTCACCCTAAAGCAACAAGTTGACCAAGTCACCAAAATCATCCATGGTAAACTTAGTACACTTTATCGTCTTAAGGATCAGCTGATCCCTGAAGCCAGGATTGCCATTGCCTCTTGCGTCTTACTCCCTATAGTCATCTATACTGCCCCGATACTTCAGGGAGTGGCAAAGTTGGAGTTCAGCAAATTACAGATTCTGTACAACAATGTGGTCCAGTTCACCACACAGTCCCACTCTAGGAGCCGCCATTGTGACTCACTTGCACGACTCAGCTGGCCATCATTCGAAGCCCATCTCAGGTACCCAGTGCTCTGCCTAGCACACAAGCTAATTAGCTCAACACCTCCCCCTAGCCTCGGAGGGCTCATAACTGCCAAGCAAAATCCTTGAAATCTACGTACCTTGGGCCTAACCCTCCTCAAAGTCCATAGGGTAAGTACCAAGGCAGGTGACATGTCCTTTGCCCATACTGACCCTTCCCTATGGAACAATCTTCCTCTGGAGGTCCATGAAGCTACATCGCCAGCATGCTTTCGAACAAGACTCAAGGCACATATGCTTGCCATGAGTCAATGCCAATGCTATGTTACCTGACACTTCCACACTACCCGCCAGCCGGAAGCACTTACATCACTACCACCTGAGCCAGCAGTAATTTTCTCTCCTCCCAAAGTATTCTACTCAGGTAATTGTGACCCATCTAAGGCTCTGACCCTACTGAATATTGTTCACTTCTATAATTCGATGTAACATGCTTTGTAATATATCACTGCTATATTTATATGTTAACATGTCGCATGCCTATGCTATATCTGTACTAATTGTGTATCGTACTAGTCCTGTAACTCCCGGGTCGCCCCTGAAAAAGGGGGCCTCCAGGGCCCAGTGGGCCTACCCAGTCATCAAAATTCAATAAATAAATAAATGTTTTACACCCTTTGTCATTATAATTCTTTGTACAATTTCTCTCTCAGTCCATGTAACAATGTGGATAACTCCTTGTTGCAATGTTTCCTATGTTGCCCCTAATCCATGTTTCCATGGTTTTATACTTATGCACCATCATGTAATTTCATTTGTGTAATTTTGTTTCCTTGTACAAAGGTATACAGTTGTTGTCCTCTGTAACCCCCCAGTCACTCCATGAGACAGACATCTTTTTGCTCAGTGTGCCTTCTCGGTGAAACATTTCAATAAAATAAAATAAGTATGCCTTGCTGGACTGGTGTTATCCACTTATTACAGATCAGTGCAATTGCAGTGCAGATCTCTGCAATGATGCACTTTCATGTCCCCTTTCATATTTTAAAATTCATTTCTTTGTATAAGTTTTACATTTTTGCTCATTTTTACAGTTTGCGGCGATCCCTCCTTAGTGTCCCATATTTACCCAAGTAAGGTACTGTCTTGGCTGCAGTTCAGACAAATGAGAATGGGAAGTGTACATCAGCACCTGGTTTCATCATCCACCAGGGTTGGGATATTTAAAGCGGCTGTGCAAGGCACAAGTGAGATGCGCCAGTGCAACAGCAGACATGCACCAAAGAGCGATATTTAGTGGGAGACAATGTGCAGCGCAAATTGCAGTGTGCCAATGCGTAACCTTAATGAATGCAAGCGCAAGTGCATGGGGTGTAGCCATAAATAAACAGTGTAGTGCAATATTTAATGGCAGGCTGATGGCACAAGTACAGAGCAACAGGGACATGCATGGATCAAAGTTGAGCCTATAAAAGGATGGAGCAAGCAGGGGACAGTGGCTTGCATCCAGGGGAGCAGGGATGAGAGTAGGGGAGAGAGAGAGAGAGAGAGAGAGAGAGACAGAGTGAGGGACAGAGACAGTGTGAGACAGTGACAAGTTGAGGGCCATTGGCCAGGCAGGACAGCAGCAGGGGTGCAGGACAGTCAAAGAGACAGGAGGTGCAATGGGCAGTGGGACAGGGTGTGTGACCCTGACCGTGCCTATGGGCAGGCCAGACTGTGTGTGTGGGTCCCCAACACAGAAGTGCACCCAGTGCAGGGGTCCAGGCAGCAGCATAAAGCCAGGGTAGCCCAGGGGGACAGCCGCAGAGGGGGGGCCGGACAGGCTGGGCCATGGCCAGTGCAATATTCCATATGGAGGCAGTAATGAGGGGTGTGAGGATGCAGGAGGATGAGCAGCACAGCTGTGGAAGGGCCCAGTGGTGGTATGCATGGAACAGGTGGTACCGTGCCCGCACCGCCTTTGAACAGTACAGCAACACTGAGATCATGGGCCGGTACCGCCTGAACTGGGCGATTCTGAGGCAGCTCTGTGAGCTGTGCAGTGATGAGATGCAGGCAACCCCAAGACGGAGCCACGTCCTGTCAGTGGAGAGAAGGTCATGACTGTAATGTGCCTGCTAACCACGGGCACTTTCCAGAGACCAACAGGGGACACCACAGGCATAACCCAGTCGGCCGCGTCACGGCTCCTCACACAATTCCTCAATGCACTGTTGCTACATGCTGCGAAATACATCCACTTCCCCAGCACACAGGTGGAGCGTACAGCAAATATGCAGAAGTTCCAAAGGGTTGCACATATTCCTGACATGCTAGGGGCCATCGACTGCACCCACGTAGGCATCCGCACACTGCTGGGGCCGGAGGGGGTTGCCTATATCAACAGGAAGGGCTACCCCAGTGTCAACTGCCAGGTGGTGTGTGATGCCAAGGGGCACATAATCAATGTCTGAGCCACACACCCTGGGGGAGCACATGATGCCTTCATCTGGCAGCAGTCTTCACTGGGCCGCAGGTTTGAGAGGGGGGACATCCCCACCGGCCACCTAGTAGGTGAGTATGCAGCAGGAATGGGCAGCCCTGTGCAACAGGGCAGGGCGTGGCGGGGAGATGCTATGCATGGGGTGTAGAGGGTTCGGCTGTGTAGGAGGGGGGGCAGTCACACTGACCAACATGCTAATCCAACATGTTCTCCAGCAGGTGACAGCAGACACCCAATCAGGCCCTGGCCGCTCACCCTGTACCAGTGCCCATCGACCCCAGCACAGGAGAGATACAGCAAGACACATGCCAGCACACGGAACATCATCGAGCGTGTGTTTGGACTGCTGAAGGCATGGTTCTGTTGCCTGCACAGGTCTGGCGGTGCCCTACAGTAGAGCCCCTCAAAGGCCTGTGGCCTATTCCTGGTCTGCTGTGTGCTACACAATATGGCCACTGACCGTGGGATAGCTACTGAGGTCGAAGAGGGGAACAGCAGTGGGGACGATGTGGATGCCGGGCCCAACGGTGGTGGGCAGCCCCCCCGTATGATGGGAACCCTGGCTGTGCAGGATGGCCCAGCAGCACAGGGACACCATTGCAGAGGAACACTATGGTGCATGCAGGTAGGCGAACAGGTCCACAGACATGTCCCAGGGACCAGGGCACGGTAGACAGGCATGGCTGGTAGGGTCCCACAACAGACATGGCCAGAGGGGGACATCGACAGACATCAGGCAGGACACTGTGGAAGCACCCCTGACAGAACAGTGGACCCCACTCACACAGCCTCTCACACCACCACACACACAGGCATACACACACCCACACCCTGAGGCTGCCAACGGGCGTGTGTCAGATGCTGAATGCCAGTGCACTGTGGCAGCCAGTATTGTGATGGCATCATCATGCACATGCCATGGTGGACAGCAGCCGGGAGGATGTGCACAAGGCGGGCATGACGTGCGGCCTCGGATGGCATGGCCCAGGTATGCACATGAACACACCACACCACCATACATACAGGGCTGTGGCAGTCAATGGACAGGGAAGGTGGTGGATCATGACCTCAGTGCAGGTGCACGGCCACCATGGACATGTGGATGGCCCCACCTGGACTGCCCAGCAGATGCAGGCTGTACAGCGGCCACAGGGGGTGTAACAGATGTTCCCCCAGGCATGTTGTGTGAGAATGTGACTAGTCCCTCACAGGTGTCTGCAGACCCCCAAAGAGGCCCGCCCCAGGTATGCCCGGGATGCCCACAGCTGATCCCGGTGATGACAATGCTGGAGTCGCATGATGCCGGGACCGAGGGGTGGAGAATGCACTCCGTGGTGACTGCTGTGGACAGCCCTGCACCAGGGTGGCCAGTGGTGCAAGGCTGGCCGTGACTGCAGCAGTGAGCTGATCCAGGCCTGCAGTCGTGTCCTCCCACATGCGTGTAGCCTCAGCCAGGAGCTGCTCAAAGTTCCAGTCATGCCTCCCTACAGACTGGTGCAGCTCAGTGTGGAGTGCACACACCCCTGCCACGACCTGCATCTGTTGCACCACGGATGCCCTCAGCAGACGGGTGTGCTTGGCCAGCTGGTCATCACCCTGGGGGGCTTGGGCATCATGCTGACCCTCAGGGGTTGTGCAGCCCCATGGCATGGTCCCCCACACAGGTGGGAGCTGCACAGTGGGGCACTCTTGGGCCTGACTGTCTGCGGTGCACTGGCAGCAGACACTGCACCCAGTCCACCCTCTGCACCATCTTGCTGCCGCCCCTCTGGCCACTGTGTGCGTGATGTCGCTGGGGAGGCTGCACCCCCACCGCCAGACGGGATGGACTACGCTGCAGGTACGGTGGCCACCGCATCACCGGACGGTGCGGCTGGCAGGTCGGCCAGTGCCACCCGTGCACCATCAGTGCTACCGTGTCCTGTGTGTGGTAGGGGTGCCACCCCCTGTTCAGCATCACCACTGTCCTGGGTAGCAGTCAAGTCATCATCGGATGCAGACCCCGCCCCGATCACTGTCTCAGCATACTGGATGCCATGGCTGGCATCCCACTGAAACATTGCATGGACCTCATTCATGCCCATGCCACAGGCATCTGTGTGGACAGTGTGGTGGGTCCGGCAGTGATCATGGCCCCAAACCCAGGTGGAGGTAGATGGGTGCTTCTCCAGGACCCCGACATCACCCAGAGTGGGCACCACTGCCCCTGCATCCACACGCAGGCACTCAGGATCTATAAGGGAACATATACACGTTACTGCCGCCACCATGCACCCCTGCCCCAATGCACCCCTTACCCACATCCCCATGTGCCGCTGTACCTACGATACAGTGATGAGCTACCTCCATCTGGAATTCACCACCGGGAGCACCCTCAACGGCACTGCACTGCATAGTCGCCACCACAAGCTCCTCCTGCAGTGTCAGCTGTGGCACCTCAGGCTGTCCACCGCCCATGGTGGCAAGTGTGGCCCGGACGGCTGCCCTCTTCTCTTTAATCTGCCTGTGGTCTGTGGCCACCTTCTTCTTGCATTCCTGCACCGACCTTTGATGGATGCCCTGCAAGTTCACTGCCCTGGCCACACCCACCAATGCTTCTTCCCTGGCTTGCTGGGTGCCTGTGGAGCCACTCAAGAGGGGCTTCTGGTCCAGGTAGGTATCAAATAGGGCATCACACTCCACCCTTGTGAAATTGGGCCTGTGCTTCTGTGCAGGCCCCTGCTCCTCAACTTCCTCTTGCTCCGACATGCTGTTCTTGTTGGTGGGGACATGTGGTCAGTGCTGGTTGCCACACATGTGGCCCCCCCACACCACAGTCCTGACATACCCAGCGAATGGTATCCTACCTGTGAAGGATGCAATACCGGTCTGGTGTCTGTGCTGCCACATGGCACCTTTATAGCGCATCACATGCAAATGAGGGAATAACGCAACTGTAATGGGATGCAAATGCCTCCGATGTATTGCTGATATGCTGATCAGCTCATCTGCATATGCCTGCTGAATATCGTGGAACTGCTCTTTGCACAGTGGAGTTGCTCATGTCATGGCACATCTGTGTGACGTGCGCAGTCTGCATAGTACAGTGCATGTGCACACTGATGTTGCATACGGTGGTGGCACTTCCTCCGCACAGTGTGCTACAGGTGGCACGGTACTCTGCCACTATTGGGCATGTGGTGCACATTCGCTGTACACTAACTGGCACCCATGCGCTATTGGCACATGGCCCATGGGGCACACTGGGCCCTATAGCGCACCATGCTATCCATGCCCTATCGTGCTGATGCGCATAGTGTATGCCACCCTTGAACCCTCATGTGAGCCCCATGACTCCCAGGTGCCTGCATGTGCCAGCATTGCCCAGCCAAATCGCTGGCACCTGCCGATGCGGGTCGGGGATAGCAGCGTACTACCAGGCATGTCGCACATCCTTCGCACATGCATCTCATGTGCTCACCAGCACCATTTTGCTTCTGTGGTTCTGAATACAGACATGCCATGTAGGAACATGCCTAGAATGCCAAATTGGACCCAGGTGGAATTAGTCAACCTGGTGGCATTGGTGGAGCCACATATTGGTGCCCTCTATGGGCAGGTACCCCGGACCAGCCGCGCACTGAGGTGTGGCAGGGGGTGGCCAAGGAGCTCGACGAGGCCACAGGGTTGAGCCGTAGTGGGGAGCAGTGCCGCCACAGGTACGAGGACCTGTGAAGGAGGGATCTAGACCATCTCAGGACACTGCAGGCACGCGTCCGGAGGGGCGCTGTGCCATGGCCAGGTGAGTGCACATATCCCCATCCATGCCATGTTGGTGGTGTGTGGGTTGCCAGCAGGTGTCAAGCTGTACTGCTGTGGGTGTGGGCAGTGGCTAGGAATGCCACTGACCATGGCAGCACACCATAGGTGTGCTGTGCCACAGCACTGCTGTTGTGCTGGGTCATTGGGTATACTGTGCTGGAGGGGCCCGTGTGTTGCTGCCCGGTGCTGATGTCTGTCTCTCAATGTCTCCCTACTAGGCCCTGAAGATCAGTGAAGAGCCCAGATGGCGGGTGCCACTGCCAGACGGCAGCAGGCCAGTGGTGGAGCACAGCAGAGGGATGCTGGCCAGCCAGGAGGTGCAGGTGGTTGGGCGCCAGTCAGGCCGCAGCTTGCAGGTAGGCACCTTGGCGGTGTATATTGTTGTGTGGGGTAGGGGTGGGCCACAGCCCCCCATGCATATAGCCATTACATGCCGTGCTTTGCCGGCATGGTCCATTGCACCGTGCTGCATCCTGGGCACATAAGTGTGGCCGCTGCAGGTGGGCTGTGGGTGCATCTGTGTCCCAGCCAGGCCACTGTCAGCCCCTCACAATGGTCATTCACTTGGCTACCATGGCTGTGGCATGCTGTGCATGGTCGGTGGTGGTGTGCAGTGCTGTGCATGGCTGTGGATGGTCGGGATGGTGGCTCGTGTGGGCACACATTCTGTGGTTGGCTGTGTGCCCCCTACAGGGTGTATGCCACCACTGTCCACTGTGCACAGGGGGTGGGCTACGGTTGTGTGGGTGTGCACTCATCCATGTCCCATCCTTTGTCCTAGGTGCCCATCCGGTGGATGTCCATACCAGGCTGCTAGAGAGGATCCTGTGAGCCACCACAGCCACCCTTGAGGTGGCCCGCATCATTTGTCAGACCCTGTTCCAGCAACAGAGGTGGAGAAGGCAGAGGTGCCAGTAGTTGTGGACCTTGGAAGGGCCTGTTGGCCTGCTTCACCCTCCCTTTAACTGACATCCCTCCCATTCCTCCATTGTACCCAGCCTACCATGTCCCCTGTCTCCACACCCCCTTCCCCAGCCTATGTTCATGATTGTGGCCTCCCCATTCCCTGCCCCCATCTCTGTTCACCTGTACATAGTTTGATATAGTTGGTTGTTGCTTTTAATACATTTCTGTTTTGGTAGCCATCCATGTCCATGTCTGCTTTGCAGCTGGCTTTGGTGCCATGTTGTAGTGGTGTGCATGGTGGCTGTGTGGTATGTTTGCAGTTGCCTGGGGTTTGTGTCAGGTGGTCTGCGCACAGTGGCTTGTGTGTGTGTGTGCCCTGTGGCATGCATTTGTTCCCTGCTGGGCTTTGTGGCCGGTGTGTTGTGTGCTGTCAGCTTGTGTGTTGTCTGCTTTGGTCCCGGTGCCATGTCTCATGCCATCCTGTGGGTGTTGCCCTTGGCTGCCTGCCAGTGACCATGGGTGTCACACCACCTCCATGCACTGCAGTGGAATGCGTGGTCAGGGCATACAGCCATGCGCCTGCCTTGTTCCCCCCGGTCATCCCCTGCACTATGGTGGCAGTGTGTCCTGCTCTTGTGGCCTGCTCCACACTGTGCCAGGTGTCCTGTGCTATGGCCCATTTGCCTCTGTCCCTTGCCCTGCCCATGCTGCGCTCCTGCACTTCCTGCCTTGCTCCATTGCACAACCCTAGTTGTGTGATGGCACCTGCTAACTTGCTTCCTGGTGCAGCCCTTGTTGCGCTATGGTGCATCCCTGCGATATTCAGCCATCTTGCACTGTCACTTGCCTTGGTGCTCAGCCTTTGAATATCACATTCGATGAGCACCAGCGCAGTGTACCTGCACTGTGCTGCTCTTGCGCCTGCTTCTGGTACATTTCTGAATATCTCACCCGAGGTCTTTAAAAAGGCTTGACTCGAATTTCTCAGTTTCTTTCAGTTGCACTTCTGACCAGTGAAAGTTCTGTCATCCTCACTGTGTTGCTCTGTAATGAAGGTACAGTATGCTACAGTACAGTCAGCTAGCATTGTCTTCAAATGCACATTAGTGTTCCGGTGATCCCTTCCAGCCTTTTCAACAACTGTACTTTTCTGCATTGCTTGTTTCACCTGCAGTAATTCTAGAGGTAAAATAAGTGCTTTATGTTTCTTTTTTTGGGGGGGGGGGGCGGAGGTTGCAAAGAGTAACCAAATTAAAATGAGCATTTGGTGGAAATGGGGTTACCTGCATTGAAACAAGCATATGGGAGTTTTCTTATTCAAATCACTGGAGTTGTATTAAATAAAATATAAGATGCAGATGATCGTTTGTGGAAGTATTTGGGGGGTGCAATGTAACAAAGAAGTTTGGCGAGGGAGGAGGGTACATGAAGTAAAAAGAGCAGTAGGTACCTTTTTTAAAACTACCATTTGGTGGAAATTGGGGTATCTGAATTAGAATGAGGATTTTGGAGCTGGCCTGCTGGCGCAGTGGTTGAATTTCCGCTTGCGATGCCAGCGACCTGGGTTCAGGAATGGAGCAGGGGAGCTGGAGGGCAGGCCAGGGGAGAAGGATGGAGCGCCCTCTGGGCTGCTGTCCTTCTCTGGGGGGAGGGTTGGGGGAATGCCCACTGCTCGAGGACTCCTGCAGGAGGCCAGGAGGAATTGCAAGCACTGGTGTCAGACAGGTAGGGGGGGTTGGTGGACTCAGGACATTATTGCATGTCCCTGCCCCTGGGGATACAAGAAAAATCCTTCCTCTCATCCACCATGAATGATGTCCCCCCTGGCCCTGATTAGCTGCCAGGCCAGCTCCTGACTCTAGTCCCACAATTGCAGCACTGGGCCCAGGTGCCACAACCCCACCCCGGGTGGGAAAGTCGGGGGTGTAGGGAGTCACAGCCAATATGGCAGTGGGGGTCCAGGGGTCCATGACTAGGTGGATGTGCCAGTGGACGAGGGGAGCAGAAAAAAGAGAATTAAAAAAATAAAATAAAATGAGGATTTTGGAGTTTCCTGTTCAAATCACTGGAGTTTGGAGGAGTTGTATTAAATAAAATACAAGATGCAGATGTTCATTTCTGGAGACAAGGGGGGGGGTGCAGTTTAAAAAAGAAGTTTGGTGAGGGAGGAGGGTACATGAAGTAAGAAGAGCAGTAGGTACCTGGATTTGAACTAGCATTTAGTGGGGAGCAGGTTATCTGAATTAAAACATGCATTTGTGGGTTTCTACAGTTCCTATTAAAATCACTGGAATTTATTGGAATTGCATTAAATAAAATAATAAAATATAAAAAATGCAGACATCCATTTGTGAAGGCATTTGTGTGGGAGGCAAAGAAGTGCAAAGGGGAAGGGATTAAAGCAGTTTCGAGGTGTGCTTGCTTTGCCAGTTCATGGATCTGCAAAGGGATTAGTAAGGGATTTTTAAATACAATAATGAAGTTTCCACAGTCTATGGGGGTTTACACTAAAACTATGCAGTATGCTTGGGGAGGTTGAGGGGGCAACAGAAGGAAAGAGTTTTGCAGTAAAATACTTTCCTGGTGTGCCTACATTACCTGTTCCTCAACTGCAAAGAGATACAATTTAGTTTTTTTTAGGAGGAGGTTCATGAGAAAAAAATGTCTTAGCACAAAGGTGAATTTTATGTTTGGGGATGGAAATGCAGCAAACAAAGTTTAACAGGAAATGTAATGTTTTTAAACATTGCTGTCATTTTATGAAAATCTGTGGTTTCCATGAGCTGCACATTAGGCACCTCATGGTGCGGGTGTTAAAGTATGATGTTAGTTTTCTAATTGGGGTTATGCTGGGAATTACTGACCTAGAGTCATCCTCAGTTCTAGCAATTGTGTGGCATTTTTTGAGGCCTACTGTATTTTCTACTGTTTTGTTGTTCTCTTCAATGGCCAGTCTACTTGAATAATTCCTTAGTGTACTGCATGCTTCACTTAAGGCTCTGCATGGCTTTTTGGGGGAAAAGAGGTGTGAAATATTTTTTGTAACATGGGCCAAGACTGACCAGTGACCACTGACTAGCTCTTAGTTGCCTTCGATGCTATTTTTTTTAGCATTTTGAGACTTTTTTAACATTTAGGCTGTTCGGTTGTTTCAGTCGATGTTCTGTACAAGGGAAACTAAAATGGCTGTTTGCTTTGTACTGAACATACACTTGGGCCATCTCACAGCTTTAAATGTTAAATTTACATATATTTTCCCTAGATGCCTGTAGAGTTCTTGCAAGTTCATCTGTAAGCACCTTTGTATTTGAAAGTTTGATTTTTTAATGCATTTCAGAGCATGTTCTGGTGCTTTTGAGTAATTGTTTGGTGTACCATGTTCTGCATGTAATTTCCTGAATGGCCGTTTCTAGTGAAAAGAGATATACAATAAAGTTTTGTAACAGGGGCCAGCTCTGGCCTGTAATTGGTCCATGGTTACCCTCAATGCTAGTGCTTTTTCACTTTTTGGGGGGCTTTTTTTTGTAACATTTGGGCTTAGGGTTGCCACCTCTGAATAAGGCAAAAACTGGACCTTAAGCTCCTCTTCTATTTTGGCCCTAAACCACACACTCCTTTTTGGGCCCACCCCTTTCAAAACTGATGACCAGCCGAAACCACCACATAAATTTACTGTATCAGTGGACGATAAGAAACTGCACCACAACACCACTTATGAATTAATAATATAATAGTTTATTGCACTTTGAAAGTTAGACAATTAAAGATTTAAAACGCACTTTCATATTATGGTAAGAGCAAAAAGCACAGACATTAGAAAAAGTGCACCCATTATTGCTTGTAAAATTACTATTGCACACATGTGACACATGCACCTATCAAACAAATACTGCACATGTATGATTTCTATTTTTAAACTAGCAGAACTGGCAGTTGTTTGGCACTTATTGTCTCATCAGTTCACTAGCACTGTACTTTGAATTTGTATTTTCTTATTTGATTTTGCTGGATCTAACAGCTTTACATTGTTTTTATAAAAGCATGGAACTCTGAGCAGCTATACTGAAAGTTTAGTTTAATCTGCAGTTCAGCCTTTACTAAACTGACAGACATACGGTTCCTCTCATCTGTCCAGCAATTCCCCATGATAGAAAAAACTCTTTCTACAAAGCTGTTGCTGACAGATATTGACAACACAAACTTATCAACTGTAGAAGAGTTTCACATTCTGGTGCTTTGGCACAAAAAGTTACCCATTTGGCTGCCACAGACCCTGTCATACCACTCAGTACTGGCAGTGCATTACTCAGCAGACGGTATTCTGAATAAAGTGCATCCATGTACAAAATGCTTGCGAGCTGCAAAACTTATGCACAGTGGAGCAGTTCATTCCATGCCATTTCTGGCTTGCTCAGTGCCATGATCTGCATCCCCTGAAGAGGACTTGTTTCAAATTTGAACCATTTTTTTTAAATACATGATGGCATGACTGTAATATCCACAGAAGTCTTAAAATTCTGTCTTTGATGTTTCCTGGAAATGTCTGCAGTGCTGGAGTCACTTTGTAACCCAAAAAATGTCCTCCAGTGTTTTCTCCAGTTCCTGTTTTAGGTTATGCATTATGCCATGCATCTCTGTACTTGTCACAGTTTTGCTCTCCAGCAGTGCTATTGATTTGTGGAAAATGCCCATTGTATACCACATGAAATGGATATAGCACTCTCCCTCAGTAAGTTCATCGCTGCTGCTGTACCTATTTTCATTTTCTGCAATTAACCTCCAAATGGCAAGATGGCATTCATCTGAACCCTGGCTGATGAAGTAGGATTTAACAGCAGGCCAGCACTGGAGGAGCCTGTTTATTGCTGGCAGAAGGGAAAGCCAGCGAGTGACCACATGGCGTAGCAGATCCTTCCATTCCAACTCAACAAAGGCAAACATGTCTTTTACCTCATGCATATTCTTAGCAGAGCTGGAAAACTCATTATATACTTTTATTACCAAGTTTTCCACATCATACCTAGCCAGAGCCTTACTGGCATTCCTGGCATAGTTATGGATGACATGGCACAGGCAGTTGGCAGACACAAGGTGGGCAACTTTTGACCTTAAGTTTTGAAAAACTGAATGATGTTTCCCATAATTTATAGAGGCATTGTCTGCAGCATAGCTTGATAAGTGTTCAAGCTTTAAACCTCTGCTGGTCAGGGATTCAATAATTTTTGCCATGACAGCATCTGCAGTTTCATTGTGATCTTCATAAAAGTCCAACAGCTTTTGTTGAATCCCCTTTTTTGGGATCAAAGTACAGCACTGCAACTGGAAACATTGTTTTATTGCCTTTATTAGAAGCATCTGATTCAACTGAGTAAAATGAATTGCCCATTTCTTGTAACAGCAGCTCCTCCCCAAAAGGTGCCAGGACATTGGTGACAATGCTCTCTGCCTTTCTTTGTCCACAACTCATTTTGGATGCAATACTTGAGTCTGTGAAGATCTGCTGGGCTATCTTCATTCCACAGTCTATGGACAGGTACAGTAGGGGTGATGATGCTGGACTCCATGGTATAGTTCTGTAAGTTAGGCTGCCTTCACCTTATTGCTTTCAGAACTATCTTCTGCAACAAAATATTTCTTCATAACATGATTTTCTTTCTGAAGTTGTGTCAGCTGCTAGCATTTTAAGTTTTTTCCATGTTTTTTTTACTGCAGTCTCACCATCCCACTTCACTGTAACAGCAGAGCTTCAGACAGTGCATTTGGCAGAATGTTCCATTCCTAGTCCTGCAGATCTGATCCAGGAATATTCGCTTTGCCACACCTTGTTGTAGCAGCAAAATAGTTTGGCCTTCTGAGCAGGACTGCTACTCCTTTTTTCATCATGAATAGGTTGGAATCATTTTCCACTAAGACTCATTTTTCTGTTAAGCAGAGGAGAGAGGATAACAGTCAAAAAAGAGCAACAAAACAGTGTGTCGTTGTCACTGTCGGAAGTTCCAGGACAGCAGGATGTCACAGGCTCAGTCCGTTGGCAGCACAATATGAACATTTTACTGTAATATTTCAGAGATTGCAGGGAGTGACATGTAGTTGTGGTGGAGCAATCACACTGAGTGAAAATAGTTGTTCTCCTTGACTTGGCAGTATCAATAACACAGAGCAAATAAAAGTTGCCAGAGCATCTCAGAGAAGAAGGAGGAGAATCAGCATTTATATAGCACTTTTCTTACACAATGTGCCCTAAAAAGCTTTATAGACAGGTAGTGAAGTGACTGAATGTGAAGTGGCAGCCATATCACACATCAGCACACACACAGCCTGGACCATTGCATGAACCAGTTTTATGGGAAGGGGAATGTTGGTCAGGACACCAGGAATGTCCCCTACTCTTTGTGAAGAATACCTTGGATTCTTTTACTTCCACCTGGACACCCACTAGGACAGCACCAGGATGAGTAGAAGAGACCTTGGTTTAACATCTCATCCAAAGGACAACACATCCCAACAGTACAGCACAGCACCCCCTAATACTGCACTCAGGTGCTATCATTTTTTAGGTATGAGTCCAATCCTGCTGTGGGACGAGAACCCACAACCTTCTGGTCCAGAGGCAGATGTGATACCAATTGAGCAAATGCTGTACACCCCATAGATATTTTTTGTGTATGGTTTTAGACTTCTAAGCCAATATTGAAAGAATATATACCAAGAGATGGCTTCTTAGAGGATGATGAAGAAACACATGGATTGACCTGGTCACTTAACTATCTATTATCAGGCACCAGGGTTCTGAAAAGTGATAGGGAACAATTTTTACACCTTGAGATGCCCTCCATAGAAACATAGACTTTGACAGCAGATAAGGACCGCTTGGCCCATCTAGTCTGCCCATTTCCCTACCTACAGGATAGGCCGCAGATCCTAGTTAACCAACAGCCTATTTCTTCCTACCCCACACAAGAATTGCCTTATGTCTCTCCCATGCATTCTTGAATTCTCCCACAGTTTTAGACTCCACAACCTCCTCAGGAAGCTGTTCCATGCATCCACCACCTCTGTGAAATAATACTTCTCACACTTGCCCCTGCACCACCCCCTTCTATCTTTAAATTGTGTCCCCTTGTTCTTGCATGTCTCTTTTTCTGAAAGATGCTACCCTCTTGGACTTTGTTGATTCCACTGAGGTACTTAAAAGTTTCTATCATGTTCCCCCTCTCCCTTCTTTCCTCAAGGGTATACATATTAGGCTCCTTTAGTCTCTCCTCATACGTCTTCTCTTGCAGACCCTGCACCATTTTAGTTGCCCTCCTCTGGACTGCCTCTATCCTGTCTATGTCCTTGCAGAGATAGGGTCTCCAGAACTGGATGCAGTACTCCAGATGGGGTCTTACCAACTGTCTGTACAGAGGAATAGCAACTTCCTGTTTTCTGCTGCTGATGCCTCTCCCTATGCATCTCAGTATACCCCCAGCCCTCCCTACTGCCTTCTCACATTGCTTGCTAACCGTAAGGTATGTATCTGATATGATATCTGGTATCTGATATGATTACCCCCAGGTCCCTTTCCTTTTTTGTTGTTGTTACTACCTCCCCCCCATTGTGTATTCTTCCCTGGGTTCTTGTTTCCCAGGTGCATTATTTTGCACTTCTTTGCATTGAATCCTAGCTGCCATACTTCTGACCATTCCTCCAACCTTGCCAAGTCCCTTCCCATCCTTTCCACGCCTCCTTGTGTATCAACCCTGTTGCAGATCTTTGTGTCATCTACAAAAAGGCATACTTTTCCTTCCAGTCCCTCTGCAATGTCACTGATGAAGACATTTAAAAGGACTGGACCCAATACTGAACCCTGCGGTACCCCACTAGTAACCCCTCTTTCTTCAGAGTGGACTCCATTTACAATTACCTTCTGTGTCCTGTTGTGCAGCCAATGTTTTACCCAGGCTACCACCCTGGGACCCACTCCCAGGCTGGTTAATTTGACTATTAATCTTTTGTGTGGGACTGTGTCAAATGCCTTGCTAAAGTCTAGGTAGGCCATGTCCACAGCCCCTCCCTGGTCTACTACTTTGGTCACCCAGTCAAAGAAATCTATTAGATTCGTCTGACATGACCTTCCTGCTGTGAACCCATGCTGCCTTGGGTCCTGTGCCCCACTGGCCTCTAGGTACTCAACTATTCTTTCCTTCAGAAGTGACTCCATCACTTTCCCTACCACAGAGGTCAGACTGATAGGTCTGTAGTTTCCTGCCTCTGTCTTGGTCCCACTTTTGTGAAGGGGAATCACATCCACCTTCCTCCAGTCCTCAGGTACCACACCATCCTCCCATGATTCATTAAAAAGAGTAGCCAGTGGTTTCACAAGTTCCTCCCTTAATTCTTTTAGAATTCTGGGGTGAATTCCATCAGGACCCATTGCTTTGTCCACCTTCAGTTTTAGGAGTTCTTGCAGAACCCTTTCTTCTGTGAAAGGACTGGGATTGACCCCCCTATCAAGAGTGCTTCTGTTAATTGGATTAGGCACTTCCCCCTCCTCTTTTGTGAATACTGAGCAAAGATATTCATTCAGTATCCCTGCTTTTTCACTGTCCCCCTCTGCCCACCCATTGTTCATTCTATTCAGCCTCACTATCCCTCCCTTTGTCTTTCTACACTCACTGATGTACCTATAAAAGGTTTTATCCCCCTTCTTAACTGAGTTGGCTATCTTTTCCTCAGTTTTGGCCTTTGCTATTCTGACTTCCCTCCCTGCTTCCTTCTGCCTTAACTGGTACAGCTCTCTGTCCTGCTCCTTCTGTGTTTCCTTATACAATACAGTGGTCCCTTTAGTGTCTATCCAATATTCTGATATTTTTGTGATCTGTTTTGAAAAATTAATAATCTAACTGTGTTGCCTTTGTAACTGCCCTGAATCCCTCTCTCCTCACCAGTTGCTGGTTTCTCTTTTCATACTGCCTGAACATTCTATGACATCAATAACACCAAGCCAGACCATTCAGATTAATAGCATGGAATGATGTTATTGATGTCATAGAATGTTTTAAACACATGAACAGAAAGAGCTGTAGCCACTGAGGAGGGCTGAACTCTGATCTGAGGTATCCCAGCTAGACTGTGTATCAAAAATGGTCAAAGCATAATAGAATACATAGCTGGTATGGAAAAGAAGATGTAAGGGCAAGGGACAAGTAACTTTGTAAAAAACATTGCCCAGCTCCTTCGAGTAAGTTATGATAATAACATACCCTGAAGACTTTAGCAGTGCCAGTAGCATAGCCCCCAGTTAAGATTTTAAAGCAACCTGCGAAAAGAATAGATACAAATGGTTGGATTCTTATAAGGTGATTAAGAAACAAAATATGTGGTCTGGTTTGTTAAATATCCACTATCAGGTCCCAGGGTTCTTAAATGAGTTGTGATAAAATACCATGAAGACTTTGGCAGTTGCAGTAGCATGGCCCACAGCTCGAGCAGTTAGATTTAAAGCAATGTGTGAAAAGAATAGATACTAATGGGCTGCTTCTTATAAGGTGATTCAGAAACAAAAAATTTGGCCTGGGCAGTTAAATATCCCATGATCAGGCCCCATGGTTCCTAAGTGAGTGCTGATAAAATATCAAACAAACTTTGGAAGAGCAACTAGTATAGCCTGCAGTGTGAGCAGTTACATTTTAAGCCAAATACAGTGTGAATGTTTTTTTTTATTATGATTTATCCTCCTGTGGCTGCCTCTCTACACCCCTACTGTACGTCTCTCAGCTTGTCAGCTGGGATCCGGCCACCGTCCATCTCGCCCAGGACCGCTGACACCCCATAGCCCCTGCTGCTTACTCCCCACAGTGATGTGGCAGGGAACCCCCCTAACTCCCTACCCAAATGGATCTATCTCAGGGTGCCAGCATCCTGATGAACACTCGTGGAAGGCCATCAAGCCATTGGAGGTGCCACTCTTTTTCCCTGTTCCAGGATTCCCCAAGTCGGTGGGCGTGCAATGACTCTGGCGGTCGGGAGTGCATCCGCACGTGCCCACATCAAGGCGTCTGCCCCCTGACTCCACCCCTAAGCATGGCATGCACCTCCACCTCCCAGTCTCCACCAGGTGGCTGTCAGGCACCAACCGTTGTGGACCCCCCTCCCCGGAGAGGGAGAGCAGTCCTTCGGAGGCTCAATCCCTCTCCTCCCCTGCCAGCCCCCAGTGACCTGAGCTCACTCCCAAACCCAGGTCACCGGCGTGGTGCGAGGTGTGGCATCCAGTGTCTCAACCCTCAGCACCACCGGGTTGGCTAGTGTGTGTGTTTTTACTTGAGTATGGAAGGATAATCCTTGCCAAGGAAGTCTCAGCCAACTTCAGGAGTTTTGCTGTGGCACTGAACTTATCACATAGATGCAAAGCACCAAATACAATACAGTATTTCAAAATTTTTGAATGAAACAAGAAAGGAACTTTTAGGTTTTGGATGACTTTGTCTTTTTTATGTACGTCTAACAATATCAACAAAGCAAGGAACAAATGCCTCCCAAAAAAAAAAAAACACTACACTGTGGTACAGCTATGCTAATAAATGTAACATACTTGTGGACTGATTTTCATTTTTTTCAAACTTGCCTTAGCTGAGAAGGCCATGGGCCATTTCTCTGCCATGTGTGTTGAAGTGGATGGTGCAGCACCACGAGAGATACATGACATCCCACTTTCTGAATCTGGTGGTGAGCTTGTTTTGGTCAACTTCACCATTAAAAAGCAGCATGGCAGAGCTGCAGAAAATGCCCCACCCCAGGAGGGAGCAGATTTCCCTTCACTTACCTGACTGGATTTCTGCTGAGGCAGACAGCAGTGCCAGTGCATCAACCATATCCCTCACCAGATGGAAGGAAAATGTGATGCCTTTATTACATGGCAACACTCCAGCCTGACTGCAGGTTCCCTATTGAGTTTGCTCCTGCCTTCTGTCCTGAACCTGAGACTCTGAGTGCATGCCCAAAAAGTCCAGGCCAGTCACCATGCAACTCAGGGTCCGGTCCACACCTATAGTTTGCTTGCCATCCCACACAATAAATGCTACACAACTACAGTAGGATGAGACCTACTCTGATAATTTATTTTCCCCATACAGTATGCATAATGCATAATATAACACACCATACTAATTGATGAGCCAGCCTTACAGAAAGCAGTCTGTAGTTTCAAGTCCAGTCAAAAAGAACTTCAGTAACAAAAGTGGCATACAGAAATTATGTTTCATGATGACAGAATTTTATAACTTTTGAAAATACAGTACAGTATAAATAATATAACACACCAGACTAAGACTGTTTAAATTGGTGAGCCAGCCTTACAGCATCCCTGTTAAAATTAAGTACAGTACTTTCAAGTCCAGCCAAAAAAAACTGTTCAGTAACAAAAATGGCAAACAGAAATGATGTTTCATGGTGAAAGAATTGTATAACTTTTGAATATACAGTATTTTATACTTAAATAATATAGCACACACCAGACTATTCAAACTGGTGAGCCAGCTGGCCCTTGGGCCCCTACAACAAGTATTCCTGTTAAAACTAAGTACTGTAATTTTTTAAGCCTATCCACAGTCCACTCCAGCCAAAAAGAACTGCAGTACTTGTTATGTTATATAAATGCACATTGTTCTGAGCATACTGTATAGTGATGGGATTTGGAATTTACTTCTAATCACATACTGTAGCTCCCCCTCCCCAGTAAAACAAATAAATAAATAGAACACAATGGCAGGACATTCAAAAGCCACCTTATTTGGGAGCCCTGGACATTTACTGTTAAATTATTAATTTAATCCACTTTAAAACAGGGCAAACCTGCCTTACAAAGTTTATTTATTTAGTTTTTGTTTACCGGGTAAGGTGTTGTAGCCACAAAATATGACTATTTTCAGACAGGACCCAGGAGGTTACAATACAAAATTGGCAGACAAAACAAATAACAGGTATAGTTCAGAGGTAATCAACCATACAAGGAAAAATCTACACAACGTTCTGTGATGTAAACAGTATTGCTAATATGGCAGAGACAATGGCAGAAAAATACACAGTAGTACAAAACATAATAAGAATACAATCATAGTGCAGTACAGTTTTAACGCATACTGTAATCCATGATAAGTGCTACATATAACAGCAACAAGGGGTCAGAGCAAAACTGAAACATTTTGAGAGCTGAGGAAGGGGATGTCAAGCACCCTATGGGGGTTTAAAACAGGAACATAGGGCATGTTTGACGAGGAGAGTGTGATGCATCTTTTTAAAAACAATATGACTAGGTGCAGAGTGAACATCATGAGGTAGGGAATTCCAATATTTTGGGTCCAGGCAGGAGAAAACTGAGGTTCCTTTTAGGGTTCTGCACCTAGGGGTGTATAGTAGAGAGAGTCCAGTTGAGTGGAGGGCAAAGGTGGGGGACAGAGGCACCAGCATGCCTGCAAGAGACATAGGTAGATTAGTTCTAATAGAAACATAGAATTTGACGGCAGATAAGGACCGCTTGGCCCACCCAGTCTGCCCATTTCCCTACCTAATGGATAAGCTGCAGATCCTAGTTAACCAGCAGCCTACTTCTTTCTACTCCCACCCCCTAGAATTGCCTTATGACTGTCCCATGCATGCTTGAATTCAACCATTGTTTTTGACTCCACAACCTCCTCCGGAAGGCCATTCCATGCATCCACAACCTCTTTGTGAAAAAATACTTCCTTACATTACCTCTGAGCCACCCCATCTTCAAATTGTGCCCCTTGTTCTTGCACATCTCTTTTGAAAGATGCTACCCTCTTGGACTTTGTTGATTCCTTGAGGTACTTGAAGTTTCTATCATGTCCCCCTCTCCTCCTTTCCTCGAGGCTATACATATTAAGCTCCTTTCTCTCTCCATATGTCTTCTGGTGCAGACCCTGCACCATTTGAATGCCCTCCTCTGGACAGCTTCCAACTTGTCTATATCCTTGTGGAGATTGGGTCTCCAGAACTGCACACAGTACTCAGATGGGGTCTCACCAGCTGTCTGTACAGAGGATAACAACTTCCTGTTTTCTGCTGGTGATGCCTCTCCCTATGCATCCCAGTATCCCCCCAACCCTCCTTACTGCCCTCTCACATTGCTTGCCCACCTTTAGGTCATCTGATATGACTAGCCCCAGGTCCCTTTCCATTTTTGTTGTTGTTAGTATCTCACCCCCCATTGTGTACTCTTCCCCTGTTTTTTTGTTTCCCAGGTGCATTACCTTGCACTTCTTAGCATTGAATCTAAGCTGCCATAGATTTGACCATTTCTCTAACCTTGCCAAGTCCTTCTCATCCTTTCCACCCACCTTGTGCATCAACTCTGTTGCAGATCTTTGTGTCATCTGCAAAGAGACATACTTTTCCTTCCAGTCCCTCTGCAATGTTGCTTATAAAGACATTGAAGAGGACCAGTCTAATACTGAACTCAGGTACCCCACTAGTAACCCCTTTCTTCAGAGTGACTCCATTTACTATTACCCTCTGTGTCCTATTCTCCAGCCAATTCTTTACCCAGACTATCATCTTGGGACCCACTCCCAGGCTGGCTAACTTGTATATTAATCTTTTGTGTGGGACTGTGTCAAATGCCTTGCTAAAGTCTAGGTAGGCCGTGTCCACAGCCCCTCCCTGATCTACTACTTTGGTCACCCAGTCAAAGAAATCTGTTAGATTCATTTGGCATGACCTTTCTGCTGTGAATCCATGTTGCCTTGGGTTCTGTGCTCCTCTGACCTCTAGGTACTTGACAATTCTTTCCTTCAGAAGTGATTCCATCATTTTCCCTATCACTGAAGTTAAACTAACAGGTCTGTAGTTCCCTGCTTCTGCCCTGCTCCCACTTTTGTGAAGGGGAATCACATCTGCCCTCCTCCAGTCCTCAGGTACCACCCCATCCTCCCAAGATTTGTTAAAGAGGGTGGTCAATGGTGTCACTAGTTCTACCCTTAGTTCTTTTAGAATTCTGGGATGAATCCCATCAGGCCCCATTGCTTTGTCTATCTTCAGTTTTAAGAGTTCTTTCAGAACCCTTTCTTTGGTAAATGGGCTGGTATCAACTTCTGTATCCAGAGTGTTTCTATTGTTTGTTTTAGGTACCTCCCCCTCTTCATTTGTAAATACTGAGCAAAAATATTTGTTTAGTATCTTTGCCTTTTCATCGTCACCCTCTGCCCAACCCCCTTCCCTTTATTAAGCCTCACTATCCCTCCCTTAGTCTTCCTTCACTCCCTGATGTACCTAAAAAAGGTTTTATCCCCCTTCTTAACTGAGTTGTCTATCTTTTCCTCGGTTTGGGCCTTTGCTGTTCTGACTGCCTTCACAGATTCCTTTTGTTTTGACTGATACAATTCTATGTCTTGCTCCTTCTCTGATTCCTTGTACTTTCTGAATGCTTTCTTTTTCTCTTGAACCTTCACTGCTACCTCCTTTGAGAACCATAGTGGTTTCTTACATAGTTTTGTTTTGTTTATTTGCTTCACACAAAGGCTTGTTACCTCTGTGATTGCAGTTTTTATTATTCCCCATTGTTCTTCTACCCTTCCTTCCTTCCTGCCCATTTGCTAGTGCATTCCTTAGGCACTCACCCATTTTGTCAAAGTCAGCCCTCCTGAAGTCCAGTACTTTTGCCTTTGTATGGCTTGACTCTATAGCTGTGTTTATTGTGAACCATACTGTTCGATGGTCGCTAGTTCCCAGATGGCTACCCACTTCTACATCTGTGATCCTCTCTCCATCTCCATTTGAGAGAACCAGGTCTAAGATTGCTCCCTCTTGAGTGAATTCCAATATTAGTTGTCTAAGGCATGCCCCCTGTAGGGCATCTAGAATAACCCCACTCTTAGAAGTGGCTGCTGCAACTGCACTCCAGTTAACATCTGGCATATTCAGATCACACATCAGCAGTATCTCCCCTTTATCTGCCATTCTAAGTATATTTTCTATCATTTCCTTGTCCATTTCCTCCCCCTGAGAGGGGGGTTCTGTATACAACCCCTGTAATGATGTTGTCTAGCAGTGTACCAAGGGCAAGGAGTCAATTGGCAGATGGAGAAGGCCATCTAAGGTCTGCATATAGTAATCAATGGTGCTTCAAATGTGGGGAAGAAGAGGCATAATGACAGATACTATTGTACATTGTATCACACTTACTTAGGGTGGTTTTCAAAGCATTTATGTAGGTGAAAGCACCATATGCAAGGGATGGAAATAGGATACCCCTAGAAATAGCCAGTCTAGCTGAGGGAGTAAGCATCTGACTAGTCCTGTAAACTATTCCGAGTTTGGAGTTTACTGACTTGCAGGTGTTGATGATGTGTTGCTCAAAGTTGAGAGTTTCATCAATCAGGACACCTAAATACTTGAATGAGGTTACTTTCACAAGGGGGGAGCCATTTGCACAGGAGATGTTGGAAAGGTTGCAGTTTGTTCTAAGTTTGGTTGCAGATCTGAAGAGCATGCCCTGAGTTTTACCTATGTTTAGGATAAGCCTTTTTTTGAGAATCCATTCTTGCATTATGAGATATGCAGATTGTAGTTGACTATTTATTTCTTCTATGTTTGCAGAGGAGGTGTAGAGCACCAAATCATCTGCATACAAGATTACTGAGCACCAAGGGGTATTAGAAGATATGTCATTTATAAAAATGGTGAAGAGAAGAGGCCCCAAGATGGAGCCTTGAGGAACACCAACATTGATAGGTGCAGAGTCTGACACCACAGAGTTAAATTTTACCAGTTGTCTTCTATTGCTTAAGTAGCTCTGGAACCAGTTTGTGGGTTGCTTTGAGAAACCAGTGAAGCTAAGGCAATCAAGCAGAAGAGGGTGATCTACAAGATCAAATGCCTTTCAGAGGTCAGTGAACACTGCACTAGTCATGAGACTGTGATCCATAGCAGTAAGGGCAATATTTGTAAATTGCATCAGAGCAGTAGAGGCACTATGCCACTTGCGGAAACCATGTTGAGCAGGGATAGGAGGGTATATTTAGAGAGGAACTCGGTGACCTGTATAGCCACTAATTTCTCAACTATTTTGTTTAGTACTGACAGAAAGGCTCTGGACTTATAATTAGCAATGTCCTTCTTGTCACCTTTCTTAAAGACTGTGGTGACGTTTGCCAATTTCCATTTGTCCGGAACATGACTATGGCCAAGGTCCCTAGAATTCTGCGGCCGCAGAATTTTGAGCAGAACTTGCAATCTACCTGCAGAACTTCTGCGGTGCTGCAGAATTCCCTCTTCTTGTTGATTTTTTATTAATATTTTTGTTTTTCCATAGAATCTGGTTCCCTTCCCCTCTTTTTATATCCTAAATCCCCTACATGCTCAAAATGTGATGTTATCATTGCTATAACATCATACATTAGCTAATGAAATGGCTGCAATCTGCAACAGAAATGAACAGTCACTTATCTACCACAGCTCCCACTGCCAGAGACGGTGGCACAGCACATCAGGCACGGTGATATTTGCTCAACCTGCACTACGGCCTAATATAATTTTCAGTCTTACATTATTGCACTAGGGCCAACTTAAACAAAATCTTGTCAATAGCACAGACCTGTTAAGTCCATACCTCACTTTGTACAAACCTATTTGTGCCTTTAAGGTATAGAGATGCCATCTGAAATGAATAACTGGTAAAATGAATTTAACTGTAATTTTTAAGAAAAATAAAGTAATTATGCCCAGAAAAGTGGAATATAATAATGTGTAGACCTGCTGAAAGAATAGACCTCTTAAATAAATAATCGCACCATACGGATTTTTGCCAGGGTTATTGATTACATATTGTCATTGGTTGCTAGAATCACCTAAAAGTTATGGAGAAATGTTGTGCACAGGGACAGCTGTTGGGCCAGAGGGTAGCATGCTGTGTTTCTGTGCCGGCAACTCAGGTTCAGAGATTAGCTCTGGGAGCTGGCTGGGCAGCACAAGGATTGGTGGAACACATCACTGCTCAGAGACTGGGAAGGTATGGTGCAGTGTTCAGTCATACAGTGGACACATTGTGATGGGCTGGAGAGCACTATCTCGCTATCGGTTCACATGCATGTCATGGCCTAATGGTGTTACGCAGTGTGTCAGGGAAAGCAGGTTGACAACAAAAATGAGTTTTGCAATACATAGATACATAGATACATAGACAGTGTCAGCAGATAAGGGCCTATGGCCCACCCAGTCTGCCCATTTGAGCCTGTAAGTTCAGTTTGTTTTCCTAGAAGTCTGTTGCACCTTAACCCTGACCTCCAGAATTCCTTTATGTCTATCCCATGCATTCTTAAATCCCGTGATTGTTTCAGCCCCCACCACTTCCTCTGGCAGGGTGTTCCACTTGTCCACCACCCGTTCTGTGAAGAAATTCTTTCTCATGTTTCCTCTGAATCATCCTCCCTCCAACTTCATCCCATGCCCTCTAGTCCTGGAACATCTTTTTTTGCTTAAAAATAGTGTTTTCCTGCACCCTCCTATAACTCCTCTATTCCATTTCTAATGGGACCTGTATGAATGAGAATGCAAGTTCATGGAAATTAAAAAAAATATATTATATATATATATATATATATATATATATATATATATATATACATACACACACACACACACCTATATACAGTATACAGTATTTATCTCTCTCTCTCTCACCACACACACACACACACACACACAAACACACACATCTGTTTGTGTGTTACAGATTGCATATCAATATATAAGTGATACACAGTGGGAACCTCATGAGTGGTGTAAAAAGCACATACAAATATATAAGTGATAGACAGTGGAAACCTCATTAGTGGGATAGATAGCGTGCATCTAGAAATACCTTATTTATCACATAAGATCCTCTCTTCATATGTCATTAATTTAACAGGCTAGGATCTTAAGGGAGAGACATTTGTTTTGCTTTTTTAGGCATAAAATTATTTTTATAATTCTGTTATTTTTTGAACTAGTGTTACTGTGCTTTCCACCATCCTGACTGCTATAACCACTGCCATGAAAGTGAAGTCAGGATGACAAGCTGACACTCTGATGTGGTAGTTTGTTAGTGCTGCAGAACTTCCGCAGAAATTACAAACCACCGCCGCAAAAGTTCTGCGGCAAATGGTAGTCTTGCCGCAGAACTTGGTCCCACTGTGCCGCAGAAAAGTATGGGCCCTGACTATGGCAGAGAGACAGTGTAAAGATTTTAGCCAATGGGGCTGCAATAAAAGGAGCAGCCAGCTTCAGGAGTTTAGGCTCTAGGTAGTCGGAGCCTACACTAGTACTATCAGAGATTGAGTTTAGTGGTTTTAGAACATCAGCATTTGGAATAGCCTTAAAATAGAAGGGTGGATGTATGGGCATGTTTGTGTGAGTAACGGGTGTCAGGATATGATTTGCTGTGAAAGAGGCGATGTATTTGGTGAGATCAGTAAAGTATTTGTTAAAAGAATTTGCAATGGTAGTGGGATTATTATAGTTCATACCATTGAGGACCATATCATTCATATGTTGAGACTGGTTTGAGCCCAGGAAGGATTTTACATGTGTCCAGAATTTCTTTGGGTCCCCAGCAGCTTCCAGCAATAAACCTTTGCAGTATGAGCTTTTGGCAAGCTTGATTTGTTTTTTTGCACATATAGCACTGTTTTCTGTAAGTGTCATATTCACTTTGCTGACCCAAGGTTTTGTAGCAGTTCCAACTTTTGTCACATGCCTGGAGGGAGGCGAGAAGTTAATTGTGCAGCCACCTAGTCTGTTTGCCCTAACGTGTCGATTATGTTTAGGTGTATATATGTCTTGGAGGGATAAGAATATAGAAAGAAAGAGATTGAGAGCAGATTCAATGTCTTGGGACTGAATAATAGGGATCCAGTTTACAGAAGAAAAATCATTGTAGAAAGCTTGCTTGATCAAGTGTGGAAAAATCCCAGAAAATTATGTAGCGTGGCGAGAGGGCTGGAATCACCGATGTTCCCCATATGCAAAACACAGGGGAATGGTCACTTATAGAATCAGGAAGCACACCTGAGGCGGTAATTCTATCAGGTCGATTTGTGCGTATCCAGTCTATAAGTGCTACCTCGTGCTTTGTCTTTCCCCATTGCCTGTCCCCCACTGAGCTTGCTGTTGTACTCTATCTGTATTTAATCCTCTCTCTTTCCCCTCTTGTTCCACAAAGAGCCCATATGTGAGCTTCCCAAGCTGCTACTGTGACCCCAGCACTCTCCAAGCTGGCTGCAGCTAACAAACCGCCTGAATGACCACCAGACAGATTCAGGTATGCACCGGACCTCCAAAACTCAAGGTTTGGAATGCTGCTATTTTGACTGGATGCCCAGTGGAGGAGCCAGGCACTGACTGGCAGTTTCTGCTCCTCAGCTGATTTTCCAACTCCTGGCACTTCCTGATCTTGGGGAAATCTCTTTCTGTGTTGTGTTCTGAATTGAATTTTTGTAAATGTAATTACTTATGTTATGCATAAATTGGTCTTACTTTACCTGCCAGTTTAGCTAGTCTATTACATGCCTCTATTCTAGCCTCTCGGTGTTACTTGCTGCTGTGAGACTAGTGCTGGACAAACTGTATTGTTTAGTAGCTGATGTTTGACTGCTTAGACCTAGTTACTGAGTAAGATTGCTGCAGTTTTCCACTTCTGCCTGTACTGCCAAACCCTGTCTCCTGTCCTACACTGGTCACTCTGCTAATTATTAATTTCTCCTCCCAACATGTAATGCTGTCTCTCTAAACAGCTTAATTTCTTCTCTGCCTTACCTACAAATCCTCTTCTTACACCCCCTCCTTCTGCTGCTGTTGTCCTCCTCAGACATCCTGGTGCCAAAACCCAGAACCCCGCTCCCTGTTAACACCTCTTCTGTCTCTAAATAATTGTCCTGCATTTGCCACCTCTTTACCTTGTACTGTGTCTTTCCCCATTGCCTGCCCCCCCACTGAGCTTGCTATTGTACTCTAGCTGTATTTAATCCTCTGTCTTTCCCCTCTTGTTCCACAGACAGCCCATCTGCGGGCTTCCCAAGCTGCTTTTGTGGCCCTGGCACTCTCTGAGCTGGTCACAGCTAACAGACTATCCTACTGACCCCCAGACAGATTCAGGTAGGCACCGGACCTCCAAAACTCATGGTTTTGAATGCTGCTGTTCTGACTGGATGCCCAGTAGAGGAGCCAGACACTGATTAGCAGTTTCTGCTCCTCGGCTGATTTTCCAACTCCTGGCACTTCCTGATCTCGGGGAAATCTCTTCCTGTGCTGTGTTCTGGACTGAATTTTTGTAAATGTAATTACTTATGTTAGGCACAGGGGCGGGTGCAAAGCTGGTGAGATGGGTAGGAAACTGGCTTCAGGGAAGGCAACAGAGGGTGGTGGTGGGTGGGGAGCTCTCACACCCAAGGGCAGTGACAAGTGGTGTTCCACAGGGCTTGGTGTTGGGACCAGTGTTGTTTGGGATATTCATTGCAGACATATCATGGGACATCAGGAGCAAGATCAGTCTGTTTGCTGATGATACCAAGGTAGGCGCGGTGGTGGATGACCTAGGGTGATGGCAGGGGTTGCAGGATGATCTGGCAAAGCTTGAAACCTGGTCAGACACCTGGCAACTGGGGTTCAATGCCAAAAAGTGCAAGGTGCTGCATTTTGGGATGAAGAATCCAAGGAGGAGTTACCAGCTGGGGGGAGTGCAGCTAGCCCAGACAGAGGAAAAGAAGGATCTGGGTGTGCTCATTACAGGGTCAATGAGCAACTCGGCACAATGTAGGAAGGTAGCTACAAAGGCCAACAAAATGCTGGGTTGTATTGCAAGGGGTATATCCTTGAGGAGGGAGGAGGTGATTCTGCCACTGTATAGGTCATTAGTTAGACCACACCTGGAGTACTGCGTGCAATACTGGTGCCCGTATCTGAAGAGGGACATTAAGTTACTGGAGAGGGTGCAGCGCAGGGTGACAAAGATGATCAAGGGGCTGGGGGACTTATCATACGAGAGGAGGTTGAAGGAGTTGAACATGTACTCACTGGAGGAGAGGAGGGACAGGGGTGACATGATTGAAACCTTTAAATACATGAAAGGAATAAACAAGACGGGTACAGAGGGGCTGTTCAAAGTAAGGGAGGGAAGGGCCACCAGGGCCATGATATGAGACTGGAGGGAGGAAGGTTCAGGAGGGAGATGAGGAGACACTTTTTTACAGAGAGGGTGGTGGCTGGGTGGAATGCGTTACCTGTAGAAGTGGTATCCAGCAGAACACTGGTCTGCTTCAAAAGGGGATGGGACAGGACAAGGGGGAGGGTTAATGAAGGGGAAGGGTGGAAGGGAGGGGCAGCTGCAGAATAAGGGGTGCTAGCTGCACATTCAAGCAGATTTGATAGACCTCTAGGCCTTTATCTGCTGGAAAATTTCGTATGTTCGTATGCATCAATTGGCCTTACTTTACCTGCCAGTTTAGCAAGTCTATTGCACGCCTCTAGTCTAACCTCTCGGTGTTACTTGCTGCTGTGAGACTAGTGCTGGACAAACTGTATTGTTTAGTAGCTGATGTTTGACTGCTTAGACCTAGCCACTGAGTAAGATTGCTGCATTTTTCCATTTCTGCCTCTACTGCCAAACCCTGTCTCTTGTCCTACACTGGTCACTCTGCTAATTATTAATTTCTCCTCCCCACGTGTAATGCTGTCTCTCTAAACAGCTTAATTTCTTCTCTGCTTTACCTACAAACCCTCCTCTTACACCACCTCCTGCTGCTGCTGTTGTCCTCCTCAGACATCTCGTCACCAAAGCACAGAACCCCCTTCCTGTTAACTCCTCTTCTATTTCTAAATAATTGCCCTGCATTTGCCACCATTTAATCCTAGTTGTAGCAAAATGTTCTCCCTCTCTCTCCAGTCTCTTCTCTGGTAAGCAGCAGTGGTATTAGGTGCAGCTCTTCTTGATGATAGCTCTTCTTCACCAAAAGATTTTTTGTTTCTATCCTCTGGTGGTCCCTTGAGATCAGGTAGCAGCAGCAGATATTACAAATTTGCAGTGGTGGTTGTCGAGGATCGGTGCAGTATGTCAGCCAGCCAGCAGAGGTTGTTGGAGGACAGATAAGGCAGCGAAAAGCTAGGGTATTTATAGCTAGTAGTAGGGGTGCTGCTCTTTTGTTTTTATTTCTCACTACATATTCATATTTTCCAGGGCCAGACAGCAGAAGAAAATGATTGGTCCCTTTTGAAGGACCAAAAAAAAAAAATCAGTGAATTCCAGTGGGTGGTTACTGCAAGTTGGACAGTAATCCGATTGGTAGAAAATTAACTAGTCAGTAATGGAAACCTCTGACTGGTGCGGCTTTCAATGCTGACTGCTATGGTGAAAAGCAGACCGAACTCCTGGAAGTCTAGCTGGGCAGGAGAGAGACCAAGAAGTGGTAGGGTCCCAGACAGTCTGAGGAGGGGGGTTGGAAGAGAGACTGTGAGAGTGACTGTAAGGATTTTCAGTGCAGTGCACTGCGCATTTCTCTCTCATTTCATGACCAAGCATGGCTGCAGCTCAGTCCTCCAGTCCTTAAGCTTCAGTAAGAGTATACTCATCGACATCATCATCAGACTTTAAGGTAATATTATTTAAGACTTCACTATGCTGCCATGCCTGCCTTTTAATAAATAATCTGGGGCTCAGAAAATAAAAATTTTTCTTTTTTTCTTCTACTCAGTCTGACCAGACTCGGATAGTCAAGAGGAGACTCAGAAGTGCTTTTGTGACTGTATTAGTCAGGTGGCACAGCATTATAGACCCGTCCCAAGTAGCATTTACATTTTATTCTAGGTTGTGAGTGTAAATAAACTTCCTGTTAAGTTTGTTAATTTTGATGTTGCTTGTTGTCACTTGTGAGTGTGTCTGTGTGATTATTAGTGATTTAAGTAACTGTTTGGTGTGTCGGCACCATGGCTGCCACTGCAGAGTGGTGGTGGGTGCGGGAATGATATAAGTTTGGGTTGGGAGTTGGCAAACCACCATGGTAGTGCAGCGGTAACATGGTCTGCTGACCCTGTGGGGGAAAACTGGAGCAGATATGGAGGAAACCGGAGAACCAGACAAATAAGTCAAAAACCAGGCGATCAGGTCAAAAACCGGACCAGTGGCAACCTTAGCACAAGACATCATGCCTCCTCAACCCACAATGTGCTATTTAAGCAGGTTTATCAACCATGGTACCATTAATGTCTACATGAATACAAACTTAAAGAAACAAAGTTTCAGCCACAACAACTGGCTACAGCTAAAATGGGACTGCAGCCTCTTTAGTAGAGACTCTCTGCTTTAATATGTTTGCATAGGCTTGCATTTAATTGTTTAACAAGTTACAAAACTGTTGACACATTTGGTTCTGTTCATCTGATAAGTTCAAAGAATTGCAAAGAAATGTGTTTTGTTACAGTCTGAACTTGCATTTCTCCACTGCATTTAACAAATGTGTTCTCCTATGTTTAAACTTTCCAAAACATTTATTTTAAAAATAGTTTGCAAAAATTATTTTCAAGAGTGCTTCACTGATTTTCTCATAACTATATCTCGTTCTACATGCTGCAACTTGTTAATCTTCCAAAATATATTTACTACAACAAATGTTGCATTTCAGATGCTATTTATAGTGCTCTCTTTATATCTAAAATCCAATGGCAAAAGGGACTATTGTTTTTTTCCATGTAATAGTATTTTCTTGTTTTATGTTTTAAAAAATTAAAAATAAAATTTCTTTCACTTTTTTTACACACATTTTTTCTTCCATTTTTACAATTACAATTATTCATGACAAGGTGTTGGTTGTGCTAGGATTTACTCACTTCTGGGATGGATTTGGTCACTCAGACTGCAGGGCCGTAATCAAACCACACCAGGTGTGGGTAAATCCTAGCATGACCCACACCCTGTCATGGATTATGCTTAACTATACAATATGTAAGCAATCTGATATACTGTACTTAGGTCACCCAGATAGGGTGTCACCAGGAAGCAGGGGTGTAGCCAGGAATTTTAAACTTGTACTGAAAACTGATGCACTGTTACCCCCCCATCATGTAAACATAAACCAAAATATGTGCTGCCATGCCACACCAACAATATGCCCCCCTCTCCCCCATTTACCATGTCTGAGTTCAAGTAATCAGTTTCTTCCTGTAATCCTCCTCCTTTGTTTTCCTGCCTGCCTGGTAAGTTGTTCTTGTTTGTGTATTTGGCTGGTGGCATCAGTGCCCCATCGCGAACAGCAAAGGCAAAAGGGCTCAGCGTGACACAGACACAATGTGACTCTCAATGTCCTTTTTTCCTCTTTTTGTTGCCCCTATCTGATTTGTTGCCCCTGTCTGATTTTTCTACTGTACTCTGATGAGTACAGTATATATGCCTACTGACACCCCTGCCAGGAAACAACTTTAATCAAAACCTAAGTGCAATCAGGACCATGCAGGTCACCTAGAAAGGGTGTTACCAGGGTCTAAAGACATTCATAACAAGCAGTTGATTAACTTGGCTCATAGAGATCATTTGCAATGGTGCTGCTTAGGTCTACCTGTTAGTTACAGGACAGCTTTTACAGTATATATGTTGGGAAATACCATATGAGCAAGGGAGCTACCTCTCAGTTTTACATGCTGTACAGTGCTACACAGTTCCATGAGTGGAGTACTTACAGATTTGTGCAGATTTTATGGCTGCTGGCTTCCTTCCATGGCAGATGCCAGAAGCAATGCTCTTTGCACTGCAGCCTTTAGCATGGAGATCCACGGTGTGGAGGACAGCTAGGAGAGAGTCTGTGTTAAGGGACAGTTGTTATTCCATCTAATCCTACATACCTGGCTCCTAATTGGTGGCAGAAGGAGGCTGGGGCAGAGTTGCAGGGGCTGAACCACCTAGTCAATTGCTGTGCAGGGCAGGCTTTATGGCAAGACAGCATCCATTGGGGGTCTGGGGTCTGGACTGCACCCTCTCTTGAGCCCTTGCTGGTTGGTGTTTGTTGGTCATGAAGAATTGTGCCAATCTTGCTGCTTAAGGCTTTATTCTGTCCTTTCTTTTTGAAAATCCTATTGCTCCCACTCCCACATACCTGACTTCCGATTGGTGGAGAAAGGAGGCAGGAGGCAGAGTTGCAGGGCCTGGACTTCCCTATCTGTTTTTTTGCAGGGCAGGCTTCCCAGTGAGACAATGCCTATGGGGGGGTCTGGATAGTACCACCTTTGTGATCCCTTGCTGCTTTGCAGCCACGAAGAATGATGCTAATCACTCAGATGAGGGCTTTAATCTACCCTTTTATTTTGAAAAACCCACTGCACCCACATCCGAATACCCAGTTCCTGATTGATGGAGGAAGATGCTGGGTGCTGAGCTGCAGGGCTGGACCACCTGGTTCATTGCTTTGCAGGGCAGGCTTCCTGGCATGGTGGCACCCATTGGGGGGTGGGGGTCTGGATTGCACCCCATGACCCCTTAATGTTTGGTGTTTAGCAGCAGTAAGAATGGAACTGATCATGCCACTAAGGGATTCATGCTGTCCTTTCATTTAGAAAATTCTGCCTCAGCCACTTCCAGATATGCAGCTGCTGATGAGTGAAGGAAGGAGGCCGGTGTACAGAGTTTCAGACCCTGAACTGCTCTGTTGATGGCTGTGCACGGCAGGCTTCCCTGCAAGGTTGCATCCTTTTGGTGGGGGTCTGGATTCCCCCTGCCATGACTCCCTGCAGCTTGGTGTTTGGTGGCTGTGAAGAATAGTACTAATTGAGTCACTGAGGGTTTTACACTGTTCTTTCTTTTTGAAAATTACACCCCACCCTCTGCCATGTGCCCAGTTCGTGATTGGTGGAGGAAGTTGGATGGGGGTAGAGTCGCAGGGGTTGGACTGCCCAATCTGTTTCGATGTAGGGCAGGAATCTCAGTGATGCAATGCAATGCCTATTTGGGGGTCTAGATAGCACCACCCTAATAATCCACTGCTGCTTGGCAGCCCTGATGAATGACACAGATCGCACAGCTGAGGGCTTTAATCTGCCCTTTCATTTTGAAAATCCAACCACACCCAGTCCTGGCTCCTGACTGATGGAGAAAAATGCTGGAGGCAGAGTTGCAGGGGCTGGACCACCTGGTTTGTTGCTGTACATGACATGCTTGCTGGCAAGGCGACATCTATTGGGGGGTGGCAGCCTTGATTGCAACCCCCCCGTGACCCCTTATTGTTTGGTGTTTAGCAACTGGAAGAATGGAACTCATCGTGCCACTAAGGGATTTATGCTGTTGTTTCATTTTGAAAATGTTGCCATGACCACTTCCATGTATCTAGTTCAGAATCAGTGTCGCAAGGAGGCTGGGGTGCAGAGTTGCAGAAGCTGAACTGCTCCATTGAGTGTTGTGTAGGGCAGGCTTCCCCACAAGGTGGCATCCCTTGGGGGGGTCTGGATTACACCCTTCTCATGACCACTTGCTGCTTGGTGTTTGGTGGCTGTGAAGAATAGTGCAATCATATCACTGGGGGGTTTACACTGTCCTTTTCTTCAGAAAATTCCACTGCACCCACTGCCATGTACCCAACTCCTGATTGGTGGAGGTAGGTGGCAGGGGTAGAGTTGCAGAGGCCGGACTGCCAGGTCTGTTGCCGTGCAGGGCAGGCTTCCAAGCAAACTGGCATCCATTGATGGGAGGGTTGTCTAGATTGCACCCCCATTACAACCCCTTGCTACTTGGTGTTTGATGGCTGGTGATATATTTTAAGAAATTGATTTTCACTTTGAAAAAAAAAACGTTAAATAGCAATCATTTGCACCTAGTTCATCATAACACATGGCATAATTTAGTTTGATAATGAAGTTGATCTTGGCAAGGCTTTGGATGGATTATGACTGGCTGAAACAACAGATGGCATAAACTTAAAACAGAGGCTAACTGGAAATAAAATATATCAAGAGAGTCATATTTTTTAATCTAATATTCTTACTTGGGATTGATAACTCTAACACTGCATAAAATGATCTATGCCCCTGTAAAGGGCTTAAGTGGTCCTATCTCAAAATGGTGCTAAACTGAGTATCGGAAATATTTTATTCAGTTGTTACTGTAGAATGTATACCATAAGTTGTTTAAATGATGGAACCATTCAGCACGGTTGCTGGGGTGTATTGCCAGAGGAATCACGTCCAGGAGAGGGGAGCTAACCCTGTCACAATACAGGTCATTGGTGAGGCCGCACCTGGACTACTGTGTGAAGTTCTGATGTAAAGAAAGATGTTAAATTTCTGGAGGTGGTCCAATGCAGAGCAACCAGGATGATCCTCGGTATGAAGGACATACTCTACCAGGAAAGACTGAAGAAGCACAGCACGTACTGCCTGGAGAAATGAAGGGATACAGGGGACATGATAGAAACCTTCAAATATATGAAAGGCATAAATAAAGATGGTACAGATGGAATTTTAAGATTAAGGAGAGGGAGGAACACTAGGAAGCACAATCTAAAGTTGGAGGGTAGTAGATTCAGAAGGAAAATGAGAAGGCATTATTTCACTGACAGAGTGGTGACTAGGTGGAATGCACTGCTTGAGGAGGTGGTATCCTTGAAGACAGTAGGTAATTTTAAGAGGGGATGGGACAAAGTCCAGGAGAAGGTGACCAATAAGGCAATGGGGGTAGGGAAACAGCTAGTACGGGCATGTAATTGGATATGCGGGTAGGAGAGAGGAGAGTAGCTGCAGTGTAACAGACTGCTAGCTGCACACTCGAGCAGACTAGATAGACCATCAGGCCTGTATCTGCTGGCATTCCTTGTATATTCATATGTTTGTAACTACTATTGTGATAAAAACAATGTTACTGCATATTTTAATGTTTGACTAATATAATTACAGATGCATCAAGGTTTCAATTTGCCAGTGAAGTTGGCAAAAATTTTCAGAGATTTGAACTTCAAGAATTTTGAGAATTTCTCAACAGCTACACCAACTTTGGCATGTGAATTTTGTTTTGTTTTTTATTAAAAAATCCTGAAATGTTAATTAAAAAAAATCTTCCCTTCTGCTGTGCTGTAATGCTACCCCCTCCCACTTCCCAATAACGTCCTATCATCAGATACCCCCACCCATCCCTCACTGGCACCCTCCTCCCTCCTGCCCCCCTGCCCTGTGGTGATCCATCATTAAGGAAGGAATACTGGTTGCCATAGACTAGTGCGTTAGGCTCAGGGGGAAAAATGCAAGGGCCAAAGCACCCAGCTGATTCAGTTCTGGGGTTGCCCAGGCAGTAAGGGAAATGAGGTTGGCCTATAGAAAATTCAGGAAGAGCAAGAGAGGGGCGGATAGGGAAAATTACCTAAGGTTAGCTAGTGAGTCAAGTAAGAAAGTCCAGTGAGCAAAGGCACAGATGGAGCTGCTGATACCTGAAGGAATTAAAAATGTGGAGAAGGCTATTTTTTGCTATATAAGTGAGAAAAGGGACAAATGAAAGGGATTGTTAGGCTTAAGAAAGGGAAGGAGTGGGAGGAGGATAATGGAGAAAAGCAGAGATACTAAATGAATACTTCTGTTCTGTCTTCACCAGGGAGAAGGATGGACTAATGCCTTCAGGAGGGAAAAGAGGAACAGGGGGGAGGGGACCACAAATGTACGATAGAGGAGGATAGAGTGATGGAGGGGCTGCTTGCATTGAAGGTGGACAAATCAACAGGCCCAGACAGAGTACATCCAAGGGTACTAAAAGAACTGGCTGAGGAGCTGGCAGGGCTACTGGTAGACCTATTTAATAGTTCACTGGAGTCAGGCATGGTACCTCAGGACTAGTGAATAGCACATGTAGTGCCCCCCACTAAAGCGGTCCCAAGGATGACCCAGTGAATTACAGACCAGTCAGTCTGACCTCCATTCTGGGCAAGCTCATGGAAACCATACTAAAGGAAAGGTTGGTGGAATATCTAGAGGAGCATGGTCTCCAGGATGCGAGGCAGTAGGGGTTCATAGGGGAGGAGATCATGCTAAATGAATCTGATTAACTTCTTTGACTACGTCACTAAGACAGTAGAAAGGAGCCAAGCGGTAGACATCCTCTGTCTTGATTTCAGCAAGGCCTTTGACTCTGTGTCCCATAAAAGGTTGATCAGGAAGTTGGTGGATCTTGGGGTTGGGGAAAAGATGGCCATATGGGTGGAAAACTGGCTGAGGGACAGAACTCAGAGGGTGGTTGTGGGGGGAAGAGTTATCTGGCTCCAGAGAGGTAACCAGTGGGGTTCCACAGGGCTGGGTGCTGAGGCCGGCATTGTTCAATGTCTTTATCAGTGACATTTGGGATGACATTATGGGCAAAATGTGCCTATTCACAGATGACACCAAGCTCTGTGGGAGAGTGGACACAGCTGAAGGGATACAAGACCTACAGGATGATCTGGAAAAGCTGGGGAGGTGGTTCAGGATCTGGCAGCTTGGCTACAATGCCAAGAAATACAAAGTTATGCATATTGGAGCCAAAGATCCCAGGACAGAGTACTATCTGAGTGGAGTCTGAATATCTGCATCAGAGGAGGAGAAGAACCTGGGAGAGATGATCCCTAGTGACTAGAAACACTCCACGCAGTGCAAGAAAGCAGCACCAAAGGCAAACAAGATATTGGGATGCATATCTAGGGGGATCAGTAGTAGGAGAGAGGAGGTCATACTGCCCTTGTACAGGTCCCTGGTAAGGCCTCATCTTGAGTATGGGGTTCAGTACTGGTGCCCACACCTCAAAAAGGACATTAACCTGCTGGAGAAGGTCCAGAGGAGGGCTACAAAGATGATAGCGAGTCAACAGGGTAAGGCATATGAGGAGAGGTTGAGGGCACTGAACATGTACTCCCTGGAAGACAGGAGAGAGAAAGGACATGATTAGGACCTTCAAGTACTTGAAAGGGATAAATAAGGTGGATAAGGACAGTCTATATAAACTGAGGGGCAACCATAACATAAGGGGGCACAGTCTTAAGCTGGAATGTGGGAGGTTTAGGAGGGAGGTCAGGAAGCACTTCTTCACAAAGAGGGTGGTGGGCACTTGGAATGTGTTGCTGGAAGAGGTGATCTCAATCAAGACAGTGGGCAGCTTTAAGAGAGGCTGGGATAGGCATAGGGGGAAGGTAAGTATCATGGGTAGGGAGGATGGGAAGTGTGGGGGAGGGAGGGCAGGGACAGTAGCTCAATCTGTGTACCCTGCAATACAAGCAGACTAGAGAGACCAAATGGCCTTCTTCTGCTGGCTTCTTCTTATGTTCGTATGGATGTTCATATGCAAAGCATTAAGTAGAATGGTCACATGACTCTGAATTAGTCTGAAGTTCAGTACCTTACCCCCCAACCTGTGCACCAAACAGACTCCACTGACTCCCTCCACCTGAGTCCCATCAGCAGGTCAAGACAAAGTAAGTCATAATAAGCTCCCCACCCCCAGTCTACACCACCTCCCCCAACAGCACCCAGAGGAAAAACCTGTAATGAAGAAAACAGTCCCCCAATGCAGAGCATCTGCTCTGTTCAGTGTCCATCTTGGTAAATTCAGCCAATCAGGTTTTACTGAGAGCAAAGACGCCACCATTCATTCATGCCATTACAGTATTACAATACATGGTGTTACTTAACAACATAGTGATAGAGTACTTTATGGCCTATTTTATAGCCACACCTGCTTCAGAAACAGATATTAATAAATGTGCTGGGCAAAAATGTACTAATTTACTGGAATTTCTGTATCTGCTTACTGGAATTTCTGTACCCGCTCTACTACCCAAGGTATCCTGTGATTTTCTTTGCAACCAGACATTTTTCAGACTTTCCTTGAAAGATGGTACTGTGTTCACATCCACTGTCTTTAATCGTAGCCTGCCACATAGGTCCATCACTCTCTGGGAGAAGAAGTGCCTCCCAACATTACTCCTAAATTTACGTCTTCTGAGTTTCATGTCATACTCTTGCAGGCTGCTGGTGAACATCAGATTAAACATCTCTATCTGTTCAATCTTGTTTAGACATTTCAATATGCAGACAGCTGAGATCAAGTCCTCCTTCAGACTCTTTTTTTCCAAGGTGAACATATTAAGAGCCACCAGCCTCTCCAAATATCTCTTGCCTCTTGATCATTCTGGTGGACTTTCTTTGCACCCTCTACACCACCATAATGTCCCTTTTGCCAGACTTAACAGCTCACTTGAAATAGGGTACACCAAAGGATACTGAGGAAGCTCAGGAAAGTACTGGCTGTGCCTCAGACAGTCCTATTTAACAGTTCAGTGAAAACAGGAGTGGTTCTCGAGGACTGGAAGGGGCAGATATAGTCCCACTTCACAAAAGTGGCAGCAGGGAGCAGGCTAGCAATTACCCAAATGGACACACAGTAACATAATAAAGACCCCACACCCACTTCTGGTGATAATAAGACCGCAGCTTTTACTCAAACAACAATACATTTTACAATTGACATTCTGAAATTGACACACATATATATACATGATTGTATAATAAATTAGACCCCCGGGGCAGTAAATTTAGGTGGCTTGGCCAACTTGCCGAAACCTAATCATCCATCTGAATTTTGGGGTGTAATCTGGCCCACAGCTTGTGCAGACCCATCCAGGGCAATGCTTTTCCTTGGACAATCCCCCAACCCCATTCACGATTCTGGGAGAGACATAACCCCTAATAAGAAACAAGCACATATGAGGCCACGGCCCCCATCTTGGAATCATGCCCCTCCCCACTGCATGCCATTGAAAATCTTAACCATGAGTGACCCTCCCCCTGATCTGGGAAGTGTACCCACCCTAGGGTCACGCATCCAGCCCTCAGTCACTCAATGCCATATTCTTCAGCACCGCCCACTTTGTTTTCTCGGCCAGCACAAATTTTACACCCTGCTCGAACATATTTTGCAGCTGCAACAAGTTCAAGCTATATATATCTGACCACAGCCCAATACTCCCAGGGTGGGTGGGTGAGAAATTAAGTTGGAAGATGCTGGAAAGAGGGAGAGCCCTCTCTGTCCATCCAATAAGTACCTCTCCTAACCCCTCCACCGTAAGCTGACCCAAAGTGGATCCCCCACCAAGCATCTCCATGCCTGATAGGTCAGAGTGCCACAGGGCAGAACCCTAGCCAAATGACATGCCAATATTGCCATATGTCTGTAGGTCATGTGCAAAGTGACTCCCCCCCCATGAAAGTCCAAGGGGGTTCATTTCCCAAATGGATCCACAGTAACATAACTGTAGAATCATGCCCCTTCCCACTGCATTCCATTGGCAGTCTTAACCATGAGTGACCCCCCGATCTGGGAAGCGAACCCACCCCAGGGTCACGCCTCTGGCCATCAGTCACTCAATGTCATATTCTTCTGCACTGCCCACTTTGTTTTCCTGGCCAGCCATGAATTTTACGCCACCAAACATGATATCATGTTACCCCACTAATGCCCCAGGGATCTGTTCTTGTTCGTGAAGTATGGCCTCACAAAAAATCCTGCAATGAAGAATTAAAAATATCCCTCCCAATATCAGACAAATGTGCCCCATCTGCTCTATGGAGGCCATCCCCCTCCCTATTAATGTAGATATGTCTCATTATCTCAACTCTGCAGAAGCGAGCAAACTGAGAAACAACCCGATTGACCTCCCTGTGGGCTTTATCCACTGCCTGAAAGTTGCACAATCCCCCCCCCCCACCTCTGTTATGGTATGATGCATGACCACATAATGCGGGTCTGGGGGAAAAGAGATCACATATAGACCAATCCCATCTTGATCCCTGCAAACAACATTTTGGCACCCAGAGGCACCAAGTCGTTGTCGTCCAAATGCAAGACCATACCCAGAGGTGGGTTGTTGTGGAGACCTAAAACGCACATTAGCCCCTTCAGTTGGCTCCACCTAAGACCCCCCCTTTCCTGCCCATTTGATAAAAGCCCATTCTGAAATTCCCAGCTGCATGCCATTTGGCCAGATTGTTGCCCTGATCCAAGCCACCTGCACATAGGAATGCCCTATAATCTATATTTCCGAGGGTGTAGTACCAGCACCTGCAATCAAACAAACACAGTGTGAATGACTGTCATAAATCATGCAAGAATATCTCCTGTTTTCATCACCCCCCACTTTCATTTTTTCAAACCCTTTATATTTCCCTATTTCAACTTAGGGTCCTATTCCTGCTGCAGTCTATATAACCTTTAAAGACTCATGATGCCCATCTCCCAACTTTTTTGATCTGCTCCCTATCCATACCCAGCCTGGAAGCTTCTGTGGCTGTCCCAATCCTGAAAGAGTATATACTAAAGTACCTTGTATTCTTTCCAATAAACCATAAACCTTTTCATAAAACTGCCAAAAACTGGTGCCTTGTGACAGGCGTCCTATCCCCATGCATGAAAAAAATTACCCTCCCCCTTCGGTCTGTCAGCCATATAGTCATGAATAAGAGTCCACAGGCAAATGTCACCAACCTCCATTCTATAAAGAGTGATAATGGAAGGTGACCTACATTGACTAGTTTTGGACTTACAGAGCCGTAGGCAAACTCTGTCCGGCAACAACATTACATCATTTAACTGGATATTCACCCCCCCCCCCCAGGCCTGTGGAAGTCCGGTACCAGTTCCAAAATGTGGAAGACACCAAAAAACATGCAGGAGAAGAGTACCCTGAAGATCTTAGCCTCATACTGGGAGGCACAAACTGTATTTGTTGCCCATAACAATTCCCCCAGGTCAGAGAGGCCGATTGGCTTTCTGGTGTCCATTTTCTTTCCCTGTGATCAAGCACAGTCTTCCACCGTCTTGTTTGTGACAAAGAATATAGTTGGGTCCAGAAAGCCTTGCACCTTCCTGATAAATGCTATTCCCACCAAATAGGCCCTGATTGCAGCTGGGGTTCCGTTCGTGTGTACCAAGTGGAGGATGTAGTCCTGCACCTGTCTATGAAAACATCCTGTAGATCGTTACTTTCCTCCCATCCACTGAAGTCAGTAAGGGCCTCAAAAAACACCCACATACTTTTTCCATGTCAAAGGGGGCCACAGAGCTCTGAAGCAATTGGAATCTTCTTGCTTCCCCAAGGGCCATAGTGTATCTGGTGATGCATCCACATTTGTGCCAACTGTCTGAATCGATCGAACTGAAATTGAGACAAGGTGTCAGCAATAATGTTTTTCTTGCCCGGCAAGTGTCACGCTCTGAAAGTGATATTCAACTGCAAGCAGCATAAGACAAAGACCCTCAGCAGCCACATCACCTCCTCAGATCTGGATGTTTGTGAGTTACTTATCTCGGTTACTGCTTTGTTATTCATGTAGAACAATACTTGCTGGTTCGCAAGTCTATGGCCCCACACCCTGGCTGCTTCCATGATTGAGAAAAATTCCGGTAAGGCGATATTCTTATTCAGCCCTTGCTCAACCAATTCTGTAGGCCATTGGCCTGCAAACCATGAACCCTGAAAAAATCTCCAAAACGTATGTCCCATGAGGCATCAGTTACCAGCTCAAGCTCCATCTTAGACTCACCACCATCCTGCCAAATGGATACTCCATTGAAATCCTGAAGGAACACCACCCACAAATTGAAATCCACTCTCATCCCCTTTGATACCCTGATATGGTGATGTGGCTGGGTGGGGCTAGCGGTAGTGGCAGCTAATTGCCTGGGGTAAGTCCTTCCGGGGCATATCACCCCACATGCAAAATTTAGATGACCCATCAGCGACTGTAACTGTAAAAACATGACCTTCTTAGCTGCCATGGTCTCCCCCAGTAGCTGCCTCAAGGTCTCCACCTTATCCATTGGTAACCTGGACACCGACTCACCTGTGTCCAGCTCGATATCAAGGTACACAATGTGAGTGGTGGGACCCTCTGTTTTCTCTGGTACCAGTGGCACCCTGAAATGCCCCATTCATTCATTCACAGAAGCCCACTAGTGTGTTTTTTCACATACCAGTATCCCGAGGACTTGCAATAATGAAATCATTGAGATAATGTAGAATGCTGTCACTACCCATATGGCTTCTGGCTGCCAATTCTAAAAAGGAAGCAAACATCTCGAAAGCTGCACAGCTCACAAAACAACCCACTGGCATAGCCATGTCATAATACCAGTACCCTTGTAACTTAAACCTCAAAAGCTGATAATCACTTGGCCTAACCGGGAGCAAGCAGAAGGTGGACTTGATGTCGCTTTTTGTCATTAGGGCACCAGGCCCTAGGCCATGAACCATCTCCATTGCATCATCAAATGACATGTACTTCACTGAGCTGTCCTCCAGTGAAATTAAATCATTAACTGATTCACCGTTTGGGCAGGACAGATGGTGAGTCGGTACTCGCCTGGTGTCTTTTTAGGCACAATAGCCAGTGACGAAACCCTTAGATTGGGAAGAGGTGGAGTGGCGAAGGGGCCAGCTACCTGACCTGCTTGCCCCTCCTTTTGGACTTTAAGTGTCAGGTTTTCTGGTAGGACCAAGACTGACTTGAGGTTGTGTGCAGAATTAGTTATGTGGGGGCCCTTGTAAGGGATTGCAAAGCCTGTTTTGAAACCCTCCATTAACATTCATGCTGCATGATGGTCAGGATACTGGGTGAGCCATGGGAACAGGGTGGTGAGACAAACTGGCGTGTTAGCCAGATTTGCCAGCCCCTTGCTTAGTTTTGTCAGGGTCAACTGATTCTGCCCCTTGGTGTCCTGCTGATCCTCCCCTGCAATCTGTGGCTCGGTGCCCTTCCCCACAGCTCCTGCAGATGTGGTTGAACTTACAGTGGGAACAAAAACACTTTCCTTTGTTATAATTATAACATGCATTCCTAGCACATTTTCTGGGTTCCTTCTTGCTCCCCCCTTAGCTCTGCTGTGCAATGACATGCCCACTATCTGTATATGTAACCACGTTGGGCCTTCCTCATGTCATGTACCAAACCCACAAATCCAAGTGCATGCTTTCCCATTTAAGCTCACCCCATCCATTGCGCATGCATAGGAATGCATGCATTTGCCCCACAAGCCATGAGGGGGTCTCCCAGGATGGCTGCCAGGTGAGCAGACTGCATGCATGATAGTGCATGCATGCACAGGAAAACCATCCCCCTACCACCAGGCCTGCCGAGCTCTCACAGCATAACATCCATCCCTGCTAAAAAGGAGCATCGCAGGGTACTGCAGGGATATTGAAACATGAAATGGGAGTGGGTCGATCAATTGCAGGAGTTCACTTGGGCTCCATGCTGCAGGAAATATTTATTTACTGTATATTCAGTTATTTACATGCATGTATATTATTATTATTATTACTCTTTTAATAACTGAACCAGCCATTCCAGGAGAACCGAGAAGGACAATGCAGGAGAGTTGGCACTTAGAAGGCCGTGTGATCAAGCATGGGACCGATCCAGAGAAAGCCATATGATCAGGGAGTGCATAGCCACTGGATAGAAGGGTACATACCCCCCACCCTAAGCAAAAGACCCCCCGTAGGTCCATTGCAGGGGCCCGCACTCTGGCGCAGCCATGCTGAGAAACAAGCCCCATTTGTACCCATACTCCCCAGGCACACATGGACAATCCCAGGGGTTTTGGGAGGGAACGGGGACTGCTCAGCCCAAAGTGCTGGTGACTGACAAGCATGCCCACTGACACGGAGAATGGACTGACCCATGTCAGGTGCTAGAAAAACTAGAGTAGGCCAGTGACCTTCTGCATGCAAAGTCAGGGCTCAGGACTCGAAATCTGGCAAAAGTGGGAAAGGTGGAGGATACCCGACGAGGGAATCCAACTGCAGGGTATGCCACTGATCTAAAAGTTGAAAATTGCTACTCTGGGAAAAAGCCCTACCTGTAGTGTGAATCAGGCCTGTAATCTCCCATACTTCCTGCTGTAATGTAAAATGCAGTTGGAAGATGCTGGAAAGAGGGAGAGCCCTCTTTGTCCCTCCAATAAGTACCTCTACTGACCCCTCCCTCATTAACTGACCCCAAGCGGACCCCCCACCATGCACCTCCATGCCTGATAGATCAGAGTGCTGCAGGGCAGACCCCTAGCCAAATGGCATGGCAACACTGCCCTTATGTCTGTAGACCATGTGCAAAGTGACTCCCCAGTGACAGGCCGAGGGGGTTCATTATAGGCCAGTCAGCCTGACAATGGTGGTGAGAAAGTTAATACAATCACTGCTGAAGTAAAAGATTATGGAATATCTTGAATCCAATATCTTACAACTCACAAAGCAGCATGGGTTCATAGGGGGATGGTCATGTCAAATGAATCTGATAGTTTTCTTTGACAGGGTAACAAAGGAATTAGATCAGGTTGGATGTGGCCTGCCTAGATTTCTGTAAGGCTTTTGACACTCTTCCACATAGGCGATTAGTAAGCAAGCTGGGTATCTTAGGTATGGGTCCAAAGGTGATAAACTGGATAAAAAATGTGTTAGGGGATAGGCAACAGAGGGTGGTAGTAAACAAATTTCACTCCACAGAAGGGAGGTTGACCATCTGGGTGCTTTAGGGATCAGTGCTGAGACTAGTCCTCTTCAATGTCTTCATAAGTAATATCACAGAGGAGCTGGAAGGGAAGATCTGCCTCTTTACAGATGATACCAAAATGTGAAATTTTGTGAACACTCCAAGGGGGGTGGAAAAGATGAGCAGAGACCTGTGAAAACTCGAGGAGTGGTCAAGGGTATGGCAACTAGGTTTCAATGTGCAAAAGTGCTAAATCATGCACTTACATAGGAACATAGAGGCTGATGACAGATAAGAGCTGCATGGCCCATCCAGACTTCCCTTTTATTTTTTATTTGCACCTCCCTACTACCCAACAATTCACTCCTTTGGGCTGCCAAGGGTCCCTCTACTGGCCAGGTCTTCCAATTTCCTGCCATCTGCTGCTGACCCAATTCTGCACCCCCAGACACACCTAATGTATCCCTTCACTGGGCTTCAATCTGGATCTGGGGAATGGGGCTACGGGCACAGCCTTGAAAGGGCAGTCCACTGGGGCTTCTTGGTGGAGAGGCCACGGTGACCATCACCCAGTCAATCGGGTGGCTATTTTCCATTTTTTGGCCCTCATCTCACCCCCCCTCCCAATGCAGCCATGCTTGTGGTATTCTGGCCTGATTAACTTGCAGTGCGTGGTGACCCACGGCACATAATATGTCACCGCTATTGGCCACCAGGAGTCACCCTATAGTGACGCAGGCTTTGCAACCTCCCCAGGGAGGTGAGCATCCAACAGATGCTCCTACTCCTCCCTGCTAGTCTCTGCTCCTGTTGAACTGGGCTTGGGTGCAAACCCAGATCTCCAGTGTCAGTCTCTCCTTTTTTGTTGTATTGCTTACACTGTAGACCCCTTCAGGTCTACAGCACTATGTCTGCCACCTTCCTTACTTATCCCTTATGACTCCATGACTCCTTTGTGCTTATCCCAGGCTGTTTTTGAATCCCACTTAGTTCCATGTGAAAAGGGTGACTGCAAAAGGGTGACTACATAAAGGAGATGGTAAAACAGCATGGACACGAGTGACCAGGAAATAACAGCAATAAGCGGCAGGTGACAACACTGCCATAATGAGTTTCTGTGGGGGGCTTTCTCCCCAGCCCCCTTTGCAGGGGCTTCACCTCTCATACCACTCTTACTATATATAATCACTCTGGGGGTGGTGCAACTTGAAGGGGGGGGAATACCATAGGTCACCATTTCAGCGATCACTGTTTTTTCCAGTCACTCTTTTTGCTGTGCTGTTTTGCCGTCACCGTTTTTGCAGTCACAATTTTGCAGTTACCTATTTCACAGGATACCATCCCACTTAGGGCACAGAATCCCAGGGGTGGAGTACAAAATCAGTGGAGTGGTATTGACAACAACCACTATGGAAAGAGACCTGGGGTAATCATGTTTGATGACCTAAAGGTGGTCAGGCAGTGAGACAAGACAGTTGGAAGGGCTAATGGGATGCTCATGTATATAGGGAGGGGTTTTCCCAGCAGAACAATGGAGGTGATGTTGCCTTTGTATGGATTGCTGGTAAGACCTGACCTAGACTACTGTGTCCAGTTTTGGAGACCACATCTCTAGAAGGACATAGACAGAGTGGAGGCAATCCAGAGGATGGCAACTAAAATTGCACAGGGTCTGCATCAAAAGCCCTATGAGGAGATAGTAATGGACCTCAGTATATACACCCTGGAAGAGAAGATGGGGGATATGATAGGGATGTTTAAATATCTCACTGGGGTAAGTAAACTAAAGCCAGGAATTATTTTTCAGAAAAAAGTGCTCAAGAACAAGGAACATGATAAGAAGCTACAGGGGGGTAGATTCCAGAGGGATGTGATAAAGTACTTCTTCACAGAAAGAGTCGTGGATTCCTGGAACATACTACAAGATACACAGGCTCTAGTGACCACTCATCAAAAGATGATTTAAGGCATAAACACTTTATTTGCATACATGCCATAAAACACCCTATAAAAACATGCTATGGTGGGTTTTAGAGTGCTTTTTATGGCATGTACAAAAATAAACTTTTTATGATTAAATCATCTTTTGGTGAGTGGTCACTACTTCATAAGCAGCTTGTAGTATATTTGTGGCATTCATGAGAACAGACTACACTCTCATTTGAGTTTCTTTATGGCTAGGGAGGATAAGGAGTCTCATTTGCTGTTTGTACTTAAATAGCTGGCCACGTATTTTCTAGAGGGCTGAGAGAAGACATGCAGGGATACATGCACCCATTTATGGAACCCAAATGCCTGGATACAAAAATAATGAAGGAGACTCTAGGCCCCTTCTGGTTAGAGTATGAGCACTGGTGCCCCACATATAAGTGGTCACATGGACACTGTAATACATATATTACCCCCTCTGTTGTACAGTCTATATGTTGTTTTATAGGGTACTCTTTACCCGTGTATGAGTGTTTAAACACTTCTTTTTTGCTGGTATGGTTACATACCGAGCATCTTCCACATGGCACCATTCCAGATTTGAGGGGTCCTGGTAAAAGTTGCATCCCTTGCTGTACTGGAATTTTAAATTGGGATTTTACTAGTTTGTCCAGTGTAGAAACAAAGCACGAATACAGGGTACATATTCTTTATTACTATATATTATTTTTGTAAAGTTTTAGTTATAAGAGTGAATAGAGTACAGAGTGTGTACTATAAGTAGCATGGGAAAGAAGCACAGTGGTAATGAAGTATAATAGAAAACCTTAATAGAAGAATAATGAAAAGAAATGGAATTCAGAAATGTAGGATTTATATATAATATTTATCTATTATTCCTACAGAATATATGAAAAGCCCTTTGAAAAAGCACAAGAATGCAAAACATCAGGGCAATTAACAAAAATAAATAAAGAACATTGATGAATTTTACAACAGCCTGAGTGGAGTATTTTTTGGTCCCTCCGGCCCCCATTTTTGAACATCAACACTGACTTAGTCCTATAAGGGGAACCATTCAACAAACTGTCTTAACAGTATCCCATTATCCATGGAGTGAAGCATTAAAGCTACACACCTTCTGCCACCTTTATAAATTTCTGAGATAGTGGAAATCAAAGAAAAAGACAGTATGGGCCACGGGAGAGGTTTTTGAGTGAGAAGCCAAGGATGGTATCACAGACCTTACAGAGGGATGTGCAGGCAGGGACAGCAATGTAAGAGAAGTGACAGGGAGGGACTCTCTAGGGCAAATGAGCAGATAATAGAAGACAAAATAGAAGAAGAAGAAAAAGGAGACCCAACAGAAAAGAACAAAAGGGGAGAGCCAAAGAGCAAGACAAAACAGCAACCAGCACAGAGTGACCGGGTAGAAAACAGATTAGGGTGCAACAAAAGAAATGACATTAGTCTTTAATCTTTCAGATAGGGTACTAACAGAGCAAGAAGTGAATATTCTATCTAAGAATTAACATTTAACCTACATTGCCAAATTAACCAATTTGGTTTGAAATTTGCTCTTGAGAGATTTTTCTGAAAATTGAGATAGAAATTTTATTTTGACACTAAAGATTGGACAATGCCATGACTCCAGATAAGATAAAACAAAGGGAGTTAACTAAGGCATTAGGGGTGAAATCATACTTCTTACCTCCAGGACCAATATCAGCAAATTTCCAAGCATATTATAATATAGTAGAAAAGTATTTGGAGGACTACATTAAGAGAGAGAATTTAGAAACAAGGGGAAAATATAACCTGTCAGCAGCACAGTTTGGGTCACATAGAAACCTAGAAAATGACAGAAACAGTGTTATCAAAAGTGTGGACCAAGGCAGGTCTACTGTTGTACAAACGTATCTGAACTACCAAAGGGAATGTGAGAGACAGTGAGTACTGCAGTTAAATTACAGTAAGGCAGAAAAGAATGCAGTTGACAATAAAAAAATTATAGGTGATTTGATGGAGGAGGGGTGACGGTAAATAGTTTACAGTATAGGAGTACATGGCTTTGAAATGTACACACCTCAAGACACTGACTTTCTACACTCTCCCCAAGGTACATAAAAGTCTAACATACCCACCTGGTAGACCTATTGTAGCCTGCATGGGGAGGTCTTGGAACCCCTTTGTACCTTTGTCAACTAATGCGTCAAGTGCCTTGTGGAAACTGCAAAGTCATATCTAAAAGTCACAACAGATGTGCACACATTAATAAAGGAATTGAATTTAAGAGAATTGGATGTAGCAAACTGCATTATAGTGACATGGAACTTGAAGGATTTATATAGTTCAATATCCCATAAGGGAGCCTACAGGCACTGTAGGTAATTCTAACAGAGCATACAGTAGACTGGACAACACACCTCCAAATGAGTTCTTGGTAAGACTAGTGGAAAGTGTATTAACAAAAAATGACTACATATTTGAGAACAGTTTCTACGAGTAAAAGAAGGGTACAGTGATGGGATTAACTATGGCCCCATCATATGCGAACATAAGCTGGTCCACCAGCACAGTGGTAGCGCTTCCACCTGTGGCTCTGGTGACCCGTGTTCGGAAGCAAGTACAGTGTGTCAGAGGGTCAGCTGGGGGTTAGTTTAAGTGAGCATACCATGGACAGGTCTCGTCCTCCGGGGGGGAGTGCTGTGGTTCCTGTCGTGCCAGAGACACCCAGTGGAGACTGGGTATGCAACAGCTAGACCACCAAACTGTGTTTGGAGGTGTCGGTGGGCATCTGTGGGCTGGGTGTGGGAGTGCACCATGGACACTCTGATGTCATTGCATATCTGCGCCTCCTGGGGAACTCAAAGAGAAAGTCTGTGGACACAGAGCACCGTGACAACCATGTCCTGCCTCCCAAATGATGTCCCAGGTGTAAGCCTTGGCTGGGGCCTCTGGTGGGTCAGTGTCTCCCCTCAGGGAGCCCCACTATAGGGGTCAAGCTATGGGCCACCCAAACCAGGTGGCCCGGAAGGGTAGCCAGTCAAAATAGTGAATACAAAATAGTGAAAGTCAAAATAGTGAATGTCAAAATAGCGAATGACAGAAAGTAGTGACTCATATTTACATTGCTCTGAATATGTTATTCTTTTACCATCAATGAGCAGCGTGGTGTTAGAATATTTAAAATAGAAGTGCAGAGAGCTGGCCCCATAATCCTAAGTGATCATGCCAAGAACAATTGTTGAGAGAACTGGTAGTAGTAGCTGTTATGTGCCTTGGCATTCTCTATTTTGACGTTTGCTATTTTGTATTCGCTATTTTGACGTGGAACTGCCTGGAAGGTCAGGCCCAGGTGCTGATGACTGGTTACATCCCCCCCCCATGGGCAGGCAAATAAAGAAAGTAAAAAAAATGTACATGCGATTATTTATATTGTTGCCCTTGAAAAAAAGATATGTGTATGAACAGGAATAAAATCAGTACTTGAACTATATAGTTCAGTGGAAAAGTTTTATTGAGAATTTTGCTGTGTGGAGGGGCACAGAAGAGGAGTTAGAGAATGTTCACTGATATCTAAACAGCAGGGCAGGAAATCTAGTATTTGTAAAGAATCAAAGCAGGGACTGTATCAGATTCTTGGACATAGAAGTCTATAAGAAAAACAACAAATTGCACCAGGCTACACTGCAAAGCCACAGATAGAAATTCCATATTAAATGCCTGTAGCTTCCACCCACAGAGACTGAAGGGCAATATACCTGTAGGTCTAATTATGTGAGACATAAAAAATTGTTCAAAAAAGGAGAACGATATCAAAGCAGCCAAAGAAATGGAACAATGCTTCATGGAGAGGAATTACAATCAAGGGATTTCCTACCACCTCCGGACCTGTGACCCTCATTCTTTCTCCCTCCCATGCCCTCGCTCTAACTATGGCAAAGCTGCTTTCTTCTTCCACTTCCCCCATTTGTGGAATTCCCTCCCCCTTCACTCCGAATGCTGCCATTGCTAAACCTCTTTAAATGTACCCACTACCGCTCTACGTCTCTGCCCTACTCATGCCATCAATCTCATTAATCCACTTACCTGGGTTAAATCTTGAATTCTACTCTGATTTCATGTACTAGTTTGTGCCCTCCAACAAATTGTTGTTTCTTGCTCTCTGCATTGCCCAGTCACTGTTATGACACTTTATACCTATGTATTTGCCTCCTTATTCTGTTTATGACACTGAGGCCCAGATATTCAAAAGGGTTGTGCATGGCGTAACCCACTGATGCACCCTGGCATGATATTCAAAAGGGAAAAGTGCGCCGCACAAATCCCGATGTGCCAGAGTGCATCAGTAATGTATGCAGGCACAGGTAGGGGAGGCGTGCCCATGCATAAGCTGCACAGCCCGATATTCAGCCCGGGATGTGCAGAGTCATGCATGCACAACCCCTATCTGTGCCTGCACAAAGTTAAGCCAAAAAAAAGGGAACAAGTGATGGCCACCCACAGGTGAGCTGCCACATTGCAGGGCGCAACACGGCAGCTGCCACCTGTGGGTGGCCACCCGAGTTCCTGCTGCACCTGGCGGCATCCCCCATGCCCCATCATGGGCATCTCTGGAGCAAAATCCCCCTGAACAATATCCCTGGTGGTCCAGTGGACCTCTATGTGCCCAATCGTGGGCATCAGTATAGTACTCCCCGATGTCCAATATCCCTGGTGGTCCAGTGGACCGATCGCTGCCCAATCGCAGGCATCTGTAACACATAACAGACCCCTACCACCCTGATTGATTCACATATCTGTACTGAGTAGTACAGTATGGGCTGCATACCCATTGGCTCACGCTCTGAACCAATGGGCGTGCAGCCCTACCAAACTTTCAGTTGGCGGGCGGCCGGATGGCAGGCGGGTTGGGTGCTGCCGCCCGCCGCCTGACGGGGAGCGGGGTAGTGGACCTCAGTGGGTGGGTGGGGAGGGGTACACTAGACCACCAGAGTGGTAGGGGTCTGTTATGTGTTACAGATGCCCGCATTCGGGCAGCGAGCAGTCCACTAGACCACCAGGGATATTGGATGGGGGGGACTATTCTGATGCCCACGATTGGGCACATAGAGGTCCGCTGGACCACCAGGGATATTGGACTTTTTTTTTTATATTACAGGAATGCTCGCGATTGGGCTGCAGGGGGTGTCAGTCCCCGAAAGCTGCTGCCTGGCAGGGCACTAGGCTCAAGTCATCGGGGATCTGCACACCTGCATGCTAATGGCATGCAAATGGGGCCGTAATGAGATGCAAATGGCCCCCTCTGTACCTTGCATAAATGATGGCCCCATTTTCATGTCCCCTTTTGAATATTACAGGTGCTGGGCATGGCGCAATGGCACTTGCGCCAGCGCATCTCCATGCTCCACTCTAGCCACTTGTGCTGGTGCAGTGCCACTGCGCCATGCACAGTGGGGGTGGCCAGGGTGTGATATTCAAAGCTGCTGCACCATAGCACAGCTACGTTGAATATCACCCAGGCCACACCCCTGCGCAACAAAGTTGAGCTGCGCCCAGGCTTGTGCTACAGCCTGGCACAGTTTGAATATCTGGGCCTCTGTACCTATGACTGCCTCTGTACCCAGGCAATTACTGTAACCTGCCTGATCCTATGTGCTGATGTATTTGCTTCTGTAATATTGTTACCTGCCCGACATTATGTACGTATGTATTTTTGCTTCTGTACCCATGTATTGCCCTCATACCCAAACATTTTCTGTAACCTGCCTGGCCATATGTACTAATGTATTTGCTTCTGTACTATTGTAACCTGCTTGACATTATGTACTGATGTATTATGCTCCCTCCCCCCCCCCGGGTCATACCTGGAAATGAGCCTCGGCTCAGTTTGTATTGCTGTGCGGAATTTTCAAATTCTGGCAGAACGGAATTCCATGGAATATTCAAAATTCCACCAAAATTCTGCCAAATTCCACCAGAAACAGAATGTCAGACTTCTGTAGTATAAAATAGTTGTGGAATAATTTTCAATGGGAAAAATCACTATTCCGCAGAATATTATTCTGTGGATCTCAATAATTTCCATGGAAATTGCTGCGGAATAATTTTCTGCTGAAAAATTTAATATTCCACAGAATATTATTCCACGGATCACAGTAGGCAGAATTCCACAGGCGAACAAGCAAAATTCCAGTGGAAATTCCACCGGCGGAATGGTCATTCACACTAATTTCACCGGTGGAATTCCACATTTGGCACAGCACTATCAGTGTGCCTCTCCCAGTTACCAAACTTTAAATAAATTTCAAGGGATGGTGAGACTGACTGAGATGAGATTTTCATGGCAATGGAGGAGGTAAACAGATGGACACTAACAAGATAATTCTTTTTTCACTCCCTACTGGAACAGTTTTGGGAATATCAAACATATTGTATGGAGACACTGGGAGTTTACAAGCAACCAGGGAAGGACAAAAAGTATTTAAGGAGCCACCACTAGTTGTGGCAAAGAAGTAGGGATGGGAGGGTCAGTTGTGACTTGGTTCTGATTCCAATTCTGATTAATTTCCAAAAGGTTATGATTTACTCTGATGAATTGTATGCCTATTGAGTATGAGAAATGGATCATCGCTATTCTTTTAGATCGCTCTGATTAAAAAAAAATAACATTTAACTTAAAAAAAAATTATGTCTGTATTTTTGTGCCGTTTCAAGGTCAGCAAGCAGCCAACAGCAAAACTCTCTAGTACTGCAGTGGTGTGTCACTGAACAAGGCAGTCAGGCAGGGTATCAAAATATTAAAAAAAAAAAAAGAAACATTTTTTCCCTACTCTCTTACCAAATACTCCCTGGACCCTCATGACCAACAGACTGTATGAAATGCAACACTCATGATGCTGGGGCACTGAAGGGAGCTGACCAATTAGGGTCTTTTTTGTTTGACCGACTGTTGTTCTTGCCATCATGTGTGTCAGACACCACATGACATTCATAGAAAACAGTGGGTTGAATTTACAAAACTCTTGAAAATCCTGCAGCTGCAGGAAAAACTTGGTGCAAGTCAGTTGCCACCTGTGGAACCATAGTTTCTCCTGCAGCTATGGTATTCTCAAAAGTGGAGCTGGTTTAAGACTGGTTTCATGATTTATGGTAGCTTGCAGGTGGTGTTGCCATGGAAATCCTCACAGCTGTGGAAAATTGTTATGGCCAGTGGGACCAGTTGTAACATCTTCTGCAGCTGCTGTGGATGTGAATAGCAGTCTCCACAGCTGCAGAGATTTAGTCCCAAAAATGTTTGTGAATCTAGCCCAGTGTATGCAGCTCATTTGGAGATCTGCAGTGAAAGGAGGCAGTGTGTCAAACGTTAGTTAGAAAAAGAGAGACCAACAAATTAAATAGCAGAAAGGCAACATCTGAGTACAGACCTTCACTGAGGCTGGCAGGCTTTTTGGTGGGAGAAAGGCAACATGAGCAGGATACAAGCTAGGGCCCCAGACATCCCTCCCACCCTATTGACTTGAGATGTTATTTTCTTTGTAATTATTGTGCTTGCCTACTTGGTGTTATAGCAAGCATCATGGGCCCCAAACCATCGCACACACTACTGCCTGACTGGCTAATTATTTTATCACTTGTGTTTTGTAACTTATTTTTTATCTGGTTGACCATGCCCCCACCCCCACCTGGCATTATAGTTTTAGGATATATCCTACAAGCTTCCACAAGTAATAATTACAGTCAACTAGGGTATATTTCTTTTCTTTTTTATAGAGCTGTTTGCCACTGACTGCCACCTACTCTTGCCATAAGGCCCACCTGCCAGTCCCCAGCCACTTCACCGCTTCCCCCAGCATCAAGCCAGCAGGGATCCACATGTTGTGGGACCCAAGGACAATGAAGGCTGGCATACGTAGCAGCTGTGCATGTTCAACTATGGTATAAATACTTTTATTGTTTTTTTTGGTTTGTTTCTTATATAGCTGTTTGCCCCCAACTGCCATGTACTGTCTTGAGGCCCACCTTCCAGTCCCCAGCCCCATTGCCACTCCTCTGTTGTCAAGCCGGTGGGGATCTGCACAGTGTGGGACCTGAGGACCATGGGGGGCAGCACTCATGGTGGCCATCCACATAGGTTTTTTCCTTTGTGTTCTCCCCTTGGTCCCACCCTCCACTCCAGACTTCTAGCAATTCAGTACCTGTTTGTATTTTGAACTGCTGAATAAGCAAAATAAACTGCATGTGGGTTCCCAAACTGAATGTGAAAAATGCATACAGCAATAAATTTAATATACACCGTGATCTCACAAGAAGCATTTTTTTACTTGATTTTTCTATTATAGTTGCTAGCCTTTGCCCTCTGAATTCAAAGAAATAAATCATTAAATTAAATATCATCACCACTGTCTTCAAACACAACTAAGGAATCACCCTTATTATGGGATACCTGCTGCAGTTGTTCATCATCCTTGCTTTTAAGTTCCCACCACTGTTCACTGAACTGGTAAGAGAATTTGTTGAGATTGACTTTTAGGAAGGTAAGGAGCTGTGCATTTTCAGGAATAACCCTTGTGCAGCTATCAGACACAACCTTTCCTGCCATGCTAAATATACTCACAGTAAACACTAGTGGGAGGGCAACTAATAAGCTTTATAGCAAAGGCAGATAGTGCACGCCAGATCTTTTTCTTTTCCAGCCAGTACTCAGAAAGGGTCATCGGTTATATTAATGAGTGGTTCTCATAAATAGGCATCTACAATATCAGGCAAAAATAAAGAAGGCACCTCCACAACATACACATCTGAATTATCTGTTTCCCACGAGTTTTGAGATGATGGAAGGTTTGATGCCTTTTATTGGACCAACAAGTGTCTTGTACAAAGATGGAATTATACATAAGATTTTGGGACCTCACATGTCCCTTCTTCAGGCAAATAGTGAAACTAAGCAACATATGCAGTATTTATATCCACTGTGGAGTAATTAAAAATCAAGGAGTGAAGTAGGAAGGTGGTAAAGGGGAATAGAGATGAAAGTCTAAGATGCAAAAAAAAACATTAGAAAAAATGGTGAGGGGGGCTAAGTAGGAACAGGTTGGTAGGAGATGAAAAGAAGCTAAAGGGAAGACAAAGGCACACAGATAGGATCTGAGATCAAAGGCTAGCTGTAAGGCTAGAATATACAGGAGATGCCTAAGAGATTAAAGGAAGTCTAGAAATTAGGAGAAACAAAAGAACAAAGGCCTAGATAAACAAAGTGTGATGTAGTAAAAACAGAGGTGTGAAAACAATAGGGAATGGGTGGGACTGAGCTAAGGAGTTAGTAGGTGAGGCAGGGAGGATATCAGACACAGGTGAAAAAAGGCAGAACTCAGAAAAAATTATAATAAGAGAAATACAGAACCAAAGTGTGATAAATAATGGCATGATTTAGTTCACAATAATAAAGAATTACAGTTTACCAAAGTGTGTCATGAAACCAATGTCCCGATTCAGTCCAGAAATGTTAGATTTAAATTTTTTAATATATTTACAGTTAACAGTGTCAGTGGCTCAGTAGGTAGCACACTCGCCTCTGAGGTCAGGAGATCAGAGGGCTGTGGGTTCAGTTCCCACATCTGGCACTTGGGTTAATATCCCAGTACTGACACTGTAGTGCAGCATGAGAGGGGTGCTGCACTTCTGAGGTGCCGTCTTTCAGATGAGATGTTAAACCGAGGTCCCATCTGCCTGGATTGGTGGTAGTTCAGGTGGATGTTAAAGATCCCATGGCACTGTTTAAAATAGTAGGGAATTTCCCAGTGTCCTGGCCAAATTTCCTTCATTCACTAAAAATACCACCAACAGCTTAATCTGGTTCAAGGTCAGTTGGCATTCATCTGTATCCCCCTCCCCCGGGTCGTGCCTGAAAACAGGCAGGATTTGTCTAGTGCACTTACCTGGTCAACAAAAGCTAAATAAAAATAAATAAAAAATAAATAAAATTTCAATTCCCATGTCCTTCTGTCCTGTGTGTTTCTGAAGTTGCCTCTCAGTATCAAGACAGATAAATCCAAGGGAGAGTGATCTGTTTGTGAAAAATGGTTTCCTACAAAAAGTATGAGAGTCATCTGTGTGCTTTTCTGAATTATATGCCTGTTTCAAGGGCCAAGAAAGAGGATTTTGTGCAAGACTACCCAATGTTGATGATGGAGTACATGGTGACACTAACCAGAAATTATTGCTGTCACCACCAATAGATGTTGCATCATCAGATGCAGCATCCACATCACATGATTCACTTGTATTGTCAAATACAGTTCCTTCCTTTTCCTGTTTAATTGATGTTTTTGTATTGAAGACAAGAGTCACCGAGATCTGAAGGAGGCAACTGTTGCAACTTATACCAGGGGTCAAATGAAGAAACGTTTTGTCTGTCATGATATTGTTAAGTCTTCTGCAATTCTGGAATTTCTGTATCAGTCAGTTCTTAAGGGATACATCTGATTTGTCTTCTTTTTATTCAAATTCTTTACGCAGCCTCATGGGTTCCTTGTTCAGTAAATTTATGAAGGGAATAACCTGGCTTAGAGTACCATTCTCTTTTCTAATCTGTTGAGTTCTTCCTGAAATGGAGTCAAGAGCAATGTAAGATGCTCTGTGATGCACTACTGGAATAAATTCAGGACAATGCCATCTGCAACATTGTGTTCTATGGTATGTTCATGGACTGCCTTTTTTTGTGTGAGAAGCCTCTCACACATGTAAAATGTTGAGTTCAATCTTGTCAGAACTTCTTGTTTTAGTTCCTATATTGGCAAGACTTTTTTTATCTGGAAGCCAGCCAAGACACCACATAATTTTACAGAGTGACTAAAATGGCCACAGATTTTCTTTGCAGCTACCACTTGTGTTACTATATTCTTGTCAATGGGAAGAAAAACATGTACTAACAGATTTAATTTGTGTGTAAAGCAAGGAATGTGAGTAAAACCACAACCTTTCAATGCACTAACAATATTGGAGCCATTGTCTGAAACCAGAAATTCAGTACTGAGTGCCAGGGGCTCTAACTACTCAGAAATTTTGTCTCGTAACTCTTCCAAAATATTGTCCCTGGTGTGATGCTTACCAAACATGCTGTTGCAAAGAGCTGCCATTCTTTGTTTTCCTTTCTGTACACTGCTGCTTGTAATGGTGTTTTAAGATAATTGTGACACCCAATGTGCTGAGATGCACTTATAATCAGTGGTTTGAGAACTTGTTCACATGTCTGTGGCCAGGTGCACAGAACCATATCCACTCTCTTTAAGAGACAATTTTATTTTACTTTCCATACTTTCGTACATTTTGGGAACAGTAACAGCTGCAAAATATTTATGGCTTGGTATGTTGTAACATGGAGCAAAATATTTTAAAAGGGCTCTAAAACCTTTATTCTCCAACACAGAAAACGGTTACAGGTCCTTGACAATAAATTCAGCTATCAACTGATTAATGTTTGGTATTACTTGATGTGATATACTGTAGTCAGGTTTTTGTTCAAACATCGCAGTAATGGTCAGATGCTTAGTTTGGGCAGGGAAGCCAAAACCTTGGGATTGCAGTGGCAAAGCTGTAGCTTGCCCAAATACTTTTGTCAGTGAAGTTCAACATGTTTTTTTTCTGCCTTATTGTCTGTAGGATTATTTTCATCTCACATGTTTTTCCCCTTGCTAAGGACCGCTGCCCAGCCAAATGGTTGGATGTGCTCTTTGCAAATGCCTTTTTAGTGATGTTGTCCTGAGCTAGCCCCTAATTTTCACCCCCTTCTAACTTCCCATTGACAAAAGGTGCAGACAGCAACACATTATTTTTTGGGGATTTACATGAAAATAACTCCACACAACTGAGGTGGAACATTTTGTTGTTATACCAGGAACTGCAGCAATTTTGGTGGCTGGTGTTTCTGACCCTTATTCATACAAACTGTGGCTGTCCCCAGAAGAGCTAATATGATTGCAGTTTTCCACTACTGGCTATGGCTAATGGTGATATTTGGTGTACACGTGTTTGTTTTTTCTCTTTGGGTTTGGGAACCCAGGTGGCATCCTCTACCTGATCAGCATCACATTCTGATTCATCACCCTTTGGAATAGCATAACTGTGATACATTGTGAGTGTGGTTTTGTTCTTGCACATTTACAGCATCTTCATCAGAGGCACTGCTTTCTGATAAAGGAGCTGGATATTCATGAGTGGCATATCATGGAGTGCCATGTCTAGTGGTACTAGACAGAGTTTTTTCCTTAACCATTGACTTTCAAGGTTTGTTTTGTTTACCTGTTTTTGTGTTTTATCTGATTTTTCTGGCAATGCCGACAATGCTGCATTACTTTGTTCAGGGGATTCACCAACATTATTTCCTTTTTTTTAGGCTGTGTTACTTCATTTTCATAAGTTGTATTAATTTTGTTTACAGCATTAAATTTCCCTTTTTTTCTGAATTTTTTTTGGGAAATATTTTTCTTGTTATCTGTAACAATTTCATCCACACTGCTGATGTTAGCCACATGTTCCATAACAAATTCTGAATCCCTTTCTTGGGATCCAACTTAATTACGTAATTAGTACTAGTAGTCTGAACACAGAAATGGGCAACACAGAGTCTGAGATGTAAGACCCCCCCTCTCAAAATACGTGAGGCACTATGACCTAGTAGTAGTAGTTCAGTCACAGAGATGGGCAACACAGAGTCTGATACATGACACCCTCCTCTCAAAATATGTGAGGCACTGTGACCTTGTAGTAGTTCAATCACAGAGATGGGCAATGCAGAGTGTGCGGCACTATGACCTAGTAGTAGTTCAGGCACAGAGATGGGCAACACGGAGTCCACGGCAGTATGACCTAGTAGTAGTTCAGGCACAGAGATGAGCAACACAGAGCCTACAGCAGTATGACCTAGTAGTAGTTCAGGCACAGAGACTGGCAACACAGAGTCTACAGCAGTATGACCTAGTAGTAATTCAGGCACAGAGATGGGTAACACAGAGTCTACAACACTATGAACTAGTAGTAGTTCAGGCACAGGGATAGGCAACACAGAGTTTGAGACATGGGTGACACTCCCCCTTCAAAATTTGTATGGAAGTATAACCTAGCAGTATTTCAGGCACAGAGATGAGCAACACAGAGTCTAGAGCAATATAACCTAGTAGTAGTTCAGGCACAGAGACGGGCAACACAGAGTCTGAGATGTGGGTGACACCCCCACCTTCAAAATCTGTATGGCACCATGACCAAGCAGTAGTTCAGGCACAGAGATGGGCAACACAGAGTCTACGGCAACATGACCTAGTACTAATTCAGGCACAGACATGGGCAAAACAGTCTGAAATGTGGGTGACCCCCCCCACACACACTTCAAAGTCTATACAGCACTATGACCTAGTGGTAGTTCAGGCACAGAGAATGGCCACACAGAGTCTGACATGAAGCCCCCCCCCCTCAAAATTAGTGAAGCACTATGACCTTCAGATAGAGTCCTCCTGTCATGTCTGTTTCCCTTATTAGATCTCACTTTCTTTAATTTAAAAAAATATTTTTCAAAAATAAAAATAATTATCAAGTTGTTGGATGCTAGTGATATTTGTAAACTTTTCATTTTAATTTTGTTGATTTTGCAAGAAAAAACGACTGAAACTAATACCTAACCTAACCTATAATGACTATAACTTTTTGGTTGCTGGATGATTTCATGAGAACTGTGCCTGCATCATGGTACTGCAGACTGCAGGCCATGCTTTTTGTAGTACCCCGAAAATCGCTTTCCTGTTTCATTTATTTTTTTCTAAAACTAAGAAAACCTCTGCACACTGCTGTTATTTGCTGTTGAATTTGTTGGCCTCTGCCTCTACTCTCTCTTTTTCTTTCTGACAAAAAACAAAATGTGTTTTTCTTTACTGTGGAGTATGCACACACAACTGTTTCCTTTCAATACAAAGCCCCTAATGAGAGGTATACACTGTTTCCTAGCAACGTCCTGTGGTGGCTGACAAAAAGGATTGGCTAGGACATGAGTCAATCACAGAAAAAAAACTTATTTGGTTTGCTCCCTTCAGTGCCCCAGTATCACAAATGTGTTTGCCTTTGTCGGTCATGTGCGGGTCCAGGGTCTCTGGAGTATTCAGTAGAGATCGGGAACAAAAAAATATTTTTTTGTATCTGTACCCTGCCCTGACCTTCTTCAGTGACTTGAATTACAGTACTGGTGGTGAGTGTTTTTATTTGTTATTTTTTGGTGCTAATATCCTGTTGCTGCTTGCTGCAGTACTTTTGGGTTCTTGTACCCTCTTTGTACCACTGAGGCATGACCCTGTCCCTCTCCATGCCACACAGATGTCTGTGGACCAGGATGCTACCTGTAACCTAGCTTTTGCATACCACACAATCAAGTACTGGACTGCACTTCCAAAATGGGCCAACTCTCCAACTCAGGTCAAGTGATGAAAGGCTCAATATTCTCAAGCTGATTCGAGTTGGTTCCGTCCAGGAAGGTTCAGATGTGTGGCAGAGCAGGTCCACCCATCCCTACAAAGAAGGCGAGAACTTTGAAAGTTAGGGTTGTTCACAGTGACCACCCAGTTCCATGGGATGAGACTAATAATTTTCTTGCAGGTTTAAGCATCAGAGAAATTACCAATGTGGAAGGTGTGTCCACTTTTGTCACATGTACCAGCTAAAGGAGATAAATAACAATGCCACTGACAATAAAACTGGAATTAAGGAATTTATTAATTGTAAAATGGTCACAGTAATATACAGTATTAAATGTATGTGTGATCTCATATATATTGGAAAAAACATGGAGAGAATTACAAAAAATTATTGGGGAGTGTAAGAGTGATGCAAGAAATAAGAATCTTAATTCCCCAATAGCACAGCATTTTAGAGCAGCTGGATACTCCATCCCCATAGAAAGCTAAGGCTTTTTGGTATTCAAAAGGTAATATTATCATGGAGGGGGCAGTCTTGAACAGAAGCTATTAACAAGAAAGGCTTTTTTATTGATTTATTAAAATCCAATGACAAAAGATATGGGTTAAATGAAGAGACTGATTGTCTTCCCATACACTGATTGCATTTCTCTGTTCTCTTTCATATGTCTCATGTCTGTCTTTTTTCTTCCTGAAAGATGCTCCATGGCCTCACTCAGGCTCTATCTTTAACCACTAGACAGGTAACACTGCTTTTAAATACAGTCTTACATCCTTCTACCCCATCCCCTACAGTAGCCTTCTTGCCCATGCAGTCTTACATCCTACTACCCTATCTCTAATACAGTAATATCCTTATTCAGCTTCAACTTCAACTCAACTTCAAATTCATTTTTTAAAAAGTGCAAATCAAAATACCTAAGTGCTTGTACAAAAGATCAAAAGATGCAGCATAAAAACTTCATATTTCAGTATAAACAATTTGAAGCAAAGAACAATAGAAATCCATTAATAATCTGCCATCCATATTCAGAGATAGTGAACCTGAATAAGTAGGTTTTCAAGGCCGACTTGAAGCTCTCCATGGTCAGTCGCTCCCTTACCAAACGAGGTAGAGAATTCCACAGGGTAGGGGCTGCAAATGTAAATGCCCTAGCACCAGATGACTTAAGTCAGACTCTGGGAATCTCCAGAAATCCCTCATTGGCAGATCAAAGTGGGTGGAGGGGCCAATAAGGATACAGGAGTTCTTGCAGCTAGCGTGGACCCTGTCTGTGTAGGGCATTATAGGTCAACAAACTGACCTTGCAGGTAATTCACTACTAAACAGGCAGCCAGTGCAGTCTGCAGAGAACAGGTGTGATATGGCAAGATTGCGGTATGCCAGTCAACAACCTGGCTGCTGCATTCTGCACCAGCTGTAAGCAGTGAATATCAACCCCCGGAAGCCCTAGGTAAATGGAGTTGAAGTAATCAAGGCTGGGTTTCGCTGTTGATGTTCAACAATTTATGTTAAGAAGTAAGAACAGACTTGCGAGCTGAATGCATAATAAATTGTAACAAGTAATTTATGTGACTCCCCACTCTAGGCTCTTTGCCAATGAGCACCAGATTGAATTTTCTAGGTTGGAGTAATGGTGGGAGTCTGCTTTCATTACTACAAATGGACACATGTGGTTTCAGGGCTTTGGCTTGCATGTCTGATGCCACCGCATGCCCCTCGAAGGTAATCATTGAAAGCAAACCAGGCTTATTGGTTTAGTGCTCACTTGAATCAAAGAATGAGGAGCCTAGAAAGAATGCATACATTTTTTAAAGTAAGAGCATTTTCTCTTATCAAAGAGTTAAAAGAAAAATACAACATAACATCGAGTTGCTGAATTTGGCTATTAGGTTTTAAATGGGTTGCTAAATATGGTTAACGCTAGGTTAAGGAACTTGGCAAATCTGAATGTGGTACAGCACAAAGGGAATTTTCTATTTGTTTTCATTTGCTGCTGATGAAGTAAAAGAGAAAGAAAACAGAATTTGTTAAACAGCCATAAAGAAAGGATGATTATTGTTATTTAAATGCACAATGGTTTAAAAAGGTAAAACCAGAACACATGTTCAAAGTTCTTATATTTATTTTCACATGGTGAGATAACTGCATAATCAGGAGAGGGAATGAAGGAAGTAGTACATTGCCTTTAAAATATAATTGAATAAATAATAATAATAATAATGATAATAATAATAATAATAAGCTTTATTTTTTAGGTGCCTTTCAAATACCAAGACGCCGTACAGAATAAATTCACAAATCAGATATCAACAACACATCATATAAAATCAGTAGTTTCATCATTTCTTCAGTTACCAAATGTCTGTTGCCATAAAAAGATTTTCAAAGCCTGCTTGAATCCCTCCATGGTTGGGCACTCCCGTAACCGATGGGGTAGAGAATTCTAAAGGGTTGGGGCTGCATACACAAATGCCTGTGCCCCAGAAGATTTCAATCATGCCCTTGGAATCTCTAGCAACCCCTCATCAGCTGAGTGGAGCGATCGCCCAGGACAGTAAGGAACCAGAAGTTCTTTCAGGTAGTCCGGGCCCAGTCTGTGTAGTGCTTTAAAAGTCAGAAGACCAACTTTGAAGGTGATCTACCACTGTACAGGCAGCCAGTGCAGACTGCGCAGCACTGGCAAAATATGACAGATCCGAGATGAACCCGTCAAAAGCCGGGCCGCCACGTTCTGCACCAGCTGCAAGCGGTGGATTTCCAACCCTGAAAGCCCTAGGTAAAGGGCATTGCAATAGTCTAAGCATGAGGACACAAAGCATGAACCAGAGTGGGAAGGTCACCAGATGGAACTAGGCACTTAATCCTGGAGATATTCCTTAGATGGTAAAAGGAGGATTTGACAACAGCCGACACCTGTGAATGCAGGGTCAGCCCTTGATCAAAAATTACCCCAAAGTTATGCACCCGCTCATAGATCGGGAGGGATAGGCCCCCGAGAACTAGTCCAGAGGGTGAACCAACCCCCAATCTCCCTATCTGGTGACCTGGTCCACAACCAGCACCTTCATTTTTTCTGAGTTCAACTTTAACCAACTGGAATCCATCCATTCCTGGATTTTTGCTAGACAGTTATTAAAGACAGAGAGAGAGCTCCATCCTGGTCAGGTGCTAAAGAAAGGTAGAGCTGGGTATCATCAGCATAGCAGGGAAACCTCAGCCCATACCTTCTTACAATGTTTCACAAGGGTACCATATACACCTCGAACAACATGGGGGACAACACTGAACCCTGGGGAACCCCACATGACAGAGAAACTGGATCCAAGGAATAAACCCCAGAAACCACTCTCTGAGTACTTCCTGTGAGGAATTATGTAAACCATCTGAGGACAGTACCTGACAGTCCACAGATGAATCTCAGATGATCCAGAAGTACCCCATGGTCCACAATGTCAAAAGCTGATGAGAGGTCCAGAGGAATCAAGATGGAATGGCTCTTCCGGTCACTAGCCATAAGAAGATCATTGAGCACCTGAACCAGCTATGTCTCTGTACTATGTCTTTTTCAAAATCTGGACTGGAGGGGTTCATAGATGTCATGGATGGTCAAATGGTCCTCCAGTTGTGTGGCCACTACTTTCTAAATCACCTTCCCTTCACCTTCCCTAAAAAGGGAAGGTTAGAGATTGGTCTGTAGTTTGCATGGCAGTCTGGGTCCAAAGAAGCTTTCATCAGGAGAGATGTCACCACCGCCTCTTTCAGGGAGTTAGGAAACTCACCTGTTTCCAAGGAGCACCAGACTATCTGTGCTAGGACAGGACCAATAGAATCCATACAACCCAAAATCAGGGAAGTTGGTCCTGGATCCAGACTACAACACATAGGGTGCACACTCTGGACAATCCGCATGACATCCATGAACTCCAGATAGTCAAAAGTACTGCAGGAAAAGTGAGGAGCAGTGGCCTTATGCTGATCCAGAGCAACACCCATAGAGTGTGCTGGTTGGATTACTGCCCTGAAGTCAGACACCTTAGATGCAAAGAATCAAGCAAGCTCATCGTACTTTACATGCGAAAAGGCTTTCCAAACTTGAAGACAGGATAGGTTGCACAGTCTATTCACAGTTTGAAACAGCTGGGCTGGTCAATTCTGAGTGGCTGCAATCTCTCTGGACAGGAACTCTGCCTGCTTACGGGAGATTTCAGATTGATAAACTTGATAATGGTCCATCAATCTAAGGTGGTCGGCATCTAGGGTAGATTTCCACCAGCAATGTTCTAACCTTCATCCTAGTCTCTGCATCTCCCTCAGAGTCCCATCAAACCAAGGGGATCGGGGGTGAAGGGAGAGAGGAAGAACATGGACTGGAGCAATGACATCCAGGGCCGAAGAAATGGCCAAGTTATAGGCCATCACGAGGGTCTCTGGGTAACTGTTTGCCACTGAGAGGAACGATAGGTCGAGCACCGCTGCTAGGTTTTGAGAACTTACATCCTGTAAAGGGTGGTACCTGACCATCTCCACAGTGGAAGGCCTATGAAGGGGGGCACTAAAACTAAACCTCACGGTGTAGTGATAGGACCACCCAAATGGTTCAACCCCCAAGTCAGAGGCTTCGATCCCCAGGAGGAAGACCAAGTCAAGGGAGTGACTGTGTTTATGATTATCAGTGGTAACAATCTGTGTTAGGCCCAGAGATGTCATGAACTGGAGTATGTGCTGTCCAAATTGCGAGAGTTCATAGTCGATCCAGTCATTGAAGTCACCCAGGACTATCAGCCTGGGTGACTCGAATGCCATGTCTACGATGAAGTCCGCAACTTCCTGAAGGAAACGCTTCTCATCTCTGGGTGGATGGTAGATGATGGTAATCAGACAACCTACACCTGCTACTACGGTACACTCAAATGACTCAGTCTTCTCAACTGGTACACTCGTGAGGTTAAGTTCGGTCTTAAAACAGACCACAACCCCCCCCACCCACAATTCAGTCTTGGGAGATGTATCACCAAGTACTCAGCTGGTGTTACAGCCTCCAAAATGGGGCCAGAGTTCTCATCCAGCAAGGTCCCAGTGATGCAAGCCAGGTGCACCTTTTCAACAAGATCTGCAATAATTTTTTTAATAGATCTGGCATTGCATAACACCGCCTGAGTTGGATGAACCTCTTGGGCTGCCCGATCTACCTGCTTACCACAATTGGTAGTGCTCATGGATATGGAAACCAGACAAGGAAGACCACGATCTGGGTTCAATTTTTCCCCAGGGCATCTTCTGGATTCCACCATCCCGATGCGGTGGCCCCCTCATTCACCCTCTGCTGTTCACCCCCCAACCCCTCCCTCCTCTGTGCACAATACATAACGCTCTACAGCATTGGTAAGTTGCAAACTGAAGGGGAGGAGGGAAACAAGAGTGGAAGGCATGAAGAGCAGAGGGTGAATAGCGTACAACTGTGGGGGCAGGTCTCCTATACATTTCTGTAAGCCAATTATATACTGCTTAACACACAAAATATTTAAAAGAATAAACAAATATATAAAAAAACTAATTAAAATCAAACAAATACCCTCCCAACCCAAACAAATAATAAACCCCAAAAATAAACACAACAAAGTAAATCAACCGACTAAAATTTCACCTCCCCAGGTCCCTCTTACAGCCACGGGGAAAAACAATGATACACTAAAATACAATAACTAACAATATAAAAAAGGAGAATAGTTATCTAAGTCCCATTGGTTCTCTCACCTCCAACAGGGCTCAAAAAACCCTCTCAGGAACTTACACCCCTGAGCAGCAGTAAAAATACCCTTAGAAATTTCTCCCAAGATAAAACCAATATTTCCCAGTCCTCAGGTACTGTCACTGCCAGAGTCTGGAGTAGACTAACACTCTTGATGCCAACAAAGGAAAATAAGTGAAAGTCTGTCCATGGCCAAATATATGAAACAAATTCTGGTGATCCTGTTCACTCCAAAACCAAGGGGGTAAGCTCCAAAATTCTGAACAGGTTGCCAGCCCAAAATCGTGACAGGTATCATGGGTCTCCATAGGAACCCACCAATTGATAGGTCCCACGGAGCTCCCTAGCAGTAGTGCTCCAACTACCGGCTCCCTAGCCCCTCAGAGTCCAAACCCCTACCCTGCCACAGATGCACAGCCTACCCGACAGATCAGGCCCACTCCACCTGGCTCCAAATAGAGCTACTTCACTACAGCAATGAGTTCTAGGAATCCTCCTTAATTCCCAAGTCTCAAAGTCTCGGCTACAAATCACTTATAATACCATCTCCTGAATCCACATAAAACATATAGTCACAAATAATTCAGTAACAGTGTTTTCAGGAGCAATCAAATTACTCCTGCACAGACCAGACTTGGAAGAGGCAAAATCCAAATAATGCAGTTCAAAACCAGCCAGTACATGACTGCTTTCCTCAATGTCCTCAGGTCAGGAGGAATCCACACATCCCCTAGAGAACCCCACAAACACAGGCTGCCCCACCATCCACCAACCTCAAGGCACTTGATGTCCCTCACCACCCAACTCCTATCCTCCAACAGGAGACTAGAGGCAGGGTCCGGAATAACTCCAAGGCTGTGAGGTAATCCCCAGACCAACCCGACAGGGAATAAAATATGAAGGATACAGTGAAACATATAATTTATTGATGTTTTTAATACAATTTGATTTGCACACAGGTGTGTGTAAGCTAAATAGCCATTAGCTATGCATCTGTGTTTCTGAGGTTATTTGGATGTGTATAAAATGTTTGTGCACATATAAGGTAGAATGCAAGAATATGTGCCCAAAAACAATTGCTTTACATCTAGAAATACTTTCCACTCTGAGGAAGAAGTACTTGGACACCCTAAAGCTTTTTTTTAAGTGGGCTTTAGGGTGTTTTTATGACATGTATACAAATACATTTTTATGCCTTAAATCAGCCTTTTGTGAGTGGTCACTAGTTTCTATGCACCTTGTAGTATGTTTGTGGCCTTCATGGGAAAAGACTACTCCCTCATCTGAGTTTCTTTATACCTAGAGAGGATCTGGATGATCCATTGCAAATTCTTGGAGTGGCCTTCCAGCAGAGGTGATGTGGGTGAAAACAGTGGTGGGGTTCAAGAACGCATGGGATAGGCACAATGGAATCATAGTGGAAATGAAGGGTAGCAGGGAGAAAGAGCTGAAGATCTTGTAAGGTCTGTGGTGATAATGTAGGTAGGGAAAAATGGGCAGATTGAGTGGGTCAAGTAGTTCTTATCTGCTGTCAAATTCTATGTTTCTATGTCTATGTTTTAAAAGAGGAGGATTGTTTCACCTCATGTGCTGGTCACCTTTTCACCCACTACAGCATCCTGCAGTCCATCCAAAAAGTGGGCACACACTGCTTATCATGCTTTAGTCCCTGGAATGTACAGCACAGTCAGCCAAGATGCAGCACAGACAGACATTTCACAAATTCCCAGTATGAAACAAATTCTGGTCAGAGCCAACATGGCTGCTTTACTGCTTGAAAGGGACACTGGCCAGTTAAAATACTCTCTAGCATGATTCTATACCACTGTGTCCCCTCACATAGTGATCACATGGAGTGTTCATGGCAGATGGAAAGAAAGCCCCCCCCCCCACTAGCAGGGCTCTCAGTGTTTTTCCAACCAGTGAGGTGGTGCCCTGGAACCGCTGTTATCAGTTCTAGGGTTAGCTGCCAGGCATAGAGATGCTAAAGTAATGCTGTGCTCAGGAAGGTAAAATTCAGCTCAACAGAGACGGAAACTCAAACAATGTGAGGAGAGGCACGAGCTGCATAGCACTGTGCGGGTCCAGCCCAAGTCAAACAATAGAGCCAAAATGTCAATCTCGACATAATGCCTACCTTTGTCCTCTCCTCATCATTAGCCCTTGGTAGCTCTGCATGCCTCCAGGCCAGTAGTTTGATCCATTATACTTCTCCCCCTGTAGTGTTTCATCAGAGCTCATGTCACTGCTAATGCCAGGTGACCAAGAAGATGGGACTCTCTGATGAATACTTCCATGATACTCACACATCTGCACTAAGATCATGGTATCCATGGTGGACTCTTGTACTCCCTGCTACTGTGTTGAACCGGTTGTGAAGGACAGCTAAAAAATAGTGCACCCATGGAGGGGGGCCACAGAAGGGAAGGGTGGTGGTGAAACAACAGAACAGAACTGACTGCACAGCTGTGGAAGGACAAAGTGGAGATATCCACTCAGATGCTTCCACCATCCCATCTCTGTTCTACATTGTAACAATACATCAGCATGGCTCCACCCGTGCAGTCATAAAAAGGAATAAATTGCCATTGAACTGCTCTGTTCTCTGCAACACATTGCAGCACTCTGCAGAAATACTGCACTGTGCTGCAAACTCCCAGATCCTTAACCTCATCCACTGCAACAAGGGACCCCCCCCCCCATAGTGTATAGACTCTACTTCTATGTTTTTCTTGCTAAGTGTAGCAACTTTCATTTGTCTACATTAGAGCTGGGCTAAAGTTGTGAATTCTGCTTTCGTGGAACTTATGCAAAGTTTCATAAATGTTGCAGAATTTTCTGAGTGTCTGCCTTTGGCAAAGTCAAAATTTTCCAAATGTGATTTGTACATTTTTACCCTGTTCTGCAGAATTTTCTGGCTGAATTACAGAATAATACTCACGAACTGTAGAATATTAGCTCAGAGGGAATTCCATTCTGCAGATTAATACATTAATCTGCAATACACATAATTATTCCACAATTCAGCGATCATTTCTGTGGAATTTCTTTCCATGCTTTAATACATTAACATTAATCCATGATTCATACATTCATTCTGCCATTCTAAGTTGGAATTTCCATGAAAATTGCCAAAGTGCATTCCCACATTTTGCGAAAGTGAAATTCTGACTTTCACCAAAATTCTGCCAGCAGAAATTTAATTTTGCACGCCCCTAATCTACATTGAATGTGAGAGTCTAGGAGTTTAACCAAACTCCCAGCATGTTTTGGTTTTCCTTACATTTGTCTCAATTTTCATGGGAATCCACCATTTTGGCTGGCTTAGTGTCATCAGCAGTCTTAAGCAGCCTACAAAAGTCCCTATCTCCCAGCTAATGAATGTAAATGTTGAACAACATTAGCCTCACCACTGGTCACTGATAGACATTGCTAAGTACCCTTCTCTAGTCAAGTAGTGCAGATCCACCACAACAATCTGCTTCCTTCCCCTTAAACCAGTTAACAATTCTCTTTGTGTATGCCTCATGTATAGTACACCACACCACACTGATGTAATTTTCTTAACATCTTATTCTGCATTACAGTGTCAAAGGCCTTGTGAAAGTCTAGCTAGACTATGCCTATAGCCCTGACCTTGTCCACCTCCCTTTTCACCTCCTCAAATAAGATGATAATCTTAGTTTGGCTTGATTGCCCCTCATAAAGTCATGCAGAAAGGGGGTGAAAACATGTTTGATGTGTATTGTATATCACCAACAAAATCAAATGTTACTGTATGTCTAATGTGCACTTATGGGCAAGCCCGCATAGAGATGAAAATATAATAAATTAAATAATGTATAGTGAAATGTACAGTAAATAATGGATGTGGATATGCATTTTAATGACAAATTATTTTGTGGGTCAGACACAAACTTATGGTAATGCCAAGAATGCTGTAAACAAACACAGGTTGCACTGATACTGCAGAAAACAATCTTAGCTGGATAAAAAAAAATCAGCAGCAAAGATAAACTCAACAGTACTGAAGGAAAAGTATTAAAATATTACATCAATGTTATCACAAGTAAACAGTTTACATGATTATGAAAAGGCACAGTCAACTGCAAATTATGAAAAAAGAGACTGTACTGCAAGAAAATACTGCAGTTTCCACTGATGTTTTCTGCTCCCCATATTCCAGGGAAAGAGAGGGAGACTCTAATTACATTATACAGAAAAGTCATTTATAAAATAACAAATTCAAAGAAGGCTAGTAAAGAGGTCTCCTTGATAGAGGTAATGTGATTAAAATAAACTTTCTTCCAATCAAAGCACTACACATTAAAGGCCAAAATCTGCATTTTGGAATACAGTATTTCAAAAATTGCCTGACCCATCGGGTTTGGTTAAAGTAATTCTTTCCTTGTGGGAATTTATTTTTTTTCTTTCTTAATTAAAATTATAATTAGGACTCAGACAAGGGCTACTGTAGTTTTAACATACTAGTTTTATTAATTCTGAGGGAATCTTATTAAATGTCTGCTAACATTTATACAGTAGGTATGATATTAACTTTTCTTCTTTGTCTTTGTTTGATTTCTTCGTCTAGGTGAGGTTACATAAGGCTTATTAAAATGCAAAACCCTCTAGTTACAGCTGCCTGAAATTAATAATATAATGTATTTGTGATTTTTGTTGCTGGAGGATATGGATTTTTTTTCTAATGATTTTTTTCACATGTTATGGAAATTAAGGAATTCATATTCATATTTAGTGAAAAGCAATTTATCATGCATTCCAGGGAAGGATTACAAGAGGTGTAATTGAGGGAAGCTAAATTTCTTTTAGATAATGGGTTGGTAATAGCAATAATGGCAGGGCTACTGGGGCCTTTTTTATCATGAAAGGAGGGTGATACCTGGAGAGTTGGAACTTAATGTTTTTTTATAACTAGCAAGATGACAGTAGATATGATTGAATCACCCAATGACAGGCAGTTAGTAGTGCCTGCATGAGCAACATCAAAAAACCTACACCCACCAGGTACATGTTAGGGCACAGAATTAAATGGAAAACCAAACATCCAATTCACCTGATAGCTGCAGACATTATTACAGTGCTCTACAGTGCTCAACCATGTATAACATGAAAACAGAAAACATCCACATAGACCGACTTCCTGACACATTTCACATCGGAACACAATGCTTTGTCTAAGGATATGGGCCCTGAAAACAAATCCTCATTAGACAGTATGGTACAGATATAAAAGATCAGTGCCATAAAAATAACTCTGGAGCCATTGGTTACTTTACACATACTGTATCTGTGATAAAGTAAAATAGAGAAACAAGTGATGAAACACATATTAAAAACAGTTAAAAAGTGCTGTAACATACATTACTTAGAATGTGATTTAAAGGATCCCACCTAATATATATAAATGCAGTTAAAACACATACTGGGCAATAAAACTCTTAGTCCTTATTATTGTAATGTTCTAATAGATATTTTATATGGGAATCACCAAGACAGTCTGATCAAATTTATTCTACAGAAACAAATGATCCTGTAAGATTTGGTTTGGAGATATTCAGTGCACCATCATATTAAAACATTCACATCCAGTACAATATCTGCAAAAAAGAAAAAAATGATTAGCCCGAATATTCATGCAATAATATTATGCATAATGAGTTGTATTGAAAATGTATATTACTAGAAAACTAGAAATGCAAAAAATGTAAATCCAGCTTAGAAAACTAAATGGTACCACAACAAACAGCCATGTATGGCTGTCAAAAAAGAAATATGGTCTAAAGGGCACCAAAGACTGGAATTATACCAATTCAATAAGATGATTCAGCTCAAGCCACCTAAAGGCTAACATCTTGAAAAGTCAATAGTTTAAATGACTACACAGAATCACATTAAAGACCCCACCCCATTTGGGTTTCTTTGGCTTTGTAATCCTCATAAATGTTTTAGGTCCCCATATTCAAATGGTAGTGTGGCATTAACCAGGTTAGTTCCACCCTACCATAAACAGCACTGACATAGAGGGAAGGGCCCATATTCAAAGGACCCCCGGTATACCATGCTGTCCCAATGGTGCAATTGCACAAAATACATCTCTGTGTCCATGCAAAAGAAGACTCTTATATGCATACTAGGTACAGCAGTATATTCAGCTATTTCAGCAGCACTAATCAGCTTCCTTTGTAGTGCACTTGAGCGCTGCTGAAACCCTACCTTTATCCACACAGAGTAGTGAGCTCCCCCAACTGCATGAGTGGTCATGTTATCTTACCAAAACTTGCAGATTTAGCAGTCCTCTTCCCCTGATTGCTCAACTGATCATGTTAATTTACCCAAAACTGGTGGTCTACTAGCCCCCTGCTCCCACATCAAAAGGGCATCTTCCCCCCTCCTGATTCATCCACTCAGGACCCTCCTCTCTAAATCATCCACTCCAGCCACCAATGCCATATTATGGCAGTTAAGACAGCAACCAGCACAGCCCTCTGCTCACCACCTTGATCAGCTGCTATCTACTTGTAATTATGTGATTGCAAGTACTGTAAAAACATATGTTTGAACAGTACTTGTGATTGTGTAATGACAGGCAGGTGGCAGTCAACTGAGGTGGTGAGTGGAAGACTTTGCCAGTTGCTGTGACTACTGTTGTAGTATGGCATTAGTGACTGAGGAGGGAAGAGGACCCTGAGCAGGTGGCCTAGGACAGGGCAGATGCATTTTGAGGAGTGATGGGCACTAAATCACCAAGTTTGGGTAAATTAACATGACCAATCTAGTGACTGGGGGTAGGGGGGACTGCTAGATCTCCAGTTTGGGTAGGACACGTCGCTTTTTTCGTATGCGCTGTAGTGCAGATCACCATTCTTCTATTTGGCGTTTCATTCGCTGATGTTTCATTCGCTTTTTTTTCCTCACTTATGTAACATGGAACTCATCTAATGCTATTAACTGTGGTATTTTTACCATCAGACAATGCCACCAATTATGGTGTTTTGAACATCAAATACCATCAAGAGGATATTCGCCACACTGGATGCCATCACCAAGGAATGCATATTACCTTTTGACATCTAGGTACTTATTCACTGTCAGCACATCATCTATAGCAACAAGTCTATTTGCAGCAATTCACAGTTATGGGACCTTAGGAGAAAGACAGCAATGAATCCTGTGCCATGCACCATGTTGTGAAATTTTGATGTGTCAAACCATTCAGTAACAAGGCTGTCATCAGCCCAAACATTCATTCATTCATTCACTTTATTTATTTATTTATTAAAATCTTTGGAGAATGACCTTTGAGCACAAGTGTTCATTTACAAAGGTTCTGTGACAAATACATAGTCACAGAAAACATTACAAGTACAATAAGCAATTCCAGAGGAAATGCAGTTGAGTCAGGCTCAAAGTCAAAGCAGTTAAGGCAGAACAATTACATACAGTTTTGATCTAAAAAATAAAATCCACACAGATCATTGTATAAAAAGTCACATCTGCACCGGAGTGGACAATCTAGGGAGACATTCCAGCAAGCTTCACCCCCAAAAAAACGACCAAGCCCTTGTCAAAAAAACTCCTGAGCTAATATGTAATCTTTGGCAACAGACTATAAGGGCTGGAAGTGAGACTTTACCTGGGGGCTGCAGGTTTATCGAATGATTAATGAGTGTGCATGTTTTGCTAATGACTGTATAAACTGTCATCATCTGGACTGGTCATATGCCAAGCTGAAACTGGAACTTTTATACTGAGGATATCAACTAAAAAAGGAACTGTTCAAAAACATATCTTTCCAGCAACCCCCCCTTCCTTTCCAAGGAGAAGCAAAGACTGCCAGCAGTGTAATGTTCTTCTAATGAGAGTTTACTGATACTAATGTACGGTATTTGAAAGAAACCAATGCTTAATTACTTGCAAATTGCTTATATAGCATCTTTTTCTTTTCAAGTCTGTTTTGCTTTTAAAAAACATATTGACTGGATTAGCACATATGTGTTGTTATTTGCTTGTGCTGTGAAACTCACAATGTGGGATTTATGTGAGGTGCACTACACTGGGATTAAGATTAGTTCTTGGGCTAGACAGCTAGTACAAAGTAAATCAGGTTGCCTCCAACACATTTGACTTCCAAGACTTGGTTTGGGTAATTGAAACTGGGTCATAGCACTCACAGACTGGAAAAAGTGTGCCATCATATTTCTAATGTTGGCAAACCCCTTCTGTACACCATCCTTGGATGACTGCAGCTTCTTGGGTGTTGGCTCAGGGCATGTAACTGGCCAGTTTTTGTTGATAATCTTTTCCACTTTTCTAGATGATGGACTGAGTGCCATAATGAAATCTTCATTTTCCCTTTGTTCCCGGACCCCCTCCCAGTAAACACACCAAACCATGTTGCGTGGGTGCTCAGTTGGCAAGGAATTTATTCCACTTATTCCAGTATTTACATATTAACATCTTATTGGTTTTACGTCATCTTTCAATACATATTTATTGTTTCAATTCCTTTATTAATATCCAACATTAATTTTCATCTTCTCCCCAGATGTGCATCTGGGCCCATTATCTTCCTTTTCTTCTCTCCTGTTGGGTACGTAGGTACACCCGCACCCTTCTTCTGTTCTCCTGAGGCACTCTGGGTGTACACCCAGAGCTGCCTGTCCCCCCACTGCCCTTGCCCCTCCTTTTCTTTCTTTTTCTTCCACTTCTAAGTTAGCTTGCCATCCACCTTAGGCATGGCCTAGGGGTCCTTATCCACTTGCATTTCTCCCTTAGGCATCTTTATGCTGTCCACCTTCAGCATTCCATCATTTTACTTCATCCTTTACCCCCTTATCCTTAAAATAATAGGTTTGGTGGGTATGAAAATCTCTAGCTAACAAAATTGTGAGGAAGCCTGCCTCCAGCAGCGCCTTTTAAATTCCTTTCCACATCTCTTTCTCTCTCTCTCTCTCTTTCTTTTGCCCAGTCATCTTTCTTGTTCCTTTTTCCAATCTCCACCCACTTTGTTTTGTTGTTCTGACCTCACTTCATTGTTGCTCCTCCCTTTTCTTAGCCATCCTAGCCCTTCTCCACCCCCACTTCCCCTAGCTCAGCCATTTGAGTCACCTTTTACTGGTCTGGGGCCTGAAACAAATGGGTCTGCCTTTGAATCAGGCAAACTTCCTTGTTCCCAGATTCTTTCCCAATAAACACACCAAAACACGTTGTGTGGGGTGCTCAATTGGCAAATAATTTATTCCACTTATTCCAGTATTTACATATTAAAATCTTATTGGTTTTAAATACTCTTTCAATACATATTTATTGTTTCAATTCCTTTATTAATATCCAACATTAATATTCGTCGTCATCCTGATGTACATCTGGGGTCATTATCTTCCTTTTCTTCTTTCCTGTTTTGGTACGTGTGTGCACCCGTACCCATCTTCTGTTCTGCTCATGCTCTCTGGGTGTACACCCAGAGCCGCCTATCCCCCTGCCCTTGTCCTACCACTCCCCTTTTGTTTCTTTTTCTTCCACTAGCCCACCTCCAGCTTGTACTGTATGGTGGGCTTCCCTCATTTAGCCCCTCCCCCAAATTACTTTTTTTGATTTTTTATTATTTGATGATCCTCCCTACTTTCCAACCTTCTATCATCTTGGCTATCTCTGCATTACAGAGATCTATTCCTAACCCAAATAGATGAACCCCATCTGACCTATAGAATTAATCTGATTGCTCTTCTATCCCATGCCTTATTCGAAAGCCCCCCGCCTGCTCTAAACAATGCCCCAACTCTCTGATTCATTCTCCTTCCAGCCTTTTCTACTGCTTTATGGCTGTTGGCATGATGCCAAACCCTCCTCGGAACCATCTCTGACCAAACCAATGTGACCACCATTCTTTTACGTTTTGAATGCCCTCTTTAATCTGATAAAATATGTCTAACCAGGTTCTGGTCCCCAGGTCATTGCCTCCCAGGTGTATTATTAACAAATGTGATTCCGGCTCCACTGCCTTCATGTCTTGCAAGGTTGGGAGCAACTGGGCACAGCACATCCCCCGGATTCCCTTCGACTGCAACCTCATCTGTCTCCTTTCCTGATAAAGCTGCTGGCCTTCACTGCTGCTCTGTGTACTGCCCAATAAATAAACGAGTGCCCGTAAATCCATACTTTAAATTTCTTTTTGTAGCCTGTGGGTAAAGCAGAAAAAAGAGGTGTGAGAAAATATTCTATATCTTTTTAACCCCTCTCATCTTTTTTATATGCAACATGTACTTACTCCAGGCCGATTGTTTTATACTGAAAATGAAAGAAAAAACAACATGGTTACTTATTCAGTTGTTCAAATGGTGTACATAAGTCTTATAACTGTGTGAGGCCCATCTTCACACTTTTTTCACCTCTTCACTTGAACCTCCCGGGTGACTACCTCCGATGCCACGCCTATTATAATTGAGTGAGAGGAGTACCTACTTGGATCTTCCCCCAGGAACTCTAGCACTTTTTTCAATATCACCACCAGCTGCATACTTGTCACCTGTGTTCCATCTGCATGGATGAATAGTTGATCTGCCCCCCACTGTAAGCACTGCAGCATTCGCTGACAGTGCGTGGACTGAACAGATAGCTGCTTTTTTATTTCTTTTTAAAGTAATGGACACTCCATTTCCTACCTGACCTGTCTTAGATCTTTTAAGTCTCAGACCTATTTTGTCCATCTGCCATACTGTGTCCTCCCATTGGAGCCCCCCTGTGTTCCCCCTCTTATCGTGTCCCACCACTTCATTAACCCTAAAAGGCCCGTGGTACATTGATGCATATATTGCCCTGAATAGGCATGCCTCATTAAATGAGCGGCATATGCTTGGGAGAGCTCCTAGGAGGCACTCCAGTAAGGCCTTCGAAATCGGATGTCTGAAATCTGATATTTTTTCCTTTACCTGCAGCCATCCTTGCATCATCTGCCTGACTACATTCCCCTTTCCCAGATCTCCCCAACCCCTTAGGTTACAGATAAGGCCTATAGCCAAACAGTGTACCCCCATGGTCATGTGGGCTGTCCCCTTTTTCCAATTATGCACTACAATTAAGCAACCTGCTTCTTGGTTACAGCCCCACTCATCTCCATGTTTTGGCTCTGTTGAAAGGCTTATAATATTCTTCATGCACCCTCATAGGTCCTCAGGATCCTGGGTGACCAAGAATTGTGGAATAATAACCCAGCTCCCTCCAACTAATCTCCCATGTGTATGTTGGTACCAGTGTCTTTCTGTTTTCTGCCCCTGAGGTGATGGCCCAAAACCTTTGCAACTGTAGATGGGGGAAGCTGTCAACTACTGTGTTTTTTACTCCATCTATATGTCTTACCCTAAAAGACATGTTTAGTTTAAGCCCTTGGAGCACTAACTGCCTCAGCACTCTCATCACTGTGTCTGACATAGCACCCTCTTATTCAGAACATCTACCACCATCCTACTGTCACACCAGAAGGTCAATTTTTTTTTTTTGAAATTGCAGTTTTTCTCCTCCTTGTCCTGCCACCCCCAACCCTTCGAGGCCACCAAGGAGTTATCCTCCTGCTCTACCCACATCTGACTCCATGTCTCCCATGAAGCCTTGGATTACCCCCTGGGTGGGGACAAGGTGCGGCCCCAACACCCCGAGCAACTCACTATTTTGTCAGTGTGGAGGTGGCTGGGTGAGTGGGGGCACATTGGAGGCATGCCTGTCTTCCTGGTCCTGGCAGGCATTATCCTCCATTTCCTTCCCTATGCTGCATAGACCATGATGTCAAGGCGCATGCGCCGACATCCACAGCAATCTGGCCGCTTCCCCTATGAGCATGTATAACCCGAGCCTCGCTCGGGTCAGATTTTCAGATGAGCATTGCCCCTTCCCCAAGAGGGTGAGCTGTCATGGATGCTTCAGCCACCCCCCAGCCGGCCCTCCAATAACCCGAGTCCGCTCCCGAACCTGGGTTGCTGGCATCGCAAGCAGAAATTCAACTGCTGCGCTGATGGGCCGGCCTAGAAGATCAGTTTTTGATTTTGTAACTCCTCTCCCCATACTAGGGTGGCCACCCAAATAGGGAAAATCTCTAGGAAGGTAATGACTTTCGTCAGGCCCAATTTTGTCCACTCCTTCGGCCATGCCTCAGAGCACCACCTTCCCCTAAAATATGCCCCCTTCCCTAGGCCTCAGGATGCTTATGTATATACTGTAATTACAGGTCCATATTAAAAACCCATTCATCCTGCCAAACAGTCATTCCATTATAGGTGTTGAGAAACTCTTCCCAAATCTCTAGGTCCTCCCTGACATCCTTTAAAATAACCACCAAGTGGTGGGACCTAGTGGCAACTCTTGTCGCTCTGGCTAGACAATGTGCAAACATACACCTAGGGGCTATTGCCCTACATGCAAAATTGAGGTGTCCCATGAGCTGCTGGACTTGATCTAGTTTGACCCGCCTGTGCCCCTTAGCTGTGCCTACCAGCTTATCCACTTTCATTTTCGACAACCAAAATAGCCTTTTATCAGTATCTCTCTTGATGCCTAGCAATTAAATTCTCTGGCTTGGGCCTTCTGTCTTATCTGATGCTAATGGGACCCCTAAACTCCTGCACATGTCCCTGAATTGGCTCAGCATAAGTTCCGTTTCTGCCCGCCCCTCCCCAATAAATAAGAAATCATTCAGGTAATGGATGACGGCCCTGTGTCAATATTGGCTCTGAAATACCCACTGTAACCATGTGTTAAACATTTTGAATGTGGCACATGCAATGAAGCAGCCCATAGGCATTGCTTTGTCAAAATAAAATTGGTCCCCCACCTGAAAACCTAGTAAGTCTCAGTCCTCAGGGCTTACTGGGAGCAGCTGAAAAGCTGCCTCAATGTCTGTCTTGGCTAGCCAAGCTCCCTTTTTGCCCGTATCAGCCGTATCACTCCTTCTAGTGTAGCATAGGTGACTCTGCTGTCTTCTTCATCAATGTGGTCATTTACTGATCCCCTTTCTGGGTATGACAGGTGATGGATCACCTGAAACTCTCCCAGCTGCTTTTTGGGTACTAAGCCCAGTGGTGACACCCTAAGCCTGCTGAATGGGAGATTCCTGAGAGGACCTTCTACCCATCCGGCATCTATTTCTTTCTTTATCTTTTGTGCTAGCAAGTCTTCTTTACCCTTCACTGATCCCTAACTTTTAACTTTGGACCCCACCCTTTTTCCCTGAAAATGTAAGCTTAAACCTTTTTGAAAACCCTTACTTAGTGCCCTTGCAGCCTCATGGTCTGGGGGTATATCATGATGATAGTGACCGCATACCGGTGACTGTCAAAACGATGACCCATATGCAGGCACTATCATCATGGGCGATGGTAGGGGGATGGCAACTGTTGTGATGCCAAGGGTAGGGTGGGCAAAAGGAAGGGAGGATGAGTGACAGGATGTGGAGGGATGGGGAACAGGGTTGTGACCGTGTAGTGTGCCTGCTTCTCCTGAGCCAACTGTGTGGTGTGGTGGGTAGGGTGGTTGGCTCTGATGGAGCAGGTCCTGGGTTTGGGACTGGGGGAAGGTACAATTTTCCTGTGTCCTGCAGCTGTGGGACTTAATTTTTTTTAAATCGGGCTATACCCCCCTCCCTGACATGAACCCCCCCCCGAGTTGAGAATCTTTAGTTAAGGTGGTGAAGGGGGCAAAGCCTCCCAGGGGTTGTGGGGGGGAGGTGCAGCCCCCCGCATGCACAGTTTCCCGGTCGCCTTTTTCTTTTTTTTTTTTTATTATTTAATAAGCTTTATTGAGTTTCAGCAATCCAAATAAAGCAATACAGGAGTAGTAACAATATTACTAGATGTCAAATCCATCAACTCAAATTCCCTTAAAAACATAAACTCATTCAAATAAAGCCCATATCCCCATGAGATACAAAATAAATAAATAAATAAATAAATAAATAAATAACTAAACCACCCCCCCCCCCAGACCACACACTATTACTTACATTTAGACCATAACCATGATATGAGTAAAACCATCAAGGCTTCCATATCACCAGAAGAGTCTCCAAATTGCCCCATATCGATAGTAAGGCCTTCACTCTATCTTGCATGGAAGCAATATGCCTTTCCAGTTGTAACGCTAGCATGACCTCCCTATACCACTCCATTATAGAGGGGAGTTTATATCTGCCCAGTGCCTCATAATAATCAGTTTAGCAACTGCAGAAATAAGTACCATGTGCACTTTTCTAACTCTTGGGGTACCAGTGGGAAAATAATTTAGCAGGCATACTTCAGGGGTAAACAAGGCCTCCAAGCCCAAAATAGGGTCTAAGGTATTATTAATAGATTGCCAAAACGTCTGCACTCCGGGACAAGTCCAGAGCATATGATAGAGTGAGCCAATGTCACCCTTACACTTACCACACACTGGTGAAGTCAATCTCCCAATTCTAAACAGTTTCACTGGCGTAAGGTAGATGCTGTGCATAATATTAAAATGGACTAATCGAAGCCTGTTTTGTTTTATGTATTTATACATTGATTGCCAAAGTGTTCCTCATAAATCAGAATTCTCAGGGATGCCTAATTCCTTCGTCCAATAGCAACAAATCCCAGTTGATAGTTTAGAGTCCCAGATCTGGAGAGTTTTGTATGAATTGGAAACTGAATGGGGTTGGGAGGCTGCTTGAAGAAGTACGGATAGTTCCATTCCCACTGGATCTTTCATCAGAACATAGGAAAAGAATGAGATGAAGGCCTTACTAAGTTGAAAGTATTTAAAGGCACCTTTATCTGGTACTCCAGTGGATTTCTGAAAGTGATCGAAGGGGAGCGGTTTCCCATTCGACCAGATAGCAGAGACCTTGTAATAATTCAATTGAGGCCAAAAAGCGGGGAGTATTGGATAATCACCAGTCTTAAAATGTGGATTACCTATAATAGGCTGGTCCGATGACTGACACCACCTCACTCCAAGATATTTCTGTAATTAAAGAGAAGCCTTAAGTGACCAATCGATCAGGTTATTCCTGAGGGACTTAGGAATATGAGATGGGGAGGCATATAAAAGGGCCCATAGCGAGCAGCTGACTCTGGCCGCTAAGTGTTTTTCTATACTAAGCCATAAGGGGAGGTACTTTGAAGACCCATATTCCTTATTCTAGGAAGCCAATTTACTAAGGTGATACGCTATATAGTAAAGGAAAAAGGAGGGGGCCGCAAGGCCTTCTCTAAGCTTCGGGGCCGTCAATTTAAAGTAGGCTCTACGGATACCTTTCTTATTCCACAAGAAACCATTGACTAACCTTTGAAGTTTGGAGAACCATGCTTTCGGTATAAAACTCCCCAACATACTCAATGGATATAGTATCCTCGGTAAAATATTCATTTTAACAATATTTAATCTACCCCACAGGAAGAAGGGGAGCAGACGCCATCTCTCCAGATCCCTGGCTATCGTTTTGATTAAATTACCAAGGTTGTCTCTGATCATAGTTCCAATATCCCTAGAAACTTTAATACCCAGATATAAAATGGACTTCGCTTCCCAAGAAAGGCCATAGGGAGACAATTCCACTTTGTTTACTCTACTATTTAAAGGTAAAACTTTAGTTTTGGCCTGATTCAGCTTATAGAATGATATTTTAGAAAAGTCCTCAATTTCAGCTAAGATGGCTGGGACTGATAAACCTGGCCTCTCAACATGCAATAATATATCGTCCGCATACGCTGAAAAGGCAAATCTTGTGGTTCCCACCTGGATCCCTTTAATATTAGTATTGCTTGACAACCTACAAAGCAAGGGCTCTAAGTATAGATTAAACAGCAAAGGAGATAAGGGACACCCTTGCCTTGTGCCCCGAAACAGCTTAAAGGGAGGAGATAGTACTCCATTGCATTTAACTCTGGCTGAAGGGAGGGAGTATAAGAGTTGTACCCACCTTAAAAATTCATCAGACAGACCAAAGCAGGCCAGGGTGGCGAAAAGGAAGTCCCAGGAGACCCTGTCAAATGCCTTTTCCGTGTCCAGGGACACCAGCACCATTGGTATGCTGGAGTCCCTGGCAGCGGTGATGAGATGTAACAGTTTCCGGATATGATCTCCGGATGACATTCCCGCCATAAACCCAACCTGATCATGGCCTATAAGGTTGCCCATTACATTTGAAAGCCTATTAGCCAAGATTTTAGCCAATATTTTAATATCAGTATTCAGTAGAGAGATAGGGCTGTAGCTTCCAAGACTTAGTGGGTCTTTCCCAGGCTTCAAGATTAATGATATCACAGCTTCCTGACAACTAGGGTCTGATATCCCATTATCATACCAATAAGTAAATACATCTTTTGGTACTGGGCTTAATATGGATTGACAAACCTTATAAAGATTGCTTGGTAATCCATCAGGCCCAGGGGACTTATCAACAGGCAACTGTCGGATAGCCTGTTGAGTTTCTACAATGGATATTGGAGCGCCCAAAGAGGCGGTCTCCACTGCTGTAATTTTAGGCAAACTCACTGAGTCAAGATAGCGGTCTATATCAACTTTAGTGGGGCATAAGGATGGATCCACCGTATAAAGGTCTTGAAAATACCTACCAAACCCTTTCACAATTTCATGAGGATCAGTACATACCTGACCATCTTGTCCCAGGCTGATGCCTGCAAAGAATTGTGAGGTCTCTAATTGCCAGATACGCAGAACGAGTAATTTCCATGCTCTTTCCTCCATCTCTAGGTATTTAAATTTAGTTCTCTGAAGAGCCAGCTCGGCTTTTTGAGAGATTAATCCTGCATACTGGGCCTGCAACCGATACAACCTGGTCCACATATCTGTCGAGGAGAACCGGGATAGACTGTGTTCCAGGCTTTTAATGGATGCAAGGAGGGTATCCATTTGAGCCCTCTGACGTTGGGCCCTTTTCAATGCCATTCTTATAAACTTTCCCCTCAGTGAACATTTTAAAGCTGCCCATATCAGATCATACTTGGCAACTGATCCCTGATTGCTATTAAGAAAAAATGTAATAAAGTCCATAATATGCGCCAGAGAGGTATTATCTCGTAATAGCTGGTTGTTCAGCCTCCACTGAGGGGACCGTTTACCTCCTGCCCCTAACCAGAAATTCATAGTGACAGGCGCATGATCAGACAGGACTCTAGCCGATATTTCTACCTGAGCAACCCTAGCCATTGCAAAGGAGCTTATAAGCAAGTAGTCAATTTGGGAGTACGTTTTGTGTGCTGTGGAGAAAAAGGTGTATTGCCTCTCTGAAGGGTTAAGGACCCGCCACACGTCAATCAGCGCAGCACCACTGATCAGGTCTTTCATAGCTCGCTGAGCTGGAGAAAGGCCACGTTTCTCACGGTCAGACCTGTCTAGATCTGTCTGGAGTACAAGATTCCAATCCCCACCTAATATTGTGAGTTTTGGTGGGTTGGTCACCACTAAGTTTAGTAAGTGTACAAAAAATGAGGGGGAGTAAGTGTTCGGACCATAGATTGAACAAGCAGAACCAGATAGGATTCTAGCATGCCATGTACCAGAATATAGCAGCCTTCTGGATCCCAGATTTCTTGAATTGACTTGAAAGGAACATTCTTTGCTATTAATACCATTACCCCACCTTTATTCGTTGCTTTCCCTGATCCAAAAACTTGCCCCACCCATTGCCTTTTAAAAAGGAAGCTATCCTCCCTCTTCAAATGGGTTTCTTGGAGGAAAACTATTTTTGCTCGCAGCTGTGATAGATGCTTCAGGATTATTTGTCTTTTAACCCTATCCTTGGCCCCTTTGATATTCCAACTTATAAAACAATATTGATGACTCATACCCAGGAGAAACAGTATAAGGAAACGGAAGGGAAAGCAAAACCCTGAAGCCAAGAAAAGGCCGTTGCCCTCGCTTAGCAGATGCTGCTATTTCAAAATTGAGCTGCAATTTCAGTAGGAAAGCCGAGATGAACTTTAAATTGTTCATTGACCAGGAGTACTGATAGTGTGTAGTCTTACCCCCTTTTGCAAAACCACCCCCCAATAATGACCTCATCAACCCCCCATACCTATCATTCTTAAAACTAGTAAACCCCAACTTAAAAAGCCACCCCCAGTTCAAGTTAACTGCACTCCAACCCTCTAATTGCCACATGATGTTAAAAAAAAAGGCAGACCTAAACATAACATTCTCGTCCCCTGAAGCCCCCCCCAATTACCCATCTATGTGAGCACAAAGGAAGAAATACTATCTAAGTGTATCTCTGTTCTACGTTTACCTATGTCTATTATATTCTTATCAGACGCCTAGTACAAAAGCTTAGGATATCAATGATTTAACATCGCTGGGAGCACTCAATAATACCCTGTTATTTAGCTTAATAGGCTCCAATCCTGCAGTATTGAGGTCTGAGTTAAATCCAGTATTAAGCTACTCTAAACAATATAATTGGTGTGTCCTATAATAACAGTAATAATCTCTTTGTCCCTCTTCAGGTCGGGGGGAAAGAACCCAGAGCAAAGAACAATCATCTAAACCTCCTGAGCATTAGTAAATCAGCATATTTGAGTTCAATGATTGATTTGTATAAGTCCTTCAATTAAATTGTATAATCTACGGTCCATGAAATGCAGGCTAACGACCCTGTTCAGGTCTCATTGAATCACGAGTCCCAGAATACGAGAACTGAAAATTATAAACGGGAGCCGGAGGTTCTAGGTGTCTTTAAACACTCTGTTTCCTTGGCAGTTCCTTCCTACGCTGGGAAAAATTCACACATTCATCCCTGATGCATGAATCCTCAGTAGAAAGGCCAATTTTGTCATATTATCATCTAAGAAGCCAGATTTCTTGCCCTAGAAATAGCACTTCCTCAGCATTGAAATGGCACCCCAGAACGCGACTCTCACACTCATAGAGGCTCCTGAAACCAGATGATGACCTGTTTCATAGCATCACTCCTCAAGATGATGACCTTATCGGCAAGAGGGGAAAGTAAGTCCAGTCTGCTCACTCCTGCTTGTCTTCACTAAGAAGGTGTGTTAGATAATCCGAGCTGAAAACAGTCACTCTTATAAGTCGAGGGCTCAACACTTCATTTCTCTGTTCATTTATACAGATCCAGGAAAAGCTCTTTCAATTCTTGAAGCGCCTGTGCAGGAGAATCAAAGGAGAGCCACTTGTCCTCATGCTTAACCAGAAGAATAGCCAGATATTTAACACGAAATGGTTTAGTGGCTGCCATCAGCTTAGAAACTAGTGGATGAAGCTCCTGTCGCCTTAGGCGGACCGAGTGAGGGAGATCCTGTGTGATGCAAATTTTTCGACCTTCCCAGGTCACTTCTCTAAGCTCCTTGACCTTCGCGAGTATATGCTGTTTATCTAGAAAGTTTAACAGCTTGAATATGATCGGTCTGGGAGGTTGACCTGCTGCTTGGTAAGGGACGTAAAGCCCGATGGGCTCTTTCGATTATATATTCCCCTCCACTTGGGGATGGACCAGCTATTTTAACACAAAACTTCTGCAAAAATGCAATTGGGGCATTCCCTTCCTCTCTCTCTGGTATTCCAATAATTATCAGGTTGTTTCACCTACTACACCCCTCCAGGCCTTCTAACTTGTCTTCTAATTTCTTTAGCCTCCTTACCACACTCACAGTTTCCAGCCCTGCTTTTTCTTGTTTCTTCTCTAGTGAAACAATTCTGGCTTCAGAGTCTCCGACTCTCATTGACAGAGATGCCACCGAATTTTTGATCGTTTGAAGATCCTCAGAGATCGCGGCAACCACCGCCTGGAGCGGCTGCATAATTTCCAGGAACCTCTCCTCCGAGATGGGCTGCTGTTGCTGCAGGCATTTTTGGCAGGCTAGAGGCTTGCTGCTTAGGCCATTTTGCGGCCTTATCTTTCTCTGGCGTGAGGGGCGGAGAGTGCCGCGGTGGCGCTTTTTTCATATAAATCTCCATTCAGCACTACACCTTGAGCTTTCCGACTAAGTTGCCACACCAAGTAGTTAGCGATGAGAGCAGATTTAACTTGCAATCACTATTAATATTGAAAAAATAGCGAGTGGAAGACGGAGCTCCAGAGGCAAGCTGCTTCAGCTCAGGCTGCCATCACGTGACCGGTCGGTCACCTTTTTCTGCATATCGCCGAAAATGTTTTCGGCGATAATAGCGATTGCCTTTCGGCAGTAGCTATTATCACATAGAACTTGGTCTGGGCATTCCCTAACCCACTGTCATAATACTTGTACATTAATGGGTGTTTTTGCCATCTGGAACCTGGCCTTTCTGTCTGTACCCTCTCTTTTGTCGTCAAATTCCTGCATCTCCCCTTCCCCGATACCCTTGGTGTTTTTCCTTATCTGATACCTGGCCCTTCTGTCTAGCCCTCTTGTAAGTCTGTCTGTTTTATTGTGCGTATTCCCTCCCTCCACCAAAACCCTTCTCTCTTGCCTCTCCCCCAGCTTGTACCTCGGTATCCCGAGTGTCCTGCCTGAAAAGACGGGTTTATTTATTTATTTAAAAGTTGGTAACTGGGAAAGGCACCATGAGCTGAAACTCGTTTCTAGGTGTGACTCGGGGGAAGGGATACAGAGGAAAATAAAAAATACAGCTTTGACAACAGAGCTGTAACAAAATGTAGAAATGATACATAATAATAAAGAATGCTTATTACAATACAGAGATATCTAATAAATCCGAACAATATTTACATGGTTATATACAATGAGTTGCAGCAAGAGGAGAGGGGAACAACAAAACCGATATAAGTGAGTAGTAGGAAGGAGAACAGATACCAAAAGTAATAGGGGACGGTTTAGTAGATGCTTGAGGGCAGGGAAGGAGGGAGAAAGATGGATTTGGAGGGGAACACTATTCCAGAGGGAAGGAAGTCTGTAGGAGAAGGAAAGTTTGCCTGCTGATGTGCATACACGTGGGCGGGAAAAAGTGCAGAGTGCAATTTGACCACGAGTCATAGAGCAAGGGGTTAACTGGATTAAGGAGAGGCAAGGTAATGCAGAAGGGTTCCAAACCAGTATTTGGTGATGAAGGTGAAACAGTGTGAGAAGCATCTCTGAGCAAGGGATTGGAGGGAAAGGGAGGAGTATAGGTCACGGTGGTGAGTTAAAGAGGGGGAGTTGGAGGTGAACCTGCAGAAGGCATGAAACAGAACATCATGTTTGACAAGGAAGGTGGCAGGGGCAACACTATAAACTATGTTTGAATAGTCAAAAACTGGGAGAAGCCATTTAACTAAGAGAATACGTCTTACAGGGAGGGAGAGACTGACCTTATGGTGGTATTGTAACCCTAGTTTAGGGTGCAGCTTGGAGTGAAGAGCACTGAAGTTGAAGGAGAAGCTGAGGGAGGAATTGAGCCAGACTCCTAGGTACTTGTAGTTGGGGACATTGTCTAGAGGGGTGTTGGCTTCAAAGAAGAAGACTGGAAGAGTGGGAAGCCTGGTGAGTTTTTGTTTAGATCTGAAGGTAAAGGCAATGTTTATTTTCATATTAAGTTTTAGGCAGTTGGCATGGAACCATGCTGTAACTGCTGTGAGATCGCTTGACTAGTTGCCATAGTTATTCCCATTGCCTTTATCTATATATGTCCTGCCTTTTGATGCTGGGTGGGTCCCTACACATTTTGAACATGCATGCCTGAACAGGCAGTGAGGCCATGAGCAGTGTGCCCTGTTATAGCCACAACAGCTTTTTTGTACAACCCCTGACTTTTTGTCCCACTCACCTTCACTTCCCCCAGCTATAGTCAATGTCTCCAGCCACATGTCTGAGTGCCTGGAGTCCCATCTTAGATCCCCATGGGACACCATCCTCTATCAGAACATTTCATCGTATTGCAGCCACTTATTCCCACCCTCATTTTATAAGCACTCTGTACTATAAAGGAGTACACCAGAAATGGGGTGGCCATCTT